>CM051825.1:134523528-137023528 GCA_028451465.1 Erethizon dorsatum
GATTCTCTCTACTCTTTGGTTGTTTTGTTTTGTTTTGTTTTTTGGTACTGGGAATCAAACTCACGACCTTGCGCTTGCCAGGCAAGGGCTGTGCTGCTGAGCTATATCCCTGGCCCCTACCGTTCGTTCTTATGACATTGTCAAGGCTCACTCTAGTAGCACATATCTCGGTCTTTGGGTTGTGAAGGAGGCTAAAAGCTTTGAAATGTAGAGAATCCATTTATGTTAACTTTGACTTTTAATGTAATTATAGATTACACATCATAACACATATTACAATGTAATGCTCTCATATAAGTCTTTCATATTATTCTAAGGTTTAAAAAAATTTTTATAGTAACTGTATTTTTTGTTCTATAAATCTTTGATGTGTGTGTGGATGAGGAAGAAGACCATGGACATTTTCTTGATGGAATTCAATTTCTTGGCTGCTATAGTGACTCATTAGAAGGGCAACATTATAAATTAATGTAATGCACACAAGACCATCACGACTTCTACCACCTCCCAAATCTGTAAGATAGTAATTTTTGTTGTATTTCTCAAAGAAGATTGACCTGCAACATGTATTTAATTAGCCAAATCTATGCTGTGCTAGCAGAAATGTGCCAGATAGCAATAACCATCAAGGTCTTGAAGTATGGCAGTGTAGCAGTGCAGTTTTTTCCAAAATCTTGCATTGGAAGTTTTGCTTACCTGTAGGCTAATTTCTTTCAGGTTTGGGGCATGTGTTCATTTGCATGGCAGTGTTTTTGATATAGGAAATTAAAATTCATTTCATGGTCTGCTCTAAAGTATTTCTGGGCCAGTATGTATGATTCCTGAAAATTAATGGAAATTATTGAAAATTATTGGTAAGCAGAGCTAATACACTATGTTCACACCCTGCATACTTCTGCATATTGGCCACAATGATATTTTGGGCAGCAGCAACCAATGCTAATGGGTTATTGTCCTCTGGCAGTAATTTAGCAGGCCTTTTATCCTGTACAGCTAATTAATGACTAGTATTTTCATTTAGCATAAATTGAGTAAAAATTTATTTATTAATAGTAAATAAATAAGATTTTTATTGAGATATGATTCACATACCATACAATTTACCTGTTTAAAATGTTCAAGTCAGTGGTTTTTAGTGTATTCACAAAACTGTTCTACTGTAGACATAGTCAATTCTACAACAATTCTATCACTCCAAAAAGAAACTCCATACTTACGAGTGTCATTTTCCATCCCCCCCTTCTCCTGCTCCCCTCCCCAGCACAAGGCAACGGCTCCTCTGCTTTTCTGCCCCTGCTGACTGTCCTGACCCAGGTGTTTCGTATCAGTGGATCTGTATAATATGTGGTCTTCTGTGTCCGGCTTCTTTCATTTAGCCTACTTTGAAGGTTCATCCACATTGTCACATATATCAGTACTTACATGCTTTTTATTGCCAAAGTTTGTTTTTAAAGATTATTTTGGTATTTTCTTTCCCTTAACTGTTTTTTCCCTTTTCATTGTGTAATAAACTCTAAAGTTTTCAGTCATATTATTAAGATTTCAAAGAATAAACCAGTTCATCTCTACGAGCTACAAAGCAATCATGGTCTTGAGCATTTCACAGTTGACATATATATAAGAGTTTTGGGGGCTTTTAAAAATATTTTCAGGGCCGGTGATGTAGCTCAGTGGCATAAGTGCCTGCCTGGCAAGCACGAGGTCCTGAGTTCGATTCCCTGTACCCGCATATAAAAAATATGTGTATATATATATATATATATATATATATATATTTTTTTTTTTTTTTTTTTTTTTTTTTTTTTTTTTCAGAAAATGTGATCCTAGGTACTGCCAGTGGCAAACCCAGAAGAATCAGGCCTATCATTGTGACTAAAAGTTTAGTCCATTTCAATATAATTTTTATCATTATCATTTTTTTTTTTTAATATTTAAAAATCTTTAGGTCACTTCTATGCTTTCACTAGTGATTCTTCACTAGCAAGTACCAATACATTATTAGAAATAAGGTTCTCGGAGCCGGGGATTTAGCTCAGTGGTGCAGCACCTGTCTGGCAAGTGTGAGGTCCTGAGTTCAATTCCTGGTACAACCCCCCCCAGAAAAAGAAAGAAGATTCTTGGTCCACCCATTGCTTATAGATTTATAAACATCAAAATGCATGAAGTTCTGTTACTGGCTACAAAAAGGCTTGTATATATGCTTTGTTAATCTTTTTTCTTTTTGTTTTTGGACTTGTGTCTTCTTCAGGATCCTTCGAAAAATAATTCATGCAAAAGGTCAGTATTCCTTTCTCAGACTTCCTTATGCTGTATGTAATGTCTGGCAAGAAGTTCTTCTATAAATATACGTGTATAACATAAGAGTACAGTTTAATAGCTAATTTGTCTTTTGGCTCAAATCATTGCAAATTCAGTAGTTCTTTGACATTAGCAAAATTAATCTTTACGGTTTCGAACACCTTGACTAATCTAAAAGGTTTATGCCTTAAGTAATTTTTAAACCTCACTGTGACATCAGTAAGAGGCCCGTGTGCATGGAAAAGTAACTGCTCTTAAGTCAAGGCCTGGGTGTCTGTAGTTCAGCCCAGCCATGTGACTTCCACTTAAAACTTAATCTCATGTAGTCTGCACAGTTACTCTGTAAGGTGGGTGCTGTTATTATATCCTACAGAAGGAAAAATTATTAGTCATTTTTAGGAATTTGGTTTTTCTCAAAGGTTTACTTTTATCTCTTGTAGTAATATAAGTAATATGATAGTATTAGGTTTGAAAAGTATAAATTACCATCCCATGAAAGTTTCTACTTGAGATAACTATGGAATCCTTGGCTTGGAAAAAAAATCTTCATGGAGATTATGTAGAATTACCTATTATGTCTTTTTTTTTTTTTTTTAAGACAGTGTCTCACTATGTAGTTCAGGCTGGCCTTGAATTCACTGTGTAGCCCAGATTGGCCTGGTACTCATGGCAATCCTCCTGCCTCAGCCTGCAGAGTGCTGGTATTATAGGCATACCCCAGGGTACTCGGCCGGTGTATCTTTGGGAGATTTCAAAGTATTTGAGAAAAAGAGAAAGCATGCCCCCCCCATAAAAGTCTTTTATTTGAAATAAAAGACAATATAAAAAAACCACAAACTATTAGTAAATTCAGTTTTCTTAATAATAATGACTTAGGCTCAGCAAAAAGCTACGTGAAGAATTTGAAAACATAAGCTACAAAATTGCAGTAGATTTATGCTACACATAATACTGATTAAACTATTATGGAGAATACATAAAGAATTCTTACAAATGAACTTTTAAAAGATGTGAGAAAAAGACCTAAGTACTTTACAGAAGAAGAAACACAAGTATAAGCATGTGGAAAAAACAGGTTTAATGTCATTTATCATCAGAGAGATACAAATTAAAATTATAGGTACACACTTACATTGGCAAAAGTTTTAAATTCTGAAAATAAGAATTTAGGAAGTGGATCGCCAAGGCTCTTAAGCATTCCTAAGGGGAATGTAAATGGATATGATTGCCTTGGAAAACAATTTGATATTATCCATTAAATTTAACAGTATGAATCTGTTCATTTCTAAGGATGTGCTCAGTAGACAGGCACATTCCAATTGTCCCAGCTACGCAGAGGCTGAGGCGTGAGTATCACCTGAACCCAGGAGTTGAGACCAGCCTAGCAAGATAGTGAGACCCTTTCTTAAAAAGAAAAAGAAAAATCACCAAAGAAAGAAAGGCTTTTATTGGTTTAGGACAAAAATAATAATTATTAAACAATGTTTTTCCGGCAATATTTTTCTGGAAAAAATATAGCTAAAACACCAGCTGAACCAAACACTTAAAGAAAACTTAGGCCAGGCATGGTGGTGCACGCTTGTAATCCCAGCACTCGGGAGGCTGAAGCAGGAGGATTGCCATGAATTCAAGGCCAGCCTGGGCTACATAGTGAGTTCAGAGCCAGCCTGAACTGTATAGTGAGATCCTATCAAAAAATCAAGAAAAGATACCAGATGTGGTGGTGTACACCTGTAATCCCAGCACTTGGGAGGCAAAGACAGGAGGATTGCCACGAGGTCCAGGCCTACCCAGGCTACAGAGTGAGTTCAAGACCAGTCTGAACTACACAGCAAGACCCTTTTTGCAAAAAACCAAACCAAACCAACAAACAAAAATCAAAAAAAGAAAAAAAAATTTTTAAATGGGCAAAGGTAGCCACACATGATGGTGATCCTCTTACCTCAGCCTCCTGAGTGCCAGGATTATAGGCACGAACTACCACATCTGGTTCTTCCTTTTCTGGTGTACTGGGGATGGAACCAGAGCCTTTGCTACACCCCCAGCCTTTTTTTTTTTTTTTTTTTTTTTTTTTTTTTAATAGGTGTACATATATACACCTGTATAATGCTAGCAGTTTGAGAGGCTGAATCAGGAGTATCACAAATTCAAACCCAGCCTGGGCAATTTAGAGACTGAGACCCCCATCTCAAAAAGGGGGGGGGCGGCTGGGGGTATAGCAGAGGCTCTGGGTTCCACCCTCAGTACCACCAGAAAAGGAAGAACCAGATGTGGTAGTTCATGCCTGTGATCCTGGCACTCAGGAAGCTGAGGCAAGAGGATCACCACAAGTTCCAGGCCAGCCTGGGCTACTCAGTGCATTCAAGGCCGGCCCAGAATACATAGCAAGACTCTCTCAAAAAAAGAAAGGGAGGGGAGGGATGTGTGCCCAAGTATACCAAGAGATATTTACAAGAATGTTCATAGCAACATCATTCAAGATATTCAGACATTGGAAACTATCCAAATATTCATGCATTAATAAAATGAATGAATAAATTATGGTATATTCATGCAGTAAAATAAATGGATCATAACTAAGTGCAGTAACTCCATGTAGTAACCTGGATAAATCTCCAAGAAGAAAATTCTGTCTTATCTTACAGTAGGAGGTTACTGTTGAACTTACATCACCCTTCGTGCAGTATAAACGTGTTTCCTTCTCTCCTCAGTGGCAGCTAAGTAGTAGGAAAGATTATTATGAAGATTGATGGCCAACCATTGTATTTTGCACTGAAGACTTTTTCCTCAGTGTTTTCTCAAGGATCCTGTGCTGTGGCTCTAGTCTTTTGTCATTGCTTTTCAAAAGGTCTGAATTCCTTTCTGTTCTGGAGAGAGTACATGAATGTTCCCATGTGCCACGCTGCCGTTACATGCACCATCTTGATTAATTTTTTTAACGGAGGCTGCCTGACTGACTACTAAACTTGTGCAGAGTAGCTTTCTGCCTTACTTCGGTGTAAGGCAGGGTGCTAGGCATGTTTAGGCAAAGAGAAGTGTCATTGTTACGAACCTCAACTGGAGTTTTCGGCTTTTAATACCTTTTAATACCAAGACTGGATATGTCTTAAGTGTAGGGGCAGCTATGTCATTTGGATCATGGCTTCACACCTTAAAGCTAGCAGTGTCGACATGCTCCCCAATAGATGAATTATTTTCGGGAGAAGGGTTACTGTTCTGAAACGCTCAAGGGAAGTTGCCTGTGGTACTTCCTAAGGCAACTACCGTTTGCTTAACTCTCTTTAGAACTGTTGTTATGTTCTTTTTTTTTTTTTTTTGGTGGGTACTGGAGGTCGACCTCAGGACCTCGTGCACAAATAGGCGCCCGTGCCGCTGAGCAATATCACCGGCCCTTTTTTCGTATGTGGGTTCCGGGAGTCGAACTCAGGACCTCGCGCTTGCCAGGCAGGCGCTTACACCGCTGAGTCATCTCACCAGCCCCTATTGTTATGTTCTTTATGTGTGCATCCTTTTTAGTGTCCAGACTCAACTAGAGATCAAGAGTACGGTTTAGGGGCCGGTGAGACGGCTCAGCGGCTTAAGTGCCTGCCTTGCAAGCGCGAAGGCCCGAGTTCGACTCCCGGAACCCACATACGAAAAAGGGGCCGGTGATATCGCTCAGCGGCACGGGGGCCTGTTGGCACATGAGGTCCTGAGGTCGTCCCCCCGGTACCCACAAAAAAAAAAAAAAAAAAAAAAAAAAAAAAAGTACGGTTTAGAATCAGACCTCCTGACCAGCTTGGGATTTGGAGTGCAAAGGTTGTATGTCCTATGTAGTTGGAGGATAGTGGTTTCATAGGGTTGTGGTAAGGAGTAAACTTTTAAAATACACATGAAGCAGATAAAATACTACTCATAGTTGGATTAGATACTGCTTCCAAATTTCTAATGGGATAGACATGGAAATACCTATACATATACACACTTATATAATGGTATTGTTTTTCCTATTTAAAACTATTCATTTGGATTGGAAGTGTAGCTCATTAGAGTACTCATCTAGCATGCGTGAGGCCTTGGGTTCCATCCCTAACATGGGGGAAAAATTAATTATATATGAAAAACACCTTTATGTATGTGTGTGTGTGATGCTGGAGATTGAACCCAGGGCCTTGCCCATATTAGACAAGTGCTGTACCACTGAATCATAGCCCCAGTTCAATATGTGAAAAACAAAAGCACAAAGAAGAAAAATAAATTTTTTTGCTGGGGGAGCTTTTTAAGTCAGGGTCTTATTGTAGTTCAGGCTGTCCTTGAACTCATTATATAACCCAGGCTGGCCTCGAACTCAAGGCAATCCTCCTGCCTCAGCCTTCCGAGTGCTGGGGTTATAGACATGTGCCACCACAGCAGTCTGTAAAGAAGAAAAATTTAAAGTACCCATAATCTGATAACCCAGATATAACCGTTACATGTCTTTGTAGAAACACCTGTAGAGGTGTATATGTGTATCTTTTTGGATATCCTTTTTTAAAAATCACTTCTTAATATTGGCACTCCAGAATAGTTTGGGTATGCCAGGCTTGGTGGCACATGCCTGTAATTCCAGCACTTGGGAGGCTGAGGCAGGAGGATTGCCATGAGTTCGAGGCCAGCCTGGGCTACATAGCACGTTCAAGCCAGTCTGAACTACATATCAAGAGGTCTCAAAAAACAAACAAACAAACAAAAAATAGTTTGGGTTTTTTTGAACTACTGTGTGATAAAAGCAATTAAATTTCCCAAAATAAAATCAAAACTGCTTGCCCACATAAGTATTACAATGTCAATTCTGAAAGAGTGTATGTTTGCTATAACATAATCACAACTTCATTGCTTTTTTCCCATTTCTAGTTGCTGGTCATATTGGATTTTCCCCATTGTAGGAGCTGTTCTCCTAGGTTTCCTGTATCGTTACTACATGGCAGAAAGCAAATCCTCCTGAGGAGACCTTGTTGAAGCCTGGGAAACACATCCACTTGGGAGTGAAAATTAGAGACTTGCTTTGGGGGCTGCAGCAGTGCCCCTCGAATCCTGCCAATTGTATTCTTCCCCCCAAGACGGTTGACCAGACATCCACCTCCAATCTGGGACCAGTGTCCTTCCTCTCCCAGAGCCTTACTCCCAGAGCGCCCACTCACTGCTGGGTCTTGGCCAGTGCCTCTTGTCACTGGTGTCCACAGGTACCCTTACATTTCACAAGTTTATGTTGCTGATTACATTTCACATGCTGTGGTGACATTGCTCTGTGGGAAAAATGCCTGCTTTCCAATACTCTGAATGCCCATTAGAAATTCTTATCAGGGTGGCACCCTAGCTTTGAAATTTTTCTTTTTCCATTTTTTAAAAATCTTTTTAAAATTCTGATTTGATTCTGTTATTTACCATAAGGGGTTTAAGTTGTGAAGTAAAAGTGCTCACCTGTTATTTACAACATGACTGCCAAATGACTTTGTTCCATATTTATGTTTGTTAAAACCAGAGAGAACTATGTGGTCATCTCTCTTCCAGGCTAGCGTAGTGGGCAGTGCCTCCATCCCCTCAGTCCAGCCCCTTTTTTTCCCAAGGGGTGCTGGACAAAACCGTGCTTTTCTTTGCTCTCGTGGGGCTGGGAACAGCCAACAGAAGGATGGAATGGATTGGGTGGGGTAATTGAACCCTGGCAAAATAAGAGTCATCTTTCTTTTGAAAAATATTTTTAAAACACTACTTTAGGGCAGGAGTTTAGAGAAGGCAACAAAACTTTTTCTTTTGTTTGGCACCAGCTTCTGATCATCTCTTTCTTTTTGTCCCCTCTTTTATTGGTAAAAATATAAATGTATAATTATGTCTATAGAGCTTTACCAAGGATTCTTACTGCTTTTTGTATATTGATTAGCAAATTTTTGATTCCCCATTTTACAAAAGCAAGAGACTCAGTGAAATAACTTTCATATAAAATGTCATTTGAAAATGAAACATCAGGGCCGGGGACATAGCTCAGCGGCAGAGGGGCCTGCCTGGCAAGTGCAAGATCCTGAGTTCGATTCTCAGTACCAAAAAAAAGAAAAGAAAATGAAAGATCATGACAAGAGACTGTTTTCCATTTCATCTGTATTTTTACTTCCATGGCTCCAACTTGTGGTTTTGTTTTACTCAAAATAAACAAAAAAAAAACCAAACAAAACAAAACTGGTAGGTTTTTTTTTTTTTTGGTGTTTTTTTTGGACTTGTATGTTTGTCTCAGTGAAAAGTAGGTTATTTAGAATTATGTTGCCAGCATTTCTTTGGCATCTTTGATTTTACTTTTTCCCTCAGGGAAGCACCTGGGTAGAGTCTGCTGGCTGTTTTCTGCCAGTAGCTTTGATTTTTCTGCCTGTCCTTTGAGGATTACCTGCCTGGTTCTGGGCCGTGGTCATATGCAGCAGGGAACAGCTGGGCTAAAGTACCACAGACACTGCCCAGGATCACGCTTGCCAAGGACTCGGCAAGACAGGAAACTGTCCAGCAAACCAGAGTCTGCCCGTGCAAACTCTTAAGAAAAAGTTCAAACCAGGTCTTGTATCCTGTGATTTATAATGGAATGAATTCTGAATTCATCAAGGTAACATTAAGCTTTTCTTTACATATTTGGTTATGATACTTTGGAGTAACTTCTGGCTGATTTTTAGGTATCAGATATGGTTTAATCAAACTAATATCTTTAGAAAATGCTTATAAAACTATATAATGCTTCTTTGAGAAAATGGAATGAAAAAATGCTTGGTTATTATGCAACAAGTGGTATGATTAGCTGCACCTCCATTTAAACACAACGAAGGGTTTCCTGAAATACGGGTTAGGGTGTAATTGCCGTAATATCTAAGTCGCGTGATCATGTGGAGTAGTACATCAGGGTAGAGGGGAAGAACAAAGGAGTATTGAGGGGCAGGGAAGGCTGCATTAAAGCTAAGCTAACAGTAAGCCAGAAGATAACTTGGATCAGTTGTGTGTTGGCAGTCTCTAAAACTGAATGAAAAACATCTGGTTTATGAGAAATGTTAAAGAACTATATAGTCTGAAGCAAAATTGCTGTTTATGATATTTCATATTTCATAGGGCAAACGATTCAAAAAGCATGTTTTCCTACTCCATATTGGTTCCCCCCCCCCGTTTATATTTGGACTTGTTTTTTGCTGAAAGCCAGAGGGAAAAGTTTTTCAGGCTTTGTCTCTACCGTCCGTGGAATCCATCTAGTACCCAGGGCCCCTTTTGAACTACTGCTAATGTGATGTCATTTTGTATTATAAAAAAAAAACACTTATAGGTCCATTTACTATAATTCTGGCTACCTAAACAGCAAGGTGAAAGTTCTTGAGAGTTTGCAGAGGCTTGTCTCAACAGTGAAGTACACAATAGATAGCACCCTACAATATACAATATAGCACACTAGCCAAATCCAGCAGAAAGGACTTTTGTTTAAGAAGTAGACTTGAATTCTCAAAACAGTCTTGCCATCAGTAGGTTGTGAAAAGCCAGCCCTTGGTGGACAATGTCTCCTGGTCTCCTGGGGGTGTGTTTGTTTTGTTCTAAGGAGGACTGGCCGCCGCTGCACACCCCACTGTCCATGCAGTGGCTGTGAGCACAGAAGAGGAGGCGAGAGAAGTTTTATGCCACCGAAATGCAGGGCGTTAGTGCCCGTTCTCCAAAATTCCCCAGCTCCTGACTCTTAGGAATTGTTTCTCATTTCGAGACATCTTTTACATTTATAAAGATAAGGAAGCAAGGGGGACAAAATGTATATTGTGTTTAGATCTCCTCGCGTGACCACTTAGGCAGAAACAAGAATTCATTGGAACCAATCATTTGAGCCTGTAGGGTTCTTTTAGCAGTTGTCATAAATGCTTATGTTGTGAAATAAGAACACTGTTGGGCTTATGCTCGTTTAGTGCTGATGTGGAGCAGTGAAAAGTGCTTCATAGGCCAGGTAGTCATTACTTACGGCATCTCATGCTTAAAATCTGAGTGATACACATCTGGTTCAATTCCATTTTAGGAGACTGAGATGCAGAACAGTAATGGTTTTTACCTCCTACTCCAGGAGAAATAGACTCAGACATGTCTTGTCTCAACAAGAAATCGATTTTATTAACCATCCCATTCTGGTGCCAGATATCACAGAAGTAATGGGGAGTTTAGTCACATTTGGCTGCTGTGCTCTGAAGACGCCAGGTCTGGAATTTGTGGGGGTGATCGAGGAGGGAGGTTCCAAAGAGGCAGAGATTTGTCAAGTCCCTTCGCCTGCATCCAGCATCTTACTCATGGGTTTTAGTAGCTGCTCCTTGCCCCAGGCCTATCTCCTACATTCGCTATTTGGGCAAAACATTATTTCACTTATTTAACTTTCTTTTTACTTCACCCTCGACTGTGAATGAATATAACATTCCTTTAATATTAACATTCTGTCTGTGTATTCAATAATGGCATTTGTTTACCTATTTTATTTCAGCATTTTTGAACAAAGATCTTTGTCTCTTGCTGGAATGTGCACACAGTGAATGTTTGTTAGGGCCACACAGTAAAGGTACTGTTTTCCTTTTCTTGCCGTGACTACAGTTATTGTTTTTTTTTTTGGTTTTTTGTTTTTGTTTTTGTTTTTTGAAGTGCAAAAGTGATGGCTTTATAATCCTCAGGTGTTCTGGATAAAAATAATTTAGACGCATGAAACTCCCCTGTATCTGTGCTAATACCATGTTCAGTGTAATTTGGTGGGGAATTCTGTTCTTCAGGATTCTTGCTGCTGTTTATTGCCAAAAGTGAGTTTCCTGTTTGATAATCATGAGATGCAAAAATAAAGGCTTTTGCTATATTAATGGATATGAAGTGGGAACCAGGTAGACAGTTTGAGGTTCAAATTCTGCTAAACCTATCTGATAAAAAGAAGCCAATACAAAGTAATAATGTTCTCTTATCTGCAATGCCAGGCTTTAAATGATTGTTTTTCTTGGAAATAGCTAAACTATTAGGGAAAGTTAAACAGAGAAATTGAAGGTCTAGTGACTGTGTTAATAAAGCAAGGGAAATAAACCACTTTTTAAATTATCCATAAAGCATACTGATAGCCGTCTAACATTACTAACATTATATTAGATTACTGATGAAAGATGGTTCATTGGGACTTAGATATTTCACTACCACAGGAATTGAGCCTTAATAACAGGAAAAGATAGCCCACTGTTACAACCAGCATTTTGAATCCAATTTTTGTGGGGTTTTTTTTGGCTTTTGTTTGTTTGTTTGTTTTTGGTACCGGGAATCGAACTCAGGACCTTCTGCTTGCCAAGCAGGCACTTGTGCTGCTGAGCTATATCCCTGACCCCTTGAATCAATTTTTAATCTTTGATACTAGTAAGAATTCATCATCAAAGTACTCTTCCTGATGCTGAGTATTTAGTAGATACTTGACAAATTCTGGCTGATTGATGATAAACTGAGTTGGAAAATTGTGAGTGACCCTCAAATTCCTTGCAGAGCTCGCTCTGTGTGTGTGTGTGTGTGTGTGTGTGTGTGTGTGTGTGTGTGTGTTACTGAGGGTGGAATCCAGAGCCTTGCGCATGCTAGGCAAGTGCTCTACCACTGAGCCACATCTCCAGCCCTGGAAACAGTTTCTTGAATCTAATTTAGATTTGGGCTATGTTGTTAGAAACAACTTTTGATAAGAGGTAGCCTATAAAGAATAGAGAATAATAGATTTGCCAAGCATGTGCCATATTTCTATAATGCCAACTCCTCAAGAAGCCGACGCAGGAGGATCTCAGTCTGGGTAATTTTTTTTTTTAATTTTTTATTTTTTTATGTGGGTACCGGGAGTCGAACTCAGGACCTCACGCTTGCCAGTAGGTGCTTATGCCACTGAGCTATCTCACCGGCCCCAGTCTGGGTAATTTAGTGAGACTTGTCTCAAAAAAGGCTGGGGATATAGCTCAGTAGTAGAGCCCTTGCCTAGAATGCGATAAATTGAATCCCCAGTGCAGCAAAAAATAACATTAAAAGAAAATGTTTGAGGATTACAGTATTGATGAAATCCTTAAAGAGCACAGATGAAAGGCCCTTACATAATCTCACCCTGGATAAGATTTAACCTGGGGCTGGCATGGAAACTCATGCCTATAATCAGCTTCTTGGGAGGCAAGAGGATTGTAAGTTCAAGTGCAGCCTGGGTACCTTAGCAATACCCTGTCTCAAAAAGGGCTAGGAATGTAGCCCAGTTTTTGTTATAGGAGGAAGACTGGAGTTGGAGAGAGCACAACTCAGTGCAAATACAAATGCTGTATGTTAAAACATGACATTTTTGATCCTTAAGTGCCAGTCTCGGGGCAGTTTTCTGTTATTTGCTCCCAATCCTAATCTCTATGACTGAAACATTGGCGTTAACTTTTAGAACCCCATGGGCCTGGAAGGAGTAAAGCCAAGCCAGTCCTGGTTACTTAAAGTTCATTTTCCATAAAGAAGCTTACTTAGGATCTTTATTCCAGTTTTTCAGAAATGGAGGTGGGATTACCTTGTAGAACAATGGAATTATGTTTGCCAAGAAAACAAATCTCACAGATTGCCCACTCTGATTTTATTACTTAAGAAAACTAATGGGACAAAGATTGAATTGGGAGAGGCTAAGCTATGATCAGGGCAGGAAGTGAGAGCTTCCCAAGTCCCCCAGTTTGACCCCCTTTTTCTCTGGTTTCCTTACCCCTCCCTGTTGTGGATTTTTCTTTAGCTCCCAGCCTATCTTGCCCTCCTTACTTTGCCTTATGCATTTACTCTGTAAAGGACAAGCTAGCACCTCAGCTGTGCTTCTCTTCATCTTTAAATTCTGTGGTACAAAACTGCATCCAACAGTATGTCTTAGAAAACATTTGGAAGAAATAAAATTAATCTGTTCATCAGTTAGACTGTGCGAGTAAACTAGTGCAATTTCACTTGAACATCTCTAGCACCTTTATTTAAGGCTACGTTCTACTTCTGGACATTTTGTGCAAACCAATAAATTTGCTTTGTAAAAGTCCTGAGTTTAAATTGGGTTCCTGAAACCCACCAATTCTGACCACTATGGCTCCTGTAACTTCTCTAACCCTAAATTGTCTGTCTTGGTAATATCCTTGGGAGGCTCTGCCCTTCCAAATAAATCTAAGCTCCCATCCATGGAGTCTGCAGAAACTGTATGCAGTCTCGCATCTTTGGAAAGAAGAAATATTCTTCATCACAGAGTATTAGCTTAGAGTAAGATGCAGAAACCTATTTACATGAGCAGGTAAAAGAGAAATGGTGTGTGAATAAGTAATGAATGCATATGTCTGCTGGAGTGCAAGGGTAGCAAGCACAGCTGGCTCTTATGCAGAACTAGGACTGGGAGCCCGAAGACCAAGAGGAAGCAATCTGTGTGTGTGTGTGTGTGTGTGTGTGTGTGTGTGTGTGTGTGTGTGTGTGTAAATATCTTCATTAACTAAAATCCTTATACCAAAGAGTCTTCTGTACCCCTCAAGATGCAGCATTATGCTGAACCAGAAAGAGCTAAGTGGATTCTAGTTTTTTGTTTGCTTGTTTGTTTTTTTGCAGTACGGGGGGTTGAACCCAGGGCTGTGGCACTGAGCTCATCCCCAACCCTTTAAATTTTTTATTTTATTTTAAATTTTAAGACTAGGTCTCGCTAAGTTGCCCAAGTTGGGCTTGAACTTGCAATTCTCCTGCCCCGACTCCCCGAGTGCTGGGATACAGGTGTGCGCCACCACACCCAGCAGTATGCTTTATTGTGAAATCACCTTGCAACATTGTAAAATACCAATATCCCTCTCTGCCATAGATCAACTACAACAGAACCTAGGATTCAGGGGAGTGTGGCGTACAGTGAGGGTTGAAGACCTCTGCCCTGAAAGCCTCCACACATTAAAGACAGGTCACATTCAGAGAATCAGGAAACAGCAGTTGCCCTGTAAACAGTAACACCTTCGAAGGAAAATGTCTTCTAACCTAGAATTCTCTATGCATCCTGACTACAAATCAAGCTTAAGTGTAGAATTAAGTCATTTCAGACATGCATGGTATCAAGAAATTTCATCCCATGTGTCCTTTCTTTGTGATTCTCCAAGGGATATACTTACTCTACAAAAATGAAGAACTTAAGTAAATATTATTTTAAAAACGTAAGCCAGGTAGAACAGCACACCCTGTAATCTCAGTTACTCAGAAGTCTGCGGCAGGAAGGATTGCATGTTTGAGGCCAGGCTGAGCAACTTAGTGAGACCCTGTCTCTAAAAGGAAAATGAAAAGGGTTTGGGGATATAGTTCAGTGGTAGAGTGCTTCCCTAGTATACGGGAGGCCCTGGGTTCAATTCCCAGTACTACAACAAAACAAACAAAAAACATTTAAAGGAATAAACCGAGAATGAGAAAGATGATTCTGGAAAAAGGGAAAGTGAAGCAAACTCCCAAGATGATGAACGGTCAAGTGGAATTGCAAAAGAACAGAGTGTAACCAGTCCGGGTAGATGTAGGAAGACAGGGCTCCAGGAAAGAGAGCTGCAAGAACCGATAGATTTTCAAATATGTTTTTTACCATATGAAGATTTGAGGAATAGATTAATGGTACAACACAACTAAATAAAAGAGATAGCCAGTGATTTCCTCCAAAAAAAAACAAAATAGATGTACAAGAAAGAAAATGTGATCGTAGAACTGTATTTACATAAATGTTTAACAAAAATTTCTGACAATATTAGAATGACCAAAGGAGAAGCCTTTGTAGAATCATAGTGTAAGCAAGCCCATAATATCTTTATCCAAAATGGAAAACAATTTGAGAAATAGTGGTGTCAACATGTTCTCCATGTATGGAGATAGCTACCAGAAGAAACATCTCGAAGAGTTGGAAGAGTTTTTCTGTGGGCCAGCACTGGGGACAGGGATGGACAAGGCACAAGACCACTTGTTTTAGAAGCTCTTGGGCTTTACAGAGTCATTAAGCGCCCCCCTCCTCCATACCCAGTTCTGCTCTAGTTGTAAGATAGAAACCTGACAGGGAGAGCAGAATGCTCTCCATTACTGATAAGAACAAAGGTGAAGAATGTGTCCTAGACCAGAGCAGGGGAACTTCCCAACATTCCCTCAACTGACGGGATAGGAAGGTGCTTGCCTCCTGCAGTGGGGCCCTGTTCCTGCTCAGCTTCCAGCACCGAGAAGCACCTTGGAGACAGGCACGCACTGAGAAAACGTAGTTCCTTTTTCCAAAATTCACCGTCACATCTGAGGACTCACTGCTCCCAGGTCAAGGGCCCAGTGAGTCTGTCTTCTAGACATTCATAGGGTGGGAAAGAGCCAGGTTCCCCCAGCAGAAGACCTGCAGCTCTACTTAACTTTATGGACTGCGCGCGTGTGTTAATAATATAGATTAAAAATAATTACATTTTAGGGCCGGTGAGATAGCTCAGCGGCATAAGTGCCTGCCTGGCAAGTGCGAGGTCCTGAGGTCGACCCCCGGTACCCCCCACACACAAAATAATAATTACATTTTTAAAATAGAAATGCAAAACTTTTAGGAATAGATTGTCATTTTTTTTCTCTCCCTTTGTTGCATTTGTCTGGTGTTATAGCACACTGGCCAACTGCAGTAATCCTTTCTGTCAATAATAAGTGTTCACACAATTATACTGCTTACTAGGTGCTTTACACATATTGCCTCATTTGATCTAACAAAGCCATGAAACAAGTACTTTAATTATCCCCAGTTTATAAGAAAGAGAAACTGAGGCACGAAAAGTTATATAACTTGCTCAATGGCACAAAGTGAGTAAGTAGTGAGTCAGCATCTGCACCAAGGAGACTGGCTTTAGCAATCCTCTTTTAACCATGGTGCTGCATCATTCGAGTTAAGTGCTTTATATGCATTATTATACATTTAATGCTCAATGAACCTGAGGAGGCGGATGGTCTTATTCCTGTTTGCTTCTTTTTTTTTTTTTTTTTGTGGGTACCGGGGGGTCGACCTCAGGACCTTGCGCGCCAACAGGCACCCGTGCCGCTGAGTGATATCACCAGCCCCTTTTTCGTACGTGGGTTCCGGGAGTCAAACTCGGGCCCTCGCACTTGCAAGGCAGGCGCTTACGCTGCTGAGCCATCTCACCGGCCCTTCCTGTTTGCTTCTAAAGGAGAGGTTTCAAACGGCATGGTGGCCTAGGCCTATAATCCCAGCACTTGGGAGGCTGAGGCAGGAGGATCACGTGAATTTGAGGCCAGCCTAGATGACGTAGTGAGTTTAAGGCCAACCTAAACTACATAATGAGATCCTGTCTCAAAAAACAACAGCAATAACAAAATAAATAAATGAATAATTAATTAAAATTAAAGGAGAGGTTTCATTTGGCTTATTATCCCCCTTTGTTTCTCATTAAGAAATAATATTTGTAAAAGAAGTATTTGGAGTGTACTAGTGGTGAATTTTTATATATTGAAATGAGCAGGAATTTATATTCAAGACATGCTGTTCCCTGGGCAAGACTAGATTGGGTGCAGGTAAGTTCGTTTGATGGCTAAAACAAACGTAAAACAATAAATCTTTTAAAACAGAGAATTTGAAGGAAGGAGACTAAAAAGGTCACCTGTTCTCCCACATTCAAAGTAATGGGGGCTGGTGAGATGGCTCAGCGGCATAAGCGCCTGCCCAGCAAGTGCAAGGGCCTGAGTTCGACTCCCACAACCCACATACAAAAAAAGGGCCAGTGATATCGCTCAGCGGCACGGGCGCCTGCTGGCGCGCGAAGTCCTGAGGTCGACCCCTGGTACCCACAAAAAAAAAAAAAGTAATGGGCAGTGCTTTGATGTTAATTTTTTTTTTTAATATGGGGGTACTGGGAGTCGAACTCAGGACCTCATGCTTGCCAGGCAGGTGCTTATGCTGCTGAGCTGTATCACCGGCCCTAATGTGTTAACTTTTATCTATTTTCTTCTAGTGTTTCCTCTATGCATTTTTTCATGGCATAAATATAATCTTGTGATTTTTTTTTTTACTTAACATCACCATATTTCCTGTTATAAATGCTTCAGATCATTTTAATGACTCCATTTGATTCTATAAAATATACCAGGAATATTTTAGGATTTCATTTGGTTTTTAACAGTCTGTTATAAACTGAGCATGGTGGTGCATGCCTGTAATCCCAGCACCCAGGAGGCTGAGGCAGGAGGCTTGCCATGATTTGAGGCCATTTGAGTTACACAGTAAGTTCAAGGCCAGCCTGAACTACAGAGTGAGACCCTGTCTCAAAAAAAAAAAAAAAAAAAAAATCTGTTATAAACAGCCTTACCAAAAAATCTGTCAGAAAACTTTTTCTGACCTTTGCTTTTTTTCTTAAGGATAAATTTCTTGTCCTGGAATTAAGGATATGCATATTGTCCAGGCTCTGTACTACTTCCCAAACCACTTGCTAAGCGCTGCACAAATTTACGGTTCCACCAGCAGGTGCTAAGGGTGCCTGTTTCACTTCAGGATTGAATATATTATTTGCTGATAATTTCAAATCCAGTGAGAATGTATCTTTTATGTACCTGGAAAATAAAAGTAATTCTGGTAGCATAATTTTTTCAAGTGACTTCAATCTTGATACTTAAATCTTTTGTTCATGAGAATTATCACCCTGAAATCTACTCAGATTTTAGTTTTTTTCTAAAAAAGTTTTTTTTTTTTTTTTGAGACAGGGTCTCACCATGTAGCCCAGCCTGGCCTCGAACCTGTGGCAATCCTCCTGTCTCAGAGGCTGCATGCTGGGATTACAGGTGTGTGCCACCACTCCCAGGAAGATTTTCTTTAAAGCAGATGCACTCATATAATTTTCTGTAATTTGCTATGCATATTCCTTCTAAGCTTTTTTTTATTTTTATTTTTTTTCAGTACTGGGGATTGAACCCAGAGCCTCTGCACTGAGCTACATCTCCAGCCCTTTTTATTTTGAGACAGAGTCTTACTAAGTCACCAACTTGCTCAGGCTAGACTAGAATTTGTAATCCTCTTACCTCAGCCTCACGGAATGTTGGGATTCACGCATACTCCACCATGCTGGCCCAAGCTATTCTTTATTCAACATAATCTTTACTGCCTAGTGTTCAACATCCTGTATGATTCAATTGTGTGTTATACACAGACAAATGTTAACAAAGAGAAGGGCCCGTGAGATAGCTCAGCAGCACAAGCACCTGCCCGGCAAGCACAAGGTCCTGAATTCGACTCCCAGAACCCACATAAAGGAAAAAAAGGGCTGGTGATATCATTCAGCGGCACAAGTGCTTGCTGGCAAGTGCGAGGTCCTGAGGTCAACTCCTGGTACCCACATAAAAAAGAGAAAACTACATTTCTAAAAATTTTGCGTGTCCATTTTAAACTTATTTTTAGTCAGTACAGCACATGTGCGTAGTTCAAGAAGCTTAAATAATGCTACAAATCTTTTGCTAGAGGAGACTGGTTCTTTCTCACTCCATGAACTTCCAGAGGACAGCTTCACCGGGCTCCTGACCTTGGAGGAGTTCTCTCATGTGACTAGAGAGTTCTGGATAAAAGAATTATTCGCCGGCCTGTGCCTTTGTCTCTTCCTTGTTGCTGCTCTGTGCTGGAAGTTGGGGGGGTTAAGGTCTCTTCCTGTCGTGTCAGTGACTAGGGGGACCTCTGCCCTGCTCACTGGTGGAGGCTAGGACAGCTCCCCTGCTCTGAGTTGCATTCTCCAATTTTGGGTTTTCTTCACTAGACAGTACACTTTCAGCTCACTACTTCTATTATCTCCTCCTCCTCCTCAGCCCCCCACCCCAGGGACTTAGCACTGAGTTACAGCCTCAGCCCTTTTTTTATTCTTTATTTTGACACAAGCTCCTACTAAGTCACTGAATTGCGCAGGCTGGGCTCAAACGTGCAATCCTCCCACCTAAGCCCCCCAGAATGCTGGGATCACAGGCATGAGCCACCACACCCAGCTCCTTCCTAGCTCTTATATGCTTGGGAATTCTTTCTCCAGGAGCCAGGATTGAATACCCGTCCCCCTATCCCTACCTCCCGATGGTTCCAGATGGTTCCAGCTGATTGGTCTGGGTTGCCTGGGGCACTGTGTTGGGTCCGAGCTCAGCAGGCAGTGGAGCCACATAGACATTTATTAGCAACCTCTGCCAGAGGCCTGAAGAGAGAGTAACAGGCAACAGGCAGCATATTTGCCATGTTGGCTTTGCTGAGTCATCCCCAGCCCTCAGAGTCCAGCCCTAGTCTCACTTTCTCTATGAAATCCCAGATTACTCCAGTCCACATCACCAGGAATCTAGGTCCCAGATTTTCTTCTCTGAGCGCCTGGCACTCTCAGGCCGTTTTCACTGTTTGGCCCCTCAGTAGTTGGTATGTCTTCCCAGCTAGACTGGAGTTCCTCTGAGGCCACAGATTGGGCAGTATATTTACTCTGTGTTCCCTCACTGACTCAAGGCAGCGCCCTACTAATGCAGCAGCTGTACAGAATCCACTGGATTGCCAGGTTGGGGTAGGTACAGCAAGACAGAAATGAAAAATGTGCCCTCTGCTGGTATGGCTGAAAAGAGCTTACCTGTGAAAATCTGCAACCTTGATCTGATCTCTATGGAGCAAATAAACAAGGTTTCTTTATAACATCCATTTAACTCTAATGAGGATCCTAAACACTATGAAGAAGGATCCTTGACTATATTTGTTTGTTTGTTTTGCTTTTTGTTTTTCGAGATGGGGTCTCACTATGTAGTTCAGGCTGGTCTTGAACTCACTGTGTAGTCCAGGCTGGCCTCGAACTCACAGTGATCCTCCTGCCTCAGCCTCCCAAGTGCTGGGATTGTAGGTGCGTGCCACCACACCTGGCTATATTGGGTCTTGATGTCATGAAATATTCCACTTCTTTCAAAAATACCTAACCTAGACCACAAAGCAGTGGGGATAGTATTGGGTTACAAATAACAGACATTCCCAGGTGACATAAGACTGGACAGTAAAATATATGACTCCTATGTCATTCTTGAAGAAGAACTGGAATTCTAAGAGGAATGCAAATTCTTTTTTTTTTTTTTTGGTACCAGGAGTCAAACTCAGGACCTTGTGCTTGCCAGGCAGGCTCTGTGCCACTGAGCTATATCCCCAGCCCCTAGAATGCAAATTCAAACATCCAGGACATATTGAATGGCTGTTGGATACCGTAAAAGCAACTAAAATGATTGATGATCACAGGATTTTATATTTTTACTTTAGTAGAAATTTGAAACTTGGGGAGGTTTAGGTACATTGCGATCAAGTGTTTTATTGATGTATTTTCTTATATTAGAATGGCAGATATTACATATTATAATGTTTATAATATTTGTGCTGTTATCTTTCCTTATACATATAGTACAATTAAAATATTTGAAACATTTGTAAAAGAATTTCTTCAGGAATGTCACTTCTGTAGTAAATATTTTTCTGACGGAGATGACAGGTATTTTCTTCTTCAGTTGGAATTATCCTTGTTTTATTTCATGTTGCTGGTGGGAATTGTGTCAGTTGTGCATTAACCCACATTTTAAAACAAAATATAAAATTACTGGTACACATGCACATATCTGTGTAAAATATTATATACATGTATATTGTGATACCTCATCTTTTAAACCTATCTGCTATTTGTCCTATCATTCATGGATATATACATTTTACCAATTAACACAAATTTCATCACTATCATTTTGATGACTTTTCACTGATGGGTGTAGATTACCCACCCAGCTCTCCAGGGACAGTTTCTTCCAAACAGATGTTTATCCTGTGTTCTAATAGTATGTGGCTAGTATGTTGGAAAAAGGGTTGTAAACATTTTACTTCATGACTACCTCAAGAAAATGGAGGGCCAGTGAGATGGCTCAGCGGCGTAAGCACCTGCCTGGCAAGCACGAGGTCCTGAGTTCGACTCCCAGTACCCACATACGAAAAAAGGGCCGGTGATATCGCTCAGCAGCATGGGTGCCTGCTGGCGTGCGAGGTCCTGAGTTCAACCCCCGGTACCCACAAAAAAAAAAGAAAAAAAAGGAAAATGGATATTTGTATGTATAGACACAGATAGGACTCCTATGTATAATATTATTTAGAAAAAACTGGGAATTTTATTGTGAGAGACTATTCCAGTGTCTAGGTAGATTGAGCAGCTATTGGGCATTATCGAGGTGAGAGAAGAACCCAGAATTTGGGGGGGAGCCATAACTCACACACCTTGTAGCATTTAAATGTCAGGCCTCATGTGTGCCATCTGTCATCATGTGATTTGTAAAGACGTAAGCTTTGTCCTAAGTGTATACTGAAACATTATGTCCTGCGTTTAGCATAGCTGGTAACAGATACTATCCCAGTAAGTTAAAAAAATATGTTCATGACTCAGCGCCCAAACAGGCAGTTCCAAAAGAAAGGATTGTTGTCGTGCAGAGGAGACAGCGAGAGGGCAAGAGCTGCTGTGTTTATTTTGTCATGGTCTATTTATTCTTTCCACACGGAGACTTACCTCTAACCTTGAATCTCCAACAGTATGTTCAGCCACAAGTCTCTACCGTTTAGAACCCTCATTACCATTTAGCAATATAAAGCACGTTTATAAATAAAAGCAGACATTTTCCACGGAACTCCGTGGCTCTCTGTAGGGAGCTCTTGAGTGGACTTTTCAACATCCCCCAGACCCAGATGTAAGTCTAAGACCGCTGGATTAATCCCAACCGCCTGGTCTCCTCGGCTGCACGGGGGCCCAGTCCTCCCTCTGCAGGGATCTGAGGGGGTGCCTGGGAGAAGTTTCCTCTCCAAAGAGAGCCACAAGAAAGAAAGAACTGCTGTGGCTGTCCTGCCACCAGCCTGAGAGTGAAGCAAACACTGAAGACGGCCAAGGGGAAATGGGTCTTTGTGGATGCCAGCTGTTCACTCAGCTCACCCAGGAGCTCGCCCCACAGCACGACCTCCATTTATGTGGAGACCATAAATCTTCCTACTGGGGAAGCCATTGGAGTTGAGATTTCTATTACTTGCAGCTGGAAGCATTCTCACTGATAAACTATTCTTAAGAGAAATGACTCATGGGGAAATAATCCTCCCAGCTTCTGATTAACCCTGGCCTCCTGAGATAATTATCCGGGCCATCAGATACATAAAAATATGGAGGTCACAAGATTAAAATTATAGTGGTTACCTTTAGGGAGAGGGTGGGGATAGTGACTGGGAGGGGGACTGAGAGGGGCTTTCTGGAATGCTAGTGATTTGTCCATCCAGGTGGTGGCTACGTGAGGATGTTTGCTTTGGGATAAATTCATTGAGCTGTACACTTATGATTTGTGTCTTTTTTTTTTTTTTTTTTTGTGCCAGGAATCAAATTCAGGACCTCACACTTGCAAGATTTGTGTCCTTTCCTGCCTGTGAGCTCTAATTTTGTTTTTTCTTGTAGTGCTAAGAGTTGAACCCACGGTCTTGCACGTGACAGGTGATCACTCTACTACCAAGCTATCTCCTAGCCCCCATGCTTCTGTTTTTAAAGTTTATTTTAAAAAATACTATATTGTAACCAGACCTTACACAAATTGTGTATATTGTGACTGGAAGGATATGGATGGATGTCACGGTCATTTTCCTATGCAGCCAAACGAAGCTGTAGGGACACACTTCCTTTTATACACGGCCCCAGAGCTCATTGTACAGCTTTCCTGTTGCCGGTGTGTGCCCAACACACTCTTATCTCAGCCAAAGTGTTTCCCCTTTCGGTTTTGGTGGGAGAACCTCAAAGCCTCACACACAAAGGACGCCATCATTTTTAGAATCTAGTCACAATTAATATTTAAAAAACTAGAATAAAAACAAAGAGTCTGCACATGGAGGGCTTTGTCCAGCAGGATCTTCAGAGAGGGATTTTAATCGTGGGAGGGTCCACTCCAAAGAAACCACTGGGTTTGGAAGAAAGCAACCATTAGCCTCGTGCAGCCTACATCCCTCAGACCGCTCCTTCATGGAGGAAGAGACGCGATACGCTTAGTGGGGGGTTTGTGAAGGACAATATAGGGGATTGGAGACCAAACTATACAGAGACAGACCTGGTTCTACCTCAGAACACCCAGCTAAGCTATGTTCCCTGTCTCTAACTGTGTCCAGGTGTCCACTGTGTCCTTGGACATAAAGGGAATGTCAATCCTCACGAGGGAGAGGACACAGGGAGGGATCCCTTCATGAAACCACACGGGGCATGTGCTTGGTTGGCAGCCAGGCCACGGAGTCCTATAGAGACGCAGAGTCCTGTCCTGTTGAGCAACTGCGCAGACCCGTAGCACCAGAAGTTCCAAGGAACGTGCAGATGCAATGATGTATTTACGTTCCACCTACTCTTCGGAGTGCTTTCACATCATACTCTCATTACAGCCTCGCGAGGCCAATTAGACATTATCATCAGAGAGACAGTGACCAAGAGAGCAGGCTTTAAGGTCGGGCCACCCTGGGTTTGAATCCTGGTCCTGTCTCACTGGTGAGTGATGGTGGACAACTGACTTAGCTTGTTTCAGTACTTCTTCCAGGGACATTTGTCAACATATGGAGACATTTTCCTTCCTCCCTTCTTCCCTTCCTTCCTTCCTTCCTTTTTTTCTCTCTTTTTTTCTTTTGGTTCTGAACCAAGAGCCTTGTCCATGCTAAGCCATGAGCTGTAACCTGTGAAGGCTACACCTTTAGCCCCCTGGAGACATTTTCAACAGTCACAACTGAACGGGTGCCAGTGGCATGTAGTGGCTCGAGGCCAGGGCCGCTGCTAAACATGCCCAGTGCCTATGACAGCCCCCCGCCACAACAAAGAATTATTTAACCCAAAATGTTCACGGTACTGCTGTTGAGAAATCCTGTCTGAACCTCAGTCTTTTCACCTGTAGAATGGGAATATGATGTTACCTCATTGGGTAGTTACAAGGATTAGACTAAAAATCAGTTGAAATTGGATTTTCTGTTCTACAGGTCTCCTTCCCTTACTTGTTCTAAGGCCTGGGCTCTTAGCACCACACATTTATACAGAATCAGAGTTCTGTGGGCCGAGTGGCAACCACCACCTTTCCCCTTTAGGATCACAATTCAGGCCCCATTTTGCACGGTGTGATTCTTTCCCTTTGTCACAATTGATCAGACACTTGATCCAAACTCAAGCTTTAAGAATCCTTTCCCAGGCCAGGGATATAGCTCAGTGGCACAGCACCTGCCTGGCAAGCACGAGGTCCTGAGTTCAATTCCCAAAACAACAACAACAACAAAAAATCCTTTCCCCAGTGAACTTTATAGTTTGTACTGACAAATTCTAGGCTCAGTCTAACTGGTGTCAAGAAGGCAGACGATACAAACCAGGGGGTTATGGTGCTCATTTTCTTCCATACCAACTGGGACACAAAACCGGCCATTTATAGCAGCAGCAGAGAAGGCAGCAGGTGTAGATAAAAAGACAGCAATAAGAGGTGGGGTCTCCAGGCCCTCCCCTGGCTGCACCCTGCCCTTACGCAGGCCCTTTCTTCATCCTTCCAACACTTTTGCCATAGCTGGCTTCAACTGTGTCTCTGTGTCACTCAAGAGACACTGAATGATCTCAATAACATATATAAAAGCGTTTAGCATGATGCGTAAGAATTAGCACTGAATAAGTGGCAGTATTATCCCCATTTTAGAGATAAGAAAGTTGAGACAGAGATAATTTGTCTTATAAATTTGATGTGGAATCCAATCCAGGTCTTCTGACACCCGGACGGCTGCATAGTTCAAGCTGGCCTTGAACTCACTATGTAGCCCAGGCTGGCCTGGAATTTGTGGCAATCTTCCTGCCTCAGCCTCCCAAGTGCTGGGATTACAGGCATGTGCCACCACACCCTGCTGGACCCGAGTTCTGTTCTGTCTATTCTTATGAAATAAAACTTTCAAAAGAGGACATAAGTAGATAACTACCTATCCATGGTTCCAAAGAATTCAAAACACCCCAATGTATCCATTAAACAGGACAAGAATTAGAAAATTGGCTACAGCCCGGAAGACCTTCCTGTGCCCCTCCCTGCCGTGGATTTCCCTCTCCCTGCCAGAGGTAACCAATATCCTGTTTTTTGTTATAATAATTGTTAATACTTTTTCCAGCTACCTATGTAACCTTAAACCATGTGACTTAGTTTTACTTGTTTTGGAATTTTACATAAATGAATCATACTGTACATGTTCTTTTGTGGCTTGTTTCTTTCAACACCATGTGAGGTTCATCCTTTTCTTTTTATTTCTCTTCCTCCTCTCCCTCCTCCCCTTTCTCCTTCTCCTTTTCCTTCTGTACTGGAGGAGGTCAAACCCAGGGCACTCTCCCACTGAGATATATCCTCACCTTCCCTTTTTTTTTATTTTTTATTTTTTTTTATTTTAAAGAGAAGAAAAAACAAAACAAATAAAAAAAAAGAACAAATTTTCAAAACAACATAATATGAGGGTAACAATGGTTAATGTATTATGTATTATTATCTCTAAGTTAGTTATTCAGGATACCAGACATTAGCATTCAATTGTCCAAACATTATTGGCTCAAACCTTACTCTTCAATGAACTAAGTAAAACTGGTAGTGTATCTATCTTAACCATCTTATATACATATACAATTTTTTTCCCTTTCCTTTCTTTCTTTTCCCCATTCCAGTCTCTCTTTCTTATTGACCAGTTTCTTTTTGATTCACCGTGTCTATTGTACATTTTGGATCTTATTTACTCTTTCAGTTTCTCATACTAGAGAGACAATACGATGCTTACACATGTGCGTCTGGTTTATTTCACTTATGAGTATTTTCTCGAGTTGCATCCATTTACCTATAAAAGTCTCCAGTTTATCCTTCTTTATGGCTGAATAGTACTCCATTGTATAAAAATACTACATCTTTCTTATCCATTCCTCAGCTGATGGGCATTTGGGTTGTTTCCAAGATCTGGCTATTACAAATTGTGCTGCTATAAACATGGGTGCACATATATCGCTGTGGTACGATGTTTTTAATTCTTCTGGGAAGATGCCCAGAAGGGGAATAGCTGGGTCAAATGGGACCTCCAACCCTAGTTTTTTGAGGAATCTCCACACTGACTTCCACAGTGGCTGTACCAGTCGACACTCCCACCAACAGTGAAGAAGGGTTCCTTTTTCCCCACAGCCCGTCCAGCATTTGTTATTAGTTGATTTCTTTATAGTAGCCATTCTTTCTGGAGTGAGATGGTATCTCAGTGTTGTTTTAATTTGCATCTCTCGAATGACTAGTGATGTTGCACATTTTTTTGTATATTTATTTGCCATTAGTATTTCTTCATCTGAGAAATGTGTATTCATCTCAGATGCCCATTTTTGGAGTGGGTCTTTAAATTTGGGAGGTCTGATTTTTTTGAGTTCTTTTTATGTTCTCGATAGTAATCCTTTGTCTGAGGAACAGCTGGCAAACATTTTTTCCCATGTTGTGGGTTGTCTTTTCACTTTGTTGGTGGTTTCTCTTGCTGTGCAAAAGCTTTTTAATAAGATGAGATCCCAGTTATTGATTCTTTGGGATAGTTCCCGTGCAGTTGAGTTTTTATTCATAAAGTCTTTGCCTACACCAATGTCTTCAAGGGATTTACCTATCCTACCTTCCAGCAGATTTAATGTTTCTGTTTTAATATTTAGATCTCTGATCCACTTTGAATTTAGTTTAGTGCATGGTGAAAGATATGGGTCTAGTTTTAATCTTCGGCATGTGTAGAGCCAGTTTTTCCAGCACCATTTATTAAAGAGGCTATCTTTCTTCCAGCGAATGTGTTTGGCACCTTTGTCAAAGATAAGGTGGCTTAGTATGTCTGGGGTTGTTTCAGCATCTTCTAATCTGTTCCATTGATCTTCAGGTCTGTTTTTTTGCCAGTACCACACTGTTTTTATCACAGTAGCTTTATAGTATAATTTCAAGTCAGGGATTGTGATGCCCCCTGCCTTGCCTTTGTTGCCCGGAATTGCCTTTGCTGTTCTAGGTCTCTTCTGATTCCAAATGAATTTTAGGATTGTTTTCTCTAATTCTGTGAGATATGCTGTTGGAATTTTGATCGGAATTGCATTAAATCTGTATAACAATTTTGGAAGTATGGCCATTTTCACTATATTGGTTCTTCCTATCCAGGAGCAAGGGATATCTTTCCATTTTCTGATATCCTCTTCCATCTCCTTTTTCAGAGTACTGTAGTTTTCAGTGTAGAGGTCTTTTACATCCTTTGTGAGGTTGATTCCTAGGTATTTCATTTTTTTGGATGTTATTGTGAAAGGTATTGTTTCCCTAATTTCTCTTTCAGTAAGTTTGTTATTTGTGTACAGGAAGGCTATTGACTTTTGAGTATTGATTTTGTATCCAGCTACACTACTGAATTTGCTTATTAAATCTAGCAGTTTTTTAGTGGAGTTTTTGGGGTCTTCTGTGTAGAGTATCATGTCGTCTGCAAATAATGATAATTTAACTTCTTCCTTTCCAATCATTATTCCCTTTATTTATTTCTCTTGTCTAATTGCTCTGGCTATAGTTTCCAGAACTATGTTGAATAAGAGTGGGGACAGTGGACATCCTTGTCTTGTTCCTGATTTTAGAGGGACCTTCCCCTTTTTTTAACTTTTTAATCCTTGCTAAGTTGCCCAGGCAGGACTTGAACTTGTGATCTCCCTGCCTCAGCCTCCCTCAGTGCTGGGATGACAGGCGTGAGCCACCGCATCCAGCTTCATTTATGCTCTTATATGCAGCTGTAGTCCATTTATTTTCTTTGATATATAGTCCACAACATATTTCTACAATCTATTGTTAATAGGTGTTGGGTTATTTCCAATTTGGGGCCAACAGTACTACTCTGAGCATTTCTGTCTGTCTAGGCTGGTGCATACATGCAAGAATGTCTCCTAATGTACCTCTAGGAGTGAATCTGCAGTATCTGAGACTTCCTTTGTTCCCTATCCTTGTCAGCTTGAGTGCTTTTCCATACTGATGCCAATACCTGGGGGCACTGGATAAAATACTGTGTAGTGCTATACGATGCACAGAAATGTAAAACAGTATCCTTCCTTAAAAAATTGAATGAATCATGCGACCTTGCAATTCCACTGCTAGGTATGTGCCAAAAGAATTGGAAACAGGGCCGGTGAGATGGCTCAGCGGCTTAAGCGCCTGCCCGGCAAGCGCGAGGGCCTGAGTTCGACTCCCGGATCCCACATACGAAAAAGGGGGCCGGTGATATCGCTCAGCGGCACGGGCGCCTGCTGGCGCACGAGGTCCTGAGGTCGACCCCTCGGTACCCACAAAAAAAAAAAAAAAAAAAAAAAAAAGAATTGGAAACATCTGTTCACACAAAAACTTGTATACCGGTGTTCATAACGGCATTATTCATAACCACCAAAAGGTAGAAACAACCCAAATGTCCATCAACTAATGAATGGTTAAACAAAATGTGATCTACCCATAAGTAGAACATTATTCAGCCATAGAAAGGAATGAAACACTAACACATTACAATATGGCTAAATTTTGAAAACATGATGCTAAGTGAAAGAAGCCAGACGCAGGAAGCACAATGATTCCATTTATATGAAACATCCAAAGCCAGGTGTGGGGGCTCACACTCGTAATCACAGCACTCTGGGAAGCTGGGCCAGAGGATTGCAAGTTCAAACCTAGCCTGGGCAACTTAGTGACTTAGTACTTGACAAGAAAAGAAAAGAGAAGAAAAGAGAAGAAAAAGAGAAAAGTAAAGCAAAACAAGGAAAGCAGAAGAGAGAAGAGAAGAGAGGAGAGGAGAGAAGAGAGGAGAGGAGAGGAGAGGAGAGGAGAAAAGAGAAGAGGTCCAGAACAGGCAACTCCATAGAGAGAGAAAGTAGATTAGTGATTGCCAGGGGCCAAGAGAGGGAGAAATGCGGATTCCTTTTTTGAGGTGATGAAAATGTTCTTTCTGGAACTAGTGATGATGGTCTCATAAGTTTGCGACTATACTAAAATGCATGAAATTGTATTTGTATATGAATTTTATATGCAATTTATATCTTAATTAAAATGTAAATAAAACCCAGCATCCTTATCATTCATTTATTTCTTCCAAACACATGTCTTCAGTGCCTAAGACATGCCAGACATTCCTCAGCTCCTTGTTGGGGGAAACAGTGGTTAAGGAGTTAGAGTGGCCGCTCTGTATTGGTCCCAGCAGGGAACAACTTGCACATTTAAAAGGAGTCACTGGGGAGACTTAATGAAGGGACCACCTTCAGAAGTGTGGACAGAGTTAAGAGAAACTCTAGTCGAATGTGTGGGGAAGCATTTCAGGGTCAGTGACAGCCATTAAGGTCCCCAGCCTGAAAGGGGAGAAAGTGGTTACCAACAAGAACTGTTGTAGGGGGCTGCAGACCAGAGCTGCAGTAGAGAGGGGGCCATCTGGCTTCGCTGACACCGTCACCTTGCAAGTTGTGCCTCGCTTTAGGCCATGGTTCTGGGAGCCTGAGGGGACAGGAGCTGGGCAGTGAAGTCAGTGGATGCAGAGGAGGCCAGAAGTCTGTGGGGCAATCTGGAGAAGCAAGCCGAGAATGAGTAGCTTCCCTGGCCTCATAGACTCTACATATTGAGTGGAGAAACTGAACAATAAAATAATAATAATAATAATTTCAGAATATAGTCAATAATGGGGCTGAGCTGAACCAGAGCATGTCTGGGTGGTACCTTTCCAGGCCTAGGAGGAGGTGCTGTTGAAGCACCAAAGGATGGTGGAGAAGCCATTTATGGAGACTGGGAAGCTTGGCGAAGAAACAGATCGAGAGGGGCTGGGGATGTGGCTCAGTCCCAGAGCACTTGCCTTGCATGCACAAGGGTTCGATCCTCAGCACCACATTAAAGAAAAAAAGAAAGAAAGAAAAGAAAAAAAAAAAATGAAACAGATCAAGAGGAGGAAAGCAAGAATCTTCTCTGGGGTATATCGAAAAGAGAGAAGATATGCGAACACAGGAAGAGAGCAACTCCAAGGCCGTGAGACCCCCTGGAGCTCTCGCAGGCTGAGGCCAGGCTCGCCGCGGGCGCGCACCGGGCCTGCCTGGCCGAGGCCGGGACGTGTGCGGACTGCGCCGCCCTTGGAGGCTGCGCTGAGCGCCGGCGCAGCGCGCTGGCCCCGCCGCCCACGCTCCCCGCGCTGCTTCCCAGCTCCCTGGAGACCTTTGCCGCGTCCCAGGTCCTCCCCGTACAAAGGCAAAAAGGGCCAGGGGGAGGGAGTGGCCCTGAACACCAAATATGACACAGCTTTGAATAAGCAGGAGCTCCAATCTGATAGCCGAGGTGGCCTCAGGGCGAAACGTGGCCTTCTCAACCACGACGGGTGCAAAACCTACTTAGAAAAGCACCCGGGCTGGTGAGTAATAGTGTGGCGCTTGCAGCACCAAGACAAGAAAGCAGCCCAACCTCCTGGCTGGAGCCAAGTGGAGAAAAGAAGAGAGGACTCTGGGTCTGCGCTGGCACACTGTTCCTCCCACCAGGGGTCTTCGGGGACTCCCTGTCCCAGCCAAGCCAGAGCCCACCGTTGGGGTGCTTCTAGCCCGCACGCCTTGGCACATGGCAGTATTTTCTTCCATACAGGTCTCTCCCCTCTGGCTCCTTGCCCACAGACTGGAAAACAAAGGCTCACGGCCCTCCCTGGAGACCTGGGCTTAAGGGCGGGCCTTGTGCAGGCTGGGCGGATGCTCTGTTGATTTTTTTTTTTTTTTCCAAGTGCAGAGAATGTGACAGCCAATTCCTGTTGGAAGTGGTTTTGTTTTCTTTGGCGCATAATACACTTTTCCTTTCTCGTGATTGTTTCAGGTCATGTTTAGGATGATGATTCGCTAGCCTAATTATGTGCATACCAGAATTGGGGTTCTTAACCTTTTAGGGCATAGATCCTTTTGCAACCCAGATAAAAACCGTGAACCCTGTTCCTCGAACACACACACACACACACACACACACACACACACACACCCCAAACTAAACATTTAATACCAATCTTAGCAGGTTAAGATCCTTTGGTGAAGGAAAAGTACTCCTACCTCCTCTTCCCACCCAGTACCAACTTTCCTTTCAGTCTGGATCTTCATATTCCCTTTCTTTACCCTTTGTGGGGTCAGCATTTCTTGGCTCCTGCCTGAATTAATCCCATGTGTTGAGCCCACTTAGAAGCGAGGCCCTTCCAGCTTCGGGCAGCCTCTGGTTGCCAGCTCCAGGCCAGTGGCGCTGCAGTTTTTCAGGCAGCAGAATATTCCAGTGGGATTTGTAAAGCCCTTGTCTCATCTGTGCCTCTTTGTTACACGGGCTGGGCCCCCAGGAGTCTCAGCAGATTCAAGAAGGGTGGCACAGCTTTCAATGAGGCTCTAGGGAGACAGGCGTTGTCTGGTTTTGTTAAATTCCAGAAGCAACTCAGTTTGCCAAAAATGCCAAAAATAAGAGGACTGTCTAGACACTTACTCTAATATGAACAAGCTTGACCCTGACATCACTGATTTACGCTTCCATGGCGAGACAAATGGGTTCCATTCTTTAACAAACAAGGACAGCATGCCTGCCATGTGCAAGGCTGTGTTCTAGGCACCTGGGGCATATGGTGATAAGACACATAAGTACCAGATAATTACGGGTAGCAACAGATGCAAGCATGAAACTAACGCAGGGTGAAGTGATGGCAGATGGGACACGATCAGAGACCGCTCTGAGAAGGCAGCATTGGAGCTGAACCCTGAGCAGCTGCTGCTCCCTTATCTGCTTATCCTGCTTCACTTTCTGCCCTTTCAGTTATGAAAATAGTAAATGAAAATTCCAGAAATAAACAACGCCTAAGCATTAAATTATGTAGCATTCTGAAATGCAGGATGAAATCTTGTGCCACCCCACTTCATCCCACCTGGAATGTGAATCGTCCGTTTGGCCTGTGGATCCATGTTGTATATGCATCCCACCCATTCATCACTTGTGACATAGTCGGAAAGAGAGACCACATTTACAAAACTTCTTTACAGTAGACTGTTGTAACTGTTCTATCTTGTTAGTTATTATTGTTCATCTCACACTGTGTCTAATTTAGAAATGAAACTTTATCATAGATAGGTACATATAGGAAGAAACATATATACAGTTCGGTACTACTGTATTTCCCCCAAAATAAGACCTACCTGAAAAATAATCAGCCTTGAAAACCAGAAATCAAAAATGCCAGCCCCAGTAGCTTATCCTTGCCTTACCTGCCATCACTATTCTCTTGCTCAATGGCTACTCTGTAAGGCAGGGCTGGCATTTAAAATTTCAAACATTCACTAGGGGTCTTGGAACACCTCCCCCACGGATAAGAGGGGACTACTGCACTGAAAAGGAAGCAGCCATTTGGAGAAGAGCTCCAGGCATAGGGAACTGAGGCTGGAAGTGATGGCCTGCTCGAGGAATAGAAAAACACATGGGATGGCTCTGAGTGCTAGCAGGGGAGAGGGAAGATGAAAGGGAGAGGTAGGCAGGGGCTAGGTCACATGGGGCTTTGCTGGCCAAGGAAAGGAGCTGGGATTTTGTTGCAAATGTGACAGACAATAGAAAGTGTAGAGTAGCAAGCTGGGCATGGTGGCCCACACCTGTAATCCCGCACTCAGAGGCTGAGGCAGGAGGATCAGTGGGAGTTGAAGGCCAGCTCGGGCTACACAGTGAGTTCAAGGACAGCCTTAACTACACAGTGAGACCCCACCTCAAAAGATCAATCAATCAATGAGTCAATCATAGATCAGGGCACAGTGTGCCTTTTTAGAGCTGGTCTCCATGGAGAGGAGCATATTTGGGGAGAGCTAGAGTGGAAGTGGAGACCTGTGGGAAGCTGACGAGTAGTTCAGGTGAGGGGGGGCATGTTGGGGGTGGGGAGAGAGAAGCTCACTGTTTTGTAGGTGAACACACCTGGCACAGATAAATCCTGGACAGAACTTGTTCTAAATGCATGGTGCTTAAGATCCATGGAAGCTTTTGATGAATGCATTTTAGAAGCGCCGAAGCTACAGAGCTTTCCCCAGTCCAGAGTTTCCTGTTCTGACCCTTCTAGGAAAATGAAAATGAAAGTGAAAATAAAAAACACAAATCCAAATCCTAAAAGAAAGTTGCTCAGATAATCTTGTCTCTGCAGAATGTTAATCTGCTCGACAGGCAGGAGCAGAGACCGTGAGTTGATGTATTATGTGCCAACTATGTGCTTTAATCTAATATAATCTCACAATAACCCTACCAGACTCAGGTGTTTTTATTACCCTTTTTTTTTTAATTTTTATTAGTACATATTTGCAATAAATAGTGATTACATTCATTGTGGGGAGTTGGTACATGTATACAACACATCTTCATTCTTTTTACTTTCATTGTTGATGTTATTTTGGTTTGGTTTCTATTTTTTAAACTGGGGAAACCGAAGTTCAGAGAGGTTAGGTAAATTGCCCAAAGTTGCATAGCTAACAAGTGACAGAGCTGGGATCCAATCCCATGTCTGTTTGATTCCAATTCTTGCCATATTGTCCAGGCTGGTGGAACCAGTTCAGCACATTGGGGTGGCCCTAATGATGCTGAGGCGCCTGGGGTTCCAGCTACTCCCTGGGTGACAATTGGTGTCCTTTGGTAGGGTCCCCCTGTTCAGACCATGGGGTGTGCTACATACAGAGATGTTCACAAGTAGCTTTTTAAGATTTTTCCTAATGGTCAAGCTTTAATGATTCCAAAGAATCTAATGAAGAAAGAGGGAGTCTGGGTCCCGAGATAAACAAGCTCATTATCTAACAATGAATCAACTAGAGTGAAATCAATTAGGGATGACTGGAAGGTGGAACTGATGCCAACTGTTTGGACTCTTTTGAAATGAGAACTGATTCATGGAGCAGCACCCAAGAAGCAAGACCTCATGACAGAGTCTATGTAGTAAATCCCATCCTCAATGCTCGGGAGCCAGTAGGAGGGCTCTGGGGGTACCCATATTCCCAGGGAGACCCCTGATCTGTCCCTGCAGCAGCACAGGACTATGTGTGACTCCAAGGGCCCCCCAGATCTCAGAACTCCCTTCTCCTTTCTATAGTACTGGGGCTCAAACCCAGGGCCTCATGCATGCTGGGCAAGCGCTTTACCACTGAGCTACACTCCAGCCCATGACTCAGGGCTTCTCAGAGCAACCTAGAAGGGAGTCGATCTCACAGCTTGGCCCAGTTGCCCAGGACAGTGTCAAGGAAAGGCTGGGACAGCATTCCCAGTGACAGCATGTATGAAAAGCCAGCCTATCAAGTAAAATCAACAGGCTAATCACACCCAGGGCTGCAAAGAAGAATATGGTACTGTGTTCCATTTTTGGTGCTTGTGGCTCTCTGGCAGGTGAGTATGCTGCACCAGACAGCAAGCTCCTGAAGGGTGGAGCCATTATTGTTTCCCTGTCATTATTTTTACTGTACTTTTTACTGAACTAACTCAGATTGACTGACAGATCCTGTGTCCTCCACAATTTGACATTTCAGCTGCAGTCAGAAGCCCACAACTGCACATTTAGAGGCATTTACAGGCGTTCAGGAATTTCGGCATTTAGAACTGCATATTTTAGGATCAGAGAGATCTAGCTTCCGGGTGGGAAGGTTTGTCTTCCACATCTGCAGGATGGAAGAAATGGGGTACATTGCAGAATGTGGCTGTCAGGATTAAATGAAATTATGTGTGTAAGTGTTCAGTGTAGAGCTTGGTATACAGCAACCCTCCAATGAATAAACATTTCTGTCACTACCCGCAATGGCTAGTGTGGTATTTAGGGACTTTCAATTTGTCTAATTAGGACCCACATCACAACACTAAAATGTGATATATATATATATAAATTTTTTTTAAATTATATATATACTTGGCAATATTGGGGATTGAACAAACAACCCAGAGCCTTCACATTGAGCTACATCCCCAGCCCTTTAAAATTTCTTATTTCAGTTTTGAGACAGGGTCTCACTAAGTTGCTAAATTGCCCATTAGAAGTGTGTACCACCACGCCCAGCTTCGATTTTACTATATTCTTAGAGCAAACATTTACTGGCACTATTTAACTCCAGAACATTTTCATCCTTCCAAAAAAGAAACTGTGCCCATGTACCCAACCCAGCCATCGACAATCACTACACTCCTTGTCGCTAGGGATCTGCTGGCCTCAGTACAATGGGGCCAGAACAGACTGCAAGGCTGGGACACGCCCACTCACCATCCTGACCAAAGTTCGAAGCAGGAGTTTCTCTAGGTGGTCCAGGTACGGGTGATGAATTCCAAGAGCACCAAGGACTCCTGTATGTGCCCCACATCCGATGTCCCCAGCTCCTCCCCACACACCCCAGGCGCACTCGGTCCTGTGGAAAAGCTCCTTAGTGCTCTCCACAGCCTGTGGACAATAAGAACACTGAGGCCCCCAAGGGCGGAGTAGGGAACGAACTCCCCGGGGACACCAGCAAGCTTCGCATCACGGAAATGCGGAGCAGTGAAGGAAGTTTTAGTGTGTGTCCATCTGGAAGAAGCTTTGGAACCGACGATGGACGAGAGGAGCCCATAAAAATGGTATTCTTGGCAGCCTGAAGAAAGGAGAGGACATGGGGGGTTTTGTGTCCATGTCCCTACCCTCTTCCTAAGTCTCCTTGGTACTTTGGAAATGCCCCAGACTCACTTTCCTCTCACCTCCTTGGGAAAGTGTGGACACACGGAGGAAGGGAGAAGACACTGACCCTGCCAAGTCTCTGAGGCAGCTGGGCCGGAAGCCTCCACCGCTGGCTAGGAGGAGGTGGGGCCGAGCGGCACAGGTGGGGTCGACCTAGACCCCTGCCAGCAGCTCTGTGGTCACCTGCGAACAGATGTGCAGGTGCTACCAAGAGCTGCCTAGGGAGGGGAATAAGAGAAACGGTCCTGGGGCTTTCAAAGCCCTCTTGCCAGGAAGGCAAGGAGGACTCCAGGGGTGTCTCAAGAAAGAAAATGTACACACCAACAAAATAAAAAGTCTAAGAGGTGTTAGAGGGAAAAGCACACCATGGAGCATAAATGGCTATGATGCTATCTGCATGATACAGCTGTTACACATGACTGTCTAGAATAAACCCATACCCGGAAGAATTCTCCCTAACCTGCCAATAATAAACTTCAGTCTATCATTAGATTCAGTTTTTAAACAGCTGTATGATATTTGTGTAATTGAAAATACAAGACACAACGTGAAATGATCTTTAATATATATATATATATATATATTTTTTTTTTTTTGTCTTTTTGAGACAGGGTTTCGTTATGCAGTTCAGGCTGACCTTGAACTCACTTTGTAGCCCAGGCTGGCCTAGAACTCTCATGGATCCTCCTGCCTCAGCCTTTGTTTTTTAAAAAGCTGTTGTTAAGTACGTAGTATATCACATGAAAAATCTTCCTCCTGTTCTTGTCTTCATGCCACAGGTAACTAATGTTCCTACTTTCCTAAATATCCTACTAGAACATCTTTATGCATATGTAAGTTTGTATAGAGATTCTTTCTTTGTTGTTTTGTTTTTGTTTTTTCTTTTTATATAGAGATTCTTAACCCACCTTTGTTGAGCTCTATTTCTAGGAAAGAAATTAGAATTCAATGACCAGGCATAAAAGCTCTGATGAACACCCATAATCAAACATATTTATAGATGGCTAATGGATATAAGGTTCAACCCTTCAGCAGGTTTTGAAAACATGAAATTATATATATACATATATAAAATATATATCAATCATATATATATATATCATTATAAAGGAATTAAGAAATGCAATAAAATGGAAATCACTCCAAATTTCTCATCCCGAAACAATGATGATTAACATCAATTGAACATTATTCTAGACCAGTGCTGTCCAGTAGAGTTTCTGAGATGGAGATTTTTTCTATTACAGTAACCACCGCCTATATATGCCTATTGAGCACTTGAAATGTGGCTACTGAAATTGAGAAGCTGAATTTTTAATTTTATAAATTAATTTTAACTTAAATTTACATAGGTGGAGCTAAAAGCTGCTGAGGCAGATTCTCATAATTTTCCACCATGTTTTTGTTTTGTTTTGTTTTGCTCTGTGAGACAGAGTCTCACTATGGAGCCAGGCTGGCCTTGAACTCATGATCCCCCTGCCTCAGCCTCCTGAGTGCTAGGATTACAGGCATGTGCCTTGATGCCTGACCTAGACCCTTTTTAATGCATATATATTCTGGAAGGATATAAAGGAAGGCCAGGAATGTGGGCCATTTTGGCAATGCTGCCCAAAATCTCATAGGTATGATTATTAATTGACCTAGAATTTTTTGGGAATTAACATAAATAAATGGTTATGAATTGGCTCAAAACCTAGCTCTGAGAGTGTATATTATCATCAAAAACTGCAACTTTGTAGGAAAATATTTACCAACAAGGGGCTGTGTTCACAACTGTCAATTAAGTGAAAGGCAGGCTACCAAGCAAGATGATTTCATTAAAATAGAAACAGAAATAGCTTAGGTGATATATTTCAGGCTGCTGGGTCCATAGCAGGCATCAGGTAAGTCTTTGTTAAATGAATGAGTAAATGTTAATGAATCATAAAATCATGAATGATTTTCTATTTTCTTCTGCACCCTTATTTTCTAACTTTCCATGGTGAACACATATACCTTTGTAATAAGGAAAAAACACGTCCTGAAAAAGGATTGTCGTGTCATAACACTTCAGAGCTGGAAGGAACTTTGGAGACAAAGACACACATGGCCGGGTAGTGGCGGAAACCCAGATTTTCTGACTACACACAAACATCTTCCAGAGCCAAGCAGAAGATGTTGCTGGCTTGTCTCCTGTTTTGGATCCCTCCAGCCAGGACAGACAGTATGGCAACTCCAAAGTGGATTTAGGGAGGAAAAATAAAGGGGGTTAATACTTCTCAACAACATACAAACATCAGGGGAAATCTCACCAACAAAGCACAGGCACCACAATCTTTGCTGCAGCTGAGCTCCCTCCCGCTCAGTGTCCCTGGTGGGGACGTCAGCAGGGACAACCTCCAGGACTCCCTGTCCAGCCAGCATGTGGGAGAGAAGTCTCTGTCCCTTGCAGGAGGAAGCCTACTGGTTGTCCCCACATTTTAGCTCTTCTTCAAAGCTGTCCTTCGCAACATTCTTAACTGAATCACTAAGTGCCTACCTCAGATGTCCTTTCTTTTTATGCAGCCTTCGCCATTGGTATTCATGCTGGACTTGGAAGTAGCTCTATCTTATTATATGAAAAGGTTGTTGGCACCTCGCAGCTCTGAGTTCTGGGACTCAGTTCTGTTTTATCAGACATTTTGGAGTACTGATGAGGTGCTAAGTGCCAGTGGAGACAAAAATGCACAAAAAAGTTGGGTGTGGTAGCACACCCCTCTAACGCTACTACTGAGAGCCCAAGGTAGCAGGAAGACCACAAGTTGAACCCCGCCTTGCCAATTAAGCAAATTATTTTGAGACTCTGTCTTAAAATTTTAAAAAAGAGGGGATTAAGGATGTAGTTCAGTATAAGGCCCTGAATTCAATCACTACTGCTGGGAAGAAAGAGGGCGGTGTGGAGCTTAGCGGTAGAGCGCTTGCCTAGCATGTGCAAGTTGTAACTTACAGATCCAATGGCACACTGCTCAGCCACAAAGGGATGGAGCCCTGCCAGCCAGCATGCGCGAGCTTTAAATGCATTATACTCAATGAAAGAAGCCCAGAAAAAAAAAATACAGTGCAAATTCTTTTCAGTTCCACTTATTTGAAGTTCTAGGACAGACAAAACTAACACAAGGTTTAAAAATAACCAGACTAGTAGTTGTCTCTGGATGGGTGGGTAGAGGTACTGGATGAGAAAAGAGAGAGACAGCAGGAAATGGAAATGCTTTGTATTGTTAAAGGGACCCTGACACAGCTGTATCCCACATGCTAAAATTGTGCAAGGGCACCTAGGTGCAGTGGCCATGCCTGTAATCCCAGGAGCTCAGGAGGCTGAGGTAGGAGGATTGCAAGTTCAAGAGCCCAGCCAACCAAGACCGTCTCTCAAAATAAAATATAAAAAAGGCTCAATAGTAGAGCACTTAAATCTGTGATCTTCCACCCCAAAACCATAATCTCAGTTAAATAGTGAGAAAAACATCAGACAGATTCAAATAGAAGGGATCCTACGATGTATCTGATCAGTACTGCTCAGAACTGTCAGGGCTGCACACCAGAGGCCACAGTCAAGGGGGTGAAAAGGCAATCTATGGGTGGTAGGAAAACATTTGCAAACCTTATATCTGACACAGAGCAAATACCTAGAACAAATATCTAGAATAACTCCTACAACTCAGAAACAAATGTGGGCAAAGTATTTGGTTAGATATTTCTTTGAAGATGATATAAAATGGCCAATAAACTCTTGCATAAAAATATGCTCAATATCATTAATCACTGGGAAAGTGAAAATCAAAATGATGAGGTACAACCTCACACAAATTAGGATGGTGACTACCCACAGACCCAAGGCTGGGGCTGTAGCTTGGAGGTAGAGCACCTGCCTAGCATGTGTGAGGCCCTGGGTTCAATCCCTGGTACTGCAAAAAAAGGAAAGGAGGGACGGAAAGAAGGAAGGAAGAGGTAGGAAGGGAAAGAGGAAAAGAGGGAGGGAAGGAAGAAAACCAGAAAATTAACTGTTGACAAGGATGTGGCGAATGGAAACTCTCGTGGACTGGCGGTGAGAATATAAAATGGTGCAGCCCTTACGGAAAAGGCTACAGTGGTTCCTCAAAACAATTAGCACGGAATTACAACTCGCATCAGCAACCCACTTCCAGGAATATCCCAAAAGAAGTGCAGGCAGGAGCCCAAAGAGGTATCCGTCTATCCTGGTTCATGGTAGCATTAACAAGAGCCAAAAGGTGGAAGCAACCCAAGTGTCCACATCTACATGAATGGATAGAAAAAATGTGGTGCATACATACAATAACATAGTATTCATCTTTTAAAAGGAAGGAAATTCTGATAAATCCCACAAGGTAAATGAATTTTGAAGACATTGTGAAATAAGTGAAATAAGCTTGTCACAAAAAGACAAATATACCAGGTGTGGTGGCGCAAACCTGTAATCCCAGTACCTGGGAGGCTGAGGCAGGAGGATTACGATGAGGTTGAGACCAGCCTGAGCTACATAGTGAGACCAAGGCCAGCCTGAACTACATAGTGAGACCCTGTCTCAAAAAAAAAAAAAAAAAAAAAAAAAAAAAGACAAGTAATATATGATTCCACTTGTATGAAGTATCTAACAGAGTCAAATTTAGAGAAGCAGATAGTAGTATGGTAGGTATCAGAGTCTGGGATAGGGGAGAATGGGCAGTTGCTTAATGGGTGGAGAGTTTCACTTTGCCAGATAAAAAATGCTCAACCATACACTTAAAATGGTTAAGATGGTAAATATTATGCCATGTATATTTTATGATTTAAAACATTGTCGAAGTCATCAAAAATAAGGAAAGTCAGAAATTTTCATAGCTCAGAGGAGCCTAAGGGGATGAGAGTTCAGTTCAATATCCCACCTGGGTGGGATCCTGTGACACAGAAAGGACATTAAGGGACATTAGGCAAACTAAGGAAGTCTGCATAGACTATGGGCTTTGGTTAATGTGATTTTTTTTTTTTTTTTTTTTTTTTTTTTTTGCAGTGCTAGGTATTGAACCCAGAGCTTTGTGACTGCTAGGTAAGTGTTGTACCACTGACCTACAGCTCAGGATTTTAGCTGAGAATGATATATCTATCTTGGTGCCCTGGCTGTTAAAGAAAAGTATCAAATATTCATATAAGATATTAATATTACCACAGTGCCAACTTGGGCTATATGGCAACTTATCTTCATCATTTTTTAAAAATCTAAAATCATTCTACAGGAGGAGGTCTCTTGAAAATACTGATTGAGGCTCAGCTGGCAGGGAATGCAGTGGCTGGGGGCATGGACTTGGAGTTGGTCTTCGGGGTTCAAACCTTAGCTCCACCACTACCTGGCAGTGCCCCTTGGCTAGTCAGTCCCTTCCTCTGTGAGTAAGGACGATGCTAAGGCCTCCCTCATGGGCGCACTGAGAGGATGAATGCATATTCCATAAGAGGCGTCGATATCAGCCCTGGCTGCCTGTAGATGTTGCTGTTCTTAAAAGGATTAGAAGTAAATGTGGCTAATACAAGGGTTTGCAACGGTAAACAGAAACACCAAAACGACACCCAGGATTTGGAGGCAGATTTATTTAACATTGAACAGGCACTGACAGGGAATCAATTGTTCCTCATAATGTCAGGCCCTGATGTCTGGTGGTCTAGGGCTTATATGGGATAAGCAAGCGGGAAGTACAGAGGCAGAATGGCTTGTCAATTGGGGATTGGTTCTTACAATATGCATCATAGTGACCAGCTATGCATCACAGTGACCAGCTGTTTCTAAGAAACAAAAGTAACAGGAACTGTAACTGGAACTATTACCTGGGCAACTAACAAACTGAAGTATACTGGCTGTGGGGGGGGACATCTTCTGCTATATTTCCCCCATCTTTTAGTTTCCCCAGCAAATCTTCCTGAGTATGTTACACGTGATCTTCGACAAGGCCCAACTAGAAGCAGTAACCATGGGGCTGTCAGTGGTCCTGGGATGGGCCTTAGCCAAGATCCCCAAGACTGAAAATTCCCACCAAAGTTTTGTGATTTGTTTTCCTTATTATAAGGTTTCTCCCTAAGTTGACTCTGACAAGGGAGTGAAGGCGTTAATCTGATCTAGGAGAGTGTCCAATGTGCCTTGGATGCTTAGCGAATCTTGGTCAAGTGTTTGATTGATTGTTCTATTCTCTTGGGGCAACTGTCCATAGAGTTTCATTTTTTAGGTCCAGGCAGGTGTACCAGCAGGCTGTGGATGGCAGAAGACTGAGGCAATGTACATGGAAGGCAATCATGGTAGCATTGGCAGCTCGGAGCTCTTGAACTGGCTTTACAGGCAGGAAAAGTGTATTTTAGCAATTTGACAATCTATAGATATTTTACAGTTTTAAAGCCTCATTTCCACCCCCTCAGGGGACTGTGACAGAGCTGGAAGGGACAGAGAAACAGGCTGTCCCAGAGCCAAATCTGTTGCTAGGGCCTCCCCCAAAATAGTGGGAGAGTTCCTAAACCCTTGTGGCGATTGACTAACAGTCCAAAAATGGTGTATGGGTTGGGAACCACAGAATGCAAGGTGATGGTTGTGTTGTTGATGGCACAGAGATTTTGCCCAAGGTGTTTAACAGTTTATTAGGCTGATGTGTGGCTGGATGCCTGTTTGTGCTTCCTGTGACATCTGACAGCAACAGGGGTCACGGTGAGGTGGCATTGTTGATGGCCAGGCCCAGAGGTGAGTCTTTAGCCCATACCTGTGGAAGGAGAGTTTCCAGAACTTCAGGATTGCAGTTATCTGTCTCAGGCTGATGCAGGCGTCACCTTCCTCTCAGGGACAGTGACTTCTAACTTGAAGAGGAGGTCTTTTCCCAGAAGTGGTATGGAGCATTTGGGCATATACAGGAACCCATGTTTTATGAGATGTCCTCCCAGGCTGCAAGTTTGTGCCTGGCAGAAGGGGAGAGAGGCAAGAGTCCCAGTTGCCCCAGTGATGGTAACTTTTTGACAGAGGGAACTTTTGAAGGCTGAAAGTTCTGTTCCATTGTCTACCAGGAAAGTCACAGCTTTGCCTCTGACATTTGCAATGTCCACAGGCTCTCGGGGGCCCAATTGGATAGAGCTTGGTCTGTCCTATCCATCCAGGCCTGACAGGGCAAGGAGAGGTTCAGGTTGAGGTGGGCCTGGATAGTCAAGTTTTTTGTGTCTCGCAGACTGAGGGGGCATTTATTTTTTATTGTCCATAGTCCTTGTTTCAGGCTTCTGGGTAACACTGATAACTTTTGACATATTGATGGGCTTTATGTTTCCCCTCTTTGATGTCTTTGAGAAGCTCTTGACTGATTTTAGATTTCTAGGCAGGGCAACCTTTGGGAAAGATCATGACAACTCATTCATCAGGGCTGACAGTCCAGTTTTTCAAATTGTGGAACTCAGAAGGAATTGCTGACAGTCATCTCGGGTGGGTGTTAGATGATGCCATCTGACCAGGATAGGCGTAGCTGTGAAGCAGAAAGCCCAAGGGGAGGGCCTCTATGGCCAAATGCAGGCAATGGCTAGCTGCAACCAGTTCAGTTGGCTGGAAGTAGCTAAGTCAGGAGTGGAGAGTGAAGCTATAGGTGTTGGCAGCAACTGCGGCAGCCAATGAGGGTGCCAAGGTGAAATTCTCAGGAAGAATGGGCCTCTTTTTTCCTTTTTTTTTTTTCCTTTGTGACACAGGAAGCAGTTTGGTTTCATTTTTAACTCTGTAATTTCAGAAAAGCCCTTTTTCCTGAAGTCAGGGACTGTGGGTTTTCACTAATTAATTCCCATCTCTAACTGCCTACATGTGTGTTGTGTACCCTTGAACAGTGGAACAACAGACAAAGGGTGGGTGCCCCTCAGAGAGAGATCATTCAGATGCCCGCCTGGCCATGCCCCTTGCGGGGACTCAGGTGCAACTTAGCTAAGGAGGGTGCGAGGCCTCCATTGCCGTATGTCAATCTCCACGGAACCACAGGTGAGGGCCCAATCAGCCACTGTGACCAGTACTTCCCAGTCTTGGTGCACAGACGGAGCAGCCTATGGCTTACGCTGTCTGTTCCACTGACACATTCATTCAGCAGGCACTCAGAGGTTAAACGTTCCAACCCCCTTCCCTTGAGGGTGGTCCTGACTAACAGGAGTTGATCAGACTCCCCTTCTGCTTGAGCTGAACAGGACTGACAGACAGACTGCAGTGCTCCCAGGGGTCTTACCGGACTCAGGTAGGCAGGCTGCATCCTCCTCCCTTTGGGGTCCAATGTGAGCCGCTCAAGTGGGGAGCCAGGAATCCTCCTCCAGACCCTTAGGGGACTCAAGAAATCTTGAGGGCATGCATTCCGGTCAGGACCTGGAGAGGTCATTGGTCCATCCATGAGGGCCACGATCAGTGACCAAAGAGGTCAGCATGGTCAGTCTTCCTGGGCAATGCACCAGATGCAACAGAAAACAGAAACACCAAAACGACACCCAGGATTTGGAGGCAGATTTATTTAACGTTGGACGGGCACTGACAGGGAATCAATTGTTCCTCAAAATGTCAGGCCCTGATCTCTGGTGGTCTAGGGCTTATTTGGGATAAGCAAGCAGGAAGTATAGAGGCAGAATGGCTTGTCAATTGGGGATTGGTTCTTACAATATGCATCATAGTGACCAGCTATGGGTCACAGTGACTAGCTATCTCTAAGAAACAAAAGTAACAGGAACTGTAACTATAACTATTACCTGGGCAACTAACAAACTGAAGTATACTGGCTGGGGGGCATCTTCTGCTACCGGTTGAGTGTCTTCAGAGGCAGGCAGTCTGGTTTCGAACCCTGGTTCCTGCAGTGTCTATTTATAAGATCTTGGACAAAACACAGGCTGAGCCTCAGTTTCCTTAGCTGTGGGATGGGCTGAATAATGTCTATGGCTGGGAGGATTGGTGAATCTGTGCACACAGAGCCTGGGCACAATGTGGGTACCTGGTCAGCCCTTGGTCTTTGGGAGCTGAATGGGGAAAGAAGTTGTGGGGACTCAGGGGAGGAGCAACTATGACCGCCTGTTTATCCAGAGAGGGACCTGCTGTGGCTTCTGTGTTGAGGCACTGAAGGCCCCGTGTGGCCTCCAAGGTCCTGTGTGGCCTCCTCCGCACCCTGAGAGGTCTTCCCAGGTTCCCAGGATTGGAACGCAGCCTCCATCTGCTGCTCTCCCACTGATCCGTCTGAACTCTGATTAGGCCCTTATCGTACCAGCTTGGCCCTGCTTGGCTGCCTGTCACATTCAATTCCATTCCAGGGCATTCATCCTGCCCAGGGCCAAGTGTCCCCAGGTGTGAGGCTCTGGGACCGGCGCCTGGCCTTGGTCTTCCTGGGTTCCCACCCATGATCCTGAGCAGTGTCTAGAACATAGTAGCTTCTCCCGACGTGGTTGTTGGAAAGAAGAGTAAAGAAACTGGCTCCCCAGGTCCTTGATACAGGGATTTCAAGGCACCGAAAACATCCACACCCCTCCCCCTTTCAAAAATACCTCCTTTTGCACAAATTCTATGATTAAAGCGTCATTTCTTTGATTTAAGCCAGGTAAGACCTTGTACATGACAAAAACGCAACATTCTGTCTGAGAGTCTCAGCAGGAAACAGAAGGCGTACTCAAAAGGGCTTAGCTGAAAAAGATTAAATCAAAAACAAAACAGAAAAGAGCTCTTTACAGTGAAGCAGACAGGATAAACAGAGCCTTGCAAGAGCAGGGAGCTGTTAGCTCCTTAGGGCTGGAGGGTGGCAGGGAGCACAGGGCTCCCTGAGGGGACAGATGCAGCCCAAGATAGGAGGCAGCTGGCAGCAGACTGAATGTTCGCGTTGCTGTCCCCTTGCTTGCCCAGCAGTGCCCCCATTGGTCACACCCAACCAGAAGCCAGAGGGTGAGGCGGCCTAAGCCATGTACTTAGTCCCCAGGAATCAGCCTCCCAGGGGCAAAGAAAAGCAGAAAATGGACCTGGTGGCACTCACCTGTAATACTAGCAAACTGGGAGGCTGAGGCAAAAGGATTACAACTTCGAGTCCAGCCTGGGCAATTTAGCAATCGAGACCTTGCCTCAAAATAAAAAATAAAAGGCTGGGGAGGTAGCTTGGTAGGAAGGTCCTGGGTTCAATCCCAGCACTGAGAAAAAAAGGGGGAGGGGGTCTAGCCTGGGGGTGGAGGAGTAAACAGAACAAGAAAATTTAAGATGTGGTATGTTTTATTTTAATTCAGTATAAATAAAGACATTAGATCTTTTAAAAGGAGATTGGGGATCAAGGTCCTGAAGAAAAGATCACTGACTAAGGAAAGGGTCTCCCCATTCCCCAGATAAAGACAAACCTTGCCTGTTTCCAGGGTGGCTCTGGAACCTCCGCCTGGAAGGGTGTGTGGATGGCCAGCTGCAGGGATGGGGAACCACGGCTGCGCAGCAGCACTGCGACTCCATGTAGATCCGAGGAGCCAGGGCGCTGAGCCGTGCAAGCTCCGGAGGCTCTAAGGCTCTTCCCAACTCAGCCATCCCTTCCACCTCCCTCCACCTGTCCCAGCTCCTAAGCAAAGCTTTGTCACTGGAAGACTTCCTGGATCCTCAGAGAAAACCCCTGACGGGGCCTCCACTGGGACCCATAGACCCCACCGTGTGGGAATGTTGGGATTAGGCAGCTTGTCTTGCAACCTGGCTAGAGGAAGGAGGAGTGAACTGGAATCAGGGGGGGTTTAAAGCTGCCACAGTGTCCTCACCTGAATGACCTCGAAAGGAACAGAGGGGCAGATGAAGGGAGTCCTAGTGTGGAAGGAGGCTCCCTTGGGGTGGCAAGGGCCAGGGATCACCTAGGGCCTCCATACTCCCAGACAGGGCCCAGGGACAGGAGTATCAGCAGCACCAGCAAGCTTGTTGGAAACGAAGAATCCCAGCATCCACCCCCACTATGCCCTTTTTTGTTTGTTTGTTTGTTTTGTTTTTTGTTTTTTGAGACAGGGTCTCGCTATGCAGTTCAGGCTGACCTTGAACACACTACGTAGCCAAGGCTGGCCTCGAACTCACAGCAATCCTTCTCCCAAGTGCTGGGATTACAGGCGTGCACCACCACGCCTGGCTCACTATGCCCTTTTACAAGGTCCTTGGGTGATTCTTACGCAGGTTATAGTTTGAGAATGACCCCCACACACACGCACACCCAGTCCTCCCTGCTTAGGTAACCCAGCCTGCTCATCTCACCTTAGTACGCCTGTGCTTCCTCCCCCTTGGAGCCTTTTTCATTCAGAAAGTCATTCAACAAACATGGAGTCCATGCTTAATGCTAGGGATAAAGAAATTAATAACAGACGGGGGCTGGGGGTGTGGTTCAGTAGTAGGGTATTTGTCTAGCATGCATGTGATTCAATCCCCAGCACTGACCAAAAAAAAAAAAGTATCAGCCGGGCATGGCAACATGCACCTGTAGTTCCAATACTTGGAAGGCTGAGTAGGATTGCGAGTTCATGGCCAACCTGATCAAATTAGTAAGCTCTTGTCTCAGAATAAAAAAGGGCTGGGGATGTAGCTCAGCACTAGAACACTTGCCTAGTGTCCATGAGGCACAAACAAGATTGTTTGTATTCAAGCCCCGGTATTGCACAAACAAACAAAAAAAATTGTCTTAAATGAACATATGGAAGCAAATAGGAAACTTCAGCCCACTGGAGGAAATGCTCAAAATAGGGACACTGTGTGTGAGTTGGATAGGGAGGACAGAGGGCCCCCACCTACGGCAGGGAGAGTGGTAAGGGAAAGCATCCCAGAGCTGCAGCCCTCTCCCCTCATCCGCCTGCCCACAGCCTTCTGGTCTGAGCCCACCCGTCTCCTCCCATCAGCACCCTACTCACTGGGCCTGTGGTTCCCCTCCTCTGGTCGGTTCACTATGTGTGCTCAGGTTTCACTTCATTAACTCAGCTCCTTTTGTTCTCCAAATCTAATGCCTAGAAAGCCTGAAATTCTAAATATGAGGATGAATGAATTAATGATGTACAGATTGTAAGTGCACCGGGGAAGAGTGAAACCTATTCCGTTTTCCTATCATCTGTCCACCAGCTTTGCAGACTCTTCTCCAGCTCCTCCTGTCTGAATGCAGTTTTTGAAATGTGTTTGTTTCTTCATTTATGGGTTCTTTAGGAGAAGCATGTAAAGCAAGCTAGGAGACCTAGCACAAGAAAGTAGTTGAAAGCACAGACTCAAACCAGGTGCCTGGGTTCAAGTCCTGGCTTTGTTATTTACCAGGTCAGTGACTTGGGGCATGGTACTTAACTTCTCTACTGAAGTTTGGATCTGGAACGTCCCCCATGTTAAAAGCTTGGTCCTCAGTTTGGCGCTGTCAGAAGATGATGGAATGTTTAAGAGATGGGGCCTTGTAAGAGGTCATAGGTCACTGAGGGCATGCCCTTGAAGGGGATTGTGGGAATCTCTCTCTCTAGCTTCCTGGTAGCCATGACATAGGCAGGTGCCCCAATGCAACTCCCTGCCAAGATATGCTGCTCACCCAAAACAACAGAGCCAATTGATCATGGACTGCAACCTCCAGAACTGGGATAGCGCCAAAATATTACAGATATATTATTATGGTAATGGAAAGCTGATTAACACTTTTTTTTTTTTTTTTGAGACAGGTTCTCACTATGTAGGTCAGGCTGGCCTCGAACTCATGGTGATCCTCCTGCTCAGCCTCCCGAGTGCTGGGATTAGAGTTGTGCACCACCACACCCGGCTCTGGTTAACACATTTTCTATGCCTCAGTTTCTACATATATTTAGTGGGAATTATAAAGTACCATGCTCATAGGGTTATTGGACGGATTGCATAAATTGCTATGTATAAAGTGCTCAGTAAGCACTAGAAAATGTTTGCTGTGGAGAACTTGCCATGTACTGGGGCCTGTGATTCATTCCCCAATCTCAGGTAATCACAAAGGCCCGAGAGCATCATCTGTGACTGGTGAACAGCTGGAGGCTGATCTTTTCCTTCAAGCATGAGAGCTGGAGGAGAAGGTCTCTGTCCCCAGGAGGAGGCCGTCTGGGCGGTGGGCCATCACAGTCAGTAGCCACTTCATGGGAACTAGAAAGATCTTCTTCTCCTGTCACTCTCCCCAGGTGCTCTGTGGTTGATTCTTTTGTAGGGGATCTCCCTGACCTCCTCCTCTTTGAAGCCCCTGGGCTGAGAGCCCTCTCCACTTCCTTTCACTGCTAATTGGAAGTCAGTGGGTTGGCTCTGGCAGGCAGATGGTGATACCCAGGCTGGGCTGGCATTGAAACTATTTTGTAGAGTCTTTAGTTAGTGAGTTCTGAAGGCCAAAGTGCTGGTGTGTTTAACCTGGGCATTCTCTGCGCCTTGATCAGAAGATCTGTTTCTTATGCCCATGGAGCTCCCACCTGCCCTTTCCCCTTCCTGTGAAATAAGAGTCATGGTGTGTGCCCTGGCCACCGAGACTGAGCAGTGTCGTGAGGAGGTTTCTTACCCTGGAGCAGTTCAGAGTAAATTAAGTCAAGCGTCTAGCTCAGAGGTGTTCTTGGCAGTGTGGGGGATTTTGCACCGTGGCTTGCTGCCATACCACCTCTGATGGGGGGTGGTGTCTGTCTTCTGGCCCAGGCCCAACTCAGCAGAAGAACTAAATCTTGAGGAGCAAACAGGTGAGTGGTGTCACTGCTCAGACTGGGACCTCATGGAGGAGGGCCACTGAGATGTCCCCAGCCCTGAGGAAAGAGCAAGTTGAGAGCACCATTTTCAAGGGCTGACTCTGGAGCCACAAGGACAATGCAAAACTTTGTCATGCTGGGCTTCCTAACCGCTGCCAGCAGATGTTATTAACTCAGACACCTGTCACCACGGACACTGACACAGCGGCAGCTTGACCGCGTGGGTAGTTAGCATTCATCTGACCTCTACTTCGATTTTCCTTTCCACACTCAATGAAGGAAGCTTGACACCACAGTCACTTTTGTCCTTGTCAGAAGATCATCGGGAAGTGTTTTGTTTCTTCTTGAACTTTTTATCTGGAAACAATTTCAAACTTACAGAAAAGCTTCAACGTATAAAGAGCTCCTGTAACCCCTTCACCTAGACTCGCTCTTGTGAACGCTTTGCTGTGGTTGTTCTCTGGGTCCACACATGCACATACACACATGCGTAAGTGGGTGCACGCGTATGTAGACAGTCGCCCCTCAGTATCTGGGGGGTTGCTTCCAGAATCCCCCCAAGATACCAAAAGCCACTGTCTTAGTTACTCTTCTCTAGCCGGGACAAAGTACCCGACACCCAAAAGTAAAGAAGGAAAGGTTTATTTAGCTCACAGTTTGTGGAGGTTTCAGTCCATAATCAGCTGGCTCTAGAGCAGAGTGGCATAGCAGAGGGCAACAGTTCATAGCGGTGGAAGACAGCAAAAGCAGCAAGAGCAAAAAGGGAGGAGAGCGCATGAGAGCAAGCCTCTTTCCCTCATATTGCATGCAGGCTACCTGCCCCAGTGTGGGTGTAGCACTCACACCCATAATCCCAGCACTAGACAATCAATCACAAACTCTAGAAGCCTGCCCCCTTGACTGCATGGGGCTTTGGGGGGACATCTAGACATAAACCATAACAGCCACCCATGCTCAAGTCCCCTATAGGAAATGTGTATTATTTGCTCAGAACCTTTGTACAGCCTCCCATATATTTTACATCATCTGTAGATTACTTGTCATACCTAACACAGTGTAAATGCTATGTAAGTAGTTGTGATAGTATATTATTTGAGAGGAATGACAAGAAAAAAGTTGCAACATTTTGGAATCCACAGATACAAAAGGCTAACTTTGTGTGTGTGTGTGTGTGTGTGTTCCAGGAGTCGAACTCAGGACCTCGCGCTTGCCAGGCAGGTGCTTATGCCGCTGAGCTATCTCAGCGGCCCCAAAAGGCTAACTTTATATAGACTTTTTCCTGAATATTTGGAAAGTTAAGCTGTGGGCACATTCATTCCCTAATACTTTACTATGCATTTCCTGAGAACAAGTATGCTCTATGATATAAACATAATAAAATAATAAAACTCAGAAAAAAGTAATGTTCCTCCAATACTATTATTTAATCTGTAGTTCAGATTCCAATTCTGCCAATTTCAATAATCTACAGTAATTTTTTTTCCCAGTCCAAGGTCTAATTGAGGACAAGTTTTAGCTTTTGTGGTCAGGTTCCTTTAGTTCTCTTTAATCTAGAATCGTTCCTCAGCCTTTCATGTTCTCGGGAGTTTTCCAAATGAAAATACATCTAAAAGCATTCTTGTGACTGTGACTTCTCTGAATGCCAACTCAAAGAAAAAGAAAGAAATCTTGTTCAGTTCCTTGCCTTTGAAGCCTCGGGACAGGCAGGTCTGACAACAATCTATTTTGGTCGTGCCTGGGCATTTGCGGCTTATCCATCTACACTGGTCTGAAATGATCCTGGGATTTGCTCTTGGGTACCCAGTAGATGCTTAATAAGTACTTGCTGATTTGCCAAGAGAGAAAGTGGATTTGGCTACTGGATTAAAGAAGCCAAATAAATTCCAGGAAGGTTTTGCTGATGTATATAGACAAAGGGCTGCTCTATCAGAGGTGGCTACCGGGTGCTTTACTCCAAGGGTAGCGTGCAGGCTTGCAGCTCTTTTTCTTTCTTTTTTTTTTTTTTTTATATGCAGGTACCAGGAGTTGAACTCAGGACCTCACGCTTGCCAGGCAGGCACTTATGCCGCTGAGCTATATCACTGGTCCTGCCTTGCAGCTCTTGATCTTATTTCTATTACAAAATGCACTGAGGCTCCCATTCTCCTCAGGTTCCTCATGAGCGGGGTCGGGAAGCCTACTGCAGGATGTTAAATCCAAAAATTGGGGCCGGTGAGAGGGCTCAGCGGCATAAGCGCCTGCCTTGCAAGCGCGAGGGCCCGAGTTCGACTCCCGGATCCCACATACAAAAAAAGGGGCCGGTGATATTGCTCAGCGGCACGGGTGCCTGTCGGTGCCCGAGGTCCTGAGGTCGACCCCCCGGTACCCACAAAAAAAAAAAAAAAAATCCAAAAATTGGAAGCAAACCACAGTGCTGTCACGATCATACGTACTTTTTTTTTCTCCAATACTGGATTGAACCCAGGGGCTTTGCACTGAGTTACATCCCCAGCTCTTTTTTATTTTTTATTTTGAGACAGGGTCACACTAAGTCAATAAATTACTCAGGCTGAGCTTAAACTTGCAATCATCCTTCAGCTTCCCAGAGTGCTGAAATTATAGGCCTGTGCCGCCACACCCAGTTTAGGATCCTACAAACTTTGTCCCCCCCTCCTTTTTTTTTTATATGCGGTACCAGGAGTCGAACTCAGGACCTCGCACTTGCCAGGCAGGTGCTTATGCCGCTGAGCTATCTCACCGGCCCTGTCCCCGTTTTTTTTGTGGGGCATTCTTATAAATTCAGATTGTCTTAGTAGCTACAGAATAGAGCTTTGAAGTCAGTGTAGTTGTGGCCACTCTCCGAGGAGGTGCCTAATGGTCCTCTTCTCTCCCGTGATCTACTCCTGCACACAGTCCCCTTCCCCCTGAGTCAGGGTGAACAACACAGTGTGGTGACAGTGACGACGTGTGATTTCTGAGGCTTAGACATTAAAGGTAAGGCAGCATCTGCTTTGGTCTCTTGGCTGGCTTACTTTGGAGGAAGCCAGATACTTTGAGGACACGGAAGCATCCCTGTGGAGAAGCCCTGTGGAGAGACACTGAAGACCCCTGGCCAGCGGCCAGCACTAATTTGAAGCCATGGGCGGGAACTGCCTTAGAAATGGATCATCCAGCTGCAGCTGAGCCTTTAGATCACTGCCAATCTGACCAGCATCCGACTGCAACCTTCGGAGAGACCTGGAGGTGCCCTCAACACTTGACCTACAGAGACTGTGAGAGATAATTATTATTACCTTAAGACACGAGTTGTTTGTTTTGTTTTGTTTGAGACAGGGTCTTGCTGTGTAGTTCAGACTGGCCTTGAACTCACTACGTAGCCAAGGCTGGTCTCAAACTCGTGGTAATCCTCCTGCCTCAGCCTCCTGAGTGCTGGAATTACAGGCCTGTGACACCATGCCTGCGTAAGCCACAGAGTTTTGATATAATTTTCCACAGAGCAATAGATAATTGACTCATGACTCCCACTGGCCTCGGCTTGGCTTGACCCGGCCTGGCTTAGGCACACATCCTGCCTCAATGAAGGATTGGTGCACTCTGCTGATAATTGACTCACTACTGGGTTGAAAAGTGTAAAAGAGCAAATGACCCAGAAATTCCACTCCTAGATATCTACCCAAGAGAAAGAAAAATATGTCCACACAAAATTTGAATACATGCAGAAATAACTCCAGACATATTTAGCCACCTTTGACAAAGGTGCCAAACACATTCACCGGAAGAAAGATAGCCTCTTTAATAAGTGGTGCTGGAAAAACTGGCTCTGCACATGCAGAAGATTAAAATTGGACCCGTATCTTTTACCACACACTAAACTAAAGTTGAAATGGATCAAAGATCTAAATATTAAAACAGAAACATTAAATCTGCTGGAAGATAGTTGGTAGAACTCTTGAAGTCATTGGTGTAGACAAAGACTTTATGAATAAAACCCCAGTTGCACAGGAACTATAACAAAAAATCAACAACTGGGATCTCATTAAAAATCTTTTAACAGGGTGTGGTGGCATAAACCGGGAGTGGTGGTGCACACCTGTAATCCCAGCACTCAGGAGGCTGAGGCAGGAGGATCGCTGAGAGTTTGAGGCCAGCCGGGGCTACAAAGTGAGTTCAAGGCCAGCCTGAACTACATAGCGAGACCCTGTCTCAAAATAACAAAAAACAGTGGTGGTGAGATGGCTCAGAGGTGCAAGCGCCTGCCTGGCAAGCGCAAGGGCCTGAGTTCGACTCCCAGAACCCACATACGAAAAAAGGGCCGGTGATATCGCTCAGCAGCACAGGCGCCTGCTGGCGCACGAGGTCCTGAGGTCGACCCCCGGTACCCACAAAAACAACAACAACAACAACAACAACAACAACAACAACAACAAAAAGCTTTTGCACAGCAAGAGAAACCACCAACAGAGTGAAGAGCCCACAGTGTGGGAAAAAATATTTGCCAGCTGTTCCTCAGACAAAGGATTACTATCAAGAACATACAAAGAACTCAAAAAAATCAAATCCCCCCCAAGTTTAAATACCCAATCCAAAAATGGGCATCTGAGATGAATACACACTTCTCAGATGAAGAAGTACAAACAGCAAATAAATATATGAAAAAATGTTCAACATTACTGGTCATTTGCGAAATGCAAATTAAAACAATGCTATTATTCTGTCTTACCCCAGAAAGAATGGCTATTATCAGGAAACCAACCAATAACAAATGCTGGAGGGGCTGTGGGGAAAAAGGAACCCTTCTCCACTGTTGGTGGGAGTGTAGACTGGTGCAACCAATGTGGAAATCAGTGTGGAGACTCCTCAAAATACTAGGACTAGAAGTCCCATTTGACCCAGCTATTCCCCTTCTGGGTATCTTCCCAGAAGAATTAAAAGCTTCCTACCACAGCAATATATGCATACTCATGTTTATAGCGGCACAGTTAGTAATAGCCAAATGTTGGAAACAGCCCAAACGCCCATCAACTGGTGAATGGATAAAGAAGATGTGTGTGTGTTTTTTTTTTAATAAAATGGAGTACTACTCTGCCATAAAGCTTGAGACATTCCTAGGTAAATGGGTGGACCTTGAGACCATACTCTTATTTTTTTTTTTTTTTTTTTTTGTGGGTACCGGGGGTCGACCTCAGGACCTCGCGCGCCAGCAGGCGCCCGTGCCGCTGAGCGATATCGCCGGCCCCTTTTTCATATGTGGGTTCCGGGAGTCGAACTCGGGCCCTTGCGCTTGCCGGGCAGGCGCTTAAGCCGCTGAGCCATCTCACCGGCCCAAGAGACCATACTCTTAAGTGAAATAAATCAGACACACATGTAAATAGTGTATTGTTTCTCTGGTATGAGAAACCAAAAGTGTAAATAAGCACCAAAATGTATAACAGGTATTGTGAAATAGCAAGAAAATGTTCAAATGGAGAGGGGAACAAGGGAGGGGGGAGGGGAGGGGGAAAGGAAAGAAGAGAAAAGTAAAAAAAAAGGAGAAAAGGAAAACATGGAAACAAACTTGTGTAAATGGGGAGGGGAGGAGGGGTTGAAGGGAGGGTAGGGGAGTGGGGAAAGAAAAGAATCAAGTTATATTATATACAGGTACAAATTCTCTATGATGAATGTGATCATTATGTACATCTAAAATGTACCAATAAGGCCAGGTGTGGTGGCCCAAGCCTGTAATCCCAGCACTTGGAGGCTGAGGCAGGAGGATTGCTGTGAGTTCGAGGCCAGCCTGAACTGCATAGTGAAACTCTTGTCTCGAAAAGACCAAAAAAAAAGGTACCCATAAAATCTGATTGAAAAAAAAATTTTTAATACAAACATTCCTAGCAGCATTGTTCACAATAGCCAAAAAGTAAAAACCGAATGTCTATCAACCGGTGATAAATGAAAAGTGCATCCTCATGCAATGGAATATTATTCAGTCGAAAAATAATGAAGGTATAATACACGCTACAACACAGATGAACCCTATAAACATGCCAAGCGATAGAAGCCAATCACAAAAGACCACATAATGCACAATTCTACTTCTATGAAAGACTTCTATGGAATGTCTAGAATAGGCAAATCTATAGAGACAGAAAGTGGGTATGTTGTCATGTAGGGCTGAAGGGAATGAGGGGATAAGGGCTGACTGATAAAGGGTACACAGGGTTTCTTTTTTGAGTGGTGAGAAAATTTTTCTAAAATTGATTGTGATCATGGAAAACAAGGAAAATCAAGATGGCCTGTAATTATTTAGCAGTAATGAAAGAGAGGCTATTAGGGTATATTTTGGGGGATTCTTTGGTTTTGGTTTGGTGCTAGAGATCAAACCTAGGTTCTTGCACCTGTTAAGCACATACAGTTTCACTGAAATGGAGCTGCACTGTGATTCTTTAATAACATTGTATTTAAGGTAAATTGTAGGCCCATTTTACAGATGAGAAAATTGAGACCCAAGGACACTTAGTGACTTGCTCTAATTTATATGGGTAATACATATTATAACTCGGATCCTCAAGCTAGGACTCAGTTATTCCATTGCCTCTACTGATGTGCAGTGGGATTGAATGAAGGACATTAAATATTTTATGAATGGTATCCATGGTGATCATCCTCTGCCATAAAGTATAAGATCTGAGATTCAGTTATTCCATACAATTGAAACCTTGAATACATAACAAACACATTAGTGTACACTATAAGAATCATTACAGCTGGGGATATAGCTCAGTAGCACAGTGCCTGCCTGGCAAGCGCAAGGTCCTGAGTTCGATTCCCAGTACCAAAAGAAAAAAAAAAAAGAAAAGAAAAAGAAGAAACATTACAAATTATACTGGAACTTCCTGGATTTCTCAACTCATCCTTAGTCTCTTATGTTGAAATGAAGAAATTTAGGATCAATTTAACTGATGAATTTTTAGGATCCGGAAGTTTGCTAAAAGTCCTATTTAAAAAACTGCTAAGTGAACTCTGCCAAGAACTCACCTAAATGTTCCCAATCAATTGAGGGTTCTTTTGCTCAATTCAGACAGAAATAATGCATCAAGAAAGTGAAACTGCACTGGCAGCCCCGATGCCACCCTGACACCAGTCAATGCTGTACACTTCAGTCAACACTGTCAGTTGTTGGTCTCTGCTGCTGCTTGCTACCACCTTTCAGTCTGGGTTGTGCCAGATGCCATTGGTCAACTCTTCGCAGGTGCTCGTCTCTGGAGCTCTTCAGGGCTAACAGCCCCTAGTGTTTATTGCTCTTCTTTCTTTCTTTCTTTCTTTCTTTCTTTCTTTCTTTCTTTCTTTCTTTCTTTCTTTCTTTCTTTCTTTTTTTTCTTTTTTTGTGGGTACTGGGAGTCGAACTCAGGACCTCGCGCTTGCCAGGCAGGCGCTTACGCCGCTGAGCTATCTCACCAGTCCCCCCTGCTCTTTCTTTTAAAGCAATTGCTCTGTCCATACTATTCAGAATAACAAACTCAAGTAGATTTACAGGACCTTCAAAGCCCGTGCTGTCCAAGAAATAAATCAAGAGCAGATTTATAGGACCGCCACAACAAGGCTTTATTTAAGCAGGTCCAGTCTTGTGACACAGGAGTAAGCCATAGGGAACCCTCTTAGACTAACGGGAGAAGTACAAGGGGAGTGCTGCTTAAGTGGCAGATGCAGGCCTGTGATTGGTCCAAATTCAGGCCCTCTGATTGGACCAACTGGGTGCTAGTGTCCAGGATGTCCTCAGCTAACACGGCGGAAATGCAAGGAAATATCAGATAGTAGCTCTTTGATTGACAGGTTGCTGTTCCATCTCCAGAAAAATGGCAAGAGAAACTGGAGAATCTTCACGAGGGCTAGCTGTGTTCATCACAGCTTACTGGGGACTGGGGAGTTGGAAATACTAATAATGGGATCCCTGTCAGATCTCTGCTACCTCATCAGTGGTTTCCCCTTCTTTAAAGAGGTGAAAGCTTCCAGCAGCAGGACAGAGTGGGAGGGAAGGGAAGCAACAGGAAGTGGGGGGTGGGACATGGCACCAGGCCCCCCTCTGGTTGTCACAAGGAAAAGAGGGGAGAGTTAGGCGCTTCTCCTCTGTTTCACAAATGCCTCACCTGGCTGTTATTAGTGTATGTAAATAAGCTATCTATTTTTATGTAAGAAGAAAAAATGCTTTGCTGTCTCAAAGTATGCTTGGAGAATTTCTTTTGATGGGGATGGGGGTGTAGCAGGAAAGAAAGAGGTCCATACTGAAGTCCTAGGGTGAAGCAAACACAAAATTTAAGGGACTGTCAAAAACTGCATTACTCAAGATAAACGTCATTTGCATGAAATGTTTTTAAAAATCAAAATAAATGCAAAAAATCCATAATGAAACTGGGCATTGGCATGCAGCTGAAGTCCCAGCTACTCAGGAAACTGAGGCAGAAGAATCACTTATATCTAGGAGTTCAAGGCTAGCCTGAGCAACACAGTGAGACCCCATCTCTTCAAATAAATACACACACTCCCCAGTGAACCAAACACCAATATTTTAAGGTAAGAGCTGGGATAGCAAATGATATGAGTTGTGTAAGGGCAGAGTTTTTCTGTCTTGTTTGCTTGTTCATCATAGGCTTTTTTTGCATTCACTTTTAAAAAATAACGCATTATCATATAATTTATCTTGACTGCTGAGTTTGTTGGCAACACCTTAAATTTTGTACTTGAGGCAAATGCTTTATCTGCCTTACCTTACTCTCCTCCTTCCCTGTAGGTGTGCATGAATTCTTTCAGGGGAAATCTAGAAGCATCTCCCATACCACCCGTACCAAACATGCCTGGCTCCGGTGACCTGAACTACAGGAGTCTCAGGAAAAGCTGCTTTTCCCTGGCGTCACTGATGGTGAGGAGAGGCTTTTGTCAGTTGTTTTTGACATATGGACCTGTTCACGGGGCACATCCAGCAGTATCTGTCTTGTCGGGGCTTTCCCAAGTGGTATCACAGAGTTAGTGAAACCCCATAGGCACATGGGGCAGGGGCAGTCTTTCTGCCTCAGCTGAAAAGTAAGGTGTCTAAAGGTGCTGGTGGAGGCCCAAAGGACTCAAAATACATGTGAAGCCCCTAATCATATTAATCAAGTTGAACTAAACCTCTCCTTTGTGTAATTTGAAATCTCCACATGCTCCATTTTTCTGAAGTTCTTTTTCCTCTAACATCCAAGTAAGAGGCTTGAGCAGCCTTAAGAAGCTCCTGAGGAAGGAGCGAGATAATTTGCATGATCTCTATCCCCCCTGCTCTCCATTGCTGCTCAGGATGACCCCTGCATCCCTGCCGAGCTCTTTCCCTGGGTCATCTCTGGGCAATGCTTAGTCTCATGTGGACATTTTTTGTTTGTTTGTTTGTTTGTTTGAGACAGGGTTTCACTATGTAGCCCAGGCTGGCCTCAAACTCACAGCGATCCTCCTGCCTCAGCCTCCGAGTACTGGGATTACAGGCGTGCACCACCATGCCTGGCTCTTCATGTGGGCATTTTCCCCCTATACCCCGTAAGGTACCAAAAACAGGCTTTTATGTAGAACAAAATTTTTCCAAAAGTTTGTGGGGACTAGAGAGGGGTGTGACAGTATAATCCAGGCAGGAAACCATTTAAAATTAAATAAAAGACATTTTTGGATCAACAAAAACTAAGGGAATTCATTACTAGCAGACTTGGGCTATGAGGAAAGGTTTTCAGGGTAGAAGGAAATGATACCAGAAACATGGATCTTCAGGAAGAGTAGCAGAAATAGAAAGTATAAGAGTAAATATAAAAAATTATTTTCTCCTCTTCATTTCTTTAAAATCCTACAAAGTTTAAAGCAAAAATTTTAACTGTGTATTATAAGGTTTATAGCTTATGCAAAGGTAATACCTATTTTAAAGGGCATAATATTAATTCTAAACAGACTGGGAAATATTAACAATGTATACTGTGATTCCTACAGTGACCACTTAAAATGCAAAGAAGTATGACAAAAAAGCTAATAGATAAATGAAAGTAGATTTTATTTTATTTATTTATTTATTTATTTGGTGCTGGGGATCAAACCCAGGGCCTTATGGATACAAGGCAAGAACTCTACCACTGAGCCACATCCCCAGCCCTAAAAGTAGATTAGAAAAAAAAAAAAAATTAGCCCAAAAGAAGGCAAGAGAGCTGGATATGATGGTGCATGCCTATAATCCCTGCCCTCTGGAAGGCAGAGGCAGGAGGATTACAATTCAAGCCCAGCTTGGGCAACTTAGCAAGTGAGAGAGACCCTGTCTCAAAATTAAAAATTAAAAATGGGTCAGAGATGTAGCTCAGTACAAAGCCCCTGGGTTCAATCCCCAGTACTAAAAAAAAAAAAAAAAAAGACAAGAAAAAAGAAACAGGAACAAAACAAACAAAAATACCCCACCTAATCCAGAAAATAAGTAATAAAATGGCAGACCTGTATCCAACCATATCAATAATTACACTAGAAAGTAATAGTCTACCAGACACAGTGGCACATGCCTATAATGCCAGCTACTCAGGAGGCCGAGGCAGGAGGATCACAAATTTGAGACCAGCCTGGGTATCATAGCAAGATCTCATCTCAAAATTTAAAAAAGGGCTGGGGATGTAGCTCAATAGTAAAACACTTGCCTAGCACACACAAGGTTCATGCCCTGGATTCAGTTTCCAGCACTAAAAAAAAAAAAAGAAAATACCAGCTTTTCTGGGTTTCCAGCTAGCAGAAGGTAGCTCATAATCACATTGGCCTCCACAGTCACATGAGCCAATTCCTTCTCATAAATCTCATTTTAGGACATCAGTTCTGTTTCCCTAGAGAACCCTGCCTGACAAAAAGAGATACACTATGCCATGAATTGGAAGACTAAGATGGAATATTAAAATGTCAATTCTACCCAACTGATATGTAGACTCAACATAATCCCTTCTATAGTCTTTTTTTTTTTTTTTTTTTTAAGTACTGAGTATTGAACCCAGGGGCTTCACACAGAGCTGCATCCCTACTCCTTTTTATTTTTTATATTGAGGTGGGGTCTCGCTAAATTGTTAAATTGCCTAGGCTTGGCTCAAACTTTCAATCCTCCAGCTAAGCCTCTCAGAGTCCTGGAATTACAGGCCACACCCCCATGTCTAGCTTCATAATCCTTTCTAACATGAAAAAGTGATTCTAAACTACTTGGAGGACCTAGAATATCCAAAGCAATACTAAAAAGAAGAAATTAGAAGAACTTATGCTGTCTCATTTCAAGATTTACTATAAAGCTATACTAATCAAACTTTTACTATAAAGATTAGCAATCTGATTATATCACAAAGATCAACAAAAAGTTTAATGAAACAGAACAGGCAGCACAGAAATATATGGTCATTTAATTTTTCACAAGGGTGCAAATATGGAAAGAAAAGTTTTTTTCATTAAGCGGTGCTGGAACAATTGGATTTCTCTCCCCCACCACTATCAACCTTTACCTTACACTACACACAAAAATTAATTTGAAATGGATTGTAGACCTATGTACAAAAGTTAGGACTACAAAGCTTCTATCAGAAAGCTTAGAAGAATATCTTTATGATTTGGTGGTATAAGCAAAGATTTTTTAAAAAGACATTCAAGACAATGAATAGGTAAGCTATAGACTGGAAGATATTACTTGTATTTATTTATTTATTTATTTATTTATTTATTTATTTATTTAATGTTTTTTGAGACAGGGTCTCTCTCTAATTCAGTGTGGCCTTGAACTCACTATGAAGCCCAGACTGGCTTTGAACTCTTGGCGATCCTCCTGCTTCAGCCTCCCTAATGCTGGGATTACAGGTCGGCACCATTATGCCCAGCTCTGGAAGATGTTATTTGTATTTGTTTTTTTTTTTTTTTTTTTTTTGGTGGGTACCGGGGGGTCGACCTCAGGACCTCGCGCGCCGACAGGCACCCGTGCCGCTGAGCGATATCACCGGCCCCTTTTTCGTATGTGGGTTCTGGGAGTCGAACTCGGGCCCTCGCGCTTGCAAGGCAGGCGCTTACGCCACTGAGCCATCTCACCGGCCCGGAAGATGTTATTTGTAAAGAAGCATTTGGTATTTGAGATCTAGAAAGAATTCCTATAACTCAATGGCAAAAAAGACAACCCAAAAAAATGGTAAATGTTCAGAAACTTCACAAAGGAAAATATATGACTGGCCAATAAAGACTTGAAAAATCAACATCATTAGTTATCAGAGAAATGCAAATTAAAACCACAGGGGCTGGTGAGATGGCTCAGCGGTGTAAGCACCTGCCTGGCAAGCGCGAGGTCCTGAGTTCGACTCCTGGAACCCACATATAAAAAAGAGGCCGGTGATATCGCTCAGCAGCACGGGCGCCTGCTGGTGCATGAAGTCCTGAGGTCAACCCCCGGTACCCACAAAAAAAAAAAAAAATTAAAACCACAGAAGGCAGGAGAATTGGAAGTAAAAGCCCAGCCAGGGCTATTTAGCAACTTACTGAGACCCCGTCTTAAAAAATAAAAAGACTGGAGATCTAATTCAGTGCACACAGAGAGAGAATATATTGCATGATTGTATTTACATAAAGTTCTAAATCTAGCAAAATGAACCTTTGGTGAAAAAATGAGAGCACACAGTTGGGGTGCATGAGGGAACTTTCTGGATAAAATAATGATAGGGAGCTGGGCGTGGTGGTGCACGCCTGTAATTCTAGCACTTGAAAAGATGAGGCAGGAGGATCTTTGCAAGTTTGAGGCCAGCCTGGGCTACATAGCAAGTTCCAGGCCAGCCCGAACTACATAGCAAGACCCTGTCTGAGAAAACTGAAAACATAGGTAACATAGGTGCACGCTTTCTCACACTCATCGAATGATACAGTTAACATGTTGCATGTTGTATCAATGTTCCTGCAAGGAAAAACACATAAATATTAACTATTGTCAGTGATTCAAGGTAAAGTGTGCTGCTGGGTACAGTTTACATTGAAATGCATTTTTAAAAATGTGGATCAATGGATGGGCGCAGAATAGATTATGTGACAAAGCAAATGTAATAAAATGATAATGTAAAATATAAGTGGTTTGGGCCAGTGAGATGGCTCAGCGGCATAAGCGCCTGCCTTGCAAGCGCGAGGTCCTGAGTTCAACTCCCAGAACCCACATATGAAAAAAGGGCCGGTGAGATAGCTCAGTGGCATGGGTGCCTGCTGGCGCACGAGGTCCTGAGTTTGACCCCCAGTATCCACAAAAAAAAAAAAAAAAAAATATATATATATATATATATATATATATATATGTGGTTATATATATATATATAGTTCATAGACAGATGTTTACTGTGCAATGTTTTCAACTTTTCTGTTTGAATATTTTCAAAATAAACTGTGGTAGGGAGCTGAACATTAGACTTGTCCAAGTATGTTCACAGCAGCATTATTCATACCGGGGCCCAGATGGAAACAACTTATGTGGCCATCAACAATAGAGGAGATAAATAGCTTATGGTATAATCATACAATGGAAGAGTGTACAGCAATATGAATGAAAGGTAGGCGACTGTATGCAACAGTGTGGACCCATTAATATAAGGTATGAAAACAGGCAAAACTAGTCCATGCTGTTCAAAATTAGGATAGTGATGGCCCTCGGCAGAGTCGCAATGGAAAGGGAAGTGTCCTGAGGGTTTCCTGAGGTCTTTGCTAAGGTCCGGTTACTTGTTGGACATGCCGGTTACATGGATGTGTTCAGTGTGTGAAAATCCATGGAGTGATACACATTTCCCTCTATCATCCACTGTGTACTTCAATAAAAAGTTGCTAAAAATTCATGTTCAACCTCATTGTTCTTACAACAGGTTCCTCATCCAGCCCCAACCCTGGGAATCCTTTGCCAGCCATCTTTCTCCCATCTTTCATCTCCCAGGTCCCAGGCTCTGACATGCCTGTCTCCCTCACCTGCCAGGGAAAAACTCAGTGCAGAAGAATTTAGTTCTCAACCTCTAGCCTAGCCTGGGCTGCTGGATGGATCCAACTAGCAAAGGCTCATTAGTGACCTATGCAGCCATGCAGCTCCAAGATACATTCCTTTGCTTCCTTAGAACAACAACAAAATGCTACAGGCATTTTTCAAAAGTCTTCCCTTTGCATAGACACCTCCATCTTCCTCTTCTACCATCCTCACATTATCCCTTCTGTCCTCCTCTCTTTAAAGCAGTGGCAGGCCAGGCTTGGTGGCACATGTCTGCAATCCCAGCACTTGGGAGGCGAGGCAGGAGGATCACTGTAAGTTCAAGGCCAGCCTGGGCTACAAAGTAAGTTCAAGGCCAGACTGAACTGCATAGTGAAACCCTGTCTCAAAAAAAAAAAAAAAAAGCGCTGGCTTCAGCAGCACATACACTAAAGTGGTGACAGCAAATTCCTCCCTCGGCCAAATTCGAGAAGCAGTGACTTGCCCAGGAGATGGCTCTGGTGCTTTGGCTCAGGCCAGGGCTGCCTGGGCTGCTGAGTTGACCTTCAGATTGCAACAAAACTGGGTGCAAGAGTAAGGGCTGACGGGGGAGGAAAGGAGGAGCAGGGTCGTGGGGGGAGAGGACGAGAGTACAGAATTCTGGGGCACAATCTTAGCCCTTTGCAAGCTTGCAACTGGTTAAGAAGTCTAGGCGAATACATATTTAAACTAAGCAAGAAAACTATTTAATGAAGCATTTCTTACTTTTATCTCATGACTCCAACTTCCGCCTTGTCACTTGATCCACCAGAAGCATCTGACATGGTCCATCTTTCCCTCTTCCTGGAAACAGCCGTCTGGGTTTCTCCTTGCTGGTCTTCTGCTGGTTCCTCCTGATCTCTTTGACCGCTCCACATTGGCATGCTTCTAGGCATGGTCCTTATACCTCTTTTCTTAAGCTATCTTCACACGCTTGATGACTTTACCCAGCTGGTAGATTCAGATGGACCATCGCTTCTCACGTGGATGACCGACAGCTCCTGAGCTTGTCGCCCTTCAGCCTGCTTTCAACACAATAGCCAGAGGGACACTGTTAAGATTCAGATCTGCTCAGGATCCCCCACTGGCTTCCCTTTCCTCAAAATAAACACCAACATCCTCACGATGCCCTCAAGGCTCTCTGTCTGGCCTGTCCCACCTCTCACTGTGTCATTTCCCACCGCTCTTGCCATTACTTGTGGTATACTGGCCTCACTGGCCTCACTGGCCTCCTGGCCATTCCTCGAGCGCACCAAGCATGTTTTGCCTCTGTGTCTTCCAAGTACATTACCCTTCCCTCTATCCCAAATGCCCTTCTCAGTGCATGACTAACTCTTATTCCATTAAATCTGAAGACTAGAATCATTTCCTAGGGAGGCCTGCCCTGCCTAAAATTGTACCTTTTCTTGCTCATTCCCTATCTCCTGTCTCTGCCTTATCTCCTGAGCACTTACTGCCACCTAACGTGTTTTTATGTATGTGTTTATATTCTTTGGTGTGTCTCCTTCCACTAACATGTACAACCCAAGGGGCAAGGATTTTTGTCTGTTTAATTTACTGCAAAGTCTCCTACAACAGTGCCTGGTATATATAGGTGATCAATATTTGTTGCATGAATGGGTGACGGCTTCAAAATGGTCTGGGAGGTGCTCACAGGCAAGAGGAAGGAAGTCAGCTTAAAGGAGGGCTCTAAGAGGGCTGCAGATACCCAGGAGGAGGTAGAATTTTCCTCAGTCTTTAAAGAATGAGCGGTCCTGGGAAAGGATTTGTGTTTTTTGTTGGTTCGGTCTGGTTTGATTTATTTATCTCATTTTGCTAGTGTTGTTTTGTCCTTTTGTTTCATTCTACAATTCTGGGATTAAATGCAGGGCCTTCACACTGAGCTACATCCTCAGCCCTTTTTTATTTTGAGACAGAGTTTGTGAAGTTGCCCAGGCTGGGGTCAAACTTTCCATCTTCTTGCCTCAGCCTCCCAGAGTGCTGGGATCATAGGTGTGCATCACCGTGACTGACTTGTTTCATTTTAAATGATCCAGTGAGAACCTATATAGTAATGCCTAGGTGAGGACAGGGTACTTAGGAAGACTTTGCTCAAGAAGTGGAGGAAGCTGTTACCGTATAGAGCTTAGGAGGCCTGCAAGCTGAAACTGCATGTGGACAGGCTGGTGGTGCCTCTCAGGGCAGAGAGAAGGCACTGGTTTAGACTTTAGAGACACAGTTGCCTAAGAGTATACCAGCTAGGGTCACAGAACCATTAGTTTCTGGACTCAGCCCGCTGGGTGGAACCCAGTTCCCCTCCTGCACTAGTCAAGACGCCCCCCCCCCAAAAAAAAAGACGGCCCTGTGTACAGAACTAGGCACACACATGGCACGAGGCCTCTTCTGGGGACCAACAGCTCGCAGCTGCCTGTCACTGATGCAATCAGCAAAGAAGTGATTCACTTCAATCCCACCATCAGCCTCAGGATTTTGGCCAAGTGCAGGTTTGGGGCTGGTGGGAGGATTATTTTTTACCCTGTTGAGTTGAAAGAGTACCTGTGTTTCCAAAAGGCACTTTCTTGTGCAGAGAAACTCTGCGGTGAGGTTTTGCTGGAATGGTCTGGGATGAACCACCTTTGCTTGTGTGTCTGGGGAGAGAATGAAATCGAGGGCCCCCATTTTTTCCCCTGCCAGCCAGTAACAACGAAGAGCTGAAAGGTGTCTTTCAGGAGTTCTGGAGACAAGGCAGTTGACTCCTAGGCAAAAGGACGCTGCGCAGGAGGCTGCTGGAGAAATGGCTTCTTGTTTGTTAGCCTGGGTTTGTGGTAAGGTCTGTGCAGCCCTCCCCCACAGCACCCGCAACCAAACAGAACAAATAAAACCTCTATTTGTTCATCTCTACCCTGGATTTAGATGGTGCTTTACAGCCAGGGTTATTGGGATCAGCTGAAACCCAGGCGGAATGTTTATCCCTGGGATGGCAAAGACAGACAAATACCTCTCTGTCCTTCCATTTTCCAGGCCAGGAGGGCAGGAGACTCCTCCAATCAAGCAGGCAAGCAGCGAAGAGTTATTTTTTAGGTGCCCAGTGTGTCTCCAATCTGAGCTACATAAATATAAAGTTTTTAAAAAGAAAGAACAAACTCAGACTCTAGCCCTCAAGCACATAAAATCCTTTTGGCAGGAGGAGGCTTGGTGAGCAAAACAAACTCAAGAGAAACTCTTAACAGCAGTGTGAGGCACTAAGAATTAATCTCCTGAGAGGAAAGGGAGAAAGGAAATTGGGAGGTTGAAGGTGGGGGTGTGGGGCTCTTGGAAAAGGCCTCGTGGAGAAGGTTGAAGCCAGTAAGCAGTACGGTGGCAGAAAGTGCAACTGCTTGCTCTGCACTGCAGCCCGGCACTTAGCATAATGCCTGACACAGAGTGGGCATTCAGTAAATATTTGAGGAATGAGTGAGGAAGGAGGTGGCTCGCATTAGAAGGATAACTAGGTGAAGAAGGGGGAGGAGGGCATTCCAACGCGAGGAAAGGCCCAGAGACATGAGGCGGACATCTCGGTGAGACTGGTTTGACCACGGTGGAGGGTGTGTAGCGAGGAGTCGTGGGAAATGAGGTTAGGTATAGGACCAGATGGGGGAAGAATGGAGAGCTAGGCAGGCAAATTTAGACAAGATAAACATTCCTTCATTAATCTTTTTTTTTGGGGAGGGTGCTGGGGATTGAACCCAAGGCTTCATGCTTAGCATATACTCCACCCTGAGTGACACCCCAAGTCATTTCATTAAGCTTTATGGAGCATAGGCCATGTGCTAGGCACAGAGGCAAGGGATGGTACAGGTGACAGAAAGTTGAATAAAAGGATGTCGTTTCAGGAGGCTGAGGAAGGAAGATTGCCAGTTTGAGGGGAGCCTGGGCAAGTTAGCAAGACTCTGTCTCCAAATAAAATTTTAAAAAGGACTAGGGACATAGTTCTGTGTAGAGCACTTGCCAAGCATGCATAAGACCCTGGGTTCAGTCCCCAGTACTGAAAAAAAATCTGCTGGGGATAAGCAGAAAAATAACTGCCCTCTATTTTAATAACTGTGATAATCATGACATGAACAAAATATTTGAATGTTCTAGTCATAGTTTGGTTGCAAGACACCAGGGCCATGTCAAACTTGTTCAAATGAATAGAGAGCCTTATTGGAAGTTATACCAGACATCAAAGGCTAGGGAATGGGGCTCAACCTGGTAGCTCTGGCTCCATCCTTCTCCTTTCTTCCCTTTCTCTCTTGTAGTAATGACTCATGGACGATCTGTTACCTCCAGCTTCTTTTTCTTTGTAGGCTTCATTCTCCAGTTTCTGTTTTTAGGATTTTTTTTTTTTTTTTTTTTTTTTTTTTTTTGAGACAGGGTCCCACCATGTAGTTCAGGCTGGCCTCGAACTCACTACATAGCCCAGGCTGGCCTTGAACTCACTACATAGCCCAGGCTGGCCTTGAACTCACAGCAATCCTCCTGGGTCAGCCTCACAAGTGCTGGGATTACAGGCATGCGCCACCACGCCTGGCCCTGTTTTTAGGATGCAAGCTTGATATCTTAATGCCATAATAACCTCCTACTCTACGGCCAACCATCCTCACTCACTCTGAATATTTTAGGTTAGAATGTCAAGAATAAAGAAGCTGGGCCGGTGAGATGGCTCAGCGGCATAAGCACCTGCCTGGCGGGCGCGAGGGCCCAAGTTCGACTCCCGGATCCCACATACGAAAAAAGGGGCCGGTGATATCGCTCAGCGGCACGGGCGCCTGCTGGCGCGCGAGGTCCTGAGGTCGACCCCCGGTACCCACAAAAAAAAAAAAAAAAAAGAATAAAGAAGCTGATTGGAGCCTGGGATGGTGGTGCATGCCTGTAATTCCAGAACTCTGGAAGGCTAAAGCAGAAGGATTACAGGGCTGAGCCCAGCCTGGGCAACCTATCCATTTAGTGAGAACTTGCCTCAAAATAACAGAAGGACTGGGATGTATATCACTACAAAGGCTCTGGTTCAATTCCCAGTACCCCATAGAGGGAAGAGAAGAAAGAGGAAGAGGAGGAGGAGGAACAGCAGGAGCTGATTGGCTCAGCCTATGGATGAATACCCCTGGGTCAGATGATCAGTCAGCTGTGGTTAAGAGGCGAGTCATGTGATAAAAACATGGCTACCTAAGCTTACCAAGAACTATGGGTAAAAGACAATTCTAAAGGGGTGTAGACTATAAGGCAAAAATAGAAAAACTTAATTCCTCTAAGTTAACAATGTGGGGAGCAAATCTATTCACTTGGGTGGAGGTGGTGAAGAGAGAAGGCTTCATTTGTTTTAGTTGGGCGTAGGGGCAGGGGAAGGACGTGGGGACATTCCAGCTGTTGATGTAAGCAGCATTCTACAGCAATTAGACCAGCTATGGTCCACAGGAGAAATTAAAAAAATTTTAGAAACCAAAGGGACTCAGACCATCAAGAAAGCTTTTGCCTAATACAGAACAGAACAGTTTAGAAATAAGATTTATTGTATTTTTTATGTAGCCTGAATTTTTCTTATGGCAGATTCTGCTTCTGCTTTATTGCTATAATTTTGGGCCACATAGGCTCCGGGTAAAAACTCACTACACAGTTTTTCAATTGAATTAAATTCCCCTAAACCCAGGCAATCAGTGAACATGTTGCTCTTTGTCTTCTGTTAGAAAACAGAGTCTGGACCAAAAACAAAACAAACAAACACAAAAAATCAAGACATAAATTTTTCTGATTACTGATACAAGGCTCAGGTCACTGGAGACAAACTTGGTGAGAAGCCGAAATGCAGCAGCAGGAGAGTCAGAGCCAGGGCGCCTGGAGGAGGGCTAGATAAACAGATAGTGCTGTGCCCAGTGGCTCCCACGCCAGATCAAAGCTGGCTTCCCCCAGCACGAGCAGAAAGCATGGCAGGAATGTGGGGACCTCTCACCTGGTCCCCTCCCACACTCACAGATGGAAAGCCACATCATCAGTGGTCACACCTTTGAACACTGCCAGCATGCAGGCACTTGTGGCAAATCCTTTATAGTCTAGTAGATACGCTTAGATAGTCAGCTGTGATATGACCGAGCCCAGTGACTTCTAGCCATGCTACTTGGATTCATGGCACAGGTCTGCCACTTGTGTAAGTGTTCCAAGTACTTAACTCTTTTGTGCCTTAGTTTCTGCATTTGTAAAATAAAAATCATAAACTCCCTTGAGGGGTTGTTGAGAAGACTAATGACATAATATGCATTTAGGCATATACATTTACTACGCTAAGCAATGAAAACAATGCCTAGCACATTGTGATTACTATAGTTGGTACAAAAAAACTATACTGCAGGGCCCTAGAGATCATTAAAGCTCACAGAGAGCTAGCAACCTGATAGTAGTTATTATCTGGGCCTGCCTCACATCCATCCCTCTTTTCTTCTGGGAATCGACCCCTGATTGGTCCAGGAACATGAATAGAAACTAAGCCAGGCCGATCCAAATTCTTCCCTAGGATTTTACCAACTGGTAGAAAAGAGAATACCCTATTCCCTTTATCATTTCCCCCTCTTTTGGACTCAGATAGTGAGGTCATGAACTCTGAATGCCCTTGCTCATTTTCTCCTCCATACAGAGAAGCTGGGCTGAGCAGATGAGCCTGATTTACAGAGCCTTGGCTGGGGCAGAGCCCCAAGTCTCCGAGTCCAGTTGACCGAGATCCAGATGTCCATCCCACTGGTCTGCAGTTTGATTACAGAAGTCATTAAAGCAATTTTCCTCTCTGCTACTTGCAACTAGAATTTGTGCTTGAACATCAACTCAAGAGGAAAGCATCTGAGTTTGTGGGATTTTTTAAAAAAATTAAACAATGACAGTATTTTAAGTTTTGTGGCAAACATGGTAGTCTTACCATTTATATTGCTTAGGTTTTTTAATAAAGAATATCAGTAAGAAAATTGTTGGTGCTTTGTGGCATGATTATTCTTGCCATGGACTATTTAAAAAAGAGCAACCTAAGAGCCGATTTTTGAAGTTTCATCTCTTAAGTTTTTAAGTGCTCCAGTGGTTAGAGTGCATTTACATCAGGGGTTGCACACTCCAGTGCTACAGGGGCCAGGCAGGCAATTCAAGGAGTGAAGTAGGCAGGTGGGTGTCAGACAAGAGGGAGTGATAGAGACTGGCAACGTGGCAAGCGCTTGATGCACCTAACAGAAACTGCCACACCTCAGCCCCAGCCCATTGTTTGTTTTTGAGGTGGGCACAGGGTTGCCAAGGCCTTCTGTTTTTAAGAAATTATGGACGGGCCGATGAGATGGTTCAGCGGCGTGGGCGCCTGCTGGCACATGAGGTCCTGAGTTCAACCCCCGGTACCCACAAAAAAAAAAAAAAAAGAAAGAAATTATGGACATTTGGAATGTGTAACGCACAATCTTTTAAATTCTGAACACTGACTGTGAGTTTGATTTTCAAAAATGACTGTATGTAAGGTAAACAACTGTCCCAGTTTGCCCAGGACTAAGGTTTTTCCTGAGATGCAGATCTTTCACTGCAAATCAAGGGAACTTGGTCAACCTATGTGCAGGCCAAATGGAATTCATGTGAAACCTCTGTTCTTTTACATGCTGTCATTTCACCCATCAAGTAGTTAAGCAAGGTACACAGGCTCTCTGGTTCTCCACCCCACAAACTGTGCTGCTATAAATATGGATGTGCATATATTGCTGTTGTATGATGCTTTTAATTCTTCTGTGAAGGTACCACAAAATAATACTTTTAATAATACTTTAATAACAATGTCAGGTGCCATTGTTATTACAGAGACTCACATGTCCCTACAAATGTGAGGCAGGGGATCTATTTATTCCATGGTTTCTCCATGGCTGTAAAATTTCATCTCCTTCAGGAGGACAGGGCCTCTGGGCAGCCAAGGGATTAAGAATTTTTCCCTTAATCCTTCTATCCTTCTTCCAGGAGAGAAAGAAGCCCCTTTCAGAGGAAAGAGAAACTCGTTTCCTTTCTTTCTTTTCTTTCTTTCTTTCTTTCTTTCTTTCTTTCTTTCTTTCTTTCTTTCTTTCTTTCTTTCTTTCTTCTTTCTTTCTTTCTCTTCTTTCTTTCTTTCTTTCTTTATTCCTTTCTTCCTTCTTTTCCTTTCTTTCCTTTCTTCCAGTGCTACGGATTGAACCAAGGCTCTCTCACATGCTAGGCAAGCACTCTACCACTGAGCTACACCCCCAGCCTGAGAAAGATGACTTTTATCCTTCTAGTCCCTGCAATGCATTTGGACTGGTCCGCTTTTCTGAATGTGGAAACCCAAGACATAGTGGAAAGGTGACTTCCTTGCTCACACGGCACGTTGGTGGCAGTCTGGCCTCCAGAGTCTTGCTTATTTGTTTGGTACCTGTCTCCTCTATTAGGGAAGGCAAAGGGCAACAACAATTTGCTCCCTGCCTCCTGGGTGCAGGCCCCATGGGACACTCAAATAGCCCTCCTAATTCCCCAGGAATCCCTAAGGGAAAGACTGGAGTCCCCAGCTCTTGCCCTTTCCAAGCCACCACCCTGCCAATCCAGGCGTGCCAAGAGGGCATTTGCAATTGCCAGGCTGTCATTGCACAAGGGGAAGGCTGAGTGGCTCAGAATGGAGTGAAATAATAAGGGCCACAAGAGGCTTCCTCTGCACCCAGCCGGCCAGGTGTTGGAGGCTCTGCAGGTGGGCTGCAGGGAGAGACAGCCCACTCTGCACGGTCATTCTCTGATGAGATGTTGCATGTTAAGTGAACTATAAACTTTTAAGAGCACATTCCATACACACTTACAAACATTAGGAATCATTCCCTTTGGAAAGCTGGTAGTAGTTGGAAGGCAGCAGAGCGTACTGCCAGCCTCCAGGGGCCCCTGCTAGGATTTTCTCCCAGCACAAGTCAGAATTCTTGTAAGGGAGCCAGAATTAGAAAGAAAGTGAGGTTTGTGTTTTATTAATCCTCTTAGCCTCTAGCTGTAGGTTTCTTGGCCCCTTTGAAGGTAGTGACAGGAAGTCAGTATCACATAGCAGTTCCCAACAGGAAGGCCCTATTTGTTTGTTTTCAGATCTGAGTTCAAATCCCATCTCTGCCATTTACCTGCTGAGTAATGTGGAAAGCCAGCCCATGAAGCTCTCTTGCATTCAGAGCCCCTCTGGGAAGGAGGTTAACAAATCAGGTCACGGGGCTTTCCCACCTCACCCCAATACTGCAGACTGAACTCAGGGCTTCACACTGAGCTACATTCCTGGCCCATTTTTAATTTTTTATTTTTGAGACAGGATCTCACTAAGTTGCCCAGGCTGGACTCAAATTTACAATCCTCCTGCCCCAGCCTCCCATAATGCTGGGATTACAGGCATGCTCCACCATGCCCAGCCACAGGGCTGTTGTAAAGATGAAAAATGACATAAAATGGAAATGTTACTCTTCCTACCATTCAACAATTCCATTGCTGTGCATTCATCCAAAAGAAATGAAGATGTCTGTTCACACAAAAGCCTGTATGTGAAAGTCCATAAGCCCAAACTGTACAATACCCAAACATCCTTTAACTGATACACAGATAAATAAATAAATAAATAAATAAATAAATAAAAACTGTGGTATGTCCATTTAATGGAATACAATTCACCAATCAAGAGGAACAGACTCTTGATAAATGCAACACATATACTAACAGGGATGAATCTCAGATGCACTGTGCTAATGCCATTTTGCTAAAAATGCCAGACACAAAAGATTACATTTTGTATGATTCCATTTAAATGACATTCTGGATAATGGGCATGGTGGCACATGCCTGTAATCCCAGCACTTGGGAGGCTGAGGCAAGAGGATCACCTCAAATTTGAGGCCAGCCTGGGTAACACAGTGAAATCCTATCTCAAAAAAAAAAAAAAAAAAAAAAAAGACATTCTGGAAAAGGAAAAGCTGTTAGGACAGAGAAATACCAGAGATTTCCAGTAGAGAATGACCACAAAGGGACATGAAAGAATGGGGGGAAGACTTAGAAGGGTTCTGTATCTCGGTTGTGGCAGTGGCTACAGGACAATATGCGTTTGTCAAAATTGGCAGGATTGTCCAGTTAAAAAGAGTGCATTTTACTGTATGTAAGTTACGCCCCATTAAGCCTGAATTTTAAAATATGCAAAAGCAGAAGAAAGAGGCCTAGCTAGTGCCCCCAGGAAAAAAGTACCTACCTATAGATTCCTTCTCACTAAAATGTTAGTAGCATTGCGTTCTTTCTCCAGCATGTTTATAAAAAGACTCTGTGACCTTTGTATAAATAGAAGGGTGGTATGTGCATGCATGTGGGTATATGTGTTTATTTCTTTATTTTACTTGTGGTTCTTGGGATTGAACATAAGGCCTTTACACTAAGCTACATCCCCAGGCCATTTTACATTTTTGATTTTGAGACATGGTCTTGCTAGACTGAGGTCAAGCTTGTAATCCTCCTACCTCACCTCCCAGAAAGCTGAGATGACAGGCGTGTGCCAGCATGCCTGGCATTTATAAATTAACTCTGAAAAGATACATAGGAGCCAGGCATGGTGGCAGACATCTATAATCCCAGCACTCGAGAGTCTGAGGCAGGAGGACTGCCTAGAGTTCGAGGCCAGCCTGGATTACATAGTGAGTGCCAAGCCATCCTGGAATTCATAGTGAGACCCTGACTCAAAAAAACCCCAAAAAAGACCCAAAAAAAAGGAGAGAGAGAGAAAGAAAGAAAAAGGAGAGAAAAGATATCTAAGAAACAAATAACAGCAGAGATGGGGCCTGGGATATGATCTGGTAAAAAAAAGGCTTTTCAATATAGCGTGTATGTTTAATATTTGTAATTTTCAAACCGCGTGAATGCGTTACCTATAAAAAAAATAAACTACCAAAATAATCAAAAAGGTTTGAAAGAAAGGGGTCTGCTTACTCCCCAGGCACGCGTATGGGCCAGTGGAATCTGCCAGGGCGTGACATTCTTGTGGCAGCCGCAGCCCACAGGCATCTTCCTGGGTACCAGCCCCGGCCATCTTCAGCTCAACTGAGAGCAAGACGGGGACCCCTGTGTGGACAGCTGAGGGTGGCTGCCAGTCTGGTTCAGGAGGGAGCAGAACTGAGAATGGACTCTCTCCCTCAGACATTTCCCCCCTATATCTCTCAGTAGCAGGAATTTCTTTTTGTCTTTCACCCTCCAATTGGAATAAAATTTAACCTGCAGGTCTTCCTTGAAAGGAGTAAGGATGGGCCTAATTCAGACTGTAGTGTAAATGTCTGATACCAGACTTTGTTCAGTGCTGGGTATAGAATTCAAGGCTTCATGCATGCTAGGCAAGTTCTACCACTGTGCTGTCTCCCCAGCCACAGCTATCGGACTCTTAGGCTCTTTCTCAGAGACACGCTTTGTAAGACAGTGAGCACAGAAGGCCCTTGGACAGTGATGGGAACTTGGAAACACAAGTTAATCACTTCCCAGCTTGGCCAGGGCAGACCTAGATGCGACCTCGAGGGACCACAAGGCTGCAGGGTGCCGCCTGTTTTGGAGCTCAGGCCTGGATTTGAATCCCACCTTAGCTCCTTCCTGAGGAGTCCTGGGCTGAGTCACCTCTCAGCATCTCAGTTTCCCCCTAGGTGAGACAGGTCTGCTCATCTCAGCTCTGCCAGCTGGGTTAGCCTGAGGGGAGAGGAGAGCATGTGGCGACACAGGCAGCACCACAAACCACCCACTTCAACGTCTTCAGCACCCAGGAGCCTTTCTCTGCCTTGGCTACCACCCCGAGCCTTGGCCGCACATGTGGCTCAGGGGGAAAGGGTGACAGAGAGGAGAAGCCACATGGAACAATACCAAGAACGAAGAATGAAGTCAGGGCTGACTCACTGGATGACTCACTTCCTTGCCTGGGGATGTTGCGAGCATCAGAGGAGCTGCTGAATACATTCTCCTTACCCTCGGTTCCCTTTTTGTGCCGAGGTCCGAGGATGATGTCCCTGTCCCTTAGGGAAAGGGCGATGGAGGAGGGCATCGGACCTGCCCTTCACACCGCGGCCCACGGAGAATTCATCTTTTATTGGAACATCTTTTATTCACAAAATAACTGTCCCCATACGATACAATCATTTGAAGAAGGAACAGTTTTGCCCTAGGCTGCAGAAGAGATTCTAGATTGCATTTGCCTTTTTCCAGATATCACAGGGACATCTGCACCCCAAAGAACATCAAGAAACACAGAAAAGTATGAAGAAGCTGGGAAAGTCCCTCATCATCCTATCACTTAGACTCCACTGTAGTGATGAGTTTGGTATTTTTCCACTCAATTTTTTTCTCTGCATTTTTTTTCATGTTGCAGCCAGGTTTATAGTATCTGTATCAACACTGTACAAAAGAAATACGTATGTAAATGACAGGTGTGAGCCACAGATCCAATTTTAAATGTTTCAGTAGCCTCATCAAAGTCAAGGGAAAACAAACAGGAGAAACTAACTGTAATAATCTATTTTATTTGATTCAGCATATCCAAAGTATTGTCATTTATCATATAACCAATATAAACATGTTAATGAGATAGCTTATGTGTGGACACATCCCGCACATGGTAATGGCTGCATTTTGGGTGATCAGCAGCAATGTAGGGCTGGTGGCTACTGGAGTGGACAGTGTAGGTCTGCACAATTTCTATCTTGCTTTCTTTTTTCTCTTGCTTAAATTGCATCTGAAGGATTTCCTTACATCATAAAGCATATTTTGAAAAAGAGAACCTCTAAGAGTTGCAATAAGCCAAGATGGCGGTGCACTCCTGCAATCCTAGCACTCTGGGAGGCTGAGACAGGGGACTCACCAGTTTGAGACACTCTGACAACTTAGTGACTTAGCAAGACCCTGTCTCAGAATAAAAACTTTAAAAAGGGCTGGGGATATAACTCAGTCCAAAAACCTGGGGTTCAATCCCTAGAACTGGAAAAAAAAAAGTTGTAGTAACATGTATTTACTATCTAATAAGAAAGATAATATATTTGGATTTTGTTGTTTTATTTTGTGTTTCTCCCCACTCAATGTGGGGAGCCATTGTGTGTTAGCCATTTCATGTAATTACCTCTAGATGATTTTCTCAGCAGATATTCATATTTAACAAAAATTGGAGCATGCAATAGGTACTTTAGAACGGCTCTTTTCACTTAATGATACATTCTTTTTTTTTTTTTTTTTTTTTTTTTGTGGGTACCGGGGGGACGACCTCAGGACCTCACGCGCCAACAGGCACCTGTGCCGCTGAGCGATATCACCGGCCCCTTTTTCGTATGTGGGTTCCAGGAGTCGAACTCGGGCCTTCGCGCTTGCAAGGCAGGCGCTTAAGCCGCTGAGCCGCCTCACCGGCCCTAATGATACATTCTAAAAATAGAACGCCAGTCATATTTGAGCGTCCACGGAGAGCCAAGTACATTCAAACAGTGAGGTTCACAAAAGTGGAAACTGAGGTTCCTGAACAGTGAAGTGATTTTGATTCTTGCGAAGTTGGGAGGCAACCCAGGTCTTCTGATTTTATTTCCAGAGCCTTTCATTTTCACCATATGGTCTCCTTCTGCAGGGAGGCAGGCAGAGGATCCAAGACATGCCAAAGAAGCAATTTCCAAATTCTCTTTTGGACCAGGAGTCTCAGTACATCGGGCCTTCTCTACCCATAGTTTTGCCTAACAACCCCTAAAATCACCCAGGTACATCGTTTCCCCCTGCTTCCTCATCACCTGGGGCTGCCATCCTTTCTTTGTCCTTGCTGTCTCTCCCCTCAAGGTTTCTTTCTTTCTTTTTTTTTTTTTTAATGTGGTTACTGGGAGTCAACCTCAGGACCTCGCGCTTGTCAGCAAGCTCTTGTGCTGCTGAATGATATCACCAGCCCTTTTTTTCCTTTATGTGGGTACTGGGAGTCGAACTCAGGACCTCACGCTTGCCAGGCAGGCACTTATGCCGCTGAGCTATCTCACTGGCCCCCCTCAAGGTTTCTTTCTCTGCATTTTCCAAGAATTCTGATAGTTTCAGTCAGGGTTTTTCACTCTCCACACTGTTGATATTTGAGCCAGATAAGGATTGTTCTGTGCATAGTAGGGTGTTTACCAGTGGTCCTGACCTCTGCCTACGAGATGTCAGCAGCACTCACTCCATGAACCCCCATTCCGACTGTGACATTTGCAAGTGTCTTCAGACATTATGAAAAGTCACCTGTGGTAAATGTCATCTCTAGTTGAGAACCATTGTTTTCAATATCAGATGGAGGAGTCTTTACTCAAATAGTCATTCAGTGCTACCCAGGAACTAGACAGGGCAGTAATACAGACTGCAGCCTGGCATAGTGGTGTACATCTGTAATCCCAGCACTCGGGAGGCTGAAGCAGGAGGATTGCTGTGAGCTTGAGGCCAGTCTGGACTATGAAGTGAGACCCTGTCTCAAACAGAAAAAACCAGACTGCATTGCTCACAAAAGATAAGAATCCCTTCTCTACGCCATTGTGTCTCCAGTGTCTGCATGTGGTAAGCACTCAGTAAATGTGTGCACAGTGAAGGATACTACTGATTTTTTTTTTTTTTTTTGGCACCTTATCCTAGGCCATTCAAGACTGAGCCAAATGCACACAGATGTGTCCCAGATGATAGTGCCCTTTAAAGATCATCTCCCTTGCCAGGCGTGGTGGTGCATGCCTGTAATCCTAGCACTCAGGAGGCTGAGGCAGGAGGATCAGTGTAAGTTTGAGGGCAGCCTGGGCTACAAAGTTGAGTTCAAGGCCAGCCTAAACTGCATAGCAAAACCCTGTCTCAAAAAGCCAAAAAAGGTCCAGTGATATAGCTCAGCAGCATAAGCGCCTGCCTGGCAAGCACGAGGTCCCGAGTTCAACTCCCGGTACCCGCATATTAAAAAAAAATCATCTCCCTTTCTCCTGAACATCTATGTCTTTCAGATACTGCTAGTCAGTCTATTATTTTCTTGTAGCAAAAAGAATTAGATACAATTTTAGCAATTACATCCTTGAATAGCCCCTTACACATATATGGATTGAATATATATATGCCCTAAGCTAGACTGACAAATATTTCTATGAGGCAAAGGAAAGATTTAACATTTGTATTATATGCTATCTTTTGAGCATACCATAATTGATCATTTTTACATTTTTAGACATTTAGTTTGTTTCAAACTTTCCATTTAAATAACACTATAATGGACATCTTTGTGCAGCATTTCTCCTTATGCGTTTCTTTTAAAAAAAAATAAGGAAAACTGTTTTACTTTTATTTCTTATTATTTCTTCTTCTTATTATTATTATTATTTTGGGTTTTTGAGACAGGGTCTCACTATGTAGGTCAAGCTGACCTCAAACTTGCTGTGATCCTCCTGCCTCAGCCTCTCCAGTCCTGGGATCACAGGCATGTGCCACCACACCCACCCTATTTTCTAAAAATAGGAAAACTATTTTTAGAATCCAAAAGAACAAATCCCTTCCAGCTCATCACATAGACTTTCACTCAGTTTTGTACCTGGAAACTCCTCTGATTCAGAAAACAAATCTCCAACATAAACTGAATTAATCAAATTCATTAAATTTAGCTCAGTTGGCCTCCATCTTTATGAATATAACTGCAATAGTTTTTTGTTGTTTGTTTTATTTTTTGTGACATGGTTTTTCTGTGTAGTCCAGCCAGCCTTGAACTCTCTATGTACTCTAGGGGCTCAAATTTGAGATCTTCTTGCCTTAAACTCCGGAGTGCTGGGATTACAAGTGTGCACCACAATGCCAGCTTTAGAGCACTGGTTTTATAGATAGTGGCTTTATAGACATTTCCTGGCACTCCAAGACTTTAAACTTCAGTTTTCTTTTCCATTAAGTGAGAGTGATAATGGTATCAACTTCAAAGAGTTTTCTTTAAAGGATTGTGAGATAATCCATGCAAAATTCCTGGCACATATTAAATACAATTAAAATGTTAAACAATCTAATAAAATGTTAATGGAACAATCTAGGTGGTGGTTTTATGACTATCCCATATCCAATTATTTCAATGTATCGATGTTTGAAAATTTTCATGTAAAATGCTAGGAAAAGAAAACTTAAATGTTTTGTTAGTTAGTATTCATTAGAGAGTCAATGGGGCAAATATTAGAGAAAGTCAGGTGCAACATAAACACATTATACCAAGCTCAAAATGTGGAATCTGAGCTGGTGCCTGGTACACGCCTATAATCCCAGCACTATGGGAGGCCGAGGCAGGAGGATTGCAAGTTCAAGCCCAGACTGGGCAATTTAGCAAATTAGAGAGACCCTGTCTCAAAATAAAAAATAAAAACAGCTTGGAGTGTAGCTCAGTGTGAAGGTCCTGGGTTCAATACCCAGTACTGAAAAAAGAAAAAAACAAAACGAAACAAACAAAAAGCCCAGTGGAATATGTACCTTGGATATCACATTGCATTTATTTAGATCTTCTTTGAATGTAGAAAATTGTGACCAGAACTCGAATGCTGGAAAGGACTGTTGGGTTTTGTTTTCTCATCTGGTCTCAGAATATAAACCATGATGTGGGGATAGTATATGCTGTGGAAGTGACTTTTTTAATTAGGAAATTAAAATATATGGTTTGTTTGCAAAGTTACTCTGAAACACTGGAACAAACACCTGGCTTTGGAGTCAAACGCAAAGGATTTGGGTTGGAACCCTTTCTCATCTCATTTTGGAAAGAGAAATTTGGGCAAGACAGCTCTCTACTCTGGACTCAGTTTCCTGGCCTGTAAAATGGGGATGCTAAGAAGACATTCCTCAAAGTTGTGTGAAGATTAAGTGAGAGCACATAGAGAGGCTGAGATGCCCTGACAGAAGCGAAGCTAATGTAGACTGTAGTTTCCTCCTTTCTAAGGAGCAACATTTAGTGTTTGTTTTGCCAGGGAATTATTCTGAGTGCCATTCCTCTAATGGATCCAAAGGTGATTTTTCTGTTGGAAAGGTCACACAGAGCTCAATATCCAGAGCTGCCCATGGGCCAACGGTGAAAATCTCAGCATACTGTTGTTTCAATTTCCTCCTATTCGGAGCCCCTGCAAGTGGTGACTGACTTTGTGATTCACTGAGATCCCTCCCAGAAATTTCACTTTGACCTTAGATGTGTGAAAATTCCATTCCCGGCAAGTGGAGCACATTGCTTTGAGAAGGAGAGCTGACAGCGTTCTCTTTTGAAGCCTCTGCAATTTGTTAAACTGAGAGAGGACCCACAAAGTGCACCTACTGTGTGGATTTGCTGTAACATTTTATGGAATTCTGCACCCTGTGTTTCCTGATCCACACACACAGACACACTACTATACAGTCATTTGGAGGAAAGAGGAGATCAAGAAGTTTGAAAATGTGGGGCTGAGGGTGTAGCCCAGTGGGAGAAGACTTGAGCACTAACTAGCATGTAAGGTTTTGGGTTAGCTCCCTGGCACCACTCCCAAAAAAGTTTGAGAATGACTGTGCCCCAAATAACTGTGCAACTTCGAGTCAGATGCTTCCTGTCTCTGAATCTGTCTCCTTGTCTATAAAAGAAATAAGAGAATAGGAAGCTCCCTCTTTCACAGCCCAGGCCCACCGTTTTTCTGGGGAGAAAAAATGAGGAAGTTATAGTAGGATCCAAAGTTACTTTTAAAACAGAATTTACAGAATATTAAATATGTCAGATGTGGTGATGTATGCCTGTAATCCCAGCACTTGGGAGGCTGAGGCAGGAAGAGTAGTGTGAGTTCGAGGTCAACCTGGACTATATAGCAAGACCTTATCTCAAAAAAAAAAAAAAGAAAAAGAAAAAAAAAGGAATCCCAAATATTAAAATAGATGCCATAGCTCCAGAGGAGTTCCTTTTGGCATCATTAAGAAAAGGAGCAGTTAAAGATCAGATCACATCTTCCAACTGGGAATTCCTTGTTACTGTGGCCACTGGGGATGGGGTGTTTGGGGATCTAACAGGTCTTTTCCATTTCTCTCTTCAAGGCTTTGAGAAGGGAAGAGAGATTTTGTCCAAATTCCTTGAGAAATAAGAAATGTGGCAGGGAGGCTGAGGCAGGAGGATTGCTGTGAGTCTGAGGCCAGCCTGGACTAACAAAGTGAGAGACTTTGTCTCAAACAAACAAACAAACAAAAAAAACACACTAAAAAAGAAAAAAATTAGAAAAAGAGAAAATAAAAAGAAATGTGGCAAGTCCTGATTCTCATTTCCCTAATTTCCAGACCATAGATGAGGAAGACAAGACCTGTAGTTGGCCTCTGTTTTTTTTTTTTATTATTATTATTAGTTTGTTTAGTCTTAAATTCATGGCAGCCTGCCCAAGCTGTGCCTGTTGAGTGAGCTTTAGATAGCAGGATCTGAAGTGGATAATTATGCATGAAAACCCAGCCTACCAAGGCTGCAGGTGTTGCTTAGTGGCAGAGTACAAAGCTTAACATGCTTAAGACCCTGGGTTCAATCCCCAGCATAAAAAAACAAAAAACACCCCCCATCCAAAAAAAAAAAAAAAGCCTCCCAACCTACTTTGGTTCTTCTAAAAGAACCTGATACATGATTTGTTTCCTCAAGATTATTGGTATGGCCCTGTTTATTCAGAATTATGTCCGTAGTAAGTTCTGTCCATGTTTGGTGAACAAGGAAGGTCATAGTGTCACATCCTCAGGGGAGAATTCCTCCTCTTTCCTTTAAAGATTAGGTCAGGTCCCTGGAAAATGCTTTCAAAGTGGCCCTCACATCTTTTCAATGTTCAGTACAATTATTGTCCTTTAAATAATGTGCTATAATTTTAATAGTCTCTGTCTTTCCACGTGGTTCTCAGTTGGGACAGTCTTTTCCCCTAGGGTCAATTTGGCAATGTCTGAAGACACTTTTGGGTGTCACATCCGGGGATGAGGTGCTATTGGTACTTGGTAGGTAGCCCAGGGGTGCTATTAAACACCCTACTGTGCTAGGGATAGCTCACCACAACAAAGAATCACCCAGCCCCAATGTCCACAATTTTAAGAATTCCCTGCTGTGCAATATCATACTAAATAGACAAAAACTGAAAGCCTTCTCTCTAAAATCAGGAACGAGACAAGGATGTCCACTGTCTCCACTCTTATTCAACATAGTCCTGGAAACTTTAGCCAGAGGAATTAGACAAGAGAAAGAAATAAAAGGAATAACAACAGGAAAGGAAGAAGTTACATTATCATTATTTGCAGATGACATGATACTCTACATAGAAGACCTCCAAAACTCCACTAAAAAACTGCTAGATTTAATAAGCAAATTCAGTAGTGTAGCTGGATACAAAGTCAACACTCAAAAATCAATAGCCTTCCTGTACACGAATAACAAACTGAAAGAGAAATTAGGGTAACAACACCTTTCACAATAGCATCCAAAAAAATGAAATACTTAGGAATCAATCTAACAAAGGATGTAAAAGACCTCTACATTGAAAACTACAGTACTCTGAAAAAGGAGATTGAAAAGGATATCAGAAAATGGAAAGATATCCCTTGCTCTTGGGTAGGAAGAACTAATATAGTGAAAATGGCCATACTTCCAAAATCGTTATACAGATTTAATGTAATTCTGATCAAAATTCCAAAAACATATCTCACAGAATTAAAGAAATCAATCCTAAAATTCATTTGGAACCAGAAGAGACCTAGAATAGCAAGGGCAATTCTGGTCAACAAAGGCAAGGCAGGGGGCATCACAATCCCTGACTTGAAATTATACTATAAAGCTACTGTGATAAAAACAGCATGGTACTGGCAAAAACAAAACAAAACAAAACAAAACAAAACAAAAAAACAGACCCAAAGATCAATGGAACAGATTAGAAGATGCAGAAACAACTCCAGACGTACTAAGCCACCTTATCTTTGACAAAGTACCAAACACATTCACTGCAAGAAAGATAGCCTATTTAATAAATGGTGCTGGAAAAACTGGCTCTGCACATGCCGAAGATTAAAATTAGACCCATATCTTTCACCATGCACTAAACTAAATTTGAAATGGATCAAAGATCTAAATATTAAAATGGAAACATTAAATCTGCTGGAAGATAGAATAGGTAAAACTCTTGAAGACACTGGTGTAGGCAAAGACTTTATGAATACAACCCCAGTTGCACAGGAACTATCACAAAGAATCAACAACTGGGATCTCATATTATTAAAAAGCTTTTGCACAGCAAGAGAAACCACCAACAGAGTGAAGAGACAACCCACAGTGTGGGAAAAAATGTTTGCCAACTGTTCCTCAGACAAAGGATTACTACAGAGAACACATAAAGAACTCAAAAAAATCAGATCCCCCCCCAAGTTTAGATACCCAATCCAAAGATGGGCATCTGAGATGAATACACACTTCTCAGATGAAGAAACACAAACAGCAAATAAATATATGAAAAAATGTTCAGCATCACTGGTCATTTGAGAGATGCAAATTAAAACAATACTGAGATTCCATCTCACCCCAGAAAGAATGGCTATTATCAAGAAATCAACCAATAACAAATGCTGGTGGTGTAGTGGGGAAAAAGGAACACTTCTCCACTGTTGGTGGGAGTGTAGACTGGTGCAACCACTGTGGAAATCAGTGTGGAGATTCCTCAAAAAACTAGGATTGGAGGTCCCATTTGACCCAGCTATTCCCCTTCTAGGTATCTTCCCAGAAGAATTTAAAACATCGTACCACAGCGATATATGTGCACTCATGTTTATAGCAGCATTATTTGTAATAGCTAGATCTTGGAAACAACCCAAATGCCCATCAACTGAGGAATGGATAAAAAAGATATGGTCTTTTTATACAATGGAGTACTACTCAGCCATAAAGAAGGATAAACTGGAGACTTTTATAGGTAAATGGATGCAACTTGAGACCATACTGAAAAATGAAATAAACCAGACACACACGTGTAAACGTAGTATTGTCTCCCTAGTATGAGAAGCTGAAAGAGTAAATAAGATCCAAAATGTACAATAGATATTGTAAAATGGGAAGAAACTGTTCAAAAGGAAAGAGAAACTGGGATGGGGGAATGGAGAAAAGAAGGAAGGGAAGAGCAAAAAAATACATGTATAGATAGATAGACATATAGATATAAAAGATAGTTAAGATAGATATACTACTAATTTCTCTTAGTTTATTGAAAGGAAAGGTTTGTGCTAATATTGTTTGGACAATTGAATGCCTATATCATGTACTCTGAGTGACTGATTTAAGGATAACAATACGCAATGTATTAACCATTGTTACCCTCCTATTAGGTTGTTTTGAAATTTTGAAATTTTGTTCTACATTTTTTTCTCTTAAAAAAAAAAAAAAAAGAATTCCTGCTGTGGGTTGTTAGTTCCATGAGGACAGGCTCCGTGTCTGCTTTGTCCACTACTGACCGCAGGGCTCACCCAGAGTCTACTACAGAAAAGGCATTTGGTGTGTTGTTGAGAACTGGCTCCTGACTCATCTGTCACTTGAGACAGGAAAGGCATCAGATGGAATTTTGTTCCCAAGGGCTGAACAAAGTTTAACATATAGTAAATAAATGATTCAGAATGAATGAAGAATTTATGAATGAATGAATGAATGAATGAATGCATGTGTGCATGCACGCATCTATCCATGGCATGCATTCATCTATTCTCCCAACTATCCTTAACCTAAATGGGCCCTCATGGCAGGAAGACTTAGTAGTGATCTTTGGACTCAAGCTTTGGTTTTACCACTACCCAGCTAAGTGATCTTATGAACTTGGCATGTATTTTTCTGGACCAGTATTGTTCCTTGGGCCTGCCTACAATTATGGAAATGTTGTGTCTCTGTGCATGTGGCTAGTAAACACCTGAAATGTGGCTAGTGTGACTATTTTACTTCATTTAAATTTAAATAGTCACTTGAGGCTAGCAGCTACTGTATTGAACAGCAGTTATAAAATTTTTTAGATTTTTATATTTAATATATCATGTATATTGTATATTGTCCCATGTAAAAATAGTACTATATGAGATTTTTATAAAGACAAGCTTTCACAGATCCTATAACTTGGCTCTTTCACTTGTTGTTTTTGACATTTGCCCACTTAGATTTAGCCCATTCCATCTATCTAATGCATAGTGATTTTTGGAATGACTATTTTGTGTTCTATTAGCCATTCTCCTACTGATGGATATTTTCACTATTTCAATTTTTAAATTTTTTTTCTGTTACAAACAATGCTTCAGTGAACATCTGTGTATGTCTCTAGGTTTCTCTATATCTTGCAAGAGTGGTATTGCTTAATGTACATGTAAGTTTAATTTCCTTAGTACTTGCCAGTAGTGAGCCACAATTTTTTTTGACCTCTAAAGTGAGAGAGATCCAGTGATTTCTAAGGCTTATTTCCCTAGCACCAAAACCTAATGCTTCTGGAACAATAGAGGTGAGAGACAGACTTTGAGCTCTTGGCAGCGATCTAGTCCATATTGTGCTCAGTCGGATGCAGCGGAAACAGACAAGATCCAGGGTCGTGTGTTCCCAGTTGTTCCCACTCTGGTCCCTGGGAAGAGAAAACTTCATAAAACACCAGATCAAATTTTCTTTTAATCCTCTAAGCAATGAAGTGGATAAAAGTTTTTGGCAGTGGAAAACTCCAATTATTCAATCACATTAAAATAAATCTGTCACTGGACTTGGAAACCCAAGCTTCTCTTGCTCAGATATCTACAAAAGTAAAAAAGGGTTCCATGCTACGCAGTTTTTCTAACTTCTGCCACGTGACTGTGATTTAGAGTCATTTTACCCATTCACACCTGCTGTTACCCAACTGTTCATATCAATGCAATGAACGATAAAAGCAGACTGTAAGAGGAACCCTATCTAATTCCAGTAAATACCTCATTTCTGCTCATTTTGAAGGTGTCAATTGTCTTGGGGCAGTAACCACAATTCAGTATTTCAGAATACGCACACGTGGAGACAGATGTATGTCTACGCCTTAGAAACTAAAGATACAATAGGCCGAACATCTTGCCCATGACTCATGTCCACATGATTCCCGCCCCATGAGAAAGCTTTAACTCATTCTCTGGGTGGGGACATTGGGAGGACAATTGGAGCGCTTCCATCACCTACCTCGGTGTAGTATTTGGTACTGGGCTGTTCATTAGTGAGAATGTGGGTAGAAGTGCATCAGATAGCTCAGTGCTGATGCCGTACTGACTTTACCTCTGGATATTAGTATTGTTTACTAAAAACAAAACTTTACAACAAAATAAAATGATTTGGTGGTTTCCCTCTGATTACAGATTTCCTTAATACAAAAACTGGAAGTTATAAAAAAGCAGAAGGAAGAATAAAAGGATGATCACAATTACTATTTTGGTATAGTTCCTTCCCATTCTCCCCTCAGAAATTCTTTTATCTTTTGATAAATTTTTAAAACACAGCCAGGCGTGGTGACGCATGCCTGTCATCCCAGAACTGGGGAAGCTGAGGCAGGAGGATCGCTGTGAGTTCAATGCCAGGCTGGACTACACAGTGAGTTTGAGGCCGGCCTGGACAACATAGAGAGACCCTGTATCAAAAAAAAAAAAAAAAAGGGCCGGTGAGACGGCTCAGCGGCTTAAGCGCCTGCCTTGCAAGCGCGAAGGCCCGAGTTCGACTCCCGGATCCCACATACGAAAAAGGGGCCGGTGATATCGCTCAGCGGCACGGGTGCCTGTTGGCACGCGAGGTCCTGAGGTCGTCCCCCCGGTACCCACAAAAAAAAAAAAAAAAAAAAAAAAAAGAGACTCCAACAAATTGATAAAAGGTAAGCCAGGGCCGGTGAGATGGCTCAGCGGCATATGCACCTGCCTAGCAAGCGCGAGGGCCCGAGTTCGACTCCCAGAACCCACATACGAGAAAAGGGCCGGTGATATCACTCAGCGGCACAGGCGCCTGCTGGCGCACGAGGTCCTGAGGTCGACTCCCTGGTACCCACAAAAAAAAAAAAAAAGAAAAAGAAAAGGTAAGCCAAATGATAAAATGGGCAAAGGAAACAGAAAGGGGAAGTTAATAGTCAATAACAATTTGAAAAGATGTCTAAACTCTCTAGTAATAGAAAAATATAAATATTGTTTTAATTTGTGCTTTTCTATGCATGCGAGTGTGTGCGTGTAGTAGTAGAAGTACAAAAGTAAGCAGGGATCTGGGTATGGTGGCGCACATCTGTAATCCCGGCCCTCTCAGAGGCTGAGCTAAGAGGATCACAAGGTCAAGCCCAGCCTGGGCAACTTAGCAATTTAGCAAGATGCTGACTCAAAATAAAAAATAAAAAATAAAAAGGGCTGGGGATGTAGGTCAGTGCAAAGGCCCTGGGTTCAATCCCCAATATGGAAAAACAAAAAACAAGAGAACAAGCAAGGGATGACACAGACCAACTACAGAATAATGGTTACTGTGGAGAAAGTGGAAGGGAAATAGGGTGACAAGCGAATTTCAGTGTTAGGTATAATCTTATTTCTTTCTAAAAATAGGGGGAAAATGTAGCCAGCTAGACATGATGGCACACACCTGTAATTCCAGCACTCAGGAAGCTGAAGCAGGAGAACTGCTGTGAGTTCAAGGCCAGCCTGGGCTACATAGTGAGTTCAAATCCAGCCTGAACTACATAACGAGAGACCCTATCTCAAAAAACCAATCAACTTGCTGGGCATGGTGGTGCACATCTGTAATCCCAGCACTCGGAAGGCTGAAGCAGGAGGATCACTGCAAGTTTGAGGCCAGCCTGGGCTACATAATGAGTTCAAGGCCAGCCTGCACTACATAGCAAAAAAAAAAAAAAAAAAAAAAAAAAAAAATCAACAAATCAACGTAAAGTAATACAGGTGATGTTGACATCTGTGAAATCTGGGTGGTGGAAAATGGAATCTATTTTCTGTATATTTGAAATATTTCCTTTTCTCAAATACAAGAACAAAGGAAAATTTTTAAAAAGAAAAGAAAAAAAGTCACTGAACTAATTGATATTGAATATAAGGCTTTGTAGAACATGACTTTATAAAATGCTCCCTTCTATTTTAAGCTCCCTATTTCTTTCATTCGTTGATTTTGTGCTTTGATCAACAGACTTATCTGAAATGCTTTGTACATTGTAAACATCAGAGATGTTGGATATTGTGGTTTAATTACCCCCTAAGGCCTGGAGTACAAGCATTTAGGCTTTGCTTAATAGTTGTTGCCTTTTTCTCTGTTTAAAACAACTAGGTATGGATTTAGATTAACATGATGATAATCTCTAGATACATCAGTTAAGACTCTATAAGGTTGCAATTGACAGAAAAATCATCTCCAATGGGCTTAAACTGGAATTTTATTTGGACTTGTTACCCAAGGGTTCTGGGTTGCATGGGAGTTGGTCAGGGTTCAGGTACAGTGGATTCAGGGTCTTAAATGATAACATCTTGTCCTGCTTTCTAGTTTTTCAGTATTACAGATAATGTTGCAATAAGTACATCATCTTATACATAAGAGTAAGAATTTCTGAAACCTACTGGCAGGAGTGGAATTGCCAGGTCAAGAGGATAAACTGGGTGGGGTGGTGCACATTTGTAATCCCAGCACTCTGAGAGGCCGAGGCAGGTGGATTGTAAGTTCGAGCCCATGTAGTGAGACCCTGTCTCAAATAAAACAAAACAAAAAAGAAGCAAAAACAAAATGCCCAGTCGGTATTTGAGCATTACTTATAACAAGTGTACCACACCAACGTAATATGTTAATAATAAGGAAAACTGGACATGAGATTATGGGAACATTCTGTACCATTTTCTCAGATTTTCTATAAATCTAAAACTGTTGAAGAATATAAAGTTTATTAAATTTTTCCATTTTTTTTTCTATACTGGAGATTGAACCTACAGTCTTCATACTGGGTTACATTCCCAACCCTTTTTTTTCTTTTTGGTTTTGAGACAGGGTCTTGATAAGTCCCTAAAGTTGCCCAGGCTGGACTAGAATTTGCAATCCTCCTGCCTCAGGTGCCCAGACTGCTGGGATTTCAGGGATGTGCCACCACACCTGGCTTTTTCTGCTCTTACAGGTGTGAAATAGTTTTTCATTATTTTAATTTTCATTCTCTGATTACTGGTGGGATTGAACATCTTCTTATATAGTTACTACTGATCCAGGATATGTTTTGAATCTCTTGTTCAAAACCTTTGCCTATTTTAGCTGGGTGTGTGGTGGCACACGCCTGTAATCCCAGCACTCGGGAGGCTGAGACAGGAGGATCACCATGAGTTCAAGGCCACTCTTGGCTACATAGCGAGTTCAAAGCCAGCCCAGACTACACAGCGAGACCCTATCTCAAAAAACCCCACCTTTGCCTATTTTAAAAATCTAATTATTTGGATTAAAATGTAGTCAAATTTTTTATGCTTTGTACTTTAAGTCTTAAAAACCACTCCTAAGGGAGGAAGATGAGGGGAAGGGGAAGTAGAAAGAATGAAGATGTGTTATATACATGTACCAACTCCCCACAACTAATGTAATCATTATGTACAGCAAACATGTACTATAAAATAAGACCTTTTCTTATTCTAATGACATGAAGCACTGTATATTGTCTTCTAATATGCTTTACTTGTTGCTTTTAGCCTTTAAATTTTTAACCTGTTTAGAATTTCTTTTTTCATAGAGAACTAATTAATTTAATTTGTTTTTGTATAAATAGGTAATAGTTCTATCACCCGTGAGTTTTTCATCTTTTGCTACTGATTTATAATGCTATTTCTGTTTTATGTGAAGTTCCCATATGCATTTAAGCTATGCTCTGCCTATCTGCTCCTAAATCTATTTGACTAGCCCTAAACAAATATGGCATTGTTTTAAAAATAAGACAGTATGATAAATTTTTCTTATCCAGTTGATCACGTTCCCTCCTTTCTTTTTTTTTCCCCTCAAAATTATCTGGGCTATTTTTGGCCAATTTGTCCTTTCATATAAAATTTATGGTCAGTTATCAGTTATCGAGCACCATAAAAAGAAGTCCCCTTGGGATTTGGATTAGTGTTGCAGTGACTTTATAGACTAAGCTTATAATTCTGAGTCCTGTTCACAAACATAGTACATATTCTATTTATTAAGTCTGCCTTTGTGTCCTTCAATAATATTTTATAAATTTCTCCTTAAAAGCCTTTCTCATCTTTTGTTATTTATTCATGGGCATCTCATAGTTTTTGTTTTTGTTTTTTGGGTTTTTTGTTCTTGAAATTGTACTATTTATCATTACCAATAGTATTAATTTTTGGATGTTTTCCTTCTTAGCAAGTTGCTGAATTATTTTAATATTTTTCTCAGACTTCTGATCCAGTCATTTCAATCGCGAATAAAAAAGATGTTTTTGGGGCCGGGGAGATAGCTCAGCAGCATAAGCACCTGCCTGGCAAGCGCGAGGTCCTGCATTCGACTCCCGGTACCCACAAAAAAAAGAAAAGATGTTTTCGTTCTTAGTTTCCTTTTTTTATTAGTATATGTTTGTGAAACATAACTCATACATTCGTTATGGGAAATTTGTACGTGCATATATCACATAGTGATCCTTTCTACTTCCCCTTTCTCTCCCCTCCCCTCCCACTCTTTCTCACTTTCCCATCTCTATCCCTTTCAGGGTTTACTTATTTTTTCTTATTATATTGATTAGACCCTCCAGGACAATACTTAACGGTAATACTGTACAGTAGAAAAGTCTTTTTTTGCAGTACTGAGGATCGAACTCAGGGGGCGCTCTACCACGGAGCTACATCACTTTTGACAAATCTCTAAATTGCCCAGGACTTGGATTTCTGATCCTTCTGCCTCAGTCTTCCAAGTGCTGGGATTACAGAGTGTACCACTGAGCCCAGCTTTGTCTTCTTATTGCAAAGAAATACTTCTAAATTCTCCCCCTTAACCATGATGTTTTTATAGCTTTGCTGTTTGTTTGTTTGTTTGTTTGTTTGTTTGTTTGTTAGATAGTTATTTCCCTCTATTCTCCTTACAATAACAGAGCCCCAGATTTTTAGCTGGTCCTACCAGCTTTATGAAATTTCTACAGCCTTTCTCACTCACCTTTGTAGTTAATAGATGCGGTTATGTCTCTAAACTCTGATCAATATAATAAAATTAGAAGTGGTGTTTGTCTTTATTTGTTCATTTGTTTGTGTGGTTGGTTTTTAGACAGAGTATCCCTATTCTCCACAGGCCTCGAACTTGCAATCTTCCTGCCTCAGTCTACCAGGGTGCTGGGATTACAAGCGTGTACCACCATGCCCAGCTGGTGTTTGTCTTTATAGAGAAGGAAAGCTCTTCCTTTTCATTTTTAAACTTTCTTTGGCAGATATACAATTCTTGATAGATGAGGTAGAATAGCCATCCTGGACTATAGCATAGAATAATGGCAGGAAATTAAAATAAGAGCAATTGGGGGTAATGAGGATCTTGGAGCTGCCATGCTGGCTAGGGTTTGTCCGTATTCACACAAATAAGAAAACTGAGCCACTGTTTTATGCAGTGTGTGTGTGTGTGTGTGTGTGTGTGTGTGTGTGTGGTCATTTGTGGCTAACCCTATCTTAATTAAACCTCTATTAGGTTAAGAAACTCTGTGTGTGTGTGTGGTATTGGGGATTGCACTCTGGGCCTTTGCACTGAACTACACCCATAGCCATTTTTTTGAGATAAATTGCCGAGGCTTGGCTTGGACTTGCAATCCTCCTGCCTCAGGCTCCCAGAGTGCTGGGATTGCAGACATGTGCCACCATGCCTGACTAAGAAACTCTTTTCTCTAGTTTGCTTATAGTTTTAAAATCATGACTAATATTATATGATGCTTTTTTCACCATTAAGATGATCACAAGTTATATCTCCCTTACAGAGTTCTTTATATCTCACCTATAACACCTGTTTGTTCTGAACCAGGATGAGAAGATTGACTTTGTTATTCTGAAACAGAGATTAGGCCAGGTGTGGTGGGGCACACCTGTAATCCTAGCATCGGAGGCTGAGGCACAAAGATCACTGGGAGTTTGAGGCCAGCCTGGGCTACATAGTGAGTTCAAGGCCAGCCTGAACTCCATAGCAAGACCCTGTCTCAAAAAAAAAAAAAAAAAAAAAAAAAGGGCCGGTGAGATGGCTCAGCGGCGTAAGCGCCTGCCTTGCAAGCGCGAGGGCCCGAGTTCGACTCCCGGATCCCACATACGAAAAAGGGGCCGGTGATATCGCTCAGCGGCACGGGTGCCTGTTGGCGCGCGAGGTCCTGAGGTCGACCCCCCGGTACCCACACAAAAAAAAAAAAAATTAAATTAAAACATCCCAGAGATTAGAATGATATGTTTTCTGCCTAATTAGAAATATTTTGAAAGTTGGGGAGGAATATACTGATTAAGAGACATAGAAGTCTAAGTACTGTCAAGTTGTGATCCCTCCCCACTTTGGTTTTTTGAGACAAGATCTGCTGTGTAGTCCAAGCCAGCCTTGAACTCACTCCATCTCTCAGTCCTCCTGCCTCCACCTCCTGAGTGTTGGGATTACAGGCATGTGCCTTGTTCCTTTATTCATACCTGGTTTCTTTATTCATATACTCTCATTTGCACTTAAGATTATGATATAAATATATTTTAATTTTAATTACCTTTTTTTTTTAATGTGGGTACTGGGAGTCGAACTCAGGACCTCGTGCTTGCCAGGCAGACGCTTATGCCGCTGAGCTATCTCACCAGCCCTTACTTACTTATTTTTAAGGTTTAGGCTACTTTGATATTCTATTTTTTATGAGAAAACTAATGATCAAAAATACACAAAAGGCCAGGCATGGTGGCACACGCCTATAATCCCAGCACTTGGGAGGCTGAGATAGGAGGATTGCTTTGAGTTTGAGACCAGCCTGGGCTACAAAGTGAGTTCAAGGCCAGCCTGAACTGCATAGTGAGACACTGTCTCAAACAGAAAAACAAAACAAAACAAAACAAAAAACACAAAATGAGCCAGGCCTGATGGCGGTGCATGGCTGTAATCTCAGCACTCGGGAGGCTGAGGCAGGAGGATAACTGTGAGTTTGAGGCCAGCCTGGGCTACATAGTGAGTTCAAGGCCACCCTGAACTACATTGCCAGACCCCATCTCAAAAAAAAAAAAAAAAAAGTGGACAGAATACTTTAACTTGACCTTTAGACAACTGAATCTCAAGCATGCTAGACAAATGCTCTACTACTGAGCTACATTACCCACTCTGATCTGTGTTTCCACAGGATTAATATTTGATGATTGGTTTGGCAGAGTACACTCAGATCACTACATTCTTTTTTTTTTTTTTTTTAATATGTGGGTACCGGGAGTCGAACTTAGGACCTCGCGCTTGCCAGGCAGGCGCTCATGCCGCTGAGCTATCTCACCGGCCCTACGTTCTTATATTTAGGAATGCATTTTTGCTGTCTGGTAAACTCAGGAAAGAAAGGCTGACTTTTTCAACACTTTATCAGCTACAATAGCAACTGCTGGTAACACCTGTTTTTATAGTATTACACTTTACTTTTTCTGGCTATGTAGGTCATTTTCTTCCCAAGACAAAGATACTTTGTCATTAAATCCATTTTGCAGAGTGGTAAAGAGATTTCTGCATTTAATAAGTGGCAGAGGGAACAATCAAAGTAAAATATGCTGATTTTCCGCCCTGTACTAGTGTTTTCTGAGCTTTATGAAATCCAGTGATGTCAACCTTATTCCACATTCTCTAATAGAATAGAGAATAACTAATGGAGCCTGGCGTGGTGGTGCACGCTTGCAATCTCAGCACACTCGGAGAACGAGATGAGAAGATCTCAAGTTCAAGCCCAGCTTGGGCAATTTAACAAGATCCTGTCTCAAAAGGGCTGGTGTTGCAGCTCAATGCAAAACCCTGGGTTCAGTCCCCAGTATTGGAAAACATAATGATTAATCGGCCAAACTTTCTCAACGATAATTTTTTCTCTGATATGTTTTTCTTAGATGGAAGCCTCATGCTGGTCTGGGCCAGGTGCTGCACTCAGACGGTATCTGATTTAGCATGAAGTTGTATGTTCTGTAGGTTTTGGCTTCCCTAGCAGCATTTCCATAGTGTTCTGCACAGAGCTCCAGGCGTTGTGCGACGGGAATACCTTTTATAACCATTGCAGTAGGCTATGCTGAGTAAGCCCTGCACTCCACAAGCCAAACGTTTTAGGTCCCAAAATAATGGCAGAGTGTAACTGTGGGTTCACTTCCCTCTCCTATTTCGTGTGGTCTATGTACTGTTTCTCCTTGCTGGTCATTACAGTAAGTCTCACTGAGGAGTGCATCCAAAGGGAATCATTCTTAAGACCATAGCACACATTTGGCCACAGGATGTTCATCTCAGTGATATTTACAAAGGTTTTCGAAGAGGAAATAAACTAAATCCCAAAATTAGAAAATTGCTAAGTAAAATATTTCATATAATGGAATGTTCCTCTGCCATCACATATGGTTAAGAATATTTATTTACTTATTGACTGGTTGAGATCCATCCAGGTCAGACTGGACACAAACTCACTATGTAGCCCACACTGGCTTCAATCTCATGGTGATCCTCCTGCCTCAGCCTCCTGAATGCTAGGATTACAAGTGTGCGCCATCACATCCAGCCTTCAAGAATATTTATGCCTGTGGAACCAGGAGTGGTGGCCCACGGCGGTAATCCCAGCATTTGGGAGGCTGAGGCAGGAGGATTGCTGCAAGTTCGAGGCCAGCCTGGGCTACAAAGTGAGTTCAAGGCCATCCTGAACTGCATAGTGAAACCTGTCTCAAAAAGAAAAAAACAAACAAAAAACAAACAGCAAAAAAAAAAAGAAGAAGAAAGCAGGATAAATTGGGTGTGGTGCTATATGCCTATAATCAAATCACTCTGGGAGACTGAGGCAGAAGGATCACAAGTTCAAGCCCAGCCTGGGAAACTTGTTTTTTTTTTTTTTTTTTTTTTGGTATCGGGAATCAAACTCAGGACCTTGCACTTGCCAGGCAGGCGCTGTGCCACTGAGCTATATCCCCAGCCAGCCTGGGCAACTTGATGAGATCATGCCTCAAAATTAAAATAAAAAATATATATTTTCTTTGTGGGTACCGGGGTTCAAACTCAGGACCTCGTGTGCCAGCAAGCGCCTGTGCCGCTGAGCGATATCACCGGCCCTTTTTTTGTATGTGGGTACTGGGAGTCAAACTCAGGACCTCACGCCCGCCAGGCAGGCACTTATGCTGCTGAGTTATCTCACCGGCCCTTAAAATAAAAAAATTTTAAAGGGTGAGGATGTCGCTTAGGGCAAAGGTCCTGGGTTCAATCTCCAATACCATAAAAAAAAAAAAAAAGGATATGGTTGTGTGTGCCTGTGATCCCAGCACTCAGGAGGCTGGGGCAGGAGGATTGCCATGAGTTCAAGGCCATCCTGGGCTACACAGTGAGTTCAAGGCCAGCCTGGAATACACAGTGAGACTCTGTCTCAAAAAGCAAAGCAAGGGCCGGTGAGATGGCTCAGTGGCATAAGCGCCTGCCTTGCAAGCGCGAGGGCCCGAGTTCGACTCCCGGATCCCACATATGAAAAAGGGGCTAGTGATATCGCTCAGCGGCACGGGTGCCTGTTGGCGCACGAGGTCCTGAGGTCGACCCCCCGGTACCCACAAAAAAAAAAAAAAGCAAAGCAAAACAACCTTGTAAACAAAAAGAAAGAAGCAAGATGGCAGTATACATAGTATAGCCAATAATATTTGTAACATGTAGTGCAAAATATACATAGAAAAAAGTCCGGAGAGCTATATATTAAATGACATTTCTCTATGTGGTATTTTATGGATTTTTGAATAATTTTTATTTCTCCTCCTCATCCTTTCACTTCTTCATCGTCTTCTTATTATTTTGGTGCTGGGGGTAGAACCCAGGGCCTTAGGAATGCTAAGCATACACTTTACCACTGAGCTACATCTTCAGCCTAATTTTTTAATTTATATGTTCAGCTATTATTTTTAGTTGAGTTTTTTTTTTACAATGGATACTTATCACTTTTGCAGTATAAAATCCCTATATAACTTCTTTTTTATTAAAAAAATACACTCGTATCTGAGCAACTACTTTGAAGATAACAATATGCAATATATTAACCATTATTAATCTCCTATTATCTTGTTTTGAAATTTTGTATCTTTTTTATTGTTTTTCTCTTTAAAATAAATAAACAAACAAATAAATAAATAAATAAATAAAATACTTGTAAACTGGGCGTAGTGGTACACGCCTGTAATCCCAGCACTCAGGAGGCTGAGGCAGGAGGATTGCCTTGCATTCAAGGCCAGCCTGGGCTACACAGCAAGATCCTGTCTCAAAAAAAAAAAAAATAAATATAAATAAATAAATGAACAAATAAAATTTTAAAACATTCGAGGCATTATAAAGCTACCTGCTGCATTTCTGTCAATTTGAGAGCAAAGGAAAAGGAAATGGCTGGTACAGAATCTAGTTTAGACATAGTAGTAGAATTTCCTGAAAGTTAGACCTTTAATCTGTTAAAATGGGAAGGGGCCCAGGTGAAACAACTAGGAGAAGGGAGGTGAACTGGGCATGGTGGCCCTCTGGAGGCTGAGGCAGGAGGATTGCTGTGAGTTCGAGGCCAGCCTGGGCTACATAGTGAGTTCAAGGCCAGCCTGAACTACACAGCAAGACCCTGTCTCCAGAAAAAAAAAAAAGGAGAAGGGATGTAGTCATGGCTCACTTTCAGGGCAGAGCTGAATATATGGTGAGGAAGAGGATTTGAGGGTAGAAAAGAAAGGCTTTCTAAAGCTGGCTGCCTAGGATACGAATTGCTATGACTCTGCGAGGTAGTCAGTTAACAAGCATGCACTGAGGACAAAGTTTTGAGGACAGAAAGGAAATAGAAACTCAGATTTTAATTATTCATTCATTCATTCATTTACTATTCAAATGTTATTGATTGCTCACTACTAATCCAACATTGTGCTAAGTGTTGGGTTTTGCTCTCAACAAGTTTATTGTTCTGTTGGAATATGAAACCATTTGAGAAGGACTGGAAATTAGAAGGAAAAGCCAGGTAATATAGTTCAATCAAAGGAGGAATCAGAATATCTGGGATTAGAGCTGGGCAGGGTAGTATGTGCCTGTAATCCCACCTGTTAGGGGGGCTGAGGCAGGAGGATTTGTTTTGTTTTGTTTTGTTTTGTTTTATGGCAGGGTCTTGCTACATAGTTCAGGCTGGCCATGAACTCAATATGTAGCCAAGGCTGGCCTCAAACTCATGGCGAACCTCCTGCCTCGGCCTCCCAAGGGATGGGTTTATAGGCGTGTGCCACCATGTCCAGCCAGGAGGATTTCAAATTCAAGGCTAGCTACAAAAGGATAGTCCATACTTAAAGAAAAAAAAGTTTGAGAAAAGCTACTATGTACCATAAACACATACTAATAAAATTTATTTTAAAATAAAAAAGAAAAGGCAATAAATATAGTGTTTTTGTGAAAATTTTGACTGTAATAGGTTAACTCACATGTACCTATTATCATTTCATGTATGAGATAAACCTCTATTTTGCCAAGGTTTAGATTTTAAAAATGCATCCCTTCCCCTTTCCACAAAATCTTTCGCTTCTTTCAAATAAGAAATGATTAGGGCCCATGTGTGGTGGTGTACATCAATAATTCCAGGTACTTGAGAGTCTGAGGCAGGAAGATTACAAATTCCAGGCCAGACTGGGCAATTTAGCAAGATCCTGTCTCATAATTTAAGAAAAAAATTTTGTGCTGTAGATTAAACCAAGGACCTTCACACTGAGCTACATCCCATCCCCTTTTTGATTTTGAGACAGGTTCTTACTAAATCACTAAATTGCCCAGGCTGGGCTTGAACTTGCAATCCTCCTGCCTCAGCCTCCCAGAACGGTGAGATTACAGGTATTCTCCACCAATTTTTTTGAAGTCTGGGGATGTAGTTCAGTGATAGAGCACTTGCTCAGAGCAAATGAGGGCCTGTGTTCCATCCCCTAAACTGGGGTGAGGGAGTGGAGATTGGGTGAAACAAAATAATGAAAAGGTTAGAATCACAGAATTTCAGAGAGAGAGGTTACCTTTGCTACCAGGTAGTTTTTGGCAGATGCTGTAATTGGCTACCCAACATCTATTCTCCCTAATTCCTTGCCAGTGGGTCCCCCATTTTTGTTCAGAGCATCAATGTGTCCATCCACAGACTCCACACCTTTCTGAGCATTTCTTTTTGGATGATTTAGCACCATATGACACACTGGTGGCCAATGAGATGTAATTCAAAGCCACCATGTGAGTCCTCCAAGGAGGAGAGCTGTCCCTTTTGCCCTCTGGCCTTCCTTTCTGCTCTTGCCTAGAATGCAGGCATGGTGCCTGGAGGTGACAGCCATCATCAAGTATGAGAACGGGGCCACTTCTGCAGTTGGCAGAGGAGCAGGCCTGGGTGTCTGAGGGCATTGTGGGGCTGTGAGACTAGCTGTGGATGGCCCAGCTCCAGGCTCCTTGCAGGAGAAAGATAAAACCTCTAAGCCAAACAATCCCTGCCTGATAAATCATCTAACCCACTTATTTTACAGAGAGGAGACAGAGGCCCGACAAAGTTCCAAGAACCTGGGCAGATTGTATCAAGTTAAGATTGTCTCACTTTGAAGTGACAGAAAACCCAATCCCAGTCCTCTGAAGCAAAAATGAGTAATTCAGATAACTGAAGTCAGGCACGGTTTCCTCCAGAGACTCCAGTGGTTTTATTTATTTATTTATTTATTTATTTATTTATTTATTTATCTATAGACAGGGTCTAGCTGTGTAGTTCAGGGTGGCCTTGAACTCACTATGTAGACCAGGCTGGCCTCAAACTCACTTCAACCCTCCTGCTTCAGCCTCCTGAGGTTTTTGTTTGTTTTGTTTAAGATTCTGGATTTTCTCTTTCCCCAGCTCTCTAGAGGGAAAATGAAAACTCCTCCCTAGAGGTAAGTCACAGGACTCAGGAGAAGTGGGAATGCCTGCTGGCCCTGCAAAAGCAGATTTCCTCTGCTCAGGATCCAAGTCTTTTTCTACTTTCTATTTTATCAAAGAAACTTAATACTAATAGGTATATACAGTATCCATGAGAAATACCAGCTGTTTCCTTGAATGATTGTATGTTCCTTTGAAAGCTTTTGATCACTGAGGTATGTTTGTACAATAGAGAAAAGAAAACCAAATTTATCTAGAAGAGATTAGAAGTCACTGGCTTCAAATTTATATTGATCCTCCTGCCTCAGCCTCCTGAGTATTGGGATTACAGGCACCCACCACCATGCCTGGCTCAGAAAAGTTTTAATTTGCTAAAAAGGGCAGGTCATCTATTTGTCCTGTACGACTTTGGTTTAGGCTGTAAGAACTGAGTTCAGAGTTCCCTCAGCCTGTTTTGTGCATGGTTTTTAAATGCATTGGTCCTTGGTCCAGGCTTTACAAAATAAACTTTAGGTTCATTATTACCCAAGTTTTCCATGAGTGGAAGATTTCAAATTGATCCTCTTTTTTTTTAGACAGAATCTTGCTATGTAGTTCAGGCTGGCCTTGAACTCATTTATGTAGCCTAGGCTGGCCTCGAACTCATGGTGATTCTCCTTCCTCAGTCTCCCAAGTGCTGGGATTACAGGAGTGTGCCACCATGCCTGGCTTGATCATATTTAAGGACACGGTTGCTTCTTTTTATTTCTAATAGCTTTCTTCTCTTTTTCAGAAGATTTGTTGGCCTTTAGCATTTCTCAGCTTCTTCCACATGTAGTTATTATGAAAGTGAGCATTTAATAGCTTAAATATTAATAGTCAGGCTGGGGATTTAGCTCATGGCATGGCGCCTGCCTGGCAAGAGCAAGGTCTTGAGTTCGATTCTCAGTTTCCCAAAAAAAAAAATTAATGCTTAAGTATGTTTGGAGTGAAAATTGGAAATGCATGCTCATGTAGATTTGTTTCTTATCAATTTCCTCTTTCATTGAGTTTCAACAATTTATGTTTACTTGGATTTCCTACTGCTAAAGAGTAAGTCTAAGATAATTTCTGGTTAGTCTTTGCCATTCCAAATAGCAAAGTATAAAATATCTTGGGTGATTCATGTTTAGTGGTGTTTGCTTTTCTTTTAAAATTTGTGTGTGTGTGTGTGTACTGAGCTACTGGACTCTAGTTAGGAAGAGCCTGTTGATAGATATTTCAAAGCCTCATCCTTCTATCTCTTTTCTTAGATTTCCTCCCTCCCTCTAAACAGGTGAGCAGTTACTGTGTACTTTAGATGTGATGTCTACAGCGTCTTACAGACACAATTCCTTCTTTCCATTTCCACTCTCTACTCTTTGAGGTCTTCTTAAGTACTGATTAGCCTTTTTCCTGGCTCAACCTACCTGGAAATTTATGCTCCCTATTGCTGCCTCTATTACTTTCTTAAAATATAGGGCTAGTCAGGCTATTGCCTTCTTCAAAAACCTTCTGTCGTTCCCCAATGCCTATAGGATAAAGAAGAAAACCCTTGGCATTAAAAAAAAAAAAATTCCTTGCATAATATTCAAGGGCTTTCCCCTCTGGCCTCTTACCTTTCCAATTTCTTTAATTCTAGTAATCTCTGTACCCGATGTTCTATTAAAATGTCAGAGATGGCTACTAGTGAGTTTTTTCATTCTGTCTGGGTGCTAAGCTACATGTTCATGATCAATTACAATTCCAAGCTATTTAAAGCCGAGATGTTTGTTTGCAGTGCTGGGGATAGAACCTAGGGACTATATCCCCAGTTCCAAGTCTTATTTATTTTTACCTTTCTGGGTACTGTACAACCAAAGTGTTCACATATGTCAGAGAGCGACCCAGGGACTGTAATTCACTGTGATGATTTTTATGCCAGCAATTTGAACAAAATGTTATGGGAGAGGGAACTATTAATATTGCTTGGAATAGTTCAGGACGAATCCACACAGGAAGTGATATCTGAGCTGGATTTTGAAGGTAAATCAGAATATTTTGTTTGTTTGTTTTTGAGATAGGGTCTCACTGTGTATTTCAGACTGGTTTGAACTCATTATGTAGCCCAGGCTGGCCTTGAACTCACAGCGATCCTCCTGTCTCAGCCTTACAAGTGCTAGGACTACCGGTGTCCGCCACCACACCCATCAGGGTAAAGTAGGATTTTTGAATGAATAAATAAATAAATACTCTAAGCTTCATATTTTATAAGTAGATTCTAGGTTTGGGGGACTCCACATTTTCTTACTCAGCTGAAAGAATATGTTAAAGTCAGTCTAGTTTATCCAATAACTTCAACTTAGCCTTTCAACTTGGGGCTTAGTTGTGGATGACCAATTCAACTATTTTATCATTGCACCCTTAACCTGAGTATTTAGCCATAATCCTCAGCAAAACTGAAACAAAGACACTCGGTGTTTCTTTGACTATCCTCTGACAAAGTCCAATGAAGCCAAGGTATTTCTTGGAATATTTGCGTCAACATATCACAGCTGTGATGCATCACATTGTAAACATGAGTGTGCCTGGACTTTGCCCTGCAACTGTCTAGCTTCTTTCAACCCCTGTAGCAAACTGCTGTTGGAATGAAGAGATATCCGCTGCAGGGTGCAGTGGGAGGAGAAGAATGTGGTCTGTGAGAGGACATCCCTTGTACCCCTCTATCAGCCCAGTAAGAAAGCAAGTAGATAATTTATTGACAAATACCTGTATGGATTTCTAATCTATGACCGGTCACAATGCAAGTGTTTATTTACAGGCTGCCTCCCTCTTCGGGCTGTGTTCACTGCTTACATTCAGCTCTGTGAAATTTTTCTATCTCCTTTACAGCTATTGCAGTGCCTGATACCCATTTGTGGAATGGATTGCTTCATAAAGAGTAGAAGAATGGTTTGTTATCTTTCCTGGGTTATGGATCTTTCTTTCAGAAAGCTTATGAAGGTTAAACTTTTCACCTTTGTTTCCCAAGGAAAGAGAAGCGTGTAGGTACAAGCTTGCAAAAGCTGGCATACTGCTTTAAGGAGATCACAGATGCCTTGAAGCAACCCATGCAACTCAAGTTAAAACTCCCCAAAACAAGAGAGGGTAACAGGAAACTGTCCATAGACCTGGTCAAACTAATACAGATATAGGGATGATATAGGACCTCCAAATAATATAAGGGAAATATTATTACTCCCAACCTGCTAGTCTGCTAAATGTCTGATATGCCAAGTTCGTGTTCTTTAAAATCAAAGAATGAATTCTAAGAACAATGGAAGTTAAGAGCAGAAAATACTTATTGGGGGAAAGAAAGCTTCTGTCTAACAGAGACAGAAGGGGTCCAGAGTGGGCTGCCAGGGACCCCCCCCTTCTCAAGGGAGTTTTATAGAGCAAAACCACAAGGTGAGGCAGGTCTAAGGTAGCACAAAACTATGATCAACCAATAAGATTGTAAGTATAGTCGCTCGGGTTGATCCAATGGGAAATCATATGGTGGGTATGAGGTGGGACAAAACAATGGCCAACCAATAAGATTACAAGTATAATCGCTTAGGTAATATTGATTAAATGGTGATCAAGTGGCGAAGTAAGTCACGTAGCAAGTGTAGGTGGACCGAACAGGGACTTTTCCTAGAAGGGAGGTTTTGGTCCTCCACCCAAGGTGAGTGATGCCTATTTAGAATGTCATTCACTGCTGTTCGTTCCTAGGGGAAGTATATAGGTGTAGTCGTTCTGTCTTTCCTCTTGAGGTCTGGCCACTAACTGAAGCACCTTCAGCCACAGTCACAATGTGTTCTCTTCTGCACCGACTCTTGAGGGCCTAGCTCTGTCTGACTGCCTATAATATTTCTACCTAACTTAGCTGTCTATAATAATAGCACAACTGAGATGAGGCTGCTAGATAGACTCCATAAATTGCTGTGATCAGAGGTGGGAAAAGCATCTTTGCAAATGTAATGTGGTGGTATCAGGGCCAATGTGAATAAGGACTTGTTTACAGTTTGCATATGTTTAGCTTGCCTACTGTCGGGATGATTTGGAGACATTGTCTCCCTTTCTTGGTTTAATGGGCTCAAGGATTTCTATTTTCTCACTAAAATTTCTCCTGATTCATACTTTACATTTCTCTGGCATTTACCTCCTTTCCCACTGCTCACTCATTCAGATTCAAGCTGATTAGCACTGCATTGCAAGACCTGAAGTTACTCTAGATCTTGAGACTTAACTGGTCTCTAGAAGATTTCAGATGCAAACTCTGACTCAGACCAATTCATAAAAGAGAAATGTTTCTTCAAAGTGAATCAGATGCCTGAAAATAATAATCTTTATTTAAGTATTCTGGAAGGTGAAGGGGGTGGGAATGTTCTAAATCTGATGGCAAATCATATAGAAACTAATTTTGCCTCTGAAATATTGGTTAGAGCTTGTTCTCAGGGTGAAAAGTGACACATAAACATAACCAAATAAGAATTTGATTATAATTTCATTATAAATGAGGTCACTGCTATTTCCCACCACTATCAATTTTCTATTATTATTAGTAGAGTGCTCTCCAAGGTAAGCAAAAATAATTTGTGGTCTAAACAGCCCTGAAAAATTTCCTTTCAGATTTTGTGTTTGTTTAGTAGGTTCCCTACAATATATGTATGTACGTGTGACTACAACTATTTTAACAGCCTTAATTGTATTACAGTGACAAAGATTCTGTAGATCTTGTGAAAACACACTCCCCTGTTTTGTATGAGCTTATTTAATTCCCTTTCCTGTGGTTGATATTTGAACCTCTTTCATTTAGAGTAGATTCAGCTACACAATTCACAAAGTGCCTAAACAGGTCCAGGAGGGGTTAAAGAACACACTACCAATGTAAAAACTGCCACTCTATTGCATAATCTATGCAATCTCATAGCTGAATATGGGTTCTTATGAAACTTTAATTGAGTAGGGAACATGATATATGATTGGGAAGTAATATAAAGGAATTTTATAAACTACTAAATCTGTGTGTTTTGTTCCTTGATTCTATTGTAATTTACAGCAAAAGGAAATTTCCAGATTTTACATGCTTAATGTTTTACTTTATGTTGTACATTTCACTGTTTTTCTTTCATTCTTTTTTTTTTTTTTTTTTTGCTGGTAGTGGGGATTGAACTCAGGGACTGCTGAGCTACATCCCCATCCCTTTTTTTGTCCAGGCTGGCCTCTAATCTGTCATCCTTCTGCCTAAGCCTCCAGAGTAGCTGGGATCCCAGGCGTGTACCACCAAATCCAGTTGGGTGTAGTTTTCAAAATGTATCATTACACTATTTGAAATACTAAATAAAAGGGGACACAACTGAGACATAAATGACCACAGAGGGAAATATTATTGTAACTAGGGGCAGCATATAATTTACTAAAGACACAATGATTAGATAGTTTTTTTATAGCTTTGAATACTATGAAAGTCATGTTACATTTTTTGATCAGAATAGGGCAAACATTAAAAATTTGCATTTTTAGTCACTAAAATTTGAAGGGCAAAATGAAAAATCCAGGTTTCTATGCTGCTGCAAGTTATGGCCATAAAAACTATCCATCAAAGTTTTTCAAAGAATTATTTCTCAAAATGACAGGCAAGGATGGGGTTGGAGAGGCCACTGAATTTCCAAATATTTATTTATTTATTTTTGGTACCAGGACTCAAACTCAGGGCCTTGTGCTTGCCAGGCAGGTGCTTGTACCGCTGAGCTATATCCCCTGCCCTCCAAATATTTATTTAGATATAATCAGTGAGCAGTGCAGGGTCTGATGGAGAGAGGCAGAGCCCATGAAATCCCAATCTAGGGGAATTCACAATCTAGGTTGTCACATTTTGGGGGACCCTTCTTCCCTTTTACCTAATTGGGGAAATATGATTAGCAAATATGATTACAAGAAAGTAAAGGGAAAAAAAAAGTCACAAAAGGACAAAGTAGTTTTGAGGGAAAGAGGAAGAGGCCTTGCCATTCTTGACTTGTTAATTAGGGTTAGAACAGTAATGGGGGATTTCCTGTACCCTGAGTTTGTTGAGTGATTACACAGGTCTAGGGAAAAGGAATATACTCAAGTGATTCACCCAGCTCTCTTAGTACCAGGGCTCTGCCTGGTGCATTGCAATTTCCTTTTCTCACATTATGTACTGAGTAATGGAGTGGGGGGAGGTCTCCAGGTGTTTACCCCAACTCAGAGGCTAAGGGATTTCAATAGTTCTTGACCTGTTAGGCAATCAGAGGTTTCCGTCTTTTCCCTCTTTATGTGTGGGGCTTTTACTAGTTATAAAGGGACTTCCCTTGAGACTTGTTAAAACAGCCCCCGTGGGGATAGAAATTTGAGGGTAGTTTCCGGTTCTGCTTTGCCATCTTGGGGTGATTCTGAAAAGCATTCTCACCTCTGACAGGAGGAAAATGGTCACAGGGTCCACTCATTACTGTGCAGAATTCAGTGACGATAACTGGGCAACCTGAATCAGATGTTCTGATGGAAAGAAGGTAGGGTCTGGTGACACAAGTTTTAATTCTAGGTCTGCAGGTACAATTTTGTAAAAGGCCCACCCCAAGACACCTGCAAGGAGGGCTCCTTTGCTGAGAGCTTCTCTCGCCAACCTCAGCCTTTCAAGTCCAGATGAAAGAATGAAAGAAAAACAGTGAAATGTACAACATAAAGTAAAACATTAAGCATGTAAAATCTGGAAATTTCCTTTTGCTGTAAATTACAATAGAATCAAGGAACAAATTCATGGGGAAGGACTCTGCAAATTATATACATGTTCACAACAGACTGACTTGTGATTTCGAATTATTTTTGCAGACATGGTAACAACGAAAATTAAAACTAGAATAGCTCAAAAACCTTGCCCATGTGGCTGCTGGCACCAATACTCCACACAAGATTAAAATTATTTCCCAAGATGCACACCCTGCGTTCCAACTGATGTTTTAATAACTTGATAAAAATTTTGCAGAAGCCTATTAGAGTCAGGAAACGGTCTGCGGTATAGGTGAGGATTTTTGTTTTTGCAACGGAAAACTTTTGGCGTCCATGAATAGAGTACGTAACAAAAACTCATTTACATCTGTTCTTCCTCCATCTTTGCCTAACTCAAAAGTAAAAAGTGAAAACCTGTTTGAAGAGAGCATTTTAGGCATTTTTTCCCCCTCCTAGAACATCCAGGTAGATTCACATGATCCAATTCTTGTCTTTTGTTTTCCACTCCAAATAATTCAGATGCTCTAGCACAATTAGAGAGAGATTTAAAATTTAATTTTAAATTGCAGTCTCCCAAGGCTGGAGTGGGGATGAGGGAAAGTACAGTACTTTAATTAAAAAAAGAATCAATAACTTGGGGGTTTTAGGATATGATCTGCCATTTCTTAATTAAGAAATGAGTTTGACAGTTCTTTGGCCAGCTCATTGTAGACAATGTTATGAAAACCCCAAAGGGCTGGTCGCTGTCCAAGCGACGAAACTCCATTCCCCGAGACCCCAGGCAGCCCGTCTCGGCCGCCGCGAGTTCCTGGAGTCCTTCCCCGCTCGCAGACGCCGAGCTCCCCGGGCTCGGTTGTCCTCCAAGCTCAGCACGGCGCGCGGCCGGCCGCCTCAGGCTCGCCGCCACCAGGTCCTGCAGATACCTTTCCCTCCCCGGGGCCCCAGCGCGCGGCCGCCTCCTCGCCTCCCTCCCTCCTGCCGGCGGGGCCTGCACCGCGCTCAGACCAGCAGCCGAGGCAGCCGCGGCAGGAAGCGAAGCCCTTGTTGTTGCCGTTCCGTGGCGCGTCTCCCCGCCCTCCGGCGGCCGCCCGGCTCTTCCCGGCTGCCGCACGCCCCCGTCTGCGCCTGCGCACTGCTCCGCGGGGGCGGGGCTCAGAGTCCTGTCAGCGGCGACGGCGGTGGCGGCGACCGTCAGTTTTCGCTGAGGAGGAGCACGAAACGGACCCGTTGGTTCTCTCCCCTCCCTTTCCCCGCCCCGAACCTCTCTCCTGGCTCTCCGGGAGTCAGTCCCCGTGGAGTTTCCCTCCGCCCAGCCGCCGTTTCGTCGGTCCTCGGCCCGGTGGAAGTCAATTGCCCTCGAGGAGGAGGCAGCGGCAGCCCGCCCTCGCCGACCCCCGGTTCGGTGCCCGCGGTCCCGGAGAGGAGGTGCCGCCGCCACCGCCGCTCCTCCCCTCTCGCTGCCTTCGGGCCGGGCTGGGTCGAGCTGCGATGCCCTCGGACTTCATCTCATTGCTCAGCGCGGATCTAGACCTGGAATCGCCCAAGTCCCTGTACTCGCGAGGTGAGTCAGGCTGGGGGGTGGGGCGTGGGGGCGGGGAGAGTCGGCGCCGGGGCGCCCCGGGGGTCCGGGACGGGCGGGGGCGGCTCGCGGGGACCCGGGGAGCCTCTGGAGCCAGGCTGGGGCCCGGCGAAGGGTCGGGGTGCAGTGGAGGGGCCGGCGGAGGAGGGGCGGCCCCTCCCCGGCGGAGGCGCGGGCCGCTCGGAACCCGGATTCTGTCGGCCCCGACCTCTGGGAGCGGCGCCGGTCCCTGCGGTCCAGCCGTCATCCCCGCGCCGTCTTCTCGCGGCTCCCAGCTCGGGGATCACCCGGCCTGGGCCTCTTGCCAGGATCTCCCTCCCCAGCAAAGTTGCCCCCGCGGCAGGCGGCGTGGCCGGGAGCCGGTTCTGGGGCAGTGTCACCATCTTGCTCCCCCTCCAGCTTGTTTGTGCGCCGTCGCTGTGACCCCCTCTCTCTCCGGCCTAGTCCAGTCCCTCCCCACGTCGGGACGGCCCCCCTCGACCAGGCGCTCTTCCTTTGCTCGTCATCTTGCTGGAAAGGGCCCAAATTTTCTTTCTCTTTTTCCCACCTCCGTGGCATTCTGATTACTTACCCTCCCCCCCCTTTTTATCCAAAGATAGGGGTGCTCTCTCTGGGTTAGTTTATCCTTCTCTCTGGAGTACCAGGCTCAGGCACAGACGTTTTCCTTTGAGAATTTTCTCTTTTTTCCTGTTCAAGGGCTTCTTGCAGGGAGGGGGCAGTGGGCAGAGATTCCCATTTAAAAACTCTTGTGGCTAAGGTCTGCGGGGATTCTCATCAAGTGTTAAAATATTAACACTTGAGCTATCTCTACTGGCGTTAAATTCCTATACTGGGCACTACAAGAATGTGTCAGAACAGGTTCCCTGTGTGAGGGGCATCAAACCAAAATACTGGACTCATCACAGTAAACCACTGGGAGAGAGCAAAAGACGTAATTGGATTGTTAACTGTTCATTTTACTATATTAAAAATGTGTCATTGCGAACCCTTTTCCTGAGAAAATTCAGTGTTTCTCCTGTTTTTGGATTTATGTATCCATTTTTATGTATCCATCCGATGATTCTGTCCTCTGGGTAGGGGGAGGCCTTCAGTTTCATATTTAAATTAAGTGAATCAGAGTAAGATGGTTTACTCTGGAGGGTGCTGGACTTCAGAGACTACTGAGCCTTGTACACAAAGTCCTACTTAGTAACTATAGCCATTGTCTGTTGCTACGATGACTTCAGTTGGCATTCACCATCCTGTTGGATGTTTTTCGGATCTTACCTGAAGTAGTTTAGAAATGACAGTTTTTTGAGTGTCAGAAAGAAGAGACAGTATCAAGAGATGATACTTAAGAGTAGGGATAATGTGGTACAGTTGGGTGCTAAAAATAGTCAGGACACTAAAACCATTTGGGCAGTAATCATCAGATAATTTTCCATGAAATAAATGCTTTAGCAAAATCTAAGTTTAGCTTAGAGACTGATGTAGAGCCGATTCAGCCTTTCTTTTGCAAGGAATATATACACAAATACGGGCTTTGGCTCTTAAAAATACATTGATAGTTATGTAAGAGATGTATGCTATCCTTGGCATTTTTTTCTCATTCAGCATCAAAAGTACTTAATGCTTTTTGTGTTTTTCAGATTCTCTGAAGTTACACCCATCACAGAATTTTCATAGAGCTGGACTATTGGAAGGTCAGCAAAGTGCCATTTTAAAGCATATTGTGTTAGTGTGCAAAGGCTTTCTCTGAAATACAGTTTAAATGGGAAAGTGTGAAACTTTGCAAACTCACACAATGTAATTTTCTCCTAAAGAGCCTGATCCTTCTTTTAGAGCAGCTAAATGTTTCTTTCAGTGGACTTTGTTGCTGTGTTTTTTTTTTTTTTTTTTTTTTGGTGGGTACCAGGGGGACGACCTCAGGACCTCGTGCGCTAACAGGCACCCGTGCCACTGAGCGATATCACCGGCCCCTTTTTCATATGTGGGTTCCGGGAGTCGAACTCGGGCCCTCGCGCTTGCAAGGCAGGCGCTTACGCCGCTGAGCCATCTCACCGGCCCCTGTTGCTGTGTTTGAAGTGTTTGTTGTATCTGCTTCGAGAGGCTGTGAAAAAAAAAACCCATAAAAAATCATTTTAATTATGTGTTGGGTGTTCTACTTTAGAATCCTAGATCTTAAGTCTGTCCTTTTTATACACAAAGTGAACGTGAAAAGGCTCAAACATTAAAATGATGAATTAATAACTAAAAGACTGACACCAAACACATACTTACAGTATTTTGAATTTAGAACTTTTGTATGTTGAGCATTTCAAATGGATATATTATTTATTTACAGAAGTGTTGATGTCATTATGATTATATTATATTTAAGGATAAGAAAAGCTAATAATTAGGGCTGAGGCTGTAGCTTAGTGACAGAGTGCTTGCCTAGCATGCAGAAGGCCCTGGGTTCAGTCCCCAGTATCACCAAAAAAAGGAAAAAAAAGCTAAGTAGTAGATGATGATTGCACTATATTAGGGGCAAAAGTGCTTTAGAACGTTCTGGAAATACTAAAATCTGTAGAATGAACAGCCGACAATTTAGAAAACTATATTGTGGTTTTTTTTTTTTTTTTTACCATTTAAAACAAAATATTTGTATTTTTTCTGTGGATTTTGTAGATTTTACACTTATCTTTTCTGAATCTTATAATCGTGGAATTGGACAGCAAGGATATTAACTTTCCCATTACAAAAATGAGAAACAGGCTGGGGATATAGCTCAGCGGCACAAGCACCTGCCTGGCAAGCGCAAGGTCCTGAGTTCGATTCCAGGTACCAAAAAAAAAAAGAAAGAGAAACAGGCTGAAATTAATAGATTGGGTTTGCAGGGGAGTTGCAGTAGCGACTCAATCAGTAGCAGAAACAGTAGCAGAAACAGTAGCAGAAACAATCCTTTCTGTTTTTTAGTTGCCCTTACCTAAAGTCAAGCTACCACTATGAAATATATATAACCAGTAACTTAAATATTTTATGGCTCACTTAACAAAGGCCCTAATTAGTTATGTTTGACTGGAATATGTTTTTTGCCTCTCTCAATGGTAGTCTGGGGCTGGGGATTTAGCTCAGTGGCACAGTGCCTTCCTGGTAAGCGTGAGGTCCTGAGTTCAATTCCCAGTACCCCCCCCAAAATAAAGTCTTGAGTGGTGGGGGGAAATGGGTGTTGTAATTGAGTTGAAGTTTGAATACCAGTTTAGCAAATTAGTAGCTCTGCAACCTTGGGCAAGTAATTTTACTTCTTTAAACTCTCGTTCTTTGTATAAAAATAGGTATCCCTTAAGTTTAGTGAGCTAATGTGTATCAAAGTGCTTAGTATGATGTCTGGCTTAATAAATGTTTTTTCTTTAATGTCAGCTAAATTGTTTTAACAGTATAATTTAGACCATATAGAAGGTTCTCAATTAATTATTGATTATATTTGTTCACATAAGAAGCCCTAGCTTTATGTTAGTATAAAAATAAAATATTTTGATAACTGCAATCTGAAGAGAGAAATGTTCAGAAGTGTTTCTTAGTGAAGCAGATTTCTGGTTTTTATTCCTATTGTTCAATTTGTAATCATGTTGTAGAGTCATTTGTGTGCGCCATTCCACACATTTCCTGGGCAACAAACCAGTGTCATAATCGTAGAGATCATCAGGCAGGAGAAAGACATGAAAAAAAGTGTTAACTATTGAAATAAATTTTTTAATGAGTTGATGGAAACACATAACCATTTAATATGCCTATTTATGTATTTGTGCCTGTAGTTGCTAATTTTCATTTTAGTTGAGAGGATAGTAATTTAAGACCACTTTTTTTTTTTTTTTTTTTTTTTTTTGTGGGTACCGGGGAGTCGACCTCAGGACCTTGCGCGCCAGCAGGCGCCCGCGCCGCTGAGCGATATCACCAGCCCTTTTTTCGTATGTGGGTTCCGGGAGTCAAACTCGGGCCCTCGCACTTGCCAGGCAGGCGCTTATGCCGCTGAGCCATCTCACCGGCCCTAAGACCACCTTTTTATAGATTATATATAAAATACAAAAATGTGTAAGTATCCAGTATGTCATGTCTTTGAATTTTTGACATGAGGTATCATAACAAAAGTGTTTGTTTTAAGGAAGTATTTAATGTATGCCACACTGTTATTTTTTAACCATAATAATTTGGACATTTTAAAGAATACAAATAGTAGAGAGAATAAAACAGTGAACCCCCATACCCATCACCAAGACTTAGCAATTACCAATCTAATCTTGTTTCTTTTATCCCCCTCCCCTTCCTCTGCCTGGATCATTTTAAAACAAATATATGGCATCATAACACATTTCACACATAAACGTTTCTTTGTTATAGTCACTGGGTTTTTGTGTGTGTCTGTACGTACTGAGGACCTAGGGTCATGCTCATGGTAGGGAAGTGCTCCATCACTGAGATATATCCCCAGCCTGACTTTTTTTTCTTATATTACATTTTTCAAAACTCATTTTATTCCAAGAATTACACTTTCTCATTTATTTCAGCAGTCTCTGACTCTTTGTTATATAATATCAAGTATTGTCTAGTAATACGTATTTCTGCATGCATGCTTTACATCAGTCATTTAGATTTCTGTATAATAAAAATCAGCCAGAGTGAGGGGAATTTAAGTACTGGTATGGTAAACTTTGTTAATTATTTTAATAGAACATATGTTTTCCAAATTCAAGTTATTTTAGGGAAACAAGTTAGAAAACCTACAATTGGTTATATTAAGCTTTAGAAATAGGGCCGGTGAGACGGCTCAGCGGCTTAAGCGCCTGCCTTGCAAGCGCGAAGGCCCGAGTTCGACTCCCGGAACCCACATACGAAAAAGGGGCCGGTGATATCGCTCAGCGGCACGGGTGCCTACTGGTGCGCGAGGTCCTGAGGTCGTCCCCCCGGTACCCACAAAAAAAAAAAAAAAAAAAAAAAAATAGACTCACAGTGTCTTTACTGTTCAACTGAGTTTGCATTTAACTTATCTACTAAACAGTGCTGGCCTTCCTGCCACCACCTTTTAATTTAATGTGGTGATTGCATGAGAATGGGAAAAAGCAGTCTAGCTTTAGCTAATTAATGGAAGTAACACATAGTCATTAAAATGTTGTGTCTAGTGACCCCAATGTGACATTCTTAATAGAATAATAAAAAACGATGCCTTTGCAATTATGTTATCAATGTCTTATATTTTTTATACAAAACATTCTGGACAAAAGTATATATACAGAGTTCTAGGATTTTTTTTTTTTTTGGAAGGGTAGTGGGGATTAAACCCAGGAGCTCAAGCAAGCTGGGCAAGTGCTTTACCACTGAGGTATACCCCTAGCCTCACCCCCCTTTAAAAATGAGAAAAAAAAAAATTTTTTTTTTTAGCTACTGGGGTTTGAATCCAGGGCCTTTGCACTGAGCTATATCCCCAGCATTTTTTTTTTTTCTTTTTTTCTTTTTTTGTTTTTTGAGATAGGGTCTCACTTTGTAGTGCAGGCTGGCCTTGAACTCACTATGTAGCCCAGGTTGGCTCGAATGCAGGTGATCTTCCTACCTGGAGCGCTGGAATTAAAGGTGTACACCATGCCTGGCCTCTGGCATTTTTTATTTTTTACTTTGAGACAGCGTTTTGCTAATCAGTAAGTTGCCCAGGCTCAATTTGAACTTGGAATCTTCCTCCTCAGCCTCCCAGAATGCTTGGATTACTGGGGGTTGCCACCAACCCCAGCTCCCAAACCTTACTTTGTTTTTGATTTTTATTTTGAGACACAGTCTCCCTAAGATGGTCAGGTTGGCTTCCAGCCTCAGCCTGCTAAATACCTGGGATTACAGATGTGTGTCACTGTATGTGGCCAGATTTTTAGTTTTTTTTTAATCAATGTTTGTATTTTCCCTACGTTCTTTAGAGAACATGGTTTGTGTGTGTGTTTATATGTGTATGTGTGTGTGTGTTGTTGGTGGGTTTTTTTGTTTTGTTTTGTTTTGTTTTGTTTTTTGAGACAAGGTCTTGCTATGTAGTTCAGACTGGCCTTGAACTCGCTATGTACTCCAAGCTGGCCTCAAACTTGTGATCTTCTTGCTTCAGCTTCCCGAGTGCTGGGATTACAGGTATGTGCCACCACGTCTGGCTGGTTTATATATTTTTTATTTTATTTTAATTTATTTGATTTTTTTTTTTTTTTTTTTGAGGCAGGGTCTCACTATGCAGTTCAGGCTGGCCTTGAACTCGGTTGTGTAGCCCAGGCTGGCCTCAACTCCCAGTGATCCTCCTGCCTCAGCCTCCTGAGTGCTAGATCACAGGTGTGCGCCACCATGCCTGGCTTGGTTTGTATATATTTTAAAAAATAAAAAGGATTTGCAGTTAGGAGGTTCAAATTTGAACCTCTTAAAGCTAAGGATTTTCTTGAAGTGCTTGGAAAAAAGTTTACCTACAGAGGAAAAGTCACTATTTCTTACATATTCTATACTGAAAAATATCCATTTTGATATATATTTTTTGCCCTGCAAAAAAGCTAAGAAATGAAACTGAATGAAAAGAAACAAACATACTGAGGTCATTCTAGAAGTATAGAGTTATGAGATAAAATGATAGAAAGATCATAGACCAGGAAAAATGAAAATATAAGGAAATACTAGAGAGATAAAAATAATAGATTAAAACATTTTAAATACTGATAAAAGTACAAGAGATTATGAGGCAGGGCATGGTGGCACATGCCTGTAAACCCAGCACTGGGGAGGCTGAGGCAGGAGGATTGCCATGAGTTTCAGGCCAGCCTGGGCTACATAGTAAGTTCAAGGCCAGGCTGAACTACATAACGAGAACTTGTCTCAAAAAAAAGAGAGAGATTATGTGGTAAATCAAATTAAAGAACTAGTTAAATAAGAGCTGAATGCCAACTTGATGCAGTTTTGTGATTTAAACATTTAAGACTAAGATTTTTAAAGAAAATATGAAACACGGTAGTGAATTAGCAGACAGTAGCTACTGTTTTCCAAAATACTGCCACTATATTTAATTACCATGCACAATTATACTTTATAGTGTACAAATGAAAATCCTAAAAATCGTAGCAATGTTTTATGCATTTTTTACCCCCCTTGGTACTGGGGATAGAGCCTAGGGCCTTATGCATGGTAGGCAAGTCCTCTACCACTGAACTATGTCCCTATCCCTGACTTTATGAACTATTTCTGACTTGTCATTAAACCTGATTTCTTTTCTTCAGGCCCCTGTTAGTAAGGGAGTTAGACCATTAATGCCTATAAGATGATACATATAAAGATATTACAAGCGATTTATTGAAAATATTTAACATTAAAATAATCTATTGCATTCTATTCTTACAGAATATATGTTAGTCTCTATGGAGCCATACTGAGTAATCTAAAACTATCTTTGTGGAAGTAATAATATTTAAGCATGTGTAGAGTCATACCTAGTTCATCCTTGCTTCTTGCCAAGTAGATCTATCTCACTGATTTCCTATCATCTTTTGAAACTTGATATTTATTAATACAGCAGGTTAATATGTTTTTGTGTATCTCTTCATAAACTCTGCTTTCATTTTTATTCACTGTTAGAATTCTTTTGCCTATTATAATAAATGGATGAAAATCCATTTTCTAATCAGGTGGTTTGTGAAGGCACCCGATTACTCTTGGCTTTAATGTAATTTACTCTTGGCTCTACTGTAATTATTTCAGTAGTCCCCTACTACTGAAAGTGATAATTTTGAAAGTGATAATTCAGAAAAACATGTCCTATTGTGATCAATATTATAGGTTAAAAAATGCCACTTTTTATTATAAAAAGCTGACTCATTAGCTTATACTTTCTATTTGGAATAATAGGTACTTAGACAAAAATAAAAGATCAGATTATCTGAGGGATCAGTCAGGTCTGATTATTAAGTGACACAGTATAAACTTGTTAACTTCAGAGAAATAAAAAAAGGCTTTCTTCTTGAGACAGGGTCTTCTGTTTGCTGATATGTTAATAAGAATCAAGGTTTAAAAAACTAACAAGAGACACAAATATTGTAAACATGCATTTGTGTGAAAAGTTAGAATTTATAGATTAAGCACTGGTAATGGGTTCAGCTTTCAGATATAAATAAAACCTGATTTTTTGTTTTGTTTTGTTTTTTGGTACCAGGAATTGAACTCAGGACCTTGTGCTTGTCAGGTAGAAAACCTGATTTGTGATAATATTTTAGCATTTGCACTAAAGGTGTTATATTTATTTATTCTTTTTTTTTTTTTTTTTTATGGGGGTACTGGGAGTTGAATTCAGGACCTCATGCTTGCCAGGCAGGTACTTATGCCGCTGAGCTATATCACCGGCCCTACTTATTTATTCTTAATATCTTTCAAGAAATAGATTATTTTTCTCTTTTATTTTTTTATTTGTGGCATTGGGTATTGAACCCAGGGTTTGTGTATGCAAGGCATTCTACCTCCATTAAGCCACCCCCCACCCTCTCCACCCTCTTTTTGTGAGATAATTTTATAACTCACTATGTAACTCAGACTGACCTCCTGTGGTGATCCTCCTGCCTCAGCCTCCTTAGTGCTGGGATTACAGGTATGTACCTCTGCGTTTCGCTGTCCTTTATTTTTAATATATGCTTGATAAATAGGTGGTGATCATTATTGCTTTCCAGCCCTGAATGTTTATCACTTTTTTCTCATTCAGAAAACATTGTGATTGGATTGGGGATGTAGCTCAGTGGTAGAGTTCTTGCTTTGCATGCTCAAGGCCCTGGGTCAATCCTCAGCACCACAAAAAAAAAAAAAAAAAAAAGGAAAACATTGTGATTACTCCATTATTAAATTTGGTATAAGCTTAAAAATGAGACAAGAACAGGAAAGTTTCTGATGACTAAATTTTTTATTATGTTTATCTTTATAAAATTAGTTTAACTTAAAAATGTACTTAAAGCATTATTTACAAGATGTAAATGGAAAGAAACAGTGTTGGTAGTTAAAAAATATAAATTCAGCATTAGTTATAATTTAATGATAAAAAAATTTGAACAATTTATATATCAAGTGTGTATCAGCATTTAAAAGATAGTCTTTATAGTCTCAAAAAATTCTATGGGGTAATACCAGCATTCTTAGTTTATAAAATGAACAAACTAAGTACTGAGGGATTTGGTTTAATTTTCATCAGTTTTCCTGATTATATAGCTAGGGAATGCTGGGCGTAGTGGCGCACAATTGTGATCCCAGCACTTGGGAGGCTGAGGCAGGAGGATCACCATGTGTTGAAGACCCCCCCTAACTTCATGGTAAGACCCTGTCTCAAAAAACAATTAACGGACTGGTAAGATGGCTCAGCTGCATAAGTGCCTGCCTGGCAAGCGCAAGGGCCCGAGTTTGACTCCCGGAACCCACATACAAAAAAAGGGCTGGTGACATCGCTCAGCAGCACAGGTGCCTGCTGGCGCGCGAGGTCCTGAGGTTGACCCCTGGTACCCACAAAAAAAAAAAACACAGCAGCAACAAAACTTAGCTAGGGAACAAGCCTGGAATTTGAACCTCAACAGTTTTACCCTCGAGTTGAGTTTATATAGATAATTTGATAATTGGCATTTATACTTTGGATCCTACCTAATAAGATTACAGAACTTTTCAGATGGCATAAGAAGAGTACTTTGTACAGGTTTCTTTAAGCAGCTTTTATAAAGTACTGAAAGGAATTCAGCAAGTTACACAACAGAAATTAGTAAAAGTGTGGTGGTGACCCTTCTGCAGGAATTTTGTTTTTGTTTTTTGTTTTTTGAGATAGGGTCTCTCTCTGTAGCTCAGGCTGGCCTTGAACTTGTAGGGATCCTCCTGCCTCTGCCTCACAAGTGCTGGGATTACAGACATGCGCCACCACACATGGCCAAAAGGTAGGAATATTTTAACATTCACAAACTATCATTGGTTGGCTTTGTTAGGTGTCATTAAGATTTAGCTGAAGCAGATGTCTGATCATAGCCTTTGTGTTGGCTGATGATAGGACTCCAAAATAAAAAGTAGAAGGGTAAACAGAAACCCCCTTCTCCAAAGGAGAATTTAGAAATGGAGGTGCTTGGGGTCCTTGATTTCTTTGGCAGTACTTTTCATGGAATTCATGGAAGTCATTGTTTCCTGCTTCTACTGATATGTTTCAGAGACAGTATAAATTTGAGAATAGATGAGCAACAGAAGAAACATTACTCCTAGAAGCCTTATTTTGGTCTTTATTTCTTGTACTTTCTAAAATTATTATCTTTTTTTTTTTTTTTTTTTTTTTGACATAGAATCTTACAGTCAGGCTGGCCTTGAATTCACAGCAATCTTGCCTCAGCCTCCTGAGTGCTGGGATTAGAGGCATGTGCCACCAGGCTCAGCTTCTGAAAGTTCTATAGGAATTAAAAGATTTGTATTCTAATTCTACTTTGGCTTTCTAGTTTGAAATCACAGTTTTCCTTTTCTTTGGCAGAGACGTTATCAGTGCTTACTTAAGAGTTATGAGGGAGGGCCAGTGAGATGGCTCAGCGGCGAAGGCAAGCACGAGGGTCCGAGTTCGACTCCCGGATCCCACATACGAAAAAAGGGCCAGTGATATCGCTCAGTGGCACGGGCGCCTGCTGGCGCGCGAAGTCCTGAGGTCGACCCCTGGTACCCACACACACACACACAAAAAAGAGTTATGAGGGAAACAACTGACATAATGTTGCAAGGGCCTTGCAAAATATGAAATGCTATGTGAATAATGATATTTTGCATGGAATCCTATCACTTTACTTTGGTTCTCTTCTCCTCCTCCACCCCCAGTACTATGCAGGGATTGAATCCAGGGACTTCACACTGAGCTATATCCCCAGCACTATTTAAATTTTATTTTGAGACAGGGTCTCATTAAGTTACCCAAACTAGGGTGCAACATGTGATCCTCCTGCCTCAGTCTCCTAATGTGTTGGTGTTACAGGTATGTACCACCATACCTATCTTTTTTTTCCCGTTTATCTGCTCCTTCCACCTGCATGTTCATTTTCTCTTGATACTCTATAAATTGTTGGTTCTATAATTCTTGCATTTTTTCTTTTCCTTCTTATTCCGTTTTTTTTTTTTTTTTTTTTTTTTAATATGCGGGTACTGGGAGTTGAACTCAGGACCTCGCACTTACCAGGCAGGCGCCTATGCCGCTGAGCCATATCAACGGCCCCTCTTTTCCTTCTTTTTAAAAATAAACCTTCTTTACTGAGGTACAGAAGTGTATCCATTTTAAATGTTCCTTGAGTCTTTAACAAGCATGTATGTATACATTTGTATAATCACCAGTCAAAATACAGAACATTTCAATCACTCAGTAAAGTTACTTTATTCCTGAATAGTTAATCCTGCACACTCCAGCCCCAGGCTACTACTGATCTGTTTCTCTTTATCGTAGTTTTGGATTTTTTTTTTTTTTTTTTTTTTTTTTTTTTTTTTTTTGTGGGTACCAGTGGGACGACCTCAGGACCTCGCGCGCCAACAGGCACCCGTGCCACTGAGCGATATCACCGGCCCCTTTTTCGTATGTGGGTTCCGGGAGTCGAACTCGGGCCCTCGCGCTTGCAAGGCAGGCGCTTACGCCGCTGAGCCATCTCACCGGCCCGTAGTTTTGGATTTTTTAAGAATTTTTTTTTTTTTTTGTGTGGGTACCGGGGGGTCGACCTCAGGACCTCGCGCGCCAGCAGGCGCCCGTGCCGCTGAGCGATATCACCGGCCCCTTTTTCGTATGTGGGTTCCGGGAGTTGAACTCGGGCCCTCGCGCTTGCTGGGCAGGCGCTTAAGCCGCTGAGCCATCTCACCGGCCCCTTTTTAAGAATTTCATATAAATGGATTAGACAGTTTGTACTCCTTTCTCAACCATCACCATAACCTTCTGAAAAGGACATTTTTATAAAATGGGCATAAACAGTAAAATTATACGAGTACTATCTTGCGTTTAACTAGATGTTGTAAATACTAACTGAATAAAATCCAAATTTGTTCAGTAATCATATATATATATGTATATATACGTACTATATTTTACACCACTACTGTAGATGTTAGATACTAAAAATATTTTTATTAGCAACATGATGGAACACTTAAATGTTTGTTGATGGGGATCTGATTCGAAATTTTTGTTTGAATGGAAGTTTTCATTATAGTCATCTGTATTAAATCAATAAAACAAGTTGTGGCCAGGTGTGGTGGTGCATGACTGTAATCCCAGCATTCGGGAGGCTGAAGCAGGAGGATCACTGTGAGTTTTAGGCCGGCCTGGGCTACACAGTGAGTTCAAGTCCACCCTGAACTACACAAGACCCTGTCTCAAAACACAGACACACACACACACACACACACACACACACACAAAACCCCAACAAAGCAAGTTGTGTTTAAGTGTATCTCAGGATAGTGACCATAAGCCAAACATAGGCTTAAGCTAACTTTCACAGTTGTAGTTAGAAATTTGAGAGGGTTTGTTAACATTTCCCATTTTTCCAGTTACTTGTTTAGTCTTCATTCTGCAACAGAGAATTTACTTAAAAAAATACTAGTGTAAAATGGAATTAATGACTGATTAATATCTCAAATATAAAGAGTGTGTGTGTGTGTGTGTGTGTGTGTGTGTGTGTGTGTGTGTGTGAGATAGCCAGGGTCATTGCACTGAGCTACAGCCCAAGACCTTGTGTTTTTAATTTTTTTTTGTTGTTGTTAAGACAGGTCTTGCTGAGTTGCCTAAGCTGGGCTCACACTTGGCACCCTTTTGCCTCAGCCTCCCAGAATGCGGGGATATAGGCATGTGCCACCATGCTAAATTAAATATTCATTTTATGAAAACCTACATAATAGTGACAAGAATTTTGGAAACATTACTGAAGTTTACATGACTTTTTTTTTTTTTTTTGTATTTTTTTAAGGTTTTTGTTCATTTTGTTATCTAGAATAATAATACAGAGTGAATGAATGGGAAATATAGACATAGATTGAATTTTACAAAAGTTTGTAAAGAACTTTTCATATACTTATTTATTCTTGCCAGTAATACTACATACAGGATGAAGATTTATGTTTGGTATTTGAATTATAGAGGTTATGGATAAAACAGTTACTCAATTTTGTTAAAGAAACATTGTTGCTTTTTTAAAATTTATATAGTAAAGTGTTTAGAGTATACAAAGTCATTAGTTAACTAAATTACTATTATTATAGTGATTATCAATTATATATTTATCATATATAGTAAAAATAAAAATTTTTTCAAAAGTTTTTTTTTTTTTTACTAAATCCAAGTATAGGATACAGTCAATATATAAATTCTGCACAAGAAAAATTTAATGCATACTAAATTGAGAACAGATTCACAGAAGAGCTTTTCTTCAGAAATTAAAAACAGCAAACATAAAGCTAGGTGTGGTGGTGCCATACCTGTAATCCCAGCACTTGGGAGCTGGAGGCAGAGGCTGAGGCCAGAGGATCACATCAAATTTGAGGCCATCCTGATTAACACAGATCCTGTCTCAAAAAGGGAGGGAGTTTGGGGGATATAGCTTCATGGAGAGGTGTTGGGTTCAATACCCAGTACCATTACCTCCCCCACAAAAAAAGGTACTAGGCAGATCAAAGTCCCAAATATTTATGAGGCTTGTGAATAAAAAACACTTTCAGAAATACCATTACTGGGCCGGTGATATAGCTCAGTGGCATAAGTGCCTGCCTGGCAAGTGTGAGGTCCTGAGTTCAACTCCCGGTACCCTCATATTTAAAAAAAAACAAAAAAACAAAACAGAAATATTATAACTAACCAGCTGTGTGATTTTAGGCAAGTTACTTAATCTTTCTGTGTGACTCACTTTGTTCTATACAGTGGGGATAATAGATTTACAGACCTGTACAAGGATTAAATGAGTGACATTTCCAGAGTACTTGGAATAGTGTTCAACATAAGGAACCAGGAGTTGTGTTTTTTTTTTTTGTTTGTTTTTTTTTTTGTTTTTTTGAGATGGGGCCTTGCTGTGTAGCCAAGGCTGGCCTCAAACTTGAAGGGATCCTCCTGATTTTGGGTGTTTTTGTTTTGTTTTGTTTTTGTTTCTGTTTTTTGAGACAGGGTTTCACTGTGTAGTTCAGGGTGGCCTTGAACTCACTGTGTAGCACAGGCTGGCCTCAAATTCATGCCGATCCACCTGCCTCAGCCTCCTGAGTGCTGAGATTACAGGCATGTGCCACCATGCTTAGCCTGTTTTAGTTTCCTGAGTGCTGGGATTATAGGGTATGCCACCATGCCCAGCAGGATCCAATAGTTGTGCACATCCAAATCAGTTATTACTACATTTGTATATTAAGATTTAGGCACTCGTACGTAGTACTTTGTTATAGGATTTGGTTCCTAAATACAAATCTAATTCTATCAGTTGTTTAAAAATCTTTTAATGAGGGCGAGGGGGGTTGTTGCTCAGTGTAGAGCACTTGCCCAGCAATTGTGAGGCACTGAGTTCCATCCCTAGTACTGGAGAGAAAAAACTCTTTAATGGTATCAATGGGTTTTTAGATGAAATCCAAACTCCCAAAACCTGGCTCCTGAGGTTTTTTTTGTGTTTTTTTGTTTTGTTTTGTTGTTTTCTTTCTTTGAGAGAGTGTCTCTCCGTGTACTTCAGGCTGGCTTTGAATTCACTTGTATCTCAAGCCGGCCTGGAACTCATAATGATCCTCCTGCCTCAGTCTCCTGAGTGTTTGGATTACAGACATGCTCCACTATGCCCAGCTTCTTCATTATATCTTCTTAAAAACTGGGATAAAATTCAAATGAAGTTCTTCATTTTAGCCATTTTAAATGTACTATTTTAGTGTTTTTTTTTTTTTTTAACCGTAGGCACAATGTGTAACCAATCATTACCACCAGTTCTTGAACTTTTTGTTGTTCTGGGGATTATACCCAGGGTCTTGAAAATGCTAAGCATAAACTGTCTACCAATGCACACTACTCACACTCCCTAAACCATTTTTATTACCGCATAAAGATACCTTCTATGGATTAAGCAGTCCTCCATTTTCTTCTTCCCCTAGGAACTGGCAAATACTAATTAACTTCTGTCTCTGTGGATTGCCTGTTCTAGACATGTCATGTAAGAACCATATAATGCGTGGTCTTTTGTGACTGTCTTGTTTTACTTAGCATATTTTTTAAGATTTGTCTGGGTTTTTTTTTGTTTTTTTTCCCCTGAGACAGAGTCTCGCTGTGTAGTCCAGGCTGGCCTAGAACTCACTATATATCCCAGGCTGGCTTCGAACTCGTGGCAGTCCTCCTGCTTCAGCCTCTCTGAGTGCTGGGATTACAGTGCTGGATTATAGGTGTGCGCCCCCTGCCTGGCTAAGCAGTTCTTTTTTTTTTTTTGGAACCAGGAATCGAACTCAGGACCTAGCACTAGCCAGGCAGGTGCCATGCCACTGAGCTATACCGCTGGCCCTAGCAATTCATTTTTAATGACTGAATGATGTTCCATTATATAGGTATACCACATTTTGCTTATCAGTTCATTCGTTAGTTGATGCATATTGAGTTGTTTCCACATTTTGACTAACATGAACAATGCAGCAGTGATCATTCATGGCATGTTTCTATGTAGGTAAATCATTTCATTTCTCTTGGAGTGGAATTACTGTGTTGTATGGTAATTCTATTTTTAACTTTTTAAAGGATTGCAGACTGCTTTCCATGGTGGCTGAACCATTTTTTGGGAAGGAGAATAGCTTCTGTTATTCTTTTATTTTATTTATGAGTTCGAGGCTTGTGTGGGCTACATAGTGAGTTCAAGGACAGTGTAATCTACGTAGTGAGACCCTGTCTCAAAAAACAAAAAACAAAATAAACACAGGTTTTTACTATGTAATACAGACTGGCCTTGAACTTGTGATTCTCTTGCCTCGGCCTCCCATATAGCTGGGATTACAGACGTGCCATCATACTTGGCACAGATGTTTTTGCTTTTGATGAAGTCTGATTTATCTTTTTCTTTTGTTCCTCATGTTTTGGTGTCATATTTAGGAAACTTTCTTTATTCTGGGTCACAAGAGATTTATACCTATTTCTCAGAAGAAGTACAAATGGCCAATAAATACATGAAAAAATATTCAGCATCCCTGGTCACTAGAGAAATGCAGATTAAAACAACATTGAGGTACCATTTTACTCTAGAAAGAATGGCTATCATCAAGAAAGAAAATAACAAATACTAGTGAGGATGTGGGGGAAAAGGAACCTTTGTTGTTGGTGGGAATGTCAAATAGTACAATTACTATGGAAATCAGTATAGGGAGTCCTCAAAATAAAATAGAAATTGCATTTTACTAAGCTGTTCTTCTCGAAGAATAAAAGAAAAGAAATTTGAAAAGTAAAATAAAATAAAAGAATGATAGAAGCTATTCTCTTTCCCGAAAGAAGAAAATCATCATATCACAGGGATATATGCATACCCGTGTTTGTAGCAGCACAATTCATAATAGCTAAATCTTGGAAACAGCCTATATGCCCATCAACAGGTGAATGGATAAAGAAAATGTGGTATTTATACACAGTGGAGTACTGCTGTGCCATAAAGAGCCATATACACATACGTGTGTGTGTGTGTGTGTGTGTAAATGTAAATGGCAAAGTAGAGGCTAGATAAGTGGGAAGTAGGGCGATCTTTTTCAGATGGATGGGGGACAAGAGGTGGAGGGCAAAGGGAGGGAAGGGAGAGAAAGGGGATAGAAAAGAATGAAAGGGAGGCCAGGCCTGGTGGTGCACGCCTGTAATCCTAGCACTCGGGAGGCTGATGCAGGAGGATTGTCCCGAGTTTGAGGCCAGCCTAGGCTACATAGTGAGTTCAAAGCCAGCCTGGATTACAGAGCGAGACCCTGTCTCAAAAACAAACAAACAAACAAAAAAAGAATGAAAGGGAAAAAGATGAAAATAAAACTGCAAGTGGCTCTAAGATTTGGAGGGAACATTGAGGAAAGGGAGCAGTAGGGGATTAAAAAAAAAGAATTAAGATGTGTTAAGTACATGTCCCAGCTCCCCATGATAAATGTAATCATTATGTACTGCAAACATGTACTGTACTAGTAAATGTATTTTTAAAAAGTTTTGTAGTCTTAGCTCTTAAATGTGTGAGATCTCTGATACCTTTTTTTGGGGGGGGGCACAGGGAATCAAATTCATGACCTCCTGAGATCTCTGATACTTTTGAGTTAATTTTTGTGTATAGTGTGAAGTAAGAGTTGAAGTAAGAGTGTATCAGGTTCATTCTTTTGTGTGTGGATACCCAGTTGTCCCAGCACATTGATTGAGAAGACTGTTATTTCCACATTCAATGATCTTGGCATTCTTGTCAAAAATTAGTGGGTCACTGGGGATATCGCTCAGCGGCACAGTGCCTGCCTGGCAAGCACAAGGTTGTGAGTTCAATTCCTGGTACCAAAAAAAAAAAAAAAAAAAAATCAGTGGGTCATAGGTGTATGGTTTATTTCTGGACCCTCAGTTCTATTCCTTTCATCTGCATGTCTGTCTTATACCAGTGCCATCCTGTTTGATTATTATGGCTTTGTGAAATAAGGAAGCATAACTCTTTTCAACCTTTATGTTCTCTTACAAGATTGTTTTAGTCATTTAGTGTTCCTGAAATTACTATATAAATTTTAGGAACAGCTTCTCAATTTCTTCAAGGAAGCTGGCTGTGCATTTAACAGTGATTATGTTGAATCTGTCAACTAATTTGAGGAGTATCACCATCCTAATATTAAATTTTTGCCCATGAAAAAGCTCTCTTTAGGGATTTTTTATGTCCAACATGTTATAGAGTGAAAAAATAGAATCTGGACTGTTAATTAAATTAATAAATAATGAGACCATCGTGTGTAATTGAGAAGGCTAAAAATATGACTTTTAGGTTTTTATGGTATCAAAGATACCTGGTTTTTTGGTTTTTTTTGTTTTTGTTTTTGTTTTTGTTTTGAGGCAGGGTCTAGCTATGTAGTTCAGGAGGCTGACCTTGAACCAACTATATAGACCAAGCTGGCCTCGAACTAACAGCGATCTTCCTGCCTCAGCTTCCCAGGTGTTGAGATTATAGACGTGTGCCACCATGCCCAGCTAAAGATATCTGTTGCCTTAATTGGAAAATGCAGTTTTCCCTAGCAGGACTTGTTTTTTCCCTCTGTGTTTGGGAGGATTAATATTTGGAATGAGTCTTCAAATTTTTTTTTTTTTTTTTTTTTTTGGTAGTACCGGGGATTGAAGGCAGGTTCTTTGCACTGAGCTACATCCCCAACTCTCTATATTTTTTGGGGGGGGAACCGGGGGTCGACCTCAGGACCTCACGCTCCAGTAGGCACCCTTGCCGCTGAGCGATATCACCGGCCCTTTTTTCATATGTGCGATCCGGGAGTTGAACTCGGGCCCTCGCGCTTGCCAGGCAGGCGCGTACGCCGCTGAGCCATCTCACCGGCCCAACTCTCTATTTTTTGAGACAGGGTCTCACTAAGTTGCTGAGCTACCCAGATCAGGCTCAAACTTGGGATCCTACTGCTTCAGACTCCCAGAATACTGGAATTATAGGCATGGACCTTGCCCAGCTCAGTATGGGTCTTAATAAATAATAGTTTTCAAAAGTCTGGCCCCATAGAACAGAATATAAGGAGTTAACCTGAGGGGTGATTAAATAACTGGAGAAAAAAATATATAATTAAAAAAAAATTGAACCTAGGTCTTCATGCATGCTAGGCAAGGGCTCTTCCACTGAGCTAAAACCTCAGCTCTTAAAAATAAAGTTTTAAAAATATATAAGGGCTATGTTATGACTTCTATCTAGATGTCCCCCCAAAGCCTCATGCGGTAATAGGTGGAGCTATTCAGTGGTGGCTGGATCTAGTGTGTGATGCTGGGTTTAAGGATATGATGTTGGATTGATCCATGGTGCAGTGCTAGGATTAAGGGTGTGAGTGCTACCCATGCTAGGGTGGGGTAGCCTGAATAAGAATATAAGGGACAGAGAGGGCTACTGTTGTTGCTTGTCTCTTACTTGCTGCTTGCTGCCTTCTGCCTTCCCTGCTTTGCCATGAACTGTTTCTCCTCTGCCATGCCACCCTGCCTTGGAGCCACTCAAATATGAACTGAAACCTCCACAGACTGTCAGCTAAATAAACTTTTCCTCCTTTAACTTTGGGTGTTGAGTATTTTGTCTCAGCAACAAGAAAAGGAAGACAGGCTGGGATGTAGCTCAGTGATCCCTAGGTTCTGTTACCCGTACCTGGCTCCTGAAAAAACATGGAAACAACCCAAATGTCCATCAACAGATAGATAAAATGTGATTTATATGTACAATGGAATGTTACTCACCCTTAAAAAATAAATCTTAGCTGGGCATGGTGGCACATAACTGTAATCCCAGCATTTGGGAGGCTGAGGCAGGAGGATTGCCATGAGTTCCGGGCCAGCCTGAACTACATAGTGAGAAACTGTCTCAAAAAAAAGAAAGAAGTTTGATACATGCTACAAAATGGTGCACCTTGAAAACATATGCCAAGGGGAATAAACTAGAAAGAAAGGGACTAAATTCTGTGATTTCATTTAGGTGAGGTGTGGTAGATTAACTAATGGTCAACTTGTAACACTCAGCTGAACTCAAATTAGTGTGGTTCTGGGTGTGGAAGGCCCACCTGAGGATTGTTGCCAACAGCATAAAAAGGAGAACTGGAGGGGAAGATGATGTGCTTTTGGTTCTCCTGGAGAAGCTTATTGCGCTGGTTTTCCTGATATGAACTCAGCTGTTCCCATTGCTGGAGGAGCTCGGGTCCTCACTGTTGCTGAGGATGGGTGCGGTTCTCTTCAGGGGTCCTTACCTTGAGCGTTGCTCCTGGCTCCAGTGCAGACCCCTCAGCCTGCTGGCACAGATCCTTCATTCTGCTGCTGCAGACTTTCTAGCTTCCACCCCTGGCCTTTGGGCCTTCCCAGTGCAGATCCTTGGTACAGACTCGCATGAGACATTGTCGTGGGCTCTGGGCCTCCAGTGGGACTCATGGAGGACATCGCCATGGGCTCTAGGTCTTCAGCTGGACTTGTGCAGGACATTGCTGTGGGATCCAGGCCCTCAGCTGGATTCTTTGGGTCTCTAGTGTATGGATAGATCTCCTGCACTCTTCTGCGTTTGACTCTTTTGGTGAATATTATAAAATAATCCTATAAATTATGTGTCCCGTATTAAATCTTTTTCCCTTGTAAACCCTGACTATAACATGAGGTAACTAGATACATGAGTTTTGTAGATTAGGCAAGTGCACAGAGATAGAAAAGTAGAATAGTAGTTACCAGGGACAATGGGGAGAGGAAGAATATGGAGTTATTGTTTAATGGGTAAAAAGTTTCTGCTTGGGATGATGAAAATGTTATGAAAGTGCGTAATGGTAATGATGATATAGGGAAATAATATGACTCCCAACCTGCTAGATGTCAGATACGCTGAGTTTGTGTTCCCAAAATCGAAGAATGAATTCTAAGGAACAACGGAGGTTAAGAGTAGGAAGAATGTATGGAGAGAGCAAGCTCCTGAGAGACAGGAAGGGACCTGAGAGTGAGTTGCCAACAAGCCCATTTCTTAGAGGAAGTTTTATAGAACAAAATCACGAGGTGGGTACAAAATCATGAGGTGGGTACAATGTGGATCAAAACTATGATCAACCAATATGATTACAAGTATAGCCGCTTAGGTAATGTTGATCCAATGGGGAAGCAGGTGATGTAGCAAGTATACATGGAAAAAACAAAGACCTTTTTAGGAAGGGCTGAGTCAGGAGATCCTGGTCAACCACCTGGGTGACTGATGTCTGTCTAGACTTTATTGGACCAGGTGATATCATTTATAGTATAATCTTTGATTTGTTATCCCTTGGGGAGGCATGTAGGCCTGATCATGCCAACTTAAACTTTTTTTTTTTTTTAAAGAGAAGAAAAAACAAAACCAATCAAAACACAAAATTTCAAAACAACGTAATAGGAAGATAACAATGGTTAATACATTACGTATTGTTATCTTTAAGTTAGTTATTCAGGGTACCAGATATTAGCATTCAATTGTCCAAACATTACTGGCACAAACCTTACTCTTCAATGAACTAAGTAAAATTAGTAGTGTATCTATCTTAACCATCTTATATATAATTACAATTTTTTTTTCTTTTCCCTTCTTTCTTTTCCCTATTCCCCCATCCCAGTCTCTCTTTCCTTTTGACCAGTTTCTTTTTGATTCACCATGTCTATTGTACATTTTGGATCTTATTTACTCTTTCAGTTTCTCATACTAGAGAGACAATACGATGCTTACACATGTGCATCCGGTTTATTTCACTTATGAGTATTTTCTCGAGTTGCATCCATTTACCTATAAAAGTCTCCAGTTTATCCTTCTTTATGGCTGAATAGTACTCCACTGTATAAAAATACCACATCTTTTTTATCTATTCCTCAGTTGATGGGCATTTGGGTTGTTTCCAAGATCTGGCTATTACAAATTGTGCTGCTATAAACATGGGTGCACATATATCGCTGTGGTACGATGTTTTTAATTCTTCTGGGAAGATACCCAGAAGGGGAATAGCTGGGTCAAATGGGACCTCCAACCCTAGTTTTTTGAGGAATCTCCACAGTGGCTGTACCAGTTGACACTCCCACCAACAGCGGAGAAAGGTTCCTTTTTCCCCACAGCCCCTCCAGCATTTGTTATTAGTTGATTTCTTGATAATAGCCATTCTTTCTGGGGTGAGATGGTATCTCAATGTTGTTTTAATTTGCATCTCTCAAATGACTAGTGATGTTGCACATTTTTTGTATATTTATTTGCCGTTTGTATATTTCTTCATCTGAGAAATGTATTCATCTCAGATGCCCATTTTTGGATTGGGTCTTTAAATTTGGGAGGTCTGATTTTTTTGAGTTCTTTATATGTTCTCGATAGTAATCCTTTGTCTGAGGAACAGCTGGCAGACATTTTTTCCCACGTTGTGGGTTGTCTCTTCACTCTGTTGGTGGTTTCTCTTGCTGTGCAAAAGCTTTTTAATAATATGAGATCCCAGTTGTTGATTCTTTGTGATAGTTCCTGTGAGGTTGAGGTTTTATTCATAAAGTCTTTGCCTACACCAATGTCTTCAAGGGTTTTACCTATCCTACTTTCCAGCAGATTTAATGTTTCTGTTTTAATATTTAGATCTCTGATCCATTTTGAATTTAGTTTAGTGCATGGTGAACGGTATGGGTCTAGTTTTAATCTTCAGCATGTGCAGAGCCAGTTTTTCCAGCACCATTTATTAAAGAGGCTATCTTTCTTCCAGTGAATGTGTTTGGCACCTTTGTCAAATATAAGGTGGCTTAGTATGCCTGGAGTTGTTTCAGCATCTTCTAATCTGTTCCATTGATCTTCAGGTCTGTTTTTTTGCCAATACCACACTGTTTTTATCACAGTAGCTTTATAGTATAATTTCAAGTCGGGGATTGTGATGCCCCCTGCCTTGCCTTTGTTGCCCAGAATTGCCTTTGCTATTCTAGGTCTCTTCTTTTTTTTTTTTTTTTTTTTGGTGGGTACCGGGGGGACGACCTCAGGACCTCGCGCGCCAGGAGGCGCCCGTGCCACTGAGCGATATCACCGGCCCCTTTTTCGTATGTGGGATCCGGGAGTCGAACTCGGGCCCTCGCGCTTGCAAGGCAGGCGCTTACGCCGCTGAGCCATCTCACCGGCCCCTCTAGGTCTCTTCTGATTCCAAATGAATTTTAGGATTGTTTTCTCTAGTTCTGTGAGATATGCTGTTGGAATTTTGATTGGAATTGCATTAAATCTGTATAACAATTTTGGAAGTATGGCCATTTTCACTATATTGTTTCTTTCTATCCAGGAGCAAGGGATATCTTTCCATTTCCTGATATCCTCTTCAATCTCCTTTTTCAGAGTACTGTAGTTTTCAGTGTATAGGTCTTTTACATCCTTTGTGAGTTTGATTCCTAGGTATTTCATTTTTTTGGATGTTATTGTGAAAGGTGTTGTTTCCCTAATATCTCTTTCAGTAAGTTTGTTATTTGTGTACAGAAAGGCTATTGATTTTTGAGTATTGACTTTGTATTCAGCTACACTACTGAATTTGCTTATTAAATCTAGAAGTTTTTTAGTGGAGTTTTTGGGGTCTTCTGTGTAGAGTATCATGTCATCTGCAAATAATGATAATTTAACTTCTTCCTTTCCAATCATTATTCCTTTTATTTCTTTCTCTTGTCTAATTGCTCTGGCTAAAGTTTCCAGGACTATGTTGAATAAGAGTGGGGACAGTGGACATCCTTGTCTTGTTCCTAATTTTAGAGGGAAGGCTTTCAGTTTTTGTCCATTTAGTATAATATTGGCTGTCCAACTTAATCTTGAGGCCTGGCCATGTACAGATGTGTCCCCTGCCATAGTTGTAATGTGTTCTCATTTTCTCCACTGACTCTATTGAGGGCCTAACCCTATCTGACTGCCTATAATATTTCTACCTAAGTGAGCTGTCTGTAATGATTGTACAACATTGTGAATATACTTTAAACCACTGAGTTGTGTGCTTAAAATGGCTAAAATTTTATGTTTAACATGTTGTTGTCGCAATTTTACCACACTTAAAGATACAGTCCAAAAACAAAATTTAAGCATGAGACAGTACTAAGTTTTGTTGTAATTAATGTGTCCGGTAACTGTGGTGGCACATTGAAAGGAACCTACTTCCATTTTTGCATTTAACAGTGTGTGTTAGTTGTCTATCATTTATGATTTTCTTGTTTCCTAGAGTGAATTTCTGTATAAATCCAGAAACTAGTTTTTAATTTTTTCAACTTTTTTTATTACATATTTGTATTATGTGGGAAGTTGGTACTTGTACTTAACACATCTTAATTCTTTTTATCCCCTTCCCCTCAATGTCTTGATCCTCTTCCCTTTTGCAGAAGATCTATTTCCCTACTTCCTATTGTTTGTTTGTTTTGTCACAGGGTTTCACTATGTAGTTTAGGGTGGCCTTGAACTCACTATGTAGTCCAGGGTGGCCTCAAACTCGGGGTGATCCTCCTGCTCAGGCTCCTGAGCACTGAGATTACAGGCGTTCACCACCATGCCCAGCCCTATTATCTTTTATTTTGCTCTTTTTTTATATTTTGGGCTTCTCATAGAAAAGAAATAATGAAATATTTAAGTTCAGGTGCCTGACTTACTTCACTTAACATTGTGGCCTCAGGGTGTATCCATTTTCCTACAAATGACTAGAGTTTTTCTTTATGGCAGAATAGTACTCCATTGTGTATAAGTGACATATTTTCTTTATCCATCTGTTAATGGACATACAGGCTACTTTTAAGATTTAGCTATTATGAATTGTGCTACTATAAACATGAGTATGCGTGTATCACAGTAATATGATGTCTTAAAACTCAGGAAGATAACTAGGAGAATAGCTGGGTGGAATGGAATTTCTATTTTAGTTTTTGAGGAATCTCCATACTAAGTTCCATAATGGTTTTACAAATTTACATTCCCACCAACAATGTAGAAGGGGTGAAGCCAGAAACTAGTTTTAAATGGAAATGGGATGACCTAAACACTGTTGACTATGCTACATCTTTGATAATCAAAAAGTAAATTTTGATAAGACAGAATAGACTATAGATGATGACTTGGAAAAATTCATGAAATAGACATATTAACCTTGTTTACATTTGAAAACATTTGGAATATTAATGTGTGTGGCTGACTTATTTTGTTGATTTCTGGAAGGCAAATGTTTTTAGTTAATAGTAGCAAGAGGATTATAGTTTTCCAGTAAATGTCACAGAATTGCTGGCAGTAAGCCAAATAGAAGAAAAACTACATAACTGAACTGTGACATACTTGTGTAGCTATGGAAACTATGGGCCCTACTAACTCTCCAGAAGATTTTCTCTCTATATCTGTATTATTAATTAGACATTAACACAGTCCATGGTTAATGAGGACAGTGGATAACTATTAGATTAAATCTAGATTTAATTCTATTAATTAAGGGGCTTTTTGGGGTAGTTTAGTATTTTGTGTGTTTATTATTTTTCTTGAAATAATTGTTTATATTGTGCTATTACGTTTAAACATTACTTGAACGTGAATCTCTAACTTGTCCTGAATATTATGAGAACAATTTGAAACTTTAAAGAAACAAAAGTGGATTTTTGTTGTTGTTTTTTGATTTTTTGAGACAGACTTGCTATGTAGTTCAGACTGGCCCTGAACTCACTGTGTAGCCCAGGCTGGACTCATACTCGAGGTGATCCTCCTGGCTCAGCTTCCTGAGTGCTGGTATTACAGGTGTGCACCACCATGCTGGGCTATAATGGCTTATTTTTTGTAATACACCTTAAAAAGTATAATTTTATTATAATTTGGGGGAAAAAAAGCTTTCAATTTTTACAAAAATTTCTATTAGAACTATCTTAAATACTCAAAAAGAATGACTTACTCTCAGAAATCAACTTTTGGCCTACACCTTATCTCAGCACCACCCCGCAAAACCCAGAAATAACCAGTGTGAACTCATGCAGTATGTCATTCTATACTTTTCTGTGATTTCTGTACATTTACAGAAATAAGTACTTATTCTTTTTTTTTTTTTTTTTTTTTTTTTTTTTTTGTGGGTACCAGGGGTCGAACTCAGGACCTTGAACGCCAGCAGGTGCCCGTGCCGCTGAACGATATCACAGGCCCTTTTTTTTTGTATGTGGGTACTGGGAGCCGAACTCAGGACTCGCGCTTGCCAGGCAGGCGCTTATGCCGCTGAGCTGTCTCACCGGCCCCCAAAATAAGTGCTTACTCTAAAATAATGTGAATCTGCTAAGCTTTTTACTCACTATATTTAGAATACCACTCTAGGTTAATAAATGAAGCATAACTTAATTCTATTTTTATTTTAACATAGCTGACCCTGTCTCCAAAAAAAGTTTATGTATATGTTTATATTTATATATAAAATATATACTATATGTTTATATTTATATATAAAATATATACTATATGTTTATATATAAAATGTTTGTTTTTATGTAAAATGTTTATATATAAATACTACATGTTTATATATAAAGTACATATGTTTATGTGTGTTTGTATATAAAATACGTTTATGTTTGTGTAGAATATATGTATCTGTAAGACATGTAAGATGTATATATAGTTAAAATATATATTTTACAAGAGAAAAGCATATACACATTTTAAAGAATTTTGAACCCTATTGTCTGGTGACCTCCAGGAGCATGTACCAATTTATATTCATTACCAATACCAATTTCCCTGCACCTTTGCCAACATTAAGTATTATCTTTTTAAAAAATTATTATTATTATTTTTTTGAGTAGGAAAATTTATTGGGGAATAGGAATGAGTAATAGGAATAGCTCCTGAGAGACAGGAGGGGTCCCGAATGGGTTTGCCCTATTCTTTTTTTTTTTTTTTTTTTTTTTTTTTTGTGGGTACCGGGGGGTCGACCTCAGGACCTCGCGCGCCAACAGGCACCCGTGCCGCTGAGCGATATCACCGGCCCCTTTTTCGTATGTGGGATCCGGGAGTCGAACTCGGGCCCTCACGCTTGCAAGGCAGGCGCTTACGCCGCTGAGCCATCTCACCGGCCCATTGCCCTATTCTTTTAATTAGTCATTAAAATAGAATTTTTTTTTCAGGTATATATTGGCCTGTATATCTTTTCGAATTTGTCTATTCTTTAGCTATTCTTTAGCTTTCTATTGGAGTGTTCCTTTCCCCCTAATGATTAACCAAAAAAAAAAAAAAATTTTTTTTTTTTTTGCTTTTTGAGATGGGACTGGCTTGGCCCAGGCTGGCCTCGAATTGTGGTGATCCTCTTGCCTCAGCCTCTCAAGTGCTGGGATTACAGGTGTGCGCCAGATTTTTTATTTGGTGGAAAATAGCATATTATTATTATTATTATTATTATTATTATTATTATTTGCATATTATTTTAATATACATGTTCCTAATTGCTAATGAACTTGAGCTTCTTTTCATAATTGTCTGGCCATTTGCATTTTTATTTTTGTGAATTGCCTGTTTATTTTTTTTTTTTTGGTCGGTTTATTCTTGGTTTTTTTTTTTTTTTTTTTTTCCAATTTTAATCCTGCTGTGTGAGCTCTCTGCATAACACTAACTGTAGTTTGTTGTATGTATTACAGATTCTCCTAGTCTATGGTTTGCTTTTGTCACAAAGAAATTATTTTGTACAGCCATATCTCTTTTTGAGTGTCCTGCTGTACCAAACAACGTTAAAATCTCTTTTCAGAATTTAAAAAATACTTATATTTATTTTAAAAAGGACTATTTTAGATAAAAACGCCTGTAATATAGCTTAGTGCAAGGCTTCAATCCCCAATACCAATGGGGAAAAAGAGCTCTCTATTCACACCTTCCAGAGAAACATTTTCAGTGTTGCCGTTCACATTTTTAAAAAAAAGAATAAGCTATAGAGTACCAAACATAACCCATCTAAGAAAATCACCAAAAATTTTTCCAGCTATGAAAACATTTGGCTTTAGTTCCTCTTTTTCTATACTTCTGCCTCTTTTAGGCTTAGTGACATCTACTAGTAACCTAATTACTTTCTTATGGAAGATAGTATGGTATGTGGTACTTAGTTGTCACTGATTTTTTTTTTTCCAATCAGAAATTATAGTATCTATAAGCTTGTGATCATTTCAAACTCTGAACGAAGATCACAGATATGTGGGTGCAGGGGCACTCTACCACTGAGCTACATCCCTAACCTTCTTTTTTTAATTTTGAGACAGGGTCTCCTTGAATTGCTCAAGTGGGCCTTGAACTTATGATCCTCCTTCTTCAGTCTCCTAAATAGCTTGGATTAAAGAGGTGTGCTGGCACATTTGACCATAGTTACATTTTTAATAATTTTGAGAGTACGAGAGGGGTGTGATCCTAAAACTGGCTGATGTGAAGAATGAGGAGATGAAAAGGAAACAAACTGAAGAGAAATGATGCTAAATTGAATTTTTTAGTTCATTACTAGAGGTAAGGACACCTTTTTTTTTTTTTTGAGACAGGGTCTCACTGTGTAGTTCAGGCTGGCCTTGAGTTCACTATGTAGCCCAGGCTGGCCTTGATTTTGCAGCAATCCTCCTGCGTCAGCCTCCCGAGTGCTGGGATTACAGGCATACACTGTTTTTATTTATTTATTTATTTATTTGGTACCATAAAAGAATACAAGATAATCAGTTTTGTTGTTTTTTGGTGCTGAGGATTGAACCTTTGGTCTTAGGCATACTAGGCAAGGGCTCTACTACTGAGCTACACCCCCAGCTTAGCAGAATTTTAAAATATAAAATTTTTTATTTTAATCCATTCTCTTAATAAGAACCATTTTTCCCCAGATGTTGTTTTCAGCTCTGGTTAATGGAGTGAGTTTACTCCAGTCTTCCTGGCTATTCATTAACGTATTTGTACTTGACCACTTCAACAAGTTCAGAAAAATTTACTTGTTTGTTGAAACTGCTAAGACCTAGAATTGGAACTATTCTACTTGTAGTATATCTACCAAATGAATTTATTTTTATTTTCAGAAATATTTTTATGGGCCGGGGATATGGCTCAGTGGCCTGGCAAGCATGAGGTCCTGAGTTCAATTACCAGTACCAAAAAAAAAAAAAAAGAAATATTTTTAACTTTAAAAAGGGAAGGGGAGGAGAGGACTTCAAGTAACACAAGAAGCTGAATAAATGTCATAGAAACATTATAACCAGCAAGCAATATTTTATACGGTTAATATATACTGTATGTCTTGTATTTTCTATGCACAATAAAGGGCACATGATCCTTAAAGTTGCAAAAGACAGTGAACTGTTTATCATGATATGCTTTGGAGATTAGCTTTGTTTCAGATGCTTTGCTACCATCACTGGCTTGGCTTCTCTATTCTGGTAATTATTGAGGTTAATTTTGCTCCAAAGATTTCTAAAGTGGCTCTTAGCCCTAAAGTTAGTAGAAGATAGATAAGTAAGTGAGGCTTAGCCTTGCTATCAGAGAATAAGTTGTTAGAGAAAAGCCAGGGAGAAAGTACATGAGGAGAGAAAAACGTTATGATTTGTTGCTATAATATTTAGTTATTAATTTTATCCATAAATTTAAACCATTGATACACTGACTATTAAGAAATTTAGGAAGGTGGCTATTTACTTAATATATATTTTGTGGCCTGTGCTTGGAAGTATAATGAAAAGGCTTACCAGTGTTAATAGGGCAGACAGATGCACAATTTCAACTTTGGTAAATGCAACTTTCAAATAATTGTTTTAGGGCCGGTGAGATGGCTCAGCGGCATAAGCGCCTGCCTGGCAAGCGTGAGGTCCTGAGTTCGACTCCCGGAACCCACATATGAAAAAAGGGCCGGTAATATCGCTCAGCGGCACGGGCGCCTGCTGGCGCGCAAGGTCCTAAGGTCAACCCCCGGTACCCACACACACACACAAAAAAATTGTTCTACGTTAAAAAAAAAAAACAAAAAAACAGGGCCGGTGAGACGGCTCAGCGGCTTAAGCGCCTGCCTTGCAAGCGCGAAGGCCCGAGTTCGACTCCCGGAACCCACATACGAAAAAGGGGCCGGTGATATCGCTCAGAGGCACGGGTGCCTGTTGGTGCGCGAGGTCCTGAGGTCGTCCCCCCGGTACCCACAAAAAAAAAAAAAAAAAAAAAAAAAAAAAAAAAAAAAGAAAGGATAATGAATTCAGTTTGGGATATGTTGAAATTGAGATGCATGTTGGATATTGATCACCGAACACTAATTTAGTTGCTGGGAATACAAAAGTAAACATTCCCTTCCTGACCAACTTATATTCTGGTGGTTGCAAATAGACAATAAACAAATGAGTATAAAATGTCAGAGGTGCGAATAGCCAAATCCATAGACACAGAAAGTAGATTAGTGGTTGCCAAGGACTGTTAATGTGGGAGTGTGGAGAATGACTTCTAGTTGGTGTGCGGTTTCTCTTTGGGGTGATGAACATGTTCTGGAGTTAAATAGTGGTGATGACTACACAACTTTGTTCTAAAACCCACTGAATTGTACACTTTAAAAGGCTGAACTTTTATGTTATGTGAGTTACATCTCAAAATGTCAGGAAATGAAGAAAGCAAAGCGGGGTAAAGAGGGATAAGAAAGGGATAGGACAGTACTATTTTGTATAGAGTAGTCGGGGTGCTTGAGTGGTGCCTAATTTGTAGAGACCTAAGGGAATCAAAGGAGTAAGCCATGGGGGCGGTATCTGGGGAAAGAATTTCCTAGAAAGAGAAAAGGAGGTTACAGAAACATTGAGGCTAGGAAGGTGCTTGGTATGTTCAAGGAATAGTAAAGAGGTTAGTGTAGCTGGAGCAGAGTGGATAGGGAGGAAAGTTGTAGGCTATATAATGCAAGACAGGTATTAAGGGTCTGGGTCATGTAAGGACCTTGGGTTTTATGCTGAAGTGAGAGCTGAGGAGTTATGTATTATTAAATGGACTTTTCTGGCTACAGCATAGATAATAAAGTACAAGAATAAGAGGAAGTCGTGAGGTAATTGAGTCAGACCAAGTGAGATGATTACTTCAGGATGGTGGTTGAGAAGTAGTAAGGAGTGGTAGAATTCTGGATGAGGAGAGAGAAAAGAATAAGGTTGAAGACTCACTTTTCTGAGGGGTAACACAAAAAGAAAATCGCTTAAATATGTAGTAAAGGGCACCAAGAGAGGAGTAGGTGGACTAAAGAGAAGCCAGTGAAGAAAAGAAGCAAGAATAGTGTCAAGAATAGTTTCCTGAAAGTGGTAGTAGTCAGCCATGCCAAGAGTTTAGGAAATTAGGAGTTTATTGGTAATAGCAATTTGAATGGAGTGTTGTGAACAGAAGCTAAGTAGTAATAAATGTAAATAGAGGAAGTGATGGCAGCTAGCAAAGACAGCTTCTACTGTGCTAAGGGTGGTTGTGAAGAGAAGTAGAAGATGGAAGCTAGGAAGGGTTGCAACTAGGAATAGGAATCTTGTGGGGTGAGAAGTTGAAAGTTTTGGAGCCCGAGGGAGAAAAGGGCACTTAATATCCAAAGTTTCTTATTTTCTTGAGCCCAAAGGGACAAAAGGTAATGATAATGTGTATCTGGGAAAGAAATATGGGAAATCCATGACCTTATATAGCCTATTTTTTCTGCAGAGAAATGAACTGTCATTTGCCAAGAGTGAGATACAGGGGAGGGGCTTTAAGAGAACCATTGTAAAGAATTACTGAGTGAAGATTACAAGGACTACTTTTTTATTTTATTTTATTTTTATTTATTTTATTTTATTTTTGGTACCAGGAATCGAACTCACAACCTTGCACTTGCCAGGCAGGCGCTGTGCTGCTGAGCTATATCCCCAGCCCAGAAGGACTAATTTAAAGGAAAAAAAAGTCTCCTGAGTTGCTTGAGGGAAGATCATGTAGGTGTACTAGTCTATATGTTTTGATATTCTCCATCAAAACCTAGAAGCTAATGTTCAGGAATGTTGAAGATGAGTGGTTAGGTTTGTTCAGGATTGGGCACAGTTAACAGGATGAATGTACAGTAATTAGAGAAACAAGGGTAAAGGAATTTTTCATGACACAAGCTCACATTTCATCTTACCCTTGAAGTTATTTCCCACTGGTCTTTCTCTTTTTCATTCTGTACTTTTCTCTGCTTATTCTGCCTTATATATGTTAAAATTTAAATAAATATATGCAGACACTCTTGATATACTTTAAAAAAAAATTTTTTATTTTTCTTTGAGACAGACTTCAGGCTGCTCCTGAACTCACTATGTAGCCCAGGCTGGCCTCGAAATTAGAGTGATCCTCCTGCCCCAGCTTCCACAGTGCCAGGATTACAGGCATGCGCCATCATGCTGGGCTTCTATATATTTTTGTTTTGTTTTGTTTTTTGAGACAGGGTCTTACTATATAGTTCAGGCTGGCCTTGAACTCACTGTATAGCCCAGGCTGGACTTAAATTCATGGCATTCCCCTGCCTCAGCCTCCCAAGTGCTGGGATTACAGGCGTGAGCCAGCATGCCTGGCTAGTATATTTTAAAAAATGGATAAGTACACAGCAAATCACATGAAGTCCTGCCATATCTAGGTAGTGACCACCGTTAATATATTGGTGGTTATTCTTTCAGATATCTCTGCATATACACATCTATTTATTTATACATTTCAGTATGATAGGAGTATATAATATTTCCTGTTTTATTGGCTTACTGATATTAAATATAGATCTATTATAATTTATAACAGCTTCAAGGTATTACATTAACAAAATTTAATTAGTCAATTGTATGGTGATGGACTATTCATTTTATTGTTAACTTATAAATCACTATAATGAACATATTTGTATGGTTATTTCCTGTGAGTGATAATAGCTGGTTATTATTATTTTTTAAATTTATTTATTTATTTTGGGTGATACTGGGGATTGAACACAGGGCCTTTATACTGACTGAGCTATTCCCTCCAACCCATTTTTAATTTTTTTTTAAATTTTGAGGTAGGATCTTGCCAAGTTGCTAAATTGCTCAGGTTAGGCTGGAACTTGTGATCCTCCTGCCTCTGCCTTCCTGAGTGCAGGGTTTATAGCCATGTGAAACCACATCCAGCTACTAGATAATTGGATTGTTGCATCCAGTCTAATTTATACAATTTTGTTATGTTTAATCTAGTGGATAGAGATAATTTGGTACTGGAAACACACATATACCCTTCCTTTTTTTTTTTTTTTTTTTTTTTTTTTGTGGATACCGGGGGGTCGACCTCAGGACCTCGCGCGCCAGCAGGCACCCGTGCCTCTGAGCGATATCACCGGTCCCTTTTTCGTATGTGGGATCCGGGTGTCGAACTCGGGCCCTCGCGCTTGCCAGGCAGGCGCTTAAGCCGCTGAGCCATCTCACCGGCCCCATACATATACCCTTCCTGCCTCCTACTGTGATAAATTTATCCCTCCTAATGGCATGAGATTTGCTGAGCTAATGTATATTGAAAGCATTTAGCACTGTACATTATATTTGTTTGTTTGTTTGTTTGTTTTAGTGTGGGTACAGGGAGTCGAACTCAGGACCTCGCACTTGCGAGGCAGGTACTTATGCTGCTGAGTTACCTCACTGGCCCTAGTTTTTGGTTTTTTTTTTTTTTTTTTTTTTAATTTTAAAGAGAAGAAAAAAAAAAGAACAGAATTTCAGAACAACATAATAGGAGGGTAACAATGGTTAATACATTACGTATTGTTATCTTTAAGTTAGTTATTCAGGGTACAAGATATCAGCATTCAACTGTCCAAACATTACTGGCACAAACCTTTCTCTTCAATGAACTAAGCAAAATTAGTAGTGTATTTATCTTAACCATCTTTTATATAAATACAATTTTTTTCTTTTCCCTTCTTTCTCTTCCCAATTCCCCCATCCCAGTCTCTCTTACCTTTTGACCAGTTTCTTTCTGATTCACCATATCTATTCTACATTTTGGATCTTATTTACTCTTTCAGTTTCTCACACTAGGGAGACAATACGATGTTTACACATGTGCGTCCAGTTTATTTCACTTATGAGTATTTTCTCGAGTTGCATCCATTTACCTATAAAAGTCTCCAGTTTATCCTTCTTTATGGCTGAATAGTACCCCACTGTATAAAAATACCACATCTTTTTTATCCATTCCTCAGTTGATGGGCATTTGGGTTGTTTCCAAGATCTGGCTATTACAAATTACGCTGCTATAAACGTGGGTGCACATATATCGCTGTGGTACGATGTTTTTAATTCTTCTGGGAAGATACCCAGAAGGGGAATAGCTGGGTCAAATGGGACCTCCAGTCCTAGTTTTTTGAGGAATCTCCACATTGATTTCCACAGTGGCTGTACCAGTCGACATTCCCACCAACAGTGGAGAAGGGTTCCTTTTTCCCCACAGCCCCTTCAGCATTTGTTATTAGTTGATTTCTTGATAATAGCCATTCTTTCTGGGGTGAGATGGTATCTCAATGTTGTTTTAATTTGCATCTCTCAAATGACTAGTGATGTTGCACATTTTTTCATATATTTATTTGCCATTTGTATTTCTTCATCTGAGAAATGTGTATTCATCTCAGATGCCCATTTTTGGATTGGGTCTTTAAATTTGGGAGGTCTGATTTTTTTGAGTTCTTTGTATGTTCTCGATAGTAATCCTTTGTCTGAGGAACAGCTGGCAAACATTTTTTCCCACGTGGGTTGTCTCTTCACTCTGTTGGTGGTTTCTCTTGCTGTGCAAAAACTTTTTAATAACATGAGATCCCATTGTTGATTCTTTGTGATAGTTCCTGTGCGGTTGAGGTTTTATTCATGAAGTCTTTGCCTACACCAGTGTCTTCAAGGGTTTTACCTATCCTACCTTCCAGTAGATTTAATGTTTCTGTTTTAATATTTAGATCTCTGATCCATTTTGAATTTAGTTTAGTACATGGTGAAAGATATGGGTCTAGTTTTAATCTTCAGCATGTGCAGAGCCAGTTTTTCCAGCACCATTTATTAAAGAGGCTATCTTTCTTCCAGTGAATGTGTTTGGCACCTTTGTCAAATATAAGGTGGCTTAGTATGCCTGGAGTTGTTTCAGCATCTTCTAATCTGTTCCATTGATCTTCAGGTCTGTTTTTTTGCCAATACCACACTGTTTTTAATCACAGTAGCTTTATAGTATAATTTCAAGTCGGGGATTGTGATGCCCCCTGCCTTGCCTTTGTTGCCCAGAATTGCCTTTGCTATTCTAGGTCTCTTCTGATTCCAAATGAATTTTAGGATTGTTTTCTCTAGTTCTGTGAGATATGCTGTTGGAATTTTGATTGGAATTGCATTAAATCTGTATAACAATTTTGGAAGTATGGCCATTTTCACTATATTGTTTCTTTCTATCCAGGAGCAAGGGATGTCTTTCCATTTTCTTTTGTTTTGGTGGGTACCGGGGTTGACCTCAGGACCTTGCGCGCCAGCAGGCGCCCGTGCCGCTGAGCAATATCACTGGCCCTTTTTTCGTATGTGGGTTCTGGGAGTCGAACTTGGGCCCTCGCGCTTGCCAGGCAGGTGCTTACGCCGCTGAGCCATCTCACTGGCCCTCCATTTTCTGATATCCTCTTCAATCTCCTTTTTCAGAGTACTGTAGTTTTCAGTGTAGAGGTCTTTTACATCCTTTGTGAGGTTGATTTCTAGGTATTTCATTTTTTTGGATGTTATGGCGAAAGGTATCGATTCCCTAATATCTCTTTCAGTGAGTTTGTTATTCGTGTACAGGAAGGCTATTGATTTTTGAGTATTGACTTTGTATCCAGTTACACTACTGAATTTGCTAATTAAATCTAGCAGTTTTTTGTGGAGTTTTTGGGGTCTTCTATGTAGAGGATCATGTCATCTGTAAATAATGATAATTTAACTTCTCCCTTTCCAATCATTATTCCTTTTATTTCTTTCTCTTTTCTAATTGCTCTGGCTAAAGTTTCCAGGACTATGTTGAATAAGAGTGGGGACAGTGGATATCCTTGTCTTGTTTCTGATTCTAGAGAGAAGGCTTTCAGTTTTTGTCCATTTAGTATGATATTGGCTTGATATTGGTTTGTCATAGATAGCTTTTATCAGATTGAGATAAAGACCATCTATTCCAATTTTCTGCAGGGTTTTTTTCATGAATGGGTGCTGAATTTTTTGTTTTTTGAGACCACGTCCTGCTGCGTAGTTCAGGCTGGCCTTGAACTCACTGTGTGTCCAGGCCAGACTCAAAATCACAGCAGTCCTCCTGCCTCAGCCTGTAGCACTGCACTTGTGACCCAGTAGATGTTCAAATGGAGTTTTTTTCCTAGTGGGAAGAGTGATCCAATTCAGTTTGGTAGTATATTCTATCCGGGTGGTCAAATAAGGAATTCAAAAACATTTTTTAATTGGCATTGAGAATTGCATAAATTCATGTAAACCAAACATTTTAAAGTGTACCATTCACAGTATCCAGTCACCACCTGTTTTTCTGGTTCTAAAACATTTTCATCACCTAAAGAAAAACTCTGTACCAGTTAAACAGTGTTGCTCCCCATTCCCACCCTTTTCCTGCCTCCTGTCCCTAGGATCTACCAATCTGGATTTACCTATTCTGGGTTTACCTGTTATATTTCAAGTAAGTAAAATTATACAATATATGACCTTTTTTTCATTTTTTGTTTGTTTTTTGTTTTGGATGGTGGGGGTGCTGGGGATCAAACCCAGAACCTAATACATGGTAGGCAGATGCTGTACCACCAAGTTACACCCCAACCCAGGACAGTGTTTTTGAAGTTTGTCCACCTTGTAGCACTTATTAGTAATACCTCATTCCTTTATATAGATGAATACTGTTCAATTGGTGGACATTTGACCTGTTTTTGGCTTTTGTTAGTAGTGTTGCTGTTTTCATGCTGTGAATGTGAATGTGCATGTGTTTGAGTACCAAATTTAATTCTTTCTTTTTCGAAAAAGTAATCCTTTACTGGATTCTTTAATTCTTTTTTACTTCCTTTAAAATTCTTAAACAGGTATGATTGTTAAGTTCTGTAAAAGTTTATTTTTTAATAGGAAATATTTTTGTACTGTATCCTTATTTCACCATCTGGAAGATCAGGTACTTACCCACCTTTGGGTATTGGAGGCAGTTTGTTTCTCATTAAATTTGCCTTTGGGGGGTGGTATATGATCAAGAAAGTGGAGAATACTAAATTCTTTTTTTTTTTTTTTTCTTTTTTCTTTTTTTTTTAGACAGGCTGGCCTCAAACTTGCTCCTCCTGCCTCAGCCTCCCAAGTGCTGGGATTACTGGGATTATAGGTGTCACCCTGCCCAGTCTAAGAATACTGAATTTTTTTTTTTTTTTTTTTTTGTGGGTACCGGGGGTCGACCTTAGGACCTCGCGCGCCAGCAGGCGCCCGTGCCGCTGAGCGATATCACCGGCCCTTTTTTCGTATGTGGGTTCCGGGAGTCGAACTCAGGCCCTCACGCTTGCCAGGCAGGCGCTTACACCGCTGAGCCATCTCACCGGCCCCTGAATTCTTATTTTAGTATTTAAACTCATTTTACTAAGTTTCTTCAGTAAAGACATCTTTTGTTTTCCTCTCCTTTCATTCCATAAAAATAATCTGAGTCTTCCAGCCTTAGTGTTGGGATAGATAACTCAGGTGCCCACAGGGCATAGACAGTGTTAACACAAATCACTGAAATTGCTAAATGGTACTTTTGTAATTGGAGAGAACACTGGGGTGAGAGGGCAGCTCCATCTTTTATTGTGGGAATATAGGTGTAGTGTTGCCAGATCTTATGATATGTCAAAAGAAGGCAAAAGCCTGGATTTTTATGTAATATGTGATAGTTCAATGTTGACAGTTTAATCAAAATGTTTTAGAACAATGTGAAGGCCAGAGGGAACACAGATGTGTACTGTAGGAAGTACAAGACCTGTTAGAAAAACAGTATTTTGAAGTGAAATTAAACTCACTTGAAGTGGGCATGATTGCCATTGGAATAAAAGAAATAATGCCCATACAGTATCTCAGTAACCTCCTTATTGCATACCCTTTTCGGGTAGGAATTACGACTTTCATTTGTGTTATTAGTAGCTCCAATTAATATAATAATAGTTTTAGGTGTTTTATGCACATTACTAAGAGCTGACAACTCCACAATGTAGATAGGTATTACCACTTTTTAAATAAATGAGATGACTGAGTTTTCCTATATTAAGTAACTTGCCCAGGGGAACACAAAAAATGGGATCAAGCTATAACGAGATTTCAGTACTGTCTACCTGAGCTCTTTCATAATGACATACTACCTATCTCATTTGTTACAAACAGTATTGGTATATAATAGTACCTCAGATCCCCCCCAAAGAAAACAAAACAGAAAACAATAGTATCCCACTTACATGCAGAGGATACATTCCAGAATTCTTACTGGATGCCTAAAACTACAATAGTGCCTAGCCCTAGTATGCTTTTTTTTTCCTATATGTGCATCCCTGTCATAATGTTTAATTTATAAATTAGGCACAGTAAGAGATTATCAACAAAGCTAATAATTAAATAGAGCAGTTATAACATACTGTAATAAAATTGCTATTATCACTACTTTTGCCTTTTGGGACCATTTTTAAGTAAAGTAAGAGTTACTTGAACACAGAACTATGATACCTTGGCAGTCAATCTGGTAACCCAGACTGCTACTAGGTGACTAGAGGATGGGTAATACATATAGTGTGGATATGTGAGACCAAGGGAGAATTCACATTCCATGAGCTGGATATTGTGAGATTTCTTTGCACTACTTAGTACAGCACACAAATTTATGAATTGTTTAGTTCTGTAATTTTCCATTTAATATTTTTGGACCATGGTTGACCCTGGATAACCTAAATGTGGGAAAATGAAACCATGGATAAAGAGGGGCTGTTGATTGACATAAGGATTAACTGTTTGCTTTGTATAATGTTGTGCACATTTTGAAGAAGCCCTGTGATTATCCTTTTCCTTCCTTATCCCCCTTTGGGTAAAAAAAAGTTTATAATAATGTTTGAAACACCTACTAATTATCTGCTATATATAATCATAATTTTGACTTTCTAATCAAGCCAAATGAGAAATTATGTCTTGTTTAATAATAATGATGACCTTTAGTACTAGAATTTTTTTTTTAATGTGGGTACCGGGAGTCGATCTCAGGACCTTGCACTTGCCAGCAAGCGCTTGTGCCGCTGAGCGATATCACCGGCCCTTTTTTTCCTTTTTGTGGGTTCTGGGAGTCGAACTCAGGACCTTGCGCTTGCCAGGCAGGCGCTTATGCCACTGAGCTATCTCACTGGCCCAGTACTAGACTTTTAATCTGTGTCTTAATCCTGATTTCTCCCATATGATACATTTCTCCTACATGGTCTGCCAGGCCTGGTGGCCCATGCCTGTAATCCCAGCACTCAGGAGGCCGAGGCAGGAGGATCACCGTGAATTCAAGGCCAGCCTGTGCTACATAAGCGAGTTTAAGGCCAGCCTGCACTACATAGTAAGACCCAGCCTCAAAAAAGCTCAAAAAATTAAAAAATAAAAAAATTAAACAAATGGGCCTTAACTATTAAGTAGGTGTAGGATTTTTCACATGCCTTTTAAACATCTGCTTCTAGAGCATTGCCACTGGCAAACAAAAATAACTGAATTCTCTTCTAGGACACATTGAATCCATCCCTCAATTTAAGTCCCTCAACTTTTCACCTATTTGTCTAAAAAATTTATTTTGATCTTCTGATTTTCTTTTTCTTCTCCATCCCTCCCTCCTTCCCTCCCTCCTTTCTTTATTTCTTTGTTTTCCTTTCATGCCAGTGGGGGAAATTCCCAGTCTCTATTCTAAGACACTTTCAGATCTCCTAACTTGATATTGTGGCATACTTTTTTCTCTTTTTTTAATATTTTCCTATTCTCCTTTTTTATTATTCCCTTTCCTGTGTTTGTTTTGCTCACAGCAGGAATTGTCAAACTAATTTTAATCATGATTTCTATAGGGGTATCTCTGCATTTGATATATTTCAGAAAGTACTTAAAAAAATTAGAAGATTAATTCCACATAATAGTATAATACTGTTAAGGGTCGGGGGTATAGCTCTGTGTCAAAAGCACCTGCCTGGCAAGCGCCAGGTCCCGAGTTCGATTCCCAGTACAAAAAAAAAAAAAAACAACCAAATAGTATAATACTGTTAACAGTGTACTAGAACATTTGTTTTATTACTATACTAATCTCAACGCCTACACCATTCAGTTAACCCTTAACCCTTTGTTAGTGCACATTCCTATAGGAAATTCACTTATGATTATGAAGTCAGATCTGATGTTTTCTTAAATCTCTTATATGTCCTCCTTTGGATCTTTTTTTTTTTTTTTTTGCGGGTACCAGGGGTTGACCTGAGGACCTCGCGTGCCAGCAGGTGCCCGTGCCGCTGAGCGATATCACCGACCCTTTTTTTGTATGTGGGTTCTCGGGAGTCGAACTCGGGCCCTCGCGCTTGCCAGGCAGGTGTTTACGCCACTGAGCCATCTCACCAGCCCTCCTTTGGATCTTTAAGTTTTTCCTTATTAGTGGCTATTTTCTTTATACTGTCTAATATGTACAATTTTTTCTTCCACTCAATAAAATAAATCCTTTATTTGGCCCTGCGTTAAGCATCCTTTTCCTTCTTTTTTTTTTTTTTTTTTTTTGGTTGGGGGACAGGGTCTTACTGTGTAGTTCAGGCTGGGATTATAGCATGCACCACCATGCCCAGCTTTTTAACCTTCTTTTTGGAAGGACTTTTTGGAGGAGTATTTTTATTGATTCTGCATTTATTTCTCCACTTGTATTTGGACTTCAACTCTTCACCCTTCTGGCTTTCTTTTTGTTTTTTCGAGACAAGGTCTCCTCTCCTATGCCCTTCTGGCTTCTATCCCCATCACTTCCTTGGTACTTCTTTGGCAAAATATCAAGAAGTACCATTTGCCACATCAAATAGATGCATTCTTTCAAGTTCTTCCTTTTTTGAACTAAATTAAGACATTTTCGCTTTTGGCACTTCTCTTCCAAGACTGTTCTTTCTTGACACTACTCTTAGTGGCCCTCCCCACTTCTTTCTTGGCTTCTTTTTCCATTCTGATACTTCTGCCTCTTTTTCTTTATATGATCTGCTAGCAACCTATGTGTTCCCACAGCTGTTTTCTTGCCCATTTATGCGCCCTTCAAATGTGCCTGTTTGTGTCAAGCTCTGTGTTATTGCCGAGGAGAAAGTGTGAATGAGACTGACTCAGTTACTGTCTTTATGATGTGTATAGTCTAACTGGTAAACACATACAGGTAAACTGGCAATTACTGAACAATGTGTGCTAAGTATTCTTGTGAGGAGAGTAAGAGAGGTAGCTAAGATTGAAGTGGTCAGGAAAACGTGGTTGGAAAGAATAGTTGAAAGGGGCTGTGTAAGGTGTTATTTACAAAGAAGTAAAGGTGACTGGAGGACTGAGAATCATTGTATCTTGATGAGGATATGAAGGGAAAAAGGAGAATGGAGAAGGAATGATAAGTCTACAACAGAGTTGTAAAGTAGACTTTCATAAATACTCAACAAATATTTAATAAGTACTTTTGTTTTATAGCTATACTGCTATAAAATGATTATGAATTTTAATAACCTAGCCTTCACTGTTCTGCCATGAACAGTGAAAGCTAAGTTTTAGTACCTGAGGCCAGGCGTGGTGGCGCGCGCCTGTAATCCCAGTAATTCCAGCAGTTGGGAGGCTGAGGCAGGAGGATTGCCATGAGGTCAAGGCCAGCCTGGACTGCATAGTGAAACCGTGTTTCCAAAGAAAAAGTGTTTGAGCTGTATCTGCTTATTGCTATTGACTGCTGTATGATAGGTTTAAACTGGCTTTATTAATTCTGGTTCAATAGCATCTTTTCAAAGACTCAATCCAGTTCCTTCCAGTGCCCCTCCCTCAGTATTGGGGATGGAACCCAGGGAGTGCTAAGCTATGTCCCCAGCACTTATTTATTTATTTATTTATTTTTATATGCGGGTACTGGGAGTCGAACTCAGGACCTCACACTTGCCAGGCAGGCACTTATGCCGCTGAGCTATATCACCGGCCCTAATTTATTTATTTATTTATTTATTTTTTTTTTTTTTTTTTTGAGACAGAGTCTCACTAAATTCCCCAAGCTGACCTTAAAATTGCGATCTCCTCTTCAGCCTCCCAAATAGCTGGTATTACAAGTGTACATTGCTTGCCTGCCTTCAAATAGTCTTATTGATTACTCAAGACTCCTGCCTCCTGTCTCTCCTCTTTAAGGATAGTCAGTATCGTATAGCCTAGCGCTACTCTAAATGTTTTATTCCTGTGTTTGTGTAGCCCTGTTTCAAATAGATTTTCAGTTTTTTGAGGACAGTAACTACTGTGCCTTCTTCTGGGGGTGGTGCTTGGGGTTTGGGGGGTGTAGTGCATAGTAGGCAAGCCTTCTACAGTTGAGTCATAACCCCAGCCCACTACTGTGTTCAATTTCTCTTACATCCTTTTTGCCATAAGTATAAAGTATAATACTTGCATATGTACTGAGTGTTTTGTATTGTTTTGTTTTTTTGTGGTTTTGAGACAGGGTTTCACTGTACAGTTCAGGCTGACCTTGAACTTACTTCAAAGCCCAAGCTGGCCTCGAATTCGCAGCAATCCTTCTGCCTCAGCCTTACAAGTAGCTGCAATTACAGGTGTGCACCATGTACCTGGGCTCTCCTCAAGGTTTAAAATTTTAGGTAATCTAACCAGACGTGGTGGTACATGCCTGTAATACCAGCCATTAGGGAGGCTGGGGCAAGAGGATCATAAATTCGAGTTCTGCTGCTGCAACTTAGTGACACCCCATTTCAAAAAAAAAGGGGGGGTATAGCTCAGTGGCAGAACATCCCTGGGTTCCATCCCTAGCACCACTCCCCCCAAAAAACAAAAGGAATGGATAATCTACAGAAGACAGTGGTTTGCTTATTTGCCATTCTTTCCTAGAGTCTTTTAAAAATAAACATTAACCGTGTATACATAAAGAGGTAATAAACTAAAGTTGATCCGTCTTCATTCTGAGGTTGAGTTTCATGCTTTAAAATAATGGCTCTTAGCCAGAATCACCTATGGTACTTAACCAGGATCAACCAGGATTGATACCATTTCCTGTAAATCCTTATTCAGTAGTAGGTCTGTGATGGAATCCTAGATACCTTCATTCAGGGAAAGAAAATACACATTTCCACGTGTAATTCTGATATTCCCTATGGACTCCACTCTCTTAAGAGGCAGAAATAATGAACTTGGTGATTTGTTCATTTTCACTCATGGTAGACAAATACTTTTGATCTCTATAAACATTGGCTTATTTCTTCAAGTATGAAATTCATGTCCTCCTCTTGCTTATTTTTGATAATCTTTGTAGAGTAGAAAAGACAAGGTGTGCCATGTTGAATTATTTGACATATTTTGACTTGAAAGTAGGAAAAAGTTCATGTTATATAAATAAAAGGAAGAAAATTGGTAGGAAGTAACTTGTTTAAGTTTTTTTTTTTTTTTTTTTTTTGTGGGTACCAGGGGGACGACCTCAGGACCTCGCGTGCCAGTAGGCGCCCGTGCCACTGAGCGATATCACCGGCCCCTTTTTCGTATGTGGGATCCGGGAGTCGAACTTGGGCCCTCACGCTTGCCGGGCAGGCGCTTAAGCCGCTGAGCCATCTCACCGGCCCTTGTTTAAGGTTTTTAAAATCACTAAAAACAAAGACCTAAAATATGAGAACTATTTTTTGTTTGTTCATTAGGAAAAAATGGTAGTTTCGATGATAATGAGGTAGGAAGATACAATGTGGGGGATAGAATATTTGGGTTGAAAATACCATAAGAAAACTAACATTTTTAGTTTAGATGGTAGGACATTGATATACTGACAGCAAGGGTTTTTGGAGAGGTTTTTTGTTGTTCAAAAATTTTTTTTGCATTTCCTAAGATTATGAATATGAAACAGGTATTAATATTTCAGAATTATTCAGATAAAATCAATCAAGATAGATGATTTATTCTTTTTATTTGTTTGAGACAGAGTCTCACTACCCTATTTCCCCCAAAATAAGACATAATTGGAAAATAAGCCCTAGCATGATTTTTCAGGATTCTTGCAAGCCCTACCCAAAAAATAAGCCCTGGTTGTCAGGCATGGTGGCACACGCCTGTAAGTAATCCCAGCACTCGAGAGGCTGAGGCAGGAGGACTGCTGAGTTCAAGGCCAGCCTGGGCTACGTAGTGAGTTCAAGGCCAGTGTGCACTACATAGTGAGACCCTGTCTCCAAAAAAGAGAGAGAAAGAGAGAGAGGAGGGAGAAAGGGAAGGAGGGAAGGAAGGAAGCAAGGAAATTATAAAGAAGCCATAAAATATTACTCAATGTTATGTGGATCCTCTGTTACTTAAGAGTTTTGTTTCTTCTAGAAGTGACTGAAGTAATTTAGAAAATACAGAAATAAAAATATAGATAATTGTAATAATTGAATGATATGTTCTGTTCTGTATTTTGTGCTAATAAATTATTTAGAAAGTATTTGTGAAGTTTTTAGTGAAAAGTGAAAAGTAATGCCTAGTGGAAAGAATTTATGATATGATATAATAAAATGTCTATGGAATTCCAGTTTTCTTTTTCCCCATGTTGGTATAATGTATACTGCTGTATATTATTTGTATTTCCTTAGAACACTAGATTGTTTTAGGAAAACATTAATAAAATATAATCTGGAAGAAGCAGTATGAATAAGTAAAAATGTGACAGCAGACTGTTAAATTGGCTTAAACTTAGAAACTGAGAAAAATTTGTTAGAACAGAGTATTACCTACTAGTTATTCTTGGACTCCATAATCTTTCAGGAACCAAATATTCAGTCGACCTGCAGCCAGTACATTTTTCCAGCAGTGATGCCAAGTATGATGACTGTCAAGTCTGAAGTGTTTTTAACAAAACAATGCTGACTCTTCAATGCAGAACTATGTTGGCATATTAGAGATACCAGGCACTTTGTTTTAGAATATTTGATGTGAAACCATGGCCTGGAGTTCAACAGCCGATTTAGATAGTTAATGAAAAGATGAAAGAATAAGGCAGTTATTTCTAGACATTTTTTTTTTTTTTTTTGTGGGTACCGGGGGTCGACCTCAGGACCTCGCGCGCCAGCAGGCGCCCGTGCCACTGAGCGATATCACCGGCCCCTTTTTCGTATGTGGGATCCGGGAGTTGAACTCGGGCCCTCGTGCTTGCAAGGCAGGCGCTTACACCACTGAGCCATCTCACCGGCCCTAGACATTTTTTTTAAAAGTTTAAAATGTTTAGCTGCCTTATGATAACATTATGTTTAGAGTTAAAAAGAAAAAAAAATGGTAAACTCTTCATATTTAAAACAAGATATGGGGCCGGTGAGATGGCTCAGTGGCTTAAGCGCCTGCCTGGCAAGCACGAGGGCCCGAGTTCGACTCCCGGAACCCACATACGAAAAAGGGGCCGGTGATATCGCTCAGCGGCACGGGCGCCTACTGGCGCGCAAGGTCCTGAGGTCGACCCCCCGGTACCCACAAAAAAAAAAAACAAAAAACAAGATATAAGTACTTACAAATGGATGTTTCAGTATTGTCTGCGTCTGATACCAGGGAGCGTTCATTGTTTAACTATTATGTGTTTTGTTTGTTCCCCCTCCACCCCCTGCCATTTCTTGGGCTTGAAGCCAAAGCCTTCACACTGAGCTTCATCCTCTACTTTCGTGTTTATTTACTTGATTTGATTATATATTTTAGTGAAAAAGAATACCCATGAATACGCTGTCAGCCCCAACTTATTTCTGCTCTTCGTCTTTCTTGTTTCTTACCAAGGAAACCACCCTCCTAAAATTTATATTTATCATTCCTTTTTTTTGTTCTATGACATATGCTTTTCATTTTTTAACTGTAACACATTTTTCACCTTTTTTACTGGTAAAATCTACCTCATAAGATTGTTTTGAGGGGCTGGGGATGTAGCTCAGCAGCACAGTGCCTGCCTGACAAGCGCAAGGCCCTGAGTTCGATTCCTGGTACCAATAAAACAAAACAAAAAAAGATTCTTTTGAGATTAGATGAGGAAAATGTATGTAATGAGATTTTTCGCAGTGCCAGGCCCCTCAAAATGCTCAGTATGTGGTGGGTATATATAGTTGTGTGTTAACTAATGTTGTTTGCTGAGTGAGAAGAGCAAGCAAAACATCTGTCTTTTTCTAGCTGTTTCCTTTGATTTGTCTCCCTGGACTCTTCTGGAGAAAGTGAGAGGGGAATGGTTTTAGGGTCTTTTCATCTCTTCCTGGAACAGTCAGTAACAGAAGGAATCAGTAGAGAACGAGGTTTGGGTGATCAGCAGCACTATTAAGTTATCAGTTTTTTCTTTACTATCCTGTGTCCCCAGGATAGCATTTTTGTCTAGTTTGACTTGGTGCACTGTAGTGAAATTCCTCCACTCCTTCATAGCCAATGTTGAAGAAAAAATAACTGAATTAACCCAGAAATAATTGGTGACATAAATGAATCAATTAGTTTACATGGGTACTTAAGCAATACACTTATATTGGGATTTTGGTCAACTAAAATTCATAATGAACCATGGGTGGGTTGATTAAACGTTATTTTACAAGTACTAACAGCATTAACAGGAAACAATCACCTTGGTTGGCAGACTGAGGAAATAATTCCTTAGAAAACAAAGAGAACTTCTAGATCAAAAAAAGAGTGGAAGAGTAAATGCATATAAGTGCTGTGCACTTTTTAGTATGTTTTTTTTTTTTTTGTGTGGGTACCGGGGGGTCGACCTCAGGACCTCGCGCGCCAACAGGCACCCGTGCCGCTGAGCGATATCACCGGCCCCTTTTTCGTATGTGGGATCCGGGAGTTGAACTCGGGCCCTCGCGCTTGCAAGGCAGGCGCTTACGCCGCTGAGCCATCTCACCGGCCCACTTTTTAGTATGTTAATAGTATATTAAGATTATTAATTCTAGCCGGGCTTGGTGACTCATGCCTGTAATCCCAGCAGTTAGGAGGCTGAGGCAGGAGGATTGCTGCTAGTTCAAGGCCAGCCTGGGCTACATAGTGAACTCAAGGCTAGCCTGAACTACACAGCGAGACCCTGTCTCAAAAAAAAATAGCTAATCCCAGCATTCTGAGTGGGTGAGACAAGAGGATCACAGGTTCCAGCCCAGCCTGGGTAATTTAGAAATTTAGTGAGACCCTGTCTCAAAATAAAAAATAAAAGGTGCTTGAGATAGCTCATTGTGAAGGTTCTGGGTTCAATTTCCAATTACCCCACCCCCCACCCCCGCACATGCCAAATATACACATGTGTGCATGCACCTATGTGTTAGTCTGTATCCATCCCTCTTTTTTTATTTTTTTGGTACCAGGAATCGAACTCAGGACCTCAGGACTCAGGACCTGCCTCAGGACCCAGGGAGGTGCTGTGCTGCTGAGCTATTTCCCCGGCCCTGTATCCATTCCTCTTAAGCCTCTGTCATTTGCAAAATTAAAAATCTTGGTTCAAGTTGATAAGTAACCATTTTCCTTCAGATTGAACCCATATATTTTTGAGTCCTTGCTGTTGGTTAGAAGTCAACTTTTTTTTTCAGATTTCTTTTTTGTTTGGACACAAAAAAAATAGATTTGAGTGTTTCTCTTTGTATCAAAAGAACTCTTGGTTTCAGCATGGATTGAGAAAGGTTAATTGTATTAAAGTGAATACTTGGTGATAATGCCATATAATTAGATTCTATTTCCCCTCCTATATTATTTGAGAGATAGAAGTAATTTCCTTAAACGTTTAGCAACATTTTAACAAGCTGAAAATTTTCAGCTAGGTATATATATATATATATATATATATATATATATATATATGTTCAGATAGATGCCAGATTTGCCAGGTGCTTTCAAGATGAACATTTGGAGTATTAGGTAACATGTTTGTTTATTTGTGGTACGTTGTGCATGCTAGGCAAGCACTCTTGCCACTGAGCTGTATATCCCCAGCTCAGATAACGGGATTTTTGAAGGGAAACTTTAAAATTTATTCTTTACTGTGAATGAAGATCATTTAAGAGTACAGCATCTAATTTTACCTTTCCTTCTTTACCTTCCTGATCCCTATCTACATCAAAGTTAGGATTAACTGGAGGATCAAGGTATTTATCAACTCAGTAATTGTTACCAAGGATAAAATGCCTTACAATGCTACCTTTGTTTTTCAGTCACTCATGAAGATAATTAATAATCTTTAGTTAGTTATTGGAGTTTTTGGTTTCTTGGAATAGTAGGCAAGTCCCGTGAACTTTGGCTTCAGTTCTTTTGAAAATAGGCAAATGCTTCTAATCGGTCTTTTGAAGTTCCTTGCAGTACTGATTCTACTACCTTTAGAGACTATTTTGAAAATTATTTACATCCAAAAAACAAGAATGATATTCACAAAAGTTTATAGTAGATACAAATCTAATTTTATGAATAAAGTATTATAAAATAGTTTATAAAGATATGAGATTCTTTAATCTGGGATGTAAAAGTAATCATAATTTAAGTAGGTGTTTATGCTTCTTGGTTTATGAATATGCTGTATTTCTGCCTTTCTAGGTGACTCAAAGTAAGAGAAGTAGTTTCTTGAGCTATGACATTCCCTTTAGCTTCTTTAGGAGGGAAAAATGAATTATCATAGGGATGAATTAAAGTATCTTCACTAGGGCTGGAGATGTGGCTCAGTGGTAGAGTTCTTGCCTTGCATGCACAAGGCCCTGGGTTCGATCCCCAGCACTACCAAAAAAAAAAAAAAATATATATATATATATTTATATTTATATTTATATTTTTATATATTATATTATATATATTTATATATAAATATATATATATATCTTCACTAAAGAGTATTGAATAAAAGAGCAGGTTAGACTAATGTAATGGTTAGAGAAGCCAGTTTAAAGCTGATGCATGTGCTATTTCATGTGTAAAAGATGGCAAATTCTGTTACAAAGGAAGATTTTGGACTATCTTGGGGTGTTTTTTGTTTTTTGTTTTTTGTTTTTTCTTCTGTCTAGTTTTACCCAGTTTTAAAATTTAATGCCCTTTTTTTTTTGCCAGATGTGGTGGTACGTGCCTGTAACCCCAGCACTCTGGGAGGTTGAGGCAAGAGAATGCAAGTGAGAGTACAGCCTGTGCATCTTACTGAGACCTTGTCTCAAAATAAAAAATAAAACAGGGCTGGGGATGTAGCCTAGTGTGAAATCCCTGGATTCAATTTCCAGTGCTGCAAAGAAAAGAAAAGAACTTTTTCTAGAGGCTATCTTGAACATAAGGAATAAAGCCAAAAAATAAAACCAGGGAGTAGAATTGATGGAAAATTTATTCTTTGGTTTTTAATAAAATCATATGTAAAAAATTTACTGAATTTTTTTACAACATTCATGTATGGGGTTGATTTTTGTGAATATACTTCTCAGGAGAGAAAAGGCATTTCATGCACATATAATTAGGTTGTTGACTGACTTAAAAATTTTTTTTCTCTTCCTAATTCCCCCTACAGAATCTGTCTATGATCTTCTCCCAAAGGAGTTACAGTTACCTCCATCTAGAGAAACATCTGTAGCATCAATGAGTCAGACAAGCGGTGGTGAGGCAGGCTCGCCTCCTCCAGCTGTAGTTGCTGCTGGTATGCATTTCATTTTATTCTACTAAAGAAAACCTGGGGTATTATCTGGCCAACATGAACAGTGCTGGCATAGTTCATACCAAAAAGAGTGTGATTTGAGGGTTTGTTTAGTAAAATATTTATCTTTAACATTATAATTTTTCAATGTAATTTTCTTGACCTAATTATTATTCCTTAATTTCACATTGACACATCTGTAAGTGCTGTCTTCTAAAATGGACTTTGTCATTAAATATGGAAATGTTTAAAACTGTTTTATTGACTGCACACACAAACGTTAAATATAGGCTATGAATAGAAAATTGTATTTGAATTTCTATTTAACAATTATGTTTAAAGACTTGCTGAAAGGGAAACATTGTGTGTTCTGAAAAAAGGACTCAAACTCTCAAGTCTCTTTTCTGTTTGTAGCATGTTGCTGTAACCTTTTCCCTATATTTAAAAATATTTGCAACATACTTACTTTAATTGAAAATAATGGAAGATTTGAATACATTTATATAGATATTTTTATCAGTGAAAAAGTATGGAAAGAATGTTTGAAATTTATCATTTATTTTTACTCAGCCCTCAAATCATACACTTTATAACGATGTAAGATTGGTTCAGATGTTTATTTTGAAATAGAACAAAAGATTGACAGATAAGCTAACAGTAAAAAAAAAGTGTTAGTAATAAATTGGTTTCCCCAACTGTAATTCTTTTTTTTTTTCCAGTTGGGTATATAGGTTACTAAATGTGTTTGCTTTAGAAAAAGGGAAAATTACACATTTTGAAATTTTATCTGTCATTGTAATGAGAGGTTTCTTGCCTAATATGATACTTCTCATCTTTTAAAATGGTTCTTAACATCCATCAGAGAATTGTTTTCCGTAAATTCTTTCAGTTTCAAAAAGAGAACAGTGAACTGGAAATTGGGATTTAAATGAGGCTATTGGTACTATAACTTAAGGTATTTTTCTCATATGCAGTAATCTATGTACCATTAACCTGTGTACCAATCTTGCCCAAACTGTATAAAGTGGTATAAGTCCTTCCTGGTTGAGGGCAAGAAACTTTAAATATGATGAAGAAACTTATTTGTCTTGCTCACTGTTCATGCGTTGCCAGACATTCTCTAACAGTTACTGTGGATTTAACTGTGAAGTAAGCGAACTTTTTTGTGATCAAATTGATAAGATGATCTGGTTCATTTTATATCCTCTGAGTTCTAAGATGGGGTCTGAATATTTTTCTGGAATTTAAGGTTTTAAATCTGTTTTAAAAATTGTATGAAATAATAAAATGTGAAATAAAATATTTCTATGAGATATTTCACTTTAAATCCACATGTAGAAATTGACTAACTGACTTCTTTTGTATCTTTTGAGATTGTTTTTTAAAGACATGTCGAATCTGTATAGAACTAAAAGTCTGTTTCTTCTGTGCTTTTTAACATCTGTTTTCAGTAGATTCAGTTCCTTTTAAAAGCTGAAAAAAATGTTAGGTTTGGAAAAAGAACAGTTCTCCCTTGTAAATAATTCCAAACTCAATTTCAGAAATTCTAATGTATAAGTATTAAAATTTACTGATTTTGGGTCACTAACATAATGTTAGCCCTCTCCCCTCATATAGTTGAAATCATTTCCAGATTTGTAAATTATAGCAATGAATTTAAAAATCATGAAAATGAGAATTTTGACCAGGAAAATATTCTGAAACAGTAAATTCTTAGTATTTGACAATAATTATTGACTTTTTAAGGATAGTGAAAAGAATAAGGACTCAACCTTGAAGGTTTTGTTACATTCTCAAAGATTCTATGATCTAAAGATAGAAAGATCTCATTTGTAGTCTATTTTTTAATGATTTGCTTTTAGTAACTATCATAGTTTATCTTGCCATTCTAATGTCTTATTGGTACAAGGATTCCTTTATTATATACCATTATAGATTAGACAGTTTAAATTACAGATAATTATTGTAGGGAAATAAGTTAGTATATATCATTAGAGTCACATTTTTATTTGATATGTTAATATCCATGGTGATATGACTATCAAAGAGATTCACAGTATATTACCAAGTTACTCATTGTTTTTTTTTTTTTTTGGCCAAAAGACTAGATGCCTAGGGAAATGCACATTAATTTAAACTTTCATGAGTTTAAAAAAAAAAAAATGTAGCATTTGCTATTTAAATATGAAATGCAGCCGGGCATGGTGGCACATGCCTGTAATCCCAGCACTCGGGAGGCTGAGGCAGGAGGATCACTGTGAGTTTGAGGCCACCCTGGGCTACATAGTGAACTCAAGGCCAGCCTGGGCTACACAGTGAGACCCTGTCTCAAAAAAAAAAAAAAAAAAAAAAAAAAAAAAGATGCATAAAAATGATGACTCTTGATGTAGTTAATTCTTCAGAGTTTTGAAGGAGCTGGATTGGCTGCTATCAGGTATGAGGGCCTGGTGGGAACAGACTTCTAGTTCTGCCATAAAGGTTTGTGTTTCACAAGTTTTAAATCAATTTAAATTTTAAAGTTTAGAGGCTGGTCATGTGGGTGTTCATGGACATTCTTTGTTATTTCGTTATTTCAGTATGTTTCTCAGATTCACCAATGTAGATTTCTTTTTCCTTCTTCACATAAAACTGAGGGCATAAATAAATATGATGCTGCTAATCCACAATCCAGAATATTGGGTAAAAGAGTGTCTCAAGCCCCTCAATCTATGCCTTTACACACTTCATCAGCGTCTAACTGTGCATGATAGCACATATCTGTAACACCAGCACTCTAGGAGTCTGAGGTAGGAGGATTGCAAGTGTTAAGGTCAGTTTGAGCAATTTAATGACTTAATGAGACCCTATCTGAAAAATTAGTAAAAGGGCTGGGGATGTAGCTTAGTGCAAAGGTCCTGGGTTCACTCCCCAGTATCACCAACCAACCAACCAAACAGAAAACTTTTTATTCTCTGAGTCCCAGTAGACAGGGTTGGGGAGAGAGGAGCTTATATGTAATTCCTGTTTTCCACCAGGCCATGTCAGAACCTAGGAGGTATAGTTGAGTGTTACCAGCTGAAATTTGTTTACCTTCCCATTTTTAATTCTGTTTTTGTCCTGTGAAAGCTAGAGAGTTTTTTTGTTTTTTGTTTTTTTTTTTTGGTACCGGGAATCAAACTCAGGACCTTGTGCTTGCCAGGCAGGTGCTGTGCTGCTGAGCTACATCCCCAGCCCGAAAGCTAGAGAGTTTAAGATTCAGTATGTCATTGAAGAAATCTTTAGAAATAAAAACTTCTTGGGCCGGTGAGATAGCTCAGCGGCATAAGCGCCTGCCTGGCTAAGTGAGGTCCTGAGTTTGACCCCTGGTACCCACAAAAAAAGAAAAAAGAAATAAAAACTTGTTGAACTAGTTTTGTAGGTTCACAGTAGTTAAGACAGAGGCCATTTTTCTGAAAAAAAAAGTTATCTAAATGAGTTGATGGTATTTTTTGCCAAATAAAGAGTTAACTAAGAGAAATGCAAGTCATAAAATGATTCTTTTGGTTTTTTGAGAACCCTATAGTAACATTAGATTATACAGAACTAAAATGTAGCTATTATGTGGAGGAACTGTCAGAATTTGGGATTTTGAAAAGAGGTATTTTTAAAAATAACTTCATTGAGATAAAACTCACAATCCATTCACCAAAAAAGCAAAAAAATTCAGTGCCATTCAGGGAAGTATTATTTTTAATTACTTGTATGTTTAGGATTATCTTTAGATTTCTTAGTTTATTTACTTTTTTTGTTAGTTTAAATAATTCATTTATACTAATACTTTGAAGTCTTTCACAGAAGTCAGAAATACCCTTTAGTCTTCATTTTACAAAGTCAAATTATTTTGTTCTATCCTAGACTATATGTTTGTCTTTATTTGGGGATATGACATTATCTATATTGGCTTATATCAAAATACAATATTTTGCTAAGTGTTTCTTTTTTTGAGACAGGGTCTTGCTGAATAGTTCAGCCTGGCCTTGAACTCACTATGTAGCCCAGGCTGCCCTCAAACTCACAGCAGTACTCCTGCCTCAGCCTCCCCAGTGCTGGGATTACAGGAGTGCACCACCATGGCCAGCTCTAAGTGACTATTTCAAACCTTCTTTAAAGTTTTTTGTTCAAATTCTTGAGCTAAACAGTGAATTAATCAAGCTATAAGGTTTTATAATTAAGCCAGAGAATCTTGGTAACTAATTTATAATTTTTTATTTTCATAACGTTGATATTTTACTTCAGTAATTATATATTAGTATTCTTTTTAAAAATAATGTAATCTTAGTACACTAATACTTTGAAGCAATTTTTAATTGTATAACAGTTACAAAGTACATACAATAGAAATCTTTTGAATATGCAGTAATTGGATCTCTGTAGAGTTTTAGGCTGAAATTGAGGTTCATAACTTTACATAAATTGATCCATATAATAAACTTTTCCTTTGGGAAGAGCCTTACTAAATAATAGATAGTGCTTTGAATTCTGTGCATGGCAATTAACAAATCTTATGTAATAGATATTTTACAAATTGGACGAACCTAGTTGAATGTAATTTATATTGTAGGAGAGGGCACTACAGAACTAAATAATGTTCTATAACAAAAGAACAGGTAGTTTTATTCTTTCTTATGCTTTTTAATCATTAAAATAAAACCAGAGGAATGTCTTCATCATCCATAACAGCAAAACTGTACAAAAAATGAGGTGAAGAAAATGTGTTATCATTTTTTAGTTCCCCCTATGTGAAAGGAATTGTACTAGACAGTTTACTCATTACTGATGTAATCCTATCTCAGTCTTTCTAGCCTCAAAGTACCTCTCTCCTTTCCTACTGAAATCTTAGTTCTTTACTCTTTGCCATTGTACTTTGGGGAATTTAATATTGTGTGCTGTCACTTGCATTAGGGATACAAAGATGCTAGACTAGGTGGTGTGTAGGATATTGAGTTGAAAAGCCACCTCTTTTTTTCTACAGCTATTAGTATTTGCAAAATGAGAATATGATATTCTAGAAAATATTCATTTTTACTAAAAGTGATTCTAGCAAAAGAATTATATATCCCATTGAATTTATTAACTTGTATTAGGAAGCATTTACTAGCCATGTCTGGTGCCACAGGCCTGTAATCCCAGGACTCTGGGAGGCTAAAGCAAGGAGATTGCAAGTTTGAGCCCAGTTTAGGCAGTTTAGTGACTTAGCAAGACCATGTCTCAAAAAAAAAAAAAGAAAAAAAGCAAACCAGCTAGCCAGCCAGGCTGTATGGGCGGGGGCGGGGAGAGGTTTTACTGCTATGTAATTTGAATTTTTTTTTTTTTTTTTGAGACAGGGTCTTCTTGCTATGTAGTTCAGACTGGCCTTGAACTTGCTTTGTAACCCAGGCTGGCCTCAAACTCGCAGCGATCCTCCTGTCTAAGCCTCCCAAGTGCTGGGATTATAGGCATGCACCACCACACCTAGCTGTAATTTGGATTTTCATGAGTTGATTAAAGGATTTTCTTTAGCTGAGAAATCAGTAATTTTGAATATCTTGTAGTTGCTATTTGTAAGATTAAGCCATTAACAGGAAGGATAATTCACCTATTGATATTGTGAGTGAAAATATTTGTGCATTGATACCAGTCATTCCATATGGCCATTCTGACTTTTCCTAAAAAATTAGACCACTGTTGAAGAATGTCAGAGCCTGGTTACAAACATGTTTTGTAAATAGATCTTAAAAATCTCTACTTCTCCATTTTAATATACTGAAATCCCATTGTAGATCTAAATATATACACTTGAACAGATACATAGTGTGTAAATACAGATGTATTAGAATAAAAAAAATAAGCAAATGTGGGCCACAACTATTAATTTAGAAACAAATTTTTTTTTTTTTTTTTTTTTTTTTTGAGACAGGGTCTTGCTCTGTAATTCAGGCTGTCCTTGAACTCACCATGTAGCTTAGGCTGGCTTCGAACTCACGGCAATTCTCCTGGGCACCATCACGCCCATCAGAAGCAATTTCTAATTCAGGAAACTAAGCACATTGTAATTTTTTTTTTTTTTTTTTTTCCTTTTTGGAGACAGGGTCTCGCTATGCAGTGCAGGCTGGCCTTGAACTCGCTTATATAGCCCAGGCTGGCCTCAGACTCATTGCAATCCTCCTGCCTCAGCATCCCAAGTGCTGGGATTACAGACTTGTGCCACCACGCCTGGCTATAAATTCTTATTGACAGAGTGTAAAGGTGACCAGTTAACTGCTTTGTTTCTTAAATATTTTTATTCTACTGTTAATTTTTAGCAACAACCTTTATAATTTATTTACTCAGTTTCTCATAAATACATTTTTATATTACCTGAGTTTGTAGAATAGCACTGTTTTTTTGTTTGTTTGTTTGTTTGTTTGTTTGGTACCGGGCGTCAAACTCAGGGCCTCATGCTTGCAAGGCAGGCACTGTGCCACTGAGCTACATCCCTGGCTCTGTATTTTTAAATTAATTTATATGTGTAGTGTTGAGTGTTGGTCTCAGGCCTTCATGCACAGTACACAAAGGCTGTACCACCAAGCTACACCCTCAGCCCTTAGAAGGGCATTTGAAAACTGGTAAAGGATTCTCAGTCATTCATAGGCCAAATACTTTCATTAAATATAATTTCTACCTGTAATCCCAGCACTTGGGAGGCTGAAGCGGGAAAATTGCTGTGAGTTTGAGATTAGTCTATACTACATAGTGAGTCCAAGGCCGGCCTGAACTATACATAGTGAGACCCTGTTTTTAAAAAAAATTCATAATTTACAAATCATCAGCTAGCAGATGATTAAAACTAAGTCAAAATGCCCAATATGCCTGGCTAGAGTAGTGGTGTCCATGTATAACCCCAGCTACTCAGGAAGCTGAAGTGGGAGGATCGTTTTGAGCGTACAAATTCTAGACCAAGCCTGGTCAACATAGTCAGATTTTGTCTCTAAAATAAATAAAAAAGTAAATAAATAAGTAGTCCTTTAAAAAAAAAATGTTTGGGGGTAATTATTTAACCCACTAAGGTAAAATTCATTCTTGCTATGTACAGGAAATTGTCAATTAAATCAGAACAGAAAAGTGCTATACCTACCCAGTTATACTTTAGATATATACCCACCAAGACACATGTGGACACTCATATGTGTAAATAGCCTTATTTATTTTTTTTTTTTGCACACAAGATTAAATATAATGTTGGACTTTGGAATCAAAGATCTAATTAAAATCATATTACTTTTATTGTAGAGTCAGAATCTTGGGAAAGTTAAATAAGTTTCTAATAATATTACTGCATGCACCCAGGAAATAGGAAGACAGTGGACTGGAATTGGCAGAGATACCTTTATTATTTAATCTAAACTACATTAAAGTTATTATGGTAAATCACTGATATGTCCTTGAAATAATATCAGAGCTGTTTTTCTAATTTTTATTTAAGCTTAGTGATCTCTGTTTTTGTCTTAAGGTAACATTACCTTTCAAATAATAAAATATTTGTCATTTTTTTGTTTTTGTTTTTGTTTAAGCTTATACTTCTTGAGATCATCTCTACCACTAGAAAAGCAAACAAAAAAAAACAAAATCACATTATTCATGTGTACTTTTTAGATACTTTGATTTGAATAAGACAGCAGATAAATTTAATTTTTAGGAAGCTATTTTTAATAAATATTCTATGGGCGTATTGCATTCTGACAAGGTAAAAATAATTACAGTCATGCATTACTTAATAACAGAGATACATTCTGAGAAATACATCATTCAGCGATTTCCTTATTGTGTGAAGACCATAGAGTATACCTAACATGACCTAAAGTGGCTATGTCAGTAGGCGATATAATCTTATGGCACCCCAATTACAAATATAGTCCTTTGTTGACCAGAAAGTTGTATTATGTGGCACATGATTGTATTTTAGAAGAATTCAGATTAAAAAGTAGAAAGTAATTATTTTATGATATTTGAACTCTGAATCACAATTTGGTGGCCTGGGGAAGAAAAAATTAGTCTCTAATAAATGAATTATAAACCTTTCAGCTTCAACTGTAATGCTAATTATTTTTTAAAATAGAGCCTTTTGAATCAGACATTTAATACACAGTAGCATATCTAATTTAAAATTATAAATTAGTAACTTTTTTGAGGGAAGATCAGGAAGTATGGGGGAATCAGGATGGCCTGAGAAATGTAAAAATTCTTTTACTGCAGATTATAGGTATTTCTTAGTGTGAATTTATTGTTCAGAACATATCTTCTTCCACTCTTTAAGAGAGTTTGGGTAAATGCACAGCCTAAAACAAAATGTGAAAGAATATTCTGGTTTTTGGATTAGATTGCATTTGTAAACAGGAGAACAAATTGGTGAATATGAGTTAACAATTTAGGGTAATTTTCCCACATGCTTTATTTGGATGTTAAATTTTTAATTTTTAAAAAAAGTTTTTAAAAAACATTGCTTATTGTAGCATGTAAACTTATGTTGGGTGGGAAAAATTTAAATGGGAAATTGAAACTGTTTTAAACATGTAAATTAAATGATCAACCCTACATTTTTGGTGTTTTTTGTTTTTTTGTTTTTGTTTTTGTTTTTTGGGTTTTTTTGTAAAGTAATCTGCATTGCTTATTTTATATGCTGGGATGCTAGTTGTTTTTTCTATTAATACACTTAACTTGCATTCTAGCTTCGTCATTCAGAGACAGGCATCGTGTGGTGGGTTGTGTGACAGTGTGTCAATAGTGAAGACAAATAGTACCAGAGACACTTAACCCATCCAATCTCACCCAGGGTATAGGTCGGTCTCGTTTTCAGACTTCTTCATAAGTCTCTTTTTCTTTCTTTCTTTCTTTCCTCCTTTCTTCCTCCCTTTCTTTCTTTTTTTTTTTTCCTAAGTAGTGGATTGATACTGATTGAAACTAAACCTTTTTGTAAAGTTTTAAACTTTACATTAATAATATAAGAAGAAGAAAAGTAGAAAAATGAAGGTTGGCATGTAAGGTGTTAACAAAGCAGGTTTGCAGCCACTTTGTGTGTTCTAGATATTTCAGTCTTTTGGCAACATAAATGTTGGCGTTATATATTTTTCTGAATCTTTGATCTGAAAGTACATCCTTGCATCTGGTGACTTTTATCAGACAAGGTATTTAGATTTGAAGTCATTATTACCATTAAGAAAAATATAATCCTTGAAAAGAGTACTAGGGTTCAACAGTGTGTTATTCATCAGGAATTATTTTCAAATATTCTGTTGGTTTTTATGATTATTTCCTGAATAGACAAGTTTACTCCTTCTCTGTTCCACTATTGGTTCATTTAACATGCCTAAAATTTTTCATGGCTTTTGTTTAAGTGGCGTTTTTAGCTACCTCAATTGGTTTTGCATAGAGGTTAAAAAATTATATATATACATTTTTAAATGCTAGGTAATAGATTTTATCTTGGAAGCTTAGTTAAATATCATTTCTGTCACATGTTTTAAATCAGTGAAACTTATCTTTTGAGGACTTCAAAAAAAATTTTTTTTTAAAGTATTGGGGATGCAGCTGAGTCAGTCTCTCCAGTATTGAGGAAAACAAAAGTGTGATTAGTCTCATATAAAATAATCTTTTTTTTTTTTAAAGACAACAAGTAAACATTCTCATGTATTAACAAACATTAGAGAAGCATTAGAGAATGTACAAGCATTAGAGAATGTACAAATACCTTTTGGAGAAAAATATTACTCAGTGTAAGATTAAGCCATGTAAAAGCTAGGTAAAAATAGAAGACTAAGGAATGGAATAGTCACAGTGAAATTGCATTTTCATAGTAGGGAGACAATACGATGTTTACAAATGTGCATCCAGTTTATTTCGCTTGTGAGTATTTTCTCGAGTTGCATCCATTTACCTATAAAAGTTTCCAGTTTATCTTTCTTTATGGCTGAGTAGTACTCCATTGTATAGAAATACTACATCTTTTTTATCCATTCCTCGGTTAATGGGCATTTGGGTTGTTTCCACGATCTAGCTATTACAAATTGTGTTGCTATAAACATGGGTGCACATATATCGCTGTGGTACGATGTTTTTAATTCTTCTGAAAATAATCTCTTTTTTATGTCATTTTATGTACTGAAATAGTAATGGTAGTTAATACCTTAGTTGACACATGTAGAGCTAATAGTTCTTAATTTTAAAATACAGTTTAAGCAGCGGGTATATAATACTGTGCTGGTTTCTATACATGGAAACGTTTAAAATCCATTTTCATCTTTCTTATCAAATGAATAATATTTGCAGATTCAGGGATATCTATGTATCATGTCAGTTACTTTGAATATTCATAGTGGTCCTTAGTGATTTCTTCAATTCTGCCCATACCCACAATGCTGGGGATCAAACCCAGGGCCTCACCCAAGGTAGGGAAACATCTTACACTGAACTACATCCCCAGCCTCTTCCATCAAATTTTTTTTTTTTTTTTTTTTTTAATGTGGGTACCAGGAGTCAACCTCAGGACCTCGCATTTGCCAGCAAGCGCTTGTGCCGCTGAGCCATATCACCGGCCCTTTTTTACCTTTATGTGCGTTCCGGGAGTTGAATTCAGGTCCTCGCACTTGCCAGGCAGGTGCTTATGCCGCTGAGCTATCTCACCAGCCCCTCCATCAATTCTTAAAAGAAGCCATACGCACAATTCACGCTCACCATCATTTCTGGGATAATTTGCTACTGTTAATTATTAAATATAGAACATTGTAGATACGAAGCTTCCCTTTACTTTTAAATTTTAAAATTAATCCACATTCAGTGGCGCATAACTGTAATCCCAGCATTCTGGGAGACTGAAGCAGGAGCATACCAAGTTTTGAGTCCAGACTGGGTAATTTAGCAAGACCTTGACTCAAAAAGAATTTTGGGGGAGAGATGTAGCTCAAGACAAAAGCCAGTACAAATAAATAAATAAATAACTGTCAATTCTTCTGAGATTATATATTTCTATTAGTAAATTGTAGATTGGTCTATCAGTTTTGCTTTTGGTTCACAGTATTCTCTGTGGTCACAGAAAAGGCTGTGTGAAAAAATAACTATGTAAACTAGACTAGATTCAAAGATAATTATTTCACAAAAGAAAACAATAAGAATATATTCATATACCACCTGGATAAGAGAATAATTTTAAGAAAAATTTCCAGGTTTATAAAGAATTCACACACATGCCTGTAATCGCAGCACTTGGGAGGCACAGGCAGGAGGATTGCCACGAGTTCAAGGCCAGCCTGGGCTACAAAATGAGTTTAAGGCCAGCCTGAACTGCGTAGTGAAACCCTGTCTCAAAAAGACCAAAATTAATTAATTAATTAATTAAAGAATTCTCAAGAGACTTAAAAAAACAAATAAAATCATGATGTAGAAATACATTACAATTATCTGCTCATTGAGGAAATAAAAGCAGTATTAAAACATTTTTATGTTGAAGTTTCTATGTTTTTTATTTTTTTATTTTGTTATTTTTTTTGTGGGTACCGGGGGTCGAACTCAGGACCTCGTGCACCAGCAGGCGTCTGTGCCGCTGAGCGATATCACCAGCCCTTTTTTCGTATGTGGGTACCGGGAGTCGAACTCAGGACCTCGCGCTTGCCAGGCAGGCGCTTATGCTGCCGAGCTATCTCACCAGCCCCTCTGTGTTTTTAATATGCAGCAATTGAACATAGATATCTACATTCCTAACAGCAAATATTGATTCTGCCAAAAATGGGGTGAGGAAGTAGTTAGCATATTTTGTTTGCAGGAAATGATAAATAAAAGGAATATATAAGTGGAGCAGGATTGTATTGCATTTTAGTTCTATAGACTGTCAGTTAAACTGTCTCTTTCTATTTTATTTAGTGATATAATGATTCAGAGGTCTTTATAGATATTTCAAGTACATTTACAATGTCCCAGGAGTATTCTTTAGTGCTTTTCTGGGACTGCTTGGGGTTGACGAATTAGTGTTTAGAAATCTAAAAGGTTCTTGATGCCATTATTTTTTATATATATTTACATTTTAATAGGACACTATTAAGGATATTTTTATAGGTTAATACACAAATAGATAGTTTGGCGTATATATAGTTTCAGGAATGAATGATATTAGCTCTTTTTGTAGAAATAGCTAATAGTTACCTCTAAACCCTTAGTATTTTCCCCGCATTAGATAATGCTATTGTAATAACATATATTCAGAGCACATTGAGTAGTAAGTCTGCTTCTTTTTCAACCTACATTTATTTGTCAAATTAATTTAATACACATAACCAAATTTTGGCTTCTGACTGACTATAAAACAAAGTTCTCATGATACTCTCTTTGAGCACTTAGGGATACACTTAATGTTTACTGGTTTATTATAAAGGATATTTTCAAGGTACACCTGCTAGATGAAGAGACACACAGGGCCAGATCCAGCAAGGGCACTGAGTGCCGAGACTTGCATCCCTGTGGGGTTGGGTGTGCTTCTCCCAGCCCCAGCCCATGGATGTGTTTCTTGTTTACCTCCCTGGAAGCCCCCTGAACTCAGTCATTTTGGATTTTTATGGAGGCTTCATTATGTAGATGTGATTTTATTAAGCCATTGGCCATTGATGATCAGCTCAACCTCAGTGCCTTAAGTCTCCCTTGATGGTGGGATAATAAGGTTGTGAGTTCTAACCCTTTGGACACATGGTTGGTTTCCAACAACCAGCTCCCCATCCTGTAGTTACCCAGACACTTCCCAAAATCATGTTAGTGTAAACTCAAGAGCTGTTGGAAGGGCTTGTTATAAATAACAAAAGACTGTCCTTCACCTTTATTATTATGAAGTTAAAGGCCAAATTTTTACAAAAATATACTTTTTGCTCCAGTTACTTTGGAAGTTATACACAAACACACACACATGCGTATAATTACAGTATTACAATCACATAACTTGCTTTTGAATTTGTTATTGCTTTTCACATACACAGTACTTCCCATCTGCCTTTTTGATTGTTTGCTTGCTTTTTTTTTTTTAATGTGGGTACCGGGAGTTGACCTCAGGACCTCACGCTTGTCAGCAAGTGCTTGTGCCACTGAGTGATATCACCAGCCCTTTTTTTTTCCTTTATGTGGGTACCGGGAGTCGAACTCAGGACCTCACACTTGCCAGGCAGGCGCTTATGCCACTGAGCTATCTCACCGGCCCTGTTTGCTTGCTTTTTTGAGACAGTGTTTTATTATGTAGCCAGGCTGGCCTCAAACTTGCGGGTCCTCCTGCCTCAGCCTTCCAAGTGCTGGGATTACAGGCATGCACTACCACATCCAGCTTCCATCTGTCTTTGACAAGGTTCCCTAAGATGTTCATATTCTGCATTCTCATATGCATAATACTGAGATTCAAAAAGGATGAGTGCGGGAAATCTGCTTTCTAGAAATACAAGTTTACAGCATTAATGTTATGTGCTTTGTGTGTTCCACTGCAAGTATTGGATGCTGCCTACTTATATTTTTCTGAAAAGAAAAGAACATAGGCTCATATGCACGTACAAAAAACATTTAGTATCATTTTTGCCAATAGTTGGAACAAGTGGAGGAATATTAGATGTACTTTTCCTGTTTTTTCTAAAATGAGTTCTGTTGTAATTTTTCAAAAAGCAAGGAGAAAATTATATTTAAACCCAAAGTGGCTACAAATCAGCTCCTTAACTGTCACTGACATTAATGTCTAGATTTTGTAGTTTTTACAAATCTTTAAAAATATTTATTAAGAAAACATTGCATTAATGCATGATACAAAATTGATAAATTTTTCTTTAAATTGGAATGCAGTTTAAAAGTGACTGAATTTTCTAATTTCAGCTACTGCATTTGACAAGTATACAAACTGAAAAATGGAACTGGTATCATCTAATTATGTTAGGTTCTTTGTCTTGTAGTAGTTGGGGAAAATCTTTCAGTGTGGCATTGTGTATATCATATTAATGATGGCTAATATTAATACTGTGTTCCTAGCCTTCACAGCAATGAAAAATTCTGGGTTGTCGTAGTTTTTTCAAATAATTTAAATTATTTTGATACGTGTTTTCAATTAAAAAATACATCTTTGGCATTGGCTTTTGATGATTTAAACACTGACATTCTTATATTATGCTGTTTATAACTGATATAAAGAGGAAGATGAATTAAAAATGGATATGAATAATTGCAGTTTCTGTAATAGTACATCACAACTTTAAATTATTGCACACATTAAAATGACCATGGCATAAATGGCTGTAGACACAAATTAATTGTAGATTTAGACACATCTTTTAGTTGTCTTGTCACATCTATTTTTATTTTTGTGTGTATGATTATAAACCTTTCATATCTTGTATGAGATAAAATGTTATTTGTATAATTTTACCAATAACAGCTTCCAAACTAAGCAATATTAGTGTAACTCTAAGGTTATGCTTTTGATAGCCAAAGTATTATCTTCGATGTGACTGTCAGTTGCCACATGGTCTGAAAAATTCTACTTAAAGCTTCCTTTTTGCCAGGCAGAATAGGTAGATGGTTTTATATTTTAAAATCTTTTTATAGAAATTATTTCTGATGTTCTCCAGAGATTTTTCAAGCTTAACTTTTTTGCTAAACTTCAACCATTTATTATTACATTAGGCAGTTCCCTTAATAATCACAATTAAACAGGCCCTTTAAAAGAAGGAAGAAATAGATAGTGGAAACCATTTTCTGGGCATGTAATCAAGTAATTTATAAGAGAATCCATCTAGTCCTTTCCCTGCTTTTCATTCAGTGTTAAAGGATGGATTTATTCATTTTAGAGCTCATGGTTTTGAACTGCCACTTCTAGCTTCTAGAGACCCTAAATGCTTGTTTATATTGTCTAGAACTCAGCATATTCCAAATCAAACCTTTTTCACCTTTATTCTCCTATATTTTATAGCCAATCACAGTGATGATGGTACCAGTTCCATTTTCCCTCCAGTTCAGTTGATTATATATTTTTCTATTTATTTCTCATTTTATAATTGATATCTGGAATAATAAGCAGATCTTTTCTCATTTATTTTCTCATATTTTTATTCCAGGATTTGCCTCTGAAGCAGGGAGTGTCTGCATTAAAAATGACCTGTAGTTCTCTGCTTCATAGGTTAGAAACTTATTTTAATATTTTGTGGCTAAGCACAGTCCCACTTTTCAAATTCTATAATGAATTATTTAATTGGCATTGAATGTGGACCACAAGCATATATTTCATATTGGGGTTTTCTTTATTACTTTAAATGATTAAATTTCAACAGAATGTCCAGCTGAGGCAATAAAAGCTTTATTCTTGCTTTACAGCTTAAAACATTAAATTAGATTTTAAAATTCTATTGATTATAACAGAAGAGTAATAATGCTATTTGGGCATTTTTAAAAATAATATTTTTTAGGTCTTACATTGCTTGAAGCATTTATATTCTAAAACTTAACCAAATTCCAACTATTCATTTGGGGAAAAACAATCAGTTCACAAATCAGATTTTCAATGGGACTGCTAGCCAGCATAGGTGAAAATATGGATAGTGTATTTACTCTTGGATTGTACACTGCAGATGCTTCTTCAGCTCCCTCCTCTTCCTCCATGGGCGGTGCTTGCAGCTCCTTTACCACCTCTTCCAGCCCTACCATTTATTCTACCTCAGTCACCGACAGCAAGGCTATGCAAGTGGAGAGCTGCTCCTCAGCCGTGGGGGTAAGTAACAGAGGGGTAAGTGAAAAGCAGTTAACCAGTAACACAGTTCAGCAGCATCCATCAACCCCGAAGAGGCACACAGTTTTGTACATCTCACCACCACCTGAGGACTTGCTGGATAACAGTCGGATGTCCTGCCAGGATGAGGGGTGTGGATTGGAATCTGAGCAGAGCTGCAGTATGTGGATGGAGGATTCCCCCTCCAACTTCAGTAACATGAGCACCAGTTCCTACAATGATAACACTGAGGTACCTCGTAAATCACGAAAACGAAATCCAAAGCAGAGGCCGGGGGTCAAACGACGAGATTGTGAAGAATCTAATATGGATATATTTGATGCCGACAGTGCCAAAGCACCTCACTATGTGCTTTCTCAGCTTACTACGGACAGCAAAAGCAACTCAAAAGCTGGAAATGGGTTGGTATTCACATTTTTTAAAGTTCTATCACCATTATACAAAACAAAACAAAAATTATCCCCAATTTTTCTTAATTGCTCAGCTAAAGTTTGCATATAAAGGAAAGGTACTAATTTTATCATTGAAATAAATGACAGTTTTAACTTTAAATTACCAAGTTTTACTAGAGAAAATAAATGACAGTAGATTGCAGGAATAGGTATCCTATTATGAGGATAGTTAGGTAATAGAAAATAATCTGTTTTGTTCTTGTTTTTCTTTTTGTGGTACTGGGGATTGAACCCCGTACATCGTGTGTGCTAGGCAAGTATTCTATCACTGAGCTGCATCCCCAGGCCTTTGTAAATTTTGTTTTGAAAAAGGGTTTCACGAAGTTGCCTAGGCTAGCCTCAAACTTGTGATCTAAGTTTCCTGGTCTAGCCTTGAACTTGTGATGCCTCAGCCTTCTAAGTAGCTGGGATTGTGGGTATATGCCAGCACATCCAGCTGAAAATAATCTGTTTTGAAATAACTTTTAAATTTCAGATGGATTTTAAAATATTTTTACTAATAGAAATAGTATAGCAGTGTAATGGTAGTAGCTAGACCAACTCAAAATATTCTTCGAAAACTAATTTGTATTTTCTTTAAAATTGTATTTTTATATGATTCACTTCATTACATTTTTGGGAAGATTTTAGATATTTTCTCTTTAATTGATGAAAACGAAGAAATACTAAACTAATGGTTTGATTCTCATTTAGGTTCACATGTCTTAACCTTTTTCCCTTGATACGTTGTGCAATTCAGGATTTTTTTTTCTTTCCAAATCACTACTTTTTCCCTACAATTCTGGGTTACTTATTGGGAGAGTAACGGAATAGGAACATGGAACATGTTTAACTTTTCATTCATCTCTACCAGTTCACACTACTAACCAAGTATATTTCAGTAGCTATATTGTAGAATATTCACTGCTATAATGCACACTAATGTGGCTTATTTTAACTTCTAATTATTTCAGTATTTTACTTGTAATATTTAATTGTTGGGTTTTTGTTTTTGGTTTCTGTTTTTTTTGAGACAGGGTCCCACTATGTAGTTCAGGCTGGCTTTGAACTCACTGTGTCACCCAGGCTGGCCTTGAACTTGTGGCAGTCCTCTTGCCTCAGCCTCCTGACTGCTGGGATTACAGATGTGCACTACCATGCCCAACTGCTATTGCTAGGTTTTTTAAATAAGATTTTTTTTTTCCTGCATATTCAGTATAGTTCAATAAAATTTAACTTACTAGATTTTGAGAATTACTCTTTTGGGAAGTAGGGTATAATCTTTCAGTTGACCCAGAATCCCTTACAATTTTAGGTTATCACAAAAAGTAGTTCAGAAGCTTTAGATTGGTTTACTAATTGTTGAAATCATTGATCTCACTAACATTAAAAATCTGGTTTAATATGGATAATATTCTTAATATATATTAAACTTGTCCTCAAATATTCACTCATTTTCAAAGTAATATCTGTCATTTAAGGAGGAAATAGTCTATACTACTTACTTTTTTTTTTTTTTTTTCTTTTTGAGACAGGGTCTTACTATGTAGTTCAGGCTAGCTTTGAACTCACTGTGTAGCCCAGGCTGGCCTCGAACTTGTGGCGAACCTCTTGCCTCAGCCTTCCAAGCACTGGGATTACAGGCAAGCGCCCCTAGGCCCAGCTGATTATACTACTTTCTTTTGTACTTTCATGTAAAACTCCTTTGGAGTTATATTAGTAAATAAAAATCCACATTTAAATGCTTCTCAGTTTCAGAAAGTCCAGATTAGGAGATTTCCTAAAAGAAAACAAGGGATAAACCTGGTGTGGTGGTGCACATGTGTAATCCCCAGCACCTGGGAGGCCTGAGGCAGGAGGATTCCTTTAAGTTCAAGGCCAGCCTGAACTGCATAGTGAGGCCCTGTCTCCCAAGAATCAAGGCGGGGTGGGCGGGGGGGGGGGGGAGAAAGAAAAAGAAAAGAAAACAGAGATATCCTTGCTAAAATGTTGTCATTCAACAGAGTCAGGAATTCCACACCATAGTATTTGTAGGACTACTACATAAAGATCAAAGATCTGAAGTATAATGAAATACCATAAGTAACTTAAGTAAATGTGACTACTAGCACAGATCTAGAAGGTTTATGAATGTCATAAAAAACACATACATGTTTATTTGGTCTTCAGTGGAGAAAGTCTTTATGAAATTCCAGTGGAAGAGATTTTCGTATTTGTACTAAAATAGATTTCAAAGGTTCAAATTAAAAACAAATAAAATTTTGGCTTAGGGATAGTTAATACAGTGATTTGCAGTTGCTAATTAAAGAGATATCTTGACCTACATCTTTTCTGCTTCTGCTTTTGTATGATAGATATATCTTAGAAATGATTTGAGGTTACCCAGGGAAAGTATAATGACATTGGTCAAGACAAAATCTCTCATGAAATAATTCATGGAGCAGAAACTCCATCAAGCAGCAGAAGAAATGTCCAGCTTCTTAGGTAATGGAAAATTATTTGACACTAGTATATGGAAATGATGAAGAAGTTTAAAATTCGAATTTATAAGATCTATATTGAAGAAAGGATGAAAACATATGTAAAATACTTAAAAAAACAGGCTTGAACAGTTTTTTCAGAGCATCTCATGCTAATAGCCTATCTTCTTTAACAGCAAGAAAGATGGTAGAAGCACGAAATTTTTACATGTTTTGAGTGTTAAGTTACATAGCCTTAGATCTGTTGTAGCTAATGTAGAATAATTTGCAATTTTCATAATCCTCAGTGTTTAGAAAATATGCTTTTTAAAATGTTGCATTCAGCAGTTTATGGATCTTTAAAATTCCACAGAGTCTTGATAACCTGTAGATGGAGATACCATTGTTTCTAACTCTAAAACGTTAGAGTTTATTGAGGAAAACAACCTATTTATAAAAAGACTGCTTAGTATTTAGATATTGCTAGCCATAGCATTCTTGTTTCCTTCAACTAAATGTCCATAGAATCAGTAGCCCCATGTTTCTTCTGGATTTTTCTAGAAGATAGTTCTAGAAGATAAGATGTCAAGCGAAATCTATTTTAGGCATTTTGTAGTGAAAATTATTTTTGTGATATAGACAGCCAGAAGGATTATTTAGCACCAAAGAATTAGAATATCATTTAAAGACTTTTGGGGCCGGTGAGACGGCTCAGCGGCTTAAGCGCCTGCCTTGCAAGCGCGAAGGCCCGAGTTCGACTCCCGGAACCCACATACGAAAAAGGGGCCGGTGATATCGCTCAGCGGCACGGGCGCCTGTTGGCGCGTGAGGTCCTGAGGTCGTCCCCCCGGTACCCACAAAAAAAAAAAAAAAAAAAAAAAAAAAAAAGACTTTTGAATAGAACATGCCACAACACTGAATTTTCCTTTTTAGTTGTCATTTAGAAGTAAGATCCCAGCTTTGGGTGTAGCTCATTGGTAGAGCACTTACTTGCCTAGCATGCTCAAAGCCCTGAGTTTGATCCCCAGCACTCAGCACTGGGTACAAAAAAAAAAAAAAAAAGGTGGTAAGATCCCAAAGAAGGGTCATTTTTTCCCCTTAAGCCTGCATACTTGAAGTATTTGCAATTTTAGTGACAACTTTTCCAAGAATTAGTTGATGTTTTTCACTGTTGTACCTGTCTATAGATCTAGATATGTATATTTTCCATTTTTATATTTAAACTTAGGTAATATAGTCTTATGTACTTTAAAAAATCACTTAAGAAATTGTTTAATTCCATGTACTATTCTTAAGTCTTAACATACATACTTCATCAACTCACTCAACAGTCTTCATCCCAAATAAAATATTTTGTTTTATTGGAATAATAAAACTCACTTTTATGTATTTACCCTGATTAAAATATTAGCTTGGCTAGCATAAGTGAATATAAAAACTGTATCTGGCCAATTGACATACAATACAAATTTTGCTTTTATTACAAATTAAAATTTTTGTTACAAAGTTTATAGATATGAATTACAAATGTTTGAAAAATACAGCAAAATAATGTCATCTTGTTACTCAACACAGCTGCTGCTATTATTTTGTTACATTATCTTCTAGTCCTTTTATATGTATACATGAGGAATGTTTGTACATTGTTTCCATAAGTGAATTTTTGGCTTTGATGTTAAGTATAAAACAGTGATATTGTAGAATTTCATGTATATGGAATTACACACTATTCAGACCAAATGTTTGAATCTCCACCAACAAGGATGAAGAGTAGGGTTTATTAAGCCCATTGTTCCATCCTCATTTTGATAATTTTGTTCATAGAATTTATTTTTCCAAGGTCTCTTAATTACTTACATAGGTTATGTTTGACTTAATTATGTGAAACTTATATAAATGACATTCCTTGTCTAGTTAGGATGTGGTTTCTCATCTTAACATTATACAGTAAAAGCTTCATTTTTCCTCTGGTTTCCTTTGTCCTTTTCTTCTGCCTACTTGCCTTCATTAATAAATCTTTAGCGCCTCTTATATGAAGTGTGCAATCTTCATGCAATATGAAGATGATTAAACACAGCCCTTGCCCTCAGAACGTTTCCTCTTATCTAGTCAGTCTTACTACATTTCTGTGTCAGTTCCATCTCTTCTTTCCTCCATTCTTCTGCCCTTTTCCTAGTCAAGAGGTTAGACCCAGTCCTCATTTCTATTGAGGGTGCTGCCTTTCTTCCCTTTCTTCTTAATTAAGGCAACAATTTGGTTCCACTTAGAAGGGTAAACATTAGAGTGAAATATAAGGCTGTTTAGTTAGCTCTGCTGTGTTTGATCATAATATTCTTTCTTGGACCTGGTTAGGGAGGAGATTTTGTCCACATTGTCTCATGATTTCTGAATCTTCAATGTAAATCAAAAAGCTTCATTGGTCCTGACTCATTTAAAATGTACATGGATAATTTTAAATCTAGTTCATGTTGCTCAAAGAAAAAAATAACTATTATTTTTTAGTTAGCATATATTTGCATTGCTTCAGTTATTTCAATGGAGTAAGTGTGCTGTCCTGAAGTTTAACCACTATTAGGGATATTGTTTTTCTTTGAACATACATTCTGTCTAGCACATGCATTGTCAACAAATAAATGTTGAAAATAGAATTTAAAAAGTATTCTAATGCTCTCAAGCCCAGTAATAAAATTTTCAATTCAAAGCTTTAATCATTTAATAAAAAATAAAAATACTCTGAAAAAATCACTTCTGAGAAAGATTGTTTAGAGCAAAGCTCATTTCCCAATAAAAATGGAATCACTGTTTTTTTTTTATTATTTTCTCATTTTGATTGAAAAAGAGATTCAAAAGAACATACTGTAGATACGTTCGTTTTAGGCCTTTTTTGGGAGTGGAGTAGTACTGAGGATTAATCCAGGAGCCTGGTACATACTAGGTAAAAACTCTACCACTGAGTCACATCCCCAGATTTTTTTTTAAGGCGTGTGTTTGTGTATGTGTGTGTGTGTATGTATACACACGTTGTGTTGCATTTTGGTTCTTTCACTTTGCAAATATGATTAGAAAATAATAATAGTTAACCTTTTATATTTACATAAGACCTATACATAATTTTAAAATTTTATTTTGACTGAAGTATTAAACTTCATTGCACTCAATCTTACTCTCTTTCTGCTCATATATATTCTTTCTCTTGTCCAACTTTCTTTTTACATTAGATTTTACATTAGTAAATTTTGTTTAAAAATTTTAAAGATATTTTGCTTATGGAATATATCTTCCTTTAGGCTTTGTTTTATTTTGTCAGTAAGCTAGCAGTTGTTAATGATGTTGTCTATTCTGTTTCTTTATCTTAGACAGGTTTTGTAGAAAACTGTACTTGATATTTTCGTCATGTTGTTCTTTGATTTCTCAGAACATTAGACAACCAAAAAGGAACAGGAGTAAAGAAGAGCCCTATGTTGTGTGGACAGTATCCTGTTAAAAGTGAAGGAAAGGAGCTGAAAATAGTTGTGCAACCTGAGACCCAGCACCGAGCTCGGTACCTGACTGAGGGCAGCCGTGGCTCAGTAAAAGATAGAACCCAGCAAGGCTTTCCTACAGTAAAGGTATTTTATTTAGTAAAATATGAAAGAAATTTCTCTAATTTTACTAATTTGTTTTTAACCTCAGCCAAAGCTACCTAAAACAGAAGGGTCGAATTGTTAGCTACATACTTATATATATATTTTTTTAAAAAGTGAAAGTCTAATTGAACCAGAAGCCAAATATTACTTAAAAAAATTTTTTTTTTCCTTGAACCAGGAATCGAATTTGGGACTTTGTGTTTGCCAGGCAGGCACTGTGCTGCTGAACTATACTCCTTGGGCCCCTCCAAATACTACTTCGATACCATTTATATTTTATTTTAAACGAAAGAAGAGATGTGAATATGTTCTAGAAAGTAAAATATCTTGCAAATCATGAATTATCTTTCCCACACTTGATACTAAAATTAGAGTTATCCTAAACTAAATAGTTTTCTTGTTTTTTTTTAAAGACAACAAGTAAACATTCCCCTATATTAACAAACTCAAGAATTACAGAATGGGGCCGGTGAGATGGCTCAGCGGCTTAAGCGCCTGCCCGGCAAGCGCGAGGGCCCGAGTTCGACTCCCGGATCCCACATACGAAAAAGGGGCGGGTGATATCGCTCAGCGGCACGGGCGCCTGCTGGCGCTTGAGGTCCTGAGGTCGACCCCCCGGTACCCACAAAAAAAAAAAAAAAAAAAAAAAAGAATTACAGAATGTACAAATACCTTTTAGAGAAAAACATTACTCAGTATAAGATTAAGCCATGTAAAAGCTAAGTAACAATAAAAGACTAAGGAATGGAATAGTCACAGTGAAATTGCATTTTCATACTAGGGAGACAATACGATGTTTACAAATGTATGTCCAGTTTATTTCACTTATGAGTATTTTCTCGAGTTGCATCCATTTACCTATAAAAGTTTCCAGTGTATCTTTCTTTATGGCTGAGTAGTACTCCATTGTATAAAAATATCACATCTTTTTTATCCATTCCTCGGTTGATGGGCATTTGGGTTGTTTCCACGATCTAGCTATTACAAATTGTGCTGCTATAAACATGGGTGCACGTATATCGCTGTGGTACGATGTTTTAAATTCTTCTGGGAAGATACCCAGAAGGGGAATAGCTGGGTCAAATGGGACCTCCAGTCCTAGTTTTTTGAGGAATCTCCACACTGATTTCCACAGTGGCTGTACCAGTCGACACTCCCACCAACAGTGGAGAAGGGTTCCTTTTTCCCCACAGCCCCTTCAGCATTTGTTATTAGTTGATTTCTTGATAATAGCCATTCTTTCTGGGGTGAGATGGAATCTCAGTGTTGTTTTAATTTGCATCTCTCGAATGACTAGTGATGTTGAACATTTTTTCATATATTCATTTACCATTTGTATTTCTTCATCTGAGAAGTGTGTATTCATCTCAGATGCCCATTTTTGGATTGGGTCTTTAAATTTGGGAGGTCTGATTTTTTTGAGTTCTTTGTATGTTCTCGATAGTAATCCTTTGTCTGAGGAATAGCTGGCAAACATTTTTTCCCACGTTGTGGGTTGTCTCTTCACTCTGTTGGTGGTGTGTTGTGTTGTTTTGTTTTCATTTTGTTTTGTTCTGAGACAGGGTCTCACTATGTAATTTAGGCTTGCCTTGAAGTCATTCTTTATCCCAGGCAGGCCTTAAACTCAGAGTGATCCTCCTGTCTCAGCCTTTTGAGTGCTGGGGTTGAAGGTGTGTGCCACGCCCAACACCTCTTTCTTTTATTTGGTTTTTTGAGACAGGGTCTCACTATGTTGTTCAAGGTAGCCTTGAACTCACTATGTAGCCCAGGTTGGCCTCAAACTCAGAGTGATCCTCCTGTCTCAGCCTTTTGAGTGCTGGGATTACAGGCATCTGCTACCATGCCCAGCTCCAAACTTTATATTTAAGAATAAATTTTAAAGTGAATACAAAGAAATAGAGTAGAAATTTTTAAGGACTTGAGAAATAAGATTTTTGAGAGGGCTAAAGTAGTCAGAACAATTCAACTCAAAAGAATGGGTTGATATGTAATTTAAGTCTTTTCAGAACTCAGAATAAAGTAAAAAGTTGGGGAGGGTGGTTAAGTTTTAGCTTATGGTATATCCCATTATAAAGAATATTTCTCTTTGAAGATAAAATGAAAGAGAATGGTGTGGAAGATGTTTAACAGCCTTAATCCTTGCAAAATACTACATAGGGAGAAATTTTGGCTCATTACACAATAGAATCTTATTTAATACAGTTTGTGTAAATGTTTGGTGAACAGTATTTTAAGATTAAAGTAGAGATGGACTGCCTTTCATTTTTATATTTGAATAAAATTATGGTTGAAACTTGGGATCTAGAATCTCGCCCATGGCCTTTTATAAGCTTGGTTAATAGTCAAACATACAACATTATCCTTATCCCAGTCTTACCCGCACCCTAACCCATTCCCCATCACTCAAACCTAGGACAAGTAACAGAAAAGTGAGAAATTTAAGTTGTAATTTATGTAAATATTTTAGTTTAGTCAATATGATAGTTTAGTCAATATTTTCAACCTGTTTTCCTTGACTTTAAGTTAGGCTTTGTCTAAGTACTTTCCTAGTTAGATATATTGTAGATTAATTGCCAGTATGATAGGGAATGAATCTACTAACCTTAAAAGTTTATTTATTCATTCAACAAATACTAACACCCCTCTGTGTGCCAGCACTGGTCTAGATATTGCTGACTGAGTGCTTTGCTTATTGTTCATTTGCATTATTATGAGAATCATTTCACAGAGATGCCACTATCCTGGGACAGAAAAGGTGTAGGAGTTTTCTGAAGCACTTGGGAATACTCTGTTCAGATTAACTTTGTTATTTTCTGCATTCTGCATCACCAGCTTCAATATTTAGCTACAAATATCAAGATTCAAAGTTGGAAACATTTGTTCTCGACTGCTTTTAAATATTTACTCTGCAGCATGTGAATTATAATTTATGAAAGGTTTGCTGGATACCTATAATGATCTGTGCACTCTGGTTCGAAATAGCAGTTCCTTAGACCATAATGTTTCATGATGTTGTATGTGTACATCTAGTCTTTGTCTATTATTCATACAGCTACACCTCAAGCATATTTTTACTCAACACAGCTTTAGAAGAGTAATAATTCATTTAATGATGAAGATAATGCCACTAACACATTACAGTGAATTTTTCTACCAGTGATGGTGTTAAGGCCTAAGTAACCTACATGCTGTGTAAGAGTTATGTACTCATTCTTACTTGCTCATACAGTAAATTTTAAATGAAAATTTATTATCCAACATCTAAAGTTTTTATTAAAATATTACCACAGAAGTTGGGCATGGTGGTGCATGCCTGTAATCCTAGCACTTGGAAGGCTAAGGCATGAGGACCGCTGCAAGTTCAGAGCCAGCCTGGGCTACATAGTGAGTTGAGGTCAGACTGGACTACATAGCGAGACCTTGTCTCAAAAAAAAAAAAAAATTTACCACATCATTAAAACTACAGTCTTTTGCCAGGCATGGTGGCACACACCTGTAATCCCAGGGAGGCTGAGGAGAAGGATAACTGTGAGTTCAAGGTCAGCCTGGGCTATATAAGCAAGTTCAAGGCCAGCCTGCACTACATACCCAGACCCTGTCTCAAAAAAAACGAAAACAAAACCAAGAAACTTAGACAGCTCTCCATTATAAAAATGCTTTATCTCTATTTTTCATGAGGATTTAAATTATTTCTTTAATGTAATCCAGTTACAAATACAGGGTTTGGTTTTAAATACTAGATTTTACAGTTAGTTTCTTTGAAACAGTAATTAGTGTTTCTGTTGCATGTTATCTGGTTCCAGCTGGAAGGCCATAATGAACCAGTAGTGCTACAGGTGTTTGTGGGCAATGACTCTGGCCGAGTAAAACCACATGGATTTTATCAGGCCTGCAGAGTAACTGGACGAAATACAACTCCCTGCAAAGAAGTGGACATTGAAGGCACCACTGTTATAGAAGTTGGCCTTGATCCTAGCAACAACATGACACTAGCGTAAGTACTTAGTAAAAATTTTTTCATTGTAGGTTACACTTTTATCATAGCCAGGAAAAATTTCAGTTCTCAAGGTAAAAGAGAAAATTTTGTAATATTTCATTAAAATGTTTAAAATATTACAAATGAAAAAATAGATTACTATAGAGTAGTAGTGTGTTAAATTTAATTCTTTTGCCCGTGCTAAAGAAATGCTGTGATGAACAGCAGCAAAAATTAACTAGGTGTTGGGTCTTCTGAAAATTATAGAGGGCCAGTGAGATGGCTCAGTGGCATACGCGCCTGCCTGGCAAGCGTGAGGGCCCGAGTTCGACTCCCGGAACCCACATACGGAAAAAGGGCCAGTGATATTGCTCAGCGGCACAGGCACCTGCTGGCGCGCGAGGTCCTGAGTTCAACCCCCAGTACCCACAAAAAAAAAAAAAAAGAGAGAGAAAGAAAATTATAGAGACTTATTGAAGTTCATAATATTAATATTGCAAATAAAATTTTTAAATGTTTTGTTTTGGGACCGGAAATTGAACTCATGACCTTACCAAGCAGGCACTGTGCCACTGAGCCATATTCCCGGCTAAAAATTTAAAATGATTTGATTTTCTAATTCTACTTTGTTAATGTTTGCTTTAGAAATTGTTTTTAATGGAGACCATGAATTATCTTGTCTCATCTACTTGTGAAAAGCATATTACTGGTCTACCTTCAACTGGTTTTTGTTGTTTTGTTTTGTTTTGTTTTATGTGGGTACCGGGAGTTGACCTCAGTACCTCGCGTGCCAGCAGGTGCCTGTGCTGCTGAGTGATATCACCGGCCCTTTTTTTATATGTGGGTACCGGGAGTCGAACTCAGGACCTCGCACTTGCCAGGCAGGCACTTATGCTGCTGAGTAATCTCACCGGCCCATTCATCTGTTTTTTTTTTTTTTTTTTTTTTTTTTTGGGTACCAGGGGGACGACCTCAGGACCTCGCGCGCCAACAGGCACCCGTGCTACTGAGCGATATCACCGGCCCCTTTTTCGTATGTGGGTTCCGGGAGTCGAACTCGGGCCCTCGCGCTTGCAAGGCAGGCACTTACGCCACTGAGCCATCTCACCGGCCCATCATCTGTTTTTATTATTTTTCTATATTTAAAAAAATTACGTCCCATCCAGGTGTGGTGGCACACACCTGTAATCCCAGCCAGCACTGGGAGGCTGAGGCAGGAGGATTGCCTCAAGTTTGAGGCCAGACTGGGCTACATAGTGATATAGCAAGACCTCGTCTGAAAAAACAAAACAAAATGAAACAGAATTACATCTTGAGGCCATGTATTTTTGGTCTTAACACATTTTTACTGGCTTAAAAATATTTGAAGTGTTAATGATTTGATTTTTTTTTTTTTTTTTTTTTGGGTACCGGGGGGGTCGACCTCAGGACCTCGTGCGCCAGCAGGCGCCCATGCCACTGAGCGATATCACCGGTCCCTTTTTTGTATGTGGGTTCCGGGAGTCGAACTCGGGCCCTTGCACTTGCCGGGCAGGCGCTTAAACCGCTGAGCCATCTCACCGGCCCCCAATGATTTGATTTTTTAAAGTTACTTTTCCTTAAGCCTTTTGTAAAGGATACTTAATCCTAAAATTGAACCATAACAGCAGCAAATATGTTGGTATAGGGGAGACCTGTGTTGTGCTTACTTGTAATAGATGGCTGCTAATGACATTATTTGGTCTTTAGTTTCCCTTTGCAAGTCATTTTGAATAGATTGGCAGAGAGGCTAATTAGAAAGGGGAAATTTTGAGAAATATTAAGTAAAGATTAATTTTTTTGACTTGTTGTTGGGAGCCTTTTCCTTACTGCGCCACCAACATGGCGCGGATAGCCTGCTTCCTATCAGCTGATCAGCCTATGTTCTGCATTTCTATGTTCCCTTATTAGGGAAGGTTTTGGGCAGCGGGCGGATCCCTGCGGCGGCGCCCAATGGGTGTGCTATTCGTGGCAGAGGGTGATTGGAGATGGATTCCTATATAGGAGAGTGCCCGGGGGAGAAGAAAAAAAGAAGAAGCTGGAAGAAGCTAGCTTAGCTTGAGAACCGGCTTGGGTGCGACTTCGGTCCCTGTACAGCGTTAATAAATTGTTAATAACAAGTTCCACTTTCGTGTGTTCCTTGCTGGCAAGGGCGCGCAACAACTTGTAACTTTTTTTTTTTTTTTTTTGGGTATTGGGAATCAAACTCAGGACCACACACTTGCCAGGCAGGTGCTGTGCCACTGAGCTAAATCCCCAGCTGCCTTGTAACTTTTAAATATTATAAAAGTAAATATATATAGTAAAGGAGGAAAGGAAGAGTTACTGATAATAAAAATAGTAAGGACTGGGTGTACACATTTTTTGTGTGTGTAAGAAAGGGTCTCACAAGTTCAGGCTGACCTTGAACTTACTATGTAGTCCAGGCTGGCCTCGAACACATGGTGATCCTCCTGCCTCAGCCTCCTGAGTGCTGGGATTACAGTCATGCACCACCATGCTGGGCTTATACTTCATTTTTTTTTTTTTAATGTGGGTACCAGGAGTCGAACTCAGGACCTCGTGCTTGCCAGGCAGGCTCTTATGCCACTGAGCTATCTCACCGGCCCTTACACCTCATTTTTAAATGATGTGTTTAGCATATGAGAGGTCCAGGAGTTGATTCTCAGTAATGCTCAAAAAAAAAAAAAAAAAATCATTTTAAGAAAGTTGGGGGTCGGTGAGATAGCTCAGCGGCATAAAGTGCCTGCCTGGCAAACGCGAGGTCCTGAGTTCGACTCCTGGTACCCACATATGAAAAAAGGGCCAGTGATACCACTCAGCAGCACAGGCACCTGCTGGCACATGAGGTCCTGAGGTCGACCCCCAGTACCCACAAAAAAAAAAAAAAAAAAGAAAAGAAAAAAAGAAAGTTGGAAGCGGAGTAATAAGTTAAAAACATATCCTTGAAAAAAAAATAGGGGCCGGTGAGATGGCTCAGTGGGGTAAGTGCCTGCCTGGCAAGCGCAAGGGCCTGAGTTCGACTCCCGGATCCCACATACGAAAAAAGGGCCAGTGATATCGCTCAGCGGCACGGGCGCCTACTGGCGCGCAAGGGCCTGAGGTCGACCTCCGGTACCCACAAAAAAAAAAAAAAAAAAAAAAAAAATACCCATCAAAACTTCACTTCCCAGAAATACTGTTTATTTTTTCATTTTTTTATACATGCTATTTTAATATTTAGCTTCCCAATCATCTTTGGACAAAATTGAAATGATAATGTACTCAGTTTTTGTAACCTGCTTTTCATATAACATATGAGCATTTTGCCATATTATTAAATGACTGAGCAACTAAGACTATCTGAAAAGAGTCTTTTATAAGCCATTACTTCTGTTCAGATTTTAAAATATTGATTTTATTTCCTTACTATTTTCCCCATTTTTGTAAACAGAAGGTTGCAGTTTAAGAACTCCTAATGTTTAGAATTTACACTTCTGTAGTTTTGAGTTTGTAACCTTAGGACTATATTATACATTCAAAGAATTAATGGATAAGTACATTTAAAAAAAAAAAGCTTGTGGGTCGGTGAGATGGCTCAGCAGCGTAAGCGCCTGCCTGGCAAGCGCGAGGGCCTGAGTTCGACTCCCAGAACCCACATACGAAAAAAAAGGGCCGGTGATATCGCTCAGCGGCACGGGCGCCTACTGGCGCGCGAGATCATGAGGTCGACCCCCAGTACCCACAAAAAAAAAAAAAAAAAAAAAAAAAAAAAAACTTGTTTAAGACTGTTGTAATATTTATACAACAAAATGTTAATTGTTATTTTTTTCTGTATTAGGGTGGACTGTGTAGGGATATTGAAGTTGAGGAATGCTGATGTTGAAGCCAGAATAGGAATTGCTGGTTCCAAGAAGAAAAGCACTCGAGCCAGATTGGTTTTTCGAGTTAACATCACAAGAAAAGATGGCTCCACTTTGACCTTGCAAACACCCTCTTCTCCAATTTTGTGTAGTAAGTAAGAAAATATGTAGATATTAAGTATATGTGTTAATCTTTCGGACATCTCTAAATTATAGATTTTCATACAGTCAAGCTTATGATTATGCAAAATTTGAAATATGTTAAAAGCTGTAGTCAGGAGCTGGAAACCATGGCATGCACCTGTGGTCCCAGCAAGGTAGAAGGCTGAGTGAGGCAGGAGGATCACTTGAGCCCAGGAGTTTACAGCCAGCTTGGGCAACATAGCAAGATCCTGTCTCTTAGACTTAAAAAAAAGAAAAGTGTACTCATATTTTCTGAGCTAAACTAAAGGTAAGTAATCAAAATAAAATTTTACATATATGTAGCATTTCATAGTTTCCTGTTATCATCATGTACTGATTTTAAAAGTAATTTGAATAGGTTCTCCAAAGTAAATTGCAAAGGTAAAGCATTTTCAAAGTACCTGCACTGGTAACTTGCTATGGTCCTCACTCTGTTTTGTGTTAGAATGTAAAAGTAAAGTAAGCAGAACTTTGTAAATAATAGTGTGTCAGAAGTTCTAATTATAAATTACAGTATTATAGTGTAGTGTTGGAAAGTGGGAAATAAAGCTTTTATCACTTACCTTGGCATAGAAGGAAGGTAACATGTAGGTTTATATTTAAATACAATTATGTTGTTATATGTGTCTCACTATAATTGTAGTTTCTTTCTAATGAGTACTGTATTACAAGTAATAAATGGGAAGTTTTCTTGTTATATCATTTAAGAAAATTTTCATTATATTTTTTTATTTGCCATTGCTTTTTTATAATTTATATTTAATTTCAAAAGAGAATTACTGTTCCCATTCAGTTGGGTTTCCTATTGGGTTGCTTGTGGGTTTTACAACCATGCTACCCCTTGGACAGTTACATATTCTTTGTTATTTAATTGTTCCCTAGTTTTGTCAAATTATTTATCTTTTATAAGCCATATTTTCATTCGTATCAGAAATTATTATACCTCAGCTTAGCAAAAACCCTAATTTTAAGAAGTACTAGATATATCTTCCTGATCTCAGGAGAATTCAATTGAATTTCTCTATTTTTCATTATTATGTAAATTTTACTTTTATACTGGTATTTCTTTGTGGTGTTTTCTAGGTAATATTTACTTATAAATAGGCTGTTTTCAAAGTTTGTAGATTGTATGTCCATTCTATCATGTGCAGATAGGAACAGAATGAATAATCTATACATGGTTTATGGAGTTGTAAAGCTTTTGTAGTTGAGGTGTCCAGTTTCTGAATTTGATATGATTTCACAACATGGCCTTATTTAAATATTATTAGGATGGAGTTGGAATTTTAGAGAAGTATAATCTAACACTTTGAGCATGATCATAGCTGCTCTCTGAAGAACAGAGCCAGGTGGTGCTTGATGGTTCAGATCATAATGCTTTAGCAGGGTCTGAGAAATAGTTGCCAGCTTGGTTTGCTTATTCCTTATTAGTTCATTGTTCATTTCTTCCTTTCCTATTTCGTTAAGTTGTTGACAAAGTATGAGTATACCTAGCTAAAGATGGTAGAAAATATAAAGAAATAGAAAACATGATATCCCCAAAATTTTTACCTATAATTATCATCGCTGGTTATCAGCATTAATGATAATATGTGCCCACATTATAAATGAGTATGTCTCTCTGAAAAGCTGTTTATGCTAAGTTCTCTACATAAACATTGTATCATTTACTGTCATTATCACCATACCTGGGTTCCATTCTACAGTCGATGAAACAGAGACTTAGAGAGATCAAGACCACATAAGGGATGAATAGCAGGGTCAGTATTCAAACAAAAACCTCTGCTTTTAGCCACTATGCTGTATGCCGCCACAGTCGCTTAAACTGAGACATTGAAACCAAGTTTGAACAATCCACTTCATCCTAGCCATGGTTTCTGGGTGGTTAAAACTATGGTTACAATGAGAAATTATTTAGAGAACTATTTCCTTTATCTAGGAGATTTCTATTCTGTAATTCAGACTTCTATGAATTTTTTTAGAAAGCAGATTTCATTTTATATTAGGGAATTTTATTAAATATATATGTTGTTTTTCCCATTTTCTTTTGTAGATGCCATTTATTATGGAGTTGTAGGACTTGTATTTTAATTCCTTTAATTGACTATTTGGCACTTATCTTACCATCTCTTAGAGAAACTGGATTAGATAAACATTGGCAACATCTTCTTTTAAAGAAAAGGAATTTCAAAATAACTAGAAAAGAACAGTCTGAATATTTTCAACACACAGGAACGATTGAGGAAATAGAAATATCTTGTTACCCTGATTTGATCACTACATATTGTATATGTGTATCAGATTATTGTACTCTATAAATATGTACACAGATTTTGACTCAATAAAGTTTTTCTTTAAAATAAAATTGGCATTGCATGATATTTAAAAAAATAAAAGAGTTGTCAGAAGATATTTGAGTACTTGATTAAGATGGGATCACAGTAGGGGAAGAGGCCTGGGAACCTGAGAAGCAATACTTGGGTATCTGTTTAGTCAGTGTGACAGTGAAACATTTAGAAAATAAACATAAAAGAGAGAAAAGGAGGCGGAAGAGGGAAGAAAGAAAAGATTATGTTTGCAGAGGTGGTCCTTATGCTTCTTTTAGAAGAGAAAGTGTTAGAATAATTATTTGCAAATATGTTTTCATATTTCTTTTTAGTATTTTCATAGAATTTCATATCAAATGAATTTTTCCTTAAAATGCTTTATAACTACCTTAAAATACTTATATTTCTATAATGTTAATTAATGTAATCATCTGGCAAGAGGCTAAGCTTCTTTATATACTCCTCTTAATGGATTAATGATTTGCTTTTTTTTTTTTTTTTTTTTGTGGGTACCAGGGGGTCGACCTCAGGACCTCGCGCGCCAACAGGCACCCGTGCCGCTGAGCGATATCACCGGCCCCTTTTTTCGTATGTGGGATCCGGGAGTCGAACTCGGGCCCTCGCGCTTGCAAGGCAGGCGCTTATGCCACTGAGCCATCTCACTGGCCCGTGCTTTTTTTTTTTTAAATCCATTGTTGTATGTAAAACGTTAATTTTGTTTTATGCTCATGGCTTTTCAGTAAATATTACTGGTCACTGATCTGTAGATTGGTTGGTTATTTAATTGGCAACAAAGTGAAAGATTTTAAGCTTTTAAAACTACTCTTTAATTGTTTTTGCTTAAATGTTAGACTAGATAAAAAAGAAAAGGTATTAACTTTAGTTTTACTTTTCACAGTAGCATCTTTCTGTTCCCCAGTAGATGTTATTCCTCCTTAGTGATTATTATTTATTCCTCCTTAGTGAGTATTACTCGAACAGTGTTGCCCACTAAAATAGTTCTGCCTTAACCCATTTGATCCTGATTACAACTCTGTGTTTTTAGTAGACTAGAAATTATTCATTTCAGTTGCTCTCGAATGGAAGAGAGAATAAATTTTGTTTATTCAAGAAGGGTCATGGCAGATGAAAGAGATGTTGATTTGTCTTTTTTTTTTTTTTTTTTTTTTGGTGATACTGGGGGTTGAACCCACAATGAACCTAGCCCTTTCTTTTTACTTTTTATTTTGAAACAAGTTCTCACTAAGTTGCCGAGGATGGGCTTGAATTTGTGTTCCTCCTGCCTCAGCCTCTCAGAGTACTGGGATTACAGGCATATGCTGCCATGCTCAGTTTTATCTATTGTTTTGTCCATTGTTTTTGGTATCTACTGTCAAATATAAACAGGAATTTATTTATTTTGATTAATGGTAACATAATAATTGACATATTACATATTTCCTAATTCATATGGCTTTAATTTTTAGTAAGATATTGGCATAGAGGAATGTTATTTCTTATTCTAAATTTAGATACAATCAAGTTCATGTTTTAACAGCTTCACTGAAAATATAGTTCATAGACCATAAAATTCAGCATTTTAGACTGTATAGTTAAGTGGGTTTTTTTTTTATGTGGGTACTGGGAGTCGAACTCTGGACCTCGCACTTGCCAGCAGGTGCTTGTGCTGCTGAGTGATATCACCGGCCCTTTTTTTCCTTTATGTGGGTACTGGGAGTCAAACTCAGGACCTCTGCTTGCCAGGCAGGCGCTTACGCCGCTGAGCCATCTCACCGGCCCAGTTAAGTGGGTTTTAGGATATTCACAAAATTGAATAACCATCACCATTAAATACTTCTAGAGCATTTCTATTACTATACCTAAAAGAAACTCAATACCTATTAGCAATCACTATGCATTTCCCTATCACTTTGTCCCTAGAAACCACTTCTTTCTCCAAGGATTTGTTTATTTTGAACATTTGACATAAAAGGAATCATACAATAGTAGCCTTTCTTTCTGGCTTTTTTATGTAGCATGTTTTCAGATTTCATGTGTATTGTAATATATACTTTATGGCTGAATGACGCCCCATTTAATGGATATGTACTACATTTCGTTTCTCTGTTTATCCATTGATGGACATGTAGGTTATTTCCATCTGTTGGCTATTATGAATAATGCTGCTCTGAACATATGAACATAAGTGTTCAAATTTTGCTGTAGACATCTGTTTTCAGTTGTCTTGGGTCTCATGGTAGACAGTTTATTGCCTACATTTCTCTGAATTTCTGTTTTAGGATTTACAAAATTTTGGTTTTGTTTTGTTTTAAAGATTGTTGTATACTTCTCCATTTTTAAACATTTTTTTCTAAAAATAAGGGAAATAAGTTCCTTGTTTCAACTTGATCATTTTGTGTTTGTTTCTCTTCACTTGACCTATTATTTAAAAGCAAAATATGATATCCTAAAAACTTTCATATTTGTGGAATCAGTAAATTTTCTCAAACTGTTCAGATGAGCTTCTGTTCTTTCATTTTTAACAGTTGGACTTATTGGAGGCTACATTTAGCTCAGAGAAACAGTTGTATGGTTTTTTTTGTTTGTTTGTTTTTTGTTTTTTGTGGGTACCAGGGGTCGACCTCAGGGCCTTGTGTGCCAGCAGGCATCCGTGCCGCTGAGTGATATCACTGGCCCTTTTTTCGTATGTGGGATCCGGGAGTCGAACTCGGGCCCTCGCACTTGCCAGGCAGGCGCTTATGCCGCTGAGCCATCTTACCGGCCCCCTGTATGTTCTTAATAGATGCTTCATTTTCCATTTGGTCATTCGTTCAATATAAATCAAATCCACTGGCTCTCAATTCTAGAGTCTACCCGGGGTGAATTTAAAAAAAATAAAAAAGGTATGACCCTTAATTAAAATCTCCTAAGGGGTGAGTGTTAGGCTTGTTTTTGTTTTTGCAAAGCTTCATAGTTTTGTTTTGCTTTTTAGACTGGTTCTTGGTATGTTATGTTGAGCTGGTTTTTCAAACTCAACTGAATAGCTGGGATTACAGGTGAAGGCTACCACACTCATTTAGTTTCATAGTTAATTTAGTGGTTCCTTTTTTTTTTTTTTTGGTGGGTACCAGGGGTTGACCTCAGGACCTCGCACGCCAGCCGTGCTGCTGAGCAATATCACCGGCCCTTTTTTCGTATGTGGGTTCCGGGAGTCAAACTCAGACCTTGCACTTGCCAGGCAGGTGCTTATGCTGCTGAGCTATCTCACCGGCCCAATTTAGTGGACTCTTAACATTGTGCTAAACTCTGGAATTAGAGAAATGATAGTATAAGGAGTTTATTGGTTGGAGTGTATTATAAAATTATCTTTACTTACATATACTACATATGTTTATAAAATTATATATCCGAGCATGGTGGTGCACAACAGCACTCGGGAGGCTGAGGCAGGTTGATTACCCCAGGTTCAAGGCCAGCCTGAACTATGTAGCGAAATCCTGTCTCAAAATAAATAAAATTAAAAAGTAAAATTATATAAACTTTAAATTGTATTAAAAAGTATATAAAGATACTATGTATTTGCAGTAGGTATGGGAATAGGGTACAGTGGAAACAGAATAAGAAAATCTGATTGCAACTGGAGATGGTAAACCTTAGGTTATGACTTGAAGGACAATTGGAAATAGACTGGCAATACGGGATTTAGAAGGTCGTTCTTCGCAGAGGGATCTTTGTATCAGTGAACTCCTTGAAAAGGTATGATTCTTTTGGTGGAATTAAAGAGTTGATAAGATTGGAACAAAAAATAATGTACATGATTGAAGTTAGACAACAAGACAAGGTCTCTTTTGTGAAAACCATTGAGCAAACTGTTTGAATTTTAATCCTGATCACTTTAGGAGATTTGAATTTTGAATTAAGGCTTTGGGGACTGATGGATATGGGGGAAGAGGAAGAATAACTATAAATAATATACAGTGAAACAAAGGACTCAAAAAATCTTTTTATTTAAACAATTACTATAAAAATGAGAATATTTGTTCCTTTATGAGTTTTGGGTTTTATTTCCATGAATACAACCTTTTTTTGGCAGGTTTGTATAGTTGGAGTAGAATGAGAGGTGGAAAGGAAATAGGTTAGTAGGAAAAGTTGGAATTGGAATGGGAGATAGAAGAAAACAGGGGAGATGAGAGGGAAGTGGAAAAGGAAAAGGGCCAGAAGGTGATAGACATTAGAGGAAAGTGATGCTTGATGTTCCATCTAGTGGAAAAAACGCCTAATGCCAGCATTTATGCTGTGCTTTGTTTGGTTTAAAAAAAAAAAAAATCTCTGCTTTGAATTGTTGGATTAACAATGGCTGTTAGATCCTTTGTCTTTTTGTTTGTTTTTAAGGGGATGGAAGAATCATTCCCTTTTATATTCTTAACATTTATAGAATTCTCCAGATAGTAGAGGCATATATGTTCTTGGGTTTTGGTGTATAAAATTTATATTATTTTGTTAAATCAAGAATAACCATGTTCAGGCCAGTGAGATGGCTCAGCGGCTTAAGCGCCTGCCTTGCAAGCGCGAAGGCCCGAGTTCGACTCCCGGATCCCACATACGGAAAAGGGGCCGGTGATATCGCTCAGCGGCACGGGCGCCTGCTGGCGCGTGAGGTCCTGAGGTCGACCCCCCGGTACCCACAAAAACAAAAAAAAAAAGAATATCCATGTTCATTATTATGCCCTCCTATAGTAATTTTAATATGACAAAATTAATTATGGCTTTCTTATTTATTACATATATTTTATTTCATAATGCTTATTAAACTAAATCCACATTTAACAATTTTCTACTTCTCTTATTTCTGCCTCATAACTTTGGGAAAAGGATAATATCATTAAGTAAACTGTCCCTTTCTCAGAATTTCACATACAGTTAGTACTTCCTTGATGTGATACAGGATTTTTATTCTAAAACTTTCTACTAAATATTTAATTTTCGCAGACCTTTATTAGTTTATTTGACAGGTTGAAATATTTGCTTAGTTGTTTTTTAGTATCCAGGTATTCATTAAAACTTTCCAGCTTTATATTTTAAACTGCTATCTGAAAAACATCTAAAAGTACTAGAGAGGTGACTGGTTTTTTTATGTGTATGCTATACTTTTCAAGCAATGTAATCACTTTCAAGAGTTATCTTATGTGGTAGAGCATGTGCAAGGTTCTGGATTGAGTCCAGCCAGGACTTGGGGGGAGGAAGGAGTCAGCTTACAAATTGAAAATGAAAATAAAACAGTTAATGCTTGAATAATCCTGACTTTAGTTCTGTTCTGTGTCTGTGCTGTTAGGTAACTGTCTTTCTTAGTTACTTTCTTGTTGCTGGGACAAAGTACCTGACACCCACAAATTAGAGGAGGAAAGGTTTATTTTGGCTCATTGTTTATAGAGGTTTCAGTCTGTAGTTGGCTGGCTTCAAGATATAGCAGCATGGCACATGGGCATGGCAGAGGAGTGTTGCTCATGGCATGGCAGACAGGAACCAGAGAGAGAGTGAAGGCAGATCCTCTAGGCCATGCCCCAAGTGAGCCACCTCCTCTGGCTAGATTTCACCTCCCGGTATTATAATATTTAGCTATAAACTCATCAGTGTACTATTCTGCTGATGAGTATCACGTTCCCATGATCCAGTTACCTCCCCAAAGCCCCACCCATGAGTGTACAAGGCTTTGGGAGATCATCTAGATATAAACCATAACAGTAACCATTAAACTTTTTTAATATAGAGGACCTTTTAAAAGACGAGAAGTTAGCCTGGGCGTGGTGGTGCACACCTGTGATCCCAGCACTCAGGAGGCTGAGGCAGGAGGATCACTGTGAGTTCGAGGTCAGCCTAGGCTACATAGTGAGTTCAAGGCCAGTCTGAACTACATAGTGGGACTCTGTCTCAACAGAACAAAACAAAAGGTCAGAAGTTAAAAGTTGTGCTTGCTTCGGGGGCACATATACTAAAATCAAAAGTTAAATTATCTTGAACAGTAACAGACTGGTTTTTTCTGTAATGTAAATATGGAAAAGAAATATTCTAAACCTTCAGGGCCTCATTTGACCATCTTATGCATAAGATATGCATAAAAAGGGAAAGTGAGATATGAAAAAAGGTGTTTTTATTATTGTCGTTTTTTTAAACAGGATCCTGCTGTATAGTTCAGGCTGGCCTTGAACTTGCAGTGATCCACCTGCCTTAGCCTCCCAAGTGCTGAGATTACAGGCATGGGCTACCACACTACTGAGCTGAAAGTTTTAGTAGTCATCAGTGAAGTGGCATTTCCACATGGTATTTGAAAATGGAGGGAAATGTTATAGATTATGTTTCATTTTGTTAATGCAGTATACTAATATAATTTTGCACCTTTTTTTTTTTTTTTTGTGGGTACGGGGGTCAACCGCAGGACCTTACGCACCAGCAGGCGCCTGTGTCGCTGAGCGATATCACCGGCCCTTTTTTCATATGTGGGGTCCAGGAGTCCAACTCAGGCCCTCGCACTTGCCAGGCAGGCGCGTACGCCACTGAGCCATCTCACCAGCCCACACCTTTTGTTTTTATTTTATTTTATTTTTTTTTTGTGGGTACCGGGGGGACGACCTCAGGACCTCGCGCGCCAACAGGCACCCGTGCCGCTGAGCGATATCACCGGCCCCTTTTTCGTATGTGGGATCCGGGAGTCGAACTCGGGCCCTCGCGCTTGCAAGGCAGGCGCTTATGCCGCTGAGCCATCTCACCGGCCCACACCTTTTGTTTTTAATTAAAATAATATTTAACATATTTTTCAAATATTTTAAGAACAAATACCTGTTGTTGTTACTCCAGAAAGTTACTTTTAACTTTATTTGGTTTAATTCTTTATTTGAAAAGGTATATAATTGCCAGTTTTCAACCATTAACCCTTCACATTCTGTTCATATATTAATCCTGTGGGTTCTAGACAGTGTATATGTATATACATTCGATTTCATATAACAAGGATAGGATACTTGTTTGTACAATAAGTAAAGACTGAACGATGCTTCATTTATGTTTACATTTGGTATAAACAACCAAAAAGGAGAGAGAAGTAAATAAAGAACCAGTGGTTTACAGCAGAGATGGTGGAACTATGGTGACTCTTAATGCTTTTTGCTTGGGCTTGGCACATTACTTCAGTTCATATTTCATAAGCCACATGGCTAAGCTTGATATCAGTGAGCCAAGAATTATAGCCTTTCTATAAGGAGGGGCCTAGGGAAAGGAGGGGCAGTGATTATTTTCCAGTAACACAACTTTCCATGTTAGCTTTTTTTTTTTTTCTTTGTGGGTACCGGGGGTTGAACTCAGGACCTCGCGCGCCAGCAGGCGCCCGTGCCACTGAGCGATATCACCGGCCCTTTTTCCGTATGTGGGTACTGGGAGTCAAACTCAGGACCTCGCACTTGCCAGGCAGGCGCTTATGCCGCTGAGCCATTTCACCAGCCCCATGTTAGCATTTTTATAAAGATTAAATTCACTATTAAATATGTAAATAAGGATTTTCTCAGTTTATTGAATAGTATCAGTAATTTAGATATTGATGAGTTAGATAAACAATATCTGTTTACCTTTGTAACATGTTGTAGGGGTTTGTTAAAACAACAAGTACTGTAAGCTGTGACAAAGTGCTTACATGTTCATGATGGGGCCTTACATGTTCATATATCTCACTGCTGGGCAGCTTGAACCACTGGTGGCACATGCATGGCTAATCCGTTGTGTGGCTTTTTATTTTTATTTTTATTTATTTTTTATTTATTTTTGGTACCGGGAATTGAACTCAGGACCTTGCACTTGCCAGGCAGGAGCTATGCTGCTGAGCTATATCCTCGGCCCCATTGTGTGGCTTTTTATTAATTTTATTAGTAAAAAGGCCAATAAAAGTGATTAGAGCTGGGTGTGGTGCGCATGCTTGTAATTAAAGCACTTGGGAGGCTGAGGTAAGGGGATCGCCATGAGTTTGAGGCCAGCCTGGGTTACATACTGAGTTCAAGAATAGCCTGGACCCTGTCTCAAAAAAACTAAGAACAATGATTAGATCTGTTTGTACTACCAGTGGGTCAAGCCAACAGGAATGTGTTAACCATAAAGGAAAAAGTCCTTTAAGGACTGAGTACTTAAAATACATCATTGTACATTAGAATCCCAGAGAGTGGTCTTTTGGAAACTAGTTCTTACAGGTATTGATAAGGAAGAATGTTTCTGGAATCCAGTGTTTTCAGAAAACTGTATACTGTTTTCACCTCTTAAGTATTTGTAAACAGAGTATGAAATGCTTGTAGAAATATTTTTGTTTAGCTTTTCTTAACCCAATATTTCCCAGATCTACTTGACTTTGGAACCTGTTTTCCTAAGTAATACCCATGAAATTTTCTTAAGGAAATCCTGGCAGTTGATAGACTAATTACAGTTTCCCATTATTTCTTGCTCTCCGGTACTTGTCTTTGTTAATTTTAGTAGTGATTAATCCTTACAATTGAAGAACAAGTGCATCTTACGTTTTACCATCAAAGTTTCCTGGTTCATAGAAACTACCTGCTGGAACAAATTGTTCTGAAGGGGATTTGTTTGAATTTTAGGTGTCCTTTTGGTATTGGGTCTCTGGGTCCTGTGTCTAGCTCCTTAAAGATATCCTCAGTACCATCCACATACCACTCATTACCTCAGAGACTTTGTAATGGTATAGCATAGCTGACATTTTAAAGGTTAGAACTGTGGGACAAGCCTGTTTTTTAAAAATTTAATTTTTTAAAAATACTAAGGTAAGGGCTGGGGATGTAATCCAGTGGCAGAGCACTTGCCTAGCATATACAAGGCCCTGGATTTGATCCTTGCCACCACCGAAACTTTACAAAAATTACTAAGATAAAACATGACCAAGTTCATTTTTTCAAACTTTTACCATTTACATAAGGACAAAGATGGCATTTATCCATGCCTATAAAGTCTTAACAAAATTCATTAGGAATTAATACGGACTTTTCTGATTTTATTCTATGCCCTCTATTAGGGTAAAAGTTAAGCTGCCAAATAATTTAAATTCAGGGTTAATAAGACAACTCATAGACCTGGCTATATAAATACAAGTTGATCTTAGGTAAGAAATAAGTGTTGGTTCTTTTTATGGAATGCTTGTATATACCCACAGCTCAGCCAGCAGGAGTGCCAGAGATCTTAAAGAAAAGCTTGCATAGCTGTTCAGTGAAAGGAGAGGAAGAAGTATTTTTAATCGGCAAGAACTTTCTTAAAGGAACTAAAGTTATTTTCCAAGAAAACGTTTCTGGTAAGTAGGCATCTTAGTGGTACAGAGATTGTTTATGTTTCACTTTGTTATAAAGATACCTACAGAGTAAAACAGTAGTTCAAAAAATTTAGTAAGTCTCTGTTTTTATTTCAATCAGATGAAAACTCTTGGAAATCAGAAGCTGAAATTGACATGGAATTATTTCATCAGGTAGAATTTAACCCTTTTTATAATTTCGTTGTTTACTCTCTGAGTAATTTGGTTTTGTTCTGAAAAATTTTTTAATAAATAGATTAAATGTTATCATATGGATTGATGTGAATCAGTTAAACTTTCTTTTTGAGTTTCTTTAACTGAAAGTGAATTATTCCTCTGATGCCAGGCATGACTAATTACCTATTTTCAAAGTTAAGAGCGGGGGCTGGTGAGATAGCTCAGCGGCATAAGCGCCTGCCTGGCAAGCGTGAGGTCCTGAGTTCAACTCCTGGAACCCACATAAAGGAAAAAATGGGCTGGTGATATCGCTCAGCAGTGCAAGCCTGAGGTCGACTCCCAGTACCCACATAAAAAAAAAAAAAAAATGTTAAGAGCAGTAGCAAAAGTTACCGTTTCTAATAAAACACTTTTCTTTCCTCTCTCTCTTTTTTTTTTTTTTTTTTTTTTTTTTTTTGGTACTGGGGTTTTCCCCATCCTTGGTATGCTGGTACATGTCTATAATCCCAGGTACTTCAGAAGCTAAGGTAGGAAGATCTCAAGGTCATGACCAACCTGGGCAACTTAGTGAGACTCTATCTCAATGTAAAAGTAAAAAGAACTAGGGAAGTGGTTCAGCATTTCCTGGGTTCAATTCCCATTATCACAAAACATAAAACAGAATCTGTTTGTAGGACTCTGCCATGAATTGTTTTCCACATAACAAAGAAAGACAACTACAAAACAAGAATAATGACCTGACTTTTTATTATGACTTTTTTATTATGACCTGACTTTTTATTATGATGTTTATTATGTAGAACAGAAGGGTCAAACCCATAGAAATTGAGACTAATGAGAGAGAAGGCTAAATTTATGAGCAAGTTAGAAGACACATGCAGAAGAGTAGTATTTACAGGTATAGATGGGGTGGGGGTCAAGCTAATTTGTTCAAAATAACTAAAGCCTAAAATTTAGTATACAGAGCTGATAGAGATAGAAAATAGCACTTGAGAGCAAGCAGCATGATTGAAAATGATAGAATTGGAGAAAATATAGCCAGTTGATCCAGAATGTTCATAATTTCTTTGGTTTTTAATGTTTTATTATTCTTCTGTGTAAAAACTTAATAAAATTGTTGAACATTTTACATACAGTATATTGCCAAACTCAAGGCCGTGGTCATGGTCAAAACTGTCCTCAATTTACATACCAGCCACAGGTTCAGAGGTCTCCAGGCTGTCATCCCATCTAAGTAACTGGCTCCAAATCTATGTTTTCCTACTGTCTCCTCAGATTTAATAATTTGCTAAAATTCGCAGAACTCTGGAAAGTGCTGTACTTCTAATTACAGGTTTATTACAATATAAGGGTACAAATCAGAACCAGCTAAGTGGAGAAAGAGACAGGGCAAGGTCTGAGAGAGTCCTAAAGGCCAAACAGTTACCCTCCAGGATGCATTGCCCTGTCTCAAAACATCCTTGTGTGACCATATGCAGAGTTGCCGAGGCTCACCTACGCCTTTGCTGTCCAGAGGTTTTATTTGGATTTGATTACATACTGTCTATGCAGCTGACCTATACTCTCCGGTTCCCCTAGAGGTCAGAACTGATACAGCTCCTATTACAAATGACATTGTTAGTTAGGCATGGTGGCGCGGTCCTGTAATCCCAGTATTTGGGAGCCTGAGGCAGGAGGATCATCTTCAGTTTGAGGCCAGCCTGAACTGCATAGCAAGACCCTGTCTCAAGAAAAAAGAGTTTTAATAAATGACATTGTTGGGGCTGGGGATTTAGCTTAGTGGCGCAGAGCCTGCCTGGCAAGTGTGAGGTCCTGAGTTCAGTTTCTGGTACTCAAAAATAAATGAATGAACAAATGAATTAATGAATGACATTATTAGCTTGTGCAGTGACCAAAACCTCAAAGATACCCAATCAGATGGGAATTGCAGGCTCCCTATACACCAACAGTGTCTTCCTCTAAAGGCCTCCTGAAGGTCAGTGACAATGTAGTATGGCTCTTCTGTGATGCTCCTAATACCAGTCACTTAATAGATACTCATGAAAAACTTATCAGCTCATTTTATTCCCTTTGGAAAAAAGAAGACTCAAACCTAAGGTCTGTTTGTTTTTTTCTGAGGATACTTCAAACCCTAATTTCAACTAGGTTCTTTTTTTTTGTGGGTACCGGGGGGTCGACCTCAGGACCTCGCGCGCCAACAGGCACCCGTGCCGCTGAGCGATATCACCGGCCCCTTTTTCGTATGTGGGATCCGGGAGTCGAACTCGGGCCCTCGCGCTTGCCAGGCAGGCGCTTATGCCGCTGAGCCATCTCACCGGCCCTCAACTAGGTTCTTATATATCAAAGTTTTAATCCTGACTGAAACTCCCTGTGTCATGAACATGTTTTGCTTTTTGACAGATTGGTTTGATTAATATAAATTCCCTTGGTTTTGTGTTTTGTTTTGTCTTTTCGAGACAGGGTTTTGTTATGTAGTTCAGGCTGCCCTCGAACTCGCAGTGATCCTCCTGGCTCAGCCACCCAAGTGCTGGGATCTTAGGTGTGCACCATCACCTAGGCAATTCCCTGGTTTGAAATGCTCTATTATAATTGCTGTTCCTGTGATGCAGGTTAATAGATTAAAAAAAGAGACTAGTCCTGGAGATAGACTTACTTCAGAAATTACACAAAATTGCCAGGCGTGGTGGTACATGGCTATAATCCCAGCATTCAGGAGGCTGAGGCAGGAGAATTGCCCTGAGTTTGAGGCCAACCTGGGTTACATAGCAAGACCTTGTCTGAAAAAATAAAGTAAAATAAAATATTAATATGAAGATAGCCCCAAACTTTGTTTTAGCTTACTGTTTAATGTAGAACTTTGTATTAACAAGTTATTATTTTGTTTGTTTTGGAACTTGGGGTTCAACCCAGGGAATCAGAACTGAGATCCTAGGGAATTGATTCTAAAGATCATATTAAAGAGGGAAAAACAGAAAATAAATATTGAAGGGAAGAAAATATGTTGGAAGAAAAAAATTGGGAGGCTGGGGATATAATTGAGTAGAGCACCTCCCTACCATATACAAGGTCCTAGGCTTAATCCCTATAATGGATGGATGGATAGACAGATATGGATGAAAGAAAGGAGGAAAGAGAAGGAAAAGAAGAAAAATGGAATGAAACTTTAGATGTGGTTAGTCAAGAAATGTCAGGCAAGGGCTGGTGAGATAGCTCAGCAGCATAAGCGCCTGCCTAGCAAGTGCGAGGTCCTGAGTTCGACTCCCGGTACCCACATACAAAAAAAGGGCCTGTGATATCGCTCAGCGGCATGGGTGCCTGTTGGCGCGCGAGGTCCTGAGTTCGACCCCCGGTACCCACAAAAAAAAAAGAAAGAAATGTCAGGCAGTAGCCAGGTGAGGTGGTGCACACCTGTAATCCCAGCAGTCTGGGAGTCTGAGGTAAGAGAATCACAACTTCAAGTCCTGCCTGGGGAACTTGGTGAAACCCTGTCTCAAAATAAAAAATAAAAAGGGCCAGGGATGTAGCTCAATGCAGAGACCCTGGGTTCAGTCCCTAGTACCACTAAAAATAATAAAATAAAAAGCTAGCATACATAGGTAAGTCAGAATATATATATATAATATTTAAAGTAACCTAGAGGATATATAATAGAAAAGGTCATTTAAAGATAACTTTATACATTACAATTATGATTAATTTTAATAGATAACCCAAACTAAACCAAAATAGGCTTTTAGCCAGGCATGGTGGCACATACCTGTAATCCCAGCACTAGAGAGGCTGAGGCAGGAGGATCACTTCGAGTTCATAGCCAGCCTGGTCTACATAGTGAGTTCAAGGCCACCTTGAACTAAATAGCAAGACCTTGTCTAAAAACAACGAAAAAAAAAAAAAAGGTTTTTAAAAGCTTCCAAGTGGGATTTGCTTAAATATACTCTGAAACAAGTAGAGAAGTATTTTGATCAAATATGTATGTAATTTTAAAACACTAATCCTATTAGCAGTTGCCAAGAGGCAAGTTTTTTTTTTTTTAATTCAGAAGAAAAATTTCAGTTGTAGAATTTGTCAGATAACTTGAAGAGTAAAGAATATTTTACAAGCCATCTATTCAGCCATCTTCTTAACTCTAGATAGATTGCTTCTGTGATATAGCAGTGTTTAAACAGAGTAAAAATGAGGGTGGACAGTGTACAGAAGCGCTGTTTCTAAGCAGTTCGTATCATTCAAGTGTGTTTTTGATGACTGTGTTTCAAATTCTCCCATCAATAACTGTGAAGGCATACACATTTATACTACATGTTCTTCTACCTGATTTAAAAGTATATGTGGGTTTTTTCGGCTTTTTTTTTTTTTTTTTTTTTTTTTTTTTAAGAATAGCTAACTTAGGAGGCATATTCTGTTAATGCCATAAATTTGGAGCAATTTCAGAGAATGTTTTAAAATGGCTCAAAAACAGATTTAAGCCAGGCCTGGTGGTACACCCTTGTAATCCCAGCAATTGGGAGGCTGAGGCAGGAAAATCATTGTTTGAGGCCAGCCTGGTCTACATGGCACATTTAAGTGCTCAGAAATTGAAACCTTGGCATTGGCCTTATTTGTCCCATGTTTTACTCAACTGAGTCAACCAACTAATCTAAAATAAGAAATGTTCTCTAACTCACCTCACTCTAAGCTGTCTGCTTTGGGCTCCTGCATGTAAGATAATTGGTAAAATGGGTAATCACTGCCTCCTGATGTTCCTTTCTATTACTATAATGTAAGGAAGACGAAGAAGTCAAATGTGGTTCATGTTAGCTCCCAAGAAGACATAGTCCTCATGAGTAAGTGCTAATGAAGCATTTATGAACTCTACCCTTTTCTAAGGATACATCTGCCACTATTCTAACTAAAAATATCTTCAATTTATTGGAGTTTGGTTACACTGAACGCTATTTGACTTTAAATGAGAAAGTGGTTAGAAAGGTAGTAAACTGCATTTTGAAGTGCATCTCATCTTGAAGTTGTACAGAATATATGCTACCTGATTATACTTTGTGGGTGGCTTAGTTACTTCCCTCTGCTGGGACAAAATACCTGACACTCAAAGTTAGTGGAGGAAAGATTGATTTTGGCTCACAGTTTGTAAAGGTTTCAGTCCACGGTCGACTGGCTCCAAGACAGAGTGGTGTCACAGAGGAGAAACAGTACATGACAGGGCAGGCAGGAGACAGTGAAAAAGCAGCAGCAGCAGCAGGCCTGCCTTCTTTCTGTCCCTTTATATTTTGTCCAGGCTACAAGCTTATTGATTGTTGCCACCCATACCCAGAGTGGGGCTTCCATTATCCACACCCTTAATCTACATTCACACACCCTAATCCATCCACCTTTGAATCTACATTCATCCACCCTAATCATCCCCACCTATGACTACCTGAGGCTTTGTGGGGGACATCTAGATGCAAGCTGTAACAGTGAGCATATATTTTTTTCTTCATAATTTACTCTTCAACAAATATATTTGAGTGCCTTTTGTGTATAAGACTGTTCTTAACAGAGGAGATAAGAGTGAAGGACAAAAATAGCCTGGATCTTCATGGAACTTAAATTCTTGTAACTTAAGAGGGACAAAACAAACAAACAAACAGGGTGATTTCAAGTGGTAATAAGTTCTGTTACGGAAATAAGCAAAATTATGTGACCAGGTTGAGTAGGAGGACTACTTTATTTATTTATTTATTTATTTTTATTTTTATTTTTATTTTTTATTTTTTTGGTGGGTACCGGGGGTCAACCTCAGGACCTTGCGCTTGCGAGCAGGCGCTTGTGCCACTGAGCAATATCACCAGCTCTTTTTTCTTATGTGGGTACTGGGAGTCGAACTCAGGACCTCGCGCTTGCCAGGCAGGTGCTTATGCCGCTGAGCCATCTCACCAGCCCCAAGGACTACTTTATTTTTTTATTTTTTATTTTTGTGGGTACCGGGGGTCGACCTCAGGACCTCACGCGTCAACAGGCACCCGTGCCGCTGAGCGATATCACCGGCCCCTTTTTCGTATGTGGGATCCGGGAGTCGAACTCGGGCCCTCGTGCTTGCAAGGCAGGCGCGTACGCCACTGAGCCATCTCACCGGCCCCCAAGGACTACTTTAAACAGGTTGGTCAAGAAAGGCTTCTCTAAGGAAGTGACATTTGTTTAAGATCTGAAAATGGGTAAGAAACCTGCTGTTTGAGGAAGTGACAGAAGAATATCACATTTGGACAGTGAGTGTGAGAGGAAACTGGGTATAATATGTTAAAAGAATGGACTGAGAAGGTCATTGTGTCTAGTTGTGGTAAGCTGGGGGACAGTGGAAATGTGATGAAGTTGACAGGGCAGGGACCTTATAAGCCATTATGAAACAGTTGGATTTTACCTTAAGAGAAATTGTAAGATTGATGGTCTGGTTCCTGTGAACCTGAGCTTTAAAATACATTAATCAGACTTTTAAACTTTAATAGGAAATACACTTAATTGTTGTTGTTTTAAATATTGCTTCTTTTCTGACTTTTATACTTTTCTTTTAATTAGAACCATCTCATTGTCAAGGTTCCTCCATATCATGACCAACATATAACTTTGCCTGTATCTGTGGGAATATATGTAGTGACCAATGCTGGAAGATCCCATGATGTTCAGCCATTCACTTACACTCCAGACCCAGGTATGTCAAAACAATACATTATGAACTAAAATGAATTATTTCTAGTTCTTTGGAAAGCTAAAGATCAGCCAACCAAAAATAAAAAGTTATTCAATAAGATGAATTAATGTTAACTTATTTTAGAAATGGCATTATTTCCTAAAAAGACCAAATGCTACTTTTACTCTTATGTTAATGAAACCGTTTCTATCTTGTACTTTAATAATAAAAGAAAAGCTAGAAATCTTCCTGAGATTAGACTGTCTAGAACTGCCATTTATTGAGTACCTCTTGTGTGCAGAAAGATGAAAGTAGAAACTGTAGGAATTACTATTAGTTTAGTTTGTCTGGTTTATAGGTTGCTGTGGGGGGGGGTGTCGCTGAGGTTTGAACCCAGGACCTAATGTATGCTAAGCATGTGCTGTACCACTGAGCTACATTGGCAGCCATCTAGGGTGCATTTTGATAGATGGGAGGAATAAGCTTGGCATAATAAGTGATGATAACTGACTTTAAAATATCTTATGATTTGTTTGCCTGCATTTATTGCCTGAAGAAGAAAAAAGCCTTCTGGCAGAATGTAGGGAGAACATTTTGGAAATGGAAACTGCATGTTCCATTGACCTAGGCTTGATTTCTGTCATAGTTATTATTGGTGTAGTTCATTCTAGTCTCAACCATACTTCAGAATTATCAGTTCTTCCATATCTATAGTTTACTTAGATGTTATTCTCAAATAGTTCAGTATCTAGTGAGATAGAAGGTAAAGAAAAGTGGCAAGGAAAAAAGCCCTGGCATCAAAAAGTGAGCAACAAAGCTAGGCATAGTGGTTCCTGCCTGTAGTCCCAGCTACTTAAAGGAGGCTAAGGTAGAAGGATTGCTTAAAACCTGGAGTTTGAGCCCTGTATGGGTGACCATAGCAAGATCACATCTGGGGGGCGGGTATGGGGTAGTAACTATGGTAGAGTTTAACTAGTCTTGATAGTTACTTTTTTTCCAATTCAATTCATTTTCTTTTTAGTCATTTCTGAAGTTTGCAACATTTAGTTATTTTCTACTAGTTTGCCACAGAGGTATGCCATAGTATATAACACTAACAAAATTCCCCTTGATATTTATTTGTCTCAGAATAGATCACATGTAAAAAATTTGGAATATAAAGGCAAAGTTTAGGAATAATATTCTGGTTTCAAGAGCTGGGCATGATGGCGCACACCTGTAATCCCAGCACTTGGGAGGCCGAGGTAGGAGGACCACCATGAGTTCAAGGCCAGTCTGGGGTACATAGTGAGTTCAGGGCCAGACTGAACTACTGTATATTGCTAAACCCTGTCTCAAAAAGGCCTCCCTCAAAAAAAGAGAGAGAGAAAAAGAAAGAATATTCTGTTTCAGAGGAAACAGGAGAAAGAAAAGACAGGAGAAAAGAGATTGGTTTATAGTCAAAGACGAAATATTTGTTTTGTTTTGTTTTTTCCCTCAGAAACCTCCAAAAATCCGCCCCCCCAAAATCTGTTTTGATTAGCTTCTGCATCACTTATGTGAGGAGCATGGCCTTGAAGTTTTTTGTTTGTTTGTTTGTTTGTTTTTTGTGGGTACCGGGGGTCAAACTCAGGACCTTGCGCTTGCCAGGCAGGTGCTTTTGCTGCTGAGCTATCTCACTGGCCCCATGGCCTTGAACTTTTTGCTCTCCTGGAAATGCTGAAATTTCATTGTTTCATTTATTTGTTTTTATTGATTAATTATACGAATTACAGGACTTGGGCGGGTGAGATGGCTCAGCGGCATAAGCGCCTTCCTGGCAAGCGTGAGGGCCCGAGTTCAACTCCCGGAACCCGCATACGAAAAAAGGGGCCGGTGATATCGCTGAGTGGCACAGGCGCCTGCTGGCGCATGAGATCCTGAGGTCGACCCCCGGTACCCACAAAAAAAAAAAAAAAAGAATTACAGGTCTTAAATTTAGCTTAAATATTTAATGCTTTTTAATCAGTATATTTAATAAATTATATCAGTAAATGATGAATCTTTTCTTGCTGATCCTAATATATATAAGTTTACATGTTTGATATTCTAATATCAATCTATTCATCTGAGATTAGCAACAGGTATAGTGTTAAGGAAATAATTTTAAAAATTGCTGTTTTGGTTTTGCTTTGATTAGTGATTATATGTTCCACCCACTGGAAATTAGTGAAATTTTAGAGGATAGACTATTTGTTACAAGAACTCATCTTGCTGAGTGTGATGGCACATGCCTGTAATCCCAGCACTCAGGAGGCTGAGCCAGGAGGATCACTACAAGTTTGAGACCAGTCTGGGCTACATAGTGAGTTCCAGGCCAGCCTGAATTGCATAGCGAGACTCTGTCTCAAAAAACAACACCCTCCCTCCCAATTTATCTCAACCTAGAGATTTTTTTCTCCCTCCCTCTCCATCAACCTAGAGTTTTTGATAAACAAGTTAATGATGCTCTGTGAAAAAATAGGCCAATTAAAGGATTTTAAGATAATATAATCTGTTAAAATGAATAAATTTAACTACAGTACATGAACTTTTTTTTTAACAGCAGCAGCTGGTGCTTTGAATGTAACTGTGAAGAAGGAAATATCTAGTCCAGCAAGACCTTGCTCTTTTGAAGAAGCCATGAAAGGTAACAAATTGATTCTTCTCAAAAACTGTAGTTAGGGCTGGGTGTGATGGTGCACACTTGTAATCTCAGCACTTGAGAGGCTGAGGCAGGAGGGTTGCTGTGAGTTGAGGCCAGTCTGGGCTAGTGAGTTCAAGGCCAGCCAGAACTACATAGCAAGACCCTGTCTCAAAAAAAAAAAAAAAAAAAAAAAAGTAATTGGGCTATGCTGTTTTCTTTAGCAAACCTTAGTATTCTGTTTTCTCTTAGGTATTTATATCACTTAGCAGGGCATTTTTTGTATTGTAAAATAAGTGTTTAACTTTGTTGACTGTAGAGACTTGTTCAGTTTGATATTTTTCCTTCATTAAGCATATAAACAGTTTTTTAAAAACACACATTGGAATAGAGGAATTTAAAATTCTCCAATATCAAAACTCTTGAAAGTAATGTTTGTAAGGTATAAAAATGTAAAATAGAAGCTATAAAGCTTCTTGCTTCTAGTAAGGTCGGTACTTGTCATTGAGACTGAAGAGGCCAAAATATAAACTATAGTCATTTGGAAAAGTTGTTTTAGGTTCTTTTATTATCATTCTTCCTTCTGACACCTTTATTTACTCCACTGCTGACGTCAAGAAATAGTGAACAGGGCCAGTGAGATAGCTCAGCGGCATAAGTGCCTGCCTGGCAAGTGCGAGGCCCTGAGTTCGACTCCCAGTACCTACATAAAGGATAAAAAGGGCCAGTCATATCGTTCAGCGGCACAAGCGCTTGCTGGCAAGCATGAGGTCGACTCCCGCTACCCACATTTAAAAAAAAAAAAAGAAAGAAAGAAATAGTGAACAGATTCTTTCCTTAGCAGATTTGTAATACAACTGTGGTATACAGTGATGATACTTTCTTGCCTTTGTATATGAAGGTGCAGGTTATGTCATGACATATATGTCTAATTTTGGCTTTTGCTTATATTTTTCTGCCCTTGAATATGAATATGAATTTAATTTGAATTAAATCAAATTTTAAATATTTGAAATATTTACTTTTAAGAAGAGTAACATGCTTAGTAAGTTTTATAAATGATAATGAATTCTTTTATCATCAGTAGTAAAATTCAGTGTTCACATGTGTTCAGTGTAGAAAACTCTGTGAGGTTGGTAACTTACTGTTATCATTTCATAGAAGAGAAAGCCAAACCTTAAGAGAGGTTAAATAATTTGCCAAAGGTCACCTAGCTAGAATTTTTAAAAAATTATTGGTGGAGCTTCAGTGTATAAATACATCTAAGAAAAAAAGCATTCAAACCATGTTATTAAACAAATAATACCATAATTAATTATGTATTAAAGTCAGAGAGGGTGAGTATGATCAAAATATTACATGCATGTATGGAAATACCACATTGGGACCCAGTATTTTGTAAACTTAATAGGCACCAATAAGAATATATTAAAAGAAAAAAAGAAAGTCAGGGATATTTGTATCTGTTCCTCGCCAAGTTTTAGGCATCTGTTCTTTTCTACAAAAATCCCTGCACAGCCTAATGCAGGTTTTTTTGGTTTTGGTGCTGGGAATTGTACCCAGGACTTCATACATGTTAGGCAAGTGCTCTACCAATGAGTTATATTCCCAGGCCCAATATGAAATTTCTTACAGAAGATCATGAGCTTGATGGTACATGCCTGGAATAGCAGGTACTTTGGACTCTAAGGCGGGAAGAATCACAAATTCAAGAGCAGCCTGGGCAACATGGTGAAGACCCTGTCTCAAAAGGGGAAAAAAATACAGCTCTTTGGATTCCATTCAGAACTAAAAAATTAGAAGTTTAGCTGGGCATTATGGTACACACTTGTAATCCCATCTATTTGGGAGCTGAGGCAGGAGGATCACAAATTGGATTCCAGCCTGGGCAACTTAGTGAGTTCAAGGCCAGCCTCAACTACATAGCAATACCCGGTCTCAAAAGAAACCCCAATAATAATGATAATATCAATTAATAGATTTAACTAAATAAAAAAATAATAGCTTTCAGAAGCAGATAATATCCTTGACACATTGCTTACTTTTATAATTCTTTGAAATCAGAGCTTTAGCACTATATCAATGTGCTGTATGGAATTTTAATTAGTGATACTTTAAACAGTGTAAGTGAACTTTAAATTTGTGTTATGGCAACAATCCTTTAAGGATGCTTATAGCTATCAATTACAGTAAGATTTAGAACTTGATACCCACAGGATGGCTAGATTTTGAATACTTTTGCTCTAAAGTAAGCTTTACCCAACCCTGTATATATCCTGTCAAATAAGATAAAGTGTACAGTGGTCTATCGTTAAAAGTTTCTTGGGAAGCCAGGAATGCATACCTATCATCCCAGCACTGTGGAGGCTGAGGCAGGAGGATCAAGTTCGAGGCCAGCTTGGGCTACATAGCAAGACTCTGTCTCAAAAAGAAACAAACAAACAAAAAGTGACATGGGAACATTTCTTGAAAGTTTTCTATATCTGTATAGGTTCAGATAAATTTGAGTATAAACATAGATTGCTCAAAGACTCAGATGCATGGTTAAGACCTAGGGATAAAATAATTGATAAGCCTTCTTTCAGTTTCAGCTTTGGATGGAATACCTAATTAGATGTGTATGAAAAATAGCTGAGAGCATACACTTTAACTGGTTGCAACTAACTGCAGGGCAAGATTTAGGAGTTTGGAGGAACCATAGAGATAATCTAGTTTAATGTCATTTTATAGTTGAATAAATCAAGGCCTTGAAAGGTTAAGTGATTTGCTGAAGGTAATACAGCTAAAAATCTTAAAACTTAGATCTCCCGCAATTATCCATATTCTTTTCAGTCTTTTATTTCCTGTCTTATAAATCTTTTTTTTTAAGAGAAAAAAATGTATTATAAATCTTAATGCATATTTTAATCATTTACATTTCACCTAAAAGTACTTGCTTTTAGTAGAAATTATTGTTATTCTCGGTTTTTAGCATTATTGTTTGGCATGTGTGGACATGAAATCTGTTTTAAAGTTGTTTGGCATAAACTATCAGTACTAATATTCTCCACAACTTCAAGTAAATATTAGGATGATTAAATATGTCTTTCTTATTTGCCATCCGAATTTTCTAAATTGGCTGAAAGGTCTCCCATAAGTAGTACACAGACTGTACTTGTTTGTATTTTTTCTTCCCTTGCTAGAATATAATTTCCAAGTAGTAGGAATTTTATCCATCATTCGCTTCTCAGCTCCTCAGAATCTAGAACATTGTAAGCCTCAATATATACATGTTGAAAAAGGGCATGGTGGTACACACCTGTAATCCCAGCACTCAGCTGAGGCAGGAGGATCATTGAGCATTCAGGGCCAACCTGGGCTACATATTGAGACCTTGTCTCAAAAAAAAAAAAAAGAAAAAGAAAAAGGAAAAAGAAAATGGAAAAGGGTAATAGTAACATCTCTCAAGCCATTAAATGTTTGAAGTCCCATGTGAATACACTTCTGGGTTCTGGGACAAAATAGTTTTAGGCTCATTTTTTATCCCTCTTCCCCACCAAATGCTACCAAATACCTTGGAAATAATTCAGCACTCATGAAAGTACTTTGAAATATGGAAAGAAAGTGAATTGGGTAGGGACTTAAGAACTTGAAAAACAGCATGACAGTGAGTTTAGGGTTTTCTTTTTTGTCCTCCATTTATTCTGCCTTAGGTTCTAGAGAGTTCTGTAACCCAGAACTGCAAACAGGCACATGCATAAAGTAAACTGCTTTCTTTGGCCAAAGGACAGAGAGAGAGAAAGCTCTGAAGAGACTTAGAGGATGACTTGCATGTAGTGCCAGCAACTAGCCCACTGGTTTAGAAGGCAATCCACCCCTGCCCATCTTGCAACAGTACTACCTAGGAGGGCTGGCTCATCCTGTGTCCCACATCTGCCACAGCAGGGGGCATGATCAGCCCACAGTGGAACTCAGGAGGGTCAGCACATACCAGACCACAGTTAGGCCAGCAGCATTTATAAATATTTCAGTAGGAATGGCAACAGCAGAACCCAGGGCCCAGTGCATCCCTGACTAGACAATAACAGGTAGATCCTCTCTCTGTAGTGGTAGCACCAGCAAGTCCAGTATTTCCTTGTCCTTAGCCAAACAGCAGACAGATACCCAGGCTCAGCAGTTTCTTCTATCCCTCCATTCAAGACCAAAAGATATAGGCCAGTATTTCCCAACCCTCCACCCAATCAGAGAAGGCAACCAGGAAACAGAGTGAACCAGACTGGGGTCTCCTAACCCTTCACTCAGTGGCAGATGGCAGGTGTTTGGTGCTTGTCTACCACCAAAAGTACCAGCAGTGATAGAACGGGAAGCCTGTTGGCCCTAGGAGACCAGAAAACATACCAGGAGAAATGCTTTCTGCCTTTTAAGTCCAGCATCCAACTAATGACATTAGGTAGCCCAGGGAAGTACCTTCTATTCTTAGGTAGTACCAGCAGTAGGAATCCAGCTGGAGTTCAAGAAAAGTCAAAACAACAAAATAGAATAAGGCCCAGAACACTAAATTGTCATGGAAACCACAACATACATAAATAGACCAGAACCTTACGCAAGTTAAACAGAGTAATTCTGCTAAAATAAACTTAAGTAGAATCAAGAATCTCCTCACATAACATCCAAAATGTTCTGGGAGGCTGAGGCAAGTTTAAGCCTAGCCTCAGCAACTTAGCAAGACCCTGTCTCAAAATAAAAACATAAAAAAGGTCTGGGGTTGTAGCTCAGTGTGAAGGTCCTGCATTCAAACCCCAGTAGTAGGGGTGCACCAAAATGGTCAGGGAACAATAAAAATGTTACTGTTTTACTATGAGTCACAAAAATCAGTCTGAATGAGAAAAGATATCAACTGATGTCAACACTAAGATAAATCAGATGTTGGAACTACTTGACAAAAATTTTTTAAAGAAGCCATAATTATATTAATAAGTAATTATGCTTGAATTTGCTTGAAATAAATGAAAAATAAAAAAGTACAGCTATGTGAGGAAAGTTATAAAATGAACCAAATGGAAATTACAGAACTGAGAAATACACTAAAATTTTTTCTAAATTTTGGATTGTAGAGCATTTGCCAAGCTGGGTTCAATATCCAGCACTGAAAAACAGAAGCAAAGCTACATCCATTAAATATGTGTGATTGTTAATTTGTCAATTATGCCGTATTAAAACTGGGAGAAACATATACATTTTAATTATACTATAAATGTTCTCCAGCTGAAATGGAATCAGGGAAGAAATCAATAACAGAACAACAGCAGGAAAATCTTCAAACACAAATTAATTGGTATATATGTGAGCAGTCCATGGATCAAAGAGAAATTTTCAAAGCAAGGTTATAAATAGATTAAACTGAATAAAAATGAAAATACAACATCTCAGTATTTGTGAGAAGCAGGGCATGATGATGTGTACCTGTAATCTTAGATCCCTACAGCCTAGGAGTTTGAGGGCAGCCTGGGCAACATAATGATACTCCATCCCAAAACAAACCAAAACAAAACAGATAACAGAGGAAAGGTATTAAAAAGAAAGAAAACTACAGGTTAATACTTCTTACGTACACAAAAGTTCTGCACCAAAATATCAGCAAATCAAATCCAGCAATGTACAAAAAGAATAATACACCATGATCAAGTGGGATTTATTCTAGGTATGCAAGATTGGTTCATTTTTTTTTTTTTTTTTTTTTTTTTTTGTGGGTACCGGGGGGACGACCTCAGGACCTCGCGCGCCAACAGGCACCCGTGCCGCTGAGCGATATCACCGGCCCCTTTTTCGTATGTGGGATCCGGGAGTCGAACTCGGGCCTTCGCGCTTGCAAGGCAGGCGCTTACGCCGCTGAGCCATCTCACCGGCCCAAGATTGGTTCATTTTAGAAAAGAAATCAATGTAGGCCAGACATGGTGGCTCCCACCTGTAATCTCAGCATTCTTAAGAGGTTGAGGCAGAAGGATCACAAGTTTGAGCCCCATCTGGGCAACTTAGTGACTTAGTAAGACCCTGTTCAGTGCAAAGGCCCTTGGTTCAATCCCAGTACTGAGAAAGGGAAAGAGCAGTCAGTATAATCCGATAAAGAAGAAAAATCATATCACTTGACACATGGGAAGCATTTGGGTCTGAGACTATTCATGATTAAAAAAAAAAAAAAAAAAAAAAACTCTTAGAAAATTAGGAATACAAAATACCTCCAATTGATAAAGAACATCTACAAAAACCTAACATTCTACTTACTGGTGAAAGACTGAATGCTTTTCCTCCAAGATTGAGAACAAGGCAAGGATTTATCCTTCACCACTTTTGTTCAGTATAGTACATTAAAATTCTATCCATTTCAATAAGGCAAGAAAAAGAGAGGCATACAGATTTTTAAAAGGAAGGAATAAAACTGTCCCTACTTGTAGATGACATATACATTAGAAATTCCAAAGAATGTACAAAAAAAAAAGCAGTCTCTTAGAAGCGAATAATTATTGAGTTCAGCAAGGCTACAGTATAAAGATCACTTGACTTTAATGAAAAATAGTGACAACAAATAATGTTGGTGAGAATGTGGAACTGCCTTATACAATGCTAGTGGGAAAATAAATGGTACAGCCACTATGAAAGAGTTTGGTAGTGTTTTTTTTTTTTTTTTTTTTAATGTGAGTACCGGGAGTTGACCTCAGGACCTCATGCTTAGCAAGCGCTTGTGCTGCTGAGTGATATCACCAGCCCTTTTTTCCTTTATGTGGGTACCAGGAGTCAAACTCAGGACCTCGCGCTTGCCAGGCAGGCGCTTATGCCGCTGAGCTATATCACCGGCCCTATATAACATTCTTGAAATGACAGAATTATGGAAATGTAGAACAGATTGTTGTTGCCACAATAGGATGTATGCAGGGGGTGGTAGAAGTTAAGTGGGTAAGGTTACAAAAGGGCAACCAATATATGGGGTACTTGTGATGGAACACTATCTGGTCATGATACATGAGTCTACACATGATAAAGTTACATGGAACTAAATTGACCCACATACACATGAGTACTAGTAAAATAAATCTGAACAAGATCAGTGGACTGTATAAATGTTGAGGTTAATTGTACTGTGTAAGATAGTATCATGGAGGGAAACTGGGTAATGGTATATATACTGGATCTTTCTGTATTTTTTTTGCAGAGAATTTTTATATTAAACCTTATATTTACCTTTTCTTATTTATCTACACCAGTGACATATTTGTCTTTGGTCAATTTAGGATGAGTAAAAGACTTTTTCTTAACTTACCCTGCCTATTCTCACTCTCTAGAAAAGGGGGGGGTTAATAAGCATATCTAAACACATTTTGGAGAAATTTGTATATAGAGCTATTATACAATAATTGTATGGGGGATGCAGTTATTAGTGGATATGTATGTGTAGTTTAATTGAACTGTAATGTAAACTTGTATTTAAGTATTGAAAAAATTGCCAGGTATGGTAGCATTGAATAGTTTAACATCCTGGAGATTTCTAGGCTGTATGCTAAATTATGACTTGGTCATGTTGGGTAGTGTAATTCAGGGTACTTGGGAGGGCCTTCAGAGATACAGCTTGATAGCTGAACTACTTAAGCTTGTTAATATTTAACCTGCTGACAAGCGTGTGGGGGTAACTCTGGTAGAATACTTGCCTAGCGTGCCTGAAGCTCTGGGTTCATCCCCATCACTGTGTGTGTGTGTGCGGGGGCGGGGGGATATCTTGATTCACCACTTAGGTATCATGCTACCATTATGGCATCAAAAAACAGACATTTAAATCGTGACTTAGAGTCAACATGTTAATTACAGAATTAGTTGGTTATTTTTGTGGTTTTAAACTTTGCTGTCTTTTTTTTTTGTGTGTGTATATATGTGTGTACAGCAATCAAAACTACTGGATGTAACTTAGATAAGGTGAATATTCTCCCTAATGCCCTGATCACTCCACTCATATCAAGCAGTATGATTAAGAGTGAAGATGTTACTCCAATGGAAGTAACAGCAGAAAAAAGATCTTCCCCTATTTTTAAGGTGAGTTATATTGATCAGTGCCCCAAATTTTAACCTCACATATAAAAACTACTATATTTACTTTTCCTATTTCTTTCACATGTGTTTTGTTTTGAATACACTTAATGAATTTTGCTTTTCAGAGTCAATGTTTTATACATCTTGACAAGAGAATAATTAATACCTGCAGGTTGAAGAGTATTAATAAACAATAATTTTTAGTTGGGCTTGGTGGTGCACACCTGTAATCCCAGCACTTTGGAGGCTGAAGCAGGAGGATTGTGAGTTCAAGGCGAGCCTGGGTGCATAATGAGCTCAAGGCCAGCATGGACTACATAGCCAGACCTTATATCCTCCTGCCAAAGAAAAAGGTCTATTAGCATTTTCAGAATTAAAACATTTTTATTTCCATTTCTTCCCAGTCCATTCCCATAATTCCTACACCCTTTTTCGCTTATTTTTTCCCCACTGTAATGTTACTGATGATCCACAAAATGGGAGGTATTTTGAGGTCTGCTGGCCACAAACCATAGAATTAATGTTCCATTGTTACCCTTAATTTGCCAAGGGATATCAGTAGTTGAATATTAACCTACTTTCTTGTTCAACTCTTTGCTTACAATACTTTAAAATCAGACATTATCATGGATTGTCATTGTCTTGCACGTTTTATAAATGATTATTTGAGTGGAAAATAGGCCTTATATATATTTTTAGAACAGTAATACTTTTTTAAGTATCATGTGTCCTTATTTAATGTTTATATATACATATTACTTGGGGTTTTTTGTTTTTTAGACTACAAAGACAGTTGGATCAACTCAGCAAACTTTAGAAAATATCTCTAACATACCAGGAAATGGGTCCTTTTCATCACCATCATCTTCGCATTTACCTTCAGAAAATGAAAAGCAGCAGCAGCTTCAGTCCAAGGCATACAACCCAGACACTCTGACTACTATCCAAACACAGGACATCTCGCAGTCTGGGACCTTTCCAGCAGTTTCTGCCTCTGGTCAGCTGCCTGGCGGTGAGGCACTACTCCAGCAGGCTACACAGTTTCAGGCAAGAGAAACTCAATCTAGAGAAGTATTACAGTCAGATGGTACAGTGGTTAATTTGTCACAGCTGACTGAGGCCTCACAACAACAACAGCAATCACCACTACAAGAACAAGCACAGACTTTACAGCAGCAGATTTCATCAAATATTTTTCCATCACCAAATAGTGTGAGTCAGCTACAGAATACTATTCAGCAGTTGCAAGCAGGAAATTTTACAGGCAGTGCTGCTAGTAGCAACAGTGGAAGTGTTGACTTGGTCCAGCAAGTTTTAGAGGCACAACAACAGTTATCTTCAGTTTTATTTTCTGCTCCAGATGGTAATGAGAATGTTCAAGAACAGCTCAGTGCGGGCATCTTTCAACAAGTCAGTCAAATTCAAAATAGTGTAAGTCCTGGAATGTTTTCCTCAACAGAACCAGCAGTTCACACCAGGCAAGATAATTTAATACCTGGAAGAGCTGAAAGTGTTTGTCCACAGACTGAAAGCACATTGTCTAATCAGCAACAGCAGCAACAGCAACAGCAAGTGATGGAACCATCAGCTGCAATGGTGATGGAGATGCAACAGAGTATTTGCCAGGCAGCTGCCCAGATTCAGTCAGAGTTATTCCCTTCAACTCCTTCAGCAAATGGAAACCTTCAACAGTCGCCAGTTTACCAACAGCCTTCTCACATAATGAGTGCACTATCTACCAATGAGGACATACAAATGCAGTGTGAATTGTTTTCTACTCCTCCTGCAGTTTCTGGAAATGAAACTTCTACAACCACCACACAGCAAGTTGCAACTCCTGGCACTACCATGTTTCAGACTCCAAGTTCAGGAGATGGAGAAGAAACGGGAGCACAAGCAAAACAGATTCAGAACAGTGTCTTTCAGACCATGGTCCAAATGCAACATAGTGGGGACAATCAGCCTCAAGTTAACCTTTTTTCATCTACAAAAGGTATGATGAGTGTTCAGAATAGTGGCACCCAGCAACAAGGTAATGGTTTATTTCAACAAGGGAATGACATGATGTCGCTTCAGTCTGGGAATTTTTTGCCGCAGTCTTCTCACTCACAGACTCAACTTTTTCATCCTCAAAATCCTATTGCTGATGCTCAGAATCTTACCCAGGAAACTCAAGGTTCTATTTTTCGTAGTCCAAATCCTATTGTCCACAGTCAGACTTCTACACCGTCCTCTGAACAAATGCAGCCTCCAATGTTTCATTCTCAGAGTACCATCGCTGTGTTGCAGGGCTCTTCAGTTCCACAAGACCAGCAGTCACCCAACATATTTCTTTCCCAAAGCCCTATGAATAATCTTCAAACTAACACAGTAGCCCAGGAAGAACAGATTTCATTTTTTGCACAGAACTCAATTTCTCCACTTCAGTCAACATCAAACACTGAACAGCAAGCTGCTTTCCAACAGCAATCTCCAATATCACACATCCAGAGCCCTATGCTTTCCCAAGAACAGGCTCAGTCTTCCCAACAAGGTTTATTTCAGCCTCAGGTGTCACTGGGCTCCCTTCCACCTAATCCAATGCCTCAGAACCAACAAGGAGCAATTTTCCAGGCACAGCACTCAATAGTGGCCATGCAGAGTAACTCTCCATCTCAGGAGCAGCAGCAGCAGCAACAACAGCAGCAACAGCAGCAACAGCAGCAACAGCAGCAGAGCATTTTATTCAGTAATCAGAATACCATGGCCTCAATGGCATCTCAAAAGCAACCACCGCCAAACATGATATTTAGTCCAAATCAAAATCCAATGGCTAGTCAGGAGCAACAGAACCAGTCAATTTTTCACCAACAAAGTAATATGGCCTCAATGAATCAAGAGCAGCAGCCCATGCAATTTCAGAATCAGCCCACAGTTTCCTCACTTCAGAATCCTGGTCCTACTCAGTCTGAGTCTTCACAGACCTCGTTGTTCCATAGCTCTCCTCAGATTCAGTTGGTACAAGGGTCACCTAGTTCTCAAGAGCAGCAAGTTACACTCTTCCTCTCTCCGGCATCCATGTCTGCTTTGCAGACCAGTATGAGCCAGCAAGACATGCAACAGTCTCCTCTTTATTCCTCTCAGAACAACTTGCCTGGAATCCAGGGAGCCACATCTTCACCTCAACCGCAGTCTACTTTATTTCACAACACTGCAGGAGGCACAATGAACCAACTACAGAATTCTGGCTCCTCTCAGCCGACTTCAGGAATGTTCTTATTTGGCATTCAGAATAGTAAGAAACTCTAATTTCTCATTACTCAATTGAAATGATTACATTATTATTTTGGAAGCAAAATACATTAGTTTTAAGAGCATAAAATGTATTTGTAATTCTGCCAATTAAAAAATATGAGATCTTGGACAATTTAGTTGACCTTTATAGGGCTAAATTTCCACATTCTAAAACAGCAATATTATATACTTGACAAGGGCATTGGGAGGATTAAATGTGGTGATGTATAAAAATGTATGTTTGACATTTTAAGCTATAAACCTGAAAGGAAAATGAAGTAAGAATGACAGATAATATCTCAGCCAGTTAAAGTAAGTAGTTTGTAAGGAGGTAGGCACTTACCTTTAATAGTTCATTTATGAAGGAAGAATTACATAGGAGTTAGGGTGTTATCTAAGAAAAATTGTATTTTTATACTACTTAGAGGAAACCTAAGATGAATCCCAATATCATTCCATGAAAACCCTTTTTCTCAGACTGTCAGGTGCCTCACTTTTAGTAATACACTGGATAAAAAATAGTTACAAATTTCCCATGGCAACTAATTTTCTCATGAATCTTAACTAATCACTTAGCTTCTGTTTTCAATGTCTCTGCAGACTGTAGTCAGCTTTTAACCTCTGGACCAGGTACACTGCCAGAGCAGTTGATGGCCATAAGTCAGCCAGGCCAACCACAAAACGAGGGCCAGTCACCTGTGACAACACTTCTTTCTCAGCAAATGCCAGAGAATTCTCCACTGGCGTCCTCTCTAAACACCAACCAGAACATTGAAAAGATTGATTTGCTTGTTTCTTTGCAAAACCAAGGGAACAACTTGACTGGCTCCTTTTAACTGGATATGTAAGTATTTATATTTTGGCTTCTTATGGAAAAGCATCAGTATATTTTTTGTTCTTATCAATTTTGGTTAAATTAAAAAACACTGCTTAGACTATAATCTATTAAAATACTGCTTTCTCACAAGATGGTAAATTACTCTGAATGATAGCTTATGGTCATATTGTTAATATTGGGCATTCCTTTGGCTCTAAGCTTTCTTTGCCTAGGAATAACAGAAATGTGATAAGTGCAAATTGTGTTTCCCTCATACTATAAGATATGATCATGTCTCATTTCTCTTTTCTTCAATAACTATTGAGTGAGAAAAGTATGTGGAAGAATAAATGTGATAAAGCTCCACTTATAGTCCTGTAATATACTTTGAGTTCTTTCAGGGAGACACATTTTATAAATACTTTCTTGAGAAGAAAATGTTCAAATGAGAAGGGGAATAAGGAGGGGTGAGGAAAAAGGAAGAAAGAAATGAGAAAAAAAATAGAGGGAAAAAAATGGAAACAAAGCTTTTATAGATGAGGGTAAGAGGGTTTGAAGGGGGGAGGGAAATGGGGAAAAAAAGAAGCAAGGTGTTTCATGTACAGGTACAAATTCCCTATGATGGATGTTATCATTGTGTGTATCTAAAATGTATCAGGGACTGGGGATACAGAGAGTAGTGGTAGATCACTTACCTAGTATGTGCATGGATGGCCCTAGGTTCAATACCCATCACCACCAAAAAAAAAGTAAAATGTACCAGTAAAAAAAAAAAAAAAAAAAACTTTTCCTTCCTATTAGTTATATTAAATTTTTCTCCCCCCCCCCTTTCTCTTAGAAATTCCTTGGGAAAAAAATCGTGATTGCAAGACGTCCTGAGATCGTGTGGTTCTGTGAAGCTTACTGAACTATATTACTTTAAAAACAAAACAAAATATGAAAAACCAAGTACATGGATAGATTTTATTCTTACTGCAAAAGAGCGTACTTATGCTGCCTGTTGCAGTAATTAGCCACCAATGTTAACATCTTCATATTTTATATTCCTAATAACGGTGATGACTGAGAATCTATTTGAATTTCTGACAGAAATAATTGTTGCCATTTTCCTAGGCACAATTTCTTTAAAAGTGCAGTTTAAATTCAAAGTTGAACCACTCAGTCATTATTGCTATTGGAAAATAATATTTGTCATGTTTACTCGATTGTTATTTTCTTTATGCATTATTTCAGTCACACAAAGGTTTATGAAAAGGTAAAGTTCATTAATAACTAAGGCTGTGTGGTTTGTTTGTTTGTTTAATATGAAAAGTACAGCTGTTGGCCAAAGTAAAGGAATCTTTCAGTTTTTATGGAGAAATTGAAGGGGTTACATTTTGACAACCTGTATTAAGAACTCTACACAATTAAGAGGACTCTGGATTAAATACAAAAGCGGATGATGACACACTTTACAAAACTGGGGACAGCTGGAATGCTATTGATTTTATTTGTCAGAGAGTTAGTTCTCTGTATTTCTATTAAGAGGTTTAGCCATAACTGCATAGAAAATTGTTACTTTGCTGTATGAAAAAATGAAGAGGGCAGTACATAGTAAATTATGTTCTGATATCCTCCTGCAGTTGTAAACTGACAGTAATTTAGTCTGTTTTCTCCTTAACCCAGTCTTAGGCTGGAATTCCCTTTTACATGCATCTCTGTTACTTTCCATCTCCTTTTCACTTCAATTTAGACAACTATTAATATACTACCGTGACCCTGCAGCATTTTAAAGGGAAAGGCCACTTTGACCCAGGGTGACCTAGCAACTCTGCAGCACAGGGCAAGGAGAACTCTTTAGGAAATTATTGGGAGCTGATTGCTGAGAAAACAGTGCATCTGTCCTTCACCCCACCCCATCCCTATGAACGGTGCTGTTCTGAAGTCTTTAAATTTTCCCCTCTAATAGAAAACAGTATAGTGCTTGCTTCAGCAGCACATATAATAATAGAAAACAGTATACATTTTCATTTAAAAAGCAAAGGCCAACTAAAATTTCTTGAAACATCACTTCTCCCTGAGCTGCAGTGAATATAATTCACTTGTCACCTCAGTGCTTTACAGTTTAGGAGGTCACTTACTTGATGGCTCCCACAAGCGTTAGGCTTTATAGGGTCATATCATTGACTTAAAATGAAGTGTACTAACTTGTGTTACATCTATAAAGAGCAAAATAACACACTCCAGAATTTGCAGATGTAGCGTTAGTTATACAGTTTTGGGTGTTCTTGCCACCCATGGGATGCCTGCTTCTAACTACCTTGTGTCTGGATATGTGCTTACGTCTCATTTTCCTCTGGGCATGTGGAAAGCTGTCAATGCAGTGTAAGGCCAACGTGTTTGTGTGGCTTCTATGTATTGATATAAAGTTTTGGTATCCTTGTCCATTCATTTTTTAAGTGTACAAAAAATAGCCTGTTAATTGTTGTTGGAGTCTTTTCTGTTCAATTTTTTTTTTCCTCTCTTTCTATCCTATACATTCAGTTGACCTGTGTGGAATTGTGGTGTTGGTTTCGTTTATATAGCTAGATTTTATCCTTTCTGTGATGTCTTCCTTTGTTCCTTGTGCTCTTCTTCTGTTTTTCTCTTTATTCTCCTCTATACTTCCTTCCACTCCCCACCCTTTCTTTCTTTCTCTCTTTCTCTCTCTCTGATTGAGAGGCATTGAATTACGTTTTCAGTAGTACAGGCTTCTTGCCGATATGAAGGGAACTTTTCAGAAAGAGACCTACTCTGGGTCATTTAATTTTGAATACAGTTTTCAATCGTTCAAGTTTTGGATGGTTTATATCTAATGTGTGTTTCATTTTTTTGGAAAGCTATATTTTGTATTTAGGAAATGGTATACTATTTTGCTATTTGTACTGAGTGAGTACATTGGCATAAATATAGAAATTTATATATATACATATATATAAACTATTCTTTTTTTGCCACACATTTTTGTGGTAAATTTGTGAGTTTGTCTGATGTTCTACCACAACGTGGCGTCTGATAACAGTGAGGGGGGGTTTGTTATGTCTTTATTGAGTATTTAAGTACCTTTTGAAACAAATGACCTGTTCATCTGTAGCCATTCCATCAGGCAGTTCCTTGATGTTATTAGTGGGCTAAAGGCAGCTTCCTGTGTGTTTGCTGGATCTTTCACTCAGCAAAAAGTTAATGAGTAAGGAAACCTATTGAGACAGTTGTGTCAATTGGCGTTTCACAAGAATGAGCCATTCAGTCTTTGCTCACTATATATTTAATATTTTATTATTGTTATTGTTAATTGGCTTTCTGTATTCTATGCCTTTTATTTATAAAAACACTAAAAAAAATCCCATGTTTGTAATTTTAATAACATTTTTCCCATCTTGTAATATCCAGAGCTACTTTATAAATTCTCTGAACCAAAAGTATTTTTCTCAATATATCTCTTTCGGTGTCCCCTATCAGGAAAAATTACTCAGTATAGTTCAGGTTAGGAGAAGGATCAGCCACACAATCCAGTGCTTTGGTTTTAAAATGTAAACTCTAACCCTAGAGGGCTACCTATAATGTCAAAGAAAGCAAACCCAGCAGGTATTAAAAAAGAAATAATTTTTTAAACACTATACATTTATCTCCAATCTTCTGAGATTATGTAGGATACTCAGGAGGTCTATTTGTTCATTAATTTCCAAGTAGAATGTGTGTTAAAACTGCACCACGAATGAAGTGGTGGCAAGAAGACTGGCTTGTGTGGTGCTTCTGTTTTGTGGTTTAGCAAGAGGTTTATCCTTACAAAATACCGATCGGCAATGCCAAGTCACTGGGACCAATTTTCTGTTTTATAATATCTAGGTTTGGAAAAGAACATACACCTGAACTGTAGTGGTTTGATTGGATGGAGGCATAAAACCCAATTTTTATTCTCATAAATTTTGTGGTTATTTATATAAGGGCTGTGATATGCTACCATATTCTTAATCAGTAATGATAGTTTTTTGTTTCTTGGCTTTTTGTTTTTTTAACATTGTTAAATGTTCCTTACCCCTAAAGGTCAATGTTAAGTTCAACATTGTGAATATATGATTTGGTTACAAAGAGTATTTGTCTTTCTATTGAAGAAATAGCTCAGTGGTTGATACTTACACTAATAATGCAGTTTCCTAGTTACTGTTACAACTTACAGCTAGAAACTGTAGAAAACTCAGCCAGCAAAGGCCTTGGAAACAACAATTTATTAATTTATGGCAGAAAGACCAAAATAAACTGTGAACCACATTTTTTTTATGCTGTTACATTCAGTTATTCTTTCAGCAACTCACACAAATGCTTGGAGCTTATCTCTCTGTCTCTGTCTCTCTAGGTGAGTTATTCCTTATCATTCCATTATTTATCTACACCAATAGAAGATAATTAGAAGTCATATTTTGCTTCTGAGTTTTATCATATTAATGTGATAAGAGTATCATGTTACTTGTTATTTAGAAGATCATGTTGTTATTTAGCCAGTGAAAATCTATTTTACCCAGTCTCCCTAGAACAGGTTTTAAAGGGCTTTGTTCATTATAGAAGCAGTATTTGTAAGAGACCTTCTTCCCTTCCTCCCTATTCTTCTCCCCTCTCCTTCCTTCCATCATTCTTTGCTTTTTTTTTTTTTTTAATATAATGTGCTTGAAATTTCATTATAATGTATTTCTTGCCCATCAAAACCTTGGCTAATCTACCCAAGAAAAATAATGTGAAAGGAAATAAGGAAGATGATGTATCTGTGTCCCTTCAGAAGTAAAATAATTCCTTTTGACCTTTTAAACCATCATAAACACTTGTTTCAGAAAAGTGAAGTCTGTTAGATACATCAACAAAGACCAGAATAAAATGATTTACTAATTAGATTAATAAATTTGGCATAGTTATAAATATTCATTAGGAATAATCTGAAAATTTTTCATCTTTCCGGTGGAATTTTTCTGGTCTGATAACTATTTCCTAACTGATAATTTAAAACTAATTGGAAACTATGTGAGACCTATTAGCTTTACTCTGCATCTTGACCATAGGTTTCATCCCTAACCAAGACAACCATTTTATATCTGCATGCCTTTGGCTATTAGGAAGGACTTAATGAAAGAGAGACTGTAATTCAGCTGATAAATTAGAGAAATAACTCAGAGCTGTGTATAACTCAGTGGTACAGCACTTGCCTAGCATGTGCCAGACCCTGGGTTTCATACCCAGCATTGCCAAAAGAGAAAAGAAACTCAGTATATACCCTAGTAAGTGGATTAGCAAAATCTCGTAACATATATTAAAAAAGAGGTTTTCCCTTCTGCCTGTTTTGTGTCACTAGAGCTAAATTGTAGAGATACTGTTCATAATGTAGTAAGTATCAGGATAATCTACAGTATCATTTGTGAATGATATTCAGAAATGCTCTACTTTTTAAATCTCTATTTTCATATTATTTTAAGTCTCATTAATAAAATTGTTTTTATTACGCTTGCTCTTTCAGGAGATTTTTTACATTAATATTTTATATCTAGACGAAATTGTTTATGGAACAGTGCCTTTTTACCATGATAGTGCCCCTTTCTTATTTCATTTTTCACTATTACCAAAAGCATGTAAACAACTGGTTTTTTATTAAGTCCCAACTTTCATTTCATAAGTTCCTTTGACTTAAGAATATCAGGAGAGATGCATTGCTAGAATTGGTACTTAGGGGAGAGTAAGTAAAAGATTACTGGTTAGGCTTTTATAAATTAACTGTAAATTTGTCTTTATCTCAGTGAACGATAGGTCTTACATGAATACTAGTGAAATTTTACTATGTATATGAGAGGACATGTACACATATGGGTGTAAATTTCAGGAAGGAGCTATAAAACATCTTTTTATGATCTTAATTAGATGGATGAAAATAAATCACTAAAACAAGGTAGATAAGGCCTGATGATGTCAGTTTTTCTATGGCAAAGCAGTTCATTATAGTGCACTTTGGGTTTGTTTTTATTTGCTTGTTTGTTTTTTTGAGACAGGGTCTTCCGTTGTAGTTCAGACTTGTCTTGAGGTGATCCTCCTGCCTCGGCCTCCCAAGTGCTAGGATTATAAGCATGTGCCACCACTCCCAGGTATAGTGCACTTCTTGCCCATCAGAGCCTCAGTAATTTGCCTAAGAAAACTATAGTGTCAAAGAAAATAAGGAAAATGTTATAGCTGAGTCCTTTCAGGCCTCAGAAAATAATTTATTTTTACTAGATACAGTTGGATTGAGTGTCTCTGAGTCTATTAATTTTGTTTTTGTTCCAGCTCCTCACTACAGGGATGGTGCTTAAAGAAAGGGCCATCAATAGCAGGTTGGAACTGTAGTACCTTTGTGATAGAACTCCCTTCCACATGGAGGAATTTTTGTGACTGTTAGTGCCACTGAGAACTACAAATCTTTATGCAATATTCTTAATACCCTGTTGACATTATGCACTTCAATCATTGCAAAGAAGCCAAAAATACTATATAGCAATGATTCTTTCCTATTGAATGCATATTAACTACTTAGAATACTGTGTCCCTTTTTAATTTGGATATCTGACGTGGTATAAGTGTTATGTGGATATTCTCTAAAATGACTTTATAGTGGGACTTAGAAATGTAATTGACTCTAAGGGGAAATTATTATACTTTAACAAACCATTTTAGAAACATCAAAATGTTACTAATCTATGTATTTGAGAATGAATTAAAACCCAGTTCTCCTTCCTCTATATTTTGTGTCATTATGTAAGAATATTATAGTACAAACGTTTCCACATGTACACCATGGTTCTTCAAGTATGGTCCTCAGCCACCAGCTAGTATCAGTGTCACTTGGAAACTAGTTAGAAATGCATGTTGTTGAACCTTATCCTAGATAGACTGAAATGGAGCTGAGCAGAATTAACAAGCTCTCCAGGTGGTTCGGATGCACATTGAAGAACCATTGGTATAAAATATATCTAGTGAGAGCAAACAAGTTTCTTGTCCTACTCATGGAGATAAGATTATACATTGTCCTTTACGTGAATTCAGCTTAGCCAGTTGTCTATAATCATTTGTTGGCAGTGATAATTTGTTCTCCATACTGCCTAAAAAATTCATGTATCTTACATACATATACAGTTAGTCTGGTTATTGATAATTCAGTTAAGTTAGTTTGGCATTTTCCTACCCCTTACTAAAAGTTTACATTAAATGACTGATTTAAATATATAGGTGCGGTGTTCAATATTTCTTTTAATTGTTACGACATTTAAGTAGCTAAGATAATTGATGGGTGCTAACTTCTCCTGTTTATCCATAATATGGGTACATTGTGGGCAGTGTAATACAACTTTCTTTTTATTGCCTCTTACTTTACTAGCTGACCACAATTTTGCTGTGGCTAGATCAACTCTCAGAACAAAATTATCATTCCTTATAATTATATTTGTATCTGAGATAGTAAGTAAGATGGCCAGGCTAACAGCACCTTACTTGATTTCTTCTTTTAATAGGTAAAATTTCTTTAAAAGTAACTTGCTTAATGTAAGTGTTGCAGTAGAGATATAGCTATCCTTGGAGCTTATGCTTCAGATAAGAGTTATTTGCTAAAATAAATATTAAACAAGATAATGCAGTATATAATTTGGGCATTTTCCCCTTCTCAGTTGTTAGCATGGTAAATGTAAAATAGCCACAAAATGAGTAGATTTATTCACTTTTATTTCCTTGTCTAATCCAGTACCTCCATAAGTATTCTAATCTTCCTTCCACTGTTTACAAATCACCAATTAGTTAACTCATGAAAGAAAATATTCACTTTTCAGATTAAAAGTAAGTGTATAATCATTTTCTAAAAATCACCACTGCTGTCCTTCCTTAATACTAGCAGTGGAAGTTTAAGTGGCTTATTCTACAAGTTTTGGTGCTAGTGAATTCATAGGCAAGCTGTTGGGAGATGCTCTAGTTACATTCCTCCTTTCTTATTCCCTTTTCCTTACTTTATTGCATAGTACTGTATATTCCTCTACCCAAAGAATTGTACCACTGTTCTTCTCAACCCCAATTTGTAATAACCTCCTTTAAAATTCTGTGTTTAACCCTGTGACCCCTACTTGCTTACTCTAATTCATTCATTCTTTAATTTATTTTTTTATTTTTTTTGTACTGGGAATCGAACTCACAACCTCACGCTTGGCAGGCGGGTGCTTGCCAGGCAGGCGCTGTGCCACTGAGCTATACTCCTGGCTGTCTAATTAATTCTTTCCCCCACCCTCAGAAATCATTTTGCCTGGTTTGTAGAGACTGCTTGCTTATTATTATTTTAGCTAGTGTGCCTCAGGACAACATATACTCACACACACACACACACACACACACAAGATCTCAGATGTGTGAGAGTGGGATTGGAATCAGACTTGTGTCCAGTAAAGAACTGTCCTCCCTGGGCATGGTGGCACACGCCTGTAATCTCAGCACTGAGAGGCTGAAGCAAGAGGATCGCTATAAGTTTGAGCCCAGCCTGGGCTACATAGTTCAAGGCCAGCCTAAACTACATGGAGAGATTCTGTCTCAAAACAGTAAGACCTGTCCTGCACTAAAGTGATCCTGACTCAACTAGGAACAGACTGATTCCAAAAAGCTGGCTCATTTCTTTTGATCTAATGAATGTACCTACTCACCTTCTTCCCTTGCTTCCAGGGATAAGCTCCAAGTGGTTGCTACTTTTTTTTTTTTTGACAACTTTTACTCAATTTCATTCATGTCTTTTACTTAATCTTTTAGTAAGTATGTTACAAATATTTCATTAATCTGTTCTCAAGTGGTTTAGGTACCTTTCTGCCATTTTAATTTTTTATTTTATTTGCTTGAGCACACCGATCAACCACTGAACTGCCTTCTTCTGTTGTCCTGAAATGATAAAAAGGTTACATTTTTGTGTATATGGCTTTCATAGTTGGGATTTCAGAGCACTGACACCAGATATTTTGAGTTTCTCTGGGGGAATTTCATTTGCATCTATGTTTTTAGCTATCTGTGATAACTTGTTAAATATTAAAAAGATATTTTGCTTCTATTGGAACATTTGTATACTTGCAACTATATTTCTGTAAACAGCTGCAGTCAAAAATAAAACATTGAAAGTTTTCATTTTGTAGTAAGTTTTTCCTTAGCCTCTGCGCATGTCCAAGGGTGTGCATGCATATTGGTCAATTTAGAATAAAATGAGTATGTGGTTGAAATTATAATATCAGTAGGAAAGACATGAAATGCAGAAATCTTTTCAAGTAGTTATTTTGTGCCTACTATTCTGCCATGCAGAAGAAAAACTTAGTAACACAGAATCTTTATTCTACTTAGTCTGAGTGCTTCATGTTTAGTAAAGCAGTACATACACATGGAGGTGCTCCTGCCTGCAGTGCTGCTGCTTTGGATAGTGAGTGTCTCTCTGATGGTCTCACTCTTAGCAGGTCCTTGCTTAAGGATGGCCTTATAGGAGTGGTCTCTCTCTCTCTTTTTTTTTTTTTTTTGCAGGTACTGGGGGTCAACCTCAGGACCTCGCGCGCCAGCAGGCACCCATGCCACTGAGCAATATCACCGGCCCTTTTTTCGTATGTGGGTTCTGGGAGTCGAACTCGGGCCCTCGCGCTTGCCAGGCAGGCGCTTACACCGCTGAGCCATCTCACTGGCCCCATAGGGTCTCTTGAGTGCCCTTATAAAAAATTCTCTATCCCATTTCTACCCCTCTAACCTTGCTTTTCCTTCCTAGCATCTTTAACCACTGAACATGTTTGTTTAAATTTCTTCATGAGATGGGTCGGTGAGATGGCTCAGCGGCATAAGCGCCTGCCTTGCAAGCGCGAGGGCCCGAGTTCGACTCCCGGATCCCACATACGAAAAAGGGGCCGGTGATATCGCTCAGCGGCACGGGTGCCTGCTGGCGCGCGAGGTCCTGAGGTCGACCCCCCGGTACCCACAAAAAAAAAAAAAAAAAAAATTCATGAGGGCAGGCATGGTGGTGGCACATGCCTGTAATCCCAGCACTTGGGAGGCTGAAGCGGGAGGATTGCTGCGAGTTCGAGGCCAGCCTGGACTACATAGTGAGTTTGAGGCCAGCCTGAATTAGAGTAAGAGCCTGTCTCAAAAAACCTAAAAATAAATAAATAAATTTCTTCATGAGAATGCAGCTCCATGAGGGCAAACCCTTGGTTTGCTGCGGTGTTCCTCTTTCCCAGAATAGCATGCAGCCTGCTGACTTGGACACAGCTGAATAAATACTGCCTGAGGCATTTGATTCACAGCATTATCCATGTTGTTTTGGTTTTTTCTCCCTACACATTTTTCCTGACTCTTTTTAATGTCTTTGAAATTTCCTCAGGGGGTCTGACTGGGTTCCATGACCATTCAGTAGAAAGCAGACATACTGGGCTAGTTCCTAAACGATGAAACCTAAGGAAGACGTCAGGCCATGATTTATTACTGAAACCTCTGATCTCATCTTCAGTAGATTCTACTTGGATTCTAATGTCTCTATCACTAGCTTCACTGGTACCACTAGCTTCACTGGTACCAATGAATATGAGTCTGTTCGGTGAAAATGAATTTAATTTGGAACTTTCAGAAATTTACACAAAAGTGAAGATGATAGGCAACGGAAAATACTTTCAAACAGAAACACCCAGTTGTCTGGATATTGAGGAAAAACATCCAGTGCTAGAGAGCACCCTGTGAACAGGATCCTCCTTCCCCACCTAGTACTATCTTTTCTTTGGCAGGTAAGAGACTCCAATTTTTAAGCCACCTACCTGGCTTTGCATCATTTCTGATTTTCTTGCAGTGAACCACAAGAGGGCAGTCTTTCATCATATGCTACTTCAATTGTAGGAACAGTGAGAAACCATACATTTCAAGAATTTAAACAGGAAATTCAAGTATTATGCCAAAATTGGGGGCTAGGGCTGTAGCTTACTGGTAGAGCACTTGCCCAGCACGTGGAGGTTCAATCCCAGCACCAAAATAATAATACTATGCCTAAATTGTTTACCAAAATTAATAAAACTCTGGTAGACCTACAACTTCATTGCAGAAATCATGGGATCAAAACGTATCACTTAAGCCAAGCATGCATATCATATTAAAGCATGTACACCTTTAGTCCCAGTACTGTGGAAGGCTGAGGCAGGAGGATCTGAAGTTTGAGCCCAGCTTGGGCAATTTAGAAAGACCCTGTCTCAAAAATAAAAAGGGCCAGTGAGATAGCTCAGCAGCATAAGCACCTGCCTGGCAAGCGTGAGGTCCCGAGTTCGACTGCTGGAGTCCACATAAAGGAAAAAGAGGGCCGGTGATATCGCTCAGCGGCACAAGCGCTTGCTGGAAAGCGCAAGGTCCTGAGGGTGACTCCCGGTACCCACATTAAAAAATATATATATAAAATAAAGGAGCTAGGCATGGTGGTACACACCTATAATCCCAGCACCTGGGAGGCTGAGGCAGGAGGATTACTGCAAGTTTGAGGACCAGCCTGAACTACATAGTGAGACCCTGTCTCAAAAAATTAAATAAGGGGTGGGGATATAGCTTAGTGCAAAGGTTCAATCCCCAGTACTAGGGTGAGGTTAGGGGTGATCACTGGAAAGTTGTCAGTTTAGCAATGATACAGAAAATAACTTCAGTTTGTATAGATCAGAAATAAGGGTTTTGTTTGTTTTTGTGAAGGTTGTTATTGTTCGGTTTTGATTTTTTGAGACAGGGTCTCACTATGTAGCCCAGGCTGGCCTTGAACTCTCGGTGATCATCCTGCTTTAGCCTTGAGAGTACTGGAATTTATAGGTGTGTACCACCACACCTGGCTATTTTTAAGTATCAAAATTACAGTTTCCCTCTTGAATTCATTCAGTGTAGCAGATGAGGATTGTGGATGTTGGTTTATTTTCTTGAAAACATTAAATTAGAAGAGTGAGGTAAAGAAGAGACTTTTATTAGCTATTCATTTCAAGGCATTTGTACTGTACATAACCAACAAGTTGAAGGAAGAGTAATACTCATGTGAAGCTTTTTAGTCACTGTATAGCAACTGAAATCAGTACCCATCATAAACGACCATTGGACTACTATTAACAAGTTATGTCCCTAAGACTCAGTCACGTTTTTCTATGAGCAATTCCCTTCTGCCATAAACCATACAGAGGTAATTAAAATAGATCATTGGAGAGTTAAGTACTGTCTAGCCAAAGTTAGCCTTAAAAACTTAGCTCTAAAAGAAATTAAATTGTGTAGATTACCTTAAAAAATACAGCATCTTTCTGGAAACACCTCTGCCTGCTTTATATCCCAGTTGGCCTCTGGAACCCAGATTTTGGTTATATGCCAAGACATCAATAGTAAGAATAAATTACTATTCAATAGTAAGACTTCCTAAAAATATATAAATGCGGTCTGTTTCTTCTGTTCATTTCTTGTGGGTGAAAAAAGAAAAAATCTTTCAAGTCAAGGAAGCTGAAAGAATACCTAGATTTGACTGTATGTTAGAAAGAAACCCAAGTCCATCTTATTTTCTGGCTTTGATCTGGTTGTCAGTTGGAATGGGCTTGCCCAAATGATGGCCCACAGATAGGCCAAATTTCTTTTTTTTCTGTTCATCTTGTATCTCTTTTTTCAGTAAGAATCCTGCCTGAAAGTTTAAGTCAAAGAGGCTGCTTGGAGCAAAATACAGTGGCGTCTCCTCCCAAACATTCTCCAGGCGTTTCTTCCATCCTTCTAGGATTTCAGTTCGGACATCTGGTGGAGTGTGTCCAATGCTGTATGTCAGTTGAGGTTCTAAGACTTGAAAGCCACAAAAATGCAGAGTGCCACTCTGGGGAGACATGAGCCACAGAGGTAAATCACAACTAACCCTATGCGGTTCGTACTATAAATGAACACCAAAAGTTGGTCAGGGCTTCCCAGTGAGCCTCCACTAAGTGACTTGGCTGCACTAAGTCATTTCTTAAATTGTCTAGGGCTCATAGTGTGGCAGAAAACTGTGGAGAAGCCCAGGGAGACTGGAGAGAGGTATGAGTCCTCTGGAGAGAACCAGGCAGCGCACACTGAGGGCCAGATGCACTAGTTCTTAGCTAGGAGACGACAACATTTGACCCTGTGCGCGCAGGAGAATCAGTTCACAGTTGTATTCCCTCACCTGCCCAGCCTCAGCCACTAGCTGTTACCTATGTTAGCCTATTCAGCAATACTCTTCTTGAAATTAATGGAACCTTGGACGTGTGCCAACTTGGCCCTTCTGCCAAAAGTTCTATTACATTAGGGAGAATTTCAACTTCTTGGCAGCTGACTCTTGCCAAGGCATGCAGATGTGCATTTCTCTGCCTCTCCACATAAGGATATGAGTCTTAAAAGATACTTCAGGTGGCCACTTTACTCTTCTCCAAACCATCTTCCTTAGAAAAGATTATCTTCAGAGTCCAGCCACTCCGAAGAGCCCACCTCAGACTTCAGTCTTACCATCTCTGAAATGGGCTGGGCTAATAATTTCTTAAATTCTCCAGGGCTCACATGGTCTGTGAGGCTGTACCAGACTGTTAGAGAAGGCCAGGAAAATTGGAGGGAGGTATGAGTCATCCGGAGGGAACCAGGGCCCCAGGTTATACAAATCAAGGGCCAGGTGTACTAGTCCTTGGTTAAGAGAATGATGTTGGACCATGCTATTAACACAGAAGTCTGGGACATCAGGCGAGTTTCTGAAGGAAGTGCCCAATTGTTGTGAATCATTACTGTGCTTTGTATGTTTTTCTTGGGGGTTCTGGGGATTGAACCCAGAGCCTTCTCACTGAGCTACCTTCCAAGACATTTTTTCTTTTTTTTTCCTTTGAGACAGGATGTTGCTAAGTTACCCAGGCTGGGCTCAAACTTGTGATCCTCTTCCTTAGCCTTCTAAGTGGCTAGAATTACAGGGATGTGCCACTACTCCTGGCTATTACCATGCTTTATCTTCACATCTGAGTAGTTCTCAGCTACTGTCTGGAGGTTTTGGACCTCATGGAAAGTTCAATTAATGAATTTCCCTAAAGGTTCATTGAGAATGAGTTACCTGAATTGGCCAGAGAATAATGTTCATGTCCCCATGGACACCCTTGAGTGAATACATGGAGCCACTGCCACCAGTGGTGATGGAAAGCACAGCCTTTTTATTCTGGGAAAGAAAAAAACAAGCTTCATCACCCCACCACTCCCTGGCCACAGCAAATGAACCAGCCCCAGGGAAAGGGACACACAAGTCTACTTTACTTGCTGTTTATGTTACCTCATACCTTGGCTCCTCTGAGCCAAACAGCATGACTCTGCAGAAGTCCTAGCCTAGACATCAACACACAGCAAGCCAAGGACAGGCCAAGGACCCCACATGCCTGAGTGGCCATCAAGGCTGTCACTGTCACCGGAATCAGCAATGACTGCTGGCTGCCTCTGTGGAGTTACTTCTTTTTGTTGTTTTTGGTTTTGGTTTGTTTTGGTTTGGTTTTTTGAGACATGGTCTTGCTATGTAGTTCAGACTGGTCTTGAACCCACTATGTAGTCCAGGCTGACCTCAAACTTGAAGCAATCCTCCTGCCTCAGCCTCCTGAGTGCTGGGATTATAGTCATGCCTGGCCTACTTCTTGTTTTTCTCTATTTCCCCACAGTGCTAGGCATGCAGTAGTGTCTAGTTGTACTCAAAATTCTGCCTCCAGACAGAGTCTACCCAGAACTGTTGGGAAACTCAAAACCATTCACCTACCTGGAAAGGCCCCTTGTCATACATGGCAGCATAGGTGTAGGCAAACCCTCCTGTGAGCACTCGATCGAACCAGCCTTTCAGAATGGCAGGGACTCCAAACCACTGCAGTGGGAACTGCGGGGCAGAAGACATCCAAATCTCAGATCAAGGACAGCTTCCCTCTGCCCCCCAAGCATGGAAGGTGGCCTTCAGTGCTTAGCGGAGCCCATGATGTCACCATTGAAGGAACCGAGGCAGGGCTTTTGTCATTCCCTCGGGAGGAGTTAGACGTTTAAGAAAATGAAGGACTGAAGATATAGCTCAGTGGTAGAGAACTTGCTTAGTCTACATGAGGCCTTGAGTTGGATCCCCAGCAACCCCCCAAAAAAACAGGAGGGGGAAGGGGAGAAAAAGAAGGAAGAAGAAGAAAAAAATGAGAAAAAGTAGCTGTCTATGGTACTACATACCTGTACCCCCAGTTAGGAGGCTGAGGTGGGAGCAAGTTTAACACATTCATGACATGGCTGTAATTTGTATGTCTTGCTGCCAGGTGGCTTGAACCACAGGTCATATGTACATGCATGACTGTCCCATCAGGCAGCATGGGACAGTCCCATCAGGTGGTACAAGCCACCCAACAGAACAGTCATACACGTACCACCAGTGGTCAAGTCGGCAGGAATGCATTAAACCCAGTCTGGGGCACTTTTTTTTTTTTTTTTTGGTACCAGGAATCAAACTCAGGACCTTGTACTTGCCAGGCAGGCGCTGTGCTGCTGAGCTATATCATCGGCCCTCCTTTTTTTGTTTTTTTTTGAGACAGGGTCTCACTATGTAGTTCAGTCTAGCCTTGAACTCTATATTAGCCTAGGGTGGCCTTGAACTTATAACAATCCTCTTGTCTCAGCCTCCTGATTATGGGCATGCACAGGCTTCTGCCACCACGCCCAGGCCCAGTCTGCAAGAACTTAGCAAGACCTTGTCTCAAAATTTAAAAAGGCTGGGGATGTAGCTTGGTTTGAAGGCCCTGGTTCAATCCCCAGTACCACTAGAAAAAGAAAGAAAGAAAGAAAGAAATATGATACCATCCAACTTACAGAATAACAATAAGAGAGAAAAAGAAAATTATTTTCCTTGTCCAGCCAACTTGGCACTCCAGTCTCTGCCTAAAAATACAAATGTTGTCTGGGTCTGAAAAAAGTCACATGAAATAAGATTTGTTTCCCTGAAATCACACTTGGCAGCAAAGTCTGAATAGTAAAGATTGCAGATAAGTTGGCTTCAGTGCATGATGCCTAAATATTTTCCCAAGAGCTTAATACCTATAGTAACAAATATATGACTGTCACCTATGTGCATGGGTATAAAATGCTATCATTATAAACGAAAGCACTCAAAAACGTGTGTGTGTGTGACTATGGTTTATCAGGGAATTCCCATGGCAAAAGCTTAGCTGGATGTGATGATTCATGCCTATATCCCAGCTAATGGAGAGGCTGAGACAGGAGAACTGCAAGTTTGGGGTTAGCCTAGGCAAGACCCTATCTCAAAATGAAAAAAGAAAATGGCTGGAGATGAAGCTCAGAATTCCCTAGATTCAATCCCCAGGGATTGAACAACTACAAAAAGAAGAGGGGGAAAAAAGGAATTTGTAGAAAGCTAGTTGTAATAGCCTTCTCCCATATTTAAAGGGTTGTTGATTTATAGAAAAGGGGCTATAGCGGTCATTGTGTAACAGAAAACACACAGGATTAACAGCAAGGTTTATAGTTGTGCCCTGAATCTGCCACTTACCTGACACATTACCTTTGTTACACAAGCCCCATAAGCTTCTCTGTTGCATTTGCCTCATCTGTAAAAAGATGATCTGGGTGATTTCTAATAGCTTCTCACAGCTCGTACCTCTGACCCTCTGAGGGCAAGGGGCCGGATCGGCAGCTGTCAGCATCAGTGAGTGGGTTTGTTTGGCAAGGAGATTTGGTCCCCTGTGAATGTTCTACAATCAGAGCTGAAAACAGAACTGGTTCTCTCAGAGGTATTAAAATTTTACTGGGGCTGGTGAGATGGCTCAGTGGCATAAGCGCTTGCCTAGCAAGCACGAGGTCCTGAGGTTGACGCCCGGTACCCACACACAAAAAAATTTTTTTTACTGGTGCTAGGGGTGTAGCTCAGCAGTAGAGCACATATTGGCACCACCAAACAGTTTGCTGTCTCAGGTTGCTCTTGGAGAAGTGAGAAAGACGAGCAGGAAGCCAGCTCTGACAGTCCCTTGGTATGAACTTATGCACTCCTTTCTCAGGACACTTTCTTTATGTGTGGAAAGACTGCCATAGCACACTGATTTTGCTAGAATAAGGCTTTTTCTGTGATTTGTCCGAAAACTGTTATAATAAACATACAGGGCTGGTGAGATGGCTCAGCGGTGTAAGCGCCTGCCTGGCAAGCGTGAGGGCCCGAGTTCAACTCCCGGATCCCACATACGAAAAAGGAGCCGGTGACATAGCTCAGCGGCACGGGCACCTGCTGGTGCGTGAGGTCCTGAGGTCGACTCCCGGTACCCACAAAAAAAAAACCAAAAAACAAAAAACATACAAATCTGCAGTGTCCTTAGATGTGGTGCTGTTTGGCAGCACACAGCCTGCATAGTTACATGGTAGTGAAGAAAACTTACGCATCCTATAGAAGCTAAATCTAAAGGCCACCAAGATCCTTTCCAATTCTAAAATACAGTGATTCTGAGATGAGAACTGAAAGCTGCTCCTGCTGCTGCCCTGGCTGTACAATAAGATGCAATAAAAAATACTGTGGATAAGCTGGGCATGGTGGTGCCTGCCTGTGATCCCAGCACTTAGGAGGATGAGGACTGCTGTGAGTTCAAGGCCAGTGTGAACTACATAGCGAGACCCTGTCTCAACTAACAAACAAACAAATGTGGATCAACATAGATCAGTGATGGCGAACCTTTTAGAGCTTTCAATGATAACAAACAGCCCACTGCGGCATGTATGCCATAGGTTTGCCATCACTGACGTAGATCAAATTAATTAATATTTTTTTGGTTTGATTGTTTTTATTTTTGTTTTATTTTTTTGAGACAGGCTCTTGCCATGTAGTTTAAGCTGGTCTTGAACTTACTAGGTGGCCCAGCCTGGCCTTGAACTTCTGGCAATCCCCTGCCTCAGCCTCCTGAGTACTGGGATTATAAGTGTGCACCACGACGACCGGCCTCAGTGTAGATCAAGGAGGCATTCCGTGTAGCTCAGTGGTAGGCCACTTGCCTAGCATGTGTGAGGCCCTGGGTTCAGTTGCCAGCACTGGAAAAAAAAAACATACAGAAGACATCTGTCTGTCACTGGCTAACATCATGTGGCATTGATTCATAGCCACAGGCCTGAGGGTAGGAGAAAGGACTTTTAAAGACTGGATGCTTTGCAGCTGACTGAATAGTTGCAAAAACTATAGCCTGTATCACCTTCCTTATGAAGTGTCCAGAGCCATGTACACTCCATGCTCAATATCAACAGCCTGGGGCTGGGGATGTAACTCAGTGGCAGGGCACATGGCTCCGTGTGTATGAGGCCCTGGGTTCCATCCCCAGTACCTAGGGGGAAAAGAAAGCCTGGTGGGAATTGGTAGCAGCAAAGTCAGTGGGAACAGCCTGGCACTTACAGGGAAGACAACTGTCAAGATGCACATGCAGTCCCAATTTTCACTGCTAAATGGTGAGACGGCTTCAGGGAGAAGAAAGGCCACAGGGTGCTGCTGCAGCACACCGTGTAGGGCCAGCCTGCCTCAGCTGGGACACTGTGCCAGCAGAGAGGTCATCATCTCACACATCACTCTACAAACTGGGGCTGTTAGGGAGAGAGGGGGCAAAGTGCAGGTCTTAAGAGTTCACCAGAAATCATGATGTGAAGGGAAAGTTAGGGACAATTAGGAGAAAAAAAAGCTGAAAGCTTATAAATCATCTTTGCAATCACATTCCTGTATGCAAAGAATAATCAAACTAGATCAACAAACCCCATGAATCTGTGCAATGCTACACCTTTGGTTGTTTTTTGTTTTTTGTTTTTTTGAGACAGGCTCTCACCATGTAGCCCAGGCTGGCTTTGAACTCCCAGCAGTCCTCCTGCCTCAGCCTCCTAGTATTACAGGTGTGTGCTTCTATGCCCAGGTAATGCTGCAGCTTTGAAGCTGTCACTTGTATTTACAGAGAATGCAGAAAAGTGGTGACTACTCTAAGATCCCACAGCTAATTAGGTGACTAATTGAGAACTCAGGTGTGCTAGCCACCTTTTCTGATGTTCTGTCCCTGCCATACCTGAAATATCACAAGGTCTGCAGCTTCCACCTTCTTTTGCTCAGCCACGATATCCGGGCTCAGGCGGCTTTCTTTGTAAGCTAGAGTGGTCTCGGCAGGATACTGAAAGTTCTCAGGGTCCTTCAATGTACCTGAGGAACAGGAGAGGAACAGGAGAGGCTGAGGCCAGGGAGACCAAGGCTGAGCCGCAGAGCCCACAGGCCAGTGGTTCCACAAAGGGAGAGGGCGCGCCTACCTGTGATGTCCTTTCTGGAAATGAGAGGATTGAAGTTCATGGCGTAAAGGTCAGACTCAGCCACCTCCCATCCATTCCTCTTCAGAGCCTCTACGGCAGCCTCCTTCATGGCATAGTTGAAGGATGTCCTCTCTGAGTGCGCCAGTACGATCAGTGCTTTCCTGATGACTTAGACACACACAAGGCGTATGAAGGAGCCCAGCACAGGCTAAATATCCCTTACCCTAAGGAATCTTTAGATGTGTTTCAGATTTCAGAATTTTTTAGTTTTTTGTCAGACAGTCTCACTTTGTAGTTCAGTCTGACCTTGAATTCACTATGTAGCCAGGCTGGCCTTGAACTTGCAGCAATCCTCCTGCCTCAGCCTCCTGAATGCCAGGATTACAGGTGTGTGCCACCATGCCTGGCTGATTTTAGACTTTCTGCTTAGGGATGCTCCACCTCAGCTTCAGCTACAGGGAGCTGGGGGCCGTGAAGAGGTGACTCTATCAGACACTAGGTTATTGTAATCCGTCTGTCTTAGTCCATTTGCTGCTGCTACCGCTGAGTACCACAGACTGGGAAGTTTATAAGCAAGAAAGACTTATTTAGCTCCCAGTTCTAGAGGCTGGGAGGCCAAGAGGCTGCAGCTGGTGAAGGGCTTCTTGTTGGTGGAAATGCTCTGCAGTCTTAAAGTGGTGCAGGGGAACCCATGGCAAAGGGGGTGAGTACAAGACAGAGTGGAACTGGCTTTTACGATAAACCCACTCTACGATAACCCATGACAGCATTCCACTCATCCATGAATGGCTTAATCCATTCATGAGTGCAGAGCTTTCAGGATTCAACCATGTACCTCTTGGAGGTCTCTTCCTCCTCCCATCCCTTTGTACAGTCCTGGGGATTGAACTCAGGGCCTTCACACTGAGCTATAGCCCCAGTTTCACCCCCACCACCCTCTGTTAAAAAAAATTTTTTTTTTTGTTTTTGTTTTTTTGAGAGAGGGTCTTACTATGTTGTTCAGACTGCCCTTGAACTCACTATGTAGCCCAGGCTGGCCTCAAACTTGCGGGAATCCACCTACCTCAGCCTCCAGAGTGCTGGGATTACAGGTGTGCGCCACCATGCCTGACTTTCTTAAATTTTGAGACAAGGGCTTGCTAAGTTGCCAAGCTACTCAGCCTGGGCTTGAATTTTCAATCCTTCTGCCTCAACTTCCCAGAAAGCTGGGATTACAGGGGTATACCACCATGCCCTGCCTGGTCCCACCCTTTCATACCTCCCAAAGGGGATTCAATTTCAACATGAGATTCAGTGAGGACAGAGCCATAGTACCATCTGCACAGCCAGAAGTGAAAGTGCCAGCAAATGGGGCTGGGGGCAGGGCTCAGTGTGTTTTGCATGTTGGAAGCCCTGGGAGTGATCCCCAGCATGAGAAGGAAGAAAAAAAGAAGCACTAATGAATTAAAAGAGGCATTTAATAAATGATTGAATAAATGCTGTTGGCATATTAAATAGCCACTTCTATGAAGATAAAATGGTCCCCTCAGAAAACTAATGTAGGTGTTAAAAGTCAGTATAGGGTCAGGGATATAGCTTAGTGGCACAAGTGCCTGCCTGGCAAGTGCAAGGTCCTGAGTTCGATTCCCTGTACAAAAAAAGTCAGTATAGTGTTTAGTCTGGCCCTGGGGAAGTGACTAAAAAGAAACAAAAACAATGTTTGTGGGTGGGTGCTGGGAATATTGTGGGTTTTTTGTTTTATTTAAAGACAGGCTCTCACTCTGTAGTCCAGGCTGGCCTTGAACTCATTATGTATCCCAGGCTGGCTTCGAACTTGGGGCAATCCTCCTGCCTCAGCCTCCCAAGTGCTGGGATTACAGGCGTACACCACCATGCTCAGTTTGAGAATCATTTTTAAAGAAAGACTAGAATAAAGCATAGTGGAAATGCTTGACAGAGAAAGCCTCATTAAAAAAAAAATTGGTTGGCAGAAGACACCATAAGCAGAATCAAGCTGGGAGAAGAAATCTGCAACTCTTACCACAAATAATTAAAATCTCAAAGAATGCCTACAAATGATTAGAAGACAAAGAATACTAGAGAAAACTGGGTAAAGGATATTAACACACCATTCACAGAGGGAGAAATGCAAACAGCAATAAACAAATGAAAAGATTCTCTGGCTGGCTGGCCTGCCAGGATAAGCAAGTTAAAATTTACCTGTTATTTATCCATAAGATTGCAAAAAAATTAAGACAAATAACATTGAAAGCTATATAGATCATAGAAAAACTGGCCTATTACTGGTGGGAAGATGAATTGCCTCAAGCTTTTGGGAAAGCAGGAGATATCTTTTAAATTTTCAGACATAAATCTTTGACCTAGCTCACCAATTTTGGGGGATCTGTTCTACAGACTAAATACATCAGGATATAGAGGAGCAAGGATGTATATGGCACTGTTCTTTTCCTTGCAAAAATTAGATACAACTTGGTTGCCTACTTATGAGGAATATTGGAATAAACTGGGGCTCTATCCATATTACAGAATTTGGGGGGGGCTTTCTGTTGGTTGTTTTTTTTTTTTTTGTGGGTACCGGGGGGTCGACCTCAGGACCTCGCGCGCCAACAGGCGCCCGTGCCGCTGAGCGATATCACCGGCCCCTTTTTTGTATGTGGGTTCCGGGAGTCGAACTCGGGCCCTTGCGCTTGCAAGGCAGGCGCTTACGCCGCTGAGCCATCTCACCGGCCTTCTGTTGGTTTTTTGAGACAAAGTCTTGTTGTTATGTAGCCCAGGGTGGCGGTGAACTCGCTATCCCTCTGCCTCAGCCTCCCAAGAGTTGGAACTACAGCCATGCACCACCTGGTTTGCTATGCCTGTGGTGGTGCACGCCTGTAATCCCAGCACTTGGGACGCTGAGGCAGGAGGATTTCTGAGAGTGAGACATCCTGGGCTACAAAGTGAGTTCAAGGCCAGCCTTAAAGGACTGGGGCTGTAGCTCCAAGGCACAGTGCTTGCCTAGCATGCCGGAAGCCTTGGGTTTGATCCCCAGCATCAGAAAATAAATAAATAAATAAATAAATAAATAAATAAATAAATAAATAAGGAAAGAAGCTCAGAAAGATACCCATGCTATATTATTAACTGACAGAAAAGCAAATGAATGTGAATCTATTTTTATTTGACAGAAGGAAGGAAAATTACATATATGTAGAGTTGTAGTATATTGGTACAAGAGGAAAAAGTAAGGAATGATCACAGTAAACTATTAATTTTTTTTTTTTAATGAGATGGCAAAGAGGTAGAGGCAGGGAGACTGACTTTTTCTTGGACTTCCTCTTCAGTAGTAATAAGGTCATTAGAATAAACATGTTTCACTTTTTTTTTTTTTTGGTACCAGGAATTGAACTCACAACCTTGCACTTACCAGGCAGGTGCTGTGCGCTGAGCTATATCCCCGGCCCTTTTTTCTTCTCTTTTTGACACAGGGTTGCACTATGCAGTTCAGGTTGGCCCTGAACTCACTTTGTAGCCCAGGTTGGCCTCGAACTTGAGGCGATTCTCCTGCCTCAGCCTCCTGAGTGCTGGGATCACAGGCATGCACCACCACGCCCAGCCTTCACTTTTGCAATAGCAGCATTTAATGGGTACTTGTTATGTACTAGGCACTGCTGTAAATGCACCTGCCCTGGTTAGAATAACACCAAGTGTCGGGTGTCTCCAATGTGATAGTATAAGAGGTGGGTCCCGTAGGAGGTGATTGGGTCAGGAGGGCTCCTTGTCGGTTAGTGGAAGGAAGGCCTTTATAAAGGAGGCCTGCGCAGCTGTTCAGCTGGCTCCCTCCGCCCGCCCCCATGTGAGGACACAGCATTGCCTGGGCGGCTCTCACCAGATCACCAAACCTGAAGATGCCTGAGCGGGGACTTGCAGCCTCCAGAACTGTGAGGAAAAACTCTGTTCTTTACCTGCTGGCTGGTCACAAGCATTGTTACAGCAGCAGCAAATGGGCCCGGGCAGCAGACCCAGTTAGAGCGGCCATGCTATGGGTGAGAAAACAAGCCCCAGAGAAACTAAGCAAATACCCAGGTTTACATATTAAGCGGTAAAGCTGGGAAAACTTAAAAATATACAGATGGAGGAAAACACAAGCACCAGTGTGTAGGGCAGGCAGGGGAATAGCAGAAAAAGGAAGTCCGCCACCACAGTTGATCCTGATAATCTGTTCCGTGACTTCCCGTCCGCACCGAGACTGGTAGTGACCAAGGGCAGAGCCGGAAGATCCAGCGCCTGCAGTTTTCTGTTTTGTTTGAGTGACTCCAGCTCCTGGGAAGCACGCGTGAGCCATCGGTCCTCTTCCTGCTTCACTAACCACACTCAAGCGCAGGGCAAACCTCCGGGCCAGGAAGCCTGAACGTGAGGCTCTGAATTGGGCCTTGGACTCTTTAAGATTCAGTGGAATAGGAGTTTGATGGTGATTTGGATGTTATGGAAGTGATTTATCTGCTTTGAGCAGCCGGGGGAGGGGCGGAGATCAGCAAATTCTCACCCTCTTTTTAATTCATGGATTTAACACTACGGGGAGGAATAGGAGCTTAAGAAGCTCTGACCTACATCTTTTTTTTGTGATTTACTTTTACATTATCAACACTTACTAAACCCTGCTTTGTCAATTTTTCTTCTACTGACTGTGGATATTAAGCATTTCCTGAGTGCGAAAACAAAGGCACTTCACAGAAAATGATCCAGTCGGGATATCCACCTCCTGCTCTAAGAGCTCACCTTCCAAAATTTTAAAAAAAGGGAGCTGGGTGAAGCACACCTATAATCCCAGCTACCTCGGAGGCTGAGGCAGGAGGATTGAGAGTTTGAGAACAGCTGGGGCAAGTAGAGATTGGTCTCAAATAAAAAAGGGCTGGGGATGTAGCTAAGTGGTAGTGTCTCTGGGTTTGATCCCTAGTATCATTTTTTTAAAATGCTTTTTTTTTTGTGGGTACCGGGGGTCGAACTCAGGACTTCGCGCTTGGGAGCAGGCGCTTTTGTCGCTGAGCGATATCGCCGGCCCTTTTTTCCTTTGTATGCGGGTACCCGAAGTCGAACTCAGGACCTCGCGCTTGCCAGGCAGGGCGCTTATGCCGCTGAGCTATGTCAGGGGCCCAAAAATGCATTTTTAAGGAACAGAACACTTAAGAGTAAATCAGGAGATTTATTACCCAAAGGTAACAATCCTGTTACTAGTTTCCACATCTTTTTTTTTTTTTTTTTTTTTTTTTTTTTTTAATGTCACTGGAGGAAGCTTTGTTGGACCACAAGGGGCAGCACGAATGTGGGGGAGGAGTGCGCCCGCTGACCCGCGAAGAGTATGCGGACTTTTCGCTTCCATCGGGGAAAAACACAGCACGAGACCATACAGTCACACCGGAGTAAAGAGAAGACGAGACGCGAGGAGAGGAGATCGCGCGGGGCAGCCGGGCGGGCGGCGCGGTGCTGGGAAGGAAGCGAGGTGGGGAAAGGGCCACCGGGGGGCGCGAGGCGGGGATGCGGCGGGAGCCAGCCTCGGGCCTTCTCCCCAGGCTGGGGCCCCCGGGCCCCCAGTGTTGCCCAGGGCTGGCGCCGGCTGTGTGGGGCGCTGCGGGCAGGGCCGCCCGTGGCGGTGGCCCCTGTCTCCGGCCGGCGGTGGGCTCTTTGGTTTGGGCGCTGCTGTTCGCGTGGAGGACGCACTGCGGTGTCGGAGGCTTGGGTCGCGACGCTCCGCTGTCTGCGAAACACCTGGCGGGCGAGGCGCGTGCAGCGTGGCCGCAGGGGTCGGGCCGGGGCCTGTCCGGCCGTGGGCGCCGCGGGCCGTGGGCAGGAGGGGGCCACGGGGCCGGACGGTGGAGAGGCCCGGCCGCGGCCGGCCAGGGCGAGGGGCGACAGGCAAAAAGGAGAGGAAGGGAGCCGAGGCCTACAGCGCCCGGTGTTCGCAGGCGGCCTCCCATCCAGTGCTAACCAGGCCCGACCCTGCTTAGCTCCCGAGACGGGGCCGTTCAGGGCGGTGCGGCCTTAGATGTCTGCAGCTGCTGCTGGGCGCCCTAAGAGGCCGAGCGCCTGGTACACGGGCTGCCGCCCAACCTGGTATCGGAGGGAGGAGGAGGCGGGGACCCAGGCAGGGACGGAGGGGCGGCCGGGGCGCCCCACCGAAGGAACCGAGCCAGGCACGATGCCAGCGCCCGCCAGTGTCACGTGTCCCCTTACCTCCTGGGGGCCAACGCTCTAGGGAGCTCCTCGCTCACCCTAGGGGCTCGCTCTCCCTTCCACATCTTTTTTTTATTGACCAAACTGTTTTCTGGACTTGAAGGTTCATTTCCCTTTCCTGCCACTTAAATAGCTAGCAAGCTGGGACATTAGTTTCTTAGAATTGACCTAAGAGAGGCAATAATACACTAATAACTACTTCAGGGCACAATGGCATTATTGTGATAGGAGAGAAAAGAGATGAAACTGCACCGGAAGAAAACTTGCTTCAGGACTCGTCTATTAGGAAGGGCTTCCCCAGCCCAGACCATCTGAACTGAGCTCTGAAAGACAGGTGGGACCGTTGTCAGGGCCTGGGCTTCATACCAATTTCTGCTTGACATGCGTGGCATCGGACAGGAACTGCATTTCACTGAGGCAAATGTACCTAACATAGCTCTGCACATCTGGTTTTGTGGTAGTTTGTCTGGTGCTAGGGGTTGAACCCAGGGCTCAACCGCTAAATTATACTGCCAAGTCCTACCATATCTTTTTTTGTTTGTTTTGTTTTTTGAGACCGGGTTTCGCTATGTAGCCCAGGCTAGCCTTGAACTCGTGGCAATCCTCCTGCCTCAGCTTCCTGAGTGCTGGGACTACAAGTGTGGCCCACCTCGCCCAGATTCCATCTTTGTTAATGCATCTCTGTCTGTGCACCGGTGCTCTGTCAAATCACAGGCCCAGACAAATTAAGCAGGGGCTTAATTAAAATACGTTCCTGGTTCACTTCTCATGAACTTCCTCACTTCTTCATGAACTTCAAAGCCCTCCTTTCTTCCCTACCACCTACCACTTTTTTGTTTTGCAGTACTGAGGTTCAAATCCAGGGCCTCATTTGTCCAAGTGCTCTACCACCAAGCTATATCCCCAGCCCTTTATTTTTTATTTTGAGGATCTTGGTAAGTTGCCCAGGCTGGTTTTGAACGTGTGATCCTACTGCCTCATCCTCCCTAGTAGCTGAGATCACGGGCGTGCAGCACTGTGCTGGGCACCGTTTGTCTTTATTTCCATTCCAAGCCCACACCAGCCAACTTTTCTTCCTCCCCTCACTGAGATGTTAATGTTCTCACAAGTGAATCCTCTCAGCCTCTCTGCAGTTGTTTTACGGGGCACCTGCCATTCACCAAGCACTGTTCTGAGCACTTGGGATTCATCACTGCTCCAAATGGATGCAAATCTTTGTCGTGAAGGAGCCTACATTCCTGGTGGCCAGAATTATCTGGGCTTGCCCTGGGACCTGACCTCTGTCCTATTGCCCCAGCATCCCTGTTCCTCTCTGCCTTCAAATCCTATCGGAAACCTAGAGTTTCCTCTCGCCTTCCAGGATAAACTGTGCTTTGCCGAGCTGCAGGAGGTCATCGGTGCCCAACACAGTGGAGCTTAATAGCAAAGTGGCAGAGAAAGGGGTTGTGGTACACCGTTTTATGGAGAATGTCATTGACAATAAGATTGAGTCCTTGAAAAAAAAAAGATTTATCACGAACATGATCTTTTTGGCAGGAAGAACAAGCAATCAAGGAAAAACTACTAGAAATACGAGGACAAGCCCTCAGATCAGTTCCAAGCATTCTATGTCTGCTCTCTCCATCCTCTAAATCTCGAAGGGATGTGCCTGTGAATCAGCTGCATCCCTTAGTTGCAAACAAGCACCCTGGATGCCTCAGTGAACCTGAAGAATTAGTTAGCTGGGTACAGCTAAACCTGGTTATCCAAGATCCAAATCTTTCCATTTTCCCTCGATACCACACCCCTCTTTGCGTCTGTTAAACATAAGTGCAAGCTGGGGGTGTGACGGTGCAAGCCTGTAATCCCAGAACTCTGGGAGACTGAGGCAGGAGGATCAAAAGTTTAAGCCCAGCCTGGGCAATTTAGCGACTTGGGGAAAACCCTGTCTCAAAAAAAAAAAAAAAAAAAGAAAAGATGGGGATATAGCTCAGTGTGAAGACCCTAAATTCAATCCTCAGTATCAAGGTGAGGGGAAAAAAACCTAAGTACAGAATAGTCTGTAGGATTAGAAAACAGTTCCTGCCCTAACCAGAGAAAGGAGTACAAAGGCCTCGGGGCAGCTGAAGAAGGAAATACAGTAGTTGCTTCACCATGATTTCAGTTACAGTCAACCAAGATCTAAAAATGTTAAGTGGACAATTGCAGAAATAAATGATTCATAAGTTTTTTGTTTGTTTTGTTTTGTTTTTGAGACAGAGTTTCACTATGTGGTGCAGGCTGGCCTTGAACTCCCATATGTAGCTCAGGCTGGCCTCGAACTCATGGTGATCCTCCTGCTTCAGCCTCCCGAGTGCTGGGATTACAGGCATGTACTACCACACCAGCCTTGACTCATAAGTTTTTATTTTTTATTTTTTATTTTTTTGTGGGTACCGGGGGGTCGACCTCAGGACCTCGCGTGCCAACAGGCACCCGTGCCTCTGAGCAATATCACCGGCCCCTTTTTCGTATGTGGGATCCGGGAGTCGAACTCGGGCCCTCGCGCTTGCAAGGCAGGCGCTTACGCCGCTGAGCCATCTCACCGGCCCGACTCATAAGTTTTAAGTAACTTTTATTATGTTATAGTGTTATAATTGTCCTATCATTACTTGTTACTCTCCTACTGGGCCTAATTTGTAAGTTAAACTTTATCACAGGTGTGTCGGTGTAGGAAAGAACGGTTTATACAGGGTTCTGTGCTGTGCAGTTTCAGGCACCCACTGGCAGGCTTGGAAAGTAAGCCTGTGGGTAAGGGGGCTGCAGAGAGAAACAGCAGCTAACAAGCACACAAGAGGCCTCATCAGCTGTCGAAAGCCCTTCCCTGTGTCTCCCAGCATCTCACTGTGGGGTTTCCAACCAACAGCTCTGCCTTTCTAGTGCATTCTGACAACTACGGATTTGCATGTCAATTGCAAACGGCAATCTCTTTCCTCACTTTTTAGCAAGATGAGCTTCTAGATAATGTCTGTGCCTGTGTGTTTCCAGAGGTGACACAGGTTAGAGGGAAGGAAACTGCAGAAAGATGGATCCCGCCCAGTTGAGCAAATGGTTTCTAAGTCCTAGTGCTGGCCAGTTTCAGAGCCAGGCCCTCTGGAAAAGCTTTCAGCCCCCGGCAGTGCTGGCTGGCCGTGGATGCATTAGGGGGCGAGCAGGTATCAGAACAGTGGGGACCTTTAGGGCCCCTGGCTGATGTCACTGAAATGGACTAATACTAGATGGGGTTTGCCAAACCTAAGCGTCACAAATGTCTCCGGGACCAGGCTACTTGGAGCTGGGCCTCCTCTCTCTCCAACCAGACAACTCTCTCTCCAACCAGACAACCGGTTCCCCCGCTGCAGCCCCTACAACGGTCAGATCTTCGCATTTTCCTCCAGAAGCTGGAAATGCGCACTTTTTAAGTGAAACCTTCTATTTGTATTTTAAGTGTTGGCAGCTTACTCTAAAATGTTTTATATACTAGAGGGCCAAAAGATCTCCGTACAGTGGGTCAAGTTTGGTCCTTGATGGTTAGTTTCCAACCTGCGTGGAAGGGATTTTGGCTTCCCTGGGTAAGAATTCCTTCCCTAAACGCCCGCCAGAGTTTGTAAGGGCGGGTTAGGGGGGACCTGCCACTCGGGCGGAAACAGACGCTCCCCTTCTCCGGGAGGCCGGTCAAGGATCATTCCGGGACCCGAACCTCTTCAACTTCTAAGTTTTGGACCAAGAAACAAAGGCTACGCCTTCGCGTTCTCCTCCAGAGCAACGAAGCTGAAGCTCGGGAGACGAAACGTCTCCTCGCGTGCAACACTCACCCGCCATGGCTTCCACAGGGAGCCACAGAGGTGCGGCCTCCCGAACGCTGATTGCCTGGGCCTCTGGTTGCTGGGGCGACCCGGCCTGGGCTGGAAAGTAGCCGGGCTGCTCAGGCTGCAATTCGAAGGTGTCCCCAGAGCTGCGAGCAGAGCCCCGCCGCTTTATACCCCTACAGGCCCGGCCCACTGCAACCGGAGGTGCCAGCGAGAGTGGGTGGGGCGAGGCGTGCACACCCCGGGCACTGGGCAGAGGGCTCCAAAGCTGAGTGACTGGAAAGGGACGTGGGGCACGCAGTAGACAGCCCTGGGTGTAGAAGTCCAGAAGGGTCCTCTGGGGGCTGAAGAGTGAGCGCGGCCTCAAAGATCTGAATGGGGGTGGGCGGCAAGGCCTGTCTGCTCTGTCCTAGGACCCCCGGGGACGCAAGAGGGACGTTTCAGCTTGGAGGCCGGCTCTGTTGGACAGGCCCGCCTGGCCTTCCCCAGCCCTGGGAAATCGTTTTAGCACGGAATGGGGCCCTTAGAGAACGGGGTGTGGCTGACCTAGGTTCAGATTCTGCTGAGTCACTGTAACTCCGGCAGGGAGAACTGCTCGGTGGAAATGAATTACTTTCTCCTTTTGTGAGGTTCAGATTCAGCACTTGGGGGGGCCCATAGAAGACTCTCGCCTATGTGAATGCCCCGGGTCACGCCTGCTCCTCATGGACAGCCAATGGGGAACTCATCAGTTTGCCGCCTCGAGCTAGAGCTAGGGCAGGAGCTAGGTAGGGTAAGGGTGGTGGGGAGATAGCAGCCAGGGGGAAGTACTAAATAGTCCAGACAGGAAAGCTTAATGATTTTCCCTTTAGGCTTGAAAGGTATGAAACAGAACAGCAAAAAGTTCAAATCTGTGTAAGTAAAAGTTACAGTTAAATTGTCTGATGGGACAAAGAGATATTGTCAAAAGGCCAAGAATTTTTAAGTGATAAATAACCAAAAGAATCACAAAAGAAGAAAAAGGATCGGGAGTGCATAGGGCTCATACATTTTACCTCTGGCCAATATCTAAGGAGATCTAGGAGACTAGGAGATCTAGTCATCAAGATAATACATTTTTTTTTTTTTTTTTGGTGGTGGTGGTATAGGGAAATTGAATCCAGGGCCTCTACCACTGAGCTACATCTCCAGCATTCATTTATTTATTTAGATAGGTTCTCTATGTAGCTCAGGCTGGCCTTGAACTCACTGTGTACTGGAACTCAGTGATCCTCCTGTCTCAGCCTCCCCTCCCACTGGTATAGGCATGGATCACCATACCTAGTTTATCTTGATAAATTGCCCAGGCTGGTCTTGAATTTGCAATCCTGCTACAGCCTTCCAATGATTTTTTCTTTTGAGATAGGATCTTGCTGTATAGTTCAAGCTGGACTTGAACTCACTATGCATGAATTTGTGGTGATCCTCCTGACTCAGCCCCCCAGTGCTGGGATTACCGGCCTGCACTGGTAATACCGTGCTACACTAGTAGCTGGGATTATTAAATCACACCCAGAGTCAAAATTCTCTTCTTTCTTTCTTTCTTTTTTTTTTTTTTTTTGAGACATGCTCTCCTATGTAGTTCATGCTGGCCTTGAACGCACTATGTAGCCCAGACTGGCCTAGAACTTGTGGCAATCCTCCTGGTTCAGCCTCCGAAGGGATGGGATGACAGGAGTGTTCCACCACATCTGGCTAGAGTCAGAATTCTTGAGTCTACCTCCAGTCATCTGCTGATGTTTTTTTCTTTGAGCTCTGGTTGCCTCCCCTATAAAAACGTGGCTTGGTTCTGCACGTGCTCAAGATTCCTTCCTCCTTGAACTCCCAGGCAGTACAAGCCTGTACAATTCCCATGCTCTTTTCTGAAGCAGGGCTCCGTCCCAGGAGCAGGTGTGCACTGGGCAGTGCACACAGACTAAAAACAGTGACCTGGCACCACCCCTCATGCCCACGGGGGAGCAGGTCAGGATGTGGAGCCATGAAGTTTTGTTGTCTTCATTATCTAGTATAAAGAGCAGGACCGGGCAGGCGAATCCTCGGGAGTCTCCTGTCCTCCTCCTGATGAAAGAATACAAACAGCCTCATTAGTCACCCGCTAATACACAGTGTCTGTGAGTGCGGCTGCTTTTATGCACAAGAAGGTCCCCAAATTCCCCTAGCTTTTCTCCGAGCTGCAGGTGACGGACTATGTCCCTTAGCTCAGAGCCACTCTTGGGCCCATCTGGGGAGCTGGGGAGCTGCTGTCCTCAGTGGTTCCTGTGGATACAGCCATGAGTCCCAGGAGGAAGTGGTTGTTGGTGTTGGGGAGGAAAGTTTCTATAAACCCTGTCCTGCGCTGCCCTCCTGTCCCCCACCACCATCTCTTGTCACACAGGACGTCCCCAGTGTGCAGGGCTTCGTGTGTCTGGTGGGCTGTGTCCCGCTGGAATGCTGTCCCGTTCCATAGCCTGAATTAGGTCTGCTTCTGCTGCGTTTTATAAGATTGTGCTTAAACTGAAACAGCTTTTGTGTGTGTGTGTGTGGGTACCAGGGGTCGACCTCAGGACCTCGCACGCCAGCAGGCGCCTGTGCCACTGAGCCATCTCACCGGCCCTCATTTATTATTTCTAAGACAAATAAAAGGAAAAGTTAGCAAAAGGCATTTCCTGCCTCTTGATTATTTTTTCCATGCTGGTCTGAATCATGCATTCAGTTCCAAAAACATGTATGAAGCCACGCCAGCTCCAGGCAAACTTCCTGATGGCTTTGTAAAGATGAGCCACACCCAGTTTCCAACACCTGGAGTAGAAGCAGCATTTAGTAAATGTGCACTATCCTTCCTCCTCATCGAGGCCCACAGAATTAGTTTCATCATTGCCTTGATTCTGTCTCCCATATAAGAATCTACCTCTAATATAGGCCTGCTGATACATGTCTGTAATCCTGGCAGTGGGAGGCTGAGGCAGGAGGATCACAAGTTAGCCCAGCCTTTAGTGACTTAGTGAGACCCTCTATCAAAATAAATAAAAAAGGGCTAAAGATGTAGCTCTGTGTGAAGGCCCCAGGTTCAATGCTCAATAGTGGAAAAAAAAAATTTATCTCCAACTACATGAACACTTAAACAGCATGATCTAGACATGTTCAGAATCTCCATTCTAGATTTCTTCCCATGCATGTACTGGGTAATTATGTCTAATAATTTGGGAGCTATTATTATAGTATCCAGTTTATTTTTCTCAGTGCTGGGGACCGAATTCAAGGAGAGACTCATGCCTACAGGCGAGCACTCTGTCACTGAGCCACATCCAAAGCCTCCCAGCTTCTTTTTTGAGACAGGGTCTTGCTATGTTGTCCAGGCTGACCTCAAATTTAGGATCCTCTTGCCTCAGCCTCTTAGCGCTGGGGTTACAGGCATGTGCCACTATGCCTGCATATAAGTATTCTGAAAATCAAGTTTAATATAGAATCTGATCAGAGTTTGTTTTTCTGTTGTCCCTTAGAATTTTGAAGGCATTAAATCTAATTCCCTCTCCCTATAACATGGGCAGGAATTTGTAATTGCCTCAACCTGCAAAATGCAGAAGTACAGCTGCTTGACTTTCAACTCCAGGTCATATAAAATGATAGGCTCTAGCCGGCTGTGGTGGTGCACACCTGTAATCCCAGCACTTAGGAGGCTGAGGCAAGAGGGTCGTGGAGAGTTCAAGACCGGCCTGAACTACACAGGGAGACTGTTTCGAAAAAACAGGGAGGGCTTAAGAGGGTTGTAAGCAGCGGTCACTCAGAGTGACAGATTTCCTCTGTCCCTGTACTTAGCTCACTCCATGCTGGGGATCAAACCCAGGGCCGCATCCTGGGCAATCCATTTATTGTTTAAAAGGTACCCACCAGATTTTGAGAATCAGAAAGTAAAAAAGACATTCTGCTATGAGCTAAAATATATAGAAGGCCCACCCTGTTTATAAAAAGTAACCATCAGACCAGGCATGGTGGCACATGCCTATAATCCCAGCACTCGGAAGGCTGAGGCAGGAGGATCACTACAAGTCTGAGGCCAGCCTGAACTGCACAACGAGACCCTGTCTCAAAAAAAAAAATTAACCATCCAATAAGGAAGGGCTGCATTTTAAAATTTGGGATGCATTTTGCCTAAGAAATAGTACCCCACTAGCCTGGGGAACATGAGCAGTAACGCTGCATGCTCAATAATATCTGTGCTGTATGTCGCAGAGTGCAGGGCCTTCCTCTGGATACTACTGTGGGTAAATGTGATTTTGCTATGTGGCAGGGAGAAACTGAGCCTCCAGAGAACTTCAAAGAATTTCCCCGGGCTACCACTGGTAGATGGCTGGAATCCACACTTGGGCTCCAACCCCGCCCTTCTCTCTGCTCTGCCTCTTATGGGGGCTGAGGTCCCACAGATCTACAGTGAGAAGTGACAGAGCAGGGTGGGGCTCGAAGTCAGCAAACCACAAAAGCAACGTTCACCTTTACCTTGTTTCTTTATTATATCGGCACATTGTAGATACACAGTGATCACACCATAGGGAGTTTGTGCCTGTACATGACGCATCTTGCTGCTTTCTTCCCCATTCCCCTCCCCTCTCTTCAATCCCTCTCCCCCTCATTTACAAAAGCTTTGTTTCCATTTTTCCTTTTCCATTTGTGGCTTCCTCACTTTCCCCTACATTTACCTTGTCCTGAGTGTTGGCCAGGCCAGGGTCTGGGGTTAGGGGACCCTCCCCCTTCCTCTGCGTCTCCACTGACTTAACATGAAGATGCCCCGAGCGGAGAGGAAATCGTCCGCCGCAGAATGGAGCAGCAGACAAGGCAAGTAGTGCGGAGCAGGGGTTTACTTATATTGCAAAGTGGGGGGCAAAGCTGACCAGCAAGTCGTCTGGCAGGGCAGGAAGCGCTGGAAGATGAGCTGCTGATGGCGTCTTTGCTCCGCCCCCTCTGACAGGGGTTCGAAGCCCATCAGGGTCTCAGCCTTCCTTGCTGGGGTGAGCTATGGCTCATGGAGTTTCAGGGGGCTTCCAGTGTTTGCAAGCGTGTCCCTGAGAATACCTGTTCTACATCCGCGTAAGGCTTCACAAAGTGCAGTTTCTTCTAGTAAGCAGGTGCTCATTCCTGTAACTGTCTGCTCGCATCTCTGCCTAGCTCCCCGTGGACTGACGCAGCGTGAGGCGACAGCTCTGAAACCACATCCAGAGTGTGCAAGGCCTTGGGTTCGATCCCCAGCACCAAATAAGTAAATATGTTTGTAAAGTACTTGGCTGTGCCTAAAGGAAACAAGCATGTCTAGAGATGGTGGAAATGTGCGGGTTGCTGCTTTGTACTTTGAAATTTAGTCATTTCCAGTAAGAAATACTTAACTAGATATTTATGACATTTAAAAAAAAAACAAACAAAATACTTGGATTGTCATCAGAAAGAAAAATAACATTTTGTTTTAGGATAGGGTTTTAAGAGGGTTAAACTTTCAGTTTTGTTGTGGTTTTCTGAGACAAGGTCTCACTATTCAATTCAGGCTGGTCTTGAACTATGTATCCCAGGCTGGCCTCCAACTTGGCAGGGATCCTCCTGCCTCAGCCTCCCGTGCTGGAATTATAGGCATATACCACCACGCCCAGCTCTGGAAAGTATTAAGTGAATAGTGAACTATAGGACATAATGAAGCTGGGCACTTGTTCTACTGTTGTACTTTTCTGCATGTTTGATATCACAGAGTATGAGGGGAGATGAAGGCAAGTTGGGCTCACCCCAGGCTAGAACCAGGACTTCTCCCCGCTCTACGGGTGTCAGTCATCAGCAGGTGCCTCAGTGTAAGACCATGTTTTCCAGTCTCTGCCAGTACATTTGTTACTTAAATGCACAATGGACTAAGCTGAAATCCTGGTCTGGTCACTCACAGTAGCTATTAAGCTTGGGTGAGTCATTTAACCTTTAGTGCCTCAGGACTACATTCTGGAGCTGACGGCACCCCTGCCCTGAACTACATCCTAGGGATTCAACAGCTTACTGTAGATGACTGTAATGTGGTCAAGGGCTTGAGCTGATAGCTTCTCACATCTCTATGAAGTGAAACAGAGTGGTAGCCTGTGCTGAGTGTATGTTCGATAGTAATTTCCTAATGGTAAATTTCCTGATGCTGGGCAAGCCGCTCAGTGGGGCACCTGCCTAGCATGTGCAAGGCCTGGGGTTTGATCCCGAGCACTGCAAAAAAGAAAGAAATATGTCTGAGCCTGGTGGCACACACCTGTAATCCCAGCACTGGGGAGGCTGAGGCAGGAGGATCCCTGCCAAGTTGGAGGCCAGCCTGGGATACATAGTGAGACCCTGACTCAGAGAAAAAAAAAAAAAAGTCTTGAATTTGGTAAGTGTACAGTAAGTACGGAGGTAAAAGGCCATGCTTTTCCTAGGAGACACATACTCTGTGCGTGTGTGTGTGTGTGAATGTGTGTGTAGGAAAGAAAGCACTGAGACAAGATGTTAACCAAATATAAATCCAGATGAAAGGCTGCACATAAGCCCATGATCCTGAACATTCCTGAAGGAGACTAACGAAAAAAAAAAATTTAAGAGAGAAAAGGCAAAAGGAGGTGGCAGTTCTGTTTCACTGTGAAATGCTTATGAATCTGGACATCGACACTTGGCCACACGCCTTTAGCTTTAGCTCGAATCCCTGAGATGCAAGAATCTGGCTTACTTCACGCACAGGAGCTTGCAGCCACATTTATTAGAAAAACGCCATCATTCGGAAACTTCCTCCCATGCAGCCGTAAGCTCCGCTCCCCGGCACTGGCCCGTCCTCACCGGCTCCCTGCCCGCAGCTCGAGGCCCGGCCAACCCAACCCAACACGGTGAGTTGTGAGGGAGCTCGGCAGCCGGGCCTGGCACCCCATCCAGATGTTCTGGGGGAGACGCAGCTGGAACGAGATGCCAGACGCCAGGACTTGTCCTTGGCACCACACTGCCGTCCGGGTTGCGTGCGGGACCTCACGGTTGGTTCACCTTTTCTTCACAAACTTCTTTCTGGAAGCGTTGGGATTTAAGCGTCTCCGCCCGGCTCCCAAGGTGCTGTCGCGGACCTGCAGGGTGGCCGAGCGGCTGGAGATGTCGTTCTCTGCAAAGGGCGACACCCCGGCAGTGTAGTCGGGGGCAAACACGTTGGTCTTCTGCCGGGCCTTTCGGGACAGTCGCAGCTGCGGGAAGCGCTGATCCTCCGTCAGGTGGGGGTTGACGGCGTATTTGCCCCCTTTAGGCATGGGGAGCGAGTACTGCGGCGAGACAGGAGGCCGTTAGCGGGGCTCAGCCATGCACGTGCCGATGCAGGCAGAGGACGCGGCGGGCGGCGCCACACTACCTGCTGTGACGGGCCCAGCGCGTGACACGCACCCCCCACCTGGATCTCAGCCCAGTCCACCGATGGAAAGGAAAACTCGGGGTCTGACCACACCGCATGGGCTGGAGACAGAAAGCTCATGTGGAGGCGAAAGACTAGCGAGCTCGGCCCACCGTCACAGTGCTGTCTGCCAGCAGTTCTGACGTGGCGGTGTGAGTTCTGTGGGAACCAGGGCTGGTGAGGATGTCAGGAATGTGGGAAGGGGAGGCCTAGTGTGCAACCTGGGGGGGTGGACTGAAAGGGAAATGGTGGGAGATGAATAAAATTATTTATCTCAAACACACACTGACAAAAAAAAGAAAAATGAAGGAACACTGGGGATGGTGGTACATGCCTGTAATCTCAGCACTTGGGAGGCAGAGGCAGTATGATCACAAGTTCAAGCCCAGTCTGGGCAATTTTGCAAGACTTTGTCTTAGAATTAAAAAAAAATTTTTTTTAAATTTTTTTTTTGGAGCCAGGGTCTTGCTATGTAGTTCAGGCTGGCCTTGAACTCACTTTGTAGCCCAGGCTGGCCTCAAACTCATAGCTATCCTCCTGCCTCAGCCTCCCTAGTGCTGGGATTACAGGCATGCACCACCACACCTGTCAAAGAATAATTTTTAGAAGAGATGGGTGTGTAGCTCAGTGTAAAAGCACTGGGTTCAATCTCTAGTACCAGTAAAAAGAAAAATCACTCTCATACCCATCTTCTGGGTGCACCTTTCTCTACGTGGGGTCCCAGACAGCTCCTGGCCCCTTCTTCTGACTCCTGCACAAATGCAGCCCGTGTTCCAGACTGGCCCTTACTGGCCCCGGACTGCAGTGCTTAGGAGATGCACGGGGAGCTTGGCACAAGCCTGCATCTAGCAGCCACCACCAGACAGCTCTTCTGTTGTCCCGTGGTCCTTTAGGGTCTGGTGGCGGCGGGGACGCGGCACACGTGCCACTCACCCGGAGGCCTCGGGGGTTCAGCACCTTGGGGTTGTGGGAGAAGTGCATATGCAGGGTGCCGTTTTCGCTCACGGTCACTGACACTTTCTTCAGGGTCCTGTTCCCACAATGCGCACAGAACACTCGGCTCATGTCAGATGTGGTCCTGGGAAATGAGAGGAGAGGCGGTGTGCTGGCGCCGCAGCAGAGCACGAGGAGTCACAGCCATGGGGGAGGACGCGACAAGAAATAAGAAGCTGAACTGCACTATACCCATGTTTGTTTGTTTGCAGTACTAAGGACTGAACCCAGGGAAGGCTCAGCACTTTTTGTTTGAGACAGGATGTAAGCTGGCCTCAAACTGGCAATCGTCCTGCCTCAGCCTCCCGAGCAGCTACCTACCCAAATCACACAAAGGGCTCCTGGCCTCAAAGTCAAGTGCTGCTCCCTTCCTTGAAGGGAAGAGGTAAAGGAAAGATGAAGCATATTAAGCCTGTGAAAAATGAAAAAATGAGCAGGAATTTGTTACCCCAATAACCAACTTTCACCAGACACTGTCAGCCACCGTTCCACAGGGTCATCATGAGACTCCTGCGGCGCGGGGACCATCTGCCCTTCACCCTGGGAACCCGGTGAGTGGCAGACGGACCCAGGCAGCCTGGCGCAGAATGAGAGCTCTGGATGTCGCCCTTCTTTCTCAGTGTGCTGCAGCTCAAACCCACCCTGTCCCCAAATGTCAGCCTAGGCGTCAACTCAGGAGGTGGCAGGGGCTTATTAATGACAATGACTCACATGGAAAACATGGCGTGGCTGCTAAGCAGTAAACAGCTGCTACTGCCAAGGGCCATGCAGTCCCCGTCCTTCGGGGATTCGCCACCGGCTCCGAGGTCCAGGGACAGGCAGGGAGCCGAGCCCTGCACCTGACCGGCGCCTGCGAGGGGACTAAGCTGCTCCTCGTGGGCCCTGCACTGTGGGCTCCACCAGAGCCAGCCGTGGATGTGGAGGCTGGAGGCCGCCCTGTCTAAGGCCTGGGCCGCCGGCTCACGAAGCAGGGCTGCAGAGCCCCAGCTTCTGCCTCGGGAAGAGCCTGGCAGAGCCGGGAAATGCGGGGAGGAGCCGCCAGTGAACTGAGCCTTCCCGTGACGCATCTTCCTGTTCTTCACAATGCCGCTTGCCATGTTATTTATGACTCTGAAAGCTGGGCATGTGCTACATCCTTGTCATCCCAGCACTCAGGAGGCTGAGGCAGGAGGGTCATGAGTTTGAGGCCAGCCTGGAATACACACAGTGAGACACTGTCTCAAAAAACAAATAGGCCAGGGATATAGCTCAGCGGCACAGCACCTGCCTTGCAAGTGCAAGGTCCTGAGTTCGATTTCTGGTACAAAAAAAAAAAAAGAACCTGAAGCACAGAGAAGATCATCTTAGCAAAATCACACAGGTAGAAGAAGGAACTCAGACGTGAAGGTATACACTCTGGGTACAGAGAAGAGCATGGTAGTGCATGTCTGCAACCCCAGCACTCTGGGAGGCGGAGGCAGGAAGAACCAAAGTTCAATCCCTGCTTGGGCAACTTAGCAAGATTCTATCTCAAAATAAAAAAGGGCTGAGCCGAATCCCCAGTACTGCAAAAACAAAGAAAGAAACAAACACCAACAACCCAGAATGATTACCAGATGTCACCAACGACATCACCCCCAGCTGGTCCTGTCCCCTCTGCACCCCACCCTTCCTATCCACTCAGCAGCAGGGGCTTCTCTTTCTGGCAGCACTAGGGATGGAACCTAGGGCCCTGCGCATGGCAGGCCACAGCTCTAACCCAAGCCGCACCCCAGCCCTCTTTCCCAAAGTTCTTAGCAAGGTGAGGGAGCCGGCATTCAAGGGTGCGGGTGAGGCGACGAGCTACGTACCTGAAGCAGCCGTGGCAGCGCAGGATGTAGCTCCGGGCCTCGCGGATCAGCACGCCGTTCACCGCCAGCACTCGCAGCCCCATCTGTAGCAGGACGTTCTGCAAGCAATGAGGCACACACGACCTGAGACAGGCGTCCCCTGCAGCGCAGCTCTGCCACCAGTTAAGGGGACGCCACGTACTCTGGCTTGGCGCATACACCTTGGCTGGGCTGAAGAAAGTCCTCTTGGGAAGCCTCTAAAGGAAAGCGAGAACCCACACCCTCTAATTCAGGGACTGAGGCCTGCACTTATCTCGAGCAATCTCTCAACAGAGATATTTACTTCTTCAGGGGGAAAAGGGCTGGACTGGAAGCCCAGTCTGCTTTCCCAGGTACTAAATGAGCCCAGGGCATTACAAACCTTGAGAGAAAAGCATCAGCTGATCTTGACTATCAAAGATTAAAAATTTAACATACTACACAAATTTTGTCACTATATCATATGACTGTCCAGCCTAACAATTAATTGTTAGAGAAATTAAGAATTACCAAACAGCATAGGTGAAGTTTCTAGAAGCAGGAAAATCAGAAGTACACAGCTCTGCACACATCCCACATCCCCAAATCTCCACATGACCGCTGTGGGCAATGTGCATGACAAAAGCCCAGGGCTGGCCTGTGCCCGTCTGTTAGGGTTTGTGTCCCCCAAAGCCTCATGTGGTCATAGGTGGGGCTTTTCCAGAGGTCTCTGCATCTAGAGTGCGTGATGCTGGGATTAAAGGTGTGTGATTAGTAAATTAGTCCACTGACTGGTTTGGCATAGTTCTGGGTGGGATGAAGGGAGCCCCACCCCGGGTGTGAGTGCTGTAGCCTGGATAAGATATAAGGGACAGAAAGAGGGTCACTTCTCACTAGCTATTTTTGCTGCCTTCTGCCATGCCATGGGCTGTTTCTCCTCTGTGACACCCCCCTGCCACGCCACTCTATCTTGGAGCCACCTAACTATGGACTGAAGCCTCTACAAACTGTAAGTGGACATAAACCTTTCCTCCTTTAACTTTTGATGCTGGGTATTTTATCTCAGCAACAAGAAAAGTAACGAAGATGCCGCCTCACCCACCTGCATGGCGAAGTCTGTAGTCACACAGCCAACCCGCACGTCCTCTGGGATGTCGCACTTCTCCAAGTCCTGCTGGATCTGCTTGATGTTGCTGGGGGTTATCCAGCCACCCCCATTGTCATCACTGTCTTCACCTTGACTTTCTTCAGGACCGTCACCTTCTTCCTCCTCCTCCCCACCTCTGTCGATCTGAAACAGCAACAGAATTCACCCTGCCAGCCCACAGGAGCGGTGGCGAGAAGCTGCCATGCTGGCACCGAGGGGGACTGAGTGCCAGGGCCTTACCAGCAGCTGCTGCAGCTCCTGGTCGATATTAGGCAGAGGGTTCCTCCAGAACAGGAAGGAGCTGAATTCTGGGTGCTCGGGCTCACTGGTGGGAGGACCACAGTCTACTGTTTCTTGTGGGGGTTTATGCTGAGATGAAAAGAAATAGTTATTTACTACTCACAGAGATCCTCCTGCTGTAGCCTCCCAAGAGCTGGGATTATAGGTGTGCACCTGGATTTTTTTTTTTTTAAGAAACAGTAATTAAAAAAAAAAAAAAGAAAAAGAAAAAGAAACAGTAATTTAAAAACCTGAAAACTGAGAGGGTTATAGGTAAAATGACATGACATACATGGCAGGTCAGACATGGCCCAACAATCAATCCTACCAGTGCAGGTAAACATGGGCTGCTGAGAACAGACAGCTCGCGGGGCTGAGGCGAGTGGCAGAAGAGTCTGAGCGATGGTGCGCTGAAGGCTCACCTTGCGGGGCAGGTGGAAGCCGGAGATATGCAGTGGTGTTTCTGGGTGCTGAACCGAGGAGCTTACTCTAACCTGTAAGGGAAAAATACCACCAGGTCCAAGCAAGGTTATTTAGTTCTCAACACGGAAGGGTCTTGGACAAACAAAAACCTCAGTATGTTCCCCTGGTTACTGAAATCAAAGACATCTACTGTTTAAAAAAATTAGAAAACATTTTTAAAAATGATAATATTTAGCAATACCAATACCATTAAATAAATGTTATTTTGATGTTATACGTACAACTGTAAAACCTGGAAGTATCTTTGGTTATATCCTTGGTGTAAATGCCTGAGTGTAACTGCTGGGTCAGAGGACACCTTGTTTTAAGGCAGTTGTGGTGGGTCACATCTATAATCCCAGCAATCTGGCAGGCTGAGGCAGGAGGACTGCAACTTTTGAGCCCAGCCTGGGCAACTTAGTGAGACCATGTCTCAAAGAATAAAAAAGGGCTGGGAATGTAGCTCAGTATGAAGGTCCTGGGTTCAATCCCCAGCGCCACATGAATATTATGAATGAATGAAATCTTGGGTAGTTGGATGCCAAATAGAAAACCAGCTGCACTGTATTCAGAAAGCCAGAGTCAGTTTACATAAAACTGTTGCTTTTACAGCCCCCAGTATGAAAGCACTGCGGTAACATGCAGATGGGTGCTTTAGAGTTTTAATCTTTTTGGACCTGAGGACTTCAAACCTGACTAAAAATAAGAGAGGGCAGTTCTCAGTATAAGAATGTGAGTCCACCGTAATTCTGATAACGTTAGGTAGGTAAAGGAGATCAAACAGTTCTTTTCTCTGTTTTTATTTTTTACGTTTTTTTTCTTTTTTTTTTCGAGACAGGGTCTCACTATGTAGTTCTGGCTGGCCTTGAATCCACTATGGAGCCCAGGCTGGCCTTGAACTCACAGCAATCCTCCTGCCTCTGCCTCCCGAGTGCTGGGATTACAGGCATGTGCCACAAGATCAAGCAATTCTTTGTCAACACTAAAAGAATTTTACTCTCTTTGCATTGTCTAAATTGAAACAGAACCTACAGATAAGAAACTAAGGCACATTTGTTAACTGCAATGTGTGAACCTTATTTGGATCCTGACCCAAACAAATAACATTTATAAAATAACTGAGAAATGTGAATACTCAGTGGATATTTAATACACGAAGGATTACTATTGTTTTTGTTAGGAGTAACAGATGGCTTTGACCAGGACTTGAGAGGCTGAGGCAGGAGGATTCTGAGTTCAAGGCCAGCTAGGCTACATAGTGAGTTCAAAGCCATCCTAGACTACACAGTGAGACCCTGTCTCAAAACAAAGCAAACATAAAGATGGCTTTGAGGTTATTATTATTTTTTTAAAGTACTGATCTTTCACTTTTTTTAGTTTTTTGAGACAGGGTCTTGCTATGTAGCTTAGGCTGCCCTCAAATGTGGCGATCTTGCCTCAGCCTCCCAAGTGCTGGGATTACAGGTGTGCGCCACCATGCTCAGAGTACTGATCTTTAGAGATACACCTCTAGTCTGTGTGAGGCCCTGGGTTTGGTCCCCAGCAAGGCCAAAAATTTAAAAAAAAGAGAGGCCAAGAAACTCTGACCTGTGAAATAATAGATGTCCAAGTTCACAATACGCAGGGCTGTGGCTCACTACGAATGAAAACAGACCAGCCATGACAGGACAGCTGTGGAAGCGGACGATGGGCACTTGGGTTTGCTATACTGTTCTCCACTTTTTCAAAATTTTACGTAATTGAGAGTTGCCATAATAAAGTTTGTTTAAAAAACAAAAAAAACAACCCCCGCCCCAAAAAACGCCAATCCTCCTGGTTTACCTTTTCTGGTTCCCGTTTTAGGTGAGACACCCCAACAAACTCTGCTTCCAACTGGTATGTGAGTGCCAGCACCTGGATATCTGTGGCGGAGAGGCTAGGATAGTCTCCAGTTTTCTTTGAAAATTCAGTCACTGTGAACAAGGTATTTCTGACTTTAGTTAGGATCAAAAACCCAATAGAACCTTGGAAAGCCACAATGAGAGTATCAGAAAAACTAAGAAAAGATCAATATCCCATCAAAACATCAATATTTTCATACATCCTTTTGACCTTTCCTACTCATTGTTGAGAATCTGCATCCCCGCCCCCAAGAATCACTCCAGTGGGCTGACTGTAACATCCTTATCAAGTACAAAGAACAGAGCAAAGCTGGCAGAAAGCCCCTGAAAGTTACCATATTTGTGTCTGATCAGTTTTGTATTGAAGCTGTGGTATTTTGTTAGAACAGAAGCTCTTGTGGGCCAGATATAGCTCTGTGGCACAATGACTGCCTGGCAAGCATGAGATCCTGAGTTCGAGTCCCAGTACCAAAAAAAAAGAGAGAGAGAAAATCTTGAATATAGAATAGAAGCTCTCTTCTCTCCCAGCTCTAAAGTGCTTGGATTCTACTAAGTGTAACAGTTTTCACTGACAGAAGCAACCCATTCGGGACCCCTTCTGTCTCTCAGGAGCTATTCCTATTCCCCAGTAAATTTTCCTACTCTTAAACAACCATAATTGTAGTCTATGCTGAAACAGAAATACTCGATGGCTTTGTAATAAATAATGGATGGCTTTTTTTTTGAGAGATGGGGTCTTGCCATGTAACTCAGGCTGGCAACTGAACTCAGCGTGTAGCTCAGGATGGTCTCCAACTCAGCAATCCTTGTGCCTCAGCCTCCCACCAACTGCTGGGATTATAGGCATGTGCTACCACGCCAGGCCAGTGGACAGTTTCTGAAGCATAAAAAATGAAAATCTGTGCTTAATATACAGTAAATGCCAGCTGTTACTACTGTGTCCACTGAGAATCGACAATTGAAATTTTCTGACATTAAAGGAAAGATTTCTTCTACAATGGCACAAGGTACCATAACAATATTGCTCACATTTCTTAAAAAATAAAAATCTCCCTCTAAATTCTAAAACAAGGGCTAGGGATATAGCTTAAGGCACAGCACCTGCCTGGCAAGCACGAGGTCCTGAGTTCGATTCCTGGTACCAAAAAAAAAGGAAAATTCTAAAACATTTCAAAACCACCGACTGCCTTTCCTGGAAATCACTGCCTTGTTTCCTACAAGAGAATGCTGACTCTTTTAGGTCTAATGTAAAGCCTAAAAACATCTTTCCCTGGGTTGAGGCTGGACTCTGTATCCAAAAACAGGGGCCGGGCGTGGTGGTGAACACCTGTAATCCCAGCACTCGGGAGGCTGAGGCAGGAGGATTGCCGCGAGTTCAAGGCCACCTTGGACTACATAGTGAGACCCTGTCTCAAAACAAACAAACAAACAAATACAACCATCGCCCTAAGGAAACAAAGGAAAGTAAGAGGTCTGAGTTCTTCGATTTGGGTGTGTGTGTGGCAGCTCCGGGAATCGAATCCAGGGCCTTATGGAAGAGGGTAAAGAAACGCTGAACCACGGGGTTCTTTTAGCCCAGGCCACACTCGTCTAGAACATCTATTGCGTGCTGACAAAATCCTAGACACGACGTCAACTGACCTATTCCTCATTTAATGTCCACAGCAACCTGGGACAGGGAGTGCTACCAGGACCCATTTCGCTGCGGAGGCGCAGTCTGCGGGACACGCGCGAGGGCGCGGCCGGGAGCTCGGCGCAGTCGGGCACCGGCCTCTCCGAGTCCACGCCCTCTCCGAGCAGCCCGGCCCCGCTCCCCGGCGCTGCTGGCTGGGCTGAGGCACTCACCCAGCCGCACGTACTCCGGCAGCGGCTCCCTGAACCGCAGCTCGTAGGGCAGGACGGCCAGGCGCCGGCGCGCGGCCTTGTCCCGAATCTCGCTGACCACCTCCCGGACGGTGTAGATGTTTGTCCCGATGTCCTGCGGAGAGAGCGGCCCGGCTCACAGTCGCCCGCACCATGCACCGCCCCGCCCGATGCCACGTGTTCCCTCACGGGCCGGCAGCCCAGACCACACTCGTCTAGGCCAGCGCTCCCGTACCTGCAGCGCCGCGTTCCGCAGGAAAGCCCCGGCGTCCGCCACAACGTGCTCCACTGGCGCCATGCTGGCTGAGAGGACACAAAGCGCGCATGCGTGCGGAGCTTGCGCCCGCTCGTACGTCTCAATCTAGGCCTCTGGGAACCCGGAATAGCAGCCACTATCTAGTGGCGCCCCCTGGCGGCCGCGGCCGCAGCTCGCGACTGAGGGCTACTCAAGCTCGTGCGCAGCAACGCCGCCAGCCAAGACAGGGGAATGCGGGCGTCAGACAGGGCGAAAGCTTGTGTTGGATACCTGAGGAAATTCGCTTCAGCACCCCGTCCATAGCGCTTTCTTTACTTTTATTTTATTTATTATTATTATTTTTTAGAGTCTCAATATGTAGTTCAGGCTGGCTTTGAACTCACTGTGGAGCTCAGGCTGGCGTCCAACCTGTGGCAATCCTCCTGCCTTAGCCTCCTGAGTGCTGGGATTACAGGCGGTGCACCACCATGCCCAGCAGTAGTAAACAATGTTGACTTAAAATGTTTCTGATAGCTGGGCATGGTGACATAGGCCTGTAATCCCAGCACTCTGGGAGGCTGAGGCAGGAGGATGACGATTTCAAGCCCAGCCAGGGCAATTTTAGTGATTTAGTGAACCCTTATCTCAAAATTTAAAAAAAAATTTTTTTTTTCCTGGGGATATAGCTCAGTGCCAAGGCCCTGGGTGCAATTCCCAGTGACTCCTCCCCCTCCTCCCCAACAAAGATTTTTTTTTTTTTTTTTTTTTTTTTTTTTGCCCTTTTGAGACAGGGTTTCACTAGGCAGTTCAGGCTGGCCTTGAACTAACTTTGTAGCCTAGGCCGGCCTTGACTTCGCAGTGATCCTCCTGCCTCAGCCTCCTGAGTGCTGAGATTACAGGTGTGAGCCACCACGCCGGGCCCAACAAAGATTTCTAATTCATTCAGTTCTATGTACTCTGGAAAGAACGTGGGGATTTGTTAGATGCGGTATGGCATTTTTCTGACTCAGGCAGGGTTTCGATGCCCCCCCCCCCTTTTTTTTGAGACAGGGTCTCGCTATATAGTTCGGGCTGGCCTTGAACTCACTATGTAGCTCAGGCTGGCCTCCCAACTCACAACGATCCTCCTGCCTCAGCCTCCTGAGTGCTGGGATCACAGGCATGTGCCACCATGGTAGGCTTGATGCTGAACAGATGCTGCTCCTGGGCGTGGTGGAGCGCCCATGTAATCCCAGCTTTCTGGAGTTTGAGGCAGGAGGATCGTCCACGAGTTCGAGGCCAGCCTGAGCTACATAGTGAGACCCTGTCTCAAAAAATCAAAAAAACAAAGAACAGATGCTGCTCAAAGGCTGCGATGATTTTTGTTTCTAGAGCCTACAACAGTCTGGTGCGTAGTAATTGTAGGATTGCCAGAATTATTTTTATATTTATTTTGTGTTTTTGAGACGAGTCTCAAAATGTAGCCCAGGTTGGCCTCAAACTCAGCGATATTCCTGCCTCAGCCTCCTGAATGCTGGGATTACAGGCATGTACCCCCACACCTGGCTCAGGATTGCCAGAATTAACAAATATGAATACAAGATGCTTAATAACATTTTGCTTTCAGATAATCAACAATTTTTTGGTATAAATATGTCCCTTGCAGTATTTGGGACATACACATCACACAGCTATATTTATCTGTTAGTCATATGTCAGTGGGCATCCTGTATTTTATCTGGGACCATTACTAAAAAGCTCAAATATTTGTTGAATTAACCAATTAGAAGGTTTTCTTTCACTTGTTAATAACTGTACTTGGGGGCCGGTGAGATGGCTCAGTGGCATAAGCACCTGCCTGGCAAGCGTGAGGTCCTGAGTTCAACTCCTGGTACCCACATACGAAAAAGGGGGCTGGTGATATTGCTCAGCGGCAGGGGCGCCTGCTGGCGCGGGAGGTCCTGAGGTCGACCCCCGGTACCCACACACACACACACAAAAAAACAAACTGTACTTGGCCCAGAGCTAGGTGTGATGGCACGCGCCTGCAATCCCAGCTTTCTGGAGCCTGAGGCAGGAGGGTCGCCACGAGTTCGAGGCCAGCGTAGGCAGCACAGTGAGTTCAAAGCTGGCCTCCACTACATACTGAGACCCTGTCTCAAAACACCAAAAAAAGCAATTGTATCTGCCCCAGAAGGGTGACAGGCAGAGCAAATAATGCCCCTGGCACTCAGTGAGCATTCAGCTTCTATGATCGCCCTGAGATCATCCAGCGAGCGGAAAACCTCCGCGCTTGCGAGCACAGCAACAAGGCATCCCTCCAGTACTAGGCTGCCAGGCCTGGCCTAGGTTGCCCGCACCTGTGAGCCCGGCCAGCCTCTTCCGGGTCAGGTGACCGCGCGCGGTCACGTGACCCGGCCCGAGTGCGGGCTGTGGAAGGCGGAAGTGGGAGAGGAGTGGGGCGCCGCTTCTGTGGCCGCGGCAGGTAGCGAGCGCCCGCGCGGGGGTGCGGCGGCGGCGGCGGCCGGCGGCGCGGGCCGGGCGGGGGCGGCGGGAGGCGCGGGGTGGGCCGGGGGCGGCGCGACCGGGGCGCCGGGGGGCGGTGGCTTCCTGTGGGAGGGGCCTGGCGCGGCGGTTCCGGCCTCCGAGGGGGGGGGTGTCCCGGGTCCCGGCTCTCGGCTCCCGCCCGGAGGCGGTGGGTGAGCCACAGGCTGCGCGGGGGCGGCCGCCTGGGCAGGAGGAGCGCGGGCGTCCGGAGGGGAGAGGAGCCCCGGTGTCCGGGGAGAGAGAGGCGCGATCTCTGCCCGTGGAGGGGTCGCGACCAGAGGAGGGGGCGACCTGGCGCAGAGCTGGAAGGGGGTGCTTGGGATGGGCGTAGGGCATGGAGGGAACAGGGGCAATCGGGAAGAAGCTGCCTGAACCCCCGCTGAGAATCCCTTCTTCCCTTTTTCTGGAAATGATTGCTGTCGGAGACTTTGATTTCCGTCCCATTCAGTTTTTGAACTTCAGGAGGGATCACAGAATCTTGGTCACCCCGCATTCGTCACACCCACTTAGTCCTGCTTGGGTAGGGTTTCCACTTCTTGGGAGCCTAGCTCCCGAGATCATCTTTCTTTGAGAATTTTCCTGATCAGGTCATCTTCGAGGCAGAGAAAGAAAGAAAAAGAAGTGGGCACTTCGCTCTGACCACGAAGTGGTTTTTAATCTATATTGTTGACCGTGCCCGGGCCCGCGTTTCCTCGGCTCCATAGTGACTGCTGAAATCTTGGACCAAGGAATATCTCCCTATACTGTTCTGTTTTATGACTTTTCTGCTTTCTTAGGTTTTAATTATTTAGTTTTCTTTGTCATGTGACTGCTTATCTTGACAAGCTGTAACTAGCTAGGGTGACTGAGAGGTCTGTGTTGTATTCCTTAGAACTGTGACCTGGATCATGATTTTGAGGTTAAATACCTGTGTGAAAATTATTTGCCCTCCTCCTTCTCTTCGTGTTTACTAAAAATTTCAGAAGTGAAATGGGTTTCACGAATGCAGTATAACTGGAGCGAGTGTTCAAACTGGATATTTACAGGAGCCAGCGACGTTTTGGGTTACAAGTAGGAAAGAAAAAGAAAAAGAAAAACAAAAAACCTTTGCTAATATTTAAGGAGTTCAAGTTTTTGCAGTATTTGACAAACATTTGAAAGTTAATTTTTGTAGCAGCCCTATTAGGTTGGGAAGGTGTTATTTCCATTTCACAAGGAACAAATAGACCTAAGAGTTGGCTTGGTTTTTAAACGAATCTTTGCTCTTGTTTACTGGTCTGACTCTTCCTGCTACAATGCAAATCCTTCAAGGGCAGAGTTCATATTTTATTTGGCTTCACTGGCTACTAGCCTGGTGCCTGGTACGTTGTGGGCACTTGGTCGTGTTTGGTGACTAAATGAATTGCTAAAGGTCACACAGCTGTAGGTAGTGAATGGGGGATTTGAACTCAAGTCTCCCATCTCTTCTCAGATAAGCTGTGGTTTTCTGTTACGGGTCCCTGTGAAAATGGTAGGCATGAGAACAAGCCTTGGGTCGGCTTTTCAGTCTCTTCCACTTAATGACTACTTTCCCATCGGCAGAGAGTGCACACCAGCATCTCTTATCTTTGCCGTTATCCTGTGACTGCTGGTACTGTACAGATGCAGAGGCTGCAGGGTCCTGAGGTCCTTACTTCAGATGCCTGGGCTAGGAAGTGACTGAACGGGGACTCAGGTCCCAGCCTTTTCTCCCTTGACCCATTCTAGAAACAATAGAAGGTGTTATTGAGAACTTTGTACTGTACTTTCTGAGTTGATTTCATGCTGCTATAATAATACCATAGGCAGGAAAGTTTATAAATAGGACCTTATTTGGCTCATGGTTCTGGAGGCTGGGAAGTCCAGGATGGAGGGGCTGCTTCTGCTGGGGCCGCCCTGCTGTGCTCTCCTGAGGCAGAGCGCACTGCACGGTAAAATTGTGTGTGTTTGTGTGTGTGGCATAACAGGGCCAAACTCACTTGTGTAACAAACCCAGTCTCGTGATGACATTCATTTCCCCATGAATGGTCCCATCTCTCAAAACTGTTGCCCTGGGAATTTCCAGAATGTGAACTCTGAGGACTCATTCAAACCGCAGCAGAGGCCATAGCTGCCTCTTCGTGGGCAAGTGCGCTTTAATTCAGTGACTATTTCTGAGAGCCCACTCTGTGTCAGGTGTTATGGCCGCCAGCCACATGGGGCCTTTGAGCTCTGGAGAGGCTCTGTGAACATCAAATATACACAGGGCGTTAGTTAAGACTTAGCATGAAGAAAAAGTAAAATGTCTCATTGGTATTTTTATATTACAGTAAAGGAGCCTATAAATATAGTAATACATAAATATATCTTATGACTGACATTTTTAATTTATTCAATTAGCTATAATATAATTAAAATTAGTTTCACCTTTTTAACTTTTAAAATGTTTTCTGAAAATGATTCACACGGCTCTCATTTCATTCTCGCTGGACAGCAGCAGCCATTATATTTCTTACGGAGAGTATTCCAAACACTGAGAATATAATAGTACACAAGACAGGCAAAAAAAAAAAACCTCTGCTTTTGTTGATTTTAAACATTAGTAGGGACACCCAGTCAGTAAAATAACTTAAGTGAAAGCAGGGAAGTGTGGGAGGAGAGATGGCAGTGCATAGAAAGCCTTGGGGGTCATGGTCAGGTTGTTAGTTTTCACTCAGGGTGAGTTGGGCCCTTGGGGTTTTGAGCAGTAGAGAGGATATGATCCACCTCCTTTCAACAGACCCGCTCTGCTGCTTGATGGGGTGAAAGGAGCCAGGGCGGAAGCAGGGTGACAAGTGTGGAGGCCGCTGCCACACTCCAGGTGAAATGCATCCTGGGTATACTCTGCAGTGCAGCCCATAGTCTTTGTGCGGGGAGAGAGGAGGCGAGGAGAGGAGGGTGACTGCTAGGTCTTTGGCATGAAAGACTGAAGAGTGGAGGAGGAGCAGGGTTGGGGCTTAGTGAAGTGGGGCGTGGTGGTGCACACCAGTAATTCCAGTTACTTGGGAGGCTGAGCAGGAGGATCACAAGTTTGAGATCAGCCTGGGAAATTTAGGAAAACCTTGTCTCAAAATAACAAATGAAAAGGGCCCAGGATGTAGCTCAGTGTGGAGCACCCCTGGGATCAGTTCCTGGTACTGGGGGAAAGAAAATCTAGGATTTGGGGGGCAGTTAGATGCGGAAGTCTGGTGACAGGCCCGGGCTGCATGTGTGGTTGCTATTTTCATGGGAGTGGTCGGAGCCGAGAAACTGGGCCTGGTCACCGAGGTTGCAGCGTGGGTACATGTCCAAGAGGAGTGCTGCTTGCTAGAAATCACCTCCCCCTCCCCAGCACTGGAGATTGAAGCCAGGGTTTTGCTCTGGGCTACATCCCCTAGGCCTCCAGACTTCTTACTTTTCAGACAGGGTCTCACCAGGTTGCTGATTGCCCAAGCTGGATGCCAGCTTGAGATCCTCCTGCCTCAGCCTCCAAGAGTGTTGGGATTACAGGTGTGCAGCACCATGTCCAGTTTAGAGATTAACTTCTGAAGCAAATCTCAGTTGATGCTCTTACTGGTAGGGACTTTAAGCACAGCAATGTTGCAGCACATCTCTGGGAACTTGGGTTTCTCTGCTTTTTGCTTTTCACATAGACTCTGGAAACCACAAGTTTCTTTTTTCTTGAGAAGGCTGCTCTTCCATCTGGGCATCTCTGTAGTGCTGCTGCTCAATTTGAGTGCCGATTTCTGCAGTTAGTCTGGGTTTCTGGATTGGCAGCCAATTTAGAGACCACCAGGAAGGGTGGGAAAGAGATGGCCGGGCAGGATGGATAATGGGTTTTTAATGTTGAAAATGCTGATTTGCTGGGGTTAGTCACGTACACCTGTAGTCCCACCACTTGGGAGGCTGAGGCAGGAGGATTGCTGTGAGTTTGAGGCCAGCCTGGGCTACATAGCTATACCCTGTCTCAAAAAACAACAAAAACAAAACAAAACAAAACAAGATACTGGTTTTACCAAACACGTATTGAGCACTTGTTTTGTTTTGTTTCGGCCAGACATCCTCACTGGATAATGTAACAAAACAGAACCTCCCCGAGGTGGAGCGGCCCGTACGAGGTCACGCAGCCCAGAAGTGGAAGAGCTGGGTTTGGGATCTTGGTCTTGTGAGTTCAGATCTGGTGTAAGATGGTGCTGGCGATGCAGCACCACAAGCTCCCCGAGAGCAAATTGGAGAGCTGACTTCGGGTCGCTTAGGACTGGTGTGGATTTGGAAGTTTCTGAGAGGTGGGGACAGAAGGGAAGGTTTTTCTTTTCCTTAGATTCCAGCTAGAATCCTTTTCAGAATGTTGTATGTTTCTTGTTCTTGCTCCTGTCTCTCCACTTATAAACACTCAGTGCTGCTGGGCTTGGTGGGGCACACCTGTAATCCCAACACTCAGGAGGCTGAGGCAGGAGGATCACCGCAAGTTCAGTCTGAACTACATACAGAATGAGGCCCTGTCTCAAACAAAACAAAACAAAACAAAATCCCAAACCAAACAACAAAAACAGTACATTGGTTGTGTGGTGTAACTACTTCTAGGAAAATGGCAAGCATCAAGACACGGCTGCCCTGACCTGGGGGCCAGTCCTCTCCCTCAAGTCACCCCTGCCTCTTGCTTCTGTCTTGTCACAAGCTCCTTTGTCCAGTCTCTCATGTTGTCAGCCTGTACTTCCTCTGTGCTTCAGGTGCTCGCCCTCCCTCCCTCCTCTGCGTGCTCCACTTTGCACAAACCATCAACCATCGGCAGAGCTTGAGTCCATCCATTTGATTGTGTTTCAAGATGGGCCCTCGAGAATGGAGGGAAGAGGCCAAGAGAAAGCACTCATGTTGGACAGAACAGAGAAAGCATGAGACCGAAGGAGAAGAGGGCTTTTGGATAGACCCTTCTCTTGCCTGTAATGCCACTACTCAGGAGGCTGAGGCAGGAAGGGTGTGAGCTTCAGGCCAGCCCGGACAATTCAGTGAGACTCTGTCTGAAAATAAAAATAGATTTTTGTTTTGTTTTGTTTTTTTGAGACAGGGTCATCTGATGTAGCCCAGGCTACTATGAGCTCACCATCCTCCTGCTTCAGCCCCCTGAGTTTGGGGACTACAGGAGTGCACCACCACGCCCAGCTCTGGAGATTTTTTTTTTTTTTTAATGAAGTCTGGGGATGTAGCTCAGCACCCCTGGGGCTAAGTCCCCAGTACTGCAAAAAAGAAAAAGAGAAAAATAAAGAAGCTCTGCCTGTTTCTACAGCTGGTGGATCAGAAGTAAAATCTTAGTGCTTGTAGTTTTTGCTTTTCTTTGACACATTCTTCTACACAGGTCTTTTCATCCTCAAGACCAGGGTTCACTGGATTTTTGACTCAAAGCTGGGTCAAGATTAGTTGAGGTACTGTAATCCTAGAGCCTAGAATTTTTTGTTTGTTTGAGACAGGGTCTCTCTTTGTAGTTCAGGTTGGCCTTGAACTCACTGTGTAGCCCAGCCTGGCCTCGAATTTATGGCGGTCTTCCTGTCTCAGCCTCTCGAGTGCTGGGATTATGGGTGTGTGCCACTATGCCCGGCTCAAAACCTAGAGTTTTAATATCAAGAAGAAGTAGTTTCTAAGATGTGTTCTGTACATGTACCAACTCCCCATGGCGAATGTAATCATTATGTACTGCAAACGTGTACTGATAAAAATAAAAATTAAAAAATAACATTTAGTTTAGCAGCCATGGTGGCACACATCTGTAATTCCAGCACACTGGGAGGCTGAGGCAGGAGGATCACAAATTCAAGCCCAGCTTGGGCAATTTAGTGACTATCGTACTTTTCTTGAGGTTGAGACAAAATACCTGACACCCAAAGTTAAAGGAGGAAAGGTTTATTTAGCTCACAGTTTGTAGAGGGTTCAGTCCATAGTTGGCTGGGTGCTCCATGACAGGGTGGCATGGCAGAGGGGGGTTGTAGAGCAGGCAGGAGGCAGAAGACAAGCAGCAGCAGTACGCGAGGACAGCAGCCTTCTTCCCTTATATCCTATCCAGGCTGCCCACCCTTAGGACTGCTGGCACCTGCACCCAGGGTGGCCTTCCCTTTATCCACACCCAGAACTATGCCAAACCACTCCGTGGACTGAATTAGTAATCACACACCCTTAATCCCAGCATCACACACTCCAGATCCACCCATGACCGCATGAGGCTTTGGGGACAGCTAGAACATAAGTCGTAACAGTGACTTAGAGCCTGTCTCAAAATAAATAATAATAATAAAAAAAAGGAATGGGAAGTAGCTCAGGGCTGAAGGACCTGGGATCACTCCCCAGTATTGCAGAACAGAAAAAGTAGTTCAGCTTGTAGTTGATATTTCAAGAGCGCTTACTAGGTGCTGCCTGTTTTACCTGAGCTCCTTTAATTGTATAAAGTACTATTAACGAGTATATTTCTCAGGTGAGGAAATGGAGATTTAGGAGGTAGGTAACTTTTTTGAGACAGGGTCTCACTATGTAGTTCAGGCTGGCCTTGAATTCGCCAGTGATCCTCCTGCTTCAGCCTCCTGAGTCCTGGGATTATAGTCTAGCGTCACCACGCCCGGCAGGAGGTATGTAATTTGTACGTTGGCTAAGCCGGTTTGCCTCCAAAAGATGGGTTTGAAAGGTTTGTGCTGAAGTAGGCTCATGAGGATGGTCAGGTGCGGGCTGAAGATGCGGCTCAGTGGCAGTGTGCCTGCCTAGCATGGGCAAGGACCTGGGGTCACTCCCCAGCACCAGGAAAAAAAAAAAAAGAATCTACCTGTCCTGACAACCCAAATGTCCACCAGCTGATGAATGAGTAAGCAAAATGCTTCAGCCATATATAGCCAGGTGTGGTGCATGCCTGTAATCCCAGCACTTGGGAGACCAAGGCAGGAGGATTGCCATGAATTCGCCATACAATAGAATATTATTCAGCTGAATGAAGTTTTGATACATGTTACAAGGACAAACTCTGAAAATGTGCTGAGAAAACCAGTCACAAAAGACCACACGTGTCACGCAACTCCATTTATGTGAAATGTCTAGAATAGGCAAATGTGTAGATAAATGGCTGCTGGGGTGGGAGGCAGGGAGGAATGGGGACTGACTGCTGTGGTGTAGGCCAGTGGTGGTGAATCTAAGGCATGCATGCCGCAGCTGGTTAGCTGTTATCATTGAAAGCTCTAAAAGGTTTGCCATCACTGGTATAGACCCTGTTTCGGGGTGATAGAAATATTCTGGAATTAGATAGTGGGGATGAGAGCACAACTCTGTGAATATACTAAAAACGACTGAATCATGTGCACTAAAGAGATGGAATTTTTTTTTTTTCTTGAGACAGAGTCTCGCTATGTAGTCCAGGCTGGCCTTGAACTCGCCATACTCCTGCCTCAGCCTCTCGAGTACTGGGATGCCTAGCTCAAGGATGAATTTATGACATATGAGCTATATTTTCTCTCTCTCTTTTTTTTTTTTTTTTTGCGGTGGTTTTTGTTGTATAATTCAGGCTGGCCTTGAGCTCCGTATGTAGCCCAAGGTGGCTTCCAATTCATGGTGATCCTCCTGCCTCAGCCTCCCAAGTGCTGGGATTATAGGCATGTGCCATGATGCTCAGCTGAACTATATTTCAATAAAATAAAATAATAAAAAATGATAAAAATGAATGATAATAGAATGATGCAGTCCTGTTTCCAGTGTGCCCGTTGTGTCCTGTAGGGGCCCAGTTAAGAGTCTAGTGCAAGAGTGGGGTGCGACGCAGTGTTAGAGTACTTGCCTACACGCATGCAGACCTGAGCTCAGTCTCCAGCACTGAAAAAGAGAAAAGAAAACGATTCTAATGCAGCAGCAGCAGTGCACCTCCTCTCGGTGCTGTCGGCCACAAGCCATTTAACTTCCTCTGTTGTTGGGGACGGATACAGATATAGATACAGAGATATAGCCATACAGAGATAGAGATAGATGCGCATGTGCAGTGCTGTGGAGTCCGGGGCCTTTGTGCTGAGCTACATTCAAGTTCTGTTTGATTTCTTATTTTGATACAGAGTCTTACTTGAACTTGGGATCCTCCTGCCTCAGCCTCCTAGAGTGCTGGGATTACAGGCTTGTGCCACTATGCCTGGCCCAATTGATGTTATTAAATATTTCCTCCCTGCTTTTATGATCTCATGTATTTCAACTATTTTAGCCATAGATGACAGAGATAGTTTTTGTCGTCTTTCTGGATGTCTCTGAAACTGAAGCATGAGGTGGATCCTTGAAACGCCTGGTCACAGTCATGAGAAGGACTTGGGAGTTTCTGCCCTGGCCCATCGCTTCTCCCACAGCCGTGGGTTTGGGCAAGGAAACCTCCAGCCCAAGGCCTTTGCACTGAGCTACATCCCCAGCCCAGTTTTATTTTTTTTAAGCGTTCCTTATTTAAAAGCTGAAGTGGGCGTCTCATTCTCCGCACACCCACATTCCTTTCTGAGTGTGTACTTTTTTTCCTAAAGGAATCTTTTACAAGCCCGTTAAAAGTCAAGGTGTAAGGAAACTACTTGTTCCCACCTACACAGATCTGATAGGGCCTGTGCTAGAGTCTGGGTCTGGAATTTTCTCCAAGGGCCCAATTTGACAGGTGCTGGCCCTTTAAGAGGTGGGGCCTATGGGGGGCTTTGCTGTCCCTGAGTCTTGAAGGTGCCTGGGTCTTCAAGAGGACAGGGGCTGTGCCCACGAATGTTCTCCCACATTCCCCTCCTCTGAAATTGCTGACATAATCCGCCACTCCAGAGGCTGAGGCAGGAGGATCACTGGTCTGAGGCCAGCCTGGGCTACATAGTGGGTTCAAACCCAGTCTGGATGACACTGTGAGACCCTGTCTCAATACCCCGCCCCCCCATAACCAATTCTGTTCTGAGTGGATCACCTCGGGCGTTTGTCACAGTGACAGTGACAGAAGCTGCTGGCTCAGGCAGCCCCATGTGCTAACAATGACGGGCCGCTGTGCTTTGGCCTGCGAGGCCGTGTGGTACCCATGCCGGTGCCTGGTCATGGGGGAGCGCTGCTCTCCAGGAGCCAGTTTATTCTCACATTTCAGAAGCGGTCGGAGGTTGTGTTAGTGGTGGTATCAACAACTTGTTTTAAAATAGAGCCTGGAAAATGCTCGTTTTTCTAATAACGAAGTAGGACATAATGGTGCATTTAGGGTTCCGTTTTGGATCTGGACTCGTAATTAAGAAACAGTGTCAGCAGGACCATCTCCCTGTGGCTACAGGGGTCCATGTGCCCATCCTCCGCTTCCCTTCCTCCTCCCCTCTGTCTTTCCTTCCTCAGACTCAGGGCCTGTGCATGCTCAGCACCTGGGGAGCCATAGCCCGGGCCCAGGTTTGTTCCTCTCTTTCTCTCTCCCCCTCCTTTCCCCCAGATTCTTTCTCTCTGTGTCTCCCTTCCTTCCTTCCTTCCTTCTCCTTCTCTCCCTCCTTTTTTTTTTTGAGGCAGGGTCTCACTATGCAGTTCAGGCTGGTCTTTGAACTCACTATGTAGCCCAGGCTGGCCTCCAACTCTCAGTGATCCTCCTGCCTCAGCCTCCTGAGTGCTGGGATTACAGGCATGTGCCACTATGCCTGACTGTCTTTCTTGCTTTCTGAGACAGTCTGGCCCTGTAGTTCAGGCTGGTTTGGAACTCAGAGTGAACCTCCTACCTCAGCCGCTCCAGTGCCGGGATTAAGGGTGAGCACCCTGCCCGGCGTCAGGGTTATTTCTTCCAGGAAGGTAACCTGGGTCTGCGTTGCCTGGACGTGGGCCTTGGCATCCCGGACTCGCTGCTGATCTACGGGGCTCCTGGTCTTTATCAGTGTCCGCTGACAACCGCATCTTCTAAAGACTTTGTCACTAATTGTGTCCATTTCCTAGTCCTAATTTGCATGATGAATTATCTGAAATTTGGTGGCTTTAAACAACAGTAATTCATTCTTTCTCACTTTTAGAGCCAGATGTCTGAAATCAAGGTGGCCTAAGGGTCCCTGGAAGGTCCTAGGGGACCTTCTTGCCTTGTCCAGTTCCTTGGCCGTAGCATTCTGACCTTTGTGCCCATCCTCACGTGGCTTCACCCTGGTGTCTGTGTCTCTCCTTCTGGTCTCTCGTGAGAGATCCCCTAAACCCAGGGGATCTTATCTTGGGACCCTTAATTATATCCGCAGAGACCCTGTTTCCAAATAAGGTCACATTCTCGGTTCTGGGGGTATGGACTTGCCTTCACTGCAGCCACAGTTTGAGCCATCCTACCAACTGAAAGCAGATGGGGGCTTTTATTAAAATAAGGATATTATCCTACAATGCAAGTTAAAGAGAAATCTTTCCTCGTCTGAATTTAAATTTTATGTCCCAAATAATACATGCGCATAGTTAAAATATGAAATAGCATTACAAAGCTTATAAAACAGCAGTTCCTTGCTTTATCTTTTTTATTTTATTTTTTGTGGGTACCGGGGGGTCGACCTCAGGACCTCAGGCGCCTGCGCGCCTGTGCCGCTGAGCGATATCACCAGCCCCTTTTTCGTATGTGGGTTCCGGGAGTCGAACTCGGGCCCTCGCGCTTGCCAGGCAGGCGCATAAGCCGCTGAGCCATCTCACCGGCCCGCGTTATCTTTTTTAAACTTCATTTATTTATTTGTGGTGCTAGGGATCGAACCAAGGGCTTTGTGCATGCTGAGCGAGCGCTGTACCCCAGGGCTGTACCCCTTGCTCTCCCTTTATTTCTTGGTGTTATAGTCAGAGTTTGCAAGGGAAAAGATTTAATACAGGACACATAATTTATGGGATTATTTTATAATATTCACCCAAAGAGTCAAATGCAGAAGAGTGTGGGAGATATGTCCATGTACTAGAGACCCAAAGAATCCAGCCAAGGGCCTGGATCCCACGGCAATGTCCTGTATGAGCCCATGACAATGTCTCGTGCAAGTCTGTATCATGGATCTGCGCTGGGAAGGCCCAAAGGCCAGGGGTGGAAGCTAGAAAGTCTGCACCAGCGGGATGAAGGATCTGTGCCAGCAGGCTGAGGGGTCTGCACCGGAGCCAGGAAGCGACGCTCAAGGTAAGGACCAGAGCTCCCCTGAAGAGAACCGCAGCCATCCTCGGTGACAGTGAGGACCCGAGCTCTTCCGACAATGAGAATGACCAAGTTCATATCAGGAAAGCCAGCGTGACAAGCTTCTCCAGGAGCATCAACACCGCACCGTCTTCCCCTCCAATTCTGCTTTTATGCTGCTGGCAACAATCCTCAGGTGGGCCTTCCACACCCAGCACCATACTGACTCAGTTCAGCTGGGTGTTACAAGGTGACCATTAGTTAATCCACCACTCCTGGTTACAATCATTTCACAATTTATCTTTGGTTTTTAGTTTTTGTGGTACTGGAGAGTGAACCCAGGTCCTTTGCACTGGGCTACATCCCCAGCCCTTCTCTTACTTTTTAGTTTGAGACAGAGTCTAAATTACTAAGTTCCTCAGGCTGGGCTCAAACTTGTGATCTTCCTGCCTCAGCTTCCTAGAATGCTGGGATCACAGGCATGTGCCACCATACCTGCCCATATCATAATTTTTGATTAAATTGTTTACACAGTTATGATAAATGCTATTTATAGCTAAGCCACATAGTATACTAAGATCACATTTTGTTCCTCAATTCAGCTTTTGTTTTTACTGGAGTTATGCATTTGCCCCAAACATTGGGATAGAGCCACAGTACTTTCAGTACGGTGAGACGAGGCGTGTTATCTTCCTCCTTAGAGAAGCCACCTGTAGATCCTCTTGCCCGGGCTGGTGGGGCTTGCACGCTACTGTTCGTGGAAGAGTCCTCGGGCTCACAGGGAGCCTCCTGTTTCTCTCCTTTTTCCGCAGTGCATCTTTCAGTAGCTTCCCGAGAAAGCCAGCTTTGAAAATTACTCATTTGCGACTTTGCAATTCTGAAAATATCTTTGTTTTCCTTTCATCCTGGATTGGTTTTCTTGGTTCTCAAATTCTAGATAGGAAATAATTTTATCAGGATTTGAGAGCCTTCAGTGTGACTGTTGAGAAGCCAGGCTATTCTGACTGCTGTTTGTAAATGTGACTGGGATCTTTATCATTTTTAGGCTCAAGGTCTGAACTTTTGTAACATTTTGTATTAGTGTCATTTTTTTTTCTTTTCTTTTTTATGAGACAGGGTCTCACTATGTAGTTCAGGCTGGCCTTGAACTCCTGGCAATCCTCCTGCCTCAGCCTCCTGAGTGCTGGGATTACAGGTGTGCTCTACTTACCTGGCCAGTGTGGTTCTTTTTATTCCTTTTTCTGGGGACTAGGCTCCTTTCTGTCTACAAGTGTGTTTGTTTCAGATCTAGAAAACAAAAATTGTAATTTTGTAACATTTCTTGATGATTTCTTTCCCTCCTTTTTTCCTCTTCTCTTGAATATTGGCTATTTTAAACTAATTCACTATTTAAAAATATCTTTTCTCTCCTAGCTACTATCAGCCCTTTTTTTCTTTTTTTAATACCAACCTTCATATTATCTATCAGTTTTGTTTCTGCTATCAAAATTGTCCTTTCCAAGACAGTTTTCTTATTTTCTGAATATTTCCTTTTTGTTCATTTGTTTGTTTAAGTGACCTTCTGGTCTTGTTTCATGGTGCAGTATTTTATTTTATTGCTCTGAATTGTTTCAAGGTTTTTTTGATCTCTCTTTCATTTAATTATTTTTCTTTAAAATGGGTGTTTATAATTCACACTTTTAAAATATGCAAATCTTTTTTTAGTGTTTTCACAAAGTTATGTACCCCTCACTACTAATTCCAGCACATTCTTTTATTACTCTAACAGAAAACTTGTACCCATTACTAGTACTTCCCCCCACCCCCGCAACTCTTTCAGCCTTAGGCAACCACTAATCTACTTTGTGTTCCTATTTGGCTGTCCTATGTATTTCCTATAAATACAGTATGCAATAATACAATAATTGGGATTTTTTTTGGGGGGGCTGGCTTTTTCCCCCCCCCGTACTAGAGATTGAACCAAAGGCCTTGACAATGTGCTACATCCCTAGCCCTTTTTTTTTTTTTTTTTTTTTGAGACAGGGTGTTGCTATGCAGTTCAGACTGGCCTACATAAGCAAGTTCAAGGCCAGCCTGAACTACACAGCGAGACCCTTTCTCAAAAAAAAAAAAAAAAAAGAGCTTAAAATGTTGCATGGGGCCTAGGGCACTCATTGGGTTTCCAGAGTGTGATTGACAGGGTGCTGAGTCATGTCAGCTGTGTCTGCTGTGTATGTCCTTTCCCGGCATTCACTCTGTTATAATCAGATGTATGAGATGCAGTCCATATGCGTGAACCTTTAATAAGCCCCAAGTGAAGAAAGGTTATCTTCAGTCAAGCTGGGCAGTATGGCACTTATGAGTCCTGGTTTGGAATTTTGGAATCTTCCAGGGGTCTTTGTTCTTATCTCTGCCTCTGGATAGTAGGCTTTAGGACAAAGGTCAGGGAGGTTGGCCCAGGTTCAGGTGAGTGGTCTGGAGGCCCGAATTGTACTATCTGTATTACAGCTTCTCCTCGTGCTTGTCAGCACTTGTTATTGTCTGTCTTTTTTAATTTGGCCGTTTTCATGCATGTGTACTAGTATTGTGGTTTTGAGTTGCATTTCCCTATTGTCTAATGATGTGGAGCACCTGTTCCTATAGTTTGTTGGAGAAATGCCTTTTTAGCATCAGGCAGGGGTGGTGCACACCTGTAATCACAGCTACTTGGGAGGCTGAGAGGCCACCCGACAACCTAATGAGACCCACTGGAGAGAAGCGGAGGGAGGAGATTGATCCATCCGTTCAGATCCTTTGTGCATCTTTTTTTTTTTTTTTTTTTTTTTTTTGCGGGTACCGGGGGTCGACCTCAGGACCTCGCGCACCAGCAGGCGCTCATGCTGCTGAGCGATATCACTGGCCCTTTTTTCATATGTGGGTTCTAGGAGTCGAACTTGGGCCCTCGTGCTTGCCAGGCAGGCGCTTATGCCACTGAGCCATCTTACCGGCCTCACTTTGTGCATTTTTTAGGTTGGGTTACTTGTCTTTTTCTTGTTGAATTGTTGAATTCTTTACTCTGGGTGTAGATTTTTAAAACGAGATGCAGATTGGCAAATTTTTTTCTTCTCTGGGTTGTTTTATCAACAACTTGCTTTCTGTCTTTCTGTCTTTCTGTCTTTCTGTCTTTCTTTCTGTCTTTCTATTTTTGAGACCGGGTCTTATGTAGTTCAGGCCCATCTTTTTTTTTTTTTTTTTTTTTTTTTTTTTTGTGGGTACCGGGGGGACGACCTCAGGACCTCGCGCACCAACAGGCACCCGTGCCGCTGAGCGATATCACCGGCCCCTTTTTCGTATGTGGGTTCCGGGAGTCGAACTCGGGCCTTCGCGCTTGCAAGGCAGGCGCTTAAGCCGCTGAGCCGTCTCACCGGCCCAGTTCAGGCCCATCTTGAACTCACTGTAGCCCAGGCTGGCCTTGAACTTGCAGTGATCCTCTTGCCTCAGCCTCCTGATTGCTGGCATTATAGGTGTGTACCACCATGCCTGGTGATTTTATCTCTTTCTTTTTTTTTTTTTTTTCCCTGTCTTTTTGAGACAGGGTTTCACTATGCAGTTCAGGCTGGCCTTGAACTCACAGTGATCCTCCTGCCTCAGCCTCCAGAGTGCTGAGATTACAGGCGTGCGCCACTATGCCCGGCATCTTTCTTGATGGCATCCGTTGAAGCACAGAAGTTTTTAATTTTTTTAAAAATTTTTAAAAATTAATTTTTTTTTTTAAAGACAACAAGTAAACATTCTCATGTATTAACAAACTCAAGAATTAGAGAATGTACAAATACCTTTTGGAGAAAAACATTACTTAGTATAAGATTAAGCCATGAAAAAGCTAGGTACAAATAGAAGACTAAGGAATGGAATAGACACAGTGAAATTGCATTTTCATACTAGGGAGACAATATGATGTTTACAAATGTGCGTCCGGTTTATTTCGCTTGTGAGTATTTTCTCGAGTTGCATCCATTTACCTATAAAAGTTTCCAGTTTATCCTTCTTTATGGCTGAGTAGTACTCCATTGTATAAAAATACCACCTTTTTTATCCATTCCTCGGTTAATGGGCATTTGGGTTGTTTCCACGATCTAGCTATTACAAATTGTGTTGCTATAAACATGGGTGCACATATATCACTGTAGTACGATGTTTTTAGTTCTTCTGGGGAGATACCCAGAAGGGGAATAGCTGGGTCAAATGGGACCTCCAATCCTAGTTTTTTGAGGAGTCTCCACACTGATTTCCACAGTGGCTGCACCAGTCGACACTCCCAAAAGTTTTTAATTTTGATGAAGTCAAATTTTTCTAGTTTTTTTCTTTGGTTTGTGTCTTTGAAATCCTATTGAGTAGGCCACTTTCTAATCTGAAATCATGAAGATTTATGATTTATAGCTAACTTTCCTTCTTAGACTTTTATGGTTTTGCTCTTACATTTAGACTTTTTTAATGGGGATTAAACCCAGGGCATTGAGCATGCTAAGCAAGTGCTCTAGTGCTGAGCTACACACCTAGCTCTTAATTTTTTTTTTTTTTTTAATTTTGAGACAGGGTCTCAAATTGCCCAGGGTGGCCTTGAATTTGTAATCCTTCTGCCCAAGCCTCTTGAGTACCTGGGATTATGGCAGGCATCACCACACCAGGTTACATTTAGGTCTTTAGAGCATTTTTGCTGTCATATTTTAGGCATTTTGAGTTCACTTTTGTACATACCTGTAATCCCGGCACTCTGGGAAGCTAAGGCAGGAGGATCATCTATTCAAGCCCAGCCTGGGTAATTTAGTAAGACCCTGTCTCAAAATGAAAAATAAAAAAAGAGCTGGTTTCTATCCCCAGCTCTTTGTTTTACATCTCTGGCTGGTCAAGTTGTAGGTGCAGAGGCCCTGGGTTCAATTCCCAGTACTACCGCACACACACAAAGAGAAAAGGAAAGGAAAAAAGATTTATGGGGAAAGCAGATTTTGAAGACAGTATATTTGTGTTTTTGAGAAATTCGTGTAGATGTACCTTAGTAAAGAGGCAATTTTGATATCTCCTTTCCCCTTTCACTAAATTCATTACTCCCTTCCATGGTGAAGTTATTTGTGTATCTAGAACCTTTGGTAATATTTTAAACATTGTTGTCCTTCCTCCCCCTGCCTGCCCCACGCTTAATATGCTGACTCGGCTTTGAAAAAAAATTTTGGGCACAAACCCTTTTTACCGCTGTCGGCAGGGGAAACATACTTGATTGTATGGGCAGTCATCGCCTGTGTTGCCGAGACAGGGACAGCTGTAGCGTACATCTGGCTTCCTGTACTCCTTAGAGGGGATTTGGACCTTCTGCTCCTGAGCTAGAAATTGTGTCTAAGATGAGCAACTTCAGACGAAAGGTTGCTAGGGTTGAGATTTATTTTCCCTTCCTCCCTGTGGTTACTTGGTATGGGGATTGGCAAGGTTTTACGATTCAGTGTAACGTTTAGGTGGTATCTGGCTAATTGAGTCTGGAACTGTGGACAAAGCTCCATGTAATAATATAGATTAATGTTATAAACAGTGCAAGTAATTATGAAAGACATCGGAAAAAGAAACCATGGTAGTGTTTTCTTTCCCATTTCTTGGGCTCTCCCACTTTGTACTTTTTTTTTTTTTTTTTTTTCTTTTTTTTTTGTGGGTACTGGGGGGTCGACCTCAGGACCTCGCGCGCCAGCAGGCGCCCGTGCCGCTGAGCGATATCACCGGCCCCTTTTTCGTATGTGGGTTCCGGGAGTCGAACTCGGGCCCTCGCGCTTGCAAGGCAGGCGCTTAAACCGCTGAGCCATCTCACCGGCCCAGCACTTTGTACTTTTTGAGCCCTTTTTTTTTTTGTTTGTTTTGGTTTTGGTTTTGTTTCTTTGAGACAGAGTTTCACTTTGTAGTTCAGGCTGGCCTTGAACTCACTAGGTAGCCCAGTCTGGCCTCAAACTCTCGGCAATCCTCCTGCAATCCTCCTGCGTCAGCCTCCCAAGTGCTGGGATTATAGATGTGCTCCACCATGCCCTGCCTTTCTAAGCCTTCTTTAGAATTTATCCAATTGATTTGTTTTGGGGCCATGAATTGTAGGTCAAGACATTTTGTCTTTTCTGCACTTAACAGGCCATATAGGAGCTTCAAGTTTCATTCTTTTAAGAGTTAGCCTAAGAACAGCCAAAGCTCAATACGAGCTAGTTTCAAAAAAACCCTTAGTGGAGTTGCCTCAGGGAAGAAAGAGTCCCAGTAGATGTAAAGACTTTTAAAATATTCTTTTATTTTTTAAAGTCTATAAATAATGTATCCCCAATTTTTAGTGCAGTTTTTAGTGACCCATTACTAAAAGCCCTTGGCCTTAATTTAGAATCATTAATCTTTCCTTCCTCACTCAAGATATGACTCTTTCTCCTCCTTAAAATTATTGTCAATTATGATAAAGATCACAAGTACAAAATGGTTCAGAGACTGAGATAACAAACCGTCATGAAGACCACCATGTGGTGCTAATGAACGGGACCCTTTTGCCATGTTTGCTTCAGAACGTTTTTCTTTGGAAGATAAAATGTTGCAGGTATCATTGACGTTCCCTTGCTCTCTCTCCTTTTTCCAATTCTTCTGATCCCTCCTCCCCTACCCAAAAGGAGCTTCTGAACTTGCTGTGGCCCCTTCCCGTGCTTTCGTATTTTACGCCCTTGTGTGTCCACTGCGATGTACAGAATCGCGCTTCTAAAGTTCAAGTGTGTAACGGTGGCGTCATAGTCAGGCGCGTGCTCTCTCTGTCTCTGTCTCTCTCTGTCTCTCTCTTTCTCTGTCTGTTTCTTGCCCTCTCTCACACTCTCTCTCTCTCTCTTTCTCTCTCCTAGTTTGGGATTTGTGTATGTAGGTTGAAAGTACTGTTCATCTTTCAAACTTGATACAGCATTTTCTTTTAGAAATACATCGCATAGCTGGGCGTGCTGGTTCGCGCCTGCGGTCCCAGCACTTGGAGGCTTAGGCAGGAGGATCACCACGCGTTTGAGGCCAGCCTGGGCTACATAAGCAATTCAAGGCCAGTCTAGAGTACATAGTGAGACACAGCTTCAAAAACAGAGCAAAACAAAAACAAAAACAAAAAACAAACCAAAACAAGACCCTGGGAACCTCCCTAAGGGTTAAAGATGCATAGACTGGGCCGGTGAGATGGCTCAGCGGCTTAAGCGCCTGCCCGGCAAGCGCGAGGGCCCGAGTTCGACTCCTGGAACCCACATACGAAAAAGGGGCCGGTGATATCGCTCAGCGGCACGGGCGCCTGCTGGCGTGCGAGGTCCTGAGGTCGACCCCCCAGTACCCAAAAAAAAAAAAGATGCATAGACTGCTGCGTGTGGCTCACAGCAGTAATCCTAGGGTTTTGGGAGCCCCAGACAAGACAATCAGCGAATTCAAGCCTAACCCAGGCAATTTAGCCACTGAGACCTTGTTTCAAAATAAAAAAAAAATTAAAGGGGCTGGAGATATACTCAGTGCGAAGATCCTGGGTTCAATACCCAGTATCACCAAAAATAAAGCAATAAAAACAAGGAAGATGCACGCATGGACCCCCCAGGCATTTGGGGAGCCGTATCTTTCTAATACATGCAGAAGAACCCATACTGAAGGACGTTCATCACAAGGGCGACGTTTAGAATTGCAAAAAGTTGTAAACAACCTAAATGCTCATCATAAATTATGATATATTTCTTTCTTTCTTTTCTTTTCTTTTTTTTTTTTTTTTGAGACAGGGTCTCATTATGTAGTGCAGGCTAGCCTTGAACTCACTAGCCCAGGCTGAACTCAAACTTGCAGTGATCCTCCTGCCTCAGCCTCCTGAGTACTGGGATTACAGGTGTGTACTACCACACCTGGCTCTAAAACATATTTAAACTTGAGAAAACCAATGCTCCAGTTCATTCTTTCCATAAATATGGAGTCCCTACTAAAAGCCAGGTCCTATTCCAAACACTAGGGCGACAGGGCTAATAGATGCCGCAAACATCTAGGCCCTCAAGGAGCTTAGATTCCAGGGCAGGGAGGCAAACAGGAAATACAAAAAATAACTACAGGATGGAGCGACTAGTGGCAAATACTAGAGGAGAAAAAGTGACATAGGGAAAGATGCCTATCGATAGGTGGGAGAGGTGGGGTTGACAGGGGTCCAGGAAGGAGGCCTGTCAGGGAAGCATTGGAGGAAATGCTGCTGGCAGTGGGTTCTGAGCCCCGGAAGTGCACAGCTGGGGCAGAGCCAGGGAGGAGGTGGGAGCTGTCTGTGGTCCGGGGACAGCAGGGGCCCACGCTGCGGCCCTGCTGCGGGGTGGGGACAGGCAGAGGGAGGAGAGCGGCAGAGAGGTGTCACAATGGGAACGTAGCACAGAGGCCCTCAAAGCTTATTTTAAAGACTTTGGATTTTATTCTGAGTTAGGAAGCTGCTGGATGGCTTTATCAGAGTGACGCGGTCTGACCTCTGTAATATAAAAAAAAACGACTCCGATCTCCAGCACCAAAAAACCAAAAAGTACTCTGGTGGCTGAATTTGGAGATGAGACTGATGGGGCAAAAAGGGCAGAAGACAATCAGGTGAGAGAACATGGTGCTTGGACCAAGTCGGGGACCAAGGGGTGGTAAGACGTGGTTGAAGTTGGACTTACTTTACATATGGAGGCAAGAGGAGGTGTTGACAGGTTGGCTGTGGGCTGTGGGAGGAAAAGGGAAGTGAGTGAGCCCCAGCGTTTTGGCTGAGCCACCAGATGGAAGGGGTTGTCGTGAACCGAGATGCGGTGACAAAAGAACAGGTTTGAGCAGGGGTATGAGGAGCTCCGTTTTGACCTTGGCCAGTGGATCTGAGGGCCTGAGGCTCAAGGCTGATGTTAGGCTGGAGACAGCCAAGATGACCAGGAGAAGACACAGGCCGCTGAGCTCCAGGACACCCTGGTGGTAGAGGCTGCAGGCGGGGGAGGAGCCACCAGAGGGGGCAGGGGCGGAGTTTCAGGCCGCCCAGGGCAGAAAGCATTTGGAGGAGAGCAGAGGTCAGCTGCGTCAGATGCCTCCCCAGGCTGGGCATGGGAGAGGAGGACTGAGAGGCATCATGGAGTCTGCAGATCTCGATGTGAAGAGTCCTTTTGCTCTAAGTAACATTTCAGAGGTCTCTACTGGAAGGAAAATGTTCACTAAAGACTAGTCCATGGTGCACATGTGTGTAATCCCAGCACTCGGGAGGCTGAGGCAAGAGGATTGCTGGAAGTTTGAGGCCAGCCTGTGCTACAGTAGTGAGTTTGAGGCCAGTTAACACTACAAAGGCGAGGACCCCATTGCAAAAAAGCAAAAACAAAACCAAAACAGAACAATAAAAGAATTACTGGGAGTATGGCTCAGTGGTAGCAATACTTAGCCTGGCTGAGGCCCTGGGTTTGATTCCTAATACCCAAAAACAAATGAACAAACAAAACCCTGACTAGTCCAGCAAAAAAATGAGACACTTGAAGCTGTTTTGGAAACTGAATATACAGCATCTTACAAATAAGGCTTTTTTTGTGGGGGGAGCTTTTTGAGACAGGGTCTTGCTATGTAGTGCAGGCTGGCGTTGAACTCATTATGTTGCTCAGACTGGCCTTGAACTTGCAGCAATCCTCCCACCTCAGCCTCCTGAGTGCTGAGATTACAGGTGTGTGCCAGCACACTTGGCTGAAATAAGGCTTTTTTTGAGGGGGGATGTTGAGGCTCAAAGCCAGGGCCTTGCACATGTTAAGTAAATGCTCTACCACTGAGCTATGTCTCCAGGCTTTGTTTTGTTTTGCTAAAAATCCTGAAGCATGAAATGTTTGACTTTTGCTATAAAAAGTGTCAGAATCACTGTCAGCTGTGGTGACATTTAATTCTCATATAAAGGTTTCCTTTCTTGGAATAATATAGTGAGTTAATAACCACTTTTTAGGGCTGAAAAACTCTTTAGCATGGGAAGTCAGGAGGAGAGATGAGAAACAAATAGATTGAGAGAAGCTATTAGGGCTGCTGAATAGAACAGGGATTTTACCGCGTTTGTGTGTTTTTTTTTTTCCTGAAGAGTAGGAAAATTTATTGGAGAATAGGAACAGCTCCTGAGAGACAGGAGGGGTCCCGAATGGGTTGCCCTGTGTTGCCTTTGTTTTTGTTTTGTTTTGGCACTGGTAATCAAACTCAGGATCTCCTGCTTGCCAGGCAGGCACTGTGCTGCTGAGCCCTGGCCCTTGACTGTGTTTTTTTTTTTTTTTTGTGGGTACCGGGGGGTCGACCTCAGGACCTCGAGCACCAGCAGGCGCCCATGCCGCTGAGCGATATCACCGGCCCCTTTTTTCGTATGTGGGATCCAGGAGTCGAACTCAGGCCCTCGCACTTGCCAGGCAGGCGCTTAAGCCGCTGAGCCATCTCACCAGCCCTTGACTGTGTTTTTATAGCAGCAGTTTTCAAGTGTGGTCCTCAGACCATGGGCGGCCTTTGAGATTCTCTTGGGGTTTGGCAAGGTCACAGCTATTTTCATAATATCTCCAGTCGCTTCCTTGCCTTTTTCCTGTGATCATATTTGCACCAATGGTGTAAAAGCAAAAGTGAGTAAAACTGTTGGTGCCACGGCATGAGCCCAGGTGCGCTGTTGCATCAGGCTCTTCCGCATGACGTGCTCTTGGCAAAAAGAAAAGCCAGCTTCACTCAAGAGTGTCCTTGATGGGGCCGGTGAGATGGCTCAGCGGCATAAGCGCCTGCCTTGCAAGCGCGAGGGCCTGAGTTCGACTCCCGGATCCCACATACGAAAAAGGGGCCGGTGATATCGCTCAGCGGCACGGGTGCCTGTTGGCGCGCGAGGTCCTGAGGTCGACCCCCCGGTACCCACAAAAAAAAAAAAAGAGTGTCCTTGATATAAAGAGCAAAATAGAAGACAGATAATAGGAAATAGGGAGATGTTTTGCAAAAGGGAAGTCGACCAAGAGATGGAAGGAGGAGAGGGAGGGGAATTGAGATGTGTTCTGTACTTTTCCCTGCTCCCCGTGAGGAGCACGATCATCATGTACTGCCAACCTGTACCAGTAAAAATAAAAAAACATACAAATAAGTTTCAAGGTGATTAAGGGTCATATGTGTTTACTGTCTTGAGATATCCTAAAGCCAGTAATGCGTGTCAGGGCAACTCATTTAATACTTAAGGAACAGCCAGTTTTAGGAGAACATCTTTTGTTTAGCTCTAAAGGGGAATAGCTGTGACTTAAAAGAAACAAAGTCCTCGATGACATCTGTGGGTCTGGTTCTGGCCTGGCTCTGAGCGCGTCTTTCCCCCTTCTGGGTTGAAATGGGAACAGCCGAAAGCTTCTGCCGTGTGCTGGTGGATAGAGGTGCGCCAGCACACCGGCAGCTCTTTGAATTGAGAGCTAAATTTGTTGCTTTTTCATGAATTACCATTTTTACTTTGGAAAGCAACTCAGAGACAAAGTAAAGTTACTAGATTTGGGTATTTGGCAGACATTTGCTTTCCAGTGAATGAAACGAGCCTGACATTTCAAGGGAAACAACTGACAGTATTTGTTGCCAGTGACAAAGTAGGAGTTCTGGATTGAAAATGAGGATGCTGGAACACTGTCTCTACCACCAGGAGCTGCACAGATTCCTAGTGCTTGGAGTCTTATCCGATGACTGAGTGGCAACTCACAAATGGGGTTTTTTGGATGTTGTATAATGAGATGTGTCAACATTGGAATATCTGCATAGCTCAATGAACCAGTATTTGCCAAATGACAGACGATGTCCCCAAATCATATCTGGTAAGAGATCCACTCACGATGCCAGATAGACTTCTGCTTCTAGCCAAGGTGGCATGACAAGGACTCTTGATGGCTGATGATGTTGAGCATCTCTCCATGGGCTTCTCAGCCATTGGATATCTTCTTTGGAGAGATGTCCATTTGGATCATTTGCCCATTTAAGAAAATCACACAAGTCATCTTTTTCTTGTGAAGCTGTGACTTTCATTGTGGAGATGTTCCATTAGACTTTCCTGGCTTTGCTGTTAACCGTCCTGTGGCCTTCCCAGGTTAGCCAAGTCATTATAAGACAGACAGAGAACAGGAAGTAGCATGGACACAGTTATTTGGACATTTATGTTTCCTTGCCTCTGTCTCTTTAAACTTGAATATAAACTGAGCTCAACTTTTTTTTCCTTTTTTTTTTTTTCTGAGATAGGTTCTCACTATGTAGTCCAGGCTGGCCTCAAACTCACGGAGATCCTTCTGCCTCAGCCTTCTGTGTACTGGGTTTAAGGCATGCACCACCACTCCCAGCTTTTGAGCTTGATCTTTCACCTTCTCCTCAGATAGTCCAAACCCATTTCTCTGCTTATCTTGCAGTTTCATGGTGATGATATGGCATCTGCCAGCTCCAGCCGGCCAGGAGTGGCCCTCCCTTTTGAGAAGTCTCAGCTCACCCTGAAAGGTGAGTGGCATTGTATCAAGTGCATGTCTCTGGGGGTCCAGCCTGACCTGTGGGGAAGAGGCAGGAGCCTATTCCACACCTGGGTCTGCAGGGCCACAGTTTTGGAAACAGCTCATCAGTATAACCATTCATTCTAAGAGGATCGTCATGTTGTAGCTGGAATTCTTAGAAAAGAAGGAAAGTCACTTGAAGGAGTTAGGGAAAAAGGAACTTTTGGCTAAAATATCTGGACTTGGGCCGGTGATATAGCTCAGCGGCTTAAGTGCCTGCCTGGCAAGCACAAGATCCTGAGTTCGACTCCCAGTACCCGCATATTAAAAAAAAAATCTGGACTTGATCTCAGCCAAAAGGCCGAGAAGTGGTGGCTAAAATATCTGACATGGCGATTCCTTCACATCCCAGGGCTCTTTTCTGTCTGTACTCAACTCGATGACCTCACTCAAGCCCTCGGCATCCAGTGCCACTGATCAGGGTCACTCCCAGCTTGGTGTCTTCAGCCGGGGTCTTTCCTTGAAACTGCAGATCTGTACGTCCGGTGGCCAGCCTGACGCCACGGCTTGCATGTTTAGTAAATATCTGAGATTTACAACCAGAGCCGAGTGCCTGGTTTTTCTTTCTCACATCCTGTATTCAAGCATCAGCACATTTGGTTGATTCTATCTTCAAAACACATCCATCCAGTGCTGAGCACTTCCCGCCACCCCAGCTGTCCTAGCCTCTGCCAAGCTGCCACCGTTCCCACCGGATTAAGGCTGTCACCTCCTGCTCTGTCTCCTTGCTTCTTCCCTTTGCTCTTCTTCAAGCTGTTGGTCACACAGTGGCTGGTGACTTGTTAAAATGTGACATGGATCTTGTTACTCCCTTGCTCAAACCCTCCAGTGGCTCTGCATCTCCTTCAGAATAGAAACTAATGATCCCACACGTGAGCCTGTTTCTCAGCTCCTGCTGCGTCCTCTCTGCTCCAGCCATAGGCCCCGCAGCTCTTCACCCAGCACAGCAGGCAGGGTCTGCCTGCCTCCCGGCCTCTGCACTTACTGACCCCTCTGAGTGAAAGGCTTTCACTTGGCTTCTTTACTTCCTTAGGCCTTTACTCAAAAGTCCCCCACTTCCGTGAGGCCTTTCTGATTTGGTCTGTTGATCTGCAGCTGTGTCCCTCCTGACTTCCTCACATCGGTCCCCTTCCCAGCTCTTCTGAGTGCTAGGATTTCAGTCGTGCGCCACCAAGCCTGGCCTTGTTTTGGTCAGTGTTTGGATGGGTCCTGAGCAAATACTGCTGGAATGAAAAATGCTGCTCTGGTGGCTGGAGCTCTGCAGGAGTCACAGGATTGAGCAGACGCTTGGGGTGGGGAGTCGCCCTCAGAATGTGAGCTCAGGCCCCTTAGTGTGGTCGTGCACAAGCAAAGCTGTGTCTCTCCATGTTTTTTCTCATTAGTATTTTTTATTTTTATTATTTTTTTGTGGTGCTGGGGATTGAATCCAGGATCTCACGTTTGCTAGACAGGTGCTGTGCCGCCAAGCCACACCCCCAGCCCTCATGAGCATTTTAGAAATGTAAATGTTACTCATTTATTTAGTACATTCATGTACATTCCTTTCCTCCAGCCCTCAGTACCCTACTTGGGGGAAACCAGGATCATCAGTTTCTTTTGTGTCCCTTACAAGACATACTTGTTTTAATCAGCTTTTTGTGGCTATGACCAAATACCTGAGAAAAACTATTTAGAGGGAAGATTTGTTTTGGCTCATGGTTTCAGGGTTTCAGTCCATGGCTAGCTGGCTCCTTTGCTATTAGCCCCGTGGTAATGCAGGAACATTGTGGTGGAGGCTCACGCCGGGGGAAAGCCGCTCACCTCTTGGCAGCCAGGAAGTCGATAAAGAGGGAAAGAGCCAGAGAAGATGGGGCTGGGTACCAGATTTAGTCCCCAAGGTCACACCTCCATGATCCACTCCCTTTACCAGGCTCCACTTCCTGTTTCTGTCACTGTCCAATAATGCCATCACTCTTGACCTCATCAGTGGATTAATCTACTTGATGGAGTTAGAGCCCTCATCATCCGATTTCTTCCCCCAGAACCCCTCAGCTGGCAACCACCCTTTAGCATGTGAGTTTTGGGGGACATTTCAAATCTGAGTTCTAATGCCGTCAAAGGGGAAGAGCTCGTGTAACTCGGAGGCCAGATTGCTTCCTTGGAATGAATACTGTTTTTTTTTTCTTTTTTTGTTTTTTTGAGATAGGGTCTCGCTATGTAGTTCAGGCTGGCCTTGAACTCACTATGTAACCCAGGGTGTCCTGGAACTTGTGGTGAGCCTCCCGAGTGCTGGGATTATTGGTGTGGGCCACCATGCCTGGCTGGAAGGAATACTCTTATAGCAACGTATGAGAGTGTTAGTTTCCCTACCTTTATCAAAGCAGGGTGTTGTCAGACTCTACTCTATTTTTATTTTTGCATGCTAGGGATGGAAACTAGGACTTTACTGGTGGTAGACAAGGCCTCTACCACTGAGTCCTACTTCAGCTCCTGTTGTTAGACTTTTAGCAGTTTGATTGCTAAAAGATTGTTTTCTGGGCTAGAGGCGTACGTAGCTCATTGTTAGAACATTTGCCTAGCAAATATAATACAAAATTAATATCAGGTGACACAGTAATGGCTACTATAGAGGAATTTTTTTGTATTATTCTTGCATGTTTTGTACAAGTCTGAAAATATGTAAATATTTTTAAAAAGTAAAAAGAAAATGGGAAAAAGCTGGAGGACGAAAGAAAGAAAAAAAGATTTGAATAGATAGATGGGTCAACCATGGTAGATAGAGTTGAAAGAGTTTGCCTAGGAGCTGGGAGACTTGGTTCTAGTCTCAGCCCCACCTCTGACTAGCTCCATGATTTTGGATAAGTTGTACCTCCCTAAATCTTGGCACAATTGTGAATTTTTTTTTTTTTTTTTTAAAGACAGGGTCTTGCTAAATAGTTCTGGTCAGTCTTGAACTCACTGTGGAGACCACGCTGGCCTCGAACTCATAGCGATCTTCTTACCTCATCTTCGAGTATGCCACCGTGCCTGGCTAAAATAAAGTGTTTAATTTGTTGATTTTATTTATTTATTTATTTTTTTTTTTGTGGGTACCGGGGGGACGACCTCAGGACCTCGCGCGCCAGCAGGCGCCCGTGCCACTGAGCGATATCACCGGCCCCTTTTTCGTATGTGGGTTCCGGGAGTCGAACTCGGGCCTTCGCGCTTGCAAGGCAGGCGCTTAAGCCGCTGAGCCGTCTCACCGGCCCAAATTTGTTGATTTTAAAGAGATTGTCAAACTCAAAATCACAGAGCGCTAATCATATGGCGTCCCTGTTAAGTTAAAGGCATGCAGAGCTACTTTCCTACCACCAGGTGGCGTCAGTCAACCTCGGTCTCTGTGTGAAGCGCCGCGTTCTGCCCTGGATCTGCCTCCGCGTGGCAAACCTGCATTCCTGTGCCATCGGTGTTGCTTCGGAATCTTTGGTTTTTTATTTTTATTTTTTAAGCTTCCTCCTCACTATACCTTTTGGGCCTGGGGAAGAGTTACTGCTAAAAACAACCTGGAAGTGGAGTTGACCTTTGCCGAGTTGTGGGCCCACTGTCACCTCTCAGAGAAGTGTCTGGGAGGAGATTTGCTAACTCTCAACAGAGGGGTGCTTGGGTGGGGACAGTCTTGCCGTCATAGGCGAGGGACATCAGTTCCATCCTCTGATTCGGTGCATAGGATGGAAGACATCTAGGTGGGCTTCCTTCTGGGGACCTGCCGTCCCCAACCCGGGTCGTGCGTGCTCTAAGACTGGTGTCCTTGGGCATGGCACTTATGTGGACAGGTGGACGTGAGGGCTGTGAACACAGGAGGAATGCGGGTGGCTGGCAGGCCAGGCAAAGCACTCAGCCGCGCTAGTAAGTGAAGAACAGCAGGAGAGGAGAGGAGCGCAGTGCCCTAGGGCCCAGAGCCCACGTGGAGGCCGCCTGTTGTGAGGCCTCAGCGAATGCGTGCATGGCACAGTGCCTGTCACACAGCTGATTCAATGTTAGCTATTATCTTTAAACCACTTGAAAAATCCGTATGATTTGCAAAGAGTGAAAGAACAGAACTCAGCACCCTAATGTTAGGAGGAATGGAAATATTCCTGTAGCACTGATGGGAAGCGGCGTGGTTTTATTCCTTGTGGAAACAGAGTGTCGTGCAGTTCTGAGAACGTCAAAACATTTTTCATACCCTTTAGGGGACTATTTAGCAACACATGCAAATATATATGTTTGTGGTAATTTTCCCAGAACAAAAAAGTTGCAAATAAGCTTTTCAACAATGAAAAATAGTTGACATACCTTATAGTAGGCTTATATCACAGCCATTTAAAATTGATTTTGTGGAGCTAGGACTGTAGGTCAGGGAAGAAGACTTGTCTAGCATGTGAGAGGCCCTGGGTTTGATTTTTTTTTTTTTTTTTTTTTGTGGGTACCAGGGGTCGACCTCAGGACCTGCGCGCCAGTAGGCGCCCGTGCCTCTGAGCGATATCACTGGCCCTTTTTTCGTATGTGGGTACCAGAGTCGAACTCAGGACCCGCGCTTGCCAGGCAGGCGCTTATGCTGCTGAGCTATCTCACCGGCCCCTAAGAAAAGATTTTGGAAGGAGAATTTTTTTTTTATGTGGGCACCGGGAGTCGAACTCAGGACCTCGCACTTGCCAGCAGGTGCTTGTGCCACTGAGCGATACCACTGGCCCCTTTTTTTCTTTACGTGTGTACCGGGAGTTGAACTCAGGATCTCGCGCTTGCCAGGCAGGCACTTACGCTGCTGAGCCATCTCACTGGCCCTTGGAAAGAGAATTTTTAAAGAATTAGGGAAATAAAACATAAAGGTCTAGAGGATTTGCCAACAATAAATTGGTAATGATTATTAACAACAGTTATCCTATAATGATAGTTTTTAGTTGTTTTTTGAGACAGAGCCTCACTATGTAGTTCAGGCTGGTCTTGATCTCACTATGTAGCCCAAGCTGGCCTTGACTTGTGGTAACCCTCCTGTCTCAGCCTCCTGAATACCGGGATCACAGGCCCCTACCATGCCTGGCTCTCTGCAATGATAGTTATGGTTTCAAGTTAGGAGTGATTTTTTTCTGTTATCCTTCATTTTGGAAAAATATATTTCTTTAAAAGTTTTTTTTGAGAATCAGGACAAAACACACACACAGACACACACACACAACAAAAACAAACCCAAAAAGAGCCAGAACATCTGCCACAGGGGGGCACCTTGGAGTCCTTGACTCATGTCCACTTTTTCTCCCTCGCCGGTCCAGTGGTGTCCGCAAAGCCCAAGGTGCACAACCGGCAGCCCCGCATCAACTCCTACGTGGAGGTGGCGGTGGACGGGCTGCCCAGCGAAACCAAGAAGACGGGCAAGCGCATCGGGAGCTCGGAGCTACTGTGGAACGAGATCATCACCTTGTAAGAGAAAGTCGCATCTGCGGGACGCAGGGAGAAGGGGCCGAGCGACGGTGCCCAGGGGCCGGGCAGGGGCTGGGGCAGGCCGAGTCTCCTGGGGAGCGCAGACTCTCCTGCCTGGGTCCCTGGGGCTCTGTCCAGGGCTTTCTGCACCCTGAGCTCACAGAGGTCATTATTAGCAGGAGCGACAGGGCCGGCGTCGGGGGACAGGGCGGACGCGCGTGGCTTCCTGTTCGGTTATCCCCCCCCATGTCAGCAGTGTAGTTTAACTGTTTTCTGCCGAGTTACGCGGGTGACACATGTGCTGGGATGTGATGAATCAGGTACTTGTTTTCCAGGAATGTCACGGCCCAGAGTCATTTAGATCTGAAGGTCTGGAGCTGCCATACCTTGAGGAATGAACTGCTAGGCACGGCCTCTGTCAACCTCTCGAACGTCCTGAAGAACAATGGGGGCAAAAGTACGTAGGGAGGGCTGGCGGGGGCAGCGGGGCGCTCGGCGGGGGCGGCGCTGTCACAGGGAGGTGCCAGGACGGGACTTGGGACGGACTGCCCTTTGCCTCCGCTTCTCTTTGTGACTCGAGGACGCGTGCCGCGCAAAGCTGAGCCGTCAGGCGCCAGCGGCCTGAGCCACAGCGGTTCCGGCAGCTCCTGGGCCAGAGGAGGGCGGCCCTGTGCCGCGCTTGGGCTCGAGGACGCGTGGGCGCCGCGTGGGCGACGTGGGCCGTCGCTGGAGCCGCAGAAAGCCTCCTTGAGAGCGCAGCGGGCAGAGCGCGCCTCCCTGCCCCTCCCTGCCGTCCGCGTGTGCGGCGCGTTTTCCGGGGCGGGATTGGCCGGGCACGCGGGGTGGGGGCCTCGCCCCCGGCCTCTTCCTTGCTGCTGGGCCCGGCCGGGTGAGCCACTCCGACCCAGGGCCTCTGTGTGCCTTCTGCACCGAACCCCTGGTGCAGTACTTGGTCTTCTGAGGTGGTCTTTATTTTCCCAAACCCTGGCCTGATTTTTGTGCTTCGATTATCAGAAGATATTTATTTATTTTTTAGAACAGAAAATATTTATTGGGGGAAAGCAAGCTTCTGTCTGAGACACATAAGGGGTCCTCAGTGGGTTGCTCCAGAAGGTCATATTTATTATGTTGTTTGGAAATATATTTTTGGATATGCACACATTAGGATGCAGAACCAACATGAGTGGCCTTTTCTTGCCTTTTTCATTTGTCCAGTCAACATAGGTATTTCACTTTTGTTTGTGGTGCTGGCTCAAACGCAGGCCCTCACGCATGTTAGGCAAGTGTTCTGCCGCTGAGCTCCAGCCTCAGCCCCAACATACTTCAGAGTTTGATTATAAAAGTAATTATAGCCAGGTGTGGTGGCGCACACCTGTAATCCCAGCACTCAGGAGGCTGGGGCAGGAAGATCGCTGCAAGTTCGAGACCAGTGTGGGCTACATAGTGAGTTTAAGGCCAGCCTGGACTACGTAGTGAGACCCTGTCTCAAAAAAACCAAAACCATAAAAAAGTAATTGTAGAAACCTGGGCGTCGTGGTGCATGCCTGCAGTCCCAGCACTTGGGAGGCCAAGGCAGGAGGATTGCTGCAAGTTCAAGTGCAGCCTGAACTGCATAGCCAGACCCTGTCTCAGAAAAAAAAAAAAAAGTGTAGAAAAATGGGAAATTATAGAAAAGCACAAACACATAAAATAAAATTCACCTGTCAGCCTAGCACATAGATACAGTTATTGTTAACATTTTTATGTGCATATCCTTTTGAGCTTTTATTCTTTTGTACAGACATATTAATACAGTGGTACCTTGGTTCATGAGCTTAATTTTTTCCACGAATCTGGGGAAGATGACCGAGTTTGTGATCATGCAGGGAAGATGGCTGTGGTTTTGTCACCTGATGCTGAGTTTGCAAAAGGAAGCAAAATTTTGCTGAACACTTCTGTTTGCGAACCGAATTGTTCATGCATGCTGAACATTACAGTATTTATGACATCAGTGAAACAAAACAAAATTGAGATCACACACAAACATTATTTTGCAACATGCCTTTTTCTCTTTAAAGTATCTGAACATATCTTTAATTTGACAAAATATACATAACATAAAATCTCCCACCTTAACCATTTTCATCTACAGTTCAATGGCATTAAGTATATTTACCTTGTGCAGCCCCATGCATCCCCAGAATTCTTTTTGATTTATAAAATTTGTCCCCATTAAACAACTACCCTGTCTTTACCTCTCTTCCCAGGGCGTGAAAACCACCCTACCACTTTTATCTCTGTCAGTTTGTACTCTGTGTGCTGCATGTAAGTGGAAGCAGAATTTGCTCATTTGTGAGTGGCTTGTTTCACGCAGCATAATGTGCTCAAGCCTTATTCATGTTTCACTGCATGCCAGGATTTCCTTCCTGTTAAAGGCTGAATGATATCCTACTGCAGGACTGGCCCACATTTTGTTTATCCATCTTCCTTGGGCACTCGTGTGACTTCTGCTTTTTGACTTTTATGAATAATGTTGTTATAAACATCCGTGCAAATATCCCTTTGATACCCCGCTTTCAGTTCTTTTGGCTACTCAGAAGTAGACTGCTGGAGCAGGTGTGTATTTGTTTATTGATTGATTGATTGATTGACTGAAGTGCTGAAACCCAGGGTCTTATGCATGCTAGGCACTCTGCCACTGAGCTACATCCCCAGCCCTAATTTTTTGTTTTTTGATACAGGATCTTGCTGTACAGTTCAGACTGGCCTTGAACTCATTATGTAGCTCAGGTTGGCCTCGCAGTCCTCCTGCCTCAGCCTTCTGAGTGCTGGGATTACAGGCATGCTTCACCATACCCAGCAACGTATTTTAATTTATCCTTCTAAAGTCCAATTTTTGATGACTGTCTGGTAGTAATCTATTATATAGCTGTGTGAAAATTTAATGTTGAATATTTGAGTAGTTTTCAACATTTGACAGTCAAAAATAAAGCCACGATAAACTTCTAAATTTATAAATTTTTGCTTGTTGCTGAAAGTTTACTTGGGATAAATTATCAAACATAGACTTGGCCAGGCTTAAACATTTTTCAAAATTTTTGACACACGTTGCCAGATTATCCTCAGAAAGTTCTATCAGTTTACCCCCTCAGCAGCGGGGGCTGAAATTGCAGGATTCTGTTGTACCTTGGTATGGATTGGATATTATTAATTTTAAAAATATATATTTTTTTGCCTATTTGAGGATTATTAACATTATGCCAGACTTGCTTCATTGTTTCCTTTTTTTAGATTTAAACTAAATTGAAGATGTCCCTACATTTTATCCTGGATTCTTGAGCACACATCATAGGACAAGGGACAGTGTTTACATAGTTATCACACCATTATTACTGTGAGTCATCCTCAGTTCATATTTGGTCACTGTGGGCTCACAAATGCCACGTGTACCGTTGGTCTCCTTTTTTTTTTTTTTTTTAATTTTAAAGGGAAAAAAATAGAGCAAAATTTTGAAACAACATAATAGGAGGGTAACAATGGTTAATACATTCCATATCTGTTGGTTTCCTTGCTTGGGTTAGATAAGGTCCCCTTCCTGCACGTAGTTGCTCTGTCTCTGAATTCCCTGCTTCAGCAGCACTTCTTTTATGCCAGGATTTGTTGAAGGGTGCTGAAGTGTTTAAAAAATGTGTTTATTGGCCTATTAATGTCCTTTGCTCACTTTTATACTCAAGTGTGCATTTTTCTTGTTTGGCTTTGAAAGAGCTCTTTATATATTAAGGCTATTGGTCTTTGTCTTATAATTTGTAATTTTTTTTTTTTTTTTTTTTTTATGTGGGTACTGGGAGTCGACCTGAGGACCTCAGGCTTGTCAGGCAGGCGCTTGTGCTGCTGAGTGATATCACCGGCCCTATTTTTCCTTTATGTGGGTACCGGGAGTCGAACTCAGGACCTCGCGCTTGCCAGGCAGGCGCTTAGGCTGCTGAGCCATATCACTGGCCCTGTGAATGTTTTTTTTTCCAGTTTTTTATTTGCATTTTAACCACTTACCAGTTTACCCGGAGAGTCGCTGGGTGATGCGTTTGCTTACGTACTGACTACCCTTGCTTGGGCAGGTGTCATTTGAACCAGTCGATTCTTGTATTGAATAAATTTGATAAAATTGTCATTTTTATATTTCCTATTTTCTTATAAAAATTAATGAAAAAATATGCAATTTTTGGTCATCCTGTTTTTAAATAATTGGACTGGTAAGTGATTAATTTTGTAGGTTTTTTGTTTTTCTTTTGTTTGAAACTTTTTGTAGGCCAACTGCCCCCTTTATATTTTCAACCTTGTCTTGGAAAATATTCCATTCTGAAATTGTGTGTAGTCATTTTGATTTTTTCCTAGTTCTTTATGAGTTTACTTTTCACATTTAATTCTTCAACCAAATGTAATTTTTTGTACAGTGTGATTAGAGATTTAATTTCTTCCTTAACAATTAACTATGGCATTAGCACTACTTATTGAGTAATCTGCCTGTCGCCTGTGACTCGGGTCGCCGTGTTCAGCCTGTACAGACACACACATAGCTGCTGGTGAGGGGACTGTCCTCTCCACCCGCTGTTTTATTAGCCTTTCCCGAATCACCGTGTCTTAACTGTTCTGACATTGTGTTTTAATATTTGGTAGTTCAAATTTCTCTTTTGTTAAAATCTTCTGGCCTCTTCTTTACTTTTCTGACATCATTGCATTATTTACATTATTTTCGGAATTTCCCCCCCTTCCTTCCCCCATCCTTTCCCATCCCTTGAGATTTTATTGGAATCCTGTCATATGTAAAATTAATGTATTGAAGAATTTCCATACTGAATCCTTCCACACAGGAACATCAAATGTCTTACAATCCATTAAAATCCATTTGATGTTTATCTCTAGATAGTTTTTTTTTTCCTTCGTACTGGAGATTGAACCCAGGACCTGGCCTGTGATAGGCAAATATTCCACCACTGAGCTGCACCCTAGCTTTAGACTCTGTTTTAATTTTTAAAAAGTATTGATGTTATTTTTAATGGGCTCTGTCCCTATCAGATCTTCTAATTCCTTATTGTTGGTGGATGGCTATTAGTTTCTGCATTTTCTTTGGTAATCAGCCTACGATATTAATATGGGCTTCAGTAATTTTGGGGAGCTTCCTTGGTAGACATTTATATGCATTCTGAGACTGGTAATTTTGCTTGTCCTAGGATATAGTTCTTTTTCTTATTAGTTACTCTGCATGCGACTTTCTGTTCTGGTGAAAATGTAGCAGTGCCTTTACTCAGTGTCTTTAGGTATAAGGTTGGGTGTTAGAGACCTGTCTTTTTGCTTTACTAGGTATTGTTGTTATTGTGAAGAACACCTCAAGAAGGGTGTTGAGGGCTGGGGATATAGCTCAGCGGCACAGTGCCTGCCTGGCAAGCACAAGGTCCTGAGTTCGAATGCCCGTTCCAAAAGAAAAAATGGTGTTGAATTTTTATCATGTCTTAGAATTGCTTAGAACTGCTTAAAGGCAGCTGGTAGAATAATTATATGATTTTTCTTTTTTAATTTGTTAAATTAATTTCCCCATAATAATAGTCTTAGAATTTCTAGAATATACCTCATTCCTGAAGGTAAATCATTCCTTGAGCAGGGCGTGGTGGCGCACACCTATAATCCCAGCACTCGAGAGGCTGAGGCAGGAAGATCGCTGTGAGTTTGAGGCCACAGCCTGGACTATATAGTAAAACCCGGCCCCCCCCCCAAAAAAATCTAGATATTTTTTGGAAATTTCTTTTGGAATAATTATCAATATTTAACTTGAGAGTTTTCCATCTGTATTCATCAGAGAGATTTGACTGTAGTTTTGCTCGTTTTTATCAGCTTCGGGATCAAGGCTAAGCTAACTTTGTACAGTAAATTGAGGTACTTTCCAGCTTCAGGGACGCACTCTTTTTTTTTTTTTTTTTTTTGTGGGTACCAGGGGGTCGACCTCAGGACCTCGCGCGCCAGCAGGCGCCCGTGCCGCTGAGCGATATCACCGGCCCCTTTTTCGTATGTGGGTTCCGGGAGTCGAACTCGGGCCCTTGCGCTTGCCGGGCAGGCGCTTAAGCCGCTGAGCCATCTCACCGGCCCAAGGGACGCACTCTTAACATGGGAATTATCTGTTCCACGAGTGCAGGAAGAGTCAGCCATAAAACCAGTGAGGTCCGGCATCTTCCTTTGAAATAACTGATAACTTTTTTAGTTTTTTTCCTCATAATTATTGGTTTGTTCAACTTTCCTGATTTATCTTGAGTCAGTTTTGTTAATTCATTTTTTTCCTGAGAAATCGCTTCATGAGATTTTCACATTTATTAGTATAAGAATTTTAGGGCCAGGGATTTAGCTCAGTGGCACAGCGCCTGCCTGGCAAGTGTGAGGTCCTGAGTTCGATTCCCAGTACCCAAAAAAAGAAAAGAATTTTAAATACCATTCTTATTTTTTCAAATATGTATAATTTTTCTCTTAAAATATTTGGTATTTACGTGGATTTTTTTCCTCAAATTGTTTTTCCTGACTAGTTTAGGCAGCTTCCTTCAAACCTTTGGATTTTAATTTGCTTTCCACAGAACAACTTGTTGGATTTGTCAATTATGCCATATTTTCTAATATTAATTTCTGTTTAAGTTTGTTAACTTTTTTCTACTAGTTGCCCTAGATTTATTTGTATTTACTTATTTATTCATTCATTCATCTATAGCTTTTCAAATTGAAAGTACAGTGCATTTATTTTTGTTCTTTCTTGTTTAATAATGAAAACATTCTTGCTTTGAACTTGGTTTAGATCCCCCCATTCAAATTTTATTGTCGTTGTTGTTTTGTTGTTTTGAGACAGAGTCTCACTTTTGTAGTTCAGGCTGGGCTTGAACTCAGTATGTAACCCAGGCTGGCCTCGAATTTGTCATGATCCTCCTGCCTCAGCCTCCCCAGTGCTGGGATTACAGGTGTGCACCACCGTGCCTTGCTTTCAAATTTTTTTCTTTCAAAGTGAAGTGGATAAATTTTAAGTGTGGCAACTCAATAAATGTGCACGTATGTTTGCATGTTTATGTCTGTGGAATCCTCACTTGGGTCAAGATATAAAACATTTCTGCTGGGTACGGTGTCGTGTGCCTGTAATCCCAGCATTCAGGAGGCTGAGGCAGGAGAAGTGTTGTAAGTTCCAGACCAGCCTGGGCTACATAGTGAGACCCTGTCTTAAAACAAACAAACAAAACAAAACAAAACAAAACATATATATATATATCATTTCTAGCATCTTCAAGAAGTTCCCCATGTCTCTTGCAGCCAATGCCCCTGCTCTCAAAAGCCACTATTCTGACTTCTATCCCTAGTGAGATCATATAGTATGTTTTCTTATGCCTGGCTCCTCATCTTATATCCATGAGATTCATCCATGTCTTTGTAAGTATCAAAATCCGGTTTTAAAGCTTTGGTCATGCATTCTTTTTTTTTTTTTTTTTTTTTTTTGTGGGTACCGGGGGGTCGACCTCAGGACCTCGCGCGCCAGCAGGCGCCGTGCCGCTGAGCGATATCACCGGCCCCTTTTTTGTATGTGGGTTCTGGGAGTCGAACTCGGGCCCTCGTGCTTGCAAGGCAGGCGCTTAAGCCGCTGAGCCATCTCACTGGCCCTGGTCATGCATTCTAATATAAGGGATAACTACAGTTTATCCCTTCTCCTGGTGGAGGACATTTGGGTCTTTTTCCAGTTTTTGTCCATTATGAACAAAAGCTGCTGTGAACATTTGTTTATTTGTTTGTTTGTTTAGAGACAGGGTCTTGCTATTTAGTTCAGGCTGGCCAGGGCTCACTATGAACTTTCAGCGATCCTCCTGCCTCAGCGTCCTAAGTGCTGGGATTATAGGTGTGCGCCACTATGCCAGGCCACTGAACATTCTTATATATGTATTTTGGAGGATTTACAAATGGACTTCTACTGGGTGTGTACCTACCTAGGAGCTCGGTTCATTGGGTGGATATCTGATAAGCTTTAGTAGGTTTCACCATTTTTTGTTTATTTTTTGAGATAGGATCTCCCTATATAGCCAAGCTGGTCTTAAACTTGCAGTGATTCTCCTGCCTCAACCTTCCCAGTACTGGGACTGTAGGGTATGGTGGCACACACCTGTAATCCCAGCATTTGTGAGGCTGAGGCAGGAGGATTGCAGTGCATTTGAGGCTGGCCTGGGATGCATAGTGAGTTCAAGGCCAGCTTGAACTGCATAGCGACACCCTGTCTTGCAAAAGCAAACAAAATAAACAAACAGAAAAACGTAATTTATGGGAGAGGCTTTGAGACTCGTCCTCATCACACTTTCACTTGCTAGGTTTTGTATCCAAAAATGATTTTCCTAGGATGGTGACAGTTTCTTTTTTCTAATTTCATCATTTCTTCTGCACTCATTGATTAGCACAATACTGCAAGAAAGAGCCTTCCCTGTCCCTCTGTGCGTACATGTAAGTATGTATTACCTGTCTCTGCATATTTTATTCGGTGGGCTATAATTTATTGTAATTTATTGTTGCCATTTTTTCCTTCAGTACTGAGGCTTGAACTCAGGGGTACTATCCATCTCCGGCCCTTTTTATTTTTTATTTTGAGACAGGGTCTTGCTTGATTGCCCAGGCGGGCCTTGAATTTGTAATCCCCTGCCTCTGCCTCCTGAGTAGCGGGGATGATAGGTGTGTGCTGCGCAGCCATTCTTTTGATGCTGGAATCACCTCTGATGCGGCTTCTTTGGGACAAAGAGCTGCGTCTTCATCCTCTTCAAGGCCACTCCTGTGTCCTTTTGACCTGTCCCCCGCCCTTTTTGTCCAGATATAATCCAGTATCAACACTGTGCCATGAAGGTGGTGTTTAAAATCAGAAAGAGGGCCGGCCGGTGAGATGGCTCAGCGGCATAAGCACTTGCCTGGCAAGTGCGAGGTCCTGAGTTCGACTCCTGGTACCCACATACGAAAAAAGGCCGGTGATATCGCTCAGAGGCATAGGCACCTACTGGCATGCAAGGTCCTGAGGTTGACCCCTGGTACCCACAAAAAAAAAAAAAAAAAAAGAAAGACAAGCAGATGGAGTGAGGACCCTCAGCTCAGCCACGGTTTCAGAGTGTGGGCTTGGGCCAGCAGCTTGGGCGTCTCCTGGGACAAACGTAGTAAATTCTCCAGCCTCCCAGACCCGAGGACCAGTACTGGGGTGGGGCCCGCGCTCTGTGTGTTAACAAACCCTCCAGGGGGCCTGGCCAGCTCGAGTCTGAGAACCACTAAGCTAACTAGTTGGGAAAAAGTCAGATGTCTTCCTTACACAAACACTGGTGGTTTTCATTGCTTATTTTTAATTTTAGCAGTCCTGGGGGTCGAACCTTGCCTCTGTGTTCTGTGTATGGCTCTTGTCTTTCCCTCATGTGTGTCTCCCAGATTGAAAAAAAAAAAAAAAAGAAAACTGCTCACTGTTTGTTTGAGACTCTCAGAAGCAGAGCCCGTTATGGCATTTCTCTCCCGAAACCAGACTGGCCAGTCGGGGCCTGGGCTTGAAGGCCAGCTGCGCCGGTTTCCACCTTTCAGCTGAGACAGAAATAAAACTCTGAACCTTGGAACTGATTCAGAGGGAGAACAGAGAAAAAATGTTAAAAATTGCTGTTTGCTAAAAACAATTTAAAATTTAAATTTTTTTTTTTTTTTTTGTGGGTACCGGGGGGACGACCTCAGGACCTCATGCGCCAGCAGGCGCCCGTGCCGCTGAGCGATATCACCGGCCCCTTTTTCGTATGTGGGTTCCGGGAGTCGAACTCGGGCCGTCGCGCTTGCAAGGCAGGCGCTTACGCCGCTGAGCCATCTCACCGGCCCTAAAATTTAAATTTGAAAGCTTTCGCTGATGGAGAGGCAGCCGAGGGACACTAGTGAAAGGTGGTACGTGGCAGTGCTGGAGGAGGCCCCGGGAGGGATGGCTGCTGCAGCCCTGCAGAACCAGGGAGCCACGAACCCGGCAAGACTCGACACCTCGTGGTTTCAGACTCGCAAATGGTTACAGTAATGCTAGCTTCTAAGAGTTTTTGCTCGCTCCTGAAATTGAAAATTATTATTGTTATTATTTTGTGGGACTGGGGATTGAACCCAGGAGTACTTTATCAATGAGCTACATCCCTACCCCTTAAAAATTAAAAAAATTTTTTCGAAACAGGGTCTTTTGCTAAGTTCCCTAGGCTGGACTCAAACTTGCTATTGCTGCATGAATAACTGGTACTACAGGTGTGTGCCACCATGTCTTGGTATTAATATTTTTTCTGATCATAAAAGCAATTTAAAATTTTATGCCATGTGTATCTTACTATAATTAAAAGTACAAAAGCGAGCTGGGTGTGGTGGTGCACACCTGTAATCCTAGCACTTGGAAGGCAGGAAGAGCTCTGTGAGTTGGAGGCCAGACTGGGCTACATAGTGAGTTCAAGGCCAGCCTGAACTAGGCAGCCAGACCCTGTCTCAAAAAAAAAAAAAAAAAAAAAAAAAAAGAGCAGAAAGGCACACACACAAAAAAAGCAGTACATGCTTCTAAAATTAAAAGTATTATTTGTATTTTTCTGATTGTTATTATTTCATGCATCTTTAAAAAAAGAAATATTCTGAGGGTTTGGTAGGTATCAGACATTGTTGTGATTTTCCTCTGTATCCATCAGAAGGGTTCCTGACTTAAGGGGCTGTGTCTTGATGAACCCAGCGGAAGTGCATGTCCTGGGTGAAGACGCGTTTTATTCACCTGCACGCTGCCGAGCCGCAGCTCAGCAGCGCAGCACGGGGAGGTCTGATCTCGCAGCGCAGCACCAAGATCTGGGCCCTGGCCTCAGCTCCCTGCACAAGGCCTCGAGAGAGGAAGGACCGCATATTCCTACCCTAGGAAGAGATCCAAATTCGGAAGTCAGAATTCAAAACATAGTGACCACTGAATGCCTGTCTTCTTGTACCATCGTACAGTGGACAGGTCCAGGCTCAGCCATCATAAATTGGGAACCAGATGCGCATGTGCCCATTGAATCTCCTCCGTACTCTGTGAGATTGTATTGCTGTCCCCGCGGGTGGGGAAAGGAGCTGAGAGATGTTATGTACCTGCCCAAGGCCATGCAGTGCAGTTGGCAGAGGGGCGTGACCTCGGCCTCTAGCTCCCAGAGCCATGCTCATACCGCTTCTTGAGCGAGCAGCCTTCCCGCGAAGGAGAAGGAAGGCTGGCCAGGAGCGTGGCGCATGCCTGTAATCGCATCACTCTGGCTGAGGCAGGAGGATCGCAAGTTTGCGTCCAGCCTGAGCAATTTAGCAAGCCTATGTCTTGAAACAACAAAACAAAACCAAACAAAAAACTGGGGATGTAGATCAGTTAAAGGCTCGGGTTCAACCCCCAGTACCACCACCACTACCACCACCAACAGAAAAAAGAAAGAAAGAAAGAAAGAAAGTTACAGTCACTTGCGGTTCTATTATGCAGACTTACTCTTGTGAATATTTTGTTACAGATCCCATAAGGGTTTTTCACATGTAATCATGTTCTATGAATATATCTGTGTGTCCCCCCACCAATGGAAACACATTATACATACTGCTTTGTAACTTGCTTTTTTTTTTCCCACCCAGTTTTTTCCATGTCAGTGAAACTAGATCAGTTTTAATTGCTGCAGTAACAGTTTTTTTGTTTTTGTGAATACATCCACAGTTTAACCATGGCCATTTTGCTTTTTTAACTATTCTAAAAAATCCTTTTTGTTAAATTCTTGTAAATATACCTCCGCAGTCCTGTCTGTTTTCATTTTTAGGGTGAATTCCTAGGTGTTCAATGCCAAGTCGAAGCGCAGGTGTGCTGCGTGTGCATTGGTGCTCGCTGCCTGGGTCTGCTGCAGTCTGGGCCACTTCACACGCTCACGTGTGTGTGCACTGTGTACCTGTTTCCCTATGACTTCAGTGTCCCTGGGTATTGTCAATCTTTTAGCCTCTGCCAGTCTGTTAGGTGAAATCAAAATTTTTTTGTTATTTATTTTGCATTTCTTTAGATCACATGTCTTTTCTTCATGAGTCACCTCCTTCTTGGTCACTGCTTTACTGAGATTGGTACTGCCAAGGTCAGAAGTGACCTCCAGTGGCCAGGTGTGGTGCCAGACATCTGTAATCCCTGCACTCGGGAGGCTGATGCAGGTGGATCACCACAAGTTCGAGGCCAGCCTGGGTCTCGCTGTGTAGTTCAGGCTGGCTTTGAACTCACTATGTAGCCTCTGCTGGCCTCGAACTCGCTGGGCGATCCTCCTGCCTCAGCCTCCCGAGTGCTGGGATTACAGTCGTGCACCCCACGTCTGGCTGGTGTCCTTCTTGATGTCACTTTCTGTCGCAACCCCAGCCAGCCTACCGGCAGCTCCTGTCCACATTACCTGGAGATACATTCCAGGACTGGCTCATTTCTCACTCTGCTGTAGTCACTCCCATCCAAGCCACTGTCTCTCAGCCAGTGTATGGCTGAGACCCCTTATTGGGCCCTCCTGCCTCTGCCTTTGTCTCCCTGAAGTCCAGTCTGGAACCCAGCAACCTGAATCATTCAAACTGGAAGTCAAATCAGGTTGCTCCTCAGTGATTTCCCACCCCCCCTCTTTCCCAGACTTCCCTCCTGGCCCGACGGCCCTTCCTGCTTGTCCTAGCACCTCTCTGTTACCACATTTCTCCTTGTGTCCCACAGGTCTCCTTGCTGGGCCATTGCTGCCCACTTGCTGCAGGGCCTTTGCACTGGCTCTGCCTCCTTCCTGAAGCACTCTTTCTCGTGTGTCCTCACAGCCTGTTACCTCACCCTCAGCCTACTCACTTGTTATCTCAGAGAAGCCCGCCTTGATTGCACTGGTTTTTGTTGTTTTTTGGTGGTGCATGGGCTTGGACCCAGGGCCTTGTGCCTATGAAACCACTGAGCTATACCTCCAGTCTCAATCATACTTCTTCCTCGTTTTTTTTTTTTTTTTTTTTTTTTCTTCTTCTTTTTTTGTGGCTTTTTGAGACAGGGTTTTGCTATGCAGTTCGGGCTGGCCTTGAACTCACAGTGATCCTCCTGCCTCAGCCTCCTGAGTGCTGGGATTACATGTGTGTGCCACCGCACCCAGCCTTCTCTTGTGACTGAGCCTTGGTAACCAGTGTTGGGCTCACCTCTGGGACCAAGAGCAGCACTCACATAGCGTGGATGCCCGCCAAGCCCCCCGCTCAAGCCCCATTTCTTGGCCTCCCCGGTTGCAGTGGCCTCAGTGACTGCTCTGGTGGTGCCTGGCAGCACACGCCAAGCTCTGGGACATCAGCCACCCATCGTGGTCTCTGAAGAGCTCTGTGTGTTGCTCTTTGTCACCCTCACCTCAGGCAGACAGGCCCAGGCCAGAGGCTCAAGGAATTCCCGGAGAAGCCAGAGTCCCTCCCTGGACCCCGCACCCCAAACTCTCTGAGGTCCAGGCGGGGCCCATTTTGTGGTTTGGTGTCAACCAAGGGCAGCTGCAAAGAAAGGTCCTTTTAGCCAGGAATCTCAAAAAGTAAACACCCAGGCCCTGCAGCTAGTGTTCAAACAAACCCGCCCTCTGTGCCAGCTGGGAAGAAAAGCTTTTTGTCAGGAGTCCCCTCCCAGGACCTGAGCGGGCTTGGCTGTCGTCTGCAGTATCTTGTGAGGGTGGCGGCCCTGGGAGCTGGGGCGCTGACCAGGTGATGCCCCTTCAGCTCACCCAGTTCTTTTCTTTTTCTTCGGGAACATGGTGGCCTTTCGCATTGTAGCCCCCAGGAGGTGGCCGAGGCCTTCTTCCCTCTTTCCTGTTCTCCTTCCTTGATTTAGGATGTTCTCAGTGGTGGATGAGGGTTTTGCGGGAGAGGAAATCTTCCCCTGTGCAGGGCATTTTCTTAGTATTGTGAGGCTTACCCGGAGAGGCCAGGCCTGCAGGGTGTCCCACAGCATTCACTCATGCATCACCATCTTCCAGCGCTCCCCTAGCTGAAGCCTGCAACGGGGCAGAGGCATTGCCGTCCCCCTAGAGTTCAGGCTCTAGTGAGCAAACACACAGACGAATGGTGCAAGTGATTCTGCCTGGGCAGATGTGAGGGAGAAAAGTACAGGCTGTTCTAGGACTGCGTTATCAGGATTTAACTCAGTCTCAGGAGAGATCTGTGTGTATCAGGGAAGGCTTCCTGGAGGAAGTGACACCTAGATACTGGAAAGGATGTGAAGGAGTTGCCCAGGGGAATAAGAGGAAAGTGTTCCAGATTGCAGGAACAGCATCTGGGAAGCTTTGAAGCAGGGAAGAGCTGGGAGTGGGCTTGGGGCCAGCCAGGAAGGTTGTAGCCAAAGATGGTGTGGTGGCACAGGCCTGTAATTCAGCACTGTGGGAGGTTGAGGCAGGAGGATCTCAATTTCAAGCCTACTCTGGGCAATTTAGCAACTTAGTGAGACCTTGTTTCAAAATTATAAAAGAGCCGGGATGTAGCTCAGTTCAGAGGCCCTGGGGTAAATCTGTAGTACAAAAAAAAAAGATGGCCAGGAAAGGGCAGGTGCCAGAACAGTTTCTAGCTGTTCAGTAGAAACATGATGGGAGCCTCACATATAATTAACATGTGTTAGAATCCACATTACAAAGTTAAAAAAAAAAAAAAAAAAAAAAAAACCCACAGTGAAATTTCAATAATTTATCTAATTTGTTCCATGACACAAAATATGGTTTTAGTTGGGCATGGTGGTGCACACTTGTAATCTCAGTACTTAGGAGGCTGAAGCAGGAGGATTGCTGTGAGTTTGAGGCCAGCCTGGGCTACATAGTGAGTTCAATTCAAGCCTGGCATGAACTACATAGCAAGACCCCATGTCAATCCCCTCAAATTTAACATATAATCAATATAAAGAATTTATATTTAAATTCTTCTTTTAACTTTCTTTTTTTTTTTTAATTTTTTATTTTTTATATGTGTACCAGGAACTGAACTCAGGACCTTGCACTTGCCAGGCAGGTGCTTGTGCCACTGAGCTATCTCACTGGCCCAAAGATATTTTTGACAGGTATAGAAATCAAAGCCAACAGTTACTTTTTTTTTTTTTTTTTTTTTTAGGTGGGTACCGGGAGTTGAACTCAGGACCTCACGCTTGCCAGGCAGGTGCTTATGCCACTGAGCTATCTCACTGGCCCTTAACTTTCTTTCTTCTTTTTTGTATCAGGTCTTTGAAATATGAGGTGCCTTTGATACTCACAGTGTATCTCAGTCCAGAGCACCCACATCACAGGTGCTCGGCGGCCCCCGCATGCGCCTGTGCAGGTCTAGAGGTGGTCCCCAAAGGAAGGAAAGCTTGGGAAACTTCTCTTCTAAGTAGGGCTGTATCATCTGTCCAGTTCTAGAAACTTCTTCCATTCCTCTTGGGCCTACCCCACAGAGGCGCTGGACCATCTCCTAGAGGACCTTTCTCCTCAGCCATGTCGCATCCAGGTCCTAAAGTGACAAGTGTTACAGGCATGAAATGGTGGCACTAGGAAAATGAGACTATTGCCTGGATATGTGCCCTGTCCTTTTCCTTGACAAAAAGAGCACTGAAGCCATTTCCTCTGGTGTCTGGGCCTCTGCTCTGTCCCAGCACCAAGAGTGGCTCCCCCAAGCTGTCCAGCCTCAGTCCCTAGATTCTCCCAGGTGTGTGTGGGGGCTGCAAGGATAGTATCAAGATCAAACTTCATCGTCCCCTTGGAGTGTTGGATTTTTTTCTTTTCTCTCTGTCTACCAGGAAGTGGAATATTTTTCTTAGTGTAGAAGACTTACTCTTAGAGGAGAGCGGAATATGCAGAGGGGAAGGGGTCTTGGGCCAGAGTAAGAGCCACGGTGACAGGAGTGGCACAGTCACTGCCACTGCTAGGTAGAGTAGGGATTTTCACTGAGGTGCCAGGCCTGGCCTGGGGGTTGCTGTTTATTACATACAAGATGGCGAGGCACAGGTTTCTCAGAATATGCTGTCTGTGTCCTTCCCCTCCCCTCCCCTCCTTGCCTCTCTTAGTTAATTAGTACGTATTTATTCATATATTATATGAATTCATTCTCCTGGGATAGATTGCTTCTTTGTGTATTTTAAAGGATTTATAGAAGCTGGGTGTGGAGACCCATGCCTGTAATCTCATCACTCTGGGAGGCTGAGGCAGGAGGACAGAGTTTGAGCCTAGTCTCAGCTACTTAGTGATTTAGAGAGACCTTGTCTCAAAATAAAAAATAAAAAAAGGGCTGTGAATGTAGCTCAGTGCAAAGGCTTTGGGTTCAACCCCCAGTACCCCCCCATTGTAGAATATATCAAGTGAAAAATTAAAGGGTGGAACATTTGGGTCTAGGACAGTGATGGGGAACCTTTTAGAGCTTTTGATGATAACAGACAGCACGCTGCAGCACACGTGTCATAGGTTCACCGCTAGTCTAGGATGACCTCAATTTTGCATCTGTAGTTTTTGTTGTTGTTGTTGTTTTGTTTCACTATGTAGTTCAGGCTGGCCTTGAACTCACTATGTAGCCCAGGCTGGCCTCAAATTCACAGCTATCCTCCTGCCTCAGCCTCCTGAGTGCTGGGATTACAGGCATGTGCCACCATGCCCAGCTGCATCTGTAGTTTTTGTGTGTGTGTTTGTGCTGGCAGATACAATGACTTTATACAAAGTTGTTAAAAGAGGTTGAGACCGTGAACAAGGGATTTGGAATGTGTGAGATACTTTATCTTTCTGTATTCAGATTGTTTTTATAATGAGCATGTTGTTATTTTTGAACTTAATATATTGATTTTAAAATGGTAATATTTAGCATAAATGGGAAAATGATTTTTAGACTTTTTGTTACAGAGAACTTCAACCATAAATAGAAGTAGATAACTGTCCTGTACCCTGCTTTATCAATGATCAGCACATACCCAGTTGCTTTTCATCTTCTGCCCCTGCCTTTTTGGGGAGTATTTGAGATAAGACTTTACATATCATATCATTTCACTTGCTTATACTTCCATATACACGTCTAACCGATATGAAGATTATGAAAAAAATTATGTGCTATGCAGTTAATGGAAATCAAAAAAGTAAAGCCTTTCATAATCTTACTCTTTGAACACAACTGATCATTTTTCTTGGTTTCTTTATTCCTTTGCCCCTTGATATACTTATTTTTACTAGGCTTGATAGTAGGATCATTCTATAATGTCATTTCTTCTCACATTGTAGTTTGGACAGTTTTTCATGTTGTTTATATGCTTTATCGTCATTAATCCAAATCTTAATTGGGCCATAATATTTCATGCATCTGAAATTGTAGTTTCTCAAAAACCCAGGTGTTTTACAAGCAGAATGGTAGCCTTAACAATTTTCTAGAAAGGCTCCTCCATTCTGCTGTGCAGAGAACTTGTGAAAGGAGGCTCGTTCCTTGCAAGCCTGCCTCGGCCCTGCTGATGAACGGGACTGGGATTCTGGGCCATGGAGAACGGGCGAGCTGTGAAAGCCCTGGCCTGGGGGTGGAGACAGCGGTGTGGGAGGACCTTGCCTCCTCTCGGCCAGAGCCAGAGGACAGCCAGTGAGGAGGCGGTGCGGACTGAGGGGAACTGACGGTTTATTCTAAAGGCTTAACTTTTCCAGATCTGTATTTATTTCCCCTAAATCACTTTTTAAAAAGTTTAAAATATGCTACAGCTTGACAAACTGAGATTTACGAAGGGGAATGCAGCCTTTGTATGCTGTCTTACGGGGATCCTCAGCTGGTGCAGGAGGCTCGTTGTCTGGTGCCTCATTAGATGGACAACTGGGGTGAATAACCAATTCTGAAGGCTGTGTGTACATGGATTTTTTTTTTGTTTGTTTGTAAGTGTAGAAAAATGTGCGTAGCTGCATGGGCTTTGGCTGTACAACTCTGGGATCCTAGATCAAGAGAAACAAGGACGATTGATTGATGAATCTGTCATGTCCCAAAATGAGGGTGCAGGGCCTGGTTCATCCTCCTCACTGGTGCAGGAGGCGCTGTCCCTCCTCCTCCCAGGGAAGGCACACTCTGGTCCCTGAGCTGGAGCCCGGCCTTCCCCCGGCCTCTGCAGCTGTTCCTTGTCTCCTTTGCAGTCACCTTTAGCTGCTTGACTCCTAACCGAGAGATTTCGTCTCATTCGATCCTCTTCTTCCGTAACCTCATCCCCTTCTGCACTTCTTCTCTGCACCTGATAACTGAGGTGCAGGCGACCCATGGGTCTCAATCTCCAGCCCTGACCTCTGCCCCGAGCGCTGTTCCTGCACCCCCGAAGGTGCTCTCAGTGTCTCCTTGTGGATGTGCCAGAGACACCGCACCACGTCCAAGTCAGCGTCCAAGCCCGAGCGCCTCACCTTCTTCTGAGACCCATTCCTGTGCCGGTACCCACAGACCCTCGTTTGTCCAGTTAAGTTGGTCGGAGACCCAAGAGTGGACTCTGATCCTCGCCCTCTCCCTTTCCATAGTTTGCAGGTGTCTGGGTCTGTCCCTTGCAAACTCACCCACTTCTTTTATCTTTACTGCTTCTACCCTTGGCCTTTCCTGGTCCCTATCATTTGTCGTCAGTGGCCTCTGCTATGCCTCTTTCTGTCCTTTACCTCCTTCCAGCTTGTTTTCCACACAGCAGACAGAATGATTTGAATAAGTGGTGTGTGTGTGTGTGTGTGTGTGTTTATGTATGTGTATGGGGGCTGAACCCAGGGAGTGCCTACATCCCTGGCCCTTTTTTATTTTGAGCTATCATCTCCTTAACTTGCCCAGGCTGGCCTTGAACTTGTAATCTTCTGCCTCAGCCTCCCGAGTAGCTGGGATTACAGGTGTGTGCCGCTGCGCCCAGCTCACAGAATGATTTCTGAAAGCATGGTGCTCATCTTGTTATACTTTGACTAAGAACTCTGGGTACCAGGTTGTCGCTCTGAGGATAGAGAAAAACTGTTTAACGTGGCGGCCCACAGGGTTCTATGATGTTGAGCAGCCACCTCACTCTCCTGCCTCCTTTGTTGTCACTTGCCATTCCAGCCCCTCACCCCTCTGTTCAGTTTTCCGGGTGCATTCAGTGCGTTGTGCCACGGGGCCTTTGCACACAACGTTTCCTCTGCCTGGAGTGGTCTTCCTTACTGCCTCCACCCCCAACCTGCTAGCCGTCTTTGTGAAACTTAGATCACAGTTAAATTGTCCTCGGGTCCTTGGGAAACTTCTCCTGATGCTCTGGCCAGGCTGAGTATCCAGGTACCCAGAGGACCGGGCGTGTCATGCATGGACCCTTTCCTCACAGTTGCAGCTGTACATTTCTTGGTGAGATTACTTAGTTACTTTCACTCCTGATGACTTGTGAGGTTCTTAAAAGCAGGAGCTACACCCATTTGGCTTCTCCATCATAATAACCCTGCTTCAAGCAGTGTCTGGCAGGTTATAGGTACCCAGTAGATGTTTCTGGAATAAATGAACAAGAAAATGACTGCAAAAGAACAGTTCACAAACTGGTTTTATGAAATGAAGCCCTTTTCTCTAGAGGAGTTAATGCAGGTCCGTGGACCAAAGCTGTAAGCGAGCCCGGGGAAAGCGCAGGCTCCTGCAGCGGCACAACCACCAGGCAGTGTTCCGGGAAGACCCCACCAACATGTGAGTGTCGGGGGCCAGGCGAGGTGGGCAGAGCAGAGTCACCTTGGTTCTCCAAGAGTTCCAGTGTTTACAGCCTGATTCCAATGTGGTAGGAAAGATTCTCACTTGTTAGGCCCTAGCTACGGTTGAAGGCAGGTCAGAGAGACCTCGCAGTGGTGCGTCCAGGGAGCCCTGGCTTCCTTGCTGTGCGGGGCATGTGAAAGCACTCTTTCAGCCTGGGCGGACTCCAGCCTGTGTGGCTCTGAGTTATGGGGAACCGGGGAGTGGAAAGGAGGCCGTTTACTCTCTGCCCTTCTGGAATTTCCTCTGGTTCCGTTCCTCTGTGCACCGGCATTTGGCAGTTATGTGTAGAGTGAGTGCTGCCCTGTTAATGAATGCTCTGCTTATTTTCACTTTCTTTTGATGGCCCTCTGGGACCCAGGGTGTGGGGAGGCAGGAAGAAGGAGGCTTGTTCCACTGAGCAGCTCTGTTTGGGCCAAATTAATCCCATCTTCGTTGTGCTTCAGAGACTCTCAACCCTCAAATACTTGCTCTCCCCTAAAAGCTTCCTACTTTTGCGTCAGAATATTTCCAGGTAAAGCCACATAAGTGTATTCTGAATTAGGAAGAAAAAGAAAACAGTTTTTCCTTTTAAAAGATGTGTGTTAGGGGTTGGGGTGTAGCTCAGTGGTAGTGTACGTGCCCACCATGCACGGGGCCCTGGGTTTGATTCCCCAGCACTGCAGGGGAGAAAGAAAGAGGTGTGTACACGCACATGTGCTTTGTTAGTGTGGGAATGGAGAGAGAGACAGTAATGATAAAAGACTTTACACTAGAAAGCTTTTTGTACACTACTGTGAAACTGTCTGGGCAACTGTTCTGGATTTCATAATGGAACTTCATTTTTTGTAGCATGGTTTGGCAGTTATGGTTTAAATCATTTTTCTTTTGTTGGGACAAAGAAGGCAACTTCCATGTCCTATTATATTTATCTATATTTATTATTACCTTATGCAAACAACATATTAAAACGTCCAAGTCAAGAAAGGGAAAAAGTAACTCTTAGAAAAATATTACTCATCCTTGTTACGGTGACCAACTCTCCGAAATAGGAAATTATTAACCTGAAGCCACTTGCAAATCTGAGTTTTTGAAACGAGGAAACAAGGGTAGGAGTCATTACCCAAACAGCTCGCCTGGTATATTTTCTACCTTTTCAGATTTCAAACTATATATGAATGTTGGGTTCTTGTAAGTTTTTTAATTAACCTGCAGTTGCTTTTTGTGCCTTAGGTATGCTGGCAGGGGTGTGTGTGTGCGCTATAATAGTATATGTGAGCACACAAAAGTGCAAAGAGTAGTAACCAAACCCCTGGGTGTGCCTTGTCAAATGGCCACTCCCCTCTCACCTAACTCCCCACTCACCCCCTCATGAGTTTTGTGTAAATCTCAGATACATTTCACCTAGGGATATTTCAGTATGTATCTCCCAAAGATAAGGACTCTTCAGGATTAGAACTTAGGGCCAGAGTGGAGCTCAGTGGTAGAGCGCTTGCCTGGCACACAGGAGACCCTGGGTTTGATCCCCAGCCCCCCGAAACAAAAGCAAAAACAAAAAACATAGCCTTGATGCCAATTACACCACCAAGGGTAATTATTTAATCTCAGTAACTCTCTAGCCAGTTTTTATATCTCCCCAGTTGTTTTATGAAGGTTTTTCTTTTCTACCATAGGTTTGTTTGAGTCAAATATTTTATTGTTAGCCAAATGAAATCGTCGTGTGTCTCTTTTTTTGGTGCTGGAGACTGCACTACGGGCCCCACACTGAGCTGCAACCCCAGCCCTAAGACTGCGAGGTCTCTTAAGTCTCTTTTACCCTAGAGACCCTCTTTCCTCTTTGTACCTGTTGCAGTTTATTGCAGAAGAAACAGGACAGCTTATCCTGTCCAGTTGCCTACATTCTGGGTTTTGCTGTCTGTTCCTGAGTGTGGTTCAGCGTGTCCCTCTGTCCATCCGTGCTTCCGTGAGCTCATGGGTGGATCTGTTGTTCTTGGTACCATGGTACTGGTGTCTGGCGCGCTGGCTGTTAAAGGACTCTCCCGGCACAGTCCTTGAGATTTTCTAGATTCTTTCCCTCAGACTCTAATAGCCAGCCAGTTGCTGTCTGTTGACCTCCACAAGGTAGCATCATAAGATATTGGTAATGGTCGGTACTTAGAACAGAACAGAAGGGTGCAGTCCTGTAACCGAAGAAGTATGTTTGCTGATTGCTGAAGTTGGAAGGGGCTCAGGTGGGGCTCAGGCCTTTGGCTCCCTTGGTGAAACTGATATCTCTTGCCAGCAGAATATTTTCATTATGTATGTTCCGTTTGGCCCCAATTGAATCCGACTTCCTCCAGCCACGCTCTCACTTGGCCCTGTTTTGGAGCCCCTGCTTATGATTTGTCCAAAACTGATTCTCAGGGGCTGGTGGGCCTGTGGGCCTGCTGATATGTGTGTGTGTGTGTGGGGGGGGTGTCAAGGGTCTTTTCTAACACATCCCAGAGAGGAGGCCAAGGGCACTGTGTTCCTGGAAGACACCACCATTGCCTTGGCCTGGGCCGACATCTACTGTCTCCAGCGTCGTTGCAGCGGTCCACCTGGTCTTGCCTACTTCAGCCCTGGCTTCCTCTGCAGCCAGAGTGATTGTGCTGTGATAGGAGTCATGTCACTTCCTTGTTCAAGACCCTGCGTCATGCAGAATAAATGCCAAAGGCCTGGCAAGGGCTCCAGGGCCTTTCTCATGGGCTCCGGTTACCTCCTGCCCTCATCTCCTGCTCCGCTCCTCTTTTCTTACACTTTGCTCTAGCTGCACTTTTCTTACACTTTGCTCTAGCTCCCTGCCCTTTCTGACAGGCAAGCATACTCTCACGGAGCTCTTCAAGTCTTTACTCAGTTATCACCTCCTGGTGATACTTTTCCACTCCAAATCATCTAACTTCTTTTCTTCCTTCCTTCTTTCCTTCTTTTTTCCTTCCTTATTTTTTTTTTTTACTTAATTTTTTTTTTTTTTCTTTTTTTTGAGACAGGATCCCATTATGCAGTTCAGGCTGGCTTTGGACTCACTGTGTAGCCCAGGCTAGCCTGGAACTCACGGCGATCCTCCTGCCTCAGCCTCCTGAGTGCTGGGATTACAGGGGTGTGCCACCACGCCTGGCCTTTCTTTATTTTTGAGACAAGGTCTTGCTATATAGTCTAGTCTCACCTTGTACTTACAATCATCCTGCCTCAGCCTCCTGAGACTGGAGGATTACAGGCTTGTGCTACTATGTCTGGCTTACATCCTCTTTCTTTGTTTCATTTTATTGCAGTTGCCACCTTGCAACAGACTAAACGATTTGCTTTTTTTTTTTTTTTTTTCAATTTCTTGTTGTCTGTTTCCTTCCAATTACAATATACTGAGTGCTCCAGGAGCACAGATTTGTGCCTGTCTTGTTCCTGCAGAGTCACAGTGACTGTAAAATAGTAGGTGCTCAGTGCACTTCTGTGAGCCGCAAGAATCCAGCTGGAGCAGGGCCTACTGAGGCTGAGAGCAAGGTGAGCTTCCTGTGCCAAGTCCCATTCCAGTTGTGGAAACTGCCCTCCTACACTCACTCGTTCGTGAGTTTCTTTCTGTCTTTCTTTCCCTCCTTGGTGCTGGGGGTGGAACCCAGAGCCTCACACATGCCCAGCACATGCTCCACCACCTGCCGCACGCCCGGGGCCTGTGTGTTTCTTGATTTTTGAGCAGTGCCTCATACCAGGAAGACGTGCAGGAGGAGAAAGGGCCTTTGTAGCGTCGTCAGTGCGGCTGTATGAAATCAGAGGCCCCAGAGGTGAGGTGGCTGGGCTTGCTATTTATAACTGAGATTCCAGTATATGTTTTCCAGCCACACTTGGCCTTCAGCCTCCTGTGTGCTCAAGTCTGTCACTCAATTACCTAATGGTTTCTTTAGACCTATTATGCATTGTAGGGCTCCCTTGGCTCAGGATTTTTTTTTAAGAAGAATAACAGGGTGTTCTGTTCTCAGAGGTATAATATTTTAATAGCCTTGCCAATTAAAAAAAAAACTTTTCCAATTGTTTATTATGAAATTTGCAAACATACAGAAGTATTGAAAGAGGAGTGCAGTGAACACCCACATGCCCACCATCTAGATCCCACACTTAACATTTTGCCGCATCTGTTTTATCTTATCTATACGTGTGAGTGTGTGGCTCTGTGTATTTTTTTTAAACCGGAACTATTTGAGGGTAAATGGAAGATATCAGGACCTTTTATTTCTAAAATCTTCAGCCTGTTCTGTAATAACCACTTGGGAATAAGTGTAGATAGTGTTATAATCTACTCTTGCATCTCCCAAGGATAAGAATGTTCTCATATAAAAACCATAGTACCACGGCTGGGGATATAGCTCAGTGGCACAGCGCCTGCCTTGCAAGCGTGTGGTCATGAGTTCGATTTCCGGTGCCAAAAACAAGAAACATAGTACTATTTTTGAACCTCAAATTAACAGTAATTTCAAATAACAACTAATAGCTAGTTTGTAGGCAAATTTCTTCAGTTGTCCCAAGAATATATATTTTTTTCAAACCAAAATTTAGTAAAAATTCTTGCTAAGCATTTGGTAGTATATTTCTTTAAATCTAGAAGAGTCTCTCCTCCCTTTTTAAGAAATAAAAGTGTATCTAATGCCACTGACTTTTTCAGGCGTCCAAGAGAATTAGCCTGGAGGTATTCTGCACCCTGGTTTTATCTGCTTGTCTCATGGTGTCATTTAATCTATTTCTCTGCCCCTAAGTTCATGTGACCTGGAGTATAGGTGTAAAGGCTTGATTAGATTCAGGTTAAATGCCTTTAGCAAGTGGACTGGAAGAGTGACGTGTGTGCATCTTGCTATAAGCCATCAGGTCCCGTATTCTTAGTGACACCAACTTTGATCACTTGGTTGTGATCGTGATGGCCAGGGGTTTCTCTGGCTCTCCTTTTGGTAAATAAAACAGTGGATGGTTACATTCTCAGAAGTTCAAAGAGAAAAGACGCCCCTCCTGCCCCTGTGGCTCTTGAAGGTAAATGTGCTCCAAGGCTTGTAGGGTGATGTCCCAGCCCCTGAGGCTGTAAGGACCCTGCTGAGCCCAGTTGGAGCCTTGGATGAGACCTGGGGAGGAAAGTTCAGGTCGCGCCTGTGGATTCTGTCAGCGGACCGTGGCATCGTGACCATCACGGGGGTGAGGTTGGCAGCCTTGGGGTCCTCCATCTTGCTGTTGGACACCGTCATCCTCCAGGGATGGGGAAAACATGCCATATCCATTTGAAAACGGTGAGCTCCGAGACGGGAGAAGGGAAACCGGGAGCTCTTCTCCAATGCCCATGTCGGAACCGTCCTGACAGCACTGCTCTGAGCCCAAAGGCTGGGCATCTTTAGGGGTGTCCTAGAAGCAAGATAAGACAGTTCACCCCCAGATGGTTATGTGTCTACCCTGGAAGATTCTGAGGAGTTTGTTGCTGCAATCTAAAAAAGGCCTCAGAAAGGCCAAGAGCAACATAAAATGAATAAATTAGACCAAGAGAAATTCTTCAGTCTGGAACCAGCAAAGTCAACAGGAAGATAATAGAAATGGCAGCTTATCAGGAGCTTACCAGGGGCTACTGAGGTCTTCCCAGTGTCCTCTGCAGAAGGCGCTGTGATACTCCTGTTTTGCAGGGAGGGAGGGAGAGGGATGCTCAGGTTAAGACATTTGTTGATTGCAGCACAGCTCTTAGGTAACAGCTGAGGTTGGAACCTGGGGTGTGTGACAGCGCCTGCCCATTTAGCCCCTGGGGTGTGTTGCCAGAGACTTGGGTGCTGCATCTCACCTGGGGATAGGAGTGGGGAGACTCTTCCCTTCTCCTCCCACCCTCCCCTCTTTCTCCCTCTCCCTACCCTTTTTTTTTTTTTGTGTTTTTGAGACAGGGTCTTGCTGTGTATTCCAGGCTGGCCTTGACCTCAACCTTGTAACTCAGACTGGCCTCACTCACACTGATTCTTCTGCCTCAGCCTCCTGAGTGCTGGGATTACAGGTTTGCACCACCATGCCTGGCTGACCTGACTTTAAAACGTAAATAAATAGCAGGGCATAGAGGTGCAAGTCTATAATCCCAGCACTCTTAGAGGCTGAGACAGAGGAATCACAAGTTTGAGCCCAGGTTGGGAAACATAAGTCAGACCGTGTCTCAAAATAAAAAATGGTGTGGGGATATAGGTGAATTTGAAGGCTCTGGGTTCAATTCCCAGTACCACTAAAAAGCAAAGAAATAAACGAGCAAACTTGTATCATCCCCCCGTTTCAGTGGTCAGGGTTTGGGAGCGGCTTAGCTGGCCTGGGATCTCTATCAAGGTGGCACTGATGACCATGTTGTGCTGCAGTCCCTGGCTCTCTTTGGCTCTCACAGGAGCTGGATTCCAAATTACAAGTATTACTTTATAGAAACATTCAGAAAGGAGCTAGAGAGATCCTGCAGCGAGAAGAGAAATTAAGGAAGTAGAGATGCTTAGGAAAGCTGAAGGCTGCCTGGCTTCTACCTTACTATAAGAGATCCTGGAATCGATTCAGGTTTTTTTGTGAAGTTCTTTTTTTTTTTTTTAATGTGGGTACCGCAAGTCGAACTCAGGACCTTGCACTTGCCAGCAGGTGCTTGTGCCGCTGAGCGATATCACCGGCCCTTTCTTTCCTTTATGTGGGTTCCAGGAGTCGAACTCCGGCCCTCGCGCTTGCCAGGCAGGCGCTTATGCTGCTGAGCCATCTCACCAGCCCGTGAAGTTCTTGAAGAGCTATTTCTTTTTGTTTTCTTCTTCTTTCTTTCTTTCCGACCGGAGGTGGAGGCGGTGCCCCTCACTGGCTGGACTGAACGGGAGGGAGCAGTTGGCGGGCAGAGCGTTTACCTGGATGGAAACCGGTAGCGTGGCCAGGCTCAGTGGCGGAGCGGGGCGTATGCAGGCGTCTCTGGCCTGCCCCGGCCTTCAGGTTTCATGCTGCTGCCTCATCGGTTTGTTCTGTCTCTTGCCAGGGTCGCCCACCTCTTCTTATCTGCCCGCCGGGCTGATCTGCCTTGTGGTCTGGTGAGCCGAGTCTCACCTCAGTCACACAGCCAGATGTTGCCTGGTCTCTTTTTACAGGACTGATGGGCTGACTTGCTGGTAGTGAGCTTTGATGGTTTTAAAATTCCCCCCTGTATTTCAAAATGATACATTTGTGGGATTAAAGTCTTTTTTGTTGTTGTTCATTTATTTTTGTTGTTTTTTTGATACAAAGTCTCACTGTGTTGCCCAGTGAACTAAGGATTGCCCTGCCTGAACTCTCTGAGTGACTGGGATTCCAGGTGTGCATACCATGTCTGACAGGATTAAAAATTTTAAGAATATCTTTTGGGGTTGAGGGTGTAGCCAGAGGTAGAGCACAAGTTTAGCATGCATAGGCCCTGGGTTTGATCCCTAGCACCAGACAAAACAAGAAGTACCTTTTTGTTTGTTTGTTTGAGACAGGATCTCGCTATGTAGTGCAAGCTGACCTTGAACTCACAGTATAGCCCAGGCTGGCCTCGAACTCGCAGCGATCTTCCTACCTCAGCCTCCTAGGTGCCAGGATTATAGGTGTGTGCCACCTCACCTGGTGCAAGAAGTACCTTTAACTCAGTTAAGAAGAGAATAAGCCTCTGCAGTTCTCCTCTAGAGAGGACTCCTGTTGGCATTTCCTTGGGGATCATGGCTTGTTTCCCCTTTTTATTCTTCCTGTAGCTTGTGGGGATGCTGTGTAACCAATGTCACCTTCTCTACACCATTAACGCCCCTTTTTCTTACTTACTGTCCTGCACCTAACCTAGTGAATAAAATGTTTAGAAAAAAAGAGCAACTCTTTCCTACCAGCCTAACACAACAACAATGATCACCGTTAGACACATTCCTTCCCACTCTTTTTTTCCATGCCACGAGACAGATTTGAAGATGCAGGCAGGTGTTGCCGGGGATGCCAGAGTAGGTGAAATGGGAACTTGTAACCTCCAGACTCAGAACTTGGGGTGCATTTGATTTAGTCCACCCCTGTTGCATTTTGTGCCCCACAGTGGAGAACACGCAGCTGACCCTGAACCTGCAGACGGAGAACAAAGGCAGTGTTGTGTCAGGCGGAGAGCTGACGATTTTCCTGGACGGGCCCACTGTTGATGTGGGAAGCGTGCCTAATGGCAGTGCTGTGACAGACGGTGAGTGCTGCCCCGCTCCCTAGGGCCGTGCCGGGACAGGGCGGGCCGGGCAGGGCAGGGGGCAGGAGGTGCAGTGAGCTTGCTTGTCTACAAGGCCTCTTGGTTTGGGGTACTGCTTAGCCCGCAGCTAGCCCTGCGTCTTCTGAGCCTCCCAGGTCAAAATCCCAACGTGATTTTTCAAGGGCTGCTTTCTGATCAAGGACTAAGATAAATGTCACATCTTTGTGTGTTATTGTTTGTGTTGAAAGCAGAGAAAAACTTCATCCCTCATGAGCTTTGGAAAAGAAAACATTGTTAGCAAATGTGACTTTGGCCCATTTTTCCTCTCCTGAATATAGTTATACTCCCTGATGTGTTCGAAGGTGTTTTTTAGGAGGTGGCACTGGCTGGGCAGGGAACTGCATCCTCTAGAGATGCACGCTGGCAAAAAGCATCCAAAGCAGGCAAGTTGGAGAGGGTCCCTGCTCTGTCCTGAAGGTTGGTAGTTTGTTTCTTTTGTCTAGTCTGAAATTATTCACCTCTCAGTGGAGCAGGAAATTATTTCCTGAAGTCCGAGGTCTGAAATTAGTTGGGTTTCTCCATATTTTTTCCCACTAAATATTTTTTGTTAGATGTGCTTTTCAGGCCCTAAACAAGCTTCAAGAGGGTGAAATTTGCATTCTAATTCAAAGACAGTTGTGTGGCATCTCAGCGAGTGGGTGGACCTTGACTGCTCACCTCTAGTGGGTTGATCAGCGCTTGGGGACTTTTTGGTGCAGGGAGAAGAACAAGCATCCTTCCCTCATTCGCCACAGACAGACAGAACTGGACAGCTCGGTGGGCCAGCTCTTCATCCAGTGCTAGCTGGATGGCGGTGGGCAGCATTCACATGGTTTCCATTCCTTGAAGTCTGTAACCTCCTTGGTGGGGGCAGGAGAAGTTAGACATCAAATGAATAAACACAAATAATGACATAACTGTCCTTGTGACAGAAGCTAGGAAGGAAAAGTACAGTGGTCCAAGATTCCTGTCCTCAGGGGATCTCACCTAAGCTGGGGTGTCAGGGAGGTTCCTATGAGGAAGTTGAGGTGTGGGCGTGAGGAGTTTAGACAGGCCAAGCTGGGGTGCGGGGAGCAGAGTGGCTGGGTCTGGGAACAGGCGCCTGGATCCTGGGAGGCAAGAAAGGAGGCGGACACGAGGCCAGCAAGGCAGGTCCGCTCCGATCAGATCACGCCGCCTGGGACGCTATGGTAAGGATGTCGATCTTTGTCCTGAGAAGCAGAAAGCTGTTGAAGGGCTTTTAGTAGAAGAGTGTCATGGTATGATTAGGACTTTTATTTTATCATTTTTATTTTTGCAGTACGGGGATTAAACCTGGGCCTTTGGCTTGAGCTGCATCTGTAACCCTTTTTAAATTTTTTTTTAAAGCCAGGGTCTTGCTAAGTCACCAAGTTGCTCAGGCTAGGCTTGAATTTGTGATCCTCCTGCCTCAGCTTCCCAGGTGTTGGGATTACAGGCATGCACCACCCCACCTGCCTATGATTTGGCTTTTAAAAAGAGCTGTCTGGCTGCACCATGGAGTAATATCCCCATTCCTTGTGCCTACTTTGCATGTTAGCACCTGATTTCACACTTGCGAGGCCCAAGATCCTGTGTTCTTGTTAGTGCCATGGACGTTCTTGAGTGTTTTAGAGAGAAAAGTGGTTTCCTGGGTTTAAGCTCCCTGTGTCACGGTGTGAATCAGATCTCGTGTGATTGTCCTTATTCCTTCTCGTGCCAGTGACTGCAGCTGGGGATGTCCGTACCCCATCCTGGTGGGTGACTCCAATACACAGAGTTCTGGGCCCGGTATCCAACTCTCAAACAAGGGCTGTTTCTCAACATTTCTGTCCTTTCTTCTGATTGATCCCCTTTCTAGGGTCACAGTTGCCTTCGAGAGAGTCCAGCGGGTCAAGTGTAGCTTCAGAGAGCCGGCACCCGCCCACCAGCACAAACTGCTTTGGTGGGAGATCCCGGTAAGACCCCCGTTGTTGATGAGGAGGAGCTGGGAACATGCTTGAAGCTATTGAAAACAGGCCAGGAAGCGTCATGAAACTTATATTAGGAACTACTGCAAATTTCAGAGATCTTACAACTGATCAACTATGTTCAGGGGTTCCGGGGGGGAGTATAGAACTCAGGGTTCTTAGAAGGGTCAGTGGTTCCTCGATAACGATTGGGGCTGGGAAGGTTGGTTGTTGGGACAAAAGCACCTGTCGATCAGAGAATGTGACTGCTTTTGTTTACCTAAAGGACTGTGGTGGCTACAGTTATCCTTCTCGGATGCATATAGAAGTGCTTATGGATGTGAAAGATTCTGACTGCATTTCTACATTTGGGAGTGGTTCGTGGTTCCCTTTGGAGTGTTGGTTAAAACCTTCTACACTTAGAGTCTGAGTTATATTTTACTTGTATGCATCTCATAAGTGATGTCATATTATCAATTGCAATTCCCATCGCATACCTGTATTAATGGTACGACTCATGTTCAAGGCAAAGCAATTGAATTCCTAGGCAGGAGAATAGCTTTAAATAGCTCTGTGTTAGATTCAGAGAGATGAGGGAGGGGATTGCGTCTTTAATTCTTATTACAGAGTACAAAATTCCCAGACATTTTAAGGAAAGGAATCCTATGCATATAGTTCATAAATCTATATCATCTACCAAGAAAGGGTAACTGGTAAAAATCCTCTCACACAAATCCTAGGGGTTCAATTCTCTGAATGACGGAGCCTGATTTCAGCCAGCACCCACAGGCTCTTGACAGGTCCCTGCAAGAACACCTGTCGGCTTCTTGGGATTTGCTCATTTTGTGGGTTTACTAGGTTGCAGTGACTGGGAGCTATCGGGGCCAGAGAGGGTGGAGGTATGGATCGTTTGTCCATAGTATCATTGGAAACTGAGGTCCATTTCCCTGCTGTCTCTCCGAGTCTCTTCAGAGGTGTTACCTGATGCCAGAAGACCAGTTGTATTTTCCACGACTTGCGAGATGGCTCACAAAATGGGATCAGTTGTCAGGTGTGACAGGACTGGGACCGACAGTGTGACTGGCTAGTCCTGTGTCAGTAAAAGCATGGTCCAGAGTTGGAGGGAACAGCGGGGACCAGCTAGGGGCAAGGAATGCTTCGGCATTTCACTCTCCTCAGAGGGAAGCCTTCTGAGCTTTGGTGTTTTGTAACCGCTATCTTGGTCTTTTAGCTGGACTTGGAAAGTCTGTGTCACACACACTGATGTCACTTAGTATGGGGCTGGAAGGGCAGAATCTAGCTTTTGACAAGTTTGGACCTAAACTCTTGACCTGTTTATTAGGCTCCGAATTTCTCTAGTTGATCAACCTTGAAATCCCTAAACCCTGAAAACTCTTCTTTGCTGTCCTCTGTGTGGAGGATTGTTCCTCTTAAAATAGCAGCCAGACCTCAGCAGAAAATGGGACACACTTTTGCCCACCCTCCACGGTAGACATTCAGTGCTGGTTCACTATGGGGACACAGTGGCTTCCCGTGTCCTCTTACACAGACCCGTTCAGGGAACCTAAGGGAGCACCTTCTGTGTGTGTGAAGGTCACTTGCCCGTATGAAGGTTACCTGCACATGTGCTGCCGCAGCTGGTCTGCTGGATAAGAGTGTAGGGCTTTGGGATCAGAAGATGGATCAAAGCCTGGCCTTCCATTTACTTGCTGTGTGATACTGGAGAAGTCACAAAACCTCTCGAAGCCTCAGTTTTCTGACGTGTAGAAAGGAGATATTACCTGCTTCCCAGTGAGGGTCTGCTGAGTGACTCAGTGAAGGTGCAGTGGCTTTTCCTCATGTCTAGTCTGTTGTGTGCAACATCCCTTCCTGTAACCCCCAAAACCTGAGAAGTGAGGTACAGTGGATGCAGTTTTTAAGGTTGGGAGGTGGCGAATCGAACCTTTAAGACTCAAGGGCAGTCAGTCCTCACTGTCCTTGCTTCCTGGGACGGAGAGCATGATGGGCTTCAGCCTGTTGCCTCCGAGACTAAGTATTTAGCTTTTGCTGTCTGAAGGGTAGGTTTTTCTTGGAGCTAGGTGCTGTTTTCCACCATCAAATGAAGGTGTTTGCTGTGCCCTTGAAAGTGAGGACTGTGATGTCAAAGCAGCCCCTCCATTCCCCTTTTGCTGCTCTGTGTAGCTGTGGAGCCGGAACTGGGAAGGGTTTGTGCTGAGGGGTGCGTCTGCCCAAGCTTGTGCAGCACCGCTACCATCTGTTTGCTCCAGCAAGGCCTCAGACCTCCAGACTCAGTGGGATCTTGGCCATGCTCCTGAAGAACAATCAGGTGAAATGTCTCTAATTGCTTCCCCATCTGCTGTGCCTTGTAGAAGCCAGCACGGGATTGCGGCACAACTCATACGGCATACATTTGTTTGCAGACAGCCTGCATTAGGGTGCAGTCAGAGGGTCTGGCTGACTTCAGAGCTACTACCATAGCTTGTCATCTGCTCCTAGGTGGAGTACTGCCCTACAGTAAGAAAGACAGGTGCATCACCGTGGTGGAATCTCAGAAACATAATGTTGAGCAAGAGAAGCAGGTCATGGAAAAATACATATAGTATGATGCCATTATATAAAGTTTAAAAATGTAGCTGGGCATGATGGAGCATACTTTCAGCACTCACGAGACTGAGGCAGGAGGATCGCCACGAGTCCGAGGCCAGCCTAGCCTACATGGTAAGTTTAAGGCCAGCCTGAACTACATAGCAAGATCCTGTCTCAAAAAAGCTTAATTAAAATGCAGAACTAAATGATACATTTTTAAATGGATATCTTCAAAGGTGGTAAAAGTGTAAATATGTGTGGGAGAACTGGATGCAGTGGCATGTACCTGTAGGCCTAAACTACTTCGGAGGCTAAGGCAGGAAGATTGCTTGAGTTTGGAAATTAAGGACCAGCCAGGACAACATAGTAAGTCCCTGCCCCAAGTAAAACAAAACAAATTCTAAAAACAGATGGGAATGATGAAATCAGGGGAATGGTTCTCTTTAGGAGGAAAGAGATTGATATATGAAGAAAGGGAACAAAATTTCTAAGGTCACATTATTTCTTAGCCTGATTGGTGGGTCCCAGGTGTTGATTTTGTTCTTTTTTAAACTGAATATGTATTCTTGTGTTTACATGATACATATTTTACAATAGTAGATAAAAAAACTTCTACCAACCTAAGGAAACCAAACAGCACTGCTTTTGGGTTGGAAAAATTACCGTTTGCTCTTAAGAAAGACAGAATTTATTTATTTATTTATTTTGGTTTTTTGAGACAGGGTCTCGCTATGTAGTTCAGGCTGGCCTTGAACTCACTATGTAGCCCAGGCTGCCCTTGAACTCAAGGAGATCCCCCTGCTTCAGTTTCCCAAGTGCTAGGATTACAGGCATGTGCCACCATGCCCGGCGTGACAGTTTTTAGATCTTTGGGTTTTTCCAGGTTTGGTAGTAGCCACTTTATTTGGTTGCTGTTGTGGTACTGGGGATGGAACCCAGGGAGCCCTGAGCTATAGCCCTTTCTATTTATTTTTTTTTTAATTTTGAGACATGATCTCACTAAGTTGCCCAGTTCAAGTTGGGCTTGAACTTGTGATCCTCCTGCCTCAGCCTTTTGAGTAGCTAGGATTACAGGCATGTGCCACCACACCCTGCAACACTTAAAAAATTTTTTTTGTGTGTGGTAATACTGGGGATTGAACCCAGGGCCTTCACACCCTGAGCTACATCCCCAGCTCTTTTATCTTTAATTTTATATTTTGAGCCAAGGTCTCCCTAAGTTGCCAAATTGCCCAGGCCGGCTCAAACTTGGTGTCCTCCTGCCGCAGCCTCCAGAGCGCCGGGGCCCCTGACTTTTATTCTACCAAGTCTATGTAGGTGATATTCTTGTCAGCGGTTGGAAGTCGATGCACCATGTTGCCTCTTAGGCTGTACTGCTGTCACGTAGAAATCCCAGGCCTGAGTATTTAGTTCGGGATGAGGAGAGTGGGTTCCAGGTGGAAGCTGGTCCTCTCCAGCTAACGCATCAGAGCAGCACTAGAGGGCTGGCTTAATGATTTCCACGTCTGATTGCAGTGGGCACCATGTGGCGCATCCTGGGGTGTACATTAGTGTGCCACCCTGTGCCGCCTCCTCGTCCGGTGCACTGTGAAGCCCGGGGAGGTGTGTGTTGGCACGGGGAGCACCGCCCACCTCTCTCTGGCGCCCTCGGTGGTGTGGCTCTTTGGGCGGACCTTGGGAACCTTGCGTGAGTCGGCTCAGGTTGCTCAGGTCTCTGTACCTGGCGACGTGCGCACGTCACGCAAGGGCTGCCGGGAGCGTGGCCTCCGCTGTCCACGGGAAGTCAGTCTTCATGACGCGACAGATTTATGAAACGGGCAAATAAAACTACGAGCGAGAAGAGACCAGTGTGTGGGAAGAGGACTGGGGACAGAGCGACGGGAGTTTGCAGAGAGACCGTTGTCCTTTGTCCGGTGGCTGGAGGGCCACCTGGCTCAGGGAGCCGAGGAGCCCGGCGGGCGGATGTGGAGGGGGAGGAACCCTGTGGAGGGCCGCGCCGGTCCCGGCTGCGATCTTGCAGTCACCCTGAGGTCGCAGATGGCTGTGCCAGGCCACGGTGAAGAGTGGAAAGCCAGAACTTCTGTGTCCCTTGTGGTTTGCTGATTCTTGGCCACTTGTGATTTTTCTTTCTCCTTCCCTGACTGTTGTGTGAAGGGAGGGAGGTGAGGGACCGGCTGTGCACGGAGGCCCCTCGGGCTGCAGTCCCTATCCTGCTTCCATAGCCGGACAAGAAATAGAACCAAAAAAGGGAAGAATGTGTTGAATTTGCTTTAGCTTCATAAAGTTTTTCATTAATAGATCTGAAAACTGTATAAGAGACCTTGGTTAAGAAGCTGGGTATCAGGGCTTAAACAATTTATTTTCTTCATTGTGTGTATATGCACGTAAGTTATTTTGTAGTAAGTGTGTGCACGTGCACCTGTGCCTGCGCCTGCGCACACACATGGGCATGACTGCGAGCTGGAGGCCTTGAGTTCGCCTGTGCTCCTCACTAGCTGTCCTATTGGCCAGTGTGAGTCCGAATTTGCATGGCAACTTGCTCCTCCCGTGGCATTTTTTTACTTGTGAAAGTTTCAGAACCTTTTGTGATAGTTTCATTCTCCCTCCTCTCCTCCTCTTTTTGGTCCTGTTTGATGAAAATGTATCAGATTTATTGGCTCCCCTGCCTTGGCCTTGGCGACCTCTGAAGATTTTAAAGAGCGATATTCTTGGAGCCCTGTGAAGCCCCAAGGTCTCTGGTGAGCTCTAAATAGCTCATCGGCCCTGTCTGCAGACAACCTATCCCAGAAAGGAAAGAAAAATAAACCCAGCTGGTGTGAGCCTGCTGGGAACACTTCAGGAAGTCCTGGGAGGGCCAGGGAGAATTGGGAAGTAAAGCGACAGGAAAAGAGAGGTACAGTCAGGAGCTGAGCCTTTGGGCACTGAGCCATCCTCTCAGTGAAGACCAGCCATTGAGATGACCAAAGGCCACTGGGTTTGGAGATGTCACCCTGTCAGCCTGACACTGAATTTAGTACCCTACTGTTTCCATTCAGGCCTCCCATCCAGCAGCCTTTCCTTAAAATCTGGCTCTGGCCATATTACGATTGCTGGGGAAGAGAAAGGAATGCATGTAATTCATTTATTCATTCAGTGATAACTGAGACCAAGCCCCTCCCACAGGGAGCTTGTGAGCTGGCATCCGAGCAGTCCATGTGTGTGGAACAGATGGAAAGTGTACAAGGTCCCCACTGGGAAAGTAGTCGTGGAGGTTAATCACACATTCATTTTGCACTGATTTATTAATTATGCATTAGTTAAAATGATACATTCACTCAGATTTATTGCATAGGTATTTGTGTAGCATTTCTTCTTTATGCGCCTCAGGAAAAAGCTGCTTAGGAACCAAAGGAAGGAAGACAGGTACCTGCAGTTGAAGGCAGTGGTCATCACACACACATTGAATGCCAGGCTCAGAGCGAGGTGATGGTCATGAAGAGATAAAAAGTCATGGTCCCTGACCTCCAGGACTGCCTCTTCCAGGAGAAAGATAACTTGGTGACCTTTGCAGTCTGCTGTGATGGGTGCCACAGTGCTAGTGTGTACACACACAAGGGATTTTACCTAAATCTGCCCTGGGGATTTGGAGACCACCTCACGCACTTGAGCTGTATTTGGGAGTTTGCTGGACCGGCGAAGTGGGAATCAGGGACATCACGGTGTGTAGAATACTGTATACAGTGTGGGTGACAGCAAGGAAGAATAAGAGCATGTGGTGTTCTCGAGGAAATAAAAGTCATTTGGTAATGTTGACATGTAAAATATTGGAGATGATCACTCTAGATAACTATGGTCTGTAGGCCAAATCCAGCCTGCCACCTGTTTTTGTTTTTGTTTTTCCTTCCTTCCTTCCTTCCTTCCTTCCTTCCTTCCTTCCTTCCTTCCTTCCTTCCTTCCTTCCTTCCTTCTTTCTTTCCTTCTTTTTCCCCCTCTTATTTTTTTGTAGGTACTGGGCATTGAACCTAGGACGTTTGCACTGAGCCACCCCCCACCCCACTTAAATTGTTTTAATTCTGTTGTCCAGAATGGCTTGAGCTTGCAATCCTTCTGGCTCAGACTTCTTGATAATTATGTCTGGCTGTTTTTGTTTTTAGTTTCTTTAAGAGCAATTTTAGGTTTATAGTAAAATTGAGCATCAGGAACAAAGAGTTCCATGTGCCCTTTGCTCCCATACATAGTCTCCCCCATTGTCACATGTCCCACTCAACAGGGACATTTATTAGAATGATGACCCAACAATGACATATTATTGTCACTCAAAGTCTAGTTTATGTTAGGGTTCACTCTCGGTGGTGTCCAGTCTATGGATTTTGATAAATGTATAAGGACACATACCCACCGTTACGGTGTCATACAGAATAGTTTCACTGCCCTGTGCTTCATCTGTTCCTTCCCCCAAACCCTGGCATTGATCTTTTGACTGTCTTCCTTGTTTTGCCTTTCTTAGAATGTTATGTATTTGGAATCATGCAGCATGTAACTTTTTCAGATTGGTTTCTTTCACTTAGTAGTATGCATTTATGTTTCTTCCATGTCTCTTCATGGCTTGATTTCCTTTCAATGCTGAATAATATCCCAATATCTGGATGTACCAGTTGATACAGTCACTTACTGAAGGATGTCTTGGTTGCCTCCACTTTTTAGCAACTAAGTAAAGCTGCTGCGAATGTCTATGTGTAGCTTTTTGTGGACATTATTTTCAACTCACTTGGGTAAATATAAAAGAATGTGATTGCTGGATCATATGATAAGAGAAATTTTAGTATTTTTTTGTCTTTTTCTGTTTTTGTTTTTGTTTTTTTAAAGATGGGGGTCTTGCTATGTTGCCCAGGCTGGCCTTGAACTGGGCTCAAATGACCCTCCTGCCTCAGCTTCCCAGGTGGCAGGCACTATAGGTCATACCACCACACCTCACTAAGTATGTTCGGGTTTGTACGAAACTGTCAAAAACTCTTCCCAAATGATCGTACCACTTTGCATTCCTATTGGCAGTGAGTGAGAATTCCTCTGGTTTCACATCTTTACCAGCATTTTGGTGTCCTCTGGATTTTGGCTATTCTCTTGAGTGTCTAGTAGTATCTTTTTCTTTTAACTTGTATTTCCCTAATGATGCGATATGAAGCATTTTTTCTTTCTTTCTTTCTTTCTTTTTTTTTTATGTGTGTACTGGGTGTCAAACTCAGGACCTCACGCTTGCCAGCAGGCGCTTGTACCACTGAGCAATACCACCGGCCCTTTTTTCATATGTGGGTACTGAGAGTCGAACTCAGGACCTCGTGCTTGCCAGGCAGGCACTTATGCCACTGAGCCATCTCACCGGCCCAAGCATCTTTTCATATACTTATTTGCTATCCATATGTCTCCTTTGGAAGGGTGGCTATTCAGGGCTTTTGCCGATTTTTTTTAAACCAAGTTGTTAATTTTCTTACTGTTGAGGTTTAAAAGTTCTTTGCATATTTTGGGTAACAGTCCATTGTCAGATATATGTCTTTGCAAATCTCATTCTTTTCCCCACCTTCGCAAATAAAATTTTATTTGAACTTGGCTCTATTCCCACATGTATATATTGTCTGTGGCTATGTGCATGCGATGATGGCAGAGTTAAGTGGTTTGATAGAGACACGTACGATGGCAGAGTTAAGTGGTTTGATAGAGACACGTAAGGTTAGCAAAGCCTAAAACATTTATTCTCTGGCCTTTACAGAATCTGCTGATTGCTGCTGTAGGGGATGGTAAGGTCAAAACCAGTTCACAAAGGGCCTTCTGTGTTTTACTGAGGACTTTAGATTTATTCTTTGGAGACAGGGAGCCACTGAATTTTGAGCAACGGCGTGAGATAATCTTTCTGTGGTTAATTCTTCAGCAAAGCAGTTCGATGGATGGATTTGAAGCTGTATCAGTTAGGATTCATTGATGGATGAGTTTGAAGCTGTCTCAGTTAGGGTTCATTGCAAGAAACAGAAACATTTTTTTTTTTTTTTTTCTTGTGGGTACCGGGGGTTGAACTCAGGACCTCGCACGCCAGCAGGCGCCCGTGACGCTGAGCGATATCACTGGCCCTTTTTTTGTATGTGGGTACCGGGGAGTTGAACTCAAGACCTCGCGCTTGCCAGGCAGGCGCTTATGCCACTGAGCTATCTCACCAGCCCAACACAGTTGTTCTTTCAAGCAGAAAGGCATTTAATTTGGGGAATTAAGTGTTTATAAAGCCCCATGAATGGGCTGGCCCAGCAGAAGTGAGGGGTCTTCCCTGATCTTTGATTTCAGACTCATAGCCCAGCAGCTGAAATCCAGATGTCAGGGAACTGCTGCAGCCATCTTCCGTGCACCAAACATGTGTCCAGGTATTGAGGCATGGAGTCTGCTGGAGCCCCTGCCAGTCACCACCACCACCGGACAATGGCTCCTGCCTCCCTTTTGCTTTCCAAATCTCCTATGAGAGCTTTCCACTCATGCAACCTAAGTCACTGCAGGAGCCTTCCTGCAGGGGAGACTGGGAGTCTTCTAGTGCCTGGGAGGGACTAGAAGGAGGGGAACTCCTTCGGGATGCCTCACACAGTGGTGGCTAGGACTAGGGCCAGGGACCAAGTCAGAGGACTTCTGTCGGAGCTGGTGAGGTAGGAATTAATGACTAGTGCCACGGACAGAGAGGAGAATGGAGAGGAGACAGGAGAACATCTAGCATGACCGTGGAGGTATAATCATGGGGCACTGTGGGAGGCAGAGAGGATTGGTGTCCTCCCAGGCTCTTTAGTTGTGATGTCATCCATGGAGACATGGGAGGGGAGGACCTTAGGGTCTGTCGATTTATTTTTTAATTTTTACTCTTTTTTCACATTGAGAATTAGGGTTTCAACATACAAACTTTGGGGAATACAAGACTTCAGTCCGCAGCAGAAAACTTTATTTTTATTTTTATTGGTTCATGTTTGCAGTGCATAATGATTACATTCCTCATGGGGAGTTAGTACACGTGCATAACACATCTAAATTCTTTCTTCCAAAGTCTCTGTCAATTTAAAATTATATCCTCTGTGGTGGTTGGCTTTGGCATTTAGCAAGCTCTAAGGGAATAAAGCCCAAACTTAAGAGACAGAGCCATTACATTCCTGGTCATAGACAATGGGGCCAAGATAAGGATGGCCACAGTTTCCAGCACTGGAGTGATAGTTCTGTTTTAACCAGATCTGTGTCTGGATTTTAGGACTTACCAGTCTTAGTAGTTGTTTTTTTTTTTTTTTTTGGTGCTGGGAATTGAACTTAGGACCTTGTGCTTGCTAGGCAGACGCCGTGCTGCTGAGCTATATCCCTGGCCCCAGTCCTAGCAGTTTGTGATTGAGAGGGAAAGGGTTTAGAGAGAAAGAAAAAGAGAGTATGGGTCTCGGAGAAATAACTCTCCAGTCACAAGAGCCTGGGTGGCTTGGATATGTGGAGATTGAAGATGAGAACAGAACTGCTGCAGATGCTTCGGGCAGATGTGGCTGGCAAGAAAGCCGGTTGCTCAAGCCATGGTGTTGGTGGCAGTGGCTTGGTATGATGAGGTTAGCCTTTTCCTTTAGGGTTCTGTGGGAACTGGATAGCTTCTTTGGAAAGTGCCAAGGCCAGTGGGATGGTGATTTGGGGTTTGGTTTAGTGACTGTCTTTGTGATGGCCTAAATAGAGTGACTCCTTTCAAACACTGAAACCATTCTATGTTTAGACTTTTCATTTTGTAGTGAATAAAAATAGTCACAAAATGAAGACGTAGAATTTATATTGCTTTATGCTTTACTTACACTGGGTTTCATGAAGTTCTTATTATATGTACCCTGAATTTGTTGGAAATGCAGTGGGTTATTTATCTCAATCTTCTTTGGGCCATCCATCCTCATTTCCCAGTTACTCACTCTTTCACTTCACTCTGGTACCTGTCCTGATCATTCTGCCAAAGCTGGAGCCTCCAAGCCCACCCGACTTACTTGCAGGTGGAACACATGGCCTGGTCCTTCCTAGAAACACTCCGCACCTTTCACTCTGTGTTAGTGTTCCTCTGTTTTGTTTTGTTTTTTCCTGGTCTTATTGATCTTTATTACTTGAAAAATAATTTTGATTCGTGCAAAAAATGACATAAATGTATTCTTTAAGAGCAGGTTGCAGTATTATATAGGGCCTGTGGCAAGGCATGGAGAAGGTGACTAAATTTTAAGCAAAGACTTGAAGAAGGTGAGGGATTTAGCCATGAGGGCACCTGGGGAGAGAGGAGAGGCTGTTGCAGAAGCTGTGAGGTGGACTGGAGCCTTTGGAGTTGAAGGACAGTGGAGCGGCTGGGGCTGCAGAGAAAGGGGAGATGAGGTAGTCATAGAGGAGGTGATAGCAGTAAAGGGTGGGCCAGGTTGTTTCTACAGAATTCTGCCTTATGTACAGCCATACCTTGGTACTCAGCTGCTTTGAAACTCACTGAATTTGGTACTTGATGCATTTTGATGTGAAAATTTTGTCCCAGTACTTGTTATTTGTTTGGTGCGTGACACACCAGCTAGAACTTGTCAGTATCAATTCCCTTGTGACTGGCTGCCCTTTCCAGCTAAGACAGTTTATTTGGTACTCATCATGCCTCCTGGAGACAATTAACAATGAGTACCAAGGTACTACTGTATTGCAAGATTATTTGCGTGGGCCCACAGTACAATTTGGAATATGTCTTATCGGCGAATTGAACTTTTTTTTTTTTTTTAAAGAGAAGAAAAAACAAAACAAATCAAAAAAGAACAAATTTTCAAAACAACATAATAGGAGGGTAACAATGGTTAATGCATTACGTATTATTATCTTTAAGTTAGTTATTCAGGATACCAGATATTAGCATTCAATTGTCCAAGCATTATTAGCACAAACCTTACTCTTCAATGAATTAAGTAAAATTGGTAGTGTATCTATCTTAACCATCTTATATATATGTACAATTTTTTTTCCTTTCCCTTCTTTCTTTTCCCTATTCCCCTATTCCAGTCTCTCTTTCCTTTTGACCAGTTTCTTTTTGATTCACCATGTCTATTGTACATTTTGGATTTTATTTATTCTTTTAGTTTCTCATACTAGAGAGACAATACAATGCTTACACATGTGCGTCTGGTTTATTTCACTTATGAGTATTTTCTTGAGTTGCATCCATTTACCTATAAAAGTCTCCAGTTTATCCTTCTTTATGGCTGAACAGTACTCCATTGTATAAAAAGACCACATCTTTCTTATCCATTCCTCAGTTGATGGGCATTTGGGTTGTTTCCAAGATCTGGCTATTACAAATTGTGCTGCTATAAACATGGGTGCACATATATCGCTGTGGTATGATGTTTTTAACTCTTCTGGGAAGATACCCAGAGGGGGAATAGCTGGGTCAAATGGGACCTCCAACCCTAGTTTTTTGAGGAGTCTCCACACTGATTTCCACAGTGGCTGTACCCGAATTGAACTTTTTACCCTTATGATGTGATCTTCTCTTTTTCTCTTTTTGGCAGTGTGGGGATTGAGCCCAGGATCTCTTGGATGCTAGGCAAGTGCTCTACCACTGAGCTATAGCTACAACTGCTTTTTTTTTTTTTTTTTTTTTTAATGCATTTTCTCTTAAAATTTATTTTGAGCAGTAGAAAGGAACAACCAACAACACAAGTCACTCCCAAAAGCATTATGTTGAATGCAAGAAGTCAGACCCAGAAAGTTACATTCTGTATGATTCCATTTATATGACTTTCTGGAAAAGGCAAAATTATAGAGACAGAAATCCAATCAGCAGTTGCTGTGGGTTGAGAGGAGGGACTGACTGCTCAGGGGCACAAAGAAATTTTGGGGGCTGTGGCAATGTGCCATGTTCTGATTGTGGTGGTGGTAACATGAATGTAGACGTTCGTTAAAACTCATCAAACGATAGATACCCTTTAAAAGGGTGAATTGACTGCATGTAAATTATCCTTTAATTTCAAAATCTTTTAAAAAGCCTATTTGGTTCCACATTAGCATAGTTACTTCAACTGGCTTTTCTTTTGATCTGCTTGGCATATTTTTTCCACATCTGCTTAGCTTCAACTTTTTTGGTCCTTTTATTTTAGGTGGTGTTTCTTGTAACAGCGTATAACTAGATTAAAAAAAAATCTGCTGTGATAACTTCTATCTTTATACTATCAGTTAGACCATTTATGTTTTGTGTGATTCTGGGTATCTTTTTTTTTTTTTTTTTTTTTTTTTGTGGGTACCGGGGGGTCGACCTCAGGACCTCGTGCACCAACAGGCACCCGTGCCGCTGAGCGATATCACCGGCCCCTTTTTCGTATGTGGGATCCGGGAGTCGAACTCGGGCCCTCGCGCTTGCCAGGCAGGCGCTTACGCCGCTGAGCCATCTCACCGGCCCGATTCTGGGTATCTTTGGAGTAGTTTTTTAATCCTTTTGTCTTTTAATTTCTTTCTGTCCTGCCTTTTTTGTTTCTCCTTCCACATTAAACCTACTTTTTAAAGAAGAGTGACAAGCCTTCCTTTTAAAGAAGTCTTGATAAGTTGAAGGCGTCTCGGCTCACTGGTTATTTGATAATGGAGTGTCAAATTCTGCATCCAGCTGTGTGAAGAGAACAGGACTCGCTGGCTCCCTGTCTGCAGATTTTCTATTTATCTTCTTGCTGACCTATAGCATGTCTCTACGTTCTGTCTACTTCGTGTGCTTGCCAGTGGCCTTTAAAGGTGCGATCTTTAATGATAATAAAATGACAAAATAAGTTTTAATGAAATTAATGAAAAGGATATGGTACAGTACTGCTTCAAGAGGTGTGTGCTGCTTTGTGGAGGAGAAAGTGAGGTTGAGGATGACATTGGCTTTATTTTTTTTCTTAAAGTTTTTACCTAAAAAAAAATCAGTTACAAAAGTAAAAGCTTTTTTTTTTGGTGCTGGGAGCTGAATCCAGGGCCTTGAATATGCTAACCACACTGCAACTGAACTATCAGTGGAAAAAAAAGTTTGACTTTAAATCAAATTGTACGTTTTTCCTCAGCACTTAGAGAAGAGTGATGAATTGGAGGGTCCCGAGGAGTTCCCTGGTCCTCTCCCGTGCAGTGTGTTGGGTTTTGTAGGCAGATGGGCGTGTGGGGAATTGGGACTGAGGCTCCCCTGAACGCACAATCCAGGGCCGTGTGTGCCTCCTCATTCATCTTTGTGTGCCTAGCAGGACCTAGAATAGTGTCTTGCTGCACGTAGCAGCAGTTCAGTCAATATTTGTCGAGTTGAAAGAGCCTTGTATTCCTGCTCCTCCTCTGCCAGAGCCTCGGGGTGGGTCTTGCTACTGGTTTACATTCCTTGGCGCCCTGGCGCCTGAGGTGTGACAGCGTCAGAGGACTTTTTATCAAAACCGCCTTGTGCTTTCCCAGGCTTTGCCTCACCACCAAGAGCACGGTGGGTTCCCGCCGCCTGCTCCATCCCTCGGGTTTCATTTAGGGCTTTTTCTTTCTTTTCTCTGATTGATATTTCCATATTGAACACTTCTCATGGACTATTCTTTTCAAACCCTTGCAACTTTTAGGGTTGACATTGGAATCAGGCGTGAGTGGACACACAAATACGTTACCTAAGTGTCATTTGGGAAAAGAACATACAAAGTCTCTGTGTTTTAACTTTACCAGGAAAGAATGTTACTTACTGTCTAGGAACAGTAAGGTCTCACGTATATGTAGTTGCACCAATTCCCAAGTGATTATCGGACCTTGCAAGTAAAGGACAGGAGGACCACTGGGTCCCACAGAACAGAGTCCTGACTGCACGAGGTCCGCTGAGCTACGTGAGACAGGGAGATTGCGACTGTGCTGAGACTGCTGCCCCACGCAGTTGAGAGCTGGCGTCTTCCTGTGCATTCCTTGTCACCTGGTCCCTCTATCTTCAAGCCAGGAGCAATGAGTTAAATCTCCCTTGTGTTGGGCATCTCTGGTTTTCTCTTCTGTCCCCCGCTAGAGAAAGTGCTCTGCTTTTTTTTTGTTTTTTGGTGGGTACTGGGGGTCGAACTTAGGACCTCACACTTGTCAGCAAGTGCTTGTGCCTCTGAGCGATATCACCGGCCCTTTTTTCCTTTGTATGTGGGTACTGGGAGTCGACCTCAGGACCTCGAGCTTGCCAGGCAGGCGCTTATGCCGCTGAGCTATCTCACCAGCCCAAGTGCTCTGCTTTGAAGTGAGGATGTAATTAGATGGGGCCCATCTGGGCCATTGCCTTTTCTTGCGGTACTGGGAGTTGAACTCAGGATGTGTGCACTAAGCTACATCATCAGCATTTTACTTTTTAAATTTATTTTTACTTATTAAATTTTGAGACAGTGTCTTCCTGAGCCACTAAGTTGCTCAGGTTGGGCTCAAACTTGAATCCTTCTGTCTCAGCCTCCCAGAGTGCAGGGATTAGAAGCTTGTGCCCCACACCTGGCTGTGACCACCCATCTTAAATTCGGCTGTGCTGTATAATATGAGATAACCAAGGATGTGACGCCTTCTCACATTCACGGGTTCTGGATGTCAGAGTGCAGTATCTTTGAGAGGGGTCAACTTAGAAATGCTGCCTAGAAGGTCTTTCTCTCAGTTCTCATGTTTAATCACTTGCCTTGTCTTTACCTGTTGGAGTGTGCTTGAAAATTACAGCTAGAACAAACTAAAACATGCCAAATAAAATTTGGAGATGATGTGGGCACAATATGAGTCTAATGGAATCATTTTTATTTCTAGGCCCTGATATTAGAGGATGATTTCACATACCATTTAGGGTCAGCCTTTCTGGAAGATACTGCCCTGGTAGACCATGAACTTCCATCCTTTAGGGTAGATTACATTTTTTTTTTTTTTTTTTTTTTTTTGATAGCGTTATGCTATGTAGTTCAGGCAGGCCTTGAACTCACTACATAGCCCAGGCTGGTTTTTTTTTTTTTTTTTTTTTTTTTGAGGCAGAGTCTTGCTATATAGTTCAGGCTGGATTTGAACTCACTATGTAGCTCAGGCTGGCCTTAAACTTGTGGCCATCTTCATGCCTCAGCCTCCCAAGTGCTGGAATTATAGGTGTGCTCTACCACATCCAGCTTCTCTTCTTTTTTGAGATGAGGTCTCACTATTTTGCCCAGGCTGGCCTTGAACTCCTGGCCTTAAGAGATCCTCCTGCCACAGCCTCTTGAGTAATTGGAATGACAGGCACAAACCACCACACTGTCCATTCTTTAAAGAAATGAGAGGGGTGATGAGCAACTGGATTGGAAAGAACACACAAAGCACTAGCGATTCCAGGCCTGAGAGCACATTTGAAACCACGCTGCTTGCTTCTTTCATTCATTATACAAGTATTTCTTGAACGCCCACTGTGGGGCTGTGCGCATGCTAAGCCCTGGGTGTACAGATGCACACAAAACAAGTATGGCCCCACCCTCTGGACCTTTTTGGGGACAGACATCAAACTAGTAAACACACAGGCAAATATATGATCACAAATGGAAGTGCCACAGAGGGAAAGCTAGGATGCTGTGCAAGAGAATGGAGGAAATTGACTGTAGCCCGTGGGTGAGGACATCTAGACCAAGATGTGACTTAGGAGCCGGCTGGGTGAAGAGTCTAGGCAAGTAGACCAGCAAAGGCTTGCATTTTTCTTTTCTTTTCTTTTTTTTCTTTTTTTTTTTTTTTTCAGACAAGGTCTCACTGTGTAGTCCAGGCTGGCCTTGAACTCACTATGTAGTCCAGGCTGGTCTCGAACTCACAGCAGTTCTCCTGCCTCAGCCTCCCAAAGTGCTGGGGTTATAGGCATGCGCCACCACGCCCGGCAGGCCTGCATTTTCTTGAGGTGGAGGTTGTGGGGATATTCTGAGGCCCGTCCATTGAACATACTCTTCCCAGTTTACCCCATTCCTGCTAAATTCCTGCCTTTGCACTTTGTAATACCAGAACCTTCAGAAATGATGCTCAGCATCCTATAATTCCCAGCACAGTAGTTCTTACTGTCCATGGGAGTTGGATTCAGGACCTCCTTGGAGTTCCAAAATCCAATGATGCTCAGATTCCTTTTATAAAATGGTGTAGTATTTGGCATACAACCTATGCACATCATCGTGTATGCTTTGAGTTATCTTTAGATTATTTGTAATACCTAAGTGCTGTGTAAATTGTTGTTCTATTGCTTTTTTTTTTTTTTTTTTTTTGAGACAGGGTCTCGCTATGTAGTTCAGGCTAGCTTTGAACTCACGATGTAGCCCAGGCAGACCTCGAACTCATGGCTATCCTCCTGCCTCAGCTTCCCCAGTGCTGGGATTACAGGCGCATGCCACCACACCTGGCTTTCCTGGACATTTTAAATTTGCAGTTGGTTCAGTCAGTGAAGGCAGAACTCAGCAGATAGGGACAGCTAGCTCACTGGAGGCAGTGAGGGACCAGGTTCATAGAGAGATGGTACCATAAGGAAGAAGGTAAAGACACTGTCCTGGACTCCTGTCCAAGTTGGTGGTTGGCATCCCTTTTCCCCTTCAGGCCCACACAAGATTCCTCCTGTAGGTGAGTGGGCTGATGGCTGAGGGTTCTTAGCTGTGAGAGCATCTGCTGCTCTTGTAACTCAGGTTCAGATGGCCTCAGGTCATGGACAGATCACAGCTGCCATCCCTATTCCTGGGACTGCAAGTCCCCTGCCCACCATCAGGCTGGGAGCACTTCCTCTCTGAACTTTGGCTTTTCTCCAGGGTGGGAGGGCGTCTGAGTGTTCTTTTCTGTTAAGCCCATCAGTCAGCCTGGAATTCAATGTGATGAGTTACAATTTATTGTACTTTCTCTCTTAGGATGAAATGACTGAGCTAGTTAAAGCCGGCACCATTGAGAGGATTGCTCTGTCCTCCAGGTTGAGCAAAAGTAAATCATTTGTCTTCTGTAATTTAGAACGGAATTGGCAGCAGCTTTATTTTCATCTGCCCCGTCATTTGTGAGGCTGGCAGCCTAGAGGTAGGGTGTGGAATGGAGACATAAATTACCCTTGGGATGACTAGAACCGTCCCATTTTAGCTGTAATTGCACCTTTCCCAGTTTGCCCCTCTGCCCCCTGCCCCCATTTGAGTGAGAAGGAGAAATTGCGAAGGGTGTAGTGGGAGAGGGCTTGCTTATTGATAACTCTGAATGCTGGGGACCTTTTCTTTTCCCATCACCATCTCTCTCTCTGTCTCTCTTTCCCTCCATGCTTCTATTTTAAGTGTGCGTTTCTTGCTGGTTCTGTCTTGCTGGAAACTGGCCCAGTTCCACTCAGTTTTTTTTTTTTTTTTTTTTCCATGCTGCTATTAAAAGACGATGACCAGTTAAGAGCACTCAGAGGAGGGGCAGAGTTGAGGACAGGAGCCTTCTTGGTTCTAGTAATCCCAGGCAAATACCGATTCCAACTCCCTGGATTAGAATGAGATAAGTTTAGTAGGCAATTTTAACTTCTGTGTTTGTTTTATTAAAACAGAGGAGAACCAGTCATCCATTGTTAAGTCCTGAAGTCTATCTTTCCTGAGCTTGGATACAGCGGGGCTGAATCTGAGATCCCTTCTGTGTTCTGGGTCTCTTTACTGTGGTGCACAAATGTGCTTGGTGCTGGTATTCGGCTAGCTGCGAAGTCTTGACACTTTGAGGGATGCATCTCTAAGTGTTAAAGACTTTCCACATTCACTAATACAGAAATGTTTGTGGGGGCCTTGAATTTTGCTTAAATTGCAGTCCTATCAAGGTGTTTGTTTTGTTTTCTTTTGACATATCCTCTTGCCTAAAGTTACCTGCTTTTCTAAAGTTTGTGCTCACTTTTATTTTTTTCTCACTTGATGTGTTTGGTTTTTATTTTGGTGGCACTTGAAATTGAACCTGGGGCCTTATACTTGTTAGACAAGCACTGTAACACTGAGCTATGTCTCCAACCTCTCTTAATTTTTAAGATTTTGAGACAGGGTCTCACTGAGTCGCCCAGGCTGGCCTCAAATTTTTGATCCCCCGCCCTTAGCCCCCGGGGAGCTGGGATTACAGACATGGACAACAAAGCCTGGCTTTTGCTAAATTATGAAATTAAGTTTATTGAGCTATAATTTACAAACAAAATTCTTCTTTGTAGTATATAGGCCTATAAGTTTTGACAAAAGCATATAGTAACCATTATCATAGTCAAGATATAAGCCGGGTGTGGTTGCGCACCCCTGTAATCCCAGTACTCGGGAGGCTGAGGCAGGAAGATTGCTGCAAGTTCGAGGCCAGCCTGGGCTACAAAGTGAGTTCAAGGCCAGCCTGAACTGCATAGTGAAACCCTGTCTCAAAAAGACAAAAGCAAGGGCTGGTGAGATGGCTCAGCGGCATAAGCGCCTGCCTGGCAAGAGCGAGGTCCTGAGTTTGACCCCTGGTACCCACAAAAAAAAAAAAAAAGACAAAAACAAAAAAAACATAGTCAAGATATAGAAGTTATATCACCCAGAAGTTGTCCTGTGCCCCTTGGGAGCCAACCCCTCCCTTCTTCCCCCAGTGAATGACAAACACTGATCTATTTTCTTTCCCCAAAGTTTTTTTTTTTTTCTTTTTTTTCTTTTTTTTTGGTTTTTTGAGAAAGGGTCTCGCTAGGCAGTTCAGGCTGACCTTGAACTCACTATGTAGCTGAGGTTGGCCTCGAACTCATGGCAATCCTCCTGCCTCAGCCTCCTGAATGCTGGGATTACAGGCATGTGCCACCATGCCCAGCTTCCCCAAAGTTTGTATCTTCCTGAATGACAAAAAAAAAAAAAAAAAAAAAAAAAAGGGCTGATCCACTAGGATAAAAGCCCCTTTGAATCTTTTACTTAGTGAAATGCATCTGTACCTTGAGCCATCTGTGCTGTGTGAACTAGCAGAGCACTCCTTGCGTTTGCTGAGTACTCTCCAATGGGATGGCTGTGTCACAGTTCACCTACTCATCTGTCAGTCAGAGAACTTGGGCTTGTTTATGATTTGTGGTAGTTATGAATAATCATTATAACATTTGCCTACAAATAATTATATAAGGAAATGTTTTCATTTCTCGTGGGTAAACACGTTGGAGTAGGATTGTTGGTTTGTATGCTCAGTGCATGTTTGATTTCATAAGGAATGGTCAAACTGTTTTCCAAAGTGACTGAACCATGTTGCCTTTCCTCGTAGAAGTGTGGAAGAGAATTTCAGCTACTCTGCATCCTTACCAGGACTGGTTGCCGTCAGTTTTTCTTGTGCTTATTTGCTGTCTGCAGATCTTTGGTGAAATGTCTGTTCAATCTTTTGATTATTTTTAAAAATTTGGATTGTTTTCCTATTGCTGAGCTTTGAGAGTTCTTTATATATTCTAGGCTTGTCTTTTATCAGATACTCTATTTACAGTTTATAGAATGTCTTTTTATTTTCTTAATGCTGTCTTTGGAAAAGCAGGAGTCTTAAATGTTCATAAACCTATGAAATGCTTCTTTTGGGTGTCACATTTAATTAGATATTTCTGCTTATCTCTAAATTTCTTTGCCATTGCTCTCCCCCCAGGCCCTTGCAAACCATCGTTCTTGTTCAGCCGCTCTGGGTTTGATTCCTCCAGATACCACATAGTGGGGTCATCCAGGATTTGTCTTTTCGTGGTTGGTTTATTTCACTTAGCATAATGTCCTCATGGCTTACCCTTGTAGCATGTGTCAGAATCTCCTTCCTTTGTATATACACCACATTCTCGGTGTCCATGCCTCTGACCACGATGGGGTTGCTTCCACCATGAACAGGGCTGCTATGAACATGGGTGTGCAGAAATCTCACAGACCCTGCCTTCCCTTCTTTTAGATATACACCCAGAAGTGTATTACTGGATCATATGGGAATTCTATTTTTAATTTTTTGAGGAACCACCATACTGTTTTCCATAGTGGCTACACCATTTTATATTCCTGCCAATAGTGCACAAGTTTCTCTGCATCCCTGCTGATCCTTGTTATTTTCTGTTCCTTTGATAGTAGCTGGTCTGATGGATGTGAAGTAATATTTCATTGTAATTTCCATTTACATTTCTATGGTTGTTGAATTTTAGCATCTTCATATGCTTGTTGGCCATTTGTATATCATATCTGGATAATTTTCTATGTAAATCCTGTGTTCACTTTTAATTCGGTTTTTTTTTTGTTGTTGTTCTTGTTGAGTTCTAGGAATAAACTGCTCTTTGAAATCAGTTTCTACAAAAGATATACGATGGGCTTAGCAATCTCAAAATCTGAGCCAGTACCAGATTTTTAATTCTTTTTAATTTTGCAAAAAAAAATTTGTTTTCTAACTTGAGAGACATCTGTTTTTTTTATTTTTTATTTTTATTTTTTTTGCCATCATGTTTTTAAACTCATTTTGTTTTCACTTACTTTACCAGTGCAAAGCTAGAGCTGACTTCCTTTTTTCCCTCCTCAAATTGTGGTAAAAAACAACAACAACAACAACAAAAAAACACATAATGAAATTTACAATCTTAACCATTGTTAAATGTACAGCTCAGTAGTATTGAGTCTGTCCATATTGTTGTGAAGCAAGTCTTCCTTTTTTAAACCAAAGAAACAGGATTTTGTTTTATTTAATTACTCCATATAAACTACTGCATCTGTGATGAGGGCCAAGCAGGCTACTTTGAGGTGACAGTGCCAAGTGGTTGGCCAGGCTTGCCAAGCAGCTCTGACACACCAACATTACATGGTCAGAGGTTGGTGTGTGTCTGCACAAACCCCAAATCATGGCATTTCCACCAAGGTGTAAGCTCCTGCAGGTCAGGGACTCTCTCTGCTTTGTTACCAGCCCAAGGACAGAACCTGGCACTCAGAAAGTAATGGTTGGGTACAATTCAGTGGCCTTTGTGACGGGCAAGGCCATATGTCCTGAGGCATCCAAGGCTCAGGCGTCTGGGTGCAGCTGAGGACTGAGGCCGGTACTGTGATGGCAGAGCATAAATGCCAAGGGACAGCCAGGACCCCCTGCTAGGGCAACCACTTCTAGGAGTATGGAGAGAGACTCCTAGGGCCTGGCCTTGATTGGCATTCCTTGGTAGCTCTGGTCCCCAGGGGAGGCTCTTGGGTAAGGTCGTACCAACAGACTGGGAAGGGCATGCTGTAAAGAGAGCGGAATTTCTGCAACTAGGTGACTTGAAACTACTTTTGGAGTTTGGCCTGATTAGCCCAGCCACTCAGCCCTGTTCTGATTGCCCGGGGGCTGCATCACTCCTTCCTGCCCCCTAAATGTCGCGGGGGGGGATCAGGCCAAGGTTGAAGTCACTGGTGGAGCTGAAGCCAGGCTGCTGCGGTGAAGGCCAGCTCATTTCCAGCCCATCACCCCGAGTGTGTCCCGTTGCTATTTTGGCCCACGGTGTGTGGTTTCAGCATGCAGGCCAGTTCCTAATCACGACAGTCGCATCATAAGGGCCCAGTGAGTGCCCAAGAGCGGAAGCTGCTGAGGAGGTTCTCAACTGTTGAGGCCTTCTCTTCCTTTGGATTGTCTTATGTTAAAGGTAGTACAAGAGCAAAAACCCTGGAAGCTCGAGATTCAGGGCAGGGGGAGACTGGAAAGGTTTGTGGGTGTGGCATGTGTGTCGATTAGGGAGGTGGCAGCGGGGGTGGCGGTTGGCCACGGGCAGGGAGGCAGCCATTCATGCAAAGTGGTCCCAGCTGCCACTGGTTTACAGGCTAATCCCCGCCCTGCTCCAGCCTGTCATTCAGGGCAAGCGGCTGTCATTAGTGGTTAAGCATTCTGAAAGCATTCTCTCTCAACTCTGACCGCATGCCCTTTTGCGGAAGGGAGGGAGGAGCCAGGAGAGTAATGGGACCCACCCTGTCGCCTTGCCCAGCTGCTCTGCAGAGGGACAAGGAGTCCTGGCCACTGCAAGCAGTCACAGAGCTGTCACAGCCCGTGTGGCTGACACGATTGATGTTGCATTTCAGTACTGCCTGTGCAGGGCCTATTGCTCCTTGAGGGATATGGCCTCTCCTGGGGTTTTGAGGTCCAAATCTGGGAGGCCTTTTTGTCCTTGTCAGGGGATTCTTGGCTGAAGTAAACCTTGTATTAACCAGTTGTATCTCTCGCAAACTCTGTCACACACCCACATACCCATACCCACACACAGACCCATGCACAGAACCACGTTGGCCGGCTGCTGAAGACCGCCCTTCCTTTTGGAACTAGTCTGTCTGGATTCTGCTTTCGATGAGGAGTTGTGGTAAAGTGCTTAATACTAGCGTTTCTTCCAATGAGTGGGGACTTTGAGGTATAGTTGACAGCTTTTGATTTATGAAATTAGCTCAAGGAAAAGTAGGATGGAAAAAGAAAGTCCAAACTGAATCTTTATTTCCATGGTTCAGTTGTACCCTCTCTCCACTTTTAACTGCCACATGGTCTCTAGGTATGATGGACTTTAGCGTTCGCTAGTCTCTCTCTCTGTCTTTCTGTCACTGTCTCTGTCTCTCCTTAAGACAACTGCTTTTTTCTTTTTAAAAAATTGTGATTTTTTTTCCCCCTTACTCAAAAGTATATAAGCTCAATGAAAGAAACTGGAAATATCTAGAAGAACACACAAAAAAGCAAAATCAAAGCATCCATATTCCCAGCATCCACAGGTAATCACGGCTAACATTTTGGTTTATGTCTAGCCTGTCAGAAGTATCTGTCACTGAAAAGGCAGGCTGTGGCGGCAGTTCATATTGTCCCTGGGAGCCTCCTGCTTGTTGTGCTGCAGGCTCATCCCAGTGAGTGCAGGCTGGACCAGAGACTCAGCAACTGGGATGCTCTGGTGGGTGTGGGTCCTCCCAGCGGGGAACCTTCTGGACTTATAATGGCTAGTGAAAGAATAGCCTAGGGAGAATTCAGTGTTAGTCTAGTCTTCCCACCCCCATCCTCCAGCCAAAGATCAGGTAGGTGGCTGGACTTGAATCTGTGTCTCATGACTTATTTTCTATAGAATTTCTCTTTTTTTTTAAATCTGTAAAATGGGAGTAATAACAGTAAACTACTTTTAGGTGGCCAAGTTAAATGAGATAATGCGTTGAGTGCATAGCACTGGAGCGTAATGTTATAGCTCAATGGATATTATATACTTCTGTGGTGATTATCATTACTTTTATTGCTTATAGTAGTCTTCCTGCTTCGTGTCACATAGTATAAAATGTTTCCTGGGCCTCTGTTTCTCTGCCTGGAGAGAGGTGGTGTTTTCTTCTCCAGATGCTATTTAAACCATCTCACTATTAAAAAAGTAGTACAGAATTACTAAGAGGTAGAATAATATCCTTTGGTGAAAGAGCTGAACTGCAGAGCAGGGAGGCTTAGACATTGTCACTGAGCGAGGCACAGCACACTACAAAAGGAACTCGGGAGCACGTACTGCCATTGCCTTGTGTTCTCTGAAGATGTCATGTAGGTTTTTGTTTTCCTTTGTGACTTAGATTCATTTCTGCATTGGTTCTCATTTACGTGGGTGAGCTGTTAAGTCATCTTTCCTCGGTAAAACATGTCACCATGTGTGCTGACTACAGTTGTGTAATCCCCCTTGACCTCTATTTCCGAGGGAATCATCTTTCTGGCTATATAGAACATTGATTTGGAGAAGTTTGGGCTCTTTTTGCCTAATGGGAGAAATTTTTCATCTGCAGCCTGTCTGGTGATTCTTGTTTATTTTTAACATTTCAGCCCAGTAAAAATAATGTGATGGGCACTGGCTATTTGGCCAGTTATTTCAGATGTGGGGGTAATTCTCTCTGGATTTGTTTACTTCAAGCGGAAAAGTTTACACAAAGCTGCCTTTTGGGCTTCTACCAAGAAGGAAGCTTTCCTGGGCCTCTGCTCGGAGGCAGCTTCTTTTGAGTCAAAAACTGGAGGGGCTATTAAAGGGCTTGTTCCCAATAAATAGCAAGAGAGGGAAGATGATGGCTTAGATAGGATACACTTCTTTCTTTTTCACAGTGACTTATGTCTGTCCACTTTTTACTTTGAACCCCCAGGACGCACAGACATTCAGGTGGTTCAGCCAGGACAGCCACAGCAGCCGTCGAGCAGAGCCCTGGTACAAGGAGCCGCCACCGCCAGCCCATCAAGAACCCCAGCCACAGCGGCCTGGCCAATGGCGCAGGTGAGTGACCGCACAGAGCACCCGCACGGACACAGCTCCTTGCCCTCCCCCAGGCCACCACAGAGTGGGCGCTCTGTCTAACCTATGGGTCCTAATGCAGGGTGGGAGAGAGGAGACTCCCATACCTCTGTCTTCTCATTGGCGCATCTTCTTTGGTCTCTGCTTTATTCTGGGTAGCCAAGGTTATTCTCCATATTACTGTGCTCCTAAAATATTCCTCTGTACAGAAATTAAAAGGGTTGTTTTTGTATTCATTTCTTATCAACATTGGATTTCATTTGGGAGATATTTATACATGAAATTTTAAAAAAATTTTTCCTTAATTAAAGGAAATTCTCAGACTAGGGAAAAGAAGACTAAATTTGTTGCTAAGAGCTGAGTGGGGGAAGATGGCAGTGCTGGTGGGGGGTTGGGCTGCTGACCAATGTGGAGCCAGATTACCACTGGGGCTCTGGGGACTCTGCTGTCGCTTTCCACTGCTGGACCTAATGGGGAAGAGGCAGTCTGTCCTGTCCACAGCCAAGGAGAACTTCTCTGCACTTGGCTCTGCTTCCCTGTAATTGGGAGCAGAAGGACCTTTTTCAAAACAAATCGTTTTTTTGTTCTGTCTTCCCTGTGTCTCAATGGGATTGTCAGAAAGGAAAAAGAAAAAAGCATTCATTTTCTAAAATTATTGAAGATCATCAGATCTTTAGAGACTGCTGGCCATTTTTCTTAATTTGGGGCAGATGGGAAGAGACATGGATGTTTTTACTTCCATAAACTATAGCTGGGGAAAGCAGATGTTTAAACTGGTGATACTGAAATAATTTTGTAGATGCTCATTTGTGATTGCAGAAGTGTGACATGAAGGACAAAAGATTCAAAGCCACATAGTTTTGTCACATAAGCAAAATCATGGCATCGTTACGGACGTATGTGTGACAAACTCACTGAGTAGAAGAAATCTACTTGGGTCACTTTGTAATAACTTTCAGCCAGAGGTGTTGGCACATGCCTGTAATCCCAGTGCTCAGGAGGCTGAGGCAGGAGGATCGCTGTGAGTTTTAAGGCCAGTCGGGGCTACAAAGTGAGTTCAAGGCCAACCTGAACTACATAGCGAAACCCTGTCTCAAAAACAAAAACTAAAACAACAACAAAACACAGATACACACGCACACAAAATAATAACTTTCAGTTCTCTGCCAGCACTGTAAGGGGCTTCAGAGCCCCTCTGGCAGCTTATGTCTCCTGGTTAGCTTGTTGTCTGTAAGGGACTGCAAGGTGGGGTGGCCTGTGTTCAGCAAGGCTCATTGCAGGCACTGTGACCTGACTTCTTCTCTGGAGTTTGGGATCTGGGGGAACAGAGTTAACTTGCTTGCCCTGAACCTTGGGGACATGGATGAGCTGCAGCTGAGGAGTTCCAGCAGCCACTGTCTCAGCCTGCCTGGGGCTCCTGTGCCTCCTGTGCCAACCACCATATCTGTGTGCTAGCACCTTCCTGTCTGCGTGAAGGCGACAGAGAGCTGGCAGCTGTGGACTGTGTGTAGAGAACCATATGCGGCTTTGTGAGCGCCTGTAAATATCCTTCTCTTAGAAAAATAGGTTCTTGTGGAGGAGGGCCAGCATTTACAAATGGAGAAAGGGAACTGGCTTTTTGGAACTGGTTGCTTCTCAGATGCAGCGGCTGAGCTACCAAGCACTTTATACTTCCAGGAGGCCACGTTACTGTGACAGTGGTTTCTCTTCGCCATCTTTGTGTGTCTTATAAAAACTACTGGTAAATTGACTGTATACAGTGATGGCTGTTGAGTCAATTTTCTTGGACATTGAAAAAAGTCTTTTATTTCCCCTACATTTATTTTTAGGTACCTTTGCTTCTTGTCTTTATCTCCAGGAACATTGTGTTCCAGCAGACAAGGCAGGTGCCAGTTATACCTTCAGAAAGCCAAGTGTCTCTAACCCCATACTGCCTTGGAAATGTGGTATGGTTGTGTACCTGAGTGCCCAGACTGTTCCTAAAACCTATCTGTGAAGGGCAGGGGTTGTACTCCAGGGATTTCTGCCCACTCAAATACTCAGGACTAGGCCCTGCCTCTCCCTTTCTTCTGTAATGATGGATTCCCTTTACCTCCCGGGCGGCCTGGACTTCAGAGGCTCTTTCATGTTTGTCCAGAGGGTACAGAGAGACTTCACCTGTGCTGTGAGGAGAGACAGAAGTTGCCCTTTTAGACACTGAGGGACAGAAGGGGGTTTGAGGATATGAATGAGGACATCTTCATCCCTCAGTGTATTGCCCTTGGGCCTGTGAGGACCAGGTCTGGGGTGGTGGTGGTAGCAAGCCGTGCCTCCTGATGGAGTTTTCACAGACGAACATGATTTGGCTACATTGCAGTTATGCATGCAAAAGACATTTAGGGCAAAACCAGAGCTGAGTTCCAGCTGGGTTTTTTGTGTTGTCACAACCATAAAGTAACCATTTTTATAAGATGAGAGTGAGTGGCAGCGTGTCTATATAAATATATTTTTAAGTTTTAGAAGTGGTGGAACTGAGAAGTAGACTAATGGTATAGCACTTCATTGAGACTTGTGTGGAATGATTTGCTTTCTAATTTTTTTATTGAAAAACATACCAAAAAATTACATCTGCTACTTCTCTCTTAAATGTAATTTCCATGCACATCAGTCACACTGACTGCTGCTGAGTCCTGATTCCTCATGTGTAGTATATGTACAAGGCCCAGTGACTCTCTAGGCTTTAGTTTTCTCATTTTATAAACTAGAGCAAGTGTACCTAGCTCATAAGTTGGTATAAGGAATAAACCATATAAAACGTACAGAGCGCTTGACCAGGTGCCTGGCACATAGCTTTTATTTTTGTGAACAATTTCATACACTTATAATTATGGAGTATGGGTAGATGTTCTTGTTTACTTTGTTATTTTTTATACACACTTCCATCTATGTGGTCTTCTTGCTTACTTTTTTTAGAGTGGCTTTTCACAGTTAATTTGCCATAATTCATTTAACCATTCCTCAAATCTGTGTATTTTCATACTATAAAAGAAAATCCTTCTGTAAACATCTTTGCATACAGCTGTTTCTTCTCGAATGAAACTTTGTTTTGTTTGGGCCCTGCTCTGTTGCCCAGGCTCACACTCCTGCCTCAGCCTTCTGAGTGGTTGGGACTGCAGGCACCTTCACCATGCCTGGCCCTTGAGTGAAAGTCTCGAGCCAAAGGATATGAATTTCAAAAATTGAGAATTAATGTATATTATCAGATTGCCTTCCAAGAGGATCATTTATATGTCCAAAGTAGTATAAAACTTTTTGTAAAGCGGTGTATATTTTTCCTCCTGTAACCTTGTAAATGCTAGTTTATCATTTTTGCTATCAGTATTAAGTGCCACCTCATGGTTTACCTTCATTGCATCTTTCTCTCTCTCTCTTTCCTTCCTTCCTTCTTTCCTTCCTTCCTTCCTTCCTTCCTTCCTTCCTTCCTTCCTTCCTTCCTTCCTTCCTTCCTTCCTTCCTTCCTTCCTCCCTTCCTCTCTCCTCTCCTCCCTCCCTCCTTCTCTTTCCTTTCCTTTCTTTCCTTTTCCTTCCCCTTCCCTTTCCCCCCACCCTTTGCTTCTCCTGTGCTGGGAATCAAGCCTAAGACAATGTGCATACTAGTTATGCACTCTGCCACTGAGCTGCATCCCCAGCACTAAATTAATTTTTCTCCTTATTGAAATCCTGTTATTACAGAGGCATTAATTAAATAGCTTTTTCACCATGATTTTACTAAGTGTTCATCACTTATCAGAGTCTGATGTACAGTGAGGGTTTCTTTGTTTCTTGTTTTGAGCAAGTCCTATGATTTTGATTATTGATATAGTTTTTTTTAGTGTCTGGGAGGACTAGCTCTGCCTTATTACTTTTTCTCTTTGATAGTTCATAGATTTTCAAAACAAATTTCAGGCTTTGAATTCTTAGAAGCTTGCTCGAATATAAGTGGGAAATGCATTCATCTATATATTAACCAGGAAAGGGATTTAATTTTCCCATCAGTTACCAGATATGGCTTTGTTAATTTTTAAGTCTTTCTCCTTTTTTTGCCGTGTAACTTAACTGTTTTCTTTATAAGGCTCACCTATCCTGTGGCATGCTAATGAGGAATTCTTGTTCTGGCTTTGGTTGCTTTTGTGAAGAGCTGACTGCGCAGCTACATTGCGAGTGCAGCGGGTTGTGTCTCAGGTGCCCAATCCCAGCTGCTTCATGGGGTCTGTTAGGAGCTTGACTTTAGTTGAAAAAGACTGTCGGTGGTGATCGCCTTCTACATCCCTGGATGTGGGGGCTGAACAGACCCATGCGTACACACCAGGTCTGGGCTCTGCCACTCAGGCTGAACATCAGGAATGCGCAGCCAGCTGGCAGCTTGTCAAGGATTAAGAAAAAGAATTTCTGATTAATTCCCGATTTTTTTTTTTTTTGGCTGACTATGACTAGAATGTGTCTTAGTTCTGAATGAATATGTGATTCATAAAGTTAGTGTGTTTAACCGACATCATAGAAGGAGCCTTGTGAAATACCCACTGTTGCAGCAACCGAAGCCTATTCTGCCGTTTTACCCACTTATCCCATCTGCCCCTGGTGCCCATATGGGACACCATCAAAGCCACCCTCACCTCCCCCATCCCCATTTTGAGCACTGGTTTGTGTATTGGGTCTGCTCTTTGCTGACCGCATGGTTCCTTTCTGAGTGGTCTCTCAGTGAGCCTCAGTTGGCTTCAGGGAAATGGGAAAATATTTTCCTCATGAGTCTATTGGGAGGATAAATGAGCTTATAAAAGTGTACTTGCTAAAGGCGGTGAGGAATCCTGGATTGGATCCTTGAACAGGAAAGGAGCCTTAGTGGAAAAGCTGGCAAAACCCAAATAAAGTCTGGAGTCTGGTTAATAATAATGTATTAATTAATATTTTAGCTTTGACATATGTGCCATGATTATATAAGATGGTACTCTTACTGTAATCCCAGCACTTGGGAGGCTGAGGCAGGAGCATTGCAAGTTCAAGGCAGCCTGGGCTACAGAGCGAGACCCTATCTCAAAAAAAAAAAAAAAAAAAAAAGTAGTGCTATTAGGAAATTGAGTGAGGAGCGTGCTATCTTTTCAACTTTTCTATATGTCAAAAATTATTCCAAAATTAAAAAGTTTTTTTTTCAGAGAACCTATTTTGCAAGTGATAGTGTTACACAAATGTCAGGGAATTTTATTTCAAATATCTTTGTTTTTGCTAGATGATTAGGTTTAGTGAATGAGTACTTGTTGAGCAGACATTTATCAGATGCTATTGTGCTGAGTGCTGTGGACAGTGTAAGAGTATAAGGTAAGGCCTCCGCCCTCCAGTCTCTCAGTTGAAGACGTACCTCAGTGAGCTACCAACACCAGGGTGGCAGGGCTGTGGGGTGAGTAGCTGAGACCACAGGTGCCATGGCCTCTGCACAGAACAGTGGTCCCTGGGCTGCGGGGGGCTGGTGGGGGGGTGGCAGCAAGAACATGGGAAGTGGAAGTAGTGAAAAATGAGAAAAGCAAATTTCTTTTCACTCTCAAGATGGTGCAGGCTTTAGAGGAGACAAGGTGCACACATCAAATAATTAGGCTTAAAGGTTAGAGAATGTTGGCTGTTTTAAACCCAACTAACATGTAAAGCACAGCACTTCTCTGAGGCAGGTGAAATTGTAGCCCTTCATCTTTGACAGTCTGGTTTTTCTCTCAATTTGATGTCTTGTCATGCTTGAGTGTGGCACCCTGTCACTAGTTTACAGGGTGATGATGGGCCAGTGGCTAAGTATCTGTATCTAGTTTCTTCTGACTGTGGGTGGTGATGGGTGGCTTTGTCTCCGAGGTTCTCTCGAGCTCTCACTTTGTAAGAATATGTATAGACACTCATTTGTGGCTTAGGGATGGGCGCATTCTGGCAAACTCATCCGTGATTTCATTGTTGCGCAAACTCCGTAGGGTGAGCTTACACAAACCAAGATGGCTACAGTGTCACTAGACCCTGTAATCTTATGGGGCCACCGTCATATATGTAATCTGTCTTTGACCAGAACATCATTATTGTGGCATATGGCTGTATACGCACACACACACTGAGAGCAAAAGGTTGTCAGTGCAGACACAGGAGGCTCATTGATACTTGGTTTTCATATTTCTGTGTTTCTGTTATAGCTTGTGTCTAGATGTCCCCTAAAGCCTCATACAGTCATGGGTGGGGCTTTTCAGAGGTGGCTGGATCTGGAGTGTGTGATGCTGGGATTAAGGGTGTGAGTGCTACCCCGCCTTAAGGGTGGTAACCACTTGTCACTTGTTGCTTATTACTGCTGCTGCTTATCTTTTGCTGCCCTGTTTTGCCATGGATTGTTTCTCTTCTGCCATGCCACCCCACCTTGGAGCCAGCCAACCATGAACTAAAATCTCTACAAATGGTGAGCTAAATAAAACTTTTCTCCTTTAACTTTGGGTATTGGGTATTTTGTCTCAGCAATGAGAAAAGAAACTAAGATAGAACTTGGTACCAGAGAAGCAGGGTTGTTACTATGATGGTACCTGACCGTGTGGTTTAGGAGACTTTGGAACTGGCTTGTGGGAGGAGTTTGGAAAGTTTTGGAGATGCCAGCTGAACAAACAGCCCTGGAATGCCCTAAGCTGTACTTGATGGGAGATTCTGGTCAGAGCTCAGAAGATCAGAATGCTGATAGAAATGCTGCCAGTAAAGACCGGGCTCAGGAGGTTTCTGCTAGAAAGGACTGCATTGACTGTGGGACCCAAGACAATGTGTGTTATGCCTTGGCAGAAAGTTTGTCTGCATTTTGCTCATGTCCAGAGCCTTTGCCTGAGAATGAGATTAAAGTACGTGGACTAATTAATCTGACAGAAGAAATTTCAAGGCAGTCTAATGTTGAGGCTGTGGCATGACTACTGTTGGGGACTTTTAGCCAGATCTATGTTGAGCATCAAGAGTAAAGAACCCAGCAGAATGATTTAAAACGTTTTGAGTTTGGCCAGAAAAGAAGGTCCAGTAAAGTTGCGGCCTACACAGATAGAACAGAGGAGAAATTGGTTACTGAAAAGACTAGCAAGGAAAAGCCAAGTATTTCAGAAGAGGACAATAGATGGGCTCATTCAGGGTGGTATGGCTGTAGACAGAATAGGACAATAGAAAAGATGGCTTGAGGACATCACAAGAACCAGCAGGGCTCCACCCTTTACAGCCTCAAAATTGCAAAAGTAAAAGACTTTGCTTTGAGATTAGAGTCCCAGAGCACCGTGTTCCAGAATGGCAGTGGCCTAGGGAAGTTGTTCCTTGGGATTTGGCTCATAGGCATTCGACCACTACAGCCAAGAGAGAAGGAAGTCTGGCTATTGTTCCAGCTGGTAGCAGACCTTCGCATCATCCATGTGCTGGTTTTAGGTGCATGCAGAATGCAAGAGTTGTGGGGTCAGGAAGGCTTCCACCCAGATTTCAGAAGAAGGCCTGGGAGGCCAGGCAGTGTGCCCTTGAGAGGACACCACTTGGTACCAAATTTTGTCTTAGTTACTTTTCTTGTTGTGGAGACAAAATACCAGACACCCAAAGTTAAAGGAGGAAAGGTTTATTTAGCTCCTCTGTGGTAGAGATTTCAGTTTGTAGAGATCTCAGTTCATAGTTGGCTGGCTCCAAGGCAGCATGGCGTGGCAGAGGGACATCACAGAGTAGAAACAGTTCATGGCAGGCAGAAGGCAGAAAGGCAGCAAACAGCAAGCTATAAGCAACAGATTTTTTCTGTCTCTTTATATTGTATCCAGGCTACCTGCCTATAGGGGCAGGACTAATTCAGTAATCACACATCCTTAATCCCAGCAGCACACGTTCTAGATCCTGCACCTCTGAAAAGCCCCATCTATACTGCATGAAGCTTTGGGAGGACATCTAGAAACAACCCATAACAGTTTCCAAATCTGAATTCAAGGTGTGGCACAGAACCCTTACCCAGATGAGCTTCTCTGGTAAATCACAGGCCCATGCATGAGCCCAGGACAGATGTGGTCCTGTTGGGAGCCCTTTAACTAGATTAGCAGCTGTGCAAGCAATCATTTCTGAAGAGTGTCGATTGGAGGCGCTTCTCCACTGGTGTGCCCTGGGGCTCTGCTTTGGTTCTTTTCTCAGTCAACAATTTCATAAAAATTACTTCAATAATAGTACATATACATTATGAAAATTTTAAAAATATAAAAGCTTAAACAGCATAAAGAATGCCTTTTTACTATTTAGCCGATCTCTAGTTTCCTCCCCAGAGGCAGCTGTTACTGTGTGTGTTATTCTTCCAAAGATATTCTTGACCATACAAGCACATACGTGAATATACACACGTGCACACATTTCCACACAAAAAATGATAACATAATATGTGCAGTGTTTGGCACCTTCCCACTTCATAGGTATTTTGCAGTTTTTCAGTAGAATTTGAAGTTAATTTAAGAGCTTTTCTCCCTGCTGTCCTCCTACTAATCCTACTAGAACGTGGAGAATTTTAGTATCTATAAGAACACCACAGTAGAAATACCTTAAGTATGCTTAAATATAATACTTAATACTTTTTAAACAAAACTTTATCTTTAGAAGTGTCAGGAAATCAACTCATTGTTTTGAAATCTGATAAATAAGGGGAAAGAGTCAAGCATTTCTCCTGGCCTTTCCTTCACAATTTGAACCTCAGGGTAGCCAAATAGTAAATAAAAGACATTTCCTTACTATAGAAGTATCCCAACAAATATGTGAAGATAGAATGATAGAATTAGAATATCACTATTTTGCAAATGCCAATAAATTAATTTTTTAAATCTAGTTCTGAACTTTATTTATTTAACTGACATCTGCCTATTCATGCACCAGCACTATGCTGTTTTGTTGTAACTTTATGTTTTAATACTTTAGAGAACAGTCTGCCCCCCACAGCTTTAGACTTTTCATGGTTATTCTTATAAATTTAGCTTTCTTTATAAAATTTAGAATGAATTTATCTGACTTTGAAAAAAGTCGTGCTGTGATTTTTTTTTATAAAATTGGAATTAAGTAAAATTTACAGATTTGCATAAAGAGAATGACCATCTGTTGTGTGTTACTAGCTTGGCTGAGATAGAATAAGGAATACAAATGCAAAGTCTTGCATTTATGTTGGGGAAACATTTTTGCACAAGATTTAGTCATCCATTAAACAATTAATTTAGCGTATGTGCCAGGCAGCATTTATACTGGGAAGGAAGCAAGTGAATCCATCAGGGCAATTCCCAGCCTCCAGCTCTTGGGCATTTGTTAGCATCAAGCTGGGGCCACATCATGTGAAGACCTTCGAGTTGCCGCTCTCCACCAGTCTCGTGTTAGTCAGTAAGATCCGGTGGTTGCTCAGAATTGTCCTCATCTTGGGTCACATTAAAGGATGTGTGCAAAGAGGAAGCAGTGGGGAGTGAGTGAGTGATTTAGGCCCTGGAGGCAGAAAGCAGGGTGTGAACTGAATGCTCGGTGACCTTGGCAGGCTGTTTAACCTCTGATTTTTGGTTTCCTCAGTGGAAACCAGGGGCAGTCCATCAATGGTGCCTAACTTATGGAGTTGTATGTGAAGCTTTAAAAGAGACAATTGAAAGTGCTTTGGTCCTTACTAGGCACACACCCCACTGTTGTGTAAATGTTAACTAGTCTCATTTAAATTGGTAATCTGACTCTCTGCTGATCTGATGGCATCTAATTTCCTATGTTCCATTCCTGATTTCATGATTTAGGAGAGGAGGTAGAAGTAGTTATCTATGAGAACTGCCCTTGGTAAGGACATGGTGGGCTAGAAACATTGAAGAAATAGTAGGCCTTCTTACTGGAAAAGAGAAGACTAATGAGAAACAGAAAATACACCAGATACTTACTTTGCATTGCTATGGGCGTGGGAGACTCAGACCAGCTAGTGGAATTCATCTTAACATAAGAAAAAAACTTTCTTGCAAGTCCATCTGCTCAGCAATGGACTGTAGTCAGTGCCCTGGCAGAAGGAATGTTGGAGAAGAAACTTGGGTAGCTATTTGTTAGGGAAACTACAAAACGGATTTCTGAATTAGGAAGGGGATGCTAAATGCTGACTAAGGCGTTTTTGGATGAAATTCGAATATAAGTATACACATATGCAATCACATATGTAAAAAATTCTCTGCATATGGCTCATCCATTTTCAAAGAATCACAAGTCTTTGAAACCTTGTTTGATCCTTTTTTGAGTTAGAGGATATTGCAATGCCTTGTGGACATAAGTGATCATCAAAAATGTGAAGAGATGGTGAAATAAGAATTGGGAAATAGGAGAACTAGTAAGCTTATTTCACTCTGTTTCTTTATCCATTGTTACCTTGGAGACGAGTCCTTAGCTTTTGGATCCCTTCTTTTTTTTTTTTTTTTTTTTGTGGGTACCGGGGGGTCGACCTCAGGACCTCGTGCACCAGCAGGCACCCGTGCCACTGAGCGATATCACCGGCCCCTTTTTCGTATGTGGGTTCCGGGAGTCGAACTCGGGCCCTCGCGCTTGCCAGGCAGGCGCTTAAGCCGCTGAGCCATCTCACCGGCCCATGGATCCCTTCTTTTTCATCTAGAGCTTCAATACCTGCTTCTTCCTTTGAGCATGAATCTCTAAAAGAATAAGCACACTATTGGAAGTTTTCTGCCACTAGTGTGTGTGAAGTTTTTTGAAGGGAAATGTTATTTGTGTCTAATAGACAGATGACAAATTTAAAGAAAAAGATGTGACCCTACAAACTTGGCGTTGGCTTTACTCTGTTTACTACCATGTTTCCCTTTTACCCTCATCTTTAGTACTACTATTTTTTTTTTTTTTGTGGGTACCGGGGGGTCGACCTCAGGACCTTGCGCGCCAGAAGGCGCCCGTGCCGCTGAGCGATATCACCGGCCCCTTTTTCGTATGTGGGCTCCGGGAGTCGAACTCGGGCCCTCGCGCTTGCAGGGCAGGCGCTTAAGCCACTGAGCCATCTCACCGGCCCCCTAGTACTACTCTTTAATCAATAAATGTAACCATGGAAACCATAGAAAACTCTTAATAAAGTTATAGAAGAGATAGTATTTAATATATTTATTTGAGATTCATTTCCCAATTTCCTTTATGCAGGGATTACTCACTTGCTATAATTTTCTAAGTTATGTTTTGTGAAATTTTTTCTATTGCCCGATACACGTAGGGTAACAGTGTAGATACGGTGTTAGCACATAAATTGAACCTCATAAGTGTAAACAAAATTCATATTCGTAGTTGATCGTCAGAGTATGGTTTGTGCATTTGCAGTGAATAGTGAATCCACTGCAGCCACTGATCCTGAAGAACCTTCTGTTGTTGGTGTGACGTCCCCACCTGCCTCAGCCTTGAGTGTGACCCCCAACCCCAGCACGACATCTCTTCCTGCTTCGGCCACACCAGTTGAAGGAGAGGAGCCCAGCACTTCGGGCACACAGCAGCTCCCCACGCCTACCCCGGCCCCCGATGCTCTGCCTGCTGGGTGAGTAGCCTTCTGTCCTGCAGCGGCATGTTCCTCTCAAAGACTGAGCCTCCTTTAGCAGGTTCGAAACAACGTAATTATTTATCACCTAGCCGGGAGTAGTCCCTGGGGAGCCCGCCATGCACAGAAACAAGGGAGGTGTGGAGAACTGCTTGTTCTGCATAAATCTTAAAAAGCCTCTAAATCATCTGGGCAGAATCAATGCTACCTTATGGCATGACTTGAACAGCTTCACTGAAAGAGAGTGGCTTCTGTGGAACAAGGAGCTCATTTTGCCTTCCTGAATTGTGGGAGAGGGTGTTCCCAAACCTATGGCACGTGTGCCGCAGTGGGCTGTTTGTATCATTGAAATCTCTAAAAGGTTTGCCATTGCTGGCCTATATCCTGCCTAGAAAACGGCATTTCTACCCTGAATATTATCTTAACAGCCTATGGAGGACTTGGTCTTGGGATGCTGAATATTATCGTGTGTTATTCCTATAGCAGGGGCTGTTGTTAACTTGGACTCCTACTTTTCTTGCCACCCCTTATTTTGGAATGAAATCTGATGTGAAAACCTTGGATGAGAATATGATCCATGAAAATTAAAGGAAGTTCAAGTTTGCCTTTATAGTAAGTGGAGATTAAGAGAAGGGACTTGGAAATCAAACAGATCTGGAATTGAACTTCCCTTTACACCCCACCTATGTGACTGACATTGGCCAAGTGACTTGCAGGTTGGTAGGGTGGACGTAATAAGCATACACATCTCCCTGGGAAGCTAAGGGACTCAAATAGATGGGTATGTGAAGCACTTTCCTAGTGATGGACATTATACCTGGTGAGTGATATTTGTGAAGTGATTGTCAAGGAATCATAGAGGAAGAGAATGCCTCTGGCTGGGGAAACAGTCTTATCTCAGCAGCTAGTCCGGGCTAGTCCTGGTGTCCATCCTTGTTACTTGTTTGGTATGGAAGAAACCAGTGTTCACGTCCCCAAGTCACTGGTGACCCGGCTGAAGTTGCCTTGGTGGTAGTTTGTGTCCTCTGAGCCCTTATAATTCATAAAGGAGAAAGGAAGGCTGTACGGTCTCTTGCTTGATGTATAATGTGCTGTATTGTTCTGAAAGCCACTTTTGAAAACCCAATTGTTAAAAATCCTAAATCTGAAGACATGCTATTTTTAATGCATACAGTTGGTATGCTAACTCCTATCTGTTTATAAAGTGTGTTGACCAAATGAAAAATTTTGCAGATAATTCGTAATACCCCAAACCTGGAGAGAATTGGGGTCGTTGAGAGGTAGCGCTGAAAACTCTTTGTCAAGTTTTTGATTTTGTGAAAAGATTATTAACCAATTGCTTGTGTTTTAACTACTCTCTACAGAGATTTCTTTTCTCTTTTGTATGTGGTGCAGAATACTCGAAAGACCTTTGTTTGGTTTGTAATTTCAAATCTGTATGCTATAATTTTGGGGGAACAGTGCAGAGTCATTCTGGCAGAAAGGAGGGAAAATGGCCGCCTGTTTCCCCAGTGAGCTGTTTGTTTTCTTTCCACTGAGCAAATGCCTGGAAGGCCGGCCTCACTCCTGTGTCAGTCACAGGCAATTAGGGCTAATGGCTCACCATGTCTTTATGTAGGGCGTGTGTGAGGGTTACTGTTCTCTGGGATTGGGCACTTCCTGTTTCCAGGCAGCTGGAAAACTCCAGGCTCTGAAAACGCTCTTTATTCTTCTCTGGCGGACTGAGTGGCCCAGGGAAGCCGATTCCCCTCCCTCATACGGCCAGAGACTGAAACACTTTTCTGAGGCTGAGTTTGAGCATCATCTTTTCCTTGGAGCTTGTAGAATGTGACAAGGCCCTGTGGGGGTCTGAGGTGCCTAGCATCCACTTGAACGTGAATGATGGCCCAGAGAAGGGTATGAGAGTCCCGGTCTTCCAGCCCCGAAGGGCTTCTCAGTGTCCATCCCTAAGATGACGACGAATCTTCAGTACTTCGAAGACTGTCTCGAACAGCTACCTAACTGGAGGTGGCCGCCAGCACCGCCGTGTACTGTAGTGAAGACAGCAGGCTTGCTGTTGACTCTTCTGTGTTGGAAGCCAGAATGGGCATGGTTTCTCCAGCGGCCCTTCCAATTCGTAGACCTGCTATCCTCATTCTCCCCAGTTTATTTACAAGTTTAAGAGATCCAGATGAGGCAGATTACTAATTTATTCTTGGTATCCTGACTTTAGGAGTTTGGGACCAATGAGAGCACGAACTCTGTCATCCTAATTCAAATACCAACAGAAGGCATGTTGTGGCAGAGGGGTTGGAGTGCCACCGCACAGCGCATGCACCCTCTTGAATTTGCATTTGATTGCCTTTGTCTTTCTGGAGGATATATAACTGTAGCATCTAAATTGATCATCTACTAGTACCCAAGTTATAGACCAAAGATTTTCCATGATCCATTTTTTCATTAAACAAATGTTTGTTACTATGGTCACTCTGCATTCTCCCCCTGGTCACCTTGTCTCTTCCCTTGGCTTCCTTTGCGATTTGATGCCAACTCCCCTTTCTGTATCTCAAACCCATTTTTCCATATGGCTGTCTTAACCCAGCCTGTGTAAAACAGAGTTCATTATCCTGCCAACCCCGGGCTGGCTAGAATCTGGCCTTCCTCCTCATAATGGTGCCACTGTTCCCCAGGCAACAATCAGGCCATCCATCTTTCACTTCTTCCTGACAGCCATCTGTCATCAAGCCTTGCCGCTGGTCTCTGGACTGTGCTTGCATCTCCCCTTGCTTCTCCTTAGCATATATCACAAGTGTAATGTTAATAATGATTGACTGAGTGGCTGTCTCCTCTTCCATTCTCTAAGTTCCAATACAGGGATCGTGTCTTTCTTATTTACCACTGTATACCCAGCACGTAGCACAGTGCCTGGCACAGAGTGGTATTCCGGGAAGTTGTGACATGAAATAATGTTTCTATTTCTTAAATAATTCTCCAGTCTGCCCACTTGGTGATGTGCTTGTATCGTATCTCAGACTGATAACTGTTCTTGCCCTTCCAATTTATTTTAACCCTTTTTTTTTTAAATACTATACTAGGGATTGAACTAAGAGCCTTCACACAAAGCTACATCCCCACTCCTTTTAAAAAATTTTTTTTATTTTGGGAGGTCTTCACAAGTCACTAAGTTGCCCTGGGTGGGCTCGAACTTGCTGTCATCCTGCCTCAGCCTCCCAAAGTGCTGGGATCACTGGTGTGTGCTATTGCACCCAGCTATTTTAATCTTTTAAAATAAAACTCTGGTCATGACCTTTCACCACTTGGAATGCTACAGTGGCTTCCTACTGTCTTTATGGATAAATTCCCAGAACCTTAATCAAGCCATAAGCCCCACCTGATATGACCTCACCTTGCCCTCCAGCCTTCCATGGAAGTCACTCTCCAGCTCTCTAAGCTCCAGCCGTATTAATTTGCTTCATTTGACAGATGTACCACCCTGAGACTGAAGACCCTTCTCCGCACTGGTTGCCCTTTCTGAAAGCTTTCTCAACATTTTATCCATTAATTCTTGTGCATCTTCAAGGCATAACTGAATCAGAAATTCTGGGAATCCTTCCCTGGCTGTCAGAGTGAAACCACCACACGTCTGTCTGTAACTCTTCTCACACTTGGAGCTGCTTGTTTGTGTCTCCTCCCCACCGGGCTATGAATGCCAAGATGGCAGGAGGTTGGCACAAAGTGGGCCCCATGACATATTTGTAATGAATAAATGAATACATTTAAAAGCTATCTTTTCCCCCCTTTCCTCCACTTGAATGAATGCTTCCTGCTTCTCTGATCCCTCAAAGAAAGAGCAACTGTGACAAGAGTATTGTGTTTTCCTTCTAAGAGCAAGAAAGTTGAGCCCGATGGCTGTCATTCACTGGGTTGATGGGTTTTGGGCTCAAATCCATGTCTCTCATGGATCAGAACGCTCTTCTCTGGTCCCAAAGGACCCTCGGGCACTGACACATGCTGTGGAGCATGGCCTGTCTTTGCTAAGGCATTTCAGAGCCAAACTAGATTGTTTTCTAAGGCCTCTAGCTGACTCCATCTGGTTCCAGCTCTCTCTTCTCAACTCTTCAGTGTCCTTTATTGAGTAATGGGAACAAGGCTTACTTGGGGATCCTGTGGGTCTGGTTTTCAGGTTGCTATATTTCCCTTCTGATTTGCAGCAGAGAGCACTCTGGTCCTGAAGTGGTCACATACATCTGTATGTCTCAAGGCCTGAAGGCTCCTGAAGCCTGGGCTGCATAAGTCCCACTGCAGCGCACCCCATTCCTCTTCTCCCCATCTCTACACCCTCCTGTGTTCTGTAGCTGTTAACTTAATTAGTGCGAAAAAGCCACTGGGAGGGTCTGAGGTTTCCACGTTGCAAATGTCTGTTAAAGGAGGGGAGTTGAGGAGGCTGTGGGATAGTGGTCCAGGCAGGGGGCAGTGGGAAGCGAGGCCACTTTGGTCAGCTGGCCCTGCATCTGGTTTTTGTCAGCACTGAGCCCACTCTGGGGTCCGAATGCTCATTAACAGACCATATGTACAAGGCTTCGATAAACTCCAAGTGTGCTTGGTTTCTGGGCTCCTTGCTTCCCTCGCACACAGAGGCACATTATTTCACCCTGGCAGCCAACACACTGCTGCGGTTTCTTACATAAGGGAGGGCGTTGTGTTTGACTGCCGATTTCCCTCAGCCCTGCCATCTCACACCGTCCCTTTCTCCCGCAGTCATTGGCTGTCCTGTTTCCTGCCTCAGAGCAGAATTTGATCGAGGAGGGGTATTTTCTAGATCTTTTGGCTTTGCCATCTCCCCTGCCCCCACACTCAATCTTAGAGACCCAGAGGTACTTTGTGGAGGTGGTCCTGGAGACACCATCAAGGACGACAGCCTTGTCACAGTTGTCTGGTGTTTTGTTTGCGGAGACTCTAAGAGCTGTTGGAATTTGGAGCGTCTCTGCTAAGCTATAAACCAGCCGCTGCCATTGGGTTTCTTTCCAAGCTCAATTTTGGTGGTAGCCAGAGCCTTACCCAAGGATTTCTAAAACAGCGTTTCTCCAACTGTGAAAAACCCATCCTTTTTTCTTTTTTTTTTTTTTTGCTAGTGTTACTGTTGTTTTGTTTTGTTTTATTTTTAGATTTTCAGTCTGTTGTGAATCCATACTTTTGTTCTGTCTCCATCCCCCACCCCCACCCCCAATTCTGGGGATTGAACCTAAGGCCTTTGCACCGAGCTACATCCCCAGGCCTTTTTATTTTTTATTTTGAGACAGGGTCTTACTAAGTTGCCAGGTTGCCCAAGCTAGGCTTAAACTGTCAATCCTCCTGCCTCAGCCTCCCAGAGTGCTGGGATTATGGGTACTTTTGTTCTGCACTCTGTTCAAAGGATGCCATTACTGATCATATATTTGGATGTGGTAGTGTCAGAGGCACCAAAGTTTCTAAAGCTGAGAAGCTTTTATACTTTTCTGGTTGTAAAACTCTTGAACAGTTTGAGCTGTGGACCATACTTTGAGTAGCTCTGGATTAAAGGATTGTATATGCCTTTCCCCCAGCTTCTTTTATTGCTGAATATGGCTTAGTTCTGGGCTCTGTAAGGATTATTACATGTGTAGGTGATGCCCAATCTTGTGTATTCTGCCTCCCCTCTTCATCTCAGAACATAAGCTTCATTTCCAAGCCTCGCCAGCAGCTGGGCAATGAGGTGTTCTTGCTGTGCTGCCTGTGTGTATGTGATTGTGCACAACCATGAATGTTCACCTTTACTGTGCTTTCTTGAGAGTTGCAAGAGCAGGGATTATCATGTCCATTTTTGCGTCCTCAGCTCCTCACACAGTATTTGGCTTCCAGAGCAATGTAGTGATAAGTGTTTGTTGAGTGAATGGATAGGTGATTTCACTTTATTTGCCCTTAAAATTTTAATTTCTTTTTTGATCTTATTATAAAAGTCTGTGGATGGAAAATTAGAAAAGGAGTGGGGGAAATGAGCAACAACAATGGTAGCAACAATACACACCCACCTAGATTTAACCGTTGGTGTTTTTTATGCATCTTGTGTGTGTTTTTTCCTGACTGTGGATAATAGCTACCATGTGTTATCAGCATTTACCGTGTTCTGGGAACCGCTAAGATTCGTGCATGGCATATTTCACACAGTCTTCACAACATTGTGAGCTCTTGCAGAAGAGGAAAATCTAAGGAATTTGCCAGAGGCCACATAAACAGACATATATACCCTTAAACACACAGCTACCAAAATTCTATAATCTTACAGAATGTGCTTTTAAAATTTATTTATGTGTATTATAAAATGTTTTTATTATGCAGATAAGAATGGTGAATAATAAAAGAAATTCCTGTGGGCTTACCAGCCAGCTTTATCAAATGTCCACATTATGCTGCATTTGCTGGAGAACTCCTCCCTTTTTTTTTTTTTTTTTTCTTTTTTTTTTAACCCCTTGATGAATAAGACTTTACCAGTACATTGCAAATCCTGTGAGCTCCTCTGTGATCCCATTCCCTGTGAGCAGGATACCTGGAACTGGGAACATCCATTTAACCTGCTTGTGATATTTTGTTGTAAAACTGTATGCATTCTCTTGTTTCATTATACTTTCAGACAACGCCGCAATGAGGTTTTTCTGTGTGCGCCCTTTTTGTGTACCTGTTTGTTTCTTTAAGATGTGTGATGGAACTGGGTGAAGTTCTCCAATGTTAGTAGGTAACTGTCAAATTACTTGTCTCAAGTAGCTCCCCAGTTCAGATGCCTTTGAGCACGCATGAGCATTCTGCTAAAACTTAGCATTGTCAGATTTTTTTCCCCTCCAGAACCGGGGATTGAATCAAGAGCCTTCACATGAGCTACATCCTTAGCCCCCACCCCTCTTTTTTTGACTTTGGGTCTTGCTAAATTGCCCCGGATGGGCTCTAACTTGGGACCTCCTGTCTTAGCCTCCCAGAGTGCTGGGGTTGTAAGTGTGGACACCATACCTGGCCAGATTTTTTCATTTGGGTCAGTCTCATGAGTGTGAATGGTTTTTGTGATTTTAGTTTGAATTTCCTTGATTTAGCATTGATATTGAGCCTCTATTTTATTTTTTTGTTGTTGTTCTTTAGTTTCCTTTTTTGTAATTGCCATTTCGTATATTTTTGTCCATTTTTGTGTCTGGCTATGTGTGTTTTTCTCTTTAATATGCAGAATTCTTAATATATGCTGGATACTAGTCACTTCTCAATTATATGCATTGCACATATATTCTCCCAGTCTGTAGCTTGTCTTTTCACTTTGTTTATGGTGCCTTTTAGTGGACAGGAGTATAAAATTTAAAATAGCCAAGTTTTTCATGTGCCTTTTGCCTAAAATTATTCCTAATTCTGAAGTTGTAAATATTTTACACACATACAGACACCTTATTCTTTATTGATCTTAATATGGACATTATTTCACATTTAACTTTTTAAAAATGAGGATATGATTTACAACCATTGGCATGACATTGTTTATTTTATTTTATCTTATATTTTTTTTAATGGTAGCAAAGTTTATTTGAAAAAGTAAAAGTGAAGGGTGAGGGAGAAATTGGCTCTGCAGAGCAAGCCTGGGCTGAGCTTGGGCAGAGCAGAGTAGAAGAGGAAAAAAAAAGAACACCATAGAGGAAGCAGGGGGGGTATTGTCAGGAAAGCCCCTATAGCTACCACTGTTTAATTAGCATGTCTTTTTTTTTCTTAATGGACTGTTAAACAGTTGAACAATCAGTGGCATTTTAGATTTAATGAAAACAGCATATTTACATGAAAATACTTTTTTTTTTTTTTTTTTTTTGTGGGTACCGGGGGTCGACCTCAGGACCTTGCACACCAGCAGGTGCCCGTGCTGCTGAGCGATATCACCAGCCCCTTTTTTCGTATGTGGGTTCCAGGAGTCGAACTCGGGCCCTCACGCTTGCCAGGCAGGCGCTTACGCCGCTGAGCCATCTCACCAGCCCGATTTTTATTATTTTAAGCATGTTATTTATTAACGTTTTCCCATCCAATATATTATAAATATTTGGACAAGTCAGTATTCATCTACAATGTTAATTTCAATGAATGAGTATCCATTTCTAAAATAACAATTTATTAATCCTCCAGTTGGGGGGCAGTTTGGTTGTTTCTGATTTTTCTGCAACTGCTATGATGTGCCATAATAAATGCACTTACGGCAAAATCTTGGGCACACAATTATTTCCTTAGGATATATTCTAAAGTAGAGATGATAAAGGGTATTCATATGGTACGGGATTTTTGTTTGTTTGTTTGTTTGGGTACCAACAATTAAACTCAGGACCTCACGCTTGCCAGGCTGCACCACTGAGCTAAATCCTCATCCCCTGATAAGGGTTTTTGACTAAGTTGCTAAATTACCCTTTGGAAAGCGCTCCCAACCCACCATTTTGAGAGTGACTTTACCTACATTGCCAACATTTTATCTAAAAAAAAGTTAAAAAAATATTTTTTATAGACACCTACCTTAGTTACTTTTCGTATAGCTGAGATAAAATACCTGACACCCAAAGTTAAAGGAGGAGAGGTTTATTAAGCTCATAGTTTGTAGAGGTTTTAGTTCATGGTTGGCTGGCTCCAAGGCAGTGTGGCATGGCAGAAGGCAGCAAAATGGCGAAGTAGCAAGCAGCAAACAGCAAGTGACAAATGGCAAGTGGAGACAGCAGTAGCCCTCTTTCTGTCCCTTAAATCCTATCCTGGCTACCCACCCTTAGGGCAGGTAGCACTCATATCCTTAATCCTAGCATCTCACCATGAATTGATCCCAGCATCACATCCTTGATCTCAGCACTACACACCCTAGATCCAGCTGCCTCTGGAAGGCCCCACCTATGACCGCATGAGGTTTTGGGGGGACATCTAGACATAAGCCATAACAATACCATATCCAAGAATTGTCTTTCTTCTCTGTGAAGACATCTACTTGAAAGTTGCCAACTTCCACTGAAGAGCTTTGGGACCTTCTCAAGGCAAGAAGAAAAAAGACTAAAGTAGAAGGAAAAGAAAACCAGGTTTAATTGAGGAGCCTCGGTATCATGCTGCCCTCCTGGGCTGAGGGCATACAGTGCTGGTTGATGGTCATTATTAAAAAGAGGTTGTCGATGTAGAGGCTGGTTCAGTATGGCAGGAAAGGTCTTGGAGGAAAGGACTGAGCTTAACACATTTCCTACCAGTTTACAAGGACCTGATGAAGCCATGGGAATGGAGCAGGAGATCTCTCCCCTCGCACAGACTTCTGACTCACCAGACAGCCTGAAAACATCCCTATGGAGGAAACAAATCTTACGACTCACCTGGAAGTGGCCGAAACTTGGGGAAGAGTAGGACTTGGTGCTGAGGTATCTGTAATAGGAACACAGACTAAGAACACATGAATTTCGTGTAGTTTTTGCCCATGGAGAGTTGGAATTCTACATAGGCAGCTTGAGGAATGCTTGAATACTTTCAGTATATTCTTGTAAAGCTCAGTTTTTGTCTGAATACCAGCAAGACATCTTTTCTTTAGGGCGTGTAAGGTTCTGGCATGGCTTTGTTTTCTTTCTTTTTTCTGATGATTTTTTTTTTTTTTTTTTTTTTTGAGACAGCATCTCATTGTGCAGTTTAGGCTGGGCTTGAACTCACTGTGTGGCTCAGGCTGGCCTCAAACTTACAGCGATCCTTCTGCCTCAGCCTCCCAAGTGCTGGGATGACAGGCATGTGCTACCACGCCTGGACTAACCTTTAACCTTTTAAGGATGGCAATTGTGGGGAGATTGGGATGTGAAGGTGGAAGATATACAGTGGAATAAAGGGTATCCATAGGAACAAAGATAATTCAAGTAAAAGAAAAATTGTATGAGATTAATTGCAATTGGAAACTACTTTTTAAGTACTTCCAAATACAGAGACCCCGTGCAGCCCATGGTCCCTCTGAATGCTGCTCACTGAAGGTCAAGGAGCAATGTGTGGGGTGGGAACCTAAAGCAAACCCAATCCTTTGAATACTGTTCCGAGGGCATCAAAGAAAGCCATTCAGCAGGAGCAGCTGTGGCCCACGTGAGCAAGATGCAGTGCTGAGTGAGACCTGCGGACGGTTGGATTGGAAAGCCTTTTAGTCTCAGTGTGAAGATGCTCATGAGGGACAGACCTGAGCCCTGACAGGGGTGTGCTGATGAAGTCAATGCCCGTGTCCCTTTCTTGGCATGAGGACAAGACAATGGGAAGGCTTAACCTGTGTGGGCCAGCAGTTACCAAAGGAAAGTGAGAATCAGGAGGCTCATTCGGCCGCTGTCAGAATTGTCTGACTGTGCTGCGTGGAGGAAGGGAAGAGATTTGTACGATTCATGAACAGCTGGGCAGGTGAGGGAGGAGAGTTCTCTAGGAAAGGGAGGCAGGCGGGTCAGGGATCAGGGGGACCCATACGGACATTTGATCTGAGCAGGAGTCCAATTTTAAAAGGAAAAACATAAATATGAAAAAAAGGCAATAGAAGAAAGGTCTTGTTCCTCTGGTAACCATTTTTCTAGCTAAGCCAATTGAGAGGGCTCATAGAAGGATACTGCTCCTTGCTGGGCAGTGGTGGGCCCTGCAAGAGGGACTTTCACTTCTAGGATCAGCAGTGATCAAAGATAGAAGGGGCGTCTCTTGTCTGGGCCTGTGTGCTTGAAAGAGCTGCTGAAATTGTGGACTATAAGGGGAGAAGGCGAACATCAATTTTATTCCTGGTGGTATATGGGGAATACCACCGTGTCAGTTAGAGTCCTTTGGAATTGAAAGTATTATCCTATCTTTAAGTGAAAACATTAGCGTGTAATAAAACCAGAGTTCTCCCTTTGTCTCAATAAAATGTAAATGAAGTCAAAAGTAGACACTACTTATAAACTGAAAATTATAACAAAAGAATTTTTGGAATAAAAGAAAAATGTGTTCAGTTTTTTACCCCTCTTAATTTCTAATTGCTACAACAGATATTTTGTCTGTATAAAAGGAGCATTCTGTCCAAATATTATGGGTAGTTTCCAAATAGTGACTGAAAAATGAGTGTCATTGGGGCTTTCGAGCCGTAAAACTGCCCAAAGGAGCCCCGTGTTCAAGGAAAGCAGGGAGTTAGCTAACTTCAGAGAGAAGGCTGGCTCAATCTCAGATTCTTTCACTGTACCAGGAGCAAACATTGGCTGCTGTCATTGTCTGTAGGAGCTTCTATTTTTCAGTACTTACTCTAAAGCCAATATTTTTCTCAGTTCCCAATTTGGATGAAGGAAGAGGGCATCACATTTGCTCCTATTACTGCACAGGCAGAAAGCGTGAGGGTTGCAGTGTGAAGCCGCCATAGGAGCGCCCGCTGTCCTCGCTGAGGAGTCCCTGCCACGTCCCCATAGACAGGAGGCAGCCTCCAGCGCTGGCAGTGTTTGTTCCTCTTCTGTCTTTAATTTTGAAGAGCATCCAGGAGGAGATCTTCTCCCAATCTGTGTTTTCTTTTTTCTGATATTGGGAATTGAAGTCACAACCTCATGCTTCCCAGGCAGGCACTGTGCTGCTGAGCTATATCCCTGGCGCCAATCTGTGTTTTCATCTGGCCACTTTTGCCAGAATATTCTGCCCTTTTAATGAATCTAAATTAAAATATTGAATGGAGCCTGAGGATCTTCCTTGTGCTGTGGAAGAAAGCCGAGTTCCTAGGTCAGATCCCCAGGGTTCTGTTCAGTCAGAGCATGAGCAAGAAGACCCAGGAGAGAAATGGCCCTTGTGTATTTTCGAGGCGTTGGTACTGTTAAATAAATAGTTAGTAGACAGCCTGACATTGTCTCACACTTTGAGTTTCTCTATACTAAATCGCGTGTTACCTTAGTATACAAACCAACTGAAACATAATTTAGGAGTACATATGCATACTATATATTTTCTTGTAACAGATATTCGGGTTTCAGCCAATCACAGATGGCCAGCTGATCAGCTCATATCCAGATAAGGCAGAAGCCCGCTGCTCACGCTGCTGGGCAAACTCCCTGAACCCCTCCTGGTTCTGAGCGCTGTCTGATGCATGAATTGTTCTTTGTTTGGATAAATTCTCTTACATCAAATTTGTCTGATGTTTTTAACAGTAGTGCTCTGGCCCTCAACCTAGTCGTTGACTGTGTGTGTGTGTGTGTGACCGTGTGTGTGACCACCAGACATCGCACTCCCTGGGGCCCACCTCCTTACGATGGCAAATGTGACCTCCTTCCAGTGGACTCTGCCCGAGAGGAGGGCCGTGATTAAGGTGATCCTGGAGGGCTCCCTCAGTGCTGGTGTTCGGGACACTTGTTTCACTTAGAGACCAGGACAGGGAAGACACCTGGTCTGCCGTGTAGTAAGCTCCCTGTAAATCCCAGCTCACCTTCCTCTTCCTCCCTTTCTTCCTTTGAGCAAGATGTGTAAAACCCATGGGCTTAGGAGGCAGAGCTGTTTGAACCCCACCCAAGGGTGACTTGGCCACTCTGGGCCCATTTTCTCCTTGGCGATGTCCCCTTCAAAGGATGGGGACAAGGATTGCATGAGACAAAGCATTAGCCTTAGGTAAGTCTGTTTCTGAACTTGTGTTTTGGGGAAGATGAATGCTGTAAGTGATTGGACAGCCCCATATAAATGAAAAACAGTATTGAACACAGCCAGTGTATATCAAATAGACACACCAGGCTTAATAATAGAAGTAAGGACACTTATTTTAGTATGCAGTCAGCACTACTAAAGCATAAGTGGTTCTGAAACTCACCATACTTTGTGAAATACAATAAAAATTATAGGGCTTAGGTGGGTATGGTGGCCACATGCCTATAATCCCAGCACTGAGGGAGGCTGAGGCAGGAGGATTGCAAGTTTGAGTCCTACCTGGGCAACTTAGTGAGACCCTGTCTCAAAAAAAACCAAAAAAACTCAAACAAACAAAACCAAAAAAGCTGGGGTATAGCTCAGTGAGAAGGTCCTGGGTTCATTCACCAATACTGCAAAAATAAAACAAAGCAAAACAAAAAAGCTACAGGGCTTATGAGCAAAAATGCATTAGAGGCATAACACTCAAGAAATTTATCAGTGACACATAAAAAAACTAGGAACTTAGTAGCAGTAGCACAGTTTTACCTATGTTAAATAAGAAATACATAACAAGCTGGGTGTTGTGGCACAAGCCTGTAATCTCAGCACTCCGGAGGCTGAGGCAGAAGGATTGCAAGTTTGAACCCAGCTTGGGCAACTTAATGAGACCCTTTCTCAGAATTAAAAAAAAAAAAAGGAAAGGACCGAAGATGTAGCTTGGTGAGAAAGCCCTGGGTTCAATCTCCAGCACTGGAGCTTGCCCGTGGGAGCAGATATTGGAAGGTGGCTGTGGCTGTTGTGAAGTGGGGCACATGACCTCTACCAGATGGGGACAGCACGGTGCATAACTCATGGTGGATGCCTGTGGCTTTTGTGTTTCTGTGTGACCAGGTTTGGCTGAGGGGAGTCTCTGCGCTATTCTAGTGCTTCCCACAGACAGAGTCATGCGTAAGCAGACACAAGGTTCACGTCACGCTCACATCGTTCCGTCCTGTTGGTTCCATTGGGACACATTACATTTTCAAAACAAGCAAGACAGTGGAACAGACTGTGTTGTTGCTTCCCGGAAAAGACTACCTTCCCCAGGGCGGTACCCAGAAGTAGAAATAAATGAAACCAATGTAAAACATACGGGACAAAAGTAGGAAGCATGATATAAAATGTTTGTGCTCTTTAGGTAGAGGTTACTGTGTTCTGGGTAAGTGGAGTTATTGTCAGATTGTGTGCAAATAGCAGGGGTGTGGGGTGGTGGCACTCGCTCTGTACTGTTCCCACTTTGGGTTCTCTGAGTTGCCGAGTCAGCACAGCTGGGCCCCCCCCTTGGTGCCAGTCTCACATTAACTTACACACAGACTGAACCTTGCGGGTGGTCAGTAATAACCCCATGCCGTGTTTCTTGATTCACCCAAGATCTTTCAAAGATCTCCCGTTAATGATTCCTATATTTTAAAACTAAATGTGATTGTGAATACATATGATGCTTGGAGAACAGGGGTAGTCATATAATTTGTGACTTTCACATGTGTGTTGGCTGAAAGGGCAGCAGAGTCAATAAGTAAACTTCACTGAAGGTGTGTGAAATGCAGAAATTGCCTACGACAATTCCAAGTGCATCTTGGAAGGAAAGGATCCTCAGCTTTCATCACACCCCTAAAGCAGTTTTTGATCCTGATACCCAAAACCACTGATTTTAAAACTCCATGGGATGTAGACTCATATGGGTGGCTTAGGGGAAATTACAGCAGTCCATGTTGCATTCTATTATGCTGATCCCATAAAGGGGAGCTACCGTAGTTTCTCAAGAAGCACTCCTAAGCTGGGCGTGGTGGTGCACGCCTGTAATCCCAGCACTTGGGAGGCTGAGGCAGGAGGATCACTGTGAGTTCGAGGCCAACCTGGGCTACATAGTGAACTCAAGGCCAGCCTGAAGTCTCAAAAAAAAAGGAAGAAGAAGAAGTACTCCTGGATACCACCTTCGATCCTCTCGTGGAGCTAGTATGACCACTGTGTCAACTGTGCATGCTATCTTTGATGTTTCCTCTAAATTAGTCACATCGGTGGTAAAGGATTTCCTAACAGGGGCTATGCCTTTCAGCTGTGTATCTCATGTATCTCACGCCTCCCTTGGCTTTGTTTTCCAGGTGGGAGCAGCGGGAGCTGCCCAGTGGGCGGGTCTATTATGTTGACCACAATACCAAGACCACCACTTGGGAGCGGCCTCTCCCTCCAGGGTAAGTAAGGCCTGAGACTCTAGAACCGACACCCAGAGTCACCTAGGGCTTCTCTGCCACTTCCTGCACTGCCCTTTCTCTAGTTTGCCCCACTCTCCTCCTTTCTCTGGTATTTTTCCCTTCCTTCCAGTTTTCCCTTTTTATATTCTGTCCTTTCTTTTTTCCTTTCTCTCCACCTGCATGGGGTTAGCCAAAACTGATGACATTGCTTTCCCAAGTGGTATTCAGAGCTATTGAGTCCTAAAAGAAGGGGGTCTGGGGAAGCCTTTTGGGCTTTAGTGTCTTGATGTCCTCAGTCATGTCACCATACAGAGACATCTCGATTAGGGCCTGGTGTTCAGTTCCTTTCTTCAGGGATAGCAGAGTATAGGGACATTTATCCTGGGTCACTTGATTGCCTTTTCCATCCCATTACCTTAATTCTGCTCTCATTTCTTTCTTTCTTTTTTTTTTTTTTTTTTAATGTGGGTACCGGGAGTCGAACTCAGGACCTCGCGCTTGCCAGGCAGGCGCTTATGCCGCTGAGCTATCTCACCAGCCCCTGCTCTTATTTCTTAAGACAGCCTGGAATTTTTAGAGAATCTGTAGGGAATAGGCTAGGGCCGTAGCTTGGTGGTAGAGCACTTGTCTAGCCCTGGGCCCTGGGTTCAATCTGGAGCACTTCAGATGGGGGAAAAAGGGTATGGAGAAACTGGTAAAGAAAGAATGTTGATGCATTTCATTGCACACTGGGTCCACCCTTCCTAGAAAGACAGAGTCCTGCTCAAAGCCCGTCAAGCTGGGCTTGATGAAAACACAGCCGAGGTCTCCAGAACCAAAGGGTGAATGAGGCTTCCAAGGGCGAGAGACTGTCCAAATTCAAGGACTAGCGGTTTGATCCCCTCTCTGCCAAGGATAGAAAGTTCTTTCCAGGGTGTCTCTTGGTCCTGAGAGCTTTCAAAAGAATGTATTCTGCTCTCAGGAAAGAATCAGCCTTGACTAAAGCAGGCATGAAGGGCTCCTGCATAAAATATGAACACTTAACCTCCTAAGTTTGTAGAGGGGAAGGATTTCGGAGGTGGAGAGTCTCAGGAGAGCTCCTGTGTTGTGTTTGGTTCCACTGTCAGGCGTGTGCCAGGCAAATACCACCTCACTTTCTGGCCCTGCAACTTTCCATGGATGGGGTGCTTTTCAGCTTCAATTTCCAGCAGGATGCTTGGGTTTTCCTTTTCTTCCCTCCCCTTCTGGAAATGGAACTCGTCATTTGTCATCACTGGGGCGCACTTTATTTTCTGCTTTGACTTGAAGTCAAATGAAGTTATGAAATGAAATGTGGACTTTTCGATCTAAAAAAAAAAACAGGCATTTTATTGGGGAGATGATGGAAATTTTCATACTGTTAGGGAAAATTTCAAGTATGTGCAAAGTAGAGAGAGTAGTATAATGAGCTCTCACATACTCAACACTCAGCTTCAGGAATTAATCAACAATTTGTGGCCAGTTTTGTTTCATTTGTATAAGAGGATGGCCCACTATAGTGACATGTGGGCAAAACCTGGCCCTTTACCTGTTTTAATTATTTTATTATTTTTTTTTTATTTTTTGTGGGTACCAGGGGTTGAACTCAGGACCTTGCGCTTGCGAGCAGGTGCTTGTGCCGCTGAGTGATATCACCGGCCCTTTTTTCCTTTGTATGTGGGTCCCGGGAGTCGAACTCAGGACCTCGCGCTTGCCAGGCAGGTGCTTATGCCGCTGAGCTATCTCACTGGCCCCTACCTGTTTTTATAAATAAAGTTTTATTGGAACACAGCCACACTTATTTGTTTACTTTTGTTTTGTGGTGCTGGGATGAAACCTAGGACCTTGTGCACGCTAGGCAAGTGCTCTACCACTGAACCACATCCCTAGCCCTGCTTACTTTCTTCAATAGCTGCTTTCATACTTCAGTGGCAGGATTAAATCATTGCAACAGATACTGTGCAGCCTGCAAAGCCTAAAATATTGACTTTATGGTCCTTTCTAGTAACAATTTGCCAGTTACTGGTCTGTAACTCTCATCTGCCCTCCCCCATGCTCTAACCTAGATTATTTTGAAGCATGTCCCAAACATCGTATCATTTATCTATATTTCATGCATATTTCTAAAAATTGTTCTCATTAAAAATAAAACCACAGTGTCATTTATAGTATTTCCTTCATACCATCAAATATCTCATCAATATCTGAATTTCTCTAAGTGTGTCACAGACTAAACATTGATCTTAATGGTGTGTATCACACATTTGTACATGGTGTATTCACAACCCATGTGTTTGAAAGTGACAGGAACTCTCTAAGTGCGCTGTTGGTGCCTCTTAATTCTCTGGTCAGTAAAGTTTGCGGACCTTGACCTGGGGAACATTTGGATAGAATTGAAAGGAACATACAATTCTAAGGATGGCTGGGGACTTGCTCTTCTTTAAATATCGGGGTGGGATGTTATAATTTTATCATTAATTAGTGGGAAAAGTCCTACCCCAGGGAAGTGGGGAGCGACCATTTTGAGAGCGACTTTGAAACTACAGATAAAGCCGTTATCTCAGCAGACTTGGTCACCAGGGCGTAAGATTAAGCCAAAGGGTTCGCTTTATTGTCATCACCTCATAGCAAATCTATGGGAAAAGTGTATGCAGGTGTCATTTTATCCAGGAGCACAAAGTCCTAGGTTGGTAGCTAAGGATGAACTCAGTCTTTGCTCTCTAGTTGCGCTTCAGCAGTGCTCAGACCAGAGGTAAGCTGAGAGAGGATCACTGCGAGCGCCAGGGTCAGGGAGGCTCGCAGAGGGAAGTGAATCAAACCCTTGCAGGAAAGGCTGGACTCGAGTAGGAACAGGAAGACGATGCTGTTGGGGGATAGTGGTGGTGCTGGCACGCACAGGGAAGGCGAAGGATGTGTTAGGGGATGATGTGGGAGCGGTTTTGCAGGAGTAGAAGATTTTTTTTTTTCCATTGTTTTGGTTTAAAAAAAGTTTTTTTGTCTTTTTTGAGACAAGGTTTCACTATGCAGTTCAGGCTGGCCTTGGACTCACTTTGTAGCCCAAGCTGGCCTCGAACTTGCAGTGATCCTCCTATTTCAGCCTCCCAAGTGCTGGAATTACAGGTGTGTGTCACTATGCCTGGCCTAGGAGCACAAGATTTGTGTGAAACAAAGATGCTCAAAGTGTGCCCAGCGAGCCCTCGGGTTTGTGAGATGCCCACTGGAGCCAAAGACGGTGAAGGGCTTCCTGTGCCTCCAGCCACTGCTCTGCTTCTATGAATCTGCGTGAGATTTTATCTGAAGGAAAAGTTGGGCTTTTACTGCTCAGAAATTCACCATGGCAGAGGACTTCTAGTTAAACATATGGATTGAGATGTGTTTATTTCCATTCTTCCTGAAAACCCACTAAAATGGGAATAAATGTAAAAAGAAGCATCAACCCTCAAAAATAAAGGAATGAAAGAGGACAAACAGCAGGTGGGAGAGATGTTAATATATTGAGTTGCTGGTAGATAAATGGCAGAACCGAGGAGGCTGAAATCCAGGTCTACAGTTATGAGGTGCCCAGAGCACCACAAAGCCCTGGGAAGCCTCAGCTCTTGGGGACACCCACGGGGCGTGTGTGGTGAGGCGAACCTGGAGGTCAGCTGAAAGTCTGTGCAGGGTGCGGTTGGATTCCCACATTGTCAACCATCACTTCCATTCCTGTGCCGTGTGTGCATGCTTGAACACACACACACGTGACTGCTGGTGACCCTGAGGAGCTCTTCAGAGAGCAGGACCAGCCTTGGGGACACAAGACATAGATGTAGAAAGAGATGAGCTGGAAAAGGGGCATAAGTGGGGATATTGTACCCAGCCCTTAGGACGAGGACTGCAGGTTTGGTTTGGTTTTGCTGGGGAAAGTGACCATCTAAAGGAAAATAACAACAGATTGTCCTATTTGGGGACCTTCTAATGAGGTAGTTTAGCTTCTTCCTGGTCCCTGTACAGCGAAGCCATAGTCAGCAGCCCCACCTGAGCACACAGTCACTATGTCAGCAGCTCACTTTTTTTTTTTTTTTTGTGGGTACCGGGGGTCGACCTCAGGACCTCGCGCGCCAGCAGGCACCCGTGCCGCTGAGCGATATCACCGGCCCCTTTTTCGTATGTGGGTTCCGGGAGTCAAACTCGGGCCCTCGCGCTTGCCGGGCAGGTGCTTACGCCACTGAGCCATCTCACCGGCCCATCAGCAGCTCACTTTTAAATGTGAATAATATTGCAAACATGCACTAATAAAAAAGGAAAAGTGTGAATGAACAACCAAATAGTAGCAGCCAGAGAAAAAGGTGAGGTGGGAATTGATGAAAACAGTATGAGGAGTTGGGTATAAAAAACTTCAGAAAACAAACTAAATTATAATTTGTATACTTAGCTGGGTGTGGTGGCTCAGGCCTATAATCCCAGCACTTGGGAAGCTGAGGCAGGAGGATTGCTGTGAGTTCAAGGCCAGCCTGGGCTACATAGTGAGTTCAAAGCTAGCCTGTACTACATAGCGAGACCATTTCAAAAATAAATAAATAAATATAATTAATATCCTCAAAGATTTGGGAGAAAATATGACTTTGATGGAACTGGAGAACTTGAAACAAATCATGCAGGAAGCAAGAGCTTTTAGAAGTTAATATATATGACAGCAGAAATAAAACTTCAGTACAGTAGTTGAAAGATAAACTTGGAGAAGATGAGTTCAGGAGATCCAGTACCTAAATAGTAGTTCTAGCAAGAAGGAACAGAGAAACACAATAGGAAATGATCAAAAAACAAAATAAAATGAAAAAGAAAGTTGCAGAAGTTTAGTATATACAGCATCTACATTTCAAGGGCCCACCTGGAAGCCCGCCTCAGGGAATTTCAGTGCCAAGAGAAGATCTCAGAAACTCCCAGGAAGAGAAAACACGGCACACAGAAATGTTTGGGACTCAAGAATGCCACAGCAGCCGAGGAGTGGGACCATCACAGTTCTGATGGAAAAAGATTTCCTCCCTCAAAATCAACTTTTAAGTCATCTTTTATTAATTTAAACATTCAAATGTGAGGGTAGAAATAAAGACATCTTCAGATATGCTGAGTTTCAGAAAATAACGTTAGTGCCTCCTTTCTCAAATGCTACTTAGATGATTTATTCCACCAAATGAGAGGAAGCCGAGAAGGAAGAAGGCACAGGATGCCGGGGACCCGGCAGAGAGGCCGTGGGATGTAACTGGGAGCAGTGGTGACGTGGATGTGCACCTGGCCACATTAGAGGAAGAGTGCAGGAGAGAGTGGCTAAAGGATTAGTGCCATGAAGAGGATTCTTGTCCTGTCAGAGAAACAAGTCACAAAAATTGGTGTCAAAATTGATTTAAATAATGAAGGGGTTTATTGGCTCATGTAACTGGAAATTCTAGTTATAAATCCTGTCTGCAGGTGGAACTTGATCTAGTGGCTCAGCAGTATTCTCAAGGAGCTGGCCCTTCTCGTCTCCTGTCCTGCTGGCCACTGGTCAACTTCATGTTGAATTTGAATCTGGAGGTGAAATAGCCATAGATTCTTAAAAACCAAACAAAACCCCAAAAGTTTTATAAATAGGAAATGTGTTTATTATGGTATTCTACATCATCATAATACAAACCCTAAATCTAATGGTGATTTTCTTCTGTGTTGGAGGACGAGGGGAGGAAATGGCAGTTTATGTGCTGGGAGTTAACATAACCATCTTCTTAGTGGAAAGCCCATGAGTAACATGGACTATGGCACAAATAAAGAAGTAATGGGGTAGATGTGTTACTTAGAGCAAGCAATATGGCAGGAGATGACTCTTTCTTTTTCTTTTTCTTTTTCTTCTTTTTTTTTTTTTTGAGACAGGGTCTCAGTTTATAGTACAGGTTGGTCTTGAACTTACTATGTAGCCCAGGCTGGCCTCAAATTCGTGGCGATCTTCCTGCCTCAGCTTCCTAAGTGCTGGGATTACAGGTGTTCATCACCATGCCCAGCGTCTGTTTTTCTTTATATCTCTTGTAGTCTTTGCATTTGAAAGCTATATATGCATGATTTCTTTGATAATAAATGAAAATGACTAGTTTAGAGAAATTAAAAGAAAAGTGGGATTGTTGTGAACCTTGAATGCTTACTAAAGGATTGTGGCTTAAGGGCAGCAGAAATCAATGGGAGATTTTGAGTAGACTAGGGAATGTAGGGGTCAGTCTGGTGTGGTCTCCAGTGGCTGTTTACAGTCTGGAGCGGAGTGGGGGGATCAGCTCAGGGATCACTGCAGTAGTCCAGGGGGGTGGGTGATACAGATCTGGATGTAAAAGTGGAAATTTAAGATGGAGAGATAATAAAAACCAAAGAAGAGCTCAGGTCGAGTGATAGACTGATGTCAGGGGGATGGTGGTGGTACCTGCTTGCATCCCTGGGAGAAATGACAGAAGTCGGGAAAGACTCAGTGTGGGGATAGAGCTGTGGGGTTTAGTTGAATGCAAAGTAAAGTGCAGGTTCTGAAGGTAAAAAGGATCTGGTTACAGCCAGGCATGATCTGGGAACCCGACCAAGGGATCTGGGAACTGCTTAAGGGAAGCCACTTTTAGGGAGGACTTGAGTTTTTAAAAGGACCCTTGAAAAGGTGGCTGAGAAAGAATCAGCTGTAGCCAGGCATGGTGGCACATGCCTGTAATCCCAGCACTCGGGAGGCTGAGGCAGGAGGATCACTGTGAGTTCAAAGCCAGCCTGGGCTACAAAGTAAGTTCAAGGCCAGCCCAAGCTACATAGTGAAACCCTGTCTCAAAAAGAAAAAAAGAAAGAAAAAAGAAAAGGAATCAGCTGGGAGGTTAACTCAGAACCTGAGGGCAGTTGTAGACCTGGGTGAGTCGTCAAGTCAGCAAGAGACTGCAGAGTGACAAGGAACAGAGCAGCAGGGCCTCCACTCTGTGGGGCCTCACAGTGTATCCACGTTAGCTTCCCTTTGCAGCAGCTTAGCCTGTGTTCTTCAGCTGCTCTCTCTGTTTTTTTCATGTCCACCATTTTTGAAATTTATAACGGAAAATTTCAAGCACATACCTAATTTGAAAGAATAGCACAGTGAGTCCCTTGTAACCCTCTTCTGGTTCTAACGATTAGTAATAGTTTGTTTCATTTGACCTCCTGCTTTTCAGGGGAGCCACTGATATATTTTAAAGAAAACCCCAGACATCATATTCTTTGATCCATAAATACATCATATATGTTTCTGACATGAGGTTAAAAATATATATCCTGGGGCCAGTGAGATGGCTCAGCGGCTTAAGCGCCTGCCCGGCAAGCGCAAGGGCCCGAGTTCGACTCCCGGAACCCACATACGAAAAAGGGGCCGGTGATATCGCTCAGCGGCACAGGCGCCTGCTGGCGCGCGAGGTCCTGAGGTCGACCCCCGGTACCCACAAAAAAAAAAAAAAAAAAAAAAATATATATATATATCCTATTCAACAAAATTACCAACATTTCCTTATGTCATATCATACCCAGTCATAGCCCATTGTCCCCAATTGTCTTAAAAATGTTTTTATACCTGATTTGTTTGAATCATATCTAGTGCTTTTGGCTGATAGATGTCTTAAATCTCTCTTGACCTGTAATTTTCCCTGCCTTTTCTTATTTTTATCAGATCATTTATTTGTTGAAGAACCTGTGTATTTTGTCTTATAGAATTTCTTTCTTTTTGTTTTTGTTTATGTTTTTTGAGACAGAGTCTCGCTATGTAGTTCAGGCTGGCCTTGAGCTCACTATGTAGCCCAGGGTGGCCTCAAACGTGCAGTGATCTTCCTGCCTCAGCCTTCTGAGTGCTGGGATTACAGACATATGCCACCACGCCTGGCTGTAGAATTTCTTAAATTCAGGATGAGGCTGATTGTGACCTTGTGGCTGTATGACATGTTCTATCCTGTGTCTTTCCTGTAAGCTAGTAACTAGACATGGAGGCTTGACTAGATTCAGACTGGCTTTAACACTGAGGTATAATCTGTACACAGTGTGACACATGTTCCTGGGTGCTTAGTCACTAAGTTTTAACAAATAATCTTCACTCATGTGACCCATACCTATCAAGATATAAAAAATTTCCAACATCCTAGAAAATTTCCCTTTCTACTTTCTTTTTATTGCTTTCCCCCTGTGTACATGGAAATCAAGTTACTGCACCTACCAAGCTCACCTGAGGATTAGTACCTTCTGTTCCAGCCCCACCTTGGGGGGGGTGCTAGGACCAACTTTGGAAAAACTGCTTCCTCACCGAAGATAACATAAAGTCCTCCTATTGTGTGGATCAACCCTTCTTCTCATGACCATGCAACCTGTTTTTGTTGGTGCCTTATGGCACCTGCAAGTAACAAAAATTGGTATCCAAATTGGCTTAAATAATAAAGGAAATTTATGGATCATGTAACTGAAAATTAATTGGCTATAAATCCTGATTTCAAGTGAAGCCTGATCTAGTGACTCTGTAGTATTACCAAGGAGCTGGCTTTTCTCCCAGTTTTCTGTTCTGCCATCCACTGGGTCAACTTCGTACTGTACTTAGGTGCAAACTGGTAGCTAGTGGTTCCCAGGAGTGTGTGCTTTCCCACTCATATCCAGTAGGGATGCAAGGCTATATTTTTTCCTAGCATTCCTAGCAGAAGTCCTGATAGTCACCTGGATTGTCCCAGGATGAATCCTATGCCCACCCCGGTTTGGTCAATCATCAGCTCTGGGGTTAGGAATGGAGTCAGCTTCCCAGAACTGCATGGATCCCTGAGATGGAAATCAGGAGCCAACGGCGGGGAGGGTGGGTGCTGGCGAGGCAGCCACAGATGTCCACCGTCATCATCTGAGCCCCGGAAACCCCTGCGACTGGGGCCTGCTTGGCTGTGCCTCGCCGGAGGATCCAAGCCCCTGTGTCCCATTTACCCTTCCTCCGCCCCTTCTCGCCAGCCACCCCGAGATTCTTTTCCTACAGTTTGGGGGCAGGGCAGTCACTATATTCATTCTGAGCTTAATGTTTGCAGCTGGGAAAAACGCACAGACCCCCGAGGGAGGTTTTACTACGTGGATCACAACACGCGGACCACCACCTGGCAGCGCCCCACAGCCGAGTACGTGCGGAACTATGAGCAGTGGCAGTCGCAGCGCAATCAGCTGCAGGGGGCCATGCAGCACTTCAGCCAAAGATTCCTCTACCAGGTGAGAGGTGGGTGGCTGCCCGCACCCTCTGCAGACCTGCTTGGGGAGCAGGGCAAGCACGGCCAGGAATATCGGTGCTCTGACCCTGGAGATTTTACTCATCACAGTGAAATTCCTTAAATTCCAGTGTTTCTGAGTAACTCCATGTCCAGCCTCTGAAACTGCATTTCCTGTCTTTCTTCCAAGACTGGCTTTCTTTTCTGCCCTCTCTGTTCAAGTCCGATTTCCTGACTTGAAGCCCAAGGATCGGCTTTGACTTTGCCCGCTCCTCACCTCTCTGGATCACAGCAGTCACCCAGTTCTTCCCTCGTCTCTTGCTGCTATGGTGTTTCTTTTCTTTTTTCTTTCTTTTTTAAATTAATATATCTTTGCAGTATGTAGTGCATATACTTGTCATGGGGTATTGGCACATATACATTTTGCAGCTGGATTCTTTTTATGTCTCCTCTCCCCTCCTTCCTACGTTGTTTCTTTCTTTTTTTTTTTTTTTTGTGGGTACCGGGGGTCAACCTCAGGACCTCGCGCGCCAACAGGCACCTGTGCCGCTGAGTGATATCACCGGCCCTTTTTTCGTATGTGGGTTCCGGGAGTCGAACTCAGAACCTTGCGCTTGCGAGGCAGGCGCTTATGCCGCTGAGCTGTCTCACCGGCCCCCTACATTGTTTCTTTTGATCTTTACTAGCTAACAGTCTCAAGGATGAAGGACCTATAACAGCTCATCTAGATCAGGACTTGGCAAGCGAAAGCCTGGGGGCCAAACTAGTCCACCACTTGGTTTTGTAAATAAAATTTTATTGGAACACAGGCCCGCCGATAGTTTGTGAGTTAACTGTAGCTCCTTTCATGCTACCACAGTAGATCTTTTTTTGCTACATAGCCCGAGTTGGCCTTGAACTTGTGATCCTCCTGCCTCAGGCTTCTGAGTGCTGGGATTACAGGCATGCGGGCGATGCCTGCTTTTCCTCTGCTCCCTCTCATCCGAGTTGCCAGGGCAGCCTCTCTTTAGCTGTCCCTGTTGGCTGTCCTGGCCCAGTCCATGCTGGCTCTTCCCACCACAGCAGCCTTCAGATGTTACTGTCACTGCATCCCTTTCCTGGCCTAGGCCTTCTGTGGTCAGTACCTACTGAAAAATGTTTAAACTTTCTAGTCCAGAATTCAGGGTGCTCTGGTCCCAAGTTAACTGTCTTAACAGCTTCCCATACCATGTCCCTTTCAGAACCCTCCCAGCCCCACCTCCTGGAGTATCTGTCCTCCATCAGGGCCTAGAGCTAGAGAAGCCCAGCTGCACAGGCTCTTGGAGCCCTGATTATATTTCTTGGGGCACCTTAAACACAAAGGTTGGGTACAGGGTCATACCAGCATGAGATCAGGCCCTATATTGCAGGTTGGAAGTGTTTGGAGCTGGACCACAGTTTTAATTACCGTGTTTTACCTCATTTCTATTTGAAATGAATTTTAATCCCACAACTCATTTCTAAATTGGATACTATCTTAGTTAGATACTCAGAAAATCCTTAATTCCATTTAATTAAGTAGCAGTCATAGCTGGGCGTGGTGGCACATGCCTGTGATTCTAGCATGTAGGAGGCTGAGACAGGAGGATTGCAATTTTGAGGCTAGCTTGGACTATGTAATGAACTCAAGATTAGCCTGCACTTTATAGTGAGATCCTGTCTCAAAAAAAAGTAGTAGTCATTTGTCATCTTTGCCTTCCTTTTTGGCTTTCTCTGTTCCTCCGAAGCAGGAGCTCTATTATCAACTGAAAGTCATGGTAGCATCTCCCTTAGCTAGCTCACCTCTTCTGTGGGGTTGATTGCTCATCAGAAAGTGGGGAAGCTGAGGAGGACCCCACTTCCTTTATAGGGATGAGCAGAATATGTGATGTGTGTCACATGAAGTTGCCTTCAAGGTTACCTGTCGTTCATGCCCATCTGCAGCCCATGCCTTGGCGGTCTTACACAGTCCGGCATAGTGTCACATCCTTATGCCACCCTGCCCACCCCACCACATGCCTGGCACCTAGGTCTGCTGTTTCAAACACTGGATATGAGCTGGTCCTCTGCATTTCAGAGATTGTTCACCTTGAGCCAGGGCCCAAAGACTTCGCCTGCCGTTTTCTTGGGTGGGCCTGGCTCCCAAACTGGGAGGGTCTGGATTGTCTTTCTCTGACCTGTTTGTCCTTTGGTTTAGAGACAAGGACACAGCTTAGGGGTTTCACATGGTTTCATCTCTCTGATTACCCAACTTCTCTAATTAAAAAAAGAATTCATTAAAGGAATCTTTTTGTCCTGTAGCGTTCACCATGTAGTTTCTGTAGGTCGACTGAGATGTTCAGTGTCCAAATGGGAAGATTCACAGATTCTGGCTCTCATGTCCACTTGTTCTTTTTGGAGCATTCTTTCCCTCTTCCCAGTTTCTCTCATTTTAGCAACGTTATTCCAAGCTTACAGAGGTATGACTTTGGCTTAGAGGGTTCCCCAGAAGTAAAAAATTAAGTGCAAAAGAATTTCATCCTGCATATTCTAAAATGGTTTTCTCTGCATAGCTGGGGACGTAGGCGGATTCTACATGGTGGTGGGGGTTACCTTTCTCCATGAAACAAGTCTTATACTGAAAAATATGGTGGGAATCTTTTTTTGGTCTGCTCTCAATGTCTCTCTGTTGCTTTTCCTCCCCCTCTGGATTTGGTTTTCCCTCTTGTTTGCTATGGTGCCATGTCCTGGTTACAAGTAAGAAGGGTTGCTTTCATACATTTATTTTGGGGTTTGGCCTTGGCCCAGGGTTCGACTCGGAAGACTTAAGAGCTGATACTGTACTCGCGACTTCCCCGCCTTCTCCTCTTGCTGGGCTTAAACTGAGACCTTGTTCTTTGCTGCACCACAGAGAACATGAAATACAGTTCGAAATGGGAGTCCAGGGAATCCCAGGGTGTGGGCTCCTGTTACTTCTTCCCTCTGTCTGCCTCCACACACACCTTACCCACATTCTCTTAGGTTAGTCTTTTCCTTATTTCTGGCAGGTTTTCCTTTCCTGATGCTGAGTATGCCTTTGTTGTTCATGATCACTGTGTGTGTGTGTGTGTGTGTGTGTTTCACCCTGCAGTTTTGTTCTGCCCTGTGTTCATGCAGTGCCCACTGCAGATGCCAGCACAGTCCTGCACATTGTACCTCTGTGCCAGGACCTCGCACAGCCTGCTGTTCATGTGGCACCTCTCTCTTTATACCTCTTTGTCCTCCCCTAATGGCTGAAGAGACAGCTTGGGTCTGCAGGACCAGCTCAAATCCTTCCGTGGCTACCAAGTGTGGGCTCCAAATCACACTATCCTAAAACAGATGACTTGGTGCCTACTCCGCACAGAGCACCTCACGTTGAATTCCCAAGCACCCAGCATTTGTTCTGAGTGCATTGGGTGCCTGGGGAAGGAAGGAACGATGCCTGCCTTTCCCTCTGCAACCTTTATGCCCTTCCCAGAACCTTTCCTGCCCCCAGCTGTATTTGCTAGACATTCTTTATTTCTGAGTTTGTATCTTAAAATATTACTGGGACCTTGCGTGTTGTCCCCGAGGGACTTGAACTCACATGAGCTCTCTGGCTTGTGGCCTGCACCCCAGATCTCCCGACTCAGGGCCATTCAGGAAAATGATCCAACTGCGTTTCTCTCCATTCCTAGTCATAAAGGATGCTGTCTTGTGTCTTAGGATGACTCGTGCACCTAGGGATCTCTTCTGGCTGTGATTCTCCTTGCCCTGTGTGCTTTTCCTGCTCTGTTCCCTGTGATAGTTCAGGCTAGAAGAGAAGAGGCAGTTGGTTGGCTTGTTGGTGGTGTGGAATTTTTGGTTTTTGGTTTTCTGGCCATGATGTGTAGCTTGTATTGTTTGTTTCTCCTTAGCTTTCGTTTACTTCCTTCCTTATGGCTTCTCTTTTCTTATTTTTCAAGTTGTACTATGTACCTCAGGGAAGAAATATCCAAAATAGTCAAGTGTTTTGCTTTAACTGTAAGAAGTAAAAATCACGTGAATGTTTGATTCTATCGATTCTGATTCTGTATGTTGTTTGTGTTATCAGTTATTGGTCTATTGGTCTATTTGGTCTATTGATACACACAGCTATGCAAAGAAGCCCACTTGGTACCAGTTGGTAGCCGATTTCCACCAAAGCTCCTGGACGCTTTATAGATTGTCCATTCCTTCTGCAAAGAGGCCTGAAGCAGCACACACTTGTGTGTCAAATGTCTCTTTGTCTTTTGAGACAGACTCTTGCTATGTAGTTCAGACTGGCCTTGAACTCACTGTGTAGCCCAGGCTGGTCTCCAGGCAATCCTCCTGCCTCAGCCTTCTGAGTGCTGCGATTATAGGCATGCACCACCACACCTGGCTTCTTTTTAATTTCTTAAAATTACCTTTTGCAAAGTCATTGCTATATCTCAGACCTTAGTAACTCATTGTATTTAGCTTTATTGTCTGAAATAGATGTGTTTTCATGTTCATTCCTTCGCTTCTGATGCCATGTGTTTTTATAGTGACTGTCTTTATCTATTAGCAGAAAGCAAGGCTGGAGGAATTTGGATTTTATGAGATGTCGCACCAGGTCACCCTCTACCCCTCCTACACACAAACACACACCAAAATGACTACTGAGATGTGGGGTGATGTCTTTCAGGAATGGGGCAAATTGGAATTGTGATGCAGATTGTAAGCACATCCTGGAGACTGGCAGTAACAGGCCCTAGGTCGAGGCCAGCTTTCCCCCACTTTTTTTTTTTTTTTTTTTTTTTGTGGGTACCAGGGGTCGACCTCAGGATCTTGCGCGCCAGCAGGCGCCCGTGCCACTGAGCAATATCACTGGCCCTTTTTTTGTATGTGGGTTCCAGGAGTCGAACTCAGGACCTTGCACTTGCCAGGCAGGCACTTATGCCATTGAGCTATCTCACCGGTCCAGCTTTCCCCCACTTTGCGCAGCATCGTTCCGTGGGGTAGGTGACCCCCCCCGCTGAAAGGGGGCTCTGTCCTATCAAGGAACCTACGGTTCCCAGACTTAAACGTCTTTGTTGGAACTTGCTTGGAAGCGGCGCCCGCATTGCCACCTTAGAAAGAAGGTTCCTCTGTCCCTTGAGAGGGTGGGAGGGCTGTGAAAGGGGGCTCTCGGCAGTGGGGCTCCGCCAGTGTTTGCTCAAGGCAAGACTGAGCTCCATTCATCCTCCTGCCCGTGTGTGGCTCTGTCGCCCCCAGATGGGGCCAGCCTGGCAGCCTGGAGTCTGCATTTAGAACTTGATCCCGTAATATAGTGATTAAATTTTAGTAAGTGAAATAAAAATGCTTTCAGAGGAAAAAAAAAAAGAAAGCGCATGAACAATACTTGTTTTATTTAACCGAGAAAACTTTTTGACAGCACCCCTTCCCCAAAGGATGTGAGACCTCTCTGTCCCCTGCAGCCCTTCCCTGGGGACCTCGAAGCAGAATTAGGCCCGGGGGCGGGGAGCGGGGATCACTAATGTAAGCAGTGCCCCCGAAGTCCTGGAGCCGGTCCCCCCTTCTCTTGCCCCTCTCCCCTGCCCTCACCATCTGCCCAACCCCCATGCCCCAGACAGGCAGATGCAGAACACAGAGCAAGTTCAGGTTCAGGCAGGGGAGGATAAAGGTGCTTTGTGAAGGGGAAGGAAAACATTCCTGGGGGAGGTGAGGGGCTCAGGCCTGAATGTGCGCTCAGTCTGGTGGATGCTGCGCCCAGGCGGGAGGTGGCGGGGCTAGCGTCGAGGTAGAGGGAGGAGGGCCCGGCCCAGCCAGGAAGCCCGGGCGTGGGCAGGGCTTGTGGGAATGATTTCATTGGAAAGGCCTGCGATATTTTTTCCCCTCCCGTGTGTGGTTCTTGGAGAAAGTTGGAGGTGGTGGTGATTTCAGTCGCCTTGGCCTCTGCGAGCAGAGTTGAGCAGTGGCCGTCGGGGAGCTTGCGGGGCAGCCCTGCTCCGAGCCCTCCTGCCCTGCCCAGCCCTGCCTGGCTGGCTCTGGCCTCCACAGCTGGGGCTGCCTTCCTCTGCGCACCTCTCCCTCCCGCTCACTGCTGCACCCTTCCCAAAACCCTCTTGGGTACTCCGAGCTCTTTTTGGGCTTCTTTTTCTTTTCTTTTTTTTTAACAAAGACTTTTGAGAGGAGCCCATGCCACCTAAGATCCCGTGGCATCTTCTACAAAGTACTGAGATGCAGAAGTGAGTTGTTGGCATTTAAACTTTTATTGATGGAGGTATTTTTAACTAGTGACTTTTTTTAACCTGCTTTCTTCTGTGTTCTATTTAGTCTTCGAGCACTTCGACTGACCATGATCCCCTGGGCCCCCTCCCCCCTGGCTGGGGTAAGTACTGAGTTCTACCTCTGTGCCCTCCGCCTTCCAGGCCGAGAGCTTCTCCTGCATGTCTCCTTCCCTTACTCCCATGCCCTGGCTCCCCATGCCACCTCCTACGGCACGCCCTCTGGGCACGCTCAGCCGGCAATGAAAGTGGCGAGCGGGCAGATTGAGGGAGTAACTGAGCGGTGCTGTGCCGTGGCAGCATTGACAGCTACAGCTAATGGAGTGTGACCCTGAGAAAGAGGTCTCCAAGCTGCTGTGGGCTGCTGGGTTTAGGTCCTCAGTGTCATCCCAGCACTAAGACACATAGACCCTGTCTGGTTCCCAGATGGACTCACTTCCGGTCTCTGTCTCTCTGGTTGGCAGGAGCCACCTTAACAAAGCTTTCTTTGCAGCTGAGATGTTGGAGGACTCCAGCCTAATCTTGGCTAATGGCAGCCACATTTTTATTTGTGACACAGCTTTGAAAGAGGCTGAAGGGAAGCTGAGCGTTGAACCCTGGGTCGTGATTCTAAAAGTATGACACTGCTACTGTTACATTGCGCTGGGTCCTCTTTCCTGTTAATAGCTGCTTCTTCCTCGCCCGCGGTGTGACACCCAGAATGAGTTACGGCATGGACATCCATGGCTTAGGAGAGGTTGAGGGCTTCCTAGCTATTCTAGGAAGGAGTGGCCATGCAAAACAGGTCATTAGCGATGGTGAGACTTGACGTGTTGAGCAGCTTTCTGAGCTGGCAGGGTTTGGGTCAGTCCTGCAAAGCCCCTGAGTACCCAAGAGGGCGGTTTCCACAGGAGTCAGCATATATTTGGTTTAATGTATTGGTTGGGTACATGCTGGCTTGGTGGTGTTCACAGATGGCGTTACCCTGGGCAAGGTGCACTCCCCACAGAGGGGGCAGAGCACTGCTGGGAAGCTGACAGCGGTAGGATGGGCATCGCCTGGAAGAGCCCAGCTCCGGGGCTGGGTCCCCTGAGACAGACCCAGCTGCTCCCTGGGAGTAATGGAAGAGGTTATATCACTCCCTGGTGCATGGGGCATCACTTAGTCAGTTACCACTGCGCTCCAGAGTGCCAGGGGGACCTGTTCTTCGGTGGGAGCTGCCATGTAGCGAGGCTTCCACGAATGTGTTGATTTTCAGCTTAGCTAGGCAATCCTGGTGTACCCAGGTGACCTGCCTGGCTCCTTGGGCCATAGTAAAGTCACTGGTATCTAAGGGGTTGGCAGCAGGTCAAGCTTGAGAGAGTAACTCTTAGGATCCTTACACAGGCAGGAAAGGTACATCAGTGACCTGGAGCCCAGGACCTGGAAGTTTCTGGCTCTGTAGAGGCAGGCAGTGTAGCCCACTCAAGTGAGTTTATTTCTGTAGCAGTTTTGATAAATAATGGTCACCACTAAGAGCAGCTAGAGACCTGAAAACGGCTCCCTTGTACTAAGTGGGAAAATATTTGAGATAGGAATAGAGGAATAGTCAGAGTCAGTGCTGTTGAACAGTCACAGAACTAGTCTAAAAGTGAGAAAAAGAACATACTGGCCACAGGCCGGGGAACCTTCCTAACCGCAATCCTCTGGGCTTGGTGTTGGCATCCCAGACTGCGGCAGGGGTCGCCGCCTCCCCAGGGATGGTGAGACTGGACAGAAAGAGCTGCCAAAACAAACAGGAATGGCATCAATGGCGAGCCTGCTGGTGTCGCTCCTGCCCTCGATTCCCAGGTCCCTTTTTGCCACCCCACGGTAGACTCCACAGCTGTCCCCCACCACAGGCCTGCCCTAGGCATGTGACGAATGCTCTCGAGTCCTTTTGCTCCTGGAGCGAGGTGCAGCACTGCTCCCTGGAGTACTCACCCCATCCCCTCCCCGCCCCCCACGGTCACACCCATCAGGCGTTCAGTGGGACCCTGAGAAGCTCTGCACTGCATCAGTGCCAGGGATGATGGCCCTGGCCTCAGACCGGCTGGGCAAATCCCCCAGTCCAGTGGTTGGCCTTGGCTTTGGCCCTTGGCAGAGCAGCTGTGGAGGATCCAGTTCCCAGCAGCAGCTCCTGGCCTGGGAGTGGCCGTCTCTCGGGAGCCTCTGGGGATGTCTGCCTTCTGCTACTGGTCACACATCTGGCCTCGGGGTAGTCGTTCCGTAACAGTTTCAGCCACCTCCTGTTCTTTCTCTCCTTTTGTCTATATTTTATTTTTTATTTTCCCAGCTTTTTCTAAGTATGATTGATGGTGTCTATGCTTACAAAATCCTAGTCATGTAATAGATAGATAGCAGGTCAGTCTGTCAGAGGCAGGAACTCATTCTGGTGATGAGGGCTGGTCTACCCCATTCTGTCCTCTTTTCAGTTTTGGGTGCCCTGGTCATCATTTCTTTAACTGTACCCCGTTGTTGTAAAAGAGACAGAGAGCCATTAGTGTTGTTTGTTTCCAGGACGGAAACAGCTTGACAGGTTCAGGGACTGCCTGGGAAAGGTGGCCTCCTTGGTGTTGGGGGCCCTGCCCCTGATTTCCCCTCACCCACCTGGAGCTGATGGGTTACTCTCTGTCCCTCCTTCAGGGGGTGAGGGAGCGGCAAGGTAACCATGCTGCATACAGCTGGATGCAATTACACCTCTGGTCCAGCCTGGCTGTCCTCTCCGTGCTGCCGCGCTGCCCCTTCCCTCCAACAAGCCAGATGACGACAGAAGCTGGGACCGTGTGTGTCCCTTCCTTGCCCCACGACAGGGAAACGGTCTTTGTCCTTCTTGCTAGTGACAAAATGAGTGTGCCAGGCTTTGGCCAGCTAAACCTCTCTACTATGTTGGCCACAGAGTGAAATTCGGCCCCCAGTACTCAGGAGTCGAGGGAAAGGACCTGGCTCAAGATCTTTGGGTCTGATTGCTTTCTCCCCTTTATTTTGCCCATGGCAGAGAAGAGACAGGACAATGGACGGGTGTATTACGTGAACCATAACACGCGCACTACTCAGTGGGAGGACCCTCGGACACAGGGGTGAGGATTTGGGGTTGGGAGGGGCTCCCGTGCAGTTCCAGCGTCGGCCATGTCACCAACGCCAGGAGACTCTTAGCCACGCACAGAATCCCCGAGGCGCTCAGGATCTGGCGTCGGCCTAATGAGAGCGCGATGGCGGATCCTGAAATAGAACTTGCGGTGGGTGGAGAGCGGTCACCCGCAGGTGCTGCTGGCCTCTGTGCTGCTTATGCAGGGCGCCGAGAATTTGACTGTAAAAAGGCGGAGGGTGCCCCAACACCTCAAGCCCCTTGGGAGGCAGGGCTGGGGTGCTTGTCTCAGGATAGCTAGTGTCCACTAGAGCCAATGCTGTCCTCCCAGGGCTGGCATTTTGGCTGGGGGACTTCTTTTTGGTCATGACTTGGGTCCTCACAGCTTGGGTCATGCCAGGTGCATATCCTCCAGGTGAGCCGGTTGAAAGCAGAGAGAGAGCAGCAGCAGAGGCCCACAAGGTGGGGCTGGCCCTGAACTCCTCTTTCCTGCGTTTCCAGGATGATCCAGGAACCAGCCCTGCCCCCTGGATGGGAGATGAAATACACCAGTGAGGGTGTGCGGTACTTTGTGGACCACAATACCCGCACCACCACCTTTAAAGATCCTCGCCCAGGGTTTGAGTCGGGGTAAGGATCCCACAGGCTGCAGCAGTGTCACCAGCACTGCCCAGGCTGTCCTGGGCAGGGGCTCAGTGGCTGCTGTGGCTGTGCCGTGCTGCTCGCTGCCCTCTAGTGGCTAATGTTGATGTTGCCTTAGAGGCCTGGGGAGGAAGGGGTGAGCCTATTCATCCGGAACAGCATTAGTAATATTTCCCTAAAAGCAAGAAGTCTAGCATTGTTTCAAGTTTTTTTTTTTTTGACTTTTCAAAGCTCTTAATGGTAGTCATTTCCCTTCTTTTATGCCTTATTTTATTCAACTTTAAATGCAAAAAGCATTAGCTTTCCCTAGGTCTAAATAACAAAGACAGGTGGTTCATTTTTTGAAAAATCACATGGATTCCAGAACATCTTTGCTTTTCCCAGGACGAAGCAAGGTTCCCCTGGTGCCTATGACCGGAGTTTTCGGTGGAAGTATCACCAGTTCCGGTTCCTCTGCCATGTGAGTTCTGGTTCAGGGGCTCCCATGGAGGTGGGGTTGTTGAATGATTACACCCGACTTCTCGACCCTGCACAGGCGTTGGGATGTCTGTGTCTTAGGCAGGGGCAAGATGCCTGCCTCACCCTGGACTGGGACAGGGATGCCTGTTTGTCCAGACAGGAGGCCCCAGTGAGCAGATACTCTGTGAGGCCCTGATTTGAAGTTCTGTTCTTTTCTTGTCAGTCAAATGCCCTGCCCAGCCATGTGAAGATCAGCGTTTCCAGGCAGACACTCTTTGAGGATTCTTTCCAACAGGTTAGAGTATAATCATGGTGCCAAGACCAGGGGCAGGGCAGGCAGGGTCCCTCCTTCCACCACTGTTTCCTGTCACATGTTCTGTCAAACCCACACTGTGGAGTTTCCAAGGCAGGAGCCTTGGTGACCTTGTCTGCTGGATAGCAGGCCTTAGAGCCTCCTGGCCTCCACCCTTACCTGCCACCCTGGGGAAAGGGCAGGCTGGCCAGATGCTCTGTCTCCCCAGATCATGAACATGAAGCCCTATGACCTGCGCCGCCGGCTCTACATCATCATGCGCGGTGAGGAGGGCCTGGACTACGGAGGCATTGCCAGGTGAGCTCAGTTTCCCTGAAGGCTGTGCTGCCCCCAACTGTACCCCATAGGCACAAAGCCACTTCCTTCCTGCTCACATTCATTGCCAGAGCTCTCCTGCGTCTTCAGGAGGGGCACAGAGAGGGTGTTCAAAACATCCAACCTCTCTGGCCAGTGCCAGAGGACGCTGGAGCAGGGGCAGGCAATCAAGTCTTCAGTTGCTGGGCCACGGGGAGGCTGGGGGCTCCTGGGAGGGGACAAGGCTCAGGATGTGGCGCTTTACCCATCCACATCATTATTTCTGTACTTTCACAACATCAGTGAGCAGTGGGCATCAGTGGGCAGTGGCCACATAGGTGACCCTTAAAGTTGACCCTAGGCTTCCCTTTGTCCTGATACAGCCAGGGCAGGTGAAGGCAGGTGTCTCAGAGCAGGTAGAAGCTGGGTCATGGTCAAGGGCCCTGATCTGTACTTAGCTGCATGTCCTGTGCACAGGCCAGTACAATTATAATGGCTGAAGTGACCCTAGCAAGAGCCCAGAGCACTGCCTTGCCTTCACCCAGTGGCCTACAGAAGGTAGCAGGGTGCCTGGGCGACAGGGCCCTGCAGAGAGGAGCACCTTGGCCATGGGGCCTGCTCAGACTGCTGACCTCTCATGGTGTGGGGATGTGTTCTCACTTGGTGTTGGGCTAACTCGCTTCTGGTCTTCTGTTTGCTGACGGTGTTGCCTTCTGTGTTGGCCTCCTGTGAACGGATTGTTCTTTTTCCGTGGTGACCTCCTCTCCAGGCTGTGCTTGGTGGGCTTCTGGTGTGGCTCCTGCCCTGTGTGTCTCTCTCTGTGTCCTGCCAGTGGTTTTACCCTATGGTAGGTTACGTCATGCTGTTCTACCACAGGGTAGAACCACGGACAGGATACCGGGGCACCCTCTGCATCGAAGGACTCCTCGTCTGCTCAGCCACAAACAGCCCAGCAGCCAGGGACTGGCCCCCTTGGGATGTCCCCCTGCCAGTTTAGCTCAAGCATGAAAGGACTCTGGATTCTGGCCTGAGGCTTGTGTCTTGCATGCAAATAGATCCCATGGCTTGAGTGTTGGTTCAGATGAGCGCGTGGAAGAAGGGTCTGGGGCGAGGGGCGGGCAAAGTGCAAGGAAAGTGAGATGCTTGCACTGTAGCTGGTGGGAGTGAGGTTCACAATCTGGATGCAGCGTGGATCACAGAGTTTTCATGGTTCAGGAGTTGGGAACATGTTACCATAGATTCGCGTTCTGCTGCTCACTCAGGATGGAAGCAGGGTGGTTGGTATCATGCAGCACTTCGGCAGAAAAACTGTTGTAATAAATGTGCGCGTCTATGCTGCTTGAACATAATGCCCTTGTGCAGTGCACAGTCCCCACAGTTGTGCATGGTGGCCCAGGACCCCATTAGAAGCTCTGGACATTGTGAAACAGAGTCCTAGGATGCACCACGCGGAGCTGACGGCACACGTGCAGGTTTTCCTCGGCACCATCCCCTGGTGCCGTTGTGCTGGTTGGCCCTGGGTCTGAGCCAGGCTGGAGACACAGGTCAGCCCGGTTGCTGGTCCCCGGGCTTACCTCCTGGGCCCGTGACTCCAGACTGCCTGAGACACTTGGCAGAGCCGCGAGTACTGTGTGGGTGTGCGGAGGGATCCATCGTCCTATTTCTTCTCTCCCCTCCCCCTAGAGAGTGGTTCTTCCTCCTGTCCCACGAGGTGCTCAACCCCATGTACTGCTTGTTTGAGTACGCTGGGAAGAACAACTACTGCCTGCAGATCAACCCCGCCTCCTCCATCAACCCTGACCACCTCACCTACTTCCGCTTCATTGGCAGATTCATCGCCATGGTAAGGGCGCCCAGGTCTCCAGTGCCAGGCACGCCCGTCTCCTTCTTATACTCTTCTTCCTCCTGGTAAAGTGTGAGGGGCTTCGCTGAGACCTCCAGGAAGGGCAGCGCCCTTTCTCTGGGCCTCCCTCCTCTTCCTCACAGAACTTCAGACTGAAAATGAAAAGCTGCAGGTAGCTGTGGGGAAACCCCCACTTCCTTGGTGGCCTCCTGGGTTTGTGAGGGTTTCACACGTTGATTTTTTTTTTTTTTTTTAATATATGCGGGTACCAGGAGTCGAACTCAGGACCTCACACTTGCCAGGCAGGCGCTTATGCCGCTGAGCTATCTCACCGGCCCTCTCATGTTGATTTGGATAGGATTCGTCAGGTGGAAGCCCTGGCTCCCTGGGCCACAGGCTTGACTTAGTGTCAAGTGTGCATCCTCAGGTGGCAATGGGACGGGAGCTGAATGAAGCCACAGCTGCCTGCTGCTGCCTGTCTCTGGAAGGTGTCACTGTCTGTCACAAGCCACGGGTGGGAGCTCCAGCTGGGACCCTCAGGCTTTCAGGAAGGGGCTTGGAATCCACATGGGCTAAGCACAGGACCCTGTGCCAGATGGGCTAGCATGGGTGGGGCATCCATCTTGAGGAGGGGCCCAGACATCTATTTATCTAGAAATAGGGACCCTGTGTGGCTGTGACGAGGGGCCACACCATGTCCCCTATGGAGTCTTCTGTGAGTGGGGACCCAGCACTGAGCAGAGGAGCTGGCTGGAGACTTCAGTGCTGACTTGGCTTCTTCCCCAGACGTCTGCAAGTCCTGCCCTGCTTCCCCAGGAGGACCCAGCGACCCTAAGGGGCTGAGACTAAATATGGTCTTTCGTCTAGAAGTTCTTGGCCAAGGTAGTGGCTCCAGAAGTGGGCACATTCTTACCAGGTCTAGAGACCAACCTGGCCCAGCAGCCGACAGGACAGGCCCGTGAAACACTAGACTATTACTCACTGCTGGCCGCCAGCTCGCGCCCTCCACGGTGTCTGCATTATTTTTGGCCGCCTCTGCCACCGGCTCGGAGCGCCAGTGAGTCAGGGCTGCCACCTGGACTGTTCTGAGCAAGTCTTCCCTGTGAGCATGGTGTAGGCCTCTGCTAGACTGGGAGCAGCCTGGCTGGGAGCGTCCCTGTGGCTGCAGGGCCAGATGACATTTCTCTCCAAGTCCAAGTCAGGATGAAGCGCTCCTTTCCCAGACTCTGCCCAGGGCCCGCAAGGCAGCTGCGGCTCAGGTTCAGTCAGGCAGGGAAGAAGGTGGGAGTAGTGGCCTTTGATACAAGCATCCCAGCGCCTGCCTTGACGCTGTTCCAAAGCTCTTAGCCAGGCCTCTTCCTTCCTCAGGCTCTGTACCATGGGAAGTTCATCGACACGGGCTTTACCCTCCCTTTCTACAAGCGGATGCTCAACAAGAGACCCACACTGAAAGACCTGGAATCCATCGACCCTGAGTTCTACAACTCCATCCTCTGGATCAAGTGAGTCCCTTGCTTGCCCTGCATGTAGGGGCGCCGGCTGGGTAGTGGGCACCCTGGCCTTGTGTAACTCTGCTCACCCACCTAGTGCCCGTGGTGATGGGCAGCTGCTGTGGGACAGTTCTCCTCTTGCATCAGATGTCCCGTGCCACTGTTCAGGAATCTAGGCCACCTATGAGTCCTTGGTGCCCCGGGGGTGCTAAAAGCAAGGAGTGGGGCAGGACCAAGGGAGACACTGCCAAGGTGGACATCTTGCCCCCCCAGAGAGAACAATCTAGAAGAGTGTGGCCTTGAGCTGTTCTTCATCCAGGACATGGAGATCCTGGGCAAGGTGACAACCCACGAGCTGAAGGAGGGCGGCGAGAGTATCCGTGTCACAGAGGAGAACAAGGAAGAGTATATCATGTGAGCTGGGGGAGGGGGTGGCACCCAGTGGGTTGCAGAGAAGGGATTTCCCACTCTGATCTGGGGTCCCCTCGCTGGCCATGCCCCCACATGGGGCCGATAGGTCTCCATGCATTGCAGGAACCTCTCGGTTGGACCTGCCTTGGTGGGCGGCCCGTGTCTGGTCAAGTGATGACACGAGTTAGGGGAGCTGGAGCCCCAGGCCCATGATTAGCAGCTCCTGGTTGGTCTTTTTTCCATGTGGGAGACTTCTTGACTCCTGGGAATTTCGTTTGAAGAGGCGTTGTCACCACTCTCCCCTGACTGAGAGGATTTCTGTGTCCCGTATGCATAAATCCACCACCCCGTGTGTGCTGCTGTGCCAACCTCCCCCGCACGATCTTCAGGCCTTGGCGTAACCATTAATCTCCATACTTCTGCACATCTGCAGTTCAGCGAGTGGTGTGGGGAGAGGCAGGAGGGATTTCAAAGACTCCGTATTGTGGGGTCACCATGTGACCCCAGGGCTGTGCTCTGGGGCCTTCTGCACACCGGTCTAGGTGTGCCAGAAGGTGCCGATGATGCCACCCAGGCAGGCAGGCTGCTTATGCACCTGGGCAGGGTGCACAGTGCTGGTCTTTGGTTTTAGGCTGCTGACCGACTGGCGCTTCACCCGTGGTGTGGAAGAGCAGACCAAAGCCTTCCTGGATGGCTTCAATGAAGTGGCCCCGCTGGAGTGGCTGCGCTATTTTGATGAGAAAGAGCTAGAGGTGAGTGTTGAGGATGTTGGGACCCTGAGCCCCTGCCTGTGGTGCGCTCTAGCTCGGATGTGCTCCTGTGCACCCAAAGAAACCACTGACCGAACGCCAGACTTTAGCAGAATGGAGGTGGAGAGCAGATGGTCTCTGTCGGGGGTCTTCAGCTCTCACTCTCCCTGGACACTTGTGGTGAGAGCAGGGACTTGTGTCACACATATTATTAAAACTTCCAGCAGAAATAGCCAGTTGAAGAGCTTTGGAGTATTTCACCTGCCAGCTGGTGGATAAGGCATCATGCAGGCCGAGGCCTGGCCCGGAGAGGAGCTGGCGCCGGGTCGCTGATGCCCTCCTCCCTGACACCTTCCTCCCTGCAGCTCATGCTGTGCGGCATGCAGGAGATTGACATGAACGACTGGCAGAAGAACACTATCTACCGGCACTACACCAAGAACAGCAAGCAGATCCAGTGGTTCTGGCAGGTGGGTGCTGGGTCCTGTCCCTGCCTGGCTGGGGCCAGGCATCTTGGCAAGACATGTTCATGGCCACTCTAAGGAAACTGGACCTGATCAGACCTCAGGCTCAAGGATCCGTCACCTTTGAGACTCTTCACCTTCCCCAACTTGCAGAAGGAGACGATGAACCCAGCCATGGGGAGAATGGAAGCTGGACTGTGACAGGAGGTTGTCAGTGGTCTGCAGGCAGGAAGTGCAGCTGCCATTGGTCCTCTGCTTTCCCTCCCGCCAGATGGGATGGGAAGGCAGGCACTTGGCTCCAGAAAAACAGAATGAGCTTGTCCCCTAGGGTTTAATGACCGAATTCCTTTGTATTTGCGTGGGTTCCATTGTTATTATGAAGTATAGCATATATAAAAAAAAGAATAACTATAACAGATATCCTCAGTGTATGTGCATATGTATATAAATTTTTCGGTGGTGGTGAAATTCACATAAAATGCAGTTCACCGTCATAAATATTTTGAGATGTACAATCCGGCTGCTTCTAGGGCTTTCGCGGTGTTGTGTGCCTGTCCCACCAATCTCAGAACGTTTCATCTCCCCAGAAAGAAACCTCCCTGAGACCAAAAGATGTCCCATGGCCAGGCACAAGCGTTCTACAGACACAGCCTCTTAGAGGAAGCGCGGCTGAGCCTTCCTGGCTGTGGTTGCCCAGAGTGGGCCCCAGCCGGCCCACAGCTGTTAAGCTCCATGTTAAGGTGAAGCGCTGGGGCTGGGTGGGTCTCCGGACTGTACCTTGTTTGTGGCCTTCCAGGTGGTGAAGGAGATGGACAACGAGAAAAGGATCCGGCTGCTGCAGTTTGTTACTGGAACCTGCCGCCTCCCTGTGGGAGGATTCGCCGAGCTCATTGGTGCGTTTTTCTGTATCCTGCTGGTGCCCTGGCTGGGGGTGAGGGTTCTGCTTTGGGAAGGCCAGCTCTACTGACAAACGGTCCCTGTACCTTGGATAACAGGGAGCAACGGACCTCAGAAGTTCTGCATTGACAAGGTTGGCAAGGAAACCTGGCTGCCCAGAAGCCACACCTGGTGAGCAGGCTGGTTTGGTGGGAGATGGTAGAGCCTTGAGGAACAGATGAACTCCTCACAGTCCAGCGGACATGGCAGCTTCAGGGCCTCCACTCTGACATTTGCATGGCTCTGGAATGTTGAGTTGGAGAGGTGGGGATGTGATGTGTCTGCCTCTGCCTCTGCCTCTGCCTCAGGCATCTAACCTCTCTGCTCCTGTTCCTCTGGGCAAGAGTTGCTACCCCAAGTGCCCCCACCTAGCATGCCCTCTGCGCTGTTCCCCGCGCTAACTCCCTGCAGGTCCAGGAGCCTGCAGCACTGAGCCCAACACAGAGGTCCCTGGGCCCCTGCGATGGGTCTGGCCTGGCAGTGTGTTGCTCCTGGAGCCATGGGCTTCCAGCCATTGAGCTCCTTGGGCCCCTTGTGACCACTGTTCCTCCCAATCCCTCTCCACAGCTTCAACCGTCTGGATCTCCCACCCTACAAGAGCTACGAACAGCTGAAAGAGAAGCTGCTGTATGCTATCGAGGAGACCGAGGGCTTTGGACAGGAGTAACTGAGGCTGTCCCTCCCAAGTCCCCCAGCGCACATGTAGTCCCAAGTCCTCCCTGACTGAGAGCCCACCGGCCGCACGGCCCTCAGGAGGTCCCTATGGATGGTGGCTCTGCATGGGACCACAGCGTCATCCCCTGATGGCACAAGAACTTCCCTCCTACCCGCAGGTGGCAGCCCCAAGTCACCTTGGCCCCATCACCCATCGTAAAGTCCAAGGGTGACCCTCTGCAAAACTCTCCCTCTCCCTTTGGACCAACCTGGGTGCATGTGAGTGTGCGAGGGAAGGTACCCGGTCCCAAAGGGTGCAGCAGGAGCTTGGGCCTCACATCCTAGTTAGAGGAGGAAACTGGCCACTTTGGATGGCTGTTCTGGACTGAGAGAGCTGGGTCTTTGCCGTCAGAAGAGGATCTGTCTTAACTAGAACTTTCTGGGGGTCTGTGTCAGACACAGGTCTGAGGAATGACACAGAGGCTGAGCAGCAGGGATGGGGCCCCCAGCTCGTCCCTTCTCAGTAGACAAAACGTTGGACAGGCCACCTGCCTGGGGGTCAGTGGGAGGGAAACAGCAAACTCCCTCGGAGTTGTCCTTTTACATAAACTTGAAGCATTTGTAGGGTTGCTTTTTGTTTTGCTTTTCGTATGCTGCTGCCACTTTCTGTGAAAGAGGTGGAGCCCTGGGTGTCCCAGGGCCTTGGGGGACCTGGCCTTGTCGGTACAAGAGTTTCCCAAACAGCTGGTCTTCTCAGGAACCGGCTTAGCAGTCTGCGAGCTCAGGCAGACCTGACCCGGCCGCTCAGTTGCCCAGTGGCCAAGTCCCTGAGCTTGATGCAGAGGAAGGGCTTGATGTCCCAAGCGCCACTCCCGGGCTGCGCCTTCCATAGGGAAGAGTTCCCTTGCTAGATAGTCCCCCTGGTGGCCCCTAGGGAGGGGCAGAGGAATCTGATTCCTCCTCCCTGGCAGCCCTAGAGATCCAGGTGGCCATTAGTCCCCTCCATAGAATGGCACATATCCTGGCCAGCTGAGCGCGCTCGTTCTGCATAGACGCCAGGCTTTCTCTGCACCCAGGACATGAAGCGACTGAAAACCAGCAGAAGGGTGCCGAGCTGCTGCGACAGCCTGGCTTGGTTTGTAGATCTCCCGCCAGCTTCTGCCTGGGGATTCTGCCATGGACTGAGGTCTTCCGGGTGTGCAGGCTTCTCTGTATGTTGGAGTAATGGTGGTGGCACACTCCTTAGACCAGGGCCTCAGCTTCAGACCAGCTCCCAGGGACCCCAGGCTGGCTCTCAGATCCGTCCAGGAACCTTCAAGGACAGTCTTGCCTTCCCACGTCTCGTCTTTCCTGGGTCCGTGGAGGGAGAGCTGTGTCTACTCATGTTGCACGTGCTGATTTGAGTGGCCCTGCTCTCTGTGGCTTGGCCTTTTTTCCCCCTCTCAGTCACTTCTGGTACTGCCCTGGACATGTCCCCATGTCCCCAAGGAGGCTACTCCAGCAGGTGGGCAGGGGTGCAAGCTGCCAGTGAGGCACAGGAGCATCAGGCTCATGGGTGTTCACGTGTGTTTGTGTGTGTGCGTGCATATGTGTGTGTAGAGCTGAAGTGTCAGTGTGGAATGCCCTGCGGTAGCACTGGGTTGGTCACCGGATTGTTTTGTAACGCCTGCCCCTGCATTGGTATTGCCAGGTTCTAGTGCAATAAAGAGTCGCAGCCGTGGGTGGTGGTCTGTGTGGCTGTCTACAGTGTCAGTGTCCCTGTCCTTCAGGCAACAGGCCTTCTTTGCCGGGCTTAACAGAGTGGAAATTCCCCGCCCTGCTGGCTGGGAGAAGTCCTGTGCTATTAACTGAGGCGGCTCCACTTTGGGGATGGGCGGCTGAGTGTTTGACCAGGGATTGTGGCCTCAGCCCTGGGCTGCTGCCTCCCTCCGCTCCTTCGGGCAGCTGCTGTGGGAGCAGAGGGGAAAGCTGCTGGGGGGGGGCTTCAGGGAAGGTGTCCTCCTGGAGGGCGTCCATTCAGGGGCTTGTGCGGGCCCCATGAGGAGCAAGGGTCTCTGAGATGTCAAAATGATAGTCACACGTTTGCCATCTGCTTTTTTTTTTTTTTGACAGTTAAGGGTTCAAAGGTGGGACAGATCACCACATGGAGGGTCTTGATACATTTGACATTAAAATGACCACCATGGGCTCCCCTTGGGGAAGCAGATGTCTAGAGCAGGCTCCCTCCCTGGGGTTCATCAGCTGAATTCACTCCCCCAGCTCCAAAGCCTTCTTCTCTCCTCCCCTCCCCTCCTGTCCCTTCCCCTCCTCTTCTTGGTGCTGGGCACCAAACCCAGGGCCTTGTGTAAACTGAGCACACTCTCTATCCCTGAACTACATGCCCAGACCTTCCAGAGCCCTCTTTTTATTTTTGTTCTAGCATGGGGGATTGAAGCCAGGCCTTATGCATGCTAGACAAGTGCTCTGCCACTGAGCCATATCCTCAGCCCCAAAGCCCTTTTTCCACTTGACAGAGTAATACTTTCACAAAACTACTGAACAGAGTCCATGTGTTACACAGGCGTCTTATAGTAAGTTAAATAAGACATGCTGCAAAAGGGAATTACTTTCCCACCCTTGTCCCCCAAGGTAACCAGTGTGCACAGCTGGCTATGGTCCTTCCAGACCATTTTATGATCTTATGCAAATCATGCACACAGAAAATTTTTAAATACAGCCATCACGCATGGTGATCAACTCACTTTTTTCATTACATGAGCTGTTAGTGATACCTTTCCATGTTGGTCACTATAGATCCACTTAATGCTTTCACTGCTGTGTGATGCCCAGTCACAGTCGCTCTGTAACGTGCCCGTCACCTTGCTCAGGTGTGCCATGGCTGTGTCCACAGCTTGCTGCACCTGCGCAGCTTCAGCAAGCACCCTCAGGCAAGTCTTTGTGCTGATGTTCCTCTTCAGTACAGGACAGTCCTGGGAGTTGGATTGTTGATTATGTATGCACCTTTATTTTAAAATGTTTAATCCTTAGCCAGCCACTCACTTTTGGAGGCAACCATTGTTGCTGGCTTTGTTTGGATTGCTCCAGATAGGCGTTTTTTTTTTTTTTCCTGAGACCGGGTCTCACTTCATAGTTCAGGCTGGACTTGAACTCACTATGTAGGCCAGGCTGGCCTCAAATTTGCAGCGATCCTCCTGCTAAGTGCTGGGATTACAGGCGTGCACCACCACACCCAGCTCCCTCTAGATAGGCTTTAAAAATCCCAATAGATTCCTCCAAATTGCCCTCTAAAACATTCTTGCCTTACCAGCCTCCCCACAACGAGGATCTTTTGGTACCTGCTTGGTAAAACACACCAGTGAGCTCCCTGTCGCTTGTTAACTTTTCCCATTTCTAACTCGGGGCGTCTGCCCTTTCCCTTTGATACCATCAGAGGTTGTTTTGTTTTTGCAGCATTTACATTCTGTTGCGTAGCTATAAGGACATCTTTATTTTGTCTAAGATTCAGGTAGAAGCATACGGTTTTCCTCTGGTGAGCTTTCTAATGTTTGTAACTCTGGAACGTCATCACAGACTTGGGGTGTAACTCCAACTCAGATGGCGCCAGTGACTCATTTTTTGAAATTATTTTTTATTATAGTAAAATACACAAAACACAAATTTCATCACCTTAACCATCTTTTCAGTGGTATTAAATACATGCATAATGTACAGCCATCACCACCAACCATGTCCAGAACTCTCCATCTTGTAAATCTGAAACGATGATACAGTGATTCCCTGTTTGCCCTTCGCCTTAGTCCCTGGCAATCACCATTTTACTTTCTGTCTCTGCAGTTTTGACAGCTCTTAACTATCTCATGTAAATGGACTCTTACTGTATTTTTCTTTATGCACTTGGCTCATGTCACTTAATCACTTAACATAGTGACATGATGTCTCCAGGGTCCGTGAATGTTGTAACATATTTCAGAATTTCCTTTTTATGGCTAATCCTCCATGTATTTTTCCCTCACATTTTGCTTATTCATTCTTCTGCTGGTGGACACTTGGGAAACTTCTATGTTTTCGCCACTGTGACCCATGCCGCTGCGAGCATGAGTATACAGATGCCTCTTTGAGGCTCTGCTCTCCATTCTTTTTAACAATAGTCTCAGAAGTGGAACTGCAGATTATATAGTAATTCTAGTTTTAATTTTTAAGGAACTGCCATGCTGTTTTTCATAGTGGCTGTACCGTTTGACATTTCTTCCAACAGGGCACAAATATCTCTACAGCTTTGCCCTGTTTGCCATTTTGTATTTTGGGTGTTTTTGTTTTTTTGATAGAAGCCATCCTAATGGGTGTGAAGAGTGATCTCATAGTTTTGTGTTTCCCTGGTGATTAGTGATGTTGAGTATCTTTTCATGTGCTTGTTATCCACCTGTGTATCTTTTTTGGAGAAATATGAATTCAGGTCCTTTGCAGCCATTGTTGTCTCTTTGGTGCTTGTCCCCTCGGTTTGACTGTGGTCACCCTTTGGATATCCTTGATGGTCTACAACATGTTCTGTTCCCAACTTTAGTTCTCTGAAACAGAAGCGACTCCCTGCAGCCTTTTTTTTTTTTTTTTTTTTTGGATGTAAAAATATTATTAGAAATCAAAACATGTGGGTCTCTTAAATGGCATGGTGAATTAATATTCGATCAACTTCTTGGGCCAAATACAATAAAGATATGCAAAACAGAAAAAGGAAAAGGAGAAAGAGAAGAAGAAAAGGAGAACAACACCGCAAAGGCTGGTTCAAATATAAGATAAGTCTGTAGGCAAGAAACAGAACCAAAGTGCAAAAGGCTGAGCAAGACTGCAGCCCACTGCTCCGGAGCCTGGCCGCGGCGCCGAGTTCACTGTTGGGGTGGGGGGTCTGAGTGAGCTCCAGCGCGGACAGGAGCCGGGGGCCGGCTCCCCGCTCCCTCCATTTATGACATCAGGCCAACCAACAAAGGCCATCTGCTACTGCTGGGCGTCGGGGCTGTGGCTCTGAGCATGATGGAAGCTTCCCAAGCTCAGCCCATCCTGCTGGTTCTGTACTGGCTCTGGGATCTTCCTGGGTCACCCCAGACCAAGGCCCCAAACTGCCATTAGAAGATGAGGCTCCAGAGTGTGGGTGCCCAGCAGGAAAATAGGCAGCTGTGAGGCCCTTAGGAAGGAACACAGAAGAACGAAAGGAACAGTTCCTTATAATCTTGGGGTTTCCATATTTCAGAGGAAGACACACAAGGGTGTACCTGCTGGCCCTTGCTGTAAGAGGACCCTTTTATTGAGGCCCAAGTGTCACTTTGCAGGGGTCTCAGGTGGCCAGTTACTCTAGAGAAGAACGCTGTGGCTTGCATGTGTCCTCCAAAAGTTCAAGTGTTAGAAATCAGATCCCTAAAACTATGTCAGAGATACAGTTAGAGGTAGGATCTTTGGCAGGTAGTTAGGATCAGATGAGGTCATGAAGGTGGAGCCCCCATTGTGGCATTTGTGGCTTTACAAGGAGAGGAAGAGAAACCTGAGCTGGCACACTTGCTCTGTTGCCGTGCAGTGCCCTCTGCTGTGCTATGATGCAGCAAGAAGGCTCCCGCCAGCTGCTGAGAAGACACAGCCCCAGCTCTTGGATTTCCTGGCTTCACAGCCATAAGCCAAATAAACGTCTTTATAAACTTGCCAGTCCTGGGTATTTTGTTATGCAACAGAAAATACACTAGGACACATGGATCCTCCGCTTTCCCACTGGGCCTGAGACAAAGAGCGGGAGGGAACTGAGGCTTGAGAGTCCAGGCCTCTGACTTCATGTTTTCTCCCACTTTTCTGCCCTGTGCCTGCCCCAGCCTGCTGCTTTGACCCAGATCCCCAATCCTGGAGCTCCACGTGACTTCTGCAGCCAGAAGGAAGGAGGTAGCCAGGCTGTGTGGTCCTTGGGGAGGACCTGGGTGTCCCACCTCATGTAGAGAAATTTGTAACCATCCTGCTTTTCATTTCTCCACCTCACTCCTCCTGTTTTCTGTGCCTTTCTTGGTAATACTGGGATTGAACACAGGGCCTTCACACTGCACTGCATTCCCTACCCTTTTTTTATTTCTTACCCACACAGCGTCTCATTAGGTTACTAACTTGCCCAGGCTGGGCTTGAACTTGCAATCCTGGGATTACATGTGTGCACCATCAAGCCTGGCTCATTCCTGCCTTTCTGCTACCAGCTAATACTGAGTCTCCTGGGGGCTTTGCAAGACAACTCTAGAGACACTGGGTGAAACCTTGCTTGGCAATCATATCTACTTGATTTCCAAGTTTGAACATTGCTAAACAGCTTTGTCTACCATGGAATCCTTTTACATTCTCTTTGCCCTTGTGGATTAAGGCTTTAGGGGTGTGTGTATGGGGAGATGGGGGTAGTGGGAATTAAACCCAGGGCCTTGCCCTTACTAGGCAAGTTCTCTACCACTGGGTGACATTCCAGCCCTGATTAAGGCTCTTCTAAAGCTTTCTTTATTGTCATGTTAGCTGAGCTGAAGAGGTGGTAAACCTGCTAGCTCAGCTAACTTCCCTCGCTTTATCATATCTTCCCCGGGTGGGGTCAGCGGAGGGACAGCCGGCAGCTGGCAGTCACAACAGTGCACAGAGGCCGGAAGCTAAGCAGCCTTGACTATTACGTTGCCTTTTAACTAATCTGTCTGCTGCTGACCTGGCCTTCCCACAGGCCTGTGCCCTTGCCTGGCTCTGTGGGGCTCCCGAGAAGCTTCCCAGATGGGGCTCCTTCCCTGTGCTCTTGGCCTGGGCTCCCTCTGCCGGCTTTGTATCCCTCAGACGTATGTTGAACGCTGAGCTGCTACTGCTCAGACTGGGCCAAATGGCTGAAGCAAAGTGAAAACTATTTTATGTTCATTTGCTGTCATTTGCATGGATCTTGGGAGAAAGAAGCCATAGGTGACAGAATTAAGTTATTAACCAAGTCTATTGGCCCGCCTTTCTAGGAGCACTGGCTAGGTTTATTATGTTTGGGGGGGTGAAGGGAAGGAAATTGGGGGATAGGGTTAGGATAGATTTGCTTTATTATCTTCAAAGCTATGGTGGTGGTAGGTAGTCCTGTTTATGTACTAGGGATGTTTTACTTCTTCATTTCCCATTTGTTATCCCAATTTTAAGACATTAATCAGGCGCCAGCATTGGCAAAGGCAAGCCCACTGTGGCCCGCTGCTGGTTACGGGGTGAATGTCCTACCTGTGGTAGGTGGACTATTTAGGTGGCCCCAGGGATGCCCATGCTGCGCCTGGTGGTGGGACGCCCTCCCCTTGAGTGTGGGCTGGTCTAGTTCTTGCCAATGGGAAATGGCACCAGTGGTGGGAGGTCACAGTTGTGATTAAACTGCAAAGGACTGTGGCCCGCCTCTTGCCAGTTGTCTCTCTCTGAGACCTTCCTGGCTGAGTGCTTTGAGGAAGCCGTGTAGAGAGACCCCATGGCAGAGACTCAGAGACGCTGTGTCAATGGCTAGCAAGGAACCAAGGCCCTCTCTTCAGCAGCTGTGAGGACTGGAATGTTGGAACGGAGTCCTTTCCTCCCTGACCCTGGAGGCGCCCCAGCCTGGCGGACACCTCCCCCGCAGCCCGTGAATGACCCTGAGCAGAGGAGCCAGGTAGGCCCCACCTGGCCTCCCGAGCACAGAAACTGAGACGACAAACGTGTGGTTTTAAGCCATTAGATTTGAGGGTAATTTGTTCCATAGCCACAGAGAACACACTACCCTAGGTTAGAGCAAATATCCTGGCTCCTGAATGTGGCCGTGATTTTTAATAAACAAAAGAGCCATGGCATGAAGATTTTCTGTAGATAAAAAACAAAACCCCAAAACCCAGCAGTACAGACAAAAAGCTAGCATCCTCTCCCTCCTTTTCTTTTTTTTTTTGTGGGTACCGGGGTCGACCTCAGGACCTCGCGCGCCAGGAGGTGCCCATGCCGCTGAGCGATATCACCGGCCCCTTTTTCGTATATGGGATCCCAGAATCGAACTCGGGCCCTTGTGCTTGCCAGGCAGGCACTTACGCCGCTGAGCCATCTCACTGGCCCCCATCCCTCCTTTTCTTGAGGAAAAAGAATACTGGGAAGTTGGTGTCACTTCAGTCCTGTCTCCAGTCCCCACCTGACATTCTTTGCATGGGTCTGGCCTGGCCTGTGACTGTGGCGCTCAGCCTTGGATGTCATTAGTGCTTGTCTGGGCCTCCAGCCAAACCCAGTGGGTAAGAGTCATGTCCAGTCTCTCAAGGACAATTTTGAGACCATTTCCTGTGCAATTACGGGGTTAGTGGCGGGGTAAACGGTGCTATTACAGCAGCGAACTAGGCTGAAGGACAGACAGTCTTCACAGTTGCAGATTGTCACCGAGGTGGTTTAAGGGCACAGCGCCTGCCTCAGTAGCGACCTCCGTGGAGTACCACAGCCCCTCTGGGCCAGGGGTGTAGAAGTGATGCTTCTTCCAGGAGGAAATTCGTTTCCACCCCGAACTGGGTTTCACAGTCAAGCTTGTCGATTGCCTGTAGTTGGTTCACACTGGTTAAAACACAGGGTGGGTGAGAAGTGGCCCTTGCCCCTCCAAAAGGCGTACACCCCCGAGCATCGCCTGTCAGCTGCAGGGCACAGGAGGCCTCTGGATAAATATCAGACAGCAGGGAGGAATGTGGGAGAGGGGTGGCTGAAGGGTGCACTGTAGATGGGTCAGAGGGAAAGCGTCTGAAGAGGTGGTTCAGCCTGAAGAACTGAAGGATGAGGAGCCAGCCAAGCGCGCCAGGGTCGTCTACGTTGGGCCAGCAGGTGCAGTAGTCTGAGTGGGGAGGAGGCCAGGGGTCCAAGGCGTGCGGAGGGGCTGGGGTGAGGAGATTGCAGCCCAGGCTGGGTCCCATGGGCCCTGGTGAAGGGCTTGGATTTCAATTGCGGGAATAGAGGGGAGTCACGGGAGGCCCAAATGCAGGAGTGGGGCGACCTTGCTTACAGCTGGATAGGATCGCACCAGAGGCAGCGCCGAGTGCAGAATGTCCGGGCTGGAGGGGAGCAGGAGGGTAAGTGAGGCCACGCCGCGGTCCATGGGAGCGGTCACAGCTCTGGGTCAGGCACTGACTTTGACGTGGAGTGGAAAATAGACTTGTGCTGTCATTGGAGGTGGGGGTGTTATGATTTTACCAGTGGACTGGAAATGGTGTGTGGGGAAAAGAGCAAAATCGAGGAGGACACCTAGATTGTTGGCTTGAGAGACTGTGGGGCAGCAGTCATATCCACTCTGATGCAGAAGACTGGGTGTGGGGACAACAAAGAAAACAAAGCTGAATTCCTACCTCTTACCATAACCTAGGTGAAGAAAGTTTCATAAAGGTCTTAACCTCTAACGCAGAGAGCGCCTAAGAGGAGCCACAGTTTCCCAAGGTGGAAGGCAGGTGGGGGATCGTAACTGATCACGCGGCACAGGCTGCTACGCCCCAGAGTGGGCGCAGGCGTGAAGCCAGGAGCTTCACGTGGCAGAACCTTCGAGAGGCCCCGGATGTGGGGCAGCGGGCAGACAAGAGTGGGATTAGGGGCTGAAAGTGGGCGGAGTCATTAAAAGTCCACTACGGAGGAACTGGACACCCACAACCCCTCTTAAACCCACACAGTTGAGCTCCTGCTTGGGGACACTACTATCAGGGTGGGGAGGTCCAGGGCTGAAAATGGAGAAATTAAAGTCTTGAAACTTGGAGGAAAAGACCTAAAGTGAAAGGGAAAGCTATAAAGCTCATATAAATGTATGAGAGAATAGATTTGGAATCTTAAACTGGGAAAGGAATTTTTTTAATGGGACTCACTTTTATTTAACCGATACCTGTAATTAACTGTAATTATAACTATAACTATAACTGTAACTAAGCTATAAATGTATTAGTGGGGTACCGAGTTATTTATTTATTTATTTTTTGTGGGTAACGGAGGTCGAACTCAGGACCTCGCACTTGCCAGGCAGGCGCTTATGCCGCTGAGCTATCTCACCAGCCCCCAAGTTATGTTTTGATACATATGTACATCGTGTAATGTTTCATTCAGGTTAAACATATGTATCTCCCCACTTATCACGTGTTTATGGCAAAACTTTCAAAATCTTTTTTTCTGGCATTTTGAAATGTATGTTACTGTTACCTATATTATAGTCCATCGTGGTGTACAATAACGCCTAGAACTTCATTTTTGAAAAAATTGAGTTTCCCTACTTTTAAAATTAATTTTATTGGTACATTTTCAATATACATAATGATAGCATTCATCCTAGGGAATTTGTACCAGTACATGATAGATCTTGAGAACACCCGGGCTTCTCGCTCCTGAGGGTGACTCAGTACTCACTGATCCACGTGGTCCCATTCCCCGCCCTGCCCCAGCAGGTGCTCTTTGCTCTCTGGGAGCCATGTTTGTCAGGACTTCTTAAATACCATTCACAAAGCACCACGGATAGGGAAAAAACTGAAATTTGTCCATATCAAAGTAAGAATTTCTGGCCTATGCAGACTCTCACTAGGAAAGTTAAGAGATGACACTGAGAGAAGACAGTTGTCACACAAAACGGAAACACAAATTTTGTCCTGAATATTTGAGGGATTTCTCTAAATCAACAAGAAAGCTCACTTGGAGAAAAAGGGGCAAAAGAAACAAGTAGCAATTAGCTAGGTGTGGTGGTGCATGCCTATCACTCCAGCTACTTGAGAGGCTGAGGCAGGATTATTACAAGTTTGAGGCCAGCCTGGACAGCTTAGCGAGACTCTGTCTCAAATTAAAAACAATAAAAGGGGATAGGGATGTAGCTCAGCATTCTCAGGGTTCCACCTCCCCTCCCAAAAGCCAGGTGTGATGGTGCATGCTTGTAATCTCCACACTCTGGAGGCTGAGGCAGGAGGATCATGAGGTCAAGGCCAGCTTAGGCTACATGGCGAGATGAGGGCCAGCTGAAGCTACATAGCAAGACCCTATGTCAAAAACATCAAACAAAAAAACCAAAAAGACCCATCAAACCCCACAAATAAAACCCCAAAACATCAATTCACAGGAGAGCAAATAAACATGGCCATAGGTGAGAAAATTATTATCTAAATGACATCGGTGTGGTCTGGGTTATTTAGATAATACTCAGCCATAGAGTGCTTACCTAGCATGCATAAAGCCTTGAGTTTAGTCCCCAGCACTACAAAACAAATAAACATTGGAATACTATTGCACTCACAAAATTTGTAAAAATTAGAAAGGTAATGCAGTGTTAGGGTGGCAAAAATAGCAATAGAAATAACAATAATACTTGCATGGTATATATGCTGTGCAGGCTGTTCTGAGCCCATTACAGGTCATAGTTTGTTTAATTCTCCCAACAGCACTATGAAGTAGGTAGTTTTATAATTTCCATTTTACAGACTAGAATACTGAGATAGGGAGTTGCCTTAACAGTTATTAAGCTGTCGGTCTTGGATTCAAAGTTAGCCATCTGACTCCAGAGTTTGCTCTAAACTGCTGAACTCTCCAGTGGGAAATGCACCCTTCATGCACTGTGAGAGCGGTAGAAATGACCGCCGCCCCTCCCTGAGGCACTTGGTACTAGTAGTACTTGGTGATGCCTGTGTTCTATGTTCCAGCCAACTACTGGCTGCGGAAACTCTTGTTCAGGTCCTTATGATGACACGTGGTGGCATTCTTTGTGATGGCGGACAGGTGGAGGCAGGCCAGGTGTTTTGGTTACTTTCTCTTGTTGCTGAGAAAATACCCAACACCCAAAGTTAAAGGAGGAAAGGTTTATTTCAGCTCATAGTTTGTGGAGGTTTCAGTCCATAGTCAGTTGGTTCCAAAGCAGGGTGGCATGGCAGAGGGAAATCACAGAGGAAAAACAGTCCATGGCAGGGCAGGGCAAGGCAGGCTGAAGGCAGCAACAGCACCATCATCATCATCATCATCAGCGGCAGCAGCAGCATCCCCTTCCTGCCTTCCTCTCTCCCTTTATACAACATATGGGCTGTAAACCTATTGACTGGTGCCACCCACACCCAGTGTGGGCTTCCATTATCCACACCCTTAATCAGACACATTCAGACACCCTAATCCAGCTACCTTCAAAACTCCCCACATATGACCGCTAAGACTTTGGGGGGACATTTAGGTCCCATAACACCAGGGACCGGATGAATAAATTGCAGTGAATGGTCGCAATGGACCGTGGTATCATGTGTGGCAGCCAGGCGAGGGTAAGTTATGTCCTGGTAATCAGAAACCTGGAAACTCAATGAGTGAACACAGTGAGTTTTATTTCTTGCTTATATCAGATCTAAGGAAAGGCGAGAGTTTCTCTCTGACAGCTCTTCTCTATAAGGGAACTCAACCATTAGGCTGCAGGCTGTGTGACGTGCCATCTTAACACATCTTTCCTTTGTCACCAAAGCATGGAAGAAAGTGACTGGAGGGGCTTGTCACTGTCCCAGCCTGTTCATGTGTTTTTATTGTCTGGGTCAGGACAAAGTTCATGGCCCCCTCTAACAGCAACATGGGTGGGAAGTATAGTTAGCAGAATGGCCAGGAAAGAGGAATTTGAAATGGGATTTGTGAATATGCAGTACTGTCTCTCCTACAAGGAATTAAGTGCTCTGCTGAGTGTGGTGGCGCATGCCTGTAATCCCAGCACTGGGGAGGCTGAGGCAGGAGGATTGCTGTGAGTTTGAGGCCAGACTGGGCTACATAGTGAGACCCTGTCTCAAAAAACAAAACACAAAAACAAAAATAAAGGAAGGAATTAAGTTTCTGAACTGAATGCCTCTATCCATATAGCAACAAAGATAGACTTGTGTGAGTGCTGGGTTTGAACCCCTGGCTCTACCCCTGGGCTACGTCTAAAGTCAAAGATACATCTTGCAGACAGATTTGAATTTTTAAAAATGGCAGGAAAGAATGAGATCTAAAAAAAATGAGATCTAAAGAGAAATATTTTATATATAAATTAAAGCATACACATATAAAATTATACTATATGTCCTTGAAGGATCCATCCATGTTTAAGAACAGTTATTAAACACCTTTCAAGTGGCTATCGTGTGTGTGTGTGTGTGTGTGTGTGTAGCAGGTGGTTAGAATGGCAGTGGAAATCAGGATAAAGGCAAAACAGAAATCAAGAGAGGAACCTTCGAAGTGATGATGATGGTGAGTCATGAATTTAGAACGATTCACACAGCTCTCCACATTTGGGGTTCTTCTCCCAACCAGGTAACTCTGGAATCAAACTGAGTATGGAGGTGAGACAGTAGGCAGGAGGCGTGGTTAGGCGACCTTAGCCAGGGAAGGGCAAGACAGATGAGTGCGGGAGTGCGGGGGGCGGATGTAATGGACGGTAAGGACCAGGTGGCGGGATGTGGGGGCTGAGGGTGAGCAGGGGTTGGGGGGACCGGTAGGGGCTCCCAAGTGACAGTGGCCAGGGGCGGTGTGGCTAGCCAGGGTATGGAATAACTAGGAGGAACAATATTGGAATCAGAGGCATCAGATAAAGATGCAGGATTCTTTACCATGCAGTATTTGTGATAAGTGGAGTAAAATGAAGGTCTCGAGGAAACTGTGAAAAGGGGCTGAGCGGGTCCGAGAGAAACAGGGTGAGAGTCGGGGTGGAAGGTCCAGAGGTCGAGTCAAGCGAGGCAGGGATCGGCTGGATTGGCAAAGTTGGGGCCATTGGTGACATCAGTGAAGGATTCGAGTGGAGTGCTGGTGGCAAAAACATTGCATCTGATTGAAGAAGTGCCTGGTAGGGACGGAAGAGAAGGCAATGAATATAGAGAGCTATTTGCTGAAGGCCACTGGGATGGAAAGACAGAGAAAGGGCTCCATGGGGCACGCAGGATGCCACGTGTGAGGGGAGAGAATCGATGTCCATGTGCTGGGGAAGTGGTAGGGATGGTGCTGGGATTGACAGTGACAGGGAGAGGGGTACCCTGGGGTCAGGGCCAGGGTCAGATGAGAGGCAGCACAGGTGGGACCTGGCGCCGAGCGGTAGGCGCTGTGGAGCGGAGAACACGTGTGGAGTGCAAAGGACCCGAAGGAACGAGATAGAGTTGGGGTTTTGAGCTGGAAAAGGACTTCTTAAATGTGACCCAGAAGGCGCTAACCATAGGCAAACAAATGGATAGATTTATTTTTATCAAGATAAACTGAGTCTTTTCTGACCTGCCATCTTCTAGGGGTTCCCCACTATGATGAACCCAAAGGGAAGGGGGAGAGGTGCCTGTCCCATACTCTGCAGGCCTCCTAGGAAACATGACACTGCCTCTTTGGCCGTATGCATGGGAATCTACAAAAAATGCGAGGAAACAGGCACTGTCCAGAAAGAAGGTCCACAGATGTTACCCAGGCAAAACGAGGAGTCGGCAGCAGGCTGTGGGTGGTATAAATAAATAGGGCAGAGAACTAATGTACATAATGAGCGTATTATCTGCTCTAAGAGCCAAGATAGCTTTCTAAGACTCATGAAACCAAATGCTCAGGAAAAGAAGGAAGCTAAAGAAAAAGGTATCTGAGTCCCGCTGAAGCGCCTGCCTGGTCCACCCAGAGACACACTGGGTGTTGTAGTCAGGGTTTACAAAGGAAATGATTTAATACAGGACACATAATTTATAGTATTATTTTATAATATTCACCCAAAGAGTCAAATACGGAACAGTGCAGGAGATCTGTCCACACACCGGAGACCCAAATAATCCAGCTAAAGACCTAGGGCTCATGGCAGTGTCCTCCACGAGTCCCGCTGGAGGCCCAGAGCCCACCACAATGTCTCGTGCGAGTCTGTGTCAAGGATCTGCACTGGGAAGGCCCAAAGGCCATGACTGGAAGCTAGAAAGTCTGTGCCAGCAGAATGAAGGATCTGTGCCAGCAGGCTGAGGGATCTGCACCGGAGCCAGGAAGCGACGCTCAAGGTAAGGACCAGAGCTCCCTTGAAGAGAACCTCAGCCATCCTCGGTGACAGTGAGGTCCTGAGCTCCTTGGACAATGTGAACAGCTGAGTTCAAATCAGGAAAACCAGCACAATAAGCTTCTCCAGGAGAACCAACAGCTCACCATCTTCCCCTCCAGTTCTCCTTTTATGCTGTTGGCAATGATCCTCAGGTGGGCCTTCCACACCCAGAACCACACTGACTGAATTCAGCTGGGTGTTTCAACCTATTAGTTAATCCACTACACTGGGAGACCCAAGAAAGGAACCTGCACTGGGGGAACCTCTGCCCTGGGAATTCATGGCACAATAGCTGTGAGGAAACAAAAGATTTCTGGACTAGAAAGAAATGGATTTTTCTGTATCTCTACCTTCCACATGTGCAGGAACCACATGGAGACCTTCTTAAAAACACAGATCTCCACTATTCTAATACAATAGAATTTTCAATAAGCATCCTAGATATAAGTCCGGTGTGGTTGGCCCCATTCTTTGAAAAACTGCTCTAGAATGATCAGCTGGGATCTTTAAAAATGGAAATGAACCAGTCAACCAACATCACCTTCTGCAAGTGTCCCCAGGCACTTGAAAAACGTTTGTCACCTACACCTCTCTGTTGGTGCTGGGGATGCAGCTGTAGTGGACCACAAACAGCTACTGTGTGAAGACGCTGTTCTTAATGAACTCTCTAGTCTTGCTAAGTTTTCCTGATGAGAAGAGAAACAGGTACAAAGTGAAAATGACTCTCATGGGCTTTGGGGGCTTAGGTATCAGTCAGGGGCTGCCATCATGGAAACAGGGCTGGTGAGGGTGGGCTCAAGCTCATTTGCACAGTTTTGCAAGAGCCAGTTATTAAACTTCCAGGAATCTGTTAGCCAGTGGCTAAACATTACCATCATTAAAACTGAAACGGTAGGGGCTAGGGTGCAGCTCGACGGTGGAGCACCAGTCTGCCATGTGAGAGGCCTTGGGTTCAATCTCCACCACTGGAAAAAAAAGAAAAGAAACGAAACCCAGGAGTGACCCCAGCAGTGAGGAACACCAGAGTACCAGCCATGTGAAGAGCAGAGAAAACCTTGTATATTCTTCCTCCAGACAGGAGTGTGGGCAGAATGCAGCCAGGGCAGAGGGTGGAGGGGTGGCAGCTTGACCCAAGCTCTTTGTACCCATACATTTTCCAAATTCCCTCAAAAACCTTGCCTGGATGGTGGCTCTCCAAAGCAGAAGTGGCAGGAAGAGATTGGGAGGTTCTCAAAGCTGAACTGGGAATGAGGTCTTTGCTAAAAGGGGAGGCTCATCAATAGCGCCACCTAGTGTCACAGAACAGATTGCTCCAAAGAGGCCGGATCAGAAAAACATCTGGGCAGTGGACACATACTGACGTCCATATTTTCTTCTTCCTTCCTCTTATATTCTTCCCACATTAACCTTTCCCTGCTTTCTGAGTCACATTTTATCTAGTCTTCCAACAAAAATAGCCATTAATTTTTTTTTCTTGAGACAGGGTCTCACTATGTAGTTCAGGCTGGCCTTGAACTGGAAGTAATCCTGCTGCCTCAGTTTCCCAAATGCTGGGATTACAGGTGTGTGCCACCATGCCTGGCAATAGCCTTTTTTTTTTCTTTTTTTAAATCTCAACCTTTTGTGGTTTCCAGGCAAAAATGGATAATGCCAAGAGTTGAATGGCATAGGGACATGCGAATCACTACTAGCCTCTATTAGGTATAATAATTTGGGATGAACTTGGGTAATTGTAAATCTTTTCTCTTGTGGGTCATATGAATCAAATGTTTCCCTGCCTTCACAACATGTCCCTTGTCCTTGTCATTTCCTGAGACAGGGTCAATGAAGTACTTTTATTTCTTTGCAGTATTAGGAATTGAACTTAGGGCCTTTGCACTGCACTACATCTCCATTTTTATTTTTAGTTTTTAAATTTGAGACAGGGTCTCACTAAGTCTCTAAGTTGCCCAGGCTGGGCTTGAACTTGCAATCCTGCCTCAGCCTCCCATGGTGCTGGGGTTACAGGTGTGTGCCACCGCGCTTGGCTGATGAAGTACTTTGTTAGCATGTTGTAGTTCAACAATCCTAACTCACTTCCAAGTTTTATTTCTGGGAGTTTCTATTTTCTGTAGGGAAATGGTAGAAAAAAAGGGTTTCTCATAGCCTCCCAGTGAGTGGTATACTTCATTCTGAGCACCACTGTTAAGTCAGTTACTTAAGGGGAGTAACTGTCGATGGTTGAATTTTCAACGCTGAAGATGAAGGATCTTCCAAAAATTGGAGAAAAATTCTGGGTCTAATTCCTGCTTGAGATTTACTTTGCATCTAGCACACTGGAGAAGGAATGCAGGAGTCATCAGTGAAGATTACTTCCTTTTTGTCCTCTAGTTTACAATTTAAATCCTTTCACTGATGAGTTGGTGCCAAGGTCTTGTTCCAATTCTGATAGTTTCCATGTTTTCGTTAAGGATACCTAATGCATACATGCAGGGATTTCAGATGTTTGGAAACAGAAAACTAGCAAAGAGGAAATGCCACCTTTTTCTGTAACGGTGACAGTGCAGCCCGGACACTGTCACCCTGAATGTGCGGGGCAATGGAAGTGAAGCTCATGTTCAGCTCTGGAGAACAGATCCAGCCTCGGGCGCAGACTTTCTCAGTGTTCTCAAATCAATCATGTTCCTTAGAAACCTCTTGAGCCAGCCAGACCATACAAATGCAAGGCTTCATCGTAGGTGTGAGTGGGCTGCGGTGTGAATACGCAGACTTCTTCCACAGTGAGTGGGTGTGGCCTTGGAAATGTGCCTAAGTGGCTCTACAGGCTACAACTATTTTAGTTAGAAATAGAAGGTCCTGTTAGGAAGTTAGAAATCTGTTTTGCCAACATGCAGGTCAAACAATTAAATAAGGCCCCTGGCGAGTGCAAGGTCCTGAGTTTGATTCCTGGTACAAAAAAAAAAAAAAAAAAAAAAAAGATAATAAGGCCTGGATAGTCTCTTCTTAGATGCTCAATAAAACAATCTTTAATATCATTAAACTGTGACAAGCTTCAAATCCCAGGGCGTTGTACCACTGCACTGAGGAAAGCTTTTTTCCCCTTTTCAGTACTGTGGGTTGCACCCAGGGAGCACTGTGCTCCATCCCCAGCCCTTTGTGTTCTCATGTGACAGGCTCTTGCTAAGCTGGGGATGGCCTCACACTTGCGATCCTCCAGTCTCGCCCCCATGCCCCAACCCAACCGTAGCTGGGTTTACAGGCCTGCACCACCACTCCTGGCGCTGGGAAAGCTTATAACAATTAAAAGGCAGGCCTGACTCCCGTGTGGCTCTAACTCAGGTGTGTACTTGCCCCCTTGACCCTTACATCCGGGACCACTTTGAGGCATTATAACCTCATGGAGTGGTTTCTAAGATTCAACTATTTTCTGTGCTATTTTATAGTACTCTTAAATTCTTTGAACACGGATAACCCATGGAGTGCATTTGAGAATTTTGAAGGAAGTTCTAGTAGCTCAAGAAAGAAAACTAATATCCAGGTAGTACCGTGTGTCAAGTGATTATGTACCTGCCTGGCTCCCGAGGAGCGCTGTGCACACACCCAAGGAAAACTTTATTCTTAGTAATGTCCCTGTCAACCTCGTACTGAAGACCTGCTGCAGTGGCAAACGAGGACGTCCCATAGGAGAAACTGTTCTAGGGCCTTCAGAAATGACCTTCAGCCTCCCACTGTACAGGTGAGGAATCAAGGCACAAACTAGAATCTGGGGTTTTCAGAGTCCCAGAGAGCTCTCCTCACAGGGTGCCTGTTTTTATTTTATCTCAAGGATGGGACCCTGTCTTTCATAGAAGATACCAAATCTTTTTTGTTGTTGTTGAGACAGGGTCTCGCTTTGTAGTGCAGGCTGGCCTTGAACTCACAGCGATCCTCCTACCTCAGCCTGAGTGCTAGGATAACAGGCGTGTGCCACCACAGCGGGCAAAGATACCAAATCTAAAGGACTTTTCTTCAAGACAGCTTCAATTAAAGGTCATCTAGCTTGCTTCTGGAAATAAGGGATCACTTTCCCAGTCACAAGCCACTACAACACAGGCTTAAAAACCAAGCTATTTAATTGCGTGTCTGCAGACAAACAGTGTACAGAGCTAGATCCCAAGCCCTGAGAATGCTAGAGCTGCAGGTCCCGCATGTGGCGCAGGGCTTGAGTCCAGAAGCGTCAGAACCCCCGGTGGGAGGACGAAGGGAACCAAGGGAGTCCATACATCCCATTTAGCAATTCTGCCAACGCCCACAAACAGACCCAAAGAATGTTTCAAGATGGGGAAGAGTCAATGTTTTTTTTTTTTTTTTGAGTCAGGATCCCACTTTGTAGTGCAGGCTGGCCTCAAACTCTTGGCGAACCTCCTGCCTCAGCCTCCCGAGTGCTGGGATTACAGGTGTGTGCCACCATACCCGGCTTCAATGCCTGGTTTTATAGATAAAATGAAGAGTACCAAATGCTGATTTCTCTTCACTTTTCTTACACAATCTGGAGCCTGAGCTACCACAGTCCCCAACAAACAGGCCCCATGTCCCTTGACTTTTGTGTAGTGCCATGCAGGAGGGACTAGAGGCGGAGGGCTCTCATCAGGACAGTTTTTTAAGAAAACTCTCAGGTGCACACTGATTTAGGTTATAAGATTTTAATTTACAAGTTTAAAAAGCTACATTTTGTTTTGTTTTGTTTTGTGTTTTGTTTGCTTTGTTTTTTGAGACAGGGTCTCACTTTGTAGTGCAGACTGGCCTTGAACTCATTGTAGAGCCCAGGCTGGCCTCTCCAACTTGTCATCCTTCCGCCTCAGCCTCCCAAGTGCTGGGATGACAGGCGTGCGCCACCACACCTGGTTAAAGATCTACACGTTTTACTTTTTCTCCTTTTTCTCTTCTTTCTTCACATCACTCTTTTCCTTATCTTTTTCTTTGTCGTCTTTTCTATCCTTTTTGCTGTCCTCTTTCTCCTGCCCCTCCTTCTTCTCTGCATCCCGGTTGGCGATCTTGTTGTTGATGAGGTTGTGCAGAGCAACCACGGAGCGGATCAGAGAGGCCAAGTACACCACCACCATCTGGTCATTGGTCTTCAGGTAAAAGGCCTTGACGAACTCCTGCAGGCTGACGTCGGGCAGCAGGTTGAAGACATCCTGCAGCTGGTAGATGATCTGGTGGTTGATGGGCAGCTTGCCCATGGCTACTTTTTCCAGGTAGCTCCGGATGTCCAGCAGCTTGGAGTTCAGTCCCTTCAGACCATGGACCTGGTTTGTGATCCGCTGGGACAGAGTGCCCACTGTAGTGTCTTTGATGTCTCTGTAACAACCCACAAAACAAAGGCAGGAAGAAGCATCAGGAACCGTACTGCCACACCTTCTATACTAAGGAAACACCTAGCTTTGTAGGGAGGGACAGGTTTTCTCAAGATAAATATTACTTTTTGGGAAGTGCTGGGGATTGAACCCAGGACCTCATGTGCTCTATGCAAGCACTCTACCACTGAGCTTCATCCTCAGCCCTAAAATGCAACTTCTCCATTGATACAGCTGGGTATAAATTACTTCAATTTTGTTTTTATCTAGGGGTCCACATTTTATGTTTCTCATGACAGAGCATTTTTCAAAAGATTATAAAACAAAGCTAAAATGAAACTTTAAAAAAAAAACATTGTTTAGGTCAACAGTTTAGATCTGCCAGTAACTCTGGGTGACCTTCGGTTAAGGCGCTCTTTGAGCCCGGGCTCTGCGCACCCATTGGCCTAGCATTGGGGGCTGAGGAAAGAGGCCTGTGAGTCTGAGGCGAGGCTGGGCCAGTGAGAGCCTGTCTCAGAACAACCACAGTTCTCCACCTCACTTTTCTGGGCCCCGTGAAGGATGGCACTTTCTCTACCTGCATTTCTAGGATGTTTTGAGAAGCTTAAATCAGGAGTAATTTTCAGAACTGGAGGGAACCTTACTGTTCAATACATACTACAACTTTTTCAAGGATTATACTGATAGAGGATTTTAAAACAAAGCCCGCTCCAAGATAAGGATTCGCTGCAGAACTCAGGTTCCGTTCCCCAGAAGGAACAGCGCAGGCCCGCGTTCATTCCACACACCTGCTCCCGCCGCAGCACCATTCTGGTTTCCGGACGAGGTGTGCTGTCAACAGTCACATAGCCTAATGCAAGTGACTTTAGAGATGACATAGTCCAACTCTCTCAATTTATACATGAGCAAACAGGCCCAGAGAAGGCCTGTGATTTGTTCAGAATGAGAGAATCCTTTGTCAGCCAGGACCAGAACCCACACTCAGGTCTCCAGACTCCGGCTCTGGCCTTGTCCCCACACGCTGTGGCCTCGTGGGCAGCGGCGGTTCCGACGCTGCGCCCAGCCTCACCGTAACAAGTGCTCCACTCCGACCTCCTCGGCCTCCTCTGCTCCAATCTCACTGGTCACGTGTTCAAATGTTTTCGAGGTTGGAGTCCCATCCTGGGAGAAGAGGCTTAGCTATCGTTATTCACTTCCAACAAGCACACGGGCATGCGTCCCTCTCACGCCACCTTCTCTTTCAGCGAGTGCATTTCACGGGTGCGTTACCAAGCGGCCTGCAGCAAGGTGGGTCAGGTTTGCCCTGAAAGCTCAGCCTTCAAAGCCCAAATCACTCTGGCAGTACTCAGAGGCCAGGGACAGGGAGTGCTGAGGCATTACTGTTAGCTTGTTGGCACATCGTAGTGGCCACTAAACTGTTTTCTGAGTTTTTTTTAAAGAAAAATACTGATATTCCCTCAAGCCCATGCTGGGGATTGATGCCCAGGGACATCATCCCAGTTGATTTGTAATGTACACAGTGCTTTCTATAATGGGAAGAATACAGAATACCTGCACCTGAGGCAAGCTCATGGCAGAAAATACAACTTGTAACTGTTGTCCCTTGGGCCAAATGATCCCAGTGCACCCCAAACAGTGAGGTCAGAATAACTGGCTTCCTGGTGGTCTGAGCAAACCAAAAGCTCTGCCAGGGGATGTGGCTCACTGGCTCAGCTGGTGAATCTGTGACGGGATCCGAGACACGGCTCAGACACAGGGCCACAGCGGCCGTGCTGCTCCCGGGAGGCCTGCAGAGATGCTGCGAGAGGCCCTGCAACCAGACTCAGGCCTGGAATACGGCAGCTGCGGGACAGTGGATAGGGGATTTAACTCGTGCCATGCGCTGCGAATGCTAGCTGTCATTCTTTTATTTAAAGCAGGGTTATGGGAATATTGTAAGGAGCATGCTTCTCTGCTCAGGGCCTTTAGCAACCTGACAGGATGCACGCCAAGCTTTCTAGCTACTAATTATGATGTTTCGTATTCTCGCACAACCTTTATGTCCCCTTTATTTTCTACTTAAGAACATCTGCTTCATTGGTGTTCGTATGCAGCCTCAATTCCTTTCCTAATGTGGCAGGGTTAAAAATTAACTAAAATCAAGTGGCACAAGACCAGGGATTTAAAACCTTATCATAATAGGTAATAAATTTAGATCTAAGCTTCCGGAGGCAAAACAGAAACAGGAAGATAGGGCTAGTATGAGGCTCATGTGCAGAAGCAATACTGAAATATTCCTTTCCAAATTTTAAGGACAAGCAATACATGTCTAAATCCCCAAACAGACTTTAATCCATCTCTCAAGCTCTTAACTGTAGAAAGTTAAGATTCTCTCTCTCTTTCCTAAAGCTCTACCCTGGCAACAGAGGAAAGCTATATTCTGGCAACATTTCACTTTTATACCCAGTGCAAGTCAGGTGTCAAACAATCGCACAGACAGGTCTTGTTATCTTGTCCTTGGCACCTCTGCCTCAACTCTCTTTGAAAACCTAGGATCTGGTCTGCAGGGGCTGGAAGTCTTTGGGGAGAAGAGACACTGGCGCAGAAGAGGCAACAGTGGCCGCTGCACAGGTTAGGACTGAGTTCAGCAACTGCATTTCCTTTGCCATGGACACCTCTGAGCTATCATCTGACTGCTCTAGGCTTCAATTTCATTTGTGCAAGGGGATTTCAGATTTCTTTAGTCCTGTATATTTCTAAAACCTGGGGACTCAAAAACTCGAGGGGAAAAAACTTAAGACCAACTGTCAACAGAAATCAATCACCTTCTCTTTGTTAAAGAGGGAGAAAGGATTTGTTGACTTGAAAATGGAACAAGAAACAATTGCTCAGTCAGGTGCAAATCTAATCTGGGCTCACAGCAAGCTGACTTACGTCATGAACTTCCTCCACGGAAATGTACGCTTCTGTGGGCAGCCCCAGGTCCTTTGGCTTCACGTCAATGATGACCAATACCTGGCAGAGGAGCACAGCTTAGCAAACCACCGTACACTCCACACAAAAGCGGTGATTCCAGCTATTCTTCTAAGGATTACGGGAGCTATTTCATTCATTTTATCAGAAATGAGACAGAATTTTCAGCAAAAATGAGTTTATATTTCAAATTATCCCATCATTTGCTTCATTCGTCGCTCCCTTCCATTAACGAGCTGAGAAGGCGCGTGAAAGGGAATCAGTCAAGTGAGCTGCGATTTCCCTGGGTTACTGCACAGGACATGGCACATGAACACTACAAGCCTGCAGAGGAAAAGCAGTGAGCTGACTCACTCCCCAAATCCTTCTTAAACTGGCTGGTAAAGGAAACGTGTTATGCAACAGTTTAAAACACAGACAGCACTTACTGAGTTAGGGCAGTATCTTTTCATGAGTTCATTGATGGCGATGTCGTTCTTATGTAGTTTAGGGCCTGTGTGGTACCACCCAACTATTCTTTCTCTGGCTGGGAAGGAAAAAAATTAGTTAAGTTTTAGTTGTTTCAGGAAGATTTATACAACTTGCTTAAGAAGAATAAGTGCATCAGGAGTTAAGTCCTGTCTTCTTGAAAATTCCAGACATCTGCTTTAAACCTTGACATACTTATGATATCTAAAACTCAAAAGCAGATTTCTTAGGAAATAAGCAGTGTGTTAGCCAGGTGTGGTGGAACACACCTGTAACCCCAGTACTCTGGGAAGCTGAGGCAGGAGGATTGTACATTCGAGCCCAGGTGAGGCAACTTAAGTGAATCCATCACAAAAAAAAAAAAAAATTTTTTTTTTTTTAAAAAGAGCTGGGGACATAGCTCATTGTGAAAGCCTAGAGTTCAATCCCCAGTACAGCATAAAAAATAAAAAGCAAACCCCAAAGCAGTACTCCACATGATCCATCGATATCTATCCCCAGACGACTTTAAGAGACTAGTCATATGTGAAATAACTAGAGAGCGGTTCCCAGGCAATATATAAACAAATGCAAGTTCACGTCACGTATATGGCAACTCTGAGTGTTGGAGGAATAAACATTGCCAAAGCAGTGTAGTTTCTATAATGAAATAAAATAAAAGTGATACATGCTGCTGGTACTTAAAGGTCTAGCTCTTTGCTTTTCTGCTGCAATCAAAAGACACAGTTGGGACTGCTAACCTTAAATTACTAGCCTAGCCTTTCATTTATTCTAGTTCAATCCTCTACTGCTACTGGTCTTAAATTTTGCTAAGGCAAAAGGACCTTTACGTTAAACAAAGAAAAGACAGTATGTGTTGAAAACACACATGCGCACGTACACATGTACACACCCCCCAATGTCATGTCATAATAACTTCTAGGAAAGTCAAGACTTACCATTGACTTTCTTAAACATTCCATACATGTTTTCCAAATAATCATGGTCTAAGAACCAGACAGAGTCATCTTTGTCATCTTCATCAAAAGGGACTAAACAGAAAGACAAAAAATAAATTAAGACTTAGTTTAGGGCTTGAGCTATAAATCCAAAGCACAGGTCGCAAGTAGAGGTCCCTAGACCAAACCCAACTCATTTTTATGTGTTTAATTTTTCCAACATAGTATTAAATTTTGAACTCCCCTCATTCAAAGCTAGAAGAATTCATACAAAAATCTAGACTTCCAGCTTCTCTTAAAAATCTAGAGGACCTGGCAACTGGTAGGTAGAGCCTTTAAAAGAGGATTCTCAGTTTGCTAAAACCCCCATCAATTCGTAATATTTCCCATTTGGCAAATTACATTACTGGCTGGTCCTCTCAGACACTAGAGTTAGTTACCTCTAGTCCAGAAGATAGACCAGCAATTACTTTGTTCTTCACTGTTGCTTCTTTGATCATAAAAGCAATAAGCAAAGCATAAAAGTAAAGTTCTTACACTTATTTGTTTACACACTGGCTGTTGCTGCTTTTGCACTCCAACAGCAGAGAAGCACAACTGCAACACTACCACAAGGCCTGCAAATTAAAAATATTCACTGTCTTGTCTAGTGGGTAGCCTTTAGGTTCCCTTTACAATACTTTGGCAAGTGCGAACCTTTGGGCTGTGGTAAAAAGAGAATGATAACAAATGTCTCTTTGTTTATTTATTTATTTAGGGACAGGGTCTCTCTATGTAGCCCAGGCTGGCCTCGAACTCATAGTGATCCTCCTGCCTCAGCCTCCCGAGTGGTGGGATTACAGGTGTGCGCCACCATGCCCAGCAATAAATGTTTATTTTTTAAAAGTAAACAGACATTTTAAGCATGCTGAGAAAAATGTAGTTTGTCATTTACCTGCAAAACTGTTGGATACATCGAGTACCTTCTTTTGCCATGACCCCAAAAGCACACCAACAACGCGCTTCTGGTTTCCAACCTTGCCGATTCTGAGTGAAGAAACGCGCACAGATACACAGACCCAACAATTAGATACTTACTGGCAAATATCGACAGTACAGCTAGATTTTAATTTACCGAAACTCATCTCCCTAAACTAAATAGGGTTAGGTTATTTTGCAATGTTAAGTGCAAGGAGGAACTCCTGAACTTATTGATGCACACGGCTCCTTTTTACCTACCACTGACTGCGAAGTAATGCAAGCTTAGAAAAAATTCAAACTATCTTTTTCCTTTGTAGCTTTCCTTTTCTCCTTTATACTTTCCTCATCTTTATCCTCAAATTTCTTTAGGGATAAAGATGCTAGCAGTTTTATGCCTGGCTTCCAGGGTGCCAATTCTTTTCCAGAACATCTGCCCTCTACATACAAGCCTCAGTTGATCTGTTCTTTGTAAAGGTTCAGAAGCTGTTCCGACCCAGTGGTATAAGCATACTACCTCCTGCCTCTCTGGCTTATTAGGCAGAAATTCCCACACTCAAAGGAAACTTTTCCTGGGCTTTTATTTGGATCTACAAAAGTTCACTGGTTTTTAAAAACCCTACATTGCTTATGAGGTAAAACAGCTAGCAATGTCTGCTTGCACTGTACTCTAACTGTCTGAACAGAACAGGCAGGGTGCCTGCCCCATTAGGACTCTAGAATCTCATGGAGAGTTATTATCTACTGTACTGTAGAAAAGCCCACAGGTCTTATTAGGCTGGGGCGCTTACAAGCAGTGGAACTGAGAGAGCAGCATAAACCTTATTCAGTCTTGAGTTTTTGGGTTTGGATGAATGAGCTGTACAAAGCATGACGCAGGCGAAAGGACGACTAGCAAGCATGACTCCAAAGCAGTCGCACCCGGACGGGTCTTCACTAATTCAATTATCCCGTAAAATTTCTGAACACGTGCAACAGGTCCAGCAGGACGAACAGCTGAAAGAGCACAGGGTGCCCGGCACAGCAAGCTTACCAGGTGATCTACTGGGATGTTTTCTCACCTTATTCATGAATGCCAAAATCTCCAACTCGTCTCATTTAAAACAACAACAACAACCGGCCACCTCATTTACATTTCACTATCGTCAAACCAGATTCTCTCTTACAAACGATCACGGCTTGACAGCATCGCCCATAAAGGAGACCATTCAGAGTGCTGAGCGCGGTATTTTGGAATATCGGTACGTATTTCAGAATTTCGGTATTTCAGAATATCGAATATCGGTATTTCACAAGACCGAATGTTGGTATTTCGCAATTTCGGCATTTCAGAATTTCCGACTATCGGTGTTTCGGTGACCACCGTCACAGGCGCTTTCCTACGAGACAACGTCGCTCTGGTGCGAGGGGCGGGCGCGGACCCCCATGCGATAGCATCACGCAATTTCGGCCTAACGAACACGCAGTCCGGGCCTCGGAACGGCGGCTGGGACGGGGGCGGCTCCGGGTCACTCGCTTCACGAACCGAGACTGGTCTGCGCCCGTCCGGGCTGCTCGCCGCCCCACCTGCGTCCCCGGCCCGCCCGCGGCCGCCGCGCGGTCCCCAGCGTGCCTGTGACTCAGCGGCCCGGCGCCGCCGGCCCAGCTAGGCCGCCCCACGCTGCCAGCCTCACCGGTTGAAGTGATCGACCACACTGAGCAGAACCAGGGGGTGGACCACCACCTTCTGCACCGCCAGTTCCGGCATCACGGCACGCCCCGCCCGCCTGGCTCGGCTCCCAGCGAACAGCGAAACACCGTAAAACGCTGTATCGACCCGCGAAACACCGTAAAACACTCTTTCGCCGGTTCTCCAGCCCAGGTCTTCCCTTTCCGGTTTGGCAGCCGCTGCTCAGCCTTTTTCTGCTCCCAGAGTGCTTTGCGCGGCATGCCCACACTGTCGCTAGGGCTGCCATCTTGAGGAAGGGAAAGGGTTGGCGAAAGGGCGGGCTGTCTCGGGTTCCCCACCTTGCGTTTCCTTAGGTTCGAAAGCCCGAGGGACCCTGAGCCTGGTAACGATTGTTTTGGCATTGCATCAGCGGCGGCTTTTCTCCTCTGTTCCTTTACCAGACCTCCATTCCTACCCCTCTGAAAACTAGGAAAACATTCAGGAAAACGTAAATAGTAGTAATTTTTTATTTCAGAAAATGTTCACTTTGGCTTCAAGTCAAAGTCCTCCGGGGTGTTTTAAGGACATTTTTTTTTTTTTTTCCAGCAGTGTGTGTTTGTTTTTGAATGTTCTGGGCATGCAACCCAGGGCCTTGTGACTGCTCTACCACTGCATCCCACCCACCTTTACAGAAACTTTTAATCTTTAACTTCAGAGAATGCATTTAGTGTAGATTTGAGTAATTTATCTTGTTACTTTCACTGTCGAGGAATTTCCTCTTAATCTTTACTGTGTATGCTGCAAATGATGTACCAGGCAGCTTGCAGATTTCTGCTTGTCTTTATGTTAACTTGCTGTGTAGTCAGAGCCAGGAGGGTGTAATTTGTGCCAGACTATAAAGGTTTTTTTTCGAAACTTAACATAATGAGTGAAGAAAAGATGGGAAGCATAAGCTGTGATTTCATATTTTGCTGGGAAAGAGAAACAGGAAGATTGAAATAGGAAATGTGGGAGGCAAGGACTTAAGCTTATTTCCCAAAGGAGAGAAATTACATAAAGTTTAATACAGGTTTATATTATCTTGTTTAAACCTGCTGTCTGTTAACAAAAACAATACAGCATTTTTGCAATGTGAATTTATTTACTTATTGTTTGTTTTGTCTTTATCTAGCCTTTACCTTCCTTATATCATCAGAGGATTTACCCTAGCATTTTGGCTTCTTCTTTCAAAGTAGACTCCTGATCTTTAAATGTCAAGGAACACATACAATTTCTCTTGCACTTTTACGTGTGTGTATGTGTATGTGTGTGTGTCGTTGGTGGTGAAAACATAATGAGAAGACTGGGAGTTGGACACCAATGATAAAATGAATGTAGTCAGGATTTTTCATGAGTCTGAATTAAGAAATATCCATGTCTTCTTCTGTCTGCAACTTGGCTTTCTGTTCAGGTTTTCTGTCCTACCCATAACAAAATAATGGATGGATGTACTCATTATTATTCATCATTAATTAGAAGCTCAATGCTATCTTTAACAAGAACGATGTAAGGGTTAATTTTAGGGAAAGAAAACCAAGAATTACTGAACCTGTCTATTGCATGGCAATAAAACGCCAGTCCTAATACATGTAAGTATTCAAAAAGAGTTCATTCCTTTAATTAATGCTTCCCGAACTGTGATATGCTTACAAATCACCTGAAGACATTGTTGAAATTGAGACTCTGATTCTGTAGGGCTGGGGTGGGACCTGATGTTCTGTGCTTCTACCAGGCTTTCAGGTGAGGCCCATGCTGTGTTAATAAGTCTTGAAACAACTTAGAAAAAAGTATTTTCCTGTTTTACAAATGCAAGTTGTTGCTCAGATGTTGCTCCCATGGTGGGCTTTTCCTATTTAAAATTCTACCTTTCTCCCACTACTTGTTTCTGCTTTAGTTCTCTCTGGACTATTTGAACACACTGTAGAATTTACCTACTCTGTTCATTGTCCTTTTCTTCTTATTACAAGGTAAGCCCCTGTTCAGTTCACTTTTTTATCTGCGTGTGTTGAAAAGTGCCTGGCACACAGGGGATACTCAGTAGTGACTATGTGAATGAATAATGAATATGTGAGTGAAGTGGAGTACTGCCATGAGGCTCAGACTTGGGAAAGGACCTTCCCATGATTCCAGAGCTGGTAAAGATCAGTCCAGGTTTCTGTGCTCCCAGTTCTCATGCTTCAAACTGCACTACTTTTAAGCGGAAGAATTGCAGCTGTTTCATTAAGATGCTGAATTTCAGGCCTTAGAAGGATTATGTTTGATTTTACCTTGGGTTCATGTTGCAGCTGTAGATCAAGCAAGCTCTTCAGAAGCGTCTTGGGGGTATCTAATCTTGACTCACTTGAAGCAGTGTGACATTGACTTTTAACTAAAAAATCATTCAGGCTACACATGATCATTGTGGAAAACTGAAATATTTGGATAAACAAAAATAAAAGTAAATTACAGTCCCTTGAAGCCTTTCCACATAGAGAAAGCAAGTACTATCAATGGTCTAAACTGCTAAACCTCATCTTACAACTACTTCGGCATGAGCTTCCTAGTTGGTCTTCCTGCTTCCAGTTTGGCCCTCTTCATCCTCCATCCTCCTTGAAGTACTGGTGGTTGAGCCCAGGGCCTTCTCACTGAGCTACATCTCTAGCCCTTTTTTAAATTTTTTGTTTTGAGACAGGGCCTAAGTCACTAAGTTACCCAGACTGGGCTCAAATTTGTGATTTTCCTGCCTCAGTTGCCTGGAGTGCTGGGATTATAGGCATGCATCACCATGCCTGGCTAATTATATTCCTTTTTGAATGGAAAATTCCAAGCTTGCACTGGAGTAGAGAGAATAGTTTAATGAAGCTCCATGAACCCCTTACTGTCTTCAAACTGCCCTATTTCCCTTGTCTGACCCCTTAGTTCCTCTCTTCAGAATTAATCATTGTATATCAGTTTCTGGTGAATTGTTCGGGAAATTAAAAACAAAATGTACCTTTCAGCATCTGTACACATAACTTTGAAAAACACATGCAAATAGAATTTAACTCTACATAAAATTCTGAAAAATCTATTTTAGGTTAATCAAGTATCATCAACACATTTTGCATCATATCTATGTGCACATCATCGTGAAAAGCTGCAGAGAATGGACTTGATTTCTTTATAATAGACCCTTTCCATCTGCTCAGAGTTCCAGCTACAACATTATAATCTCCAAGCATCTGTAAGCCTGGAAGGGGCAAAAGCTGTTCCAAAGATGTTTCTAGAACACATTAATTTTTAAATTGTCATATAATTCTAAACTTGGCGTGCTTCTATAACCAAGGTCTCTCAAGATTTCCTCAGTATTCAATTAATAAATATGGTATGGTATTGGGTCATAACTAGCACCACTGTTTTAAGCACTTGTTGCTTAGAATAAACAGAGTTCTTGCCCCTTTGAGCTTGCAGTCTTGTCAGGGGTGCTGGACATAACAGAGTCACCTTGATACTCAGCTGCTTTGAAACTTGTTGAATTTGGTACTCAACACATTTTGATGTGAAAAATTTCTCTCCTTACTCATCATTTGGTATTCAGGTTGGAAGCTAGAACTTGTTGGTGTCAATGGCCTCGTGACTCGTCTTTCCAGCCAAAACAATTTTTTTGGTCCTCTTCATTTTTTGGCACTTGTGCCTCTCAGAACCATTTAATGATGAGTCCTAAGGGACCACTGTAATCAATACAAGTCCCATATGATATGCTGTGTGCTATCAGAGGGTGTGCTTGGCCAAGTCACAGCCGGATGCAGTGGTTCCCAGTGAATCATGCCTCCCAGGAGTCATAGCCTGAAATAGTCTGCTCCACAACTGACTGGAGAGTGGGCATGTGACTTGCATAGCTAGTGAAATATTAGCTAACAGAGGCTTCAGAAATGCTTCTGTTGTGGAAGAAAAACAAACCAGGACTGAAAGGAAAACACTCCTCACCGAGGAGTCTGGAAGGCAACTTTATTTTAACACTAGCGGGCTAGTGGGAACCAAGTCCAAATCACTAGCCCTGAGTCAGTGTAGAGTTCAGTTTAAATACATTTTAGCAAGCAGGCAGTACAAGCTGATGGCAGGTTATTACATGATTGGTTCCATGAATTAAATCATAGGTTGCCAGGCAGGCTTGTTCTAAGTAATTTTACTTACAAGGAGTTGTTTAGAACATTCCTTAGAAAAGGAAGGGATCTGAGCTGAGCAGGTAAAATTAAATGTGTCCTCGAGTGGGCTAGTCTGCTCCGGGCCAAAGTCCTTGAAGCAAGCTGGAAAAACTACAAACTTGTCCTTTTGGGTAGGAAAACACAGACATTACAACTGGACACAGTCAGGCTGATCTAGCACGTTATCTAGAAACTGCAGCTGCACTCAGACCTGAGGCTGCCTGAGCATTAGTAGTCTAAATAATGTGACAGGCAGCAGGAGCTTAGTGGAGGCTAGTCATTGATTTCTAATTTCTGCTATGAAATTTCTATAAGTTTGCTACTTTGTAACTTTGCTCTTACTCTTCCACACTACTGCTGTTCTCTTGGAACCCTGAGCCATTGCATACGAGGTCTGGCTATGTTGGAGACATCACAGGGGACAGGAGAAAATGTGTCTCTAGTTCCCAGCTGTTCTAGCCAATCCAGTCCAGAAATGTGAGGGGAAAAAGGCCTGGTGAGTGTTCAGTCCTAGTAGACACCGCAGAGCCAGAAGAACTGCCCAGCTAAGCCCAGCCCAGGTTCTAGGATCCTGTAGAAGTAATACATCATTGTTGCTGCTTTAAATCACAAAGTTTTGTGGTTTGTTATGCAGAATATATAACAGAAATACCAGGCAATTTGTGGAATCTCTGTGACCTAAGGTCCTTCGTCAGTACATTACCTGTCATGTAGTAGCTGCTCAATAAATACTACTTCATTCACTTTTTCAGTCTCCTTTGCTTCTTCCACTCTTGTTTGAGGGATAAGCCTCTACCATGGGACAGTACCCAGCTCAAGTGTTATTCTGAGGCAGAAGAGATTCCTAAGGTGAAGCAGCAGTTTGGGAAACTCATGCGAGTGTAGAGAAACTGGAGCAGCTGCCTGGAAAAGGATAATTTCTTGACACCTCGGGTACCATTTCTTGGAAGCTTCATCCTTCTTAACTCCTTTTGAGAAGGTAACAGAAAAGAGCATGGATTGCAAGGCAGATCTAGATGTGAATTCTACCTTTCCTATTTACTGGCTATGCCATTTTAAATAGGTTACTTAATCTCTCTATGTCTCAGTTTCTTCCTTCATTAGACAGAGGTAATAAGAGTGCCTGACTCCCAGGAAAGGGAGCTAGGATGGGGCAGTGACTGTGTTGTGCTGAGCAGAGGCCTGTGCTAGAAAGAATGGGTGGAAAAAAAAAAAGTATGGTTGAGCATCCTTAATCTAAAAATCTGAAATCTGAAATATTCCAAAATCTGAAACTTTTTGAGTGCTGACATGATACAACATTTAGAAAATTCTACACCATGACACTTTGTTTCAGACATAAAATTATTAAAAATGTTGTATAAAATAATCTTCAGGCTCTATGTATAAGGTGTGTACGAACATAAATGAATTTTTTGTTTAATCTTGGGTCCCACCCCCAAGGTATCTATCTCATTATGTATGTGCAAATATTCTGAAATCCAGAAAAATCCAAAATCCGAAACATGTCTGGTCCCAAGCATTTTGAATAAGAGATACTCAACCTTTGGTGAGAAATAAAGTGGTAGGATTAAAAAGGCCTTGAGCCAGGCATGGTGGCGCACACTTGTAATCCCAGCACCTGGGAGACTGAGGCAGGAAGATTGCCATGAGTTCGAGGCCAGCCTGCACTACAAAGCAAGACCCTGTCTCAAAAAACAAACAAGAAAAAATCAAACCAAACCAAACCAAACCAACCAACCAACCAACCGACCAAACATCCCCACCCAAAAGAAGGGCCCAAGATTTTTACTGTAAAGCCAGACACTGATATGCTAAAAGTGTTATGTTTGGAGGTTAGTGTGACAGTAGAATGCAAAATGGCTTCAAAGGAGGAGAGCTGGAAAGTAGGAGGCATTTCAGTAAATTGGTATGAGATGAGAAAGACCTGGAGTAGAAGAGGGAACAGAAAAAAAAAAGTTGGGGTGTGGAAGACCCAGTTCAGAGAAAATGGACAGAAAGTGGTGTTGACCGAATGAGAGATAGAGGGGGTAAGTGATAGATAGCCTCAAGGTCCCAGCCACCATCATTTCCTGACAGTGCCCTCCTCTGATTTATGCACACTATTTGACTGTGTCATCATCTCCCCTCAAAACCATGAAGCTGGCTGGCTTTGGTGGTGTACACTTGTAATCGCAGCACTGTGGGAAGCTGAGGCAGGAGGGTGACAAGTTTGAGCCCAGCCTGTGGTAACTTAGTGACGTAGACCCTGTATCAAAAAAGGGCCAGGGATTTAGCTCAGTGCAAAGGCTCTGGGTTCAATCTCCAGCGTTGGAAAAAAAAAAAAAAGTGAAGCTTTGTGTGGAGCTACAAGGTATATAGATAACCGTCATTTTCTTTAATTGTGAGAGCACTACAAGTATTTATTGTGTAAGTAAGGTCATTTTTTTTTTTTTGAGGCAGAATCTCACTATGTTGTTCAGGCTGGCCTTGAATTTGTGGCCTTTTATAAATTATATACATAGTTGAAGGCCTCTGTCATTTAAAAAAAATTGCAACATTTCCCTATGAGTAGTCCTTTAATTTTTTTTAATTTTATTTTAAAGAGAAGAAAAAACAAAACAAATCAAAAAAAAGAACAAATTTTCAAAACGACATAATATGAGGGTAACAATGGTCAATGCATTACGTATTATTATCTTTAAGTTAGTTATTCAGGATACCAGACATTAGCATTCAATTGTCCAAACATTATTGGCTCAAACCTTACTCTTCAATGAACTAAGTAAAATTGGTAGTGTATCTATCTTAACCATCTTATATATATATATACAATTTTTTTTCCCTTTCCCTTCTTTCTTTTCCCCATTCCAGTCTCTCTTTCCTATTGACCAGTTTCTTTTTGATTCACCGTGTCTATTGTACATTTTGGATCTTATTTACTCTTTCAGTTTCTCATACTAGAGAGACAATACGATGCTTACACATGTGCATCTGGTTTATTTCACTTATGAGTATTTTCTCGAGTTGCATCCATTTACCTATAAAAGTCTCCAGTTTATCCTTCTTTATGGCTGAATAGTACTCCATTGTATAAAAATACCACATCTTTCTTATCCATTCCTCAGTTGATGGGCATTTGGGTTGTTTCCAAGATCTGGCTATTACAAATTGTGCTGCTATAAACATGGGTACACATATATCGCTGTGGTACGATGTTTTTAATTCTTCTGGGAAGATGCCCAGAAGGGGAATAGCTGGGTCAAATGGGACCTCCAACCCTAGTTTTTTGAGGAATCTCCACACTGACTTCCACAGTGGCTGTACCAGTCGACACTCCCACCAACAGTGAAGAAGGGTTCCTTTTTCCCCACAGCCACTCCAGCATTTGTTATTAGTTGATTTCTTTATAGTAGCCATTCTTTCTGGGGTGAGATGGTATCTCAGTGTTGTTTTAATTTGCATCTCTCGAATGACTAGTGATGTTGCACATTTTTTTGTATATTTATTTGCCATTAGTATTTCTTCATCTGAGAAATGTGTATTCATCTCAGATGCCCATTTTTGGAGTGGGTCTTTAAATTTGGGAGGTCTGATTTTTTTGAGTTCTTTATATGTTCTCGATAGTAATCCTTTGTCTGAGGAACAGCTGGCAAACATTTTTTCCCACATTGTGGGTTGTCTCTTCACTCTGTTGGTGGTTTCTCTTGCTGTGCAAAAGCTTTTTAATAAGATGAGATCCCAGTTATTGATTCTTTGGGATAGTTCCCATGCGGTTGAGTTTTTATTCATAAAGTCTTTGCCTACACCAATGTCCAAGGGTTTTACCTATCCTACCTTCCAGCAGATTTAATGTTTCTGTTTTAATATTTAGATCTCTGATCCATTTTGAATTTAGTTTAGTGCATGGTGAAAGATATGGGTCTAGTTTTAATCTTTGGCATGTGTAGAGCCAGTTTTTCCAGCACCATTTATTAAAGAGGCTGTCTTTCTTCCAGCGAATGTGTTTGGCACCTTTGTCAAAGATAAGGTGGCTTGGTATGTCTGGGGTTGTTTCAGCATCTTCTAATCTGTTCCATTGATCTTCAGGTCTGTTTTTTTGCCAGTACCACACTGTTTTTATCACAGTAGCTTTATAGTATAATTTCAAGTTGGGGATTGTGATGCCCCCTGCCTTGCCTTTGTTGCCCAGAATTGCCTTTGCTATTCTAGGTCTCTTCTGATTCCAAATGAATTTTAGGATTGTTTTCTCTAATTCTGTGAGATATGCTGTTGGAATTTTGATTGGAATTGCATTAAATCTGTATAACAATTTTGGAAGTATGGCCATTTTCACTATATTGGTTCTTCCTATCCAGGAGCAAGGGATATCTTTCCATTTTCTGATATCCTCTTCAATCTCCTTTTTCAGAGTACTGTAGTTTTCAGTGTAGAGGTCTTTTACATCCTTTGTGAGGTTGATTCCTAGGTATTTCATTTTTTTGGATGTTATTGTGAAAGGTATTGTTTCCCTAATTTCTCTTTCAGTAAGTTTGTTATTTGTGTACAGGAAGGCTATTGACTTTTGAGTATTGACTTTGTATCCAGCTACACTACTGAATTTGCTTATTAAATCGAGCAATTTTTTAGTGGAGTTTTTGGGGTCTTCTGTGTAGAGTATCATGTCATCTGCAAATAATGATAATTTAACTTCTTCCTTTCCAATCATTATTCCCTTTATTTCTTTCTCTTGTCTAATTGCTCTGGCTAAAGTTTCCAGAACTATGTTGAATAAGAGTGGGGACAGTGGACATCCTTGTCTTGTTCCTGATTTTAGAGGGAAGGCTTTCAGTTTTTGGCCATTTAGTATAATATTGGCTGTTGGTTTGTCATAGATAGCTTTTACCAGGTTGAGATAAAGACCCTCTATTCCAATTTTCTGTAGGGTTTTTATCATGAAAAGGTGCTGGACTTTGTCAAAAGCTTTTTCTGCATCTATTGAGATGATCATGTGATTTTTGTCTTTGGTTCTGTTAATATGGTGTATTACATTGATTGATTTACGTATGTTGAACCATCCCTGCATCCCAGGGATGAATCCAACTTGGTCATGGTGTATAATCTTCTTGATGATTTGTTGGATTCTGTTTGCCAGTATCTTATTAAGGATTTTTGCATCTATGTTCATTAGGGAGATTGGCCTGTAGTTCTCTTTCTTAGCTGGGTCCTTCTCTGGTTTTGGTATCAGGGTAATGCTTGCTTCCAGGAATGAATTTGGGAGTATTGCTTCCCTTTCAATTTCATTAAAAAGTTTGAGAAGTAGTGGCATTAGGTCTTCTCTAAATTTCTTGTAGAATTCGGCAGTGAATCCATCAGGGCCTGGGCTTTTCTTTGTTGGGAGGTTTTTAATTACATCTTCAATTTCATTGGTTGATATTGGTTTATTTAGGATTTTTAAATCTTCTTGATTCAGCTTTGGTAATTCATACGAATCTAGGAATCTGTCCATTTCTTCTGCATTTTCCATCTTAGTAGAATATAGATTTTTAAAATAGGTATAGATGATCTTCTGGATTTCTGCAGGGTCCGTCGTGATATCACCCTTTTCATTTTCAATTGCATGGATTTGAGTCTTTTCTTTTCTTTTTTTAATAAGGTTGGATAAGGGTTTGTCAATCTTATTTATTCTTTCAAAGAACCAACTTTTTGCTTCATTGATTCTTTGTACTGTTTTTTTAGTCTCCAATACATTAATTTCTGCTCTGATCTTTATAATTTCCTCCCTTGTATGGGCTTTTGGCTTAACATGCTCTTCTTTTTCTAGAAGTTTGAGGTTCACCATTAAGTTGTTTATTTGCACTTGCTCTATTTTCCTAATATAAGTATTTAATGCTATAAATTTCCCTCTTAGGACTGCTTTCATTGTATCCCATAAGTTCCGGTATGTTGTACTGTCATTATCATTCAGTTGTAGAAATTGTCTAATTTCTTCCTTAATTTCATCTGTGACCCATTGGTTGTTCAGGAGGGTGCTATTTAATTTCCATGTGTTTAGGGAGTTTTTGTGATTTCTTTTGCCATTGATTTCCAATTTCATTGCACTATGGTCTGATAATATGCATGGGATAATTTCAATTCCTTTGCATTTACTTAAGCAGGTTTTATGAACTAGTATGTGGTCTATTTTGGAGAACGTCCCATGTGCAGCTGAGAAGAATGTGTATTCTGATGTTGTGGGGTGGAAAAGTCTGTGGACATCTACTAAGTCCATTTGTTCAAAAGTTTGGTTCAGCTCTATTATTTCATTATTGATTTTCTGTCCAGTTGATCTATCTTTTTGTGACAGTGGAGTATTGAGATCTCCCAATATAACTGTATTAGTGCTTATTTGATTTTTCATGTCCTTAGTACTTGTTTTATATAGTTGGGTGCATTGGTATTTGACGCATATATATTTATGATTGTTATCTCTTCCTCTTGGATTGTTCCCTTTACAAGGATGTAATGACTGTCTTTATCTCTCTGAATCATTCTTGGCTTGAAATTCACTTTGTCTGCAAAAAGAATAGCTACCCCTGCTTTTTTCTGGGTTCCTGTTGCATGGAGTATTGTTTTCCATCCTTTGACTTTCAGTCTATGAATTTCTTTCTGAATTAAATGTGTTTCTTGTATACAGCATATTGTTGGATCTTGCTTCTTGATCCATTTTGCCAGTCTGTGCCTTTTGATTGGTGAATTGAGACTGTTAACATTGATGGTTAAAACTGATATGTATTGACTTATACTTGTCATGATATTTTCCTGTTGTTGCTTCCCACTCTTTGTTTGTTTTTCCCCTTTCCTGCTATTTAATTATCTGCCCTGCCTGGTGGATCCCTTCTGTTGGGGTTCCTATCTCTTTCTAGAATGTCCTTCAGAACATTTTGGAGTGCTGGTTTGGTGGTCATAAATTTTCTCAGATGTTCTTTGTTATGGAAGTATTTTATTTCTCCATCAACTTTGAAAGATAGTTTTGCGGGGTACATCAATCTGGGTTGAAAATTATTTTCCTTTAGAGCTTGAAATACGTCATTCCAAGCTCTTCTTGAATTGAGGGTTTGTGCTGAAAAGTCAGCTGTGATTCTGATGGGTTTTCCTTTATAGGTGATTTGTCTCTTCTCCCTAACAGCTTTTAAGATTCTGCCCTTCTGTTGAATTTCTGGGATCTTGACTATGATATGTCTGGCTGAAGTTTTTTTTTGGTCATGTCTAGTTGGTGTTCTAAAAGCTTCCTTTATGTTGGGGTCAAATTCTTTTTCTCTTCCATAGAAGTTCTCCGTAATAATGTCTTTGAACAAGGTTTTAATGTCATTGATGCTATCTCCTGCTTTTTCATTTATTCCAATTATTCTTAAGTTGTTTATCTTTGAGTCATCTAGCAGCTGCTGAATTGATTTTTCATGGTCCCTTGCTATTTTTAAGAGTTCTTTCTTTTCATGATCACTAATTGCAAGCCTGTCTTCTATATCTGAGATCCTGTCCTCACATTGGCTTAATCTGCTACAAATACTTTCAATGGAATTTTTGTTTTCTTGGATATTTGCTTGAATCTGCCTTATGGATTCCATTTCTTTCCTATGCTGAGCATTCATGGTTTCTATAGTTTTCTTAAGCTCATCTATTTTTTTTGTCTGTATCAGCTATAGTGTCCTTAAGCATGGTCTTCATTGTGGACATTATCTCTGCAGTTATCTGTGAAATTATTTCTGTTTTAATTTTTTCCAGAGCCTCATTCAGTTGTTTTGTTGTTACCCCTTCAGATAGGCCAGGTGGGTGGCTTTTGGATTGTCCCACCTCGTTGCCCCCTAGGTTTGCCTTTGGTGAATTGGATGTGTGGGGTTGCATCTTGTTTAAGTGTTGTCTCATTTTTTCTTTCTTTAATTCCTGGGGTGATGTTTGTAAATTACCTATGATAGGTTACTTTATTGCTAGTGTTCAAGATCCTTAGAAGATGACTACTTCTCTGCAGTATCTTCCAAGTGGAGCTTGCTTTTGGGTTTTGAGCTTTCTGCCAGTTCCTACCTCTTCAATTCGTTGGATGTGAGAAGTTGCTACCTGTTTGGCCCAGTCCTTGATTCTTTGGTACTGTGCCACTGTATTTTCTGTGTCCCTTAGTCAATATCAATCATGAAATATCAGGAAGGAAAGCTGTTTAGAACAATTATTTTACATTTGGCTATAATGGTAAGTGAAGCATCAAACACAGCCTAGAAAATGACAGACTGAGCTAACCAGTTATTTACCACTTTTAGCTGTATAGAGTTGTATAGGGTTATATAACAAAATCTAAAACACACCAGAAAAATTATATGCAGTATACAAGTCCTTAGTATGTCAATTTTTCCCCTCAGGAGTTTAAATTTAAAATGAGTTAAGGAGGAAATAGAGTATTGGGAGAAGAGGAAGGAATTAGATGTAAGGTTAGGGGACCAAGAGGGATCCCACTAACATTGGGACACTGGTGCAGAGGACTGGTGGGAAGAAGAGAAGGAAAGGATAAAAGGAAGAACAGATCACAACCACAATCACAAAGAGGTTAGAGACGCTGTTTACACTCATATAAAAACCATAGAGAATAATGAAGGAAAGAGCAAATAGACAAACAGAAACAAAAAATGAAGATAAAAACAACAAAGCAAACAAGACAAAACAAAAATAAAACCCCACAAAAGAAAAAAATAAAAAAAATAAAAAAAATAAAAAGAAAAAAATAAAAATAAATAAAAACCCTTCACCAGAACAAAAAACTAATGAGAGAGAAAAAAAAAAAAAAAAAAAAAAAAAAAAAAGAATCAGTTCCAGGTGTTGACTCTGCTGTATGCAGGCACCGTGTGGTGACAGAGTCCTGTTCCGTGCAGGTCCGTCCCAGCGAGCCAGGAGCGGCCCTCTGGCGGGCGGTGAGCAGAGCGTGGACTCTCAGGTGGAGACCGGTCTCCTTCGCCCGCCGCTGTCAGCGCACTGCTTTCGCGCCGCTCTGATTTTCGCCACGCCCCCCGCAATGGCGCCGGGCCAGCCGCTCTCTGGCGCGGGACAGGTGTGGCTGAGAGACCAGTCTCGTTCACCCGCCGCCCTCAGTGCACTTTCGTGGGGCTGAGAGGCACCGCGCTGCCCTGTCCGGAGCACGAGTTCCCAGAGCTGTTTTCGCGCTGCTCTGATTTTCGCCGCACCCCCCACAATGGCGCCTGGCCAGTTTCTCTCTGGCGCGGGACAGCTGTGGCTGAGAGACACTCACCGCTGGCCAGCGCAGTTCTCCGTCGCTCCCCTGCCCCTGTCTCGCGATCCTCCGTGGGGACTCCCTGGGCGCTAGCTGTCACCGTGTGTCTGCAGCTTTGAGCTTCTGTCGTGCTGTGATTCCTGGGATGGTAGAAGGTGCGCACGCGCGGGGTCTGTTCCTTCTTTGTTGAAAAGTACCCTTCACTGGTGCCGGGGGTCCCAAGCTGTGCTTCAGAACTTTTCTGGGTCCCGGGGGGGCATCTGCCCCCCTCCTGCGCTCTCCCGGTCACTATATTCCTGTAGTCCAATGGCAACTTTTAGAGAGTTTCACTGCGTGCTTCTTACTCATCCGCCATCTTTTTTCCAGAACCGTCCTTTAATTTTTTCTATCATCTTTTTTTTTGTGTGTGTGTGGGTACCAGGGGTTGAACTCAGGACCTCACGCGCCAGCAGGTGCCCGTGCTGCTAAGCGATATCACCGGCCCTTTTTTCGTATGTGGGTTCCGGGAGTCGAACTCAGGACCTCACGCTTGCCGCTGAGCCATCTCACTGGCCCTTTCTATCATCCTATAATAAAAGTAAGAAAATAATTAAAACATTTTAGTCCTTTATCAATCAAAGTTGATGTCAAACAAGGGACATCAGGGAATGAAAAGGTAAGATTTTTGTTAGGCAAAAAGCATTTTAGAAGTATATACGAGTGTCTGCATTGGACTGTGATTGTGTTACAATGAACTTCTTTGTTCTAATGGAGCCTGCTGTATATGTTTAATGGCGGTAATCTGTGGAAAATTATGAATGTGCTTCCTGTCTTCTGCTTTTCCCATACAAAATATTTGATTTAGTTTACGGGAGGCATCCATCTGTGGGAAGGGTGTGGAGCAAGAAGAAGTAAGTCAGAAAGAGAAAATACTTAGCTTCAGACATGAAAAAATGGATTATTCAATAAGGTAATAACTCTGCAAGCCAGGACACTGTCTTGAGAGATAATTGTCTAAATCTTTTTATTCTCTTTGTTTCCACCCTAGGTTGGAGTTCTTAGTACATAGGGTCCTCCTGTAGTTTAAAGAAATATCCTGCCTGGGGCTGGGGATTTAGCTCAGTACTAGAACGCTTGTCTAGCAAGTGGGAGGCCCTGGCTTTGGTCCTCAGCACTGAAGAATTAAAAAGCTGAAAAAAAGGAAAACAAAACAAAAGAAAAACCAAAAAAAACCCCAAAAAAACCCTGCTCACCACTAAGCCTTAGCTAGAGTCACAAAGACTGAAGAGATGATGTAAGTAAGGGTGGCAACAACAACAACGGCAACAACGTTGTGAGGTGAAGAAGAGCAGGGAGGTTTGACATTTTTTTTTATGTGGATACCGGGAGTCAAACTCAGGACCTTGCGCTTGCCAGGCAGGTGCTTACGCCACTGAGCCATCTCACCGGCCCTGGTCTGGTGTGTTTTAGCTTTCCCTTCTTCGAGCTTTGTCTCAGAGCAGGAGCGAGCAGATGAGTGAGGTACCAGAGGCAGTGAGAGTGTCTGCCCTGTGCCACATTGGGACTCTAGAAGGTCTTAGTTGCCCTGCGTTCCTTGGGCACAGCCACACGGATATGACAGTACAACAGACGCAGGGGAACGAGAGCCTGTAGGCTTGGCTGCCTGAGCCCCGCTGGTTCCTCTGTTGCATGGATAGGGCACACAGATAGCAGGAGCAGATGGCCGTGGCAGGGCTGGATCTCCGCTCTGCTCTGAATCCAAGAGCACCAGGTGCTTCAGCCAGCCCTAGTCAGACTTGCATCCAAATGGTCTGGTTAGAAATATGGGTCCCATTCTAGATTTTTTGTTTCTTTTTCACAGAAATCTAACTGGTCAGTGGGCTCCTGCTGCTGGGTGCCTTAAGAGGCTGGCCATTTTCCTGTCCTTCCCAGTTCTAGCCTTTTGACCACCTAAATACCAGCCAGAGTGGCTATTCACCCACTGTGCTTTCTCTCTCCTAAGTCCTTCCCTCTGTTGTCTGTTTAAGGAACCCAAATTTATCCTTTAAGTCTCAACTCAGGAACCTTTGTGAAGGTCTCTCCTTGTGCTTATTGTATTGTCCAGTCCCTGTTGATTATTAAACATTTTATTTAAATTTTTATTAATTAAGTTTATTGGTATATTTTAGGTACACATAATGATCACATTCATTATAGGGAATTTGTACCTGTACATGCTATAACTTGATTCGTTTTTCCCCTATTCCCCTACCTTCCCTTCAACCCTTCATCCCCTCATTATTTACAAAAGATTTGTTTCCATTTTTTTCCTTCTTTTCTCATCATTTTTTTTTCTTCTCCCTTCCTTCCTTTCCCCCTCACCCCTCCCTGGTTCCCCTTCCAATTTGAACATTTTCTTCTTATTTTAAAATTTTATACATTTTGGTCCTTATTTACACTTTTGGCTTTTCACACCAGAGAAACAATGTGGTATTTACACACATGTGTGCAATTTATTTCACTTAAGAGTGTGGCCTCAAGATGCATCCATTTAGCTAGAAATGTCTCAAGCTTATCCTTCTTTATGGCAGAATAGTACTCCATTGTATAAAAAAACACATCTTTGGCCATTCATCAGTTAATGGGCATTTGGGCTGTTTCCAAGATTTAGCTATTGCAAACTGTGCTGCTATAAACATGGATGTGCATATATTGCTGTGGTAGGATGCTATTAATTCTTTTGGGAAGATACCATGAAGAGGAACAGCTGGGTTGAATGGAACCTGTATTCTTAGAGGAACTTCTGTTCCTAGTGGAATTTTTTGAGGAATCTCCGCACTGCTTTCCACAGTGGCTGCACCAGTCTACACTCCCACCAACAGTGGAGAAGGGTTCCTTTTTCCTCACAGCCCTGCCAGCATTTGTTATTGGTTGATTTCTTGATGATAGCCATTCTTTCGGGGTAAGATGGAATTCCAGCTTTGTTTTAACTTGTGTTTCTCAAATGACTAATGATGTTGAACACTTTTCATATATTTATTTACCACTTCTACTTCTTCATCTGAGAAGCGTCCTTTCATTTCAGGTGCCCATTTTTGAATTGGGTCTTTAAATTTGGGGGGGTTTGTCTGATTTTTTTGAGGTCTTTATAATTGTAGATAGTAGTCCTTTGTCTGAGGAACAGCTGGCAAAATTTTTTTCTCACTCTGTGTGTTGTCTCTTCACTTTGTTGGTGGTTTCTTTTGCTGTGCAAAAACTTTTTAATAAGATGAGATCCCAGTTGTTGATTCTTTATGATAGTTCCTATGTGATAAGGGTTTTGTTCATGAAGTCTTTGCCTACACCAATATCTTCAAGAGTTCTACCTATTCTCTCTTCCAGCATATTTAATGCTTCTGTTTTAATATTTAGATCTTTGATCCATTTTGATTTTAGTTTAGTGCATAGTGAAAGATATGAGTCTAGTTTTAATCTTTGGCATGTGGAAAGCCAGTTTTTCCAGCACCATTTATTGAAGAGGCTATCTTTCTTCCAGTGAAGTTGATCGGCATCTTTGTCAAAATAAGGTCGCTGAGTATGTCGGGAGGTATTTCTGCATCTTCTAATCTGTTCCACTGATCATCACTTCTGTTTTTTTGCCAGTACCATGCTGTTTTTCTCACAGTAGCTTTGTAGTAAAATTTCAGGTCAGGAATTGTGATACCCCTTGCCTTACCTTTGTTGCCCAGAATTGCCTTTGCTAATTTAGGTCTCTTCTGGTTCCAAATGAATTTTAGGATTGTTTTCTCTAACTCTGTGAGATACATTGGAATTTTGATTGAGATTGCATTAAATCTGTATAGCAATTTTGGGAGTATGGCCATTTTCACTACATTGGTTCTTCCTACCCAAGAGCAGAGGATATCTTTCCATTTTCTGATATCCTCTTCAATCTCCTTTTTTTCAGAGTATTGTAGCTTTCAATATAGAGATCTTTTACTTCCTTCATTAGGTTGATTCCTAGGCTTTTCATTTTTTTTGGATGCTATTGTGAAAGTTGATATTTTCCTAATTTCTTTCTCAGTGAGTTTGTTATTTGGGTACAGGAATACTTATTTTCAAGTGCTGACTTTGTATCCAGCTACATGACTGAATTTGGTTATTAAATCTAGAAATCTTTTGGTGGAGTTTTTGGGGTCTTCTATGTAGAGTATCATGTCATCTGCAAATAATGATAATTTAACTTCTTCCTTTCCTGTACTTATTCCTTTTATTTCTTTTTCTTGTCTAATTGCTCTGGCTAAAGTTTCCAGAACTATGTTGAATAAGAGTGGGGACAGTGGACATCCTTGTCTTGTTCCTGATTTTAGAGGGAAGGCTTTCAGTTTTTGGCCATTTAGTATAATATTGGCTGTTGGTTTGTCATAGATGGCTTTTATCAGATTGAGGTAAAGACCATCTATTTCAATTTTCTGTAGTTCTTTTTTTTTAACATGAATGGGTGTTGGAATTTGTCAAATGCTTTTTCTGCATCTATTGAGATGATGATGTGTTTTTTGTCCTTGACTTTGTTAATATGGTGTATTACATGTATTGATTTGCATATGTTGAACCATCCCTGCATCCCTGGGTTGAATCCTACTTGGTCATGGTGTATAATCCTCTTGATGATTTGCTGCATTCTGTTTGCCAGTATCTTACTGAGGATTTTTGCATTTATGTTCATTAGGGAGAATTTGGGTTGAGTGCATTTGGTGCATTTGGGTTGGGTCCTCCTCTGGTTTTGGTATTAGGGTAATGCCTGCTTCCAGGAATGAATCTGGGAGTAGTGCTTCCTTTTCAATTTTATTAAAGAGTTTCAGAAGTAGTGGTATTAAGTCTTCTCTAAGTTTCTTGTAGAATTCAGCAGTGAACCCATCAGGTCCTGGGCTTTTCTTTGATGCTAGGTTTTTAATTATATCTTCAATTTCATTGACTGGTATTAGTTTATTTAGAATTTTTATATCCTCTTGATTCAGCTTTGGTAATTCATATGTATCTAGGAATCTGTTCATTTCTTCTGCATTTTCCATCTTATTAGAATACAAGTTCTTGAAGTAGGTATAGATGATCTTCTGGATTTCTGCAGGATTTGTGGTGATTTCACCCTTTTCATTCCTAATTGTGTGGATTTGAGTCTTTTCTTTCCTTTTTTTTTTTTGGTAAGTTTGGCCAAGGGTTTGTCAATTTTATTTAATCTTTCAAAGAACCAACTTTTTGATTCATTGATTCTTTGTATTGTTTTCTTATTGATTTCTGCTCTGATCTTTATACTTTCCTCCCTTTTACAAACTTGGGGTTGACTTGCTCTTAATTTTCCTAGAAGGTTGAGGTTCAGTATCAAGTTGTTTAATACTGAAAACAGAGCTCACTCTGTTTTCCTGATGTGGGTATTCACCACTATAAACTTCCCTCACAGGACTGCTTTCAATGTGTCCCATAAGTTCTGGTATGTTGTATTGGCATCATTGTTTAATTGTAGAAACTGTCTAATTTCTTCTTTAATTTCATCTGGGACCCATTGGTTGTTCAGGAGGGTGTTATTTCCATGTGTTTGTGAAGTTCTTATGGTGTCTTTTCCCATTAATTTCCAATTTCATTACATTATGGTCTGATAATATTCATAGGATAATTTCAATTCCTTTGCATTTACTTAAGCATGTTCTATGAGCTAGTATGTTGTCTATTTTGGAGAACATCCTGTGTGCAGCTGAGAAGAATGTGTATTCTGATATTGTGTAGTGGATGACTCTGTAGATGTCTACTAAGTGCATTTGTGCAAAAGTTTGGTTCAGTTCTAATATTTCACTGTTAATTTTTTGTCAAGTTGATCTGTCTATTTGTGATAGTGGGGTATTGAGGTCCCCCATTACAACAGTATTAGTACTTATTTGATTTTTCATGTCCATTAGTATTTGTTTTATATAGTCAGGTCACTGGTATTTGGTGCATATTTGTTTATGATTGTTATCTCTTCCTCTTGGATTATTCCCTTTACAAGGATGTAGTAACCTTCTTTGTCTCTTTTAATCAGTCTTGGCTTGAAATCCACTTTGTTTGCAAATAGAATAGCTACCCCCTCTTTTTTTCTGGGTTCCTGTCACATGGAGTATTGTTTTCCATTGACTTTTAGTCTGTGAATTGCTTTTTGACTTAAATGTGTTTCTTGTGTGCAGCATATTGTTGGATCTTGCTTCTTCATCCATTCTGTCAGTCTGTTTCTTTTGATTGGTGAATGAGACCATTAATGTTCATGGTTATAACTGATATGTATTGACTTATCTTTGTCATGTTATTTTCTGTTAATAGCTCCTTTTTTCTCCCCTATGTTTAATTATTTGCTTTGCCTGGTGGATTCTTTCTGTTGGGGTTCATGGAGTTGTAATCCTTGTTATATCTTTCTAGAATGTCCTTCAGAACATTTTGAAGTGCTGGTTTGATGTTCATAAATTTCCCCAGATGTTCTTTGTCATGGAAGTATCTTATTTCTCCATCAATTTTGAAAGATAGTTTTGTGGGGTACACCAATCTGGGTTGGAGGTTGTTTTCTTTTAGGGCTTGAAATATTTTACTCCAAGCTCTCCTTGACTTGAGGGTTTGTGTTGAGAAGTCTGCTGTGATTCTGATGAGCTTTCCTTTATAGGTGATTTATTTCTTTTCTCTAAAAGCTTTTAATATTCTATTTTTGTGTTGAATTTCTGAAATCTTGACTATTATATGCCTTGCTGTAGATTTTTTTTGATCATGGCTAGTTGGAGTTCTATATGCCTCCTTATCCGTATGTCAAATTCTTTTTCCCTGCCAGGGAAATTTTCTGCCATGACGTCTGTGAACAGGTTTTTTATGCAATTTGCACTATCTCGTGTTTTTTCATTGACTCTGATCAATCTTATGTTATTCTACTTTGCATCATCTAGCAGCTGCTGGGTTGATTTCTTGTAGTCTCTTGCTATTTTTCATGATTGCTAACTGCAATCTTATCTTCTATATCTGAGATTCTGTCCTCACTTTGGCTCATTCTGCTGCATATAATTTAATGTAATTTTAAATCTGGATATCTGTTTGGATCTGTTTCATGGATTCCATTTCTTTCCTATGTTGGGCATTCATGGTTTCCATCATTTTCCTAAGCTTTTACATTTTAAAAAAATCTGTATCTGCTCTAGAGTCACTAAGCATGTCTTTCATTAGGGTCACCATCTCTGTAGTTATCTGAAACATTATTTCTGATTTGATTTTTTCTAGAGCCTCATTCATTTGCTTTGTTGTTACCACTGCAGAGAGTCCAGGTGGGTGGCTTTTGGATTCTTCTGCCTCATTGCTCCCTGGGTTTGCTTTTGGTGAGCTGGATGTCTGGGGTTGAATCTTGTTTAAGTGTCTTCTCATTTTTTTTTTTTTTAGTTTAATTCCTGGGTTGATGCTTATAAATTGACTATGGTGAGAAGCTTTATTGCTAGTATTTAGAACCTTTAGGAAATGACTACTTCTCAGAGGTGTCTTCCAGGTGTAGCTGGTTTTGAGTCTGTTGCAAGATCCTACCTCTTCAATTTATTGGAGAAGTTGCTGCCTACTTGGCCCAGCTGCTGGTTCTTTGGTACTAGCCTATAGTATTTTTTATGACCCTTAGGCAATCTCAGTCTTGGTATACCAGACTGAATATACCAGTATACTTGGTATAACAGTCTTGGTATAACCAGAATAACAACTGGTTAGAACAATTATGTCACTTTGGCTAAAGTGGTACAATCAGCAATAACAATAGCATTAAACACAACCTAGAAAATGACAAACTGAGGTAACTGTTACTTTGGCATCTTTAACCACATGAATCAGATTTGTGGTTATATAATAAAATCTGAAATGAACCAGAAAATTGTTTGCAGTAAATAATCCCTAAATATGGCAATTTTACCCTCAGGGGAGAAAATTTAAAAGGGGTTGGGGGAAAAAATAGAGAAATAGAAGAAAAGGAAGAGACTAGCAGCAAGGCTGGAGGACAGAGGAGGATCACTCCAACTTTGGGAAACTGGTGCAGAAGACAGGAGGGAAATAGAGAAATAAAAACAAGAACAAAACAGAACAACAACAAAAACTAGAAACCATGTTCACACTGTTATAAAAAGATCGAACAATGAAGAAAAAGCAAACAAAAAACCAAACAAGAAAACCCACAAAAGTAAATAAAATAAAAAAGAAGAAAAAATCAAAAAGAAGAAAAGAAAATAAAAAGTCCACTTCAAGGTGTGTCTCTGCAGCCACTGGTAGACAACCTGGGCAGACAGAGTCCTGATTCATGTTGATCAACCCCAGCAATCCAGCAGCAGCTACATGGCAGGGTAGTGGATACTCCTTGGATACTCTGGGAGCTGGAACCAGACCCGCCCAGCCTGCAGCAGTTCCCCAGCCCCCTGTGGGTTTGAGCTTGGCTGGCAGCAGGTAGGTGGAGCCAGCAGTCAGTCTGAGCCCCAAGCTCATTTGGCTTCTCTGCAAGATGGCTCCTGGCCAATTGCCCTCTCTTGCTGGACATCCAAACGGGAACAATGCACCAGCCATGGCAGTCCACTGCAGTCCACTGCTCTGCTCCGCTGGTGTGCTTCTCTGTACAGGCCTCGGGTTGCCAGCCGTCACCGTGAGTCTGCAGGTTCAAGCAGCCCCTCCCACGCTGTGAGTCCAGGCTCAGGGAGAAAGTGCTGCCTGCCCCCTCTTTCTTCATAGTTGAAGATTCTCTCTTCGCTCTCCCCATGGACATCAGTTCTTACTTGAAATCCTTCCTGGGTCCCAAGCACCCACTTCCCTCCTTCTTGTCTTCCTTAACGTTGCTATATTCTAGTGTCTGGACACTAAATCTCGGAGAGGCTCTTTCTCTACTACTCACCACTCTGCCATCTTCCCAGCAAAAATTTTATTTTTATTTGAGAAAGGGTCTCGCTCTTTATTTCAGGGTGTCTTGAACTTAACTAAGTAGCCCAGGCTGGCTTGAACTCATGGTGATCCTCCTACCTCAGCTTCCCAAGTGCTGGGATTACAAGAAGTCCCTGTAGACTTTCAGGTTCCACCTCCCCAGTAGAATGAGGGCCCTATGAGGTGGGGATTGTGTATTATTAATTTTGGTGTCTGCTATGGTTTGGATTTGGCTAGAGTACGTCCTCCAAAACTTCATATGCTGGAAGCTTGGTCCTCAGGGTCGAGAGGTGGTATGAACCTTTTGGGGGGGTCTGTTGGAAAATAATTAGGCCATTGGGGCATCATCTTTGGAAGAAATTAAGATAGTTCTCATGGGCTCTGGTTAGTTCCCACGGGAGTGAGGTGTTGTAAACAGAGAGAACCTGGACTCAGAATCTCTCTGGCTTCCTGTATCATTATGTGGTGTTTTCCGTACCTTCTACTACTGTATTATATCATCTGCCGTGAGGCTCTCAGAAGAGGTTGAGTGATGATGCTTCTAGATCTTGGACTTTTAGCCTCCCAAATGCTGAACTAAATAAATCTTTTTTAAAAAATAGATTATCCAGCCCCAGGCATTTGTTATAGCAGTAGAAAATGGTCTAAGACTGCATCTCAAAGCAGGCTCATGTCAAACACAGAGCAGCTCTTTGTCATAAATGCTTGTTGAATGAATGTACTTCTTAAACCCATGTTTTTAGAAATGTCAAGTAATTTTATATTTTACTTTGATTCTTTCTGGGAATGTAGGTACATTAACATTATTATTGCTAAGAGATCATGTGCAAACTGTGCTCATCTTTTAGTTGCTTCGGAATGTTTTAAATCTACTTTTGAGGAAACCTGAATGAGGTCATCCATGGCATTCACTGTGTCTACCGATCTCTACTTCCGGTCTAACCTCTTTAAGGATAGGATTTCTGTTTCGCTACTACTCCATTGTGCAGCGATGCGGGGCTCTTAGAAAATGTAAGAAGTGTGAAGTACCAGTTGAAAGCCAATATTCTGTGAATACTCAAATATTAATATGAACGATTACTAGATAATGCTTCAGAGAAAAGCTTGGATACATACCAAATTGATAGCAGTGGTTGATTTTGAGCATCAACGAGTAATATATTTCACTTGTGTACTATTATATGTTTTGCACTTTTTTATGTTTATGTATTATTATTTTTAATTGGAAATCACTGAAAGTATAACGTATTAGCAGGGCAGTGATTTACAGTCAGCCTCTTCCAGCAGACAGACCTGAGCATTTTACTATCTTCATCTGTAAAAGGGTACAGTAATACAAAACTGTGTGTACTGACATACCTACATTAGCCAGATCCCTCATTTCCTCCCCATGCTGGGGCTTAAACCCAGGGCCTCATGCATGGTTACTGAGCTACATAACCAGCACTTTTTATTTTTTATTTTGAGACAGGGTCTCACTAAGTTGTCTAGACTGGGTTTGAGCTTGTGATATTCCTGCCTCAGCCTGCAGAGTAGCTGGGATTATAGGAGGGTAAGACTGCATCCGACTGCCAGATCAATCTCAACTGCTACAAGTGAACCCTGCTGAAGTGCAAAGGGAAACTCTTTATCTCGTGTTAGGTCCTGATGATTCCAGGGGATCAAATGAAGTTTTTTTCTACCTTTCAAAATAAAAAATTTTTTATTTTTATTTTTATTTTTATTTTTTTAAATTTTTTTTTCTTTCTTTCTTTTTTTTTTTTGTGAGTACCAGGGGGACGACCTCAGGACCTCGCGCACCAACAGGCACCCGTGCCGCTGAGCGATATCACCGGCCCCTTTTTTGTATGTGGGTTCCGGGAGTCGAACTTGGGCCTTCGCGCTTGCAAGGCAGGCGCTTAAGCCGCTGAGCCGTCTCACCGGCCCAATTTTTTTTTTTTTTTTTGAGACAGGGTCTTGCTATGTAGTTCAGGCTGGGCTTAAAATCACTATGTAGCCCAGGCTGGCCTCGAACTCACAGTGATCCCCCTGTCTCAGCCTCCTGTGTGTTGGGATTTCAGGCGTGTGCCACTACGCCTGGCAGAAAGCTTTAACTTCATTTTTCAGGCCAGTTCCCCAGCAGTGGCTAGGAAACACATGGCTACAGAGAGTCCTAGGTTGACATGTTTTAAAGAAGGCAGACATTGAACTCCAAACCTTTGCTTATGAAATCTGATCGGCCTTGCCAGGACTAGTGGCCCTGCCTGAACTAGCCATTGTGTCCAGCCGAATAGTGTTCTCTAACTGTCCAGTTTGGGATCAGTTTGGGGATGGGCAGCCACGATGGGTCAGCTCACCAGGATCACGTGGAGTGGGGGAGGGCAGAAGGTGCGGTCTGGGAGGGAGGGTGAGCGGCAGGCAGAAACCAGCCTACCCCATGAGGTGTGTAACAAGCTGAGCGCAGTTCTTGGAACGCTGTGAGAATTCGATAAATACTGGACGTGGTCACCATTAGAGTATAGGGTATCATCACTGTTATTTATTTATTTTTTTATTTTATTATTTTTTTGTGGGTACCGGGGGGTCGACCTCAGGACCTCGCGCGCCAGCAGGCGCCCGTGCCGCTGAGCGATATCACCGGCTCCTTTTTCGTATGTGGGTTCCGGGAGTCGAACTCAGGCCCTCGCGCTTGCCGGGCAGGCGCTTAAGCTGCTGAGCCATCTCACCGGCCCCTTTATTTTTAACAAGTAATAATAATTTTGTATTTTATTATCTGGTGTTTCTGTTTTAAGTAACCCAGCAGAATAGGAGTTGAAATTGACTTTTGCCTTTATCATTTTTTTATGTGCTGCCTCAGGTAGTTTTTAGATTATGAAATTGTTATTTTTACAATTCCTTTTTCTCAAAAATGTATTTATGATTATTTTGATCTTCCCAATGGCTGGTTGTTGCAGAGACTCAGTTTGTTTAGCGAGGTTTCCTTTTCTGTGCTTGATACAAGCAATGGCCCTACGCGGTGGCCTTGGATACTGACATGGCTGTTTTTCCTCTTGTTGTTGTCGTATTTCATTTAACTGCAAATTAAAAGAACTAGAAAAATTACAGCAATTTCTAGTTCATATCCAGGAAATAGAACTCTCTGCAGGAACCCTGGCATGGCACAAATACGTTAGAAAATCATTTTCCATTGTGCTCTGAGGCCCTGGGTGGTGGTCGCTGGAGAGCGAGGTTCATGGCTCTTGGATGGAGCCAGAGATCGCAGGGCCGAGCCTGTAGGAAATCTGCCATCTGAAGAGTTCATTTTCTTGTCGGATCAGTGTTAAAGGCTGCTGTGATTAAAATGAGACACTTTTAAGAGTGGAACTGGAGCACTTGTAACAGGTAACTCTAGAAAGAAAACCCAGGATGTCAGATTCAGCCTGGCTTGACCTCATTAGATCTTTATTTTGAGTTTGTCTCTTTCTTCCATTACACATGCTTGCAGCTTTAATAAAAATAATTCACTAAGTTAACATGAATAAGCAATTTTTTTTTCCTTTTTGATAAAGGGGTAGGCTTTTGGGGCTGCAACTCAGGGCCTCATGCACACTAGGCAAGTGCTGTACCCCTGAGCTACAACCCGGCTCACAACTTAGTCTCTGTAAGGTTTGAAATGTCTTTTTTTTTTTTTTTTTTGTGGGTACCAGGGATTGAACTCAGGACCTCGCGCTTGTGAGCAGGTGCTTGTGGCGCTGAGCGATATCACCGGCCCTTTTTTCCTTTGTATGTGGGTACCGGGAGTTGAACTCAGGACCTCACACTTGCCAGGCAGGAGCTTAGGCCTGCTGAGCCATCTCACCGGGCCTGAAATATCTTTTTTTTTGAGGCAGGGTCTCACTATGTAGTCCAGGCTGGTCTCGAACTTACAGCGATCTTCCTGCCTCAGCCTCCCAACTCCACGCAAGGACTGTAAACATTATGTACTATACATATATACTAATAAACTAAAACAATAAAAATAAAGTACAATAAAAATATCTTGAGGCCAATTATTTTTTGGTTGCCTTTCTGATTCTTTTCAGAGCCATTCTCCATGGCTGTGTAAAATGAAACCTTTTTTTCTTCTCAATTTTACCTGACTTTTAGATACAGCTCTAAGGATTTGGCACAAGGTCTGAAAACAGATAAAGCTCTTTTTATTTCTATTTTTCATTTTTAAAAATTTTAAATATTTTTGGTTTTTTTGAGACAGGGCTTCACTATGGTGTTCAGGCTGGGCTCTAACTCACAATCCTCCTGCCTCAGCCTCCCAAGTGCTGGGATTGTAGGTAAGTGCCACTATACCTGGCAGATGAAGCTCTTTTTAAAGGCAGATATTTTTTCTTTCCTTTTCTTTTTTTAAGATAGTACTCAGAGGAAACATTTATTGTTAATTTGAAACCCTATTAAAACCATATTAAATAATAATCATTGGATGAAAACCAAAAATCAACCATAATATTAATCTCAAATGTGACAGCTAGTTTTTTTTTTTTTTTTTTTTTTTTTTTTGAGACAGGGTCTCGCTCTGTAGTTCAGGCTGGCCTTGAACTCACTTTGTAGCCCAGGCTGGCTTTGAACTCATGGCAATCCTCTTGCCTCAGCCTCCCAAGTGCTGGGATTACAGGTGTGCAGCACCACGCCTGGCTCAGCTAGTTTTTATTTTGTGTGTATCTTCCATTTTTAGGCTCAGGGACACACTCCTGATCTGGCTGGAGTATAAATTTAAGCAGCATTTTAATACAAGTAGAGAAACTATTGAGAAGGATTTTATATAAGTCCAATCACATTGAACTCAGTGTACTTCATGTATTAAGAATATAGTTAACCATACTGTGTTCTATACTGGAAGTCTACTAAGAAATCAGATCTTAGATGTCCTTACCTGACACAGAAACTACATAAGGTAATGGATATATTAATCAACTGATTGTGACAGTCATTTCACAATGTATATGTATATAAAAACATTGCACACCTTAAGCCTACACAATATTTGTCAATTACACATCAATAAAGCTAGAAAAAATACAGCAATGAGCTGGGTGTGGTGGCACATGCCTATAACCCAGTGCACAGGAGGCTGGGGTAGGACAATCACCATGAGTTCGAGGCCAGCCTGGGCTACATAGGGAACTCAAGTCCAGCCTCAACTACATAGTGAGACCTTGTTTCCAAAAACAAAAAACAAAAAACAAACAAAAAAAGCAAAGCAAAGCAAAGCAAAAAAAAAAAAAAAAAAAAAAAAAAAAAAAAGTACAGCAATGCTTTTTGCTGTATACAAGAACAGGGATGGGGACTGGGTGTGGTGGTGCATGCCTGCAATCCCAGCCCTCAGGAGGCTGATGCAGGGGGATTGCTGTGAGTTCAAGGCCAGCCTGGACTAAAAAAACAAACAGAAAACAAAAGACAGGAAAGGGTAAAGTCTTTAAAAATGATTATATTACTCATATAACAAATTTTCATCTTTTGGACATGGAATTCAGATGAGGGTTGGGAGTTAATGTGAGTTTGGGGTCGTGTTTTATTATCCCTGACTCCTGTCCTGTCTTCTAAACTTCTGCTGCTCTTCCTCATCTCAGAGTTACCTGCCGTGCTTGTATTGGGTCTCATCAAGATCACTGCAGGCACTGTCAAATGATAACGAATTTTGGGACTGTAAAGTGCGAAACAGCTTTACTTAGGGTCCGAGAAATCACAGTTCAGGAGAACAGACTTAGGTACAGCCATGTCATGTCCTGAGGAGAGAACAAATGGCTTAGCTTGGGTTCAAGAAAGAAAAAATCTACCATGGTTGGTGCAGGCGAGCACCAGAGTCCTTGAGTCCATGGCTGCTCGGTCAGCTTGTGGTTGAGCTGGAGCAGCGGCACCATCTGTGACTTCAACACTCTGGGAGGCTGAGGGAGGAGGATCACAAGGTCAGGGACAACTTAGCGAGAGCTCAGAAAAGGGGGGGTAGGTATATAGTTCAGTGCAAAGGCCCTGGGTTCGCTTCCCAGTGCTGCAGAACCCAAACAACCAAACAAAAAACCTTGTAGTTAGCAGCCGCGGGCAGCTCCGAGTCAGAGTGAGGGCATCCTGTTGGATGATCATGCCCCCTTGCAATGATTTCGCTGACCAAAGTGGTTCCATTTTCAGTAGAATTTTCTGTAATTTCATGGAACCTCTTACCTGCTCCCAGCCTTCTTCCATATTGTTGGCATTTTTGCCCCTTTGAAGTGAAATGCTGATGTGTTACTTCCTTAAAGTCCATCAGAACCTTCCCAGTGCCTACAGGATAAAATCTGAATTTTAGGAAGACAGCCAAGACTCATATCCTTCCCAGCTTGGCCTCAGCCAACCCCTCTGGCCTGCTGTCCTTTGTCTCCCACCCTCTGCCAAACCCACCTGAAACTCAGCCATCACAGCTATTGGACTTCCTCTGGGCTCATTCCGCTGACCCTTCACATCCCTGGAGCTTCCTAGGTCCCCGCAAGGTCCTGTCTTCCGTGGCAGCTTCCTTGGCTTTCCATGCAGAGCTGGGTTCTCCGTGTACTTTGTGCATGTTTATTACTGTACTCATCGTGCTTGTAGTGAGCTCACATGACACGTGTCTCTTGATTGTTGTAGGGTATGTGTGAAGGCCAAGATGCCCCTTAGCCATCTTTTTAGCATTAGGACCAGACATTTAATAACCATATGGTGTCATTTGGGTAGCATGTTACCTATCACAAAAGGTTGGTTAATGGTCTTTCAGCGTGCAAAAAAGAGCAATATTCTCTGCAGTTTCCCATGTGGCTCCTGTACACACACAAAAAGCAAAGCTCATGAGAATGAGCAAATCTCCTCGATTAAGAATTTCTCTTGTCAGTGCATGTAATTTTATGTATGTTTCTATTGTTTTGAATACAAAAGAAATGTGCAGGGATGTGAGTAGGAAAACAGATGGACTAATGAAAGCTCTCGAAATGAAAATGGCATACTTTGGGTATCTGTAATTTTTCACTTGGTACTGTGAACAATTTTAGGTTGGTGTCAGGTGACCTCTTCACCTTCATTTCTCTCTTAACACCTTTTATCATAATTTCTGAAGCTCTTCTTTGTAGCTCGAGTGAAAAGTCCTGAGGCAAGCTCTTCAGAACTCCAACATCTGCTTAGGGCTGAACTGGCAGGGGAAGAAATTGAAAAGCAGTGAAGAGTCTTTTCAACACAGTACTTAGCATTTTAAATAGTAGATGTTTGAAAAAAAAAAAATGGTAATAGCATTGGAAACTCTTCCACTACCTCACACAGATAGAGGCATGTGAGGGTGTTTAGTGGATTCACTCCTTGACTTCTCAGAAACCTTCTTTTGCAAAGACAGTTCAAACTTGATTGTGATGAAATTAAACCACTAAGAATGTAGACTTTTCCTCGAGCGTGGATTTATACTTTCTCCTTTAAAGTTCAAACCCTTTCCCTATGACATCAAAGAGAAAGGATTGAAGGCTTTTAAAATCTTATTTCTAGTATAACTAGACCCTAGGATAATGTTTAGAAAATTAGGAAGAGAGTTTTAAAATAATTAAATGTTGGTTCTCACCTGCCATTTGATGCCAAATGTAAGATACTGTATTCCAGATTAATGACCATATTACAAAAGGGGCCTTTCTTTTTTTTTTTTTTAACCCTTTGTGATTTTGATTATTCCCATGAATTTCAGGAGACGTTTCAGATTTAGAAGCTTCTTGTGGACTTTTTGAGCTTACATCTTTCTATTTTTCTTTTTTTTATCTTTTTGTTCTGTAACTGGAAGGAATTGTTTCATTTGTTTTTCCAGCAGAGGGAGACATCTGACCATGAATGTGGGGTTGCTACTTGCCGGGAGTGTTCCGTAGCCCATTTTATCAATATACATAAAAAACTCAATGTTCAAATTAACTAGTTCAATAAGTAATTTAGCTCATTGATTTTTGGGCATATCCTAAGTGCCATTACAAGCTACGGATATTTTAAATGCCATTACCTAATAGAAGGAATGTTTTAAGCACCTTTTATTGATTTTATTACTGCTTTATTTTGCTGTCTTGGTTTAAAATCATTTTAACCACTCTGTAATCAAGAAGAAATATATCGTTGGTGAAATACAGTCAATTTCCTAAAAACCTTTGACATCGTTAAATAAGGAATTACAGTTGTTAAATCATGTCAGGCAATAACTGAAGGACAGAAGAGATATAAAATTTGGAGCAGTGGGCCAGCATACCAGTAAGCTCAGCTGACCTCTCGCATTCAGATTTGGTGTGTGGCAGCCACACTCCAAGAGTGCGCGTGGTTTTCACATCAGCAAGGAAGATTTAAAATCCTTGGTAGCAAGGAAGGTGGAAGCATGATAGCAAAATGTGATCCCAGGGCTATTACAGAGCTTTTTAATGACCTCTTGTAACCTTAGGTTAAAATGATTCTCTAAGCAATTTTGTAATTTCATTTGCTTTTCTTGCTAGATTATAGTATATTGATATTCTGCATAACAGGGAACCAAGGCACTCACAAGATTTTTTTAAAACCACTTCCTTCTGCTCATTTGATTTTATATTAATGATATTAATTAATGGTATTACTGCGCTGATCAGCTGGTAGACAGACAGGGAATATGGTCCATATACTGCTTAATCAAAGAGGGGCAGAAGTGGGCAGTGAACACGAAAGCTCAATACAAACTCGCTAATGAGTTGATTGCATTGACATTTGATGTAACTTAACTGTAGAGTGGCAAACATCAATACCTGTATATGATTTGGCAGATGGTTGTTGAACTGCGATTAGAAGTTTCAAATGATTCCCGGTAAAAGACCACCTGGCAGTAACCCAGGAACAGAGAACTGAGTTTTCCTCATTAAGTGGAATAGGTCCAGAAAGTCAAGTGTTTTGATCATTAATAGAATCTTTCCTTTTAGCAAATGTTAGCTTCAAGAGGAAATTGATAATTATGCATAGGTCTATTAAATGATCTTAGGGAGAGCTCTTTTCATTCCTTCAAATGAGCTCATAGCTATAGTTGTGGCAATTATTCACTGGTAAGGAAAGAAAACTAGTTAAAATGGCGATAGGCATCATTTCCAGGACGTTGGTGAGGTTAGAAGTACCTGGAGAGAATGAATCTATTTGAGGCTGAAAACCAGATTCAGCTGTAACTGGAACGATTATTTTGTTTTTATAAATTGGGTAAGTATGTTATCATAGAAATAATAAGCAGTCTTGAGTACCTGCTGATGATATGTATGACACTGTGGCAGGTGTTCCATAGATAAAGAACACCAGGTGACTCCTGGCTTTTGCTCAGTGTGTGTCCAATGAGCATCCCATGGAAGAGCTGGCATGGGGGTCAGGAGCTGCGGCTGCGCAGACAGGAACCGTGGGTAGAGGAAATGCCAGGGAAGTACTCACGGAGGTGTCGTTTGAAATAGATCTTGAACAGTTGGTGAGGGGCAACACAAAAGCGTATTCTGCTTTGGAAAATTTGTGAGTGAGCTTTTACAAAATAAAGGTCTTGTGTGCCCTGTTTCCTTTGTTTTCATTTTAATTACAATGTTTAACATGCTGTGATGTGTATGTGTAACAACAATGAAATAAATGTGCTTGCCTCCCAGTTGAGATACTGAATGTTACCAACACCTCGGAGGCCCTGGTGGTCTATTATTTGATATTCTTTTTTTTTGTGGGTACCAGGAGTCGACCTCAGGACCTCTCGCTTGCCAGGCAGGCGCTTATGCTGCTGAGCTATCTCACCGGCCCTTATTTGATATTCTTATATCCACTTGCAAAGCACACAAACAACCAGATCTCTCAAGGTGCACCAGTCTTTTATTCTTATCTTTGGTTGCATCCATGCAAGATGAATGAAGGAATGAGTTGATGTTTTCCTGATGAATTCAGATTATATGGAAAGCTTTTTTTTGTTTGTTTACTTTTGTTTTTGTTTTTATTTAGTGGAGAGCAAGGAGAGTCCCAGATAACCTAAGTGACTGTCCGTGTAATTAGAATAAATGAGGAAGCAGTCTGATCTATTTAAATTATATCTTCTGCTTCATGTTGAGCGTTATAGGCCTTTCTTTTCTTGCCAATACATCCAGATGGAGTGACTAATCCAGTGCATTATGGTAGAGCTACATATCTGGCTCTGGAGACTCATTTACAGTTTTCCTGCATGTAGACTTCTGTGTCGCACAGAATAGTCATCTTTAAATTTAGCAACCTCCCCCCTTCCCCCGTCTGTCTGTCTCTTTCTGTCTTCCCTTTTTTTCTTTTCTTATACTGGAGATTGAACCCAGGGCCTTCACCCTGAGCTACATCTCCAGCCATTTTTATGTTTTATTTTGAGATAGGGTCTCACTAAGTTGCCCAGGCCAGGCTTGAACTTGTCATCCTTCTGCTTCAGCCTCCCAGAGTGCTGGGGTTATAGATGTGCATCATGCCTGGCTGGTAATTTCAAACTTACTTTTGTATTTGGCTGGCGACTGTGCTCTTTCTTCTTCCTCTTCATTTTCTAGTTTCACAGGATTTCTGGGTGGGTACATTTTATATTACAGGTAATGGTAGGCAGAAATAGCAGAACTCTATAGGATGCAAAGGGTTCTCTCCCTTCTTGTCTAACCCATTCGTTTCTTTTCCAGCCACTCTTAGACTTTTGCAAATGTACTGTGGTTATTTATAACCAGAAGAACAATCTAATATCAGGAATAAAAATGACCAGTCCAGTATAATATTTCAACATCTCTTCAAAGTAGAAGCCAGTCTTTTCCCTAGTTTGGTATTGCCTTAGGCTGAGGAGCCTCTCCTAGGGGTGGGACAGGTGACTTTCCAATTCTCCTTCCTGCCCATCCCATCCCAGGCTTTAGGCTTGGAAGAGGAAGGAAGGAGGGCAAAGAACAGGGAAGTCATTCTTGAGGGGGGTCCTATTCTGACTTGTAGGTGGTGGTGTCTGGGCTTGGCAAATGCTCAGTGCCAACCCTCAGAGCCATTTTTGGGTCCCCCTCTGGGAACAGTGACTACAGGTTACACATCTTTCCTCTGGCAACATGCCATGGCCCTTCTCTTTCTACCCTGATGCTTTTGGATTGGGATCTTTTAAAAAATGTCCCTCTGACTGCATCTGCTTTACATAAAGGCCAATCATACAGTCATTGTAAGGATCTAATGAAATAATGTATGTAAAGTACTCTTCCTGGCGCATGTTTACCGAACAAACGCATGAGTGATTCACTGGTCGCCATTTTTACAGAGCACTTTAAAATCTTATCATATACCAATCCTAGAAGATAGATTTAAAGGGACTCAGATATATTAAATTATTTGCAAGGTCACAAGGCCAGAAAGTGGCTGAGCTTGGATTTGCACCCAGCTCTGTCCAACGCCAGAGTTTCTGGTCCGTTGGATGTAGGTCTTATTGTTTTAAACCCCAGGAAATCTGATGAATACCCATGGGTTCACCATCTGTCTGCCCACCGTCTGGTGCCCATTCGATCTTACCAGTTTTTTTTTTTTTTTTTTTTTTTTATGTGGGTACCGGGAGTCGACCTCAGGACCTCGCGCTTGCCAGCAAGCGCTTGTGCCGCTGAGCGATATCACCGGCCCTTTTTTTCCTTTATGTGGGATCCGGGAGTTGAACTCAGGACCTTGCGCTTGCTGGGCAGGTGCTTATGCTGCTGAGCCATCTCCCTTACCAGTTTCTTGAATGTCAAGTGTGCTATCTGTGCACAGGGACGGTCTCCTAGACTCTTACTTGACCATGCCTATGTGACATTTGGACAGACCTGACTTTTCCTTCACGTATACTTTACCTCCAGGGACTGTGGCCAGATTTCTACTAGTGAACTCAATCAGAGAGACAAAGAAATTTGTCCTGATAAGCCAGATAGAACCTGGATTTTCCCTCCAGAGCAGTGCCGCACAGGAAGTCATGGCACATGCTGAGTTTGGGCCCCCTGGGAATAATCTCTGGAGGGAGGGAGATGGTGGCGAGAGACAACCTTACTCCTATTGCAGTGGCTCAAGAACTGACCCTGAATTTCAGCTATGAAAGCTTTGCTGATGGTCTCAGGTGATGCTGAGGGGGACCTAGGAGAATACAGCTTCCCATTCGTTCTCGTTCACATGTGGGGCATTGGGTTAAGCAAATCTGCTTTGGAAAGAAGTGGTCAGATAGGATAAAGCAAACCATGGAAAGGAAACAAAATCACTGGAACATTAATTCTAATTTCAGTAAAATGTCACTTAATGAAATCCTAATGTTCAAGCAGGGTCTTGGATATGTACCACTAGGAAATGTGTACTTGGTCAGAATGCTATGTTAAAGTTAGCTAATGTCTTGCCCCTTTGACATTATTCCTACCAAGGAGCAGACTTGGCTACAGCTAGGTCTTCTCAAAGTCTGATTTTGAAGTGCTCAAATTGTTGCTTGGGACAAAATGAAGTCGAGCCTCAGGTTGCTGGCCGTTTCTCGGTGTGCAGACAGCCAATACTCATGGGTTCCTAACCTTTCTCGACTCTGCTGTGCAGATCTGGTCAGGAAATGCGTTCAAAGTTATTGTTTTGTTCTGGATTGTAAAGTAAGGAGGGGCGGTCTTATAGAAGGAAAGTAGGTGTAGCCCTGTGGTTGGCTCTTTGGAGGAGTTGGCCACAATCAGGAAAAGACCTTCCTTGCTTTTTGAGCCTCAGCTTTGTCCCCAAGAAATTACAAATACCAAAGCTTGCCCTTTAGGATTTTATATGTTGTTGTGGCAAAGCACTGGAGCTCCTTGGAGAAAAAGGCTGCTATCATGTTGTTAGACCTTTTAATGTCAGTTATACTCTGAAATATGGTTTCAGAATTTCAGGATCCCAGGACCTAGGGTTGAACTGGCAGCTGATCGAGTCCGAGGAATTTAGAGTTCTCGTTCTTGACGCTGAACCAAAATTTTCTTTGGCTAAACGAGGTAAAGCATACAATTATGGTCAGAAATGTAATAATAAATCTACTGTAACAACTTTCTTTCCACCACATATCTCTTCTGGTTTTTATCTGAATATCCAGCTTACAAAAACCAGGAGAGATGGTAATTTCAATAGAAGCAGTGACACTGTGGGTATACAAAGCCGTTTAAACTATGATCTGTTTTTATTTTTCCAGTGTGCATATCTGAAAGGTTTCTTTCCTGTTTTGAAAATTGGAAAAAGGAGACAAACAGTTAAAAGTATGGAAGGTCTATGTGTGCTGCTTTTTCTACACCTTGAAGACTAGCAAAATCTTTAATATGAGACTTTATTTGTACAAAGCAAAACTTCAAAACCACTCAAAAGCTTTTCTTATTAACTGCTGTCAGTCCTGTGATTTACAGAGGCAATAAAGAACTAGAGGGGGCACATTTATCATGGAGTTCCACACACCAGAAGCCATTTTCTCTAGCGGTAAAGGCAAGTGATAAAACGAAATTCTTTTGTTCTAAAGCAAGACACATTCTCTGTCCCCTGTTCTCTAAACCTGGGCACACCAGGCTTCTTTGGTGGCAGCTGGCACCACCTCATCCACACTTAGTGATAAATTGTTAACGTGAAACATTGCTGGTCCACCTGGAACACCTGGCTGTGAATAGTGTTTATCTCCAACACACGGGAGTTAGCTGCCAACACATTTGTAGTATGAATTCCTGGCTTACTTTGAGTAATCCTTGTCTCTCTCTCTGCGTGTGTGTGTGTGTGTGTGTGTGTGTGTGTGTGTATACACGCTTTCTTTCATTTTGGAAGAGAGTGGATGAGAATGTTAAATAATGTGATTTTTTTTTTTTGCTTTCGTTTTGTTTAGTAAAAAAATCATAACATTTGGATTTTGAATCTCAATTTTCTTGTTGTAGCAAAGAATGTCTCATCTAAATTTTGATGCTGAAAAGCAAAACCAGTTCCAGGCTGCTTTTTTTTTCCAACTTGCTTTGTATTTGATTTTGATTTTGTGTTCTAGGCAGGCAGGTATGATTCACAGAGATGCTTTTAAGTTGTCTCTGAGCTTTGATTATACATTTGTGGGTTTTTGAAGTGAATTAGTCAGGCATTGAGCTAAGCTGGACATAAAAGGCTACAACAGTTTTGCTGTTTGGGAGACAGAAAAATGGAGCATTTTTGAATATTTTATAATTGAGTACATCCATCATCCTATGGTATTTATTAAGCACCCACCTGTGCATGGCAATGTGTCAGGCACAAAGATTACTGGGAAAAATGTCAGTGATTTGGAACCAGAAACAATGGTAGTGTTTGTGCTTAGAGGACAATGAACACAAATGTTAAATTAAGAATGTTCTTTCTAATAGAGCAAGTTATGTGACTAATTTAGCCTCAGAAAAAGACAAGAGTGCCCAAGTAAAATCTCTTGATATTTCCCAATTCCACAATAATTCACTCTGCTCCTTATTGGTGTATTAATGAAAAAATAATATGTTGAAAAGATAGTAGTAAGGCAGAGACATGAAAAATCTGGGAAAGAAAAAATTCAGGTCAGGTATTTTTGTGACTTTTTGGCCATTCTTACAAACTTTTAGCTGGGAAAGAGTTTGGAATGGTATTATGTGGGAGTTTCATTTATCTGTCCATCCTTTGCAATGTATAATTTAGTGGTTAAAGTTATTCACATGCTTCTGTCACTATCGGTTTCTTTTCACAGGAATGGGAAATAGGTCCTTATGTCAGTAATTTGGCAAAAGTGCTGAAAAGCCCATTATCCCTGCTGGAGAGAAAGCAAACCACCCCTGGTATGTGAGGACTTGGCAGGCTTCATAGTGATGAACCCAAGTAAGCAGCTTCTAGCCAGGCTGTGTTTTCATTCTCTGAATGTACCGACCATTAGACATTCTTCTAGAACTCCCCTAGCATTTCTCAGAGCAAAGTTATTCTCCATTCCCATCCCTACCTTTAAAACAAATTCATTGCTATAGAGAAGGAAAAAAAAGAACAAAGGAGTTCTTTGAATAAAGGAGTCACATCTTTTATGTATTTTGGGAAGGGACTGCATTTGTCTGGAAGATGGCGGACAGTTGTGTGCTTGCTGTGTTGCACAGGCTGGTCTTGAACTCCTGAGCTCAAGTGATCCTTCTGCCTCAGCCTCCCAAGAAGCTGGGACTACAGGCGTGAATCACCGTGCCCAGCTCGGATGGTGGGAAGCTTGACATTATGTTTCATGGTGTGCTTTTCACACCCTTTCCTTGACCAAAAGGAGAAACTAGCTGTTAGGTAGTGGAGGGGAGCATTGCTACCAACTGAGGCGCATGCAAGGCTGAAGTTTGGGCTGATTCGGATGTCTAGACACTGTTGCAGAAAAGAACATTATAACTGTTTGCTGAAATTTTAGGTTCATACTTCACAGTTGGAAAGAAAAATTCCTTTACAGAGGCGTACTTTTTTATGACTTTGAAAGGAATTACATTTTATTTCTGACACTTATTGTATTGTAAAATCTCTAGTCTCTGATACTTAAGGTGGAAACTTTTAACTTTCTTTTTTAAAAAAAAAATTACAACAGAACTCTTGGGGCTTTTTAGTACTATAACCTCTCAAATAATCCTCTAGCTTTGAAAAATGAAATACTTTATTTTATGAAGCATTTTTGGGGTCAAATTTTCCCCCCTAAAATGTATGCTTTTATGTTGGGTAGTTTAAAGACCAGCTGTTAACTGAAACCAACCGTTGACCAAGTTGCATAAAGCTGTGTTTCCTATTAGTCTTGTATCTTTCCTGTTAGTCATTTATGAAAGGGTACAGGAACATCTGTATCCTCCAAACAAAAATTGAAAAAACAGATGTTGAAACCCTATTGGCTTGATGGTTTGCTGTGTTTTTTTTTTTTTTTTTTTTTTTTAATTAACGAAAGCTCACTAATTATTAGTGGGTTATGAAAGAAGGCTTGTTTTGCTAACTTATCACAAAATAGTAGTAGCTTGCAGTTGGAAATTGATGTTTTACTAGAATTTCAGAGAATTAAAAAAAAAAAAAAAAAAGGAGTTGGAGTTTATGCCTGGGAGCACCATGAAGGAGAACTATGACATTTTCAATAGTTGGGCATGCACGAGCCTCTAAAGGTGTGTTTATTATGTTGTCATGGTGAGTGGTGAATTAAAAAAATAACAAGACTGAACCTTGGGTAGCTGTGACTTATTGGTAGTTATCTTTACACGAGTTCCATGCTGACTTAAGTAAGGATCTTCAGGGAAAAAAAAAACAAACTTTATTTTTCAAATAAATTCAGCTAAGAGCCTACAGGCTTCCGTGACACCAAGCTGAATTATTATTAATGTGCACTGCTGTGAGAATAACGCTTGCTGCTGTTTAACAATAGCCCCTTCCTCTGGAATTTCAGGAAAGTGGTAGGAAAATGAGAGGCAGATTAATGTGCTGCTGCTGAATTAAACGTGCTGGTTGACGGGCGCAACATTTTTATTGTTTGTGCAAGGGAGTGTAGAGAGAGAGACTATTATTTGGGGTCAGGTCACATGTGGGATTGGTAAAGTTGTTTGAGAGGCATTTTTGGCAAGCATGGGTGTTGGTCCTGGTTAGAAAAAGGCTTTGCCAACCTATTGCTTTTACTTTGAATGCTGCGTTTCTCTCGTCTTGAGTCTTATGGGTGGTATTTTTAAAGGCAAGGATGTGGTCTTTCAAGGGTCTTCCTTGTTCATTTTGAGTGTATTATCAAAACCAAATTATTGGGCATAGCATTGCTCCTCAGCGCATTTGAATGTCAGTGATTAGTAGCCTGGCTTTGAAGTCTGTGTTATGATTATAGGTGTCCTTTTCATGTAGAATTATCTTTAAGTCAAAGTTCCTCAGCCTGTGTTCCCCAGTTTACACCCAGTCACCTTTCTTTCCCTGTCCCTCTTCTCCCTTGACTCCATCTTCTAGCCACGCAAGACCGGTGTTCTCCAAATACGCCCTCTAGCGTCCCACATCTTACCGCGCTGTCTGTGTGCAATATGCAGGCACCCACCATTCCGTAAAGCCCAGATCACACACTATGTCACTTTGGAGGATGGTTCCCAAGTCCCTGCTTCTTATTTCATGGAATAAGCTTCTCCCCTTCCTCTTCTCCTACTGCATTCTACTGGATACAGTGTGATCTTTGAGGGCCCTGGAAGTTAGGGGTGGTGTGCTTGCCACAAACTTACAATCCTTCTGCCTCAGCCTCCCAGAGTGCTGGGATTACAGACACACACCACCATGCCTGGGTTAGATTTTCTCTTTTGTAGCCTAAACATTTCTAACACCCTCTACTATGTGAAGCCAGCTTCCCACTCAGTGACTGGGACGTGAACAGTCCTCAAAGCCAGCTGTTCCAGTGGCTGTCCAGAGACCGGCCCAGTTGTCGCTGTCTGGAATCTGACTCAGACAGGAAGTGGAGGCAGTTGGGTGCCGGAAGCCCGGCTAAAGGGTCCTGTCGGGTAGAGGCCTGAGTCAGCACCATGGCAGGCCAGAGTCAGATGAAAGCTAAGGTTGTGGTGGAGTAGAACCACAATTAGGTGGAAGCTGACTGTAGAGAGGACAGAACAGAGCCACACAGAGAGAACTAGTGACGAGAGATGGGTGGAGAGAAAGGCTGTCTCAGCCCCCAAAGTGGGGGACTCACAGGGACTAGAACCATACTGGAGAGGAAACCCCAGCAGTTCCTCAAGAGGTGGCTTAGTGCCTGTCACGGTCTCTGGTCACGGACTCTGATAGGACAGTGACAGGATGTGAGTCTTGTTGGTGGCACTTACTACTGTGTGACTTGGGGACAGTTCCCCACTCTCCTTCTAGGTCTTAGTTTCCTCATACGTAGAATGGCGACGTACTAACATCTCTAGGTAGCATCCTAGAGCTGGTGAGGAATCCAGCAAGGTAAAGCGTGTATAGCATTTCCCTTGAAAGACTGACAGGTTCCCAAAATGTTAGCTATTACTATTTTTAAAAATAGTAATTCTCGTGCTTGGTTTAAGGTTGAGAAATTATGCAGTCTTTATTTCTAAGAGTGAAGATTCTGGACCACCTGGTTTCAAATCACATGATCCTAGCTGAGTAAGACAAGGTATGTGGCCGTGTCCCGCATTCATGAAAAGGGGAGAATAGTGGTACCCACCATGTAGAACTCCCACGAAGATTAAATGAGCTAATATCCGTTAAACATGTAGAAAACTCATGTAGAAAAGATTTCAACAAAAACTGTTATTACTTTTGTGACTTTTGCATGTCTTTGGTTTCTCATTAAGACATATTATCTTTGTGAAGGTATAGAAGACCTGAAAATATTTGGATAAAATTCTGACACTTGGGCCGGTGAGATGGCTCAGCGGCTTAAGCGCCTGCCCGGCAAGCGCGAGGGCCCGAGTTCGAGTCCCGGAACCCACATACGAAAAAAGGGCCGGTGATATCGCTCAGCGGCACAGGCGCCTGCTGGTGCGCGAGGTCCTGAGGTCGACCCCCCGGTACCCACAAAAAAAAAAAAAAAAATTCTGACTCTTTTTTTCCTTTGTGGGGGAAGTTACAGTCTCTCTGATGGTTGTTTCCAATGGATGTTGGCTACATCTGAAGTCTCCCAGGAAAGCCTGAGATGTTGAGCAGGCAGGAGAAAGTGTGGTTTGGGAGTTCAGGCAAGAGACCTAGAAGAAAGGTATAGGTTGGTGTGGGTAGAGCAGCATTTTATATCTCATGATGTCCAAGGCCAACTGGAAGTAAAATTGGAATAAATCAAGCCTAAGGAGTTGTCTCAGTTGCTATTTAGATAGTTGGTGCTCTCTATTTTTATTTATTTTATTATTAAGTGTTTCCAACTAGCAGCACATGGTGTGCTTTAGCAAGAGCAACTCCATGGTATGTTCAGAAGCAAATGGCCATGAAATGAGAAGTGAAAGTGTATCAGTCAGGTTTTGCTACAATCACTGCATAACAAGCAACTCCCAGATGTCAGGGGTTTGCAACCATAAACACTTATTTTTTGTTCATGAATCTATGATTTGGTTGAGAAGCCTCTGCTTTTGGGCTATGTGTTAGGTCTAGGTCTCTTACACATGTATATTAGTTTTCTAGGGCTTCTATAACAAAATGCCACAAACTGGATGGATTAAACAACAGAAGTTTATTTTCCCAGAGTTTTAAAGGCTAGAAGTCCAAGATTAAGGTGTTGGAAAGGTTGTTTTTTTTTTTTTTCCCCTGAGGCCTCTGTCCTTGGCTTGTGGATGGTACTTTCTTGCTGTGTCCTCACGTGGTCTTTGATCTATACACAAGCATCACGTCTCTATGTGTGTTTGAATTCCTTCTTCTTATAAGGATACCAGTCAGTTTGGATTAGAGCCAATCTAATGGTATCCTTTTGACTTAATCACTTCTCTAATGGCCCTATCTCTAAATATAGTCACATACCACGGTTAGGACTTGAGCATACGCGTGTTAGGGGTCACAACTCAAACCATCACATCGTGTTCCCTCCTCTGGGACCTGCAGCTAGGTGGGGCATACTCTTTTCATGGCAGAAAGCAGAAGTTCTGAGAGTGACAGGAAAGAAGACACAATACCCTAAGACTTCAGCTTGGCACTGGCACACTGTCCCTTCCACATTCCATTGTTTAAAATAGGTCAGATGACCAGGCCCAAAGTTGATGAAGCTGTGCTTTCTCCAAGGAGTCAAGGGATGAAAGGGGGGGAAGGACATATTGAGGACAAATAGCACAACCTACTGTAGATAGCAGTCTACTATTTCAAGAAGTTTTATTAAAGTAGAAAGCTGGGTAGCAGCTATCCAGGGATGCCTGTTCCCATGAGCACGTGGATGGTGTGTATGGAGAGCTGCAGATGGGGTGGGGTGAGCAGGGCTGGCTTTCTTCTCTGGTCACACTTGGCTCTGTGGCTGCTCCTAAATGTCCTCTGCTCATGCTGCCATCTCTGCTGGATGCCTTTCCCCATTTTCTTTTTCCGGATAATTGTTATTCCTCCTTTAAGACTCAGTTTAAAAGTCACTTTCCTGGTGATATTTCTGTCTCCCTGAGGCAAAGCAGGTAGTTCCTTTGCTGTTATCTCTCAGCACCTCTGTTTTAGCTTTTATTGCTTTTTAAATTATAACTTTGTGTAACTCAGATATCAACTTTCCCTCTACCCTTTGGGTCCAGCACCATCGTGATCAGTTTATGCCCCAGGACCATTGAGGATGCCAAGTTCCGCTCTGCTTTGTCACCTCATTTAAACCCCAAGTGATACCAGCACCATCGCCCACTAAATGGAAACAAAAACCAGTAGTAAAAAGTCAAGTTCACATATATAAATTATTAAGAGGAAAGTTGGTTTTAGAGGGGAGATGGGAGGAGGGTTTACATCACACCCCAAGACAGATAACTAAAGAAGTCACTTCTAGGCCTTTCCGATCTCCTACTAGATCTCTTCTTGCCCCTGGGCGTTCTCATCCCCTTGGTGATGTCTGGGTGCTCTGGTTTTGGCAGGGCTGCTGGGCGACAGAGTCCAGGGCTGCTGCTCACGGAGGATGAGATGTATGTGGTGCTCCCCGGAGTTGTGCATCATTTGGCCCTCAGCCAGTTGTGTCTTTTGCACATCTGCCTGTACTCCAGGACCCTCAATTGTTGCTCTCTGTTACGAGAATAATTTGACAAGTTCCTGCAATGCATAATAATGCTCAACCCGGAGGAAGGAAAACAGGACTTACTGTTTTCAGTTTTAATGAGCATTTCTTATTTTAAGATGCCCTTTGGTGCACCCATAACCCTAGGGGCTAACTGAGGAATTTTCTAAATTCAAGTGATGTCTCCCCAGTAGAAATTCTTACTGTAAATCCTAGGATAATGTACCTTTCTCCCTATCATTCATTACAGCAGTTCCTGGCTAGATTGTCATATTTTTTTAGGTAAAAATTGTGCTCTATTTATTTTTGTGTTCCAACATTCAAGATGGTCCCTGGAACACAGTAAGGTGTTAAGAAATATTGGCTGAATAACTAAATGAGTCCAATTCAATGTTTTTATTTTAAATGATATTCAAGAAGCCAATGGAATGTGAATCAGAAAGTAGTAAATATGTTTCCGTATTCCCAGAATTGAACTAGAACTGTTATTTTAGTGAACCTGAACTAAATTGAAACAAAGCTTCTTGATATTTTCATTGTAAATCAGTTAGAATTGCTTACTGGCTTGAACCAGAGATACACTGCAGTACCGCTTAACTCAGAGTGGAACTAATCTCAAAATCTCACTGTTTTGATTCTCTAGTTACTTACTAAGATACTTCAGCATTCTATGAATATGAAATTGCCATTTTGTTGACAGTGGTTCTAAATACATTAACTTATAGGTGAGCTCTTTTCCTATTTTTATTTTATTTTATTTTTTCCATTGAGACCACAGGATGTCTTAGGAGATCCACTGACCTAAGTGGAATTATTTCAGGGATCTCCAAAGTATTGTGGATAGTCTCACTCACTCATTCATTCATTCATTCATTCATTCACTCATTCATTCAATGGTTCCTTGTTTTTTGGCGAAAAGCCTGTTCTAGAATAAGATGGAAACCAGTTATCGAGAACAAAAGTTGGGAGTAAGGGCTTTTTCTTTTTTTTCGAGTGGGGGAGAATTACAAAATAAGTATAGGGAAACTAAAATGAAGCCAGGAAAAGATTTGTGCCTAAATATGTTCCCTCAAACCTTACTCATTTTGCCAAACAATTAATACAATTAAAATTATGACAAAACAATAGATAAAAGAAGCAATGACAGTAAGATGCAGTTAAATTCAATCTTCTAGAAGAAAGTTGCATGAATTATCAGGGAAAAATCATTGCATTTAAATTTTACCAACTTTCTTTTTCATTCCTGATTTGTGAAGAATTTATTTGTTTACCTTTCTGAAAAACAAGATTACCCTCTCAGTAATATGAATTTGCTGGAGAAACAAATTAAAATCTAGTGAGTAATTTCAGAGTTGTGTGCTATAATTTAGCTATATAGATCAGTCTATAGAAAATGTTTCTTAAAAGGAGTTTTCTTCTGTTAAAAATAATACACATCTCCAAATGTTCTTATTTGATGGTGAAATGCCACATTGTCTCATTGGTTCTCACAACCCGGTGATATACCCTTTAATTTTGCCATGATTTTATTAGAATTTAGAAAAGGTTAATTAGGTATTCACTGATCTTAGTGGAAGAAGAGTTAAAAAAACATAATATTACAAAAATGTCCTGGTAGGGTATGAAGGTAACACCACAAGGGGGTACTATAATTTTATCAAATTTGTCCTGGTAAGTTGGCTCAGAGGGTGAAATGATTAGAGCCTGCAGAGTTAATTTTAATATGCTAATACATCACAGCAAGTTGGGAACTTAAATAAAATGATACAATTAATATACCTTTATGGGATGTAGAAAGACTTAGTAAGGTCAATTGTAGATTATATTAGAGCTGCATTTAGACTTATTGGGTTTAAAATTCAGCATTCTTGAAAGAAAGCAGCCGATGTCTGACATATGCATTTTAGTGACCTTTGAATGAAGAAGTGAATGTCACTTCTTGGGTGGATCTTGATCTAAGCTTTTAAAATAAATTAACTCTCTGGTTTCCCTTCTAAATACAACTAGGACCAAGCTTTTAGATCTTAATTTCCTTAGTGCTGCAACACAGAAAAAGTCGCAGTATGTTAATCCTGGAAGGGATTTTTTGAAAGGCTGTTTAATCATAGAAGACTCTTGTTTCTTAATGTATCTCTGAAAATCATTCAACAGTTCTGCTCAGTGATAAATTTGAGTAGCTTGGAGTCTTCCTTGGTTGAACAGTTCTCTTCTGTTATTTAATCTGAAATCATTGATGGTGCTTATATGGTCAAAGAATTTTTAAAAAATAAAACATAACATCCCGGCACTGTATGTGTTTATATGGTAATTTTAGCAGATGCTCATTTACTGAGCTAAGTAGACCAGGGGTATTTGAAATAAGCTAGTGGTTTAGCTATGTGGAGGAACAATTAGGTGTTTACAGACTACACGAAGACTATTAGATATTTCACCTTTTGTCACATGCTTACCCAGTGGCACAGCCAGGGTGCTGGACCAATCTTTAGTATCATGGTAGGATTAACTGAGATAATGTATGTAAACTGCCTAACACAGATGTGGGAACAATGTTGAGACAACCCATAGCTTTAGGGCTGGCAGTGACCTCCTTGGCTATGCCACGTGGTTCCTAAACTCCTTGCAAAATGCAAGATTAGAAAGCTGCCTTCGCTTCTCCATCTCTCAGACAGGCACAAACATTAGAATTTAGCAGTTGGAAAGTAGAGTAGAAGCTGTTGACATTCTTCTACTCAATAAAAGAGGTAATCAAAATTTCATGAATTTGTGCTTTCTTCCCCATGGGACTAAATACAACTATTCTTATTTTGTACTTTAGAAAAACAACTCGTAAGGCTTTTCAGGTCTCTTAATTATTCCAGCCTATAAAACGTTGCTCATGACTGTCCAAGGACAGAATCTGGCAAAGTTTTTTCCCCCTTTCTTTCTTCCTTTGTATCTCCAACAAGAGATCCCCCTTACCCGAAAGCTTTGATGTGCCTCCCCCTTTAGAACGATTCATATCTCGGGAGATAGCAGATGTTGTACATGTTTTTGTTGGTATCTGTTAGTTGGCTTTCTACCACTGTGACAAAATACTTGAGAGAGTCAGCTTATGAGGAGAAAAGGTTTACTTCGGCTCACTGTTTTGGAGGTTCCAGTCAGTGGTTGCTTCTCCCCACTGCTTTGGGCTTTTGGTGACATAGTACATCATGATGGGAACATGAGACAGAGGAGGCAGGTTCACCCCATGGTATGTGGTAAGCAGAGACAGAGAGGAAGGAAATGGGGCCGTCACATCACGTTCAAGGGTGCAGCCCCAGTGACCTGATTTCTTTTCACTGAGCCCCGCCCCCTAAAAGTTCCACTACATTCCAGTAGTGCCACAGGTTGGTGACTAAGCTTTTAACACACGTGCCTTCAGAGGACACTTCCAAACTGCAGCAGTATATTCTCTTCTCTGCTATCCTCTCCTAACATTCCTCTCTCAGCCTCTTTGCCTTAATCCCATCTCTTCTAGTTCATTCTGTCTTGCTGTCATTCCTCTTGACCTCTGTGCTCTCAGCCTCATTGCCTTGTGCTGTTCTTTGCTGACTTCCCAGTGCCACAAAACTTTCAGCCACTGAGGATCAGTCTTTTCTTTCCTTCTGAGCTTCAACACTAGACTTAATATCTCTTTATGGCTCATAAGGGATGACAATAGCATGTACAAGGTCAACCCACTTTAACAGAAATAATAACGCTTTTTTTTTTTTTTTTTTGTGGTACTGGGGATTGAACCCAAGGTCTTTGTACTAAGTTACATCCCCAGCCCTTTTTATTTTTTGAGACAGGGTCTCACTAAACTGCTAAATTCCTCAGAGTGGGATTGAATTTGTGATCCTCTTGCCTCAGCCTCCAGAGTGCTGGGATTATAGGCATGTGCCACCATGCTTGGGTAATAATGCCAACAATAGTTATGGGGACCCTTTTCTAAGGAGTAGATCTTAGGAGGAAAAGAGCTACCTGAATGAGCTGTGGAGAAATTCTTGCTTCTGATGGACCACCCTTGTGGAAGACAGAGCCACCTTCATTGAGTGGGCTTTTCCTCATGATGGCGGCCTATAGGTAATTATGTGGAAATGAAACTGGCTCTCTAAAACAAGGAGTGTCTACTCCTTAAATAGCTTGAGCTCCAGTCCTTTTTCTTTTTGTACTGCTGCTGCTTTGGTTCAGGTTCTTGCTTTCTCCAGCCTGGACTATGGCATGTGAGGTACTGGATTTCTCTGACAAGGGTCCTTGCTTTCCTCCATCCTAGTCTGCTGTGATGGGGTAAGCACCTTGCTACCAGAAGGCGCTTTCTAAAGTGTAAATCTCATCATGGGTGTTTGCTGTTTTAAAGAACTCTCCAGTGACTCCCCATGGCTTTTGTGAAAAAATCCCCATGCCTTAGTCTGGAGTCCTAGGCTCTTTGTGGTCTGGACTGTACCTACTTGTTTAGCTCACCTGTTATATTTCCTCCATTCATAGCCTGGACGTCAGGGTTTATCAGCTCTTTTATCCTTTGTTCCTTTACTTGTGCAGTTCCTGAGACCTCCCTATTCAGCTCTGTGCCTCACTACTTAGTGGTAGAAATGAGATCTTAATGGTGGTTGCTGTCTCTCCTTGTTGCTCTTCCTTCTATCCATCAAGGACTGTCTCCAAGTCTCTTCCTGTTCCAAAATTTGTGCCTATTTTTGGGATATCCATAACCTTTATTGTTTTCTGGACTGCTACTTTAAAAACTCAGGATTTTTGTAATTCACTTGGATACTATTTCTAGTTCTTACTGTAACTTTACAACATTGAATGCGTTAATCATATAGTAAAAAGCAAAAGTGTGATTTATGGTAAGTGAGAGTTTGTTCTTTTGCTCTTTGTCAAGAGATAACATTTTTATTTTAGAGTGTTCCTAAGGGTAAGGAATTGAGGGTTAAAACAGGTAATTTTATATTTGAGAGAGAAAATGGAAAAAAGTGAGGATGGTAGAAAGAAAGAGTTGTTAAAAATACTTCAAAGACAAATATACCCAGTGGATAAGTTTTTTTCTTATATTAAAACCTTTTCTTTTGCACTTGCACTATCAACTTTTTATCACTGGGACCAAGCACCCAACATACATAGTTTAAAGGAGGGAGGGTTTATTTTTGCTCATGGTTTCAGAGGTTTCAGTCCATGGTCAGCTGGCTCCAAAGTAGAAACATCCTGGTGGAAGGGTGTGGAGGAGGAGCAAAGCTGCTTATTTCATGGTGTCCAGGAAACAGAGCAAAAAGAGTGCTGGAAAAGAAGGTGCCAAGATAAAGTCCCCAAGGTTGTACCTCCATGATCTGTCTGGGCACACTCAGAAGTGTGCTTTACTAATCTCTCAAGTTAATCAAGTTGGCAATCAAGATTAACTGTCATAGCACCTCTTTCTGGGAATATGCATACAGCTAAAATATCTCCTTTTGCATTTCTGTGGAGTCCTGATTATCATGGGGTTATTCTTGATTGTCTATGTGAAGCCTTAATTAGAGGAAATAGTAATGTGTTTCTGAAGCAGAAAAGTCATAGGAATAAAAAAAATACTTCAAATAATTCTTAATTTCTATTTAGCAAGATCTGATATAGAACAGAAATAATTAGAGTGATAAAGTCTAACTGGCACTAGTGAATTTGACTAAAAGCCAAGAGCAATAGAGTCAGGACACTTATGTTCATGTTTAAATTACTCAAGTGCTTAATTGTATAATTTCAGTTTCATTTACCAAATGCCCTTACTTTTAAAATTAGTCCTTTGAGTATTAGCTGCATGATGTTGTTATTAAAGTTAAAAATCTGTTATTATGGTTTAGAGGATTATTGCAAAGTTGTTGGCATATGTCTTGTTTAATAAATAAGTTTAATTGTGCATGTAATCTGGTAATTTAATAATGATGAATTATATTTTTACAGAAATATTGAATGACTTTTTTTCTTAGGCTAAAACAAAATTACTTTTTAGGGTTTTATTTTCCAGAGAAAATATTTTATTATAAAATATCTAAGATACCTCTTGTACTATCTAGGCTCCTGAAAACAGCAAGATTTTAATGGAAATTTTACATTAAATATCCCCCACCATAAGAGGTTGAAAGCAGGGAAATAAAGTGCAATTAACAAGGACTCAATGTTTATACATTTCATGCTTTCTCAGTTTGTATTTCTCATAGAATATTGAGAATATGACAAAGTAGCCTATAGAGGAGATAAGTGGATTTTTTCTTGGTGAGGCACTTTCCCATTTGATTATGAACACAACAGCTGCTATTAATGTTAATGAGCTCCGTACTGGAGAAAGTCCCTTGAGCTCATCCTGAATTTACCTTGGGCAAAACCTCCCGATTGGCATGATGTTGTTCGTGCTTCCATTCGCTCTAGTTGTCTCTGTTGAATTCGGGGTGACGGTGGTGGGGGAGGTAGTGCCAATTGATTTAGACCTATGCCTTAGAAGAAGAAATTTTGGAATTTAAAATTCAAGTATGTTTTCATTTCTAAATGATATTGACCTCCCAATTGATTCTTAGATGAAATCATTGTACAGAGAAGCGTTGCTTTATTCACCTTTGCCTTCCATTGTGGGGTGAAGAAACTGAGGGACATGGTTGGATTGACTCATTTGAGATCTCATGATGAAAAACAAAGAACCCAAATCCAAGGTTTTTGCTCTGCCGCTCCCCTTTTTCCATGGATAGTAGAGTGAACTCTGGGTAGGGTCATGTTTATAAGCCACAGACTACAATATTCTTTCTCATTTTTGTGGACAGATGGAGTTTTGGAACTCAGAATTGCTGGAATGTTTAGAAAGCTTCCTTCTCAGCTCCATTACAATGATAAGGAATAAATGGGACAGAGAGAACAAGCACAGGCAGGAGTTGTCATTCCAACCTTGAGGCTAAAAATAGATGGGAAAGTAGTGATTACTTTAGAAGAGCAGAGAGGCTGGAATCTGATCAAGTATTAGGGGAAGGGTCAGGCATTAGAGGCAGCCAGGACTTCTGAATGTGAGGTTGCAGCCGGGGCAGAGGAATGGTTGAACAGTAGGACAGTCCCTCTCCAGGTGTCCCTCAGGTGACTCCCTTGCACCACCCTCCCAAAAAAGAAGCAGTTTCTCTAGAGAGAGTGAAGCAGAGGAACTCGGGTCTTTAGGAGTCCAGGCAGAACTGAGGCTGGGGTGATGGTGCTAAACTAAAAATGGAGATTCACATGAATTCTAAATGCTGAATAGATGAAACGTCCACCTCATCTCCTCTTCTTTCAGAAGGCCCTGGAAAGGTCTCTCTCCCCTCTCCTTTCTCCCCTCTTCCCTCTGCGACTACAGAGGCCAAAAAGCATCAAGGTGAGTCAGCAAGCTGGAGACCCGGGAAAGCCAGTGGTATAAATCCAGTCTGAATCCGAAGACTTAAGAACCAGGAGGGCTGATAATGTGGTTTGAGTCGAAGGACATGAAAACCTGAAGCTCCAGTTTGAAAGCAGACAGGTAGAAGGAGTCCTGTTTTACTTTGGAGAGTTTCAGCCTTTTGGTCTAGTCAGACCTTCAACTGATTGGTTAAGACCCACCCACTGTAGGGAGAATAATCTGCTGACTCATAGTCCACCAATTTTATTGTCAATCTCATCCAAATGCAGCCTCAGAGAAACACCCAGAGTAATGTTTGGCCAAACATCTGAATGCCCTGTGTCCCAGTTAAGTTGACAACCATATCTGACAAAAAAAGGAAAAAAATCCATACTAAGTAATATCATGATTAAATTTCAAAATAAAATAATGGAAGGATTCCTCAAACCAACAGAAAATAAACAAGTAGAGACTCAAATGGTTTTAGCCTTTTTAACAGCAGCCTTAGAAGAAAGAAGACAATGGAATAAAACCTTCGAAAGACTTAGAGAAAATTATTTCCAAAATGGAATTCTGTATTCAGCTAGCAGTTAGCTATCAGCTTAGTTATGACTTTTTTTAATTCAGAATTTTCATACCCAGAATTTTTATTTGTTTGCATTGGGGGAATATCTCAAGGTCTCTAGTATTTTCTATCAGAAAAGAGTCTGATTTAGGCCAATGTGTATAAATAGTTGGGCCTGTGATGCCCAGTGGAAAAAGAGGTTCCACTCAAGAAAAGCCACTTATAATGGTGGCAGGTGCTGTTGATCCCTGCCTGGCCATATTCCCTCAGCCCATCTTGTGCTGAGGTACTCATCTTGACATTGCTCTTGAGGAGCTGGGTGGGGCCAGTGGGAGCCTATAAGAGTTTGGGGGTAGGGTTTGTTCTGTGATCAACCCTCAGCCAATGAGGGGGGAGATGGTACATACATGCCCCATCTCCCTGTCCTCAGCAGCGTCACTTCTGAGCATGTGCCAGGAACGTCCCAGAAAGTACCAGAAGGACCAGGCTCTGGATGTCCCAGAGGTAACCCCCTCACTGATGCACCCTGAGATAGACCTGGGGCCGCCTCTGCAATAAGATACTTGGATCCTTTTCTCAGGATCTGCTTTTGGGGGAACCGTGGACTTTTAGACCAAAGAATACTCGCATGTGTTTTCCTTGCTAAAATACAGAAATGTCTTCCTTTGAATTTAGCTTTAAAGAAAAAATGGATTAACTTCTTTATAATTTTGGGTTGATTTGTGAAGTGTGGTATATTTTTCTGGTCTATTTTAATTGAAAAAAATGCAGGAGGAGATATGCTGGTAAGAATACCTTTTGCTTTGTCAAATTTCTTTGATATTTTAGTTCAATTTTTATCTTTTAAAATGTTTTAGAAGTATCCCAAGCTGTTTGAGTAATTGACCCTGAAAGTAAATTGATAAATCTTTCTAGAAATTTCCATAGATGCAGAAAATGATAGCATAAAGTGATACCCCTGTTTAATTAAAAAAATTTTTAAAAAAATTTTTAAAATTTAAATTTTTTTTTTTTTTTTTTTTTGCCAGTGGTGCTGAGTATGGGACCCAAAGCCTCATGCATGCTAGGCTATTAATCCACCACTGAGCTATGCCCCAGCTTCATCACATTTTTTTTTTTTTTTTTTTTTGTGGGTACCGGGGGGTCGACCTCAGGACCTCGCGCACCAGCAGGCGCCCGTGTCACTGAGCGATATCACCGGCCCCTTTTTCGTATGTGGGATCCAGGAGTCGAACTCGGGCCCTCGCGCTTGCCGGGCAGGCGCTTAAGCCGCTGAGCCATCTCACCGGCCCCATCACATTTTTTTTTTTGAAAAACTCCTTGGCTAAGCTCCAGGCTAAGTGTTTCATTTTAGAGTTTGCCTGGATACTATACCTTAGACCCTAAATTCTCAAGAGTGTCTTCCAAATCATAATTTAGGCCCAAATATGTCACTTTGGGGGCCACGTGGCTCAGTTTCAGCATAGTGTCGTATTTGCACATAGAGAGTTTAGTTACCACGAGCGATGCAGCTATCAGATATTGATCCCATTGTCACCATTGTAGACCCGTGCTCGCTGCATTATGAGTACTTAGAACAGAGACGCTTCGTGCTTTGGCATATTTGCTCCCATTATTTGAATTATACATTTATCAAGAGTCACATCTTTTTCTAACTCTGTTTATGCCAGGTTTTCTGACATCATAATTATACAATTTATTTCAATGTTATGTATACTGATGAACTACAAGTAAGAGTTGTTTCTGTGAAAACTACCTTGAGTCCTTCAGAAAAATTCAATAAAGGCATGTTGCTAAAGTTTCTGTCAAATTAGAAATTTAATATGGAAAAATATCACAAGTCTGGATATCACAAAACCCCATAGGTCTGTTCTTAGATTGCTGTACAAGTGCCTCTATATTCTTGCTGTATTTTAAGCAAACAAACAGGAAACCAGACAAAGAATCTTAGGCCCAATTCGTGCAAGAAAGATAGTGTGATATGCCATTTGGGGACTTACTACTGAAATAGAAAGTCTTAGTTTGATTTTTTAAGTTTGGTGGTAGCAAGTATTTTACAGTAAACAATACATGGCTTGGTAGTGGGGGAAAAATCAAGATGTTCACATATTGGGCAGTAGAGGAGAGAAATCATCAAATAACCTGCTCGTCAGTAATCCATAGGTGACTGAATCACTTGTCAAAATATTTTATTGATGAAAATTTTTATAATATTGGTAAATAGGTGGGAAGGGTAGGGTGTTACCTATAAAAATAGCACAAAAAGCAGAGCATGAATCAAGATTCAAAGAAACTTCCCAGCAGTGGCCTATAGCCTTGCAGCTGGATATGATTAAAAGTGATTAAAAATAATCACTTTGGGTTCCTTACAAACCAACAAATCCTAAAGCATTTAAAAGTATGAATTGTTTGTCTTTACCAGTTTAGTATAGCTTACAAAATAAGGCATGGATGAACTCAGCAAAGAATTTGTTTTTTACAGAGTTGTATTTTTCCAAAGAAAACTATATGTGGAAAAAATACTGAAAAAGCTGCGCTCCTCATATCCTGATTTTGAGGACCCTTTAGGGGACACAAATGCCATGTTTCCCCCAGGAAATGAAACATCCTTGATCTAGTCAATAGGAGATGCAATTCTGAAATGTTTATAGAGTAATACTAGTAAAAAATTGACTTTCTATCTGGAAACAATTGAAGCTAAAAATGTAAGTAGCGCAGATTTATCAGAAATCACAAACATGCACGGGCCTGTAATCCTAGCACTCTGGAGGCTGAAGCAGGAGGATTGAAAGTTTGAGCCCCACCTGGGCAATTTAGGAAGAACCTGTCTTAAGGTAAAAGATAAAAAAAGGACTGGAGATGTAGCTCAGTGTGAAGGCCCTGGGTTCAGTCCCCAGTACTACAATTGCAAAAAGAAAAAAAGAAAAAAAAGAAAAAGAACCAGAAATGTAATAGTCATTATTAGTAAGGTAGAGTTGGAGTGGAAGAGTTTCCAGTTCAGCACGTTTGTGTCTTGGAGAAAACTGGCTCCAAATTGACAATGACTGCAGAAATCTAAATGTACCATAAGGGAAAAAAAAAAAAAAAAAAAAAAAAAAAAAAAAAAAAAAAAAGACACTGCTTATTAGCTGGCCCTGAAATAAATTAAGGGTTTCATGATTTGGTTCATTTTGTTGGGAAGATAGCACACAACAAAAGATTAAAGATGACAAATCAGTGGGAAACGAAGTCGTGAATGATGCAGAAATCATATACACCACAACAAGAAAAGACAGCTGAAGATGAAGAAAAAGAATGATCTGCAGGCAAAAATTGCTCATGTCATGCCCCCAAACACCCTTTTACGGTACACAGTGGGACAAAATTTTTGCATCAAAATGTGTTAGTACCAAATTCAGCGAGTTTCAAAGCAGTTGAGTATTGTACCAAGGTATGACTCTCATGGACAACAGCTTGTGTCTACAAGTCACCAGTATGGCCATTAAACAATGGTGAAAATGCATGTGAGCAATCATGTTCCATTCTGTAACAGATGAGTATTAAATTTTATTAAATAAATGTATGTGTGTGTATATTCTAGGCTAAATTGAAAAGTTTAAGGTATGAATTTATTTAAAAATTGTCTTCCTTCATTTAACTATCAAAAATCCTAAAAAATTTTAACATGTCAACCATCAGCTCAAATGTGATAAAAGACCTTTTAAAATGTCCCTCTGGTGGGAAGTGGTGGCACAATGCCTATAATCCCAGCACTCAGGAGGCTGAGGCAGGAGGATTGCTGTGAGTTTGAGGTCAGACTAGACTACACAGAGAGACCCTGTTTCAAAAAACCAAAAAAAAAAAAAAAAAAAAGAAAATTGAGGAAATCTTTCAAAATTTTTTCCTCTCTGTTTCAACTATCACTGTTCTTAGCTTGAATCTTATTAAAATGGAGTAAGTGATATGAAAGTGTTACCTGTTTGGTGTCAGGAGGGTGGAGAGGCATCGAGTTAGGAACTCAGCCTCAGCATCTTCTGAGTGACACAGTAATTTCTTCCCAGGCCCAGAGCAAGTGTGGCCATCTAGCTGTGCAGGTGACTCGAATCTGGTTTTGTCCCACATTCTCAGACTGCACTGGAACATTTCCTACACCAGTTAGTCAAACTTGTGTGGACCCATACATTCAAGGGCCAAATAGAAGCTCCAAAGTCAGCCACACTTGCAAATCGACAAGTGCGTGGACACCGTGCCCTTCACACCACGCTGTGTGTTCCTCAGCAGCAGCTTTGCTATGACACTAACAAGCGAGGGAAGGGATGGCAGCAATTTTGTGAGGTCATAAAAATTGTGTGGGTTATAAGTCTCTTAATCTATATGCAAAGCTTTCATGCACTTCTGTGTTAGTTACGTCCCCCCCATCACTTGTTGGCTATTACAGATTTGAGGAGGGAACCTCTTGTATACTGTGTGAGCCTAAAAAACAAAAACAAATAACAAAAACCAAAACCAAAAAAGAACCCAGAGCAAACAGAAAGATGAAAATGATTTGGTTCCACTTCTTTCTTTTCACAATGAACAGGATCTAATATGCATCACATTACAAGCTACAGAGCTTTGATTAAGTAATTCAATCGCTCTGTTTTGGTCATCATGTAGAATTGATGGAAAGTTTTTCTCCTGCTCCCAGAAATTGCTGAGAGCTAAATAAAGACAGTGTTTTAAGAGGATTGTGAGGAAACCTGACAAATGAGAACAACAGACAGCGGAATTCAGTATATTTACAAAGGGAGGTGACTACAATCTCTGTTGTGGTGCTTTCAAAAAGCCCATTTTGGGATGATGAATGAAATGCTCAGGGCCGGGGATAGAATTCAGTGACATAGTGCCTGCCTGATAAGCGTGAGGTCCTGAGTTCGATTCCTCGTACCAAAAAAAAATGCTTATGTACTTTCTAATGTGTTTTTATTGTGCATAATGTATCTTAGACACTTTTGTGGGAGTAGTGAGATATCTTGTACAAAAGATTTGAATCAGAAGATGGAACACCTATTTAAGTCTTTTTTTTTTTTTTTTGGTTGGTTGTAAATGCAATATTGAAATATAACAGTGCTAACACTGTACGCTAATAGCTAAGTCTCAGCCTCCCTAGCTTTGGATCAGAATAGCAAGGTATTACATCACCAGTAACACAGATATGAAATGAATACAGTTGACAATATGGCTGTAAAGGAGTAAGAATAGAAAAGATATCAAACCAAGAACAGTCATTATTTTCCTGCCTCTTTGTGCATCCTTTAGCACCAAAATTGCTTGGTAATATCATGTCACCCTCCCAGTTCCCTTTAGTTTTCAAGATTGTCACTTTCACCCTATTCAGCCCCAGCCCAGCATGATACACGGGGCTCCTTAGTTCTAAGGAACTCCTCTGTTATGGTCAGGAATGTCCCCCCAAAGACTCATGTGTTCAGAGGCGGAGCTTTGGAAGGAGATTAGATCATGAGGGCACCAACCTCCCCAGTGGATCAGCCCATTGAGGAGGGCATAGCTGACTGTGCTGCGAGGAGGTGGGGGCTGGTGGGAGGAGCTAGGTCCCTGGGGCATGGCTTTGATTGGTGATCCTGTCCCCAGCCGTGCTGTCTGTCTCGGCTTCCTTGTTGCTCTCTGTTTCTGGCCACCATGGGTCCAGTGCCTCTTCCCCACCACTCTTTCTGTGGTGATGCTTGCTCCGTGGAGCTGGCCGACTATGGACCGACGTCTCTGAAATGGTGCGCCAAAATAGTAAATCTGTTCTCCTTTATGTTATCTGTGTTAGACAAGACATGGACACACACTGCAGCACACTGAGCAGTTGTGGGCACTTGGTAAATGCTGAAGAAATACTTTGGATCTCATTCTCTTTCCTTCCCATTTCACTCATGATTTCCCCTCCACTGGTCTTCCTGTTTCATGCCCCATACTCACGTCTCCAGTGTCACCCAATCTGTTTGGGCGAATTCTATGATCACCGGTCTCAGGGGTGCCCTCCCTAGTACCTTTGGTCTGTTCCAGGTGCATTTACATCTGTAGTTGTGCTTGCTCTCTTGCCTCTAGTTGCACATCCCGGCCCACTACAGAGGCACGCACTTGTGTGACTCCATAGCATGCAGTGAACAGTAGTGCACACCAAGCCCCGGTCCTTTAGGTCGAGATCCAGGAGAAGAACATTCAAGGCCGGACAGAGGGCTGGAGCAAAGGCTCTGCGGCAGGTACAATCACGTGAGGAAGAAATAAACTTCTACCTTAAGAAATTATTATTTGGAAATGTTTTTTCATCCCATCATTTCCAGGTTTCCATGAAAATATAGTTTAGGTCTCATTTACATAGCGTCTAGTTAGATTTCTAATGTGGTTTGAGAGTTTGTCTTCTAGAACAGGCACTGAACTTATTTATGTGACTATCACCATAGGTACATTAGTCTCAGGCCTGCCATTTTAGTTTTTCAACTTATTTCCTTTTTTTCTTGTTGAATTTACAACTTTTATCTGTTTAATAACATTTTTCTTATTTTCCTTTCACCTTATTTTCTAAAATGCCTTGGAAATGACATATAACTTCTATACTAGGGATTTAATAACTACCTTCAAATTAGTATTTTTCTTCAGTGCCTAAAATTAATCACTGCATATTATTTGTGTACAAAATAAGAATCTTAGCATCCTTCTACTCCATTTCGCCTTATCTCTCTACTTTCTATGTTGAGATTACCTTGGCTTTTAGTTCTAAATTGTTACATATTGTTGTGGTTTGTGTCTCGATGTCCCCCCAAAACCTCATGCAGTCATGGAGGCGGATTTCTGGAGTTTGTGATTGATTCATGGTTCAGGGCTGGGATTATGGGAGTGAGTGCTACACCCGCCCTGGGGCGGGGAGCCTGCATGTGGTATAAGGGAGGGAAAGAGCCTTGCTCTCGCTCCCCTCCCCTTTTGCCCCTTTTGCTCTTGCTGCCTTTGCTGTCTTCCGCCGCCATGGACTGTCACCCTGCTGCCATGCCACCCTGCCTTGGAGCCAGCTGATTATGGACTGAAACCTCCACAAACTGAGGGCTAAATAAACCTTTCCTTCCTTAATTTTGGCCATCGGGTATTTTGTCTCAGCAATGGAAGAAAAGTAACCAAGACACATATTTAAAAATCAATACTTATTGAAACTGAACTATCAGTTTTACTAGTTTCTTTTCTTGGCACTTTCTTGTCTGCCCTCCCTTCTGCTCAGTCCTGGGAGTCCTAGCATAATCCCACTCAGTCCTTTGTTCCAGCGTAATCCTCTTAGGTGAGAGTAAAGTGTATGTTTGCCTGCTCTTATGCCAGGGGATGAGTGAAGACTCCCTTCTGCAGCTCTGAAGTTTGGTCTGTACTGGATAATTCGTAAACGTTTGTTGAATGAATTGAAGCCCTGCTCCCCCATCTCTCTGCAGCTCTGTACTCCAATCAGCTTCCCTGTCCTGCTAGGTGATCCCATTCCTTCTGGCACAGTCCTTCCGTGTTACCAGAACCATGTGATCATCTCTCCTGAATGGGGCACACCACAGTGGGCATCAGAATTGGTGGGAAACAAAATGGAAGTCAGAGCTCGAGCGTCTCCTGAGAGTTGTTCGTGCTTCCATTTGCCCCTCGGTAAAGTGCTGAAATGTATTTCCCTAGACCTGTGCATGTGTAGTGAGTGTACTGTGCACAGTTGAGGAGGCAGAGGGGTAGGGCACTTTTGGGGGTGCAGCTGTGCATAGGGTATTAACTTGCCAGATGGGAGAACAAGAAATGCACGTCTGAGGTCTCAGATGTGGAAGGATCTTCAGGTGTTGTGCGTTTGTTTAGTCACACAGTGTGGATGTGAGATGCAAAGTGAGGTCATTCCAGAAAGAGTATTATCCACTGATTTGTCCTGCTGTTTTGTCATTCAGAGGGAAAAACACCTTACCCCATGCAGAGAATATTTTACAAAGTCCTGGATGTGTTAGTCAGTGGACCATTGGCCTCTGTATTGCCCTAACTACATGTCATTCCATTACATCGGCACTCGGGATACTGCACTGAACATTTTTCCTCTTTTGTTTTCCCAAAAGACACTTATTGGCCATTGTCATGACCCCTACCTACCTTGGTTATTATTTGGTCAGGTAGCTTATTCTTAACTTTGATTTTTTAAAAATCTCTTTAGTTCTGTCCTTATTTCAACTTTCCCTACACCTCTGGCTCGTAGCTTTGTTCCACAAGGCTCAAGAGAGTTCCATGTCTTGGGGCTGTTGGGGCTGTGATAACAAACTACCATCAATTGGTGACTTCTATGCAACACAGACTTCTCGTGATTCGGGAGCCCTGGAAATCAATGACCAAGTCACCAGGCGAGGACCTGCTCTTTGGGTCGAAGATGGCGTCTTCTAGTTGTGTCCTCACGTGGCAGACAGGGGGCAGCACTCCAGGCCTCTTTTTCTTTTTCTGTGCCTCTTTTATAAAGGCACAAATACCATTCACAAGAGTCCGTCCTCAAGACCCAGTCATCTGCCACAGGCCTTGCTTCCTAACACCATCACCTTAGTGAGGTTTCAACACAGATATTTTGAGGGGACCCAAAATTTCAGGCCATAGCAACTCCTTTCTGCTTCCCTTTTTCATATGGTGGAAACCTCTAGCAGGGACCAAGAGCAATGTTGTCACAGGGGAGACAAGTGAGGATGTTCACTGGGAGCTCCATACCTTACAGGGTGTCCTGCAGTCATCTTAGTGTGGTGGGGACCTCACTGAAGTGGATTCAACCAGCATTGAATTCTTCCTGACTACTTTTTCCCCTACTTTCCCTCTCTCCCCCACCTTCACTCCAGTCTTAGTCCATCTTGCGCCGTTCTTCTAGAAAACCCAAGAGTGGGTAAGTTAGAAAGAGCGGAACTTTACCTCTCACAGTTCTGGAGGCTGGGAAGTCTGAGAGGAAGGTGCTGATATCTGATGAGGGCCACTCTGGGTCTAAGATGACACTTTGAGTGCTGCATCCCCTGCAGGGAGGAGGGATGCAGTGTCCTCACAAGACAGAAGGGCAAAAGGGACAAACCGACTCCACAAGCCCTTTTAGAAGGGCATCTAATGCCGTTTATGAAGGTGGAGCCCTCATGGTCTATCACCTCTTAAGGCTTTTCCTCTTAATGCTATCCTATTGGGAACACCTGAATTTTTATGAGGACAGTTCAAACCATAGCAATGCCCACGCCTCCTCCCTGGTCCTCTTGGAACCTAGGAGAGGACACAGACATAGTCAGGCCTCTGAAGTCTCAGGCAGAAATCCTGATTTTTCATTCCTAGTGATTACCAACATTTGCTTTCATTACCAGCAAGAGACAGGGAGAAAGAAAGCCAGGTCTGCTCTTTAAGAGAGGGAGGGACACAGAGAGGGATGCTTTTTGCCATAGTTGCATGTTCAGGCCTGCAGTGGATAGCCTTCTAGTTGACTAAATTCTTGTCTTTCTCCCTGGTATACCCAGCCTCTGAACTATGTAAGAGATTCAAGCACTTTAAATCTACACTCACAGGAGATTTCACTCAGAATAGGCTTTTATGAATATTCATGCTGAAGTATTTAGCCTCAGGGTGTGAAATATTAATCTCTTACCTGAGTTTTACATCTAATTCTTTTTCAATGCCACAGAAAAATTAAATGTTACCTGCCACCAGGGGCATCATTAGGATGGGCTCTTTGGATTAAAACTGAAAGAAGAACTCATAATATCCATTTTTTTTTGCTGTCTCCCATCATGCCATGGCAAAATTGACAAAGGTATTACCATTGTTTTTATTCAACAGGGACTTCTTGTCTACCCATATTTGAGAAGCAAATAATATTAGAGGTCGGTTTCTACTGGGGTATGAGCAGTCCAGGTTATTTGTGTTAGGATTTGTTTATTTATTTATTTTTTATGTGGGTACCGGGAGTCGACCTCAGGACCTCGCACTTGCCAGCAAGCGCTTGTGCCGCTGAGCGATATCACCGGCCCTTTTTTCCCTTTATGTGGGTTCCGGGAGTCGAACTCAGGACCTCGCGCTTGCCAGGCAGGCACTTATGCTGCTGAGTTATCTCACTGGCTCCCTGTGTTAGGGTTTGTTAAGGAGAGCATATGTCTAAGAATACTGTGGTTACCAATAGAGAGTACGGTGCAGAGAGCCTTGATAGTGGGTAAACAGTGAAAACAAGTGCTCTTAACTGACCAGGAGAAATTATGAAATAACTTCGGATGGTGCTTCTGGTGTGAATGCATCTTTGTGTTTGTTTTCAGATATTTGGTGGTGGGCCGGTGAGATGGCTCAGCGGCGTAAGCGCCTGCCTGGCAAGCGCGAGGGCCCGAGTTCGACTCCCCGATCCCACATACGAAAAAAGGGCCGGTGATATCGCTCAGCGGCACGGGCGCCTGCTGGCGTGTGAGGTCCTGAGGTCGACCCCCGGTACCCACAAAACAAAAAACAAAAAACACACAAACAAACAAAAAAACAGATATTTGGTGGTGAGTTTGAGAGTTCAGATGGGTTTTCCTGAAAGGTTGGGATGTCTAAAGAGTGAAGAGGAAAAGGCCACTGAAGGATAATGTTAAAAAATTATCTCTCTCTTTTCCTTATTATAAAAATAGTAAGTATTCATTGAATACAATTTAGAAGTAATGCATAAAGACAGAAAATACTTCTGAAACTACCATCAGGGAAAATGAATGCTGTCATTTTAGTTTCTTGTATTTTATTCTGTCTTGTATTTTTTTATTTTATTTTATTTTATTTTTTAGTGGTACTTGGGATTGAAACTAGAGCCTTCATCTTGAGCTATGGCCCCAGTCTTTTAAAATTTTTGATTTATTTTTTGAGACAGGGTCTCACTAAGTAGCTGAATTGTCCAGATTGGGCTCAAACTTAACAATCCTCCTGCCTCAGCCTCCCAGAGTACTGGGATAATCTTTTATTCTTTACTTTAAAAATTCAAACATGTATATTTTAAAAAAACAGAGTCAGACTCTGCTGTTTTGTAACCTGCTGTAGTTCAATCATCTGGAAAGTTTTCTTGAAATTGTTTTAAATAGCTGTATAATCTATTACATAGCTATATCATAATTCATCTAAGGAATCAGATATTTTTGCCACATAGGTAGTTGCATTTTATGTTTGATTTTTAACTTTATCTTTTGATACTGTTGGTCAAACCCGGGGCCTCACACATGCTAGCCCATAGCTCTACCACCGAGCTACATCCCCAGCCCTACAACTTAATTTTATAAACGGCATTTCAGTGAACATCCTTAAAACTAAGGATGTTGCATATATCTATTATTGCTTCTTAGAATGAATTTCTAGAAATGGAATTGCTTAATGAGAGTCTGTATGTACATTAGATATATATTGTCAAATCGCCCTCCAGATATATGTTCCATTTCATGCTTCCATAGTCTGCCTAAAGCCAGCTATTGTTATCAAAATATATATTTGCAAGATTTTAAGGCAAAGCCACTAACTCATTGCTGTTCTAAATTTTAACTGATTTCAAATTCCTCCTTAATCTTGAAGTGTATTTTTTCTTAAGGGTAATTATTTCTTGATGAAGAATAAAAGAGCCAAAGAAAACCTTCCTCTTTTCTACTAGAAGGAGATAGAATCTCTTCAAAAGAAGTGATTATTTCATATCAAGGATTAGTCATAATTCCCTGGTTGTAGAAATCACTGCATCGGCAGGGCATCCTGCTCTTGAAAGACAGATCTTTCTCCACATCTTTTTACTGTAATTAAATTCATTGTGATGGAATTTTACCTGTACATAATTCAGCACATTTACATTTAAAAAATTAATTTTGGATTTGTAGAGCAACACTATCCCATGAGTCTAATGACTGTGATAGTGTGATTCGGGGTTATAATTAAGAATTGAATGGGTAGCCTTGGGCATATGCTAACCAAGAATAAGTAGGTTACTTTCATCTTTTGAGTTTAATCCTAGAAGAGAGAAGAATGCTAGGTAGCATGAAAGGATACTATTCCAGCCTATAAACAGTATTTATATTTTTCTAGGTGAATTCCTATTACAATAAATGAAAATGTTACTGTGGGCTGTAATATTCACTAATAGAAGTCCACGAATACGAACATGAATTGACCTCACTGGCTCAATTTTGAACTTGGCTAAAAAGTTATCTCCATTTATTTTGGCAGCTTAAGTTGGAAAATCAGCCTGGGTATTGGGAATTCCAATGAAAAACTGTAGCCTGGAGGCATCTTGCTTATGTCTACTTATTTCAATGCTTCTGAAAATCTGCCTGTCTTCAGTTGCAGTTACTACTGACACTATGATAGGTATCTGGCAAAAGTGATGCTACGTTACTGTTTATTCACTACTTTGGTTTCAAATATGATGCTGATGGAGACTACTTGAGGTGTTTTCTGTTACCCTTACTCACCTATTTCAGTGACTCCCCCACCCCAAGAACATTACTGTCAGATTAAATGTTAAGAGCACTGAATTCAGTAATTGTATATAGCTCATATCCCATCATTCCAGAATCCCGCTGGCAGTCTCGAGTGGCCGCCCTTGCCTGCAGAACTATGCAGTGGTCATTTATCTGCCACTCAAAGCCCACTGCAGTCCTGGCCATTGCCTACTTTTCTAGTTTCATCTTCCATGATTCACGTCCAGTGTTTTGTACCTTGTATAAAACTCTTGATTGCCTGCTCTTTTGTTTTTATTTTTTAAAGAAAACTGCTCTCTCAATTTTGAATGCACTCTTCCTTCATTGCACAGAGAAGGTTTTAGAGACACCTTCAACATGATGCTCTCTGATTTTCCAGCCCAGACCACGTACTCGTGTCTCTGGTTTCTCGTTGAGGGACTTCTTTCCGCTGTGCACTTTGCTCGCACCCTCTTTGGGACAGCCTTGACAACACTCTGTGTTACAGGAGATTGTATGCTTGTCTTACTCTTTTTACGATTAAAAATTGGAATCAGGGGCTGAATTTTATTTTAATAATTTAATTCATTGTACTTGCTAGAATAGTGCCAGGCAGGCATTAAGCCACCAACAAATGCTCAAATGAAGATGTACTGATAAATTATTGGTGTATAACTAATGTGATTTTGGGTGTTTAAGTGACAAATGCTAAGTTTTGGGGTCATCTGCACTATAACTTTGTTGAGTCTTTTTTAGTGGCGATTTGAAAAACTTTTTCTGAGACTGTGATATAAATTCAAGTTTATTAAAAGAAGTTTTTTTTTTTTCTTTGTTGGAAAATTATCACTCTTCTGCAGCAGCATGTAAGTCTGACTTGGCATACGACAATGAACATAAAGCATCTGAACTTTTTGTTCACTTAACTTTTTGATTCTGTCATTGTCAGGTCCCACCATCCCTGGAGGACTTAAACCTCAGACATTTTTTGTTCTTTCTTATAGTCAACTGGTCATTTTACTCAATTAATCTTCTTAGAAGCAGCTTGTGGATTCATTCCATCCCCTCTAGCTTAGCCCGAATTGCTTTAGCGTCACCTTGATGGCCTCCCTTCTGTGGAGGACCACCTGGACAACTCTCCTTGAAAGAAGAGCAATTATCTCCATTTTGGCTAAATCTGGCCCTATTTCCATGTACTGATATGTACAGAGCTGGCTAGGACTTTTCCTTGTCCCTTCAATTGGCTTTAAGCAATGCAAATCCGTCTAGCTGAGGTGCTGATGTGTAGTCTTTGAAGCAAGGCAATAGGTCAGTGTTTCCCCACCCCCATAGCTCCCAAAACACATGTGTGAGCTGGGCGGGATGGAGAGCCGTGCTCCACGCTGTCGGCTGGGATCGAGCCTCAAGAAAGAGGCTATGACTTCCCAGGGCATAGAAGATTACACATCAGAGCTGAAGCACTGACCCCAAAACATTAGATGCTACCTTGAATTGTGTTATGTAGATTACTACTTCTGCATATCCTTCCCTCTGCATAGTGCAGAGGTGATTTCAGGCCACCTGCCTAGCCCAGCTCACGGTACTCACGGACTTCCTGCCATTCTCACAGTCACTCATCCCTGAGCCACTCCTCTCCTTGAGAATTAATAAGACCCAGGTTTGGCCCTGGGTTGGGGCCTTTGTTCTAGCAAACACCATCTTGGCTGGACTTAGGACCCCCTTGGCTCCCCACAACTATAAATATGCCTTAGTGTCTTTATTCTCGCTGTGTGTTGCACTGGAAGTGGTAGATTAGAATTAACTTGCTAGAATTCCAAAAACTTTTCTGTGGGATTACAAATATAAACTTCCTGGACCGTGATGAGGACCAGGAAGGGCTCACTAAACCTCCCCATTTTTAGGACACTGGAAACCCTCTCTGCAACCTCTTTCACAGAAATCTCATCAGAAACCCCCTACCCAGACATCAGTTGTAGTCTCCTCCTGATGAAATCCAGGTCCAGCTTTGTGCCCCACGTTCTTGCTAATCTGCTTCCTTTCTATCTAAGGTTCCTGGCAACCTCTCTTGCCCTTTTTGGCAACACATATGTTTTACTTAGAGTACCATCTCTTAGGAGTCCTTCAAATCCAACACGGTCATCTTTGTAAGCCATCCCCAGCTTGTGTACCTGGAGCAGGCTTTTCTCTTCCTCTTCTATGTTCAAATTCACTCTCTCTCACCATGTCCTACTTCATCACTAGGATATCTAGGATCAGGCCTTTGTTTCTGGCCCACTAATGAGTGGGTCTGCTTTGCCCATTTGGGCCTTGCTGGCCAGCTGTTAACATACACCTGATCTCCCCAAATGGACTGAGCCTTGCACATGGCTGGTACTTGGATAAATATCTAGTGATGTGAGACTGGAATCATGATTTGTGTTTCTTTTATGTTGCTCTGGCAATTAGCACTATACTTGGGATAGTCAGTGAACATCCGAGTGTCTGTAACTTTGGAAAACAGTTCTACAAGGTATGGCTGAAAAATATGGTGTATGTTTAAATTAAAAATTATTACAGTAGAAGATACATTGCCACTGATTCCCCTCAAGATACTCCCCCTTGCTTCAAACACACTTATCCTATCATTCTTGCTGCTTTCTTTTTCTTTTTTTTTTTTGTGGGTACTGGGGGGTCGACCTCAGGACCTCGCGTGCCAACAGGCGCCCGTGCCGCTGAGCGATATCACCGGCCCCTTTTCCGTATGTGGGATCCGGGAGTCGAACTCGGGCCCTCGCGCTTGCAAGGCAGGCGCTTACGCCACTGAGCCATCTCACCGGCCCATTCTTGCTGCTTTCTGAAGCAGTTCTGGAAGTTCCTTTTCATGTCTTTGGTTGTGCTGCCTCGATGATCTAAATCAGATCAAAACTTCTGCCTTTCTCAGTCATTTTGACTTTGGAGAAGAGCCAGAAGTCACACGGTGCCAGATCTGGTGAATAAAGTGGGTAAGGACACACTGTAATGTTTTTACAGTGTGTCCTGCCTTTTTGTTGGATGGCTCTCAGGGACAGCATTCACCATATTTTTGATCATACCTCATAAAGACACAAAAGACTTCCAGAACTGCTTCAGAAAGTGGCAAGAATGATGGGGTAAGTGTGTTCAAAGCAAGGGGGTGTATTTCAAAGGGAATTAATGGTAATGTGTCTTTTACTGAAATAATTTTTTGAAAATGTAAGTATTCACCTCAGTTTTTAAGGTTAATGTTCACCTTATATGTGTAATAGATCATTCTGCTTTTCAGAAGTTTAAAGACATTTCCATGATATCTTAATATATGATAATGAATTTTTCCCTCTTCCCCTCAACTTAAAAAGCCCTTAGAAGCCATTAGATTCTCCTGTAGCACCTTTCATATCATTTTAGAACAAGCAATAAATAAGAAGAATTTTAGCATCTTCTTGTGGATGGCCAAGGCTGATTTGTAGCTGAACCCTGGCATATGTTGGCCATTGATTGGAGTCAGGTGTTGTATATATGGCTCAGAATTTCCAGCTCTTGTCTCTTTTTTTTTTTTTTTGGTACTGGGAATTGAACTCATGACCTCACATTTGCCAGGCAGGCGCTGTGCCTCTGAGCTATATCCCTGGCCCTTTTTTTTTTTTTTTTTTTTTTTCAGCTCTTGTCTCTTTGTGTCACTTTATTTATTTGTTTTTTTGGTACCAGGAAATGAACTCAGGACCTTGCACTTGCCAGGCAGGCACTGTGCCTCTGAGCTATACACTGGACCCTCTTTGTGTCACTTTAAATCAGCTTCTTCAAACTTTCTTTAAAACACAAAAACCAAGAACCCAAAGCAACTTAGGAATCCTCTGCCTTTACAGGAGTTGCTGATGGGATCTGTGTCCTCTCCCTCGCTGGCCTGGCCCGGTTGACAGTTGCAGTGACCGCTCCATGGGGAGAGATTCTGACCATACTTTGGGTGGAAAAGTGGAAACAGAGCCAGAGGTTTCTGAAGGCCACTTTGAAAACTCTGCTCTTTGTATTATCCTCTTTCCTAGTTATTTAAACTATATTTGTCTCAATATTATTAAAATCTTATCACTGCAATTTTCCCCTTATCTCATATCAAATGGTTTCTTGCACCTGACTTAGCTCCACTGTTACTCAGATTCTACATTTTATTTTGTTACAGCATTTAACAGCTAGTAACGTTCTGTGAACATCAGAGGATACAACCAGGACGGTAAATCACACACGTCATGGAAAAATCCATCTGCGAGTCAAAATGTCATCATCCTATTTACATGGAGAGAGAACTCTATATTTCCTCCACAAGAGGGCAGGAAAGTCTGGGCTGTAAATAGAATTTTTCAAAAAAGTCTTCATGGGGAGAAGTGCTTTACTTTTCATATGTACTTTAAAAAATATATTAACAATTTTTTCCTCTTTAAGGGAGTTGCAGGAGGAGATGATTTTTTAAAGTGCCTCTGGTTTTCCGGGCAGTTGCCTTTCAGCGCTGCTCATTACTCTTTTGGTTTGCCAGATTCTAGTCAGGTCCTAACTGCGGGACTTCGCGATACTATGGTGCTGTCACCAGTGACCCAGGCAGCCTGTCCTCAATGACTTGTGATGTTAGTCCCTTCACACAGAGAGGGAGAGGAAAAGAAAGACCGGTGTTTCACTGGATGTTTCTGGCAATGAGAAAATAATGCCCGTGTCAAAGGAAAAGAAAAATCACGCGACAGACTTGAGACCAATTCTGAGCACGTGTACAATTTATACATATGTACACATTCTCTTGCTTATATTAATTTTTATTCCTCACTGCTTCCCACTGGCTCCCACCCCTGCACTTCTTCTGCCCTTTTTCGTTCAACAGGATTTAAATTATAGGCCATGCTACAAAACCCATCTAAATCTGTGATATCAAAAACTGAATGCTTCTCTCTTCTGGAGATCACAACAGGGTTGGCTTAGCATATTAGGTCTCACTGTGCTGGGGTAACAGTGGGCTTTGCAAGTAAAGGAGGAGACATTTGACAAGTTCAGTTTATTTTCACAAAAATACAGTTGGAGAAATCTTTGTAGGATTCTGATTTGGAGGTTGAATGCTCCTTGAATACCCAGTGTGAACTGAACATTTCTTTTTTTTTTAAGAGCTGATAGGTTACATGAATGATAAATTGTGTAAAACAATAAAGCATTAAAGACTAAATTTTTGTTTAAGGCCGATTGCAATTCCCTCCCCTGGAGTGCATGAAATTAAAATGTGTGCACAGAACCAACTGATTGCTTCAGAACGTGTTTTTAGTGGTGGTTGTCTTCATGAGGTGGTTAGTGCTGCTAAGAGGAAGCAAGGTGGAACAAGTCAGGTGGCGAAAGGTTGATACAAAGAGGATGTTTATGCGGAAGAATTATCGACAGCTACGGCCGCATCAGTTGCCATAGCAGAATCAGTTAGCGACAGCCATGGCGGGGGTTGGTGAGAAAGATATCACAGAAGTAACATAGGGACGTTTTGTGCTGGCAAAATGCAAGTGTCCCCAACATGACTAGCTCACAAGTCACCATCATAAGCAATATGACCACCCACATGCACTGTGTGTTGTGATATAGCTGCCTGGAAACCTACAGTCATTTGGCTCCAGTCCCTTTAAGACCATGACAGCTTGTAGCTTTAGGAAAGGTTTGCTTGAAAAATGTCCTATTCCTTCACTCCTACTTAAAGATACAGATGGCCATATGGGCTTGAAAAAAAAGATTAAACTATGGAACATTTAGCGGTCCTAAAAGTTCCTTTCAATCCTATGGATGCCTTGTGTCTTTCTTCGCAGCCTGTCTTCTTCTCAAACACAGACAGTAGGAATTACCTGTTTCTCTAGAAGTAGCAAAACGGGCAGTGGGTGAGCGTGTATGTGTTGTGGGTGGATATCTGTCTGCCTATAATATTTATATATTTTCATTTTCTTTTGCATTGTAACTCATTTTGCCTGAACTGAGCGTGGTTAGTCTTGGTCGAGTGTTTTCACAGCAATTCTGGCTTCCTCCCTGCAGGCAGCAGGAAGAATGAGCAGCTCGACTAAGTTCTGTAGCACGAGTGAGCAGGAATGTGCTAAACAGACTTTACCCGAGGGAAACATGAGGAAAACATCTTATTATAAGATATACATTTAATATGTTTTTCATACTTGGAAAGAAAAGCCCAAGTCTGGGAATGTCTTTTGATTCACTGGCCAGAAGGATCAGCATTTTTCTATGTCTCCTCCTCCCCACACGCCCGTCTTTAGATTAGAAATGATTTATTTACAGAGAAAGGAATGGCACTTTGATATGCTATACTAATGTTAAACATTTATGGGGTTTAAAAATATTTATGAATGTGTAAAAATTATTTAAGTAAACATGTTTTAGGTTACCCTGTGATCAGGTAGAGTATGAATGCAAAGCAAGGAAATTTTATATTTAAAAAAAAAGACAAAGAAAAAATACATGTGAGTAGATTTGTAAAATTTAATAATCTTAGGGTACGTGGATGTGTCTATTTTGTGTATAATTTAAAATACGTAATCCTGTAAAATATAGACTTAATATACATAGGTACATTTTTAGAGTCATAATAAATTATGATGTTAAAGCGCCAAGAAAATTTCATTATAATTCTTTAGTTACTCTAAAAATATAATAAGAATTTTTCTTTGCCAATAAGAAATGTTCACAATTTATTCATTCTGCAAAATATGATCATTTGGAGAATACTAGATGTTTTTTGGGGGGGATTAGTTTCAGGGCAAGAGAATTTTTATTTTGCTCTGTAAGATTTTTCAGGCCTTATATTCGTTCTTCAGAAAATGTTCATTTAAGCTTACATAAAATTGCATTTACAAGTAGGATACAAGAAAGAGAGGCCACGGAATAGTTCAAATTAACCTAAAAGTAAAAGTTTTTTCTATCCCTTCATTAAGTCCATTTTTCTAGCAGCTTCTATGGTACCGAGAAGGATAAATGCTCTTCTAGCAACATTGGTAGCATGTATAATACAAATCAAGATTGTCTTTTAAAAGTTTTTGGAGGAAATTGGAGACCCCAAAGCTTACTACTCTGAAAAAGCGAGGTTTTAAATTCTTTTAGTTTTCTCTTTGCATCTGATTTTTAAGCATAAAATGACAATAAGAAATCATGGCATTTATGTGGTCATCAGGAGGAAGGGCGAGAGAGGCGAAGAGATTGGCCCATGCACATTGGAGGGAAGTTGCCTTCCCAGTCCCTGCTGTGGCTTCCTGGCCAACCAGGACCCTGGCGAATGACAGTCACTGTGGGGGCGATAGCTGTGGGGGCAGCTAAACTTCATTATGCATACCCTTTTAATTTTAGCACCTTAAAATTTTCCTAGGCTACTAATGACCGTTGAACACTGGAGATAATTCCTATACGTATCTTGGACTGTCAGGATTATTTAATTTATGCAAAAAAAAATTTTAACCCTGAGCACATTATTGGGGGATCAGAGATGAAGAGACTCTCTCCACAATTTTATGCTTTGGTGCAATAGCTGTGGCTTACACATTTTAATTATTTTGCAAATAAGTAGCATATGCAGGATAAACTTCTAAAATTATAATTATTAATACATATTAATTGTACAAATTTATAGCTTTCATTGTGACATTTCCATACATGCATATATTGTGCTTTGATCATGTCCATCCTCCATGCAGGTAGTTTTTTTTTTTTTTTTTTTTGAGACAGAGTCTCACTTTGTAGTGCAGACTGGTCTCGAACTCCCAGCAATCCTCCTGCCTCAGCCTCCTGAGTGCTGTGATTACAGGCATGTGCCACCACATCCGGCTGCAAGGTAGATTTTTTTAAGTTGAAATTTTAGCTATGTTATCAGGTAGGGTTGTAAAAATGTATATATGTAAAATTTATCCATCTCTTTTACTAAATCTCACATTGTATATTTAGCCCTTTAAAAAATTAAACTTCAAATGGATACATATTTGTAGGGTACAGTATGGTCATGTAATACATATGAAGTATGATTGAAAATTACAGCGAATGTTTACATTAAAAATTTATTACAGTAGAAGACACATTGACATTAATCCCTCTCAGAATAGTTCCCCTTACTATAAGCACACTTAACCATCATTTTTGCCACTTTCTGAAGCAGTCCTGGAAATCCTTTTTCTGTCTTTAGTTGTGGAGTCATGGCTGCCTTAATGTCCTGAGTCAATTCAAAACATTTACCTTTCATGGTCGTTTTGACTTTGGGGAAGAACCAAAAGTGGCACAGTGGCAGATCTGGTGGATCGGTTGGACGAAGACACATGGTAATGTTTTACAAGCCTGCCTTTCTGTTGAATGGCACTTGGCAGCGTCATTCACCATAGTTTTGATCACACTTCATAAAGACGTAAAAGAAGATCTGTTCAGAAAGTGGCAAGAATGGTGGATAAATGTGTGTGATCGAGGGGGAGTATTCTGAGGGAGGTAATGGCAATGTGTCTTATACTTGAACCAATTTTTAAAAATGTAAACGGTCACCATATATTTTGGTCACCCTTTTTATGTACAATGTGATGATAGCATAGCCATTCTTTTTTTGTAGTTGGTAGCTGTCTAGATCTTGAGGCTTTGCTCAAAGTGTTAACTGGTTCTAGCACCTAAAGTAGAAAGTAAAATGGAGAACCTTGTCCCCCACTGAAGCACAAGCCTCAGAGTGCTGGGCAAACCTGGAAAACCACAACCATCAGGCCACTGCTCAGTTTTTTTTCTTTTTCCTTTCCCCCCCTTTTTTTTTTTTGAGACAGGGTCTCACTATGTAGTTCAGACTGGCCTTGAACTCATGATGATCCTCTTGCCTCAGCCTCCTGAATGCTGGGATTACAGGCATGTGCCAACCTCCTTGGTGCATTGCTCAGTTTTGATCACCAAATTCTGTTTTGGGGAAACCCCAACAAGAATGCAGTCTTGTCAGCCAGGGTTTGTAGAGACAGAAAAGGGATTTCTGCTTTCCCAAAGCTCCTTTTGCAAGATCCAGAGATGAGAAGCAAGGGCTGAGATGGGGCCAAATTTACAAAGATGAGGGAAACCCCTGGACCCCAAGAATCCCAGGAGAACACATCAAAAGTGTCACAGTTGAGGGTATCAGCAGTTGGTGCTACAGCAGCCAGGAGGGAGATATCCGGGGAGAAAACAGGGCAGTGAGGGCCAGAAGATGGCTTTGTGTTTTGCCTTTGAACCCCAACTGTTGCAAAAATAGCACCAAGAACCCCATTACATCCTTTGCTCGGATCCACTGGTTTACCGTTTCAGCATTCCCTCTCTTGACTTACACACATATATCCTTTTTGAACCACTTGGGTAGGATGCCTAAATCATGGCTCCTTGCTCTTTGGTCTTTCTGTGTGTGTCTTCTAGAGCAAAGATATTCTCTTACATAATCACATCCAATACAGGAAGCTTATCGTGGATCCATTTTGTCTATGTAATCTGCAGTGCGTATTCTACCCTCATTAATTCTTCCAATGATCTTTATTTTTTTAATCATTTTTCTCCCTCGTCCAGGAGTCAGTCCAGTACTACCTTTGGACTTTGGTTGTCCTGTGAGACTAAGTCACAGTTAACTGACAAATTTCAGCCCAGTTCATCACTCTCCTCACTTCCCCTCCATCTGCCAGAAGAGGAGCTTCAGAGCAAGTTTTATTTATTCTGATTTTCGCATATTTATGTGTAGTACATGTTGATAATGCTATGTACAGCTTCTGTGTATCCATTACTATTTCCAAACATTTTTATGTGAGCCCCCTATGTAGAGCTGAGAGGTTTAATCTTTATCCTACATTCTCAGTTAGACGTAAAGCTAAGTAGCAGAAGGGTTTTCTCACTTGGGTAGCCTGGGAGGGTGTCTTAATGAAGTCCGAGGAGTATCAGGTCATGTTTTGGAACAGTAATAGCTACATTTTACTAATGTACCATACACTTCCTATTAGTCTTTTATTTAATCTTCAAAACAAACCTATGAAATAGGTTAAAATCCTTCACGGCTCTTGTGACCAGCACTGGCTAGCTCTTGCTTACCAGTTTTTGAACCACACAAACATTTACATTTCTAAGAGGGTTACATGCTTTTCCATCCCAGGGTCTACACAGAGATCTTGGAATATTTTTTATCTCAGTATTTTTGGAAGAAGCTTAGCTATGGAATGGAGATGAGAATTAAAAGGGTCAAGGGAGAGTTAGGTGTGGGGGTCTTGCTTTTGTTGATGTTGCACGTGTGTATTTTAATTGCAACCGTGTATTTATTGTATAAGCCAGGTTGGAGGGGGACAAGTTGAAGGCAACAGGATGAAGATATAGAGGAGATGGATGCTTAAATGAAGGATGGATAGAGGAGAATGGAGATAAGAGATACAAGCTAAGGGGTGAGATTTGTACAGCTAGCAAAACTTTGGCAGGAATGCCAGAAATTGAGAAGATTTGGCTCTGCTAGCCTCTATTTTTTACCATTAACTAGGTAATGGTAAAAAGCTCTATGCTTAAAGCCTCTTTAAGCATAGAAGCTTAAAGAAGCTAAAGGTGGAAGAGAGAAGGTAGGGGGTGTGAAGAAAAAGGGTGAATGGAAGAGTTGGTAGCAATAAGTCCTAGAGACCCAGGATACCTATGTCCTCTTTCTTAGAACTGGAGTCCTGGAAAGCAACATGATTCTAGCAGTGTCATGCATACAGGATAGTGCGGGAGTAAAAGAAATGTCTGGGGTGTCTGAGAGAGCCCTATAGACTCCTGGTCTATTGGGGGAACATTAGAGTTTTCCTGTGTGGCTAGAGTGGCACAGATGTTACGTGGGGTTTATGGGAATGAGGAGGAAGCAGCAGTGACCCGTGAGAGCCAGCTGGAAGGAAATGAGAACATTTTGGAAGAGACCAGGGCCTAATAGTTCTCCATGTCTCAGTCTTGTCCAAGATCCCTAGTTGAGATGATAAAAATCTGTATGACGCTGACAGATGTTCTTCTGAACCCACATACCTTAAAAAAGTAATTGGCTTATAAATAACACAAAAATATCTTACAAGGCAAACACTAGTTCAGCTAGCTCTTAAATGGGAAACACTTCTAAATGTTAGTGTTACAAGGGCTGAATTTGTTGAGGAATTTCCACTGAGAATTGGAACTGAAAGAGATGTGCGATGATAGAAATGGAAATCTCTCTCTTATGATCCTTTGGAATATGGACATTTTTACTTTCCAATAATTTTCTGCCTGAAGCGCTGACATGTCTAATTAATAATAATATTCTATTAAACAGTATGATTAATCTGAGATATCATTATGCACAAGTAGATTAAAAAAGCAACCTAAATCCCCTTGGTCTGATTTAAGATAAAATAAACCTGAATTTCTTATCTAGCGAGATTTTTTTCCTCCTGAGTGATGTAAATGGAGGGTACATTCTATTTCTGTGATTCTTTCCATGTGTGTTCTTTATTATCTGATAATCTTAAAGAAGACTTATGGATAAATAGCACCTATTCAGTTGCCCTCAGTTTAATTATAATTTTGTATAAGTATTTGCCTGGGAATATTATTTTTTACAGAATATATCAGTTACATAAGGTCTTTCTGTTGTTAGTTTCATATAGGGCAGAATTATGAATCTTAATATTTCACTAATAGGAACAAAGAAATATTTGGTAGAAATTTGGGCAGCGTAGGACCCCATCAGATCTTTCAGGGCAAATCAAGCTTAAAACAGCCAGAGTCCTGAGCTGGAAAAGTGGGAATGGTGTTGTTTTATAACTTCAGTGATTGAAAACAACACAAATTGTTGTCCTTGAATTTTTTTGTTTTCATTTATTGTTGGTACCATTTTTTATAAACTTTCTTATAGCCAGGCACTGGGGTACATTGAAAAAAATCTGCCTTCATGGCTTCTTGACTTCAGGTGTCAGCTTTGCCCCTTACCAACTGGGGGACCTTGGACAAGTTGGTTAATGCCTCAGATCTCAGGATCCTTGTCTCTAAAATGGTGACATCCCTGGGTTCCTAGGAAGAACCTCCCCTGTTTGTGTGCCTCTGAGGCAGAAGGTCTGAGATGTTGATCCCTTTGGCCCTGTCACTTGAGACCCTCAGGAGTGGGACAAATCTTGTCGGTTTCCACATGTGTCAAGCAGTGGGAGAGTGAAGGAGGCAACACCCACTATGAGAAGTAAGAGTCTGTGATGAATTTAAAGCCTTTAGCTCCATGCCTGAGCTAAAAGCCGGGGTCAATTATTACTTATGGCAGTTGAAAAGTTATCAGATTTTCAGACCATATCTCAATTAGCTTTAGGGATTATTTTGTCTTTTATTCAGTAAGTTTTCATGAGGAATTTTAACATTACAAAGATTTATACATCAGGTAAATATCAGAGCCATATGGCAGTTACCTAAATTTTGTAATAGTACTGAACATGTATAATATTTCACAGAACACTTCATGCATCATATTAAAATTTTAGTATATGGTCAGGACTGATTGTGACCAATTTTGACATTTGATTTTTGCCTAAATGCTATCTCTGTCATCTTGATAACTGACCAGATTTTGAAAGTCCATGAAAATGGCCCTTATATGTGTGCACACACACACACTCACACACACACACACACACACTCTCCAACTATAGGGTGTGTTAGGAAAACACACTGCCCAGCTATTGATATTCATAAGTGTTGATAAGGATTTAATAATTTGTACTGTTGCATAATAAAATTACTGATGGGCATTGGGAAGAGTTCCTGTAATTCCTTCTACTAAATATAATAGGGATTATAAAGAGCAAATAATGTCAGAAACACACATAAATTAGATAAGCCAAGTAGTGAAGTGTGATTTGGAAATGGAAAAAGGGTTTTGAGATGTCAAGATATTAAAGATAAAATTTGAAACTAAAACACACTTGAAACTAATATATTGTCAAATGGGAGTTTTTTAGAAGACAGGAGGACAAAATAAAAATTGATAAACACGAATTGCGTGCTTTTTTTTTTTTGAGACGGGGTCTCGCTCTGCTCGTTCAGGCTGCCCTTGAGCTCACTTTGTATCCCAGGCTGACCTCAAACTCACAGCGATCCTCCTGCCTCAGCTTCCCGAGTGCTGGGATTACAGCCGTGCGCCACCATGCCCGGCTGAATCGTATGCTCTTAAAGTATGTAGTTCATGTCCCCTCTCCCCCAAATATTTGTCCTTAAAGTGTGTATGCATTTGGAGAAGTGGTCTTTATATAAACACACACGAGTGCATACAGCCACCTTGGTCTGCAGAACCATCAGCTATAGGAGAAATTCTTCACGCAATAGTTGATACAGAGACCCAGAGAAGTGAAGTGACTTGTCCATAGCCACAAAGCTCATTCATGATGGGACAACCAGAACCAGAGCCCCAGGAACGCTAGTGCAGTTTCCTCTTCTCTAGAAGTGGCTGGTTTATGGCTCCCAGATCAGCAAGTTGATTCTTGAGTTTCTGTGATCAGTAGTTCACACCTCTGGTTTTATTCCTGCTGCTTAGGGAAATGCAAGTAGCTCCGGGTCCAGAGCCAGATGGAGTTGGCTTCAAACTCTCACACTGGCCCTCAAGGCTGCCACATTACATGACTCGGGACACCGCAGCAAGGGAGTTTCTGAGGAGAGAGCTTAGAATCATAAGAGGTGCAGAGAGGTCAGTCTTGCAGATACCTTAATTCACTAGCGGTACTTAGCAAATCTCACAAATATGCGTAATAAGCACCATATGGACTCAGGCTCCACTATTTCAGAAGCTGTAGCTGTAGTAGTGGGGACAAGAGCCAGAGCAGTGGGTCTTGTCTTCTCTGTTATGTTCCTTTTAGAAGTCCTGGCCCTGTGGTCCTCCTTCTCTTCGAGATCCTGGGCTGAAGGCCTGGCCAGCTCTGATGACGCGGTGAGCAGCTGGTGAGAAGCTATGAAGTGGGGCAGGGAGTGTAGGTGCTGCTTGTGTCCCCACCCAGAGGGCACGAATGAGGAGGGCAGGGCTACCCACTGCAGTAGAACAGGGTCCGTTTGTCTAGTTTGTCTAGTTCCGTTTGTCTGTGAGGTTGGTGAGACCTTCCTTAGACTCCTCGCAAACCTCTTCTATTGTCTCTCAGTTTGCCAAACAGCTATGACCTAAATCTGGGTCCCTAGCAATTCACTAGCGGTACTTAGCAAATCTCACAAATACGCGTAGCATATGCCTAGCAGTTGGTGGGAGAGATAGAATTTTACTTCGGCGATGCTTATTGCAAGTGCTATAAAATTAAGAAAATGAATTGTTTTCAAACAGTTGTAGAAGAAGCATTTACATATGGACAGGATAATTATGGTGTAACCAAAGCTGGTATTATTTAGGCTGGGGCTTTGGTAGTCTAATTTAGTGGATGTCTGTAGTAGATCATTGTAATCACAGCCCCCAGAGAATCACGCCTCCCCCTATCCACACTCCTTTGTGATGCAATATGGTTGCTCTTTCCATCAAGAAATGGAGTCTTTTCCTGCACTGCCCGGAATCTGGGCTGGCTTTGTGACTTGCTTGGGCCAGCACAATGAGATGAGGTGATGATGTTCTGGATTTGCAAGTCCCGATCTGTTAGTGTCTGTTTCCAAAGGGAGAGGTCCAGCCTCTTCTGCTGGAGACAGAGACTGCAGGGAGCACCTCAGCCAACACCCAGGCCCCAGCCCCCAGCCCCCAGCACCCAGCACCTGGGCTCGGATGGGGGAGGTGGGCAGTCTTGAATGCTCAGAGCCAGTTGGGCCTCTGCACTGCTGAGCCCTACCTACATTCTTGACATGTAGATTCGCGTGCAAATAAAATAGTGATTATTTTCAACCAGCAGTAAGATTTGGTGTGGTTTGTATGTATCAATAGATAACTAATATAATCACAAATCTAGTTGCTAGCCGGACTCACTTAGAAGCTTGTATGACTCGGTCCCATCTCCAGAGGTTGGTTTAGGAGGTTTAGTGGAGTGGGGTGGGGGTATATCAGGGTTCTGTAATTCCCCCCATGCAACTTTTATTGACAAAATTTCAACTCTGTAGTGAAATTGGAAGACTAGTACAACAAACATCCAAACAAATTTTGCCTACATTCACCAACTGTTACCATTTTGCCATGGTTGTATTACTTGGTCTTTCTGACTATCTTAGTTGTCTATGGCAAGTGACTTCATCCCCAGATTGCAGCCTTTATCACCTAGGAAAAGAACCTTCTCTTCTAGGAGCACATTACCATTCTCACAGCCAAGAAAACTGACAATGTTTTGATAGCATCATTTAGTTTATAGTATATATTAAACTTTCCTAAATTAGAAAATGTACTTTGTAGATTAAAAAAATTATATGTTTACTTCTTATTGAAGAAACACTACTCCGTATGCTCTGGGTCTCACCTCCTCTTGCGTTTCTTTTTTTCCATCTTTTCCCTTCCCTTCCCTTCCCTTTCCTTCCCTTCCCTTCCCTTCCCTTCCCTTCCCTTCCCTTCCCTTCCCTTCCCTTCCCTTCCCTTCCCTTCCCTTCCCTTCCTTCGCCTCCTTTCTCTTCCCTCCCCTTTTTTGCACTGTTGTGGATCAACCCCAGGGCCTTGAGCACACTAAGCATGTTTTCTACTACTGAGCGACACCCCTGCCCCTCCTCATCTTAAGATTTTCTTCACATCATCAATTTCTGTCTCTCTACAGACTCCTTACCATCAGCATATCAGCACATTCCCTGGCATCTCCCTTTCTCTGACTTCATGTCTGCCTCTCTCTGGTTTGGCTGCATCTCTCCACTGCCTTTCTTTTTTTTTTTTTTTTTTGTGGGTACCGGGGGGTCGACCTCAGGACCTCGCACGCCAGCAGGCGCCCGTGCCGCTGAGCGATATCACCGGCCCCTTTTTCATATGTGGGTTCCGGGAGTCGAACTCGGGCCCTCGCGCTTGCCGGGCAGGCGCTTAAGCCGCTGAGCCATCTCACCGGCCCTCTCCACTGCCTTTCACAACACAGTTTAAATCACAAGGGTGACTGACGCTAGCTGTTTCCACTTCTTATTTCTCACATCTCATTCTCTTCTCAACATAGCTATTGGTCTTTCTTCTCAACTCCACTGAACCCTCTTTTCATTTGATGTATGAAAATTCATGAATCCATATATTTAATTCATATCATGATTCATGAATCTATAAATTTATATCATAAGACTTCAAACAAAAGAGCAGGAATAGAAACCAAATCTCAATTAAAAGGTCAAAGATCTGAGATCATTAGACAACATGGTTTTGGCAGCGCTTTGCTTTCAGGTAATACAATTAGAAAAGAGTTTATGAGCAACAGCAAATAATATTAGAGCCGATAATATCATTAGAGTAGTATGAGTACATTCACAGAAACAGAGTGTCTATGATCTCATTCCCTAGAATGGCAACCTTTCTTTTCACCCTGGCATAAATGAACAGGTCTATATTTCTTTGGCCCAAGACAAAAGGGGCTCGGTCCTTCGCAGAAAATTAACTGGTTCACTGTCGGTCACCCCACCTTCCCTCAGCCCCAGAATGAACAGTTCCCAAAATATTGCTTGGCTAAAGATTTGGCCTCACAGGGGCATGATGTGAAAATGCACTCCGCCATCTTGGAGTTGTCAGGTGTGTGAAACACAGATTTGACAATCATTTTTGCCCTCTGTCTTCTCTTACCGTGTGCCGTTCCTTGGAGTTATCATTTTGCTCTCTAGATCAATCTAAGAAAATTATACCTTCGTGGAAATGTTCATTGTATGCAAACCTTCTTGTATGGTCAGTGATAATCTTATTGATCTATGATGCGATGGCTACTTCTGTGTCCTCATATTCCTTGACTTTCCAAGTGCTTCTCCTGTAGCTGGTCCCTGCCCCCCACCATTTTGGGGGGGGCAGTGGAAGGAACTGGGGATTGAATCCAGGGCCTTTGTACTGCACTACATCCCCAACGCTTTTTTTTATTTTGTAAGTTTTATTTTGAGACAGGGTCTTGTTAAGTTGCCTAGGCTTGTTTCAGCCTCCCAGAGTCCTGGGATTACAGATATGCACCACCCCGTCCAGCTTCTCTTCTTTGAACAATTTTGTGACATCACATTCTCTCTTGGTTTCCCTGTTCCCTCTGTGGCAACTTGGTCCATTTTGTTCCCCTTGGTCTCCACTTTCAGGTCTGAGAAGCACCTCAGACCTAACAAGTCCCAGTCGGTTTTTGGCTCCCCTCCCCCATCTCGCTTCTGCCCTAGACTCCATTGCTTTATCTGCTTCCTCTAAAGCCAAAGCCTAGAAATCAACTTCAGCTTTTTTCCTCGCGGTCGATCTATTAGCAAGACCTGATGCTCCATGTCCAAAAAGAATCTGAAGACACCAGGTTTTCTCACCTGCATTGCTACCTTTCTCTGTGTGTGTGTGTGTGTGTGTGTGTGTGTGTGTGTGTGTTCCATGTTCTAGGCCACTGTCATCTCCAGTCTAGATAACCAGGAGCCTTTGAGCTGACTTTTCTGATTCCTTTTTACTTCCTAATCTCTTTTTTTTTTTGTGGGTACCGGGGGTCGACCTCAGGACCTCGAGCACCAGCAGGCGCCCATGCCACTGAGCGATATCACCGGCCCTTTCTTCATATGTGGGTTCTGGGAGTCGAACTCGGGACCTCGCGCTTGCCAGGCAGGCACTTACGCCGCTGAGCCATCTCACAGGCCCATTACTTCCTAATCTCTTTCACCAGTGATCTTAGGTGACTTTTCTGCTTAAAAGCTGCAGAAAATTTCCATTGCATGTGAAACAAAATCCAAACTCTTTGCCTGGGCTTCTGCACCCTGTGTGATCTGGCCTGCTCACCTCTGCCATTTCGCTGTGCTCACCATGCTGCAGCGAATTTGCCCTTCTCTCTGTTCCTTGAACGTGTGAGGCTTAGCCTTTTCTCAGAGGCTTTGGGCTTGCTATTCCTTCTCCTGGAATAACTTTCCTTATATCTTTGCCTGGATTTTTCTTCCTCAACCTTCAGGTCTTGACTCACATGTGACTTCTTCCTTGAAGTCAGTATAAAGTAGCCTTCCCAACTACTCTTTATCACATCTATTTTCTTCAGAGCACGTACCTGTTCTAATATTGCCTACTCATTTATTTAATAGTTGTATTAGTCTGTTTTCTGTTGCTATAACAGAATGCCTGAGGCACGGTAATTTATAAAGAAAGATTTACTTAGCTCCTGGTTCTGAAGGCAGGAAGTTCAAGGTGGGACAGCTGCAGGGACCTTGTGCTGGTTTGTAACATGGCAAATGGCTTCACGTTTAGAGTGAGAATGGTAAATGGAAGAGAGGAGGGGACAGAGGAGTGAGGCACTTTACCACAACTAATCCAGAACTATAAGAACTAATCCGGTCCCCAAAGAAGGACATTAATCCTGCCCACCAACACCACTCTATTAACAACTAAATTTCAGATCTAATTATCTTTGTGCTATTGTGATATTCCAAACCTACTTGTGCTAATGGACTTCTCAGCTTTATCATACTTACCATTTCCTGTTTTCACTTCTACTATTTTAAAATTCTTCAGAGGCAGGGACAACTTTATTTTTGACTTTTTCAACTCTAATACCTGGTGCAGTGTCTGGCATGTTGATGTCCAATAAATGTTCAAAGAAGAGAATGAATGTGTACAAATAACATGAGTCTGGTCAGGAAGGGGCATATAAAAACAACTACCATAAAATAGGACCTGTAATTTACTAGACAACTAAGTCATGGTGCCTGCTCAAATTTAGATGTACGGTGAAGACGTCTAACTCATGAATTTAAAATAGACTTTAAAATAAAGACCACTCACTTATAGTTAAACCTCAAAGAGTAATGATTGACAAACTTGCCTTTGAGGCCCCCATACTCTTCATTCCATGTTTAGTTCTAGCTCTTAATTTTTTTTGAGATCATTTTATATATACAAATTAAAAATTGGCCATCGCTATATTTTCTTGTAGACTTTTAAAAATAAAGATGACTTAGGGCAAAGAACTCCATGATATATATGAATTTTAAAAAAACCTTTTTTTGCTTTTTGTATCTTTTGATGTCTTTGAAATATGCTTTCACATATCTAAAACAATTTAAGAAAACTATGAATAAAGCTATTCACACATTCCAGGACCCTAATCTAACCTTGAAAGATTTGAGTTTCATTCTTACTTTTGCTACAGTACTCCACAGGCCTCCTTTGTGTTTCTAAATATTGAAATCAGAATATGCACGTCCGTATCAGTTAGTGAAATACGAGAAGCTTTAACTTTATAGTATTTCCAGACAATGAATATACAGTATGTTTTGCATGTAATTTTTTATCTCCTTCCATCGAGTTTAACAATATGTTGAATTTGCCATGGGCCTTTAAAGCTTCTATGTTGAGAAGAGCTCTGCATGAAATTTTAAAGAGATTGGACCTTTCATCTGCACGACAGCAGGGCATCTCACTGTAGGGACAAGAAAGGGAGAGAGAGATTTCTGAAGCAATTGCAAAAAATAACAGCAGAAGCAATTATTTCATCAAAGGTTGATTTTTTCCTATTATATATATATATATATATGATTTTTTTTTCAGATTCCTTAGCTGGAGACTGTCTGCCTTGTTGCCTTGTTTCCTGGTATAGTTAAATTCGCAGGTTTAATGTGGTCAAATCCGGAAACGTTTTGTAAAAGAAAAGATGTTTATTTGAGAATGTGGTTGTTACTGATGATTACATTTAAATGTATTTGCAAGGGAATTGCAAGTTGGGAATGATGCAAAGCACCAAATGTGTCATTCCCTAGAGTCCAGCGTCTGTTTATCTGTTGGGGATGTGAATGACACAGACTCGTTTTCTGCCTTTTTTTCCCATAAACATTAGCATGAGCTTTGACTGCTCTGGAGGGAAGGAGAACGGGATGTCTCCAGCTCTGTGGTTAATAATGATACACTTTCTTTTTATCTGGGGAGGAGCTGGGCCCTCCTGACTGTAGAATCAGTTTATGCCCCTTCTGTGGCATTGACATTACTGGCAGTGAGGATATCAATTGTGGGCCATCATTTAGTTTTACTGTGATCCCATGAAATCATCAAAATAAAATGCTGGGGCCTCTCCATGGGCTGGATATTAACCTCCCTCTTAAACCAAGGTCCAGAGGGCTGTGTCTTTGGAGTTGAGAGAACTATGTCCCCCAGTTCTTTCCACGATTCTGGTCACCAACTGAATTGGATGAGAACCGAATCAAATTTCCCCATAAGGTAAACAGTGAACCTAACCATTGAATTTGATTCGGTTCTTGTCCAATTCAGTTTGTGACCAGAACTGTGGAAAGAATTAAGTTCATGAACCACTGAATTTTTCTTTCTTTCTTTCTTTCTTTCTTTCTTTCTTTCTTTCTTTCTTTCTTTCTTTCTTTCTTTCTTTCTTTCTTTCTTTCTTTCTTTCTTTCTTTCTTTCTCTCTCTCTCTCTCTCTTTCTTTCTTTTTCTTTCTTTCTTTCTCTTTCTTTCTTTCCTTTTTCTTTCTTCTTTATTTTTTATTTTTTTGTGGGTACTGGGGGGTCGACCTCAGGACCTCGCGTGCCAACAGGCACCCGTGCCGCTGAGCGATATCACCAGCCCCTTTTTCGTATGTGGGATCCGGGAGTCGAACTTGGGCCCTCACGCTTGCAAGGCAGGCGCTTACACCGCTGAGCCATCTCACCAGCCCTCTTCCTTTCTTCTTTCTTTCCTTCCTTCTTTCTTTCTTCTTTCTTCCTTCATTTCTTCTTTCTTTCTTTCTTTCTTCTTCCTTTCTTTCTGAGACAGGGTCTCTCTATGTAGTTCAGGCTGGCCTTGACCTCACTATGTAGCCCAGGCTGGCCTTGAATTCATAAACTTGATACTTTTTTCCTCGCTCTGCTGTTCATCTGTTTTAGGTGACTTATTGTTTAGATGACTTTCTGTACAGATGAATTGCTGAATGGGTGAGTTACTCTTTCTTTTCTCTAGGATGTTGAGAGGATTGATTAAATATTTGTTTGGGCTCTGAGGATTGGCTTTGGAGGAAATGGTTTTCCTCCATTTTAGTTTTCTATTTATTGGTGCTGTCAAAAATGCCTACAAATTTAGTGGCTTAAAAGAACACAAATTCATTCTCAAAGTTCTGGAGGCCAGAAGCCAAAATAAGTCATGTAGGGCTGGTTTAGTCTAAGGCTCAAAAAGTTACATAAGCTTGCCCAGGCCACATAGCCAGGAATGAGTAGCTCTGGAGTTTGAACTGCGGTTCAGGGCTGGAGCTGTATTCATAACTATCTCTGCCTCCTGATATGGGCTTCCATTCCAAAGAAATAGCTTAGCATTTCCAGAAAAACTTGGCTTCCCTTTGTGTCCATCATAATGCTTAAACGTCCGTCCTCTATTTAGGACCGGAGTCAGTGGTCAGCATTGTAATTGTGAGGGCTGTTTTTTGGTTGTAAGGAGACAGAAGTTCTATTCACTGGAATTCTGGAGAACTTCCTGGAAACTACTGTACTCCCAACCAAATGTCTCAATCAGCTGCAAACATGAGACCTGTAGTTGATTTCCAAAGAATTTAAAGGTCGGATGAAACAGTCATTACATAGCTGAGCAGAGCATCAGCCATCCCTTCCTTCTATGCCATTGGTGTCCAAACATTTTTGTTAAAAGCAATGGAATGCATACTTGAAAAAAAATCTCATGTAGACCCTCAGTACCTTCAAGTGACACTTGTTAGTTTTCTTAATCCCTCTATAAAATAAGAGCAACCTAGGGCTCTTGTGTAGATGAAATGAGATACAGAATGTGGAAGTCCTTGGTGCTTGGCCCAGGAAGATTGCTTGGCGGCTGATGACTGCAGTCTTTATTACTTCAGATGGTCCTCATCTATCTCCTTGGATCCACTTTGTAATGATTCTCAAGTTTAGCTTTCAGAGGCTCATCTTGTTCCTCTTGATTCCAGATTCCGGAGGATGCTCCTTTGTGGTATGCAGAGGGCAACTATTTGGTTACCAGCATAGCTCACAACTCAGGATCTCCTCTTCTCTGCCACGGAGGGAGATGTTACAGGAGACCCCAGCACTAGTACAAGTTCATGTCTGTCTGCGGCACCAACCACTGTGCTGGTTTGAGCCAGGATAAAAATGAAGACGTACTCTGTGATGGTCCACCTCTTCCTTTGGCTCCTTAGTTGAATTCGTCTTTGCTCTGCCCCCATCTGCTGCCCAGGTATGTGCAATACAAACAAATTATACATGTATGTATGTGGAATGTAGACAGTTCAAACAATAAATATGTACAGAATTGCCGTTACTAACCCAATCATGCTGGCCTTGCTCTCTGTACCATCTCATGAACTGGCTATTATTTTACTGTGTATCATTCTAGACTATTTTGCCTATTTAGTTTAAAAACAGTGTTGCACTATACACATTGGTTGACAAACTGCTTTTTCAACTTAATTTTTAAAATCTTTCCTGTCAGTGCACATACATTTGTCACATTCTTTTAAACATTTACATAGTTTTCTATATATGGGTGAATTAATACTATGAGAATATTGATGAATATTTAGCACTTCAGTTTTTAAATATTTTAAAATGTATAATTTTGGGTTAAAAGGCATGTGTCTAATTAATGTCTTGGTAATACAGCCCAATTGTCTTTCTAAAAGCTTTGTGGGTTTGTACTCCTGTCAACAATGTACAAGAAGACATTTTCATAGATTCTCATCTTTTATCTTTTCAGTTTTTAATCTGGTGGATAAAACATCTTCTTATTTTAATTTGCACTTTCCTGATTATCTATGAGATTAAATGTCTTTGCAATTTTTTTTATTTGTATTTGTGAATACCATCAATGTTTTAGTCTCCATTTTCTTTAGTTGTTTGCTTTTTTCTATGGTTCTATAGGAGTGCTCTACCTATTATGGATCTTAGTCCTTTCTTTGTTAAATATCACGATTTTCTTCCAGAAGCCAACTTTTAATTGTGTTTTTGTGACTTTTGCAATGTATACAAATTCTAAATTTTATCTAGTTTTTTGTTTTCTTATAAAATTTATTATATTTTATATTTGATAAGGAACATGAAAGAGAATTAATTTAAAAAATTACTCATTTCCTCTGTGGTGAAATGGGTAATGTCATTTGTATACTGTAAATAAGAAAAGTTTAACTCATGATGTTTAAATGTCTTGTTACAAACTGAAGCTACTTTCAGATTAAGTGAAGTGTTTACTGAATATGTACTGTGTTTAGTGTGTTGGACAATAAAAAATAAATATAACCTGGATGTGGTGGCAGATGCCTATAGTCCCAACACTCTGGGGGGCTGAGGCAGGAGGATTCCAAGTTTGAACCCAGCCGGAGCAACATAGCAATTTAATGAGGCCCTGTCTCAACACTTAAATGAATAAATGAATGAATAAATAAAAGGTCTGGGGATGTAGCTCAGTGTGAAGTCCCTGGATTCAATCTTGAGTACTGGCATATATATATATAATATTATATATATTACATATATATGTAAAACATGCTCTGTTTTCAAGGCATTTGTATGTGAATCACAAATACTTAGATGTACTTTAGGAAATTACATAGGGCGTTAATTGGCTAAGTGCTAAATTTTGTTACAGAATAAAAGTGGTGTCAGAATTCAAAATGAACCAGGTCAACAGAGTATTTTCATTGGCACCAAGAAAGGCTTATTGGGAAACTCGAGCTGAGGCTGAAAGCCTGGGAAGAGTTTAGTTAAAGAACGTGTATCAACTTTCTATTTCCGCATAGCAAACTACTCCAACATTTAGCTCTTAAACAGTATCCACTGAATCTAGCTTATGATATTGTAAGCTGACCATTTAGGCTGGGATCAGCTGGCTGGTTCTTCTGGTCTGGGCCCAAGCTTAGCTAGTCTTGTCTGTGATTGCCTGTATGACTATCCAGCGGGTAGATTATGTGGGTGGACTGGTTATGATGATGGAACAGCTAGGACGATGATCCCCCTTCTCCATAGGGGCTTTCAACCTCTTGCGGGTTGGCCTGGGTTTGTTGCTGAGCTCCAAGAACGTGGGATGGAGATGTCTCAGGATTGATACAGTGCCATTTTTGTGTGTTCTATTGGTGAAAGCAAGCTGTAAGACCAGTCTTGATTCAAGAGATGGAAATGGTACCCTTCCTCTTGATGGGAGGAGTTAAAATATTATGCCCACTTTTGTAGGCTACTACCAAATTCCAGTTCAGATTCATGTTTCCTGAGTGATTTAATCCTTGCATTTATGCTTGATCTCACTCAAAAATTTATCTCTGACAAGGAAGGCCATGTAAAAATCCAAATAGTAGGAGAGTAGAAGTTTGAATGCAAAGTACATTTCTCCATGGTGAAATGTGTATTGGCTTTTTTTTTTTTTTTTTGTAGGTACTGGGGGTCAAACTCAGGATCTCACGCTTGCCAGCAGGCACTTATGCCACTGAGCGATATCACTGGCCCTTTTTTCGTATGTGGGTTCCGGGAGTCGAACTCGGGCCCTCGTGCTTGCCAGGCAGGCGCTTATGCCGCTGAGCTATCTCACCGGCCCATATATTGGCTTTTTAAAGAATCTTTTTTCATCCTGTTTCAAATTGGATGACTAGGAATATGATGTGTGCATTTCTGGACTAGCCAGAATGCTGTATGGTGGTCTTGCCATTCCCTCCCACTGCACACCTTTAAAAGCATGCTAGAAGAGCATAAGGGATGAAGTAGTTAGTTCCGTCAATAAATGCCATAATCATTAATGTAAAGTATTAGACCAAAAAGTTACATATGAGAATTTTTTTTGCTTTAAAAGAGCCGGCATCTAGTTTTGATTTTTTTTTTTTTTTTTTTAGTATTAATGCTTACTTTCAGGTTAGTTGACTACTTGTAATTTTTGGTTAAATGGTTGGTGTTATTCTTCTTACCTTATTTTGGCTTTGTACAAACAGTCCTAGGAATCCCATCACTTCTTGCTTTTCCTATTTAGAGGTAAGGGGAGATAGCCAACAAATTCTTCTTTTAAGCATCTCTTAGTTCTAGCAATCACGAGGGCTCAGTAGATGTGAAGTTCATGTAGGCAAACAGATCTTCTGGTTCATGCCTTTGTCCACAAAGTTATGGTCTCTCTGGCAAAATTCTAACTCAGAATGAAGCATGATTAATGTCAAGACAAAATTCCAAATACTTTTAGATAAAGATGGCACTTTTTAAAGGGTTATTTTCTATTGTCCTCAGTTCTCAAAGAACGGACACCTTGAGAATTCTGTATATTTATACCTCAAAAGCCCAATTCCCTCTGATTCTTGTACAAAATGATGCTAATTAAAACAAATATGCCGTTCAATAAAGGAACAGTGAGGGAGCTGTCTGCGAGTGCTGGAGCCAGAGTCTTGTTTGAATTAGAAAGATGTCTGCTACGTTAAGGCGACCCGCAGAGACATTGAAGGCCAGAGCTTCCAACGTCCATACTATCTTTATTGAGAGACATATTTATATCTTCCAGACTAGCAATTAATCACTCAGTGGGGTTTTGGAGGGGGGAGTCCTGCGCTCACAGAGAATCTTTTTGTGCTGCCAGGAACCACAAAACATGGGCACAATTAAAATGCTGATTTAATTTATTATATGGAGGCATGGAACAAGAATGTTTAAATGATGTTGACAGGGCCAGAATTTCAGAACCACCTTTTTAAAAATAGAAAACAAATGCCTACTCCCTTAAATTAAATTATATTAATAACATGTTTCTGTAAGTTGCTTGGAAGCAAAATAAAGCTCTTGACATTAATTAAAATTTGAAGATGTTGTATCATTTGTTGTTAATGTGCAGCCTTTGTTAGGGGAAATACATTTCAAAGTGATCTATTTATGAAAATTAAACAGGGAAAATTGCCTATTGAGCAAATGTCGGTTAATAAAGCTGCCTTTCTTAGAAATGTGGATTCTTAAGTAACTAAAATGTTTTTATACTCTAATAATGGTTTCCATTTTTGATCCTCTCAAAAATTGCCTTTGTTACTTGAATTTTGATATTTCCACATAGAATTCCATTGTCAGGGGGATTAGAAACTCTAAAAACCAGGAAGGCTTTCATATACTTTGGGGTGTTGAGTAACATGTACTTGCAAAGAGAATTTCATCTGAAATCAGTGTGGTCGAGCTTGTGGACCTCCTCCAAATACCTCAGCGGGACCAGGAACCAAAGTGTCCCATTAGCAGCTTTTAACTAGCTCTCTTCTAATTAACGCTATGTGCTGTGTCTCAAAACCTCACTTCCCTGCCTTCACATGAACTAGAAAGTACCATGAGATAATGGGACAGTTATTCCCCCTGCTGAACCCCCATGAGGGCAGCTAATAAAGGCGCCTCTGGGAGGACCTCACGTGCAGATAATACTCGGATAATATTCTGTCGTTGGAAGAGGGGATTTCTTGCCCAGGTTATATATTTTCCTTTTGATGCCAGTACAAATATGTTAGACTTGGGTTTTCAAAGTTGATATCTAACAAAACTCTCAGGCAATGTTAAAATCATATGTTCTTCAGCAAATGAAATCAAGAAAGCATAATTAATACATGTTGTGCCTTACCACGTCGCCGCCATTTTTGTGGACTTTCAGGGTGCAGGTATAATTGAGGGAATTCATTGCCCTTTGTTGGTCTTGGTAATTCTAGGATAGGAATGCAAATGGAATGGAAGAAATGGGGTAGTTGTCTAAGTGTGTTCTCTTACTGGTTAAAATTAAAGCAGTCACAGGAAAGGCAGTATTTATTTTATGAACATTTACGTGGTATGAGTTTGCTTTTGGGAAATGTCCCTGTTTTTGTGGAAAAAGTCTTTTGATTTAGGTAATAAATAATAATTAACCATGGCTGACATTGTAAGAATTGTTTTTCTGTCCTCTCTTTACACATTCCCCCACATCCCTTTAGTCACCAATTCCTGTGGCTTCTGCTCTTTAATATGTAACTGTTATGCTGTCCCCCACCTCTTCCTGCCACTGTGGACTCCCAAACTGCTCTCGGTGCAGACATTGATTTGCTCGTCTGCTCCATTGGAGGCCATGAATCACATCTTATTTGACTTGGCCACAGTGCCTGGCACGTAGTAGGTGATCATTATATATTTGACATATTAATGAAGGCTTTTTATAAATCATTTAATTCAGTCATTCTGAACAGGGCACAGGGGTGAGCATGGATATGATCTTTGCTTTACCTGAGATTTGGCAATGTCTGGAAACATTGGTTGTTACAACTGGACCGAGGAGTGTGTGTGTGTGTGTGTGTACACGTGTGTGTACAAACACAGTGTGCTACTGGCATCTGGTGGATTGAGGCCAGACCTGGTACTGAACATCCTGCAGTGCGCAGAATTACAACAAAAGATTACCTGGCTCAAAATATCAGTAGTGCCAAGATGAGCAAATGTTGTGCTGACTGACTTTCAACATCTCTTTCTTGAGTAGATGGACAGGTAGTAGAAATTTCTTCTCTCAAAATATGGGCACTCACATGTGGAGAGATTAAATGACTTACCCAACTTCACCCTGCTGAAGGTAGCCACAGAACAAGGAATTGAACCCTAGCCTTTGATTCCAAGTCTAGGTAATAGCTAGACTATTTTAGTTACTTCAATGATTATAGTAATTTTTGAGTTTATCTAGACAATTGCCTTAGATTTTGGCTTTGGAAATCTGTCCATACTCTTCTCAAAACCACTAATCAGAAATTAAGGCAGAAAACATTTTTATGCTCATTTGAAAGGTAATAATCATAGAATATGTTAATATCTTGTACACAAAACTTGGATGGGTCAGGCTTCTGACTTCCCATGGAGCAAATTTCTTTAGTGGAGTCAATTTATACTGGATCTTATTGGCATAATCCTGAAAGACTAACATTACTAGATTTTTTTTTGAGGGTCAAATGGAATTTTTATTTTTAGATTTGTATCTTCATACTGCTTTTCCTAGTGGTTTACATTCCTACCAACAATGGACAAGGGTTTCTCCCTCTACCTCGCTACCTTACCAGCATTTAAAAAAAAATTTAATTAAGTTTATTGGTACAATTTAGATAGATACAATGATCACATTCATCATAGGGAATTTATACCTGTACATGATATACCTTGATTTGTATTTTTCCCCCTCCCATTCCCTTCCCCTCCCTTCAATCCCTCTTCCCCTCCTTATTTACAAAGCTTTGTTTCCATTTTATCCTTCTTTTCTCATTTTATCTTTTCCCTTCCTTCCTTTTCCCCCTCCTCCCTTCCTAGTTCCTCTTTCCTTTTGAATAATTTCCTCCCATTTCACCATATCTCCTATACAATTTAGTTCTTATTTACACTTTCAGTTTCTCACATCAGTGAGACAACATGATATTTACACATGTGTGTCCAATTTAGTTCACTTAAAGAGTATGGTCTCAGCTGGGGATATAACTCAACGGCACAGCGCTTGCCTGGCAAGTGCAAGGTCCTGAGTTCAATTCCCGGTACAAAAAAAAAGTATGATCTCAAGGTCCATCCATTTAGCAGTAAAAGTCTCAAGTTTATCCTTCTTTATGGCAGAGTAGTACTCCATTATATAAAAAAAACACATCTTTTTTTATCTATTCATTTGTTGATGGGCATTTGGGTTGTTTCCAAGATTTAGCTATTATAAACTGTGCCACTATAAACGTGGATGTGCATATATCGCTGTGGTAGGATGCTTTTAATTCTTTTGGGAAAATACCAAGGAGGGGAATAACTGGGTCAAACGGGACCTGTAGTCCTAGTTTTTTGAGGAATCGCCACACTGATTTCCACAGTGGTAGCACCAGTCTACACTCCCACCAACAGTGGAGAAGGGTTCCTTTTTCCCCACAGCCCCTCCAGCATTTGTTGTTGGTTGATTTTTTGACAATAGCCATTCTATCTGGAGTGAGATGGAATCTCAGCATTGTTATAATTTGCACCTCTTGAATGACCAATGATGTTGAACATTTTTTCATATATTTATTTGTCATTTGTACTTCTTCATCTGAGAAGTGTGTTTTCATCTCAGATGTCCATTTTTGGATTGGGTCTTTAAATTTAGGAGATCTGATTGTTTTTCAGTTCTTTATATGTTCTAGATATTAGTCCTTTGTCTGAGAAGCAACTGGCTGAATTTTTTTCCCACTCTGTGCATTGTCTTTTCACTCTGATGGTGATTTCTTTTGCTGTGCAAAAGCTTTTTAATAAAATGAGATCCCAGTTGTTGATTCTTTGTAGTATTTCCTGTGTGATCTGGGTTCTGTTTATGAAGTCTCTGCCTACACCCATGTCTTCAAGAGTTCTACCTATTTTCTCTTCCAGCAGATTTAGTGTTTCTGTTTTAATATTTAGACGTTTGATCCATTTTGATTTTAGTTTAGTGCACAGTGATAGGCATGGGTCTAGTTTTAGTCTTCAGCATATGCAAAGCCAGTTTTTCCAGCACCATTTATTAAAGAGGCTTTCTTCCAGTGAATATATTTGGCTCTTTTGTCAAAGATAAGGTAACTGAGTGTGTTTGGAGTTATTTCTGCATCTTCTAATCTGTTTCATTGATCCTCTGGTCTGTTGTAATGGGGGACCATAATATCCCATTGTCACAAATAGATAGATCATCCAGACAAAAAAATCAGCAAAGGAATATCAGAACTGAACAAAAATCTGTGAACAAATGGACTTAGTAGATGTTTACAGAGTGTTCCACCCCACGACATCAAAATACACATTCTTCTCAGTTGCACATGGGATGTTCTCTAAAATAGACCACATATTAGCCCATAGAACATGCTTAAGCAAATGCAAAGGGATTGAAATTATACCATGCATATTATCAGACCATAGCACAATGAAATTGGAAATCAATGGCAAAAGAAACCACAAGAACTCAATAAACACATGGAAATTAAATAACACCTTCCTGAAAAACCAATGGGTCACAGATGAAATTAAAGAAAAATTAAACAATATCTACAATTAAATGAAAATGCCAATAAAACATACTAGAATTTATGGGATGCAATGAAAGCAGTCCTAAGAGGGAAATTTATAGCGGTGAATTCTCACATCAGGAAAACAGAATGAGCTCAAATAAACAACCTAATGTTGCACCTCAAGTTTCTAGAAAAAGAAGAGCAAGTGAAGTCCAAAGCTCATACAAGGTTATTAAGGTCAGAGAAGAAATTAGTGCAATTGAGACTAAGAAAATAATACAAAGAATCAATTAATCAAAGAGTTGGTTCTTTGAAAGATTAAATAAAATTGACAAGCACTTAGCCAACCTTATCAAAAAAGGAAAGAAAAGATTCAAATCCATGCAATTAGGAATGAAAAGAGAGAAATCACAATGGATCCTGCATAAATCCAGATCATCAATGCCTACTTAGAGACTCTTTACTCTAATAGGATGGAAAACACAGAAGAAATGGACAGATTCCTAGATATGTACGAAGAAGAAATTCTAAATAACTAAATATCAGTTATCAAAACTGAAAATGTAATTCAAAGCTTACCAACAAAGAAAAGCCTGTGCCCTGATGGATTCACTGCTGAATTCTACAAGAAATTTAGAGAAGATCTAATGCCATTACTCCTCAAACTCTTTAATGAAATTGAAAGGGAAACAATACTCCCTAACTCATTCCTGGAGGCAAGTATTACCCTAATACCAAAACCAGAGAAAGACCCAACCAAAAAAGAGAATTACAGGCCAATCTCCCTAATGAACATAGATGTAAAAATCTTCAATAAGATACTGGCAAACACAATGCAGCAAATCATCAAGAAGATTATACACCATGACCAAATTGGACTCATTCCAGGAATGCAGGGATGGTTCAACATATGTAAATCAATAAATGCAGTACATTGTATCAACAGAGTCAAAGACAAAAATCACACCATCACCTCAATAGATGCAGAAAAAGCTTTTGACAAAGTCCAGCACACATTCATGACAAAAACCCTACAGAAAATTGGAGTAGATGGTCTTTATCTCAATCTGATAGAAGCCATCTATGACAAACCAACAGCAACATTATACTAAATGGACAAAAACTGAAAGCTTTCACTCTAAAATCAGGAACAAGACAAGGATGTCCACTATCACCACTCCTATTCAATATAGTTCTGGAAACATTAGCCAGAGCAATTAGACAAGAGAGAGAAATAAAGGGAATAAGAAGAGGAAAGAGGGGCCAGGGATATAGCTCAGAGGCATGGCGCCTGCCTGGCAAGCACAAGGTCCTGAGTTCGATTCCTTGTCCCCCCAAAAAAAACCTCAGGAAGAATAGGAAAGAAAGAAGTTAAATTATCATTATTTGCAGATAACACGATACTCTAAATAGAAGACCCCAAAAACTCCACCAAAAGACTTCCAGATTTAATAACCAAATTCAGTCACGTAGCTGGATACAAAGTCAACACTCAAATATCAGTAGCCTTCCTATACACGAATAACAAATTCACTGAAGGAGAAATTAGGGAAACAACACCTTTCACAATAGCATCAAAAAAAATGAAATACTTAGGAGTCAATCTAACAAAGGAAGTAAAATATCTTTACATTGAAAAGTACAGTACTCTGAAAAAGGAGATCGAAGAGGATATTGGAAGATGGGAAGATATCTGTTGCTCTTGGGTAGGAAGAACCAACATATTGAAAATGGCCATACTCCCAAAACTGTTATACAGATTTAAGGCAATCCCAATCAAAATGCCATTAACATACCTCACAGATCTAGAGAAAACAATCCTAAGACTCATTTGGAACCAAAAGAGACCTAGAAGAGCAAAAGCAATTCTGGGCAACAAATGCAAGGCAGGGAGTGTCACAATCCCTGACTTGAAGTTATATTACAGAGCTACTGTGATACTAGATATTTTTGTATTATAAAAATTGAGGCCTGAAGTATCTGAATTGGCCATGGAGTATTTAATTTTTAATTTCACTCCTATTTACATTCTGGGAATGCACAGAATGCAATTGCTTCAAATGCACAAATCTGCTTATTACCTCACTTATAGATTTGAAGTAAACTGCGGTTTGTATGTATCTAGATTCACCATATATTGTTTAGCTGTTGCCCTCTCTCCTAGTAGAAAAGGAGTAGGGAAGATGTAAGGGTCCTTAAATTGGTGAAGGGGCAACAACAGTTGATTTGAAACAAAGAGGACAGATCTGATATTTAAAGAATGTTTCCAGTGTTCAAGATCCCCGGGGAGAGGCAAATATATTTAAGACATATTCCTCTTCTTAAGGAGTATTTATGTGATAGGTAATATGCAAGCATGTATCAGAGTGCTTAGCTAAGGCAGCACAAGACCCAGATGACTGGCAATAGCAGGGAACACAGAGGGGAAACGGACTTTACACTGGTGAGGTCTGGAAATGAACTTGCTGTTAAAGATGCAAAATATACATTAAATCTAAGTTGGAAAATATAAGTCACGGTCTTGGTTAAAAGAATATTTCATAGTAAACTATTCTAGATTATATTTCATGTATTTTAAATTGACAAATACGACTCTTTGCTGGCCCAAGTGCAATGGTGTTTAAAACTAATTAATCACGACTAGTTGCAGATTGCTTTGCTCCTTCACTCCCACCGCTTCTCTTGAGTAGTCTTAAAAAACAAGTCCCTACAACTGCTGCTCACATCTTTTTGACATCTAGATGTTATTTGAAAAATGTCTTTATTGAAAGATTTTATTTAGTATTTAAAATCCTTTTATATTGATTGATTTCTGATCTTTGCAGGTACTGAATTTGTCTGGATTCCTTAGGGCTGTGTGTGTAACATCATGAGGGAATTATAAGTGCTTTCCATATAAAAACCCTTAAAGCCATTTGAAGTAGAATTTCAAGAATATTTAGAATAGAAAACACCTTTACCTCTACCCTACCTTTAATGTCATTCTTGACTTTGCATATAAATTCATGGTTTCCCCAAATTGGGTTGGATGCTATTATGGAATACCTAAGATAAAATGGTGAGAAGATAATCTTAGAGGTAAGTAGAGGTATAAGTTTTCAAAGTTATGAAAAAGAATATACATAGCAGAAAATTATAGTTTAGTTTGTAGGAGAGAGGAAAACATTTGAGAATTATTCCAGTGAGGGGCAGATGTAAAATTGCTAACTGCAGTTTTACGTTTATCTTTTTAAAATTCAAATTAAATGAATATTAGATTGAATTGTTTTGGCCAAGAAAAATGGCAATTTCATGGTTGAACTTAACAGTAGCTGAATAGACTGGAAATTTAGCAAATTTCAATTTTGAAATTAGCAATTGAAGAACCATTATGGGTACATTCCCAAAACACACTAGCAAATACATTAAAATATCACATGCATGAAAAAAAGTCACCTACATGAATGTCAACATTGTGAAGATTGGACCGATGGCAACCAAATGGGTATATTGTCTATCTGATTTATAATACTTTACTTAAAAATTATAAAATTGAGTAATCTCAAATGGACTATTGGAAAAAAACAGGTGACATGGTGATTTCATTCTCCAAATCTTATTAAAAAATCTTTTGGGCTGGTGATATAGCTCAGCGGCATAAGTGCCTGCCTGGCAAGTGTGAGGTCCTGAGTTTGACTCCTGGTACCTGCATATTAAAAAAAAAAACATTTCAATCCAGCTTGTTTAAAGTTCTGCATTTGGCAAGAATGTTTGTTATTTTTTTATGTGGATACTGGGAGTCAAATTCAGGACCTCGCGCTTGCCAGCAGGCGCTTGTGCCACTGAGCAATGTCACCGGCCCTTTTTTTTTTTCCCTTTATGTGGGTACCGGGAGTCGAACTCAGGACCTCATGCTTGCCAGGCTGGTGCTTGTGCCACTGAGCCATATCACTGGCCCTGAAATATTATTAAAAAATAAATTAAACAGAACTCAAGGTGACATTATTTTACACTGAGATATTATACAACATTTTTTTTAGCTCATGGAAATGGCGGTGGGAAGGATTAATTTTATATTTCAGTCAAACATGTCTAAATTATAAATAGTAGAAACTGTAGTTTCCAGATCACTTGAAATCTTTTATTCAGCTAAGTAGTAGAACACATTGTATCCCTTTTAGAAGGACTCAGGTTAAGCAGAACTCGGAAGTAGGCAGAGATTATTTTCCATTTACTTCTGGACTCTCCCTTTTATGCTGTTTAGTGTCCACTTCTGTCAAAACCTCCTTTTAGAAAAGGACCAGATAAACTGATTCACAGCAGAATACAATGTCTGGGGTTTACTCTGTGACATTTTGGGAAAGGATGGTGAGAGAAGCAGATGGTCATGTGAAGCTGAACGTACCGTGGCTGCTTGGTATAAGAAAAAGAAGGAAGGTGGGGTAGGGAGTGGAGTTTGAGGACCACTGTGAGATTATGCACGTAGGGCGGTGCAGGCTGACTAGCCACCCTGTGATAAGCACTAATAATGACAGCTGTCATAACAACGAAGAAGGGGGATTTAGTGCATGGTACCACATATAAGAACAATAAATGAGTGGTACATCCCAGGGTAGCAGGTTCTAGTTCAATGGGATAAAACAGAACAACCAAAAACAACCTCAATTTGAATTTTCCAAAATTGAAACAGGCCAACCCAAAAGAGGATTTTCTAATTTTTGGAGTGATTGTATATAATTCAGATCTGTTACTCCCAAATCTAATCATACATTGGAAAACCTCGGTGAGAGGCCTGCAAAAAATACCTTAGGAGTTGTGGGTAGGACTCAGAATCTGTGTAGTGGTTTTTCTTTTCTTTTTTGTAGGGAGAGTGGATACTGGTGATGGAACCTAGGCCCCCACAAATGCTAAGCAAGTGCTCTACCACTGAGCTGCATCCCCTGCCCCAGAATCTGTTTTTTATCGTACCTACATTTATTCTGATGCAGCTGGTTCGTGAACCAGCATCTGGAAATCAGCGATATTATGAAGGGTATTCAGGCCTCCAGTGGAAGATCAGGGAAAGATTCTATTTCAATTTATTAAATACATTTTTAGAATTTTTTTTTAGAACAAATGATTCCTGTTTCCCCTTCCCCACCTTAAATGTTTTACTGGGAACATTTTCGAACACAGAAAAGATGAAAGAATTTTATGAGTACATGGGTACTCATCACCTAGATTCTCTTTTTAAATAATACTTTAGTTTTATCACATGTCTATCAAAATAAAATTAATATACAATGAAATATACAAACTTCAGTATGCCATTCTATGGATTTTGACAACTGAATGCATCTGTGTAACCCATTTCAAAATATAAAATATTGTCTCAGAAAATTTCTCTCATACCCCAGCCCAGGCATCTCCAGCCCAAATCCCTCCCCTACACTCAGCCCCATAGAACTACTGTTTGCCACTGTTGCATCTTTGAAATCTCCATGCAAGTGGACTCGTTCAGCATGTCTTTTTTTTTTTTTTTTTGAGACAGGATCTCGCTATGTAGTTCAGGCTGGCCTTGAACTCATGGTGATCCTCTTGCCTCAGCCTCTTCAGTGTTGGGATTACAGGCATGCGCCCCCATACCCGGCAGCTTGTGTCTCTTATTTAACTTTCTATTAGTATATGTTTGCAATACATAGAGACTGCATTCAGTTTGGGGGGTTCGATACACATACATATCACATCTTGATTATTTTACTCCCTTTTACCCCCAGGCCTCCCCTCTCCTGCCTTCTCCAGATCCCCTTTCTGTCTGTGCAGAGTCTACCTACAGATGTTTCCTAATACATCTCTTTTATTTTGCTCTTTACTTATATTTTGGGTCTCTCATGTTAGAGAAACCATGCAATGTTTAACCTTCTGTGTCTGACTTACTCACTTGGTATTATGGTCTCAAGATCCATCCATTTTCTTACAAATGACTCAAATTTATCCTTCTTTATGGCTGAATGATACGCCATTGTGTATATATGCCACATTTTCTTTATTTGTTTATCCGTTGATGAGCATATAGGCTGTTTCCATGATTCAACTATTGTGAGTGGTGCTGCTGGAGATCTAGGTATGCATGTAATACCTGTATCCGTGATATGCTGACTTTAGCTGTTTTGGGAAGATACCCAGAAGAGTTAGAGCTGGGTCAAAAAGAATTTCTAGTTTTAGTGTTTAGGGGAATCTCCATACACCATAGTGGTTGTACTATTTTACATTCTCACCAACAATTAGAAAGGTTCCTTTGCCCCCAAAACCTTACAAGAATTTTTTTTTTTTTTTTTTGTGGGTACCGGGGGGTCGACCTCAGGACCTCGCGCGCCAGCAGGCGCCCGTGCCGCTGAGCGATATCACCGGCCCCTTTTTCGTATGTGGGATCCGGGAGTCGAACTCGGGCCCTCGCGCTTGCCAGGCAGGCGCTTATGCCACTGAGCCATCTCACCAGCCCAAATTTGTTGTTTTTTGAATCTTTGCTAATAGCCATTCTTACTGGAGTAATGTGAAATCTCAGTATTGTTTTGATTTGCATGTTTCTAATGGCCAAAGATGCTGAACATTTTCATGTATTTAGTGGCCATTAGTACTTCTTCTGAGAAGTGTCTATGCATTTTGACTGCCCATTTTTGATTGAGCCTTTTATTTATGAGGGGCCTAATATTTTAATTCTTTATATATTCTAGATATTAGTCTTCTGAGAAATAGCTAGCAAATATTTTCCCCATTCTGTAGTTTGTCTCTTCAGTCTATTTATTGTTTCTTTTTCTGTGCAGAAGACTTTTAATTTAATATAATCTCTTGTTGATTCTTGATCCTGTTTCTTGTGCAATCAGGGTTCTTTTCAGGAACTCCTTGCCTATGCATACATCTTTAAATTTTTACCAATTTTCTCTTCCAGCAGTTTCAGGGTTTCTGTTTTTATATATAGGTCTTGATCCATTCTGATTTGATTTTAGTGCGTGGTGAGAGATGTGGGTCAAGATTCATTTCTGCATGTGGATAACCAGTTTTTCCAGCACTGTTTTTCAAACAGGCTATCTTTTCTCCAGCATATGTTATTGGCCCCTCTGGTGAAAATCAGATGCACCACAGCGTGTGTCTCTTGTTGAAGATTCTCTTACTCAAAATTCCACTGAGATCCTTCCATACTGTTTTATGTGCATTTTATTTTATTGCTGAGAAATAACTTTATTTTCATGTATCTACAATGTACCAGACAAAGCATAGACACTGAGCTTGTGATAGTGAGAAAAGCAGCCCTGGATGAGACCCACAATTTCGAGACGGGAGTTATCGTTAAAATTAGACACACAGCTCTCTTGCCAAGATGGCCTAACTTTAGGTATCCTATGAACCCGATAGCACCCTTGTACTCATGCAATTCAAACTGGCCAGATTTTAATGCAGTAGATTTCCTCATCTCCTCCTCTTGCAGTTGTAGAAGGGACTAAACAGCCAATAAAATAAATTAGCTTGTCTGTGAATAATTATTGCGTATGTGTGTGTTTGCAGTCCTGGGGATTGAAGGCAGGGCCTTTGCACTGAGCTCTACCCCGAGCCTTTTTTCTTTTTATTTTGAGACAGAGTCTCTTAAATTGCCTAGGCTGGTTTTTAACTTCTGATCCTCCAGCCTCAGCCTCCCAAGTATCTAGGATTATAGGTGTGCACCACCTCTGTGTGTGTGTGTGTGTGTGTCTTTGGTTTTCTTTGAGACAAGGTCTTTCTATGTAGTTCAAGCTGGCCTTGAATTCACTATGTAGCCTAGGCTGACCTCAAAGTCATAGCAGTCCTCCTGCCTCAGCTTCCCAAGTGCTGGAATTATAGGCATGTGTCACCATACCCAGCTGATTGTGTGTTTTAATGGACAACTTCACTGTGCTCAAAGAAAAGCTGAAGCCTATAAATGTAATACTTCTCTATGGAGAACAAGGACTAGATAGTACTCGACAAAAGTTTCTCTTAGCAAAGGTGGGTAGAATTGGGGTAATTATTGGGGACTTCCTCAACTTCATTAGTTTTTGTTTTTTTGAGTCAGGGTCTTGCTGAGTTGCCCAAGCTGGCCTTGAACTTGTGATCCTCCTGCTTCAGTCTTAGGAGTACTGGGATTGCAGGTTTGCATGACCGTGTCCAGTGAGGGTTTCCTAAATTAAAAAAAAAATTCTAAATGACTTTAGAAACTTAGAAACGAATGACCCCAATGAACATTCTAATTTCAAGGACCTGTGCATTAAGTTTTGTCGATGAGAGGTTGTAGATTATGAAAATACTACTAGATTGAAAAAGGAGATGATACAGGGCTGTGAATTTAGGTTTTGTACGGATGTTGTTAAAGCAGTGGTGATCAGGATCTGTGCACGAGTGCTGTCCTTGGCAGTGTGAGGCAGGACGTGCCTTTCTCAGCCCCGTTCATGTGAGACATCGTCGGCACAGGGACCCTGGAGCCACGCAGTGATTAGGGTAGATAAAGATGTGCATTGAGACCGGGGGGTGAGATTGGTGAATAAGTGGCAAGATCAGCGGCTGGAAAATTGAAAGGGTTGAACTGAAGTTCAAGGTATCTATCATGTTGGAGATCTGTGAGGGAAATACAATTGATCCTTATTATTGTGGATTCTATATTGGTGATCTTGCCTATTTGCAAAAGCTTTTTTTTTGTAATCCCAAACTGAATACTCAGGGTGCCTTATAGTCATTCGTGGGTGTGTGTAGAGGGGACAAACGTTGGAGTCATCCTACAGGCATACTCCTAGCTCAGGTCGAACAGCGTGACACTGCTTCCTTGTTTTAAATTTCATACTGTGAACAAGTTTGTTTGTTTGTTTGAATAATATCTTGTGTGTTTAATGGCATGTGTTCTATACTTTATATTTTTTGTTAGTGGCTTTGCTGTTTAAAATGCTCCCCAAGCAGAGTGTTTAAATGCTGTCGAGTGTTGCTAAGCACAAAAGCTGTGACATGCCTTATGGCTAAAACAGGTGTGTTTGATGGGACTCATTCCGGCGTGAGTTCTAGTGCTGCTATCTGAGTTCAAAGTTAACAAACCAACAATACTATAATAAGTAAGATGTCTGTAAACAGAAACATAAAACAAGGTTATCGATCAGTTGGTGAGAATGTGACCAGCGACTCCCAGGAATCTAACTCTATTTTTCTTAGGAGCAATGGTTCATTGCTAATTCAGTATTTTTAGTGGCTTTGTAGAACATAACTACCAAGAATAATGAGAAGAGACTAAAAAATTGGATGGGTCAAAGAAATCGACTGGACATTTCTGTGTTTCTCATCTTTTAAGCTCAGATCCTTGGAATTTTCTTATGAGCAATGTAGTTTCAAGAGTACATTGGCAAATCCTTGTCTTCAGTGTGGTATTTTTTTTGTGTGTGTGAAATAATTTTGCTGCTTGTATGGAAGCTGGTGAGCTGAACATTCCACTTATTTAAACATTCTGCTAAACTAATAATTTTGGAATTATGTTCTTGGATGTCATAGATATTTGTTGTATGAAAATTTCCTGCATTTTCCTTAAATGTAATCCTAGCAAAAGAATAGTTTGTATACGCTATAATATTGTAGCAGGATTCTCGCACAGAGAGACGGGACACTAAGGCTTATCTTTCCAGGAAGCAACTTTATTTGTGCCAGCACAGGCTCAGTGGCTAATAACCAAAAGGCTGAGCCCTGATCATGGTAGAGTTTTGCCTTTTATACATTTTTTGTGTCTTTGTCTCCTTTAAATGGTAACACACTAATATGCTTGATTGGGTACAATCTATGTCACAGAGCCATACTAGAACAACACATGCATATCTGGGCACTAAGTGTGCCATGTTGTCTTTCTTTGTTCTGAGAAGACCCTCACCACATTCCTTTGAGAGGGGCCCTGCCACATTCCCCCCTTTGATGCTTGGACCCCCTATTTTGGGTCAAATGGCATTATCCTGGTTTAAAGGTTTATATTTCCATAACATCATCATGTGGATGGCTGATTTTCTTTTGACCATTGCTTCAATGAGGCTGAAGATGAATTGTATGACCAGGGGAACTAGGCGGGGCAGGATTAAGCAAACCCCCATAATCAAAAGTATAATACCTGTGAGGGTTTTGAACCCCCAAGAGTTGGAAACCATCCTCTAAACAATCCCCAGGTCCTAACCTTTTCAGATCTGGACTGGCACATGAGCAATCTTTTTCATCCAATCTGTGATCTCCTCTATAACTTTTCCTTCGTCATCCGTAGGCAGCAGGTTAGACTTTGTTCAGGTTAGACTTTCCACCAACTCCTTCCTCAGAAGCAAGCAAGTAATCTAAGGCCAACTGATTTTGATAGATAGTATTATGCATTTTAGCTTGCAGTTTGGCTAGTAAATTAAGAGCTTCAGCAGTTTCACTGGTTATAATTTCCACAACTGCTTGCAGTCTGATTATGCAGTTTAGTATGTAAATAGGGGTACAGTAGCCAAAAGACCCATCCTCTGCCTAGGTGGCTGGGCCATAATGTTGGATTATATGCTCAGGATGCCATTTATCATCTTTCCAATTGCCAATCTGTAGGGCATATCATTTCCTTTGGGGATCTCTGTCCCCATACACCTGGACTCCTCCGATGAGCGGGAGTAGGAAGAAAGATGGGCGGATTGTTCCTAACACGTATGACCCAGGCCAGTTTGGAGGGAGTACAATACAGGCTGTTCTTCCACATGTCCAGTATAGTCTACCTGGGCTCCACCACTTGATGTCTTCCCAAGTTTCTTGAAGATGGGAGAAGTTAGACAAGGGGTGGATATCTGGATCAAGGTGGTCTGGGGACCCCCACCATTGGGTTTTCAGGGCAGTTGAGTTGTAAAATCTTTAGGCTAGGCACGTTAGGCTTCCAACACGGACGGCAAACCTTTTCCCCCAACAGGCAAGGCAGTTTTTCCCAATAATTGAAGTCTTGAGAAGCCAAACCCCAGAGGTAGGGTTGGGGTACCCTGTTTCAATGTAAGGCTCATGGGGATCTAATTTCCTAGCCTCCCATGGCCATTGATCCCCCGTGTTGGTTCTCCCACATGCATAGGAGGAAGAGATCTTTAGGGTTTGGGCTATAGTCTCTACTAGGGCTAGAAACAAGTTTCTGGTTTTGGCAGGGATAGGAGGAGGGAGGGCTGCTGTTTATTTCCTCATAAAAGAAATGAAAGGCCTGATGAGCTGTGGCTGTTTGGTGATGGTAACTCTCTTGAAAGATAGCACAGTCCTTGGGTCTTTGCCCCGCCCATGGATCTGAATGCCAGTTTGGATGCCCCATGGCCTTTTGGAATCTCCTGGGTTAAGGATGGTAAGATTAACAGGGTTCCAGGCCTTTGTTTCACAACCTGATACAGCAGCTCCCTTCTGAAGGAGCTTTTTTTGGTGTTGTGTCTTTTTTTTTTCCCAGGTAGCCTCTGAAACACCGCTCTAGCTGGGACATAAAAACTCAGGTGCACAGGCACATAAACCACTTTTCTTACACATGTACTTGTCTTTGAGTAGGTACTTTTGCTCCCAATTTAGGCCTCTGCATGGTATATCAAGAGTCGTTGGGCCTTCCATGACAAGTGCCTGTGTTTTTCACATGAGAGATGTCTCTGGGCCAATACCTATAACCACACACACACATCAAAAAGTATTGACATTGGTTGTTTTGGGTGAGTAACTTCTGTCCAGCTGACCAAGGCCACCCACCTTCCTGGTAGGATCGGACTTCTAACCAATCTTTATTGGAAGAGTACTGTGGGTTAAAACAAATATATCGACTCCCCTGTTGGCAGATAGAATAGGTTGTTTGTTACGTGTGCAGGACCCTTGGACCTTTGCTTGGCATGAGAAGCGAGTGTGGTAAAGGCCAAGTAACTCTCTGGCTTGACCTGATTATGCGAACACATGGGTAGCATGATGGGGAGCTCAGGTCTACCCGTGGGGCCCCTCGTAAAAACAGCCAATACCAGCAAAACATCCTACCCCCAAGAGAAAAGTGAGGGCTAGCGGGCACCGTTTGTCACATTTCCAGTCAGCTTGGGCAGTCTTGGCAAAGGCTATGGTGAAAATCAGGGCTAGAGACCCAAGTACAGTTAGGAACAAAGGCAGTGCATAACAGATAGGCCAACCACAAAAAGAGATGCAGGAATGGATGCAGTCCATTCCTGTCATTTGGCAGCGTCCTCAGGCTTCTGCCGTGCGTAGACTAGTTAGCCTCTGAAGTGACTAGAGCAGAGCTGTGGTCTCCCGAGGGTGTCTCTGGGATCGAGGTCGACTTCTGGATCATCGGCTGACATGGTGCTAATGCTGATGGGGTGGGGATGCACTCCTAGTTCCGAGATGCTGGCTTCACTCTGCTGTGGTGAATCCAGGGGACTATCTTGGCCACCCTTACCGTCGTGGGGGTGGATAGGACGACAGTGAATGGGTCCCTCCAGAGGGGTTTTAAAGGCTGGACATTTCATTTCTCTACCCACACACCATCCTCTGGCTTAAAAGAGTGAGCATCTGTGTTCATACTCACAGGCAATCGTTCCTTAACCTATTGGTGTAGAGTGGCTAAGGTTGAGCCTAATGCCTGTTATCTGTTGCCTAAGGGTGAGAATTTTACGCTCCTTTACATCCTCTTTTATGCCCTTAATAAGAGATGGGGGCCTCCCATAGAGAACTTCATAAGGAGAAAACCCCATCTGTTTAGTGGATTAGACCTAATCCTCAACAGGGCTGTTGGCAAGAGTTGTCCCAGTGCAGCTGATTTTCCTGACACAGTTTGCTCAGCTGTAGCTTTAGAGTCTGGTTCACGTGTTCCATCTTTTTTTTGTTTTTGTTTTTTTTTGAGCTCTGGGCACAGTATGCTGAATGTAGTTTCTAGGCAATCTTTAGTCCTTTGGACACCGGCTGTACCATCTCTGTGATGAATGGTGGCTTTTGTCTGATCTTATGGTAACAGGGATTCCAAATCGGGGAATGATTTTCCTCAGAATGAATCAGACCACCACAGATGCCTTTTCTGTGTGGGTGGGGAAGGCCTTTACTCAGCCTGAGAAGGTGCACATACAAAGGCTAACAAATACTTGTAGCCATGGGCCCAGGTAAGCTCAGTGAAGTCCACAACCACATTTTCAAATGGCACTCCCCCAACAGTCGGTATCCCAGGAGCAGCCTTGGGTCCTTGACGTGGGTTATTGGGGCACATGTTTCACATTGTTCACATACTACTCGGGCTATGCTGGAGAGCCATGGGACATAGAAATGGTGACCCACGGCCATCTCAAGAGCTGTCCAGCCTACATGGGTGTCCTGGTGAAACTTCTTGATGAAAGCTGAAGCCTCGGTGGTTGTTCAAATATCCACCATCTCTCTGGAAGGTAACTTCCATTCTGGGCCTTAAATCAAATACTTTTATGTTGTAAGTAATTAGGGTCCCATTCTGTCAGTGGACTAGGGAACAGCATGGTGGCCATAGTCATTGATTCTGTTGTTCCTTTGGAGACTGTGAACTTTGCTTCTCAGTCTGCTTTACTGTTTCCCCAAGTGGCCGTAGTGTCTTCCCTTTGATGTCCCCAATAATGCGTGACTGCCACTCTTTTAGGGGCCCATGCAGTGTCAAGGATTTCCTTATGTCTTTTCCTTCTTACTTTATGTGTTTTCCTAGGCCCTTTTCTTTATATAAAGCCACATGTACATGGAGAGTGGTGAAGGCATACTTAGAGTCTGTGTATATATTAACATGTATTCCTGCTGCCAGTTGGAGGGTGCAGGTTAGTGTGATAAGTTCTGTCTTTTGTGCCAAGGTCCACTTTGGCAGAGACTTTGCCCCAGTGATGGAATTTAGGGTTGGCACAGAGTACCCTGCAATGCATTCCCCCTCTTCCACAAAACTGCTAGCATCAGTAAAATACTGAGCGTTGGGGTCCTTGGGGGGCTGGCTCCTTAAGTCCGGTTGGCTGGAGAACACCTCATCCATGACCTCAGTGCAGTCATGATCTGGCTGGCTTGGCCTGACAGGTGAATGCAGGGGTTCTCACATAACATCCCCTGATATCTGGCCATCTGGGTATTAGTTAGCCAGTATTGTCCTTTGTACTCCATTAATGTCAGTACTGAGTGTGGCACTTGTACTATCAATTCTTGTTCCATAGTCAATTTGTCAGCCTCTGCTACCAAGAGGGGTGTAGCCTCAAGTTCTCACAGACAAGGTGGCTGGCCCTGTGTGACAGAATTGAATTGCTTGGAGAAGTATGCTACTGGTTGATGCCATGACCCCAACATCTGGGTTAAAATACTCACTGCAGTGTCAGTATGCTTATGGATGTACAAGAAGAAAGGCTCACTCATGTCTGGAAGCCCCAGACCCGTGTGTTGGTGAGGGCTTCTTTGATTTCTTTAAAGGCTTTTTGTTGTACTTGTTCTCACAGTGGAGGTTCTCATTCCATCCCTTTTGTGGCTTCATAAAAGAGTTTCACCAAGAAACTCTGAAGTTAGGTATCCAGATTCTACAGAAACCTGTGGCCTTGAGGAACTCTTGGACCTAGCACAGGGTTGTTGGAACTGGGATTGTGCAAACTGCTTGCTTTCTCTCAGATCTAGATGAGTTAGGACCTCTCTCATGAGGGACTTAGGTAACATCCCTTCTGTCTGGAAGAAATCTTTTTATTCTGTGCATCAGGTTGTGCCCCTAACTGTTGTAATTTTTTATTTTCTCTCTCTTGGTCTTAGATTGTTACAATTCTAAACTGGACTGGCTGTCAACAGATTTTCAAGTAACCTTGAATTAGTACTCTTATCATCAACAGAAAGCAGAGAGAAGAACAAGTTAACCCTATAATTATAGTTTAAGAATTTACAATCCATAAGAAATGTTTTAAGTGTATTAGTTAAACAAAAACACCAACTTAAATTGGAAGCCAAAAGTAAATTTATAAATTAACTAAGATTTGTAACCCAATTTTTTCTTACGCAGGGGAACTTCTCTTGGGGGAAAGAGGGGTTGAGCCCCCCTCTTTAGTCTTTGGGGAAACAGAAGATTCTGAATATCTCTTTGAGACATTTTTAATTTTCTCTTGAATCAAGGATAAAGTTGGTCATTTTCCCCTTGTGCAGCTGCAGCCACCATGCCAGGGACTGGATCCTCCTCAGCTGGCATGGGCTACTGTTGAGGCGGAGCTGCCAGTTGGGGTGTTGAGTATTACAGGCTGGGGGCAATGACTCCAGAGGATCACATGTGGAGGGGACTGGAGGTGAATCCTTTTGTTTCTTATTAAGCCTCTGAGTTTTTAGGGGAAAGAGGACAATTGGTCCTTGTCACTAACACAGGGCATAATTTATTTCCTCCCGAGACTTAAATTTTATCATTAATAAATTCAATTAACAGTTGATTTACCTAGTCTTCATCCAGTCCAAAGTTTGGCTGGAAGATAGATGGGGTGAGGATGAGTATTTGTGGCCAAATGAAACAACAGTATTTTATCATCTGAGCTTTCTTTTTGTTTTTTGTCTGTGGATTGTTATCCTAAGTCCTTAACATCAGTCCAAGGGGATTATCAGGGGGTATTTTGTTCCCCAAGTCCCTTGATTCTCTAACTATCCGGACTGGGAGGCATATTTATGTCCCATTCTGTTTGTCTCAACCGAGGCTCAATCTCCGGCATATGCTAAGATATTTTGCCTTCAGTTTCTTTTGATTTGACCTGAAATTGTCTCAACCTCACCTGAGGTCACTAGTCTCACCTGAGACGATTTTGGGACAGGGACAGAATAACCTGACCACCAAAGCAATAGTCAGTCACCCCTGTGACTTTTCTTGCCTTGGTTTGTGTATGAAGTTGCTTGGTCATCACAGTCCTCTTTGCCTCCCATTTGTCCCTTTGGCCAGGTTGGAAACTTTTTACCATCCATCTCATTCATATGCAGTCACACAACTGCTCTGACCCACTGCCCAGCCCCCAGTGCCTTAGAGTTGCAGTTTTGTTCCTTGTGGAACTATTTGGGCAACTCTACTCTGGGAGGTGATTAGGCTCCCTTCTACCTCTTAGGAGCAGGTCTATCAAAACAAGCCTGGGTTCTTACCAGTCTGATGGGTGGTACTCCCTGAACTGGTTACTGGGCCGCACTGATTCCATTGTGCATCCAGGGTCCTTGCTCCAGCATGCAGGGTATGTTGGGGGGGGTCCTCACCCAGGCATGTAGCCTCCCCTATGGATCAAACAGTCCATTGGCACCAGGTGAGGCTGCTTCTCCTGGTGCTGCGAGGTTCACACCCTGGTGACAAAGGAGGTGGGCACGTACTGTCTCTGAATCCTGGATGAGCCCCCAAGAAATGTAGTAGGATTCTCATAGAGAATGGGACACCGAGGCTTATCTTTCCAGGAAGCAACTTTATTTGTGCCAGCACGGGCTCAGTGGGCTAATAACCAACAGGCTGAGCCCTGATCATGGTGGGGTTTTGCCTTTTATACAATTTTTGTGTCTTTGTCTCCCTTAAATGGTAGCACCGTAACCTACTACAGCCTGATTGGGTACAGTCTATGTCACAGAGCTGTACTAGAACTACACATGCATAACTAGGAACTAAGTGTGCCATGTTGCTTTCTTTGTTCTGAGAAGACCCTCACCACATTCTTTTGGGAGGGGCCCTGCCACAATACCACCTTTTAATTTTGATTTTAAATAGAAATGTTTGTTTTCATACATTTAAGATTACTCTTTGTCCAGAGCCTGATTCTTGGAGATGAAATTAGAACCAGGTATGCAGTTTATGAGGTGGGGGTTTTAAAGAATTTAAAAATGATCCAGAAAGCATATTTGAATAAATGTAGTACTTAGAGGAGAACTGGATATCAAGTGGGGAATGAAGTGGTAGTTGAGGAATCAGAGAGATAAATAAACAAGGGACACCAGATCTGGTTATGGGCTGGGACAGACATGAGGCCTGAAAGGTGAAATTGAGGCCAGCAGAGATCCAGGAGCCAAGTATGGATGAAGTTCAGGGTAAAGCTCAACACTGAATTTTACATTTTCACTGCAAGCTTCCTCTTCTTGAGCTTTGAGACCTAAAAGTAATAGGGGAGAGCTGGATGTTACTAGATATTCTAATCATATTTACATCAATAATCAAGCATTTTATCATGCATCTGTTGTATATGGAATACAAAATACTGTATATTTAATCCCTAATCTGAAAATCTGAAATCTGAAATGCCACAGAATCTTAAACTTTTTGCGTATCAATCTGATGCCATGGGTGGAAAATCTACACCTGACCTCATAAGGCAGGATGCAGTCAAAATGCAGGTGTAGTAAAAATACTGTATAAAGGTCACTTTCAGTCTATGTGTATGAGGTATGCATATCTCACTATGCATACGAAAATATTCCAAAATCTGAGAAAGGCCAAAAATACATGTGGTCCCATGCATTTGTACATGTCTGTACAGATAGTACAGACCTCATTTTGAAGAATCTGAGAAGGAAAAAACAGTACACATAAGGAATCGCACATATTACACTGATGATTATAACATCTAAAATTCAACATGTAAGGACTGGGAAAAGGAAGTAGCAAAGTGGGAAGGATTCATGAACTCATTTTGCTTAATGTGGAGCTAGCCCCACAAATGTTTCTCATATTTACAAAAAACGAAAGGTAGAGAATGTGAGATTAAAACATCTCATAGGTGGTTTAAAAATACCTTTATGATTTTTTTTTTTTTGTTTTTTTTTTGTGGGTACCGGGGGGGTCAACCTCAGGACCTCGCGTGCCAGCAGGCGCCCGTGCCGCTGAGCGATATCACCGGCCCCTTTTTCGTATGTGGGTTCCGGGAGTCGAACTTGGGCCCTCGCGCTTGCCGGGCAGGCGCTTAAGCCGCTGAGCCATCTCACCGGCCCATACCTTTATGATTTAATACTAGGCCTGTAAAGAAAGATCACTGATGCCTTGTAAAGAGATCATGCAAAAGATGAATCTCCCAATTCAGGAGTGCTTGCTGAACGTGCATTTGTCCAGCCCTGTGTAAGGGGGTAGAGGTAACATTAATAAAAGGACAAGAGTAGGTTTCTCCTTAACATCTACAGCCAAGTCAGAGAGACACAATTCTGAGGACACATCAAACACAATCTAAGATGCCAAGATGAGGGTTACAATTTATTTTTATGGTTTTAAATTATGTAAGTGATGTTACTTTAGACTTTTACTTAGCTTTCTTCCTCTAGTGTGATATTTCTTTTTCCTTGGTCTTAAATATTTTTTTAGCACTTTGACTCTGCTACATCCAGGTGTTTTGTTTTTGTTTTTCTATTTTCCTTTTTGAAGAAAATCCTAGTTTGGGTTCTCTGGGATTCTTGGGTCTGTGGTTTGTTGTTTCTCATTAATTTTGGAAAATTTTTGATCATTATTTCTAAATATTTCCATTTCTCTCCTTTCCTTCTTGAATTTCAGTTACACATATGTTAGGTGATTTGATGTTGTCCTACAGCTCTGATTTTCTTAATTTCAAATTTCTGATTTTCTTTTGTAATTTAGTTTGAAACTTTGCATCTTAAAAATCGTTACTTTTGTTGTTGTTTTGGTGTGTGAAAGTGGTGCTAGGGACCAGACCCAGGGTTTGTGCCTGCTAGGCAAGAGCTCTGCCACTGGGCTAACCTCTAGCCCCGGAACTTCTATTGACCTACATTAGATTCATTGTGTCCTATCTGGTAAGGAGCCATCAAAGAAATCCTCCTTTTAACATAATTTTCTTTTTGTTTTTGAATTTCTAACGTTTCCGTTTGATTAATATTCTCTCTCTCTCTCCCTCCCCACCTCTCCTTCCACCCTTATTTCCATCCGTGCTTAAATTTCCCTTGTGCTTCTGTGTGTCGTTCATCTTTTCACTCAGTCCTTTAACATAGTAATCAGGATTAAAATCCCTGTTTGATCCAACATTTAAGCCATCTCTGCGTTCATTCCTGAAGGTTAGTTTATGATTTGACAATGGCTTATTTTATCTTTCTTTCTCGTGTGTCTTATACTACATGTTTATTGACTGCTAGACATAGAAGCACTGATGAGATGGAGTTGAACAGTACTTCTGCTGAGTGACGAGCATGCTGCTGCTGCTTTCTGGGCATTTCTTCGGAGGCTGAATCAATTTAGTCAGGCGCGGAGCTTGATTCCAGGCTCCAGATTCTCCTGGATGTGGTTTGTCTCCTTGCGCTTGGAGTAGGCCTGGAGTAGTGGACACTTTTCTCCATGCTCCCCTTCTAGCCTGCTTGCCCGAGGCACAGAGAGAGCCTCTCCACGTCCCCGCTCTTCCCGGTGGTGCTGTAGTCTTCATGTGTTCATTGGTACTGGGCTTGTGGCAGTGTGGGGCACAGGCTTCTTTCTCATGGTGGTCCTGCCTCGGTCTCAGGCAGGCCCCATGTGGCTGGGCCTTGGGATTAGAGTTTTCTATTTCTTCCCTTCCTCCAGCGGCAGCTAAATTCTGCCTTGCATCTGTGCTGGTCTTTAGTAGAGGAGAATTTCTTAATGCTTGCCTGGCTGTAGCTGACCTGTGCTTGACATCAACGCAGAGTCCTAGAGCCAAGAAAGTTTCCTGCTCTGCAGACAGGGTTTCTGCTTCTGCTCCTTCCCCAGAAGCAGCAGGGCTTTGCCTGGGGCCAAAGGGGTCTGTTGGTCCTGTCTTAGCAGCTGAAGTCTGTCCCTTCCGAAGAGAAGAGGTCTGTGGAAGCGCCTGTCCTCGTCAGCAGCAGATGGCCCCCAGATTTCCCTTCTTTGCCCCTGTCTTTCTCCCAAGTCTGAGAGCCCAGTGGGGGCTCATTGAAACTGACACCAAGTGGAAACATCCCTGTTTCGGGGGTCTCTAGCTGTTTTCAATGGACCCACCAGCCCACAGTTGCCCTTTAAAAATTCTTTAACATTTTGGCTGATTTCTCCTTACCCCCTTGTGTCGGGGACCAGCTCAAAGGCTGGACAGTTCGCATGCCTACTCTCTCTCTGGAAAGGCTCACATCCCTCTTTGCAATTCAGGTTGCTAGGTTGCATGAAGACTTTGTCTCTCTAATGGGCTCAAGAACAGTGATGACTCTGCAGCAGGTCTGACTTTGTTGTTGTTGTTGGAATGGGAGCAACATTCTCTATGGCATCCACCCCTGTAAATGGAAATGGAACTCCGGGGTTTTTAGGTAATGCGTGTGATAGATACTACGATGCTCGTCGAAACAAAATCCTGGGATTAATTAGAAAGCACTAAAGAAATGGAGAGGAGGAACATAAATGTTCTTTCTCTCTGGTTCCTGTAAGCTAGTTGAAATAATTGGAACAATATCTGTAGTGTTAACCTTGATCTTCCCCTTGTTGTATCTGAATGTCCTAAGGCCATGGCAGTGAACCTACGGCACACATGCCACAGCGGGCACCCAGAACCCTCTCTGTTGGCACACAAGCCAAGTCGCCCCAGCAGCTGAGCATCGGATAATAGTTGTTCTTTCTAAACTAAAACCTCAGTATTCATGTTTAATTGTAGTGCTGGCATATTGTGATAAATAAGCGGGCTTTGGGTTGCCATTGGGCACTCATCTCTAAAAGGTTTGCCATCACTCTCCTAAGGTCTTTGAACTCTAGCTTTTCCTGAAAGAATAATCAAATAGGGATTGAAGTTCAGTGTCTCTCACTGCAAACTGGGCAAAGGCTGTAGAAGCAGGATGAGCAGTGGAGGTGTTGGGAGGCTTCTAACCACATCTGTAATAGCAGCACTGTGTGGAAGAGGCTATGTGAAATCGAGCAACGAACAAGAGAAAAGGAAAGACTTTTTCTTTTTAAAATCCAGCCACTGGACTTTAGGTACAGTTTTGGTGTGTTGAAAGTTTTGTGTAAACTTTCTAAAGTTTCTCTTTTTGTTGCAAGCACTTTTTACTTACATAGTGAAAAACAATAAACTGAAATACGTAAATATGTAAGACCATAATGGAAAAAGTATATTCAAAAATGGGAAGATTTCTGAACTTGTAGAGATAAGTTAATTTTCTATGTTACTTGTGAGATATCTTTTTCTTCTTTAAAGCATTTATTATACATTCAGTATTCTTTTTCTTTTTTTCCTTTGGAACTTGGGATTGAACCTAGGGTCTTCACACTGAGCTATCCCTCCCTTCCTGCCCTTTTTGAGACAGGGTCTCACTAAATTGCCCAGGCTGGGCTTGATTTTTTTTTGTGGGTACCGGGGGTTGACCTCAGGACCTCGCGCGCCAGCAGGCGTCTGGGCCGCTGAGCGATATCACCGGCCCTTTTTCCTTTATGTGGGTTCCGGGAGTCGAACTCAGGACCTCGCACGTGCCAGGCAGGCGCTTATGCCGCTGAGCCATCTCACCGAGGGCTTGAATTTGTGATCCTCCTCCCTAAACCTCCTACTGTGTTGGGATTACAGGTGGGCACCACCATACCAGGCTATGTTCATTTTTTTTTTTTTTTTTTTTTTTTGAGACAGGGTCTTGCTACCCAGTTCAGGCTGCTCTGGAACTCACTATGTAGCCCAGGCTGGCCTTGAACTCACAGCGATCCTCCTACCTCAGCCTCCCAAGTGCTGGGATTACAGGCCTGTGCCACTCCATGCCTGGCTATGTTCAGTATTTTTAAGCAAGTATCCTATTTTATTCCTGAACTAGTTTGGTTGCTAAATAAATATTTCTTCAATTCTAAGATGTACAATTTTTTCACATTTTAATCTCTGAAATTGGAGTGTGTTTAACAGTTGCTCATCTGTCATGGCATAATGGGCACACTTTTTTTTTTCTTTTTCTTGGCAAATACGATAATGGTATGTCTTAAAATCGATGGAATCTTAGATTTGAGGAAATACAGTATTACATAGGTGATTTTACAGATTAACAAACTAATAACATCTGATTTTCTTGTAGAAGTGGGTAGAACTTTCTTGACAAGGAATGATACATGTCTGTGTTTCAGATGTTACATTTATATTTTAAAAATGAACTAAATTGTATTACTTTTCAACTATGATACAAAATGATACTCTACTCCTTTATGTATATTTTTATTTTCCCCTTTGCATTTCATTTTAATCATAATCTTTGCAGAAAGGCAACCACTCTATTTTTGTTTTCTCTATTATTTTCATAGAAACTAGCTGTGGGTACTTGATGTTCTTACAATGGTCATTCAGCATTAGGTGCACATAGAGAAACTGCTCAAGTGACAATTTGACATTGTAGTCTCCCCTTTCTTTAATGGGAGAAGTGTGTCTAGGCGTGACTATTTTAGGGTCATAACCATGTCTATGATGGCAGGAGGCTATAGTAGGAAAAATTCTTTAGTTCCTTATACTTAAAGTTTATTTACGTTTATAGTAAATTATAATTTGTTGTCTTTAACTTAACAAGAATCCAGTTGTCTCGATTATAGTGTCTGGATATCAAAGGATGACTAAGCTTTACTTCCTTTTCTGAAATGAAAGACGGATGAAATAATGATTTAAAGAAAAAGTTTGTTATTCAAAGCCACTAATAGCTTCAATTAATTAAGGGCAGAGAATTGTAGTTATATAAAATACATGTATGACCTTGACATCAAAAAATACACTTGGGTCTTTAATGGATTTGTTAATTGTCTTTGATGTCGGATTATAAATATATCTAGGTGGTAGGTCAGATAATTTGGGGAAGCAAATGTTCTTTCTCACTATCAACATAGAATTCAGAGCTGTTCTTTGAGGAGCTGTCACTTGCATGGGAAAATGGGGCTGTGTAAAGAAAACTGTTTCCTTCTTTAAATGGATTTAAAGCATCTTATTTGATTGGGTAACTTCTCTTAGATACAGGGTCAACCATTTCCCCCTCATGCATACACTTATCTCTCCTTTAAGGCAACAAGTTCTTTGAGCCAGGTATTCTCCCACCCCACTTTTCTTTTCATTAGTGCCTGGGATTAAGCCCAGGGCCTTGTGCAGGCCAGGCAAGTGCTCTACCCCTGGGCTTCGTGCCCAGCCCTCCAGTTATTTTGAATAGACACACGAAGAAGAGGAATAAAATTGTGGTAGAGCAAAATAAATACTTTCAAGGCAGAATTTTGACATGTGTATTGAAACAATTAAAAGAAGTCTTAACTGGCCCTCTCTCAAGCCATTGGGCTCATTCTAGGGTCATTTTTATTTGAGAACACTTTTTTTTCAATATGAGACATGTGTACTGAATCAACAACAATCCAAGTTAATATCCATGATATCTTAGTACGTTGGAATGAGAAGAAAGTTCATAATTAAATATAAAATTAATAATTACATATATACTATATTCATTATATATTCATTATTATAATTAATAATTATATAGTCATAATTAAGTATGAAAAAGTTCATAATTAAATGTAAAAGCTTCTGAAGGAGCAATGTGATTGGGTGTTGAAAGAGGTAAGTGTTTGGTAAAGTTTTGTGTTGTATAGTATAGTTTGGTTTTTGGCATGAATGGAGTGAAGAAATTTGAAAGGACCTCATTAGAAAATTGTGGGGTTTCAGTAAAGCAGGTAAGCTTTGGGTAGGCTTAAGGGGTTGGAGTATAAAGAAATAGGGTAATAAAAATTATGTCGAAGGTTTGTAGTACATAGAGAATCTACCAGAAATTCATGGAAATATTATACCAGAAAATTAACCTTTTCTCCTTATATTTAATAAATGTGAAGTATAAATCTAATTCATAGTGAATGCATGTATATCAACATTTATATCAAAAATAAAAGGGAAACAGGAAAGACCTTGTCCATTAGGTATTTGATATATTTGGAGCGGCCTTTGAGGTTGGTTAATGAATATTTTTAAAAGATTTCAAAAGGATAACACATATCAAAACATGACACCATAAAGGTGGAAATAATTTAAAAGACTAATCACTAAATATTGTGTCATAACTTCAATTTTTCTTGAATGTATAAGAATATATTAAAAATAAATTGTAAAGTTCTATGGCTTTAATGAAGGTTCATTCAGTGTAGTGTGGAAAAAAAAAGCCCTTTTCTGAAATATGGAAACCATCTTGAGTTAAACAAATGCCAGAAAAAATTATAATTGTAAAAATGAGATGTCGACTATCGTTATTACAGTGGCTGTGTTGTTTCCAATAACAATTTGGCGTTTTATTTAGTCTGTAACAATCTACAATTGAAATATAAAATAAAGATTTTTCTTTTATTTCCCTCTGAAGTTCTGTGCCAAGCTAAGCAGAACTGAATGAAACATCTGTGGGTGATTAAAACAAGCTTTCCTATGGGGTTTTGAAGAGAAAGTAAACATGGATTTTATCCATAGTCAACAGCATTTACAAATGTAAAGGAGGAAGCTACTGAGTTTTTGAAGAATGAGCTGCTAGAGAGGAAATAGAAGGATGGAAGGGCAGATGGCGATAATCAGTTCCATACGGCGAAAGGCTTCTATTGAAGGGAAAAAAATGACAGTGAGCTGCTGTGGTTGGGTGATATTTTATTGAAGCAATCTTGTGTCTTGCATCCTCTCTTTGTCTTTCTAGAACAGTCCCATCTCAAGAAGCCAGACAAATGGGACTCACGTTCAGGAGTCCGTGGGTCCTCGGGAGGGGGCTGCGCCTCTGGAAGGGCCCTCCAGGCGTGTGGGACTCCCGCGGGGCGCTCTTGAGTGTCTTCCGCCTCTTAAAGTTCTCAGCCTTCCTGCTTTACTTTACTGAGGGCGGCTGCAGCTTCCTAACTTGTGGGGACTCCGTTGTGTAAGCGCTGCGGAACTCTGATTTGGCGCCAAACTGGACTCAAATTCCCTCATTTACTAGCTGTGTGAACTTGGGGAATTACCTAAACTTTCCATGCCTCACTTTTTTCTCTACAAGATGAGGATAATTGTAATACAGTTGTCCCGATTTATCTGTAGGGGACACATTCTAAGATCCTCCCCAGTGGTTGCCTGAAACCCTATATATGCTATAGTTTTTCCTGTACGTGCATACCTAGGGTAAAGGCGAGTTTATGAATTAGGAGCAGTAGGATATTAACTATAAATGATAAAAAGGAACAGTTATAACAACATCCTATACGAAATGTTATGTTAGTGTGATCTGTGTCTCCTGACAGCTGTAGGGGTTGGTTTGTGTGTGCTGCGTGGGTGTGCTGTGCGGGACAGAGCGGGGTGGTATGAGATTTCATCACACTGCTCAGAGTGCCAATTTAGAACTTAGGTATTGTTTATTTCTGGAATTTTTCATTGATATTTTCGGACAGCAGTTGACCGTGGGTGACTGAAACTACGTGTAAGGGAGGACTTGTGTCCCATTTTATACAACCTACGGGTATATTTGTTGTAAGGATTAAAACGAATTAATCCTTCTAAATGAATTAAAACTAGTCTACCAGAATTCCCCAAAGAGCTGTAAAAATACACATTCCAGGGCCTCATCCCAGACCTCCTGGGACAGAATCTCTATGCTGTCTTGATCACAAGCCATTTATCAATAAATGGTTTTCCATCATTTACTTTCATGATAAGCTTGTCCATGTATTTAGCAATCTACATGTACTCTTGATCTAATATAGCATATCATTTTATAACACACACAAGACAGGCATTTTAAGTGTGAGATTAAAAAAAGAAACACATGCTAAAAGTTGGGACCTCCTTTTCCATATCCCAGTGGGTGAGGACTCAGAGGTCCCTGGTGCGGACTGTGTCCAAGGTGAGCCAAGCAGAAAGGAGATGCTGAATTCCACTAACTCAAATCTCTAGCCAACAACATAAAACCAGAGCTTTGGTAATCAGTTTCATCCATCCCCTGCATATGTGCCAAGGCCAAATGTAAAATCCTGTTTCCAGTTCCCTGTAGTTTGCGTTGCAATAATATTTTTGTTTACTTTTATCCTTTTGTTCTTTGTGCTTTTTAACGTTGCCAACCAACTCACTGTTTGCAGTTGTGACCTTGACGGTGTTCAGAACCCTCTGTTCTTAGCCGCAAATATCTGTAGCTTTCACAAAGATACAGCAACCTCTTTGTGTTTAATTGTTGAAAAGGTCGCCTCACTGCCACCTTATTTCAGTTTTCTTAGTCCTAGGTCCCAACACCCTGCCTCAGTTAAGCCCTCTGGGCTGCAGAGGTGTTATCTTCTTTTGTCTCCTCTCAGAGCCTTTCTCTAGCTTTATAATTATCCAAGGTGGCAACAGCTCTTAAGAACACACTCTGTCGCCTCGAAATCAAGTGGGTTTTAGCTGAAAATTCAGGCAAGGTCTTAAAGACGTTGTTTCTTTCAGTTATGAATAGAACGTGACAGTCCTGGGTTCTGATGATATTTAGACGATGGAGTCCCATTACTCTGGATAATGTGGGATGTTGACATTTTATTCAAACATGTGATTCTTGGCATTGAGTGTGGGCAGAGGAACGATTACTACCTGGAGGAGGAGCAGTGCAGGATGGCGCTACAGAGAAATGACATAAAGCCTTAAATAATAGCAGTAATTATTTTCCACTTGTCATGTCATTTTTACAGTTCACGTGACATCTTAGGGTACTGTCTTCATGATTTGAAGAGGTTGCTGTGGCTCTGAGCAATGTTTAGGGCATATCTCATTATACAGATGCATTAAGGACATGCTAAATTTGATGATATAGTTATTAAAATAAAGTAGTGGGTTTATGGGTCCTTAGGAGCCCTTCTTTTTTTTTTTTTTTTGTGGTACAGGGATTGAACCCAGGGCCATCACACTGAGCTACATCCTCAGACCTTTTTTTTTTTTAAATATGTGGGTACCGGGAGTTGAACTCAGGACCTCGCGCTTGCCAGGCAGGTGCTTATGCTGCTGACCTATCTCACCGGCCCCCTCAGACCTTTTTAAAAATTTTTTGCGACAAGTTCTTGCTAAGATGCCCAGGCTGGGCTCAGACTTGGAATCCTTCTACCTCAGCCTTGCGGGAGAATCACATCTCGTAATCAGAAGAACTTCATCATTGAATTACTTGTAGATGTGCTTGCATTTGGGTTACAGTGAATATTCTTTGACATAGTTAATATGTTGGAGATAGAAAAATAATTTCTACTTACTAATACCAACTTTGTGGTAAATATTTAACAACATCAATGTGGTAGTACACATTGCTATTTATTTAGAGAGATTTAAGAAGAGGGTTTTTACTGAATTTGAATATAATATGTATGTTCCATATACTGATCTTCAATTTATAGATTATTTGAATACAATAAAATATACACATGTTTAGAGAATTCAAATCTTTCAAGGTTCCTGGAGGAACATGGTAAAAATCTAGAATTGACTATGTCTTGTCTGTGCTCCTTAAAATCACACAAGAGAAAACAACAACACACGAAGTCAACAAGGAGGGGGGACCTTTGGTCTGAGTGATGAGGAGAACTCTGGGAAAAACCATTCCAGACAGAGGCAGTGGTAGGCCCTGGGCAAAGGCCCTGGGTAGAAATGAGATTATGTAATGGAGGAACAGAAAGGCCTGTCGGGCTTGATGATAGTGAAGAACAGGAAGAACGTCGGGAGGGAAGGGAGGAGAAGAAGGCATGAGCTTGAACATGTGGGGCTTGTGGGCCAAAGTAAGGAGTTCATATATTCTTACAACAAAGTAGGCAGCACTGCAGCATTGTAGCAGGAGTGTGGCAGGGTGTGATTCCCTCTGTGAAAGATTACTTTGTTACAGGGACAATTGGTGAAATTTGAATAAGGCCTGTGGATTAGGTAATAAAATTATGTTGATGTTAACTTTGTGATTTTGATAACTCTGTTTATGCAAGAGAAAGTTCTTGTTTTGGGGAATACATCTGGAAGCATTTGGGAGTGGGGACCCTGAGCCTCAAATGCTTCATGTGTGTGTGTGTGTGATGGGGGTAGTGGTAAGCAAATGCAGTGTTGTTACTTTTTCTGGAAAATTTGGGGGAAGGTTACACAGGGATTCTTGGTTTTATTTCTTGCATGATTGCAATTTTTCTGTTAAGTCTGAAGTCATTTCATAATGCATAAGTCATTTCATAATAAGAAAGAACCAAAGCTCCTGCTGGCCTGCATGAGGAGTGCAAGTGGGGAAGCAGGGGACCAGCAAGATCACGGTCCTGATCTTGCAGAGCAAGGTCAGTGGCTTGGATGGAGATGGAGGCAATGAAAGTGGAGAAAAGCAATCAAGATTTAGTGCACATCAGATTCAGTGTACATTGCTTCAAGATGTACATTCACTCTTGGACTTGCTGAGAGAATATACGATTGGTGGAGGAAAGGAGTGCAATGGGCCCTAGGGCTCCATGGCTACAGTGATGCTGTTTCCTGGCCCAGAAGCTCTTTGTCTGCTACAAAGAAAGCTAAACTTGAGTCATTCATAGGAAAATGGATGCACCATGAGAACATAATGTTAAAGGAAATAAATCAGATACACAAGCTTGAGTATTGCATGGTTTCTCTTATATGAGAAACCGAAATTATAAATAAAGAGCAAAATAAAAGACAGATCACAGGAAATAGGGAGATAGATCTTTCTCAATGGGAAGGGGATCAAGAGATGGAGGAGAGGGAGGGAAAGAAGGGGAAGGGCATGAAGAAAGGACTTAAGAAGTGTTATGTACATGCACCAACTCCGCACAAGCGCTGTAAACATTATGTACTGCAAACATGTACTAATAAAAAATAAATAAAAAATGTAAATGAAGACATTTGGATCATTTGCAGTTCTGATTGATGAGCTTTTTGCAGAACTTTATTCCTTAATCTGACAAAATGAAGGCTTCGGGTCCCAGCAGGGCCAGTGAATTCTGCAGTTTCATTGGCGGGGTCTCTGTCTTTGAAAGTGCGTCCCACTTGTTACAATAGAGCAAGCACACGCAGGGGGTGCTGAGCTCTCCACACTGTGCTCTGCTGGACAACTCAGAGCAGCATCTCACCGTTGCCAGTGAGTCAAGAGCATGCTGGAAAATTCATTATGTGGAAAAACTTCTAGAAAATAGATATTTAAGCTATGAAAGTAATTAGGGCTTGCTGTAATAAACTCAGACAGTATGGAAGTAAAAAGTACAATTTTTCCTCTCTCCTAGTTCCATGCTCCAGAAATAACCCCCATTAGGAATTGGAATGTTTTTCTTCCAGACATCTGTGCCTATACCCCTATTCCCAACCCTCTCTTCCATACATATATGTAACATAGTTTAACTTTTTTTTTTTAATTTTAAAAATCAGTGATCTCTTGGCCCATAACAAATTTCCTGCAGATACAGCCATGTTAGAACAATATTTATTATTTCAAAGCTTTTTGGCTCAGCAATCGGGTTGTGGCTTAGTTGGATGTTCAGCTTCAACGTGTCTGATGAGGCTGCAATTAAGATGTTGGCGGAGCTGTGGTCTCACCTGAAGGCTTGACTGGGCTGGGACCTGGCTCCAAGCTCACCCCTGTGGTTGTCGGCAGGATTCAGATCTTCCTGAGGCTCTTAAGACCGGAGACCTCAGTCAGTTGCTACCTAGTGGCCAGAGACCTCCTTCAGTTCTTTGTGACACGGATCTCTCCATCCAGCATCTCACAACATGACACGTGGCTCCTGTTCTAGTGAGCGAGCCACCATCTCTTTGTAATTAATCTTAGAAGTGATATCCAAGGACTTGTGCCATATTCCAGGTTTGTCCGGCCCACACTCAGGAGGGGATTGCACAGGGATGTGGATATGGGAATCACAGGGACCGTATGTGGGCCTGCTGCCATGGGGGCCACAATGTGTTTATAATGATGCAACTTGAGTTTTTCACTTAATAATGTGCTTTCACGTTAGTACCTATAGACCTGCCTGGAGTTCTTTTTACTTGTTTTGTGGTATTTCTTTATATAGATATATCATGATTTATTTAACAATTCCCTACCAGTTAAAAGTTAAGTTGTATTTATTACTTGTACTGTGAACACTACACATACTTCTTGGATATTAATGGGATTTTTAGAAATGTATTATTGGACAAACAATTTGAATATTTAAAAATTTGACATCACTAGATTGTCCTTCAAAAAGATTGTTCCAAGTTTGTAATTTATTTCAAGAATATCAGATTGGCCTTTCCCAGCATACTCATCTGTACTAGATATTTACAGTCATTGCCAATCTGTTAAAAGTAGCATTTCAAGCTGGGTGTGGTAGCGTATGCCTGTAATCCTGGTACTCTGATAGGCTAAGCCAGGAGGGTTGCAAGTTTGAGCCCAAACTGAGTAACTTAGTAACTTAGTAAGACCCTATTTCAAAATGAATAAAAAGGTCTGGGAATGTAGCTCAGTACAAAGGAAAAAATGAGAGAAAGTGGCATTTCATTGTTTTAATTTTTGTTTCATTTACTATTCTTGAAATTGAATAAATTTTCATATACTTACTTGCCATTTTTATATCATTTTTCCTAATTTCCTGTTGTTTTTGGATTTCTTCCTTCTCTCTCTTTTTCTTTCTTTCTTTCTTTCTTTCTTTCTTTCTTTCTTTCTTCCTTTCTTTCTTTCTTTTTCTTTCTTTCTTTCTTTTCTTTTCTTTCTTTCTTTCTTTCTTTCTTTCTTTCTTTCTTTCTTTCTTTCTTTCTTTCTTTCTCTCTCTCTCTCTCTCTCTCTCTCTCTTTCTTTCTTTCTTTCTTTCTTTCTTTCTTTCTCTTTCTTCCTTCCTTCCTTTCTTCCTTCCTTCTTTCCGTCCTTCCTTCTTCTCTTTTTTCTTCTTTCTTCTCCTATGCTTGAAACAATTTATGTAACAAGTCTGGCCAGAATCAAGACTCACCCTAACCAACACGTGCAACTTGCAGCCTCTGGCTGGCCCATGCCCTGACTCAGCTTCGTTTCTTCCCAAATCTGTATTGGTTTCCCATTGCTATTGTAACAAATTAGCATAGATTTAGTGGCTAAGCAGTACAAATGTGTTCTCCTACAAAACTGTAAATCAGAAGTCCTAAGATGAAGGCAGCAGGGCTGGATCCTTCTGGAGGCTCTCAGGGAGCCTGTTTCTGTTTCCAGCTCCAAGAGACCACATGCTCCCTTGGCTGGGCCCAGGCCCCTTCCTCCTCTTCACGCTCGGAATAGCACCAACTCTCTCCCTCTCTGTCTTACCCTCCTACCTCCCGCTTCCAGGGAGTCTGTGTTTACAGCTGGGTCTACCCAGATAATCCAGGATAAGATTTCCAGCTCAAGATCACAAATGAGTTTTTTCATATACAATCACTTTTTTTTTTCATGTAAAATCACATATTTGCTGGTTTTGAGGATTACAATTTAGATATATTGTGAGTGTGTAGGAGTGATTGAATCTATACACCATCTGACATATGATCTGGTTGTATTTTCTTCTCCCCACGAATCAACACTAGAACGTAACTCCTAAGAAGGCGTCATTTCCCCTTCCTCTTTCCCTCCCTCCCTCCCTCCCTTCCTCCCTTCCTTCCTCTTTCTTCCTTCCTGGTTTACTGCTAAATCCTCATTCTAAAAAATAGTGCTTAGTGTATTAGGTGTTCAGTTGATGTTTCTCAATGAATAACAGAAAGGATAAATTAATGAACCTACCTGAACTGATACTTTCTGGGGTTAGGTTTTGAGCTATTATATTTATTTTGTGGTTATTAGTATATTTATGTTTTATGTAGTTCCTTGAGCTATTTTGGGTCATTTTTGTTAGCCTAAAAATTAGTCATTTCATGTAGATTTTTGGTTTTATTACAACCAAAGAGCAAAGAAATATTATTTATGTTTATAGTTTCTCATGTTTTTGTGAGTATGGCACCTTTTTCAATCCTTAAGTGTTTGAATTTTCTTATTTTTTTAGTTGTACTAGTTAATGATGATTTAGTTGTTTTTTCTTGGTATTGGGGATTGAACCCAGCAATTGTTGAATTATATCCCCAGACCTTTTTATTTTTTGAAACAGTGTCCCACTAAGTTGTCCAGGCTGTCCTCAAACTTGCAATCCTCCTGCCTCAGTCTCCTGAGTAGGTGGGATTAGAGGCATGGTTCGCTGTGCCCAGATTGTTGGTGTTATAAAATGATAGACTTTGACTTTATTTTCAGAGGCACTCTATTTTTACACAAAATTTCACTCCTACTTTACCGTGACTAATTTTGTTTTTATTTCTATCTTTTAGAGCTGTGTGGTTATTTCTTGTCTTTCAAAAAATTGAGGCAGATTTCTTCGAGTGCTACTTGGACACTCATTTTGATACGTTATTCTCATTGTCATCCAACTCTTTAAAAACTCTTTTTGTTATGACACATTTTAAACATATACAAAGTTGAGAGGTTAGAATAATGAAACCCTAGTTTAGCCCACTAGTTTCAACACATATGTTCTTTGCTGTTTATCCATACTCTACTCCCCCAGCATTCTGGATTATTTTAAAGAAAAGACAGATATATTGCTGTCATTACTCTATTTCATCTCTAACACATTTGAACTCTTAAATAAACATCAGTATTTCTAAATGAAATAGTAAAACAAAATCCCCCCTTATCTCATGAATATCTTTTAATAGTTGATACATTTGACTCATTATTCAAATAAAGCCCATATGTGGCATTGGGTTGATGCATCTTTTTCCATCCTCTCTTCCTCCTTCTCTTTCTGATTTTATTTTTTTCTTGCAAGGGAATGAGACATTTGTTCTATAACATTTCCAGTTATGGACTTGGATGACTCTGTACCCATGGTGTTGTTTAACATGTTCCTCTATCCGTGTATCGCTTGTCCACTGATGGTTACATTCAAGGTTTGACTAGACTCAGGTTTGAGTTTAAGAATTTTGGAAAGAATCTCTCATGGGTAGTGTGGTGTGCTACCTCAGATCAGAAGGCCCACAATGTATGGTTGTTTCTTTCCTTGGAACACTAACATTGATCAGTAGGCTTGAATGTTTCCAGTCTGATCCATCCTGTGTGTGTGTGTGTGTGTGTGTGTGTGTTACTGGGGTTGACCCTAGGGTCTTCACATTGAGCTACATCCCCAGCTCTTTTTTGTATTTTTCATTTTGAGGCAGGATCTCATTAAGTTGCTAAGTTGCTTGGACTGTGCTCAAACCATCCTTCATAATGTTCTCCCTCAGTCTTACCTAATGGTTTTAGCAGTCATCCATAATCACTGTCCAGATATTTTATTTCATTAGGGGTTGTCAAAATGAAGAGTTTAAATTCAATTATTTCTTAATATGAACTATATGTTTACCCTGAAGGAGATTTCATGGAGACGGACAGGATGATTTCTGGAATATTTTTATTTACTATTTTTTTCAGAATGAGTTCATGCTCTAGAAACCTCCAGAACTGGCCACTTTTAAAGTGTTGTTACAAGTGCATAGATTTTAATGTCGGCTGTATTTCAGTCTATTGTGGTCATACTTTTTAGTGTACATACTGCCTCATCTTTGACCAGTGGATGTACCTTTGCGTTGACTCCTAAGTCTTCATGTGACTCCTAAGACCCTCACGGTCTCTGACGGCCACCTCACTTTTTTCCACCTTGCTTTCTGGAATAACTAGACATTCAAGGCTTAATACGTATAACTTTCACTCCATATCTGGAATCTGTCATTTCCCCAAGAAATTTTTGGTTCTTATTAGTGAGGAATATTGTTAATTTCTAAGTAGTGATAATAATAATAATTTTATTCTTAGATGTTGAGTTATTTGGAAGAGTTTTCAGATTTCTAAGTGTAGTTTGGGCTAGCCCTGAACTCACTATGTAGCCTATGCTGGCCTTGAAGTTGCAGCAATCCTTCTGCCTTGGCTTCCCAAGTGCTGGGATTACAGGCATGCACCCCTATGGTTGGCTAATTCTTTTATTTTTAAAAACATATTTTAGTGTACTTATTTTGAAAGGATGTCATTTGGGTTTATACAATATTAGTGTCTAGGTAGGAAGTATAATTACTCTCGTCTGCAAGATGGCTGATTTGAAACAATATAAAATTAAACTTTCTCCTCTTTATTAAGGATTATACTTTACAGAGTCTGCACATAGATTTTTGCTTTTGAAGAAAGTGTTTGGATTTTGCTGGTAGCTCCAGGAAGAGTTGAAGATGCTAGTTTTTGGGAGTTGGATTGCTAGTTAGTGTATGCAATAATTTAACCATTAGCGAAATGCAAAGAGTTGAGTGAGTAAATGAAAACTTACTGGACCATGGTCAATGTAATTATTATCTGTGCTACATATTTTCGTTTCATGCTGCTCCTTGGTTATGCGGTATTCTCAAGAAAGCAAAGACATTTGCAGAATATGAGTGCAGTAAGGATACCTATGGGTTGTGGCTTTTTTGTCCCTGAAATTCTGAGAGAATACAACAGTGTCAACAGTAGGAAGGCTCAGTGCCTTACCTGAACACCCCATGGGAAGGCCAGTCTCCCTTGTGCAAAGATGGGATGTGTGACAGGTGGTGTGCACATGACATTTCAACACACGGGGTTGTGGCATAGCGAAGACAGTCTGCCACCTATGAGTCTCTTTCCATTTCAACTGTTTAAAAATACAATTTCACACATTCTTTCATTTTATTAATGAAACGCTATGCTTTCAACCCAGGGGCCTGCCTGCCAGGTGGAGCTATAATCATGCCTGGCCAGTCTGCAGCTGTGCTTAGTTATAAAGCTTTAAAGAAAATAGAATTCGAGTTGCTTTTATGCATCTCATAATATTTCCCTAATTCAGTATATTTATGTGACAATTAAATAATTTCTAAAGAGATTAGTGGCATTAAAATTTTTTCTTTGGCCACAACATTGAAAACTTGGTGCTAAAAATGATGTATTTTTTGGTTATCCTTCTATAAAACTAAGCCTAAAATTATTCTTTTGTTGTTTTGGGAAGCAGTATACTCCATATCTTTCTTCACTCTGCACTCTCTCTCTCTCTTTTTTTATCATCTACAACCCCCGATTGTTTGCCAATCAGGCTGGCTCTGATTTTGAAATAGATGCAGGGTCCAGGCATTTTTCACCCCTGACTCCTGCAGCCAAGTCCAGCTGCACCTTCGCTTACCTAGACTGCTGCAGTAGCTTTGAGTATGGATTCCTGCTTCCCTTCAAAGACACATGCAACACACAGCCCGACTGATCTCCTAAGGTAAATCAGGTTGTGCCTTTTCTCCACCCAAAAACCTACTTTACTGTCTCCTCTCGCTTCGAGTAAAATCTGGAGTCATTGCCACGGTCCATCAGGCTTGACTCTGCTTAGACTCCTCTGTATCTCTGTTACCACCTGCACCCCAGCTGCACCAGGCTTCCTGCTGGTTCCTGGGCACGGCGTGCATGATCTCACCTCGGGGATTCTGCACAGGCTGTTCCTGCCAGCTGGCACACCTTTCTGCATGCACATGCATGGCTTGTTCTCTTACTTCATTCAGATCTTCACATAGATTTCACCCAATCACAAAGACCTCTACAATAGCCCTTCCCGTGCCTGATTACTGCCTCGCTCTTTAGCTGGATTTATTGTTTCTTAGTGCTTACTGCACGATAAAAGAATAAGAGTCCGACAGCGCATAGATTTTGTTGTGTTCATGTTGCCTTTTTGTGCCTAGAACAAGGCTAGCTGCATCGTAGGTGCCCAATCAATATTTGGCGAATGAATAAACAAAGACTAGTGCCTGTATGCAGTAGATTAATTGTCACTACCGTCCCCCTAATCCATATATTGAGACACTAATCCCCAGTAGGGTGGTGTTTGGAGGCGAACCTTTAGGAGGTAACTGGATTTAGGTGAGGTCATGGGAGTGGAACCCCTGAAATGGTATTAGTATGCGGGTGAAGGGGTGAAGGGGCCAGGGCTCTCTCTTTGCCAGGTCAGGATTCAACAAGAAGGTGGCCTTTTCAGAATTTTAAGGAAGTTTTTGTATTTTTTCAGAAGAATTGCTTTGGGCATTAAAGCTTATAGCCATTGGGATTTGAAGTGGTCCTACTGGTAGTTAGATCTATCTATCTATATATCTATATCTATATCTATATCTATATATATATATATATTTTTTTTTTTGTGTGTGTGGGTACCGGGGGTCGACCTCAGGACCTTGCACGCCAGCAGGCACCCGTGCCGCTGAGCAATATCACTGGCCCTTTTTCCACATGTGGGTACCAGGAGTCGAACTCAGGACCTCGCGCTTGCCAGGCAGGCGCTTATGCCGCTGAGCTATCTCACTGGCCCTATATTTTTAAAGATAGGCAAAGCATATTTTAAAGATGGGTTGTTCTGAGCCCACTTGCTCACAACAAAGTAGGTGGTGAGAAGGGATGTTCTGGAGGTGTGAGGAGACCTCTTATCCTTGAAGGTGCTCAGTGTCACTTCCACCACATTTGGACTGTTTTTGTGACGAGAATAGGCCACAGATTTAAAGAGAAGGGAAACAGAATCTACCTCTTGACCAAGAAGTGCCAAGGTTGCACTGCAAAAGATGACTATGCCACTCTGACCATCTCTGGAAACACAATGTACCCCCAAAAGGCATCCAGCAAACCTGTCATAATTTTATCATCAGTAGAGAACAGAGAATTTTTTTTAAGAAGATGACGAAAAGCACCCTTTTGAAAATACTGGTAAACTGGATATTGGAGAAAAATGTATCCTCGGAGTAGTTCCCTTCTTTCTGACTGGGCCATCAGGTCCAAGAGACTTTTCTGTCTTTTCATTGTGACAGCACTGACAACACTTTGAAAAGAAAGAATAAAAACTAAACCGTGAAATTGCATGGATGTCTCCATATTTCATAAGCGTGTAGCTTGTGTTTGTACTTCGCCACAGGATTTTTGATGAAACGAACACACCATTTGTCACAAGGCAACTTGGACAAAAGACTGTAAAGCAATCAGTACCATTCATTTCCATCAGAATAGAATTCAAGGTAATATCACCTGCATTACTTATACATGATCTTGCCATGTTCAATACATCTAAAAATGGAGAATGGACCTGTTAGAGTATAGTTGTCTTTAAAATTGAAAAAGCAATAACTATAGAGCAGGTTTTAAATTTATTATTTCTCTTCAGTATTTAGAAATACTCCCAGCATAGTTTTAGGCACACAGAAAGCACTGAATAAATTTTTGCAAATTTGGCAGTTTTATCTACAAAAATCAGCTTTTTTGAGTTCTAGACATTTATGGGGAAGAGATGAAATACTGTGATCACTCTGCCTGTAGAACCCTACTGGGGACTATCTTGTTTACAGGCATATGCAAACAGTATGAATACAGCACATCTAGTTGTTGTCTTAACTTTAACTTTACCACTCTCACTTTTAATTTTTTGCATTCATGTTTTAATTTTTCTTACCCTATTCTGTCTCCCCCAGCCCATGCTCCACGGCTTGGCGGGACACTGTCTGAAATTGCTGAGTTAACAACTGCCTCTGCTGTGATCGTGAAATTCTAATCTTTCCCCTCACGAGAGAACGTTCTGTGCATTCAAGCCATATGCTGCATATCCCCATCTCGCCTCTGAAGTACGTTCCAGACACGTGACAGATGTGGTCAAACTATTTACAGCAAGTGTGCACAGGAGCGTTCGTACTAAGCAACTGGGAAGCCAGGCTGGATGCACAGGAAATTTTCTGTTTGACTTGCCTGTCATAAACAATGAGATCACAAAAGTAAATACTCCACAGCTGGCGGTCTGGGTTCTTACTTGTATGGTATTTTCTGGAAAGAAAGAAAGAAGCCATGTGGACCATTGAGCATCGTATTGTCTACATAATTATAATATTTTCCGAAAGGCCGAAAAGAGGTTGGCGGGGTTGATTCTCTGGATAGGTCTGACTCTCCTGATAAGTCAGCAGTTGCTGTGTTTGAATTAGCTCCTAGGCAAATTAAAGCATTTGAATATTTCAGTATGATATGGGGATACTTATAGTAGAAGCAGGCATGTAATTATTAAGTTCATAGGTTTCAATCTTGACTTACTACAAGAAAACAGTTGTTTTAGCTGCCTCAGAATATAGTTTGCCTTCCCCCTTAATATATAACACATTTTCTTAAGATGCCACTTAATTTAAAAGAAGCATGTCACTTTCTGAAAAATTTCTTGATACTCAATTTAATAATAAATCAAGGTACAAAAGTGCCAAATTAACTATCTTCTATGCTTTAACCAAACATGCAAAGAGTTTTAACTTTACTGGTAACCATTAGCCATGGAAATAGAATTCAGTTAAAGGTGAAAAAAATCAAGAATTGTAATAATGGGTCTGAATATGTGTTAAAACATATGAATTTTTCTTGAAATGTGTTTGCGTTAGGGATAATCTATATTTGTTGATTCTTTAGCATACTATTTGCACTTCAAATGCTTTCTCTCTTCTTACAATGCACAGTAATAAAAGGTAATATTGTATTTGGAATTGTGTTGGCAAGGGAAACTGGTGGAGTTAATCCAATAACTTGGATTTCCTTGGAGAAAAGGCACTATAGAAACACAAGGTATTATTATCACTATTATTACTCTGTGGAGCTGGAAACCCCGTTTGCCCTTTGTAAAAGCTGGCCATTTAAGAAGAATGCAGAATTGTCATAGCAGGGGGTTGAAAGAGTTTTGTATTTTGAAAAATGCACACACCTAGGTAGCAGGAAAAATTTTTTTGTCAAAGAAACTGACTTGCTTAGGTTTATTGCTACTGTTCCTCATATTTGAAGATGATGCTATGAATGATTATTTTCCAGGGTAAACTGTAAGTGAAAATCTCCATAGTTGAGGGCACTAGCAGTAAAAGTAGAAATGTGGTTCTTTACATTAGGATTTTTAATGCAGCGACTCTTGGACTCAGGTGCATACAGACTGCAGGACGCACAGAAGGAGACAGAGTTTTACCTGGATGTCAGAACACTTGTGAATAGGAAGAATACGTTCCCTGTGCTTCGGCTTAGGAAGCGTTAGTGTTAGACAGGCAGGAAGTGCAGTATGGGAGGGGCCCATCTCTGAAGTTAGACTGGTCTCCGTGCAAATCTTGACTATTCACCATGTGTCCTTAAGAAAGTCATAGGATTTTCATCTATAAACTGGGGATGATAAAATCACACCAAAATAAGTGCCTTGCATATAGGTCAGTTCTCAGACACGGAGGCCTGCATTTTGACTAAAGCCGACCTAGAATTATACTCATAACTGTGACCGTGCTAATGTTACCAAGCTAGTGATAGGGTTTCTGCATAACTCAGGTCTCTATCTTCCACTTGCTGCAGCTTTCTTTAGAGAATGGAAGGGGGAAAGTGGTCATAAAAATTCTCCAAGTCTGGAGGTGAAAGAGAAGTTACTCATAACATAGGTTGCTTTGATGTAAGTTTATACTACATCAATATAATTTAGGGAAGTGAAATATATGAGTTAAAACTATGTTGCTTAATTGGCCAGATACCTGCATTTTTGACTGGATCATGAATGCTATTTTTACCAGTTCTTTGTTGGCTATCATGTATGAATGATCTCTTTAGGACAACGTCTTTAAAACTGCTTCAGCAGGGCCGGTGAGATGGCTCAGCGGCGTAAGCGCCTGCCTTGCAAGCGTGAGGGCCCGAGTTCGACTCCCGGAACCCACATACGAAAAAGGGGCCGGTGATATCGCTCAGTGGCACGGGTGCCTGTTGGTGCGCGAGATCCTGAGGTCGTCCCCCTGGTACCCACACAAAAAAAAAAAAAAAAAAAAAAAAAAAAAAAAAAACTGCTTCAGCAGTTTACTTTTTTTTTTTTTTTAGAATTTATTTATCAGGTTTATCTGCTTATTACAATTATTATAGTTATCCTGTATTTTTGCTAGCTCACACATTAGAGGAGAGCTTGTTTCAATGTTTTCCTTTTACAGATCTGTGTCATGAGAGAGTATTTTAGATTCCAAGTTAACTTCAGATAAAAGAGAGACGTATTACCCAAGTTCATTTGCTTAAGTGGTCTTGTGCCTGAAAATAATTATGTGTACAAACATATGCGTTTCAAAATATGATGAACATTGTTTAGGATGTCAGAGATAGACCAACACTGTTGATTCAGTCAGATGTCTGATTAGAGCTTTGATGAAAATTTCGGACTAATTTTGGAAGCAACTAATTTTATTGTTATGAATTGCTCAGCTGACATGTTTTTATTCTTCCTAGAGAAGTGATAGATCTGTTCTCATTTTAAGATGGTATTTAAATTTGACCCAGATAAAAACCTTGAAGTAGCTACATTTCACCAAAGCCAAACAAATTCTCATTTCTTTTTTCTTTTTCTAAGGGATATATGTTGGCTCCTGGGTGGCCTTTTCTATAAAATTCACCCATGGTCCCCCTTTTATACATGCATAGTTACATATCCAGTAGTCATTTGCTTTTTTTCTTGCTATTATCTTTTGTCAAATTATATATTCATTCTCTCTTAATTTTTCCCTTGTCTTCTCCCTGCTGGTGTGAAATGAATTCCTTTTTCTGCAGAAGCTCAGCAGGAAATGGATTAAAGCAGCTGGAACACAGCTACTGTAGTGTCAGGATGCTGGGGTAATCTCTATATTTGAAAAATAAAGGATCGAAAAGTATCCAGCAGCTTAAAGTCAGGGGGAAAAGTCCTGATGCATCTTGTTCATTTCCACTGTGGAAGTGTTTTCAGCATCTCTAAGATAACTTGTAAGAGAAAATTATAAACACGTGTACACATACACAAAAAACCTTACATGAAGATGAAACAGGTAGAAATGCTGAGTCTGGGATATGCTTTAATACATTCCAAGTTAGCAACTCAGTAGGAACCTGGAATATTGAGGTGCACGCTTGATACAACCAGAAATATGAATTGTCCCTACCCCATCAATTTAACTTATATTATTTCCAGCAGCGAAAACCACCACCAAAATTCATCTTCCCAAGATAAAACAGGTTCGCATGTCTAGCCATCCTTCATCAATGTCAGGCTGTGACGGTTGGTCTTTGCATTGATATCCTTGCTGCTGAGGCCAACAGCAACTTAGCCAGGACTGAAGGGACGTCCATAATCTTTCCTTCTGGGTCACTTACTTGCCAAGAGTATTTTTTTCCATGACTAATATTCAGTGAAATATCTGATGTTTAAAAACAAGATTGCTTAGCTTTGCAATTGTTATTAAATTCTTTTCCTGGACTATAATGCGTAGGCTTTGATCTAAAGTCCTACCGTTGCTAGAAAAGCTTCTATGATTACGATAATGTGCACTGCTCTTTTTGCTATTCCTATAGGGAAAATAAACCCCACATTAGTTCCATATTAGTACCTGACTTGGAGAAGTTAAAAAGCACCAGAAAAAGGTTAAACAGAGTCAAGTACACATAAGAGAGCAGTGGTTATTAGTGTTCAGGGAGCCATTAAAAAATTCTGCTTATACAGAAGAATTTATTGGTGCTCCTGCTTCTGGCTGCTTTATGCATTTTAATAAAGAGGTAGGCTGTGTGTGTGTGCATGTGTGTGCATGTGCGTATGTATGCTTGCACACATTTTATGGCTGTGATTGAACAAGGATGTTAGCTATTTGGCCTGTCATTAATTTCACTCCCCCACCCTTTCTCCATGTCTCCCTCTTTTAACTTTCAGCTTCCCAGACAATATTATGATTTTGAAAATCCTTAAGTTACATTTTTATTAAGGCAATACAGAAAGAATATGTCTATTAATTCCATGGATTTTTTTTTCTGGTATAGATATACTGGGAAAACTTTTAACTTTAGCGAGATGTTAGAAGGTAATTAGAGAAAAATTTATTTAGTTTTATGAAACAAGAAAAGTTTGTGAAATTCAATATTTTTTGGGCGCTTTGAAATTTTTAAAAAGCTGTTTGTTAGGAAAGACATGTGGGTTATGGTTTAAAGAAGTGACTTGAGCATATGCATTTAACTATTCTCAAACAACCAAATAAATATAAAATTAGAGAAAAAGGTATGCCAAATTATGAAAGCTAGGCTAGAATGCTTCTGACATACAGAAACTTGGAGAGATCTTTGCAAAATATACTGTAGACAAGACTGAACTTTGAGGAGAGTAAATAAGTGTGTGGAAGAAATGCCTCCTTTTCTTTTCTAAGAGGAACAGACACTGAGAACTCAACCATAAGCTTGTGGTGTTATGAGTTTGAGGGCAACAGTGATCTTTAGGAACAGGGGACTTGAGGGACAAATACCAATCTGTCATATACACCAGGTAGAGCATTACACAACACTCACCCCTAACTTGTACTTGGGGCACACGTTAGGCTAAGTTACATGGAATTTGCTGCTATACCTAAACCCCCTTCCATCCTTTTAATGCATTTTCTTTGTGGTAAGAGAACAAGATTTGTATGACTTGAATTTTTTTTAAGCTTTATTGAGATTCGTTTCATGTCTCCAAATATGGTCTGTCTTGGTAAGTGGTCCCATCTGCTCTTGAGTAGGATGTTCTGTTATTGGATGGAATCAATAGGGTATGTTGGTTGAAATGTCTTGACTTATTTTCTGTTTCCTTATTCCATCAATTATTGAGAGATGGGTATTAAAATCTCTAACTGTAATTGTGCATTTGTCTATTTCTCCCTGTAGTTTTATGAACGGGATAGGAGTTTTTGCCTCATAATTTGAGATGGTACTATTAAGTGCATACAAATTTATGATTATTAGGTTGTCCTGATAAATGAATACTCACAGAGCTGTGATAGTCTTTACTCTGAAATCTAGTTTGCCTGATAATATCACTCCAGCTTTCTTTGAGTTAGAGTAAGCACGGTATATCTTTTTCCATGTTTTATTTTTAATTTTAATGTTAATTTTTTGGGACTGGATCTTACTCCTGTGCTCAAGCAATCCTCCTGCCTCAGCCTCCTGAGTAGCTAGGACTACAGGTGTGTGCTACTGCACCCAACCCATCTTTTTACTTTTTAACCAGTGTGTGACTTTGTATTTAAAGTAGTATTTTTTTTGTAGTTAGAATACAGTAAGTCTTGATTTTATACTCAATCTGACAATCTTTGTCTTTTAATTGGGGCATTTAGATCATTTACATTTAATATGATTATTAATTTGGTTAGGCTTAACTATCATCTGGTTATTGACTTTTTACTTATATAATTTGTCTTTTTACTCTCTTTTCTTATTTCTCTTGGATTAATTGAACCTACCCTATTATTCTGTTTTATCTCCTTTTTGGGTTCATTAGCTATAACTTTTAAGGTTGGTCTTTAGTGGTTATGTGAGGGTATATAGTACACATCCTTAACTTTTATTAGTTTACTTTCAAGTAATGTTATATCATTTCATGTGTAGAGTAAAACATTTACAATAGAATTCTATTTCTTCCTTCCTGACCTTTATACTCCTATTATGTTTATTTGATATATGTTACAAGTACCATATGGTACTGTAATTAATTTTGTTTAAACAGTCAAATATCTTTTAAAGATATCTAAGAAAAAATATGTATTTATCCATGATGTTAACATTTCTCATTATTTTTATTCCTTTATACAGATTTATATTTCCATTTGGTATTATTTTCTCTTTGTCTAAAGGGCTTCTTTTAACATTTCTTGCAGGTTAGGTTTGCAAGTAAAGCATTCTTCTAGTTGTTATACATCTGAAAAGGTCTTTATTTAGTTTTCTAGATACTTTCACTGTGTATAGATTTCTATGTTTCAACTCAGGGATTTCAATGGATGTTGCCTTAGTTCCGCTGTCCAGTAGTAAACTCAGGGATTCTTTGGGTTCATCTCATTTGCTTTGCATTCCATAGGGATCACTGTTTTCTACTGCCTAGTGTCTGGTGTTGTAAGCTATTTTTTTCATATGTTTTGACTATTATTTAGTTGTTTGTGGAAGGGGAGTAAATTTGGCTCCTGCTGTTCCATCGTGGTTAAAAGTGGTGGTCCTTATAATTTGATGGTAAACAAATTTGGATTAATTTTTTTCTTCATATATCATATATTTGGTGTAAGCAACTCTATGAATGTCAAATCATCTTTGAAAATTATACCTTTATCCTCAAGTAACTTTAGTTTTTATTTTACTTAGTACTTACATCTAATTTTCATCTCTTTTGAAATATTCTTTCTTTACTCTGTTTTCTGCCTACCTGGAATGTTATTGACCATCCATGCATTTGGTTTTACTGTTTTAAATGTATGTTTTGTTTCAATCATATCTGAAATTTCTTTGACTGTCCCTTTATTTAGTTTTACTGTTTTAAATTTATATTTTATTTTAACCCAAGTATAATATTACATAATGAATGTATCATATTACCAAAGCCTATAATTCATAACATTGTAGGCTTCCTTAATTTTGAAGCCTGTTCATTAGTAGTAATCACTTTCATTTTAGCCATTTTTTTCTGTTATTCCCTGTATGCTTTAGAATTAAAAAAAATACTGTAATTGGTTCCTTGCCACTATTTTCAGATATCATTCGTGGATTTCCCTACTAATGTTGGTAAGATATAGTTTCTTACACACAGTTTTACTCTTTCTGTCCCCTCATTATATATACACCATATTCAGTTAAATTGAGAATCACAGTTTTTGTTAACATGACTACATAAACATTACAGACAACTAAATAATTTTAAAGTGCTATGTTAACATTATCTTGCATTTTTTAACCTTTTGTTTTTCCTGGATTTGGTAATTACTTTCTATTTCTTATTTTGCATATACCTATCACTAATTCAGCCTCAAATTCTTTGTGAAGTTGCAATACATAATTAAAAACTGTGGATAACTTCTCAATAACTGTTTTATTTATTTTTTTTGTGGATACCGGGGGTCGAACTCAGGACCTCGTGCACCAGCAGGTACCCGTGCTGCTGAGCGATATCACCGGCCTTTTTTTCGTATGTGGGTACTGGGAGTTGAACTCATGACCTCGTGCTCGCCAGGCAGGCGCTTATGCCACTGAGCCATCTCACCGGCCCTCAATAATCTTTTTCTTCAGGTATTTTTTCCTTGTCCGTCCTTCCATCCCTGTGCTTCAGACGGACTACTTCCTTTCCAAATCTGTTGTACAGCCATCATACTTGGACTTCCCTCCACACCATTCTGTGGATACCTGTCTTTATTTATTTATTTATTTATTTATTTTTGTGGGTATGGGGGGTCGACTTCAGGACCTCGTGCACCAGCAGGCGCCCGTGCTGCTGAGCGATATCACCGGCCCTTTTTTCGTATGTTGGTACTGGGAGTCGAACTCAGGACCTCGCGCTTTCTGGGCAGGTGCTTATGCCGCTGAGCCATCTCACAGGTCCTGGATTCCTATCTTTAATCCTTTGGGTTATGTTCCTATTTTTTGTATTTTAAGTCTTCCTTGTTTTAAGCTGTCCTTTTTGTTTATCATGCCCTCTAATAGCTTCTGGAGAAATGGCCTGTGAAGTAACTTTTCTGAGATGTTGTATTTTGAAAGTGTCTTTACTCCATTCTTTGATTCATATTTCGGCTAAGCCTAAAATTCCACGTTGGAAATTTGTTTGCCTTTTAGAATTTTTGAGGGATATGCTAGCTTTCATAGTTGGTGTTGAGAGGTCAGATGCAGTTCTAAGTTCTTATCCTTTGTATGATGTCTGTTTTTTCACTTGTGAAGTATTAAAATCTTTCTTATTTTATACAGATGATGTGCCCTAGAGGAATTTCCTTGTATTCATTGCACTGGATATCTGTTGGGCCTATTTAATCTGGAAACTAATGTCCATTAGTTATAGACAATTTTTATAGCATTACATTGATAATTTCCTTCCTTCCATTTTTTTCTTTTTGGAACTCATATTAACACCTAATCTGTATTCAGAAATTACTGCGTGGTAAAGGCTATTATAGGGGCTTCACATGTACTAATTTAAAGTAGTTATCACTAACATCCTACTTTTCCAGATGCAGAAACTGAGCTCAGAGAAGTTAAGGAATTTTTTGCAGGTTAGGTTATGCAAGGGGTAAATGATGGAGCTGGAATTCAAATCCGGGCTGTGCTGAGTGGATGTAGGGATTTTAATTCTTCCTTGTATAAGTTTTCAAGTGCCCTGAACTCCAACTTTCAGGGTCACTTGGTGCCTCTCCTGAGGCCCTCTGGAGCGGTGCAGCTGAAAGTAGCTTGCTCAGCTGCCAGCCTGTGTTTAGCTTTCTCTGGTCGCTTGGGTTAGTACTCTGACAGCTTTCCAGGTTCGAGCCCTGGGAAACAGCACTTTTCCTAATTGCTACATTTCCATTCTCTTTCCCAGGATCTCTATTAAAAAATATTTTCTTAAATAGCTTTTGTGAGTTTTAGGAGGGAGAAGAGATAAACACAAATACTTTATCCATTTCCTTTAATACGAGTTCCCACTCACTTATTTTCGGCCTTTGAAAAAGTAAATATTAAATACCATGTAACTAGTTAATTATTTTAACATGCATTTTGATAGTGCCTACCTCATAGTATAACACCCGTTCACTTGATTATCTTTATATTTATTTGCTTACTTGTAATTTTGCTGAGTTTTTGCTTTAAGTCATTTAATATAACTGATACCCATAGGACAGTGTGTAGTATATTTTAACATCTATGTAAATGTCAACTATCATCATTATGATTTCATATTAGAACTGATGTTTGCAAGGGACACTCTTAAGAAAATTTTCGGTTCTTCTGCTTTTATCTCATTTCATTCTGAAGTTATAACAAAGAATGTTTATTTCTTTCTATTCCTCCTGCACTCTCACTCTAAGTTTTGCCAACATTATTTAGTACTTAATCCTAGTTTATTACCAGAATTTCTTTTGTCATATCTTGGGTAATATTCTCTCTGATTTGATGCATATTCAAAAGTGTTTTTTTTTTGTATTTTGGCTTTATTCCCATATTCGTGGTATTTTTTCTTCTTTGCAGTCATCCTAAAAATGTATTCCATCATCATCTAAGTTCTAGTGTTGCTGATGGGAGCTCGAGTTTTCCCTCTAATTGGAGCTGTGCATTCTACCTTTGTAGATTACGTATTTCATTTTTGTCCTTGGAGTTCAGAAAGTTTTCAGGATACATGAATATGTGTTGCTTAGTGTAAGTCTGATCTGGAACTATCCGAGCCTTGTCCCTCTGCTGGCTTCAGCTCAGGGGAAACCTCTCCTGTTACAGTCATGCATTGCTAACAGTGGGGATATGTTCTCAAGTGTGGTGTTACGCAGTTTCATCGTTGTGTGAACGTGACATGCAGTGTACTTAACACAAATCTGGATGGTACAGACCGATCCCTTGATGTGGCCTCGTAATGTAAACGAGATGCAGTAAACATGAGTTCTGTGAGGCTCCTGCTGACATAACCTGGTACATTGTTTTACACTAAACTTTCTCTTTTTTATAAGTAGTAGTACACTTCTAAAATAATGATACCAGTAGACACATAACAAACTTACAATATGTACCTATCATGATAGTATGCTAGTAAACCAGTAACATATTTATAATCAAGTATTTTGTACTGTACACAATAGAATGGTTGCTACTTTTATATGACTGGTGGTGCAATAGATTTGTTTATACCAACATCACCACATACATGAACTATGCGTTGTTCAAACAGTGAGTACATCACCAGCTGACAGAAAATTTCAACTTCATGATTACATTATGGTACCACCATGATATACGGTAGACTTGATTAAAATGTTATGTGGTGCATAACTATTGCCTCTCTTTCGTAGTTTGCTCTTCTTCTGCAACTCCTACTCACATCTTAAAGGTTTTTTACCTTTTTTCTATTTAATTTTTTTCTCTATATTTAAAATATTTGTCCTATTTTAACTTCTATGCTATTATTTAAGAGCTCAACAGTGACTATTTTACCTTCTGTTAATGTACTTTTCATGTAATCTTAATGTTTTAGTGGATTTTGTAACCTTATCACAAAACTATAAAGGAAATTGTCGACAGCTTTGTCTACAAAGAAACAAAGGCAGGAGATAAACTCATAAATAAGTAATATATGTGCCAAAGTGCTCATATTCTAAGTATGAAGTTCTTATCAATGGAGAAGATAAACATACCAGCTCAAAAAAGAGTAAAAGATATTAGACAGAAAATTTACCAAAGAAGAAATACATATATCCAATAAATTTCTGAAAACATTTTTGTTTTGTTTTGTTTATTTTTGTTTTTTTATTTTAAAGAAAATAAAAACAATTGTACAAAATTTCAAAAAAAGATGGTAGGAGAGTAACAATGGTTAGTACATTGCGTATTGTTATCTTCAGTGTAGTTGCTCATGTTACAAGATATAGGCACGAAAAATTGATCAAACAATATAGGCACTAACTTTTCTTTTCAATGAACTAATAGAAATTAGTAGCATAACTATCTTGTGTGTGTATATATATATTTTTCCTTTTCCCTTTCTTCTTTTCTCCTTTCCCCCATCCCAGTTTCTCTTTCCTTTTGAACAGTTTCTTCCCATTTAAAAATATCTATTGTACATTTTGGATCTTACTTACTCTTTCAACTTCTTACACTAGGGAGACACTACAATGTTTACACATGCAAGTCTGATTTATTTCACTTATGAGTATGGTCTCAAGTTGCATCCATTTACCTATAAAAGCCTTGAGTTTATCCTTCTTTATGGCTGAGTAGTACTCCATTGTATAAAAATACCACATCTTTTTTATCCATTCCTTGGTTAATGGGCATTTGGGTTGTTTCCAAGATTTAGCTATTACAAATAGTGCTGCTATAAACATGGGTGCACATATATCCCTGTGGTATGATGTTTTTAATTCTTCTGGGAAAATACCCAGAAGGCAAATAGCTGGGTTGAATGGGATCTCTAATCCTAGTTTTTTGAGGAATCTCCACACCAATTTTCATAGTGGTTGCACCAGTCTACATTCCCATCAACAGTTGAGAAGGCTTCCTTTTTCCCCACAGCCCCTCCAGCATTTGTTATTGGTTGATTTCTTAATGATAGCCATTCTTTCTGGAGTGAGATGGAACCTCAGTGTTCTTTTAATTTGCATCTCTTGAATGACCAATGATGTTGAACGTTTTTTCATATTTTTTTTACTATTTGTATTTCTCCATTTGAGAAGTGTGTGTTCATCTCAGATGCCCATTTTTGGATTGGGTCTTTGAATTTGGGGGGTCTGATTTTTTTTTATTCTTTATATGTTCTAGATATAAGTCCTTTGTCTCAGGGACAATTGGCTAAACGTTTTTCCCACTCTTTGGGTTGTCTTTTCACTGTGTTGGTGATTTCTTTTGATGTGCAAAAGCTTTTTCATAAGATGAGATCCCAGTTGTTGATTCTTTGAAGTGTTTCCTGTGCTGTTTGGGTTTTGTTCATGAAGTCTCTGTCTACCCCTATGTCTTCAAGATTTCTGTCTTTCTATTCCAGTAGATTTAGTGTCTCTGTTTTAATTTAGATCTTTGATCCATTTTGACTTTAGTGCATGGTGATAGACATGGGTCTAGTTTTAGTCTTTGGCATGTAGAGAGCCAGTTTTTCCAGCACCATTTACTAAAGAGGCTATCTTTGTTCCAGTGCACATATTTGGCCCCTTTGTCAAAGATAAGGTAGCTGAGTGTGTTTGTAGTTGTGTTTGCATCTTCTAATCTGTTCCACTGGTCCTCAGGTCTGTTTTTTTTTTTTTTTTTTTTTTTGCCAGTACCATGCTGATTTTATCACAGTAGCTTTGTAGTATAATTTCAAGTCACAGATTTTGATGCCTCCAGCCTTGCCTTTGGTGCCCAGGATTGCCTTTGCTATTCTATGTCTCTTCTGCTTCCAGATGAATTTTAGGAATGTTTTCTCTAGTTCTGTGGGGTCTGTTAATGATATTTTGATTGGGATTGTGTTAAATCTGTATAACAGTTTTGGGAGTATGGACATTTTCACTATGTTGGTTCTTCCTATCCATGAGCAAGAGATATCTTTCCATTTTCTGATATCCTCTTTGATCTCCTTTTTTAGAGTACTGTCATTTTCAATATACAGATAGTTTACCTCCTTTATTAGATTGACTCCTAAGTATTTCATTTTTTTCTCTATAGCCTTTTCCACTTGTTTTTTCACTTCTGTTGCTATCATTTCAGAAAGTTCCAGTGTTTAACTTCTAATTTCATCTATCGCACTGAATTCCGGGCTTGTCCTGGGTGGGCTGGGGGTCTGGGGTTGCATTTTACTTCTGCATCTTGTCATTTTCTATTTTTTCTTTTTTGTTTTATTTTGTTTTCTATGTTGATCTTGCCAATTTCTTATGATATATTGCTTTATCATTAGTATTGAGGCTTCCCTAGGAGATGTCTGTTCTTCAGGGATGTCCTCTAGACATACGTGGTTCTTTATAGCTATCCCAAGAACCTACCTTCCCAATTTATAAAGGATGCAGAATTACTATTTGGATCAGCTGCCAATCCTTTGGTACTGGGCTGTGGTGATGATTATGACCTCATAGTGTTATCATACAAGGGAGAAAAACTGTTTATAACAAGTATGACATCCTGGCTAAAGTAGTACAGTTAGTAATAATAGTTTCAAGTACAGCTTAACTACTGACAAATTATGGTGACCATTAAGCTGCTACATCTGATCACAGGAGCAAACTCTAAAGTTATATAACAAAATTAAACATATACTGTGCACTTGTATGCAGTGATTTTCCCCTTAGTGGAGTGATTTTACCCTTCTGCAGGGGGTGGGGAGGTGGAGGGGTTAAGGTGGGTGGGGGACAGGATAAAGTGATGAATGAGGTCAAATATAGTAGAATCAAGGCTGGAGGTCAAAGGATGATCACCCGAGTTTTGGACAACTGGAGGACACAGGAGGGAAAGAATGAAATGGAATGCGAAGGAGTAATCAGAAAGGGCAGAGACAATGTTTATTCACTTTAAAGTTTAAATTCCAGAAGTAGTTGAGGAAAGAGAGAAAGAGGATCAATAGAAGAAAACGAAAATGAAAGGTAAGAAAACTAAACCATGAAAAAAAGAGGGAAGAAAGAGAAAGAGAATGAAAAAGAAGTGAATAAAAGAAAGAAAGAAAAAGGAGACCAGAGATAGAGAGAAGAGAGAGATAGAAAAAAACAAAAACAAAAACAAACAAAACAAAAAAACCCCAAATACAAAAATAACCACAGAATACAAAACAAAACAAGACGACATCCAACCAGACAGGAAAGGGGTAGCCAATCAGACAAACAAGGGAGAATAAAAGTAGTAAAATACCTCTGGTGTTTACAGTTCTGTGATAGCATCCATGTTTAATACCAGAAACGTGCTGGGTATGGAGCTGGTCTTGGCCTCTGGATGCGCGGCTGGGACTGCTCTTCTGTTGGTGGGGTTCTCCAGAGCCCACTGCTGGCTCCTCACTGCTGCTTCCATGCTTCCACATTGCTGGTCTCGCTGATTACTCCACCCTCCAAAGGCATGTGTGCGCCCCTGCGCCTGGGCTGGCTGTTTTCCTGGGTCTGGAGGTTCCGGTGGGTCCACCCACCAAAGGCGTGTGCCACCATGCCCTGCTGTTGAAAACATTTTTAACCTCAAAGAAATATAAATGAAAAATAACCTTCTATAGTTAGTCGTGATGGCACACACCTGTAATCCCAGCATTTGGGAGGCTGAGGCAGGAGGAATCCTGTGAGTTCGAGGCCAGCCTGGACTACATAGCAACACTCTGTTTACAAAACAAAACAAAACAAACAAAACAAAACAAAACAATCTTCTATAAATATAGCAATATGTTAAGATTGTTTTCATGGATTAAAAAGAGTAATAGAGATACTCTTCTATGGTATGAAGCTATATTTGATTGAAAGTAATAGAAAATACCATGCAAATAACTTAATAAATGAGACCAATCAGCTCTTGTTATTTGGATTCCAGTGGATTGGTTTATTTCAGGGGCTCAACAATAGTGTCTAGAACCTACCTATTTTCTTTTTATTTCTTCTGTCTGTTTCTAAAACATTGGCTTCATTGTCTCCTCATTTAGGAGGGAGAGGAATTTGCTTTCATAGAAACTGTCCATGTCTTTTTAGATCCCACTGGGCCAACCTGAGACAGGTGCCTCATTCCTCAACCAAGAGCTTGGCTCCACATGGTTCCATTGCTCAGCTTAGGCCTGAGCTGCCTAAGCCATCTGGGGATGAGTAGGGGTCACCTCTCCCCAAAGCGTGTGGAAGCACAGGACCAGGGAGAAGGAATACTGCATGAAAACTGGGGATGTTATCAAGAGACAGATAAGCTATTTTGTTCAAGCACATGAAATGTCTATTATCCATTCATTCTTCTGGACATAAAATTTCTCTCTCCCTGTCTCTCTCTATATCCTGTCTATATCTATATATCTAATTATGAAATTGGCATTGGGAATAAAAAAAAACCTTTAAAATGTGCTTTTAACATTATCCATAAATTCTACTTCTTAAAATTTGTCTCAGAGAAAAATTTATGTGTATACAACACATAAATATACCATCATTATGTATCTAAAGCTACATCATTTATAGTAACTAAAATGTTGGAAATACTTAAATGTCAACCTCACGGATTTGATTAAATTGTGTATGCAACATTCAGTACTCATCCCCTGAAATAGTATTTAACAATGAAAAATGATGCTATTAAAATATTTAATGGCATGGAAAATTATCCCTAGGAGTTGGATGGTAGAAATGTATGTATGCATATTTATATTTATATAAATTACTTACAATTAATCTTCAGTATTTTAATTCCTTTTCCAGTCTTTAACCCTTGTGTTTCTTGACTTAATACGCTGGTTAGAACTTTCAGTTTAGTATTATAAAGAATTGGTGAGAGTGGACATCCTTACCTTGTTTCTGACTTAAGGGAAAAAGAGTTTATACATTAAGTATAATGATGGTTTTGTGTTCTGTAGCTGTCCTTCTTCAGATCAAGAGTTTACAGTTTGCTTAGAAGCTTTTATTGTAAAAAAGTGTTGAATATTGTCACACATTTTTACATCCACTAAAACGATCATGTGATTCTTTTTCTTACTGTGTTGTGACTACATCGATTGATTTCCGAATGTTAAATCAACTTTATATTCTTAAAGCAGATCCAACTTTTCATGGTGAATTACTGTGTAAATACATCGCTGGATTTAATCTGCCTAAATGTTGTTAAACATTTTTTCACCTGTGTTCATGAGAGACATTGATCTATAATTTTCTTTTATTATACTATCTGTCAGGTTTCTGTGATAGCAAATTCCTCTCCTTCTTAAGAGGGCTTCCAGAATAACCTCCCACTTGTCCTGAAAGTAAGTGAGGAGGCAGATAGGCTCAGGAATCATTGATAAGCTTCGGGTGACTTCCGGTGAATGAGTGAACGAGGGAGGCTAAATGAACACATTTAACAAAATTAACATTCCCGCATAGGGGTGTTAATGCTCATGGGAACTTTCTATACCTCACTCTGTCTATTGAAGTTTCCTAGCAGAACATGATGTGTAAGGGTCTGATGATGGGATTGAGCTACTGAAGAAGTAGGGCTGCAGCACCGAGAATCAAAGGGGATTGAAAAGAAAGGCAGGGCTGCCCTCGCATGACCTGCGAGTTCGCTGAGAGCTCTAGTGTTTGTGCTAGCAGCGGAGGGTCTGCATGGAAAGGATTTAGACCACACGGTAAAGCACTGATTGGATGCCAGTGTCTAGGCAAGACATAATGGCATATTAGATTATGGTGATGATGATGGAGATACAATGGGACAGATGCAGAAGGATAAGAGAGAAAGACCCGGTCACAGATTGGCTGTGAGGAGCAGAAGAGAAGAGGAATTAAGAAAGAATAGAGGGTTTCTGGTTTGACCAAGAGAAAAGATGTTTTTATATCATTAACATCTTTCCACAGAGTGTATTTTGAAAAATTCTACCTCTTGATGATTAAGGACTAATAATAGTAAACCTTCTAGGAGTTTAGTAACATTTAAAGTCTATCTTCCTAATCTGTAGCAACTTTCCAAGTCATTGCAAGCCCAGAATGTTTATTAGTAAAGAAATCTATTGCATTCCTTAGACTTACTTAGAAAAAAAATCTGTTAAATATGTATATTAAAATAAAGGTATGCTCACAGCTAGTATCATACTTAATAAAGACAGAGAGCTTTCTCTTCTAGGATCAGGAGTAAAACAAGAAACTCTTTTTATATCCATTTAACATTGTCCTGGAGGCTCTAGCCAAGGCAATTCAGCCAGAAAAAGAAATTAGCAGCATTCATAGTGGAAAGAAAGATAAAATTATCATTATTCACAGATGATATAGAAAATCTTAAGGAGTCCACACACACAAAACTATTAAAATTATTAAGCAAGGTTGCAGAAAAAATCAAGATACCGAAGTCATCTGTTTCTATGCAGCAATGAAAAATCTAAAAATGAAATTGAGAACACAATTCCATTTGTAGTAGTATCAAAAAGAATAAAATACCTAAGGATAAGTTCTACTTGGAAGGTACAAGAATTGTACACTAAAAACTATAAAATACCATGGAAAGAAACTAAAGACCTAATAAACAAGACATCCTATGTTCATGGATGTAGAAGAACTAACGTTGTTCATACTGCAATACTCTCTTAATTGATTATAAATTCAATACAATCCCTATTAAAAACCCAGAATGTGGGCCAGTGAGATAGCTCAGTGGCATAAGTGCCTGCCTGGCAAGCGCGAGGTCCTGAGTTCGACCCCCGGTACCCACACACACACACATACACACACACACACAAATCCAGAATGCTTTTCAGAAATGGACAAGCCGATTGTAAAATTCATAAGTAAATGCAGGGGATCCCATATAGACAAAGCAAATTTGAAAAGGAAGAGTAAAGTTGGAAGACTGAAACAACCCACTTTGAAACTTACTACAAAGCTACAAAAAGCTAAGACTGACATAACTATAGACATATAGATCAATGGAATAGAGCTGAGCATCCAGAAATTAACCTGACTCTTACGGTCAATTGATTTTCAATGAGAATGCTGAAGAAAGTCAGGGGGGGAAAGAATAGTCTTTTCCACATGGTGCTGGGATAACTAGATACCCACATATAGAAGAATAATGTTGGGCCCTATCTTACAATATACAAAAATTAATGTAAAGTGGATTTAAAACTTAAATGTAAGAGGTAAAACTATAAAATTCTTAAAAGAAAACGTAAGCGTAAATCTTTATGACCTTGGATTCTTTACCTTCACAGTGATTCTTTTTTTAGGAAGCATAGAGCATAAAGAACTAATGTAGGATAAGTTGGTTTTCATCAAAGTAAACTCTTCTTGTACTTTAAGGCAATATCAAAGTAAGAAGACAATCTGCATGATAAGAGAAAATACAAGCAAGTCATTTTAAGTGTTTCTTATCCAGATTATATAAAGAATTCTTACAACCCAATAGAAAGACAACTCAATTAGGAATGAGCAAATAGTTTTAATAGAAAGAAAGAAAAGAAAATGTAGAAATGGCCAATAAGCACATGAAAACTGTTCAGCATCCTTAGTCATTAGGGAAACGGAGATAAAAATTGCACTGAGATACTACCTCACACCCACTAGGGTTGGTATAACAAAAAAAGATGGACAGTGACAAGTGTTGATCAAGATGCCGAGAATTTGAGTCCTTCATACATTGTTGATAGGAAAGTAAAATAATAACCTACTTTGGAAAACATGTCAGTTCCTGGGGAAAAGGACAAGTGGATTCTAAGATTCGTATGGATGTACAAAGAGCTGGGAATGGCCAAAGCAGTTGTGAAGAAAGACAAACCTGATGGTCTTATGTTCCAGACATGAAAGTGTGTTATAATATCACCCCAATATCTGTATAGAAAACTTGTTGTTTGGGATATGGGAAAAAGGTATCTCTTTGTAGGGTTTACACTAGGTTCCATTTTATTTGTTGAGGTGGTCGTGTGTCCACCTCTCTACCCCGTCCACTAATCGAATTTATGACCCAGGCAAAAAGAGGACCAAGAAATCTCCCCGAGAGGAAGGCCAATAAAAGTGAAGAAAAGGCTAGCCCACAACAAATGAAAAATACTGAGGTTCTTAGGCTGGCAGAGGTAGAAAGAAAGCCATGCTGGGTTTCAACACATGCTAATTCTTGCACGGACCACATGAATGTTCACCATAAGAAACGTGTCAGCAAAGCTTCAGTCTCAGACTGCTATAAGGGCACAGGAAGCCACATGTCCAACAGTAGTTTCCTAATGCTGAATGGTGAGGCTGTTAATACCAGAGAAGGACAGGAAGCAGCTTTTGCTTAATCTTTTTAATGTAATACGTGAAAAATACTGGGTACAACAGAGTGGTAAATAGCATTCTCTTTGCATCTCTCTAGGTTATAAGATCAATCCTTTATATTGATATGTTTCTTAATTAACAATGGCATTTTCAACTTTTCTGTCTTTTGCATGTCATTCCAAACAAAGCTGAATGATATCAGCTGCAAAATGTTTTGTTGTCATTCTCAAAGAAGAGGTTAAAAGAAAGGTACGTGAACAAAGATATCCCTTGGTGTTAGATCCCAGCAGTATAGCATCTTGACATTTATCTATAACATATCCAACAAAGACTATGAGGAAAAGCAAAAATGTGTGTATTTGTATAGGGAGTTTTTTTCTTATAGATGGACAACATTATTAACAACCCCATATGAAGAGGATTTTGAATGAGTAATTTTGAATGAATAGAAACTAGAAGCCATTAAAAGAATAAAAGGAGAGAAAGTCATTTCTTGAAAAAGACACAGAACATTTATATTATTTTTTGTATTTTTTGGTTATTGGCAAAAGCACTACCTATTTTTTAGAATTATTTCCTATGGAGTTCAAGTAATTCTTTGTACTTTCTCTGTGGTTTTTGTGGCTTTAGTTATTTCCTCTGCCTTCTAGCTAATTTTCTTGTCTGGAATGACAAGTTCATCCATAAGAACCCTATGAGGTTGTTATTTTCTGATCAGTTTCTATTTTTAACTCTTAGATAACCAATTTTATCATATTTGGAGGGGACTTGGGGTGGGGATGAGGTGTTGACTATTTTTCTCTCTGTTGTGTATCTTCTACGTGGTTATGTGGTCTTTTATGTTATTTTGTGGTATGTAGACTTGTCCTTAATTGAGAAAAAAGCAATTGTCCAGCTTCCTTTCTACAAATAGGAAGATGATAGTTTGTTTTTCTGGTAGGTCCTTGGTCTACTCACTAGTTGACATTTAGTCGGGCCAACTTGAATGATTATAATCTGCAGAAATATAATTAAAGTCATGGGTGTTTTCAGGATAATCTCTCTCATTTTGAAAAGAACATTATGAAGCCTTATAAAAGGAATATGGCCAAATATTCTGTCTCTTAGTAGAATATAGAATTGGAAAATGCAAAATTCATCTGGAGTAATGAGATTCATCTACGAATTGTCAAAATACCTGTTTCTAGTTAGTGTGGCAAATCAGCTTTGCAGGAGTAGGCAGGCAAAGGATAGAATATAGATTTTTGAGGAAACTAAGCTGGCCTATAGGAGGTCCATAGGGCAAAGTTGGCTGATGAATTGTCTACGAAAGATAGACAAAACATAAGGATGGAGAAATATTGAAAGTAAAAACATCAGAAACAGTACACTATGAAGATGCCAAACATAAGAAAGTGTATATAGTTATTTTAACATCAGAGTATACAAAGCTTAAAGTAAGTAATATTACTGAAAACAAAGAGGGAGCTTTCCTAATTATAACATGTTTTACTGGCCAGGAAAGTATAATAATTACAATTTTTATTCACCTAATCAGAAAGTCTCAATATATGCAAAGCAAAATTAGAGAATTACAGGGAGAATATATCTTACTGCAATAATGTCAGTCATCAGTAGGTCAAATAGATAAAAATTCTGTAAGGGTATAGGAAATTTGATTATAGCATTGAACAATCTTGACTTAATAGACACATAGAGAACATTCTACCCAACAACTGCAAAGTATATATATTCTCAAGCACACATGTAATATTTACGTAAATTGACTACATTCTAGGTCTTGCAGCAAGTTGCAATACCTTTCATGGCATTCAAACCATATAGTCTAAATATGATCCGATTTAGTACAATCCATAATAAAAAATAACTGGGAGAACCTCCTATCAATTTCAGTGTTTAATAAGAAAACAGAGACTACTTTGGGTATTTAGGAAGTTCATTGCAGGATTTCAGAGGGTCTGGAAAAATAAAATGAAATATAGATTGATGATTGATATGCTTCTGAGATGCTGCTGTCTTGCCTTTGCTTCTACTGCCATTGCCACCAGAGACAGCCAGAAGCACTGTTGGAGGCCAGGGGAAAGTGGCTTGTCTCCCTCTGTCTTCCACTATGTTAATAATGCCTCCCAGGGTGGGCACATGGCAGGATGACAGCTGAGAAAAAGAGAGTGGGAAGTGTAATTTCAGGCTCCTTGCTCTAACATCATAGAGGAGGTAACTGAACAATGAGTGGAAGGCAAGAGATGTGGATGAGCACAGTCCACCCCTTTGGCTACTCAGCACCAGTACATGCTCTTGTATTTAAAGCACCCATGTGGCAACAAGGAAAACAACATTGAGTATCCCTTATACAAAGATGCATTTATTTTCTCCCTAAAGTGGAAGCTATGGAACTCTATCACTGAATCCATCTCTGGGTGATGTTAATTTCTCTTTTAATTCAGTGACAATACCACCTGGATATCTTGTAATATAAAGGCTAAATTGTAAATTTAGCCACTACCAACATGAAATAAAATGGCAGTGGGAAGAGAAAGAGGCTAAAAATGATGAGTACATACAAATATGCAGATACTAAGCAATGAAAAAGATGCTTAGTGGCTACAATGTAATTAACTTAGAAATCACTAAATAAAATCAAAATAGAATATGTTAGGAAATGGAGTGGCAGCTAATAAGAATTAAAGAGTCGAAATAATGAGACTTAGAAAATATAACTGCTATAATAAAAATATTAAATATTAAAACTGATAGAATATAGCTAAAGTAGAATTTAGAGGAAATTTCATGGCACTAAATTCTGCAAAGGAAAAGAGGGAAGGATATAATGTAATATGATAAACTTCCATTTTGAATGGAAAGAAAGTAAGAAGAAGTAACAAACATAAAAACAGTAATCAATATAATAGAAATTAAACATTCGGTATCTACAAAGATAAATTATTTGAACAGCCAAATATAACTAAGAAACCCTTGGTGAGACTGATCAAGAAATAATAATAATTATAAGGAATGACAAAGAAAACTACAGATGTTCTGGGTGTTACAACAATAATATGAGGCTATAATGATAAGCTTTATATTGTAACTTTGAAATTTGCTAAGAAAAGGACAAAAATCTTAGAAAAACACAATCTACCAAAACAGACTCAAGAACAAATAGAAAATCTAAACAATAATGAAACCATTAAAGAAATTAATACATTGTCAAAACTATTTTCACAAAGAGAACTCCAGGCCCAGAAGATCTGTGTTAAGGGATAAAGAATCCCAAACATACTCTATTCCAAAGTATGAGAAAAAAAATATAAACAAAAACTTGACATTATGATAATAATGTGATATGATAATATAAGAAACTATGGACCAATATTATAGTGCAAATACATGTACAAACCATGTACAAATATTAGCAAACTAAAATCTGTAACCTATATAAAAGATAAAGAATCATAAGTAAGCTGTGTCTGTCCTGGGATTATAAAAAGCCAATTAATGTTATTTACCACATCAGTGGATTAAAAGAGAAAATCATATCATCACCACAATAGATGCAGGCAAAGCATTTTATAAAATTCACCATACTTATAAGAAACATACTTACCAAACTGAAGGGAAATTGCTTAAATTGCTCAAGGATTTCTAAGAAAAAGTAAGTCTCATACTTAATTGTGAAGCTTTTGAAGAGTTACATTAGAGATTAGCAAAAGACCCAAAAGCTACTTTTATCCAAAGGTTATGACCAGCATAGTGAATAAAAACAAGGAATAAAAGCTAACAGGACTGGATGGCTGGAAAGGATACTGTCTTTACTTTCAGATGATATGATTTTGTAGAAAATACAAAAGAATGCCCAGACAACTTATTAGAACTAATAAGTGAGTTTAAGAAGGTAGTTGAATATAAAATCAATATACAAAAATCAGTTGTATTTCTACATACCAGCAACATTTAGAGAATGAATAAAAAGATGCTTATAAGAGCATAAAGATATGAGGCAGCGAGGAAGAAATTTAACGAAAAAGATCAAAGACCTTCGTGGAAAAAGGTGTAAGATTTTATTGAGAGATATTAAAGAAAATCTAACTAAATGGAGAGACAAGCTATGCTTATGGGTTAGAAAAATCAATATTGTAAAGATGTCAATTCTTCTGTAATTGATTTAGGTTCAGTGTAGTTCTATTTAAAACCTATAAAACCTATATAGGCTTTATGTTTCTTTTGTGAAACTTGATAAGCTACTTGTAGAGTGTATATGGCAATGCAAAGAATCAAGGACTAACCCCAGTATTCTTGATGAAAAAGAACAAAGTTCAGAAAGTTGTTTACCAAGATCAAGATTTACAGAGCTATCATAATGGAGACACTTTGGTGGTGCTATAGGCACAGAAAAACAGGAGAAGCATTAGGTGGCCCAGACAGACACCCGCACATAAAAGGGTGCTTGGTGCATGACAAATGTGAGTGCAGATCGGAGGAGGAAAGGGTAAATGTTGTGGTAAATAGTAGTGGGGTGCTGGGACATCTGGATGTGGGTATGGAAAAAGAAAAAAGGAAATTGCGCCCCTATCTTATACACAGAAATCAATGTCAGATACATTAAAAAACTTAGTAGAATTTTAGGCTACAATTTTTAAACAAAAAAAGCTTTCAGAAAATATAGATTATTTTCATGACCTTGAGGTAGGGAAGGATTTCTTAAACATGACATATAAACCCTAAGCATAAAGGAAAAGATGGATGATTTTGACCACATTAAAACTGAGACTTTACCAAAAATGGACCACATTAGAATTGAGAATTCATCAGAAGCTAGCACATGAAAACTAGCAGCATCAAAACCTCAAAAGATGTGGAAACTTGGAGAAGTTATTGGTAATACAGGCAGACAAAGGATTAGTATCGAGAGGCTATAGGAAATATCTCTTTAGTGCTGGAATGAAGACTCAACAAACTGTATCCCAGACTTTGGGGTGAAGGGTGTGGCTCATTGGTAGGGCACTCGCATGGCGTGTGCAAGGCCCTGGGTTTAAACACTTCCCAGACTTCCAAACAGCTGGCTTATCATTATTTTCTGCAGATGGGGCCTGCTGGGAAGGTCAGGAGGAGCAGCCGAAGTATTTCCTCGCTGCTTTCTTTTTCCTGCCACAGGGCACAACTTCTAGCTTCTTTCGGCACATCCAGCTGTTACTGCCCTTCAATTTAGGGGCTATAATTCGGATCTGGAATGTACCCCAAAGGCCTATGTGTTAAAAACTGAGCTAAAACAAACCTTTCCTCTTTTAAGTTATTACTTTGTTACTGTAATGAAAAGCTGGCCAAAAAGTGGGGCAAGAGGTCTCCCGAATGAAGTCCTGAGCTTTAAAGGTCCCTGCCCTCAGCCTCTCCTGACTGCAGTCCTACCTGAGGGACATGGGGTCTGCGTGACCAAAGGGATGTGACTACTTGGGGCAGCTTGTAGGCTCTGTCTGTATTCTCAGCCCCAGTGCCATGAATGGTAGGGGTGGGGCTGCTCCAGGAGCAGTGTTCTCCGCTCCCTAGGCAGTACCAGTGGGTGTGCAGCGACTATGGCCTTGGCATTTGGCACCATGCTGCCTTACACACCTGTGGGTTGTCCGAGCACCCACTGACTCCAATTTACCAACTGATCCCTGCCCAGGGGACCATGCCCCTATCCTGAGTGTCTTCTTCTCTCTGTTTCCTCTGCCCTAGTGGCAGAAGCTGCTGCCTGAGGTTGTTAATGTCTGGGTTACCTTAGGGTCCCCCTATAGCTTTTTTTTTTCTTCTCATTCAACCTCCCAACACCCTTGTAACTATTGCTTTTATCAAATCCCACTTCTCTAAAATGCCTTGTATGGTTTTGGTTTCTCTGACCGAACTCTGAGCTATCTACCTTATGAATCAACAAAGAACAGACAAACCGAGAGAAGTCTGGGAACAGTCTCAGATAGGCATTTTGCAAAGAAGGGAATGCCAATAAACTCAGAGGAAGGTGCTTAACCTCATTAATAATCAGAGAAGTCCGAAATAAGGGAGTGAGCCATGGTGAACAAAGCCTATCAGGCAGAGGGAACGACCAATGCAAAGGCAAGAGGCAGGGCGGTCATGGGAGCCTGAGACTGGGTCGGAAACGGCTGCTGCTCAGCCCATGGCAGCCTCACTGGCATTACTGCTTTAGTGAGTCGACCAGCCATGGCAGGGTTTTGAGCTGAGAAGTGCCCCAGCTTGGCTTCTTTTTTAATAGTATTGCTTTGTTGTCATATTGAGAAGAGATTTGGAGAAAGGACCTCACTGAGCAAAAAAAAAAAAAAAAACACACCGCTGCAAGAATGAATATGGTGTTTATTGACCTTAAGACCCCAAGTAGCCAAATGAAAACCTGTGACATCTGCGTATACACACAGATGGCAAAACTATGATGTAAACAAAGGGGAGAACAGAAGCAGAGTTAGGGTAGAGGTGACCTTTGTGGGAAGTAGGTGATTTGATAGGGAAGGGACATAGGGGTCCCTAAGTGCTCTATTTCTTAGTCTGGGTGGGTTTTTCCACTGGCATTTACTTCATTAATATATTAACTTATAAGCATCTATTTAAGACATATATGACACATAAAATTAAAATAAAAAGAGGGAAGAGTCTTCCTCTCACTTTTTGTAGTTTAAGACAAAACTTTAAGGTGTGATCCAGTACCTGGGAAATGTAAATAAAACAGTACCAACGCATTATTTTGCTGTGATTATTCCTGGCATGTAGATTTCAACTCTTGCTATTGAAGTGACAGACTTAAATGGAGAATTGGGTGTCAGCCAGGATAGTTCTAAGGTAGAAACCTCCAATTAAGTTAAACATGCTTTTCATCAGGAAGTGTTTATGGGAGCATGTGCCACATGTGCAAGGAAGTTTGGGTGGAGAGAGGAATATTTACTCTATTTATCAAGATGGGATCGATATAACACGATTACTGAAGACATTGCTAAATTATTAATTGCTAAGTTGTGTGGCACCAGCTAAAAAATGCTGACAATGACATCTAAGAATCTAAGATGTAATGTGTAGATACTGTCCATGTCTTTTAGAATCATTGGTAACCTAAGTACAGAATTCTATAGTCAATATTTATTACATTAAGAGAAAAATTATGCAAAGTGATTTGTTATTTTGCATTTGCACGAATACCAGGAATCTTTGATGTTTAGTAATTTCACACGGTCTGGCAACATGCTCAGCCTCCTCTCAGTGATAGTTCATCTGCCCAGAGTTTTCCCACACTTCTCTTTCCATATTGGATAGCTGCAAAACGCCCTTAGAAAAGTAGACTATTCTTTCTGCATTCATGTTTTGCATATTCTTTGGTATGGATGAGATTACTAAGTATTTTAACTTAAAATGCTCCTGCTGGGCTATACACAAAATAAATAATCAAAAGATAAACAGTGTTATGACTTCAGGAATTTTAATTTTTCTTTTGGTTAATTATTTCCTTACAAAAACAAAATAAATTGGTAATCGGGAATTGTCTTCATTAAGTGAATTAAAGGGAGCATGTAAAGTCACTTTTGGGGAAGACTTCATATTTAAGTAATGCTTTGTTTTAGTAGTCCTATGTTTTGAGATATTTATTAAATATATTAACATAGCTTAAAATAGTTATTACCACTTACTGTATTATATATTATTTATGTATTGCTGATTCACACACAAATATCATCAAGTGTTGATAGTTTTCCTTCGGTGCTCTGAAAAAAAAAAAAAACATTTTAAAGTTTTGTAGCTAAATGCATTCCTACTTTAGGTGTTCCCAGCTGACAATATCCCCAGAAGCAAAATTAGCTATGTTGATTGCTTGACAAAGCTCCACTTTTCATAAATACATTTTGAGGAGCCAAAATGTTTAGTCTTTGTGCTGTGCCTTGGTATTTGGTTGGAGCCCAAAATAAATGATACATATAGTGAACCATTGCAAAATCTGACTTTAGTATTGTAGTGATTTGGTTCTTTGATATTTATGGATTTTCCTTGAAATATTTCACCTTTGGAAACATTTGCACACGATTACAGTGGCCTAGTAGTATGGTAAAGTCTACTCAGTACCCCTTCTCTATTCTGATCACCTTGTTCTTTCCAAGCTGTGTCAATATTAAGAATTATCTAAGAGGAGAGGTGGAAATGAGGCAAGTGTGGCCTTAAAGGTATGTGTTTATCTTTTGCTTTATTTTATTTGACATTGTTTTGGCCTTAAGCAAAAAAAGGAAATTTGCTTTTGTGCTTCACTTGCTTATGTAAAGAAAAAAAGAACATCCTGGCTTTTTTTTTTTTTTTAAAGAAAGACATCTGTAATAATTCTGTTTTAGGATGTCTTCAAGGTATGACATATACCCTAGATTAAAGGCATTCGTATAGTCAGCAGGAACCTAGCCTCGCTTCCTATTACTATCTGTGAGGGTCGATTCTCTCCCGACACCATCTCAGGGATGGAGTTAACAGCAAGGTGCCACAGCTCAGAATAATAACTGGCCCACCAAGTGGCAGGTTTTGGTCTGGAGCCCTGTCTGGTTTGGAATTTTAAATGTCCTGAAGGGCTTATAGAAACTTGGGTCAGTCTAAATTTGACTTTTTGTCTCCCCCCTAGTTGTTCTCTCTGGGAAGTTTAAGCTACAAGTTCACTTCTAAGAGTGAGGCAGCACACCTGGCAGCACACCGTGTGAGCGGCCATGATGTTGGCGGGAGACAGGACCGCAGAATACAGTTTAAGAACACTGCAGCTTGCCCTGAGGTAATGATGTTGAGACAGATTGAATTCGCTGAGAATGGAGGATTCTTTGGTACATTCCCAAAGGCTGCCCTTCTAGTTTTAAGCTCTTTGAAGTATTTGGTGGAGAGTTGCTATTAACATTTACATATTACGTATTTCCCATTCGGTTATGATTCTTGCATTTTAAAATTTACATTAGGCAGGGTTGCATACTAAGTTTCCTTTCCATAGACTGATTGTTCCTTAAGCACTTTCTTGAGAGCAAGGATGATGTCACTTTCACTGTGTTCCTAGGATGCTCAATATTTGTTGGATATCAGGTGAATGTGAATGCCCATTTAGTTTAAAGTAAGGCTGGCTTTTCCATTTTAATATTGAAATATTTATCCTCTTCCTCTTAATCTTCTATTATCTCCGATAACATCCTATTGAGGGCTTGTGTTAGGTTCCATAAATACTACAATCCTGTTGACGAGGTTGTATTAGGAATCTCACCCAGGAAGAGTTCATGTTTGAAGGTGCTGGATTCTGTGCCAGGTATTCCTCTGTTTTTTCTCAGACCCATATGCTGCCCATTTTGGCCTTTTTCTATGTATAGGACCAACACCTGCAAACTATTTCTCAGGTTCTCTTTTGAACTGGTTTCCCGCCAGGCTTGGCCCATGGTACAGACTGGTGGGCAGAAAGAAGGAAGAATCCAGAGCATGTCTTCCTGTCTCCGTCTAATTTAGAAAGAGTAGCTGGCAGTGGGTGTGTCTCCTCCCTGGTTCCACTCCCACCCCACACAGCCTCTTCTGCAGTGGTCCCAGTTTTTGCTAGGGGTCCTGGCTTTTAAGCTCTGGTATAGTAACCCTCTCATCTCTTTGTCTTTCTTGTCAGAAGAGTGACAGTGGGTCTTTCCCCTCCCTCCCTCCTTTTCTGAGATAGAGTTCAGATACCATAAAGTTCTCCCATTTGAAGTGTATAATTCAGTGGTTTTTAATATATTCACACAGCCATCACAACTATTTAAATCTAGAGCATTTTCGTTGCCCCTGTCTTAGCTACTTTATAAAGAAAAGAGGTGTACTTGGCTCATGATTCTGGCAGCTGGAATGTCCAAACAGAAGTGGGTGCTGGCTTCTCTGGCTGCATCATGACATAGAGGAGAAGCAGAAAGGGAAATGGCTATTTGCAGAAGGGACTGCCTGGCAAGTGAGGAAACAAGAAACCACGAAGGGCCCAGGCTCCTTGTTTTTATAGCAACTCGCTGTCATGGGGACTAATCTATCCTGTGAGACCTAACCTATTTCACTAGATCCCTGTTAATCCCTTCATAAGAGTTGTCATGAGCCAGTCGCCCTTCCTAGGCTCTACCTCTTAAAGGTCACGCACCTTTCAGTACCATTATACTGGGGACCAAGCTTCCGGCACATTAAACTTTTGGGGACAAACCATATCCAAACCATAGCAACTCCTCCAAAACCCCCTACCCATAGCAGTCATTTCCCATTCTCACCTGCCCACAGCCACTGATAACAATTTGTCTACTTCCTATGTTTATGGATTTGCCTACTCTATACATTTCATATAAATGGAATTATGTAACATTTGGCTTTTTGTGATTAGCCTTTTCACTGGCATAATGTCTTTGAATTTCATTCATGTTATGGCATATATCACCTTATTTTTATAGTAGAATGATATTCTATTGTGTGGATATGCTACATTTTGTTTTTGTCCATTCAGCAGTTGATGTATGTTCGGATTGTTACCGTCTTTTGGCTATTATGAATGATGCTGCTATGGACATTCACATAAATGTCTTTGAGTGAACCTTTGTTTTCAGTTATCTTGGCTGTATACCTAGGAGCAGACTTGCTGGATCCTAGATCTACACTGAACATCTTGAGAACTGGATAGTGGTTTCTTTCTGTTGCAAATCTCTGCATTGTCTCATTCCACATTTTGGCCATTTGGCTTTTCCAGCTCCTTTAGAACTAGTTCCCTGTATAAAATACACTGCATTAAAATACCTAGCATGGACTCCATCTTCTTGACTGAACCCTGACAGAGATGGTTTCATACATGTTATAGAAGAAACTCAAGATTATTTCTCACTGCCAAGTTTCTACTCTTTTGTGTAGAAAATAGTGTAATAAACCACAAAAACACTATCCAGGAACAGAATCTGTGGTTTAGAGTTTGCAGTTGTAGTCGTTTGCTGCCATCACTAACCTGGTGACGGTTCTTTTGAACCCATCTCATTTCCCAGCAGTCATCAACTTTGAGTGTAGGTCGTTTATTTGGAAAGCCATTCCAGGAAGTTTTTGGAAGGGAGTGGAGAAGTGAAATGCAGAGGATGTATCAGAATCCAGTAAAAATGCATCAGTGAGCTAGTGACTGTGAAGGGCAGTCACTTGCTGAGGACCTTGGAGAAATTATAGCACATGTCCCAGAATTGTCCCATCTAAGGGATGAAGAAGTTGGGCTCTTTTTTTAACTGTGTTTCATTGGTCAAAGGCTGCTCCCCTAGGACTTCAGGAATGGTCTTGTGGCCAGAGAAAGTCTTCATGTAGTCCCAGAAGGTGTTTATTGTAAGAGGTTTTGTGTGTGTATGTGTGTATGTATACATGTGTGTACCAAGGGGAGGTCTGTAAACTCCTCAAGGATAGACCTTATACTATATTTGTATGTTTACATTTTACTTGTAAATAATAAGGGTTAGTTGCTTTTATGCATTTTTTTATGTGGGTACTGGGAGTAGAACTCAGGACCTTGCGCTTGCCAGACAGGCACTTAAGCTGCTGAGCCATCTCACCGGCCCGCTTTTATGCATTTTTGAAGGAAACTGGCCAGGGAAAGAAACTTCCTGAATTGTATATAGGAGCTGCCACTTTATGTGTACTTTGGACCTCTTTTTTTAGGTGTTAGTTGATCTCACAATTATGTGTTTTTTTAGAAGCTCGCCCAGTTCCTCAATTTTTAACCAGACCGTCAGCTTCACTGTCAACACACTTCCAAAGAAGCCTCGTAAAAATACAAAGTACAAATCTCCTTGATGTCTTTAGCTGCAGAAGATAAAACCTAGAAGGGGGAAAAACTCACCCCCAAACTTTTCACAGGCACAAAGCAGAACACCTCAGCAGTCCATGAGAGATGACAGGTATTTTTTAAAAAAGACTGATTAAAAGCCAGAAAGCTAGAGGAGTTTCTTAAAAACAATGGAGCAATAGACAGAACATATTTAAATCAAGTGTAAAAAGGCAGAGATAAAAATATAGATCAGTTGTTGCCTCTTGTTGTCTTAACCGGCTAAATAAATGTAGATGCAACCAGTTCTTCTCCCTTGGAGTAAATCTATGTTTTCATTAGGTTGAAAGTAAAGTGATGGGAAGTAGAAAGTTTCAAGAGTTATAGAGAAATAACATGTAAAAGGGTTAAAATCATTGGCATTTGGGAAACTTTTCTCCCATCCTGGAATTTAGCCCCTAGAATCCAGCCTGAGGCTCTCAGGGTAGGGCTGTGGCACATCTCACCCATTTTAGACATCCCAGTTTCTTCTGGTCGTACACACAGGTCCTGAAAATCTCTGTTACACAAGTTAATTAACTACAGAAACTTCTTATCCACACTTCGACCTCGACAATCTGGAGTAGGAAATGATACTTAATCATATATGACGTGGTTTGTGTCTTAGAGATCACTAACCATATCTGACTAGTGCTTTTAATACCCTAGACTGGTAATTTATAAAGAATAGAAGTTTAAGGGCTGAGATACAGTTCAGTGGCAGAGCACTTGGCAGCACGCATGGGACCCTGGGTTCAATCCCCAGAATCATTAAAAAAAAAAAAGGAATAAAAGTTTATGTGATAAACAAAAGTTTATCCTTCCCAGGTTCTGGAGGCCAGGAAGTCCAAGGGCATGGTGGCAGCATCTCATGAGGGTCACGGTACCTTGGCGTGGCAAAGGGCGTCACAGGGTGAGACAGAGCAAAGGCGCCAGCTCAGGAGTCTCTTCCTCTTCTTGTGAAGGCACTAATGCCACCATGGGACCTCACCTTCACGGCCTCACCTAGTCCTAATCATTTCCCGAGACCTCTCACTTGCAAATACTGTTAGCACAAACATACAAACCATAGCAGTCTGCCCATTCTGAAACTGATAGCAACTTATACATTGGCTGTGACTTTACCTTCTCTGACCTCCAGCCCCTGCTCCCCCAGTCCTGCCTGTTTTCTTCCTTATCCCGTTTCCTGATGCCTCAGAGAAAGGCTCGCTCTTCCAAACTTTTATGCATCCTTTTTTTTTTAATGTCTTGGGCTCTTTTCCAGAAATAATTTCTTCCCCCGTCTTGATTTTAACCTGTCCCCCTTTTATGATGGCTCTTCTCTTCTGCTCTGATTCTAGATTTGAAATATAACAAATGACCCAGGCGTGGTGATGCATGCCTGTAATCTCAGTTACTCAGGAGGCTGAGGCAGGAGGATTGCAAGTTCAAGGTCAGCCTGGGCAATTTAGTGAGTTGTTATCTCAAAATAAAAAATAAAAAGGGCCGGGGATGTAGCTTAGTGGCAGAGTGCCCCTGGGTTTGATCCCAAGTACAAAAAAAAAAAAATCTTCTACTCCCCCAACTTCCCTAGAACGGTTGTCTGCCTGACACCTTCACTTCCTATTTATGTTTTGAACCCCCGTGTTTTGACCTTAACATCCTATTCTGCTGAATATGACCCTTCTCAAGGTCATGAGTAACTGCTGCAGGCTAACTCACAGTGCTTGAGCTTTTCTTTCTTCTTCCCCTTGACTTTTCAGCAGCGTTTCACCTTGTTGCTCACACATGTCCTCCTTGAGGGACTTCTGGGGCTGCCTTCCCACTCCCCTTCCTTTCCAACAATGCACTTTTGTTGCCCCATCTCCTTTTTTCATTGCTCTACTCTTACTTTGTAAAGGCTCTTCTTTCTAAGCTTTTTGTCCCAGGAGCCCTTCTTACTTTTTGTGAAGTGGCTGTAGCAGTGCATTCAGTTCCAAAGCTGAGTTACCTCTGGGGCAGAAATTTACCCAGGTTCCAACTGCTTAATAGACATTTCTAGAGGCTGGACACCACCTCTGAAACCAGGCCAAATACCATCCCCACACACCTTGTCCATCACTCCTCCTTACCTTTACCACTGTCAGCATCCTCTCAATCGCTCAGGCTGGAATCCTTGACATTTTGACTCTTCAGCTTGTCCCACCTGACATCCATCCCATTATTACTGGCATTCTGTGGGCTCTTTCTGGAGATTCTTTCCAGGTTCTTGTTGTCCTGAACAAAGAATTGGACAAGACATGTACAAAAGATAACGAGGTTTTACATTTATTAGAGATAGGAAAAAAGGCTCTGCAGAGTGAGAGCCGGCCCCTGAGAGAGAGCGCACAGTGGCCATGAGGAGATGGTGGCCATCTTGTACCCCCACCCCTCAGGTTGGTATCAGATCTAGGCCATTTTATCAAAGCTTGCTTGATCTTGCACCAGAAGAATTCTGTTTGGTCCCAGGTGCAGGGCTTGGAAACTTTTTTTCCCACAAGTGTCCTGGATATCTGTGATTGACAGATCACACCCACTTGCCCAGCTGGCTGGCCATACCCTAATCTCTTGCCTCACCATCACTTTAATTTTTGGCTTTCAGATCTTCTCCATCCTCTTCATTCCCCTGCTACTTCTGTAATCTGAGCCTTCTTAGTTATGATAGTGCAAGGGTGGCAAACCTGTGGCACTCATGCTGCAGTGGGCTGTTTGTTATTGAAAACTCTAATAAAAGATTTGCCATCCCTGTGATAGTGTATTAGTTAGCATTCTCTAGAAGACAGAGTCAATAGGAAATACATATATAATTATGCAAGAAGGGAGATTTATTTATTAGCAAGGATTACAGAATCGGAGGTGGGAGAGTCCACAATGGCTGACTGCAGGGTCACAGGCAGGAGAATCCACAATGGTGCTCTGAGTTCCAGAGTGGAAAGATCCAGCAGGTGCTCAGTCTAAGAAGATGGAAACTGCAGAACAAGAGGAGTCAAGGATGCAGCACCAGTCTAGGGTCTGGAAGCTTGCTGGGAAGTTGCTGGTGCAAATCTACACTGGGTGGCTGAAGAAACTGGACACCAATGTAAAAAGGTGATGGCAGCAAAGGACACACTTGCTCAGGATTATTGGAACTCTTCAAAACAGGCACACTTCCTTCTTCTTTCCCTTTTTACTCCATCCAGGCTTCAAAGGCATTGGTTGGTACCACCTGTAACTAGGTGGGTCCTTTTCCCCTCAGTTTGCTGGCCTACATGTCAATCCTCCACAGACAAACCTGGAACAGTACTTTATTAATTTGCTACTTGTTTCTTACTCCAGTCACACTGACATATCGCAATTAATGGTCTCAGGCAGCAACTCCCCAGTGATCTCTTTGCCTAAAGACCCCTGTACTTCCTATTTCTTAAAGGTGTGTTGAGTCAGACCACTTCTCTATGTAAAAACCTGCTGGAGCTTCACTGCATACACAGTTTCCAGCTTGCGTTTTGCATGGTACTTGAGAAGAATTAGCCATTGCTGGAAAGGCCCTGCAGGGTTTTCTAGAGCTGATTTAGGGGTATGGGCGCAGAGGACAAGGGAAGCTAAGGAAGAGGGCAAGGAGAGCCTCTGTATCAGGTGCATTGGTGGTAGCTCTAATTATAGCCTGTTTCTTCCATGTGCAGGTCTCCAGCTTTCTGCTCTATCCCCATCTCTCCACTAACTTCCACTGGCCATTGATCCCACCACGGGTTTCCCTGCAGCCTTATGGTTTTCTTGGGTGAAAGCAACCCTGCACTGGTGCCTAGGACCAGTGCTGGGATCTGGAGATGAGGTGTCACAGGAAAAGTGAGACAGGCGTGCAGCCTCAGTTATGGCTCATGTCCCCTTGAGGTCATAGGTGCTACAAGCTAAGCCACCTGGGTTGGAGTTGTGAGTCTTCCCCATATGGGCAGTGTAGGTTTCAGCCAAATATCCTCACCTTTCTGAACCTCAGTTTCCTCAGCAATGGAGTGAGGTTAGTAATAGTAACCGCTTTGGGATTGTTGTGAGGGTTAAATGAGAAAAGGCACTGCTTGGACATAGTCTTGCTGAATAAAATGGTAGTAGTTATTATACCGGGAGGCCTTTAGTCCCACTCTTCTTTCCAGTAAGATGGAAAGCCTTGTCTGAAAGGTTGGTTATGAACCCACCTGAAAAACTCACCCGCAGTATTTTGCACTTTTTGGGAGGCACTTGGAAGACGTGTGAGAAGATCCTCGTGAGGACTTGGTGAAAATGTATGGTGCAGGTGAGTACACAAGATTCTTTCTTCCATTGTTTCTCTGCTGTTATCAAGTAACTGGAAACATTTTGAAGTAAAACCAGATGTGGGCTCCAGTCAGATGGTTTCATGTAACAAAAAGAGATTTACAGAGGTGGTTGTTACCATTTTGGTTAGGAGTTAATTCTCAGTCTGCAACTGTATTGGTGAAGAAACTTAAATGTCTTTGACTTGTTTCAATTACATACACATTAGGTCAGAGTTTTATTTTTCTAAAACTTTTAAAATGAAATTTTATGCATTTAAGATGTAGTGTGGAGATATATATATATATATATATATCCTGTATAAATGATTACTGTTATTAAGCTAATTAACATGTCCATCTCGTCACATAGAAGAGCACCATTTGTATGTGCTTGAGAACATGCAAGATCTAGTCTTTTGCCAAATTTCAATTATAGAATACAGTATTATGATGTGTAGTCTCCATGTTGCACAAAGATCCCTAGAATTTAACCTGCGTAAATGAAGCTTTGCAGACTTTAGCCAATGTCTCCCCATTTCTTTCCTCCAACTTCCCTTAGTAACCAGCATTCTACTTTCTGCTTCTATGAATTACACTTTTTAAGATTCCACGATAAGTAAGATCATATATATTTTTCTTTCAGTATTTGGCTTAAAGAAATTGTGGTATTCACAAAAATGCAACAGTATTCAAAATTTATGAAAAAGAGATCCTGCCATTTGCAACAGTAAAGACAAACCCATTGGACATGTTAGGAGAAATAGCTCAGGATTTTCTATGCCAGGTGAGAATTAAAGCTCATCTTTTGAAACTGAGTGAAGTTGAACCAAATCTCATTTATTATAACCGATTATCAATAGTTCCACAGAGGAATCTCTTTTCAAATGTGCATTTTAAAAATCAGTGAGGTTTATTATTTTGTGTATTTCATTGTTAAAATTCTATTTGATTAAAAAATTGATAAATATTTTGTGGTTACCTTATAGGTATGGCAATCAATATTTTCCATTTATAATAGCTAAGTGAAGGGCTATGGTTTGGATATACAGGGTATGATAAAACAATATGATGCATGTTTACATTTAAAAAATTATTACAGTTAAAGACACATTGCCATTGATCCCCCTCAAAATATTCTCCCTCACTTCAAACACACTATGCCATCATTCTTGCCACTTTCTGAAGCAGTTTTGCAAGTTCTTTTTTGTGAATGTCTTTTGTTGTACGGTCATGGCTGCCTCCATGTCCTGAGTTGATTCAAAATGTTTTCCTTTTGTGGTATTTTTTACTTTGGGGAAGAGCCAGAAATCACATGGTGCCCGATCTGGTGAATGAGGTGGATTAGGACACACTAACGTTTTCACAAGCCTGGATTTCTGTTGGATGGCACGTTGCAGCAGCTTTCACCATTGTTTCGATCAGACCTCTTAAAGACACTCATGAAAGAGGACGTCTAGATCTGCTTCAGAAAGTGGCAAGAACAAGGGAATAAGTGTGTTTGAAGTGAGGGTATATTGAGAAAGATTAATGACGGTGTGTCATTTATTGTAATTATTTTTTAAACATTTAAACGCATACCATGGTTTTTGATCAGCCCTTGTAGTTAGTGTCTCCTAAGAGTTCATGTGTTGAAATGTAATCTTTTTTTTTTTTTTTTTTTTGTCCTTTTGAGACAGGGTCCCGCTATGCAGTTCAGGCTGGTCTTGAGCTCACTTTGCAGGCCAGGCTGGTCTTGAACTTGCAATGACCCTCCTGCCTCAGTCTCCCGAGTGCTGGGACTACAGGCTTCCGCCACCACGCCCGGCTTTACGAGTATGGAAATTGAAGCGAGCATTATGGCACTCATTCCTACTCCCAGCACTCTGCAAAGCTGAGGCAGAAGGATCACAAGTTCCAGCCCACCCTAGCACTTTAGCAAGACTCTGTCTCAAAAAACAAACAAACAAACCATTTCAGCTGGGGATGTGTAGCTTTGTGTAAAGCTCAGTGTAAAGGCCCTGGATTCAACCCCCTGTATATCCCCAACTCACACACACTAGACTATGGACATTGAATCTTACTAAGGTGGTGGTTAGAGTTGCAGCCTTTGGATGGTCATTAGGATTAGATTAGGTCATGAGGGTGGAGCCCCGTGATTGAATCCTGGCAGGTTAGGACAAGAGAAAGACCAGAGGAGATACACCTGCATATTTCCTGTCTCTTGCCATGTGCTGCCCCGCATTGCCCTAAGAATGCCAGTGAGAAGATCCTAACCAGATGTGAGTCCTTGAACCCTCAAACTGGTGAGCTAAATAAATGTCCTTTCTTCATAAAGTTACCCAGCCTCAGATATTTCATTGTAAGCATGCAAAATGGACTAATACATGATACTTTCTCTTTTAAGAAATGTGTATAAGTTGAGAGACAGAGAGACAGAGAGTCAGAGAGAGAGAGAGAGAGAGAGAGAGAGAGAAACAGAGAGAGAAAAACAGAGAGAATGCTGACCTAATAAAATTTTAAAATCCAGTGTTGTAAAATAGAGTGGATGGCTGGTAGATGTCACTCCTCAGTACGGCCTTTGTACTGGGTTAAATAGTGTCCCCCAACATTCCTCATGTCCACCTAGACCCCAGGATGTTGCCTGATTTGGAGAGTCTTTGCAGATTTTGTTAGGTGAGGCCATATTGGATGAGGCTGGGCCCTGAATAAATGACTTGTGTCCTTATAAGAAGACTGTGAGGAGGAGGCCAGGTGACAATAAAAGCATTCTGAAGTGAGGCAGCTATGAGCCAACAAATGCCGTTAGTGGCAACCACCAAGAGCTCAGAAAGAAGCACACAACAGGTTGTGGACTTCAGAGTCTCTGCAAGGAGTCACCCTGCTGACATCTCGATTTGGGGTTTTTAGTCTCCTGAACAGTGAGGAAAAAAATTTCTGTTATAAGCCACCTAGTTTGTGGTACTTTTTATAGCACCCTCTAGGAAACTAATAGGACTTGCTTCTAAGACCTGCTGATTACATAGTTCTTAGCATTTCCAGAAGATTCATGATGCTTCCCGGCTTCTGTTCTTCACCTTTCCTTGCCCCTGCCCAGCTCATCTGTGCATGGTTGGGCCCTAATTCCTCTTCCTGTATAGCATTTTTGTATGTATTTGGGGATTGAACCCAGGCCCAGGCCCTTCATACTGTCAGACTGAGCTACGTCCCCAGCCTATTTTTTTTTTTTTTTTTAAGAGAGGATCTCACTACATTGCCCAGGTGGAACTCTGATTTGCAGTCCTCCTGCTTCAGCCTCCTAAAGCGCTTTGGATTGCAGACATAAACCACCACGCCGGGCACCTCGTTGTGCTTTTGTTTCTTTTCTGCAGTGTTTTTTGTTGTTTGTTGCTCAGAATCTGCTTGTCCCCACTCCATGATCATCCTAAGCGTTGAAATTACTTGATTTTTATATTCCTAAAATTCAGAATATGACTGGCACAATTGGCTTCATTAATAGTTTTTAAATTACTGAATTTCTCTCTCTCTCTTTCTCTTTTTTTATTATTTTTTTCTTTTTTCGGTTTCTATCTTTTAAGGACCAAGCCCATTGCTTTTATAATCTTGGGAAGATGTGTGTAGAAATGGATGCTACTTTGGGTATAAAAACAGGCCAGAGTAAGATCAAAAGTGAAGTTTTCCTGGCCCAGCTATTAGAAACTGCTACTTATACTTCGATTAAGTTAGAACTTATTTTATGTTATGAAGCTAAATGATGGAGTAAAAGGAATGAACTGGTAAATAACTGTCTTGGAACTGTGACTAGGAAGAGGTGTGGTGACTTCACTGAGGGCCATTAAGAACGAGGTCACAGCAAATCAGAGAAATATTTTCACCTAATTAATCCAATGTGGTGAGTTCATGTTATTAAAGTCCCAGAAAGCTTTTATGTCCAGAATTACGTTTCATGCAATCTTTGGCTATAACATGTGAGAAATGGGAGCGTCAGGGAAGAAATTTTGGTGAAGAAGTTGGAAAAATTTCTTTTTATTTCATAATCAGTGGAAGGTGGTAATAAGATAGCCAAGTCATTTAAAGACTTAGAAAAACTCGTCTTTTAAGGAAAGAAAGAAAATGACAAACAAAGGGGAAATGGAAACATTTCAAGGACTCTATGTCTACTGAATTATCTCGTGTTTTTAGAATCATTTCCTAGCATCATAGCATTGACCAATAGTTAGAGTAATTAATTTACTATTCACAAAAGAGAGGGAAAAAACCCTGAGTCCAACATATTTTTAAACCATAAATCAAATCTCAATGAAGTTATGCATTTGAAAGGGTTGATTATGGTTGTGTCTTAAATATTAATTCTATATAGAGACAGAAAAAATATTAGCAGAGTGGTTTTTGGTAATAAATTTGGGTTTCCTGAAAGTGAGACATAAATTGCAAGTTGCAAGTTTTTCTATGGGCTCTGTCTTACAAAGTTAAAAAAAATTCTTTCATCTGTAAGTAAGAAAGAATCACCCTTCTAGCAGAGGTGTTCTGCTAGAACACCTTTTTCATAGCAGGTAACCAGGAAACTGGGGGTTCTGCAAAGAAGTTTCTGGAATCAGAGCTCCTAGTGCACACACCAATAATTTCTTAAGAGAGGAAAAGGAAAGCCAATTTGATTAAAAGTTTATGACACTCAGGCTCCAGAGAAATACAAAGTTGGCAAATTTAGTTTCTGTTTAGTAGTCAGTTACCTAAAACTTTAAAAAAATGATTGTTTTTCCTCATGATTTTGTGGCTTGATGGGGCTTAGCTAAGTGATTTTTCTGCCTCACAGGATGTCAACTCCATTTATTTACTTGGTTACATTCAGTTGTCATCTTGCCTGGGCTGGAAACTCCAAGAAACCTTCACTCAAGTGTCATATGCTTTGGTGCCTCTCCATGTGCCCTTTTCATGAGACATACTGGATCTCCTAATATGGTGGCCTGAGTGAGTCAAAATTCTTACATTGCAACTGAGTTCTAGAGGGAAGATAGCAACAATAACCCTGTAAAAGGCTAGAACTGGATCCGACACAAAGTTGCTTCTACCCAAATTGTAGGGCCAACCCACATTAAAGGGAAGGCAGGTAGACTCTCCTCGATGGTGTGTGTGTGTGTGACACACTCACACACCAAAAGAAGAAATTGATGGTGATCATCTTTGGGGAAGACCTAACATAGCCTTATTATGTAGTTAAAACCAATACCATTTAATTCTAATTTTTGTAAATTAGATTTTCTCATGTATCTGCAACTCTTTTTTTTTTTTTTTGTGGGTACCGGGGGGTCGACCTCAGGACCTCACGCGCCAGCAGGTGCCCGTGCCGCTGAGCTATATCACCGGCCCCTTTTTTGTATGTGGGTTCCGGGAGTCGAACTCGGGCCCTCGCGCTTGCAAGGCAGGCGCTTAAACCGCTGAGCCATCTCACCGGCCCCATCTGCAACTCTTTTTTAAGAATAATCTTATATTCATTTTCCACTTTCGGTCAGCAATTTCTGGCCCTTTAGGAAAAGTAATCCAAATTATCTTTCATTGGTACTATTTAGGGCTAGGGACTTAGTTCATTGGTAGAGCTCTTGCTTAACATGTGCAAAGCCCTGGGTTCCACTTCCAGCACCACAAAAGAAAAATAGTAGTACTGTTTAAGTCGGGTCTTATATATAGTATATACTCAGCACTGAATTTATTTATTTATGCACATGAGCAAATCCTTACATTACCCTCTGAGGAGGAGATTTCTATTCTTGACTTTTTTAAGCTGATGCTTTGAATAAACAAGAAACTTGCCTAAGTTCCTAAGTTCTCACATTTTAGAAAGTGGCAGAGCTGGCATTAGAAACTGGAGGTTTCTCATTTTAAAATTGGTGCTTTGTACTGAACCATGACAGTTTTTTTCTCCAGGTCCACTATAAAGTTTCTATTTGAAATTCTCTCAAATCCATCTGTACCAGATTTGTTGACTTCCCTGAACTTTGCTTGCTGCAATTCCCTGAAACAGGTATTCCTGTTCTTGGTACACAAACCAGGCCAAGGTCTGTGAGTTGTCTCTGTTAACAGAAGTGTCCCCTAAGCTCCCTGATTTATGGCTTCTCTAAAAGCAGAGATGGGGGCCAGTGATATGGCTCAGCGGCATAAGCGCCTGCCTGGCAAGCGCGAGGTCCTGAGTTCGACTCCGAATACCCACATATTAAAAAAAAAAAATGCAGAGACAATTGTCAAGGATGCAGCTCCTTGACATCCTTTCCCCATTTAAAAAATTTTTTCCTTCCCATGTTCACATGTTACCCACCTGAGTGGTATAGAAGGCTTAGACTTTCCTTGCCCAATATTAGCATATCTTAATTACATTTTCACTCCTCAAGTCTTAGACTCTGACTGGACTACAGAGAATTTTTCAGTGACTTATTAAACAAATACCATATAAGACTGGCTTTCATTCTCTCGAGCACTGGATTCTTGTCATGTTCTCTTGTGAACGTTACAGTCTCTTAAACTCTATTAGAATCCCTTAGGCCATTAGTACTTTCTGAGACTTTCTATATTTCACTCTGATGTTAATATTTTATATTTCTGGTCATGTATTTACTGTTCACCATCATTAAAAGTAGTTGAACTGCTCAATTTTGGCCTTTGAGTTTTTATTGTAACTCTTTAATTCTTTGAAATGTTTCTGTGATGAAAATGACTAATAAATTTAGAAATTGGTCAGAGTTGGGTATTTGTTTAAGTACTGCAAGTTTATTATTTTTCAGAGAGGACAAATAGAAATGAAACTAGGAAAGACCATAAAAAGATTGACTTTATGGCAGTTGGGCAGAGTTGGGCAGTCACACTGATGCTATCCCTTTGTTTCAATAACAGTGTGAAGATTTTAACTCAAGGTTAAAATTGGTACTGCATCTTAGACTTAAAATACCAGATATACTTCCTAAATGTAGTTACCAGCATTGTCTCAGGAGAAAATTATGATTCTAAGAAATATAGTATGGAAATACAGCCCCAAATTTTGATGCTTTCAGTTTCACTCAATTCAAAATACTTTATAATATTTCTTGATTTCTTTCTTTTTAAATTTTTAATTTTTATTAGTACGTATTTGCAGTACATAATGATTACATTCACTCTAGGGAATTGTACATGTACATAATACATCTCCAGTTTTTCCTTTCCATCCATCCCCTTTTTAAAAAATTAAAATATTTTTGCTAGCATCAGATTCATTTATTTATTTTATATGTCCTTATTAATTATCTTAAGTGCAGATTAACAGCCTGATTTCTTTCTTTATCTATGGCTTATAATGAAGTATATTTACTTTCCCAACATTTGGGGATTTTTCAGAGTTCTTTGTTTATTTCTTTTTTTTTTTTGGTGGGTACCAGGGGTCGACCTCAGGACCTCGCACGCCAGCAGGCATCCGTGCCACTGAGTGATATCACCGGCCCTTTTTTCGTATGTGGGTACCGGGAGTCGAACTCAGGACCTCGCGCTTGCCAGGCAGGTGCCTATGCCGCTGAGCTATCTCACCGGCCCCCGACACTTGAGAACATAGTGTTAAGTGAAATATGTCAGACATGCAAGCTTAAATATTACATGGTTTCTCTTATAAGAGAAACTCGAAGTATATATATATATATATATATATATATATATATATATACATTTATATATATATATATATGTAAATGAAAAGCCAACTGGAAGATAGATTATAGGAAGTGGGGAGAAGTTCAGATGGTTCCTCAATATGATCTTATATTCTGCTGTTGTTGGCTGGAGTATTCCACGAGTGTGAGTTAAATCAAGTTGGCTAATAGTGTTTTTCATATCCTCTGTACCTTCACTAATTTTCTGTCCACTTATTTTATCAATAATTGATGGGGTAAAAAATCTCAGACTATCATAGATTTCTCTATACAGCTCTTTTAGTTTTTGCTTCATGTGTTTTGAAACTTACTAAATACTTAAGGTTTCATGACTTCTATATCTTCATGATGAATCAACTCCTACATCATTATGAAATGACCTTTTTCATTTCTGTTAAATTGTCTTTGCTGTGAAATCTTCGTCTGATAGTAACATAGCTGTTTTTATTTTATTTTAAATTATATCAGTACAGGATAATTTTACCTAATTCATACTTATTACTTTTAACCTTTCTAAAAATTTTTTGGCAGCAGCGTAGTGTGGGTCTTCCTCCTCATCCTTCCCCTTATCTGATAATTACTGCCTTATATTTGGGGTATTAGACCATTTACATTTAATATGGTGGTTGATGTGACTGCATTTGAAAACCATGTTGCTATTTGTTTTTGTATGTCCTTTCTGTGTTTTTGTTCCCTTTATCCTCTTGTTTTACATTATTTTAGATTATGCTTGCATTTTATTTCCTTTGTTGTTTTACCAGCTTTATTTTGTTTAGTTTTGTTTTTTGGGTTTATTGCTTAGGAGTTTGTATTATACATTTTTTTTTTTTTGTGGGTAGCGGGGGTCGACTTCAGGACCTCGTACACCAGCAGGCGCCCGTGCTGCTGAGCAATATCACCAGCCCTTTTTTCGTATGTGGGTACTGGGAGTCGAACTCAGGACCTCGTGCTTGCCAGGCAGGTGCTTATGCCGCTGAGCTGTCTCACTGGCCCATATTATACACATTATAGTCTACCTTCACATGATTTTTTTTTCTGCTTACAATGTGAGAACCTTACAATACTATACTCTTCATCTCTCCTTCCCTTCCTGGCCTTTGAGCTACTATTGTCATACATTTAATTTTTACATATGTTAAAATCTCTATAATACCTAGCTATGATTTTTGTTTTCAACAGTTAATTATTTTTAAAAGAGATCTGATTTTTTTTTTTTTTGTGGGTACTGGGGTTTGACCTCAGGACCTTGCGTGCCAGTAGGCACCCGTGCCGTAGAGCGATGTCACCAGCCCTTTTTTGTATGTGGGTTCTGGGAGTTGAACTCACACCCTCGTGCTTGCCAGGCAGGTGCTTATGCTGCTGAGCCATCTCACCGGCCCGAGATCTGATTTTTTTAAAAAACTTTTTTTGGGTAAGTTTTATTTCCAGGGCTCTTTCTTCATTTGTGGTATCATTTCATTCTCTTTAAAACACTATTTTATGATACGGGTCAACTATAATAATGCAAAAGATTTTATGAATGAAAATATCACCAGTCATAAGGATGAATTATAAGAATGAGACAATCACCAGCAGAACTTCATTGTAAGAAATAATTCCTGCGTACATAATATACCTTTTTTCCTCCTCTGTGGCTGCTTTTAGCATTTTTCTCTTTGTCACTAGTTTTAAGCAATTTGATTCTGACATGTCTTAGTTTGCTTCACGTTTCTTGTTCTTGGGGTTCATTGAGCATCTTGTATCCATGGACTTATAGTTTTCATCAAATTTGGGGAAATTGCAGCCATCATTTCTTCAAATATGTGTTGCTTCCCTGTCCTTCCAGAGATGCTGATTACAAATTTGACCGTTTCAGGTTGTCTCACAGTTCACTGATACTTTGTTCATTTTTTTCCTGTTTGTCTTAAGTCTACACTTAAGACTACACTTGGATAGTCTCTATTGTTTTGTTTTGTTTTTTGGAACTGGGAATTGAATGCAGGACCTTGCGCTTGCTAGGCAGGTGCCGTGCCGCCGAGGTGTATCTCCGGACCCTGGTGTGTTTTAAAGTTTACTAATTGTTTCTTGTGCTTGTCTAATGTCCTGCTAATCCCATACAGTATATTGTTCATGTCAAACATTATAGTTTGTCTTTAGAAGTTCAATTTCTGTATCTTTCTATAGCTTCCATGTCTTTACTTAATATATTCAATCTTTCCTGTGTCATTTCCTCTATCATTTTCCATCTTTGATTTGGTCAGTTTTTGATTATTATATTTGCATGCTATATTGCGTTAATGACGTAGGAATTAATGCTTTGTGTGTGTGCACTCAGGTGACTATATATATGTATGTGTATAAATATGTACTATTTATATTCTTGTGAATTTTTCCTTTAATTCCTTTGAAAATTTTTTTGCTTTAATTTCTACTTGATACCAAAATTACTAAAAAAACTACTAAAGTCACCACCCTATTTATGAGCTTTCTTCTAGACAGCATTTTTGTGGCGAATCTCTTCCCATAAACTTATTTTTAGTCTTTCAAGGTCCATACTGTCTCTCTTACAAGCAAGAGCTGCATTTTATTTTGTTTAATCTTCTGTATTAGTTAGCTTTCTGTCACTGAGATAAAATTCTCAACATACACACTGAAATGAGGAATAATTTATTTTTGCTCACGGTTTCAGAGGTTTCGGTCCATGGTGGGTTGGCTTCAAGGAAGAAATATCATGGCAGGAGGGCGTAGTGGAGCGAATTTGCTCTGTGCAGGATGGCTGGGAAGCAGAGCACAGGGGAAGAGAAACAGAGAGAAAGAGGCCAGAGACCAGACACTGTGTAGTGCCCAAGGCCACACCTCTGTAACCCACCCAGACACACCTGGAATTGTGCTTTACTAATTCTCTGGGGGCTCTCAAGCCAATCAAGTTGATGATTTGTCTTTGAATTGAAAAGCTTAACATTCACAAAGTTTTACTCTTAGTCATTGCAAGGAACCAAACAGGAAAGTATAAAAACAAGTCCAGTAGTGTAACATGGGAGGAAGCACAGATGTATAAGAATGCTTATGAAAAAGCTGAGTGTGGTGTTGCATGCTTATAATCCCAGCTCTGGGAGGCTGATGCAGGAGGATTGAAAGTGGAGCCCTAAATTGGCAATCTAGGAATTTAGGGAGACCCTCTCTCAAAATAAAAAATAAAGAGGGCTGGGGGGGGTAGCTCAGTGGTAGAGTGCCCTTGGGTTCAGTTTCCAGTACTACACACATACACCCCAAAACAAACAAACAGAACTAAAAAATCTCTTAAAATAGTCTTGGCCATGGGTCTATGGTTTCTGACTTCCTTTATTGACTAGTGGACGGAATTCTGGTGGCTTTCATTGAGTCACCTCTCTTCTTGCCATGTAGGTCTGAAAATACAGCAAAGTTATGCCCTTACTTTCCCAATGTGGGAGATTATATTAAAGGAACTCTCCCAGCTCTGCCCCACACAGAAACGTGTCCCCTAAAGAATTTATGGATATTATTATTTTTATTTGGTTCAAAAGCTACTTTTAGGGCCGGTGAGACGGCTCAGCGGCTTAAGCGCCTGCCTTGCAAGCGCGAAGGCCCGAGTTCGACTCCCGGATCCCACATACGAAAAAGGGGCCGGTGATATCGCTCAGTGGCACGGGTGCCTGTTGGCGCGCGAGGTCCTGAGGTCGTCCCCCCGGTACCCACAAAAAAAAAAAAAAAAAAAAAAAAAAAAAAAAGCTACTTTTAAGCAAAGTCAGTCTCTCTCTCTCTCTCTTAAATAACTTCCAAAAATGCATGTAGATTTTCCAATTGTCTCCATATTCTTTAGTTTATGAGTGCCTTTTCTTTTTAAGATGGGCATATACCAAGTTTACTTGGTCAATGTTGGGGTGAAATACTTTTTATTCTAATAGACTTTGAACTGGGCAAGGTCATTTCTAATAAATACAAGGTAACATGCCTATTACATAAAAATAAAATAATTGTTTTTGTGAAATGAATTGGAAGATGTGGCATAATTACACACTGGGCATTTGTATTCTCCTATTATCATTTTAGAGCTGCAAAAAATGGAAGTAATTTATTTCATCTTGGTAATGCTCCTTCTTTCTGGTCCAACAATTTATCAGAAATGTTAATCCAGCAAGCAGTAAGTGGAGGGGGTGAGAGGAGAGAGAGAATTTAAAATTAGCCTGGAAATATTGCACAACCCATTAAAAATGTAATCATGTGTAAAATGAGATCAATGAAAATTTATCTAAAAGTGCAAGGAAAAGGCATTTTCTAGTATGATACTGGATTTAATAGACTGGATTTTAATTTAGTCAGTTTGCTACAAAAAATCCCTCTAGGCTAAATAAAACCGTTTTCCCTCCCAGTTATTGTACAGACAGCTAATTTTCAGACCCTTTCCTTCTGATATTCAATCTTATCTCTTGCTGGATACGGGTTTCAGTATATTGCAGAATTTGTTTTCTTTACATTTTCCATTACTGCTTTCATTTGCATGACAAATGATTAGAAGTAGAAACAGGGAAAAAACCATGCAGAACATTTCTTTATTAATTTTGTTTAAATTAGAGTAACTTTTTATTCATCACCCCCTCCCTTAACTGCCAGTGTATCTGAGAGTTATTTTAATATTTTGTTGTACAGCTAGAGAAATAGGTTACACATTTTTTGCCTTGCACTTTCATCATGTAACATTTTATTCCTTTCTTATATTTGTACTTTACAGTTTGGTTCCTGTCTTGCCCTGCTAATGATATTGATGAATCTTTCTTTTGAAAGAGACCCTTGTGTTTAAGGCTGAACCTAAGGTACAGAGGTTTAAAATATGTTAACACTGATGTACATAAGGGCTTTGAAGATTTATTTTGGAGATGACAGAACACAATTCTCGAACAATAAATAGGATTTTAAGACTTGAGCTTCATTTAGGTCTTTTGGCCCTTTTAGCTGTTTTTTAGTCTGATAATTTAGAAATGTGGACTGATGTATCTAATGAAACACATTCATGAAAATCATCTAACGTTACTACCCACCCCCAGATTCTAAATTAAAAGAAGATGCTTTATCAATAAAAATGGCATGAGCAGAAATTATTTAAGGTGACTGTTTCCTGTAAAATTCCTCTGTAAGAGACAAGTCGTGTACGATCACCTTAGACTCATTCACGTAGATAAGTTTTCTTTTTCTATCACACAAATATTAAATAGCTAGCTCTCTGATATGGAAAAGAAAAAAAAGAAAAACTAAAACAGGGCAGTGAACTTAGTCTCCCTGATCATCCCCCCATCCTATTCCCTTCCTTAAATGTAACGTACCGTTCAGCATCTCTCCTTCCGGACATTTTTCTCTGTTAAATAGATATGTGCCTGTAGAAATACATCTGTTATAATTTTTGTTAAGTTATTTTAACATGAAACATATCTCACCATTTTAATTTTTCTGCACTTTGTTTAGTTTACTTAACATTATGTCTCAAGAGATTTCCCCATTTCAATACATGTAGCTCTATTTAATTTTGTTTAACCATTGCGTTGTGCCCCATAGTATGGCGGTCTACAGATCTGGAAGAATCTAAGTGTCTAGCAATAGGGAAATGGTTAACCATGACAGTCAAAACCTTTGTATTTTTCACTGTGGGTAGTGGAACTGTTCTTTGAGGAAGATACCAAGCGGTGGAAGAGGAGGCTTATAGTATGCATTTAAGTTTTCCCCTGAGTTCTGTTACAAGGTTTTTAAATGGTGTCTGTCATTCATTTCTAAAATAGTTTGTGAGTTCTTTATTGATTTTTCTTCTAAACATAAGAGTTATTCTCAAGGGGTTTGTAAAGTTTCTAAGTCTATGGACTGTTTTTGTCTATCATTTCGATGATGAATTTAATTTTATTTCATTGCGATCAGTCAATATAGCTTGCACGATTTTTGCTTTATGGGAGTTGATGAGATTTTCTTTATTACCTAATACATGATCAATTTTCTTTTGTGACTGTTCCTGAGTGTTTGAGAAGAATGTTCTTTATTGAGTTCAGAGTTCCGTTTTATGTCTATTAGATCGAACTTGTTAATTAGGCCATTCAAATATTCTGTATTCTTTATGTTCATCTATTTTATCTGCACATTTCCTGAAAGCTGTGTTGTTAGACATGCTCCAAAGTTCATGTATTACATCTTCCTGGCAAATATCCCTTTTTGTCCTTTTACTGCATTTGCCTAAAGTTCTGTCTTTTTTCCTAATACTGAGAATCTAGGTGTATCTTTTCTTTTACAGTTATCTCCATTCTTTCTGTTGTTTTATTTGAGACATGCCCACTAAAAATAGCTGGTGAACTTTTTATTGCAGTGTGAATTTCTGTTTTTAATAAAACATTGATCCTTCACCCAGATTATCATTACCAATAGATTTGGATCTATTCTCATATCATCTTCCTTATGTTGTCTATTTTTCTACCCTACTATCCCTTTATCTTCTCCTTCTTTCTACCTATTTTTGGTTGATTGGATTATTTTATTCCATTTTTCCTCCAAGGGTAGCTTATAATTGAAACTCCCATTTCTTTTCTTCTAGTAGTTCCACTTATCATTTTAACACACGTGGATTGTACATCTTTCCACCATCATGTAGATTACCTTGACTCTGCTGCTGAGGGAGGTGAAAACCATGGTTCACTTTTTCTGTTATCACTCTCTACCTTCTCTGACTTTGGTTCTAAATTGTTAAAAGACTGTTTTTTCCCTTTGCAATTGACTTTTACTTAAATTCAATTAGCTTTTTTGGATTCTTTGCTCACCCCACATTTTACATCCTCTGGACCTGTGGGTTTTTTTTTCCCCCTGCAGTTCATTCTTGAGAAATTATTATTATTATTTAAATTATATTTTTAAAATATGGATGACTTCATGAATTTGCACATTATCCTTCACTCTAATTTTAGTATAGTACAGCTACTGTGAGTTTGGGAAATCATTGTCGTTTGTATGCAGCAAGCGAAATCTTTGCATATCTGAAAGTTCTTTATTTTGAAAAATAGACTTTCCATAGAATTTTAGATTTGAATTTTTTTGTCTTAGAATATTAGTGTTACACGGCTCCAGCAGAAATCTGGCACCAGCATGATTCTTGCTACTTTTATGTTATGTTATCTTCAGGAACATTTTAATTTTTATTATAGGTACAATATATTAACATAATTCAAAATTAAAAATCATAAACCACATAGAATTGCTGTTCTAACCTCTTCTTGCTTCATGCATTTGCTCATTATTCCTTTGTCCTTTAGTTTATTTTCAGTCTTTGGAGTACACTGATTTAAGTCTGCTTTATGTATGGCATAGAATTTAGTTTTGCTTTATGAGCCTATTTGAAATCTTTTTCTAATAGTGAGATTTACTGATATTACTGATAATTTAGTCTCAGCTATGTTGTATCATTTTGTTATTCTTAACATTCATATGTTTTTTAATCTAACAAACACTTTCGTAGCACCTATCTTATGTTCTTACTTTATTCATGTTTCTCAAAATAATTTTAGTAAGATATTCTGGTTTTCCAGAGGAGGAAATTGAGGCACAGATCGTATGGCTGGTTGCTGCAGTAACTGATGAACCAGGACACACGCCTAGTCTGTCTTGGCTCCAAAGTGAATTCTTCAACACCTCGCTGTGGCTCTCTTGATTCGTCACGATTTCCATTAACGTGCACTCATTCGCAGTGAGTAAGGTGTTCCTCCTGGAACAGGTCTTCACCTTCATTCTATGCATAATTACTGAGAATTCTCCCTTTTGCTTTCAAAATTATATCCCACGATTCCAAAGTTTTTTTACGGGAAGAGCTATAGCTAGGTGTTCTAGAACGACACTGTCTCAGTGCTTGGGAACCAGTCCCATGAGACTTGAGAACATGGTGGACAGATCCAGGATTGCGGTGAGTGCAATTTCTTCCTAACAGAAGTGTGATGTTGGCTATCACCAAGGGCAGCTGGATCTCTGCAACTGTGTCAGAAGTAGGGGTGTGTAGAATGGTCAGGACAAAAGTGATTTCATCCAAGCTGGAGTGTACCTGGTTTATCTGCAGCTAATATCACAGATTTCAGGCCCACCCTTGATGCTAGTGTCAAGGGGGCCCAGTCATAAAGCTCCATGTACCACTCTCATCGTTTTGTTTATTTATAGGACGCTGGGAAAACTGGCCAGGGTTGTCGAGTGGTTATGACCCAAGATGGCAGTGGTTATGTCAAGCTGAATCCATACACTAGGGGCCAGCAGGCTGAGAATACATCAAAAAGAGATTCTCTCCTCTGAAGTATACTTTACATTGCCTATTTATAGATTAACCTACTTTTTATAAATAAAAAGGAATATATGAATGGAATCCCTGGGGGCGAGGAAACAACACTAAGAAATTCAACACTGAGGGCCTATGGCATCTTGTGGCGCTTCCGCGGACCATCAGCACTGACATCAGCACAAAGCCTCACTGTCCCCTGAGCCATCCCACTGGGCCAGACATTGTCACGGGCTGCATACTTTGTGGGGTTGTTATTCATTCTCCTGCTTTTAAGGAGAAGGTGGAACAACATTCCAACCTGGAAGGCCATAAGGGGTGTAACGGAAGCAGAACTCTCTGTGCAATAGTTGAAAAAATTTTTTTCTTGTTTGTGCCATTCAGAAACTTTGCTACAAATATTTTAACATGTGTGTACAAGTGCATGCTGGTTATTCTTTCCCAGTCCACTTTGTTCTTTTTTTTTTTTTTTTTTGTACTGGGAATCAGTCCACTTTGTTCTTTTCTTTCACTTTTATAAGGCAGATTTTGGGATTTTTATATACATCCTTCAAATCTCAATTTCTATTTCTCCATTTTCATAACTTTTCTGATGTGTTCTGGGAGAATCCTTTGGCTATATCTCTCAGTTGACTGTTTTAATTTTCAGTTGTGTCCATTTTGCTGTGAAGCTCATCTGCAGAACTTTAGATTTCAGTCATATGTTTTTCTAATTTCCTTCTCATAGTGTCCTGATCTTGTTTTATGGATAAAATATTCTGAGATATGTGTGCATATTTATATATTTTTTCAATAGCTTTACTGAGTTTATATACTGTAATACAATTCATATAAAATTCACCCCTTTGAAGTACAATTCAATGATTTTCAGAATATCCACAAAATTATGCAGCAATAATCACTATCTTAATTCCAGAATATTCTTTTTTTTTTTTTTTTGTGGGTACCGGGGGGGTCGACCTCAGGACCTCACGCGCCAACAGGCACCCGTGCCACTGAGCGATATCACCGGCCCCTTTTCCGTATGTGGGATCCGGGAGTCGAACTCGGGCCCTCGCGCTTGCAAGGCAGGCGCTTACGCCACTGAGCCATCTCACCGGCCCCAGAATATTCTTATTATTCCTAAAAGAAACACTATACGTTTTAGCAATCATTCCCCACTGTCTCTTCTATCCAGTCACTGGAATCCACTGATCTACTTTCTGTCCTATGGATTTGCCTCTTGTGTACATTGCTTATAAATGGGTTCATACATGTGTTTTTTGGGACTGGTTTCTTTCATTTAATGTTTTCAAGGCCATCCATGTTGTAGCACTTACCAGAACTTAATTTGCTTTTATGGCTGAGTAATACTCCATTGTATGGATATACAATATTTTGCTTATTCATTAGTTGATGGACATTTGGTTATTATGAATAATGTTTCTATGAACATTTGTGTACAAAGTTTCAGGCGGATACATGTCTTCATTTACCTTACATATATACCTAGGAGTGAAATTACTGGGTTATTCTGTGTTTAATATTTTGAGGAACTGTCAAACTATTTTCCAAAGTGGCCACATAATTTTACTACCCTATTAGCTATGTATGAACATTCTTGTTTTATTTTATTCATGTGTTAATTCTTCTTCTGTTTGGTACTTTCCTTTTGTGTTGCTTTTCTTAAAATATTTAGTTTTGACTGTATGTTTTTCTTGATATTGGAGGTTTCCTGACTGTCATTTTATATGTTAAGTTTTGGGTGGCTATTTGGCAATAGAACCATGAAGTAGACATGTTCTAAAATGATAAATATATTCTCTAACCACATACTGTAAAGTATAAGTACATACTCTAAAATTAAAATTAACTCAATTGTTCAGAAAATGGAAATGGAGCTTCCTAATTACAAAAAGAAAGAAACAAAGAAACAGAAGATTCCACTTAACTCAAATTCTTACTTTGCATGAGATAGAGGCTGGCTTCCAGGGGTGACAATGCCTGTGTTAGTCAGTTTTCCATTGCTGTAACAAAATGCCTGGCATAATCAACTTGCAAAGAGAAAAGGATTGTTTTGGCTTGTAGTTTTAGAGGTTCAACTTCATGATCAGTGCTTTGGGTCTGTGATGAGGCAGCACATCATGGTGGAAGTGCATGGTGGAGCAAAATTGCTCACGTTATTACCAAGAAGTAAAATGTGTTACTATCTGTTTCTTTTTTGTAAGAATCTTTTTGGTTTTGGCACAGTGCCTGCCTGGCAAGTGTGAGGTTGTGAGTTCGATCCCTGGTACCAAACAAAAACAAAAACAAAAACAAAAAAACCATAAAAAAAGAATCTTTTTGGTTTATGTCTTGTATTCTAAGGAACTACTATGAAGATAACAATACACAATGTAATAACTATTGCTATTCTCTTATTATTTGATTATGAAATTTGTTTTATTTTTCATAAAATAAAAAAGAAGCAAAAGGGCAGAAGGGATGAGGTCCCATGATCCCCTTTGACAGCATCCCCATTGATATAAAGACATCCCACGAGTACCTGCCTCTTATAGGCTCCATTACCTCCACTACCATCATCCTGAGGATGAAACCTTTAACACATGGGCCCTTGAGGGACATTCAAGATACAAACTATAGCAATACCTTGTCAATGTCACCTAAATACAGAGAGGTACTCTATGTTTATTCCTCTTCCAACAGTATTCATAAAATATTCCTTAGAAAAACTATTAAATTCCTCCAATACTCTGAGAATTCATGGTACCTCTGAGAATTCATGATACTATAATGCATGATACCTCTTTTTCATTTTCATTGCTCTTGGAAGTGTTTTCTTTAGCTAATTTGAAGACAGTTGCGACAGTTAAGCTAGATTACAAATTTGATTGGCTTCAGAGTTTCCTAGGGTATTAGTAAAGCACACTTCTGGGTGTATCTAGGTGAGTCATGGGAGTGTGACCTTGGGTATTATATCTGGTTTCTGGCCCCTTCCTCTCTAGCCCTCTTTCCTGTACTCTACTTCCCAGTCACATTGAAGTGAGTAGCTTTGCTCCATTACATCTTTTCACCTTGATGTTCCTGCCTTGGAGCCAGCTGACCATGGACTGAACCCTCTGAACTGTGAGCTGCATTAAATCTCCTCTCCTTTAAGTAGTGGGTGTTGAGTATTTTGTACCAGCAATGTAAAAGCTGACTATAGTAGTTTTTTTTTGGGGGGGGCTACCGGGGGTCAAACTCAGGACCTCGCACGCCAGCAGGCGCCCGTGCTGCTGAGCGATATCACCAGCCCTTTTTCGTATGTGGGTTCCAGGAGTCGAACTTGGGCCCTTGCACTTGCCAGGCAGGCGCTTACACCGCTGAGCCATCTCAGCGGCCCTATAGTAGTTTTAAATGTACTTTTTTTTTTCTCTTTATGTGGGTACCGGGAACTGAACTCAGGACCTCACGCTAGCCAGGCAGGCACTTATGCTGCTGAGCTATATCACCAGCCCTTAAACATACTTTTAATAACAAAATTTGAATATGTGCCTAGCCTGTGAGAATGTAACAAGTTTTTTTTGTGTGTGTTGCAAAGTTTATCAAATACTCACAAAATATGATAGGAATCAGAGCAATGTGGCTTCTATTTTACATGGGGCTCTGGCTTTAATAAATTTCAGAAATTTAACTTAAAATTTATGAAGTAATGTGTAAGATAGTATTGTAAAATATTTCATAAAACTAAGTTAATAATCAACTCTTAAAATTCAGGCTTTGGTGGACGATCTGTGCCCATTGAATTTGACATTCATGCTATTTCAAAGTTGGGTTGTTCCTACAAATCATCTTTAATATCCCCACTCAGTAATAGCCCTCCCTTCACTCTCTTCATGTGCATCTTAATAACCTCATTTATATCCATTTTGAACCGTCTCTCCCAGTGAGCATTTTTCCAATCTTCTCCTACACAGAAAATCTCAGGATTTCATCATTTCAGTCTTGTTGCACTGTTTTTCCATTTTACTTTCTGTATAGTGGTTCCATGATGGGTCTTGGAAAATTGGTATGCAAGCAATTTTCTGCTCAGAAATTCTGACATTCCTATTAAACTTTGAACCATGTGATAGGCACATTTGTTTCAAGGACACTTGATCATATATCCTTTGCTAATTACATTTCCCACTATGCAATTTTCTCCTTATTTCTATACATCATTTTTTTGCCCCACAGAATAAGCACTTTCTTTTAGGACAGGAGAGTCCAATCTCATGCAGTGTAATGTCACAAAGAAATATTACTTATAATAATAGTGTTTCTTAAACTTCTGTAATTCCTTGTGGTCACTAGAGTACATTTTTAATTTCATATCATTTACATACCATAACAATTCTTGAACAAAATGGATTCCTTTGTTTTGTGGATTAATATTTTCTGTTTCTTTTCCATCATTTTATATCCCAGTGGTTAAATTTTTTTTTTTTGGGTACTGGGGGTCGAACTCAGGACCCCACGCGCCAGCAGGTGCCTGTGCCGCTGAGCAATATCACCGGCCCTTTTTTTGTATTTGGGTACCGGGAGTCAAACTCAGGACCTCGCTCTTGCCAGGCAGGAGCTTATGCCGCTGAGCCATCTCAGCGGCCCAGTCAAATGTTAATGTCTCATGAGAGATGTTCCAACACATGCCTATGCCCAGCTGACCTCTTGGAATCTGAATACCTCAGGTGTGTGTTATGAGAAAAATAGTAATTGTGTCTTTTACAGTCACTTTTGACTATCAGCATTTGACTTAGGAGTTGGCAAAATGCTTTGAGATTCTGAAGAACAATCAAACAGGCATTTACTCATATTCATCAGTGTGTGAATTATGTCACTTCCAATCTCCTCTGTACCATGTATTATCTCCTTAAATGTTTCCCAGGATGGGCTGTGTAAGATTTGCCTCTGTGGCACTGCCTACCAGTTTTCATTGCAGCATCAGCCCATCTTGGTCCAGATGGATTTTGATCTCATAGCTTGTTAAGGCCCCAGGTTGAGAGTGCTTTTACAGTTAGATTGACTAATGATTTCTCAACTGGGACATCTTGCTCTTGAGAAGAAGGGAAAAACAAATTATGCCAAATCGTATAATTATTTAAAGACAAAGCATATGTTGTCTAGCAGAGAAGGCTTTCTTTTTCATACATGGGAGTGTATTGTATTTACACACAATTTGGATACTCTTACAAAACTTCAATCACTTCTGTGTTTGTCATTATACTTTCCCGTGGAGTCCCTCATATGCTGTATCAGAAGATAACCAGCCAGTAACCTATTAAGACTGAAAATAAAGAAAAGGCACAGAGATAGAGGAATTTACTTTTTAAAAACAGATAGTTGATTTTTTTTCCATGCTAGACATAATAATACAGATACTCCTATCTAGTTCCTTCTAGGAATAATTCTATGACCACATTTTCTTTTAGTAGAACAATATTTTCACTTGTTCTCTAAAACTTTAATTGTGTTTATTCTGTAGGCACATTTGGTAGATTTTCATGGGATTTTTATGATTAAATGATGCTGGTATATTAACATTCTAGAATAAAATGACATGTTAGCCACTTTTTGGTTGCAAGGGACAGAAACACAGTTTAAAACAATTTAAGCAAAGAAAAAAGAAAGAAAAGGAAAAAAAAAGAAAAGAAAAAGGCTGTTTTGGGTTACAGGCTTACATACTTGAAGTAGGCTTCAGGCAGAGTTGAATCCAGGAATTTGAATGGCATCATTAGGGCTAAACAAATGTTCTTTTTTTTTTTTTTTTTGTGGGTACTGGGGGGTCGACCTCAGGACCTCGCGCGCCAGCAGGCACCCGTGCTGCTGAATGATATCACCAGCCCCTTTTTCGTATGTGGGTTCCGGGAGTCGAACTCGGGCCCTCGTGCTTGCCAGGCAAGGCGCTTAAGCCGCTGAGCCATCTCACTGGCCCTAAACAAATGTTCTTGAATCCTTGTTTTCCTCTGTATTTATGTTCTGCAGGGGGCTCCCACCTGTGTTGGCAAGATGGCTCCCAGCAGCTCCAGGTTGATAACACTTTCCAGGGAAAAATAATTTTTTTACATATTTTAAAAAAGTAGTGCATCTTAGTAATACAAAATAATGAAATTTGCTTTGGTATATTGATACCATATAACATATTTTGATTATTTTCATCCCCATTATCCTCCTCTCTCTTTCCTCCCCCCTCCCCTCTATCCCCTTTCCCATCTCTAAAAGTCTACGTTCTAGTTTCTTGCCATCTTTTCTTTATTTTATTTTATTTAATATTATATTGCTCACATAAGAGAAAACATGCAGTTTAACTTTCTGAGATTGATTTATTTTTCTTGACACGATGGTCTCTAGTTCCATCCATTTTCCAGCAAATGACATGATTTTCTTTTCTTTTATGGCTGAATAATCTTCCATCATGTATATACCATATACTACCGTTTCCTTATCCACTTATCTGTTGACAGGCATCTAAGTGGTCCCAGCTATTGTGCTACTGTAGTCATGGATATGTGTGAATTATTATAGTATGCCATCTTTAATTCTTTCAGGAATATATACAAAGGAGTGATACAACTGGGTTAAATAGGATTTCTATTTTTAGTTTTCTGAGGCATCTCCATACTGAATTCCATAGTGGCTCTACTAGTTTTCATTTCTACCAACAGTGAGGAAGGGTTCCTTTTCCCTTGCATTCTCTCCACCATTTGTCGCTTTTTGTATTCTTGATGATAGCCACTCTGATCAGGGTGAGAGAATCTTAAGTTAGTTTTGATTTGCATTTCCCCAATGGCTAAAGTTGTTGAACATTTTTCCACACTCGTTTGTACTTCTTTTGAGAAATATTTATTCAATTCATTTGCCCACTTACTGGGTTATTTTTTGAAGTTAATCGTTTTGAGTTTATTATATGGAAATATGTCTCATTTATTTAGTATTCAAGGAGAAACGAATAGTTGCATGTTGAACCTTGAAACTTTACTTACTGGCTTAATTGTGATGGGCTGATGAATCTTTCCATTTATTTTTCAGTAGAAAAGTCTTGAAGGCAGAGAACTTTACTCTTCTGTAATTGTTTGTACTTCTTAGAAGCAAATTTTGTGCTTCCTCCTATTTGATTTTGAACTGAAGAGGGCAAGCCCATTATGGAGAGGGAGAGTACTAGCGTTTGCAAATTGAGCTTCCGAGAGCTGTACTTAAAGTTCATCTGTGCATGCAATTTCCCAATAATAGTAACTTGACACATAAACTGTACTGAACTAGATTCTTGTGGGTTTAGAAGTTGATTTTCATTTAGCGAGAAGGAAATAAAAGAGATAAGAAGATCACCTTGTACTCACCCTGTTATTTTTCTCAGATTAGCAGCAGGGGCTGGTGATTTTCATTGCTGGTGTTCAGCTGGTGTAGGTGAAAGTCTGACTTCTGGATACAAGGAAGCGTTTCTGATCATTAGGTAGCAACTGCTGTGCTACTTATGGAGGAGGAAATTTTCAGGTGCAGAGGGCTGCAATCCTGCCCATAAAACAGAAGCAGGGAATCAAACTATCAGAGGTGAGAGGGATTTTTAGATCATCTGGTCCTACCTGTCACGGATACGAGAAGAAAAAAAAAGAGACCATATGTCTTGGTGTAGGATTGTTTTTGGTCAATATGTATGGTAGATGGCACAATGGTAAAAACATGATGTCATAGTTTGGATCCTGAATGTACCCCCACAGCCCAGCTGTTGATGACTCGGTCCTCACACTGTGATGGTAGAATCTTTAGGAGGTGGGACCTAGTAGAAGGAAGTTAGGACACTGGGGGTATGACTTTGAAGGGCCAATTGCCATCCTGGATCCTTCTTGTTTCTCTCTTTCACTTCCTGACCATTGCTGCTACATGTTGCCACCATGACACACTGTGTTGCAACAGAGCCAAGCAACCATGGACTGAAGCCTCTGACACCACAAGTCAAAATAAACCTTTTTTCCTTTTAAGTTGATCATCTCAGGTACTTTGTCACAGTAATGGAAAGCTGCCTAACACATGACCTTTGGAGTCAGACCATTGGGTTATTTTTCTAGTTCTTTCACTAAATGTGCAAGTTTGGGCCACTCAACATTCAAGTGCTTCTTCTATTAAAATGTGCAGTGCATTATAAATTATAATAAGGTAGAGAACTTTACTCTTCTGTAATTGTTTGTACTTCTTAGACGCAAATTTTGTGCTTCCTCCTATTTGACTTTGAACTGAAGAAGGCAAGCCCATTACGGAGAGGGAAAGTACTAGCATTTGCAAATTGAGCTTATAAGTTAGATGAAGTGCCTGCTAGTATGTCTGACACATAGCATGTGTTCAATAACTTGTACCAGGCCACCCCCAGGCTAGGGAATACCTGACTTCCTTTCAGGTGAGGTGACTTCATTCTCATCTTGAAGTCACTTTGTGAGCCTTCACTTTATAGGCCTAGCACTGTGTCATTGATTAGTGTCAACAGTCCCTTCATAATTCACTGATTTGAGTTTTTGGAGACCATTTCTTGTCCATGAAGAGAAGGGACAGGTCTGAGCTAATATTTGCTTGGAAATATTAGGTAGTTGCTTTGTATATTAAACTATAGGAGATGAAAAATAATTTTCTCTGTACTCTTAATAGTTGTGACTGGGGGCTCCCTGTAACAACAGACAGGTCAACAGAGAAAAAAGTTCAAGAACATGTGTACACCATGTATACGTGGGAGAAAGCCCAGAAATGAGCTGATCTCCATAATATATCTGAAGGCATTGTCTTAGAAATTAGGTTTACCATTTGAGGAACCAGAGAAAGAACAGTTTGGGGAAAGGCCTCGTTAATACAAGATGGCTAGGATAAGGCCTGTATACAAAAGAAAGGTTTGTAGGCAGATTTAAACCCATGCCTTGTCCACTGATAAGAGCCTCTATTTAGGCATCTTTATTTTCCTGATGCAGAAAGGGAAATATCCTCACAGATTTCTACTATGGATGTAAATTTCTTTTATAGAAAGGCGTTTTTCAGAATTACTTTTTGGTGTGTATGTGTGGTATTGGAAATGGAACCCAGGGCCTTTGCACTGACCAACCCTAGCTCTTATATTCTGCTCAGGTGGGATTTGTGATCTTCCTGACTCACCCTTGGTCTGGTGTTTGCCTGCCACTCAGACTTTTCCTCCTTCTCTACCACCTTACCTTACCAGGGTCCTGCCACACGGACTTTTGAGACATTCCTCCAAAAGGTCGAAGTAGTTCCTGTTTTACAGTTTTTGCACTGGCTGTTCACAATGCTGGGGACATTCTGTCCCCATCCTGCATGGCCACTTCTTGTCATTCAGATCTTTTCAGAGAGGCCTTTGCTGATCAGCCACTGTGCAATGGCTCCTGTCCTCTGTCACATGAACCTGTTATAGTTTCATTGTAGCATTTGATATTCGTTTGTCCTTTTATTCCTTGTGTATTGTCGCTTTCCTCTCATTGCTGTATTAATTACATAGTTAACTCTGCGGTGAACAGTACCCTTATACTTTGTTTCCCACATAATCAATGCTTAAAGCATGGCCCCTGCTCGTAAGTAGACCCTCCATGAATATTGGCTGGATGAATGAAAGAGTGGATTCGAGCAACCCAGACAGGCAGCATTATACATTATAGAAAGAGGTCTGGGCCAGTGTGCTAAACTACTTTTATTCTAGACTGTCTAACCTTGGGAGAGAACTTTATCTTTGGGATCTTCATTACTTTTCTAATAAAAGAAGTTTAAACTAGATCACGTAAGTTTTCTTTCAGCTCTTCACTGGGAGATTCTATGTCCATGTGCTTCCATGTTGAACAATCTAATAAGAATTTACTCTTAAAGATGACTTCTGTGTATCAAAGCCCAAACTGCACATGTCAGGCAGGAGCTGACAGCTCTGGAGGGTCGGACAATAGATGAGAAAGCCATGATGATTTGTTCAGAAAGAAAGAATAGCTTTCTACAGGAAGAAGTATTCCACTGCTGGTGAAGACATATCCATAAATATTAAAGAAGCTTCCTGACAAATGGAAAAAGGGTAACAGCAATTAAATTGTGATTACCTGCCCACTGACCCTTCTGCTTCCCTCTTCCACACTGAAGGAGTTTTGTGTCCTAGATTTCAGGAGACCCTCTTGGTCCTGGCCTCCTTTTCTTCACCCATCAGTGCCATCTTACTGGAGTTGAATTGATGGCAAGTTGACATTGTTATTTACACAGATCTGTTGCCCATAAAAAATGTTCAAAATGTAATTTGGTTGCCCTGTAACTCTGGGTTCAATTGCTTTCTATAAGAATCTGCAAATATGAACAACTGCACAATACAGACCTTTAATATTCCCCATCGAACATCAAATGTAAATGTCTTTGCTCACCTAGTAGCAATGATATAGGGGAAATAAATGTAACTCCCAACCTGCTACATGTCAGATACGCTGAGTTTGTGTGCCCCAAAATGGGAGAATGAATTCTAAGGAACAACAGAGGTGAAGAGTAGGAAATACTTATTGAGAGAGATGGCTCCTGAGAGACAGGAGGGGAACTGAAAAATGGGTTGCCACGGACCCCACTTTACAGAGGAAGTTTTATAGAGCAAAACCATGAGGTGGGTACAATGTGGGACAAAACTATGTTCAACCAATAAAATTACAAGTTTAGCCACTTAGGTAATGTTGATCCAATGGGAAAGCAGGTCATGTAGCAAGTGTACATAGAAAGAACAAGGACCTTTTTAGGAAGAAATGAATCAGGGGGTCTTGGTCACCCACTGGGGTGACTGATATTAGTTGCTTACCCCTCGGGAAGACATGTAGGCCTGGTCATTTTGTCTTTATCTTGAGGCCTGGCCTCCAACAGATGTGCCTCCGGCCATGGTTGTAATGTGTTCTCATCCTCTGCACTGACTCCCCCGAGGGCCTAGTCCTGTCTGACTGCCTAGAATTTTTACCTAGCTTAGTTGTCTACAACAGCAAGATATACAGTGGAAGAAAAAGTTAACTTCTGGCCCTGATTCATCACTCTTATGGAAGTTAAATTCTTTTGTTTTAATGCACACTTGATTGTGCAAGCATTTATTGAGGCAGTTAGGGTTTGTAGGAGAAAGAGACAGTTGAAGAAAGAACAAATGAATCTAATGTAAATCAAATGCTTGGCCCTTTTATAGGAACTACAAAGCCTTAAATGTGTGTTCTTAATGGTAATTTTTACAAAACTCCAATAGGAAGCCTTGACAGTGATTGTTTCTACAGGGAGATGGGTTTTTCCTTTCACATGCTAATCACCTGCTCCTGGTGATATTTCTCTCCTTGACTGCAGTCATGGAATTGAATAATTTATGGAATGAATTTTGTTGTAAATTTATTGTGTCACAAGCAGGTTGTAATTTCACTAACTGTTCACTTAAGTTATTAACTTAAAAAAATGTGGTTGATAGGATAGTGCATTTGGAGGGGTTCCACCCCCCCAGGAAGTTCACATCTTATATATTTTCAAAACAGAGTACTTGCCTAATTTTTATTCAGAATCTGATATGAGAGAAGGAAGCACACATTAACATAAGTGGAATTGCATTTGCACACTATTGTTGAATTTTGGAAGTCGTAAACAAATTATAGAAGATTTTATAGAGACAGAAGTAGCGTTAAGCCCACAGTTCTGTGGCACTGCTGCCATTGTCTTCTGAATAATTGTCCCCAGCTTGCCGATGACGAATGAGAGTTGGCAGTGTAAAGGTGAAGATACCCCTGGGAGGGAAAGAAGCCACAGTAATTCTTTTAAATGTTGCTTCAACTTTGAGGTTAAGATAATAGCGAGTGATCACGCCCCCACATCTCACCCAATCCAAATGGACTCACAAGCAGAGTAGGGGAAAAAAATCTTTAAAAATCTCTCGCTGGGATATCTGATTGCCCTCCATCTACATTCACCGAGTTCTCAGGGCTTCAGTTAATGGCCATTCTGCTGTGATAAGAGGCAACATTTGGCCTTGGCAGAAACCTTTGCTTAGTTTCAGGCCCCCAAAGCTTCAGCATTCAGCAAACAAGCATTTAAGTTTTCCTGTTATTTACATTGAAATTTTTCTATTGACCCTGCCAGTGTGAATGAATTTCAAACAAGTCGTTTCTTTCTTTGGATGGATTATTTCCCTAGGATCCTGGTAGGGGTTACTTTTAATTCCTCTAGGAGTTCCCTCTATTCTTGTTAGCACCCTGAGGATTTGCTTTCTGTTTTCCACCCTGTTGCCTGATGCATGCCCCCCTCCCCTGCATCCTACCCTGGGTGTTCCAACCCCAGCATAGGGGACGCTGGGTAATAGCCACTCTTCTGCAACAGAGACACTTGTTCGGCCTTCAGAATCGACATTTTCACCATCTGTTACATAGAGTCTAGAAACGTGATGGGAATGCAAGTTGTAATTAACTAAAAAATGGGTGTGATTTTGTGTCTTAGCCCATTTAGAATTGAGAGAAGAACGCTTCTAACTGCCATGAAAAGAAATGCAGCTTGTACTCTTATTTATTTATTTTTTTAACTAACAGGCTTTATTTTCTGGAGCAGTTTTGGGGCAATTGAGGGGAAAACACAGAGAGTTCCCATATACTCCCTCCCCCACTTCCTCATGGCTGTTTCCCCTATTAACATCTTGCAAGTATGTTTGGTCCACTTATTACAATTGATGGGGTGGTGGTGACAGACAAATTAAGTGAAGTCCATAGTTTACATTAGAGTTTACTCTTGGCAATCATGTTAATCAGCTTTTCATTACTATAGTGAAATAACTAAGGCAGGATATTTTATGAAGAAAATAAGTTTATTTAGCTTGTGGTTCTGGAGGTTAGAATTCTAAACAGCATGGATTCAAACAAGGACCTCTCTCTCCTTGCTGCATCCCATTGTGGTCTAACCATGTTTGTGTTTGTGTGACCTCTCTCCCTGTCCTTATAAAACCACCAGGATTCAGTTATGAGGGCACCACCCTAATGATTTCTCACTATCACTTTCCAAAGGTTCTACTTCCAAACATCACAGGTGGATTGTGTCCACCTTCTTAATAACATTAACAGAAGACTTTGTGGACTAAACTCCTGAGAGGTGAGGTTAAGGGGACAAACTACAATATATTTAAACCACAGCAGTGCTGTACATTCTAAAGGTTTTAACAAACTCACTGGGTATGGAGGTGCATGCCTGTAATCCCAGCACTCTGGGAGGCTGAGGCAGGAGGATTGCAAGTTTGAGCCTAGCCTGAGCAACCTGGTAAGATCCTGTCTCAAAATAAAAATAAAGTAATATAAAATAAAATAGGCTAGGAATGTAGCTCAGTGCAAAGGCCCTGGGTTCAACCCTTGGTTAGGGGTACAGGGGACATGGTGTGTGTCCACCACTATAGTTTCCCACAGATAGTTTCACTGCCCTGTGTTCCATATCCTCATCCCTGTCCACCCCCAAGCTCTGGGAACTACTGATCATTTTATTGTCTCAGTAGTTTCGTCTTTTTCAGAAAATAATACAGTTGGAATCTTATGCTATTCTTTCTAAAATTTGTTAAACCAAGATTCTTTTTTTTTTTTTTTTTGTGGGTACCGGGGGGACGACCTCAGGACCTCGCGCACCAACAGGCACCCGTGCCGCTGAGCGATATCACCGGCCCCTTTTTCGTATGTGGGTTCCGGGAGTCGAACTCGGGCCTTCGCGCTTGCAAGGCAGGCGCTTAAGCCGCTGAGCCGTCTCACCGGCCCTAAACCAAGATTCTTGAGATGGGAAGATCGCTAAAATAAGGGGGTGTATTGGGCCATTGCAGATGCTAGTCAGAAAGAAAGGACTGGTCCCGGGGCAATCCCAGACCCTAGCAGCAAGGTTTGGTGGCATCTGGAAAAAAATGTCCACCTGGTCCGAAAGGCCTTGGTATTGTGTAATGAACATTTGGGGAAGGAAAGCACAACGTGTTTACAGTGAAACTATACTGGCTGCAGGAAAGGGAGGCAAAGAATTGTGCTGCCTGGAGTATCAGTATCTGGGGGACGAGTGTTGTAGGAAGGAGTCAGGTTTATTTAGCATCAGCCCTGAAGGAGACAGAGGGGATGGCTTTTCCCAGCTTTGTTTCTGTGGACTCAGAAATATGAAGCTGCCTTTGTGTGTGTGTGTGTGTGTGTGTGTGTGACCATCCTTGGGATTGAATCCAGGGCCTTGGCAAAAAGCAGCGTCCCTAGTGTGAAAGGTTTTATGGGGCAGGAAGGAGGTCTGGAGGCTGCAGGCAGGGCAGGGGTCTTGTCACTGAAGTTGTGTGTCTTATTTTGACCTTCTGCGCTCGTCACTAAGGTCAACATCTTAACTATTCCTCTGAGGCCTCTCTGTTAGAGTTTCGAATGCCAAGTAAAAGGGAGAGATGCTAAAACCTTAGGAAAGGAAAGCGCAAGTAATCCCGTGAAGGACAGCTTCCGGAAGGGCTGCCTGTCACGGGATCACATGAAGCAGGAGGCGGGAAGATTTAGGGTGGGGAGCAGACCTTAAGGAGAAGCAGTTGCTGGTTGAGGCTGTAATCAGGACAGAGTGGTTTTAACATACATTCAGGAACATGGAGCATTATTTTGTTCTTTTCAGGCTGTAACTTGTTAACTGATTAACACCCCCACCCCCAGCTCTGCTCCCTTCTGTCCTCTGGCCCTTTGTAGGTAAGTTTAGGACATCTCAGAATTTTGCTCTTATCACCATCATAGTTCTTGGTTGGGACTGAGCCCTATAACAAAAGAACAAGAGAAAAATGAGCAGAAGTTTATTCATATACATATCTTCATATACATGGCAATACGCAAAGAAATCTGTGAATCTCCAAATGGTGGCTGTGTATTCAAGCTTAAATACCATGGCTTTCTGAATCAAAGAAGGATGTAGGGAAGGGGGTGGTGGGAGTGATGGGGCAAGCACAGCAAAAGGCTAAGGTTTGTTGTGCACATTTTAGTCTCTGCTTTCTCCATTTAAGGAATCTCTAGTGATTTGGGGTCATTTTTTCTTCCTGATACTGAGAAGGACCCCCTTAAAAATGAAGATTTCCATTGTAGATGTAAATTTCCCTTACACAAGAGTAATTTAACTGTTTTCAGAGCTTCCTCTGTGGACCCTTTTTCTTGAAATAATCTGCTTGGGGCAGTTTGGTTCTTTGGGTCTGATGAGATGATTGCTCTTGCTTGGCGGGTGGTGGTGATGGCGATATGGTCATTGCTCCTGCTGGGGAAGGTGATGCCATCGTGGGCAGTCCGTGAGGCTCTGTATTTCCTGGAACCTGAGGTATTCATAAGTTTGGAGACTTCTAGGCATCCATGCAGGAGGTCTGGAATTGGACATTGTAAGAGCTGGCAATTGGGTGTCCCTGCAAACTCTGGAAATTACTTTAGTTACTCTTATGTTGGCATCCTCAGACCTAAAGGGAGATAAGATACAGTAGGTAAATTTAAGGCTAATAAACCTTGTAATACAGATACTCCTTAAAGATGAACACTCCTACACTTGTAGACCTAAGCAGGATCTGATCCAAAATGTTAAGATAATAAGAGAGACAAAAATTGAATTTCATTGTCTCCTTTCTACATCTCTTTAATTCTTCTACCCTTCCTCAGGCAAGCCTGGCATCTTGTGCTTTTTCCCCTACCACTGATAACCTAATAAAGTTAAATCACCGGCATAATGTACAAAATAATGAGACTGATGGGATAATTCACATGGGGAAATCAGGCTCTCTGATTTGATCATGTTTTACATATTCCTGTTGGCATTTTCCCTTGGACAATTATAAGTGGCATTTGATGTCTTATCTCTTGCTCTGTAAGAAAAAAGAGACTTGTTATGCTGCAGACGTACGGTAATCCAAAGCAGCCCAGGGAGGTTGTAATTCTGTGTGTCTACACCTGGTTAGTATCAGTCACATATTCAGGCCGCTCATCGTTTCTGAGCACGTGCCGGGGATAGGGTACTGCTGAGGAATCTGAGGAAGGTTCTTCAATGAAGAGACAAGGACCTCCACTTGGCCGGGGCAGGTTCTTGATATCCCGTTGCAGAAAAACATTCAGGACATGCCCGTGAGAGGCACAGGCAGAGTTAGAAAGTTAGAGAAAACAGGGAAGGGACTTCAGCTGGAGACGCTGAAGGGGGCACAGCTTGGTGGAGAGGATGAGGCCAGCCCTTCAACAGGAGGAAGGGAATAGCTTCTAAGGTATCGTTGGGGTGGGCTCGGGTTTGGTTGATCACTGCCTCCGTTCTGGTTTTGTACGGTGGCTCAGGAGAAGTCCTTATCACTTGAGCGGGGAATCCAGTCTCCCTGACAAGACTGTTTCTACCAGGGCAGTCTCAGTTCTGTGAGGCTCTGCTGGAATGCAAGGTGATCGTAAGTTTAGAGAAAAGACGGGAGACTTCTGGGTGCTCCTGGGTAGTTGAGTAAACCTCTCCTCTGGGCATGCTCAGTCCTGAAGAGGGATGAGATGCGTTACATAAATGTTACAATGTAATACGTGACATTGCCAGTTTTTAGGTGAACATTCCCTAAATGATGAACGTGACTATATGCAGAGCTGAGCCAAGATGGGACCCAGAATTTTAAAGTAATGAAGGAGAAAGATTCAAAATGAAGTTCAAGCTTTGTTCTGCTTTTCGTTATTCGCTGAGCATCTGTAGACTCAAGTAAAGGGTCACTGTGTTTTAGAAAAAGCAGCTGTTAAGTCCCTGACTGCTTCAGAAGAAAACACAAATCATACTTTTGTTGTTGTTTCCATTACTGATTATTGAACCCAGGGTCTTTGTACTGAGTTACATCACCAACCCTTTTAAAAAAATTTTTATGTTTTATTTTGAGTCAGGATCTTGCTAAGTTCCCCAGGTGGGGTCAAGCTGGTGATCTTCTTGCCTCAATTTCCTGGAGTGCTGGGACCAAATCATACTTTCACTGAGCGAGTCACATATCAAGGGTCCGGGAGTATGTTGTCCTCTATCCCCGTGGTGATCTTTGACTATCTCAGTATCAATCCGTCCACTGGGAAAAGACTGATGAACAAGACTGAACTCAACATCCTATCGTAAACAACACAGAAGCAACAAGCAAACAGTTAACATAATTTAAGTCCTTGCTATGATCATGTATTGAATCCTAATCCTCACTATGATGTTGTTCAGAGGCGGGGCGTCTGGGAGATGACTGGATGGGGCTTTTGGGTTTGGTGCCCTTTTGAACAAGGCTCCATAAAGTTGCTATGCCCTTTCTGCCATGAGAGGATACACAGAAGGTACCGTCTATGAGGGAATGGTCCTCCCTTAACCCTGAACTTCCCAGCTTCCAGAACTGTGAGCAGTGAATTTCTGTTGTTTATGAATTACCTACTTGATGGTATTTGTGTTACTCTGAACAGACTAATACACACTGGGAAGTGCTACGGAGAAGAAGATGAGGCACTGTGCTTTTGCATATGTGTGCATGCACATGTGTGCTGGAAGCTGGGCGCAGCTCTTTGGCTGATAGGTTTAGGGCTGGCCTTTCTGAGGAGAAGACTTTTAATTGGATGAATGGCAGGCAACGGTGCGAAGATCTGGGGAAGAACATCGAGGGAGAAGGAACAGCAAGAGCTGTGGCCCCGAGCTGGAGCAGGTGTGTTGAAGGAACTGAAAGGAGGCCGAGCAGGTGGTGGGAGGGAGCAGAGGAGACAACACAGGGGAGTCAGGCAGGAACTTGAAGCCTGTGATGAAGAGTTTGGGGTCTAAATATATTGGGGCCAGTTCACCTTACCCAAAGAGAAGTCTGGCCTTTGCCCTTACCTCCTGGGTGTGACCTTTAAGCTCGTGGACTGTCCTGCCTGATAAGTGTGTCATCGTTTACTTAGGGCCCTTGGGCCACACTAGATAGTTCAACAATGAGATTTACAGTGGGGTTTTGGGCTGTGCAGTTTTAGCCTAACCTCTCGCAGTCTGGAGAGTAAAATCAGCCCTTGCTGTGGGCAGCCAGCCATATCTGTGTGACTGAATCCCGATGAAAACTATGGATGCAAGGCTCGGGGAGCCCCTGCTTGGCAGTACACCATGAGCATGATCACACATCATTGCCAGGGAGTGTAGCGCTGTCCCTGACTCCACCGGGAACGGATACTGGATGCTGTGTGTATGGAGTTCTCTTGGATGCAGGCCCATGCTCCTCTCCGCATGGCCACACTCGAATCCCCGTCTACATGCTTTCATTATGATGAGCTATCACCAAGAGTAACCAGTTCTCAGTGGGTCCTGTGAGTTTTTGCAGCGACTTGATCGACATAAAGGTAGTCTTGTGGGCTTCTAAACCTGCAGTCAGAGTGAGAGTCATCCCAGGGGCTGCCTAACTCTGCAGAAGCCATTGGAGTTTAATGAAGGGAGGGACAAGATTTGATTTCTGCTTAGGAAGGTGACACCCACTGCTTCGTTAGAATGCTACTGTTGAGGGTAGGAGAGGAGGTGATGAGACATGACTAGATAAGAAGCAAGGTTTGTTGATTAAGGTGGCAGTATTTATTGATGAATTGCCTGTCATATTTGCTGTCACAGACAGATATCTATGACTAGAAAATAAACCACACTATTAAATACCAACAAGTTTTAGGTTGTATTACAGAACAACTTTCTGAAAAATCTAGAAAATTCTTCCAGACATTTTTAATTAAGCCCTTGGAGCTCATCCTCTCTTTAGGATTATATCTTTTGAAAAATATTTGATCTACTGCGAGTATTCACAGACCTCCCAGTAGTTATTCTTTTGGTGTATAACTCAGAAATGTATAGCTGAGGAAAATTAGAGAATACTTGGGTTTTAAATGTTGGGCCTGCATTTGGAAGTCAGCACTTTCTCTAAGGTATTTTGCCATGGCATCATGCCTTGAGCCCAGGACATGCAAGAATTTCATGAAACTTTATTTTAATCCTTTGTATTGGATATAAAAATGGATGCTAATTTGGAGGAAATGTGCTCAGTGCCCAGCTGTAAAATGGCATGTATAATATACTAGATGCATATTGGCAGAATGAATGAATAAATAAATGGCATTTGAGCCTTAGACTGTCTTTCTAAAACCAAGTATAGGGAGAACTCATTGGATTTTGATTACGTTTTCAGGCAAACAGGTTTCTTTCTGATAGTCTGTCCTCTGAGTGAAAGTCTAAATTTTGGCTCAGTTGAAAAGATGTGATTAATACCAATACCTTTGTTAATCTAAACCTATTGCCTTTTTAAAAAATGGAAACAATATTTAGCTGACTTACTATGCCTACATTGAATTCTGCTGAGTACCAGGAACTGGGCTGGGTACCAGGAACACAAAAGTAAATTACAAAAGTATTACAAAAGTAAAGAAGATCTCATCCTTGCCAATTAGCCTTGCCAATTTCATGTTTAGAGTGACATGTCCTTAGGAAGCAGGGAAGTGGAGGGAATGAGATTCAGTTTCTGTTGGAGAAGACATTTCTTTGGGTGTTGAGACCCATGTGGCACGTGAGGACAAAATAGAAAATAGGAGGCAAATGTGCTCGAGTTACATTTTATCCCCATGGGACTCACTTCCATATTGGGTAGATAAACAAGATCAGGCATTTAAGGGAATAGACAATCAGTTCTTTTCTAGTTAAGGACATAAATTTCATACCATTTCTTATGAGCAGAGAAAAACTCTTCCTGAAACTTCTCCATGAATCTTTGCTTTTCTGCCTGTGTCATTCTTTCTATTTCTCAGTGCTAGTATTTCATGTTTTCGTATCCAGGACCACTCTGCTCTGCTCCACCTGGCCCTGGGCCCTGGGAAGTTGAAAATGTAGAACTCCATGATCCATGTGAAGCCTCCCAACTCAAGTTCTTCAGGGGCTATAATGAAAAATAAAACAATGAACTTGCCCTCAAATAGTTTTTAACCTATAGGGAAATTATGGCACAGTCTTAACACATCTAAGAGGAGAGTGTGAAAGTTAAATCCAAAGTGCCCTCCTGGGAGGAAGCTGAGGTTGTATCTCCTGGTGAGAAGGTGCTGGGATGTGGAGGGAGGCTGAGTCAGGTGGCGTGTCACAGTCTGCTAGTACTGGCCTTTGCAGCCTACTGTAACATCCTTAGGCATTTTCTCTACTGGTTCATGTCACTTCCTAGCTTAAACTTAGCTAGGTTCACAGCACAGAAATTGGCGAACACTACAACTGTGGGCTCCCTCCATTCAGGGCTGGTTGTTGGACATTGGCCAGCGCCCTGTGGATATGGGATAACTGTGGTTCCGAGAAGAATTTGCAATGGCAAAGGGAAAATTGTCTTGGCTAAGCTCAGACAGGGAGGTGATAAAAGACGTGTGTGTGTGTGCGTGTTTAGAATGATGTAAAAGTCAGCACAGTTGGAGGTAGGAGTAACCAGGGAGCATTAAGATTAAGAATGGGGCTGGAAGATAGACTAGGGACTTTTTGTTTGTTTTTTTGAGATAGGGTCTTGCTGTGTAGCCAGGCTGGCCTCAAACTCACAATTCTCTTGCCTCAGCCTCCCAAGTGCTGGGTTACAAGCATGCACTACCATGCCTGGCTCAAGTTTAGAGTCTTGAATATTACACTATTCAGGTTAAATACTCGGCTAAATAACTTTTTATACTCTAGTTGATGGACATTAGGGAGCTATGGGAAGTTATGGAACATGGGCACGAGGTGGTCACAGAGGATGAATCTTGGATCTTGCCATCCAAGATCAAATCTCAGAGTCCTCTGAGCCTTCTCCTTTTTGCAGGTCCTCCATGTCCATTTTCCAAGTCTCCTACTGCTATGTTCACCATTGCTATTTACTTCATCCCTTCATTTCCATTGCCTGTGGGAAACGGGCACGAGAGTGAGGTTCCTATCTTTAGAAGGCCTTTTCCATATCAAGATTGCATTTTTGGCACTTGTAGAGGTACAAAAGGTGAAATGGATCTAACTTAATGTTTCCCTTCAATGATCAGCTGGTTGCTCCAGTGCACTGATGGGTTCATCCTTTCCTGGCTGATTTTCTGACCCACACACATCATGAAGACGAAGAGCCAGGCTGAGCTCCTCTCACGGTCTGGGCTCTGGCCAGGGAGGACTATGGTGATGCAAGGCCCTTTCCTTTTCTGGGGTTTCCTGAGATGCCATATTAATCGGCTTGCATTCATCTGGAATCAAACCAAGGTATTGGGGAAGTGAAAAAGGAGAGGAAAGCAGTTGATAAATCATCTTGTAGGATGCAAGTTACCATGGTAAGTAAAGAGTTTTGATTTTAATCTGTGCAATGAAAATTATAATAGCTACTACTTGTACTTGGTGCTTGTTACACACAAGGCACTCTATTAGACTCTCTACAAACTTGAACTTCTTTGTCCTTTGTAATAACTATATAATTGCCCCATTTTACAGATGAGGGAACCGAGACAGAAAGTGGTGAAATCTGGGTCCAAGGTCACATAGCCAGTGAGTGTCAGACCCAGGAATCTGCAGGATTTTCACAGACTGAGAGACTGATCTTCCAGGGGGAAATATTCTTTCTAGTGAAGGCGATAAAGAAAAATCTAGGGGGGGTTGATTTGAGTAAGATAGAGTACACACACTGAAATCCCCCAAAATGTGAAACTAGGGGAGAGACAGGGCAAGGGTGGTGAACATGATTGAAGTATGTTATGTGCATGTAAGAATCTGCCAAAATGAACCCCATTAATCTGTATAACCAATAAAAAAGAGTGAAAAAAGAAAAAGGAATGGACTTCTGAAATTGTATCACTGGTCAAAATTGGTGCAAAGTATTGCTTTTGCCCTTTAGTAGTTAAATGTTTGTGAAAACCTAGGCATGCCCTTTAAGTGTGCTATTCTAGTTTGAAACAGTGTGGGTGATAATTTCCAAATAAAATCTATTTTTAAAAATACTGGTTGAAATAGAATATCTGCTTGAATGATATTAAAATGGATTTGTTCAAATGTTGTATGTGTGATCCAAAATGGAGAACACAAAAAACAAAAATCTTGGTTTTGTGGCATTGGTTTATATATAGAGATACTTTCCCTCATTACTGTGTATCAAAACTTGCAGTGGAGAAAACTACTTTTTAAAATAAAAAATATTGTTAGGATTATAATGTTGGCAGACTATGTTTAATTTTTAAGCTGCATTTCATTGCTCTGTCCCATGGATTGTAATCGGTGCTCTTTCACCCAAGAATACAGGGTAATAACCTTCTCCCCAGAGACAAAAAAGAATGGTAAAGAGAACACCCCATGGTTTAGGTGACCATTTAAGTCTCTGTTTCTCTTTATAAAACAATCTATTCCATTTCCTGTCCCATTTTATGTTTTCCAAAGCTCTGTTGGTCATTTAAAAAATTAATTGCTCAAGGCATTTTTTTCAAAAGTGTTACAAATAAATTACCTTAAAAATTAGACCTCGGTTTGCACAATGATAGCAAGAAGAGAAAGTGTTTCTATCACATGTACCTATATTCAAGCTAGAGCATAGCTGAGTGTGATTTAAACTATACACTAAGGTATTTTTATTATTCATGATTTAAAAGCAGTGTTAGTAATCTACTCCTTCAGCACATTAACTAATTAGTCTTGTGAAAAGTTATATAAAGACAGAAAGTTTTAAGAGATTTGCAAAAAGCTGTTGATTAGAAAAGTATGCTAAACCAATGTAGCACCAAACATTATATGTTGTAAATACAAACATGAGTGTAACCTTTTTTTTGTGTTAGCACATTTAGCACGGGACTTTGCACATGGTACCATCAAATAAAAGTGTATTGAATGAACAGATAGATGGCTGGAAATATGATGGTTAGTTTTATGTGTCAACTTGGCTAAACCATGGTACTCAGATATTTGGTCAACATGCTAGGTGTTTCTGTGCAGGTTTTTAAAAGAGGATATTAACGTTTAAATCAGTAGTTTCTGAGTAACGCAGATTACTTTCTGTAATGTGAGGGGTTTCATCCAATCAGCTGAAGGCTTTAACAGCAAAAAGAATGACCTCCCCCTAAAAGAGTGAATTCTGCCTCCAGACTGCCTTTGGAGGGGAGATGAAATGTCACCTTCCTTGGGTCTCCAGCTTGGCCTACCCTACAGATTTTGGACTTGTCACCCTGTCTTTCTCTTTCTGTCTGTCTCTGCCTCTGTCTCTGTCTTTCTCTTACACACACACACACACACACACACACACACACACACACACACTCTCTCTCTCTCTCTCTCTCCTTCTCTCTCTCTCTCCCTTTCTCTTTCTCTCTCCTTCTCTCTTTCTCTCTCTTTCTCAGATATGTTATTCTGGAAAACCCTTGACTAACACAGAATGATCATTAACTAAATATGACAGATGCAATTGTATTAGAGTTTGGAAGACAAAAAATGCACTGTCATAAAAATCTTATGTTGAGATGAACATTAACTTGGTTATTACCATTAAAAAAAAATGAAGGGCCGGTGAGATAGCTCAGTGGCATAAGCGCCTGCCTGGCAAGTGTGAGGTCCTGAGTTCAACCCCTGATACCCACCAAAAAAAAAAAAAAAATGAAGCTGATTTACTTCAGTTCATAAACCCCTCCCCCATTTCTTTATCACAGGCTTTTCATGCCCCTTTCCCAATCTTCCCTTCCTCCTCCTGTGTCTTTTGGGTTTACTTTAACTTGAATCTTTAAAGGTGTTGGTGTTGCCCCATTATTAAAATTTATTTGAATCTAAGGTCCAGGAGTTACTCTTTGCATGAATACATGGAGCTTTACCTTGAATAGCATTGGTGACCTTGAACAAATTGCTTCACCCCTCAATCTTATCTGTTAAATGATGTTAAAAGTTAACAAATCCACTAATTTATGCAGTTAGCTTTAGAGGAGCATCGCTAGGTCTTCACGAGTGTAGCTTAATACTTAATTTTATTGTGAGTTCAATAAGGCCAGCACTAATTCTTTTGATATTTCTTACCTTGAGTTCAAGTTGTCTAGGTGTGATTATAAATTAGAGCAAATAAGAGAAAATAAACTGAAGCTTGTTTATTTATAGACATTTATGATGATAGAAGAGGGGAATTCAGGACGAAAATGATGCGTGGTAATAGAACTTGAGACCCAAGACAGAAACACAGAAAGCAGCCATGTGGGAGTTTTAGGATAGGAAAGAGAAAAAGAGAGAGAAAGAGAGAGAGAGAGAGAGACAGAGAGAGAGAGAGAGAAAGAGAGAGAGAGAAGAGAACTTTATTTACCACGTGCCATGTGCCATCGGCCCAAACCTATTGTTGAGGCCTTTGCAAGGGATACAGGTATAAGGATGGGTGGAGATTCAATCTATTCTACATCTCCTTTATGTTGTTCTCTATTTCTTGGAGCAAATTAAAAAGGAAAAAAAGGAAACTTCACCATATATCTGGCAAATCAAAAGGAATCTTTGTTTAGGGGATTTCCTTTTAGCCCAACAAAACTAGGTCTGTGTCAACTGGAGTTCTATTGGATGCATAATAAATTGAAGAGTTAGATGAAATGTTTCTTTTCCATGTAAGCTGGATAATTTCTCATGCATAATTTGAGGAAATGTTTCATGTGGATAAAACCTTTCTACTGGGACATTATTTTAATTCTTGGAGCCAGTTGTTTGTCTGATGTAGGCATCTTTACAGTGTTCTTGCAGTTGACAAAGTATTGATCAGTTTGTCAGCATTATTGATCTTTATTCAGCATCAGTGCTCCTGAAACCAGTGCAAAGATGTCTTTGGGAGAAACATCTGTCCCATAAAATTTTTTAAATCTGCAGCTGTGACTATCTCTTTTCATTATTTTAAGTGCGGTTCTCTTTGGCATTATGGCAACGAAGACGATCTCTTTGAATCCTTTGCAGTCGTGTGATTTTAAGATTCTTTGCTGGAAAAACTAGCCAAATCTCTTGCAGAAATAGATCAACAAGGGACTCATAAGTGTTCATTGCTTTACATTTGAGAGTCTTTTGCTGCTGTGAGGATAAAGACCGGCTCATTGCTAGGGATTAAAGGGTTTCAAGGCAAACTGAATGATAACCAGCTGACATAAAGTCTAGTTTATATTCTTACTTTGATATCCCCCAAAGATTTTATGTTTACAGAAATTTGAGAACGAGCTTACTGTTTGTACATGTTGGTATCCTCTCTGTAAGTCATATCTATAGGAAACCAGAGAATATGTTCTGGAAGATAAAAGGAAGGAGGAATAACAGAGGAAACACTGAGAACCAAGGAAGTGATATAGACCTGAAAAACAATGGTGGACCTAATAATGTTTTTGGAAACCCTGGAGGCTAGACTGGTGAAAATTTCCCATCCCCACCAGCCTAGAGAAAAATCTAGAATTAGAAAAGTGAAGGCTGATCACTTAACTCTCTTCTGATCTTTTTGTTTCAGTAATAATTATTTAATGAAGAAAAGTGAAATGCTTCAGAGGGAGAACGTAACTTGGCTCGTGCGTAGTCCTGCAGACATGGTGTCCTGTGATATTTAGCTGCCAACGTGTCTTCATTTCTAGGCAAAGACAAGGGTGATATTGTTCTTTTGGGGTGGTATGGACTCCCTGAAATGCAAAGCTAGTTTGCATTTTCAAGAAGAAATTTCTCTTTGATCTTTTCTTTTTTCTTTTTTTATGAATCAGCAAATGACACTTGCATGCACACCTTGCTTCCTTGTTCAGACTTTATTGCAGCCTCCTGTGTAAACATGAAATAGAGCGGGGTACTGAGGCGGGACAAGACGCAGAATTGGTGGGACCTAAAGCTTACCTAATTTCTGGAGTTCTCTTTCAGAAAACACATACACCATAAATGCAAACTTAAGTACAGAAGGAAATTTTTTGATTGGGAAAAGAAAACAAAATTACAGAGCTCCTTGCAGCACCATTTTCAATAGCCAGGGTATGAAATCGACTTAAATGTAACCATCAGTGGACAAATGGATCAAGAAAATGTGGACACAATGGAATACTATGCAGCCATAAAAGAATGAACTTCTATCATTGTAACAACATGGATGGACCTTGAGGACATTACTATTATTATTATTATTATTTTTTATGTGGGTACCGGGAGTTGACCTCAGGACCTCACGCTTGCCAGCAGGTGCTTGTGCCACTGAGTGATATCACCGGTCCTTTTTTTCCTTTATGTGGGTTCCGGGAGTCGAACTCAGGACCTCATGCTTGCCAGGCAGGCGTTTGCACCACTGAGCCATCTCACTGGCCCCAGGAGGACATCATTTAAAGTGAAATAAAGCAAGCACAGAAAGACAAACACCACTTGATCTCACTCATATATGGAATCTAAAAAAATGAAAGTTGAGAGTAATATAATGATTACCAGAGACTGAGGAGAGAAAGGAGGATGGGGAGAGGTTGGTCAGTGGGTACAAAGTGACAGGTAGATAGGAGGAATAAGGTCTAGCATTTGATGGCACCATAGGGTGACTATAGTTAATCATAATGCATTGCATATGTCAAGATAGCTGGAGGAGAGAACTTTGAATGTACTCATCATAAAGAAATGATGAAAGTTTATGGTGAAAATTACCCTGATTTGATAATTACCCAAAGTACATTTGAATCAAAAGATTATATTGTAACTCATTATTTCAATCAAACAATTTTAAAAAGAAGACAAGTACAACAAAAACCACATGATCCAGGAAAAACGATATATTGCTTTTATTGATAGACTGAGTTTTCTCCTTGTGGTATGTTTTTCTTTGTAGATTTTGGTTGTATGGTCTTGACAATGACGCTGTAGTACTGCTTTCTATTGAGAGGATGGAAAAATAATTCAGTTTTTTTTCTAGCATGGCTGACCCACATTTTATTTTATTATTAATGCTTAGGAAAGTTTACTTTATTGTCCTAAATGTTTATTGAGAATGCCATTTACATTTTTAAGACTGGTTACGAGTCAAATTTGGGGGCCGGTGAGATAGCTCAGTGGCATAAGCGCCTGCCTGGCAAGCCCAAGGTCCTGAGTTCGACTCCTGGTACCCACATAAAAAGGAAAAAAGGGCCAGTGATATCGCTCAGCAGCACAAGCATCTGCTGGCAAGTGCGAGGTCCTGAGTTCAACCCCCGGTACCCACACACACACACAAAAAAAGATTCAAATTTGGGAAAATTGCTATCTGGTTTCATTTTTATATAGGCTATTAGATTGAGGCATTTCAGAATTTCTTAGGCAGTGAATAGCATGGCTCTTGGAATTAACACTTCTTATTGTCTAAGTCCTTGTACATTGTAAGTTTTGTGTTGCCTTCATCAATGTCAGAATTTCCTGATAAGTCAAGAAAAAACTTAATCTTTTCCCAATACATTCATTTCAGTTTCTCTTCATTAACTTAATGATTAACAATCCAAGAGTGTGTTCATTATTACTAGTCAACATTTGTCTCTTCCTTGAATAAATTACTGCTTTTGGTATGATTTAAACATTTTTGATATAATTTTCTTTTCTTGATGTCGGGATAATTTCTATTGATTTCAGTTCATTTTTATCTCTTTGTCACATATTCCATTATTTTTTTGATCTGAGCTTTCGGTTCTTTAATCAATTTAAAGAGGCAAAAGAAGATATCTTTATATACATCCAGGATTTTAGAATCTCTCCCTTATTTTACTAAAAGCTTAAAAGATATCTTTCTAAATTGTAGTTAAAATGGTGTGTTTAAACTTTCCTATTATAAAAAGAAACGTATGGTGTGTTTCAAATTGTACACACTGCACCATTTCTGACAGGAGAGAGCTTCTATTTTGACTATGCATTGATGAACAGTGAATCTGTTGTTTGCAATTTTGCACTTCTGTTGATAGGGAGTTTTTCTTTCTTTTCTTTTTTCTTTCTTTCTTTTTTACAGATTAGTTTCTGGCTTGGTACCTTTCAAGCCTATCAGATCATGATATGTTCTGACCTTTTTCCTTTGTATCTTGTACTGGATAAGTGGGTACAGGAGGAAATAGGGAGAATTCTCAGCCGTTCCTCCAGGAAGCCGAGCAGTATTTTAACTATGTGTGGAAGGGATGGCAAAACACATTCTTATATCCCTTAAACCCCAAATCAGTGTTTCCAAACTCCACTTCTCCATTACCAAACATCAAAAGTGCCTACAGACACTCTAATGCCACCTGACACAAGAGGAACATGTGGCACAGAAGTCAGAGTGGAAATAGAGTCCTTAGCTAACTATAGTTGAAAAAAAATCTTGAATTTGAAATTTTTGTGAGAACATATTGCTAAGACCCCTATCCCAGATTGTAGGAAGGACAGAGAGGGGCAGGTGAGGAATACTAAGCTTAAACTTCATCAATGTCACAGTGAAGAAGACTTAGCTATAAAGATATAGCACACTTCTAATGTTCTGCTGAGATCTCTTGGTCTCCATACAGCTCTCTGTCTAGGGCTTGAACTTCGCATGTTATCTAAGTTAATTTTTAGATCAGAATATTTTCTAGTATACTTGGTATCTCCTCTTTCTGTTGTTTCCTCTCGTCCTTTCCCCAACACATGTATTTAAGGATCACCTCTCTGGGCATATGAAACCTTGTGTTACATTTTAATGCAATTTTAACTGAGTGTGAAGCCAAGTATTTTCCATACCATTCATACTCGAACTTGAAAATGGTTCATTTGTTTGTTAACTTTGAGTTTCAGAGGCTCCCTGAAAGGACTTCTTACAGCCTTATATACTACTATATCATATTTTTTTTTTTTGCTGATTTTCATGTTTGGGTTAGAGACTTTTCTTCAGGTTTAGCTTGGCATGAGTTTTTTGACTCTACAGCAACCATAAAGAAGTTACATATACAAATGACTTTCTCCCTGTTCTGTATGTGTACATACCAACTGGGGTAATGGTCCTTAATCAAAGATTTGCCATATAATCATAAACAAATGGTCTTTCCTTTTGTACCATTTGCTTGCACAGGTGTGTGTAAAGAACCTTCCAGGGGCAATACAAGGAGGTCAGAAGAGGTCCGACTTTCATTCAGAGTTTTCAGTGAACAGCGATGGAGAGAGATGATATTACCCATCAAGAGAAGGCCACAAACTACGGACAGCCCTCTGCCATCTATTCCTAGGGCCTTTTGTCTGCTATTGTGTGAGATAAATCCCCCAGCTTTAGCAGTAAGCTAGGTGGTAGCTGGGTGTTGTTTCCTAGTAAAGAAATGTTTCCCTCCAGTATAGTGAAGTCTCTCTTTACAGAAATAATTTGCTTATGTGTGTTTGCCCAGGGAAATAGTATCCAAAATCCTTAGCAGACAGTTCATAACTAAAGAAAGCAGCAATATCTGATGATTGTGATTATTTGACAGGCAATTGAATTTTGAATTGACAGGCAATTCAAAAATGAAAATTCTTTTCCCTATTCCAGTCTCTCTTTCCTTTTGACCAGTTTCTTTTTGATTCACCATATCTATTGTACATTTTGGATCTTAGGGAAAGGGAAAAAAAATTGTATATATATATATATAAGATGGTTAAGATAGATACACTACCATTTTTACTTAGTTCATTGAAGAGTAAGGTTTGTGCCAATAATGTCTGGACAACTGAATGCTAATGTCTGGTGTCCTGAATAACTAACTTAAAGATAGTAATACGTAATGTATTAACCATTGTTACCCTCCTATTATGTTGTTTTGAAAATTTGTTCTTCTTTTGATTTGTTTTGTTTTTTCTTCTCTTTAAAATAAAAAAAAAAATGAAAATTCTGACTTTCTAGAAAAATGCAATGTAGTTCGGATGTGAGAAGCCAAGTGAACAGTGTATATTTTCTCACTGTATTACTCTAATCTCTTTAGGTCAAGGTTAAATGGGTCTCGAATAACAGACATCTGTGTTTGTAATGCAATAAAGTGTAATGAGTGTGGCGAATTTTTCTAATTTACCTCAGCTGGATATGCAAATGAAATGATTAAATCTATAACCCATAACTCTATGGGGAACTGATGGGTGACCAGAGTGGAGAGTATTTACTGTAGCTAATGGGAAAGTTGTTAGATGATAGGAATGTAATATGTTCTGTTTGCAAATGTACTAAAGAGCTAGTTAGCAGTGTAAATGAGGATTTGGTTATTTAGGAATAACCTTCAAATTGGCAAAATGAGTCCCTAGAGCATGATTTAAATTTTAAAAAATCAATCATTTATTTTATGGTGTTTGAATTTACTAACTACAGCTTGTTATGTGTATTTAGAGATCTAGTTTTATAAGAGGGACCTGGAGGTGAGACGTCTCGGCAGTATATTAGTTCTTTATTTTTAATGTAGTATTTTTTTCTTCAAGAAACTTATAGTGCTTCACAATGATCAATGAGTTAATCTCAAAACCTACTTGTTAGGAAGGCAAAGGTCAGGATTATAATAATAACTTCATAAAGATAGAAAAACTATAGATGTATATATTTGTTCAAATCTTATCACTGAAGACACTCAGAATAAAACTTAGGCATTTGGTCTCAGCCAATATTTATACAAAACAATCATTTTCTCCTTCAGTCTCTCTCTCTTTTTTTTCCTGATACTGGGGATTGAACGTAGCATCTCATGCATGCTAGGCACACACTGTACCTCTGAGCTACATCCCCAGTCCTCCTGCAGCCGGTTTTAAGTTTTCCATTTTGTAACCTGCATGTCTACACATTCTTCATCCAACCTTAGGGTTTGCCCTCTTGCTTTATACCCAAGTGGCTTTCCCTCAACTATTCTAGAGTAGCAGCCATAAATCAGTAAATAGTTGCCTAAGTGTGAAAGAGGTAAATACATGTTAAAGAAGGAGAGAGAGGTCCTTCTCCTGACTGTCTGAGAGAGGACTGTGTGTAAACTGTCCTGAAAATGCACACCTGTGACGGAGGCTCTGTTTCATCCATCTGCCTCCGTGCTTTGTGGGGTGATTCACTCTGTATCCTCTTTGACCAAGGATTGTCGTTCTTAAGTACATGCATGCTGGAAGCAACAGGTATATGAAATTGCTCGTGCCCAGCCATTTCTGATTATAAAATGGCAGTTCCCTATGCTCATCCTAACCAATATTTTTTTTTGTTTGTTTGTTTACTACAGGCCGAGATCTAACTCTTTGTCCCAATGCTACATAAGAACTTTTTAAAAACTGTAATGAAGAGATTTAAGTGACATCTTTGTCATGTTATCCTAGTATTTCATATTTCTTCTGTTTTATAAACCTTTATAACCATTAAATACAAGAAAAGCAATTTGACCCATATTGTTTCAAAATTATATCTTTTAAAAGGGAGCTGCGAAGGCTATGTAGCATTGGTTATTGGCCCATTTGCTTTAGTTCTGTCTCTGTTGGTCTACTGAATTTTTGTACTCTGTTGGAGAGGAGATGAAGTGGAGGTGCAGGATTCCAATATCAAACCCTTATCTGGGATTTCCCAATTAAGTCATTTTTTTTTTTGCATGTATTTCTTAAAACAACTTCCTCGAGGCTATGAAACAGTACATAAAATAACGAAGGCTCCAATGGATGTGGTATGGAAAACATGCCCAGTCACTAGCACGAATTAGGATCTGCTGAAACCTTAAAAATCCTTTACACTCATCTCAGTAATAATTCAGTCAATTCAATAATTCAGAATCATCCACAGATGCTACAATATTTGAGTGAACATTTGATGGGGAACAGGATGTTCATAGTTCCAATCTCTCTTCCAACAAATTATGAAGGTAGGAAGAATAACTTTGGAGTGAAGAAATCTAGCAGACACTGCCTTAATCAAGTGATCAAAGAAAATATTATCAATAGTGGGGCAAAATGACAGTGTATGTAACCTGATAGGATACACTAAGGACACATCAACACCTCAGCAGTACTCCTGCCAAAAATGTGTAACGTGAGTCTAGTCTTGAAGCAGCAGACAACTCAAATTGAGGGTTGCTTTGTAAAATAATTATTCTGTTAGCATAAAAATGTTTATATCATGAAAAACAAAGGGTGAGTCTCAGATTAAAGAGGCCTAAAGAGATACATTTCAACCAAGTGGAATGTATGAGGTCAGATTGTCTCTCATAGCAAATGCTATGCATGAAAGTGTGGAGACATTTGGAGAAATATGAATACGAGCTGCTTAGTAGACAGTGATATTGTATTGATATCAAACTCTTGAATTTTATTACTACATCATACATATGTAAGAGAATAGCTTCATTCCTAGGAAATACACTGAAATATTAAAGAGGTAAAAGGGCCTGATGATGTCTGCAATTTAGTCTGAAATGGTTCAGAAGGAATAAGTTATAGAATAAACTACAGTGGTCTTGCATCTTTAAATGTGAAATTATTTTGAAATAAAACATTCAAAGTACTCTGCATACAAAAGCTATAGGTTTCCTGGAATTTCTCCTCTGGATTTTATGTATCTCCATGTAATTGCTAAAACAATCAGGATGATGGCAGCACATTAGAAAAGGTACCAAATGTTACCAAGCCCAGGGCTTTATGGATTCTGAGATCATATTTTAATGTGTGGAAAAAAGATCAATCTGAAAACTGGTGGTACATCCCATAGTTTGTAGCAATATTTTTGGTGCTATGTAAACTAATGAACTCAGATTTTGGTGCTATGTAAACTAATGAATCTCAGATTTGATAAAATATAGTGGTTGTGCTGCGGAATTTTCATGTAGAGAGCTGGGACACCGAGGGCTTTCTCCCAGGAAGCAGCTTTATTCCCATGGGCACTGACTCAGTGGATTTGTATCCAAAGGCTGAGTGTGGAACATGGCACAGTTGCACCCTCTTATACAATGTCTGTGTCTTTGTCTCCCTTATATGGGCATACACTAACATTGTACAGTTTGGTTGGGTATACATTAACATTCTACAGTCTGGTTCGGTGTGATTTAGTTACAGTTACATCAGAACTACACATGCATACACAGAGGCTGATACCACTGCACTGTAAAAAATTCCTGCCCCAACCAGTCAAGGGGGCCCTACCACAATTGGTCCTATAGGTCCTAAGGTAACTTAAAAGGATAATGAGTCGGCAGATTTTATATTGTTGAAGCAGTCTTTGGGTTTGGCCCCTAATTCCTTTGTGGCATCTTTGAAAAAAGGGTGCATCTTGTGGACCAAGGAGTGTACATGTAACAAACTCCTATCCAAGTCTGACATCCCAGTCTCCCCCCTTTTCAGCCCCTCTTTCCTAGTGCCCTCCTTATCTTCCATAACATGGAAGAGAGAACATTATCAGAGGAGTAAGAAGTTTTGTATACTTTCCCAAAGAGTTCCTTGTATCTTGTGACTTACTGAGGATAACCCTCAAAGAGTCTAGCTTTCCTAAACATTTCGATGCATGGAACCCTCCCACAAGTCCAAGACCATCGATGAGACTCAATATGCTGTCTAGCATAGTGGTTCTCAAAGTGTGGTTCCCAGACCAGTCACATCCGCATCCCTAGCAACTTGTTACATATACAAATTCTTTTGACCCACTACTGACCTCTAGCTGCAGGAACTCCTGGGCTGAGCCCCAGTCCTATGTGTTTTCATAAGCCCTCCTGGTGACCCTGATGCATGCTAGAGTCTAATAACCCCTGGCCTGGAGGACAGGCACAACACAAAGGGACACAGGTTGTCACTTCTGTTTAATAGAGAAGTGAACATGACTCCAGACCTCTCTGCTTAACTGATAGCCCAGGAAACACACTTTCTCTTGGAAGAGGAACGACCTGCATGTTGTTGGATTTGCAACAGCAAGCAGAAACACTGAAACGACACTTAGGATTTGGAGGCAGATTTATTTTACATCGATGGGCACTGATTGGGATCATTCCCAAAATATCAGGCCCTGATCTCTGGTGCTCTAGGGCTTAAATGGGATAAGCAAGCAGGAAGTACAGAGGCAGAATGGCTTGTCAATTGGGGATTGGTTTTTACAATATGCATCATCGTGACCAGCTAGGCATCACAGTGACCAGCCGTTTCTAAGAAACAAAAGTAACAGGAACTGTAACCGGAACTGTTACCTGGGCAACTAACAGACTGACATATACTGGCTGGAGGGGGGGCGGCATCTTCTGCTATGGATTGAGTTGACATTGCAGGTGCTTTACTCAGGTAAGGACAAAGGTGGGTGTCACAGGAAACACGACATTGTGAGTGAAGCAAGCATGCACTTATCAGCATTTTGAAGCAGGTCTTCCAAGTGTTGCCACTTGAATCTCAACTGTCATTTTTTTTAAATGGGGGCAACCTTACTATGTGTTACATAAGGTTAGTGGAATTGATCTGTTGGTGGATTTTAGTGTTTTTTTTTTTTTTTAAGTGAGAATTTTAGGTACTCAAACAAGTTGGTTACAGGCATCTCCATGAGAGTTTAGTTGGAGTTCCTCGGTTCTTTCTGTTGCCACATAGGATTTCTTACTGACTTTAGTTGGTTTCAGTTGACTGGGTTTGTCTTCATTATGGGTCCTAATTTCCTGTTCCTTGCTACGCCTGGCCATTTTCTACTGGACACAGACACTGCGAATTTTCCTGTGTGGAGTGCTGGATAATTTTGTCTTCCTGTGCATTTTCTTGAAGTTTGTTTCGGGACCCAGTTATGTGGAAACTGTTCGGTCCTTTTGGTTCTGAGATGTTAGGCAGACCAGAGCTGTGTTTGCTTTCGGTCCTGTCATCCCCACTGCTGAGACACGAGGCTTCTCTTGGATTGTGAGGTTTCTGCAGTCCCTCTGGGTGGGAAGAATCTTTGTTCTTGGCTCTGGGTGAGCCCCAAGTTCTGAGCCCTCTAGTCCTTCGTGCGGCTGTGCCTCCATCCTTGGGTCATTTCCTTGCACAGTGAGCTGTTCATTCCTGCTGAAAGCTGGGGGCAGAGCCTCTGGGTATCTCTGGAGTCCTCTTTCCCGCCAGGACTCTGCCCTGGGGACTCTAGCTACTTGTCACTTCAGAGTCTCAGCTCTGTCTCTTCAACTTGGGGATTCACTGGGTTGTTCCTAGGCCCCTGTTTTCAGCCTCTGTCTCCTATAAACTCTCTCCAGACACTAAAAAGGGGCAATCGCAGGACTCACCTTGCTTTTTTTTTTTTTTTTTTGCCTTTTCTCAGGGGCTATTGTTCTTGGTTGTCTGATGTCCAATGTTTTGAACACTGTTACTTCACATATTGTGTCCCATTTAGAGTTGTGACAGGTGGGAATGGAAATAAATCCAGCCACTGCAGCTCCATTTTAGCCAGAAGTAGAAATCTTAGTGGAGGGTTTACAACAGTTAAAACCATGCATAATTTTAAAAAGATGGTATCCATGTTTAAAAATATATAAAAGCCACCTAAAACTTGGAGGCTATAAGATAGCCAAAACATTGTAAGTTAATAAGCGTGTGTGTGTTGTGTGTATGTGTATGTGTGTGTAGCACTAAATGAAAGACTAAAGAGAGAACCCGGAGGGGAGGTGTTTCCCGTGTTGATGGGTGTTTCATGAGCACGCGTATGAAACTCATTGCTCCGGCCAAGTGTTACGGAAGCGGGTGCGCTGGATTGGTGCATTCATTCTGTAAGGCTCACCTGCGGAGATACAGCCTTCTCCAGGTTCCCTCCTGAGCCTTTTATTTAGTGCGTTTTCTTCAGGTAATATTTGGACATGTGAGTTGTTTAGAGTCTTATTCATTTATAAGTGAATTTTACTCTTTATCTATGAGTTAACTGGGAATTATGTTATTTATAAGTGAAAATAGATATAATTCAAAACACACAGTGTTAAGTTTGTAAAATGGCTTGTTTTTATTGAAAAATGCCTGGTGAGTTGATGAGGTATTTCATGTATTTCTGATACTTTCAATTTTTTGTATCTGAAATACAACTAACCACTGAACATACATTATAGTAAATAGTTATTAAAATTTGCCTGAAGGCAGTTTCTTAAATACACACATAGTGCTTGGAGAGAGTTAATTTATTTCTTTAAAGACTTGACTTCAATACTAATTCAGGATGTAAATGTCACAGTTTGCAAGCTTGAAGAGTTACAGTGATTATTTCACAAGTACAATATTTGAATAATCATAACAGTTCTTTTTCATTATGGAAGAGAAAAAATGATCATTCAGTCAGCCCTAAGTACCAGCAGCTGTATTCCTGGTCTCAGACATAATCCAAATGCATTGTATTCATCATAATAAATACGCCATTTATAATTAGATGTTAGTTACTAGATAACATGGCTTTTCAGTTTTCATCTCTGATATTTGAATTCATGCATTTGCAGAATATATGTTAACTAAATGACTTGCTTTCTTGAAATAGTTCACAAAAGTGGCACTTTAAAATGAGAATTTTAAATTATGTCCAGTTTAAATACTATTTTCTGAATAGTTTACCTGAATTGTCTTATAAAAGTTATTAAAGTAAATCACTCCTATGACCTAATTAGTTTGAAAGTTAACTAGAGCTAGATTAAAATTATATGAAGCTGGGCATGGTGGCTCGTACCTGTAATCCCAGCACTCTGCAAGGCTGAGACAGGAGGATTGGAAGTTCGAGCCCAACCTGGGCAACTTAGCCACTTAGTGAGACCCTGTCTCAAAAAAGGGAGGGGCAAGGGATGTAGATCATTCAGTGTGAAGGCTTTGGGTTCAATTCCCAGTACCCCCCAATTTACTTAAAATAGGTATTTATCTGAAATAGTGTTTCCTGAAGTGTTTTTCTCTGGATCAATAATATCAGAATTATCTGGGATACCTGTTAGAAATGCAAATTCATAGTGAGATCCCATTTCAAAACTAAAAACAAGGGCTGGGGATGTAGCTCAGTGGTAGAGCACTACCATGCATAAGACCCCAAAACAGCAAAAAAAAAAAGAAAAAAAAAGAAAAAAAATCCAGTTCTTCACTTTATTTATTTTTTCATTTATTTGATTTGATTTTTTTTTTTTTTTTTTAAGACAGGACCTCACTATGTAGTACAGGCTGGCCTTGAACTCACTTATGTAGCCAGGCTGGCCTCAAACTCACAGAGATCCTTCTGCCTCAGCCTCCCAAACTGTGGGATTATAGGTGTGTGCCACCATGCCTAGCAAGCTCCCCACTTTACACCTGCCCAACCAGAAAGTCAAGGTGGGGGAGCAGCTTTTTTTAACTGACCCAGAGTGATTGCAATGCACTATAAAGTTGGAGCACCTCTGATCACAAAGAGTGGTTCTCTAGGTGCAAGTAGATGCCAGGAAAACGGCCTTTTGCAGCCTTCTCCCTGATTTTCATTTATATCTCAGAAGCTGTTTCATGCATCTGGCTTCTAACTGTTAGTTGAGGCTAATTAAGATTTGAATCTATTAGAATGAATAAGGGCAGCCTTCTCAAGCCATTTTTTAAATTTAATGTCCAAATGATCATTTCACTGCTTTAGATGAAAGTAATGAATTTGTCTTAGGATTTCTAAACTGTAACTAACTCAAGTTAACCAGGAGAGTTTCATCTAATTGGATCATCAATTTACTCAGTTTCATCAATTCTTGATGGATAAACTCACCAGAACTAATCTAGATGCAGGGATTGACTTTCATTTCTCTTTCTCCTCCCACAAAAGGGAGAGGAGAACTAACTACTGATCTTTATTGCTTTCATCTGTACCATTTCTGGCTGGGATTTACTGCCACAAAACAAACTGGTATTTGCTTCAACATCTTTTAATAATTGTTGCAAGCTAGAGGAAAGGCAGTGGACTTTTACCTGTAGGAGAACTTAATAGGAGAGTGGGCTATTTCAAAGCCAGGAAGAGAAAAAGGAAAACAAAATACAAAAAGAATAACAACATATTCCCAAATCAAAACCAGTGTTATCTCCTTGTCTGCCACAGGGGGGGAAAAAGACCTTTGAGAAGTGAGTTTGAGAATTTTTCCACTCTCCTAGGACAGAAGTTTCTTAAACACTGCATCACCTTAAAGGATTGATAGTATTACAAAAATATATGGCTCTGCACAGTGATAGAAAATCATTGCTTGTGATTTCTCCTGTGAGTTGCAATGAAGGATATTTGCTCTCTTTGAAACTTGCAATGAGTATCGAGTATTAATATTATGAAATTTAATTTGGCATTTAGGCAGTTGTCAAGCTCTTTAATTTATTCTCCTTTGGATGGCCTCACGAGATTCATGCTCTGATAACAAATGAAAGTTAGCAGTGCTTAAATCTTGGCAAAAATGTCAGATATGTCCAGGACTCTTATTTTTACTCAGAGGTAGCTGGTATATACAGGTAGCTTCTGAAAACTGGGCTTTGGCGATCTTGTGCTTTCAGTTGAATGTTCCGGGGCAGCCATATAAGCAGTGTGGTTGGAAAAGCAAATTGCTGAGAGATACATATGGAAAACGTTTGGGTAATTTTTACCCCGCACAATCTCATGTGTAATTATAATCGGATGCTTTGTAGTTATTTTTGTAATTAAGTGCTGATAAAACCACGAGTTAGAGCTTCTAATAGGATCCCAATATGTAATGAATACAGTTTTTAAGGGAATGTAGAGCCCTGTGGATTTAGGATTATACATTGATACATCTGAATGTAGCTGGATATTCCTTAGTCCAACTCTCAAAGACAGCTGCTTCCAACTTTTTAACATATTTTGTTGAAGATTTTCCTTCCAAATCATCTGAATCATTGTTATTATTTGTCCTCCTCTCTGTAGACATTATCCTTGACTTTGTAATAGAAAAATGAGGTATTTTTAGCCTGTCTGTACTACTTATTTTCCTACCTCATACCCACCCACACATGTCTTTCTATATTATCCATACATAGCTGTGCCATACATTTGGTGAAGTTAATATTTCTATTATTTTGACTATGTAAAACTGAGCCATGGAATGTCCCTTAGTTTGATTTCCTGCCTGAGGCCACATTTTTGATTTCCTAGAGATAATAACTGCCTTTTGTGTTGTTGCTTAGTTTTATGGGATATGTAGGACTAAATCTATTCCCCAACTTTCCTTCAGAACTACAAAGCTGCCCTGAGTATGGCCAGGTACATTGGGAGGTCAGTTTTGCTGGGGATAATTGGGACCAGGAGGGATGTGGCCTTCTCCCTGCTCCGCAGCCAGTTAGCCGTCTTCTAGACCAGCTGCTCAGTGTGGAGGCTCAGGGACACCCTTGCATCATCTTAGGAATTCCCTTCAACTCAGGACCACGGTAGGGATTTGGTGATGTGTCTCAGGAAGATTGTTCAGGTGCGTCTGCAAATGTTGAGGTGCGTTTGCAAATGTCAGAGCAGTAGCAGAAGGGAAGAGAGAGGTGACAAAGAAATTTCTCTCTCCATGGAATTTCTGGCCTCAGTGTCATGCACTTCGCTTTTCTATTGCTATTCCTAGCTTCCGTGTGGGTTACCGCTTTCAGTCTTCCTCCCTTCGACTGTTTCATTAGTCCTTCTGTCATTCGTTCTGCTTTACTGAGACAATATTTCACAAACTACTTAAAGGGTACAATGCAGTGAATTTTACTTTATTCACAGATACGTGCAGTCATCGCCACAGTCAGTATGAAACTATTTTCATCCCCTCAAGAAGAAAATCCTGTACCCTTTAGCAATCACCTCAATGCACTGCTCCCTCCCTGCCACGAGAAACCACTAATCTGTTTTGCATCCCTTGCATATACATGGAATTATATAATACAGTATTTTATGATTGGCTTCTTTCACTTAATATACTGTTTCTAAGGCCCATCCATATTACAACATATATTAATAATATATTAATATATATTAGCAATATATATTAATGATATATATTAACAATATATTAATATCTCGTTCCTTTTTATGGTCAAATGATGTTTCATTATATGGATATCTTACTTTTTATTTATCCATTTGTCAGTTGATGAGCATTTGAGTTGTTACCACATTTTGGCTATGTTAAATAATGCTGTTACGAACATTTCCATACAAGATTTTTCATGGGTATATGTTTTCAGTTCTTTTGGATATATGCCTAGGAACTGAATTTCTTGTATTTGTCTTTGATTCTTTTACTTTTTGAAGAGCTGCCGGACTGTTTTTCACTATGCATCTACCATTTTACATTCTTATCAGCAATGTAGAAGGGTTCTGATTTTTTTTTTTTTTTTTTGTGGGTACCGGGGGTCGACCTCAGGACCTCGCACGCCAGCAGGTGCCCGTGCCGCTGAGCGATATCACCGGCCCCTTTTTTCGTATGTGGGTTCCGGGAGTCGAACTCAGGCCCTCACGCTTGCCAGGCAGGCACGTAGGCCACTGAGCCATCTCACCGGCCCCAAAGGGTTCTGATTTCTCTACATCCTCATCAACACTTGTTATTATCTGACTTTTGATTTTAGCCATCCTAGTGGGTATGAAGTTGTATTTCACTGGGTTACCCTGTTTCTAGATCCTTTATCTCCCTTCGTCTTGGTTTCCTTTCTCAGTTTGCTGGAGTGTATCCTCCAGTAGCTTTCTAAGACAGGGTGTGTAGGAGGCAAATGATGTTGAGGCTTGCTGATCTTAAACTGTTTTTGTTCAAATGATACAGTGTGGTCTAGGGGCATTTTAATTCACAAATCGATATTCTTTTTCTTAAGGACAGCGTAACAAATTCTGTAAGCTTTGGGTTCCACAGAACCTGGATCTACCTGTGGGAAAGACACACCACTGTGTTTTACGATCACACATACAGGCTCTGTGGTTGGACCACTGGAGGTTAAATTTTAACCCCTCTGCTACTTGCAAGTTACCATGCCTCTCCAGGCTCAGTGTATTAGTAAAATGGTTACTGAGAGGGTTAAATGAGATTGCATGAAAGGTGGTTCGTATGGTTCCTGACACCCAATAATTTCTCACGAACACTTAGAAGTGTAGTTAAAAGTGGTATGAAATATTTATAAAGGTACTCATAGATTAACACAGCACTTTTGTTTTTGACTGTTTTTTCCATGAGTGTCTATAACTTTCTTCAAATGTCAGTGCTATGACATCGGCTTTCAGGAATAAACCCCAGGCTTGGTGAAGGACTTTACCTTCATTAGCGTTTACCATACACTTCTGTTTGTCACCTCTTTTTTCCGTGGGTCTGGCTCTGCTAGGGCAGGGACCATGGACAGCTGTGCTATTAATATCTGGCATGGTTTCCATCAGCATGCCAGCTGGTGGTCAGAAAGTATCTGTTGCGTGGCTGGAGTTACAGGAGTTGTAGAAGCTCTAGCAGTCTGTGTGCTTTCGGCTGGACCCCCACCCACATGCCACTTGGCACCTCAGGGCTCCGTGGTGGAACCATCAGGATCATTCACCGGGACCCTTTATCCCTGTTTATGGTGGTCACGAAACCAAAGCTGTTTGAATTTGTGACCCCTGACCTGAACTTCATCAAACAGGGAAGCTCAGTCACATCTCTACGCCTCTCTGTGCCTTATGCTAACAGTCGCCATCATCTCCCATTTACAGACACAGCAGCTAAAACAGGGATGTGAAATGCTGTGACTTTTCAGGTCAATAGGGAGATGCTAACAGGACCAGGAGTAGAAAGTGGGGTTCTGGAACTTTTGGTCTGAGTATGGTGGTTAAGAATGGAGAACTAGGGCCGGTGAGATGGCTCAGCGGCTTAAGCGCCTGCCCGGCAAGCGCGAGGGCCCGAGTTCGACTCCCGGAACCCACATACGAAAAAGGGGCCGGTGATATCGCTCAGCGGCACGGGCGCCTCCTGGCGCGTGAGGTCCTGAGGTCGACCCCCCGGTACCCACCAAAAAAAAAAAAAAGAACGGAGAACTAAAGCATAAAGTAGGTATAGCTGACGCCATGCCCCGCATCCCCTTGGCTTTCAGCTGGGTCCATTTGTGGCTGCCATGGTTAGTTCCTCTGTGTAGTGATGGAGTCCAGTTCTACATTTCTCTGCTTTTCTTCCTGGGGATTTCTCTAACTTTGGAGGGGCATTCCCAGGAGCTGAGCACTTAACTTTACCAGGAGTGACCCAAAGCCACTCAAAGACCAGGGTCAGAAGCTGTGTTCTCCTGCTTTTCCATGACCTGGAGGGCTGTTTCTGATCTACATGGCGGCTAAGGGGCCACAGCGGAACTGAACCCCAGTCACCTTCACACATATTTTTGGCCCTTTTTCTCTTCTCTGACTCATTTCTCCCCTTCCCTCACTTGTTCTTCTTGAGGCCATCTTCCAAATAAACTACCTGTGCTCGAGTCTTTGGCTGCTCACAGCTGGTTTTCAGAAAACCCAAAGTAGGACAATGTCTACCTTGTGTTTTTCCAAAGAGCATTTGAGGCAGAAGAATACTGTAGTCTCCAGACTAGAGCAGATTCAGGATTGGCTGTGTGCACCACAGAGGAATAAAGAGAACAGCTGGTGGTGTTGGCCCATGATCTCCACATTTCATGAAATTCAGAAATCTGGGCTGGCAAACACGTTCATCTGTTTTCTGGACCTCTCCAAGCCCTATTTACCTAGTATGCTGGTATCCATACGGAAATACAGCCCCAAACTACCACACTGAGGCAGAGCTGAGAACCCTTTCACATTCAAAGTGACTGCTACCAAGTATGGAGTAATATGCCGCCCACCTAGGGAGAAATCTCCGTCCTTACATTATGTCTTGAATTCAGTAGGTACTTAATACATTTTGGTGAGTTATGCTTGAAGATCTTACACTCTAATTAAGGAGACAAGACATATACTTTGTGGTTAAGTAATTCTTAAAGGTGTTATTTAATTAAGGACGATAATTAACAGAATGAGTAATAAATGCTTAGAGTCATTCCTCTGGGGTCTGAAGCCTGAAATGAGTACAGCAATATTACAGAAGTTGTTAAAAATTATACAGTCTATTCTTTTGATTTTATGGATGCTAAAGCCAGTAACAGTCTCTTTGCTTAGTTGAATATTGTTACATAATTTAATTTAGTCAGTATTTCATGCTGAACTGAGAGCATAAACCTTAGTCAAAGCATGAGATATTGCCCCTCTCTTACTTACTAAAACCCTCTATTTTCAGTGTTGCTTTTTTTTTGTTTTTAAACTACTTCTTATATTTGACTTGGGGTCTTCTAATGAGTCAAGAAACTGATAAAACAAGCTGTTGATAGCTTAATATTTTTTCTTCCTATTGACTTATCAGCCAAAAATACATAATAAAAAGACATTCTTCCCCTTCTATGCTTTCATTTCCCAGCAGACTAATAAGCCTGAGTATCCTGAAATACCCAGGCAGGCCAAGGGGGAAAAGGAAAAGGAACCGAGGGGAAGACCCTGGAATTTGGGAGTTTTGATGACTGGTTTTGAAGACAATATGATAGGATGACTTGTTCTATGTCCATGTCAAATAAAATCATATTCTCCACCAGCTATAAGTAGTGGGAAGTTCATGTCTGTTTTCATATGATTTTCCTTGGATTGTGTCAAAATCCCAGGATTTTTTCCAGCCAGGACAAAGAGGTCCGGGGTCAGGTCCATTGTAGATGCAAGTGAGATGTTGCCTTGAGGCCATTCAGAGGAGCTTGGCTCTCCTGGTGGTGTGTACACAAAGTTCATTCCTGGGTCCCAAGGCTGTCACACTGAGTGTGCATCATGGATTATCACACAGCCACTGCCTGAATTCCGTTACCTACAAGATGCTGCTAGCTGTGGAAATTGCTATCTCTTTGTTGGGACTCAGTTTTCACTGGGGGCAAAGTCAGGCTGGATAACCAAGAATTTCAGGTTGGATGTTCTCCTGGAATGAGGGAAAGAGAGGGAAGAGAGTTTTTTTGTTTTTTGTTTTTTTTTTTTACATTTTGCTAATGAGTTGGTCATAGGAAAATAGTTAAGATGTCTATTGATTTCTCTGTATCACCAAAATGAGAATTTCTTATTGCAGATGAGGGAAATGGTGATAGAGCAAGATTAGAGAAAAATCTTGATGACTAAACTACAGAACCTTTTTTTTCCCCTCAATAAGGTGTTGGGTCTTTTTTCTTAAAGGGAGGTTGGTGTTTTGAACAGGGGATTGATGTAATGAAATCAGTGTTTCTGGTGTCTTATCCTGGTGGAGTTCAGAACAAATAGGAGTTATGGTCTGGAGTTGTTAGATAAGAAGGGTTATAGTAAGCCTTGAAGTGAAATGCCCAGCTGGTGGCAGTATGGTTGGAAAGGAAGGGAGGGATGGCTGGAAGGAAGAAGGAAGGAAGAAAGGAATACTATTGACTTACTGCCTATTCTGTTAAAGGCACAGTGTGAGTGAGACCCACAAGATCCCAACTGTCGTGGGGCTTACCTTCTAAAAGGAAGACAAAGGATAAATAAACAAACAAATAAGCGAAAAACAATGTCAGACGGTGTTACATACTCCAAAGAAAATAGGAAGAGGTGGTGCATAGAGGATGGCTGGGGAGTGGATGAGGAGTTCTACTTTTATTGACTTGTCAGAAAACATCTTTGTGAGGAGATAGGATTTGAGCTGTCAGCCACTTCCTCCCGTCACCCCGTTCCCCACCCCATCGCCCGTGAACTTCTGTGCCCATTAGCACCTTCCACCATAGAGCAGCAACGTGTGCAACGAGTGGTGTTAACTTGCACAGATCTTGTTTTTCCGACTTGCATCTAGCACTGTTCTTGGCACATGGTAGGCATCCAGTCAAGGTTTGTAAATGAAGAAATGGATGATTTAGCTAAAGCAAGAAGGGCAGTGGGTAAAGGGGGAGCTTTGGGAGATTCCCATAGTTGGAGATGGGTTGGAAATGAGGGAACCAAGTAGAGAATTGTGGCACTTACCTTCCACCACTCTTACCCAGTCAGCGCATGGTTCTGTGCCTGCCTTGCTCCTTTCCCATCACGGTTCCTTCATCTGTCTGGAGCTGTGTTACTTAGCACAGTAGCAACTAACCAGTGAACCCTCGAAATGGGACTAGTCCTGACCGAGATACACTGTAAGTGTCAAATGTGCGTCAAAGCTCAGGGACTTATACAGAGAAAGGATGAAAAGTATCTAATGAGTACTTTTTAGGTTGATCATTTATTTAAAATTAAATAAGTAAAGTATTAAATTTTATGACTTTTTTCCTTTTTAAATGTGGCTCCTAGAAAATTTAAACTGAATATTTAGCTCATACTGCATTCCTGTTGCTGGCCACTGGTCTCCATCCCCTGCGAGGTAGACAACCATACACTGCTGCGGATTACATCTGAAACAGGTGGTATGAGGACAGCTGCCACGTTATTTCCTTTTTAACGATGTAGAAATCCCAAAACATTAAGAAAATAAATGCTGGATGCCAGATGTAGGAGGTAACACATATTTACGAGATGTAACATACATTTTGTAGCCAAGGGAAAGAGCCAGTATAAAACACATTTGGAAATTATTGGCTTAATTTTTTATCTTTTTTTTTTTTTTTTTGGTGGGTACCGGGGGGTCGACCTCAGGACCTCACACGCCAGCAGGCGCCTGTGCCGCTGAGTGATATCACTGGCCCCTTTTTTCGTATATGGGATCCGGGAGTCGAACTCGGGCCCTCACACTTGCCAGGCAGGCGCTTATGCAGCTGAGCCATCTCACCGGCCCATTTTTTTTCTTTTTGAGACAGGGTTTCACTATGTAGTTCAAGCTGGCCTCAAACTCACAACAATCCTCCTGCCTCAGCCTCACGAATGCTGGGATTACAGGCTTGAGGCACCATGCCTGGCAATTTTTGAAATTTATGAGTAAATTCTATCACCTTTATTGGAGGACAACTTTCAATTTTGGGGGAAAAATTGAGTGTAGTATTTACACTCAAAACTCGCTTTGTCATTTCATTTCTGTTTCTTCCTATTCGTAGATGTGTCTGTCACATGATAATTGTAGGACTTCAGTCTGTTTGTTTTAATGATAGAATGCAACCCCCGCAGACCTAGAGAATGGTATCCTGAGCTAGTCTTACCCTGGCCTAACATAAACAGTAGCAATATGAAGAACCTTCAAGAAGAAAAGCAGATGGTACTTAGATGTTGTACTTTTATCCTACTAATAATGTTTTTAAGATTGACCTCACCATGCCTGAAGGTTAAAAATTTTTCCCAGATCCCAAATTACGCATGTGCCCTGTTGCTTTAATCCATTGCATTTTGCAGTGGCTTTATTAGATTAAACATCCCAGCGAGCACCTAAAGAACACTGGGATTATCACATTTCTCTTTGAAAACCTGCCAGAGACAAAATAAATGGTTAAGAAAACAGAGCAAATTCAGTTTGCAGGTGTTCAGAAGCGATGCGACCCCTGATAGACTCTGGATGTCTCTCTTTTCCCTCGCTTGTGAAACGCTTTTCACGCAGGCGGAAGAAGTTCTTGAAGAAAAAGAAATCAGGGGGCAAAAGTTGCTCTCACTTTTTCTTTGATGTGTTGCTAATTGCATTGTGCCCACTGCAGAGGCTGTGCGATGGAAATCTGAAAACTTTATTTTGTTAAGCTTTGCTTTTGACTGCACCCTGGGTGTGCCAATAACAGTGCTTTATCATCCTTATCTCCCAGGCTGTTGACTCCTAACGATTAATTTTTTTTTCCCCCTTGGCAAATCTAATTAAGTATTTGAAGTATTTCATCAATTGGTACCCGGTTACTACACACACTTGGTGGGTGGCTCTTGGAGATTCTCTTAAAAACTCAGTTATGTCCCAGCACTCTAAAAATTCTTGTCTGCCAGAGCAATTTGAATTTTGTTATCAGTGTCTGCTGGAAATCGTAATTCAATAAAGACTAACTCATTTAAAAATGTTTCATACTGGGCATGTATTAGGTAACTTGGGTAACTTAGGAGACACAGAAAAACACACGAACGTGCAAGTCTACACAGGAAATAATGAACAATTTAAAGGAAGCTTTTTGTAGTTTTAAGAAGCTGCAGCTGGATTAGGAGGAGTGCATATGTATGTGTGTTTAAATCAGTGATACAAGTAGTTTTTCCCTTTGCTCCTCCAATATACCAGCATTTCCAGCAAATCCAAAATGCAAGCTAGCAGGAATATTTAAAATAATAATAAACAAGAGCCCCTGCCTATGTCTTTGTGTAATCTGCTAGTGTGACCCTGGCTTTTCCCCTTGAATGAGATCGTATCTGTCCCCTATCAGCCTCTCTTTTTCTCTTGTTCCTTTTATGGATGGAAGATTATTGCCATAGAAAATATAAAATATGGCTGTGCTATAGGGGAATGTACTGCCTACTTGGGATGTGCTTTTTTTCAACTACGTCTGCAGGCAGCAGCCTTTTGCAAAAAACAAACAAACAAACAAGCAAACAAACAAAAGAACAAATCTGGGTCCTTATGAAACTGTAATTCCTGAACAATGAATTCCTTTTCACAGGACACTGCACTTATTCACTGCCGTTTAGCACAGGCTGCTCTTAGTTCTTCCCTGCAGCTTATTTGCTGCCTAAGTTCACCATTTGACATATGTAGGAATATTTAAACAATTTTTTTCCCCAGAGAAGTTTGTTTCATCTTTGGAAGCCCGGGGCTTCCTGCAGACTTCATAGGAGCCCTCCTCCCCTGCCCGCCTTTCTTCTGTGGGCTGCTTATCTCTGCCCACCCCCCTGTGTGCCCCTTCGTTTTATGACCACATTCTTCACACCGTTTTCCATTTGCCTCCCAAACGGGGATCAGAAAATAGCCTCCCTTGCCCGTTCCCCCCATTGGCTGCTTTATTGCAAACCTCTTTCTCTTTTGCCAAATACCAGCAGAGTCAAACTTCCAATTTCTTCTTGTTCTTCATCTTCTTTTTAAATTTTTCTGTCTCAGTATGTTTGGTCCTTTTGGGAGATGTAATTTTCTTTGCTTTAAAATTAAACCCGGTGCCTTGTGAGATGATAGTCTTTCCTAAAATTGGGGCGGGGGGATGTAAAAATCTGTATTTTACTTGGGTCTGTGGCCTTGTCCTCTAAACATTATTAGACACTTAAACATAAGAGGGACTCATCTTGACTTGATGGGTGGAAGACTGCATCCTGCAGCAAAATAAAGCCAGCTAGATTATGGTGGACAATTCATCATCCAGAGAGGTATATTCTTATCTTTTAAACTTCTTTTTGTATAGCTCAGAATAAATCAAACATGATGTATGGGGCTGGTGAGATGGCTCAGCGGCATAAGCACCTGCCTAGCAAGCGCGAGGTCCTGAGTTCGACTCCCAGAACCCACATATGAGAAGAGGGCTGGTGATATCGCTCAGCGGCACGGGCACCTGCTGGCATGCGAGGTCCTGAGTTCGACCCCCGGTACCCACAAAAAAAACCCAAAAAACAAAAAACAACAAAAAAAACCCATGATGTGTGATTTAACATTGTGTTAACATGTGTGACTTAACATTCAAAGGCTTAAAAAATGGACATTTTTGGAGAGCACTTAATTTCCCTTTTTCTTTTAAGCTTCAAAAGTAAGGGAAGCCAAGCCGTTGATCGCTCTTCAGGGATTGAATGGTATTTCTTGTCTTTTAAATCGAGGAATTAAACTGAGGAAGAAACCTATAAAGTTGGTTCTTTATGATTGGTATAGATGTCCATGCTAGCATTCAAGCTTCTTATCAGTTACGGTTTTCATGGGGGAACTTTTGGGGTCCTTTCTTCTTAGGATAATATAAGGAAAGCAGTTGAGATGTACATTAAGCTGTACTGGGGAAAGTGGGTCCCTACTCCCTATATCTATTCAATGTTTCTCTTGCCTTTCATTTTCTAAAGTGTTACATATGGAGTACATATGTCTTTCTGTTCCAGTACTACAGGGGAAGAAAAAAAAAAAGAGGGAAGAAATAAAAAAGAAAAATCACAAAGAAATCAATAAACACCTGTTATTCCCAGTTCTGCAGTTATTTGGGCTCAGAAGTGCCTGCAGGCAAAGTTAAAACAAAAATACAAGTATGTCTCTATGCTTTCATAGATTTCTTGTAGCTGGTGTGAGAGTTTTTTTTACATTTTATTTTATATTTATTTCATTTTGTTTTATCTTATTTGATCTCAGAGTGGACCCTTCACCTTCTGTTATTTCACTGCTCCAAATTTCTTCTCTCCAATGTATATTTCCTTTTTCCTTTTATGCCATATTTTGTATTCAGCAAAGTGCACATTGTTTTTTTTTCCAGTGGCTTTAGGATACAGCCTTGCTTAGCCCCTGCCACTGCCACCGCACGTTCCCTACGTTAGATTGCCCCCTGCTGCTTCTGTAACATTAAAATAAAGCTCAAAATAAGATATGTCTGGGGACCTGCCATTTAAAAGTATATATTGAGTGAAATATATTGGAATCCAATCATTTGGAAACAAGTTCGTCTGTGAGTATTAATCGGTAGATGCTGTACTGTGTTATGAGGAGAGTTTAAAATTTGAATGTGTGCACGTGTGGGCAGGTGAATACCTATGTGTGTATACATTTCCCTTCTCCACTGAATGGACACTAGCTATGAAGTAGAAGGCATTGTTTTAAATAATTGAGAATCAAATTGTGTGCTTTTTACTTTTCCTGTCATAGGCAATAGGGTTCCCATATTTTCTTTCTGCAGTGTACGGTGTGTTTTTTGGAAAGCAGTGGGTATGTATAAACTCTCTAAGGGCAGGGACCATGACCTGTTTGTTTTTTTGTCTTTAGCTCAGTGCCCGACACATAAAAACACAGTTAATCTCATTAGATCCATTCATTCAACAGAGAAGATTATTCAAGTTTATTCTGCCAAATTAATTTCTCTTGATTTAGGATTCAGAAGAGTAAATAATGTAGCCAACGTTTTGGCAGAAATAACTCCCAGGAAAAGTACAGGAAATGTTTAGTAATCCCTCATGTCAAGGACAGATTCTACATTAGTGGCTTGCATTTTTGGCTTCAGAATTTGCTTGCTTTTATTGCTGTTTCCTTTTTTCCAAGCTCATAAACAGACCTGATTTTCTCTTCTGAATACTCTCTGTCCCTCACCACAGAGCATGTATTTCTAGGATAGCACATTCAACAGTTTGGTTACTGGTACTTGTCCACCATTCTCTATTAAACCTGTAAGTGACCCGAGGGCAGGAACCTTGTCTGATTAATTTTTGCATCTCCACTATCATCCCCCAAATGTCACTTCTATTAAATAGCTGATATTGAAATGGGATTCTAATATCCACCAAAGAAAATGAGCATTCAAAATATGGAAAAAGGGAACTAAAATACCATTAGCCATGATATCCAGTGTTAGGGGTGGCCCGACTAAAAACATAGGACAGCAATGAGGTATAAAATGACTATGCTGCCGGGCTGGTGAGATAGCTCAGTGGCATAAGCACCTTCTGGCAAGCGTGAGATCCTGAGTTTGACTCCTGGTACCCACATTAAAACAAAAAAATGACTATGCTGCCAAACAAGGATTTGATAGTGGAACAAAAACATGAAGTTAATCATGATCAGTTTTCTTACTCTCTCTGTTCCCTACCTGTAATCACGATAGCATTTTATGAAGGTATTGTGGACTTTCTCCCTCCTTCTCCCCACAGTGATTGATGCCAGCTGGCTCTGACTTTCTGAGTAACCAGCATTATCCCAGATACCTTGATTTCAAGAGCCATAAGAATCATGAAAGTCTTGGGTGGGAGTGAGGGATCTGGTCCCCTTCCTTACCTAGACAACCTACTCCAAACCTTTGGCTTCCCTCTTAGCCCTGGCCTGCAACAAAATGAGTTCCTGGAGTATACGTGTACATTCATCAGGGGAGTGGGAAGGGAGGCCAGGTCTCTGGTGCTGGTGTCTGCTCAGTCAAAAAGAGTTCTCCCTGTGAGGTCCCAGGGTGCAAATAAGGTTTATAAAAAGCGTGTTGGATTTTTAATCTTTTGCAATCTAAATGAAGCACAGCCAATTTAAAAATATTCCTTTGGGACGCATTCTCCTTTCTTTTCAGCCAGAAGTAATTACATCCTGATTTTCTTTTCTCATTATGTTGTCACTTAAAAGAAAAAAACAAGTTTTACCACAATGTAATATGAGGGATCATGTATATGTGTCCCTAAAAATATCTTTTAATTTTGCTTATCTTGAAAGTTTGTAAAATGGTATCCTACTTTAGGTGATCTCCTGTAACTGGCTTTTCTTTCCATGGAAATTTATTCTTTTAAGATTTATCCAAGATATTGCATTTAGCTATACTTCATTCTTTTTTACTGTTAAAAATATTTCATTAAATGAACGTGGCCCAATTTATTTTCCCTACTGAGGAATAAATTTTGTTGCTTCAACTTTTGGGTATTCCCCAAATTGCTACAAAGTACACTTTTGCAAATATGTAAGCATTTCTCTCTCCTTTTCTTCTTTGCATATCTTCCAGGTATGTCTAACATGAAAATATTTTGGCTTGTAGAGCATGAATGTTCTCAACTTTTCTTGATACTGACAAATATTTTCTAAGATGGCCAATATATATCCCCACTAGCATTATGGGTCAGAGTTCCTCTTCTTGTGCAGCACTGGGAACCATCAGACTTCTAAATTTTTGCCTATCTAGTGATGTAAAATTGTATCTCATTATGTTTTAAATTAATATTTCCTTGATTAGTAGTGGGTTGAGAATCTTATAGGAATGGTGGCCATTTATGTTACCTTCTCTGAAAAATGCGTGTTCATGTCTATTGCCCATTTTTCTACTAATGTCTTTCTGTTCAGTAAATTATTTTTTCATTCTTTTTATGGTGTTTTTTCATTTTATTCATTCTTATATATCAATATTTTGTTTTCTGGCTTGGGTTTTTGTTATTTTACTTTATTTTGTCTTTTGGAGACAGGGTTTCACTATGCAGTTCAGGCTGGCCTTGAACTCACTTTGTAGCACAAGCTGGCCTCAAACTTGCAATGATCCTTCTGCTTCAGCCTCTCGAGTACTGGGATTACAGGCATGTGCCACCATGCCTGGCTGGCTTGGATTTTTAGCATCTTATTTAAAAAATCCTTTCCTACAAAGAAACCTAATGCCATAAAAATATTTTCTTATATAGGATTTAAAAAACTTTAAAGTTGTGCCTTTTATAGTAAAATCCTTGGTCTTCTTGGAATTGGTCTTTGTATATGGTATGAGATAGGGACCCAAACTATTTTTTCCCTATGTGGATAACCAGTTAATCCAGTACCATTCATTAAACACTCCATCTTTTCTCCTCTGGTCTACAGAGCCAGCTATGTAATCAATAACATTTTCATAAATGTGGGATCTATTTCTCAACATCCTTTTTGGCTCCCCTGGTCTCATTCATCCTCTGCTTTTACCAATTTCTTTTTTTTTTTTCTATTTTCCAAGGCTAAAACATAATTGACCTTGAAAGACAAAACCATTATTTGTATGATCTTTTGTAAAAAGTGCCCTAATGTGTAATGTGAAAAGGTGTAATTGGAAAGATATTTGTTTATATTATTATATGTTTTTAGCAACTTTTTAAGGCACATTTTTGTATGTTCTGGTGCCAGTATAAGTCTTTTTAAAATCAGAATTCCAGTGTCAACCACCCAGTTATTTGGTATTTAGAGTCTTTTTTGTAAGTCTTGAGTGCGTTTTTGTCTTGTGAGTCCGTTTCCTAAGTGGGCCTGTTAGAACTGTTGAATTTTGTTTTTCTCTATTTCTATGCAGGAAGTCACATAAAATAATAAGCGATGTTATCTTCACTAGTGAAACTTCAGTGGAATCTCACTATAATGATGGTATTAGAAAGTGAGTATAGCACCTGATCTATTACAGACTCACTGGGTTATGGAATAAGAAACACTGTGTGTATATGGGAACCTAGTGGCACATGATTTAATTTATTGTATGAGAGTCCTTGGAACAGTGAGACACATTATGAGTTTTTATTATATATGAAATATTTAGGAAACACATTTCAGATTTAATTTTTTTGGGGGAAGGGAAGGATCTCCTAAAACTGGAATCTTCCATTAAAATGTTAATATGGCTGTTTTCAGGAGTGCTCAGCACTTGGATTTTAATAAAAGGCACACATTTTTATTTCAAGTCTGTCATAACTTATATATGCACTTATATTCATTTGAATAAATCACAAGAAAGTAGTGACTAAGAGATCTATTCATCTCAATGTCTAATGTAATCATAAACTACCTAGTCTTGATTTTCTATCTAAGATAATATGGCTTGGGATTTCACTGATGTATATAGTACTATTCTCTTAAATCACACTGTGTGTGTACAAGCAAACTTGTATATATTTCAGTATAGTATGATCTCTATGCTATATATATATTTATATATATGTTCTATAAAAATTTGTGCGACAACTTTTGTGACTTCATGCGTGACTCAACCGATGAATAAATGTATTTACTTTCTCTTGCTGAAGAGAGTAGTTTCATTTTCAAAGTTGATTTTGTTTCTAATTATTAAATACAGTATTGTTACTCTATTTTATTGTTATTACAACCAGAATTATTTTAGATATCAGTACCATTTTAAGAAAAGCATCTCTGACTTAGTCTTTATTTGGCTTTGTATAAAGGCACAAGAGCAGGAACATCGTCTGGTCTGACATTTCCAGGTTCATATTTTGGTGTCTGTGTTTGTCGGTTTTTTGTTAGTGGGACAAAATATCTGACACGCATAATTTAAATGAGGAAATGTTTATTTTGGCTCATGGTTTCAGAGGTTTCAGTTCATGGTTGACTGACTCCAAGATAGAAATATCATGGCAGAAAGACATGGTGACAGCCAGGGAGCAGAGAGAGAGGAGGGGATAGGGATAGAATATACTCTCCAAAGTCACATTCCCAATGAGCTACTTGCTCCAAATGGGCTCCCTCTCCTAATAGCCCATTCAGCTATAAACTAATGAATGGAATAACCCATTGATGAGTTTATTGCCATCATGATCCAGTCACCTCTCTAGGTTTCACCTTGGAATTACTACATTGGGGGTCAAGTCCTCTATATGAGTCCTTGGGGGACACTTCATATTTGAACCACAGCTGTATCCTTACTGTAAGCAAAGAAATAAGGACTGAAACCAGTGTTCTCAAGCTGTGGTGCTTGGCACAGTGGGATCAGTATTACTTGGGAACATTATCAGAAACCTGGACTCTCAGTTTTTACACCAGACCTACTGAATGAGAATCTCTCAGGGTCAGGCTGAGTGATCTGTGTTGTAACAAGCCTTCCTGCTAATTCTGATGGATGCAAAATTTGAAACCCATTGATCTAAATCATATCATCAAGTAACTAACCTCCTTTCTACTTGGGAACACAAATTAAGCAACTCTATACACATAGTAGTTTGTTAAAAATTTTTTGCTTCTCTGCCTTTGATAAACAGTGGAAGAAAAAATATTCCTAATTTTTATATCTTTTTTTAAAAGTTTTTTGCTGCATTGGCATTCCAGTACTCTTTCTTTCCTGGCTAATTTTATTTTTGTTCAATTTCTTGTTGTTTTTAAACATAAAATTTTATTTCATTTTTACTTAATCACTTTGTAACAGTTGAATTTTCTATGCAAAAAGTGCCATATCGAGGGCTTTGGAAACAACAAATGAGAAAACACAGTCTTTGTCCTGTGTTCCTGGGATAAAGAGGGAAACCTATTTAGGATGGTACCAGTTCCTTGACTTGAAATTTCTTTTCTATAATTTTGCTAAAGCTAGGGAAGAACCATCTTAATTGAAGTAGGCAAGGTTTTTTTTTTTTTTTTTTTTTTTTTTTCATGGAATATGGGATTTTTTTGGCATTAATTTTTAAAAATTGTGGTAAAATACATATAACAAAATTTACCATCATAATAATGTTTCAGTGTACAGTTCAGTAGTGTTAAGTACATTCATATTACTGTGCAGGCATTCTCTAGAAGCCCTAATCCTGGAACCTGTAAATATTACTTTTTTTGATAAAATGGTCTTTTCAGATGTGATCATGTTAAGGATGTTGAAATGGGGAGATTAAATTATCTGGGCAGGCCCTAAATGCAATCACAAGTGTCCTTATAAGAGAGAGACACACAGGGAAACTTAACACACACACAAACACACACATGCACACAGAGAGAGAGAGAGAGAGAAAGAGAGAGAGCGAGAGAGACAGAGACAGAGACAGAGGCAGACAGAAAGAAATGTGAAGACAAAGCAGAGATGTAGGAACCCTCTCATAGGTTCTTAAGAAAAGTGCTGGCCTTGAAGACGAGTGCGATGTGAACCCAAGCCAAGGAATGCTGGCAGCCACCAGAAGAGGCAAGGAACAGATTCTTCCCTAGAGACTCTGGAGAGATCATAGCAGTCCCAACACCTTGATTTTACCCCAAAAACACCAATTTCAGAGTTTTGGCCTTAAGAACTGTGAGAGAATACATTTTTGTTGCTTTAAGTCGCTATGTTTTTGTTCATTTCTTATCATGACTATGGGAAGTTAATATAATGGGTGAGAGTGTTACACCCAGACTTACTGGATGAATAGGCTGGCTCTGCCTTAGGTTGACGATGTGATTGGGTACATTGAACTTACTGTCTTTTCCTGGACTGTAAAATGGGAATGACAATAACAGAACCTGCTTGTTAGGGTCGGTGTAAAAGGCAAACGAGCTCACCTGGCCCTGGGTAGCCTGGTAATTGTTATCACCACTGCCAGCTCCCCTCTTCTCCATCACCATTGATGTCATCGTCTCCTTTTCCCAGTGCTTCCTCCGATTTTCCAGACTGGATCATTTCTTATTTTCTAAAAACCATAGCTTTATACATTGCTTTGAAGGCTCTTTGAGCTCATGGTTTAGCTTTTTATTAAAGTTGTATCATTTTGGCCAAATATAGCCAACCTCACTGTCAGCGGCAGATAGGAGAATTCTGCAAAAAATCTAACTATGACCAAGGTCACCCCAAGCATCTGGGAGACTTTTCTCCTCCTCCTTGTTCTTATCCTTCCTCTTTTCCCTCCTTCATCTTCTCTTTTCTTCATCACCTTCTGCTCCTCCTGCTTTCCTTACTACTATTTCTCTCTCCCTTTTCTCATTTCTGCCTCTCTTTCTTCTGTATAATAAAATTGTTCTAAACCTTTCCCTATCTAAGCATAAAGCCAGTTCTTGAGCATTAATTCCAAAGGGAGAAGATATTGTGATACTAACTACAAACGGTAGACGAAGACTTGCCTCATTATGTGGCAGCCCAACAGGCCAGGCAGCTTTTCGTAACTACGAAACTAATCAATCAAACAGCACATTTGGTGTCTAAATCACTTGAAAATTCACACCTGGAGTAATCAATCTCTTCCTTTCCTGCATATTCCTTACTTCTACGCCTTCAGTTACCCAAAGACCCAACTTCTTGTGGCTGCTAAGAAGACCACGACTGCTGGTAGGGTTGAATTTGCTGAGAATCGCCATTAGATTCAAAGTGCCAACTTGCCCAAAAAAGAAGATGTCCATGAAAAAAGGACCCCATGGTACAGAGAGGCATGATTTCTGTAATGCCTTTAAATATTACCTGATTTTACTTTCTCCATTGCTTTTATGGGAGGTATTCATTTACAAATGAATGTTACTGTTGAGTGCCTACTGTATGGTAGGGACGTTGTTCCCAGTAGTGACCAAGATAGTCCCTGTCCCCAAGTCCATGCCTTTCAACCTCGTAGGGTATCCAGGCAATTGAGGAGACAATTAAAATACAGAGTGATGAATTTTTCCACTGAGATAGTTCAGGGCAAATATACAGGATATGCTTTTCAATGGCTGTGCTTTAACTGGAACTGAAAGTAGGTCTTGCCTCTTTTCTAAAAAAGGCTTACCTACTTTGTTCAATGCAGGATGTTTACAGCGTGTCTCTGAAAAGGCCATAATGATATGCTTCTTAACTACACAGTGATTTTCCAAGTATTTGCTTGGAACAGATAGCTTGGGAACAGATTTTTCCTGTCACTTTGGCACGCATGGGTGGGGGGGTGCCTCTCAGAAATTCTGAAGAGGCACGGGAAAGGCAAATAATGAAATGTTTCATTGTGGTTGAATTCTAAAAGATTTTTTTTGTTTAATTTATTAACAAAGCATGAGTTTGTTCAAATCAACAAACATTTGTAAATAGGAGGACAACTACCTTTATGAAATAGAGTATTTTTCTGGAACTTATTTTGAAGAGATGAGCTGAATGTAACAAAAACTAGGACTGATATCTCATTCCATGGTGATCCCATGCTCGGTTTGTTTTGTTTGTTTGTTTGTTTTTGAGACAGGGTCTCACTACATAGTGCCAGTTGGCCTTAAACTCACTGGATAGCCCAGGCTGGCCTTGAACTTATGATGATCCTCCTGCCTCAGCCTCCTGAGTGCTGGGATTATAGGCATGCACCACCACACCTGGCTATCCCATGCTCAGTTTGTGACTTTGCCCTAACTTGGTTTATTGTGAGAAATATAAGATTTTGGACATATTAGTAATGCTCTTGGGGTAGTTGGCAAGGTTGGGGACAGTCAGAGAAATCAGGGGAGGAAGGTTAAGAGACTTTTTTTTTCAATAGCTGACACATCTCAACTTATTACTCAAACAACTACCTGGTCCCGTGAATTCACGATACCAGAGTAACTTTGAGATTTAATACTCATGTCAACATGGCAAGATTTAAGAGTCTCATGTTTATTTTTCAACAGAATGAGAAAGACTCATTCTCTAAATAGAGAAAACTTGCATTTAGAACATTAATTCTCTTGTTGACTTTATAGTTTGGGATTAAAGAAACCTTGATGTAAATTGAAGTATGTTAATGAGATGTTTGAACCATGAAAGATCAGCTACATAGATAAATAATTTTCCAATGAGTGGAAATGTGATCATGGGCTTATCTTATTACTGGTGATTATGGTCTGCACTTTCTGAATTTTCTATCCTGTTATTCATTAGGGATTTCAGTCTTTATTCCCACCCTTTGGAACATTTGTTTTGCTAAACTTTCTGGGCTATAACTTCCTCCTAGATATGACGCCATTCAGGGTCAAACTGTGTACACCCAATGGCATAAAAAAATCCATTAAGTCTAGTGTCAAGGGGCCCAGAGAAACCCTCACCCTAACTAGTCTTACTTTCCCCATAACATCTGCTACTATTGTCTAGAATTTTCAGTGAATCATTGCTCTTAGCAAACACCATTAGGAAAAATGCAAGTAAGCTATCAGTCTTCGTGCCCTAACACAAATCATCTCACTGACTCTTTCCAGCAGAAAGCTGAGATTCCAGGGGAGTGGAATTTAAATCTGGAACAAGAGAGAAGAGCGTTCGTATTGGAAGCTCCACACAGAGGGGAATCATGAAGAAGTGGGGGTGATAGGAGGCTGTGCTTAGGAGGCATTTGGGAGTGCGGAAAGAGAAGGCAGGAAGACACAATCCAGGGACTTCATAGTTTGACTTCATGTTGGTGACATACCATGCTGAGATTCTCGTTGTGTGATGGTATAACCTCCCACTGGGACATAAGCCCTGAAACGACAAAAGTCTGTTCATTCACTGGCATTTGTCAAGAAACAGTACCATGCCTATTATATAGTGAGTGCTATATAACTATATGTAAGTGGATGAATAACCTGGTGCACAAAGGCTTCAGTAGAAATGTTTTGCTCTGCACTACCATGGCCATTTTTTTCAGTTAATTTCTAAAATGCCCTTATTTTTTCCTCCAACCCTCACATGTTTTAAAATATGGTTCACTGTAGCCAGATAAAAGTAGTTTCTACTCTTTCCCCCCACTACTTAAAATACTAAGTGTCAAGATGTTCTAGCAACTAAACAAGCTTATTACAGGAATCAAGCAATGAAGTATTTATTGACCATATATTCTGTGCCCAGGAAATTTTTTTTCTAGAAAAGGGAAAGGCCAATCTGTTAATTCATATTTTACTTTTATACTTATAGGAACCTAAGGCAAGCAATTAGAACTTTTACTATTTGGGGATGCAAATATGCATGATAAATAATAGCCATTATTTTAATCTTTCATATTTCATTTTATGGTTGCATTATGACCACTTGTCTAATGTATTTAATTTTCTAAATTTCTGTTACATGAAAAATGGAAGTTGTATTGATTTAACATCAGAAAAATGTACAGCAGTTAATATAAACAAGCTGCATCTAATTTTGTTAATAAACTATAAATGGCAAAATGACATACAGTTTAGATTTGCAAAGCATTGGGAACCCACATTTTTCTGTAACATTAATTATGTAGTTTTAGTTTTGGCAGGAAAATAATTCTATAGTGTGATATTTCTACTTTGTTGTTCCTCAAAGTGGGCTGAAATTTTAATATAACATGGAAAAATTTCCCCAGTGAGTTATGCACTAAACTAGGAAGGTATGTTTGCATGATAGAGCTAATTCTTGCAGGGATTTGTAGATTAGACACTCTGGCCATCATTACTACCCTCAACTCTGACATGCGAAGATTTTATTAACATCCACTGGCACACGTTTGTCATCTTTCTTGAATTCAAACATAGTTTGTGCTCTCTGAGTATCTCTGGGGTTACATTTAAGTTCCGTAGTTAACCCTAATCCTTATAGCTTTGGTTAGGATCCTGGCTCCTCCACTTATTAGCTATGTCATTTTTACTTAATCATTCTGTTTTTCACTTTCCTCCTCTAAAAAATGGGGATAATAACTATGGCAACTCATAGAGTTGCTCTGAGAATGACAAAAGTTGATACAAATAAGAATTCAGAGTATGGACAAGAACATAGTAGGTGCTTGATAAATATTAGCTAAAATTTCTATGGATGTGTTATGCATACACAATGAAATTTTCACACCCTGAAATAGTAATGTCAGGATACTTTGAACAAGGTTAGTGCATGAGCAACCTATAGTGATTTTTCTGGCATTTTTTGTGCTGTGAGAGAGACTTAGTTTAATATTATAAGGTAAAGCCAGACTAACCAGAGGGGGCTTCAAGTTGAGAAAGAGTATAGGTCTATACATTTAGGGGCATAGGCATTATTTAATTTTTCAGAAGTGGTAAGAGAGGAGCCTAGGGAAGGAAAGCCAGTGACCAATCCAAAATGCATGGTGGAGGGCTTGGTGGTGTCCTGGGGGCAGTGGGAATCCTCCGAAGAGCTTAAGTTGAGTAGTGTTCCACTGATAGGTGTTCTGAACAATGGCATTGTGCCTGCAGTACAAAGGATTGGAGAGGCTCAGCTGGTAAAGGAAGTGAGTTAAGAGGCTGTTGAACTTGGACATGGCGGTGCACATCTGTAATCCCAGCATTCTGGGGGACTGAGACAGGAGCATTGAAAATTTGAGTCCAGTGTGGGCACTTAGTAGCTTAGCAAGACCCTCTCTCAAAAGGTGGTAGTGGTGATGGTGGGGGAGTTTGAAGATGTAGCTCAGTGTAAAGGCCCTGGGTTCAACCTAAACAAAAAACAAACAAGCAAACAAATAAGGCAAAGGAAATGGTAGCCAGACTGAGCCAGGCTAGCATGTCAGTGGGCACAGAGAAGTGACAGATTTGAACTCCATGAAGAAGGTAGAAGCAACTGGTGATTATTCAGATGTGATGGTGAGAAAAATGTAAGAATTGAGTATGGTGGCCGAGATTCCTGGCAGTGGCCAACCAGGACATTGTTCCCTCCTTGACAGGTGCTGGTGTTGTGGTGGGCCAGAGGCTCCCAGGCCAAGGTCAGGCGGAGCTGGTGTCTGGGAGAAGACAGCATCACAAGAAGGACTGAAGTATAGTTGGTCCTCCCTATCCTCCATAGCTGCATCTGTGTACTCAAGCAACTGTGGATTGAAAATTTTTGAAAAAAATTATATCTGTCTGAACACATACAGACTTTTTTGTTGTCATCAGCCCCTAAACAATATAGTCTAACAGCTTCTTCATTATTATAAGTAATCCAGACATAATTTGAATATATGGGATGACGTGCACAGGTGATAGGGAAATATGACACCATTTTATATAACAGACCTGAGCATCGGCAGATTTTGGTAACCATGGAGGGTGGAGGTTTGGAAATCTAGGGACCTGTCCCCTGCAGATACCAAGGGGTGACTGCAATTTGTCAGACTGGAAGTCAGGATGGTGTACAGAATTAACCACATACGTGCTGTGAATGGAAGACAGGGACAATCTGGTGTCACTGTGCTAGAGAGCATAGGGTATCACCCTCCATATTCTCACATGATTCAGCACAGCAGTAGGCAGGCTTTTAACTTTTAAAAAATTGTGACTCTCTTCTAGTGAATACTGTCCTCCAAAGAACAGCTCTTCTAGGCTCTAAATGCCCTGGGCCATTCCAAACCTATTTCGACTCTCCCCTTGTCTGCCCTGGAGCTTTAGTATCAACAATGAGGGGCTGTGGCTCTGTCGCTGCAGCAAATGGGAGGTCACCTTGGAAGCTGAGATTTTCTTGGGCCGGCATCTCCAGCTTCCAAAGATGCTGTTCATCTGCATCTTTTCCCTTTGGGTTAATGGACCCTGAAGACCTAAAGTGGAGAGTTCCTAGTATTTCTCATTTGTTCATACTCCATTTGTGACACATCCGATCCTCAGTACTTTAAGGTTCTTTTAAACCATTCTGAAAGGAGAGGCATATTAGCTGGGTTTTTCTGCAAGCTTGGCTCTAGAGGTGAGTTAGATTGAATTCAGCTAACAGGTAAGTTCCCCCTGCTACTTTCACAAGGTTCAAGTTGTACGAATAAACTTCAAAACTTCCAGGAGAAAACACATCTGAATGCAGTATGAGTCGCAGCACCGGTGGGTGGGAATTAAAAAATTAATGTTGTTTGGAAGTTAGCAATCTCATCTTTCATGAGCCAGCTACGATGGTAGCTCATCTGAGAATGAAATGTGAATATTTTTTTCAGTTTGCTTAATATTAGAAATTAAAGAAGAGGAAGAGTCAAAGCATTTCAAAATATTGGAAACCTTCTTAAGGTGATCATTATAGCAAGCCTTTCTGAAAGTAAACAGATCTTTCTTGCTTCTAAAGTAGACAAACGGTGATGGTGAGAATTAAATTAGCACTGAAAGTATTAAAATATTGATAGCAATCACTCCATGTCCAGGCTTTGCCAATTAATAATTAATTTTACCTTGAAGGTAACTGTAAGAGTCAGATTTTTTTTCCACGCTTTCACGAAATGAAATGTTTGACTCTTTTCCCCCAATGTTATCAAGTCTCTTTAGCAAATAACTCACATTTTTATGTGGTTAGCGGCTGGAATTTTTGTGTGGCTTCATAAATTGGGAAAAACAAAAACTTTATTGTGAGTGGTTTAGAGGAGGCACAAGTTGGTCCTCTCTGACTGATTTATATGCAACTTTTCAAAACGTACCTGCTGTTTTTCAAAATTTCAAGGGGCATATTCCAAAAGCAGAGGGGACAGCCCTCCTCTGCACACTGACACCGACAGAGGGGTGATAGAGTACCACAAAATGCATGTTTTGAAATAGGAAACATCTGTTAGTATTTAAGCTTGTATTTGGGCAGATTCGTTTGTTTTGAATATCTTCTGTTGTCACGAATCAACAAGTATTTTGCTATGGTGGCGTTTTGAAGTTAAAGGAAATTATGCTGAGCTGATCTTGCCCTAATAGATGGTAGCAAAACACTATCATCATCTGACTTCTACATCCAATTCAGATATCGACTGGACTGAGTTTTATGTTTCATTTTTGTTTTGGTAAAAAGTTGCTAAAATAGTCACTCAACAACTATTTACTAAATGTCTAGATAAAAGCCTAAAACAAGTTTATGTCATACTAGTGTGGAATATTACTCTATTTATCTTTTCCAAGATATTTATCATTTTATCAATTTTGGATCTTACACAATATGGTTCAGCTATTCATCCCTTTTAATTAGAAGTTTAGGCTTAATTGAGTATGTAATATTTAGTTTTATAGTCGTCTTTGGGTCTAGATTTTAAAAATGTTTTAATTTAAAGTATCCCCTTATGTACAACCACAGGAAAAGTCTTATTTTCCTAAGTGACCCCGTTCAAATTTTGGAGAACAAGCCTGGCACAGTGCCGGCACCCACGTTTGCTGAATGCTGAGCGCGCTGTAATCCCACTTTCAGGAATCCAGTTGTTCAGCCCCACTCTGGTTACTCACCTGCCTTCCTGCTTTGTTTCCACCTTGGTGCCTTAGCTTCAACTTGACCCAGACCCTTCAATCTGCTTGTTACTACTGAGCCCATAACAAGCAGTTTTCAGATTAATTGCGATCTTAATATAAGACTTTTAGCATTAACTCTTTGATGGAGAGAATCAGGAATGGAACGGAAGGTAGTATTTTTATTAGGGTGACCACTTGTGAATGAAACGAGGCTATTGGTAAGGTCTTGTGAGGCACCATATTCATTATCAATAGGATTTGGGTGCCCTGTAATGTTCTACAACTCCTACTAATCCAAAGGATTTTGTGGTAAGACCTTGGCTGGTGAGTTAAGACACTAGCAGTTTGTTGAAGTTATGTATAAAATTTCTATAGTCATGCCAATAATTTTATTTCTACAATTTTAAGGTCCATATCATTGCCACTTTATAAAACGTAAGTGAGCCAGAGTTTATAACGATCATCAGAAGGATTCTAGTTTGCTTTTTACAGTTACCTGTGGGGAGAGGAGGAGAGTGGGGGAGAGGGAGAAAAAGAATCTGTGAAAACAAAGATGCATCTTCAGAGTATAATATTTATCATCTTTCCAGATTAGGTAGAAGGCACAATTATAGGTTATTCGTATTGGTCGCAATACAGTTCCCCATGTAAGTTGACAAGAAACACTATAATGTTCTATATTCAACCTTTCAAAACTCTATTAATTATGCAGAAGATAATACTCCTTGCTAACATGAAGAATAGTCATGATATTCTATTTCATCAGAATAGTCTGATGAAATCACCAGAGCTTCACGCACATCTATTAGAGCTGTGCATTTGAACGCCTCCACATCCATTTCTCAGAATCAGTTTTTCATACATTACGTGATATCATACATAAATGAATACGAACAGTAATGTGCAGTAGAAAAAAATGTACAAAAGGACCTTAGCTTTTAGGAGTGATAAACCTAGCTCACTGGTAGGGAGGGAATACTTTCCAGTCTATGACAATGGGTGGAAGGCGTTGATCACTTACCCTTGTCTTTATTTTCTTAAGTAGGGCCTCTGATAAATATGCCGCCCGTTCCAACCTGCCTAACACGCCACCATGGCAGCGGAAGTGTAGAAGGAGGTGGGTCCTTGTGTTGGTATCTTCTAGGAAATGAAGTTTGGCTGGAGAGAGATACAGCTGGCTTCTTGCAAAGTAGACCTGGTGATGATGGGATATCTAGGGTATATCTGCATATTCCTTTAAGTTGGAAACATTCTAGAGAATTATTTCGAGAGGTAAGAAGAGAAATGCACAGTGTATGTTTAAAATGACTAAGTAAAATGATATGATTTGCCAAAATGCACATTACTGTAATTTAGCCAAGATAGGTGGCCGATTGAATGTTCCCAGAAATGTAATTGTCTACATGCTATTTGCAGGGCCCTTTCTGATAGAGCTAGAAAATGCACCTTTTTCTTTCAATATCCATTTGGTTAGAAATGCATCCATTACTTACAAATGATGACATTTTGGGGGCTACTATAAATACAGGTAAAAGGTAATTTCTAATAATGTGGGTTTTTTTCCTACTTTGGAGCTGTGAAAATTATTTTAAAATATGCTATATGTTATTTTAAAATTCAGCCTTAACTGTACCTTTGCTTAAGAAAATAGGGAAGTATAAACTAAGAGAGACTATCATCAGGTCCAAACAGTATGTGCAGTGAGATCAAATATATGGTGAATGTTTAAATATAAAAATGAGAGTAAAAAGCACATTCTTATTAATCCCCCCCAACCTTTGAAGACCTATCCCATCATTCTTGCCAGTTCCAGAAGTAGTTCTGGAAGTCCTCTTTTGTGTCTTTAATTGTTGTGCTGTAGTGGCTGCCTCAATGTCCTGAGCTGACTGAAAATGTTTCTGGCAATTTCTGTCAAATAAAAACATTATGGTGTGTCCATATCCACCTTGTTCATGGGGTCTGGCACCATGTGACTTCTGGCTCTCCCCCAAAGTAAAAATGACAACAAACGGTAAACCAAATGAACTGATTCAGGACACTGAGGCCACCACAAAAGATACAAAAAAGGACTTCAGAACTACTTCAGAAAGTGGTAAGAACTATGAGATAAGTGTATTCAAAGAGAAGGGGAGTATTTTGAGAGGGATTAATGGCAATGTATCGTTAACAGTAAAAATTTAAAAAATTTTTAATTTGAACATTCACTACATTTTTTTTTTTTTTTTGTGGGTACCGGGGGTTGATCTCGGGAACCTCACGTGCCAGCAGGCACCCGTGCCACTGAGCGATATCACCAGCCCTTTTTTCGTATGTGGGTTCGGGGAGTCAAACTCAGGACCTTGCGCTTGCTAGGCAGGCGCTTATGCCACTGAGCCATCTCACCGGCCCTCACTACATTTTTTGATTGTGCCTCATGGTTCTAGTAGTATGTTTCATAGGCAGAATTTCAAGACATGGATGTAAACACTGTGGAAATTTTCATTATTAAAACTGTGAATGTTGGGCGAGTGAGATGGCTCAGTGGCATAAGCGCCTGCCTGGCAAGCGCGAGGTCCTGAGTTTGACTCTCGGTAACCAAACAAAAAACAAAAACAAAAACAAAAACAAAAACTGTGAATGTCCTTTTTAGACCTCATTTTGCTGCTGCCACCCAGAAACAGTTAAAATACAAACAATAGAGTCAAATCTTTTATAGAAATGGTACTTTTAGCTGGAAAGAGTCATGATTTCTACATGGGTAGAACTGTTGGTAGTTTAGTTTTACTGCAGTCATAAGGTAAGTAACTTGTTCCGAGAAAGAATACACAGGACGGCTGTCCTGTAAGATCATAATAGGGCAGAAAAATTTCTCTTACCTACATTTCTAATGTTTTAAATTATATGTGACTACAGAAGAGTAAAGACATTAAAAATCAAGATGTTTATAAAGTAAAAAATAATTACAGCAGCCTGTGATTAATTTATTATTAAATGAAGAAAAATTTTAAGGTAAATTTAGCGTGGCCTAGGTGTACAGTGTTTATAGAGTCTGTGTGAGTGTACGGTTGTGCCCTGAGACTTCACCCCACTCTCTCACCCGAAGTGCCAGGGGCCCTACAAGCTCCCTTCATGGTCAGTGCCCTATTCAGGTGCACTATTTTAAAATATTTTACATCACATTTTTACTGTTCATTTCCTATATTTAGATGTGTTTAGATAAGTAAGTGTTTACGCTGTGTCACAGTTGCCTAGAGTATTCGTGACAGTAACGTGCCCTCCACCTCTGTGGCCTAGCGAAGCAGTAGCGTTCACCATGCAGCCTAGGTGCGTGGTAGATTCGTGTAAGTACGCTCTGTGATGCTGGCACAGTGGCAAAGTGGTCTAAGGCGTCTTTCTCAGTGTGTCTCTGTTGTAAAGCGACATCATTGTATAAACACAGAAACCAAATTAGGGAAGGAATTTTCTCTATTCGTCTGTGAATTCCACCATTAGTAGTAAATGTTAAATGTATGTTCTTACTGAAATATTTTCATTGGAAAATAATTGCCTATAAAAATAAATGAGCAATATTTGTAAGGTCTGGGTTGTCTCTTCCGTGTTTATTTTGCATGTAGGTATTTGATATCTCCAGTGCATACAACTGCTGATATTCTTTACCTAGCCCTGTCTCTGGTAGCTCTTTTACCTTACACAAGTTAAGCTATTTGAATCTCTCTGTGCCTTAGTTTCCTTGTCTAAAAGTGAAGCAAAAATGATATTTCTTTTGTTAAAATGCTGTAAAGATTGAATGATTTAACACAGGTTCCTAGTACAGAGATTCAAATTATATATAGTGGTGGTTATTTTAAGGTACAGTGTATTAATATAAAGTCCTTAAAAATATATGTATTTTTCTAGTTATAAAAATAATGTATCTTTATTTAAAATTTAGAAAAAATACCAGAAGACATGAAGTACATTATAAAAATCACTTACCACTTCCCACAACTATAATCACTGTTAATATTTAACTATAAATCATTTGTCTATTAGCACTTCCACTTTCTTGTTATTGTTGGTATAAACACACCTGTCCTTATTTTATTTTCAGCCTTTCAGTGCTGCTGCATAATGCTTGCCTCTCTAACAAACAATATATAACTGTATTTTTATTTGGATTCAGAATCTCTGTCTTTTAAAACCACAATTTAAATCATTTGCATTCATCATGGTAATTGATACTTAACGTTGTTTTAGGGTCTTTGTTTTCTTTTGCCATGTATTTTCATTTCTTTTTCTCCTCCCTTGTCTTTAGTTGAATTATTTGTGTTTTCTTTATTTCCTTTACACATTTCGTATGTTCTACTGAATATGAAGTTCGCAGACTATGTCAATGCTTTCAGTGGACTTAACTTTAGATCTCTGAATGAAGTGCAAAATATAAAATTGATGAAAATTCTACCCTGCTCTTAAAGAAAAGAAAAATCCTGGATATTCAGTTTATATTATTGTTGTAAAGAATTCCATCATAATTTGAAAAACTCCAAAATTAATTACTATTGATTTTGACTTAATAATTTTTCTGGTTCTTTCTTTCCTATTTTCTATATCCCATTCTTTCTGTGCAATTCATTTTCCTTTTGGATGATTACATCCTTTAGTAGTTCTTTCAGAGAAAGTCTGTGCTTAGCAAGCTCTTAGTCTTTATATCTTTGAAAGTCTTCTGTTATAACTCATGAATGATTGATTGGCTGGGTGTGGAGTTATAGGACACGCTATATTTCCTTGGTACTTTGAGGTTACAGTTGTCTTTGAATACTGACTCTTGCTGATGATGACACTCCTTTGGATCTGTTATTCCTTTGATGATAGCTTAGCTTTTCTCTCTTGTTGCTCTCACAATTTTTCCTTTTTTTTAGTATCGTGTCATTTCAGTGCACTGTTTTCATTGTGATTTCTTCTTATTTAGTATGAGATTTGATCAGCTCTTTGAGTGTGAAGATTTATGTCTTCAGTTGTGGAGAATATTAATGTATTTATCCCTTTCTTCAGTCTCTGCACTCTTAACATTCTTATGTACTGGTGCTTCTCCTTCTCTTCTCTCCATCTAAATTTGTCTTTCATATTTTTCATGTTTTTAACTTCTTGTGATACATTTTGGGTTAATTTCTTTGGTCTGTCTTCCAGTCTGTTAAATTTTCTTCCTCTCTGGGTTGAGTCCTCTTTAATGTATTATTGTTTTATTTTTCAGTGGTAGTGTTTGAATTCCAGAATTATTTTTCAAGTTTTTCATTTTTTCATAACACTCTGTGCTACAGTATGAACTCTGTTATCTTTTTCATCTTCTTGATGATTATAAATATTTTAAGTTTCTTTTTTAGGTTGCTTTAGTATCCAGAGTTATTTGACAAGTCCTTTCATTGTTATGATATTAGTTTTCCTTGCAATCTTGTCATTTGGAGAATATATATATATATCGCTGATTTGTAGAAGCACATCCTCATAGGCCAGTTTTTTTTCTTTACTCTTCCATGGATATATGCGTTCCCCAGACTGGGGCCAGCTTTTACATTAATTTCCGGATTTGGAGTTTCTTTATGGATCAGAGAATTTGGCACTGTACTTGCAGGTCCTGCAGGTAGGGAGTTATAAATTGTCATAATTGACTTTGCTTACTGTTCGTATATTGAAACAAGCCCTGTTTTTAGGCTGATGTAAGGACATTTTCTGGTTCCAATTGGGCACTGATTGTTTCATGGAGGAAGTCCACAATTTTAAGAAGCCACACTGGGACTTGCTGTCTTGACTTTCTATATCAGTGCTAAGGCTTGTAATCCTCCTGCTTCAGCCTCCCAGGGAAGAATTATTGATTAGTAACTCAAATGACAGGAAACAGTAGTAGTGGGATATGTAATGGACGTATCATGAAAATTCTGAACACTAAGAAAGAATAGGATCAAGTGGTAAGAGTAGGGTAAAAGTGCAACAAATTACAACTTTATACTTTTTTTAAAATCAGGTTTTATTGGTACATTTTAGGTATATATAATGATCACATTCATCACAGAGAATTTGTACCTGTACATGATGTAACTTGATTCTTTTTTTCCCATTCCCCTACCCTCCCTTCAACCCCTCCTCCCCTTGCCATTTACAGAAGCTTTGTTTCCATTTTTTCCTTCTTCTCTCCTTTTTTTTTAACTTTTCCTTTCTTTCTTTCCCCCTCCCCTCTCTCTTGTTCTCCACCCCATTTGTACATTTTCTTCATTGCACAGCACTTATTATACATTTTGGTCCTTATTTATACTTTCAGTTTCTCACATCAGAAAAACAATGTGGTATTTATGCATGTGTGTCCGATTTATTTCACATAAGAGTATGGTCTCAAGGTGCATCCATTTATCGAGAAATGTGTCAAGCTCATCCTTCTTTAAGGTAGAGTACTTCTCCGTTGTATAAAAAAAACATATCTTTTTTAGGCATTCATCAATTGATGGGCATTTGGGCTGTTTCTAAGATTTGGCTATTACAAACTGTGCCGCTATAAACATGGGTCTGCATGTATTGCTGTGGTCTGATGCTTTTAATTCTTTCAGGAATATATCAAGAAGGGGAATAGCTGGGTCGAATGGAACCTCTTGTCCTAGATTTTTGAGGAATCTCCACACTGATTTCCACATTGGTTGCAGCAGTCTACCTTCCCATCAACAGTGAAGAAGAGTTCCTTTTTCCTCACAGCCCCACCAGCATTTGTTATTAGTTGATTTCTTGATAATAGCCATTCTTTCTGGGGTGAGATGGAATTTGTTTTAATTTGCATTTCTCAAATGACCAATGATGTTGAACATTTTTTCATGTATTTGCCATTTTTATTTCTTCAGCTGAGAAGTGTCTATTCATTTCAGATGCCCATTTTTGGATTGGGTCTTTAAATTGGGGCGGGGTCTGATTTTTTTGAGTTCTTTATATATTCTAGATAGTAGTCCTTTGTCTGAAGAACAGCTGGCAAAAATTTTTTCCACACTGTGGGTTGTCTCTTCACTCTGTTGGTGGTTTCTCTTGCTGTGCAAAAGCTTTTTAATAGATGAGATCCCAGTTGTTGATTCTTTGTGATAGTTCCTGTGCAGTCGGGTTTTGTTCATGAAGTCTTTGTCTACACCAATGTCTTCAAGGGTTCTACCTATTCTCTCTTCCAACAGACTTAGTGTTTCTGTTTTAATATTTAGATCTTTTATCCATCTCAATTTTAGTTTAGTGCATGGTCAAAGATATAGGTCTAATTTTAATCCTTGGCATATGGAAAGCCAGTTTTTCCAGCACCATTTATTAAAGAGGCTATCTTTCTTCCAGGGAAGGTGTTTGGCACCTTTGCCAAAGATATGGTGGCTGAGTATGTCTGGAGTTGTTTCTGCATCTTCTTATCTGTTTAATTTAACCTCAGGTCTGTTTTTCTGCCAGAATCATGCTCTTTTTATCACAATAGCTTTGTATTATAATTTTAAGTCTGGGATCATGATGCCCCCTGCCTTGCCTTTGTTGCCCAGAATTGCCTTTGCTATTCTAGGTCTCTTCTGGTTCCAAATGAATTTTAGGATTGGTTTCTCTAATACTGTGAGATATGCTATTGGAATTTTGATTGGAATTGCATTAAATCTGTATAACAATTTTGTAAATATGGCGATTTTCACTATATTGTTCTTCTTACCCAAGAGCGAGGGATATCTTTCCATTTGCCGATATCCTCTTCAATCCCCTTTTTCAGAGTACTGTAGTTTTCAACGTAGAGGTCTTTTACTTCCTTCCTTAGATTGATTCCTAGGTATTTCATTTCTTGGATGCCATTGTGAAAGGTGTCATTTCCCTAATTTCTCTCTCAGTGAGTTTGTTATTCGTGTACAGGAACACTATTGATTTTTGAGTGTTGACTTTGTATCCACCTACACTGCTGAGTTTGGTTATTAGATCTAGAAGTCTTTTGGTGGAGTTTTTGGGGTCTTCTGTGTAGAGCATCATGTCATCTGTGAATAATGATAATTAAACTTCTTCCTTTCCTATGGTTATTTTTTTTTATTTCTTTCTCTTTTCTAATTGTGCTGGCTAGAGTTTCCAGAACCATATTGAATAATAAGAGTGGTGACAGTGGACATCCTTGCCTTGTTCCTGAGTTTAGAGTGAAAGCTTTCAGTTTTTGTCCATTTAGTATCATGTTGCTGTTGGTTTGTCATAGATAGCTTTTATCAGATTGAGATAAAGACCATCTACTCCAATTTTCTGTAGGGTTTTTAACATGAATGGGTGTTGGACTTTGTCAAAAGCTTTTTCTGCATCTATTGAGATGATCATATGGTTTTTGTCCTCTGTTAATATAGTGTATTACATTTATTGATTTACATATGTTGAATCATTCCCTGCATCACTGGGATGAATCCTACTTGGTCATGGTGTATAATCTTCTTGATGATTTGCTGCATTCTGTTTGCCAGTATCTTACTGAGGATTTTTGCATGTATGTTCATTAGGGAGATTGGCCTGTAGTTCACTTTCTTAGTTGGGTCCTCTCTTGTTTTGGTATCAGGGTAATGCTTGCTTCCAGGAATGAATTTGGGAGTATTGCTTCCCTTTCAATTTCATTAAAGAGTTTGAGAAGTAGTAGTATTAGGGCTTCTCTAAATTTCTTGTAAGTTCAGCAGTGAACCTGTCAGGGCCTGAACTTTTCTCTTTTTGCTAGGTTTTTAATTACATCTTCAATTTCATTGATCGACATTAGTTGATTTAATATTTTTATGTCTTCTTGATTCACTTTGGTAATTCATAATTATCTAGGAATCTGTCCATTTCTTCTGCATTTTCCATCTTATTAGAATACAAGTTATTGAAGTAGGTATTGATGATCTTCTGGATTTCTGCAGAATCCAGTGTGATTTCACCCTTTTCAGTCCTAATTGCATGTATTTGAGTCTTTTCTTTCCTTTTTTGGATGAGGTTGGCTAAGGGTTTGTCAATTTTATTTAATCTTTTGAAGAACCAACTCTTTGATTCATTGATTGTTTGTATTGTTTTCTAAGTCTCCATTGCATTAATTTTTGCTCTGATCTTTATAATTTCCTTCCTCGTATGAGCTTTGGGCTTGACCAGTTCTTCTTTTTCTAGAAGCTTGAGGTTCAACATGAAGTTGTTTATTGAGCTTGCTCTGCTTTCCTGATATGGGTGTTCATTGCTATAAATTTTCCTCACAGGACTGCTTTCATTGTGTCCCCTTAAGTTCCAGTATGTTATATTGGCATTATTGCTTAGTTGTAGAAACTGTCTAATTTCTTCTTTTATTTCATCTGTGACCCATTGGTTGTTCAGTAGGGTGCTATTTAATTTCCATGTGTTTATGAAGTTCTTGTGGTTTCCTTTGCCAACAATTTCCAATTTCATTGCACTGTGGTCAGATAATATGTATGGGATAATTTCAATTCCTTTGCATTTGCATAAGCATGTTCTATGAGCTACTATGTGGTCTGTTTTGGAGAATGTCCCATGTGCAGCTGAGAAGAATGTGTATTCTGATGCTGTGGGGTGGAACACCCTGTAGACACCTACTAAGTCCATTTGTTCAAAAGTGTGGTTCAGTTCTAATACTTCACTGTTGATTTTTTGTCAAGTTGATCTATTGTGACAGTGGGGTAATGAGATCCCCCAATATAATTGTATTAGTGCTTATTTGATTTTTCACGTTCATTAATATTTGTTTTATATAGTTGGGTGCACTGGTATTTGTTGCACATATATTTATATTGTCATCTCTTCCTCTTGGATTGTTCCCTTTACAAGGATGTAGTGACCTTCCTTGTCTCTCTTAATCAGTCTTGGCTTGATATCCACTTTGTCTGCAAATAGAATAGCTACTCCTGCTTTTTTCTGGATTCCTGTTGCATGGAGTATTCTTTTCCATCCTTTGACTTTCAATCTATGAATTTTTTGCAATTAAATGTTTTTTATATGCAGCATATTGTTGGATCTTGCTTCTTGTTCCATTCTGTCAGTCTGTTTCTTTTGATTGGTGAATTGAAACCACTAACATTGATGGTTATAACATATTTATTGAGTTATCCTTGTCATGTTATTTTCCTGTTGTTGGCTCCCTTTTTTTCCTCTCTGTTTAATTGTTTGCCTGGCCTGGTGGATTCATTCTGTAGGGGTTCATGGAGTTGTAGTCCTTGTTATCTCTTTCTAGAATGTCCTTCAAAACATTTTGGAGTGCTGGTTTGGTGTTCATGAATTTCCTCAGGTGTTCTTTGCCATGGAAGTATCTTATTTCTCCATTGATTTTGAAAAACAGTTTTGTGGGATACATCAATCTGGGTTGGAGGTTGTTTTCTTTTAGGGCTTGAAATACTTCACTCCAAGCTCTCCTTGACTAGAGGGTTTGTGTTGAGAAGTCAGCAGTGATTCTGACCAGCTTTCCTTTATAGGTGATTTGTTGCTTTTCTTTAACAGCTTTTAATATTCTATTTCTTTGCTGAATTTCTGGAATCTTGACTATTATATGCCTTACTGTAGATTTTTTTTGATCATGGTTAATTGGAATTCTATATGCCTCATTTATCTCTATGTCAAATTCTTTTTCCCTGCCAGGGAAACTTTCTTCCATGACATCTGTGAACAGATTTTTTTATGTCATTTGTGCTATCTCCTGCTTTTTCATTGATTCTAATCAATCTAGTGTTGTTATTCTTCTTTGCATCATCTAGCAGCTGCTGGATTGACTTCTCATGGTCCCTTGCTATTTTTAAGAAATGTTTCTTTTCATGATTGCTAACCACAAGCCTGTCTTCTATATCTGAGATTCTGCTTACATTGGTTGATTCTCACATTGGTCCTCACATTGGTTTATCCTGGCACGGATACTTTCAAGGGAATTTTTAATCTCCTGGATATCTGCTTGAATCTGTTTTATGGTTTCCATTTCTTTCCTATTTTGGGCATTCATGGTTTCCATCATTTTTCTAAGCTCCTCTACCTTTTTTTTTTTTTTTTATCTGTATCTACTCTAGAGTCATTGAGCATGTTTTTCATTGTGGTCACCATGTCTGTAGTTATCTGATAAATTATTTCTGTTTTGATTTTTTCTAGAGCCTCGTTCATTCGCTTTGTTGTTACCAGTTCATAGAGGCCAGATGGTGGCTTTTAGATTGTCTCATCTCATTGATCCCTGGATTTACCTTTGGTGAACGGGATGTCTGGGGTTGCATATTGTTTAAATGAATTCTCATTTTCTATTTTTTTTTTTAGTTCAATTTTGGGGTTGATGCTTGTAAATTGCCTATAGTGAGTAGCTTTATTGCTAGTATTTAGAACCCTTAGGAAATGATTACTTCTCAGAGGTGTCTCCCAGGTGTAGCTGGCTTTTGAGTCTGTTGCATGATCCTACCTTGTCAATTTATTGTGGATGAGAAGTTGCTGCCACTGTGGCCCAGCCCCTGGTTCTTTGGCACTATGCCACAGTATTTTCTATGACCCTTAGGCAATCTCAGTCTTGGTATACCAGGAAGAACAGCTGGTTAGAACAACTATGTCACTTTGGCTAAAGTGGCACAATCAGCAATAACAATAGCATCAAATACAGCCTAGAAAATGACAAACTGAGGTAACCATTAATTTGTCACCTTTAACCCTATGAACTAGATTTGTAGTTATATAACAAAATCTAAAACAAACCAGAAAATTGTATGCAGTAAATAAGCCCTCAATATGCCAATTTTGCCCTTGGGAGAAAATTTAAAAGGGGTTAGGGGAAAAAAATAGAGAAATAGAAGAAGAGGAAGAGATTAGAAGCAAGGCTGGAGGACCAAGGAGGATCCCACAAACTTTGGGAAACTGGTGCAGAAGACAGGAAGGAAAGAGAAAAGGAAGAAATAAAAGGAAGAACAAAACAGAATAACAACCACGGAGAAACCAGAAACCACGTTCACACTCATATATAAAAACAAGATAAAGCAATGAAGGAAAAAAAAGAGAAAAGAGAGAGGAAAAAAGTGCACTTCAAGGTGTGTCTCTGTTGTCACTGGTAGACGATGTATGGAGACAGAGTCCAGATCCATGTTGATTTTTCCCAGCAAGCCAGCAGTAGCTCTATGGCCGGGTAGTAGATAATCTCAGTGAGCCTTTATTTCCCCTGAAGTTCAGGCTGGTTTCTGGCTGCGAGACTGACACTGGACCTATTCGGCCTGCAGCAGTCAGTGCACCTCCTGGGGACTTGAACTCAGGTGGGAACCGCTAGATGGAGCCAGCAGTTGTTCTGAGTTCTGAGCTCAGTTGACCCCTCTCCAAGATGGCTCCTGGCCATTCACCCTCTCCCACAGGACAGCCGAATCCATGACACTCACTAGCCAGTGCAGTCCATGGTGTCCACTGCTCCATTGCCGTGCTGCATCTCTCCATGGAGGCCTCTGGGGTTGCCAGAAGTCACTGTGTGTCCACATGTTTGAACCACTCCTCCTGTGCAGTGAGTCCCGACTCAGGGGGAAGGCACCACCCACCACTTCCTTTTTCTTCATTGAAGTTTCTCTCTTTGCTCTCCCTGTAGGCTTTAATTCTCACTTCAGATCCTTCCTGGGTCCAGAGGACCCACTTCCCTCTTTCTCTTCCTTGCATTGCTATATTCCAGTGCCTGGACACCAAATCTCAGAGAGGCTCTTTCTCTGTTGCTTACCACTCTGCCATCTTCCCAGAATAAAACCAGGACCTTATTCTGTTATAAACTTCAAATCTCCATTCATTTAGTCCATTCATACAGTAGGTAATTGAGTCATCATTTTGAATATTATAATTAATGGGTGGGATAAGAGATAAAATAAGATATGATCTCTGTTTTTCAGAAAACTATAGGTGAACTTTCCATGAAGATGACTACAACTACAAGGTACTCTATTAAGCAGGCAGACATAAATAAGTATATACTAAAAGTTGACAAGAATGTGCTGTGAGGTTTCAAAAGGTTTACTCAATCTATTTGGCAAAGTGGCCATTTCTACTTAATATATGAGCTTTAAAATGACAAGAAAAGGCTTAAGCAACAAATGAACACATGGTGGTAGGAGAAAAGTTGCCTCAGTTGATAGTTTTGTATGATTATCTCAGTAAGATTTGTTTGTATGACTGAATAGCTTCTATATAGGGTTCATTCCTACTTTAAAGAGTTTTTCACCAACTCCATAGCCAGAACACTGCCAACATTGTTCTCCAGCTTCGTTACCAGAGCCATAGCCCCACAGTCATTCCCAACTTCCTTTTTTCTCAATAGAAAATGCAATGGGTCCTGTTATCCAGTATTCTCATGCACGGCCATGTGCTTCAGAGAAAGCCTGGCTATAGGGTTCCAGTTAGTCCAAGTCAATATAGATCATTCTCCTCACTAATGACTAATTTAGACATTGGTGTAATTTTGGCAGGAGGAAAGTTTTGCTGGGATCTTTCTTGAAAAGTTTTTTTCGATGTTGTGTGTGTGTATAGTGGTGGAGAGAGTTCTTTCCTTCACAGGTCACTGTTGGGTCTGGATGCTGTATTGGGAATTGCTGCTACACTCATTTTCTCCCCCAGCCTTTGGATGATGTCAACACACAGGAGAAGACAACAGGAAGAAAGAAAAGGGAACCTGGAGGCTGCCTTACCCAATGTGGTGATAACAAATGCCCACATGGTTTGTATTGTGCTTGCTATTTCCTGAAGCCAAAATCTTCGTAACTGTTGAAGAGAGGAGTTGGTCTTCTACTCATGCGGGCACTCTGTTGTCACCTTGGGGCTATCCCTGAAGTCTACTTCAGTGTCTTATGTAAGGGTGCAGATATGATTCTGGGTCACTAGAATGCTTTCCTGTTTGTTGCCCTTGGATAATTACTGGAGTACCTGGGTATTTGCATTCTCAAATCACAATATCTCTTTCTAACCCTTTTCTCCCAACCTACATGTACGATTTTCTAGCTGACTTTTAAATGACTGAAACCAAGAGAAGCATTGATGCCGCACAATACTGACCCATGTATATCCTATTTGGTTCCTTTGCCAACAAAAATTTCCAAATTTCAGAGGCGATGTGGTTGCTTTTGCTCATGCATCCCTCTGTGCCTTTGTGGTGTCCGGCCAGACCTTGTTACTCACTTTCAAATTTTTTTGTCAAGCACTGAAATTGCTTTTATGATTTCCAAATGACCAACACTCATCTCTCCTGCAAAGAAAAGTTAAATTAAGCCAATTCTGTAAATTCAGATTTACAATTGGAGGTTCTGAGTGGTGGTTGCAATTGAGATAAGCTGCAGCAAGTGACTCATTCTAGTTTGTTTTAGGTTCCCACGTTGAGAGAATTCTAATTCACAGTGCCTAGTTGCAATTTAAGCTTGCTTTGTAATCTCTAGATTCTTAACCTTGAATGGGAATGGAAAGACTGCAGAAAGTCAACCTAACTGCCCACATTAGTGTATTGAAAGTTTCAAATATGTAAGGATTGATATATGCTATTCTTGAGTGTGCATGATTTAAAATAACCATCTTAGAAATAAGCGCTGTTTAAATAAAGAAATTAAAATGACATAGTTTTTGTAACTCCTGAAATAGCCCCAGTACAGCTTGAATGTAAAGACTTTTGCTTTTTTAAGAAATAATTTTTATAACACTTCTATACAACATAGCAATTATTCGATAACCTTTGAATCTCCCTTGAACTGTAGAGATTGTATTGCTTTATGCCTGTGTCACTGATGCTGTCAGATTTAGATGCTTGCTTTATTTTTACATGGTTGCCCCATCCTTAGATCAGCTGAGAGCTTTCCAAGGCAACCTTCTAGGTTCTAGAACCTTCTTCCCTTAGGTACCCAAATGGGCAGATACTCAAATTCGTTATATAAAATGGCATAGTATTGGCATATAATTTGTACCCATCCTCCCATATACTTCAGATCATCTTTGGATTACTTACAATACTTAATACAATGTAAATGCTATATAAATAGTTGTAATACTCTATTGCCAAGGAAAAAAGATTCATACATGTTCAGGACACACAGTTTTTTTTCCCTCAAATATTTTAAACCCATGGTTGGTTGAGCCTGTAGATGTGCAGCCCATGGGTATAAAGGGCCAGCTGTATTAGTTAAATAGATGACACCCAAATTCTACTTTTCTCATGAACATATTGTGAACATTTCTCCATGCCATTAAAATATTTTAATAAACCTAATTATAATTGCATTATCAACTATTTTATTTTATGAAAGTATTTTTACAAATTTACTGTGCACTGTTAGGCTATAATTTCTAATCTACTTTTATAAATTATGCATTACACAATGTTAGGATATTTTTACATATATCAGTTGTGCAGAGATTTATTTGTTTAGGAAAAACTCTTCAGCAAAGAGTACTGGGTCAAAGGTATAACCATTGTTAAGGCTCTTCGTATATTTTTGCTTTAGATAAATTTTATAAATGTACTAATGATATTGAAAGAGAAATGGTATCTATTTGGTTGCAGTTGAATAATTGTTGATGCCTTTAAAAAATGAACTTCTCTGTTAAGAATTGGAAAGTTTGAATGATAACCAAAGCCATGGCTAAGTGCGATTTATCTAATGGAATGGAGAACAAAACAGGCCACCATGCTGTTTAAGACAGGTGACTTTCAGACTGAGAATCTCAACTCTAAGCTCCTTGAGGATTCTACCAGCCAGAGCCTTTTGTACCCCTGTTTCTTGCTAGATTTATATGTCCTGAGTTATTTACATCTTTTTTTTTTTTTTTTTTTTGTGAGTACCGGGGGTCGACCTCAGGACCTCACACGCCAGCAGGCGCCCGTGCCGCTGAGCGATATCACCGGCCCTTTTTTCGTATGTGGGTTCCGGGAGTCGAACTCGGGCCCTCACGCTTGCCAGGCAGGTGCTTACGCCGCTGAGCCATCTCACCGGCCCCCTGCATCTGACTTTCTTTAAAGAGAACGAGAGAGAGAATTTGGCCAGGGATATGCTCCAGAACCAATACCTAGAACTGGGACTGTAGCTCAGTGGTAAAGAATGTACTTAGTGTGTACAAAGGTCTGGGTTTGCTTCCCAGTGCTATGAAGCAAAATAAAGCCATCATGCCCTTCCTTTCTTACTGACTTTGGGTTCTGGTTGGGGGGGGACACACTCTTACTTTCTCCTCTTGATTTTGCATTGACACAGTTAGTTTAAGGTCACACGCGTGGATCACACATGATATAGAAGGAACACCATTTCGTTTCAGGGAAAGGATAATTTGTATAAAAGGAAATGTTGAAACTAAATATTTTATATATTTAAAGAATTTAAACTACTATTTACCCAGAGGCAGAAATGATTTGTAACTTAGGGAAAAAAAATCATAGATAATTTGAAATTCACATATTATTATTCGATTTAAAGTCATATGTTTCTTCATCTAGATCATATCAGTCTAATTCTAAGAGAAACATGCAAGTGTTTTGAATGAATTTTTTTTAAATGTAAAGAAATGGCACTTTTTTTTTTTTTTTTTTTAGCAAATCGGCTTTTCACAGTGGTAGACTTGCTGCTGTTAACTAATCCCATAACAAGCGGTATTTACCCACACATTTTCCAAATTAAATATGGGTATATGCAGGCCTGGCTTAAGATCCTATAATACAGACACTTTTCCCGCTAAGGAAAAAATTAAAACCAAAATCGCCCCAAGGATTGCAAGTACTGAGGGAGAGGTGGGAAGAAAAAAGCCAGAGAGGGCACGTGTGACTGTGAAGAATGTCCATTTAGGATGGAGCAGGAGGGAGGAGCGAGTGGGTCTGGTTAAAGAAAGCAAGTGCCTGAGCATTGCTTAGAAGATCCAATCAGTTATCCTGAACAAACCGTGCTTACATTACCAAGGTCTGGGTGTTAAGGACTGCCTGAATGCCAACCCCTGGTGATGATTCTTTCCTGAGAGGTGTTAGGAATTTTTTTTTCCCAGAATTTCTGTGTAATTTCTAGTTGCCCTTTCCCTTCAAATTCATTTTCAGAGGGTAAAAGAACATTTTTAGAGTTCAGTTTAATTTGGATTCAGTTCAGTACAGTTTTTGAACACAAGAAATTAATCCTGCACTGGGTTAAAACTTAGACTGCTAGCATGGCTGGCCATAGCATAGCCCCTCAGCCCGCAAATTTTGTGAGAGTCCCATTAAATTTTATTCAGGAGTCCCTTACCAGCCAAATGTATTGTTTCTATGGATACAATTAATGGGGAAAGCAATTTATAAGACTGACGTAAAAAATGAGCACTTCATCAGCCCCCCTGCTGGTTGCATTTAGAGACTGGAAGAAGGAAGTCGGCTCTTGCAGGGTTGGCAGAAGCTCTGTGTTGTAAAGGAGGCTAAACAATAAAAGCCGAAGTCGGAAGTGTCTTTTTAAGTGTAAGGAATTACCCCTGAAGACTTTATTAGGAAGTGGAAGATGTCACAAAATTGTGACATCTTTTCAAACACTTTCTATTTATAGAATTCACTCTATGACAATCTCAAAAAAAAAAAAAATCCTTTAAAAAAACCCCAGATGACCCTTCTCCTCTAATTGCTGGGAGAGGGCTTAGGTTATTTGGTTCATGACAGGCAGATCCATGATAGGATGAAAGCACCTATGAGATTAACTCACTAGCTTTTAACTGTTATTCATTTCCACCACAACATTTAAGTTTTTGTTATGACTCATTCATCAAAATTTCTCTTGATCAGTATTTTTGTTTTATACAATGAAATGAAAACTATAGCAGCTCATCTCAGTTTCCAAAAGATGAAGGTGAAAAAAGAACCACAGTGTAATTCTCTAGACATTTGGGGGTGCTTTCACTCCACTATTCCCAGCCCAAATCTAGAAGAGAAACCTAGAGAGATTTTGTGAAAAATTCACAACCTTGCTGTATGTTATTCACAGGGGACTGGATGACTATTAATTGTTTTTGGAGATTACTTTGATTTGGGGAAGAAATGAGACTGGCACTGTTGTAGTATTCAGTTTAATACAGTGTAGCTTGTGACAAAATGTTGCCTTTTCCTTGCTTTTGAGTTAGTAGAAGTAGTATGGGATAAGCCAACATTAAAAAACAAACAGGATGTGAACAAGTATATCTTAGGGTGAATACAGTTTAATTGTCATAAGCAAACACATTTAAGAAACTGTTTGTTTATATTTTTAGCACTACAGCTACATTAAAAAAATTCTGTCTTTTGAGATTACACTGTTAAAATGCCATTTTTCCCTGCAGAGGGCAGTCTGCCTCCACAAAATAATCTCCGTTCCTGGCAGCATTTAAGCGTAGACAACAAGTATATATAATTATTTTTTAAACTGTGAATGTAAATAATTCTTTTTCTTGTAGATGAGGCTCTTGGAAGAAAAAAGCTCTTCTACATTAGAAAATTACAGATTGTGTATAGTTCTGGCATGTGTTGCGCTGTCATCCTTTTTACGTATTGTCTTGCTGACCAGTTTTTCAAGATTGAAGGCATTTTTGAATACGCATTGAGCAAGAGAGATAACAAATAAGGTCCCAAATGGAGGGGGAAATGGTAATCAGGAGAATAAGAGAAACATCAGGCTGGGGTATAGATTTAAAATGTATTTATATTAAGATTTTTGAGGGTCTACAAATTGTATCACCCATGTAGCAAAAGTAAAACATACCACCTGATATATTTTTTTAAATATAGAAATTAATTTCAGTTTGAAGAGGTTTCTATCAGCAGCTGGAGATATTTAATCTGAAAAGTGTGAGAAAAGAGGTATTTCTTTCAGTCATATTTCTCTTCCGTTTGATGTACGTCTCTGGGAGAGGAATGGATTAAATAGAGGCAAGCAGTCCAGGGCAGAATCAGGACCATCCAAGGAGGGGTGCAGAATTGCGCTTAACTGATGCACAGATAAATAGGCAACAACAGAATTCCCCAACAGTTCAATCTGGTTTTCCTGGACTTTAAAGGAGACTTTCCATTTTCTGCTGACCATAGGAAAAGCGCTTAGAGATACTGTTAAGGCTGAGGTTAAGAGTGTGTGGGAAAAAAAAATGATTGAGCTCTAAATGATCATTTCAATAAATCAGCTTCAGTGGGTATAATCAACCACATTTCTGTTGTAGCAATTCATAAGCCCCCAAAAGAAAAACCCCATGATTTTTGTATATTAAAAAACATAAAAAAGAAATGTGTAAAACACCCCTTAAATGCACAATCACTGATGTAGGAGGAAAGTCTCAGAAACTTCTATCTTGGGAATATTACAGGAATCTGCAGCTCACACTGATTTTCACATCGCGAATGCAAGTTTGGAAATACCTTTGAGAATTTCTCTTCTGCTGCCTGCCTGCCTATTTACTGCAAGCGTTTTCTCAGTTCCTTTTTAAAAGCAGTTTGAAAATGTAATTTTTTTTTTGTGTGTGGAGATGATTTTGCAAAGTGCAATTCACTTATTTGCTTCTCACTACATATTTTTATTAATGTGCAATTATTATATAGCAAGATAAGGTGAGCACAAAATGTATTGTCTCTCAATGAAGAGGAACTGAAAGTGTTTTATTATTATTATTTTTTTGCAACTTATGTTTTTTGAGTCGGCTCTCAACTCGTGCAGCTTTGTAGTCTGCGATTTATGACGGCTGCGGGGAACCAGGTGGAGGAAGAACTGCAAAATGGCAGAACAATTACTGTAAAGGGAATCGTGGATGGTCTCGTCAGTTCCCGACGTGAAATTTAATCAGGTTGCATAGAGTGACATGATCTATCTTGTTAGCCTGCTCTGAAACTCTTTTGAAGACATAAATGATAAATCTTTCAAAATGTAAAATATAGGGTGATTCAGAACTGCATACATTATGATCCTGATGTTTATTTTGCTACTATACATTTTCCTATTAGCAAATTTATTTTGATTAAATGACCCATTTTGTATATGTTGATAGTGCATGTACATAGTTGGTAGGGTCAACTATTTAGAAAGGATTTTATTTTAGCAAGTTTATTACGATCAAGACTATCCTATATTATATTGACATTGTTCTATCCTACTAGTCACTGAGGCCAACATATAATTCTTCTTTTCCAGAACTATAGAACAAGTATAAAATGTTTGTATATATCAAACTAGCTTATCTTTGAGGAGTAAATAATTTTATTTTAGCAAGTTAATTATGATCAAATAGCTTACTCTTTATTATTTTGACATTGTTCTATCCTACTTGCCATGGCCAAAATACAATTCCTCTTTCCTAGGGCTGTAGAACAAATATAAAACATTTAACTATATCAAACCAGCTTATCTCTGCGGCATAGTTTTCCCTGTGCTGTCATTAACAGTTGGGCATTGCTTTTGCCCTCTAATCTAAGGAAATCTTAAAAAGTTATTTGTATCCCGTCCTTTTTGTTTTAAATGAACACTGTAAAACTCCTTGGATATTAAAAATTAAATGCAAAAACAAATGTGCAAAGTATTATTAAGTCTTGCAGCTATTTAAAGAGGTATGAAATCAGACTAATTAATTTTTACTAAAAGTTGAAGATTTTCAGCCTGTGAATTTGTGGGCATTTTGTATCAGTCTTGATAAATCTGATGAACATGGTGTGGGTGCTTTGATCAATGGATGGATATGTATTTGTGTATATGCATATATACACACATATCTATGTATGTATATATAAAATATATAATACTGTCTTTTTACAAAATATTGCCCATTTTCTTCCATGGCTAATGAGGTACATTTAATAAACTATTTGTAAATTAGTACCCTTGCTAAAATAGGCTAGCTTTTATGATTTATCAAGTACATCATGCACACTTCAAAATCTATATAGGATTTACCTTGTTTTTTCCTGACACTTTGGGAACAGAACATGGAGAAAAAGAGACAGATGGCTTTTATATAGCTTGAAATTTTTAAATAATATTGCAACTTGTATATGTATGTGTCATTAAGTGATCCCAGCGCCTTGATTTCTAAAAAGAGTTGTCTTAGAATTTTAAGAATTTTAATTAGGGAAAAAACACTAGGTATTCTTTTTTCTCCTTATCTCATGAAAATTCAATTTAACGAACTTTCATCTTTGATTGGAAAAACAGAAGCATTCAGCACTGTGGTCTCCTCTCTGTCTCAAGTCGACATTGTACTGGGTTTTCTTGCCACCTCCTGTACCCGAGTGCAAAGACACGGTGGGAACTCTGATTTTTCCAGCCATTCAGTAGCTTTGTTGCTGCTAGATTCTTAATTCTGCTTGAGTTTATAATATTTGTGTTTGCTCTTCTCACACCAGAGAAATTCCTTGGAATGCCTACTCACTCTCTCCGCAGTCCTTTCATTTGCAGATGAAAGGCAAATGCAGATTTTTAAAATATAAATAAATACGATGTGGTTAGGACCATTTATCATTACTCCCTGTCTGCTGGGTCTTTGTTTCTGTTTCACGCTGGGTGCATTACATTATGTTTCTGAACCTGTTGAGTGTTTTTTTTTTTTTTTTTTTTTAGCATTTTTCTTATGTAGTTTATTAAAATAAAAATATTTTCAGTCAGCAGAAATCCCATTGGTTCTTCTGGAAATCTTGCCCCACAGGCTTTTGTAGGACAAGAACAGATTGTCTGGGGCCTAATTCTGAGTACTGTTTTTATGAGGAAATCAAAAGTATAATTGTTAAAACCCAGTGTGTCCTTTTATGTCTGAAAAGGAGAATTAAATTGCTGGTGGCAAAGCAACAGGGGACACAGAGAGAGAGCGTGGATGCAAGGGGGGCCCTCTGGAATTGGGGGTTTGTTGTTGAAAGTAGCAGGAGAATATGCTTCAGTTTGTACCCAAGCGAGCATGCGTTTTGCAGGTGGGTCATGGGATGCAGTGAGCACAGTACAAGGGCAGTTAAAAAGGAATAAAGTGCTCTCTTTGGCCATTGAGTTTGCTGCTGTCAAATTTTCTTCAATTTGCGCATGGTGGAGAAGACGCTGGTTAAAATTTAGAACAAGATGGACTATCAACCACCTAGCACTTTTGGTCCTTTCCGGGATAAAAACCTTTATATGCTTAAGGGCTTCTTACTGAGACACCTGCCTTTTTTCAACCTTGTTCAGAGAAGGACTCCTTTTCGCTCTTTGACCTCTACGCCCATTTTTAATTCTTAGGAGGAACAGCTAGAAATTTCGATTTCATTTGTGCTCACCCCACTTGATGGCCCTGATAACTGCATGGAGTGTTTTGATTTTCCACATGACCGTTCTAGGCTCCTGAATTAGGGACGTTCTAAGACCATCCTCGGAGATCTGCCTGCCGCCAGAATATTCAGAATTTTATCCGGGTGACCTATAGCAGTTTTGTGTATTTCAAGGTACCCGTATATGACAAGATCCCATGAAAACACTTCATGTTCCAATTTTAATTGGGATGTGACAGATTTTTAAACAGAAGGTGTTGTGAATCCTGGTGAAACCTCAAAGCATCCAGCGGCAGACAAATGGTTAAAATATACACTCGTTGGAGTATGAAGGCAGTTCTTCTCGCCTGTCAGATGGTCTGACCAGTGTCAGGCTATCCTGACGAGAGCAGCATACCTTCGTTGCATCATAAATAAAACAGACAAATTACTTTTTCTCCCCCCACCCGCCCCAGGATGGAATAAGCGCCAGGACACAGAGGAGGGACAAGGATGAGGGGGGAGGGGCGGTTTGGAGGGTGTGTGCGGGGAGTGAAGAATTAGAGGGGAAGAAATGAAAGGGAGCTCCTTTCAGCCCCTCTATGAATCTCGGCATGGCAGCTGAGAACAATGAGAAAACCAGGCAATTACCTAGAATCCCGTTCCCTTATCCAGACATACGAAATATATTCTTGCACCAGCCTGGCTTCCCTCCCCCAACCCACATGCCTCCCCTCCTTCCACGGCGTCTAATTCAGTTCTTCTGAGGGAGGCCCCGCATATGGAACAAAAGGAGGTTTCTGAGGATGAGCCACTCAGGCAGGACTTGAGGGCCCAGCCTTCCACATCTGCAGCAGGAATCATTTTTTAAAAAAAACATTCTATGCCCTTACAGACTTTGGTAACCTCTGAAGCTGTAGCAGTGAAAAATGAGCACAAAGGTGTTTTATAGCCCAGACTTTTCTCCAGATTCCCTGAAAATCAAGTGGCAAGGGCGCTAAATCACCTGATCCAAATACACCCAGCCGGACATATCCCATCAGCCTCTGCAAACTCCTCCCCGGGGTGGGACTAGGAATTCTGGGCTCTGAAATGGCTTCCCCAGGAGTCTCGCTGAGGTCCCTGGAGGATTTCTGCTTCGGTTCCCAGTGAATCACTGCGGCCCTGCTGGGGGTCATCCTGCTGCCCAAGGAGGCACCAGTGAGTGAAGAGGTTGGTTGCACTGGTGGTTTGTCCGGTCCTGCTGGTCACTAGGGAGTCTGTGCTGGCCTCATTCCTGTGCTTGCTACCACAGCATTCAGGACAAGGACAGAAGGCTGGGAAGACAATAATCACCCCCACCGGGACTTTGTAGTTGGGATGCATCACATCCTGTCACACGCTGGGCAGGAACATTTGATGAAGCAGTCTATTGAAGAATGATATCTGAGTGAGAGTATACTCTTAAAGCCCTGTCATTTATATTCCTGGGTGGCCAGCATGGAGCTCTCTGTGACTTCCTGGGCCCTACATCCATGTCTACCCACGATTTATTGGCAGGACCTATTTTGCATTGTCTCCAGCAGGGGTGGTTTGTAATGTGCCATCCACACTTCCTCACACAGTGGGACAGCTGCCTGGGGTCAGGGTGTGGCTGGCAGCTGCTTACAAAAATTCCTCTCTGCACTCTTTACAGTAGCTGTGCAAAACCACTAGAAGAAGTGGCATACTCAGCCTTCCCATGGCAACGCTTACTCATGATAGTACTTGAAAGAGACTTAAGCTGCTTCTTCTTGGAAAAACAATTAGCAAAATCTCCCAGGCTAGGAGATTGCCAAGACCACCTCCATGTATTAGCCAAAGAACACTTGTTGGCATTCACCGGCTTATTTGACCTTTTCCTCTAAGTGAAACAGATTTACTGGAAAGATCATTGTTTCCAGTAGAGTGCTGGTGTTTGGTTTCAAAGTGGATGCAAAGTGCTTTGACATCTATTGTGCCTTAAAGTGTGATTTACATCTCATAGTCTGTAGTTTTCCCCGTATTTATTTTCACAACTTGGTAGTTAGTGTTGAAAGGCTGGAACCCTGGTTTGATTTCTCTGCACCAAGCCATAAGATCTAAAGGTTGAGAGTTGGAGTCTGGTTCAAATGCCAGTTTTGTCTCTTGCCTTGTGTGATGTCAGGGAAATGGACCACTCTTAAACTGAGCCTTGACTTTTTTTTTTTTTTTTTTTTTTTTTTTTGAGACAGGGTCTAGCTATGCAGTTCAGGCTGGCCTTGAATTCACATATGTAGCCCAGGCTGGCTTCAGACTCATGGCGATCTTCCTGCCTCTGCCTCCCAAGTGCTTGGGATTACAGGCATGTGCCACCATGCCCGGTTCAACTTTCTTGTCTATAATTTTGGAACAAAAATTCATCAGGAATCTGATGAAGTTTTAAGAAAATAAAGATATACCATACATATCACTGGGTAAAGTATAAGACACCTACAAACGTCCATTATAATTATTCTAGGATGTACAGTTGGTTCTGTATATCTATGAGTTTCACACCTATGGATTCAACAAAAGTTTGCATTCAACATACACAGATTTTTCTCTCATCATTGTTCTTTAAACAATAAATACAGTATAACAACTCCTTACACAGCACTGACGTTGTATTAGGTATTATAATAAGTAATCTAGAGATGATTTAAAGTATGTAGAAGGAGGTACATAGGTTATAGACAAATAGTATCATTTTATATAAAGAACTTGAGAGTTTTTTAATTTTGGTATCCTCAATGGGGGCTCTCTTCAGGTACAGAGAGGTGACTGTACTCATGAATATCTGTTGATTGAGGCCATAGTTAAGCAACAAACCTCTAGACTAAGGTAAGCAACTATTTCAAGGGAGTTATATTGTTAAGGACAAACTCTTAAAAATAGAGGCATTTCTGGATGAATACTAGAAAATGTGTTGGAAGATGGAAGTGTTCAACTTAAAAAAAAAAGTACCCAAAAACGGCTTCAAATTGCCAGCTAGAGCTTTCTCTCTTTCTTCTTAGAAGTCATATCTGAGTTTAATGTAAGTTCTAAGTCACTGCTGAGATAAACCCTAAAATAATGAAATTAATGAGTCTCCAGTGTGGTTCACATAGCACTGAAAATATCTGATTGGGCTGGGGATGTAGCTCAGCGGTAGAGCCCTTGCCTAGCATGCGCCAGGCCCTGGGTTCAAGTGCTGCCCAAACAAAACATCCTAATATTCTTTGCTAGTGTTTTTTTTTTTTTTTTTTTTTCCTTCTTTAGATATTTAGACCAACTTAATTGGACCCCTTTGAGTGCCTCTTGAGTGACTTCTTCCCAAGATTTATATGTTAGCTACTGTCTAATATAGATAATCCTTCATTAGGTAAATTCTCAGATTACTCCAAGTTTAATTTCTATAAACTTTTATTTTAACAAAGCTTGTTCACAGGTAAGGTTTTTCATTGTTAAGATAATTATTTTCAACCTTACCGATTTATGAATTCCCACAATCCAATCCCCTCATCTTGTTATTGTCCTCATCCCCTACCATGAGAGCGAGGGAAGTTGTGTCCCTTGCGTGATGTAATCTCCTAGAGTCTGTGGTGCTGATCATGAGGGTTTTTATATACAAATCGTAAGTATGAATAAAAATGTATAAAACCTGGAGAAACTCTACAAGTCTGACAGAATGAAGCGGAATGACCTTTCTGTGTCGTGGCTGTACAGAAAAGCCCTTTCCCAGTTTGTCCTGCTAGGGAATGCAGACACCCTGGAAAGATTCCAGCCCATCCAAGACAGTTCAAGCCCTTAATTATGTGAACTTAAAGGACCATGCATTTATCGGAGTGAATAATTTTACAAATGATCTGAACAGGTCACCTCCCTTTTACACTGGCATTATTATTTTTAAAATGCATTTGACAAACAAAAGCTTGAGCCAGAATCACTTCACCTTTGGAAGAAGTGCAGTATCAGAAGGAAAGGGGTTAAAGACCATTTGTTATTTAACAATTAACTCTTTCTTACCATGCTTTTTTGGGTGTTAAGATTTGTTTTGCAAAGGCGGGGAGATGACAGGTAATTCTAGAGGGACGTCAGGGATAGAGGATGCTATATCATATTAAGATCACACATTTGTGATCCGTACAAAGCTTTTCCTTAATGTAAAGGCTTGTGAGAACCTGTCATCTCGCTATTCCTAGTCTGCCTTTTACATAATACCCTTCAGCAGCATTGACATCAACCTCGATGGCATTATTATTGCTATTTACAGTCCTGTGTTAGTAACGTTAAACCTGAGTGGGATTAATAAAGTCAGTGATAAAGATTTTAATGCTATTAACAATCTGTAAGACTTCTTGACAGCACACACAAAAAGAAATAGCAGGCCATTAGCCAGCCCAGGTAGAAGACACTTTATAAACACAAAGAATCCTGGAAATTCATTTTGATAAATGTTACTTTCAAGTGTCTCTTCCCTACTTTTTTGCTCTTTTCCTTCCTTCCCTTCTTTCTTCCTCTTCCTCTTCCTTTCCCTCCTTCCTTCTCATCTCTCCTTCCTGTTTTTTCCTTTCCTCTCCTCTCCTCTTCCCCCTTCTCTCTCTTCTTTCTTCCCTCTTTCCGACCTCTCCCTTCTTTCCCATTCCTCCTTCACTTTCCTCCCTTCCCTTTCTCCTCCCTGTCACTTTTTGTCCTCCCTGTCATTTCCCTGTGCGAAAATGCATTCTTCATAGTCTCTCGTCTTAACTGTTTTGCAGTTGTCCTGCAGTTATTGTCTAGAAATTGACCACTGCCTAGCAATCCTGTGTGCGACTCCTGCCAGTGGACCTGCTTGGCTCAGCCTCCTTTCGGCAGCTGCCTCTGCTGTCCTGAGCCAGTGCGCTCCTCACCTCTGCAGGCTTCTGCCTTCCGCCTCAACACTCTTCATCCTCCCGCAGATGCTTCCTGGGGTTCTTTTTGAAATGGATGCCAGCCTTTTGTTCCAGTCCACTCCAGAGCCGCTCGGGTCAGGCCACTCACAGCCTCCCTGGGGCAGTGCTGTGATGAATTTTGGCATGGCTGGGCTGTTTAACAACTGCATCACAGAGTGCCAGCATCCTCCAGGACGGAAAGGAGCTGTGATGAGCTTTTCCAATGCGTCCTCTTGAGTTCTGAGATGCCAGAGATTCCCCTGGATCTCTAAATTCTGTGGTCATTAAAGGAAAAAAAAATCACACCTACCCAAAAACAAACAAACAAACAAACAAACAAACACGTATTTTCTTTTCCAAGAAACATAGCTAGCTTGTGATCCTCTTAGTTAAGCATTCAAATTTTCCTGGGATCCATGTTGTTTGTATTCAATAACTTTACTGAAAGATTTTAAGTTCTGTCAAACTTTCTGTGGCTGATAGCCAGTTATGCCTCATCTTTCCTGTCACTTATATGTTTTATTCTTTTTAAAGTCATAATTGCTGTAAAGGACTTTCTCAGATAATTGTTTTTAAAATGCTAGTCATTTCAGAAACATGTAGGAAGTTGTCCATATTGAGTGCATTTTTGAGGGTGGAACTAGTTATCTAAGGCCAAATTATTTATGTAACTCTGCTCATATGTAAAAAAGTGTTTAGCATATATAATTGGCCCTCCATATCTGTGAATTCTGCATCCATGAATTCAACCAACTGCAGATTGAAAATATTAGGAAGAAAAATTCCATCTGAGCTGGTCATGGTGGTGCACAGCTGTAATCCCAGCTACAAAGAATGTCTGAGGCAAGAGGATCACAAGTTCAAGCCCAGCCTGGGCAACTTAGTGAGACCCTGTCTCGAAAGGAAAAAACAGAGCTGAGGATGTAGCACAGTGGTAGAACAACCCTGGGTTTGATCTTCAGTATTGGGAAAAAAATAGCATCTGTACTGAATATGTGCAGAATTTTTCTTGCCATGATTCCCTGAGTAGTACAGTATAACAGCTATTTACACAGTATTTACATTGTATTAGGTATTATAAGTAATCTACAGATGATGTGAAGTGTATAGGATGGGGTTGGGGGTGCAAGTCAGTGGTAGAACATGTGCTTAGCATGAACAAGGTCCTGGGTTTGATCCTCAGCACCTAAACAAACAAACAAACAAAAACGAATAAATCAAATACATGGAAGGATATTTTCTTTTATGGTATTTGAACTTTATCTTTCAAAATTATTCTGCCTTCTTAAATAGACCTATTTAGGGTATAATGTGGCCATCAAAGAGGCAAATAGTGACTTTTAGTGGAGCCGCTTATGTAGCCAGAGAAAGCAATGCTGCCTGGGACTTTCTGACATTGGTCATGAATGAGAAAACATTTAAAGTTAGTTTATGTGACAGAGTGCATACCACATGGCCTCTTTGCATATCAGGATGGGTCTTTCGACCCAACTTCATTGTGATGAGTCCCCTCCTTCCCAGCTTCTGTAGAAACAAAGAATGGGAGAAAAGTGTGTGTGTGAGTGTGTGTTTGCACTGAATGTGATGAGTGCTCTCAGGAAGGATAACTTGGGCCAGAGTTAACAGCTTGGTGCCTTCTTTCTTATCCTTTCTGGAATTCATTAAGTTAATATACTGTTGCCTGCATGGGGCACCTTCTTTGATGGTGAGTACAGTTAAATGCCTATTTAGACATGTCACGGGCTAACCAGTGCAAGGAGGCGCATGAAGTGTGGCGGGGGTGGGGTGGGGGGAGAGAAAAAGAAGTGTTGCTCTATATTTTTTAACTTAAAAATGCTTCTTCTTAACAATCCTTTGCAGCTGGCAGAAGGCTAAGGTTTCTCACACTATGAAAGGAAGTCAGACCATAAATAACCCAGTCGAGCACACCTGGAAAGAATAAAACGCCTTTCCAGGCTTTACACTGTGCTTCGAATGGATGCCAGTCTGCTGAGTGCTCTCACACGCCACAGAAGAACGTGTAAATGCCACATTAGGATAAAGTCAGAGAAATGTTTCCAGTTTTAATCTCCACATTTTAAACTCAGAGTTTACAGGAGAAAATATGGAAAGGCGTTTTTCAGAGTTTTATAGCTTGCCGTCATCTTTGGGGCAATGGATTTCTTTCAAAAGGTAGAGACAGAATTAAGGCAAAGATAGGGCACTTTCAGAACCAGAGACTAATGAACTTTCCAGAAGTTGTTACCATTTTCACACTTACGGATGTTCTTTAAAGAAGCGAGATAAGCAATCCATTCCTTATCTGATGGATATAAAAAGTCCCAACCTGATCCAGTGATTATTGGCTCTTTTTTATTTTTATTTTTTTTTAACCTCGTCTCCTTTTAGGACATTATGCAAGGTTTTTTTATCACTGCTCTGGTGAGGCACACCCGGAATGCAGGTCTTACGTTGCAAGTCACGGATGCTTCTGTTGAGTCATTTGTTAGAGTATTACCTGTGAATTCCATCCCATCTGGCTTAGGCCTTTTGCAAATTTTAAGGCAGGGTAACTCAGCCTCCCCAGAAGCAGGGCAAACTTTGGGCTGTACTGTTTTTGTCTGGAAAGTGTGCATTCACAGCCTCCCTTACCTGCGTGGTAGGTTTCACGGCCAGCCATGGGGTGAGAAGGAAGCACGTTATAGACGAGGCCTGGTGTGACTGTGAGCTCTACCATTTCCAGGCGGTGAAGAGAGAGCTGGTCCCGTACAACTCACTTCTCGTTCTGCTGACTCTCTCTTCCCACTGTAAATTCCAGATGGAAAAGAAATCTTTCTTGTTTGCTTTCTACTAACTTTTACAGATTAATGCCAACTGCAAGTTGCTTGGTTAACACATTTTAAGCATTTATGGATATAACAGGAAAGTAAAAACAGGTATGTTTGGGTTTGGTTGAACCTTAGTCACATTTCCCCCTCCTTCTCAAATTTATCTCTGATTTCTGCCTCCTTATAATGGCAGATAGATTCGCTCTGTCTTCCTGCCCCAGCTACTTCCTTGCCACACCCAGAGACCCTGAGTCCTGCGGAGCCCAGGGCAGCAGCCAGGACAGGGTGCTGGAGGGATTCTTAGAGAAGCAGGGGTCCTTCTCCAGGTAGCGTCTTCAGAGACAAGCCTCTACCTCCTGTTGTGAAGGAGGGATGCGAGGAGACAAGTAATTATGAAACCCTTGTTATTGTCAGGCATTGCAAGGGTCAGATGGTTCTTTCTTTCTTCTTTCTTTCTTTTCTTTCTTTCTTTCTTTCTTTCTTTCTTTCTTTCTTTCTTTCTTTCTTTCTCTCTCTCTCTCTCTCTCTCTCTCTCTCTTTCTTTCTTTCTTTCTTTCTTTCTTTCTTTCTTTCTTTCTTTCTTTCTTTCTTTCTTTCTTTCTTTCTTCTTTCTTCCTTCCTTGCTTTCTCTCTCTCTCTTTGCCACTGAGTTTTGTCTTTGGCTGAGGTTTTCTTTTTAATATAAACATTTTTTTCCCCATTGCTTTTAAGGCTTTTTGAAACGATCAATATTTCTTTCTGAACTTAACATTTCTTGATGATTGTTTTGTGCCAGACACATTGTTAGAATTTTGTTTTACATGACAATTTAATAAATTTGAGAGGCAGAAAGTCTGAACTTTTGACTTATGAACTACCAATTTAGTTAAGTCCGTTTGAAAAGAGGAGTAGGAAGGAAATAAAAGAGAAGGAAAGCTTATTTTCAATTAGTTTGTTTTGGGATAAAAAATAGTTTCATGTTTTGATCTTCCATTTATTCATTCACTCACTTTTTTCATTGAATAACTATGTATTTGATAACTCCTTAGTGGGTGTTTATGGTGTTATGGGAAAATAAAAGAATTACAAGGCATGAACCTTATCCTTAGAAAGTGTGCCCAGATATGCATCATTTACATGGCTGTGTTGTAACTTTGTGTGTCAACAACTGAATTTTCTAGATCAAGATTTTTGTTTTTGCCTGAGAGACCAAGAAACAAATGAAAACATTTGCCTTCCTTCTATTCAGAGTAATAATCATTCCTGCTGATCTTAAGTTTAAAAAAACTATTTGACCCTGAATCTTTAAGAAAGATTTTTTTCCCCCTAATAATTAAACAAATAAAAAATGTGTTGAATATACTTAGGGTGATTCTAGTTATTATAGCTAAAAGATGAAAACCATGACTTGATACTTTCCTTCAATAATAATTGAAGCCAAGGGCCCACTTTGATGTTTTTTTGTAGTAACAAATGCTGATAATACTTTTGCCTTCTGATAAAAAGATGGAAATCCCAGTTCACAGAGTTACTATATCTAGAAGAGTGGCATTTTTTTGTTACACTAATGTGTTGCTAATGTTTAAAGGATTGCTTTTCTGATATTATTGCTTAAATTTCCAGTGGTGTAAATTAGACCTTCTAATCCTTGCCTCAGCTGTAAGCAATAATTGGGGATATTTGATGGTTTTTATCCACATGGGAGAATGTACCACATAATTCAAGAGCAGCAAATCTCTGCATCCAGTTTATTTATAGTGCGTTTTTTTAGTTTCAGTATTTTGGGGAGGGAAGGAATGGTTAAATGATATTTTCTCAAGTGACCAATAACAGAGAAACAAATGTAATAAGGAACTCAATGGGGATAACCTGTATTAATATGCGGTTTTTACATTTGAACTGAATTAATGTTTTCTTTCAGCAACTACATTCAGCTCTCCTTCAGAACACTCTTGGCAGATTTTGGGAAGTGTGCATTATCTTTTTTATTTCATGATCTATTTCTTTTCTTTCTTTTTCAAAGACAAAGAATTTTTAGTTCATCTTTTATTTTCTTTTTGGTCCAGAATCAAGAGGGAAAATCAAACACAAGGTAGAGTGTGCACTACTGTAAGTTAGAAGTGCCATGGAACACAAGTGGGTATTATATGTCATAGTGTTATATATAAATCTCTTTACTGATTTATAACTTTACTGTCAAAATTCACCTAAGGTTGACGCTCTATAAGTAAGAAATATTAATTGAGGAGAGACTTACAAAACCAACCTTTAAAGAAAACACCAGATAGTGTTTCTCATTTTTCTAAGCACAGTTTTTATATTTGTATTCCTTCTAATATGGGTCTATGAATTTTAGCACTAAATTTGACAGGCAGTAAATCTAATTATTACTGCACATCCAAAAATATATACTATAAGAGCTGGCATCTAAATATTTTGCTTTCACATTCATTTGTTAACAAAGTTTCCTAAGGATTTTAAAATCATTGCATATCACAGTTATACCTCTAATAAACTAATTATATATGTTGTTTCTACTCTGTAATTAGGTGTAATTACACTAATTGCATAAACAGATGATAATCAACCCAAAATTACTTTATAAAACAAGAACATTTACACAACAATAATGTCATTAAAAAACATAAGCCTCCAAGAATGAGACAAAGCAAGCACCACCAGGAAATTCAGTTAGGGATTAAGTGTCTAGTACTGTAGGTATAATAGGGACGCTGTCACCTTCCCATTACCCTAACGCGCTCCGTTCCTCTTAGATATAGTATGTTTAAATCCCGAGCTGTGAATTTCTAGGCCTTTGTGCCTTTGTCTCACCACCTTAACATTTTTAATGTAGTTTTTGTTGTGTAAATCTATATAAGTGCCATCACTCGTCAGCAGTGACATCTAATGGCATGAGGCCGACCCAGTCTGCATGTATTAGGGCTTTTTGTGTTTGTGCAGTGGAACCTACTTAAACAAATTCCAGTTGAAGGAATAACCTGTAAAAGGAATACATTTTCCCTGCTCTGAAACAATAGCTCTGTGCTGAATGGATGCCCATGAAAAGAATAAATCACACAGAAGGATAAAGTTCTTTTCCTCCAAAAGGCAAGAGGAAGGTAACGATGATTTTGACCTATGGAGGAAATAAATCTCTTGATTTATCAGTTTAATGGGCAGAACAATCTAGAACACATGCCAAGAAGCTTCCTTCAAATTATTGCTATGTTTTGGATTGTCCAAAAATAATTTCACATAACAAAAACAATATCAAACCTTCAACCATTTCACAGAAAATATTGAAGCCCCCCACCAGGCAGGCGCCCTCTGGACATTCCTTACATAGTTGTTTGAGGTTTTGCTATTCCATCAGCTAGACACCAGTGTAAACCAAATACCTGGAGGGCTGCGGCTCGGGGTGAAATGAGCCTCCTTTAAAATACAGTATTTACGTTGCCTCTGACCTTTTGCGCTGCCTGTGAACAATAGCTTAGGAACTCTAGATCTGTTATTGGATATACCTCGAGTAGGATTTGCTGTGGTTGACAATGATTTTGGTGCTTTAGAAATGCATAGGTCTTTTGGGCTTCATCTCCTAATACTTGGGAAATCCATGCTCTACAAAAGTCCAGTGCCTTTTGTTACTCTGATTTGTAGCAGGGCAATTGGAGAGTATTTAAGAGCATTCAGGATTTGACATGCCAGCTCAAGAACAACCTGAGAACTGAAAGATGCCAACTTTGCATCCTGGTTTCTCCATTAATTAAAACATGTATTGACAAAATAGTATAAGTATCTTCCAAACTGCTGGCTGCTGGTGATCCGTCAATACTTGTAGAATGAATACATGAATACAGGGGAAAAAAGAAGAGGAACAGTATTTGGTAGCCTTCTCCAAAAGAAAAGGCAGGATATGAGGTTTGTTTTACCTGAAGGATTGGTAATGTTCCTTGAATTTGGGGATAATAATACTTTATCTTCTCTGATTATAGTATTTGCTCTAAAACATTTGGAAAATACAGTTAAGCACCAAACAAGAAATGGAAGGGCTCTGAAGTGTGCACTGCTTTATTACACATCTACAGGGCAGAAGAACGCTATTTTCCCACATCTTACTAGCATTAGGGTTATTTAAAATGTATTTTTTAGTACACAAAACTTTATTGAGGGAAGATTTTACAGGTTTGCATGCAAGAAAGTCCCTTCCAGAAGATTTGGACAGGGGCCACCGTACCAGCCTCAAAATCTCAGAAGGGGAGAGGGCAAGGAAATTCCAAGGGACAGGGGAATCAGACAGCAGGCTTTTAATGAAAATATTGTGTATATTTAAGTTATACAACATGATATTATAAGATACATATATAGTAAAATGGCTGCTATAGTAAAACAAATGAACCTATCCATTGTACCCATTTCCTTCCTGTTGCAAGAGCAGCTATAATTCTACTCATGTAGCCAAAATTCTGAATAGTGTACATTTCACTTGCACTACTATTTAGCTATAGGCCTAATTTTGTAAATCTGATAATTTTATAGACAAAGCAGTCCTTTTCTGCATTGTCTGCACTTCTAGAAAACTATTTTTCTTTTCTTTTTTTTTTTTGTGGGTACCGGGGGGTCGACCTCAGGACCTTGCGCGCCAGCAGGCGCCCGTGCCGCTGAGCGATATCACCGGCCCCTTTTGCGTATGTGGGTTCCGGGAGTCGAACTCGGGCCGTCGCGCTTGCCAGGCAGGCGCTTAAGCCGCTGAGCCATCTCACCGGCCCAAAACTATTTTTCTTTTAATTTTTCTTTTCATTTTATTCTGTGAATATAGTTGGTGTTTTGGTAAATGTCTACAACAGAATCTCTTTCTTATGTTTGGAGAATTTCTGCAATGTTAGGAGTCTTAGTGACAACTGGCTGCCTGGTTAGAATGTGTGTTTCAGAGCTGCCTCACAGTGAGAAGATAGGTGTAGTCCCAGGTTCTGCCCGTAGGATGCCCCCAACTGGGAGCCAAGGTGACAGTTGAAGACGGACTAAGTTCTTGGGGCACAGAAGCAGTAGTGCCTGTGGTGCATCTCCTGTCTGCTGCTGATGGTTTTTTCTGCCACCCAGGCTGTGTTGCCCAGTGCTTAGCCATAGCAATGGGGAAAATGAGCTCTGCCATGATTCTAGACGTTCCTCTTAGCTTTGTAGCTCTGAGCTGGGTCTTCAGCTTCCACAACAATTCTGTGAGCTAGCAAATATTCTTTAATAAGAGTCCCTTTTCTTCAAATAAGCCAACATGGGTTTCTATTACTTGTGACTCAGGAAATTAATTATTAAAAACATGGGTATTAGTGTAGTTTCGTGCTAGTAGAGATGCACGGTAGCGTGGTTGATTCTAGTGTTGCTGGACAGTTGAATGACAATATGTTATTCTCAGAGTTCTAAACTTTTGGCTTAGTTAGGGCCTTTCTTTTATAGTGCCCAAAGAATATCTTGTCTGTTTCATAGCCACAGAGCTGAAGAAATTCAAAGTAAGCTTGAAGTTTGATCCCTAAGGTTATGAATTACCAGGTTAGTTTAATCACTGCCAGGCATAAAAGAGTATTGATGGAGAAAGCAAAACTTCAGAATTAGGGTGGAGGTAGGGGGAAGGATCAGTGATGAAGAATACAGTGAGATCCCAAATTGTTGGCCTTCTTGCTCTGTCTTGTTTGAAAATGACAGTGAGCTCCTTGCAAAGGAGAATCGAGTCCTCCTTATGGCCCATTTTTTTTTTTTTTAATGTGGGCACCGGGAGTCAACCTCAGGACCTCACACTTGCCAGCAAGTGCTTGTGCTGCTGCGCAATATCACCGGCCCTTTTTTTCCTTTATGTGGGTACCAGGAGTCAAACTCAGGACTTCACGCCTGCCAGGCAGGCGCTTATGCCACTGAGCTATCTCACTGGCCCTGTGGCCCATTCTTAACATCAAGCACCATCTCCAGACCTTTCTCTGAAGACAGATCCCAGTATGCCCTGGAATGCTAATTAGTCTAAATTTCAAAATTTTGCTAATTTGTATTTGCAAAAATCCAATAATATGTGCATAAATAGATCCTGAAGATAAAAGGGCAAGAAGGAGTGTGTTTTTAAATTTGTCTGGATTTATGGATATGCATTACTTACCACAGATTCTAGATGCAGTATGGTAGCTCAGGTGAGAGTGCTCACAGCCACACTAGGCAGACAATCGCTTGGGAAGGTGGAAGTATTGGAATGGATTTGTCCTGTTTGCCTGACTCTACCACGGTCCCTAAGGGAATTCAGAAGATAATCTCTTCAATTAGTTGGGAATACATTAGTAAGCATATTCCAGGTCTTGGGAGAGAGCCAAAGTGGTACTTCTCTATAAGCTAAGGATACTGGTGGGAGACACAGCAAGGTTCCCCAATGTCAGTGAGGTAGCATGGGTCCCAGGGTGGTGGAGGCAAAGTAGCAGCTCAAAACCATTAGAAACAAACAGGTATGGTTATTATAATACACATAAGAGCTTATGTGATAATGTTTTGACCAGTTTTAATACTTGCTGGTAGCTAGGATTAGAATAGATAGGCAGCCCAATTAGATTCTTAATATGAGTAACAGAAAAGGTGCATACCTGATAAACTGAGGCCTGACTTGAATCACAATAGTCATGCTCTCTTAACAAAGTCCCACATCTATATGTTTCCAGTTTCAGATTTTTTTTATTAAGAGGGAGGCCAAATAACCTTGATAGTGAAAATCTAAAATAACATCTCAGTCAGCTCTCTTTAAATTTTTCTTTTTTATTTTTTTGTCCTTTTCAAAGGGACTTGAGCCATTTTGAGTAACTGGGAACTTGGAGCAAAGGGAAATATTTAGACTTTGCAGAAAGTATTAGACATTAGTGCTCAGCTAACACTAAGTCCTGGTAATCCAGACACTCTGTGGTCCTTCTGAAAGAATGTGGGTTTTGTAGAATTCAGCTGATGGAGATTTGACTCAAATCTGTCTTGTAGTAGACCCAGAGGGATTTTAAATGCATTTCTCATTTCTTTCTCTAATACATAAATGTATTGTTGGAATATATATCAGCAGCAATGGCAGGACCCCATGTTGACTCTTGACTTGTTAGAAAAGACTGAATGGAAATTGCTGGAATGCCTGTCACTGCCTCTCAGTATCACATTCCTGGGGCAATACTAGAGATGAACATCATCAGAAGCCACATGAAAGAGATGGAGCTGTTAATTCCTATTGCTTTCTGCCCTCCCTAGAATGGTTTCTTGGAAAGTACTGATAGATTATTTTAAGCGTAATAAGTGGTGACTTCAGTTAACTCAAGTTTTCCAAGTATAGTGCCTTTACTGAAGCAAATGAACATAGCTTAGTTAGGTAATGATCTTGCAAATCTTTCTCTCTTTATCTCAATAAATACAGAGCATCAGTAATATTTTGCTTACACTTGGCATGGATAGCAATATACTTTTACTACTTTGCCTGAGTTGTGTAAACACTGATCTTGAGATAAAGTAGCATACATTCTAGATACTTTGGCAAGACACACACACACATCTGAGAATGGGAGATGTATCCACGAAAATATAAGGACCTGATGGCTCAGTGAAGTGTTTGGAGAGTTCAGTGGTTTGGAGTGGTTTAGAGTATCTGCTGCAGTTTGAATCCTTGACCATTAAGAAAGAAATACAGTATTCAGTGGGGCAACATATACTATATTGTGCTGCTTAAAGCCATTTACTATGTGTAGCAGATGCTGTCAGGGCCTCAACCATACCCTTCACTCTCACCTCCCTCACCAATTAAAGAAAACTTGCAAGTTCCAGATCTGCATTCTTTTTCCTAAAAGGTTTCTGTGACCACCAGCACATACTTTCCTACCCATTACTCAAAAATGTCTTGACATACTGTGAGGTGGTGTGAAGACTGCATCAAGTCTTATTAGGAGAAGCATAGTAAAAGCCTCTGGGGTTTGGGATTAGAGCCATGTTTTCTTAGAAAAATAATTAGTCCATTGAGATATTGCCCTCAGCTGGCTTTAAGGTCCTTACAGAGGCTTAATGTTTAACCATGGCCTGCCAGGTAACTATTAAACCTGAGCTGCCATGATGCATGCTAGGCGATGCACCTAGCCATGTACTTAGGTGTACTAAACTGCAATGCATTTCCAAGTGGAGGTGGTATATATGGAATGTAGTTTAAGCAGATTTTTCTCAGTTCATACTTATGATCTCAAAGGAAGGTTCTTATGACTAAATGATTAAGGGGAAAATGGATGGTTAATTACTACTGTTCTACATCATAAATTAACATCAACCTAGGAAGGACTATCTCAGTGCAATAAATACTCTCAGGGCTATCCTGGCCTCTACTTGGAAACTTCAACTCAACTGCCATTGCTGAATGCTGCTAGTTGCAAACCCCAATGTGGTATCATATCCTGTGGGGGATTAGCCAGAACCTGACTACTTCAGACTGTATCATCAGGGAGTAAAAGCAGTTTTGAGTTTCAATTTGATTTCCTTGATTTCTCATGCTTTCACCAGTACCATCCTCCTTGAGTCACGGAAGGCTTTATTTCCCATAATGAGGTCCCACAGCACATAGTTTCTGAGCATGAACTGACTTCATCAAAAGAAGTAAGGCAATGTGTGCAGCACATGAGAGGCATGTGGTCTCCCAGAAGCGGCAGTGGAGTCCGGGAAATACAATTTTAGTTGTCCAGCCTCAGTAGCTCAGGAAAGGATATAGATAACAGTAGGAATGAGTGCTAAGAGCTATTCGAATATTTCTTTTAATTAATGCAATCATCCAGAATGATAGAATAAGTGGGTTATTCAAGATTCCGCCCATAGCTTCATATCAAAGACTATCTTGTGAAGTTAAAGTGTTGTCTAATAGCATGACATGTATGCTTTGAAGTAGTCATCAGTATATAATTCTGTGTCTTCCATATAAACAATATATAAGTTTGAAAGCTAAGAGAAATAAAGGAGAATGGTATCTCTTACAGGTAAAATCAAAGACTCACTCATAAAATTTTTCTTTCTATATTGCTCAGTGTTTAGTGCAGGAAACAAAACCTCTACAGGTATTTTAGGCAGAAAGGGCTTTAATGCAGGTAGTTAGGCACTTATGAAATCATCAAAACCCGGAGGAGTGAGAATCAGGAATCATTTCAGGAACAAATAAATTCAAGAAAGCCCCCTGATGCAATTCTGAAGTCAGGTACTTGAAGTGAAAAAATGGTTGGAATAGTGGATGACTATCAATCAATTACTTTGTGTTATTTTCCACCTCAGAAACTCTGGTATCTATCACTCTGGAGGCTTAGTACCCAAGGTGAGATTGCTTTCATCAGAGGAACTGCAGTTATTGCAGTGAATTAGAAGGTAAGCCACCCCACCTAACCATTTTGGACTTTTTGCCATATGACAAATATGTGAAAGAGGGTGTTTCAGGACCGGCATGGGAAATTGTTCCTGTCAATTAAGTTACTGCTCTATAATAGCAACAAGAAGGGGTATGGAACCCAGGGGATTCTTTGGGGCACCTTCCTGTACTGTTACAGTGATAAAATTTAATGAAAGACTATATCAATATCTCCGATCCCTCAGGAATGAAGGGTTAGGTCATCATATTGGATAGAGAGACCTGGGCAGGTGAATAGCAGGATGAAATTGAAGAGAAGTTGAAAGGAGGAGAGGAGGGGGGAAAGAGTACCTGCTATAGTGTTGCATCCACCTGTAGATGACTATAGCATCTGGTCCTATACTGGTCCCCACTATCTTATATCATGTATGTTAGTGATTATTAACATTACAGCTTAGTCTGCAGGTTACAAGGTATTGAAAAGCAACAATACTGAGGATCTTGGACTTGTAGCTGGGTGCATAAACTGAAAGGGCTTTGGGGTTTGTACCATCAGAGGAAGGAAGGAACATATTTAGATTAGAGAACGATGGTTGTGTTACCCAGGATCTCTGTCTGGAATGGAGAAGGAGGGAGAAAAGCATAAGGAAGAAGAAAGCGTATATTGATATGGATCAAAGGGCGGTGTTGCAGACAATGCCTGTCACCTTCTTTGGCTCCCCTTTTCCTTATTTTGGGTTCTCCCTCCTCTTATGAATCTTGTAGGCAGTGTCAGCCTTTGCTGAAAAAGCTGAAAATGCCAACTATGTCACCTCGCCTTTGACCCTCTTGCAGATGTCGTTCGAGCACATTGTCTAGACTCCAGAGATAACTCTTGCAGTCACAAGCCGACGAACCTCCTTGGCATGGGCGGTGCCTGCAGAGGCTGAGCCCAGGATGGCAATGCTGGTGCATTGGTGAGAACGTCCAGATTCCCTGCTTGTGTTCTCCAGTGCTCATCAGTGACACAGTAGTGTCCTCTTTCCACTGCTTCTGTGGTGTGACTGGGGCAGTCTTTTGTCCATGTTGTCCCAAAACTGGTTCTGTAGGATTCCTAGGCCTTCTGTGCCTTACTCACTATCGTTTTTTCTGTTTTCTCCTTCCATAGTTGCTTTAGTTGATTCACACTGGGAAAACCGCCCTACCCAAGGGTACCATGGAAGGATCACTGGACTCCTGGGCAAGAGCCTGGTTTGGAAACAGGAGCTGCACCTGGTGGCCATGTGACATGGCATGTATTAGTTAGGGAAGCTGTGACTCACAGAGATTATCTGTAAAATGGGAATAAAATTTCCCTCTTCAATCGTTTAGCATAAAGATAAATGAACTAACATGTGGAGATTCTTAGACCTGTGTCTGTCCCATCGTTTTATTGTTGCTTTTGTTTTAAATAAGCAATACCACGGGAGTGTTTAGTGTTTGAGCAGTCATATAGTATATGACTCTATTGAATATTAATTTAAAAAAATGTCCTGGTAAAGAATTTGTTGTCTTGCTTGTTTCTGAGAGTATAAAGTTCTGGTGTTGCAGATGGCAGTTCTGAACGTGGTTGCTGTTCACTTTTTCTTCTCATAGCACATAGTTCCAGTTTCTAATGAGAGTCCCAGGAACTGCAGAGTAGCAAGATATATCTTTATATCTGATTGCCATTAGAAGGTTTAATAAAATCAGTGATGCTATTCATAAGTGTGCTATTTGCGATGAATGGCAGCTTATTTTTTAAATTAATTTCACTCAGCAAAGGAATGTTATATATAAAAGTGATGAGTAATAATTAAATGAGCATCTATATTCCCATCATTCACCTGAAGCCTCTTGCATAACTGTCCCTAAGCCCTTTCCATGCCCTCCTTTCTACAGTATGCACAAATAATGCCTGGCATGATGTACAGCAGTGTTAGGAGATGCAGGAAGCAGGGGATTTTTTTCACTTTCTTTCTTTCTTTGTAGTTTGAATTTTTTAGGAGTGTGCACTTTTTAATTCAGGAAAAGCAATACATCAAAAAAGAAAAAAGATCTACCATTTAGTTGTGTTGGAGCAATAGAAATTAACTAGTGAATTAGAAAACGTACAGGCAGTAGACTTGCTAAACAAATACATTAAGTTTCAGAAGTATATTAGCAATTTACTTCTGAGTATATTGAGACTATAAATGAGACAATAAATAGTTTTCCTGGTTTTATTGATCTCTGAGGTTTGGAGTAATGAAAATGGTAGGTTCATGAGCTATTAGCTTCAAGCCCAATAGTAATGTGAGCCCCTGAGCAAACCACGTAACGCCTTTGTGCCTCAGTTTCCTCACCTGTAAAGCATGAATAGTTATGGACTCAATCTCACATGGTGGGTGTATTAGATGGGTAATTACCTGGAATAGTGGTGTCTAAATAGTACATATGTATGTGCAAGAAAAGTGGGATTCTGAGAATGGTTCAGGCTTGTCAAATAGATTTACAAAGACCACAATTTTCTATTTGTTTATAAATTCTTATTACATGGGAAATCCTTCCTGGCTTTTTGATTCACACTTTTAGTTTCTAGTAGCTTTTGGTCTGCTCTTCTCTGCCTTTATTAAACACCTCATGAGCATTTCTTTTTAATTTCAAAAGGATTCATTCATTTTCTCTGATGGTGGATGCTCTTCCTCCACCTCTTCCTCTTTTTCATTCTGCTCTTTTTTCAGTGGTTAAGTAACCTCTTCAACCCTCCTGAGGCCACAAGTTAGACCTTCTCTATTGTTTTCTGCATTTAGTTTAGGTAATTTTTTTTTATTGCCTGATGCTTACAGTTTAAGGTCTGTATCTAGTGATTCCCAAAAGTGACTATGCCTTAAACTCACCAGAAAACTATTATAAATACAGGCTGCAGATTCTCATTTGGAAGTTCTAGGATAAGACTCAGGAATCTGACTTTTAAAAATAAGGATCCAATACTTTGACGTGACTCGTATGGACCAGTATTTGGGAATCTCATCCAGATTCCTCAGTATCTAGAGCTGGTGCAGGCTCTTGTTGACTTCAGTGGTTTTTTTTTTTTTTTTTTTTTCTACTCAATTTTTGTTATTAGTGTGTTTTCCAAGTATATCAGTGCATTGCTAGCAGGCCTTCCTTTCTGCATCAGGAACAACAGAGAGCGGCTCTCTAATGTTTGATTTGTGAATATGGAGGTTGGTTGTCCGGGGCGGGCAGATGGAGTTTTTAAAGAGAGTATTGCCAGCACTAAATATGTATACGCATATGTATGTAGAGTATATAATAATTATATTTAAATACTTCAGATGATTTATTTTGATTCTTTAAAGTCTAATAAGCTAACAATTAAGGCTGTACATTTGCTTCTGGGCATAGCTTTAGGTACAGCTGACAAGCACTGCTCCAGTGACATTATTGCTGTTATTTCCTAAATAATCTGTGAGGATTTCAATGTACCAGGAGGCCTGAAAATGTGTTCTTCAAGTTTTTCGTTTTATTTTATTTTTGTTTTGCTAAAATTTATTACACATATACAGAAAATGGAGAATGCATCTCGTATAACTCTTACTGATTGGAGTTTGGTTAGTATCTCTCTGTAGGTAATACAGGTTAAAATAATATTAACATTTAGCAGGTATTAAAATGCTTACTTGGTATGTGGGTAATCCCTTGTATTGTTATTTATATTTGGCTAATCTGTCAGATACTCTGTGTTTCTTATATTTTTGTTACTTCTTTTAAATTTATTTTTCAGTTTTCGGAAATGGCATTCCATGTATAAAAATTAATGATTTGTGCCTCATGATATATTGTACCTTTCACCAGTGTAGTACCTTCTTTATTTGGTGCTTTTGCCTTGACTTTTGCTTTTTTGTTTCTGCTGGTCTGTAGGATCTTTGACCATACTTTTACTTTTCAATTACTTTGTAAGTATCTAAGCAAATTCTGTTTATTTTTTTGTTTTCTTAAAAAAAACTAAAAGAAGAATTTTTGTTCTTTAGTGTTTAATTTAATTTTTACTAGTACCAGAGGTTTATCTATGTTACTCTTCCTGCTTTACATATCCTTGCTATTTTCTACCTCTTCAACCATGAGTTACTTATCTTTCGCTTCTCTATCAGTCAGAATTTAGGATTGTATGGCCTAACTTTAATTGAAAGGGTAACCTTGCTTTCTCAAAAGCATTTATTAGTAATTTTTTTTCCTAATTTTCGAAGCTGATCAGAACAATTATTTAAGCAAAATGCTGATTGGCAGCATCCTTTGAATTAAGGAGTCTTCTTGACTCTTACTAGTTACCTTAGGAGCCGGCCATGGAAAACAACATCCATTGCTGTAATTGAGAGTAGTGGTAGGAAATAGCTTGAATTTTTGTACAGCTCTGCGTAGAGACATGTTTCATCTTTTAGCAGATAAGAATATGTCTTTTAAGACCACAATGTATCTGTTTCTAGAATAGCCTTCCCATGTTGTTTTGTTTGCTGTAATTCAATACAAGTGTAATGGAATCAGAAAAGAGTCAAGGAAAGAAAATAATAATTAAAAGCAATTAAGAAGGTTCCATGTAAAGACAAATTTTAAAGTGACAGGGTAATAGTTTTGCTGATAGAACAGTGAACCAAAGAAGTCGCCACAGGATCAATTGAGATGAGAGGTCTTGCTGTGTTCCCCAGGCTGTTCTCAAACTTGTGGTTCTCCTGCCTCAGTCTCCTGAGTAGCTGGGATTACAGGTATGTACCCCCATGCCTGGCTTCAAAGCATGTCTTAAATCAGAAATTACCTGGCCTAGGAATTCTGATTATTGGCAAATTCATTTGAAAACAACTATATGGCACATTTATACATTAGTCATTGTGAAAGAAATCATTTATAAAAACTGCCAAGCAATAGCTTTTCATCTTTTAAAGGAAAACATGGAAGCCAAATTTGGAATCACTACAACCTCTTTGGAATGTAGCCCACTGGAAGGAAAGCAGACATATGGAAGAGAGTTTAAGGATATTTATTCCCCTTCACACAAAACGCACATTTCCAAATTAAAAAGGCTTGACAGTGTCGACGTACATCTTCAGTATTTCCCTAGTGACTGATGAGGTACACTGTTTCCTTCTCTGGCTCTGTATCAGGAAAAACAGAAGATGGGATGGTGGTTCTCAGACACGTGTCAGTGCATGAGGGAAACAAGCACATGGCAGACAGCTCTGATGCCCATCTTGCTTTTTCCTTGCCCACTTGGCCATCATAGATGAGGGCAACTAGGTTACGTGGTTGCTTGCTATGGTGTCCTCGGTGGAGTTACTGTATTTTGTTCAGAATCTTGAGCTCACTGGGGAAGATATTTCAATACAGCCTGACAGCGCAGATGGAACTGTTATGTGGCCCCTAACTTTTTTAACTGTGATTTTTCTAGGTTGTAGAAAAGGTTCTGGGTAGCAAGGGCTACCAGTTTCCAAGTTACAAAGACAAAACATTGGAAGGCCAAAAGGATTTTCAAGCAACAAAATGAACATGGACTTCCAGTAAATGAAAAGAGGGAAAACCAGGGTGACTGCAAGTATTTTGAATGTCTCAGAGCATGTGCATTTATTTATGTTCCATTATTTGTGACAGAACATATGATGTCACCCAGTGTCGGTCCCTGGAGGGGAACCTCAGTGCACCCACAGTTAACCATTGTGAGATGGACTATGCCAAAAGTTTAAAGAGAAACACATGATTCTTGGATTGTTCCAGTATCTAATTAGATACTGAGTAGTGGGAAAATGTTGAATAATAGGAGCAGGAAGAAAAATCTGGCATGTTTTTGTTGAAATTCAATCCTCTGGTCCCCACCCACCCCCATTCTGTGCATCAGTCTGAAAACTTTCCAATCACTTTTTAAGGATATAGTGAATTTTATCACAATTTCGTCAACCAAAACCACATGTGCTTGCTCCATTGATGACAGAGAAAAACAAAATCATATTTGGTAAGACCAAAACTCAGGTAATAAATAACTGGGATGCAATGTGAAATCTAATGTTCTTTACAAAGAAGCAATGAACCTGGCCTAAAACTTAATTTGGAGAATAAAATGAACTTTTTTGAAGAGGAAACCAGGTGAAGTTGCACTTGGGGCTCATTGACGTTTTTCTCCCCTATCAGACCAACACTGTTTTCTGTCCTGAGGCCCTACTCTCAGTGAGTATGTCCTACAAGCTACCCAGCACGCGAAGAAGAGGGCAGAGTGCGCTTGCAAACTGCCCAAACTTAGTGATGTAGATAGAATAAGGTTGCCAGGTGTAGGTTCTGGGCATGACCAGAACAGAGCAGATATCAGAAAATGACTGACCGAAGACCCAATTTGGACCTGTGCCTGTTTTTATGAATAAAGTTTTATTGGAACACAGCCGTTACCATTCATTTGCATGTTGTTCATAGCTTCTTCCATGCTAATGAAGAATTGAGTGGTTGCAAAAGAGACCCAAGGGCCCACAAAGCCTAAAATATTTTAATCTGACCTTTTACAGGCATAGTTTATTAAACCCTCTTTAAATGATCGAGGATATTCAGACAAAATGCAGTCATAATAACTCACTCCCAGGGAACAGGGATTAAGAATTGTGGTAATTCAAGAAACATTTCCTTCTTATTCTTGGGCCCTGACATTGTTTGTTTTGTTTTTAGTGGCATAAAGAAAACTAATCCTGGGTAAGTGACGAAGGTCATCAGCAGCCACTCAAAGACCTCCATTTTGTATTCCTGACATTATTTGCTCTTGGGTTGGCTTTGGCAGGTAGCCAGGACTTGTCTGTCTATGCTCTCACCCACATCCTGGTTCTGAAAGGGCCTGGCTACACCCCGATGCATAGTAGCCTCTGTAAGATGTGTGGAAGCTTCAAGTTTCTCCTCTGCGATCATCGACGTGGTTTATCCCAGCTTTTGTATCTCCGGATGCCCAGGACTGATCCTAGCCTCGCCTTTGGAAAGTGATGAATGTGAAAGTGTCATTTTGTCTGTTTTTATTTTTAGCATTGGAACCCATTTGATTTTTGGAATGCTATCAATTTTAATATGAGCGTGCAAAGAGAACAAAAGAAATGTAATCGTATCTTGAACAAGATCCTTGATCACTTAATTGATGAATTAAAGACTCTCAAAGGCCATGCACCAGGCGGAATGCTTCAGATTTAGCGGTAATTTTAGAAGTGCTTTGTTATTAGTTCCTTATTTCCAGCCGTCCTGCAAAAGGTATTTCAAAATGTATATTAAAGTCAAAGCCAAGCTGCCTCTCTTCTCCAACAGCTTCAGAGCTCCAGGGAACTTTCCTATGAAGGCGATGTCAGGATATGTGGAAAGGTTAATTCATCTCTAGGTGATAGGAACCAGGTTGTGTCTATTTGAACTGGAGGAATGAATGGAGGAGGGGGACCAGAATGAGACACTGGAAAAAAAAAATATAAAGTCTACATAACTAGAGAAAATAACCATGAAATGTGTAAGGCCTGTGAGACTTTGCTTAAAAGAAATCAGGCTGGGGGCAGCTAAGGATTTTAATGGCAATAGAAAAGTCCTCTGATGAGATATTTTCAGGTGATTAATGCTCCCTGCCATCTACGGCAACCCTGTTGGTAAGGATGGAGATGGTAATAATTTAGCAGATTGGTTTGATTTTGTGTTTTGCTTATCTAACAAAGCTGAGATGGCAAGTTGATTTCTCAGCAGCTTCTTCCAGCTCTAACTTGTTTCTATACCTGAATTATAGAACATCTTTTGAATTTACTCCTGTCATTCAGAAAATGCTGAATGTGCTGTGTCCCAGGAAATCCCTGGGCACCAGACACTCTTGGTGCCTGTGTGCTTTCAACCTGAAGAAGGAAGAGGCAACATGAACCATTCGTACATCCTAGAGGTAGGATAATAGAGACAGAGTTTTCATTCTATACAGAACCATGGCCAAGATATTGAAATCTTTTCTACTTGGGCATCACAGTTAAATTGGAGACCTCTTCACCTGATTTTTTTTTTTTTTTGGTGGGTACTGGGGGTCGACCTCAGGACCTCGCACGCCAGCAGGCGCCCATGCCGCTGAGCAATATCACCGGCCCCTTTTTCGTATGTGGGTTCCGGGAGTCGAACTAGGGCCCTCGCGCTTGCCAGGCAGGCGCGTACGCGGCTGAGCCATCTCACCGGCCCCTCTTCACCTGATTTTAACACTGAATTATGAGCCAGAGGCTTTCATTCTGGTTCTGATATTTTATAAGTCCATATTCAGATCCCTCTTTTATTGGTGATGTGTTCATGGCTTAGTCGATTCAGGCTGCTATCACAAAATGCCATAAATCACACAGCTTAGAAAAAATTTAAAGAAATTTATTTCTCACCATTCTGGAGGCTGGGAGTCTGAGATCAAGGGAGATTTGATATCTGGTGAGGACCTGCTTACTCGTAGACAGTTCCTTCTTGCGGTGTCTTCATTGGTGGAAGAGGCCAGGTGTCTCTTTTGGGCATCTTTCACAAGGGCACTAATCCCATTCTTAATCTCCTCCCACAGGTGCCACTTCCTGATGCCATCATATTGAGAATTAAGATTTTAATACAGTGGCACCTTGGTTTATGAACTTAATTCTTTCCATGATTCTGGTCACAAACCAAAATGGATGAGAACCAAATTAAATTTCTCCATAAAGTCAACATTGAACCTAATCATTAAATTTGATTCAGTTCTCATCCAATTTGGTTTAGGACCAAAATCATGGAAAGAATTACGTTCGTGAGCCGAGGTACCACTTACATGAATTAGGGGGCAGCAGCGATTTTCAGACCATAGCAGCTGAGCGTATGATTGCTCACATTTATCAGTGGAAGGGAAGCACAACTGCAGAATGTATTGGACCATTTTCTTGGAGAAGCCTATGAGAGGCTATTCTGATTTTGGACAAAAGAAAGAAATTAGATAAATGTGGTGTGTTCACACAGTTAGTACACACTTGGAAATTTGCATGTTTTGGGGGACCACATTGGAAGAGGTTTAGGATAGTGATAGGACTTGAAACCAGGTACCCATTCATTCAGTCAAGTTTTGAGTATTATGTGCCAAATCATGTACCAGACATAAAAATACAGCACTAAAAGAGTAATCTGGAAACCGCCTTCAGTGAGCTTCCAGTCTACAGAGAAAAATGGAACAAACACACACATATACATGAACTAGGTAGATTACTAATTAATAGCCATAGAGAAGCTGTGATTAAATAGGTAGGGGTGAGTGGATCCCACTTTAGAAAGTATTGGAGACAAAAACCTCTGAGGAAATAACGCAAGGCAAGGGCTGAAGGGTGGGGAGAAGTAGAGTGAGGAGCCTTCTGGAAGAATGCCAGAGGCCTGAGGCGGGAAGAGACTTGGCATCTGTCAGGGCCTGGGAGCAGCCTGCTGTCACTCATGCAGCCAGGGAAGGGGAGGGAGACTGAGGCAGCATCAGAGAGGAAAGCTGGGATCAAATCACCCAAGATTAGAAGGGTCGGGGATAGGAGGCTGAAATTTCCTCTGTGTCTTAAGAAGCCCTGAGGCTTTCAAAAAAAAAAAAGGGAGAGACCTGATCTACTTGATAATTTTTGAACGACTGTTCTTGATTTCAACATGAAGAATGGTTGAAGGGAGATAAATATGGGCAAAAGGGGGGTAATTAGCCTAGCCTGGAAATGATCACAGCAACTGAGATGAAGAAATGTGTGTGGATTCATGTACGCTGAAAAGAAAAATCAACAGCCCTTGTATTGCAGGTTGGAAGGAAGGATGGTGAATGATAAGGTACAACTTTCAAGAGGCTGCCATGTGATACTATGAGAAGAACACACTTGGATGTTGTGTTTTAGATATACAATGGCCTCCAAAACCTCATGTGTTTGGAAGGTGATTAGATTAGGGGAGCCCTACAGCTGACTTGCTGTTAGGAGAAGGGGGCTGCTAGAAAGAGTTGAGTCACTGGGGATGTAACCCAGAAGGAGAAGGGTGCCTCTCCCTTCCTGGCCCTTCCCCTCACTCTCAGCTTCCTGGCTGCCACGAGGTGAGCAGCTTTTTCTTTGCATGTTGTCTTGCATTGGAGCCAGACAATGGACTAAAATGTGCACCAAAATAAACCTCTCTTCACTGAAGTTTTGGGTGTCAGGTATTTTGTCCCAGCAACAAGGAAAGTGACTAAGATGGGGGTGGAACAGGAGAAGTTGAGGCAAAACTGGAGAAACTGTAGATGTTTAGTCTGGGAAGAGGGAAACTGAGAAGAAATAGTGCTTACAAATGTTTAAATCACTGGTTCATAAGCACTGGAGAATAACAGATTTCTTAAGAATGATGATAGCTAAGGACCGCGTGTACTAAAAAAAAGTCCATATATGGATCACTGAATATAATTTCAAGAGCTGGTCCATAGGTTGTTCATGGATCCCAGCTGAAGAACTCCTCTTTGAAGTCTGTGAAGGACAGCTTTGTGGAAAAGAGTTGGTCTAGAATCACCACTGTGCATTAGACAATCTGGATTAAAGTCCTTTACATTTGCTGACTCTCAGATTCCCAACTGGGTCGATGAGATCCACAATGCCCTTTTTAAAAAAGATTAATTTACAGAACTGTTCTAAAATTTAAATGATATGGTGCCATCTCACTGTGACCCTGTAACTACAAATGAACTTAGTGGTAGATGTGGTTTGGATGAAGAGGAATTTTTAACAATTGTGTTGTCTACAACCAGAATGGACTACCTGGTGAAAAGGTCATTTAGGAAATGGTTCAAGTGCAATCTGAATGATGCCTTGCGCATGATGAAGTGGGCAATGTTGGATTAGATGATCTCTAAGACCCTATTGCCTGGATGGTCATCACGAAAGCCCAACTACATGTAATCTGTAAGGTCCGATGGTGCTGCTAAATAAAACAATGTTATGGTGCTAGATAGTGTTGGGTGGTTGCCTCAATCCAAATCCACAAACCTCTTTCCCATAGTTATGGTAGACATTCTACCCAATGAACAAGTAGAAGTTTCTAGAATGCTTTTGTGTCTCTAATTAAAAAGTAGCAGATCTAACTGAAGCACATGCTTTAAACATTGTGATATTCACCTTCCATCTTGGAGTGTGAAAGTGGTGGCAAGAAATGAGGCAGCCATGAAGTAACCATGAAATAACAATCCACAAGGCAAAGGTTAAGAGAGTCATGTCTTTGTCTATGTGTATGTCTATGTCCCTATCTATCTATCTATCTATCTATCTATCTATCTATCTATCTATCTATCAATCATCTATCATCTACCTATCTTTTCCTCTTGAGTATATACCCAGGAGTAGAATTGTGAGGTCATTTGTGAACTCTATATTCTAACCTTGTGAAGGATCGTAAGACTTTTCTACAGCAGATGTGCCATCTTACGTATGCCCTATGGAGACGAGGGAGGGAGCCAATTACTCCAGGGGCTTGCCAATAAGTATTATTGTCTTTTTGATTACAGACAACCTGGTGGATGTATAATGGTCTCAGTCGTGGTAGACTTGCATTTCTCTAATGACTAATGATGGCAAGCATCATTTATTATGCTTATTGGCCACTTGCATGTTTTCGTAAGAGAAATGTCTATTCCGAGACTTTGCCTCCCCCATTTTAAGAACTGACACATAATTATACACAATTATTGGGCATAGTATCATAAGTCAGTACACGTGTACAATGTATAATTGTCAAGTTGGGGTAGTTAGTATTTTCTCTTCTTAAACATTTATCATTTTTTGGTGTGTGTGTTATGAAGCTTCAAATTTCTTCTAGTTCTTTATAATATACACATATATATATAGTAAATTGTTGTGAACTCTGGTCACAACTATACTATGCTGTGGAACAGCAGAACTTCTCATATTTAACTGTACTTGATGCCTATTACCCAACCTCTCTTTAGCTCCTCTCCCCCTTACCCATCCCAGCCTGTGGTGGCCATAGTTCTACTGTCTTTCTCTGTGGAATCAATTTTTTTTAGCTTCTACATATGAGAGGATACAGTATTTATCTTTCTGTACCTGGTTTACTCTACTCAACATAATGTCCTGCAGTTCCATCCACATTACTGCAAATGACAAGATTTCATTCTTTTTCATGGGCAAATAATATTCTGTCCTGTATGTATACACCACATTTCCTTTATCCATTCACCCACTGATGGACACCTCAGTTGATTCCATGTTTTGCCTTTGCATTTTTTTTTTTTTTTTAATGTGGGTACCGAGAGTCGACCTCAGGACCTCATGCTTGCTGGGCAAGTGCTTGTGCTGCTGAGCGATATCACCAGCCTTTTTTTCCTTTATGTGGGTTCCGGGAGTCAAACCCAGGACCTTGCGCTTGCTGGGCAGGCGCTTAGGCCGCTGAGCTATCTCACTGGCCCCTTTGCCCATTTTTAAGTCAAGTTGTCTTTTTGTTACTGAGTTTTAACAATTCTTTACATGTTCTAGATATAAGCCTTTATCAAATACTTTACTTCAAAACATTTTCCTGCTTTATGGTTTTCTTGACATTATCATTTGCAGCCCAAAGGTTTTAAATTTTAGTGTAATCTAGTTTGTCTATTTTTTCTATTGTAACTTGTGATTTGGGTGTTGTATCCAAAAAAATCCTTTGCCTAATCCAAGGTTATGAAGATTTGCTCCTATATTTTTCCTAAGAGTTTTATGATTTTCAACCTTACATTTTAGTCAATGGTCCATTTTGAGTGTTTTTTGTGTGTGACTATCCAATTGTCCCAGAACCATTTGTTGAAAAGACTATTCTTTCTCCAGAGTTGTTTTAACATTCTTGCTAAAAATGAATTGACCACATGTATCGGAGTTTATTTCTACACTTTCAATTTTATTCCATGGATATACATGTCTACATTTATGTAAGCACCACAATGTCTTGATTTGTATAGTGTCATAGTAAGTTTTGAAGTCAGAAAGTGAAACTCCTTCAACCTTTTTCTTTTTCGAGACCGTTGTATTAGTGCTTACTAGAGTCAGATGTAAAGAGTGCAAATATCTGTCTGCGTGCTGGAGACCCGAAGGATACAGTCAAGGGCTTGGAGCCCACAGCAATGTCCTGTGCAAGTCCGTATCAAGGATCTGCACCCCAGAGGCCCAAGGGCCAGTGGTGGAAGCTAGAAAGTCTGCACCAGTGGGATGAAGGATCTGTGCCAGCAGGCTGAGGGGTCTGCACGGGAGCCAGGAAGCGACGCTCAAGACAAAGGGGAAGAGAACAGCAGCCCTCCCTGGCAATGGTGAGGACCCAAGCTCCTCTGATGGGAACAGCCCATTGTATCAGGAAAACCAGCTGCGGCAAGCTTCTCCAGGAAAATCAGCAGCACACAATTGTCCCCTCCTGTTCTTCTTTTACGCCATTTCAGCAACAATCCTTAGGTGGGCCTTCCACACCCAGTATCACGCTGCCTCAGTTCAGCTGGCCGTTCCTACTCAAACTGACCATTAGTTAATCCATCACAATTGTCTTGGCTGTTTTTTTTTTTTTTAATGGGTACCGGGGGGTCGACCTCAGGACCTCGCGCGCCAGCAGGCGCCCGTGCCGCTGAGCGATATCACCGGCCCCTTTTTCGTATGTGGGTTCCGGGAGTCGAACTCGGGCCCTCGCGCTTGACGGGCAGGCGCTTAAGCCGCTGAGCCATCTCACCGGCCCAGTCTTGGCTGTTTTTGATCCTTCGGTTTTCCACATAAATTTTAGAGTGGACTAATCAGTTTCTGCAAAAATCCAGTGGGATTTGGCTAGGAACTGTGTTGAATGCATAGATTAATTTGGTGACCATTGCCATGTTAACAGTACTGTCTGACCCATGAAAGTGGAATATTTTCTTCCATTAGGTTTTCTTTAATTTTATTTAGTAATGTTTTAAAAATTTTAGTCTATGGACTGTGCATTTACTTTGTTAAATTTATTCCTACTGATTTTTTTCTTTTTAGTGCTATTATAAATGGAATTATTAATTTAGTTTTTGCGATGTTCCAAGTGTGTGGAAAAACAGTTGATTTACTTATACTGATCTAGTATCCAGCAATTTTGTTGAACTTGTTTAGTAGTGCTAATATTTTTAAAGTGGGTTTCTTAGGATATTCTAATAAGATCATGTCATCTATGAATAGAGATAGTTTTACTTGTTGCTTTTACAAGCCACTTTTAATTTCTTTTCCTCCCTCCCTTCCTTCCTTCTCCTTCTCTTCTCCCTTCCTTCTCCCCTCCACTCCTCCCCTTCCCTCCCCCTCCTTTTTTTGTCTAATTGGCCTGGCTAGAACTTCTAGTACTCTGTTGAGTAGAAGTGCTGAGGACAGCGGTGAGGTGAGTTATCCTTGTCTTGTTCGTGATCTTTCGGGGAGGGGGTATTCAGTCATTCAGCATTAAGTGTGATGTTAGCTATGGGTGTTTCGTAGATAGCCTTTGTCCATTTGAATAAACTCCCTCTACTTCTAATTTGTTAAGTGTTCTTATCATGAAGTGGTGTTGGATTTTGTCAAATGTGGTGTATATTGAGATGATTGTGTGTTTCTTTATCCTTTATTCTGATAATGTGGTGTATTACGTTAATTGATTTTTACATGTTAAACTAACCTTGTGTTCCTGGGGTAAATCCCACTTGGTCATGGTGAATATTCCTTCTTATGTGTTGCTAGATTTGATTTGCTACTGTTTTGTTGAGTATCTTTGTGTTTATATTAATAGGGGATATTAGGCTATAGTTTTTTGGATTTTTTTTTTTCTTTTGATGCATTTATCTGGTTTGGGAATCTGGGTAATACTGGCCTCAGAATTAGTAGAAATGTCTCTTCCTTCCCTCCTTCCTTCCTTCCCTCCTTTATCTCTTTCTCTAATCCCCTCCCTCCTTCCCTTCCTCCCCCTCTCCCTCCTCATCCCTCCCCCACCTCCTGCAGTACCAGGACTTGAACCCAGGGCCTTCACTGAGCTACATCTCCAGTCACCCTCAACCCTTAATTTTGAGTCAGGGTCTCACTAAGTTGCTCAGGCTGGGCTTGAACTTGGATCCTCCTGCCTCAACCTCCCAAGTAACTGGGATTATAGGTGTGTGTCACCATGCCTGGATCCTCTGCACTTCCTGTCCCCTCCCCTCCCCTCCTCCTCCCCTTCCCTTCCCATCATTTATTTTAGGAATTTGTGAGCTGGGTATGGTGGTATGTGGCACACACCTGTAGTTCCAGCACTGTGACAAGCTGAGGCAGGAGGATTGCAAGTTTGAGCCTAGTCTGGGCAACATACAGATTTAGCAAGACCATGTCTCAAAATTGTAAAAAAGGGCTGTGGGTGTAGCTCGCACACACACACACACACAAACGAATTTGTGAAGAATCAGTTTTAATTATTTCTTGAGCAGTAGAACATACCTGTGAGTAGAACACACAGGTAAAACCATGCAGTCCTGGGCTTTCCTTCAGTGGAGAACTATTAAATTACTAATTTGCTTTACTTACTTTTAAATTTCTAATCTGCTTTGTCTACTTTCATATTCTGTTCTCTTTTTTAGTCAGTTTTGCTATTTTACGTCTTTGTAGATTTTGTCCATTTCATCTAAATTATCTAATTTGTCAGTGTCTAGCTGTTCATAGTATTACCTTAAAAATCTTTTTTATTTTTGTAAGGTTGGTAGCAATGACTCTTTTGTCCTTCTGATTTTAGTAATTTGTGTTCTTTCTCTCACCAGTCTAGTTAAAATTTTGTCAGTTTTGTTGCTGTTTTCAAATAAATAACTTTGGTTTTGTTGATTTTTTTCTATTTTAAAATTATTTATTTTCAGTCTAGTCTTTTTTTTTTGTTTTGATACCGGGAATCGAACTCAGGACTTTGTGCTTGCCAGGCAGGCACTGTACTGCTGAGCTATAACCCCAGCCCTGTCTTTTTTGTTTCCTTTCTTTTATTTGTAAAAGTTATAATTTAGTTTGCTCTTCCTTTTCCATTAAAGTAGAAGGTTAAGTTACTAATTTAAAATATCTTTTTTATTTAAAAAGTATTTACAGCTATGAATTTTCTTCTGAGTATTGTTTTAGCTGCATCCCACAAATTTTATGTTGTGGTTCTGTTTTCATTTATATCAAATTCTACTTTTCCTTGTGAGTTCTTATTTATCCTATTTGTTAGTTAGGATCATGCTCTTTAATTTCCATATATTTTGAGTTTCCCAAATTTTCTTCCATTACTGATTTCTGATTTCATTCCACTGTGGTCAGAAAGCATACTTTGTATGATGTTAAACTTTTAAAGAATTATTAAGGTTTGTCTTATGGCCTAGCATACGGAGTATCTTGGAAAATGTTCTGGGTGTGCTTGAGAAGAACATAAATTTGACTGCTGTGGGTGGAGTGATCTATAGATGTATGTTACATATAATTAATTTATAATGTTCAGATCTCTTTCCTTGTTTATCTTCTCTCCATAATTGAATATATGGTATTGAAGACTTCCTCTAGTTTTTGAATTGTCCATATTTCCCTTCAATCCTATAAAATTGGAGTTTTTGTCTTATATATTTTGGGGCTCTATTGCTGGGTACACATATGCAGTTGGGTACTATATGCAGTTTGTAATTGCATATAGTCTTGATGGATTGGACCTCTTATCTTTATGAAATGTCTCCATTTTATGCAACTTTTTTTTGTTTAAAGATTAATTTGTTCTGATGTTAGTGTAGCTATTCCTGCTCTTTTATTGTTGTTGTTATATGCTTTTCCATTATTTAATTTCGATCAGTTTGTATCTTTTAATCTAAAGGGTGTTTCCTGCGGACAACATTTAGTTAGGCATCTTTTAATTTTTAAAGCACTCCTAGAAATCCCTCTCTTTTAACTGGATTTTAAGTGCATTTACCCTTATATGGTATGATCAAAAATACAGTGAATGTTAAAATTTAAAACATTTATTACATAAAAGATGCATTACCATTAACTCCATCAAAATACTCCCCCTCACTTTGAATACACTTATCCCATCATTTTTGCCACTGTCTGAAGCAGTTCCAGAAGTCCTGTTTTGTGAGCGTCTTTAGTTGCACTGTCATGGCTGCCTCAATGTCCTGAATTGACTCAAACATTTACTTTTTGTGGTCATTTTGACTTTGGGGAAGAGCTAGAAGTTGCATGGTGCCAGATCCGGTGAATAAGGTGGATGAAGACGCAGTGTGATGATTTTACAAGCCTGTCTTTCTATTGGATGGCACTGGGCAGTAGCATTCACTGTATTTTTGATCACCTATTTTAAAAACATTCACAAAGAGGTCTTCCAGAACTGCTTCAGAAAGTGGCAAGAATAATGGGATGAGTGCGTTCAAAACAAGTGGGAGTATTTTGAAGGGGATTAACGGTAATATGTCTTTTACTATAGTTTACTTTTAAAAATGTAAATATTTATCGTGTATTTTGATCACCACATGTTGATGTGATTATGGGTATGATTGGAATTACATTTGTCTTTTACTTTTCTCATGTGTTTTTCTCTATTCTTGCTTAATTGTGTTATCTTATACAAAATAGATACTTTCTAGTGTTTCATTTTAGCACCATAGAGATTCTTAAATTATTTGATTTTGTTAGAGTTTACTCTAGGGTTTAAAATTATACATCTTAGACTATTAGAACCTATTTCAGATTTATACTGACCTTGTTTCAGTGAAATCTAAAAACTTACCCTTATATTGGTGCACTCCATCCTCTTTTTGTGCTATTAAATGTATATTATTTCTATATACATTCTAAATTCAGCAATGTTTTTAAAATTATTACTTTATTTAAATAATATGTTCTTCCAAAAGGCTAAGAAAAGAAACCAATTAATATTATCAAGTTTGTAATATTAACTTTTTATTTAGTCATAGTTGCCCCCCCCATGAAGTTGAAATGCTATCTGGTGTCTTTTCCTTACCTGAGTGTAAGTGTAAATTTGTTTCCACCTGCCTCCTTTGTGCTCTTATTATTAAGTGTATTACATTTACATTCTATGGGCCCAACAATACAATTATATAGCATCTGTTTTATGAAATTGTGCTTTAAATCAGTTAAGGAAAGAAACATGCAATTATATTGTCTTTTGCAATTCCTTACATGGTTACCTTTATTAGCACTCTTTATTTTTTGTGTAAATTTAAATTAATACCTACTGTCATTTGCTTTCAGCCTGAAGAACTTCCTTTAGTATTTCTTGTGAGACAGGTCTATTAGCAGCAAATAAGCACAATTTTTGTTCATTTGGGATTTTCTTTTTTACCTTTAATTTTAAAGGATAGTTTTGCTGGGTATAACGTTCTTGGTTGACAGTGTTTTACTTTCAGCACCCTGCATATGTCATCTTACTGCCTTCTGCCCTTCCCTCTGTCCAGTGAGAAGTCAGATCTTAATCATAATAGGGTTTCCTTGTATATTAGAGTTGGTTTCTTTGCTGCTTTCAAGATTTTTCCTTTTCTTTGGATTTCAGAGTTTCTTTTTTTATAGTTAATTTTATTGGTACATTTTAGATATACATAATGATCACATTCATCATAAGGAATTTGTACCTGTTTCTATTATGATGTGTATGGGCGTGGTCCTCTTTTTGTCACAGAGTTGGTTGATCTTTTTGTGTAGATTAATGCTTTTCACTGTATTTGGGAAATTTTTAGCCCTCATTCACTTGAATATTGGTTCTATCCCCTTTTGTTTCTCTTTCTGGTAGTCTATTGTATGTATGTTAAGTAATGGTGTTCTGCATTGCCCTGAAGTCCTTTTACGTTTTTATTAATTTAGTTTTTCTGCTTTTCTTTTTTTTTTTTTTTTTTGGTACCAGGAATCGAACTCAGGACCTTGTGCTTACTAGGCGGGCGCTGTGCCACTGAGCTGTATCCCTGGCCCTTCTGCTTTTCAAGGTAGTAATTTCTGTTATTCTCTCTTCAAGTCTGCAGATTCTTTCCTCTGCCAACTCCACTATTGAGCCCCTGCAGTAAACACTTCATTTGGTTGTTGTATTTTTCAACTCCAGAGCTTCTATTTGGTTCTTTGTAATAATTTTTGTCTCTATTGATATTATCCATTTTATTCGTCACTGTGGTCTTACATTCTAATTCCTTAACAATGTTTCCATTTAGTTTTTTCTAACATATTTGTAACAGCTATTTTGAAGTCTTTGAATAATTACTATCTATACCCTTGGGAAGCAAATTTTATTACCTAATTATGCCCTGATGTACGGTTCGTACCTTTCTATTTCTTTGCATGTCTCACAATTTTGGAGAGGAGTAGATCAGAATATTCTGACCCTTTTGGATGGAGGATTTTGCTGTTGTTTGCTAGGTCATTTATTTCATTAGTGCCATGACTGGATTATTTTGTAAAGTCTATATGTCATGTAATTTGCATCTTCTGATGCCCCTGCTGAGATTTACCTCTCCTCACCCCTTTTGAAAAAATCGTTTAGTCTGGCTACTTATAGATTGCCCCTGGGTGATTATTGATTCAGTATTTGGTCATAGGTTGTGTGCAGTTTTGAGAAAGTTGATTTTCACACACACTTCATGCCTGGCTCTGACTTTTCCTGAGTTGGTAGCCAACGTCCTGTATGCAGCCGAGGGCAGGTACACGATCTTGATCAGGAGAGCTGCCTGGCTCTGAGAGGCCTTCTTTTGGATGTCTCTTGTTCTTCCTAGGAAACAATGAAATTACATAGGATTGAAAACAGACTGGCTGCTTGGATAATTGGCCTGTGTTATGAAACTACCGGCCTCATCTTACCAGTTACACCAAGATCTCCATTGTTTCCAACAAGGCTCATAGCTTGGCAGAGGAATTCAGTGCCTGAGATCTTCCTCCCAGAAGGGCCACTTTATCTTTCTTTCACATCAGCTAGAGTCTATTTGTGTTTTCTACCTTGGATATAATCTTTCATTGGGATGACTCATTTCACTTAACAACTAGTGAGTTCCCTCAGTGTTGAGTGCCTTGGGTCTGCTCCTCTCTTTGCTTTATTCCACTCATTCATCTTCTGTGGATTTTTTGGTTGCTGCTTGTTGCCTTGAGCCCCCAGACACCTGCCTTGCTCTGTCCCGCTGTGTAATCTACTCAGAACCTAGCACTGCACTTACATCTGTGTATGTCTCTGTTTCAAAATCCTATGTAATTTCACATAGTTTTAGGAAGTTTGAAGTCTTACCTTTAGAATAAATTCTCCAACTTTTCTTGGCCCCTTAGCCCAAAGTCTACCCCTTTCCCATCCCCCTTTGCTTGTTGTTAGACATGGTCCCTCTGCCCTCATTCCACATCACTAGGGGAACATGGCTGCCATGTGCGATAGATTTGCGGTGAAGACTCAGGGCCAAGGAGGGTGATTACATTGCCCAGCGAGGAATAGTTGGACTTAGATGCCAATGCTCACTCTTTAAAAATGTTCCTTGGTCACTTGAGGATTTCTCACTGGCTCTTTTTATCCTTAAGCCCAACCATGTGGCTGACTTTCTGCTGCTTTCCATCTCTTTCTTATTTTGTACACATTTTTTTCTTTTCTTCTTTTCAGGCTTCTCAAGCCCTCTCTTTCCTCTTGCTCTCTTTTCTCCCCTCCATGAGTGTTGATTTTTTATTGAGGTAAAATATACACAGCACAAAGTTTACCATTCTAACGGTTTTTTGCATATAATTCTCTGCAATAAGGAAATTCACCGAGCTAGCCAACCATCACTAGTATCCGTTTCTACTATCCAACTTTTCTACCATCCCAAATAGAAAGTCTTTACTCTTTAAACAACACCTTCAGGTTTACCTCCAACCCTCCATGCTTGGAAACCGCTATTATATTTCTATCTCTATAAACTTGCCTACTTAAGTTATCTCATTCAAGTGGACTCCAACAGTATTGGTCCTTTTGTGTTTGGATAGTTTCACTTTGCGTGGTGTTTTCAAGGTTTTTCTGTATTGTGGCATGTGTCAGAGTTTCATTTCTTTTTAAGGCTGATTATGTTCCACCATGTGGATCTTTCCTTGTTCCTCTCTGTGGTGATGATATTTGGGTTGTTTCCTCCTTTTGGCTGTTGTGACTAGCGTCGCTAGGAACATTAAAGTGTAAGTATCTCAGTCTCTGCTTTCAAATACATTGGGTATGTACCCAAAAGCAGAGTTACTGGATTGCATGGTGATTCTATGTTTAACTCTTCAAGGAACCGTTTTCCATAGTGGAAAACCATTGCCCACTGTATCTGTGCAATTTTACACCCCATTAGCAACACACAAGGGCTCCAGCCTCTTTACATGCCCACTGACTCTTGTTACTTTCTGTTCTTTTGAGAGTAGCCACCCTCATGAGTATGAAGGGTACGCACCACTTTTGATTAGCCCTCCCTTTACCACTGCCAGGCAATGAATGAAGTTCCTTTTATTTTACTACATAAATTCTCTGAGCAAACAAGGAGAAACTGTGTATTATAAACTTGTCTACTTTTAATTGGGAACTATTTCTAGTGTACAGAAATGGAGAAGGTTCATAAGCTGTTATGGTTTACAATCAGACTTATCAGAGTTTCTCATTGTTTGGCATTGGTTTCATATCTTATTGTTTATAGCTTTCTTTGCCTTGGCAGGCTTCCTAGCTCATCAGTAATTACCTGTCTATAAGCTGAATGAGAAAGATGGAATATTTCTTCTCTATTACGTCCAGTGCAAGTTCTCTGCTGTTATGAAGTTTGCTTTTTAAAATTCTAGTTGTTTTCCTGTTTGTATCAGAGGACGTTTTCCACATTCAGACTGAAGTTTTTCTTTGCATGAAAGCAGGCTCATTTGCTAATAAGTCTTTCCGTATTTCCCCAAAGTATCCCTAGTACAGCCTTCTGTTAAGAGAGAAGGTTCCGGACCTCCAGTTTTCCTGTGAGGAAACTGAGGTGTGAGAAAGGGTAGAGGAAACTCTTAAATCAGCAGATGGAAGAGATGAGATTAACATTAAAAGGAATCATGAGAATGTGATGACCATTCTTTTTGAGAAATCATGCTCACTTTTCTTCCACTAACATTTGCATTCCAGGAAATCTTGCTGCCACCATCTTTAGCATTTCAGGAATTCCTATGAGCTGGTGTCTCTTTATGGCTGAGAAACTTCTATGACTTTTGTAGATGCTTTAAAACACAGAGCAAATCAATAGTGAAGTAGCAAGAGATACAAAGGAAAGCAGAGGAGAACCAAGATGACAGGGTGTGTTGATTCTTAGGCAAAGTCATAAACCAGAATTTTTTGAAGGAGCTACAGTGAGTACGAAGATGATGCTAAAGTCCTAGAGAGAAGACCAGAGAAAATGGTGATTGAAGAAATAAAATAGGCATTAAAACTTTTTTCAGCTAAAGAAATTATCAGTAGTTCATATTTATTTAGTGTTTAATGCTTTATAAATATTTCATATTCAATATCTTGTTCAACTGTTACAATTATGCTGAAAAATATTTATTTCCTGAATCACATTTTGTAGATTTTCTTTTTTCTAAAAGGAAGAACAGGGGCCGGTGAGATAGCTCAGCGGCATAAGCACCTGCCTTGCAAGCACGAGGGCCCGAGTTCGACTCCCGGAACCCACATACGGAAAAAGGGCCGGTGATATCGCTCAGCAGCACGGGCGCCTGCTGGCGCGTGAGGTCCTGAGGTCGACCCCCGGTACCCACACACACACACACACACACAAAAAAAAAAAAATAAAAGGAAGAACAATCCTTGTCATCAATCAATTGCTTTGTGCTGGTTACTTTACAAAATTTATCTTATTTAATCTGCATAATAACCGTGGAAAAGATATTATTGTCATTTTATACCTGCAGAGACCGGGTCTTTGGGGCTACATGACCTGCCCAGAGCAAAGCAGGGCAACAGCTCAACTCTATTTCTCTTTCTACTGTCAAGGTTCACTTCTACATATACTTATCTGAAACTTTAGCTTCACATGGCTAAGTTACAGTTAACTAAAATGAAATATAATTCAAAAATAATGTTCTCAGTCGCCATCGCCACATTTCAGGTGTCCAGTAGCCACCACGGCTAGTGGCTGCACAGATGTGAGGGCTTCCATCATTGCAGAAGTTCCTTGGAACAGGGTTTCTAGAGAGGCTGTGTCGGTTGTCCAATACTGCCGTCACCTACCCGTATGCTGAAGAATGAGGAAAAGATGGCATCAAGGAAAGGGGAAGCTACACCAGTGAATCCATAACTGGTTTTGTTTCTGTGGGTTTTGAAGCAAATTATTATTGAGTGTATGTACAGCAGGGAAGAAGAAGAAGAAGAAGAAGAAGAAGAAGAAGAAGAAGAAGAAGAAGAAGAAGAAGAAGAAGAAGAAGAAGAAGAAGAAGAAAGAAACGATCCCTTCGTCTCAGCATGTGGAAAGTAGCAGAGGGAGGCTGCGGGGTGGGTGCACTGGTAAATGTGGTACTCAGAGAATCGGCGTTTGAGCGTGTCTGGGATGTTTAGTTCCATGGTAGGGGCTTGAGGGTGCATATTAAAAACAGACATGGTGTAGTGCACGGGTTGTGGATCGTGTGATTTTTCAGAACTCCCAGGAAAGCTGACAAAGTATTGTCTCATGCACTGCACAAGAATCACGCAGATAAAAACCGTTCATACTGTCGACAGTCAGACAGAATACTGGCTATTATTTTCTCCCTCAACAAATGTGGGAGATAGATTGCCTTAGGCAAAATAGTATTTTACACATGGTTCCCCCAAAGCCCTGTGCATATTTAGAGCTCTTCTCAAAATGTTTGCATTTGTTCTACCAAAAAGAAATTTGCATGACATTTTAGAATTGCATTCTGTCTAGAAAGCAAATCCTGGCTTTTCATATTTAAATTCAAAGCTTTCTGATGTAAAATCTGCCAAGAAAATGTATGTTTTAAATTAGGCTCTTCTTAGAGCACAGCAGACTTTTTTTTTTTTTTTTTTTCTGACCATTAAAATAATTTTGGGGAAAAATTCCTAACATCGTGTCATCATTTCTGGGTTGAGAAAATCATTGATGGTGACTGAGGGGCCTGTCTAGTCTTCCACTTAGAGAAAATTGAGCCCAACTTCCACTGCGATGGGACTGCCCAGAGGCACAGACACCTGCTGTTGGTAGCCATGTGATGTCACAGTTGTTCCACATAAAGGTCACTTATAGAACATTTGACATCAGTAAGGAAAACAAGACGACAACATAAACCCCAGACAACCAACAATCATGACTCTTATGGTGGTTGAAAAAAAGTATAATTAACAAAGACCAATGAATTACTCAGATTGAATGAAAGAAGAGGTAAGATTCTTGTGTACATTTTCCAATTCACTTCACCGGCCGTATCAGTGACGAACGCCTCTGAGCACTGTCTGCTCTTCATCTCAAGCGTTGGTATCTCTAAGAGGTCATCGCATCCTGAGCAGCCTCCTCTTTGAGTGAATATAAACATTTTAATGTTAGCCATGCGTAGCTCTTAGTAAAATGGAAATAGCCAATTGGAAGTGGGGGTTAGGAAGTCTACTTACTATGCAGGATGAACAAAAGCACCCTTTTGATATGGCATTTAATGTGGTGGACTTAGCATTTGTAACTATTTCTACCTGACAAAGTTAGGGTTTCTTTTGTTATGAGACTGAAGGTCAAAGAGAAAGTATTTTTGCTTAGCCTTTCAATGTTGACACGGATTAATGCCTAACCCATCCAGGAGAGACAGCTGTATCTCCTCATGGAGATTTTCAGAGGGAAAGCCTTGCTCAAAAAGGGGGATCGGCCTTACATACGTATTGCAGCCATAATCTTCTGAAGTTTTCATTTCTGGGCCCAATTTCTCTTGTTCAGTTCTCTGCGAACAACTGCTAAGCACCATTCTCTTTAAAATTCTGCAGCAAGTTAAAAATTCTTGTTTTTCTTCATATTCTCCATTATAGAGTACCTACTATGACTAATTCTAATGTGGTCAGATTCAAGCATCAGTCTCATACAGGCGTCAGAGATCAGTCTGAAGAGCTGGGGGGGGGTGGCTAGAGCCATGGGATGATTATTTGGTGTGGCAGAGTGTTGAAGAAATATTCCTGTTCCCTGTAGCCACACCCACACCAGTTCCAGACTTCGCTGTGTGACTTGCATTGACTAAAAGCGCAAGATCAAATGTGACAAAAGCAGAGGCTAGAGAAATGTGTGTGCATTTAAACCTTTCCCTTTCTTGCTGCTCTTTGGAACTCTGAGTCTATTGCATGAAGAAGCTGGGCTCGAGGGTGAGAGACCACTTGAAGTAGAAACTAGCAGTCCCAGCTAGGGCTCCAACCTCTTTGAATTGGATGCTTATCTGACTAATTTTCAGTCTTTTAGTGAAGTTGAGAAACCTTGCTGTATAAATAAGATTGAAAAGACTTGGTGGGGGAATGGATGCGGTCAGTAGGGAGTCAGAAGCATCACAAACAACTCACAGGTTTTAGAATGTGTTTAGATTGGCTTTTTCTTTGCTCTAAAGATCCCAGATGAGTTGCCCTCATTTGTATCAGTTCAGGTTTAACAGAGATCTTTTAAATTGTTAAATGGCATCTCAGGTGGTAGGTAGCTTTTGCTATGTCTCTTAATGATAGTATTGACCTAACAGAATTGTTTGAGAATTAAATGAGATAATATGTACAGACATTTGACATCCATGCTAAGTGTTACTTATTATAATATTTATTATTTGACAGAAGTAATGCAGATGCTAGCAAGGACATTTACATTGAAAACCACTGTTACAGTTTGGATCTAAAGTGTCACCCCAAAACCTCATATTCAGAGGTAATCCTTTTCGGTGGGCCACTTGGAGGTGTGACCTGGAAGTGTGTATTCCTGTCCCAGGGTCCTCCATTCTCTCTGCTTTTGGCTGTCGTGAAGTGAGCAGCCTTCTTCTACCATGCACTTTCCCCAGACCATTCTGTTTTGGAACCAGATGACGGTGGACTGAGTTCACTGAAATTGTGTGTCATTCAATTACAGGTGTCAGGTATTTCATCTCAGTGATGTGAAGTGACTAATACAACCACTGTTAACCTGGCAAGGCCTCCCACTCAAGTGGGGACCAAAGGCTCAGTGAAATGCACCCTTAACCTACCTTGGGTTTGTCAAACTCAATTGCTATTAATTCATCATCTTGTTTGTATTTTATACATAAACCTTTTACCGGCCATATTCATTAGATCTTGTCCCTTGATATCATATTTTGTGGTTTGTCATGATCTCTTTGTGCTCTGAATATGAAGAAATGGAGGTACTAGGTGGTTCGTGGAGTCTGTCATCACACCGACACGAGGAAGCTGGTTTCTGCGTTATCTTCTTCTGAAGGCGTGATCTCTCTTGAAAACGTCCCAAATCACTTAATGCATGAAATGAATGATTTTTAAAATACCTATTTTTTAGTAGATGGGATTTGATACAAAACCTCAAGTACAGCTTTTGGCCATCTTTCATGTCCTATCCAGTTAGGAGCTGGAGGTCTCCGGGGGCGCAGTCAGGCCGTTGACCCTTGTCCTCGACATTTGTGGCACTGACTGCTTTGTCCCAGAGCAACTTTCTTGACTCTGTGTTCTTGAATTCCATTTCCCTCCGACAGAAGGTTACCCTTCTTTCTGTTGCTGGAAATGATTTCCCTTTTGGGCTTTCTGAGTAATTACAATGCTTTATTTTAACACATTGCCCAAGCATGAGATCTATATTTGGACCCGTTTTATGAGTGCACACACCTGCCTGCTTCCACCTGCAATGCTTCTCTCTGAGCTACGTGGAAGGTCTGCCTCGTTTCAGACCCCGGGATTGCCGCAGTGGATTGCACAGTGCTGGGCGCCCTATTGATACTCAACAAATAAGCTCTAATGCTGATGAGAATGAGCAGGCCAGGCGAGGGCCATCCATCACCTCTCTCCGTCATGTAGTGTTGAAGCAGAGTGGCGGTAGTGCAGCAGGCAAACCTGTGTGATTTGCATGGAGGTCTGGGCGGTGTTCCAGGCATAGACCAAGAGTAAAATGCCTCCATACTGCACCTTCGATTATTGCATCTGACTATAGCTAGCTCACAGAACACAGCTCCTCTCTTCTACCACACGGGTGTAGAATTGTGGCTTGGCTTGTTTTGCTTGATGCAGTGCCGCAAAGGCAGTTGGTGGGGAAACGCCACCCTACAGTACATGTGGGAGTGTACTGCCTTTGTTACAGGTGCTTTGTACATTATGAAGCTCTCTTTAGGCAAAGCAACATGGAAATGCTAAAATCGTGATTTATTTTATGTGTTTTGGTCAATGGACAGTAAACGAACAACAGACCTCTAGAAGAAGATACTTAGCCATTTCCCAAAACATTTCTGTGCCTGAATATGCCTATTGCCATTTTGAACTTGTAGAACATAGAATTGAGTTTCATTTCTTGGTTTTGTAAATTTCTTCACCTTTTACTGACCCCTCAGTAGGAGCTATAAATCATCTTGAATAATGTGGCTGATTTCATTCCATTTGTGAAAAAAAATTTGAGTTTTGCCCTTTACTACAAGTGCTCCTCATGTCACCCACCCACAGCACTCTGAATTGAGTGGCAACTGTCAAGATCTCTGTCCATAGAGAAGATGATTTGTCATGGCAGGAAGTGCTGCCCTGGAAGTAATTCTGGGATGTCCTGGTTTGCTTTTGATTTCAGGCGCCCAAATACAAGAGGCTCATTCTTCAAATGCTTTAAGGAAAAGCTGTGATTATGCTTTCTTCCATGGCTCCCTTGATTTAGAACTTGAAACTCTTTTTTGGTTGTTGATTTTTGTTGAGATAGGGTCTCGTTATGTTACCCAGACTGGTCTCAAACTCCTGGGCCCAAGCAATCCTCCTGTCTCAGCCTCTCAAATAGCTGGGACTATTGGCACGTGTTACCACATTTGGCAGAACCTTACAGTCTTTGAAAGAACCTTTCAGATTGGAGTGGTGGAGGGAAATTCCATCTGGGCAGTTCTGGGCAGGATCCGGGAGTGGTGCTAATGCGGAAGGGGGCTGGGAGCAGAGATTCTTACAGTTGGAAGAAATAACTACTTAAAGCAAATGCTAATGATTTAAAATGTTATTCCTTCTGTGCTTTTAGAAAAAAAATAAAATTAAAGTAATAAAGGCTCACAGCCTGTACCTCATCTCCAGTCACTCTGCTGTAATTCCCAGGAGGGTCTCAGCTCCCCTCTCCTCCCTTTAACAATGGTGGACCTGGAACTACTTACAGGAGAGGTTTAATAAGAGGCAAATGTGTTTTATATTTTGTATCTTGTTAAGTAAAAAAAGATGGATTCTCGCAAGTAGTCTCCTGGTGCAGATTTGAGTGGTCTGCACTTGCAAACGTGGGGATGCTTCGCCAGCTAGCATCTCTGCTCTTGTCCCCCATGGCTACTTAAAATCCCCCCTCCATAACACTGCCCCTCCACCCCAGAGCCAGCAGAGATGAAATTTCTTCATTTATCGAATGGATCCAGGAAACTTGTTTCTATCTGATTTGCTGATAATTTACTCCTCATTTGATTTGGTGGGGGGAGAAAAGAAGAAGAAGAAGAAGAAGAAGAAGAAGAAGAAGAAGAAGAAGAAGAAGAAGAAGAAGGAGAAGGAGAAGGAGAAGGAGAAGGAGAAGGAGAAGGAGAAGGAGAAGGAGAAGGAGAAGAAACCCTCTCTCAGCACACATACCCTTCTGCATGGAAAGAAGGATTGTTGCACAGGTTGGGGAAAATTGTGATTGAAAGCAACTGAAACAATTCATAAAGATTTATGTGAAGGTTGCACATTTATTAGAGGAAAAGCTGGGAAAGCCTTGCACCTGTGACAAAGTGACCCCCCTATAAAAAGGATCTTCAGTTAAAGTATCTCATTGGAAGCTGGATGAGGGCGAATGATTTTTTTTTAAGTATTTTATCTTAGATATATAATTTTACAATGAGACACATTCCCTTTCTGGTAATTTTTTATGACCTTTGGGTGCAAGATAGCGCCATTCCTGCTGTCTGCTTTCACTATTCAGCGTTGAGGAAGCCCATTATACCTGTCTTTGATCCGGAGATCAGGATTGCGAAAACTGATGGCCACAATTAAAGACAGTCCTGTTGAAAACCTGACCTCTGTCTGCTCTCAACTGCATGTAAACTTTTCAATATGGATGTAATTTGGTATTAAATTACCCATGCTTTATTGCTTTTTAGTACAGCCCTGTCTGTTGCCTTTTAAAGATAAAGGTAACATAAAAGAAAAATTGTGGTGTGTCTGCATAATTATGTAATTATAAACTTGTTTTCTTACATTCAGAAAACCCTTTGTGTGTGTGTGTGTGTGTGTGTGTGTGTGTGTGTGCATCTATTGAAAAGTAATGGGCTGGCAGGATTGGAGAAGCAGCCTTTATATTTTTTCCCTCCTGATCTGTTCAACTTAGACATCCACTGTATGAGATGGGATAGATCAGTGTATTTAACTATTCTAATCTTGGCTTTATAGGTTGTTCTGGATTTAGAAGTAAAAGATGTATCTCTCCCTCCTTAGAATTGGCCCAGCTAACATGGAGTTTATGCCGGGGCTCTATAGCAAAGCCTACATGTTCTTCTGAAGATTGGAACTATGATGGCAACATGGTCACATCCTAATGTAGAGTGAACTTTTAGTTTATTTCAACCTCACCATGATCACAATTAAAAACGATGAGTGCAGTTTTCTCTTCTGACATTCTTCTTTGTTGAGGGTGACCGAGAACGAGCAGGAGAGACTGGAGCAGATTCCTTTTGACATTACAGAGTTGCCTCGCTGCTTAGTTCTACTACCTACTGCTCTGTTATTTCGGCCTTGAAGAGTGTAAGCTGTCATTAGAGTTCGATACAGGTTCCTAGAGTGGCATTTGGTGAATAGAGACAGAATGTGTGTTTGGAGGGAGAGCTGAAATCACATCCCCATCATAAAACATAGAGGAAGAATACTCTCAGGCCTGTGGAAATGGGCAATAATTCTGTGTGCAAGTGGAAATTTTTGAGCTTGCTTTCTCTTCTTGTTAAATGTTCCATGACAAGATTTTCTAGTAGAACCACATAAAGAGCTAAGTAGATAAAAAGCTGATATCAAAACAATCCACAGGAAGCTGGACAGGCTGGTCTGAATACCTTAGTATATAAGAAAGCAAAGGTTTTGGGTTGGGGCAGTGGTCTACAGGATGGAGTCCAGTCCATCCCTCCTTCCTTGCTGGGACTGCCATTGAGTCATGTGTCCGCTCCACTGTTCCCCCAGCTGGATCCTCTGAGCACCCCGAAGAATTGCAGCCTGACCCATGTTGTAATTCATCTGGTTGCTCTATAAAAATTGCATCCTGTGGAAAACATATGCCACATACACTTTTATTGGCTCTCATGCAAAGGGATAATTCCAGAATATTGAGGGAAAGTTGAAAATAGATTCCATGCTATGTTTAATCCCCCCCCCCAACATAGCTTGCTGCAAGACTATACAATCAAATAGAAGGCTCAGCTTTAGGTAACCTTTTGCCAAGCTACTGTTTGAATAAGGCTCATCCTTTTGCATTCATTCCTTTGTCATGGATCATCTTTCCCCTGAGTTTGCTAGAAACAGTGGTGGTTATAGGTTGGACCATGGGGCTAGATCTGAGCTGTCCAAGAAGGCTGCCACTAAGCCCCAGGTGACTACTGATATTTAAATTGGTTAAAAGTGTATGAAACTTTTAATTCCTTAGTCCTACCCTGTGTTAGGCAGTTTTATATCACCGTTACAAATACCTGAGCTAATCAAATATTATAGAGGAAAGGTTTATTTTGGCTCATGGTTTTGAAAGTTTCAGTTCAGGACTGATTGGTCTTTTTGGGGGGACCTGAGGCAACACAAGAACTTATGGTGGGGGTGTGTGGTGGAGGGAGCCCATTCACCCCAGACAGGGAAGTTAAAGAGAGAGGAAGAAACCATGGTCCCAGAATCCTCTTCAAGGGCATACCCTCAGGGACCTAACACTTTTTACTAGGTTCCACCTCTTTAAGCTTCTACCACCTCCTGATGGCAGCAAAGGCTGGGTACCAAGATTTTAACACATGGGCTCTTGGGGAGCATTCCAGATCCAAACTTGGGTAAATCCCCTACATTACAAGTGGTCAGTAGGGGCTAGTGGCTACCATTTTAGACAATTCAGATATGATGCTTTTCTATTTTTGGAGAAAAGTCTATTGTATGGCACTGGACTAGTTAAGATTTGGAATGTCCACTCCATTCTTGCCTTGGCCAAATTGTTGCATGTGATTTTATTCATTTATAAAATGAGAAAAATAATGATACCTACTTCTTGAGATGATTGTTGGAATAATTAAATGAGGTATATATGTAGATCACTTAGTAAATAGCTAGAATAACTGTCCAGCATAATTTTATACATAACAAATAGGTCTGTATCTGTGTTGCTCAGCAAGGCCACCTCTAGCCAATGTGGTTATTGAGCACTTACAGTGTGGCTGATGTGGTGGGGAAACCGAAGTTTTAATTTTTCTTTCTTTTAATTAGTTAAAAAAAATCCTTTAATATCTACATGGGGCCAGTGGTTACTGTACTGAACAGTACAGGCTTAGAACAGAGCACATGTTTGGTAAACAGTAGCTTTTGTTTCTATTGGCTTTTCCATCAACTTGCAAAAGGTGAAAAATGGTCCATCAGAGGGTTGTTTTGATGTTGAAATGAGAGAATGTTCACTAAAGCACTAAATAAATCAGCACTAAATATTAGTTATTACTTAACGTATTTTGTCACTCTGCACCAAACTTACTTACTAATATAAGGATCATGGAAACAGAAAAGTTATGAATAGGAATCATAAGGCATTATGAAATAATAAGGGAGCAAATAATTCACTTGTCTTCTGTTTCAATGCTCCAATAGATTTGAATTCTAAGAATGGTAAAAAGTACAAGATAGTTTAGAAGATGCGTAAGAGGATCATTATTTTTCTTTTGTCCCCTTAAGTTTATGTCACTGCTAACATAAAGACTAATTTTGTTATTTTTAAAAATACTGATTGGATCAGCTGAGTTACTTTCTAGTATTGAGTAACTTAATCTGGCAGTATTCTTGTTTATTTTTGCATAGTGCCACAGGTTTAGAGAAAAACAGAATCCTCTCTTTTCAAATGCAGCTGCTTGAAGCTGTATCATGGAAGAAGAAGAGCATCTGTATGGTGCTAAAATAAAGGGTGTCAGTCAATCTGCAAAGCAAGCAGATCTGCTTTTGATTTCCTTACTTGCAGAATTAGTTTGGGGCAGCATCTCCAAAATTTCACTTAGCATTTGGTTGTGTACTTGCTGGCTTTGTTTTGAGGGAGTTTATTTTGCTGTCCCAACTACATCACAGGCTTCTTTTTTTTTTTTATTTGAAAGAGAAAAAAAACAATAAAAAAGTATCCTAGGCTTCTTGAAGGCAAAGCCCAGGGTAGTAGGTAGGCATTCTAAAAGTGCTTGTTGACTGACTGATTTTTCTCTACTGTCTTTTTAAAAAAAACACCTCAGGATTCATTATGCACTTGTGAACACAGTGAAAACACGTAGGGCCCTCTGTGACAGTGAGTAATGATTGGGCATTCCTTTATGCTCCCCAGCCTCTGGTAGTTTTGCTCCTGAAACCCAAGGACTCTGATAGCTAGGAAGCCTTGATTTTAGGAAAATCACATTGCTCGGAGTCATTAGCACCACATGTAATACTCTTTAACGATCCTCAGTTATTTTACTGGGATACTTTTTAAACACTCCATTTTATCCTGAAACATTTGGTAAAAATTATAGAGTTTATTTAAAAAAAAATCCTTATCAATTAAAATTGCATCTGTAAGAGTGGCTGCAATTTGGGATAACTTTAAAGATCTAGTTTCGTGAAAAAGATCTGAGAATAATTTAGCTCCTTTTCCTCAAATATTCTACCAAATACCTTGATCCCTATCCAGTTTAGTATTTCTTTGCTTAAAAAATTTTAAACTTTTTTTTTTTTTTTAAAGTTCACCAGACAAAGGAATTGGAAGAGAAACACGTCAACTCAGATAGACTTGGATCTGGAAGGAGAATTTTAGAGCTGAAAGACACCTTGGTGTTCAAATGGTCTGGTTTTACTGAGGTTAATTAACTGACTCATGATTGCACATAGCCAAGATCAGGTTCAATTCAACTCTGAAGGGTCCACTTGGCTTGCCAGTGTGGACACAAGACATAATTCACTTAAATAAAAATGAATTGTGAGCTCAGCACTAGTTTAACCCCGGTTATTACAATTGTGCTACCTTGTGGGCCCTCTGCTATGTTTTTATTAATCCCTAACTCCTCATTGAGATTACTTTATTTAAATGTCATCACCTAGCTCTTAAATATGCTTTCAAAATAACCGTGGTGGCCATGGGATACAAAGTATTGGGAGAAAAAAAAGGACGGCGTGGAAGCCAACTTCTGTTTGATATGTAGACACGTTTCAGTGCTCTGGGGCCCGGTGGTGGCACTGAGTCAGCTTTACAGCCAGGCCTGGCCATCCCAGCTGTGCGCGGCATTCAGAGGGGGACTGCCAGCGCCACTGGCGGGTTGTGCCTTGGAGGCATTTGGGTCATTGGTGGAGTAGGATCAGAGAAAAGGTATAAAAAGTGAGCTGAAGCAAAGGGGTTTATAAACTAAAGTCTTATGATGCAAGGTGGGGTGAGGGAGGCTCCTGGCATTAGACAGAGAGAAGATCAGAGTCAGTTAATAAGTTTGGGGTGCTGGCGACTGAAACCAGATCACTGGTGCCTGTCAGCTGGAGAGGGGCGTTATCCCAGGTGGATGGCGACCTGGTCAGCTGCATTTCAGCGTGTGCCGGAGTATTCATTTCTCTCCACTCCTGTTCACTTTTTTCAATTCTTTGTCAAAAGACAGTGAAGGGTTGGCCTTTCCTCCCCCATGCTGCTCTAGGCAAAGGCAGAGACTGATGGTGCCAGCCTTAATTCCCCAAAGAAAAGGAGATCCAGATTTATGTGAATACCTTTAGTTCTGAAACAAGAAAAGATAAAACAGGTTGCATTCATGTATTCATGAAGCAGACAGTGTGTGTATGGGCGAATTCTGTACAAATTCACTTATTGTTCCAGCCCTCTTATTTCTGAAGACCCTGTGCTCATTTTCCCTCAATAACATAAAAGCAGTTTTAGCACAAGTGAATTTTCAAACTTAAAACTAGGTGTCCACGGTTCAGGAATGCCCTCTGTGTGTGTGTGTATTTGTGTGTGTTTGTGTGTTCACCAAGTTGATTAAAAGATCACTGTGGTTCCCCTGGGAACAGAAGTTTTTTTTTTTTTCTTTTTCCTGGTTCATGAGATTCTTCTATCAGTAAAACTAAAGGGCCTCTTCTAGCTAGGAGAATTGTGATTACAGTCAACATTTTGACATCTTGATAAAGATGGTGAGTTGGGACAAAAAGTCAGTTTTCCTTTCTTGCTTTGGATGTTCTATCTTTGCTAGCTTGAATGACAACATTTAGGAGGACTATGGAAAAACTGCTCTAGGAGAGTGGTTCTTGGGTGTTTATGTGTTCACAAATCACCCAGGGGACTGTTAAAAAGGAAGCAGATTGTGACACAGAGGGTCTGGGATGCAGCCCAAGACTCAGTTCTTTCCACAAGGAGCCCAAGGGATTCTGATCTGCAGCCACACTTGGAGGGCTACTGGTCTGGGGCAGGGGTGGGTAAACTACTGCCCATGGGCCAAATCTCGCCCATTGCTTATTTGTATAAATAAAGTTTTATTGAAACAGCCTTGCTTATTTGTTTTTGCTGTTGTATATGACTGCTTTGTCACTACATACATATACATACAGGTGTGGTAGATACATATGTGGTAGATACATATATGGGAGAATTGTCTAGTTGCAACAGAGACCACACGGCCCACAAAGCTTAAAACATTTACCATCTGGCCCTTTAGCAGGCCACATGCACATACAAATGTGTAGACACACATATATATGCATGATTTTTTAAATGCCTAGTATTAGTTTACCCATATAAAAGTTATATAATAATAGACGATTTGACTTGAGGGCAAGCAGCTGAGTATGGTGTTTGTCTTGATAATGTATGAAGGAGGAAGAAGTTAATACAGAAGTTAGTGTTCTCTCTGGTTATACAGAGAGTAATCCTAAAGCTGGCTCTATTACGTGTTAGACTTGTGACCATGGACAAGTTACTGAAGCTCCTTAAGCCTCAGTTTCCTAATCTGTGAAAAGGGGATGAAATCAGAACCCACTTGTGAGGTTGTCACAATTCTAAGAGGTGACGCACACTGGAGCGGAGTCTGGCACGTATCGAGCACTCAGTAAATGTTGGCCCTTAGTGCATTGACACCCTCACAGGTGTGTGTGGTTACCACTCTGCAGGACATTGAGGCCAGCAGATCTTGCGATAGTGCCTTTGTTAGTCCTAGAATGACGACGCTTAGGGCTCTGGATGGCTCATATCCTCAGTGTGTCAGTTCTGAACCAGGCATTTTGGGAGGCATGATCTTCCCTTATTAAATGTCATTTCCAATTTTCCCCTTGAATACACAATTTCAAGGAGGTGCCTGTACCTTTGGAAGTGGTTATTCCAATCTCCTTTGAAAAAGATTACTTAATCGTAGCCACGAAACCCCATTCCCCATCAAAAGTTCCATCAAACAACAGAGCCAATGTATGGTAAATTAAGATAAGGACTGCAGGACCCTGTGTGCCTGTTAAGCTTTCTTCAATCTGCTGTGAATCACTGATGGTGGGGTGATACAAATGCATATTTTGTACGCAGTTGTGAAATGATCTGCCTATAATCTAATGCCTATTTTCTTGCTGTTCTGTTTATTAACCATGGGGTAAGTATTTAAAAATATAGAAGAAAAAATGAACACTCTGGTCTACTGAGGAAACAGGCTGACTTTGTCCTTGAATGAGGAAAGAACAAAAATACCATCATCATCATCATCACAAATTTCTCCTGTATTTACTAGGGGCAGAGTCATGGATAGATCTCCAGGAACACCGCTGTATTCTGAGTCAGTGATTCTCACTAAAGAGGAATTTTTTACCTCCCTGCCAGGGATGTTTTGGTTTTCACAATTGGGCTGGAGATTGGGACAGTGGGGAAAGTAGCTGCTATCTAGAGGATAGAGGCCAGGGACACTGCTAACCACTGCTAACCACGCTAACCATCCTAAAACAAAGTAGACAGCACCCATCCAGCCTCCATCAGAGAATTAGCTGGTCACAGTGTCCATTGTACTACGATTGGGAAATCTTGATACCCGCGGGGAGAAGTCCAAGTCCTCCAGTTGCTGCATACGCTCTTGGCTTAGGTTGCAGATGATTGCTGATAATAATAATCTATGTCTTGCCTTGAGACCCCCTCCAACATTGCTTTCCTTCTTTGCAGGCTTGCTGCCATTGGACTGCATTGCTACCCCCAGAAAGTAGGAATCCTCATTAAAAACAGTTTATAAGAGTGAACCATATTAGCCTGGGAAGGTTATAACAGAAGCAACGATGAGTCAGGATATGGTCTATTTTTTTTTTTTTGAGACAGGGTCTTGCTATGTAGTTCAGTGTGGTCCTGAACTCACTATGTAGCCCAGGCTGGCCTTGAACTCACAGCAATCCTCCTGCTTCAGCCTCCTGAGTGCTGGGATTACAGGTGTGCGCCACCATGCCTGGCTCTGGTCTATATTTTAGAGGAGACTGAGTCCTTACTGTCACAGTCATCTGGTTCAGCACACCATGGTGATTCATAATGATTTTGAATTGCTTACACACAAATATTATTTTAAATTTTAACCAATGCATATTTACTTTAATATATTAAAATATTTAAAGCTAAATAAAGTTTTAAATCAAATAACCAAAATGAAAACTGCAATGGCTAAAATTAAAAATAACATGTTAATAGTATTTAATGAAATAAATATTGACTAGAAAAATATCATCGACAATGAAGCTTTTGCCTAAAGATTAATCTTGGTAAACACATTTAAGCTTTAAGAAGTGAGTTATTTTGAGGAGAAATGCTAGATAGCATTTCAGCCCCATGGGATATTGCCAAGCCATGAAGGTGACATTGAAATTTCTGAACTTGGGCAGGGCTTTACAGGGGCATCATCAGTTGGGATGGCTGCAAGGCCGGGGGTGGAATCCTTGGCGGGTTTGCTCAGTCCCATGTAGGGCAGTAGATGTTGGATGATGGTTGGGACCTCAGCTGGGGTTGTGGCTGGAAGATTTACATATGGCTTCTCCATGTGGTGTTTGTCTTCCTCCCAACATGGTGACGGGATCCCAAGGGTGAGTATTCAAGACAGAAAGACAGGCAGAAGTTGGATTTCCTTTTTATGACTTAGCCTTAGATGTCACACAATGTCCTTGTCACCATATTCCCAGAGGGCGCAGACATGGTTTTGTCTGTTGGTGGAATGTCAGTGTCACATTGTAAGTATAACATGTGGGATGGGTTGTATTTTGGAAGACAGAATCTGCCTTTAGCACCATTCCATATATGAGCTTAATTAAATTCTTACCATCATCTTGTGTGAATCCTTTTGTCACCCACCCCACAGCTTTCATTTTCCAAATCATGAAATGCAAACTTAGAAGGCATAAAGGTCAACACAGAGGTAGTTTGTGGAAGAAACAAAGTCAGAATAGCTTTGGGTCCAGAGAAGGTATTTTTCACCTTGACAAGGTCATGGAGAGCCTTCTCATGTTCCATCCCATTGCCCGGACAACGACCTTCCCTTCTCTTGGGACCACTGACCAGTTTCTGAAGAAGCAGAGATAACCCTTACAGACAAAGATCTGCTTCCCTCAAATGATTTTAAATCCTGAGATGGCTGGGTGAGAGGCTATTTCCTGTCGTTTGCTCAGTCAACAAGCTTCATTTCTTTCAGGTAGTCAGCCTTGAAGGTCAAAGTTATTTTCTTGGTCAGCCTAACATACAGATAATTGTGTTGTTCACATTTCTTTTTGCCTTTGAAATCTTTTAAAGTTTTTATTATTAAATATTTCATATATATAAAATATGAAAGTAATTATTATTAGCCTTAACAGATCTTTGCCATGTTTATTGTTTTATAAAAATAAGGCAAAGCAGATATTTGAATTTCCTCTCCCCTTCTTAGAGGGAACCATTGTTCTGATTTTGTCCATCATCCTCAAGGGTATTTTAATTCTTGCTACAAATGCATACATCTAGAAATAATATATGTTCTTTGAATGTCTATAAATGGCTACATTTTGTTCAGCATTATGTTTTTAATTTATCTATATGTAAATTTTTAGAAATAATTTATTCATTTATTTTATCTGCTGTACAGTATTCCACTGAGTGAATAGACAAGTTTATTCATTGTTGGCTAGATGTTCAATTTGTTCTGTGTCTTGTGCTATAGTAAACATTACAGGGGGCCGGTGAGATGGCTCAGCGGTTTAAGTGCCTGCCTTGCAAGCGCAAGGGCCCGAGTTCGACTCCCGGAACCCACATACAAAAAAGGGGCCGGTGATATCGCTCAGTGGCACGGGCGCCTGTTGGCGCGCGAGGTCCTGAGGTCGACCCCCCGGTACCCACAAAAAAAAAAAAAAAACATTACAGAGTAAACCTTCTTAATGTGAGTCTTCTTGAACATGTGCATTATTTCTTCAGGATTATTCCTAGAAGTAGTGTATACACATCTCTATTAGAATTGTCAAATGTTTTCCAGATTACTTTCCCCTCACAGTGCTAATATATAACATTTCTAATTTCCCCCTTTCCTTACTGATACTTAATGTTATCAAGCATAAATTTTTTAAACCAACCTGATGGGTTTAAGATGGCATTTTAGTATTTTAATTTGCATTCCTGTATTCCTGGTGAGTTCAGATCTTTTAATAAGTTTATTACTTGTGTGGACAGTTGTTAATTGCCTGTTCATTCGCTTTACCCATTTTTTTTTCTGGATGACTTTTTCTTATAGATGTGTAGGACATCTTCTTCTTCTTTTTTTTTTTTTTTTTTGTGGGTACCAGGGTCGACCTCAGGACCTCGCGCGCCAGCAGGCGCCCGTGCCGCTGAGCGATATCACCGGCCCCTTTTTCGTACGTGGGTTCTGGGAGTCGAACTCGGGCCCTCGCACTTGCCAGGCAGGCGCTTATGCCGCTGAGCCATCTCACCGGCCCAAGGGTATCTTTATATATCCTGGATCACAGTACTGTGTTAATTGTGTATGTGGCAAATATCTTCATGTGGTCTCTGGCTTGTCTCTTCACTTTGTTCATGATATGTTTTGTCATGCAGAAGCTTAAATTTTAGTGCAGCTAAAATTATCTGCCATTAAAAATGTTTGTGCTTCTTGTGTTTTATTTAAGAAATTCTTAACCTCAAAGGCATAGGCAACAAAAGTAAATGTAGACAAATGGGATTATAACAGATGAAAGAGCTTTGTACGGCATGTAAAGCAATCAACAGGGTAAAAAGAAAACCTACAGAATGGGAGAAAACACCAAATGTTCTCACTTACATATGGCATCTAAAGAAGTTGATTTTATTGAAGTAGACAGTAGAATGGTGAATACCAGGGGCTGGAGTGGTTGGGGGAGTGGGGGTTTAGATAAGATGGTGGTCAAAGGAAAAATTCAATCAAACTGAAGGAATAAATTTAAGAGACTTATTGTACAACATAGTGACTATAGTTTATAATAATGTACCGTATTCTTGAAAAAAATGCTAAGAATGGATATAAAATGTCATCACAAAAACTATATGAAATAATGCTTATGTTAGATTTAGCCATTCCACAATATATGTGCTTCAAAACAGGTACACAGTGAAGATGCACAATTTTATGTTCATTTGCAAAAAAAAAAAAGAAAGCAAAGTATATACAAAATGCAATTCTTCCCTATTGGGACATCATAACGATATTCTCTTCTGTTTTATTGTTCAAGTTAAATGATTTTCCTTCTAATATTTAAGTTTCAATGTACGTGTGATTTATTTTCTTGCATTTTGGGAGAAATTGATCTAATTATCTCCCTTTCTAAATGTGTGGTTGATTGTGCCAGCGCTGTTAGTTGAATAGTCCATCATTTCTCCCATGGATCAGCGACGCATCCTGTCACGTTGCGGGTTCCCATCTGTCTAGGGGCCTGCTCTAAGCTTTGCGTGTTTATATCTATGCTAACTTTAGTTTGTATAAGTCAGATACCTGGTGAGATGAAAGCCTTCTCCATCCCCATTACTTTTTCTTTCTGAAAATTGCCTTGGTTAGTCTTGAGTCTCTGCTTCTACACGAATATCAGGATCAACTTGTCAATTGCTAAGAAATGCTCCGCTGGGGTTTTGACTGGCATTGTGTTTAGTTCACAGATTATTTTAAGGTCACCTTAAAATTGAGTCTTGCCATCCATGCACAAAGTATAGTTCTCCATGAATTTTGGTCTTTCATTGGCTCTTAAAGGCTCTCTCTTCAGACAACCAAATGTAGGGATAAATCACATATGCTTTGCTGGAACTGCACACAGCTACTGGCTGCTCCCTGCCCTCCTGTCTGCTGAGCTCAGCAAATATTTTTCCCTTGTGCATGCTCTGTGCTCATCGCCATGTGCAGGGGTGCTGTGTATATGGGGGAGCAGGTCCTCATGTCACTTCTGGTCAGCTCATTTCTTAGGGCTTTGCTGCTGGGTTCCGCCTGCTATAATGCGAACATAGTAGGGGACCAGGATGTGGACACTGGGGAAGCAGGTCTGAGGAGGAGATGTGGGAGTGCCAGTTATTGTGAATGTGTAGTTATCTCCCAGGCCAGTTGCTTTCTCTGTTCTATGTTATGTGTATCAGTGCTTTGGAACGTGGTTTCCAAACTAATCTGCTTGAGTTCAAATCTCACCTCTACCACTAATGAGTCTGGGAAAGTTGCGTACTTATTCATACCTGAGTTTCTCCATTTGTTGCAGAGGAACTTCACGTGTTGCTGTGAGTGGTTGAAGAGGTGACATGAATAAAGTGCTGAGGACAGCGCTGTGATCACTAGAGTCACCTGCTGCTTCAGCATCACCATTATTATTGTTGTTACTCCTTATTGAACCATATGGGTTCGGTGTAGTGTTTTTATGTGCTTTCTCTTGAAATGGACTTTCACTACCTAACCTGCTTCAGGTTGACAGTGCTCATTTGTGTATTCAACCTTCTTAAAGTATCTGTACTGAAGAAACTATTCAGCCTGGGTTAAGCTATTGATGTCCAAACTCACCTGTCCAGAGAACTATACCTTTTTCTAGACAATACCTGTTAGCATCGGCATAATAAGCATAATATAAAAATATTCGAGGAGGAGTCTGTGTAGAAATTATTTTTATTTCACATATAGTACACGTACTTTTCACATGTATTTCTAAGATGATTCTCACCGGAGGATTGAAAACAAGCATCAGTCACGGAATAGAGTTCCATCAGTAGGAGGGCTCCGACCAGTAAAAAAAGTCTTCAGTATATCAAAAAATCTATATTGTACATTAATCAATTCCAACTGATTGTAAACCTGTTCATACAACCTATGCCATGGAGAAAAAGGGGAGATAGGTTTTGTCTTTAAAGCGAAAGTGTTCTATTTTTTTGATGCTTATTTTAAAGCATTTTGCCAGGGTAAGATTTAGTTTTACAGCAGCTGCATGAGGAAACTGAGGCATGAGAATTTCAAGTGATTTTCCCCAGTCACTAGGTAGTTGAGGTTTGAACAGATGCAGTTTAGTTCAGAGGCCATGCTCCAAAGCAGACACATCCATTTCCATTTTGTGGAAGCCCCACTGGGCATTTTCCTGGAGGCGGGAGGCTGGTTTATTGGTATTTATTATGGCTCATCGATGCCTTCTCTTTCCTTCTTTGAAGAACTCAGATTGCAGTTGAGGATGGTATTTGGAATGTTGGGGTGCTGTGGAGGTAGATACTGACTTTTCATGCTTCACTTCATCTTCTCAACTGTTTTTTGTTATTTCCTTAAGAATGTTCTTTTCCAACAATGGCTCCTGAAAATGTATGGCTAATTGTTCTGAATCCAGAAAGAGAAAGCATGGGCAGCCACCTGTGCTTCTGACTTGCCTCTGTTTAACTTTCCAGAATCTCTGTCACTGTCCCCATGCCTGTAACCGAGCTGAGGGGAAAGAGAAGTACACTGGGGTGCGTGTGTGTGTATGTATGTGTTACTAGGGATTGAACCGAGGGCCTTTGCTCTGAATTTTATCCCCCTTCATTCATTTATGTTGCTAAATTGCCCAGGCTTAAACTTTCAGTCTTCCTGCCTCAGCCTCCCAGAATGCTGGGATTACAGATCTGCACCACCACACCCAGCTGAATATGCTAGTTTTTGACCATAATTGTGAACTCTTTATTTAGAAAGGTAAAGCAAAACCAGTTGTAAACATGTCCTTTTCTTTCTGGGATGGTTTCCTCTGTCTGTCTTACCCCATCAGTCCTCCCACTTCCATGACATTTTCCAACCAGATGATGCCTCCTCATGGGCCCCCGATAAACCAAAGCTGCTGAGGCAGGGCCCCACCTGGCTGGGAGTGTTACAGACTCAGGAGCCAGAGACCCTGGGTGAACTCTCTGGGTAGCAGCATTGATCTTTTCTATCACTTAGTTCTCCTCGCTGCACACTATGCACCCATGAAAATGTTTTGTCAGACAAAGTAAGCAATAAAACCTTCAGGGTTGGCAGATATACCATAAAATCTCCAGTTCACATGTGTTAAAATAAAATTTCTAGTTTTAATTCCATGAATTTGTAGAGTCCTAAAAACAATTATTTTATAGCTTTGGTTTGCATGGCTTGTGTTGAGTTCTTTCAACACTCTTGCTAAATAAGATGTCTTGGGTTCACCAAGAGTAGCAATCTCTTGTTTTACTGCTTTGTGAATGAAATTTTATGAATGTTTTATCTCTATTTCTTTTAAAACAACCTTCTTAAAAAATCTATGAATTACGTAGACATTGAGCTAAAGTAACAACTTTTGGCTTATCTGTGAAATATATATTTTTATGGGACTTAATTTCACCATTGCACTTAAGCAGAAACATTAAAATAAGAAACAAGGCTTGTTTTTCATTAAAAAAGAAAGGAACTGGTAACACTTGCAATATGTAAACATTGTTGCTTGGTAAATTAGAATCAGATTGCTATTGGATTACATGCTACACTGTGCTAATGCTTTTAAAGGCCAGTTTGCAGTGATGTCATTACAGGCTATGGGTAGGCAGGTCCTGGTGCTATCATAAGACTCCGTGCTAAAGATTTGCAACAGCCCAAGGAGTAACTCCACTTGGGTAGGGTTGGCTAGAATTGTAAGGAGGCATTGCTTTTTGCTGAGAAAAACTTTCACATCTAAGATTCATTAGAATCATAGCAGCATCCTCCTGCCTGCATGGATTCAATGAAACCAGTCCAAGGGCATTCACAGTAGTAGAGTAAAAACACGGAAAGAAAAAAGTATGAAATAAAAAATTTGAGGAAAGATTCGTTAGATATGGGCCATGCTATTAATTTAAGAAGTATTCATGATGCTGCTACGTTCATTTCTCTGTATACCATTGACTTTGCAATAGGATCAAATGAAGAAGTTGAACTTCGCTCTTCGTACTTGTCCCGTTGTTACCGCACAGACAAAATAAGACACGAATGCTCATATAAATGCTTTGTAAAGTAGATGCTTTTTATTTCATACTCTTTTCTTTCCGTGTTTTTACTCTACTGCTGTGAATGCCCTTGGACCGGTTTCATTGAATCCATGCAGGAGAGAGGATGCAGCTATGATTCCAAAGTGTACACTAGTGGGCGCTGTAGTGCTTCCAACATCTTGTATATTTTTATCTGGGTATAGTATCAAAAAAATCATATTGTAAATGGTGAATTTCCTTCCCTTTAGAACTGCTGTCCTGTCAAGAAAGATACCAACAACACATTTGGAAGATGATGTCTACTGAAATTATTTACTAAAATCTTAGAACAGAATAGCATGGTTGAGATTGCTACTCAGTTTTTGCGGGTGTTCATTTATATTTGTGAATTGTCACATTTATTCTTGTTTGATAGACATACACTTTGAAGTCCACATTATGCAGAATGGAAAGGTACTTAATGCCATAGTCCAAATTAGCAATATTTATTAGGAGAAAACCCTGCCTTTTCCTATTAAAGAAAAACATTTAACATGTTTGGTTTATGTAATTTTGAGTATGAAGCACTGCAGTTGTGCTGAGATGTCTATTTGATATTTAGAGCAGAATTTGATGCTTTAATAAGGGAATCCTCTGTCTCCCTCATCCATCATCCCCTATCCTCATCCATCCAAACACCACTGTAAATTTGTCAGAGCCTTTTCCATATTCAGTACTTTATAAATAATGGCTGCTGTGATTTGAAAAAAGGAAAATGTGCATTTTTCCAGCTATGTTATATGTCTGATCACAGTCATGGGGACATCTCATAGTTTTTGTTTTGCATCGCCCAGCCTCAGTGCATATAATTTAAGCCCCAGAGCCAAAGGACATTTTTATATGTTGACCCTTATTGTGGTTAGTACTTGCCAAAATGAAATTAGTTTGGGGAGGGTGGTTGCAACAGCAGACAAAACACAGCTTCCGTTCCATTACTACGCTTTTTATCATTGCCCATCGCTTCTCCTTTTCTCCTTTGCTATCTTAGGGATTATGCAGGTTCTCTGCAATATTCTGAAATTAATCAAAGCAAGCAAAACCCCATGCCTTACTCCATCGCGGGAAGAGAGTGGTTTCCACAATCCAGACAGCTTTGTGAGGTTGTCCGGTTGTGTAACTAGAATTTTATTACCTTTAAAAAAGGTTCTAGTTTTTACGCAATGAAACCTTTTCATGTTAAAGTTGTATCAGCAATGGATTGCTTCATGTGAGTGTGACAAAAGGAAGTGAATTTAACTGATAGCTGTTTCCCTTATTTAAATAAGGAGCTGATCTGCGAACAATGACCATTTCTTTCTTTGATTTTTAAGCTTAGCAGAACAGCTATAAGCCCCAAATGCAGGGCGGGTCATAGAAGCTTTCTGTGCGATGAGACAGGAGCAAACTTAGAGCACGCTTATCCAGTCTGGACCTCGTGTTCCATCTCATCTTTTTATAATCATCCTCTACAAATTATTTGTTTCCACTAAATTAGTGGCCATTGTACAGATTGCAGACACTTAGTTTGATTGAAAGTAATAAAAGGAGATTATCTACTGGTTTGGTTGAGTGAAGGTTCTGATTTGACCCACTGCCTGGAGAGAAAAGAATTAATCTTATAAACCCGACTTACTTCTGCCATGCTTTGAAAAACTGCCAGAAATGCATTAGATCCCTTTTGTCTTTAGTACGGTGAAAGCTAAAGGTGCGTGAGCTGTCCAGTGTATGAACCAAATGGACATGGCTCGCGGGTTATGCTTTGAGTGGTATCTTGAACTACGGGGCAGCGTGGGCAGGGGCTTTTGCTTGCTCCCTGACTGTAATTCCTACTACCACGATCTTGGAAGGGAAAGGAAAGAGGAGGGTTGTTGTATTTACTAAGTACATTTTTGATGCCAGACCTCGTTTTAGATTCCATGTTTAGAATCTAAATGTATTTATGTATGTTTTCATATGTCGTCCTCATGAAATAGAACATTGATCTGCCAGTTTCATGAGTGTGGAAACAGGTCCAAGGAGGACAGGGTAAGGTCCTTCAGCTAATGGGTAGATGATGTGAGAGCCAAAGTCCAGCTGATGCTTCCCTCCCAAGTGCCTGCTCTTCCGCGTCCTCTGAGACAGCGAAGGTGGCGATGTTATCTCTAGGAGAGTAGAATGAGATCCCGCTGCATGCCCAACCTGAGTCTGGGTCAGAGAGCGCCTCAGAAAAAAGGAATAAATGCTCTGATATTGAGAGAAGGGCACTGTGTCCTTTTAAGGAGGGAGTATGGCAAATGTGAATGAGCACAGGCTTTGGAGCCGACCAGGCCTGGGCGTGTGTCTCCTGCTCCTTCCTCAGTGTTTTGTTGCCGACCTCTCTGAGCCTCTCTCTGCGTTGGTCTCCATAACGTGCTCCCAGCTTGGTGGGTGGCCTCGTGATGGTCCGATGGCAGAAATGAGGACACGAGTGAAATGGGAGGGAGATTGGAGGTTGGGGAAGGTATTTAGTGCCAGGAAGAAAGCAGAATAAGCTGCAAAGGGCAGCTTTTCATGTCTCCTACTGGAAGAATCTTGAGGCACCTAATCTACATGGAAATTCCCATCTTAGAGGCAACAAATAATAGACACCAAACCTACCTCGATAACCTCTGAACTCTCAGAAGGCAATCCTTTCCCCAGAGCTATTTTTAGGGAAAAAGTGATAGAGATGGAGAGAAAATAAAGAAACACTGCGGTGGAACAATGCTAGGAATGTAAATTAGCATCGCTGTCATGGATGGAGGTTTCTCAAAAAATTAGAAATAAAACAACCACATGATCCAGCAATTCCACCCCTTGTGTATATCCAAAGGAAATGAATCAGTATGTTGAGGAAATTTCTGCTGTCCCGTGTTCACTGCAGCATTAGTTATAATCACCAAGACATGGACTCAATCTGTGCGTCCCTCAGCAGGTAGATAAAGAAAATGTGGTAAAGGAACACAATGGAATACTATGTACCCTTTAAATGAAGAGAATTCTGTTGCTTGTGACATCATGGATGATTCAGAGGACTTTTTGTTATGTGAAATAAGCCTGACACAGCAGGACAAATAGCTCACGATCTCATTTATGTAAAAAAAAAAATTGAATGCATAGAAATAGTTGTTACCAGGGGCTGGCAAGATGGGGGAGATACCGGCCAAAGGATACAAAATTTCAGTTAGACAAAAGGAATATGTTTAGGAGGTCTATTGTGCAACATGATGACTATATTTAATAATAATGTATTTTGAAAATTGCTGAGATAGTGGATTTTAATTATTCTCATCACAAAAAATAAGTATGCAAGGTAATACATATGTTAAGTAGCTCAGCTGAGCTGTTCCACAATGCATATATATTTCAGAACATGCACATAATGAGGATATGTAATTTTTATTTGTTAATTTAATGAACGTGCTAGAAATAGTTCCTTTCACTCAAATTCTTCAGGTCATTCTATTTAAGGTTTTTTTTTTTTTTCAAGTTTTCAGCCTTTTGTCGTTGATTATTGAAATCCATTTTCCTATAGTTAGCTTTTTTTTAAATCTCAAAGTCACGGAGGAGAGAATGAAAGAGGGGAAAGGAAAGAGTAAGTGGGAAGGACATCAGGAGGAAAAATGAGGTGGGAACAGGCCAGGAGGGGAGCTCAGGAGCTGTTCTTTGCTGGTTAGCATGCCCACGGCTGTTCTGTGGCTTGAACCAAGATGTTTGGAGGGAGATGACTGTGTGACTGTGGACACCTGCCTCTGGAGCATGTGTGTGTGTGTGTACACTCAGAATCCAGTTTGCTGTCTCTCTACATTGCATGCATTTGGGGGTGCCTTTTTCACCCACTCAGGAAAGAAAATGACACAATCACATTTTTGACGTTGTCATTCAGGTAACTTTGATCTATAGAAAACCAGGCCAACACTGCTTCTGTGGTAGAGAAATAATCTGCTCCTTCTATCACCCAGGTTTTGATGGAAGAGAATTCACAGCTGGGAAGGCAGGGCTGAGTCACTTTGTTGTCCCTGCAAACCTCAGAAGTCACCTCCGGTTCTGGACACAGCTTGGTGGAGGGCAGGGTTGAGTGGAGGTGTCAGGATCATGAGCCACGACAACCACTCAGTACCCTTTCGATTTCTGAACTCGAGGCTGCCTGGACTCCTCTTTCCTCTCCTGGCCTGCCACTCTCAGGTAGTAGAGCTGGGGTGTAGATGCCCGGTAAAGTCCCTGGGCCCTTGGCTAGAATTTGCCTGACAGCCACGGAGCATTCTTGTTGCATGGAAACCTCATCTATTTCTTCCATTCTTGTCCCTTCTGAGGGCAGGAACTAGACCAGAATGGAATGAGAGGGAAGGTCCCCAGAGTCAGGCTGCAGTCCTCCCCAGCTTCCCTCTTGCCTTTTGTCTTAGCCAGAGTCAAGCTACTGGTCTGTGAGTTGTTCTGCAGATGGCTCAGCAGCAGACATCCAGCTGGGCTGACTTAACCCTGGAGTTTTTGTGTTTGTGTTTGTGTTTGACAGCCAAGACAGGGAGCAGGAAAGCTGTTTTCATGGGATCAGCCTCAGCTGTTTCTCCAACAGCCATTGGTTGAACAGCTCCACTGCTTTCTGCAGTCACCCTGCCATGAAGTGAAGTTTGGATGAAGGACAGATGGATTATTTAGGAAGGAATCCTGGTTCTTCTTCCAAAATATGTTCAGTCATTGCCTGTGCCAACAAACAGAGTGACTCCAACATTCTGTTTATGGAGGGACTACTTTTTAGGGCAGGAAAAAGCCTCTGTGACATGAATCCTCCTTTGCTCTGAAGCGAGTAAGTAGCAAGTGCCGGTTATTATACATTTCATCCAGGAGGAGGCAGGGGCATCAAGAAGTGAAGTAGGTCAGTGCTTCTCAAACTCGAACGTGTTCACAGAGTGCTTGGGGATCTCGTGGAAAATGCAGGTTTTCATGCAGTAGTCGAAAGGGGACATCTGGGAAAGTGTATTCTAACATGCTCCGTGCTGGTACTGAGCTGCTGGTCTGTGACCTCCACTTGGAGTTTGAAGAGGTGGATCTTTAAGCTCGTGGTAAGTGAGTGACATACGGATAACACTATGTGCCTATGTCCCCACCAGGCAAAACAACACAGCCATCTACTTGAAACTATATCCAAATTATTTCAAAACAATTAGTTAAAATAGGAAGCACGTACTGTCCTGACTATATGGCATAAAGTAACCAGATTGGCAGATTTGCTTTTTAGCAGAATAAGCCAGTTAGACTGGTTTCATGCAGCCATAACTAGAGCCTGCCTTTGATATCGGAGGCCCAAGAAATTGTATCCAAGCAGTAGTGCTTACAACAGAAGGCAATTGCCAGCTTATAAATTCTTGCTTCATTCCAACTAAAGCCCATAAATTGTGTGTGTGTGTGTGTATTTGTGTTTGTAGGTCCAATGTTGCTGTTTCTAACTGCTCTTCTGTTGTCTATTTCCTTATAACATGTTATCAGAGAAGAGCTGGCAAAAGGCAATCTTTTCCATGTGTTGCTACTCACAAGGATTTCACAATTTGATGATGACTCACACATCTGTGTGGAAGTAGATGCTACTGCCCTCAGCTGCAGTAGTTTATGGCTTTCTCTCCTCCAGAATATGATTACCCAGAAGTATGTAATAGTCATCTAATGGGGAGCAGGTGTAAGAAGAAACGCAGTCATTTTGAACAAAGGGGAGGGATGTAAATTGCAGCATGAAGGATTTAGGTTAGACATCCACATAGCGGGACAATTCTCCTCTGCCAGTGAGAGCAATGAAACATTGGAACACAGGATCAAAGCCGAGTTGTGGCATATTCTCAGGGCATTCGAAAGAAAAGGGCAGGTGGTTTTATTTCAATGCTTTCTATACAACTCCTCTCAGAGGGAGGTGACTGAATTCTGCAATGGCTGGAGATCATTTTCTGTTCTGTGATTCATAAGAGCTGAATTCAGAATATCTGATTAAAAACCACGTCAAAGAGCCACATATTCCAGACATCATTCAGATCATCCTCATTGATACAGGGATGTCATTTTATGGCGTGGGGAGGGAGTTCTGATAAGTATTTGTTAAGACTGGTTTCATGTAATGTCTTTCTTTCTGAGTGACTTTTACCTACACCTTCAATGATAATAGAAATGCTCTTTTCTAGGGATTTAAAACATAATGCAAGTACAGTGTTATCTGGAATGATTAAGCGTTCAAATCCATCAGTTATTCATTCTTTCTATAGTTAGAACCTTCCAGCATTTAATAGTCTATGCAGTTGCCTTTTATTTGCCTTTCTAATTGGAATTCACCTAGGGTTGTCTGTGGGCATTGCCTTTCCTCACTGGGGATGATTTGGTGCAATAGGCAGTGATGAAGGACATCCATACATGGATCCAAATCGTCACCCTGCTATCATTTTCAGCATGATATCATATTAAAACCTGTATCTCGAGAAAGAGTGACAGTGCTTGGAAATAATGGAGATTAAACTTTCCCAGCTTTTCAGAAGATCCTGAAAATAAAATACCCTGTGTCTTCTAGGTGAGTAATGTCTTCTTCTTATCATTATAAGATCTCTCTCTCACACGCGTGCACACGCACACACACACACACACACACACACAATCACATAAAGATGAGAAATGGCCAACGGGCATTTGAGTTTCTAGTGAATATATTCCAGGTCCATTATATATGGGGTCAGCAGCAGTGAGTTCAATAAAATTCACAGCAGGCAGATAGGAATGTCAAGAGATTCTAAGTCTTTGGGAGCCAGATATCTCCAACCTCAAGAAGGGGAGCAGACAGATATCCAGCTTATGAAAGCAAGAATGCAGAAGATGGATAAAAGAAGTTGGAGAGCTTGATAGCTGGCTGTGACAAGCCTATATTTTTAAGATTGTTGCATATGTGTGTGTGGTTATGGTGTCCTCGTTCCACACAGTTTTCTGTTGTTATCTCTACCCCATCCCAGAATCAACCCCTCAGCTGTTCATAAGTCTGGCAGGATCTGGTTGAAAAAATTGTATTCCGTGGTAGTGGTGGGTTTTGATTGTTAAATCCAAGTTAGCTAAAATGAAGCAACACAGTCCTCGTAAGCTTACCAGATTACTAAATCTATGAGACTGATTAATATTTGGAATGAAAAGAGGTGGAAAATTTGTTTCTACAGTATTTTTCTTGTTTCACAAAGCCCTAGTAATTTGCATTTTGTGGATGGTTAAATTTCAAAATTTTGTGAATTCAAACTTTTCTAAGAAAGATGTTTATAAATTGGAAAAAACCAAATGAATCAACTATTATTTATTATAGCCATCATTTCGTAAAACATTTGAACACCGAAGGTATAGGAAGGAGATGATCTCAGAATAAGAGCGCCTGTGTTTTAAATGAATTTAGCTTTATGAGCACTTCACTAAAGACCAATGAAAAAGTCTCCAGGGACCAGCCCAGGCTAACTGATGGGGATTTGGGAATAATTTGTGCAAAAAACAGCTGCTTCTTCAGAAGTCAACCTGTTTAAGGGGACGGTGTGACTTCTGAAGTTCCTTGGATGTCAGCTCTGGGTGACCTTCTCTGATGAGCAAATATGCCACCAAAAATTAGAAACATTGAAACATTTTTGTGGATATGTCCTCATAAATGACGTTTCTCATCATTTTGACTAAGCCAGGCTGGGAGAATTTCCTACTGCCTCATTTAGTTTTTGATTGTTTCTTCAAGATTCAGCAATTCTGTGGCCCTTCAGAATCTAGAATGATATGAAGCCTGCTTTTCTGAGAAAGTCATATTGTATCTAATCTAAATCACGCTGTTTTCCATTGTTACAAACACGAGATGACTTAGCAATTTCACTGCAGAAGCTTCTGCATCATAATGTTTGAAATGAGAGATCTTATTACAGTTCTATAATCCTTAACTCCTCTTGCTGCTGTATAATGTGTAAAGCTTCCCGAATCAAGAAGCCCTGGTTGGGGGGAAATGAAACAAATACCTTTACTTCAGGGTCACAAACCAGTTATGAATGCCTACGCTAGTCCAAACATTACATACCTATCTTCCAGTTTTACCTTACTTAGATATAATTGTCCACTTTTTCACCTAGATTTTGTCTTTGGAAACAAAAACTGGGGGTGAGATAAGTGTCCTATGACCACGCTCTATTTCAACGTTATAAGATTTGTAGCAATTGTTTTCCATAAGAAAATCTGAGCTTGACTTGGTAGCAATCACATGGAATGGTGCGGGAGGAGAGACTTGAAGGATACTTTATTTTATAGAGGAGGAAAGAATAGGGAAAGGTCTGGGGAGGGATTCAAGTTGAAATGCAGATGTCTGAGAAAGGTTATAACAGGACCCTGAAGTGGAAAATTGAAGAAGATGACAGAGTTGAAAGGTACAACAGTATTTCAGATAAAAGTTTATGGATTCCTTCCACCGCTCTGTGAATTGCAGTTGGAGAGAAGTCATCAGCTTGGTGTGTAATGTATTCCACAGGCGTTAGGAGATGCCAGATGTGTGTACGTACTGTGTTCTTTGGACAGGCAGTGCTAATGAGTGCCTGCACGTGTTCACTTTCCTATATTTGCAACCAGCTACAGCTTTAGGGGGCCCGGACCTCACGAGGGCATCTTCTAGGTTCCTTGCAAAAGGGCTTCTCCTGTTGTGTGCTGTGGTAATAATTTTGGCAAAAGAAGATGTTGTTTAAAACTTTTGCTTATTTAAATATTACATGGGCATTATCCATAGAAAGCCTGCTCTGGCTTTAGGCTCAGATCCCTGGAAATTCTTTTGTCTTTAGTGATTCAATCTTTACAGGACATACTGCTTTGGCTTAAAGGAAAATTAAAAAGGTCAAGCATCATTGAGTTGACCTTAAAGGAGTAAACAATTAATCTAAAGATCACAGTGTAGTCCTTTCATCGAATTCATTTTTGTTTGCTTTTTGTTTTTGGCCAGCTATACTAAGGCATCCAAGCACTTGGGTCTTTGTAATACTATTTCTTTTCTCCACTCCTGTTAATACAGATATTAAGTCCAATAGTATCTACTTAGCATAAACAAGAAGATAAAATGATTTCTCTGATTGAAATGTTTGTTATTTAGCATTAAGCATCTTCCTACTCCCATGCGTTTTGCATTTTAATCCACTTGGTGCTTGGTTTGGGGATTGCTAGATTAGTTTTAATCCCCTGTCTCATAGTGGAGTAGCGGTGAGATTTATTGCACAGGCAGGGTTTGGTTCTTGGATTTAAGAGGGCTCACGTGCACTCTTCATGCATATTAAATTTGGGAAACCACTGGTTCCGTATAAAAGGTTGGAGAGACATCCTTTATCTCAGAATGGTTCTTTTCAGGCACACAAAGTGCAGACAGCATTTATCACATTAATGAAAAGAAAATTGATTACAAGTGTTACTCTCTTTTGGGGTCAGACTAACGTTCTCAGAATGCTTTTTTCCCTCTTAAAATGTGCTCCAGCATCATTTCAAAGTGTTCTAGATGTTTTCTTTATTTCTTGGGAGCCCAGCTCTGAGGGAAAAATAAATACTTCATTGTATAACGGGTTCGTCCCAAGAAAAATGGAAAAGGTTGAGTACTACCCAACTAGGGAAATAAATATTTTCAGAAACCAGTGAAAGACAGGATTGTTCACTATTCCTGGGGGACCTAATAATTGTCAACTTTTCTCCAAATCGATATAAAAATGTGTTATTTTGGATTTTTATTATTATTGTTTTAATATTTGCTATGTTTCACATGAGGTGAGAAGCAAAATTTCAAGATTCTGTTCATAGAAAACATAGAATCTGGATACTACGACCTTCAAATTTTTGTGATTAATGAAAAAAAGTAATGTTGGAACAACTTGCGATAGCTTAGGTTTTCTTCTTTGTTTTTCCTAAATAATTTCATTTTAGGGACAAAGATAGAGTGCAATATGTAGTAAATGATAAATAGGCCGGTACTGGGAACACCTTGGGTTATTGGTGAAAATTCAGGTTTTTTTTTTTTTTTTGTGGGTACCGGGGGGTCGACCTCAGGACCTCGCGCGCCAGCAGGCGCCCGTGCCACTGAGAGATATCACCGGCCCCTTTTTTCGTATGTGGGTTCCGGGAGTCGAACTCGGGCCCTCGCGCTTGCCAGACAGGTGCTTACGCCGCTGAGCCATCTCACTGGCCAGAAAATTCAGGTTTTTATAGTGGCAAAATACCCTCTAATATTTTGAATGAATCTTGCCCACAGAACTTGAACTTCCAACTTTCCTGTGATCCAGGGAATCTTATTCGGCTTGCTTTGCAGTGCTGTTTTTCTCCCATTAAGGGCCGGTCCTCTAAAGCAAGCAGCGAGTAGTCTCTAATAAAAACAAAAAGGCACTTGAATGAGGGTAACGCGGTTCAACTTATTTAAAGCCATATTTAAAATTTACAAAACAATGTTCCCTTTTTATGATTTGAGAGTTCAAAAGAGCCCTTCTGTGTTCTTAATTTCTCCTTCAAACTTTGACTTTTGATTTTGTTTCCAAATTTATATTTTATTCATTAAATTTGGTGCCGACTGTGAATGTAAGTACCCCGAAGTTGGTGTAATTGGCTTCCTTGAGGGAAAAGAACAAGGAGACACATTCTCTTAGAATGTTACTAATGCAGTGCCTTAAAAACCTATTCAATGTGACTATTAATATATATGTTTAGTAATATAAACAAATGGGCTTAGTAGCAGTTTTACTAAATTTGGACCCCTAGTCCAGCTTTTTAACATCTCTGAGCATCAGGTGTGAATAAACTGTTGGATTTGATACTCTCTAAGGTACCTTTTGGCTCCAGGATTCTGTTCGTATAGCTAATGTCAGACAAAAATGTACAAAACTGTTAAATTTCTGTTTTGAGAATTCAGCCAGTTGGTCTTAAAATATTTCTTTCATAATGAATAAAACATTAATATGGTGGCTTTTGGGGGTTTATATTTCATCACCATCTAAATATAAACTCCACAAGAGTAGGGACATTATCAGTCTTGTTCATTTTTGCTTCCCAGAGGATAGGATTTGTTACATGTCATGTTCAATAAGTGAATAAATTATTGGATGGATGGATCTGTGGAGATGTCTATGTATCTTCTGAATAAATTCTCATACAACAATTTCTTGAAATAGAGTAATTCCCCTTATCTGTAGGGGATAAGTCCTAAGACCCCCAGTAGATACCTGAGACTATGGATAGTAACAAATTTTATATATATATATTTTTCCTATATGTTCGTATGTAGGATGAAGTTTAATTTCTTAATTAGGTGCAGTTAAGAAATTAACAATAATAACTAATAAAATAAAATAGTATAATTATAACTATAGTAAGATAAGAGTTATTTAAAACTCATACATTGTTTATTTCTGAAATTTTCCATTTAATTTTATCAGACCACAGTTGACCATTAGTAGCTAAAACTGCAGAAAGCAAAACTATGAACAAATGGGGATTATCAGACTCTCTAGACTTCGAGAATATGTTCTTCTCAAATATTGGAGGTACAATTCAAGACCAGCTAGACTATCCAGAGGAAGTGGGTTAGGGAAAGGGGTTTGAAACTGGGGGCCAAAATTAGAATACAGCATATTTTCCTAATTTATGCTCGTATATATGTCTATATAATATTAATAAATACATTATGGATCATATATAGTGCATATATAAAAACAAAAATATAATCAGTCATTGAGGAAAGGTAGCCAAATTGGACATATAAGATATTTTCAAGAGACTAGTTTTAGATGACTACTATTTAAATAAGTACAGTATAAACATACCATAGGGCAGTACTTTTTAAATTTAAGATACATATGGATCACCTGGGAATCTCATTAAAATGCAGAATCTTATCTGGGGTGGGGCCCAAGATTCTGTTACTCTAACAAATTCCCAAATGATGCTATAATAGCTGGTCTATGGAGCACATTTTGAATAGCAAGGCTGTAGCAAAACTGCAACGTTTTGCATTTGCACTTATTAAATGGAACCAATCCCCCAAAGTTTTTCATCTTGCAAAACTCTATTCTTACTAACAAAAGCTCATTATTATTTTCCTCCACACCCTCTCAACCAGTTTTCTAGTTTCTGTTTCAGTGAAGTTGATTACTCTAGATAGCTCATAAGTGGAACCATACAGTATTTGTCTTTTTGTGACTGTTTAAAAATTTTTTTTCAAGGTATAGAATGCTTCAGAATTTCTTCCTTATAAAGGGTGAATAATATTGCATATATACAACACATTTTGTTTGTCATTCTTCTTGACATGGTGCATACAATACTTGGGTGCACTTACTTCTTAGCTATGATAAATAATGCTGCTATAAATGTGGGTGGCAAATATCTCTTTGAGACGCTACTTTCAGTTCCTTTGGCTATGCCAGAAATTGAATTGCTGAGTCATACGTTGTCTTTATTTTTAGGTTTTTGAAGAATTGCCATATAGTTTTCCAAAGTGGCTGCACCATTTTACATACTTTTCATTCCAACTAATAGTGTACAAGGGTTTCAATTTCACCACATCCTTATTGATATTTGTTATTTTTAAATTATAGTCATCCTGTTAGTTTGAAGTAATATTTCATTGCAATTTTGATTTATATTTCTCTAATGGTTAGTGATGTTGAACATCTTTTCATGTTTCTTGCCATTTGTGTATCTTCTCTGGAGAAATGTCCAAGTCCTTTACCTCTTTAATCAGGGTGTGTGTGTGTGTGTGTGTGTTTTGTTGTTGTCGAATTGCAGGAATTCTTTATATATTCTGGATATTAATCCTTTGCCACAAATACGATTTGCAAATATTTTCTTCCATTTAGTAGGTTGCCTCTTCACTCTGTTGATTGTATCCTTTGATATACAGACATTTGAAATTTTGATGTGGTCTATTTTATCTGTTTTTATGATTGTTATCTATGCTTTTGGTATCATATTTAATAAATCATTGGCAAATCCAGTGTTATGAGGCCTTTCTCTTAAGTTTTCTTCTGAGAGTTTCATAGTTTTAGGTCTTATGTTTGGGACTATGTTTGAAGTCTTGTGCTTGGGATTTTGCAATGGTGTAAGAATCCAGCTTAATTCTTTTGTACATAGTTATCTAGTTTTCCCAGCACCATTTATTGAATAGGCTTCCTCTTTCCCATTAAAAGGTGTCTCAACCTTGTCAAAAATCATTTGACCACATATGTGAGAGTTGGTTTTTGGGCTCTCTATACTATTCCATTACTCTGAATGTCTGTATTCATTTCACTGCCACACTGCTTTGATTACTAGAGCTTGCTAATAAGTTTTGAAATCAGGAAGTTTAAGACCTCCAACTTTGCTCTTCTTTTTCAAGATTATTTTGGCTATTTGGAATCCTTGAGATTCTAAGTGAGTTTTAGGACACATGTCCCATTCAGAATTTGTTCTGAATCAAGAGCTCCCTCAAAGCTTTTGAATAGCCACAATGCTAGAAATAGAAGTCACACGGTTTTCCATTCCTTCCTTTCTTCTTTCCTTTCTGCCCATCCATGTGCCCACTAGGACTTGAATCCAGAGCTTCACATGTGCTAAGCACATGCTCCACCCCTGAACAAAATAATTCTTTAAAAATATCACTGGGACTTTTGTAGAGGTTGCATTGACTCTGTAAATTACTTTAGGTGGTAGTGACATTTTCATCATATAAAATCTTCTGGTCCAGGAACATGAGATAGTTTTCTTTATATCCATGTCTCCTTTCGTTTCTTTCAGCAACACTTTGTTGTTCTCAATGTTCTAGTCCTTTGCTTCCTTGGTTAAGTTTATTCCTAAGTATTTTATTCTTTTGATGCCACTGGAAATGGAATTATTTTCAAATTTCATTTTAAGATTGTTCATTTGTTAACATGTAGATGTAGAAACAAACTGATTTTTTGTGTTAGTTTGTATCCTGCAACTTTCAATTTGTTAGATCTAACAATTTGTGTGTGTATGTGCATGTGCACGTGTGTGTAATCTTTAGAGTTTTTTATTTACAAGACCAGTCAACTGCAAACAGGGATAATTTTACTGCCTTTCCAATTTGGATGCTTTTGATTTTTCTTGCCTAATTGGTCTGGCCAGGACCTCCAGTTCTGTGTTGGAAGCAGCAAGGCGTTGGTGTTCTTGCCTTGTTTCTGATCTTAGAGAGAAGACTTCAGTCTTCAGCACTGAGTAGGGTGTAAGCTATTGACAACTTCTCATGTACAGAATTCATTACGTTGTAGTTTCCTTATATTCAAAGTTTGTTGAGTGCTTTTATTAACAAAGGATGTTATGTTTCATCAAATATTTTTCCTGTGTGAGCTGAGATTGCCACGTATTTTTCTCCCTCCATTCAGTTTGTTAATGCTTCATGTATTCTGCCCAGTTTTCTAGTTGTTTATAGTAGGGAAAGGGGACAAGTCTGGTAGCAGTCATTCTGTGTGCATTGAATCCTCCGGATGTCAAACTTTTTCAGATGTGTTTTTTCATATCTATTCATAACTGTTAACATCTTGGATTTCTTGGTATTGATTGGCATAGCTAGACACATTTCTATCCTCTTCTTCCTGTTTTCTATTTGCTTTGCTATTTTCTTGCTCTTTTTTTCCTTCCTTCTTACTGTATTTTTTGCTGATTTATTATGCTTTGTTGTTGCTGTTCATTTCTATAGTTAAATAATATCTTAGTAAAAAAAAAAAAAAACTTAGGGCCGGTGAGATGGCTCAGTGGCGTAAGTGCCTGCCTGGCAAGCGTGAGGTCCTGAGTTCAACTCCTGGAATCCACATATGAAAAACGGGCCGGTGATATCGCTCAGCAGCACGGGCACCTGCTGGTGCACAAGGTCTTGAGGTCGACCCTTGGTATCCACACACAAAAAAACAAAAACAAAAAACTTAATCTATTCTTTAACACATGAGGCCTGTCAGAACACTTACTGTATGCTTAAAGAATTATGTACTATCATTGTTCAGTAGTTTGGGTTTACCTTTTTGTTTTTAATGCCACAAAGTACATCATTAATATTATTATAATTATTTTAGTGGACAATATTTATTTCCATTTATATCATTGCAATCACATCAATTTTATTTGCTTACCTTTATTTCTTTGTCTTAAATCTCCTTTTTATGGTTGGTTTCCTTCTTTGAGAGGTTCCTTAGGTATAGGCATCTTTATAGTAAGAGTCTCAGTTTCTGTGGATTTATAAATTTACATACCTCATTACTACTCTGAAAAGAGAATTTAATTCTAGACTGAAAGTAAGTAACTTTGTCATCATTTTGAAACATTATTCTGGTATCTTCTCATATCCATTACAGTTATTGAAAAGTCTGTGATAATTTTAATTATTCCTCTGTAAACTTCCTAGTCCTTTCTCCCTGGCTTCTCTGAAGATATTCTTTTTGTCTTTGGTATTGTATAATTTCTCTGTGGTGTCTAGTGTCTAGGCATCTTTATTTTTTCTGGTTTGAGATTTGTTATAGTTCTTAACTCACTGGAATCATCTTTTCACTAGTTCTTAAAAATTCACAACTATAATCTCTTTAATTTTCCTCTCCTCCATTTTCTCTGACTGCTAGTCCATTCAGATATATTTTAGACTCAAGTACTCTTTTCTCTTTCCCTCCTGATATCTCTTCTATATTCACTATCTCCTTGTCTTTAAATTATTGATAATTTCTTCATATGCATTTTCCATTTCATGAATTTTCTCTTCAGCCATAATGAATCAGCCTTGTAACCCCATCATTAAATGTTTTATTTCAATAGCCATATATATATATATATATATTTTAATTTTAAAGAGAAGAAAAAACAAAACAAAATAAATCAAAAAAGAACAAATTTTCAAAACAACACAATAGGAGGGTAACAATGGTTAATGCATTGCGTATCGTTATCTTTAAGTTAGTTATTCAGGATACCAGATATTAGCATTCAATTGTCCAAACATTATTGGCACAAACCTTACTCTTCAATGAACTAAGTAAAGTTAGTAGTGTATCTATCTTAACCATCTTATATATACATATAATTATTTTTTCCTTTCCCTTCTTACTTTTCCCTATTCCCCCATCCCAGTCTCTCTTTCCTTTTGACCAGTTTCTTTTTGATTCACCATGTCTGTTGTACATTTTGGATCTTATTTACTCTTTCAGTTTCTCATACTAGAGAGACAATATCAATAGCCATATATTAATGTCAAGAGTTCCATTTGTTTTTCTTTCAAATGAAACTGCTATTTTCTGATAGTCTTTTGTTGCTTTTTTAAAAAAATCATTCTTCCTGTGCTCTGATTTCTTCAGACATTTTGGCCCTTAAATGTTCTGCCTTCTGTATATGAAAAGTTCCAATGTTTCATTCTTTGAGGATCTAATGTCACATTTGGTGTTTCTATGGCTCTCAATCATTGTGTCTACCCTCTAATATGCTAATTGATCTCTTTTTATGAGTCCCACTTCTTGGTCTTAAACAGTGGGAGTCTTCCAGACTTCACTTTTGATAGCTTTTTCAGAAAAGATGTCCTTATTTCTGCAGCCAAGAGGTGTTCCATGTCGCATCAGCCTTGGGTTCTTAGTTTGGTGCAGAATCAGTTTCAGCTTCTTGCCTTGCTGTTCCAACTCCCAATGTATTGATCGACATCCTCCAGCTGACATTGCTTTTAGGGAAAGATTTTTCCTCCTCACTGTTCTGGCTTTGGCTAAAGATTTTTGGTGGAGAATGTGAAGTCCTGGCTCCCTGAGATAGTCCCTAGGACATGAGAGATGAATACAATCTTAAGAATATGTATCATTCAGAACATAGACGTTATGACTTATGGGCTCCTTTCAAATAGCCATATGCTAAAAGGAGAGGTTACCTCCTTTTATTTATTTTTAAATACTGTTTTTAAAAACTAATCATTGCCAGAATAAAGAGATTCACAAATTTTATCCTTTTGTTTAACTATTTTATCTCTAAATTCTTCTGGAATTTAGAATAATATCTTATTCCAATATTGAAAATAATTGTTTCCACATTTTCAATCCTTTCAACTTTTAATTCATTTTGCTTTATTATTGCACTGATTAGAACCTCCCATTCAGTGGTGAACTGGAAATATAGTGGCTATCCCTGTCTTGTTCCTGATGTTCCAGGGATCCTTTCCTGGATCCTTACCATCCTTACCATTCTTAAGTGTGATCAAAATATACAGTGAATGTTAAAAATTTCTTACAATAAAATACACATTGCCATTAATCCCCCTCAGTGTACTCCCCCTCACTTCAAACACACTTATCCCATCATTCTTGCAGCTTTCTGAAGAAGTTCTGGAAGACCGCTTTTGTGAGTGTCTTTTTAAAGTTTGATAAAAAACAGAGGTGCTGAGTGCCATCCAACAGAAAGGCGGGCTTGTAAAAATATAACACTGTGTCCTCAACCACCTAACTCAGTGGATCTGACTCTGTGTAGCTTCTGGCTCTTCCTCAAAGTCAAAATGACCATGAAAGGTAAACTTTTTTAATCAATTCAGGACATTGAGGCAGCCAGGGCATTGCAACTAAAGACACTCATGGAAGAGGACTTTCAGAACTGCTTCAGAAAATGGTAAGAATGATGGGATAAGTGTGCTTGAACCAAGAGGGAGTATTTTGAGTGGGGTTAATGGCAATGCATCTTTTACTGTAACATTGTTTTTAAATTTAAACATTCGCTGTAGTTTTTGATCATGATGCATAAATATAATATTTGCTGCAGTGAGTGTAGAACAATTGATTCTTGCCAGAGAAGCTGAAGAGAGCCTTGTAAGATTTAAATTTGATCCTGAGAATTGAGTAGGTTGAGGTGTAAAATAACCATGTGGCTCCTGCCAATGAGATTATATTGGTTAATGCAAGGAAGGGATGGAAGAGTTAGATTTTTTCATCTTGTGTTTACGTATTCTTTATTCATGTATGTATCCATGCATAACAAAGCTAAATCCATAAATTTTATTTTCCAGCTTCCATTGTAATTGATATATGTAAGACCTTTCTGTGTGTATAATTCTAATCTGAGGCAAAATTAGGAGGTAGTAAAACCCAAATATTCCTGAAGGTACGGTCAGAGAGGAGTAACAATGAAGTATAGTTTATTAAATTTTATTTTCTTTTAGCAAGTTACTTTTTTTTTATCTCATTTACCCTGACCAAAAAGACACACAATTCAGCCCTTAGGAATAAGAACCTCATCATCTCTTGGATTCTGGGAGTCTGAGAGAAATTGTGTGGGAGACCGATGTCATTTGCTTAGCTGTCACCCACCCTCATTGTAGAACATATATCCTTCCCTTCATGTCAGTTCTTCCTACGACCGGTCCCCGTCTTTCTATCCACGGTTAATTGAATGAAGGTAGGAATTTACCTAAAAATACTTCCTTTCCTGAAAATTAGGAATTGGAACCCAGACATTGACTCTGTAAGCAGGTGAACCTGAATCCTGAAAATCTGTCACGGCATGGCCATCTGCACCCGCTGTGGGAACTATGGATGGGAGAAGATGCTTATGTGAGGAAGAGGGAAGAATTCATAGAGAAGTTGAGGGGAATGATGGGAAGAAAGGACTTCCAGGGTTTCTGACAGCACTTCTCCACCTTAGTCCATTTCCTCAGTCCATTTCCAAACCTTAAAGCTTTACAACCTTTGGGTTCCATAAGACTCCCCCATATCCTAATAAAGACTACCTTTCCTTTGCAAAGACCTTATGGATCTACTGGCTTTGATATTTAATGCACTCGTATTTAAATTCTACTTTTATTGCATGTTAGCTATGTGACCTGAGCAAGTTATATAACCCCTCTAAACTTAAATTTCTTCATCTGTAAAACTGAGAGAGTGATTTCATTTAGCAAGGTTCTTGTAAAGATTTGCACTGATGGACATAGAGCAACTGGCTCAGAATAGTTTTCAATAAATAGAAGTTGTTACCTTTAAATTATTTCCAAGTCCAATATCATATTTGACAGTGCGTCATATGCATTTCTTATCACACATCCTCTTTTGCTTTGTGTTATTATTTGTTGGCTGTGCATCCTGTCTTAACATTAGATGTCATGTTAACAGGGTGAATTCTAACCTGTTACTTTCTATATCATATGGCAGAAACTATCCCAGAATTTGTGGTCAATAAATACTTATTGGATAGAATACATACTTTTGGGAGTCTCTTGTTAGGGAAAGCCAGAAAAGCCAAAAGTAGATCATTCTTTACTTGTTCGTAATTATTGCTATCTTTGTAAACTGGCCAATATTCTGGCCAAGTACAAACATTGATGTCTTCCATGACAGGGAAGGCTACCCTTCAGTGAAGATTTCTGGCCTTCTGATAGGCACTAAAGGCTCTGTGTTGCTTTACTTATAAATTTTCAAACCCAAATTCTATAAGCAAAGCCAATATGTGAAACAAAAATAAGTAGGGGTTTTGTGGCTAAGTAGGAGAGACAGACCTTGAGCCCCACATCTCATCTTTACAGTAGACACCAAGGCACCTTAGGGCTCTACAGAAAATATTTTGAAAACCATTATTTTGGATTATCTAGAGTAGGCCAGGCAACTAGTTATTATGGGTTTTTACTGAATTAAAAAAAAAACAAACAGAAAACAAAAACTAAAGCAGCAAAACACCATAACCCTTTCCAGAGTGATTATGAAGGTTTTAGAAAGCTTTGGAAGATTGTTGTCAAGCCTTATATAATTGATGGTGTGGGGACTTTTGGCTACTGTTGCAAGCAGGAGTGGTTTTGATGAGGAAGAACGGAAAATGTTCTGGCTTTCATGTCAGAAGACACAGTCTGCGTTCTGTCTCCTTTGCTCACTGGTCTTTTGACTTCAGGCGACTCTAACTTCACTAGTTCTCAACTGTAAGTTGGGACTGATCATCCCGACCTACCTCACAGATCTGTGAGCTCAGATGAGATAGAGATGAAATGGTTTGGTATTCTGAAAAGATAGAACGATGTACATATGGCACTGTTTTAAGTAATAGTATTAAAGAAATAGAAAACACAGTATATACAATTAATGACTTCCCCCAAATCTCAGCTACCTTCATGTCGTGATGTGGTGTGCATATATTCCTTATTTTCACTAATATAAAAATCGAAATAATGTTAGTATCCATAAAGTCTCTCTTGTGGGTCTGAAATTTCTTGTTTCTCCATATCATTACATTTTTGGAATATCTTTCATATCAATTATGCATTAAAAGAATATTGTGAACTTCCATTTCTGGAAACATGAAATAGACATATTTTTACTGATTTCTCCCACTAAGTGTATCTAAAAACCCTGGGAATTACATATGTAAAGCAAACATGAGAAAATTCTGAAAGCTGCAAAGAAAGAAAACAGGTAGGGGCCCTGGGATCCGAGGAAGGACATGGTGAGGAATTCCTTGGGTTTTCATTTCACTTTACATATCTCAGACTAGGACCAGAGAAACTGGTAACCTGGAAATGCTAATGAGCACAGACAACAAACAAGCAAATAAACAAACTCCACTCCCCAAATAAAAAACAAGAAAAGACTGCCCTCTCTAGACAAAGCATCAGGAAGGAGACAAGCTAGCAAGACAAAAGACAGTGTGTTAGTTCGCTAGAACAGCTGAACCACAGTATCGCAGACTTGGTGGCCTAACAGATGTTCATTGTCTCACAGAAATGGAAGCTTGGTGTCCCAAATCAAGTTGTCAGTAGTGTTGGTTTCTTCTAGGGGCTGTGAGGGAGGGATACTTGGCTTGTAAATAGCTCCCTTCTCCTCATGTCTCTTTATACTATCCTTCCTCTCTTTATGTCTCTGTGTCCAAAGTTCCCCATTTTTATAACCCAGTTGTTTCGGGTTAGAGGCTACTGTCATGATCTCATTTTAACTGATTATATGTGTATAGACCCTATCTTCAAATAAGGTGACGTTCCGAGGTCCTAGGGATTAGGACTTCAATAAATGAATTTTGAAATGATACAGTATATTCAACCCATAGTAGACAGCAATTGGTCTACTCTAGTCAAATATCATAGAACATTCTCTAGCTTTATCCCTCTTCACTAGCAAAGCCCAGCTAGAGGGCTGATACCCACACCCTTGCTAGGCTGTAATGAGTTGCACCCCACCCCCATCAGCAATGGCCATGTATGGAGTTTGGACACCCATCCTCCCCCCTCATTGTGATAGTGTTAGAGGACACATAGTGAGGTGTCAGGATTTCTACCACTGCTCAATTGTAACAAGGCATTGATGGAGGCCATGTGGGAAATAGATCTTCCTCTCCTTTTTAAGCAGAATGATACTGGGGGAAGCCTCATGGGAAGTCTTAAGCCACACACCCAGCAGCAACAAGAAACTCTTTGGGTGTCAAGGGAGGCTGATTTTTCCCTCATCTAGCAGAAACAAGATGGTATCTCCCCTCCAAGATGGTATTGCAGTGGAGTGGTATCAGAAGAGGCTTGTTATAACAGAAGAGTTAAGTAAAACCCACAGTCTTATAACATCCAGAATGCCCAGATATCAATAAAAATATTTGTACTAAGAACAAGGAAGATTTCAACCAAAACGAGTAAAGACAACCAACAGACAGTACTGCTGAGCTGATAAAGAGGGTGGAATTATCTGACAAGGATTTGAAGGAAGCCATCCTAAAAATGCTAGAAAATGTAGAAAATTGCCAAAAGAAATAGAAGATCTCAGCCCAGAAAAGCCTACATAAGAAGAACTAAATAAAAATTTTAGAACTGAAAAATACAATAATGGAAAAAAAAAAAAACACCTCAGTGGATAGGCCCAATAGACTAGGGAGGAAAGAATCTGTAAATCTGAGAATAGAGCAATAGAAATGAGCCAGCCTGAACAACAGAAAAGAGGCTAAAAAAAAAAAAAAAGTTTCAGGGACATGTGAGGCTATTACAAAAGATCAAACATTTAAGTCACTTTAGTTCCAGAAGGAAAAGAGAATACAGATGGGACTGAAGAAGAATTCAAAGAGATGGCACCTAAAAATTCCTAGATTTGGCAAAAGACATAAACCTACAGACCCAAGAAGCTGAATGAATGCTGGATAGGATAAACCCAAACAAATCCATAGTGGGGCCCATCACTAAGAAATTTGAAAACTTCAAGACAAAGGAAGAAACTTGAAAGTAGCTGGAGAGGAATGATATATTATCTATAGGAAAAACAATTTAAGTTACGGTATTTTTTATTAGAAATTATGGGGCCCAGAATGAAGTGGCATAAGATTTTTCAAGTTCTGAAAGTAAAGAACAATCAACCAAAATTCTATACCCAGTGAAAATATTACTTAGGAATGAAGGGGAAAATCAGATATTTTTGGAATAAGAAAGACTAAGGGAACATGTTGCCATTAGATCTATCTAAAGAGATAGCTAAAGGAATTTTCTAAACAGAAATTAAATGAAAAAAGAAGAAATACTGGAAACATCAAGAAGTAAGGACAACAGATAGAACAAAAATATGAATATAAATACAGTAGATTTTTCTTTAGCTTCTTGAGTTTTCTAAGTTAAGTTTGATTATTGAAGCAAAAAATTACAACACTGGGGCCGGTGAGATGGCTCAGCGGCGTAAGCGCCTGCCTGGCAAGCGCGAGGGCCCGAGTTTGACTCCCGGATCCCACATACGAAAACAGGGCCGGTGATATAGCTCAGCGGCACCGGCGCCTGCTGGCGCGCGAGGTCCTGAGGTCGACCCCGGTACCCACCAAAAAAAAAAAAAAAAAATTACAACACTGTCCAATGTTTCTCAATGTATGTTTTTTTTTTTTTTTTAATTCAGGAGACTAAAAAGATGTAAAGGGACATAAGGTTTCTAACCTTCACTTGAGCTGGTAAAATGTCGGTACCAACAGGCCGTGATAAATTATTCTGTACATAATTCCTAGATCATACTCTGAAAAACCTATACAAAGAGATACACTCCACAAAACAAAGCAAAGCCAAAACAAACTGTAGATAAATAAATTATTCACCAGATCTAAAATTTGTTAAAGTAGCTTTCAGGAAGTTAGGTAAAAGAAAATAGAAACACAAAAAAATAACCCAGGGAAAACAAACAAAGTAAAAATAAAATGTCAGACTAAGTTCAAACGTACCAATAATTACATTAAGTATGAATAGTCTAAAAATACCAATAAAAAGACAGAGATTAGCAGAGTTGATTTAGAAAAAACAACATGTTCCCAAAAATATGTTGTAAAAAAGAAACTTATTCAAATATGATGTAGGTAAATTGAAAGTAAAAGGATGGGAAAAGTTGTATTATTCAAATGTTAATCAACAGATACCAGGAATGGTGAATTAATATCAGATAAAGGAGACTTTGTGGCAAATAAAATGAACAGACAGAAAGTCACAGTACACAATGATGAAAGGATCAACCCACCAAGAAGACACAGTGATCTTAAATGTGCATGTACCAAACAATGTAGCTGCAAACTTGGGTAGAATTGAAAGGAAAATAGATATATCCACAGTTTGTTGGAGAACTCATCACCTTTTTTTAAAAAATTGAACAACAGCAGATCAACAAAGATGTACAAGAACACAACAATATGGTCAAACCAATAGGATCTAATATTATAGATATTAGAGAGAATACTCACTTCTTTCAAGTGCCCACAGAGTATATGCCAAGGCAGAACAGGTCCTGGATTATGAAACAAACCTCAACAAATGCAAATAAATTGAAATCATAGTGTATGTTCTTTAATCACAATGAAACTAAACTTGAAGTCAATTACAAAAAGATAATGAGAAACTCTCCAAACATTTGGAAATGAAGCAAAATTATTCTAAATGATCCTTGAATAGTGGAATTCTCAAGGGAAATTAAAACTACATAGAAATGGGTCAAAGAAAAAGCATAGCATACCAAAACCTATGACACATAGCTAAGGCAATTTTGAGAGGAAAAGTTATAGCACTAAATGCTTGTTAGAAGAGGAAGAATCTCAAATCAATAATCTGAGCTCCCACCTCAGTGAACTAGAGAAAGAAGATCAAAATAAACCCAAAGTAAGCAGAAGGAAGGAAATAATAAAGATATGAGCAGAAATCAATGAAATAAAAAGCAGTAAAGTAGAGAAAATCAATAGAACAAAAAGCTGCTTCATTGAAAAGATCAATAAAATTGACAAACTTCTAGCATGACTGACAAAGGAAAGAAAGAGAGAATGCACAAATTACTAATATCAGGAACAAAGCAGGGGATATCAGCAGACCCCACAGACATCAAAAGGATAATAAGAAAAATGCTGTAAATAACTTCATACATATAAATTTGACAATATATTATTAAAATTCATTATTAAATAGATAATTTGAATAATCCTTTAACTCTGAAGAAAATTGAATTTATAATCTAAAACCTTCTGAAAAAGAAATCGCCAGGTCCTGATGGTTTCACTGCATAATTTTACCAAATATTTGAAGAATTAACTCAAATTCTATATAAACTCTTAAAGAAAGTAGAAGAGGAAAGAGAAACAACATTATCGATTCATTCAATGAAGCCACAATTGTCTATATCAAAGACATTACAAAAATTATAGATCAATATCCTTCATACATGTAAACATACCTAACAAAATATTAAATATAATTTAGCAATATATAAAAGTATACATATAATCAAGTGAGAGTCATTCCAGGGATATAAGACTAATGTGCTATTTAAAAATGAATCCAATCTACCATCTCAACAGGTTAAAGAAGAAAAATCACATGATTATATCACTCAAGGCAGAAAAATAATTTTATCAACTCCAGTACCCACTCATGATATAAAAAATACAATCATATGCAACTAGAGGGGAATTGCTTCAATTTGGTAAACAGCATCTACAGAAAATCTACAGCTAACATCATACTTGTTTGTGAAAGACATTTATTAGAATGACTAAAATCAAAAACACTGATACCACCAAATACTGGTGAGGATGTACAGCAATAGGAACTTTCATTCATTTCTGGTGGGAATGCAAAAGGGTCCAGATACTTTGAAGTTTGGCATTTTCTTACAGAAATAAACATGGTCCTTCATGGGATCCAGTAACTATACTGAATGTTATTCACCCAAATGAGTTGAAAACTTACATTCCCAGAAGACCCTGCACATGAATGTTTATAGCAGCTTTATTCATAGTTGCCAAAACTTAGAAGCAACCAAGATTAACAAGTGAATGGATAAACAAACTGTAGTTCATCCAAACAATGGAACGTTACTCAGTAATAATTTAAAAAGGAGCTGTCAAGCTATTAAAATCAAGGAAACCTAAATACATATTGCTAAGTGAAAGAAACTAATTTGAAAAGATTAAATATTGCATGATCTCAATTATATGACATTCTGGAAAAAGCAAAGCCATGAAGCAGTTAAAAAAATAAATGGTTTCCAGGAGTTTGGGAAGGGAGGGAGAGGTGAATAGATGGAACACAGGGGATTTTGACAACACCGAAACTGTGCTGTGTGATACTGTAATGGTGGATCCATTGGTCAAAAACCTACAGAGGGTACAACACAAGTAGTGAACCATAATGTAAACAATGGACTTTAGATCGTAATAATGTATTAGTTCTCGCTCACTAACTGTAACATAGTAAAACACGAATATATTAGTGTTAATATAACAAGGTGTTCATATAGCAGAAATTGCAAAGGAAGGATGGGAGGGAATGTATGGGAACCCTCTACTTTCTGCTCAATTTTTGCATAATGGTCTATTAACTAAAAATAACTTATAATTTATAAAAATTCAAATATAGATAGGCATCTAACAGTACATACCCAGAACTTGTAGGAAGAAAACTGTAAAATGCTGATGAAGGAAATCCAAGGTTTAAGTAAATGGAAAGATATACCATGTTCATGTAGTCAAAAATTTGAAATAATAAAGATGTCAGCTCTCAGTTTGATATATAGGTTTAATGCAGTGCCTATCAAGACCCCAACAGGACTTTTCTTAATAAAGATGAATATTCAGAAGTGCATTTGAAAAGACAAATTAAATAACTAAAACAATTTTGAGAAAAGAAAAGGAATAAAGTCGGAATAATTAGACCACCCAATTTCAATACATATATGATAAAAATGACATAGAATTATTCAAATACATTGCAACAGTGTCAGACTCCTGGATTTGATATTGTATTGTACTGTAATTATGCAAGATACAATCATTAAAAAAAATATACCACCATTGGGGGAAACTCGGTAAGGTGTAGTTGGCACTACTCTGTACTACATTTGAGGCTTCCTATGAACCTATAAATATTTCAAAAGTATCAGTTTACTTCTTTAAGGTGATAGGCATTTTTATGGCATTGATTGTGCTGATGGTTTTACAGGTGTGTACTTATCGCCAACCTCAGCAAGTTAAATATGTTGCATATATATATATACCTTTACGCATGTCAATCATTTTTAAGTTTAATGAAAAAAATCCCAAGCACATTGTAATTGTGTTAGTCGTTTGCTGGTTTGCGTTCAACCCTCATTCTTACCCTTCGCTAGTCTATTATTATGTAGAGTAGAAGCACCCAGCTTTGCAAGTGACCAATCCCAAATTCCTTTTGTCAGCTGGCTTCTGGTTACATCACACCAGTTGGTGGCCCTGGGGAGATATGGGAAGACAGACTATGGGAAGAAATGACTTTCTTTTGACTTCCACCTTCCATTGACATTTCTCCAGAAAGACCAAGCAGCCAGAGAAGAGAACATTCCTCACCAGCTCTGGAACATGCCCTGTGGAGCCTTTTCCTTGGCCCTAGTGCTGGCACTTGGTATGCTTTGGCAGTGCCAGCTTTAATCACGAAGCTCTCGCTGGTTCAGGTCTGCAGCTCAGCCTTCTTCTGCCCTGCCAGGCTCTAGTCATCCAGCCATCTCCACTTACCAGCCCTAGGGGTGATAGCTGCTTTCTCTGGGCAGTTACTGATTTGGGGTCCCCTGCCACCTTTTTACTATTCCAGTCCTTTCGATACCTGTACAGCCAATTCCCTGTGTTATTAAAGGCTTCTGTTCCAACTGGGTGCAGCAGTCCTGGCTGCTTTCGAGGCTGAGGCGGAGGATCACTCGAGACCAGGAGTCTAAGTCTAGTCTGGTCTAGTCTGGTCAACTCCCATCTCCAAAAAGAAGTGTTTTGTTTGAAATTCTTAGAGTGATTGTATTTTTTTTCTTGACCCTGACTGATGCATCCATATTAGGTGCTGCAGAGCTAGTGCTCTGTTGGAGGAATTGTTCCACGGAGAAAAGGCAATGTTCTTCCTGTTTCTTTGTCTCAAAACTGGGCCACCATTTCTAGAAGTTTTTTTTATCAATGAACCTTCTAAGGTGACACAAATCATGGGGTATGTTGAACCTGAAGCATAGTTAAAATTGGATTGTGAAATCCCTGGACTGTTTGTGGGAATGATGGCGACTGTAGGAGACTGAAAGCCAGAGAGGAAGAAGCAACAGTCTTTTGGTCTGCTTCTTGTCAGCTTCCTGCCATCTTCCTTTTCCCTATGAATATCATTTCAGCACCATTTTGTAACTCTGTGCATGGAATTTCCTTTGTGTGGTGGCAACTGAATCTTAGCATTCGGGCAGCCAGCTTTGTGATACGGATCTGGAATGGACTGGTGCCAACCACTTAGTGCCCCCTCCGTAGAACCCTGAGTTAGCCTCTTCACCAAACTACTTTTTATTTTTTATTTTTTTATTTTTTATTTTTTTTGTGGGTACCGGGGGTCGACCTCAGGACCTCGCACGCCAGCAGGCGCCCGTGCCACTAAGCGATATCACCGGCCCTTTTTTCGTATGTGGGTTCCGGGAGTCGAACTTAGGCCTTTGCGCTTGCCAGACAGGCGCTTACGCCGCTGAGCCATCTCACCGGCCCCAAACTACTTTTTAAAAAGTTGGCAAAGATGAAGCACAACAGGAACTTTGCTAAAGAGAACGTAATTGAGACTGGGATTGGAAACAAGTTGGGTCTACTCAGTAAAGTTCAACTCACATACTATAACATTGGATCCCCACTCTAACTAGGTATACACTAAAGAAAGCCTAGCATATGAGGCACTATCAAGAACATTCATAATAGCATTGTTTGTAATAGCTTCAAACTAGAAACAATTGAAATGTCCACCAATAGTAGAAATGAATCAGTAAAGACAGGTACATTTGTTGGAGGGAGTACTACACAGCAATGAAAAAGAACCCATATGGCTGCATATAATAAAATGGTTGAGTCTTATATTGAGCATATGAAAAAGAAAAACACTGAAGAATCCTAAGTCTTTTAGTATAAAATAGGCAAAATGAAATATCTTGCCGGGATTAGCATACAACTAGGGAAACTATGTGAAAAAGACCTGAGAGTATGGCTACCTCAAAAGTCAGTAAAGTAGGTACCTCTTACAGGATTGTAAATAGGAAAGGACCCTGGGGGAGGCTCAGATAGACACAGTGAGGGAAGGGGGCCCATGTCTATGGATATGGCAAAGTCTGCTTACAAATCTACTTGGAGGTGTACATGGGTGTGTACTTCATAATTTTTTTATCCAAACGTGCATGTGTGTTTTACATCATTCTGTATATGTAACATATTTCCTGGTTTAAAAATTCATGAGTGTATTTCATTTTTATTTCTCTTATAGTATCTACTCTGGAAATTGCACAAAGCTGAAGGTGAACATAGAAGCCCCAAAGTGTTTTGCCTTTCAAAAGTGGCTCTTAAAAGTTGCTTCTTTCAAGAAGAAGCCATTTTTTTGTTTCTTCCTGTGTATGCAAATGTTGATATTAATTGTCATTATCACTAAAAGTGAAATGAGAGTATCATGGTTTGGGCACAGCACTGTACTAAAAACACAGAAGGGCTCAGTCCAAAGTCAGGTCTTTTCATGGTTCTCAGTGGCTTAGTGTCGCTGGCCTGTGCATTTTGTGACCTGGCTTGTCGCTGTTCTGGAAAACCCTAACTGTAACCCTAGAAAATCACTTGAGTGCCTCTGAACGTGTCACAGGGTTCACCCTTACATTTGTAATTGGGAGAGGAGCTCCATCTTGTCACTGAAACACCATGCTCTCCTTTGGGGAGCAAAATTTCCACTTAAAAAAGGAAAAGCAACACAACAGCAATTATGCAAATTGAGTGGAAGAAAGCCAGTAGTGTCCTGTTTGAGGTAATTTTCCCCATAATGAGTGTTGGGGGAAGGAGGAGAATGGGAAGGAGAGAGGTTAAAAATTGGAAACTGTGTGTGTGTATGTAATAAGCTCACACAGAAAGCAGATGCGCATTGTGGAAGTCATGTATAGAGGCAATAATCTGTGACAGAAAGATTTACATAATATTCTTTCAGGGCAAGTTCCCCATTTGAAAAAGATGGCAAAATGCAGACAGCATGGCTGGCTGTAATGAATCTAAATCAGGTAAATAATTTGCACTCTTAGATTATACACCCCCTCCTGGCCCTGCATCCACACTTGCTTAATGGATCTATTACAGCTTACAGGGTGGAGAGAATCGAAGTTACCATGACACGTATGTGCAGCATACATGAGAATGTGCATTCGCAAAGGCAGGTGGTCCTGATAGGGCTGGACAATTTTCATCTTGCAGCCCATAATTAAAAATCGGTGCATTTATGACTAGAGGAAAAATCTACCTAAGTCATGATGGAATGTTGTCTTAAATCCCCTCCAAAAAACTGTCTCGAAGGGCTCTCGGTTCAAAAGGATACTGCATCCTGCCTGCGATGAGTCCATAACTATATGATGAATATTACATAAAACAGATCAGTACTGCTCCCTCCCCTGTCTTCTTTAGCAGTGAGTTTCCACTGAGTACTGGGATACCTTCTGGCCAAAGAAGGCAAATGACCATGAGATGCTATATGCCCCAGGGGATGTCACCCAAAACAAGACAGGGATGAGATACAACTGCTTTCCTTTAAATGTGATGACAATTCTTACCTTTTAAGCTTCTGTTCATAAACACTTCTCTGGTCCGTTATTCTGTCCTTCTTGCATTAGTAGAACTTGAAGTACTTTCTACTCTGGGTGTAAGTTGGTACCGTCTTGTGTGTGTCTGCAGCTGGCCCGAGGAGGCTAATATATCTGACACCAGCAGTCCCTGATCCAGGTATGTGGTTTCTAGCCTTTTACTGTGCAGTAGCCGTGAGCTGTTGCAAAGTCCTGACTTGGATACTTAATGCCCTGTGTCCGTTACACACGTTCCAGTTACTCTGCAATTTTCAATTAATGCTTTGTTAGTGTGATGCTTAACTGCAGCTAGAATAACGTCCTATAATTATTGTACAAAACAATTTAAAATATTGTTTCACGTGTACAGAAATTTTTAAAAACCTCTTTAAGACTTTTTTCTTCCTTTGAGTATTGTTCATGAAATCTATTACCCATTGTATATATGTGATATTTTTAAAGCTATGTACAAACTATAGAAAAGGAAGAAAACCATAGAATGTGTTCCAGATACTAGAGTTTTTCTTTCTTTCTTTCTTTCTTTCTTTCTTTCTTTCTTTCTTTCTTTCTTTCTTTCTTTCTTTCTTTCCTTCTTTCTTTCTTTCTTTCAAGTGTGTCTGAGTTGCTGAGGCACATTCCTATTTTAATGCAACTGACTGTCAAATTTTACTACGCGTTTGTCATTAAATGTGTATTTTGACTTTTTTAAAAAATAATTTCTATTTTAAAGAAAAAAATAAAAACAATGATACAAAATTTCAAAACAAGATTGTAGGAGAGTAACAATGGTTAGTTCATTATTTCTATGTTTTCACAACACACACACACACACACACACACACACACACACACACACACACACATAAAGGGCAAAGCAAGGCGCTGTCTCTCCAGGGTAGGCTATTACTTGGCCCTGCTTGGAAGAAAAGGCTTTCTCAATGGGATTACATCCCCTCTCCTAACCTATCAGTTGTCTGATCAGAAATTCATAACGCAGCCCGGCTATTGCTCAGCTTGGCCAGGGCTTCGGGTTTGAATTTAAATAGGCAAATGCCGGACTTGAGCATTGCCATTCTTTCTGACTCTCTCAATCTTTCTCTGTCTCCTGTCCTCCTCCTAATCAAATTTTCTCTCTCTGTCTGTCTCTCTCTCTCCTTCTCCCTCTCTCACTTCCTCCCCACACCACCATTTTATCTTAGGCATGAACTAACATGATGGGAAGCTATCAGGAGATGGAGGATGGATGGTGAGTGGAGAGGCAGGCACAGCGAGAGGCGGAGGGAGGCAGGGAGGAAGAGAGAATGAGATGGAAGAAAATTGTAAATTGTTGCTGTCATACCCTCACTGGGACAGTAAAACCTGGTTGCTTCTTTTTGCTTTTTCTTTTTGTATTTAAAGGGAAATATTTCAAGATAAATTACTTAGCAGGTATCTTTTCTCAACCAGGAAGATGTTTATGTATATAAAGTTTACAACATGTCCTATATTACAGCCCTTGTTTTGTGCACCTGAGAATGAAGAAAATGTACTCGGCTGTGTTTGTTGCCAATCTTGGCTTCCTTTGCTTCATGGCTCCTTCAGCAGGGTGTCAATTCTACAGCATCGTCACCTGATGACATTCAACTTTGGACTGATAAAGAAGTAATTCAGAGTCTTTCTCTCCACTCCTTTTCCCCATCTTCTCCCACCCCAATAAATATAAATCAGGTTTATCTAAGCCCAAAAGCTACAGTGGAAGGAAAATCTGTTTAATTGATAACACCTGAAAGCTATATTGAACGTTGCAGGTTTTTGTGTTGAAGCAGAGGGGTGAATATTAATCATGCAATTTGGGCTTTGGTGCAAATGACTAAAAAATGAAAATCATGATGAGAATACTGCCTATTGTCCTGCCTTTCCTAACAAAGGTAGTAAAGTTTATTCAAATTTATGTCAGATTGCTGTCTTTTAAAAGATTTGCACTCTTCCCTCCCCAGTGACTTTTCACCTGGCTAGAAGGTGAATTTTGATCTAAGAGTTTTCATTTTCAAACTAAGAGTTTGTGCTTAAATTCCTGTCCTTGTGGCTACTTCTAGAGAATTATATCACTGATTTTAATGTTTCCATCAGTAATGCTTAGTTAAAAAAAAAAGGCTTCTATGTACTTAATTTTTAAATTCACCTTCAATTTACTGGTATTTAAATTTATTCCAGAGGGCAAACTCCAAATGAATTTTGTCCCCATGGGAAAAACATATGGTATAAAAGATACTGCACAACGTTTAGCGAATACCCCAGCTTCAATAAAAATGAGACTCTGCACTATAATGTTACGATTTGGGACTGGAGAAGGACAGTGTTTTATATCACAAAATATTGCTGCATACATGCATTTTAAGAATCATCTCTAACTGAATGTTATAGTGTCCTTTCTGTCTTTGGGGTTGAAAATTGATTGGCTTTACATGATGAGGGATTTGATAACCAGCAGCGAAAGAATCTGAGAAGTTGCAGTTGTCCCGTCAATATTGCCACACTGGAATTTGCAGTACTTACTTTGAGGCCCTGTTCAGTTTCCGATGTCTCCACTAGCTCATAGGCATTTGACTCATGGAGTATTCAAGTAGTACTGTATTTGGTCCAGGTGAGATTGGGAAAAGTAAGATTCAACCAAAGTCATGAAGGGGCCAAAGAAGCCTCCTTTCTTCTAAGGTTGGCCTTGACACATAAGGGATCCTTTAAAAAAATCAGTATATGTTTGCAATACATAATGAAAATTAATGAGCAAAATAAAAGATACATAAATGGAGAACAGGAGCCTTTCTGCCTATTGTCTGTGGCATTTCTCCGTCATTCCAGGTGTGATGAGTCCCCAGATTTTGCTATTTTTTTTTTAGAAGAGCAAAAGTGCACATTTCTGATGGGTCAGGGAATAACTTTATTGAGATATAATTCACATACAATGCAATTTACCCATTTAACGTACAGAATGCAATAGTCTCTGGTATATTCACAGGGTTGGTTATACAATCTTCATCACATTCAGTTTTAGAATAGTTCCATCACCCTGCAGAAAGAAACCTTGTACTCATTACAGTCCCTCCCCATTTCTCCTCAACCTTTCCCCTAAGCTCTAGGCAACCACGGTTTTACGCTCTGTGTCTACAGATTTGCCTGGTCTGGACATTTCCTATTTAGGCAATCATATAGTATCTGGTGCTTCTTGATAGGCAGGGGTGCTTCTAAACATCTCCTGAAGACACTGCCTTCTTTGGGAGTCCAGAAAGATGCACATGCACGCAGGTTTTGAGAGAAGTGTTGGGTGATTATTCTATATCCATGTAAGAGCACCATTAACTCAGTAGAAATATTCTTCATGCATATGCTAGGGAATGAGAAGGTACCTTGAGGCTGGCCCGAGGGACTCTGGGTCTTCGCTGCCCTAGAAATTCTCATGATTTCCAGTGGTATTCATTCTCTTGCTTCATGCATTTGGGTAAGGCAGAAGATCAGGACGGTCTACTTATTGCTGTCCCAAACAACAAATATTTTTTACCTTTGTTTCCTTCAGTAATTGCTGAGATTCATAGTTAAGTCATATATTTGAAACCATAGTTCTTTAGCCTAAAATAAATTAGATGAGATCCAAAAGAAGTAAAAATCATAAATATATTTTTATAGCTCACCTATTTTGTCGTTTAATTCACCTCTGCTGTAAGCCAACTAAAGATAGAGAAGACCGATGGAAGTTTTGAGAGTGTCTTAGTGGACAGACAAGTGGATAAACACAAGGATGAAAGAAAAAATTAATAAATAAACAAAAGTCATAGGCAAAGCTGTAAAGGTGGTTTTTAGAAAGCAGGGGCCTGCCTCTTTGCCAAATGCCTACTGGTTACCTTTGCCTGCTGTTGATTTGTACACAATGTTTTCCCCGCTCATTTCCTGTAAGCTGGGTACATAAGTACAGGATAGTTTATCTTTGTCTGTTCAAGCGTGGTATGCACCCAAGCCTGTTCCCTGAAACTCTAAATATTCTGTTTTTAGATCAGAATATGCCAGCAGCCACATACCAGTCTGACATCTCACACAGACCTCCACTGCCATCCCAGACACCTGCATCTGCAGCCAGCCCAGGGGACCATTCCTAAGATTCTTTCTCATACACACCCTTCACTTCCTACTTCCAAGTGTCTGGCATCCTGGGCTTCCCAGAAAGCTGCCTGGAGAAAAGCCCATGCCGACAACCGTGTATTTCCTCTGTGGTTTTCAGCTGAGGGCAGTCAGGACACATTCAAACCCATCAAATGCTCTTAATTTGTGGGGAAAACTATCTCGCCAGGTAATGCATGTTGTTTTTCAATGGCCTTTCACTGTTTGTTTTCTTTTCTCTCTTACTTCCTCCCTGCTTTGGTTTTCTTTTGCACATTTTTTTCGTTACCCTGGGAATCTTATTTTTATTTTAAGAGCAACAGAAATTGTTGGAAAACCAATTTTACACACACAATGAATCTTTATCTCCATATGATTATAAGCAAGAAGTACTAGGGAATACATGGGACAGAAAGCACGATAAAATTATTTCTCATTTTCAGCTATAAGCCAGGATCTGATTCTGTCTAGAGATTGGTTAGGAAGAAATACTGAGCTTTGCAGCCCTCTGGCAGGGGTGGGCATCTATCTGGGGTACAAAGCTGCCCTCAGACATCCCTGCGGTGCCTGTCATTGCTTTGGTTTTGTAACCTGGGATCTGCCAGGGAGCAGCCTGGGCGTTTGGTCAACCTCAGCTCCCTGTAGGTTAAAGGCAACTGGAATTTCTCTCAGTTCGAGGACAGCCTCATGAATGATTTCCTTTACCAAAGTGAACACAAATCAGGCTTTCCCCATCTTCTTTTTCTATAGTGTCAAGGAGGAAATGAAAACTAAAATCTGGAAGAAGGAAGAAATTCACGTATGTGACAGGAGGCAGGTACACAATTTAAAATGGACCTTAGGAAAGCAGGTCAGTGGGTTCCTCTGCTTTAGTGAAGTGGTTGATTCAGATAAGCCTGGGAGAGGAGGAGCAACTTTTTTCTTTCTTTTTTTTGCAGTGATACAAACAACTCAAGAGCGAGTATTATATGCACGTATTGTGGGAAGCCTTTTAGTTAATTAACATTAGAAATTACTCACTGCCTTTCTCTGTTGGTGGCTGCCTTCTGCTGTGTCATCCAGTCACTTCCTCTTCCTTTATTACCAACTTGCCTCATTTCTTCTCTTCCTGGCCTCACCTCCTAATCTCTTTTTTCCTTTTCTTTTCATTTTTCCCCCAGTACGGGGCATTGAACCCAGGGCCTTTGCAATGAGCTGCATCCTGAGCCCCTTTCATTTAAAAAAATTTTGAGACAGGGTCTCTCTAAGTTGCTAAGGCCCAGGTTGGGCTTAAATTTGCAATCTTCCTGCTTTGATTTCTGAGCGTGCCAAGATTATAGACATGTGCCACCATGTCTGGCTTCACTTCCTAATTTCTATGCTCAGCTGTGAAAAACAGGTTAGTATTTTTTCTTTGGCAGTAATTTCTACCTTTGCATTGGGCTCATTTTCCACGAGCAAAATGGCAGATGAAGGGATTTTCCTTTTTGAAAGTGGTTCAGTCCTTAGCACAAGGGATAAGACTTGCTGTTAAGGGTAGTCACTCTGCTGTATAGCTCTGTGAGGAATAAAGGTATTAAGAAGGAGCAAAATCAAGCCACATTTTTCCCACTAATAACTTCAGAGGTTTCCTGTCAGGATTCCTTGGATGGTTCTACTTGTGACATTAGATATGACATTTATAGTTTTTATATTGCATTGGTGAGCTGGTTTTAAATCACTGAAATATTTCCGTTTGAATTCTTACAGTAGAAAAGTAAAAATTTTTTTCCCTTGAAGATTAGGAAACAATGGAAGCTACAGAGAAATAAAAGCATGGAAGAAAGTATTTGAAGTTCCCAGAAGTAAATGGAAAACAGTATATTTTTGATCTTCCTAATGAATAAAATTGTACCTCTCAAGATCAATATTAAGAATTTCTCAGGGTAGTTCTGAAGCTTTGCGAACAGATGAGTAAATAAATTTCCTGGATAATGAAAATGAAATAAAAAGCTCCAAACTCTTTTGGAATATAGTTTAAGCTGAATCTCTTACAAAAAATGAACTTCAAAGGAGTCTGGCTGAAAATTTGCTATATAAAATAGAGAAATGATCAATGTTTAGAAATTCCCAAACTTTTGAAAAGGGTACAGCCTCTTAGCTATTACTAGAGTCTCTCTACAAACCTATAACAGACATAGAAATAATAACTAAAGCACAGAGATAAAATAACATTTTATCACCCATCCAAATTCAATGATAATGGGCCACAGGCAGAATTTTTGTTTGGATGAAAATACACTGTTAGAGTCAGCCCTGCCTTTTGCAGTCAATCTGTATCCAAATTTTAGCTTAGTGTGATTCCTGATAATGTAAAACTCACATGTGGAAAATCCAAATCGAATATTTTTGGGAGCCTAACTGATAGTATATTCTTGGGCAATTCGTGTTTGTTTTGCTGGCCAGGAGCCTGCTTGTTTCCATCTGTATTTTTCCATTGGTGAAACTTCAGTGTTCTTGGTTTGTAAATTCCGGTAGGAATTACTTTCAGGTTAGCAAAGCTTTTGTGATGTCATCAAATATTTTCTGAAGAGAACTTCTGGACATTTTATACCCACCCTATCTTCACATGAATATTTCAAATTGGTGAGAGTGTGAAATACAAGGCTTAATCTCTTGTTCAAACATTTTGAAAGGTCTAGGCATTTAATACGTGCACACATTTTTGAGAGGATTCCACTCATGGTGAAAACTAGTTCAGCACAAAGAAAAGCTGATGGATTTGTACTGTTGACATGTACCTACCCTAGTGTTCAATGGGGTGCCTTTGGAAAGTTGTTGTAAAATAATACAAGATGAGCTCCCAAAGAGAGCTTCCATGCTTTCAACAGAACGAAATAGTAGAATGAAATTACTCCAGAGCTCATCACTAAGCTTCAAATTATCACAAAATTGGCTTGGTAGAAATGTACCATTTTCAGTATCTACATCTTTTTGCCAAGCCTTTGAGCAGGTTTTCTGTCTCTATGTATAGGTGCACATGTGTGTGTATGCGTATGTGTGTAGTGGGTGTTAATTATTGATAATGAATATTTGTTTAGCTGGCAGATCCACTGAGCAAAGTTCTGATTATGGTCCAGGAAAGTACAGAAGCAACAGTAGCTATGGCACAATCTAACCAATACCATGTCTACTGTGCCTGGGCCGATATAGCAATAGTCACTTATCATTTAAAAATGAGATACATTCTGAAAAATACATTGTTAAGCAACCTCATCACTGTGAACATCATGGAATATTCTTACATGAAGTAAATGGCTACAATGTCACTAGGTGATATACTGTTATGGGATTATATATTATATACATAGTCTTTTGTTGGCCAAAATATTGTTATGTAGTACATGGGGGCACTTCCAGAGAGAGATGATGGTATTTAAGTTAATCACAAGAAGTACCCAACCTTAGAAAGAGTGGTATATACTCTTTGCTTATCCCCAGTGTCTTTGGTTAGCTACTAGGGAAACATGTTTTTGAATTATTCTGTGGCATTATAAAATATAGAACTTATGTTCAATGTTTTCAGTTGTTTTCTTATTCATTAAATACGATGTCTATTCATTCTTTTCTGCTCGTTACAGATTTCAGGTAGCCTTTGCTTGCTGTAAGATACCCTGCCCCAACCCTAGAGTTCATTTTTACCAAAATGTTCCTAAGTGTGTCTGCATACTGTATTCACTGTGGGTAGCTTAGGGGAAGTTGTCATCCCAACAAACGAGACCATCCTAGTGAATGTGACTATGGTGATCTTTAATTCAAGTAAGTCCCCCAACCCATAGAGAAAGCTGCAGGGGAAAGCACTCACAAAAGCCACTCTGCCTCCCCTCTCCCACTGCCAAAGGGAACTGGACATACAGCGGTTCAGCCTTATTTGGGGCGGTGGACTTCTGTGATACTCTATTGAAAACTATGCATCCTGCATACGCTTATATACACACCTAAGTTTTACAAAGCGATACAGAGGACTCTGACCCTTTCTGATACTCATCAGTGATCCTGTTAAGTTGTAACTCCCCAGGTCAAGAGTCCCTCAAACAGAGAACCCAGGGCTGGTGAGATAGCTTAGCGGCATAAGCGCCTGCCTGGCAAGCGCCAGGTCCTGAGTTCAACTCCCGGTACCCACATAAAGGAAAAAAAAAGCGCTGGTGATATCATTCAGCGGCACGAGCGCCTGCTGGCAAGTGCGAGGTCCTGAGTTCGACTCCTGGTACCCACATAAAAAAAAAATAGAGAACCCACACACTGGACAGTCTGGATACTAAGACAAAAATCTATTTTTAAAAATTATAAAGTTGATAGGCCATAACACGTGACCATAATGACTTGTGTCTCTTGGGTTCTATCACCCTTTCACATTCTGCTCCTCTGTCTTTCCCATTCCTTCTCTGGTTTTTATCCTCGTCTAACTTTCAGCTTTGTCTCCATCTGGATATTTAACTTCAATTTCTACCCACATTTCCTTCTTAGTCCAGTTCTTGTCACTGGAATCTCTTTTCCATTCCTGCTCAGTTATGCTTTTGTCCATCTGTTTCCCACATGCTTTAGTTCCTGTAGGGGACTTGACAAATTAGATGGTGGTGCCTAGAGGAAATAGGTTGTAGAACGGTCTACATAATGTTGGGAGCAGTCACTGTGCAGTGTGCCAAAAATATAATGATCCCAGTTTCATTTGCTAATACCACCATACAGAGGAAGAGAACTGGGGGACATTGTGGCAGTTACATTTTACAGGCACAGAAGTTTTGATATAAAACAAAAATATGGATGTGTTATCAAAATGTTTAATATTTAATAAGTTGTTATCCTGCATGAAGTATGATCCAGGAAAATGAATTGCTGACTGTGTTCTAAGGGTTTTTAAAAACAGGAGCTTTCTGTTTTAGAAGTGAAAATCTGATCACCCATAGTTGGGTCTTTAAATTATTTAATTCTGTGTCACATTTTGAATGGACTCTATTGAAACCAATGAAAAAGAAAACCAGTGAAGTGTCCATTTCAAGATACACCTTCGAATTAAGCAACTTCAATCAATGGAAATCAATAGAATGTTAGAAGGACCAAGAAAACTACTTGGCAAGAGAGCAATGAAGTAGTGAATTAATTTTTCATGCTACAATCAGTATATTTCTACTCTAGTCCTGGGGCTCCTTGGGCTACCTTGGGTGAGTAATCTACATCCAATTTTTTGGTTTTAACACTTTGAGGCTATTATTTGTATTGGTTGGCTTTCTCATTGCTGGGACAAAATACCAACCCCCACAAATTAAAGGAGGAGGAGTTTGTTTGGCTCAGTGTCACTGGTTTCAGTTCATGATTGGCTGGATCCACTGCAGGAACATCATGGTAGAATGCGTGATGGAGCAAAGCTGGTCCCTTCGTGGTGGCAGGGAAGCAGTCACAGGGGAAGACACCCTGCAGCTCCATGCCCACACTGACTCATATTCGCCCACTGGGCCCAGCCTCCTAACCACATTTAGCTATGAACATCAGTGAATTAATCCACCGATGAGTATAATGCCCCATGATCCAGTCACCATTTCAGGAGTCTTCTAATTCGGTCAAGTTGATGATTAAGATTCACTGACGTAATATTCTTGTTGAACTTCTGTGTGACACCATCTTCCATAGGGCTGGAATAGGGCACAAGTTTGAACATAGGTTCATTAAGGCTGAGATCAGATTCAGGCTGGTTGATAGGAAAGGTTTTGAAATGTGAAGATTTTGCTTCTGGTTGCTTTGCTGAGGAATGCTTGCTAGTTTTTCTGTTGTGATTTCGGTCAGTGGCTATAATAGATGACTATGACTCAGTGCATCTGAATTTTGTATATTACTTTGGTGACATTTTTAGAATCTATTATCTAAGCAGTTGTTAAAATATTAGGTTAATGAAGCTATGTGTGCACTACACAACTTCTCATTAAATAAAGCTTTTCAGAGACTGAGGTTCTGTCCCCTTCCATTTAATGTCAGTTCTTGTCCACGAAGAAATGATAGGAAATTAATACACACAACATGAAGGATTTAGGCTACACGAAAACAGTTCTGTACTTGTCAAAATCATTCCAGCATATAAGTGGTTAATATGAACTACTTTTTCTGGAAGTCTTGAAACTATGTCTATGGTTTTTCACTTTCCTGTGATGGTTTCAATGTGGCTCTGCCGAAGTATCAGAGTTTTTTTTTTTTTTTTAATGTTTCTGAGGATAATCTACTTTAAGGAGTTGAAAATTGATCATGGCATTAAAGTGTTCTCAGTTGCAGATGTTGATTGCTAGGTTGCCTACATACATTTTTTAAAAAGTATATTTTATGGTGTTTATCTTGGGCTTATGAGTTCTTTGCAAGCAATTTTATATTTACAAAAGATGTTATATAGTACATTACAAAAGGAGATAGAGGGACACACGCTCCATGTGACAATGTGATATCATTCGTGACTTATTGTCTTTGTAATATTGTTGAAGATTTTATATTTTCCTGCCATCAACAACTCACATGAACAGACTTAGTGTAGAGTGCAAATCAAAGAATTAATCAGACCAAAAGAGGTCCCATTACATAAACAGAAAAACTTCCCTGACTATATTGAGAGTAATAATGTTCACATTCTTTGCAAATTTCTTAACCAATTAATATATACACTCATCTTCGTTCTCTACTTCAGAATTCTATATTAAAAAGATGATCCTATGTATCCATCAATACGGGTTAAGTTAGTCAGTGACCTGGGATTGGGGAAACTGAGGCCAGGCTGTATTATGCTACCCAGGAAGGTATTTGGATAAAAGCTTCTTATAAATTATTTTTCATTGGTTATGAATTATGACATTTATTGCTAGCTGTTGATGTTCAGCTACTTTTGTCTTAAAAAGTAGATATTTTGCTTACCACCTATTAATCCATTTTTGCTGTATTTTGTCCACTTTAAAATGGTGATAACAATTATATTAACTCATAAAGTTTTTGTGATAACACATGCAACTTGCTCAGGATAGTTAAATGATCATGAACTCTTAGTAGTATTAGTATTATTGTTCTTATTAAGATTTAAAAAACAATAGTATTTCTATCCTATTGTATTTATAGGAACAACAGTACTACCCATTTTTTTTAACTTTGTTTTTTCCCGTGGTGACTTGAAATATCACATCAGTCCCTTGATGGTGAATAAAATGCAGCTTCAATAAAATGCTTCAACACTTAGGTGTAGAGATTATAACTTAATTCAGCTCTCTGCCCTTAATGCTTAGTAAATAAATGATTTTTACCTAGTAAGTGCTGGTCTATGTTGAATTTATTTGTTTTGAACTTAGTCTATCTTAAGTTACAGAGGAATTTCTAATTTCATCTTATTTTTCTAGAAACCTCATTATAACAGATAGGTAAATGAGGAGGCAGAGCAGAGCATTTCAAGACACTTGCAGAAGGTGCTCGTAGTATGGAAATCTCATAAAATGCTAAGCTATCATTAGATATGCTGAAACATAGAAAATAGGCAAATGGTATCCTTTGGGATCTAGGGATGCAAAGCGGGGAGTTTGGCTGTTGGTCAGACCTGTACCAGGGCAGCAGAGGGATCGTGCTGAAGGGCACCTTTAATTAGTCAACCTCTGCAGCTCTCACTGGTTCTACCTCCATTCCAGACCTTGTTAGGTAGCGTAAAGCTTCATGACGGCACGGAGCTAACCACCCCAATTCTTCTTTTAAAGAACCAATGTGGTTTTTTTTAAGGTAGAGGTCTCAAAACAGAAATTCTCTTGGGCTCCTGGTATTGATGGAAATTACTTTTAGACATTTTATATAACATATTATTTAAATTCCTGCAAACATTAAATTAGGCATTAATTTCCTATGCATATAGCTTTTATATAGCTATAAAACTAAACTAGAGTTACAGATTTCTATATAAATTCACCATAAAAACCATTAAAGTTTAAATTAACAACATTAATTTAATGTCCTATGTGATGTTTTGCAGAAACCAAAGTATGGGTGGTGGACTGAATCACAGAAAAATGTATTTTCACATTTGATATTTTACTTATTAAGTGAATTCTTTGGATTTTGAGCTTGACAGGATTATCATTTTAATAATTTTCATTATCATGGCTATTTTTCCTTTTATACTCTGAATTCCTTTCAAATACCTGATCCATCATTTTGATGAGCCAACCAATTTATTTATTTATTTATTTATTGGTCCCAGGTATCGTACTCACGACCTCGTGCTTGCCAGGCAGGCACTATGCCGCTGAGGTATGTCCCCAGCCCCCAATCAATTTAATAGTGCACCTCAAAATACAGTATTGAAAAATTAAAAAGTGTGCATCAATGAAAAATTCTTTACTGTTATCTTCTACATGTATTGAAAATAAATTGCACAAGTTCTTATGTATAAATATCAAAGTCTCGGTGTTAATTTAAAATGCGAATATTGCAGTGGATCTGTTACAGTGAAAGAACTTTGGAGTTTGGCTTGTCTGTATTGAGTGTGCCATGTGATAATGTGATTTTCTCACTCTTTCTCCAGCGTGCCTTCCATAAAACCTGTGTTCCTATGATGTCCTATGAAGTCATTGGCAAGAACCTAGCATTATATATTTAGTTGGCCTTTGCTTTTTTCCTCATTAGATGCCAACTATTAAAGGAACACATTAATCTCCCCCACTGTCATTTTCCTGATGTCAAATCAAAAGGTCAATTTATCAAATAACTTAAGAACCTACATCTTATTCTGTGAAAATGACTCTAAATTGGTAATTATCACTGCAAAAGAGAAGTTTTGTCTTTATAGTGTAAAGTTTCACATGAGGATTATGATAGAAACGGCGTGACTGTTTTCTGTTCGGAGTTCTCAGTTTTGTAAAAGTGTAGTGTATAGCGCAGGAGTGTGGTGTTTGAATGAGTCACTGAGGGGCAGGAAGAGAGAAGGGGAGCGGGTTCCACTGTGAGGTGGATGGTTCAGCCATCCTGATCATGTATGGAGTCGATTTTTCAAAAGAAAAACACAGACGCTTATGTTACAAAGAGTAGTGATCCCCAAACATTTAAAAATTGAGATAATGTTGCAAATGATTTAGCTCAGCATAAAAAACTTAAGTGGCTGAGACCCTGCATATATGTCAATCGGTACTTTCTAACTTTGCTTATATGATTACTAATCGGAGGTGTTTCTTAAGGTTCTTATAAACATCCTGATTCTAAAAGTAAAATTTCATGCTAAGGTAATGATTTGTTTTGAAAACAAACTCTCTCTCTGTATATACGTTTTATATGTTTTAAATGGTAATTTTTTTCTTTTTCCTTTTTTCACTTGAGATGTGTTATGTACATTTACCAACTCCCCACAAGGAATGTAATCATTATGTACTGCAGATATGTACTAATAAAAAGTAAAAACTGAAAAAAAAACCTGAGAATTGAACAAAAATGTAGACTTAGAAGGACGTGAAACTGCTAAGGTAAAGAGGCCTCCTGTGTGTACACGCATACATGTATCTGTGTACCTGCATGATTTGTTTGAAATAGGAGCCACCAAACGCCAAACCACAGCCTTTGAAATCCAGTGCTCTGAGAATAGACCAAGTATCTTAGAAAACCTGATAATCAGCTTGAAGAAACTAGTGAAGAAACTCATTGGTTTGGAAATCACTGTGGAAAATGAGTGGTGTAAAAAGTATCTATTGCCAAGCAAAGGCTCGGTGAAGTTTCCTCTCACGCTACTGGAGGCTTTTGGGGGTTATATTTTGCACTATTTCTTTCCTACACTTGTCTTATTCTCTGTTGTGGAGCAAAGACTGGCATGTGCATCCTGTGGGTCAAGGATTTTTTTATATTTTTGAATGGATGGAAATTAAAAAAAAATAGTAATGTGTTGTTTTCTTGGAATTGGGGGTCAAAACTAAGGGCATGCTACCATTAAGCTACATCCCCAGCCCTTTTAAAATTTTTATTCATTTATTTTTAAAATTTTGACACAGGGCCTTGTTTCCCTGGTAAAATTTGAACTCGTGATCCTTCTGCTTCAGCCTCCTGGAGTGCTAAGATTAGAAGTGTATACTACGCTTGGCTTGCATCTATATTAAAGGATAATTTTATTTGAAGGAGCAATCAGAAGTGTTAAAAATGCGAAGGCCTGTGCTAGTTTTGCTGCTTACTGTCTCAGAAAATATTGAAAAGTCAGGGCCTCATGGCCTCAATTTCCTTATCTGTAAAGTGGGAATAATACAGCCTGATCTGCCCCTTTAGGCAGTGAGTTGTGGAGAAATAAGGCAGTTCCCCGTTATCTGTGGGGATTAGACCCCCAGAGGATGTCTAAAATCAGCGATAGTAAATTTTTTCTCATAGGCATGATAAGAGATGAACAACAATAATTAAGAATAAAATTGAATGATTATAGCCATGTACTGTACTAAAAGTCATGTGGATGTGAGGTTCCTCTCCGAGTATCTTGCTGCACTGTACTCAGCCTTCTTGTGATGACTTGAGATGATGCAATGTCTGCATGGGGAGAGGCAGTGAGATGGCTATTGTAGGCAGTGTGACATGGTATTAGGCTACTGTGCAAGGCTTATTTGAACACAAGCAATGCAATACTGTGATAGTTGATCTGATGATCCACAACCCATAACCAGGACAACTATGAAATGACTAATGGGTGGGCAGTGCCTAAAGCATAGACACCCTGGACAAAGGCATGATTCACATCCCTGGCTTTGTGGCGTGAGGTGGTTTAAGACTTCCTCCCATATTGAAGACAGGGCACAACATAAAGTTTATGAATTGTTTCTTTCTGGAAATTTCCTTTCAATATTTTTGGACTATGGTGAAGCAAGGATAACTGAAACCATGGAGAGAAAAACTGTGGCTAAGGGGGAACTATTGTAGTTGAAGTTTACTGCACTTTGAGAGGATGAAGTTACAAGTATGTGCATATATGTCATTGTACTGAATGTAGACCCCAATTCCAAATCCAAATGTTTGCAATCATTGAAAGTCTCTAATTCTTTCACTTCTAGTGGATATTTCTATTTTGCGTCTTTTAATTACATTATTAAAATGTTACAGATTGGAGAATGGCATAAACTACAGGCTGAGTCCTGTCTGCCACCTGTTTTCTAAAGTTTTATTAGAACATGGCCATGCTCAGAGGTTTATGTATTGCTTATTGCTACTATTTTACTAAGAGGGCAGTTGAATAGTTGTGACAAAGATTAGATGGCTTATAAATCTAAGATATTTGCTATCCGGCTTTTTACAGAAAAAATTGTTGCTACAGTCAGCTACGTATCTCCAAAGTCCAGGACCAGTTATAATCCAGTCCTTTTTGGTACCTAAACCCTCGATAGATGATGGTATTTCAAGATCCAAGCCATCCTGCAAAGATCCCAGTGGCTCTAAATGTCCCGTCAGTAGGCAGCTCTGTACCCCACCTACTCTGACCCCTGAATTCAAAGATATGTGGATGTCTTGAGATCTTGTTTCTTTTCTTGCTCCTTTCTCTGACTTGCTTCTTTAAGAGACTATTCTCAGTGACTTGAATGATGCTATTGAAAATTTTGGTTAAAAATCTAGGCACTTTTTAAATCTAGTTCATTACCAAGGTACAATGGTGTACAGCAGAGTGTCCCACACATTTTGAACCTCAAAAGGCACATTGAAGAAAGTAAATTATCAATGCAGCAAAGATATAATGAGGAAAGATAAGACACGGTGGATAAGTTCACATTTTAAATGCATTTATCTACTTTCTGCATTTCCGAACGGTGCTGTGTATAAGTTTTTAGGTGAGTATGCTTCATTCAGGTGAATTGGGGGTACCTAGTGGAAGAGATGGGGGACCTAGCAGTCTCTGTTAAGTGTACTTTCCACTAATTTACAAAAGTCAGAGGTTTCTCATTTAAAATGTAGAGTTTTAGAGCTGAAAGGGACCTCAGAGGTCAACATTCCCCAACCTTTTTGACCCATGGATGATTTTCATAGTAATTTATAATCTTCTCAACTCTCTTGGGAATTTTAAAAAAATCGGTTCATCATTTTTGTGTGATATGTTATGAAGAGGTAATTTAAAATGAAAACTATGTTATCTTAGATTAGTACATTATTAAGGATTGTATTATACATTTTACTTTAACAAGTCATTAACGATGGTATATGAAAATGCATTTTGCCTTTTTTCATTTAATGAGTGATACTTTAAGAAGTCATATAAAAGAAGTTATGAAAGGAAAAAGTATGAATTGTCAAAAACTAAATTGAAAAGTGACATTTTCACATGTAATTTTAGAAATTGAAATGTGGATTAGCAGAAAAAGAGGACAAATTGATTCCATGATCTGATATTTGAAATACTTAGATTTTATGCTAGAAAAATTAATTTAATTTATTTCATAATTTTGTATTTGTGCTTGAAATGGTAAGATCAATGGTTTGGGGGTTCCCTTCTCCAAAGAAGTCATGTTGACTGAGAAATACCAGTAAAAAGCCAAGGTGGATACAATGTGTATATATATACATGTGTATTTGTTTTATTTTAGCATTTTTCATGTAGTACACGAATATTGATATGATGTGTAAGGCTTTTGATCAGATGTGTGATGAATGTATCCTATGAACTTATTGAGACAATTTGGCACAATTATTATTATTTTAATTTCCTCATGAAGCTCCGTTTCAATATGCAAGTTCTTCCTTTTCTTTGGCTTCCATGCTGATTACGCATCCTGCTCCACATGACCGTAAACAAGATAGGCGAAGACTTTATGATGCCCAAGTGTCCTGGGAGCTGGCTGAGGGCAGGGCCACAGCACACGTATCTTCTCACCGCTAACTTCACGCTCTCTCCACTTACACTGGGAGGCTCTCGAACTCTTCTGTTTCAAGAGGAAAGGGCATTTCACTTTGCTCATTGTATGTAGGAAGAAATTGGAGCCTAGAGAACTTGCATGATCGCGTCTCAAGTTCATACAGTAGCCTAATGGCTGAGTCAGGGCTGGAGCGCAGGACCCCTAACTCTCAGGCTGCCATTCATGTTTGACTACACCATCTAGGATCTTGCCACCTGAGCTCACATGATTAAACTGTGATCTTGTGTTTCTAGTTTTTAACTGGTGGCTTTCCAGTCAATTCAATCAGTGGCACACACTGTGTTCCAAAAGTAACAGTCAGCAGAAGGAAGCTTGGCTCATTTCTTAGACGTCTTTTTGAAGATACTGATTCATTATGTGTCTTCCTTTATGTTATGCTGATATTCTAATTATAATCACTTGTATTTAAGTCCAACACGGCAAATACTTTTCTCATGAAAACCATCATAACATGGGGTATTGAACCTGAACCAATGAGCCATATTTATTGGAAGCAAGTCATTGACTGTCTGAGTTTACAAAATTATGAAAGAATTTGGAGGGTACCCCATTGTAGTTGATGTTCAGCATAAATAATTCCTCCCTCAACAGTACAGGATAATTTCTTTAAACCATTCCTGCAAATTTAGATTGAAGAATAAGTAGAGTCTATCACAGTTTGTGACCTCTGTTGGTCAGTACAATAGAATTCATTCAAGGTAAGCGTTCATTTCTCAAATTGCTTTGGGCATGATTATTCTCCCTGCAGATTATAATGAAAGAAATTTTGGGTTTATTTAGTTGACTGTTCGTTTATTCAGCATATCTTTATTGATGTGTAGTTGTTCCTCTCCATTGTTACATTTGTCAGATTATGTTATCATCAAGCTCAAGACTATGTTGTCATCTCTCCGGAGAACACTTATAACTGAACTGCTGCTACCAATAGGAAAGGAAGGCTTCCTATTTGTAAGGAAGTGTGTCCAGTTGCCAGCCTATCGTGAAGACCAAATGCTGACATATGAGAGGATGCAAATGACCAGGGAGCATTTAGGAATTTAACTCTGGTCGGAGTACGTGGCTTTATAAAAGGGGAATGTACCTTGAGCCTCTGTGTTTAGCTAGAATGTGTTTTAACAGTGAATGTATTTAGCTGCTGATCTTTTTTTCTGTTTAGCTGTTGATATTTTTCAAGTAGTATTTTAGGATAATAAAGAAAACAACTACTTAATCAGAAATTGCTGTTCTCTCCAGCATTTCTTTCTTCTGTTATCACTGCTGGCTACATTCACTGCAGATGGAGACACACAGCACCCGTACACATTCCCAAAGTAAGCTCTCTTTAGTGGATTTGGAAAGATATTCTGCTTAAACCTTTATCTAATAACAACTGGATTCATCAGTGCCAATATTCATGGCACACAAGCTTGCGATGAATAAAGTAGTCCTTGTTCCCATTTACCCATTGTTTACTCTCTATGATCAGTGGTTATAGTGACCATTATTTGGAAAAATAAATTTCTGGCCCTGGCACAGCAAATGTGTTTTGGAAAGAACCCATTTGTTACAAGACTTTCGCCTAAAACTCTAACTAAACACTTTTGTCCTCGGGTAATGCCATGAACCAAGCATCTCTGATGGCATTTTGGGGTAGCTGGACTGTGTGGAAGGTGACAGCTCCTGCCTTCCACATCCCTTAGAGGCTTAATACCAAGCTTCTGAAGAGAGCTAATTATGGGAGAGTTAAAAGACACCCTTAAACGTATTATTACAAAATCTAAATGTATATACTCATTTGCCATGATTAAGAGCCATGAAGTTCTACGTGGGAAACATGGTTGCAGAGTCAGTCCGTCTGTGAAAACTTTATAGGCGACTCCCCATCATGAATAACACACCGGCATGCTGAACTTACCGCTCAAATCAAGTACCTTCGAATAATATTTCCTATTCCTTGACCCCCCCCATGTGCCATGAGGAGGGGAGGCAGAGGGAAGGGAATACAGAAATATAAAGCCAGGCTTCCTTCCTTGCCCCTTTACTATCTCAGTGGGAGTCACCAACGGCAGATGATTCACGTGGCTATGTTGTAAAACCATAGATTTTTAATATCTGAACTACTGAGTACAAACATAACATTTAAATAAAAATAATGCGGAGTTATTTATCTTCACCAAATCTTCTCTGCCCTGTAGAGGATGCGAGCTGTCTCTTTAATAATGCAAAGGAGTAGTAAATTTCAAGCTGAGGATGGGCAATAACAAAGAGAGTGATCTCCATGCTGCCCTAATGTCAGCGGAGTGGCTTAGGAAGGACACCTTATTAGTTCTAACAGGCTGGTTAACGCAGGGTCACCTCTGCCTCCAGCCCCCCACCAGGAACACTCATCTCTGGGCTATATTTCGGAGGAAAGAAGTGAGGGGGAGGGGAAGGAATATATTTAGAGCTTCTCTCATCTTCCCAGCATTTACAGCTGTTTATTTGTATTTGTTGTCCAATTGCATTATTCTTGTTCTCTGTCTCTCTCCATTCTCTCCCTCTCCCTGGCTGCCTACATCCTCTGTGTTGAGTTCAAGCAGAAACCCTATCAGTGGTTTCTTTTCCTTGTTATTTGTTCACTTTCCTAAGTCATCTGAAATAAGTGTGGTTTATAAGTCTATATTTAAATGAGTATTTACTGTGTTAAAAAATCTTAAGTGGGAGAAGGGCCCAGCAGAGCTAAGCCTCCATTTACCATAACCAGCCAGCCGAAAGAAATAGGACGGAATATAGATACCCATACCTACACCTTTTACTGTCTTAAAAAATGAGATCAATCACATTTGAGAATTGTGTAAATCAATAGAATAGTGTAAATCAATCACATCTGAGAGTTGTGCTTAATAGGTTTTCACAAAAGAAAAAGATTAACTAACTATCCTCTTTTAAAACATGAATTTCTGTGCTGTCTTTGATTTTTTTTTTCCATCACAGCTACCAACATCAACCCTTTCTCCTCCCCTGCCCCCAACCTCCAGCCCCCATTCTCCATCCAAAAATGAATGCAAAGAAATACTATTAGGCTGTCTGGTTATGTATTTTTTATGAGGCCATACAAGACGCTGCCTGACCCCTTGCAGCTCATGTTATAAGCACACTGAAGATGCTTTTCATTTGGGTTTTGCTTTTCAGCCTGGATGACCTCTATTAAAAAAAAAAAGGAGGTGGGGGCTGGGGGGAGGCTAATATGTGACCCCAGGGACTAGTCGCTTCAAGGATTACATTTAATTCATATGATAATATTGAAATATAACGTTCCTGAGTCTAATGTTTTGGTTATTTTCTCTTTCTCTTTATTTCAGGGACTCACTGATGAGTCTTGTCATAGACGTTTTTCATCAATTTTGGGTAGAGAGCTACAACTCATGCACTGGGGTCAGGTTCTTAAAATTACCTTTTTTCCTCCTCTTAGAATTCAGGTCATGAATACAAAACATCTCCCTTTTCATAGTTTTCTCTAAGAGAGACAGAGAAATTAATTTTTTTCTAATGTGTGTCTGCCAAGAGTTCTGGTTCAGATAAAGAAAACGATTTTTATTTTAGCATTTCCGTAACTCACCCTCAACAACTGACCCCCAAGTTTTTTATTACAGTGAAGACATATCTTTTTAACTCCTTCCTTCCTCTGCAAGGTTAGTCGTAGATATACAATAATATTCTTTTACATATGACTTGTGGTGATGTAGATGATGACCCACATTTGGGTCCTTGTGCCTGGCATGCATATATATATATATATATGCTGTCATACTTATTTTTATATTGCTTGCACAATTATCCTGCTTTTTATAATGTCCATATTAGTTATTGAATGTCTATTTGCATAAATTGTAAGGGATGTTTAACTTCACCATAAAAATGTTTTCTCCCCCCTGCTACAGTGAATTGTTAGTAATATGTAGGTTGATAGTTAATGTTCAAAACCAATTTGCAAAAGCATCTCTCTGGCCAGCTTTTAGAATTATATTCCTGTTAAAGTTTCTTCTGCCATCAGATGTCTCTTTGTCTTTGCTAGTTGAAATGAACAGGTTGGGAAATGGAATTAAGCGATATGCCATTCATTGTATTTTGAAAATGTTTTTATTCCTCTCACTTAATAGACCAGCACTTAATTTCTCTGAATCAGCTGCTGTTCATCAGGGCCGCAGCGTGTCTCTTGTCTTCGAAGGCAGGTTCCTTAGAGGGACACTAACATTTCACCGGAGCTAATAAAGTCAATTAGGATAATATTATACAGTAGGCCACTAGAAAATCAGGTGCATTTTGCACCAATCAGTCTGTGTTTTAAATTCATACCAATCTTATACTTCATAAGGAATGTATAGAGAGAGCTATTATTATTAGTGACATCAGCTTGCAGATGTATCTTTAATTGCAGTCCCCTCCCCTTCTCTCTCCTTTTCTTTCTCTCTTTTTATTTCTATTTCCTTTTAAGTTATTGCAAGGAAAAGAAACCCAGTAAATTTGTGGACACATTCACACATTTTCATTACCACAAAAGTACTGATGAAAACTGATCAAAGCTGGGAAATTCATGGCAGTCTCAAGCCGGTCCCTTATTATTACCCAGGTATTGCCACAAATGTGATTCAGCAAATAAAGCCCCTGGCTGCTGGGGCCCCCTCTGCAATCAGAGCACAGCGAAGTGGGTCTGCCATGGGGTTTTCAGAATGACTCATAATTTCCCTACATTTGTTTGCATCGCAATCTGAACATTTTTGACATCTGGGTGACTGGTGAAAATGCACATATGTCTCCTTGTATACATAGAGCACCTATATTTTTGTCTTTGTCAGTCATTGTATGTGAGGGGGATGTTTTAAAACAGAGTCCAGGTTCTCCTTTGTAAGGCATTAAGCTGTGACCCTCCTCCTCTCTTCCCTCCCCCTGTAGCCCTGGACTTCATGATGCCTCCTTGGCTGGAGCTTAACATGGAGTTGTCTTTTTTATTTTTTTTTTATAAACCCAGTCACAACACAGAAAGAGGAGGAGGAGGAAGAGAGAGAGAGAGGGAGAGAGAACACTAAAAACCCTGAAGGATGGTTCTCAAAAATTCTAAAGGAACCACAGGGAATTCCTTTTGAGAGCAACAGAAAGCAAGCTAGCTGAGGTAAGGTAGATGTGGACAGTGTTTCTTTGCTTCTTTTCTTTTCTTCCCTCTTTCTGTCTCTTTCTGTGTGTGTCTCTCTGTCTGTTCCCCCACCCTCTTCATAGTCTCTCTCTCTCTTTTCCTCTACACCCATGTGTTCTCTCTGTCTCTCTCTCTCCTTCTCACTAGCTGTTTCTTTATGGAAACATAAAGGGCGGTGGGTGGGGGAGCTCCCTAACTTCTTCCCTGCTTAAGCAATCTGAGAACGGAACTCATGTGAATATGCAAATAGGGCTGGCTGGCCGCGTTGCTGACACGTGTCTGTGTTGTATCTTTCTCCCCACCTCCCTGTCTTAGCGTCTGATCTTCAACAGATTGTTGCTGTCTCTTGTGATCACCAGCAGAGCGTCCTGGAAAGAGAGCTGGGGGGAGAGGTGGGGATTGGAGGGAGCGTTGTGGGGCTGGGAGGCAGGAAATCATGACATGATTGCTGTGACTTTTTTATATTAATGTGTGGCTTTTTTCTAGCTCATTTGCATGTCAAAGTGGCGGAGGTGTGAGGGCAGAGATTAGTATGGAGATGACATAATGATGCGGTGAATTAAATGTGATCACTTCTCGGAGCGGGGGTGCGGTGGGGGGGTGAGGCGGGAGGGGGAGCCAGTGAGACAGACGGGGTGAGGGAGCGAGAGAGGAGCGCTTGTCTGATCCGCACCGCGCCGTTGATTGATGTCACCAGCTCACAGAATGCATCTTTTTATTGTGATGATGGTGATGGTGGTGGTGGTGATACTGATTGCGATGATTACACTTATCGTTAGTATGAAATTTGAATTTTAAGTGGTCAGCGCTGGAGCTTCAGCGCACGTGATTATTTGGTCCATCAGTGCAAACCCTTTACTGTCAAAATTTAACACCACTCCACGTTTGCTTTTATTTAAAAAGGACAATGCAACCTACAGGAGAGAGATTACTAATTTGTGATATTACACAGTAGGCTCAGAATACCAAAGCTTTTCATGTGGCTTCAGTTCTGTTTTCGAGGGCGCAAAAAAAGGGGGAGTTTAAAAAGATTTTTATTATTATTCAAAAAAAAAAAATCTTTCCCTGCATCAGTAGGGTGGCAAAGGTTTCAACCACTGACAATAAAGAAAATGCAATTTCATCTCTGGCATTCGGTGTTATCTCCTTTTAATAGTAAAACCAAAACGAACTGATTGATAAACAAAGCAGATTCTCGGGCGGCTACTTGCAGGTCTCAACTCAGGAGTAAACACCGAACATTTTTCCCTTCTCTTTTTGGCAATTTTGTAAGCAACACCTGAAAATGTTCACAGAATAGTTGTAAAAAGAGGAACAGGAGAGAGTCTTTAAAAAAAATTCCTATAATTAATAGGAAAAAATGTAAACACACAGTATGAAATTTTGGAGACTTTGGAGATTTATTCATTCCAGAAGTCAAATTCATTCTGTCTGCCAGTAAGTTTTCTTCTGATTAGTCTGGTCTACTGCTTCTTTGGGAGAATGGACTTCCTACAGGACAGACGAATCAGTATAGAAATTTAGGACTAATTGTTATGTGTGCAATAATCCTGATGATATAAATGAGCACTTAAGAATCCACAGAACATCACTAACATTAATTTATTGAAAAAGAAAATCCAAAGCAGCTCCATTAGTTTTTCCCTGTTATTGTTAAGGACTTTAAATGGATTTCCTAATTGGATAATTTTATTCACAAGAATAATACACGAATGGAAAAGAAGTCCTAACTCTGGGGTAGGGATGGAGTTGGCCTGCAGGAGGAAGAAAGATCCCTGTAACAGGCAACCACTGTCAGCTTCAAGAAATCCTATGCAGATACTGCACTCCAAAGGGCAAAGGGGACAGAGAATGACACGGATGTGTACTGACCACCCGACCCACTGAAGTTGGGGAGGCAGAGGGTGTTTTAAGCATGTTCTGATAATACAGTGGGTAAATGTATTCACCTGGCCTCTTCTATGTGATATTTAAAATGGTGTCCGTCATTCTTGCCTGTCTTCCATCACAGGCGCTTCACATGGATTCTGCTCTCAGTTTTCCTAAGATGCAGCATCCTGGGTTCGCCTTCTTTCTTTCACTCGCATTTACATCTTTGGCATTTTCTGGTCACCAAGTCCATCTTCTTGGAGATGTGCTCGGGCTTGCATCATTCCTCTTCTATTTCGCAGATGAAGGCAGCTGTGCTGACTGTAAACTGGGTCTCACTGAATGCTGGGCAAGGATACTATTAATAGGAAAACATATTGTGTCCTATTCTTAAACCCTTTGCCTGCCAGATGTGTGCAGTGAATCAAGACAGAAGAAAGTTCTGGAGCGCTGGTCTGGAGCGGTTTCCCCCTGCACATCAATACCTGTATCCTTACTCTCCATCTATCTGCGGCCTCCTCTGCGTCCTGCTTTCTCCTTGCCTTAGTCTTCTATGCCAATAAAGAAGAAAGGCAGGGATGAGGATTGTTACTATTGATCTGCCCAAGGGGATCATTAGGCATCTGTATCAATCTACAAATCAGTGGGCCTGTGTTACTAGCTTGGGCAGTCATTGCCAATTTGTTCCTATTAGATGGCCGAGCCTGGAGGTGTGTGATGAGCAGATTGGGGCTCGGTCTCAGCGCTCTGGAGGAGGCAGGCTTGCTGCCAGACAGTGAAGGTTCACCGAAGTTTTATTTGGGGGGTGAGGGGGCAGTGAGTGGAAAAGGGAGAACAGGAATCCTTATTTTTGTTTTGCAGCCTGAAAGCCGTCTGCACTGTAACTAGACCACCAAGTCGGACCCTGCCCCATCCTCCCTGAGTTATCTCTTGTTAAAATTGGTCCCTGTCACCTCCTCCGGCCCTGACATCTCTCCAGAAAGTTGCCCACAGAAATATCTTCTCCAGTATTCTTTTGTTATCCTCAGGATCAGCATCTGAACAATTGAAATGTAAACATTTTTTTTTCCTCTTCCTCCTCCAACTCCTTCGCTACCAGCAGTGTATTTACTGTGGAGCAGGTGACATTTTTTAGCTGATATTTCCTATGTAGTTCAATTAAAGTAAAAGTTAAAGCTGTGGGTAATTTTGTTTGGGGAATCCTATTTACCTTTTCTCTTTGAACTGAAATCTAGAAGGAAATGTGCTCTCACTGCGTTCTTTATTACTGTTTTTTTAATGTTTAAAGATTATCCTTGTTTCTTCATCTTGGGTTTTGAAAGAGCAACAACTATGTCAAAAGCCCCGTTTTCTCACATGCATAGAGATGTGAAAAATAAAAATTATTTTTCCACGGGGGAAGGGGAGGGAAAAAGGATAATGAATGAATAAGCACAATTTATGCCGTTACCGCTGCCTGCATGACATTTCCTCTTCAATATTTTGTGAAAACCTCAATTTTAAACCTGGTTTTACTCATTCCTGACGTGAGCATTATTCAGTATAAATATCTGTCCATTGCCAGGCCTCAGCGAAGCTCCTACTGACATTTCTGCTTTATAGCTTTCGGCTGCGCGGAGGAAGAGAGGCAGGGAAGGTGGGCTGGTGCAGAGCAGGAGGGAGGGGACCTGGCAGCAGTCACTTCCTGGGACCTGTTTTCACCCTGCTGTTGAGTTTGTTCCTTGTGAATAAATAATCTGTTTTTCCCAACTGGGGGTGGGGGCGGTGGGTGAAACAGCCCATCCCCAGTCAAATTCTTGGTGCGGACATCTGCTCTTGAAATTGGTTCATCATTCCAAGGGGGTATAAAAGTTGTGTGTGTGTGTATGTGTGTGTGTTTATTTTAAAAAATGACCTTTCATATTTTGAGTGTTGAAAATGAGACGGAACGCTGTTTATACTGAACACCAATTTCTAAGTGGTTTTGGCCTGCTTTTTGTTACCCAGCATATTTCAACTCACGATTAAAAAAAGAAAAGCCTGGGTAGCACTTTAGAAGACTTTAAACTTACTGATTATTACCATTTATTAGTATTTGTGTGTTCTCACCTGCATATATATATTTTTGGTTCCTTCTGGCCCTCCCCCAGTTTATCTAGTGTAAAGAAGCACTCATTTCATTCCATCTGACAAGAGCCTGCTTTTTTGCTGCTGATTTTGAGTAGCTCACACAACTTTACAGAAATACATCTGCGTGGAGTAGATGATTTTGGAAGTTAAACCATTTTAATTTATCATAAACCAGACATCCAGTCTGCTTTCATCTTTATAGTACATGTATAGAAATCAATTTGGAGTGGACTCAAAGAATGTTGTAAGGGTTTGTTTTGCAAATATTTATAAACCTTTTTTCTTTGGAGCAGAGTCTATCTTAGAATGGTTACCGTACTATGAAGAACAGAGTTCACTTTGAGGATGATGCTGCCAAAATCTTTTGTTTGTTTTATTGTGAGGGCTGGGAGTTCAGACTGTTTTTTTTTTTTTTTTTTTTTTTTTTTGTGGGTACTGGGGGGTCGACCTCAGGACCTTGCGCGCCAACAGGCACCCGTGCCGCTGAGCGATATCACCGGCCCCTTTTTCGTATGTGGGATCCGGGATTCGAACTCGGGCCCTCGAGCTTGCAAGGCAGGCGCTTATGCCGCTGAGCCATCTCACCGGCCCTCAGACTGGTTTTGCCAGTGACGTGCTGTCAAAGTCAGAGATATGTGGCTGGTAATTTTATTGATTCTTAGGGACCCCCCCTTTATTTTTGAGTTGATGAGAGCTTGCAATGAAATAAACAATGCAGTGAAGCAACAAACCCAGGTGCTCACTCTAAATTTTGACATAGGAACAGGAAGTGCACACTTTTTGCATGACTCTTCAGCAGGAAAGGAAAACCCATCGTTTTCTCAACACATAGGGGTTATTACTTAAGGATGCTGACCGTATACTGCAACTTCATAAAAACTTTTAATCGGTGAGGGTCTAGTTGGTCAGCCAAAACATTTCTAGTTTCTGATTCACCTAGCTTCATGCACTAAGGACATTGTTTTGATTTCTCTCATCATGATAGAACACATTTTGATTTCTGAACACACTGTTTGTCAACCCATATATCTCCCTAGTTTTCCTTGTTTTATTTAGTGTGGCTTCATATGTGCCGTTTCTCCATGAAACAATTGATACATTCTAGCACGCTGTTGTGAGTCGAAAAACCTCACCTAGATTAATGGTCAGTGTCGCACACACGCACATTTGTGTTGTGATAGTACGGAGGCGCTGAGAATTACTGACAAGATCCAGAATAATTCCTAATGCTGTCGAAGGCTTCATTTTCTCCTCCGCATGATGGATGAGGCATAAGAAGTGCTTTCCGAGATCATTATGTGCATCATTCTGTTAAGTGTTATTAAAGTCCGTCTGTCTTAGGCAGCAGAAACAATATCTTACCCTTATTTTCTCCCTGATTTTAAAACGTGATAACCGTAGATCCCTTTCTTCCTTGCGTGAGCTCTTTTTGAGATCATCTGACTACTAATTTGTGCCATGAAATTATGGAGAATTGTGTTTTTTTTTCCTACTTAAAATTTGATGATATTAATCCATAAATGGATTCTGGCTTATTTTTAAACCTTTAATTCACAATACATGCTTTAGAAATTCATTTTCTTAATAAAACAGGAAATGTGGCAAATATCAGAATTTGGGGTGTGGGTTTCAGACTGTAACTTCAAAGAGATGTAATAAGCTTTTATATTCAGGGGTCCCATCGTTTAAAATACTGTTGATAATTTGTTACCTTGCATTGGCTGTGTAAGATTCAGGATGAGTAGGAATTCAGCAAATAATATGTTGAATTACTCCCTCATGGGCAGATGTATTCAGAGGTAACAATGAGAAAGTATGCAAATGAGACAGAAGACTTTACACTTGGTCAGGGAAAGTTTGTTTTCACAAATTGTGCAGTTGGAGGGCGAATTTCCCTCAGTCTCCAGGGCTAGGTGAGAGGAGGTCTGGGAGTGAACACTGAATGAGGAAATGGAAAGAATGGAAATGGAAGAATTAACTTTTAAGATTTGGAACTTTCCTTTAAGTGGAAGGTTTCCCTAAACCCTGTAATAATAAAATGCAATCTACTTTATCGAACATTGTTGTTATTACCCAGTAAATCACCCCCCCTCACCCTTTATTGCTGTTGTTGTTTTCAACTGTTTGCTGGGGTATCTGTAGACCCCTGGAAGCTTATCCGAAGAAAATGAAACCAAAAAGCAGAAGACCATCACATTTTCTTTTAAAATACTATTTCCTCTTTTCCGAGATCCACTGAGATCTAGAAAGGCTCATTTTTACACTTTTAATAGAATTACATAAGTTTGATGCACAGCTGGGACACGCTCAGCTATCCACAGCACAGCTAGTTTTTGAACATTTAATTTTATATTTGAATAATTCTCCAGATCAGGCTGTAATCATGAATGTCATATAAAAAGTTTTTTTTGAAAAAAGAAATTGCATTATTTCGCAGATGTGCAAATACTTCTGAGAAAAAAATTACATTGATCATTTTTTAATACCCTCCTGTCTCACCCTTCAGTCAGAGGGAAAAATAGCTTTTTTCCCATCTTTGTCTTCAGAAAGGTGCTAGATTGTAAACATCTGAAGGAAATGAAAGGGGGTTGGCCAGTCCACCCCAAACTCTTTCCAGATTTTCAATTCTTTCAGCAACAGCCTTCATTTTTCAGAAAAGAGGGAGGGTCTAGGGAAAAAAAAAAAAAGAAAGGAGATGTCTCTGTTTATTATTAAAATTTAAAGTGAAAAGCATCACTCTAACTGGCTAATTTTGAATCTACTCATTTGAGGGGCTTGAGCAACAACAGGCAAAATTTAGACAACGCGTGCACTGTAGTGATTTCGAAAAGATAAGGCATTTGCCGCTAATTAAGATCTAATTCTGGGAAGAGGACAATAAGCAAGAGATGACTATCATTTCTTTTCTAGTTTCTGAAACAATAGCATGTGGATAGTTAATTCAAAAACTGTTCAGACAAACACAATCAGTTTTACTTAGGCAGAAATATGATTGTGCTTTGTAGAATCTTCCTGAAGCGTAGTCTGTTTACTCCAGTTTAAATACAGGCATTCTGGAATATCTATGTTTTGCAAATATGGAATATTTCTGGAAGCAACAATAGAAGTCGCGAACCATGGCCATTTCCAGAACAGTCACCTGTGGTGGGAAATACTGTTGTTACTCAGGGCTGAACGACCAAGTGCTTTTGAATCTGAAACAAACAGTTTAATTAAAGGTCTGGACTCTGTGCTTTTTCCATGTTTCTTTTGTTAACAGCTTTGACCAAGCGATATGGCATGGTCTCCATGTAATATTTGGATATTGGATATCTCGTCATAAAGATATTCTGAAAGTGGAAAAAATTACATTAGCGTTTGGCCCATGGATAAATGATTTGGTTACGCTACAGTTTTTCAGGATTTCTTTATTGACCCAACTTGACTATTTTTTTCCTTGAATCAAAACAGCAAGCATAATACACAAAAATAAAACAAGTTGTTGTGTCAAGATCAGTAGGTATGAAATCACAGTCGCCCCTTTGTCTTCCTGAAAATCATACATACCAGATGCACGATGAGAAAACTAATCTAAAATGTTGGGTTTATTTTTAATATGCAAGTGGTATAAAAATATGCAAGCTCCGATCACAGTGAGCTGGAAACTACTCCACAAAAATGTGTAACGAAAGCTGTTACTATAAGTGCAGTTCATGTATTGGAACAGCTGTGACAGCCTGATACAGTTTAACACTTGTTCAATTATAAGAAAAAGAAATTCAGAAGGGAACTTGATTTAGATAAGAATTTCAAAGAATCCTTGAAATTTCCAAAGTAACTTCTCCTTCCAGTCAAAATTGTAGCCTTGCCCTCGTTCGTCCCCTTCTTTCTTCCTATATTTAGTGTCCAACTCACTTTTAGAGACGTTGAAAAGAGCCGCCCTTGACTTTCTCACCTTCTCCTTCTAAACCCCACTCGTACTTTATGTTTTTTAGGTGCTGGGTTATAGCTATTTGCAAATTATTTCAGGTGTCTGCTCTTTCATATTCACTTAGGAAATTGAAAAGAAATCATCTGTTAGCTGGCCACACTTCTCCATTATACCCTTTTTTTTGTTTTCAAGTGATTTCACTATGCTTTTCTGGCAGATATATTTTTGTGCACATAAGAGGCTGACACTGATTTTGGTATCAAATCTTTAGTTTCAAGAATTGGTACACATGTCACTGTTTTCTTTCTGTTTAGCAAACGCTTGATTGATGTGGGTGTGTTGTGTGTATGTACGATTGTATGTCTGTGTCATATACATACATGTTTAAAAATATACATGTATGCACACGTACACATTGAAACAGCTCCTGGGCTATTGTGTTTGTGCTCTATCTAAACTCATTCTTGAAGTAACTGAATACATAAAGAACATATGCTGCCATGTGTAAAATTTCTTTTGTCTAGCTTAACTTTTTATTTTCTGAGCTGAGTGGTCTCTATGGTTTCTTATGTATATAGGGTTTCATTTGTTAATACTGCATATTTTGGGAGTGATGTATTAATAGTGTTTGTTTCATGTTCTCACAAATCAGCATCTTAATATCATTTTGAAATTGCCCTTCTCAGATACTAACAAAACAAACCAACAAGCCCAAAACCCCTGCCTTTAAGCAAACAAGAATCATGTAGTATTTTTAATTTGAAACAATATGGTTTGTTTAACCTTGACTAAAAGTAATAATCGCAGGCATTAAAAAAAAAACAACACAAAAAACCAAACACCCCGTGTTTATGACCAAGTCCCTCTGGTAGACAACAGGGCGAAGTTTGTGTTTATACCCGGGGAAGAAATGGGTCACAAACCCCTACTTTGGGAATTGTCTGTTTTAATTTCATAATATCTGTTAACTTTATATTATTTAAGTCCTTGAAAATGGATGGAAGAAGCAAAGTGCTGTACTTTTTGAAGGAGTTTTTTTGGGACACTTGGCATCCAAGCAGCTTCCAGAAAGGTCTGTGCATTAAGGGTCGGGCTGGAATGGGATGAAATGGTGAAAGCTATCTCTTTTCAATTCTGTGGTGGTTGGTGTGGGCATTTGAAAGTAGGATCCTGGAATTTCCAGACCCTGGCTCTATCTTCTAAGTCATTTCTGTACCTGAAATAAAATGTTGCTGGAGAAATTATTGACATAACAGTCCCCATGAGGACTCATAGCCATCAAAGTGAAATCTCACAATAAATTCAGAGGCCACCTGGAGAACCACTGTTAAAGAGCTTTTTAGAGGAGGGGGGAAAAAAAAACTTTAAAAGCTTAATTCTTCTTAAATATAAGTTCACTGATCATGTTTCTGTACCACTTTCCTAGAGTTTAGTTCTTTACTTTTAGCTTTGTTAAATAATCCTTTAAAGCTTTTTTTGACAGCAAAAATGCTGCATTTTTGTGTAGATGACATCACTAGCCCCACTCCAGCCACATTGAAAGCCAAGAGGTTACCGAGCAATAAACCTCAGTCAGGATTTCTACGTGTCTCGGGGCATAAAAGCCTTAAAACGTGAGGTGGGTCTTAGTGATCCGCGGCACAAATACTCCTCCTATAATACCAGCAACATTATTGATCAGCGCGGGGGGAACATTTTTAAAAAAAAGCTAATTAGTCTTTGCGGAGTCAAATAACTAATGCTGTTTTACGCTTAGCACTTAGGCAGCACTTTCCATCGTCAAAGTGCTTTGAAAACATTAACTAATTAATCATTAGCTAATTTAGCGACTGACGATAAAAGTTGAGAGACTAAAAGAGGCTGGATCTCACCAGTGTTTTGTGGCCAGAAATCGCCCCGTAGTCAAAGCTGGGGAGACTCTGGAGACTCTGGACTCTGGGGAGACTCAGAGTTGCAGCCCGGGGTCACCAGGTACAGTTCAGGTAATATCTGTAGAGAAGAGAAAGAAAATTTTCGAGATGCACACTTCTGGACAATCTGAACAGGTAATAATGGCCAGTTCTCCCTTTTTAAAAGTTGATATTGAAAAAATACAATTTAAAAAGAAGCCAACTTAGTAGGGGCGGCCCTAGCAAATAGATTCTAGAGTATATAAAGACGCTGAAATTTACAAGTGTAGTTAAAAACATCAGTATGTTCTCTTTGGACTCTTAGGGACTTGCTCAGGGTAGCAGTCACCATGGACAGGGTGGGAAGTGTATGTGGTTGAAGAGTCTTTTCCAGTAAGCTTCCTGGGCCCAGTGTGATGTTACCCACGAATGCTGCCTCGGAAATCTAGCGGGGTTGAAGAACTCTGTGTAGCAACGTAAAAGAATTCACTTGTGTGTCGCGACAACCAGAACGCTTTCCAGGGGGCTTGTCTGCTCCGCGCTGCAGCCCCATCCATTGTGTGAATGAGATGTGAAAATAGTTCCGTGTTTCTCTGAGCTATCAGCAGACCGCACAAGCTGAGTTTCTTTAAAAATACGGAGACAGTTCATCTATAGACTTCCTCTGAATGAGTGAGTATGTGTGGTCCGGCTAATTTAAAGAAAGGAGCACTCCACAAAAGCCACCGGTATTATAGAAGGTGGAGCCAGTGACTGCATTTTTGAAGGGTGAATATACTTCGCTTTGCATTCAATTCGTTCTAATCCCACGCACCGTTTTCCTGCAATGAGGAAAAGCAAGTTTTCAGAATATTAAAAAAAATGTCAGATGTTAAAAATGTGTTCTTGTTGTTCTTGCCTGTCATCACCAAAGTGTCGGTAAACAAGGGGAGCGGAGCCAGATGTTGTTCAAATTTTTCAGTGTGATTTCTACACAAAGATAGCTGTCTGATGGAAAACTTCCGTCAAGCAAACTTTGATATGCCTGGTAGATGGCAAAAGGCAATGGAATAGACAATGTACATCCAATACTGCAGATTAGTTCCTGTACATTTAATTGGTGTTCTCTGGGAGAGATTTAAAGGAACACTTAGCTCACAATTTCTGAAATGGTACTTGAAGAGTTTCACTCCTGGTTAGAAGCATTTCAGGTTAATTCAGATCTACACTGTTGTGAGACTGAACTTGACTTCTGTTTTAACTTTAGCCTTCATGACACAATTTCTCTCTCTCTCTCACACACACACACACACACATTTTTCTGCTGCTGGGGATTGAACTCAGGGCTCCATGCATGATAGGTAACTGCTCCATACTGAACTAACTTCCCAGCGCACTAGCCATCTTGGACCTCTTGATTCTTTTTCCTTTATCTTGAATTTACCCTTTCTTAAAAAAAAAAAATATATATATATATATATATATATATATATATTCTGAATTTACAACAAAGTTTCAAATTGTGTCCCTAGTCTGGGAAAATAAAATTTTGTTCCTTCCTAGTAAGATGATCTATTTTAGGGGAAAAAGAGGATTCATATTTAAAGATTACCTATTTTTCAGTCTACTTTTTGATTTGAATATCGAAGCTCCTTAATTCAAGCACTTGGAATAAAATATTCCTCACTCCTGTCTCCCTTCCTCCATCTGAAAGCTCTGCAGGCCTGAAGATCTCATCATGATGGCAAATCGTTCCCTTTGTTTTGGGGGCATATCTGACAGCAGCATCCATGAGCCAACTCTCCTCTTTAGCTCCACCACAAGAACTTTAAAGAGAGGCCTTTAGGAAGGTCAGGAGCCTTGATGAGCCCCATAGTGAAAGAATTTATAGACTGGGGGTTGCATGCTCCTATGTGTCCTGATGCTACCCTATTCTTTTATCTTTCAAAATATTATTTCATGCATCAAATGGGAGTCAAACAGAATGTATAAGGAATAATTTCTATAATATCAAAATTAGTTTAAATTAGTATTCTATAAATTTATTACCAATGGGTAGGTAGTTTTTTTTATCCCTTTTCCACAATGTTGTCTGGAGAGCTTCTTAATTGTCGTAACTGTGTGTGTGTGTGTGTGTGTGTGTGTGTGATGGGTGCTAGTGATAGAAATGCTGGAGGTACTTCTCACCATCCTACAATGCACAGCACAAGTCCCTCTAACAAAGAACCTATGGCCCCTAACATCAGCAGTGTGTAGGTTGAGAAGCCCTGCTGTTTACCTATGCCTGTGCCTATGCTTCAGAAATACAGTACTGACAGGAGCTTTGGGGTAGCCACTTGCTTTCTTTTTGCTAGTACTTGTGAAAAAAAATCTATTTTATTGGAGTCCTTCCTTCTTAACTATTACCTTCCTCAACTTGAATAGCTTCATATCCAGAGTAAGAAAGAGTGCCCCTGCATCCTTGCCATTTCTCACTTTTAAAAATCATGTAGCAGGCCAGCCAGAATGAAAAGGAAGTGTGCAAATGAGCGAAGGACACATGGGTGGAAATGTGAGAAGAGCATGCAAAACCTTGAAGGATTTTTTTTTTAACAGATATCATAAATGCTGCACCCCATACAGTGGAAGGACATATAAAAAGAGACTGTGCTTATAGAGTCAGGGGTTCCCTGTCTTTGCTCTTTCTCACCCACTCCTGACCAGAGTGATTGTATTTCCTATTGTGATTTTAGGGATCAAAAAAAAAAAAGAACTTTTGCAGAGCAACACAAACATCTTGTAAAAATCACAAGCTGGAGATTATAGAAAAGGATCCCAAGGTCATGCCACGCTGCTGGTGATTATTTTTCTGGGTGTTGTTAACTTGTTCCTTGAGAGTAGTTGGAAGGAGTTGGAAGAGGGAGGTTTTTACAGAAAATTAAGAAGCAAAATGCTGGGAGGAGACCTCAGAGGAAGAACACAATGATCTATAATAGGAACCGATGCTTCAACGACAATATGTGTACATAGTCCTTATCTTTTTTTGAACAGTGAGGTCTGCAGGACTGGATGTCTCTCCAGTTACATCTCCGAACCTTTTAAACCAGCTTTACTGTTTAAAAGGAAGTTGAACTTTGCTTTCCAGTAGATGGCATTGCAGTCTGTTCAGTGGTGGTGAAGAGCTTCCCCCAGCCAATAGGGCTGTAATTTTTTCCCTGCGCTTCTTGATAATGTTTCCCCTTCCCCCTTGCATTAAATACTAGCTTGAGGTTATAAATAAGAATCTTGTTTTCGCTAGTTACCTGTAACTCTCAAAAGATTTGATTTTAAAAAAGATACAGTAGATAATTTAATATCCCTATATCAAATGAAAAAAAATATAGACTAGATCTGGAAGTGTGGTGTATGGATAAAATATGCAAGCATAGAATATTTTCAGATTATGCTGCCTCTGGTCCTCCTAAGTATATTTTTTTGGTATTAATTCATTATACTCAGAGTATTTTAGCATCATTGCAAAGAAGTCTTAAAAAAGTTTTACTCTGTGTCAAAAATTTTCAGATACAATATGCTATTCTTGACTAAACTCCTAACAAACTTTACATCTTCTTTTTAAATGAATTTTTAAAAAATTCTCTTTTTAAAAAAATCATCTGTCTGGGTTTTTTGTGTATTGCATGTGGGATGGAAAAAATTGCATATTTTTGTTAATTATAAATATTATCTTCCTGATATTGTGTTTCCTCCTTTTAAACCACTGAACCTAAAAGTAACAGCAGTAATTCAATTGAGCCAGCAAGAGTTGTCATTGCCTGGTATTAAAAAAAGATGCCTATATGTGTTTATTATTATTATTATTATATTGTTATTATTTTGCTTACTACAAAGTGAGACTCCCTGAATATTAGTCACTACATTAAACTGGAGAAAAATGATCATATGGACAATAGATACATTTAAAAAAAAAAACTCATGATAAGGTTTTGTCTATGTAAATACCTTTTAAAAATAAAGAGGTTGAATACATTAATTAGAATAAAAATGGAGTTTTCTTTCCCTTTCTTCCTTCCTTCTTTCTTCCTCTGTCTCAGAAAATGAAAACACCCTGTTTATGTGTCTGTGTGTTTTAATAGAATCTATATTGTCCCTTAAGAGTCCTTTTTTTCTGAGGCTTCCATGTTGTCTTTATAAAAATATTTTGCTAAGACTGTAAACTTACCACTCCCCAACAAAATCCTCTTTCCACTGAATATACTCTATGTTTTTCTGATAGTCATTTGGTAATAATATTTGACTTCCACTTATCAATACTGTTTCTTTCCATTATTTTTAATCGCAAGATTATGAGCTGTGTATTTAGTTATTATTTAAGCTAAATGGTGTCTTTGGCTGTTAGCTCGAAAAGATAATGTCCCAATATCAGGATTAAGTTTTCATCTGTATCAACTGGCTTAAAAATACCCAACTTGATTCCTTTTGAATTAACCGAGTCTTATTTTATTTTATTTTTTCAATATCACCGATCACCATAGTAACCACTAGCTGTCAGTTCAGCTTCTGACATTTTTCTCATTTGGTAAGATTTCAGAATTGCCATCCTCCCTGCCAACATGTCATGAACAAGAAAAAAAAATGCATGAAAAATCTAATGGGTGTCTGGTCTGATTGTCCTCATTCATGGCAGGAAAGACAAAAACTGATGAATTGTGAAATGTATTCAGAGGGATTCAAGGAAGCAAGTGCCTGGGACCTCTCCTCCCCCCACCTCGTTTCTTTTTGTTATGCTTGATGCACCATACATGCTTACTCTGACACTTGGGTTTGTAGAAATTTAAGATGAACAATTTTTACATTCACCTGGCTGATCTCTCTCCCTTACCTTGTTTTTTTTTTTTTTTTTTTTAAGTCATCATTAAAAATAAAGTTACCAGGGCTCATATTTAGCATGGGTTCTCACTCATATCAAAGATTTTAAGTAAGTCCAAATTGGCTTCCAATATTTGAGATGTGGTGTTTGCAAATGTACAACTCTGGGAACTAGATGTGCACTGTGAATCCACACAGTGGGTTTTGTGTACGTGCATGTGTGTGTGAGCGCGTACATGCACATGCGAATGTGTGTGGTATACATGGGTGGCTGAGAAAGAACATTAGACCCATTTGAAAAAAGAAAGCTGATTCTGGGCCTTTTCTGGGGGGTTGTTTTACATGGTTAAGAAAAGTAAGAGAAATGCAGTATTTTCCAGTTCTTTTCAGTATTCTGATTTAACAAATGAATGGGGAAAAAGCTAATGAATGTGCATTGGGTAGTGGATGAAAGGAACTATTTCTATACTTTAGTGTTTTCTTCCTTTTGATGGCCAGAATTGTTATAGTAAAAAACACAAAGAAAGAGAAGTATTAATGTGCTTTAGCTGATATAAATATATACATTAATGAATATGTATATTTGAATATATACCCTGTGTGTGGATCTTATCACAGACACCTAGGCAAGACATTTAATATATCTGTGGTCTGAATGTGGTCTTAAAGATACTAGCATGTGTTTGTATGCACACCGATATTCTCCCTGTTAATATATTCTTTAGCTATCTAGGTGTACGTGGGTTTGATAAAACTTATGTGTCTTTTCAGAGGTTCTGATTTGAGCTAGATCAGTCTTATAAGATTTTTTTTCATGACTGTCTACAAATTCAGGCTCAGCAGCAGGAACTCATTCCAGAGACAGAAAGCTGATTTGATAAGCAGCTGTAGAATCCAGTGCATTTTTACTAACGGGTGGACAACCCCAGGATCATGCAAGAAGACGTTGGAATGCTTCCACTTTACATTTCAGATGCTCTAGCTTTAGCTTCCTTAAGAAGAAATTCAGGCACTAGATGATTTGGGGGCATTTTGTAGAATTGCAGATTTTTAGTCACAAGTATATTTAAACATCATATATGGCTAAGAAGGAATGGAAAGGCCCAATAAAAATATCTCCACAAAGGGCCAAAGTCTTGTAATTTAAAAAGCAACATCACGTGTATATTTTTGATGCAATTTATATGAATATTAAGGCATTTAATGTTCAGTGTAGCTGGATTGATAACATGATTTTGTCATTGATGATTAATGGCATGCCAGAAATATACATGCAAAAGTGCATACATATGTATACAGTTATCAGATGTGTGTAAAATAAGCATTTGGTTCATCATATTTTTATTATTTGATTCTTTTTAAATTTAAACACTTTGGAGAAACCAAACAAATAATGCCTGAATGTTTGCTGCTATTATTATGAACAAATATAACCCTTGAGAAATAACTAGAAAATTGATATTGAATCTCAAGGCATATTTCAAACACATATTTGAAAGTAGAAAAATAGAAAGTACTTTTTGAATACTGACAAATAAATTTACCTCATAAAAGAAAAAAGCCAGAAAAATATTAATCTTTTAATAAGAAATAATAATATTTTTATATGCTGTATTTTAAAATGAATGGTGTAAACAGAATATACTTTAATGCCTTTATGATTTCTAAGATTTATAACAATAATCAGCAAAACCTTGTAACTGTGTTTGCACCTTATGTGCCTTGAAGCCTTTGGATATTGCAGTTAATTGTGTAAATTCCATATACTATGGAAAACCATGATGTATCATTTATATTCAGCATGTGTCATGTATAAATATTAAAATGTATTAGCCAAAATGGCTGATTATTCCTCAAACATTCCTCGTGATAAATCTTATCTTTTTTATGGGTTGGGTGGGGGAAACTAAATATTTTATGTTATTTGGAAATATTCTTTAAACAACTTAGATTTATTATTAACATTTTAAACATTTATAACTGCCTTAAAGTATTCAGAGACTTAGCTCACTTAACAGTCATATACCCGGGTAAAGTTGTTTTTGTATGCAGCATGTACAAGCATTTCTGACTTGTAAGTCTCTGGTGCAATGCACGTGTCATTGTCCACTGCCGCCAACCTTATGCATATAAAGCACCCATTTGTGGATATGTTCAGTTATACGCAACCACTATTATAGCAGGAATATCATATTATTTGTATGCGCAAGAATGTTTTGAAACCTATGTCATTATAATTCTCATCTTTAAAAAATCCTTTTAACCTATCCTAGACAGTGAGGCAGTATGTATGTGAATTTTTATATGCAAAACCTCCTTATTTTCAGGATGTACTTCAGATATTTAAAAAACGTGGGTTTTATATATTCAGACATAAACACATAAGTCAAATATACTAAGGTCTGACATCATAGCAAATGTAAAAAATTAGAGTGATACATATTTATTGAGACTGATAGAGATGCATAATGAATAAACAAACACAGGGTTGAACTGTTTTACAAATGTATTTGGCAACTGCCCGTAGCAGTGAATGTGTACATTTTGAGGGGAGGAAATGTCAGAACAGTCTTGTAAATACAAGCAGCTGGAAAGAATAAAATAAAAAATGATGACTAGTGCTGACAGGCAGACTTGGGGTGTATGATATACTTTGTTCATTTGATTCTTAGAACTCAGTCGGGGGTTAAATTGGAATCCAGACATCAAAGAATTCTTCCACCAGACCCAAATTTTGCCCGTATAATTTTTTTTTCTTACAGTTGTCATAATTTTAGCTAATTTCACAGTGCAATAAATTTTTACCGTTTGAAGTCTTTTTCTCTTCTTAAATATGCACACAGTATGTATAAAATATATCTCACGTGAACTCTCCACACACTCGATACCGGGTACACACATGTAGAAAAATGATCGACACACACATGTGTCTAGCACACGTGCCTGTGCTTGCACTTTCACAGAGAAGCAAATGGCGAAAGAGACCCGAGACCCTGAAGGGAAAAGGCTAACTGTTTTCAGTAGCGATACCTTTGTTTCTTTTTTCTCTTTACTTTTTTTTCCTTCTGGCTGTTGTGTCTGAAAATGTTGGAAGCATGTGGTGCTGCATATTTGGAGGTTTTGCAGATTTCTGTACGATTTTTATCTGAAGGTCAGGGCTGAGGAAATACATCAGGGTGGGATGTTTGCCGTTTGCCATTTAGCCTTGCTCCTCTTATCAGATCATTTTTTCACGCGGCCACAAACAGAGAACTCTGCTACAGAGGGAGTAAAAATAAGCATTATTGTATTCATATGGCTTTTTTTCCTTTTTAAGAGTCATAGCACTATTTCTGTGTATATTTAACTTTCAACATTCCTGAGGTTCACTGGCTTTTGATTATAATTCCATTTACCATTTGCATTTCTTAAAAACGTTAAAGGTAAATGTGTTTTTCCCTTGTAAAAAGTAAAAACAGTGATAAATCACATTCATAAGGTAATGTGTCATTTCTCAGCCATTGATGTGAGTTCGCTGTACTTGGTTTTACCTTAATATAACACTTATGATAAAGAAACATAGAAATGGAGTGAGAGGATTTTCTCTGCTTGTGTTTTCAATGGATCTGAGGATCTTGTTTTGTAGTTGATGAACTTGACTGTTTTCAAATGAGCTGTGCTGCTGCTGACCAGGCTAATATGATCACCACCACCAGAACAGTTAAGTAACTGTGGTTCTCATCCCATCAAATTAACATTGTTTATGGAAGCCCCAGATGTAGAAAGAGTTTCATACCATGAATGGTGTGAGTTAAATTTATTAAAGATAACCATCCAACCTCTATCACTTTGCACTATTCAAAGGGCATACAGAGCCAAAGAAAATGAACTTTCTGTCTCCCGCTATTAAGAAAGGATCTCTTCCCATTTATGTAGAGAAAGATTAGAGGACAGTACCCATATTGGAGAATGAAACAAGTTAATAATGAGTGTTTGTCATGGCTTTTGGGGACCATGGGGCCTATTGGCTTTTAGGATTATTGGGCAACTAATTATGACTTTTATTCCAATCAATTATTCATTTACACTTAAAAATGAGAATATGAGTCACAAAGTTGGCTGCAAAATCTTGCAGTTGGACCTGCAGAAGATCCTAGGTGACCCTCATTATGTTGGACCTGCCATTTTTCATTGTTACAATTACTCTTTGAATTTACATCTGAGGTGCAGATCTCACAGGGAATTCTTAGAGGAATTCATTTCCCCAAGTATCTTTTCTAGTATAGATAGCTCTGAAGATGCTTGTTGCTTTTCAAGGTGATTATTTGTTTTGTTATCTAGTCCAGCTATGATCTCTCTAATAGATAAGTACTATGACAGGTATCTAATAAGGACTTTTTTTAAAAAATGAAGATTAGTGAGACTTCCATAAGTTTTGTTATGCTGTCCTTTGCAAAAGATAAACATTTGCTTTCCATCTTGATGTCATCTTTTCAGGTTATTATTTGGTCACTAATTTATTTCACCATTAGCGAATTATAGTAGATTACTGCCTGGCTGCATTAAAAGCACCAAGGAGCTGTGGTCCTGTGGCTATTTCGGGCAAAGTCATAAGCACACTCTTTTTTTTTTTTTTATTGTCCTCCCAGGGAGCAGAATTTGAACTTAATATTCCATGAAATAAGCCATTGTAATCACGTTGGGTTAATAGAAGAAGTAAAATTGCCTTTCCTCTCACAAGACATTAGAGCAAGGCTGCATTATTAAAGTTTTCTTGCGGACAGGCGGTTTAAAATATATCCTCGGTGGCTGACACAGGTCCTTTTGGTGTGGATGACAGCTTTTCAGATCTTAATAGGCTGCTTATTCCTGGTGCACAAGTCTCCAGACTTGCTTTTCTTCCAGCCAAGCTATGGCATGATGGCTAAAATCTGCCATAAAAGTGTGGCATGTGCTGAGCCAATCTTTCCTCCCAAATGGCTTTCTGAAAATTAGTGTCAATAGGTAAACAATTAGAGCTTGAAAGCACTGTTGATTTTGGACACTTATTCTTATCCATCTGCAGAGTGGCCTCCTTGGAATCCACAGCCCACTGGTGGATATGAGATGGTAATGTAGGCCTGGCAAGGAAAGGAACCTCTCTTTGATTGGCCTACAAATTATTGAGTCAATGTGAGACATTATTGAAAGTTTTTTTCAACTATTGCCGATGAGTTGTAGTTGGTGTTTTGGTGAGTGGTCTAAGGAAAAGTTTTAAGAAGAAAGCAATGAGGTATCCGTGTGTCTCTTTCTCTCCCACACCAGAATTGCTGCTTAGCATTCGCTAATGTTCATGTTCAGGTCCAGTTCACCTCAGGAGGGCAGGTACTGCCCACCAGACCTCATAACAAACATCAACACTTGCATGGTTTGGAATCAACTGAATTGGGGACTATATCTCACAATGTATTTCCTTTCAAGTGATTTTTATGAGCAAAAAAAAAAAAAGCAAACTTAAATGCTTTACAAATGACATTTTCTAAATCAAATCTTGTCTAAAATACAGAGAATAATGGGCCCTTGTTTCAGCGCTCCTTGGCTTCTTAGGAAAAAAAATTGTTTTGAAGGTTGGGGTGGCCTACTTTGAAGCTTGCTTTGGCTTTTTTGTCTTTCTGCTCTTGTTTTGGCTTCCTTTTCCTCGCAGCCTCTCTCTCCTCCACAGGGCTGAACAGATGAATGGCCCACTACACTGGTGGCGATGCCTCGTGGCTCCAAGGATTGGCTGGAGGCAATGCTTTGTTACTGGCATTGCCTTCAGCCTGCCAGTTGAGAGGGAATATGTAATGTGCACAGCTTGGCCAGTGCCCAGTGATACAGAGGAGATTCTCTCCAGGTCTCTGAATTATGTGAAATGTACTCAGCAAACCTCACTTGCATATACAACGATTATCACACACATATCTTTACCCCTAAATGTGATATACAAATAGATTTTTAGTGAGGGAGATGGAAAAGATGCAGTTTTGACCTTCTTGCATATACTCAGTATTTGAAAGTAGCTCAGTGTTATTTCACTGAACTACTAGATGCCCAGTTGGACACTGGGCACTGAGAGAAGATCCAGGAGAACTGGTTTAATGAAATGAATGTTTATTGGGCATCTGCTTTGTTTGAGGTACTGTCTTAGAACTCTATGCTCCCACATGTAAAAGACATAGTCCCTGTCTATAAGAAACTTGTGTAAACCAGAAGAGCGCTACCTCCCTCTAGACACACAGGAAGTGTAGCTAAAAATCATGAGATACCTCCTGACTGCTCTTCAGTCCCACCAGGAACGAACATTGCTTCCTCCACAGATCCTTGCTGTGTAAGAGTAGTGGATTCCAGTAGGTCATGTGCCAGGATTTATAGATAGAAACAAGTTAACAGCTGCCTGTTTTTTTTCTTTCTTTCTTTTGGTCCCTTGCTATGTGTCAGCACCTATTTATTTCCCAAGATAGTCCTTAAGTACAGTCATGCAAATATACAAATAAGTTATGTATGTATATCCTACTTATTTGAGAGCATTTTTTCTGTTATCTTTCGTGTGGGCAGCCCTTTGTAGTAGAGTGTATTTTATCTGTGGTGCATAAATAGTTAGCCCTTTGCCTGTGTAACTTTTGCTTGAAGACAGTTCTCTGTGGTGGCTTAGCTTTTTGGTATTGACATAATTCATTCTCCGCTGATAAGTTTTAGCCCTTTTCCCTAGTCAAATGGCATCTAAAATTTAACTAAACATTTCCTCTGTGTTTACTCTTCAAGTTGATTTGGGTGGTCGGGGCTCTTTGCTTATTCATGAGTCATATTTAAAATGCTGTCTTTTCTAAAACAGCCTATAGGTTGCTACACATGGATTTGCAGCTCTGCTACAGCTTCCAAAGTTGTACAATTTATGTGTGCCTTGACCATGATAAGGTTTTTTAAAAGAGTGTTGTAAACATGCCTGGTGACTGGGGAAGTTAACGTGACATCTTCTTAGAGAACACTGACCTGGATGAATCTATCCAGAGCACTGGGCCTTCTCATCCTGATTTAAATTTAATAGCACAATATTTACCCTTTTCAAAGGGTAGAATTTTCAAGGCAGAAAAATGATCTAAAGACAATTATGAAGTCATGAGAAAGCATGAAAGTGTTCTTTAAAAAGCAGATCAATAGCTGGCTTAAAGCCCTTAGATTATAAACTGATAATGCAGAGTATTGAAATAAAAATATGGAGCCTGGGCATATGACCGATCAAGAGACGAGAGCCAGCTCATTAAAGAAGGAAAAAAAGGATGTAAGGAAACCCTTCAGAGTACACTGAGTAACATTTGTGCTGGGATAGTGCCTGCATTTCAATGAAAAAAAAAATACGCTCTTAGTTAATATGCTGAGGTTTGTTACAGCATCTGAGGAGCTTCTATGCTGCCAGGTGAATTCTGCATTCATGTTACGAGATGAAGAACTGCATACAACTTTTGGGTGGGTCCGGGGTGGGTGCAGGGGGAACTACTGGGGATGCCACTCAGCAACTGTTGTGTATGTATAAATTTCATCGCCTTCAGGAGGTAACATGAGTGCTACAGATTTCACCATCACATTTCCTACTGTCTGTATCAGTTATGGTTCGTGGTTACACACGTTGGAACAAACCCTGGGAAATTCAGCAAAAGAATTTATCGGGAGAAAGCGTAGAAAGGGAGCAAGAAGCATCTACTAGGGCTGGGGGCAAGGTTTAGGGAGAGGCAGGAAAAGGGAGCTCAGAGGAACCAAGGGTGGCATGAGCATGGAAGGCTGGTGCCCAACTCTAGAGAGAGTGGCCCAGATGTCTGGTTGTCACTGCTGCTTTCAGAAAAGACTTGACACCTTCTCTCTGTTCTTCTGTTGTTCGCATTTGATTGGGCAGCCTTAGACCACAGGGTACTGAAGGTTGAGGTGAGGCTTGGGCACTTAGACCCACCTTCTCAGCAAGCCCATGCTAATAGAAGAGAGGCCATTACCTGTGGAAATCAGAGTATGCTTGGAGAGGAATGGGGGGTGCTGAATCCCCAAAATGTGACAGGTGTCCACACAGTTTTTAATTAAATATACTTATTAAATTAATATGATGATTGCAAGATGTTAAGTCTCATGTGCGCAAATCTAAAAAAGAAGACATTTGTCTTTAGGCACATTATTTTAAATGGTCAGACTGACCAAGAAAAAAGTATAAGACTAAAGTGTGGGCGAGAAGCTCAACCGTGGCCTTGCATGTGGTTGTGATTGACTTTGAGGTGAAGGTCATGTCTACTGTCCTTCTTGTGGTTACCAGGATGCTGGGGAGCATTTGCTTGGCCTGTGATGAGCAATCTATCTTACCAAGCTGCCTGAAGTTTGCTTAGGTACGTGGGTGAGTGAAGCAGGACCAGGCTGAGGACCCAGCTGTCCCCCACTGACATGGACCAAGGGCCTCGTTACCTCATCTGTAAAGTAGAACCCCAGTACCCTTGTGGTGTTGATTTGACATTGCCTGAGATAACTGTGTGAAGCCTTTGGCAAGGAGTTGTTTCACATAGGGTTCTCGGTAAATGTTAGTGTAGCAGTTGCTATTGCTGCCTCAGTGCACAGTCCCTTGGGCCACCTCCAAGTTCAGCTGTAGTTGAGGGGGGGTAGTTGCAAGATACCCATGTCTTCTGCTTTTCTGGGTCTCTGACTCTTGGCCTATGGGTTATCACCCTGCCATTCGCATAGCCCAGCCTCAGCATGGGGCAGTGTGAAATTTAAATGCTAGGAATTTAAATGCCCCAGGGGCAACCACAAATTTAGAAGGGATTTGAGTAGGATTGAGGAATAATCCTTCCACCTCCCCAGTTCTTGGTGGGACAATTCCAAGGATCAGTCTACAAGGATTTTCAGAGATACCACAGTGGGACTAAGCCCTAGATGCCCACAGCTGCCAGCAGCTCGCTAATGCACTGTTACTGTTTTCACGCCTTTCTTTCTCTTATTCTTCTTGGGTTCACCTCACAGATAAACTCCCAGCATTCATGTCCTTAAAACAAATCCTGCTTGTTATTTTCCCAGTACTGGGGCAGGGATATAGCTCAGCAACATGGTGCCTGCCTGACAAGTGCAAGGTCATGAGTTCGATTCCTGGCACCAAAAAAAAAAAAAAAAAGAAAAAAGAAGTGTATTTTCCCAGTACTATGGATTAAACCTGGGGCCTTACACCTGCTAGGCAAGCCTCTACCACTCAGCTATATTTCTGCCTCTTTTTAAATTTTATTTTTAAATTTTGGAGACAGGGTCTTGCTAAGGATCCCAGGTTGGCCTCAAGCTTGTGGTCCTCTTGCTTCAGCCTCCTGAGCAGCTAGGATTATAGATGTGCACCACCATTCCTCACTTCAAATCCTGCTTTTGAGGGAAGCCTATCTCACACAGCTATCATAGCTGACCCAGACATTTTTAAAAGAAGGATCCAGCCAGGCATGGTGGTGCAAGCCATAATCCTTGCACTCTGGGAGGCTGAGGAAGGAAGATCACAAGTTCAAGCCTACCTTGGGCAACTTAGTGAGACACTGCCTCTAAAAACAAACGAACAAAAGAAAACAAACAAAAAACATAAAAAGGTGATGGGGTTATATCTCAGGGTGAAGGTCCTGAGTTCAATACTTAGTACATACCACATTAAAAAAAAAAAGAAAGAAAGGAAAAAGATTATGAAGAAGTTGGATCTACCTCAAGGATAAAAATCTATTTTTGACAAATAAATGTTTTTCATTTGTCTCTTTCTTTTTCCATGTCCCTCTCCCTCTCTGTCTGTCAATCTCTCTCTCTCTCCATGTATCTGGACTAAATAATGAGATAATTAAGACACAAAAATAATTTGAGAGCAAGACTCTTTGAAAAAGGATAGACTTTTCCTAGGTTTGAGAGGAGGAGAGAGCGGTGTGCACTTGTTATCACGTGGAGAAAAGGGTGTTTGGAGATTTTGAACAGTTGCCCAAAGTTGCACCGAGGCAGTGCCATGTTCTTAGTCACAGGGGGACTCTGAGTCCTGGGAGTACAGATTTCCCCACGTTGGGCCTCAGAATTCTGTGCCCATGGCTTGGAACTGGGAGTGAGAGGAAGGACACGAATGGGGTGCAGGTGTGTAATTAATGAACAGAGCCAAGGAATGATGTAGAATATCAGACAGGAAGAAGAGCTTCTCTGTGGAGCACATGGCAATGTGGGCTTCACCAAGGTGCCTTGTTCCCTCTCACTGAGCTCTGGCCACACCTGCCCTTCAGTGTTTCCAATGTTACTGCCTCAGGGTCTTCCTCAGGAAGTTCCCTCTACCCAGGCTATTATCACACTCCAGACTTTTCATCTGTTTAACTCCTTGTCGCTTAAATACACCAAGTGCATCGGTTAGCATTTGCTGCATAACAGACACCTCCAAAACAACAGTCCTGTAGTTGCTCGCAATTCTGAGTCAGGAATTTTGTCTGGGTTCACCTAGGACAGCTCACTGCTGGTGCTGACTGTGATGGCTGATTTGTCTGTGACCTCACCTGTGACACCTCAGACACGGGGCTGTTCATCTGGAAGCATTCCTGAGCCAGTTATATGATGTTGAGATGTTCCAGCAGCATACAGGAAGCTTCAAGGTCTCTTAAAACCTAGGTGCAGAGCTCACCCACTGTCACTTTGGCCAGGTTTTATTGGTCAAGGCCAGCCAGGGGTCCAGCCCAGATTCAAGGGATGAGGAAATTGTTGTCATTTCTGCAAGGAAAGAGCTGCAATGACTATGTGACTATTTCCAGTTTGCAATATCCGTTCAAATGCCCCTTTCTTATGGTTGCCCAACAGCTCACCTGCGAGGCTCTTAGGTCCTCTGTTTTATTTTCTCACGTCACTCTGCACAACTTCGCTTCATTGCCAGTCTAAGTGTGCTGCTGATCGTGCAGGTATCCGGTTAATGTCTGTCCTGCTCCAAGCTTTGTGTATATTGGGGTGTTCTTGGTATATAGCAGAGTGTTGGGAGTGAAGAACGGCTTTGGGAGCAAGTATAAGGTTGACGGCGTTGATAGGGAAATTCTTTGGGAGGAGGTTACGGAAATGAGATCTGGAAGCTGAGGGAAGCCCCTGACCCCTGACACCAGTTAAGAGTAAAGCCATGAAGTCAGGAGCTGCAAGCTCTGACACTGGATTGTAAAACATTCCAGTATTGCATTAGGAGTATATTGCACACACACCAAATTGAAAGGAATGCTTTTGGAAAGCATAGATAAGGCAAAAGCACAAAGTAACAGTAACTAAAAAACCTTTGCTTTCTTAATTTGCAGCTGGAATATTACACACTGCATGATCATTTTTATCTCAGAAAAAATTTGACTTGATTTCTATTAATCAGAAGTCAGTAATAAGAAATCATAAACTAAGAAGGCAGATTGAAATACTTTGCATTTCTGCACTCCTTCACGAAACATCTACTGAGTTCCTCTTGGTTTCAGTTCTCTTGGCTGGATACTTCACAAGATGTAAAGACTGTAAGAAAGGAAGATCCATGCATCATGGAGTGTAGCGGAGGTCTAAGGTACCTGCAGAAATGAGTGTCTTATGATATAGAAAATGACCTGTGTCAGGAGGGAGAGCTGTGTAGAATAACTTCAGAATTTAGAGGATGCTGCTGGGAACTTGAATATCTGGTCACCATCACTATATGTGTTTTTTCTGCTTTCTGATTTCAAAACTGAAAACTGTGTTTGGTTTGCTTCAGTGGGGTTCTCCTTCCCTTTGGACTCAGGGTGGTGTGATTTCTGTGAGCTGTCTCAGTCTTAGGTAAAGGAAGGTGTGCTTTTTTCTGGTGTGCCACCATCCACACTCTTTAGTCCCGGATCCCTTCTGGGTCACCTTCCATCTGGGTCTACCCTCCGGGTAATTTTTTATGATCCTCTACTTTCTGCCCACTGCCTACATACTTAACTTTCAATGCCCTGTTCATGCAGGGACAGCTTCTCTTCGTTTACCTGTTCCACTTGTGCCAACCAAGGCTCTCCTGGAGTTGAGAACTCGCTCTAGGTTTCATGATGTCGGGTTGATGGGCAGAGGTTTTAGCATAGGTCACTTTCTTCCTGGCTTCCTGTCCTTCTCTGATCTCAGTAGCGAGGATAGAATTACGAAGCATAAGAGGGCAACAGATGAAATTAACATGTATAGATATTTATTAGTTATTAAGCATGGAACTGAGAACTTTAAAAAAATTATTGGTACATTTTAGATATACATAATGCTAACATTCATCATAGGAAATTTATACCTGTACATGATATATCTTGATTCTTCTTTCTTTCCCCCAATCCCTTCCCTTTCCTTCAACCCCTCTTTCCCTCCTTATTTACAAAAGCTTTGTTTCCATTTTTCCCTCTCTTTCCTTTCCTTTCCTTTTCTTTTCTTTTCTTTCCCCTCCCTGCTCCCTAGTTCCCCTTCTCATTTGAACAACTTCTTCCTTTTTCACAATATCTGTTACACAAATATATGTGTGGTGGGGTTCTGGGTTATAGGCAGCAGAATTTGCTCTAGGTAAGTCAAAGATTTATTAACTGATGCAGATTGCTCACAGAACCTGTGAGAAGGCCTGAGATACAGACCCTAGTGGAGCTTCTGGGAAAGATTCCTAGAAATCCACCACTGAACAGACCAGCCCACGAAATGTGTGCCCAGCACTTGGCCTCTTTTGCCACACAAATAATCGGGATGCTTCTCATTTAGAGAATTGAGGTGACAAGGTGAGCTATGAGATGTGGCTTTTACAGTCTTCTTTGGGAAGGTGGGCCAGTGCAGCAGGTAACTGTCAAAGTGTGAGAAAAAGCACCTTAGAGATTTTGAGAAGTAACACAAATGCCCTCTCCACAAGCACACATCATGCATTTTGAGTATTTCACTACAGTGTAGATGATTTCATGCAATCTCTGCTAGGTGTGTGTTCCTGTATCCTATTGTGAGGTTAGAGGAAAAGGACCAAATAATTTGCACACGGTTGAAAATGTATCTAAAATGAGAACCTAGAGGCACCAGGCTCTAAAACCCTCTGATTTCCCAGGCAACTGGTTTCCTGGTCTATTGTACGGAAGAGCATTTTACTTCCCTGGTTTTTTGCGATTGTCTTAAAAAAAAAAAATACAGTGATCACTTAGAGATTCAGTTGTTAAAGCAGAGGATTTTAATTGAGAGTCAGAATTCTCTGGAAATATTTGCAAAAATATATAAGCAACGTTATTTCCATCAGAGAATCTAGAAAAAAGGAATGAAAAAATATGCTTCATCCCTTCCCCATAAAGAACCTGTGACCGGGAATACACAGAGCGGAGAAGGGACAAGGTGGGCACTGGGGTCGGGACTGTGGACCCCTGACCCTTGTTTGGGCTTTTATAGTGAAGTTGTGTTAATGGCTTTAATCACTTCCAAAGAAATGACAAGCCAAGTTCTGCCCCAAGAAAGTTTGAACTTTTATCAAGTGCCAGTGTCTTAAGGAGACAGCACGGGAGAAATATAAAACAGGCCCAAGGAAGGTGCTGAGTCTGCTTTGCCTCATATATATATTTTTTTCCACTAAGATATAAGTGAGATCTTTCTATAAAGACCAAAATGGCTCCATGGGAATTGCCATAGTAGACAAGAGGACTTTTACATTTTATGCAATGCATTTGTATTGGAAACACATGTTGGAAGCCAATTTTCTTTACAGACAATGAATCTTACAACTGGTTCGAACAATTTTTAAAAACTCGAGTGCTTTACTATTCCTCGTACTTGGTGGGACTAGAAAAGTTGCAAAAAGAAAAGCAAAACAGGCAAAGGAGAGATGACAAGAAACACAGGTATGAAATGGAAGTGGTTGGAAAGCTGCAAAAAAATTCAGGGGCACAGAAAGTCTTCAAAGGCCAGTTGATGCTGTTGCTTGGGAAATTTGGATGACTGTCACTTGCAATATACTTGAAGGAAAATTTTATTTATCATTTCTCAAAATGATAAATCATTTGATAATTTGTCATTTTGTTTTAAAGAAAAGAAAGAAAGCTGCTGTGGGGGAAAATCACTTTTGGATGATTTGGAATCGGGACGGTCTCTTTGCTATCATGTTTTTGCCTGCATCCAGCAATGGTCAAGGCAGTATCTTTAAACAAAAGCGGAAAGTTGTTGTGACCTTCACTGTCAAACCCAATTTGAACCGGGCCACAGGACTTTGCGTTTTATTTTTTAAATTAGCTGTTCCTGTCTCTTTGGTGTTTGTCTACAGGCCACTCCTGCTGCATGAAAAAGACATGCAGTGGGATGCTTTTAACTGCACATGATGTTATCTTCTTTCTCAAATAAACAGTCCTGTGCTACCTTGTCCACATGCTCCGAACCAAAGTGCAACTTCCTGCCATTGTGTGAGTTTTATATCGAGGCTTTGCTAATATATGAAGCAGTTTTGTCTTTGAGTCTCAGTAATTTTGGTCAACTTCTCCCCATGCTTCCCCTTCTCCTTGCTACAAGGGAGCAGGTTTCTCCTTTCGACTTTCACAGTTGTGTTCTTGCTGTTGGCTTTCTTGTTGCTTTTCTCCTTACTGCTTAGGTATTCTTTTGGTACTAGCTACTGGAATTATAGATTCCAAATTCATGAGCACGGTCGGCCCTGGGCACCCTCTACTCCTCTTCTAGAAATGAAGGAAACAGGATGGTTGAGAAATAAAAAGACTTATTCAAGGTTAGGCTTCCACCTGAAAATTGTTCCCCTGTCCCGTATAGCAGAGAGACACCATGAGTCAAGGGGTGGGGCCACTTCTTTCCCTAATTGAGCACATCAGACATTTGCAATGGGTCCTAAAGGCTTTAACTTATAAAATTAAATTAATTTTGACTCCCCAGTAGGACAATGTAACAGTAAGATTTAAATTTAGTGATACTTTCTTACCATTTGCCTGGCAATAATGATTTTTTTTGTTCATACTGGGGATCGATCCCAGGGCCTTTGCACAGAGCTATGTCCCCAGCTCTTTTTGTTATGTGTTATTTATTTATTTATTTTTATGTGGGTACTGGGGGTCAAACTCAGGACCTCACGCCTGCCAGCAGGCTCTTGTGTTGCTGAGCAATATCACTGGTCCTTTTTTCCTTTTATTATGTGGGTACCGGGAGTTGAACCCAGGACCTCTGAGCTATCTCACTGGCCCTGTTATGTGTTATTGAGACAGGGTCTCATTAAGTCCATAAGTTTCCCAGACTGGTCTCAAACTTGCAATCCTACTACCTCAGCCTCCCAGAGTTCTGGGATTAAAGGTGTGCATGACTACACTCAGTGATATTGATCATTTTTATAAAGTAGGAGCTAGAGAACTTTCCAGAATTTACATTAGACAATCTGGAACACAAGTCCTCACCTGAAACCTAAAAAAGCTTTAGAGAAGCTTTCAGGATAATTCCCCATGATGGGGAAATTTGGGAGTGTTTCTCCATGTTGAGCCACCCAGCTACTCTTTCGCAGGGAAAAAGCAGGAATTTACCATCTCCTTGTATCCCCTTGGGTATTATTTTGTTTGGTTTTTCAATAGATAAATCAGGGTTGCACAAATAATGGAGTGATGAATAGAGAAGCAGTGAAGAGGAGGAGAAAGTGTTGCGAGTCATTAGTTCAGTGAGAAAGGCTGGGTAGGCATCACGTCTCCTTTCTTTTGCAGCTTACATGCCCCATAATTTACTGAAAGTTGTAGATTATTATGGTACTAAGAATTCCATCATCTTGATACGGTACATGTGAAAGCCTGGTATTAAAACCAGGCCAAGCTGCGATTGCCTCCCATCGGTGGAAGCTCCCTGGACATCCTTTGTGCTAGCTTTGTATTTGGAAAAGTTTTCAGGTTGAAATTCTTCCCAAATGCAGATGCTAGATGAACCCATCTGTCATCTATTTACGTGACACTGTGATACTAGCTTTCTCTTCTGGCGGATGAAACAATGTGTGGCATCATTTCAGGAGGGCAGAAGGATGCCACACAGGGTTTTAAAATACAGTGTGATACAGCACAACTCATGAACACATAATCATTTTTTTTTCTAAATGGCAAATGCGATTTCGGTGCTAAAGAACCTGCTCTGATCATTGTTTTTGATGAAAATTGCGTGTTGTTATCAGGACATCCAAGACTGTAACGAGATCAACAGCCGTCCTGCATGGACTGGTGCATCTTTCAATGTGCAGACCTTCCCAGGGGTTCTTTGACATGGTCTGAACCTCATCCTATTTTCTTTATCGTTCTCAGTCTTGTAATGCCCCATTTACTAGATGCGCACCACTGAGCTTTTCTTGTGTAGCTTGCCCCACCACTCCTGTGCATGGGGAAGACAGGCATTGCAGGATGAGCCCCTTTGCCAGGTGAGATCAGGGCCACATTTTCTGTTTCTGCACGACGTCCATAATGAGTATCTGCCACTAACACAGGAGCAGAGGACCTGTGCCTGAAAACACACAGAAGGGGAATCTTTATGGATTCTCCGTCTTACTAAAAAGCTGCACTTGCCTACCATGTTTGAGGCCTTGGGTTTGATTCTTTGCAAAGATAAAAAAGTGCAGAAGAAAATGCCTGGTATAGCATATTACAACTTGAATAGCTTCAGGGAGTCCCTTTTTAAGATCTCCATGTTATTCTCTTTTACTTTGTCCCATATAGGGCATTTGGCTTCACTTGATAACAATCTAGGAACATGGAGTGGGCTGGGGACATAGCTCAGTGGTGGAGCACTTGCCTAACACACAGGAAGCCCTGAGTTCAAACCCCAGCACCACCAAAGGAAAAAAAGAAGATAAAATGACTCCTTACCTCTACTTTCTAGAGTCGGTGATTGGATAAGGAGATGGAAGACCAAAGGGGAAACTTTGGTACAAAAGTATAGGACTAGTGAGGTTATTTTTATACCAACAAGAGGGGACATCTCCCTTGTATCAAAGAACTCGGTCAGTGTCTTTAGGAACAATCACTTTTTCGACTGGTAAATATATTTAGGGAGAAGTGCATTTAGATGCCATCTTTACTCATTTATTCTTCAAACTGTAATACAGCACATTTTGGGTTTCAGTATATTGCATTTTAAAACTAATGATGCATTCATTCTAGAGCAAATCTTATTTCTAAGCCCTAATTTAATAGAATTAAACTCTAAGCTGAATTGGTTTTATGAGATAAAACTCTGAAGTTGATAACTGCATTTAGGAATGGTTCAGGTATTGAGTTTCTAATTTGCTTCCTGAGCATGGAAATCCCTCAGATAATCAATATTGACTACCTTTAATTGGTAGGAAAGGCTCTTGCTGAGTTTTCTATCTTCTGCTGAAGGAATTACATCTGCACATGGGTTTTCTGTACTACTCTCTGATTGGTCACAATGAAGAGCCCTGGGCTTGAGTTTATTTTAGGTTGGACATTTGTTCCTGACCACAACCGTGTTCACCTCTGTTCCAACAACAGTGGGGCATAAAAGCCCATGTCTGGTGTGCCTGACAGAGTTCCTGGGCTTATTTTAGTGTTCCTTGAGGACTGTAAATATAGTCTTTGTTGCAGATGTTGTTTTCATTTGGTGAGGGCAGAGGGCATGCTGGAAGAAATAAGATCAGGAGCTTCCAAAGGGTGGGAACATTCCTGATTGTGGCCTGACTCTGCAAAAATCACCACTAATACTTCTGGAAATGGAAATCCTGCTAATTGTTAAATGAAATATTCACAGATGCTACAGGCATTGGGGATTGCTTTAAATCCATTAAAAATCAAATGCTGCCTTATTTTGGTATAGAAATGTATTTTAAATGTGAACTTAAAATACAGGCAGATGTGTATTTTTCTTGTGGAACAGAGGATCCATTAATCTCATCCTTGATCCAAATCTTCTAAGAAAGGATTTTTTGTTTGTTTGTTTTCCTTGCCAACCTGGGGGAATGTTACGTAGAGGAATTAAGTTCGAATACTATGGGACTGCTACTGTATGCATCCTCATTTTTTTCAGCTACAGAGAGATTTAAACATTCTAATTGTTTCTTTTTTTCTTTTTATCAAGATGTTTCATGTAAAAAGTTTTTATAAATTATGGAATGAAACACAAAACAAAATAAAACACCTGCACTTAGTCACTGCTAACATTATAGAACACATATCCTCGTTTTCCCCCCATGCATACACATATGCTTTTGTATAGTTTATGCAAAAAGGATCAAAATATTCATTCTTGTCTGTAAAATTGATTTTTAACTTTAAGATTGTATTGGAAACATTTCCCCTTGTTATTAAATACACTTTTACAACGTGATTTTTTTAGTGGTGTCATAGTATGGATGTAGCATAATTTATTTAACCTATTTCCTTGTTACTGGGCATTTATTTTCTTCCAAATTTCTTGGTGTTACACATAATATCATGATAGATGGCCTTGAACATTAATCTCATAAGACACTTTTTAAAAAACGTAATACTGTTTTATATGTATGGAAAATCTGGCCCCAAATACCCATACTTTTTGATATTTTTCTGTATGTTCTCTGACTTACTTTTTCCGTTTCAAAAATTACTCATCATTATGATGAAATGTTTCATACATTTAGGTTATATGTGAAGTTCAGTGTAGTTCTACGCTCTAGTAAATTCTTTCTAAGCTTGTTATTTTTTTCTTTAAAGATGACTAAACTGGTGTGTTTTATTCTCATCTATAAATTTGCATTAATTTTAAGGTATGTGTGCTAAAGGTGAACTAATTCTAAATTCAAGGAGAGCTTCAGCATTTGTTTAAAGTTGAGGGGAGAGTTCTTCCTACTTCTCTGGAAAAAAATGTCTGTGATATTAGTAGTTTTGCGAGCTGCTGCCACAGCCACCCGCCTGTCATGCCCTTGCTGTTTGTGGCTGAGGGAAGTTGGCTTCTTCTCTAATAGTTCAAAAAGGCCACTGAATGTGAAATCCAGCCTGAATGGCTGGAAAGTAAATCGTGGATCTGGCACATTTCAATGCAAGTAAATTACGTTTTGTCAGCTTCATTGCCCTGAATTTCATGGGCAAATGTGAGACATAGAATGGCTGGCATTTGACAATAAAAAAAAAAAAAAAAAGAGGCTAATGCCTTATTAATGCAAACACTCTCTGATTCAAATGGCTGTGAGCAAAGAGTGGTTTTTTTCCAGTGGAGACAACTGCTGTTTTTTCTTGTGTTCGTGTTAATTTCTCAGAAAAATTTAAGGAACCTCATGCTTTTTCATTTTGTTCCACACCAGACTAGAAACACCAATGCCCTTCCTTGGAAAGACACTGGCTTTTGAAGGCTTGTAGAAATGAGGAGAACCAAGGGCCTTGATTGTTTTCAAGGTGCCATGTGCTCAAATGGATTCAGTAACACCTTTAGTCTGCGTCGGTGTACCTCCCTCCAATAATGGCATCATCCTTGTAGCTGCTTCCCTCTGCTTCCTGGAAAAAATCCAGTGGAACAATCCAGGTACAGGTAAAGCATGGTAGCATTTTATATCCCAGACAAACAGCCAGAGGTCTTTGGTCGCCTTCTAGAAATATAAGCATTGGTTCATGTTTTGGGTAGGGAGAGGAAGGACAAAATAGATTTTGTGTATTTAATCCAGCAAATTTAGTATTTGGCCATTTCCTTTCTATTGGGTAAGACAAGATACCCAAATTTCTAGGAACAAAAGTCAGATCCTACTCCAATTCTGTATATTCATTTCTGTGACCATGTTATCGTCCATCTACAGTAGGAACAAGGGTGTATTTTTATAATATTGGTTAACTTTCCATCCCAAAGAGAATCTGAGACACTAAAAATTCTAGGAAGTTTATGTAGTAAGTATGTTGGCCCAATGCCAACTGTTTGTGGTTTGTCACTGAAGAAAAAGGGAACTACCTACTTTATCTACTTGGATATGTACTTTGACTCTATTAAAAAATCATATACACAGCACAATAAGTCGCATTGTGGGCATACATATTTGTATATGCTGCTTTGTGTTCAGCCAGAAGGCCCTGGAAGGGTGTGACAAAGCCAGAGGCTCTGTATTGTGGTGTTGACTCGGTGGAGAATGGAGACCAATGATCGATTCTAAAGCACTTGACAATAGGCGATCCTGTGGGATGCTGGGAAACTTTTTCAGTCTTATCAGCAAACTATAATCTCCAAAAGCATCATCCAGCCAATCACATGGAGATAAAACTTTGACCTTGAATTTTGAGCTTCCTGCCAAGTTTTCATGCCTGGGTGAGAAGACCCAGTCAGTCTTCCTGAGGAAGCCATCAGTGCTGGAAAGGGACAGTGACTGTGTCACAAGGGTAATGATGGCCAGTATCATCTCTGGTAGAGAGAGAACAGGGCTAGTACACATATTCACACATACACTTTTACAACAAATAGTTTGTACCATCTTCTTTACTCTCCTGATGAGAAATAGGTAGACAGTCTAACTTACCCAGTCATGTATATTAAAAAAAAAATCAGTGAAATGCCGCAACAATAATATAAAACCAAAAGAGGTAAACAATGTAGACTGAAATATGCATTTCAACATGAAAATACTCAGGGCAGCTACGCTGGAAGACAGCAGAAGTCACACGCCTATAGCTGTGTGGGGACTCACTGTGAATGAGCCAGCAGCAAAAGCAGACTGATGGAGGTGTGTTGTATGGGTGAGTTGCTTTCACTAAGTGGGTTTTATCATGACTTTCTGACACGACAACTCTGAGCAGAGCCTGGAACAAAGGAACCTACTGTTGTCCCTGGATTAACCTGGCAATTGCATTTCTTTCTTTCTTTCTTTTTTTTTTTTTATATGCGGGTACCAGGAGTCAAGCTCAGGACCTCACATTTGACAGGCAGGCGCTTATGCTGCTGAGCTATATTACCAGCCCGGCAATTGCATTTCTGGAAGATCCATGTGTATTCACACTGAGCATTAAGTGGTTGGTGTAGATGTAAAGAATTTGGGCTCTGGGCTCAGGTAATAACACACTTATCTTTGTGAGGATCTGGGTGTAGCATTGGGAAGTCATGGAGGAGGTAGGTGGGACAGTTTGTGGTGAGAGTGTTGTGGGTTTAGCATCCTTGGATGTGTCACTGAATGTCATTAGTGTCCCCATCTCCTCCATTACTGTGACCCCATAAGTTCCAAAAGATAGAACCATTGTGGAAGGTGATGGTGTGAAAAGGAATGCAAGGAACACAGATCTATAGATGCTAATACCTCAGTATTTTTTTTAAGTCTCTACGGTGTCAAGTTCATGTATATTAGTTTAATCCATATATTGATACACTTTGATATAGCGGCGAAAGTCTGTCATCACAAGATTTCAGTAGACCTTCACTTTCAGCTTCTTAGTCCCCTCTGAAGACACCTTTTGAAGTAGTTTTAAAAATATATGCCACGTTTTGAAAGCCTAGCATGTACCAAGCCCTGTGTGGGGCAATTTTTAAATATCATTTTATGTAAAAAACTCACCTATAACTTTTGAAGATGTTATTTCATTCCTTTAGCAAATGAGAAAGTAGAGACTTAAAGAGGTCAAAGAACTTAGAACCTCAGCAAAATTTCCCGGTTGTTAGATTTCCGAGTAATATTTGATCTGGAGTCTGTCTGCCTTCTACGGATGTCCTAGAACCACCTCCATTATACGAAAACTTCGGAAGGTACGGTTGTGGGCTTTTCTCTCTTCCTATAATTTGCTGGTGGATTTGTCCTAAAACACGCTTTAGGAGCCTCTCACATGTGGCTGCATCTCTGGTAGAACATTTGGGCCCTTGATTCTCTCACACCCCAGGTGCTGTTGAAGGTTTTATTGAGTATCATGCTCTAGTGGTTAGTTTATCCCCCTGTAGTGAATTCTATATTTTCATCCATGTTCAGGCTCTTCATAGAAAAAAATAGTTTGTAACCATGTTTTGACAGCAGTAAGACAGACTGTAACTCGGAAGTGGAGATGTTGTGGTGTTTTGTAATTGTGCTTAATCACAATATATTTCAATAAAGGGAAAGTTTTGAAGGAGAAAAAAAGTAGAAGAAAAGATAAGATCGTGTAGGTGGCATAGCGCTTTGTGTATTTTTCCTCATGGGTCGTGGCTGTCGGTGGGTCCCGTGTTTTGATGGAGTGATTGCCATATCTCCATGGGAGATACTGGTGATAATGTGCCACTCAAATCCCCCAGATTCCCTTTCACTGGTTGGACGCCTATCTTCCAGCTGTTGCTGAGAAGGCTGCTGCTCATTTCTAGAACCTTCTCCACAAGTGTGGCTTTGGATGAACAGAGAGTTGTTTTTGCCGAAAGTGATGAGTGTTCTGTTTCCTACCTCACAGTCCTGAGTGTCCTTGTGGACACAACTGACTTGAGAAGCATCTGAGGGGAGCTCATGAAAGCCTTGTTTCTTTTCTCGGGGCAGGCCGGGCTGGGACTGAGTCTAGATTTCACCTGAAATCCCATGCCTGGTGGCTCCTTTTTATGCCCCCTCTTTCTCCAGGGAGTTCTTAGTCTATAACTCTTGTGTACAAGAACCTCTACCTCAGGCTTGTTTCCACAAAACCAGACACGAGGAAGACCCACTTTTCAGAAGGACACCATGCAGATGGTCACCCGAATCCAGCAAACAAGGTTTTAAAAATAAGGGCCATTTTACTGAACATTTTCTCTGTCCAAACTTTTGATGTGAGCATGTTATGTATACATCTTTTCTTCTAAAAATCTTCTCTAGTTCATTTAAAAATGTGAACCAACTTGCCCAGCAGCGTGCAGGTTAGTAACTGACAGAGATGAGGTTTGACTTTAAACAGTGTTATTCTGCTTCTCTTCTTCTCCATCCCCAGGACTGGTAAGCCCTCAGCCCAGAAAGCCATGGTTTCCTAAAAAGAAATCAGGCCAAATGAGCCATTTTACTTTTTAGAAAATGAGAGTGCTATCTTGGTGGATTAAGGGAACATCTTGGGGTTTTAGCGAATCTAGGATGTTGACAAAGTCACTTACCTTTATTTGAAGACAGAACAGGAAAACATACATGGATGGGCGGAATATAAGTTTGTTGACAAACTGCTGTTACGGGTTTTATTAACCCGGGGGAATTGCCCATTTTATGGTCTTCCTAATCTGTTAACAGGAGGCCCTGTTATCTTTTTGAAATTTCAAATCAGTAGCTTAGATGAAAACATGAAGAACTGTACTTTTCAGTATACATCCCAGGAAAGAACCAACTCACTGGCTATCAGAGCTGGTATTTTAAAGAGAAATTGCAACAGGTGAGGAGGCTGAGTTAAAATGAAGTGAGTTGCAATGATGATAAATGCGTCTTTCAGCCTTGAGGGGCAAAGTTCAACAGCATGAGTACAGGTTATAGGGCTGTAGGAGATGTGGCTTAATAGCAGGAGTTAATATAAAAATATATTAGGACTTGAATTGATTCCATACACTGTGTGGCTGCTAAGAAAGTGAGTGTAAAGCTTAGATCATATTAAGGGAGGTATAATGTCTGAAGCATGGGAGGTGATAGTCTTACTCTACTGAGCACTGATGAACTAAATCTGCATCTGGGAATTTTTGAACTGACATTGATAAAATTATAGTACATTTAAGAGTTGTTGACAACAACAGTGATGTATCTGGAAAGTAAATTAATGATGGAACTAAATAATTTAATATTTCTCTCAGAAGAGAAAAATTATGAATTTCAAGTCTCAGAGGGAATATGACCTGGAAATAAAATTAACTGTAGGCTGAATTGCTCCCAAAAGCTAAAAGTACATATGGGTAGTATGATTTCAGAAGAGGCAGAAGCTGCTACAATATAAGGAAATGCTTTTATGTAATTTTACATAAAATGTAATTTTAAAAATGAAATGTACCACCTGGTGAATATAGGTTAACTCCTTATTTGAAATCCTTTCAAATGTTTTCAGATTTTGAAATATTTGCATAATAAACATGAGGTATCTTAAGGATAAAACCCAAGTCTAAACATGAAATTCATTTATGCTTCATATGCTCTGATGTAATTTTATGCAATATTTCTACTATTTTTGTGCATGAAACAAAGTATTGTGGTTTTCTGCTTGTGGCATCGTGTCAGTACTGAAAAAATTTCAGATTTTGGAGTATTTTGGATTTTCAGATTAAGAATGCTCAATCTGTCCCTACTGAGTTCTGAGTCACCGACGCTGAAATTGGTAACTGATCGTCAGGATGTTAGCGAAGGAACTAAAGCATTGAGGAAGTGATTAGGTCAGGTGGGATCTAAGGTGCTGTCTAGCCATTAAACTATGATTTTAAAAATTCATTATGTCTGTAATATACACCAGTGTTCCGTTCATCTCAACTCTACACTGAATTCTAGCATTCAGATGTTCTGCAGTAAAGAAATCCCTTTGACTCTCTAGAATCGAGTGTTTCTTCCGCTTGCGTGACCTTGGACCATGGCGACTGAGAGGTATCCTGCGTGTTTTATGTTCTGTGGGATGTGCTGCGGGAGGCGCTGTTGCGAGGGACTTGCCACTTCTTGTTTTTGTCCACTGGGGATCAAGTAGCACTGACCTGCTTTCCTAACAGCTCTGTCCTTGGGTTCAGGCTTTAGCATAGACAACTGCAAAAACTAAGGGTGTTACTATGATATTACTGAATATCCCTAATGGACTCCACTTTCTGCTGGCCAAGAACCTTTGGTTCTGAGTTCAACGTGATCCTCTCTGTGCTGTCTCGGTGTGAGATAGGGACCAGCTCCAGCTGATAGTTAGGGAAACACCATGAAGTCTGTAGAAACAAAAAGTTTACTGTTCTTCTGGGTCTCCTAAGACTACTAATAACGATGAATATTATGCAGTGGTGCCTCGATTCATGAATGCTTTTGTTTGCGAACAATGTAGTTCACAAACAGAAGCGTTTGGCAAAATTTCGTTTTCGTTTGTGAACTCTGCATCTGGTGACTGACACGACAGTGGCCATCTTTCCCCCATGAATACAAACGTGGCCATCTTTTCCAGAATCATGGAACAAATTAAGTTTGTGAACCGAAGTACCACTGTGCATCCAGTAGAACGTGCTAGACGTGGATGTGTAGGTCATTTACATGTATTATTTAATCTTTGTAACCCTGCAAAACAGCTTTGGTTAGTCCCATATGACAGATGAATAAACTGAGGACACCAGAGGCTAAATAACTTACTGAAGTTCTCTTCGTTACTAAAGTGTGGTTGCAGGATCCCACTTTAGTTTATGACCTCCAGTCACACTCTGAAAAGCCTTGAGCCCCAGCACACCAATGGGTTGATTCCATGTGGCTTAAGCGAGTCATTTTCCACATAGGCTCTGACAGGGATGCCGTTTCCAGGGACAAATCTAATCCACTTAGGAAACGGACCTTTGTAGTGTGATGCTAACATTCTTGTGACAGAAGCTGTGGTGTCCTTAGGGACCTTTAAAACCCTAAAATCTTTGAGAACCGGAGAGATGGCAATGGAAAAACAGATGCGTGGGGTGGGGGTAGAGGTGGGGATGACTGTGTATTAAAAAATGACTCTAAAATAAAAAAGTACCTGACCAGAAAGTTTCATTTGAGAGAGCAGCTTCCTGATTGTTGGGATATGGAAACTCTGGATGGCCGAGCCTTGCTTCCTGGCTGAACTTCTCTTTTATTTTTATTAAAAATATGTCTTTCAAAAGTATTAATTATGGATGCATATTAACTGGACAAATTGCTGTGTTTCACTGTGGCATTTCCATATAATTAATATGTGTCTATAACATGCTTTACAGTCCTATCCTAAGGTGTTTTCTCTCCATGTTGAAAGGTTTCCCTCTGAGGATAGGTCCCAGTTTCTACTGTAGACCTCGCACAATTTCTCATGCACAAGTAAGTAGCAAGAGGGCGCCCAGACATTTGGCTTACCGTGGAGGAATCCGAGGCCTGTGCTTATTCATGCATATTTACAAGGTAATTAGTTGTCCATTCATTCATTAGCGTGTTTATAGGGCTACTTGCAAAGACTCAATTGCAGCTTGGAGAAGAGAGACAGCCAAGGAGGGCCTCAGGGGAACACTTGGATTAAACAGAGTCACAGCTTGATGTGTGGAACCTACCGGTCCCCAAACCAGAACTAGTTTAGTAACTCAAATGTGACTTGTCAGTCACCGGAAAATGAGATCCTTAATTGGCTTATTCATGTTTCACTTCCAAAAGTCAGGCAGACGCTCAGAGAGGATAGGCATTTTTGTCTTTTAAGCTTTCCATGTCCGGGCAGCGATTTCAATATTTCCTTTTCCTTTTTTATTTAACTGTTATTTAGTTTGAGATACACTTTGCATACAATCAAAGTCACTTCTGGCCAATAAGCCTGGGTATGTCGACGATAGACACATACGAGGGGTGACTACCGCCACCACCCAGCACAGGCCAGTTCTGATGAATTTAAAAAGTAGGCAGCGTTTGCATCTTTTCCAAAACCAACTGCCTAGATCTGAGTGAGATGTGTCTGTCTTTGTGGAGTGGGAAAAGATGATATTTTAAGAGAGAACTGACAGCAGGTCTTGATTTGTGGTGACACAGGTGGTTGCAAGAGCCACGTTGGAGTAAATAGTTCTCCTGTGAATAATCAGGGTAGAGCCAGGTATCTAGTGTTATAAAGCTGCTGTTTTCTTCTTCATTTTTGGCCTGCGAACTGGGGACAGTGAATAATGCTTTCCTCATTGGTGGTTTGGCGTGAATTTCCGCCCTTCTGGTGAGCTCCTGAGGGATGCGCAGAGCCGAGCACTGGCATCGCCTGTAGTGCGCTCTGGAGAGCGCAGGACAGGGCTCCTCGCTGGGCGGCTTTGCATTCCCAACGAGCTCCTCTGGGCTATCAAAGAGAGGCCTTTTGTAGAACCTGCATTTTTGAAAATCTGTCCCTGCATTAGATCTGAGAGAAAACACGTCTAGCTCTGCAAATCCTCGCCACACTTTCAAATCCTCCCTGTGTCTTGGTTTTTCCTGGACTTGGGTCCTCTCACATCATGCTGCCTGTGGTCGTGTGTGTTTCAATATTTAGTTCCTTTACTCCTTTCAAAACTGCTTCAGACTTGCCTCCTTCAGGAAACCTCCACTTGCAGGAACGTCTTGGAAAAGTAGAGAGGACCACGGCTGCTTGTAAAAATGGGGCACTCCTACCACCTCTCGCTCCTTCACTTCTAATCTGGTGATCCGGTAATCTGTTGCTGACTGATTTTCTCATCCTGGCTCAGAGGCAGCGGGAAGTGGGCTCAGGGCTCCACCTTTAGAGCTGGAGTGTGACCTACTCCAATCTGCATCTGGTGTATCTATTTGATCTATATCATATCTATGATGGATCTAATCCATATCTAACATAGTAATCAATTTATCTATCATTTATCTGCCTAATCTAATATCTCTTATCTCTGTCATCTTTCTATCATGTTTATCTATTATCTCTCCATCTGTCTACTGTCTGCCTAATCTAATAGCTATCATTTCTACCATCTATCTTTCTGTCACATCTGTCTACCTTATTCTTGTCAGTCCATCCATCCATCCCTTGGGAACATTATCATCTCAGGCTCTCTGTCTCCTCATCTATGAAATGGGGTTAATAATAATGCCTCTTAGGGCTTTTAGGAGGATTAAACAATGTAATGTGTACGTGTATGTAGTATTTAGAATAATTCCTGTCACATAGGAAGACTGTATGTGTTAATTTTCAGTGCCTTCATTTTTTTATGCCCTCTTTTTTTGTTCTTTCTTCCATCTTCCATTCACAAAAGCAAGGTTCTGCTTTCTCCTTTGGACTTTCTTCCAAGTAGATGAAGTATTGGCAGAAGCACAGCCATTCTGTCACGTCCTTTCCTCACGCATTCTTCCTCCTGCCTGGGTCTGAGGCACGTGATTTTCAGCGCATCTGGTAGCCCTCTTTTCTGTTTGTGGTCTGTTTTTATTTGTTTGTTTGTTTGTTTTTCTTGTCTTTACTGCTGTGGTTCCTGCTTTGATTTCCGCATCTCTGTAGGCATCTGTGTTAACTTTCTGTTGCTGTGACAAAATACCTGAGAAAATTAACTTAAAGGAGGAAAGATTTATTTTGGCTCACAGTTTCAGGCCATGGTCAGCTGGCTCCATTGGTTTTAGGCCTGTGGCCGAGAAGAAACATCATGGCAGAAGGGCCAAGGAGAGGAAAGCTGCTCATCTCAAAGCAGTGAAGAAGCAGAGAGAGAGAGAGAGAGAAAGACAAACAGAGATAGAGACAGAGATGGAGATAGAGAGGGGGGGAGAGAGAGAGAGAGAGAGAGAGAGGCAGGCAGAGACAGAGAAGAGGCCAGGGACACGATGTACCCTTCACAGGCATGTCCCAAGAAACCTACTTCCTCCAGCTAGGCCCTCCTTCCTAATAGGCTATTCCACTCTGAGCTCAGGCAGTAGGTTAGCCCCTTGATGAGGTCAGTGCCCTCATGATCCAGTCACCTCTCTAGGCCCCGGTTCCGAACATTGCCGCGTAGAGGATCACACATTCATTACATGAGTCTTTGCGGGACACCTCACTTTTAGCTGTAACAGCATCCATTCTTTTGGGACACGGTATTTGGAAGCATCCTTGCGAGTGAGCAGGCAGAGTTACCCAGAAGTCATTGAGGGTATTTGGTTGGAGAGGAAGGCTGAGCCATCTGCAGTCTGATGCCTGATTTTGTATGGCCTGTTAGGTAGGTATAATTTTTACATTTTTAAATAGCTGAACAAAAGATCAAAAGACTATTTCGTGACATATACAGATGACATAAAATAAATTTCATTGTCCGTAAAGTTTCGCGGGACACAGCCACACCCCTCTGCTTATGCATGGTCCGTGGCGGCTGCTGTCATGAACAGCAGCCAAGTTCAGTAGCAGGGGCGGAGACTGACTCGCCGGCAAAACCTAAGATGTTTATTGTCTGGCTCTTTAGAGAAAATGTTTGCTGACCGCTGACTTGGAGTCATGTTCCAAGTAAATGCACAGATGAGAAAATCAAGTATCTTGATGTGAGGAGTGGGGATTGAAGGCAGATTACCCAAGGAGAGCTTTCCTTTGTGGTGCTGTAGCCTTGTGTTTTCAGTATTTCCTGTCTCCTGTCCGATGCATTTAACATATTTGATGGAGTGCGTGCTAAGTCAGTTTGCATAAAACTTCTGTGTCAGGGCCTGATTCTTGCCTAACTGTACACCAGACCTTGTCATCTTTAAGTACTGGGTTTTGTAGGACACTTCCCTTCCTCAGGGAAAATATATATATTTTTTTCTTTGTGAACTCCAGTAGTTCTTCCTGAATTTCTTTTATCAATGTTCAAATCCAGGGCTTTTGTACTGAATATCTTCACACGTTTTAAAACAGTGCAACTTGGGGCTTTTCAGCTCAGCACACGGAAAGAGTCTGTGTTTTGTCTTTCTCATGGCATGATTGACTCGTTCTTTAAATAAAACCCCATCCTTTGTTCTCACTTCCCCACCAACTGCCATATTCAAATTGTTTGTTCTTGTCTAAAATAACTTCACTTTGTGCCAGTTCTTCTGTAGCCTTACAAACAATTAAGCACAATGTTTACAAAGTAAATTGACACCTATTCTAGAGAAATTCTGCAAAAACAAAGAGAGAAATCCAAATAACAAAATGAAGGAAAAAAGGAAATGAATCAAACAGTCTTTTATTTTGTGCATAATGTGTTGCTGAAAACTTGTCCAGGAGTTGAATGGTGGATTCTGCATTGTAAAGTGGGGTCTCAGTTGGCAGAGAATTAAAAAAAAGTTACAAAAGCCCCATTGTGATTTGGGTGGGCTGTACCTTCCCTGGGCCATGAGACCTGGGATAGGGAGGAGGCAGTGGTAGGTGGGAAATAGTTCCTCTGGATTTTAGGGAAATCGTTCTAGCCATCCTCCCTGACTGTGGTTGATGGTTGGGCAGCTCCTAACCTGTATTTATGGATGTGTTAGTTCCCTGAAATAAAAGTAAGGCAAAGTTTTTAAGTTGTTTTTATTTTTTGAATTCTCCTACCGTTTTACTACAGAGGGAGCATCGCGCCTCCAAAAATCTGAAATCTGAAATACTCCAAAATCTCAGACTTCTTGAGCAGTGACGTGATACTACAACGAAAATTCACATGCACCATGAAACTTTGTTTCATGCAGAAAGTTATTAAACACAGTGAATAAATTTACCTTGAGTTTAGACATATCAAGGGGACATGAAATATAAACGAATGTTGTGTTTAGACTCAGGTCCCATCTCCAAGATATTTCATTATGTGAATGCAAATTTACCCAAACAATTCCAAAATCTGAAACAGTTCTGGTCCTCAGCAGTTCAGAGAAGAGACACTCACCCTGCAGCAGCATGGCATCTTTTATCTTTCTTTCTCTCTCCCTGTTCCCTCTTCCGTACATCCCCCATGGTCACTTATAACAGTCATCTGACTGCTTCTCAAAGGGAGAGCCATGGCGGGGTTAGAGGGGATGGATGTTAGGATAGGTGCTGGGCCCAGGCTGGGCACCACTCTGCCAGCAGAAAAAAAACCACACTTGGGGGTCTAACTCCCGTCTACATGTAGTCTTCCTATCTGCATCACCTGGTGGCTGTAGTGGCACTCAGAGGCCGAGACTGGCTCTGGTAACTTGCAGAGGACCCGCCCTCTCTCAGCTACCTTTCCCCCTGGTGGCAGCAAGCCTTAGGCAGTGCCGAGCTGGGTGGCTTGCAGTCATTATCTTTCATACATAGTACTTTTACCAAGAAGCTGGATTGCGCATTTAGACACTATATACTGATGTGCACAGAGAATGTAGTTTTGGAATGCTTCCGAACAGATCTGCTTTTTTGTAGTAGTTCCCCCTTGCTGGATATCTGGGAAAAAATGAAAACTGGTTGATCGAATGATCTAAACAACTTCTTAGGGGAAGATCTCTTTGGGGGAAAGCTTTGTTCTTTCCGATTTCTTCCCTTGCCCCTATTCTTCAAGAGAATCCCTGGGTGAGCGGTGGAGAGTCATGTGACCCGGATGGGAAGGGAAGACGGTGGCTCTGCACTCAGGAACTTCTCGAGGTTCTGACATAGTCCTGTAGCTGCCAGGTTGCAAGGTATTCTTTTGTGTTAGCCACTTTTCTCATTACTGGTACACAATATCCAACATGCCACCTTAAAGGAGAGGTTTATTCTGGCTCACTGTTTTTAGAAGTTCCGATCCATAGTCGGCTGGCCCCAGGCAGAACCAGCACGGTGGGAGGGTCTGAGGGGAGGAAAGCTGCTCACACCATGGAGGCCGGAAAGCAGAGAGCAAAGGGAGGAGTCTAGGTGGGAGACCGAGCCTTCCAGGTCACGCCCCAGTGAACCGCCTCTTAACATCGCATTCAACTGTTGCACCCCCTTGGTCCATTTTTGTTCCAAAGCCCCCCAGGAGCACAAGAGGCTTTAGGGGGACATCTGGATATAAGTCATAACAGCTGCTGTCACTGGTGCTGTAGTTTACAAGTCTGAAATCGTGGTCCCTTCTGTCTCTTGGCCATGCCAGGAATCCCCCAGTTGACTCGGCTCTTCCTTAGCACTTACCCTTGGTGTCAGCGCCTGGTTCTCATGATTCCTGATCCAGGGTGTCTCCTCTGAAGCCCATGGCTCTCAGGATCCTTGAGGCCTGCGTGCCCCTGCTCCCACCCCTTCATCTGTTAGCCGCTTCCGGTTTCAGCTTGGTGTGGGGTGCGGGAGTCAATCTCTTTATACTCTTTGCTAATTCTGAGCGCCGAGTGAGGAGGGAGCCCTTTCTCTGCACTGGTTTCCCTTTATGCTACTTCGCAGGCCTCCCTCCCGCTTCCAGGGTAGCAGCTTGGGCGGTGGAGGTCAGGGCACGCGTGCTTCTCCTCCTGCTTTCATATGGCTTTACCTGGTGGCCTTCCAGTCCCCCTGGAGTGCAGGGGGTAGGCTTTTGTTTTCCTCTTCCTGTTTGTTGCATTATTTCCCTTCATCCAATCTTCTCCTTCCCAGCCTGGTCCCCCCACCTCCACCTGCAGCTGGAAGAGCGAAATGGCTGCCGGGGGTTTCATTTTATGGGAGGAGGAATGGAAATCACATCAGCTTACTTCTTTCGAAGAAATCTTGGTTTTCCTGCAGTTTGTGCTCTGCAGTGTGAGACAGCTCAGAGAGTGCAGGAATTATCAAAGAACTGTGGAGAATCACAACTGTCCTGGATCTTCTAGGTTCATTATGTGCTGAGGACACGAGATACTTCTGTCCTCTAATGCGCTTTTGAGCCCTCTAGAACACAGGGAACATTAAATTCTCCTTTGTTAGATGACAGTATTAGAAGGTTCTATCTGTAATAGAACTGGAAGGGGGAGGGAAGCCTGCAAAATAGCATAAAGGGAAACCAGTGCAGAGAAAGGGCTCCCTCCTTACTCAGCACTCAAAATGTTGAGAAGAAGTCAGCCAATTTTTGAGGAGCAGGCCAGGGAAAGTTGCTTGTATGTCCAAGTAAAATTAGGTTAGGATAAATATCCAGGGCATCCTTGGAGGTAAAATAGTCACATCACTATGAGCTGAGGAATAAATGTGGACCATTAGAGGGACAGCTCCTCTGTCTTTCTTTTCTATGGTTCTGGGGCTTTATAGACTATTGCAAAGGCTTCCTGTTAGCAGCAAGAGGACATGGGTAGATTATTGTTTCTCCTTCCTTTTCCTCCTCTTTGCTATCTCCCTTCTTTTCTCTTCAACTTACTACCATTTCCATCTCTGAGTCCAGTAGTCTTAGTATAACATTAGGGTTGTAAGTCATTTATTCCATCATTCAGTCAGCATTTATTGAGTGCCTGCTGTGTGTCAGATACTAGGCTGGATGTGGAAAGACAGAGATTAAAGTCCCTGTTCAACCTAGATACTTGGACAAGAGAACTGGCTTGTGCGAGATGGAATTTGAGGACATCATTGAACGGGGGATGATGTCTTTGGGAATAGAGATGGAAAGATGGTGCTGAAAGGTTTGGGGACTGGAAAAGAGAAGGGGGTAGAGGTGATGTTATTATTAAGTGTGGAAGGAAGGGTCTGAAACAGAGTGTGTCCCTTGGAGGCTGGTTCGGATCATAGTCTCTTGGGTTAGGGTTGGGGTGAAGGAATATGTGGAATCATGAGCCCACTTGCCATGTTGGAGAGGAGCTGTCATCTCCTGGGACTGGCCTAGCATGAGAGGTTAGCTAGGTTCCTGGTGCTGACCAGCCATTCCTTCCTTAACTGTTCCCCTCGTTCCTCGACTCAGGGAGGGGAAGAGAGCTTTCATTGCAGGAATTTATTATGAAGAACTTAAGGCATCTTCCCAAGGATGGTTGTTTAAAGTGTCCATGAACATTTCATTCCATTCTACTGTACCTACAAGGGATTATCACAGTATGCAGTGAATATTAAATAAATATTTATTACAGTAAAAGATACATTGTCTTTAATCCCTCTCAAAACACTCCCTTTCACTCTGAACACACTTATCCCACTGTTCTTGCCACTTTCTGAAGCAGTTCTGGAAGTCTTCTTTTGTGAGTGTCTCTTGAGGCGTCCTTGCTGAATGCCATCCAACAGAAAGGCAGGCTTGTAAAAGCATTGCAGTGTGTCTTCTTCAACCTTCTTCACCACAAGACCTCTGGCTCTTCCCCAAAGTCAAAATGACCATGAAAGGTAAATGTTTTGAATCCATTTCGCACATCAAGGCAGCCACAACGGTGCAACTAAAGACACAAAAGAGGACTTCGAACTGCTTCCGACAGTGGCAAGAACAATGAGATAAGTGTGTTCAGAGCATGTCTTTTATTGTAATACATTAACAAATTTTAAACATTCCATGTGGTTTTCAATCATACTGTGTTCCACTGAACTGAAGTTTTACCAAGACTATTTGATCCCTTCTTTCACTGTGATGCTTAGGTAAGGGCATGGAAGGATTACCTTTTAATCTGCCAGCTCCTTATATACTCGTGTCCCTTTCTGGAAGGTTCTCAAAATGTAATCCAAACACTCCAGATTATATCCTCAATTCATTGTCTGTATACACCTAACTTTTCCCCCTGCTTTCGTGAGATTAGGCCACTATACCAAAGTCCAGCCTGCTCACCAACGGAGGCTAGAAATACCCTCTGACTTCAGTAGCGGTTGGTTGGGATGGTCCTCCTTGCTGCCTTGGCAGGATTTTCCTCTAGTGTCCTCCTTAGCTGTCTCTGACGCCTGATACTTCTATGACCTTTAGGCCTTGGTATTTGAGCTTCAGACTTTCCCTATGGTCTGTGACCTCAATTGTTCTTTCCGGTTAATGGAACATCCGAGAAAGCTTCTTGTGCATCCCTGGCTTGAGAAATCTCCAGTGTCTCCCTGACCTTCCAGTGCATGTCACACAAGCACACACACATGCAACACACAACACAAGCTGACTTGCAAGACCTTACTAAGTTCCACACTGCTTTCGCCTTCCTGGTGTAAAACTTGATGCTTGGAAACTCTTTTCCATTGGACTAGAAAGCATTCCTTGTTTTTGACATGTGAAATGTGAAAATGTGTCAAATGTGAAAACCTCCGTTTGATTAAGCAGCTCTTTACAATTTGTGAAATCCTTTCAAATTCATTACGTCTTTTTGCTATCTGGAAGGTGTATTGGGATTTATTGGGACCCTTCGAGTTCATGACTTTATTTAAGCCTCATGTAACTGATTTTCACCAAGTGTAACTTGAATTAGAAATATTCATGTTTTTTGAGCTGGCAAGAGGAGTCATTTCTCTATGATACACCCATGTAACTAATTTCATTAGGATCCATAAAAATGACTATAGATACACTCCTCTCAGAAATCTTTTTTTTTTTTTTTCCCTTTGTGGGTACCGGGGGTCGACCTCAGTGCCTCACGCTCCAGTAGGTGCCCGTGCTGCTGAGCGATATCACCAGCCCCTTTTTTCGTATGTGGGTTCTGGGAGTCGAATTCAGGCCCTCGTGCTTGCCAGGCAGGTGCTTACACCGCTGAGCCATCTCACCAGCCCTCAGAAATCTTTTCTTTCAATAGAACATGTAAAACTTTAAGACAAACTTTAGGTGCACATTGACTGCAGCTCTGGTCAGTTCAACCCAAAATAAGAAAAACAAGACCTACATCCTGGTGGAAGAAAGGTTTTCTGAGCCTGTTTGGAGTATTGTAGATACAAGAATAATTCCCCAGGTTCAGTCAAAATCTGACAACACCCAAATATTTCTAATACGAAAAACACTCATTGTGAAGAGGTTAAGCTGAAATGAATACCTAGAAATGCTAAAGGGAAGCATGTCGTGTCCACGTGCATGGGCAGTGACACTGTGGCTATCTGGGCAGTCTTTGTTCTCCCTGCCTTTGCTGAAAGATGGAGAAGTTTATTTTGGAAATAGCAATAATATAATTCAGAGGATGTATGTATGTCCAAGAATTCTTGTTCCCACATTGACTCTAAAACTTGGACATGAGAGCTCATTGAGGAAAGCTGAATAGATTTGAAAAACAGAGGATCACTAACATGTTTGAAGTGGTTTGTGTCTTTACTCCAACATTCTTGGTCTCCAGCAACACTAAGGTGTTGACTAAATAGCTGAATGGGTCGTGGGCATGGGACACCACAGCCTGTCAGCCAAAAGGCAGTTATCCCATTGTTTGGAAGAAGTTCAGAGAGTTGAAAGTGAAGAGATGTTCAGATTTATGGGGGTATTTTATCATCCAAGTGAAGCTAGATGAAAACACCATTCCAAAGACACTGACACAAGTTCTGACTCATTCTTATTGAAAGGGCGCATCACATGTAGGTTGTGAACTTGTGTTCATCCTTGTCGTTCCTAAACTTGATCTTTCAAAAGTTTCATCTTGACACTGACTTCAGCAATCCCAGAAGCAGTAAAGAGAGTCCATGGTGAGCCATGAATGCTTAAAGTTGCTCCTTGAATGTGACCAGTCAGTGGTAATCACATTTCATGGGCTAAAGTGAGTCTCGGGCCACATCAGAGATTAGGTAGATGGAGCCATGTGATCTGCCATGTGGCCCAAATGTGCAGGGAACATTCACCATTAGCGCCGGGGACTACTAGAGTCACACTCGTGGATCATGTGCTATTCTCCCTTGCTTAAAAAATGATTCTATTCTTCTTAAATACTGACTCTATCTTCACAAAAACAAGCTTGTTCAATAACCCACTTCTGTGTTTAAGGATCTCGCTTTAGGTTGATTGAGCTTACACATATTTGTTGAGTTTTTTGATGGAAGCATGAAGTTAAATGCCATCCTCAAGTTGGCAAATTACTGTCTCGTGGGGTGACAGACTTTATACACAAACACTCGCGATGGAGTAAGATGATGATTTCTCTGCAGATGGCTTCCATGTGGAAAGAGAGTAGTGGAGAAGGTGCTTCCAAGTCTGCTCGGGATACTCGGGACAACCTTCTTACATTAAAACAAAGTTCTTTGTGCTGTACTCTGAATCTCTCCCCTCTTGTTCTGGCCTGAGATTGTTCTCATCTTTGAGTGAAAGCTTTCATGTCCTTGAAATACGACTCCACTTTCCTCCATTTTCTTTTCCATGCAAAGTGAGTACCATTCTTTCCATTTCTATGAACCCACTTTTCTTTTGGGTCCTCTTTGAATTCCACCTTGCTCTTAGCCTGCATGTGGAAGAGTGATAAGAACACAAGAAGTAAGGCACATTCAGTCAAAGACGAGGCTGGCTAAAAAACCAGCCTTGATTACTGCAGAGGAAAGCAGGAAATGTAAGCAGGTTTTTTTTTTTTTTCCCCCATTACGTGGAGACAATCAGCTGTCCTCTAGCAAGCAACCCTGAAGCTAGAGAATGTCATGGCTTGATTCTTTCAGCTGCTGCTCTGTGTCCCTCAGACAAAAGCATCTCTGCCTCACTGTACTTCCCTGCCTCACAGGCAGCCTCCTTGGGAAACACTTTGTCTATGGCTTTGCCCACCCTGCAGAATCTGCTTCAGATATGGCTGTGGTTAGTTTTGTTTTCGGTAGCTAGGGATCCATAACATACAGTTGCTCCCAGAACATCTTTAGCAGTTGTTTCTGAGGGTAACCTTCCTCTCCTTCTTCCTATCTTTACCTTTTCCATAAATGATCTGCAAACATCAAACACAGGTTGTACATTGTTAAATGCTGTATTTGTGGCAGGCCCAATGGGGCCTGATGTTTTGTTCCATGTGCAGGGGACTGTCCACTGTGACTCCTGGTCTTCCTCTGACCCATCCCATGTGGGGTTTACTGCTTGGTAAATTTGGGGAAAATAAGCACGGCATTGGCTGGGATCCATGCTTCTTCCTCTTAGGACCTCATATGCCCTGACCCTTCAGGGGAAAGTCCGCCTAATGCTGCGGCTCACTTCTTAGTTGCCTTTGTGTGTATGGAAGTGGCTGTTTGCATTAGTAAAGGTGACACCTGCACCTTCATCAGCTGCTCTTACTATTTCTCTACTTGGGCGGGAAGACTTTGTGTCATGTTTCATGGAGGAAGACCAGATATCGAGGAGAGCCCTGTGCCAAGAGGGGCTCTGAGGGGAGGAACTGCAGTCCCAGCATCCTGGAGTCAATCTTGGGTCTCCTTCAGCACTAGAGAAGTCCGTTCTTCCAGAGAAGCTTCTCTAGAGACTCAAGCTCACCTGGCATCTCCCTTTGGTGCTGTCCAGGGCATCAATACACTACAAGACACATTGGGATGGTTTGTGCCATTTCTCTCAATCTCAGTTTCTTCATCCACTTTGGGGCATAATATCATATTCATTGTTTATTTTAGGAAGAATAACTGAGAACACACACACACACACACACACACACACAATCCCATAGGCATCATACAGTGTGGTATCTGATGCAAAGCTGGTGTTCAGTATGGAGTTACTATTCTTATCTTTCTATTTTTGTATAACTTTATGTCCCATTTCATTAGAATTCTGAGCTTCTTCAGGATAAGAATTGTGTTTCGTATTTCTCTTCTGGACTTGTAAGGAATTAACTAATTTTAAATAAACTTTTGAAAGAATTGCTAGAGGTCTACCTAAAAATGTTCTACATGAAGCTTTTAGAATTTCTGAAAGTCTAGCTTGGGCAGGAAGGACTTCTAACCAATACTCCTCAAAGAGATGGCCAGTTTTCAAGATGTTTATATGCGTACTGAACATATAATACTAGGTTGTGAACAAGTAGTAAAAAGTGCTGGCTAAAACCTTAAAAAGGGAGATATTTAAAATAATTTCATTTATCAAAAGTTAAACATCAAAAGATGCTTCCTGAGTCCATGGCGTGTGCTTTGCTTACCTTGGTCTTCATCTCCTGGTATGAAGGGATAGCAGCTGAGGGTTTCATGCCATCGCATAGACGTTTGGTTAGCGTTCCTTGTAAAGCCAAGCTGGGGGCTTCTGTCCCCACAGCCCAACTCAGCTGAGAGTTTTCAAGAGCTGGCAGGCAGCTGAGCAATCTCAGGCCACACAGAAAACTCCTGGCAGGTGAGTGCCATCTGGAACAAAACCACATGGCATCAGGAGTGCTACAAAAGTAGACAAAACTGCAATTAGGCAAGGGCTAAATGAGGATAAATGGATGCTGGACTGCCTGTCCCTGTCCCCTAAGGAAACCCCATGATAAGCAACCTTTCCCCTCCCTTCCATTTCTCCATCTCTTTCCCTCTAACTCTGACTCCTTTCTTCTCCCTCCCCTGTGGTTCCAAGGAACAACGTGTTGAAAAGAATCATTCTTCGTGGGAGAGTTGTACAAGAGAAAGTTGTGAGTTTGCCAGTTATTTTATAATTAGGTATTGGACTAACTATGGGATGGAAGGAAAGCCAAGGATTGACTTTGCAAGAGCTGTAGAATCCACACAGTGCAGGAAGGCAGCGGTCGGCCATGTTAACAGGCGTCATGGAGATGGACGCGCAGACTCATCATCTGAAACCTCTCTTGTCCAGCTGTCATGTTGCCCATTCCCATCTGTCTCTTATGCTCTAATAAAAGATAGCACTAATTTATTTAGCACCTCTCATCAGAGCCCGCAGGGCTGCTCCAGCCCTGCAGGGATTCGCCGCCAAAGTGTGACAACTTCGGAGTGGACACACGGCCCGCTGTTTCTGGATGTCACTATCAGATTCTGAAATATGACTTCGCCTTCAGGGATGCTCACCATCAATGGTGTGATTTTGCTGTTGCCTCTTTCAAATCCCTTTAGCCTTGAGAATGGGAAATTTGGCCCATTTCTCCAGGGCTGTGAATACCCTGGGAATTGCCTGCCTGTAGAGGGTCTGGAATGTGTGTGGATATTTTGTCGTTGTTTTTGGAAATGTTTATTGGCCTTCTCTTGGGTCTTTTGGATGTGTCTAAAGGGAAAGAGAAATATGTCACATTGACATTCCAGAGGGCAGTATCAGTCTTGGAGCTCATTCCTGCTCTGCCAGGTGCCTGGACCTGTTTCTTCCGTACACAGAGATGGAAGATACAAGAGCAGGGAGTGCAGTTGGCTGCATGTCCATGACTGATTTCCTGTTGACTTTGAGCTTGAAGGCTACTGTTCATTTGCTTATTGCATAGTTGCAGGGAAGTTCATCTTTTACAGTATTCAAAAGAAATGTGGCACACAGGATTGGAATGTAATGAGACTGTCGATTCAAGAAATTACAAGCATTTATTGGCTTCTCATAAACTTATGCTTTGAATTTAGAATTTTTGAGCCAAGTGCAGTTTGATGATGTTGACAATTTGTAGAAGAGAGGAGAGGAAAATGCCAGAAACACTAAATGCCAAGCCAGGGAATCCCAAATGTGAGATACTTGAGAGGAAATCGGAACCAAATCCAAGGGTTTGTGTGGAAGGGATTGGAGAGGTTGAGGGGGCCAGGGTTTCACTTGTCCTGGTGCCTGCAGGTTTCTGGATGGCTGCAGCTCACCCTTTTCTCTTCTGACAGCTCCAAAGCTGTTTTGAAAGGAAATACCTTTCTGACATTGTTTTGGAGGAAATTAAGAAAAGAAGATTGGCTTTATAAAGTCCAGAGCTGTCTCTCAAAGTATGCTTCAAGCAAGCCAGGCCTGACAAGGTGTTCAACAAGGAGCTTGTGATCAAATGAATTTAAAACAGACAACGTAACTTTCCTTTCTCCCAGAGATTTTTAGAGCACATGAGAATGTTTAAGGCTCTGATAAGTCCTGCAATAAAGCGACTGATTCAACTATTTTTGTTTTTTAACCTAGTCTTTTCCAGATGGACTTCAGCACAATGTTTTCATTTATTTTCTGCATTCTGTCTCTGTGTCATTTTTTACAGGGAGTAGACTTCAGAAGATGCTCATGTACCATCAGCTTTCCTAGAGTAGAACTATTCTGTGAAGTAACACATGCCTAGGTCATGCACTTGGTCTTGTGATTTCCGAGTGTTGTTATGAATATCTATTCATCATGTATTCTTTCCCTCCTATGACCCATCAATCCGGGCATCCACTAAAAGACGTGCTCAAGCCTGCTTCTTGCAGGGCCCAGAGGCAGGAGGTGCTGGTATCCTTCTCTCCTTGTCCCACTGAGATCAAATCCCGCTCATCTTCTTAGACCAGGCCTCAGCACACTTTGCGCAGAGGGCCAGAGAGTGAAGATTTTCAGCTCTGTGGGCTTCATGGTCCTGCGATCCACTCCCAGTCCTGCCAGGTGTAGGGCAGAAGCAGCCCCACACCTAATTCCTAAACGAGAGGTCAGGGCAGGATCCAGCACAACTTCGTTCACCAAGACAAGCAGCGGCAGATTTTTCCCTGGGGACTTAGTCTGTCAACTCCTCTACCGGGATCTGTTCAGAGTTAACCCCTGTCTTGCAGCCATTCTGGGGTCAGTTGGGGTCTTGGCTTAACACTTACTTTGTTATCTAGCCGTGTTACCTTTCACCTGTCATGCATGTGATTGTGAAGGAGTAGGGGATCCAGGAATTGAGTTGTGTCACAGTCTAATCACTGCAGTATACTCTACCTTCCTCTCTGCACCATGGCTTCTCTGGGCACCCTTCAGTTCCCTGTCTGCAATCCTTCTTCCCCTGATTTCTTTCTGCCTAATGGACCCCTACTTTGGCACGAGATCTTCACTTCATTTTTTCCTGACTTTGTGGATTTGGTAAAACTTCCTCATTATAAATGCACAGAGCTTCATGTACCTCTGAACTTTGGCTTAGATACAATTTCCTATTTTATGATGAGAGGGTTCACATCTGCCCCTTTCACTGGGCACTAAACTCCATAAGGGCAGGAACTGGACTTTGCTTTAACGTTACACTCCCAGCACAGAGCCTGGTGCCTGACGTACTGCACATGACCCATCAGTTTGCTGAAAGGATGAATGCATGAACTAATGGCTGAAGGACTGAAATCTTTCATTCTTCCTGCCTTAGTGTTTTGTAACAGAACTTGCAAATGTTTGCTTATTACGTTATATAAGGAATAAAATTAATGACTGTTGTTTTTCTTAATATCTACAAGTGATGTGGCTTGCTCTGGCATTAGTAAGAAATGTATAGGTTACGTCTTCACCCCATTGTGTCACTTTCATCCGAGCATTTGACTTCTTTTCAAATTGAACTCAGCTACACCTGCCAGGCACAAATTTCACAATAAATGTCAGAGAAAGATTCCTTTCTGCTTCAGTATCTATGCTGAGCAGAACTCGTGGACATTAGAACCCAAGAGCAAAGCTTTATAGCTCCCTTTAGTTTTTTTTTTTTTTTTTAATTGAAAAATAAGGTAGTAAAGGTGTCTTTTCAATGACAGCCAACTTGGGAGAAGCTGCCAAGTGGAAAATTCTGAGTTAAGATGCAATTGTGTTATTAATTGTGTTTAGGGCCTTTCACAAAAGTCATAACATGGTGAATTTGGGACGAATCATGGCTTTCTCTTTGAAATGTGGGCTTTGGAGCTGGCGGAAACCTAATGTAACTGAACCATCATGCATTTCCTGGGATTTTACAGAAGAAAGCTCCAGCCCAGGGTGATACGGTGAATGGAGATCAGATCAGAGTCCCAGTTGTGGATTCCTGACCACAAAGACACACACACACAGAGAGAGAGAGAGAGAGAGAGAGAGAGAGAGAGAGAGAGAGAGAGAGAAACAAAACATCTTCAAAGAGAATGAGAAAGCAGATGCTCGGAGGACACAGACAGGAAAGAGAAATTGTACCTAGGCTGGCGTTGGACCCACTTTTAACATTTTGGTGACACTGGCTATGCCAGCAGAGGGTGTCTTTCTGTGCGACTGAAGATGGTGTGAAAGGTCAGGTGTGGAATCCTCTCAGAAGGCCGCGCCTGGGCTGTGCTCAAAGGCGTGTGTAGTGGGCACATCCCTTCGGAATTGGCATCGAAGCATCAGAATTCCCAGGCATGGGGTTTTTGGGGTATATCCACTCTAGCACTGTGGACTTAGGATGCATGGGGATCTCAAAAGCGTGTCAGCAGGGCTTTTGCAAAGGTCATCCCATGTGTGTGGATTTCAGACTAGAGTGTCTTTGGCTTCCCACTGAGTCCTGCACTCCCAGTAACTGTCTTCTCCCAGTCCTATGTCTCCTGTGGGCGGCGGAGGGATGTATGTAAAGCTCAACATGGCTCAACATCTCCTGGCATTTATTTAGATTCTAATCATAAGCACTGCAGTCGGTCCTCCTCAGACCTTGGACCGCACAGTCCAGACACAGGTTCTAGGCAGGCTGTTGCTTATGGGGGCCTCGCCCATGCATCGCTAGGGATGCACTGAGATAATACATTACGTCCAGTGCTCCTCATGACTGTGATGGGCGTGACTAATTCCCGTTGTACATCTGAGGACTGAGGTGCGGAGGATTTGGGATTTGCTTCAGGTGTCCCTGGGAACAGGCAGAGCATCAAAGTTGCAGAGGCATCAAAAAGGACAGGATTGAATTCCTGAAAAGATTGAAGTTTTTTGTCCCCTTCAGAAATGGCACCAAAGATGGTCAAATCTGCTACTGGCCACATTTCTTGAAGCAGAAGAGACTTTTTTCCCCGTCGGTGGGGAAGGATGGCCGTTGACTGCATTACTTTCCAAATTGAGGTGGGGGGATGGAGCCTCTGCCGGGATTTGATGCAGGCATCTCTGCTATCAGCTCTTCTATATCAGGGGTCAAACTCCCCACAGTCTACCGATAAAGTTAGATTTGAACCCATTCCTCCACTTAGCGACTGGGTCACTTTGGCAGACTTTAAGCTCTCTAGACTTCAGTCCTCCATTGGTCAAGTGTAACAAGAGCAGTGGTTGTCTCCTAGGTGCATTGCAAGATGAAATGCGAAAATAAGTGGGAAATATTCAGCACCCCATGAATAGGTGCAGCTACTGCTGTGTGCCGATTCCTGTGATCAAGGCAACATATGGAAATCTCCACGCCTTTGCGAGTATAAGACTTCTCTTTAGCATCTCAGAAATATCCATGTGGTTGGTATTCCACTTAGTTATCACAGTTTAACCAAGTACCCTAAAGTTTTGTGACTCCAAACCATGATTTGTGATGATCTCTTTCATGATTCAGGAGTTGACGAGGCTCAGCAGGGAGGTTCTTGCTTGGAGTCAGATGTTGGCTGAGACTGGAGTTTGGCTGAACTGGTTGACCAAGATGACGCCACTGTAGGGCTGGATGGGAATTTAACGGACTTTCAGTTGGAGCACATCCACTTAGCCTGTCAGTGCATATAGTGAGTATTACAGTGTGGCAGTTGGGTTCTGAGAGGGAATGTGCCATGGGTGAGCATTCTAAGACTCAGGGAGAAGAAGTTGCCGATTAATTAAGAGTCTCTCCCATTTCTGATACTGGGTCATTTCTGCCATATTCCATTGGTCAGAGCAGCTACACTGCCACCCAGATTCGAGGAAGTGGAGAAGCAAACTGCACTGCCCGGTGAAGGGCAGGGCAAGGTTGCATGATGGAAGAACTTGTGGGATAGAAGATGCTGTTGCCGCCATCTTGGGGAAATACAATCTACCATAGTCAGTAGGTTATAAGACTTTAAATTTGACCAGGGGACAGTGGCTTCTTTGGTTCAAATGAGGAAAGTCTTGGGAACCAACTCTGACGTCAGCCCTTTGCACTGAATGCTAGTGTGACATTCTGAATATGTTCTCTTCCAATTTAAGACTGCCTTGTGAGATGGGATCTATTTATGCCAATCCTATGCTTGCCTCTACTTTTTGCTTGCAGCTCCTTGTTCTCTTCCTTTCCTTCCTGTTCCTGATAGCCTCTTCTTGCTCCTTCTTTCCACAGTGGCTAAGATTGGTAGGTGCAGTTCCATTATTCAGCTTCTTGGTCTCCAGTGTTAGAACACAATGTGCCTAACACTGTAAATGGAGAACCCAAGTCTTAAATTTTGTGGCTTAGGCAATTTTGCTGGTAGGATAGGTCTGAAAGAAAGTCTTAGAGTTCTTTTATTTAACTCTGGTTTTTACCTGATGGAGATTTTAACTCCAGGGACATTTGGACATGTGGGCAGTAATCTGATTGTCATAGCCAGAGATGGAGGTTGCCTCTCCTGGGTAGGTGCAGGGGATACCGCTGAATACCCTACAGTGCATTCCCTTTCACCTACACACACAACAAGGAATTATTTGGCCCAAAGTGTCAGTTATGCAAAGATTGAGAATCCTTGGTTCTAACCTCAGGTATTCTTGCCATTGGGAGAACTTTTCCCTAGGCCCCACTCTTGCAAGGGAATCTGAGTGTTTTCTCTGCCCTTGATGGTTCATTGTATAGATGTGACCAGCTCCCTGCTCCCTGGAACACCATTTTTCTTGTCGCCAGACATAAGGAACACTTGGTCAGTCTGTGAGTGACTTGAAGAGTTGCTTGGGTTTCCTGGAGACCAACGACACTGCATGGATTTCCAAACCAAGTGCATTGCTTTAGGGTCACTTCATTGAGTCCACTCCTGTATAGCTCATATGTGTTAATCATTGTCAGGAGTTCAAGTTGTTTTCTTAGTCGTTGTTTGTGTTTCTGTCATTGTTTATCTCAAGGAAAACCTGGAGCTCCCCGAACCTCTCTGAATAATCAGTCTGCAGCCCTTTATTGCAGCTAGGAAAAGGCCCAAATTGTGAGCAATTAAAATTGGAAAACAAGTCCGGAGTGCAACTTAAGAAAGAGCAGCCATGCCATGAACCCTTTCCAACACACCGTGCGTTTCCTTTTCTCTTTCCTTGAAGGTAGTTGTTAACTGTCCTTCGTTACACCAGCAGGGACCCCAAATTAATCTCTTTAGAACCTCTTGTTGCACTGAGTGTGGGTGTGGGTGTCTGTCTATTCATTTAATGCTTTCATAGAAAGTTTGGCAGAGTTGCCAGGGGTTTGAAATCTCCATTGACCCTTTCCTGGGTTCGAGTCTCAGAGGAGCTGTGGCTGGCGTCACATAATGATGGTGTGTCGGTGAGAGGACCTCTCACACGTGCCATTTGTACATAAAATTGCATAGCACGAAATCCATCCATCTCTGTGGTGCTGGGGGTATTGGGGTGGGGGCTGAGTTAATGTCAGCAAACCTGATGAAAATCACCTTGCCATGAACTCCCGTATAAGCTGAAATCCCTTTGCCATTTTCTTTGTATTCCCTGGCAACCAGAGGTGTTAATTAGCTACATTGCCCCTAAATAAGTATTTGCTTTTTTTTTCCCCCTTTGCATGAAGTAGGATTTCTGTTGTACCATAAACAGTTGCAAATGATAAAATAAATCAATATTTGTTAATGTTATGATGCAGCAGCATCCCCCAGATCTGCAAAGAATGATTTATAGACTACAGCATTTCAAGCCTGACCCGTTCGGGTCTCAGAAAGCACTTAAAAAATAAATTTACCCTGGCCTCTCTCACCCCATTTCAAAAAGGGTGACAAAGATGAAGTAATTTATAAGTCACACTTTTATTAATGCTTTTAACTTTCATACACTTGGCTTTGTTGGCCTTCCAGTGGCATTAGTGCAGGCCCTGGTTGAATGGTAACCTTCGGCACTTTGAGGGGGGTTCGGAACAAATGATCAACTCATAAATAGGTGCTGGGCTCCACATTATCCCGCCATAAATTCAACAGACCTTTCAAGTACATCAAGTAAGAGCGAGGTGGACTCGGCGTCTTGCTCCGAGTTTACAGACTAATGCAGTACTAATGAGTATCTGGGCAGAAGGTTTCCTGAGCGATGGTCAGTGCCCTACAACCCAACTGCTTGTCACGAGGGAGAAGAGGACCGACTGTGTAGCACAGGAGTCGGGGGATCCCGCCTGTGTGTTTTCTAGGGCACTGAATGGATATTCCAAGGTGATCAGAACTCCTTCGCAGACAGAGCAGGAAAATGAAGAATTGACTTGAACTTCACAATCTACCTGTCAGAACTGTGACTTTGTTAACGGGTATCTGTAACATGAAAAGGAGAATAGGTAGGAGAAACTCCCCGAAAGATGATAATGGTCACCTATTTACTTGAAGTCTTTAAAAAGGCATCTGTTGAGCTTGCAGGATTAGCAGTGACAGGGTATCGAGCTGTCAGAGCAACCTGGAGATGCAACAAAGTGCGGCATCCACCCTGCTCCGGAGCACGGCGAGGGAGTCGATGTATTACATTGATCCGGGCTGGGAGTCACCGGCACTCTGCCTCAGAACTGCTCTGGACTTGACTGAGAGCATGAAACTTTCAGGCCTGCCTGTGACAGTCAGCTCAAGAAATGGCAAGTGTCAATTTGTGTGGCTCCTTGGAAAGCCATTAGCCATGGAGTCCAGGGTGGGAGCCTTGGAGGAGCCCTGGTGACTCCTCCTTCTTCCTCCTCCCCAGCAAGCCATGGCGTTCAGCCTTCCCTGCTATGTTGTGTCCATGCCTGTAAGGTTAGGCCCCCAGCTTCTGGGCTGCGGAAGCCCTCGGTGTCGCCTGCCAGGAATCGCAAACCATCAAAAGAAATATTTTCTAACTGTGTTTCTTTAAATCTTTACTTTCATTTTGTCATCGCTCTTCTCAGAAATCCTCTGTCATGGCCGACTCTCTGCGGAATCAAGTCCCATCTCCTTGGTCCAGGTGCCAGTGGTTCTCTGGCTGTGTCCAGTCGCCATCCATTTCGTCTTCCCTACTCTAAACTTCCCTTCAGGTCTGCCAGCATCGGGTCCCAGGTGCACTCAGCACTCAAACCCTTCTCCCCTCTGCGGAGTCCCCTTGTCTGTTGAGTCCCTACCCATCCGTCAAGGTTCAGCTCATTTTTTTCTTGTTCTTTAAAGTCCCATTTGTGAAGCCTGTTTTGGATCGGAGGTGGCAAACTTTTATTTAATGTACAAGGTCAGAGAGTAATATTTTCAGCGCTTGTGAGCTGCACAATCTCTGTCACCTCTGCTCAACTTTGTCGTGGTGGAGCGAAGGCAGCCCCAGGCAACGTACGAGTGAATGAGTGGCTGTGTTCCAGTAAAACTTTATTTACAAAGACAGGAGGTAGGCTCGCCTCCATTTGGCGATCCTTCGCGTAGATACACGGCAGACTTGCCTTCCAGTGAGCACGCAGATCCAAGCCATTCTCATATGCTCTTGCTTTTGATAGCTTATAGTTAAGGTTATGTTAGAAACATTATCATCATTTAATGCTTTCTGCCTCAGTCATCTCCATGATTATGTCCTGTACAAGTAGATGTCAGCTGCATACTTCAGTGTCAGATAACAGAGATAAAAGGGATGATCTGGTCCTATTATTCCATATATGTATATGTGTTTGGATACATAGAATTTATTTGAAGATTTCTGTGTTTTTGTGTGCTGGTAGCCCATGTTCAGATTCTTGTGCAATCTATTCTCTAACATTTTATTTTATTAGATAAAGACATAGATATTGAGCCCACGAAAGGCAGGCTAGGGCCATCCATTTCAGTTACTTGAAAAGTCTTAGCTTTGGGCTGGGGATATAGCTCACTGGCACAGCACCTGCCTGGCAAGCACAAGGTCCTGAGTTTGATTCCCATTACAAAAAAAAAAAAAAAAAAAAAAAAAAGTCGTAGCTTTCCCTAAATCTGATGCGTGCCAGTCTCAACAAAGTGTGCCGGAAAAAATACCACTGTCTTTATGAAGCTGATTTCACTGAGGGTTGGAAAATAGATAAACACTAGATGAGATTTGGGTCCTGGTGGCTTCTTCCAGATAAATTCTGCACAACCAATGCACTCTGGGGTGGGCTTGAGGCAATTTGCTGAAAGATTTTTCTATGTTGCTTGGAGGCTGTTTCCAAGGATTTCCTAGAGGTCAACTTCTGCCCTGTGTTTCTCTTGCTAAGTTCAGGTTTACGTTGAGGGAGGGGTTAGTTACAGTAGTCACTGTTCCTGTTGAAAAGTATTCTGCACACTTGGAAGGAGTGCCTGCCTTGTTTGGAAATGTGAGCTTTGGAAAGAGAACTTGGTAGTTTGTTTCCCTATAGAAATAAAAAGTCAAACTGGATGGGGTATTCTACATGATAATAGATTCTAGGACAGTGAGTATTGTTCTCATTATTCTAATACTTGTTGAGGGCTTACTCTAAGCCAGGCTTCAGGCTAAGTGCTTTGCATGGGTTTGCATGCACATGTCGAGCTCTCTCTGCCATGCTCCCATTATGCTGGAGAGATGCTCCCTAAAATTGGTGATTATCATTCTACTTATAAGTCTAGTAATTAAAAAAAATCTCTTGAGAGATTGTGGAGGAAGCTGAATTGATTGCATCATGGTAAGTCTTAGAGTTGCAGTAATGTGGGATGCAAGCTGCACTGTGTGTGTGTGCATGTGCACGTGCGTGTACAATACTGGAGGTTGAACCCAGGGCCTTTGCACAGAACTACATCCCCAGATCCTTTTCACTTATTTATTTTTTTGATTTTGAGACAGGGTCTTTCTAAGTCCCTAAATTGCCCAAGCTGGGCTTGAACTTGCGATGCTCCTGCCTCAGCCTCCCAGAATGCTGGGATCACAGGCATGTACCACCATCTCTAGCTGTGAGCTGTACTTTTAAGAAGTTATAAACTATGTAAGGTCAAACAAGGGATAACATTAAGCTTTTTTGAAAAACAACTATTATAAATTTTGAAATTTGTATAGAAAGCCATCTGTACCATGAGGCTACTTGCAACTTTGTCATTAAATTGTGAAGACCCCAAGATTACTTCTGCCTTTAAATCCAGAGTAGTTATAAACACCCAAATGATGTGATTGGCTATTATTCAAACTGGAGGTGTTTTTTGTTTTAATTTTTAAAAACAATTCCTAAGTGGTTGGACTTATACTAAGGAAGAAAGGTCTGGCTGGCTGCTGTTTTTTTCCATGTGGCAACTGACATTGCTGTGGGCAGGGAGGGAAGTAACTCCTTATTATCACTTTGCCTGATTTCATTTAAAATATAGAAGCTAATGAAAAGAACGGAGGATACAGACCCCATTCAGCAGTCCCATCACTCTACTCTCTCTGCAATTATATATATTTTTAATTGCAGATGTTACTTGCAAAGGGGAATAACTGGGCCAACAGGCTTCAACATGATGATTAGAGAGGGCAAAATCACTTACAACTTAAGAGTGATACCCAGTAATAGAAGATTGAAAGAAATGAATTGCTACAATGAGTTAAATTAAATTCAGCCCAACTAATAGTAGATTAAGCAAACATTACAAATTAAAACCAAAGCTCCAGACAAACAAGGGAACAAATCTTGCCTGGAGCTGAGCTGCCAAGGGACCCAGCTGATAGCCATGATGTGTGTCTTTGCTCGGGGAAGGAGTCCTTGACTATCAGAGGAATTATTGGGCCTGGAGTACAGGGAAAGGGAGGGAGGGAGCAACGCATATCCATGGGCATTGCTAGCAAGGCCGGCTGCTAGCTCAGAGCACGAGCCGTGGCTGCCCTAATGAAGCACTGCCACGGAATGGGCTTGTGAAGAGAGCTGACTGCAAAGAGCTTGTGGCTGATCAAAGTCCGGTAACAAATGAGACGGTCTTTAGGTTTTGCGAAGGAAGGGAAGAGAAGCATGATGCCCGCTATTTGTTGGACTACGTGATTCACTTTCGCCTTTTTCTTTTTTAGCTATTTCCTTTTTAGTTTTATTACCACACACACAGAGAAACACACAGACAGTTCAGTGTGCATAGTAATTGATTGTCACTTGTGCAAACAACGCTCAGGTCAAGACAGAGAACATTGCTTAAATGGAGTGACTCCTGGCCACTGTCCCCCAAGCATAGCCACTCTGCAGCCCTGCTGCTATGATCCTTCATCTTGAGAATCCCAGCTTGCTGCCCAGGGCAGCTCATCTCTCACTTCAGTGTTAGCTTAAAATTACACAAAAACTGGGCGTGATGGTGCAAACCTCAGCACTTGGGAGGCTGAGGCAGGAGGATTTTGAGTTTGAGACCATCCCAGGCAACTTAGTGAGGCACCACCTCAAAACAAAAACAGAAAGAAAATTAGAGAGTGATGACAATGTTGGAAAAGGGGGCAGGGCAGGGAGAAAACAGAGGTGCAGAAGGAAAGAGGTTGGTTTCTCTGAGAAAGGTGTCCAGGTTTCCCCATCTGCTAGCTGAGTATTTACAGAAAGGCTGGATACATTTTGGTATTTAGTTTGCTGGCTCCTGAGTGGATTCGTTGGAGCTCTGGGCTGAGCATTCAAGGAGCATCAGCGTCCTCTGCTTAATGCAAACAATGCCTTACACACTGGCCAATTATTTCATGTGGCACCCTGGCGAGGAGGAGGTAAGTTTCGTTATATCTGCTTTATAAGTGGAGTTTGGCATACAGAGATTCAGACAGATTCTCTATTCCACGTTTGACCATTGAGTTGCTACCCCGTCTACCACCTTCGTGCCAAGTGCTTTTTTAGGCTGCCCGGAAGTCTTCACGTGTTCAACTGATCATTCACTTTTTTATTTATCAAACATCCATCGAACTATTTTTCTTATACTATGCTGGCAGCGTGGGGAATACCAAAGTGAACAAAACTTAGCCTCTATTTAGGAAGGGTTAGCTTTTACTGCGGTTAAACCTTAAGTCCCATCAGAGAGCAGGCAGGTGGTGTAGATGTGTGGTCAGGTGGGTGAAGTGTGAGGCTTTAGGAGACGGTGAGGACTGTGGTGAATGGAGGTGCTGGCCTTGCTTCTTTATTGTGACTCGATAACTGCCCAGACCGACAAGCCTATGGTCAGAATTCTGGGAAGGCAACCGGTGTGCAAAGCTTTCCAGGGAGGATGAGTATTAGCTGCTGTAGTGCAGTGTGGTAAATACCGTGACAGAAGAGCAGATGGTTAACAGAGCAGAGAAGGGGAAGCTATCATGTTGGGAGGATGGAGGAAGGGTCCTGGGAGCTAACAGAGCATTCAGGGGTTGTGAGGGGACTTTAGAAAGAGACTCATAAGATCTTAGGGTTGGGGGCTAAGTGGATGCCCAGCCTGGGTTTGGATTCCTCCAGTGATAAGGAAGTCATTACCTAGAGAGCCATGCCTCTGAGGGCTCTGTGCTGCCTGTCTGGTGGATTGTGGGCAGCAGTGTTGTGGCAAATATGTCCATCAAGAGGTGAATGAATAAGGAAAATGTGGTATTTATACACAGTGGAGTACCACTCTATTGTAAAGATAAACTTGAGACATTCATAGGTAAATGGAAGCAACTTGAGAACAAAATGTACAGCTTTATTTTTGCAGGGCTCGGGTTAAGCATATGACTGAACTATATTTTCAGAAGCAGCAGGCTAAATGGGGCTGGGGAGGAGAGACTATGGTGGATTCAGGGAAATGTGGAAAAGAAACCCTATATAAAGTGCTTCAGCTCTAGGACCCAACAACCAGCCATCCTAAAAGTAAACTGCATGTAACCAACTTCCACTTCCTAGATTTGCTTGTTGCTTAGTTGCAAGGGATGAGGAATCAGGCATTGCAAGGTGTAGATTGCGAGAAAATGGTTTTATTCCCTCGAACTGCACTTAAGTAGAGCAGCAAAGGGTCCAAATAGGTAGGAGGAGAACAGCCGCAGCCTGCAAAGCTGGGCAGAGCTGACCTTTTTACCATGCTATGTAGGATTCTGTTAGTGTAGTGATTTCTGGAAATTATAGATGAGGTTAGGGTAGGTAATGGAGCTATTTTTTATTTCTTTAGGTTTTTGTGGTACTGGGAATTAAACCCAGAGCCTTGTGGTGGCTGGGAAATAGTTGTACCATGGAGCCCCACCCCAGTCTCCCTTTTTGTAGATTAAAATGACCAGAGCCCAAAGGGAAATGTGCTTTAAAACCCCCTCCATTTCACCCGTCAGCAGCCTGCCATGGAGGCTGCTAAGAGCAACTCACATGCATGAGACGAGACCTTCCTAGTGTTCTTCCTCCCCTCTTTAGGACCCTGTATTCCACTGACTCCCCAGTGAGTGCACTTCTGCTGTTAAGAATCTTAGTGAGGAAGTAGGCATGATGAGAAGCCCCATGACCAGGAGGTGCTGTGTGGAGCAGAATTCACACATCCATGACCGCTCAAGGCTGGGTTCAGAACATCCTAGTGGGTGACAGGCCAAGGAGAGGGAGTGGGGAGTGAACTTGCCTGCCAGGTCACCTTTCCTCACGGAGGCAGGGGCAGGTTTTCATGTGGCGACCCTTTGATCTGCATTGGGAGAGTTTTCATGGCCATTGTGGGGTGATATGCTCTGTGCGGGTGACTGGCGTTACAGCTTTGATGATGCCTCTTGCCGAGAAGGCTTTTCCACCTCAAGGCCTCAGGAGTAGCCATAAAGAGCCCTTTTAATTCCTCCTGGGATCTCTCTGCACTGTAGGACTGGGACAAGGCCACCTCCATTCTGACAGCAGAGGAGAACAGGAATTGGCCACTGGGCTCCTCTTCCCAACATTGCACTTACTACTCACTACAAATGCATTGTAAAAACAAAACAAAACAAACCTGAGTTAGCAAACATATGTGAGAGAGTGAAATCTATCCAGCGCTTTCATTAGTTGACTGTTACAAATTCTCCTTCTGTAAAGGGTGGCTCACTGTGACTCCTTAACTTGTGGGTGTCCTCCGACCCCAGTCCCTTTTCCAGCAGGTTCTGTTCTACAGCTGCTTAGAATGCTGGGCTGTGGTGCTTGTGGGTTACATGCTCTGAACCCTTCCGTCTCTTAATTCTTCTTTCTCTTCTAAGCTGTTTCTCTGGCTCTCTGGAGACTCAAGCCAGTGCATCCTTTCCCTCTACTCTAACTCATGTGCTGACATGGTCGCATGTCACATAATCCAGGGTGTCTACTTTCAGCTCTTCCTGTCTCTTACCCTGGCTTCTCCCATCCTGTATGCTACCTTTAGTTTGCTCAGTCTGATCCCATTTAGCTAACATTTATCAATTGCCTTCTAGTTGAAAAACACTAAGTTACATGCTGGATTCTTTCTGTGTGTGTGCGTGTCTGTGTTTCCTTCTTGCTTTATATCCATCCATCCATCCATCTTCTTTTGACTTGGAATATAAGATATAAGGAGTCCTCATGTTAGGGTTTAGATCAAAAATGTCCCCCAGAATGTTCATGTGTTCAGAGATGGGGCTTCTGGAAGGTAATTGGATCATGGGGTGGTAACCTCACGAATGGATTCATCCATTGAAGAGTTTATAGCTAAATGTGCTGTTAGGAGGTGGGGCCTGGTTGGAGGAAGTAGGTCACTGGGAGTATAACCTGGAAGGGTTTATTCTTCTCTCTGGTCCCTCTTCTCTCTCTGGCTCTCTCACTCCCTGTCTCCCAGCTGCCATGAGTTGAGAAGCTTTCTTCCACCATGATGTTTCTGCTTTAGAGCCAGCTGACCATGGACTGAAACCTGTGACACTATGAACCAAAATAAAAGTTTTTCTTTTAAGCTGTGTATGTCAGGCATTTTGTCCTAGCAATGAAAACCTGACTAACACACCTCACTTTCAGAAGCCTATGGACTGGCTTATTAACATATCCAACTCTTTTCTTTTTCTTTTTTTTTTTTTTTTGTGGGTACCGGGGGTTGACCTCAGGACCTCCCATGCTAGCAGGCGCCTGTGCCGCTGAGCGATATCACTGGCCCTTTTTCCGTATGTGGGTACTGGCAGTCAAACTCAGGACCTTGCGCTTGCCAGGCAGGCACTTATGCCGCTGAGCCATCTCACCGGCCCTAACATATCCAACTCTTGTTTCTGATATTTAAACCTTTTCAGCATCAATAACAAAAATAATTACAGTAATAGCAATAAAACAAGAATCTCATTTTTTTCTACCAAAATGAAGTGAGTGAAATCCAATAATTTTCTCTCTAATATTTGTTTCCTGATTATTCTCCTGAATAAGTTCTTTTATTCAGACTATGAAAGTATACTCATGATTCAAAGGTAGGGTTTTAACCATTTTCCTCCTCTTTTCTTCCTCAAGGTCTTCATCATGAAGTATTCTTGAGAAGGAAATGGACCATTTTCAGGTGTATATCTCTTCCTGTCTCTGCCCTGCTCCTAAGAGAAGGGTTAATTTTGAGAGTTAGGGCTTCTCAGGGTGAGTTCCTGAGCACGGATACCAAACCTTGGCTTTGAACCCTGAATCTGCCATTTGTAAGAAGCAAGTTATCATCTTCTATCGACTGTCGAATAGCAGTAATAATAGTAGCAAGTTCATAGAGATTTCTGGGAAGATTAAATTAAATGATCCGCTACCTCTAATCTGGCATAGAGCCTGCTATAATGCCTCCTCAAGAAGTGTGTTGGAAAGGAAATGAGACATTAGGAGTTCTCGGTGAATGGGTAGGCACACTGGAGTCTTCCTTTGGAGAGTGGGTAATTTTTTTAAAGCACATTTAACAAATTATATTGGTGTAATTAGCTTCATGGTCATACATGAAGCATATATCTAGAGTTTTCCTAAATTTAGACACAGATGTTCTTGGACTGAAGAAAGGAAGAAAGGAAGAAGGAAAGGAGGGAGTAAGGGAAGAAAAAATCAATGACGAGGTACTGGCAGGTGGTGGGACTTGTGTTGTAGCTGGGCAGGGCAGGATATATAATAATGTATGCATACAAGTCATCTTTTGAGGCAACTTTTATGTCATGTAGATGCCCACATCTCAAATGTCAGCTGCCTGTGTTGCTATGACTGGAGGTACCCCAACTGGAGGTGCCCCCTTCTTTCTGAATTCACATTGCTTATTTGTACCCATTAAAACATTCCTATGGTATCTATTTTTAGTTATAGTTGTTTGGCTCACGTTGAATCCATGTCTAAACTAGAAGCTTGTGACATTATCTCTACCCTCCGTGCTCTATCACCTGGTGGGTGGCATAGGGTGGAACATTGCCATTTGCTTGGGCTTGGCTCAAGTCTGCTAACAAGATGGTGGGTTCTTTCTAGTCCACGCCCAATAAAATCCTCCCAAAGGGGTGGATCCATGTCAAAGCTGGAGGGGGTTCGGGAAGAAGAACCAGTAGCAAGAGCTCCCTCCCAAGGTGGCATCTTCCACTAGTTTTTCAAAGGTGTTCATTTTGTAGGAAGGCTGATAACGTGATGCTCAAAAAAGGGGCGGCAATGAGGAAGGATGGATCAGTGCAGTCGAGGTGTCAGTGGTGAGGCCTTGAGACTGCAGTGCAGGATGTCACAGTGGGGCTTGGTTTACATCCTTTACTGTCCATCAGCAATGCTGTAGGCTGGGCACTAGCCCCTCCCCACTATCCCCCTCAGCTTGTCCTTCTTTTGAGGACCTGTCCATACATGTCCATGAAAGCCTCTGCTCTATGCCCCATATTGCTCCCAAAGAGACCAGTGTAGTCAGCTTAACTAAGCCCTGGCCTTGGGACTTGTTGTGGTCTTGCCCAAGCCCCCTTGCCCTGGCTTCCTGGATCTTTGTTAAATCTGCTGATCACACTCTTGTCTTAGGGCCTTTGCGCTTGCTGTTACCTGCCTAGAATGTTCTATTCCAGCTGTCTACATGGGTGATTCACTCCCTCATTTTATTCAAGTATATGGTCAAATACCACCTTCTCAGAGAGACCTTCTCTGAGTACCCACTTTTTCTCTTTCCCTCTGTCTCCTTTCTCTACTGCTTCACAGGCCACCAAATAGGAAATCTTATACACGCATCTGTTTGTGTTCCATTCCCCACTAGAACTTAAGCTTCACAAGGACCTGGACTTTGACCAGCCTGTGCCTTGTCTAGCTGTGGAACAGTGCCCCCCGCACCACAGGTGCTCCGTACCTTTGCTGCATCAGCAAATGAATAATGAGTGACTTTTCCCCTCCCTCCCTCTAGTGACTCATGAGTGAGAATCTACAGTGTTCAGAGGTAAGAACATCACAGTCCTTGCTTCTAGAAGGTGATCATCTTGATGAAGAGAGAGGTGTAGAAACATATACCAACTAGAGGGACAGATATTTATGGAAAAGTTTTGCAGGTACAGGAATAAAACTACGAACAGGGCATTTACGGGAATTTTCTCAAACAGTGTCAGAGAAGTAGCAGGAAATATAATCAGCATGTAATATATTCGTATACTCACTGGTTTAAGACTGAAGCCCGAATCATCATATGATATATGGATCTCTGTGTGTGTGTGCGCATGTATGCACGTGTGTGTGTGTGTGTGTGTGTGTGTGTTTAGTGCTTTGGCCACGTAAGATTTCCTAGACTTTAGAGGAAAACAAAAAAATGGCTTTGTAGGACTGTTACAGTATGTCCAAAGGTGAAGCATTTTCAGTCTTTCACCCAAAATGAAATAGAAGCAGCTATACTTTTCCCAGATGAGACCAGGCATTGTAAAAGACCCACATATTTTTTAATGAGACATTCATATTTGCTATGATGCTAGAAGTTTCTAATGGGCCTTAGAGGGTTGTAAATTATATCAAATAATTTTTCTGATACTAAGCTGTTGTCTTTTAAAGGATGGAGAAGCAAAATGTGAGGAAAAAGCTTTCCTTGGACCTTGAAATTATTAATTTTTTGAGTGCATTTAATAAATGTTTTTGTATATTTAACATTAATTTATTCAACAAACATTTACTGAAAATCAACTATGTCAGAGGTGCTTTGCTAGACTCTGGGGCCATACTTGGAAGGTTTACTGTTGTACAGCTTTATGGTAAAGCTGCTAGAACTTGGTGTGGCTTTCGTTTCATTTTATTTTGTTTTCTGGTTGTTTTAATATTTTTATTTGATTGCTGCTGTTTTTATTACATCCTAGTTGTAGTAAGCCAAATAATGCTAAAATGTATAAATACGCACAAAGGAAAACTACAGTGTCTACCTTTCACCCTTCCTCCTCATTTCCATCATCCTTTGTAGTTTACAGTCCCATAATTTGATGGAAATCTTTTTGTACCATTATCTTGGTTCACACATACCCATGCCCATGCTTGGAGAAATTGTTTCTTTTGTTTTACAAAACTGACATCATATTACACATGTAACTCTGAAGTCTGCTTTTAAAAATTTCATAATATATAAAGAATATCTTTCCAGGTAGTGTTCTTTTTAATAAGTCCATTGTTTTCTATAAAGTGCATATAACAGAATGGAGCTTTCCATTTCCCTATTCATAGGCCTTGAGGGGAATCAAGATTTTTAAAATAATATTCAAGTTTTAAGTAAACATCCAGATACATATTTTCCTATATGCTATTGATTTTATTTCTGTTCCGTTCAATAGATTCCAATCAATGTGATCGTTATGGCAAAGGGTAAATGGACTCTTAATCTTTAATAAGCATGGCTTGATTACCGTCCCTACATCTTGTAGCAACTCATGCTTCCTTCTGCAGTAAGCATGAGTCCTTTTGTCCTTGATGCTATCCCCAGCACTGGATATCATCATTGTTTTTAAGGTTAGTCAAAACTGACACCCACAACCCTTCAACAGTGATACCTCATTGTTGCTTTAGTTGCATTTACCTGACTCTCCCTGGGATCGGGCACTCTTCATACATTTATCAGCCAGTCGTATTTCCCATTCTTGTGTCTGTTTACCTGTTTGTCTATCAAGTCATCTGTTTTTTCTTAGTGGTTTGTGGGAGTTCTTTGCGTAGTAGGAATAGTAATTCTTTGTTGATAACTTACTACAAAAATACAGAATACATTGTCCTATGTATCGGGTTTTTTTTTTATAAATTCTATCTAGTTTTGGTCTTGTTAAGAAAATATCCCTCTTCAACCTTTTGAATATGATGCCCATCAAAGATATAAGTGTGAAAAGCCAGAGTCTTCAGGAGCGGAGCGGTGTCTGTTTATGGCGCTTTATGGCTACGTGCATCTTGTTAGTCTGGTGCTGCAATGTACCTGACAGGCAGGGAGGCTACCCGAGTTCTTGCTCCTCTCTGACTTTTTCTGTACCTTAGGGTAATTTTACCTGCCAGCTGTAAACCTTGTGCTCATGTCATCAATGCCTGGGAGGCTTCTGCTACAACATGTTTGTCCTTCTCTCAACCACAATGTGAAGACTATTGAAAGTTGTGGTCATCAAAAGGCAGTTTAGCATTTCCTAAAATCTCCAGTTCATTTCTCACACTGGGAGACATCCATAGCAACACATCTAGATTTTGGCGTGGGGCTCACTCACCCACCCTTTCCTGATGGAATTACACCTCTGATTGCCTTTGCTTTGTCTCTTCTTTGGTCCTCTTTCCAGAAGGAGTCATCAGAATAGCATAATGCCTCCGTCTGACAGTGTGGCACTGCTGTCCTGGGAGTTGGGTTTTATAAAGAATCAATTTAATTAAAACATGCCATGTGTTTTGCATCTAACATGCTGTTAAGGCATAGTTTCCACAGTCCTGGGCTTAGAGGACTGCAGCACATTGCCACAGTAATTGATTCATTTGTTCCTCCTGACAGGACTAATGCACTGTCCTTCGTAAACAAGGATGACTGCAGAGGACGTGTGCTTTTAGGTGAGTTGTTCTTCTAATGGCAAGGAGAGATGCCCTTGTGTAGATTTCCCTACACATTTCCTTGTCCTCCTTCAGATGGAGCTATTAGAGAAAGCCAGAATATTAGAGTTACAAGGAACCTCGGGTGAGAAAACCAAGGCAGAAAGAAGTGAAATGCACAGGTCAAGTCTCATAGCCTGTGGTTGTACACTAGAGTCTTTGTGGATTCGTGAAAGCCACAAACACAACCATGACAACATTGACATCACAGGGTCTGATAGGCCCACAGTTTAGAGCAAGAAGATTACCGGGACATCTCCATCCATTATGTAGCTGTGGAAACTTAAGCACAGGGAAGCGACATGATATGCTCAGAATAAATGTACTAACTAGCCCTGAAATGACCCGGTCCCCCGTCCACTGCCCTATGTTCTCTCCTTATTGATACAATTAGCAGAAGACCAACTCTTTTGGTGGACTAATATCTATTGGGGGACAAGAGCCATTGTCACCCTCACAGATTTCCCTTTAAGCTGCTTCCCACCTATGGAGGATCATACTATTGTGTTTATTCATTCGGAAAATATGTCCTGGCCCTTCCTGAGGCTTGAGGCTCTATAAATATTTGCGGACTTGTGTTGAACTGGTTTGGATCACTAAGGTCCCCAAGGTAGGGACTGAGTCAGGGTCCAAGATTTTACCAGTGAGGATAAAAGACACAGCTTGTGGAAAATAAACAAATCCCTTTTCAACAATTCCACCATGAGCGTATGCGATATAATTGAGTATAAGTACAAATAAAAGGCACCCCGTACGGCTTGTTCCAGCGACTCTGTTATTGGAATCTAAGTGGTAACATTCATTTGTAGGCAGTGCCCCTGCTGTTGGTTTTGCTCGTTATGAGGAGGCTGCAGTTGCTGTGCTCTGAAGGGAGATGCTCTGGTTTGTAACTACGAGGGCTGGCAAGTGGCTAAAGAACCAAGACCCACTAGCTGACTGGCGTTTACAGAGTCAGCGTGTCAGAAATCACTGTCAGGGAGTGCAGGGTCCCTTCCTGTGGACCATTCGCACAGAAGCACAGGCGCCTTTTCTCTTGACTGTAGCTGTGGCGTGAAGGTCAGCTGGCAAGACGCTGCCTGAGTCCTGCTCAGGTACCTGGGGCTGGCTTGTGTCAGCGGCCCCACAGATGATGCGGTCGAGGTCCTGTCCGGCTGAGAAATTGGCGAAGAAGGCAGCCAGGGCTGCAGCCTTGGAGGAGCCTGGAGGTTTCATTACTTTGATTTAAACTGGCATGAGTAGAATTTGTGGACAGACTTCAGAGCAGGGGGAATGAGGAAGAAGAAAAAAAGTGAACCGTAAATCACAGTAATTATTTATGGGCCAACAAAGGGCCCACGTGCACTGTGATCCGAGCCCCTAGTAAATATGTTCATGGGGTTTGTGAGGCCGCTGTAGCCTCCTAGTGATGATGGCTATGCTAAGTCATCGTCCTTGTTATGATCATTGTATGTATTTGGTGATGATTAGCAAAAATCAATACTGGGAGTTTTGATTCTTTTAATGAAGGGAATGAAGTTCTTTTCATCTTCTTCATCCTTTACATCTTAGTGTGGAATCAGTTTCTAAACCTAGAAACCAAAGATAGCCACTGTGGTTTATCCTTCCCTATCTACCCAGGAGGTCTCAAGGTAGAAGCATGGCCCAAACTGAGTGGCATTGAGAGGACATGGGGAAGCTGTGTTCTTCCCGGGGGAAGCTCAGGGTGGAACTGGCTGTGTCAAGGACATCTGCAGAAGAGCCGGTGGGCATGGAGCCTGGTGCCAACTTCAACTGTGTGGGTGCTTTACATCCACATCCTTAGCATCTGATGTTTGCTCTCACAATATGGGCCCGTGCGGTGTTCGCCTGTGGCCCTGTAAAGAAGATGCGCCTCATTTAGACTTACGTAGTCCCTTACTACTTTCAGAAGCACTTTTATAGATATTACTCATTTAGTCTTCATATCCGCCCTTTGGTATGGCTGCTAAGCATTGCCTTTCTGTTGATAGAGACTGAGGATCAGAGAGATATGTCTCCTATGGGGGCCAGATTCAGGACTTGTTTAAGAGGAGTAAATTTGTTTTCTTACCTGGATGGTTCCCCTGGAGAAGCCCAGCATTCATCCCAGAGCTGGCTTTTATAGTCTGCCACAGATTCAGAATAGGCGCGTCAGTCTCAAGCAAATGTCTGAAGACATTTGATACTTGGGGGGCAGTGGGCATAGGGAGACTTTGCTGTATTCTAGTATATTTCTGGTTACTTAGTACTCATAGACCACTTGAGCAGCTCAAAGAATTTGTAACTCAGATATCATGGGAGGATTTCAGGGCATGAAAATCTCTAGGTCAGGGGGCTAAGCCCCTCCCTTCCAAGTATGTCCATGAAAATATGATGACTTCGACGATGCTTTTCCAGACTTCCATCCTTGCGGTTACCTCTGGCCGCCACAGTCCTGCTTCTCTGCCAAGTCAGTTCGTCTTGGAAATAGTCCTGATGTCTTTCTGTTGTCTGTGATGTTTAACACAGCTGAGGAGCTCAGCCAGCTTCCTGAATTTCCTTCAGACACACCACTTGCTTAAGATGTGTGTGAGTACAGACTTTACTGAACTTTCGGGAATGCGGAAGGTAGAGATCACCTCACCATTCGAGCCCTTTTGGATTTGGCTTCCCGGTTCTTATCATCTAGGATTTCTCTCCTGTCTATTTCTTTCCTACTTGCTCCTTCTACATAATTCTCTCTCTCTCTCTCTCTCTCTTTTTTTGTATTGGGGATTGAACCCAAGGCCTCTACCACTGTGCTACATCCCCAGCCCCATTCATATGCCTTTGTTTTCTTCTGAATCATGCCATAAAGTTCTCCCCTTCCCCCTCCAAGCATATTATCAGGGATATTTTTCTAAAAAAGATGATTCCATCCCAGAGAGGAATTCTGATGCCACCTGAGACTATTTTCCTCCCATCCTATTACATAAACAAAAGCAAAACAACACACAGAAGACCCTAGTCTTGAACCTTGGTTGGCGTGAACATTGTCACTGTGATAACAATGATATTTATTACCTTACACCTTCGTGATATTAATAGTAGTACCTACAGTTAATGAAAGCTTTCAAGTTTTCAGAAGGTTTTTCCTATATATTCACATATTTTATTCACACTGTAATTCCTGCCATTCTAGTTTCTGGATGAGGAAGCTGAGGGCCACGAATACAGGGCCATGAATATAGGGCTAACTCCATCACTTACCCAGTTTTTCCTCCACCACATCAGTATAGATCCAGTTCTACACTGGTCCTGCCTCTACATTTGTTAGCTTCTGAGTTTTATTGTCATTCTGTGAATTTGACCTAAAAGATTTTAGCCAGTCTCTATCAGAGATTTCTAATTTCCATGGGCTTCCTTGATTTCAAACTGTGAGGAATTCACCTTTTGTGTTCAAACAGCAATAAACCATTCAACCAGTAGCCCCTGGCGCACCCATGGGTCCCTAGTCTTTTGTTCTTCAGTGGAATTCCTGAAATACTGCTCATAAAGGCTGTGGCCTTGTAGAAGCAGGCCATGAGGCCACTTTCAACCTGTGACCTGCTGTTTTAAACTCTGGACCAGTTCTCCCCCTCCACTGGCTGCTATAACTTGGCTACAACCATTTGGCCTGCATGGACAGTGTTCAGTTTCTTTCCATGCAGTTTCTTCAGCCTGGAAACTCTTCAGCACACAGTATCAGGGATGTGTTACAGCTCCAGCGAGGCAGGGGTTAAAATTATTGTGTCTACCAGATTTCATGAAGGAGCCGCAAGCCAGTTTTGGCTCCCATTTGCTATCTCTTCATGTAGCCACCCCCACACTCTCCTCCAAGCAAGCATTATCCAGACCATTATGGAACCCATCAACAGAGGTGCCATGACCTCTGGCTGACCTTGACCTGCCCGCGCCCTGCCTTGCACTCCAATTACTAGGATATGTGAAGGCGACCACAGCCTTTCTGAGCCTCTCTAAAGCTTATAGCTCTGTCGGGTCCTCGCCCCCTCTCAATGGCATTGGCTGACTTTCTGGAGCCTGCTAGCATTTCTCTACCCATGTGACATGGGTACTCATTCTGAAATGAAAACTACAAAGCTATGGCTGGTCTCTCTTATTGGAAAACTGTAATTTTCCACTGCCTGGGCTGTTTTCCTTGGATATGGGCTGTGAGAAGGAGCAGTGAGAATATGATGAAATTAGTTAATTTCTTTGTTATCAGCAACACTTTTTTTTTTTTTTAATATTGTCAGGGCATTTAGAGTTTGTTGACTTGATATTCTGAGTCTCTACAGCTGTCTTTTAGACCTCATTTTCATCCCTTGTTTGACAATGGCTGTGCAAAACTTCAGTGATTTCAATAATGTTTTATAGTATTTTGTTAATTTTTTCCTGGGTATGAATAATAAAGAAAAATGTTGCTATGTTTTGCCTTTGGAAGCAAAAGAAAATTAGATACCTATTATATAATACAATTATGGCATTATATAACAGTCATTTTATCGGAAATAATGTCTCAAACTATGCTGTTTCCCTTTTTCTGTGATTCATGCAAAAGCTGCACATTATCTATTTACCAAACTCAGAGATGTATTAAGTTGAGCCCTGCGAATTTGCAAGTTTTATAGATCAAAATCATTCAGATACTGGCAGGCTTGTGAGGTCCAACCTATACCAGCAGCTCAAGGTAAAACCTGGCAGGAAGTAGGAGAGGTCATCTACTGCAGTCCCCTGTCTCCTACAAAGAATCATATTTCAGTTGTGTTCAGAAGCACCTCTTAACTTGTATCTGTAACTTTTATTACTGACGAATGAAATTCCTGATGCATTTCTAGTTAGTTAAGGGATTAATGATCAATATCAGAGCAGGGAACAGGTTGTTTTAGAAACTTGGCAGAAGTGGCTGCTACCTCCGCTCTTTAAGATCTCATAGGACACCTCGCATGTCAGGCCACTCTTGGTGGATATGACCAGGTTTTAATCACAGAGGAAGATTCTGTATTCCTGTCACTACTCACTACCCAACCTGCATCTCCATGCTGATCAAAATCCAGTGAAGACTGGCTCTGGCTTGCGACTTGCTGGCAATGGTCTCTGATCTTGGCGGCGAACGTGGCAGTGTACGTTCTTAAGCAGCCTGCCTGGTCTGCGTTAGTAGGTGAGGTCTCTAAGCAAAGAGAATGAATTGGATCTTTTCAACCCATGGGATTTTCAGACAAAGCAAAGTCATGGGAACCATTTTTGGACTCTGGATAGAGTTTTCTTGGCATGCACCTCAAAGCCAGATGCTCAGGGAACCTGACCTTCCTCTTAGACTCCCCGCTACAGTCAGAATCTGCAAGCTCTCCCCAGCTCTGCTCTTGCAGGGGCAGCACCTCATGACACCCAGAGCACCAAGCCCTGATGTGCACTCCCTTGAGCCTGTACCTATTTCCATCCTTCTCTTCAGGAGCTCATTGTTTTGTTGCCAATAAAAGCGTAGCCATCAGTCCTGGGTATATTTATGAATAGCATGGAGGGTGGGAGATTTCCTCCTGGCTATTTTTTTTATGATGAGGAGAATTGAGGCACTTTTCCTGCCCTTGTTTAGAAACTCGACTTAGAAGTTCTGTGCACGATGGCGTTATAACCACATGAAAAACACAATGTTTAGATGTGGGATGTATGATTACAAGTTTTCTGTACCACAGGTAAGCTCTGTTTAAATGAGATAAAAGCACCTTCACAGAATTCTATCGGGTGCACAGAAGGTCTAGAATAATTGGCTAAATAGGAAAGAAGAGAAGATTTTGAGCCCAAAGGCTTTGTTCAGGTCATTTCAGCCACTTGTATGTCTATGATATTGGACAGCCTGCTCCTTAGGGACCTTAGCTGCCTCATCTGCAGAGTGGGATCCCTACGCCTCCCCCAGTACTGTCTCGTGGTCCTAAAATGCAACTATGGGGCCAAGAATGGTTAGAATAAAGGATTGTCCAATTTAAAGGTGTCAAATATTCTATACCTTCTGGATTTCGTTCTTATCAGGCACCGTATTAGCTAGATGGCTTTGCATGATTGAACAAGCCTGGGCTACAGTGTCTTAGAAGTGGATGTTTCTTAAAATCGGTGAGCCCCTTGGAGTCTCCACCAATATCTGCTCCAGACATTAGAAAGTATGTGTGGTGAAGGGCTGCAGGGGGTCTGTGGTGGCCTGGGGGGGGCTGTACCAAAGCCTCCTTCCCACCCAGCCCTCCATCCCCGCCCTCCTGCACTTTGGGTTTGTGAGCAAGCTCGGTCCAAACCTAGTTTTCTGTGGTCTGCTGAAAGCAGAAGCCTAGCTGAATCACTTTCCTGTGGCCTTTAACCTAAAAAGATTACATTTCAGGGGGGAGGTGGGTGAGCCATAGAGGACCAGCCTGCTGTCAGAAGACAAAATCAAATTTTTTATGTGATGTTGCTGCATTAAAAGGGCCAATCTTGTGTCATGTAACATGTGAATAATGGCTCTAGCATGTGATGTCAAAATTTTCCACATGCCTCATAAATAAATCCGGCCACACCCCTCCCCCCTACCAGCACCCAAAGGCCATCCATTTCTGAACCTCAGCTTACATCCAAATTAAGAATGCATTCAGAGTCAAGGTTAAAGGTACAGTATCCCCTTTCAAAAGGCACATGTCAGTATCTCTGCTGAGAATGATAAATATCATGGCAAAGAGCCTATCAATCGTTAAGGCTCCTCCTCTTCCTCTTTTATTTTTCATCCTAACTTTGCTGAAGGTCTGATCTTTTGGGAGAAAAAAATAGATGCTCTTTTAGGCCAAGATTCGATGATATTTTCTCTAAAGATAACCACTTGAGTGATATCCCCAGGGGGGGAAATCACACAGTCAAATAGTCCAGTGGCCCCCAGGAGTGAAGAAGGCAGATACAGCTGCCATTAGTCTAGCAACATAGCTGAGCGAAGCGCTATTCATTGTAAGAAGCGTATTTCCGCTTGAGAAATGTCCGCTTGCATGGAGCTATAAGGCGCAGAGACTGACATTAGTCAGAAAACCTTAAATGCTGATGTTGTTTGCTAAGGAGATGCTGCCTTCTCATTATCTAAAGTGACCAACATAGGTGGCTTTCAGAAAGATGAATCCCAGTCATCCTCGGGTATCATTCCCTTTCTTTGCATCTTAAAGATCAGTCAGTGGTAAATATACAGGGAGATGTTTTCCTGCCAAACTCGGCTTTGTTGATGGTTCCTTTGCTGAAGCCAAGCAGCTTCTTTATTTCCCCTGAAGGTCAGGATGCTTTTTGCTTTTCCATTTTGTGAGGAAAGGGGAAGAAAGAGGCAAGAGCAGGATGGCAGAGGACCAGGGCAAAGAATGGGAGAGGAATTCGGCTTCATGTTTGTGGAAGCTTGAGTCCCCCATCTGCTGGCTCAGTCCCTCCCTTCTCACCCACCACACAAACAAAGGCAGCATCTTCTCTGATAATGCTGCGTGTGTCAGAAGCGAACATTCTGGGACTGTGCTTGGTGACCTGCTCTGTGTAACAGACGTCAACCCCAAACCATACAGAAGTTGCTACATCTGTTTTGGCTTTGTTCACAGCACAGAGGGGCGGGGGGTGCACTCTATGGTCAAGGGCCAAACTACATGTCATATTTCATTACCTTCATTAGCTACTACAGAAGGCTGCATTCAAAGAAAAGGTTGGCATTAACTCTTGAGCCACCAGCCTTTTCCAGCAAGCTTTTCACCTTCCCCCACAGCTTACTGTTCTCTGGTCCTTCATGCTGTGGGCTCTGATTTAACTAAACTGTAAATCAGCCCTCTGCTCCACAATTTCACCCTTTTAAACTTAAAGGAAGCAAGCTACTGTTTCTTCTAGGTAGCTACTTACAGGATGGCTGAACATCTGGAACCAATTAGGACAAATGCTAGTGTAAACCCAATGGGGAAAGCATATTTAGAATTAATAAAACTTTCTTCTCTTATTTTGTCCACAGTTGTCTTTTTCTTTTCCACCTCACATTATTTCTGTGATTTAGGATCGCCAGCTTCTTTCTCGGTGGCTGTAGTGAGATAATATCATGTTTATTGCCACCTAGATGTTTTTGTGGAATTTTTCTTGGCGTGCTTTATTTTGATGACATTGGATTCACATGGCCAACCCCCCTTCCCTCTGGAAATAAGAGGCCATTTCCCTGTACTCATGTTGCATTTCTTAAGGCATCCTTTCCAATGACTGAAACAAAAGTGGGCGAAAATATAAAGTAGATCTTGGTAGCGTATGGCTATAGAAACGGTCTGTTTTCATATTACATGTTGAATACATCATGATTCTATTTAAAATCATCTGAGGGCAGCACATGTTGTTATTTAATATTTTGGAGAATGGCCCATTGGCCAACATAGGTCAGCACACACCTGGATGTGGAATTAGGGAGCCTGGAATTTTGATTCTTCATCTGGTCTCTGCCAGTGATTTATCGCCTGGCACTAGACAAAGCTCTTGCCTTTCATTTTCCCATCTGTAAACTATGGATCATTATACCATTACAAAGGTTCCACAAACTCATTGACTTCATTTTCAAATACTTTGAAAGGCCCCTGAGAAGACAGTGCTTTAGAACCTATACCATTTGGTGCATCACAACACACGTTTATTGTTGTTAATCCATATTTGAAAGATCTAAACAAGGGGTTTACTAGTGGGGTCCCCAACATCAACACCAGTGCCATCTGGGGGATTGTTTGAAATGCAAATTCTCTTCCTGTGCCAGATTTAGCAAATCAAAACTCCGTGGATGGGGTAGGTGGGTTACCTGCTAAAGGTTGAGAACCACCAGTCAGTACGTTTGGCTTCAAGTCTGGGAGTTAAACCCCCAAGCTCTGTCTGTTGAATCAGGTGTCAGAGTGGATGTTGGGCTCCATGAGGAGGACACCTGAAGCCAGTTACTTGGACACCCCTCTGCTCTTGTGGGGATCGTGGGTGCCCTTCACTTCTGACTTCTGGGAAATGCCCATGCAAATCAGTTTTCTGCTGAGCATTGTTGGCACACAAAACTCAACAGCCCACTTTGTAGGTCCATGTCTGTCTAATGACATCTTGGATGATATTTAGCATGCCTAGAAAATAGACTTACAATGAAGACTGACAGCCACTGCCAGAACAGGGCCGTCTAACTTACATTTGGGACTGAAGTGTACCCAGGGGCAGAACAAATGATGTCCAGAGGCATCCTGGATTTCTCTGCAGTTGGCACACTAGAATGAAGACAATTACTTTGCAGAACGAATTTTTTGAGGTGGAAAGAGAGGAGGAATGGTAGAAATAACATTTAAGGTCAGAATTGCTGAGCTCTGTTGCAAAGATGGCTGAGTCGCAAACACCCATCTTTTCACGTTTTTACAGGAGTTGTTATAAAATAAAAAATGACTACAGAACAGATAGATATGGGATCTGCTTTTGTAAATTGAAAATGCAGAAATACATGCCATAACTGGAGTTTTACTATATACCTGTATCTAGTGCTACTTTGTCCTTATAATGACTGCTTTCAGGGATGATAAATAAATGAAATTTTCTTTTTCTTTTTTTTTTTTTTTTTTTTTTTTGGTGTTTCAGGACACATAAGATCACTCTAAGATCCAGGAATCCAGGGCACATTCTGAATCTGAGAGAAGGGCCACCAATTATGACATTTTTTTGTTATTTTAATACCAGTGCACCACTGCTCCCCTCCACCCCCAAATTTGTCCCTAAGTTTGGTTCTACAATAAGACCTTTTGCATGGCAAGTTTCAGCCTGGAGCCAATTTTTATGGCTGAATTATAAACCCTTGAAAATAGGGGTTTATAATGGAAACGCTGACACAACCTTAACTCTAGCGGCAAGAGTGCAATGTGATAATAAATGAGGCAGAACAGCAAAGTGCTGCTTTTAATTTATCATTTAGTAGGAGAAAAAGGCCTTGTTTATTTCTTCTTTTTCATGTTCTTCTTTCCTTCCAAGACTTGCAACCATTATTTTGAAATTTATTTTATAATAAAACCTCAGCAGTTATGTAGCCTGGGGCTTGGGTGTCCGTTTTAGAAAGGGAGAGAAAGAGAGAGAAAGGAAGAGAAAGAAGGAGAAAATTCTAAAGCCCAAGAAACAGAGACTGTAGGCTGATTATGTTGCAGCCGCTCCGTCGCTGCTCGGCAGTGTGTTACAGGACAGATCTGCTGCTCTGCTGCGATCCAAAGGTGCCCCACACATAGGATCCTATTTTAACATATTTGTCATAGGAGCAGTAGAAACAATACTTTTTGTGATGGCTTCTAGTGTTTTTTATTCCAGACATCAGGGTATTTTGAGCATGCAGATTATAGCCTTTGAAGTCAATTATGTCGTGAAATTGAGATTCTTTCCCCATTGCCATATTCCCATTTTGTGGATAGAGAATTTGAGGTGACTCGTGATTTGTGTGTTTTTTATAGATTCGATTCAATCCTTTCTAGATCCCTGTCTGCAAATATGTACTCTCCAGGAGCTGACAGCTTAATGGACAAAGCAAGCCAAACGCACCAAAGTAATGGGGTAAAAGCTGATGACATTAGTAGCCTCTTGTAAGGTCACTTCATAACTTGGGAATTCACCTACCACCAACCCTGGCTCCGCCATTTCTTTTTTTTTTGTCTGAAAGGCTCCAAACTCTCTTGCAGACACTGTGCTGGGTATTTAACACTCTCTGCTGTTCTCTCTGTGCCCAGAAGGGTGACTTTACACACACCTTTCCTTTACCATGCGGTTTGGCCCATCGCGTAGGAAGACTTTGACTCCGTACAGAGTGGAAGGCAGGAGGAGAGTGAGGTCCCGGTGTTTTCACTTTGGCTTCCTCCCTTCTGAATCAGAATTGGCTGCCTTTCTGTACTAATCGGTTGCCATAGGTCCTGTCTGGCAACTTCTATGCCTAGGAGGTTCTGATGACGTCCCTCTCCCTTGGCACCTTCAGGCAGAGGATAGTACTGGCTCCCACGCTGTTGCTGTTGCTCACCCCAGGGTGCTTCGCCATCTCCTCTGGGTTTCCTTAAACCCGCATCACACCTCTGCAAATAGTCTCTTCATTAAACTTTTCTCAGCTGGACCATTTGAATGTGTGTGAATTGCGTCCTGCTGGGTCCTGGTTGATACAAAAACTAATCAGAGTGCATATGCATTTGTACTCACAGACACACACACACACACACACACACACACACACACACGTATTTTTTAAAAATAGTGTCAGTGTTTAGGCTGAAAATTTATAGAGTAGGTCTATCCAGTGTTGGAACTTGTGGTAAGGACATTATGAAATCACTCCTTATGATTCCTAGGCCAGATAACTCATCCATCAGGCAAGGCAGCAAGACCCTGAAATTACATCAGATTTACAACATAATAAACTTTCATTAAGATGAAGCTACATGAAACTTACTCCCTTTCATTCTCAGGACTAAACAAATGCTGCCTGAATACCTAATGAACCCAGGTTGCATCCAAATTGGCAATACAACCATGAAGACATTAGAGACCATGAGACCAGGAGCCACAGAAGAGGCCAGGCTGTGGAATGTCCTGAGTAGTTTAACACTACTTATATTGTTGCTATCAATTTTCTTCAGCCATCCAAAATGGGACACACGAGGGCGTCTGCAGAGGTTATTCTGTGCTCGCACCCACCATATGGATTCCTGAGTGCATTTTAATCATAGCATGTCTTGTGCTTTATTGAAAGGTTTACACCGTTCAGTTGCTTTTCCCTTTGATATTGCACTGGGTATATCAGTGGTGATCATTTGTTAGCATTCCAGAGAGGAAATACCCCAACGATCAAATCGAAGTGGTTCACCAACAAGCATCTCCTGAGAAGATGTAATTCAGAAACATGGCAGCTTGAACACATAGGTTTGTCTCTGCACTCTCTCAGATTTACTGAAATGTCAGTTAAAGTAGAAAAAAGCATAAAATCCCAAGGTTAAAAAGCATAGAAAAGGAAGTGTTGGCAGATAAGAAATGTCAACAAGTTCTGAAAGCTGGAAAACAACTGGATTGATGGTAACCAATTTAGGGGATGACAAGAAGATGGAACTACATTCCCAAAGACATAGTGTCAAGAATTGAGCCAATATCTGGTGCTGGAACATGAAAGACTTAGCTATTGGAGGCACTGTCTTCCTCTGTGGATACAAGCATGGGTATAGGAAGGGCTTGGTATAGGACAACTGGTTAGAAGTTTCAGAAAAGATAGTTGATCCAAGACCCTCGCACCCTGTTTGTAAATGAAAACCTCTTCCCTTCTAGAAGCTTGGAACTCTGGAGAGTGTGAACAGGGGTGTTGGGCGCAGCTGAGGGAAGGATGCTAATCCACACTCACATAGGGATTAAATAAAGTCTGCAGACTGAATAGTGGGACCTCCTTGGCACTGCCTGCTGCTTGGTTTGGAGAACACTACCGGCCAGGCTTATCACTCCCAGCTGGAGACCAGGGGAATTCTTTTCAAGAAAAGGGTCCATAGATGCTATTAGTGAGATCTCAGAGAAGCAACCTGGTCTCTTTCTGAATGCAGAGAATACCAACACCATACAGAGGTCCCAGGAGCCTTTTAATGTGCCTTATTTCCTCCAGACATTTGAGGAAACGTTTACCATGATAACAGGAAAAAAAAAAAAAAAAAAAAAAAGAAGAAGGGAAAAATGAACTCAGAGGAACCAGAAACAGTGCAGAAAGCAGAAGAAAACATAAAACAAATCGAGGTACTCAGGGAGAGAAGAGAAGATGCCATGTTCCTGAAATAAAAGTAGGATGCTGTTTAAGAAGATTATTTAAGATGAAAAATTCACTGCAGGTATGCGGGCAACAATTGAATATGGCAATAATTTCATATAAATAAGGATTACAAAATTCAGAGAGGGAAGGGATGGCAATATGAACGGTGCCAGTGTTCCTAACAGAAGCTCTGGAAACCAGAAGACAATAAAAATTATTTCCAATGTAGAACTTAATGTTGAGTCAAACAGTTGCCTAAGCACAAGGGTACAACTTAGCTCCCCTGTTTCTTTACTGATAACAATGGAGTAGTCAAGAAAAGAAGGCATCATAATCCAGGGAATGGATGATTCAACACTCAAGAAGCAAGTAGAATTCTCAGGATGATGGTGAAGGGTTATCTCAGGATGACTGCTGGGCAGAGCGCTTAAAACAGAAATCCAGAGCAACAAGACAGACTGGATGCCTCTATGAAAAAGAAGTAGGGTAGATAATACAGACTATTTGCATAAATATGGTAGAGAATTTGGGGATAAAATAAAGGTAGATGTGTAGAAAACCAAGAAAATGAAAAAATGAGGACATTACTAACTCCTGGAAAAACAAAAAGTTGTACAAGAAAATAACTGTAATTTAAAAAAGCCACAAGGCTTATGCATGAATAGTGTTTATATAGGAGAATACAATGTAATCAGCAAATATTGATTTAACAAAAATTTTTATGTAACTATGAGTATCAGGACAATGGTACATGCACATTCACGGTATGCTTAGGGGTTGGAAGAGATTTGGATTTTCATTTTCTTTAGTATAAAATCAGAAGATAATATTTAAAATACAAAGAAAACCAAGGACCATCAGTAGATGTTAGGGGTGTATCTCAGTGGTAGAGTGTGTGCTTAGTGTATTCAAGGCCCTGAGTTCAATTCCCAGTGACAAAATATAACAAAAACAGAAACATCAATAAAGCAGATTAGTTAGAAACAGGGAGACAGGGCTGGTGATATCGCTCAGCGGCACGGGTGCCTGCTGGTGCGCGAGGTCCTGAGGTCGACCCCCGGTACCCACCAAAAAAAAAAAAAAAGAAACAGGGAGACAAATACAAGAAGAACCAAATAACAGAATTCAAAGTGGTTCCCTCTGGGAAGAAGAATTAGGCTTGAAGAGGGTGAACCAGTGGACTACTATTTCAAGGTCTTACAGCACTGTTTGGCTTTTAAAAACTGTGTGCACAATGTTAAAAGTAATCCTAAAAGTAAATTTGAAAAACAACTCTGGAAGAGGGAATCTGTCTTTGTTTGTTTGTTTGTTTTTCTTTTTTGGCCATGGTTGAGGGAAAGAGTCCAGATTATCAAGTATTGCTGTTGCTTTCTACGTGCCCAGCATTGGGTTAAACACTTGATATAAATTTTCTCATTCAGTCCTCTTAGTCCTGAAATGCTGATTCTTTTCTTCCCCTTTGTACAGATGAAGGAATTGAAGTTCAGAGAGGTTAAGTAATTTGTTCAAGTCACATAAATCTGTATGATTCCAGGGCCGGAATACTTGCCTGTGTCCTTTCTTCTACCAGCCATTCTCTCCCAAACAGCCCACAATCTTCCTGTGGTTCCTCCCGTCCCCACTTTCACAATGAGGCTTTGCTCGTGTGAATATTACCACCTATAGGGCACTCCTTCTTGGTTGTTCCATCTGCCCCTTTTCCTTGCTGCTTAAACTCGTTTCCGCTTTGGCAGGCGACTCCTTGGATCAGCATTAGCCTGGTAGAGATGTAGCCAGTTGATCAGGTGCCATTCAGGATAAAGCGGAACTCAGTGCCTAGGATAGCCCTGCTTTCCATCTTCTTACTAGCTGCACGACCTTGAGAGAAGGTCATCTAACTTTTAGTTTCCTCACCTGGAAAATGTGATAATAACGGTAAATATCTTATCTGATTGTTGCAAAGATCGAATGAGCTAATGTATCTATACAATTGCGACCATTCAAATAACTGTCAGCTATTATTATTTGTAACAAACACCACTGATTGGTTTACAGTTGACTAGCAACTAGAACGCCTATAGGTCTGAATGAATAATTCATCAGTCTCCTAGCAGAAAGATGAAACTGTCCCACATGTTGTGGGCCACAAACTTCTTTCTACTGTGTTTTCTCTCCCACTGTATTCCCACAACAACAAAACAAAACAAAAATGATTGTTATCTACCCTTAGTACCCTTTCTTTCTTCTCCTAAGTGTCCCTCTTCGGTTGGGTTCTCTGGAAAGAGTGTGCACTAGAGTTTTGGTAACAAGACCACTGAGGAGTGAGGGGAGTGGGACTGGGCAGAGTTGGGACTGGGCAGAGGAAGGAGTTGAATAGAGACGTGGCTTCCACAGAGGGCTTTGCTGATCCCTTGGGGAGTTCCAGAGCTGGGCTGGCTATTTAGCATGGTCTCAAAAGGGGTTGAGCTTTGAGAAGCCTGCATTAACCAGTCTTGGATGCAGATGGTGCCCAAGGGGGCTATCTTTAGCCAGGTGTGTAGTTGTGAGCCATCAACAGCCTGCTATCCTGGCAGCTGAAGTGAGTACCTGGGGCCTGAAAGGGAGAGCTGGGCTACTCCTCTCCCTGCCAACCCACACTTTCATTCTACCCCTCAATCTAAAGCTGGAAGACAAGGTAGTCCCATAAACTCATGTACAGTCTTCTCAAAATTTACCCACTGTCTTAGAATAGGTTAGGTGGCGGTGTGATAATGGGTCAACCCTCAATTTGCAGAAGCTTAACACAACAGAGGATTATTCCTAGTTTATAGTGCATATTTGCCTCAGCTCAGGGGTGGAGAGATGCCTGCTCCACACAGTGCATCAGGGACTCAGCCTCTCAGGTCCACCATCTTGACCACCTGGAACCTGGGATACCGGGTCTCCTTTATTACAAAGAAGGACAGAACCAGAGGGTCATGTGCCAACCTTTCAAACTTGTGCCCAGCAGTTATATTTGTCACTCCTGCTCAGAGCCTGGTCTTCAGACCTGTTTGGCCCTGTCCACTTGCAGGAGGAGCCATGGATAGTCAGCAAGTGGCCATCGTCCACCCAGGGATATGCACATTCTCGAAGGATGAGGAAAAGAATGAGGCTTGTGGTTCCTCAACTCGTAATACCGGAAATTAGAGTCCTTAAAATTGCTGCTTATGAGTGGGCCTCCAGCAATAACAGGCCCCTTATTACTCATGCAAAGTTTTATGAATGTTATACATGTTCCTGGGGTAGAAGGTCTGTAACTTCAGCGAATTCACAAAAGGACTGTGATTTCAAACAAATTTGAAGTCACTGCCCCTTTGGTCATTTTTTCATGTATTAACACTTGGGTCACCTACCTAGCAAAACAGAGGCTCCGCCTTGACCTCTGCCTAGGTCTCAAGGTTCAGATTTGTCAGCTGGAGACAAGACTGGCATATGGGGTTGCCTTTGCACTGAGCCATCTGCCAGCCGAACACCTGCAACGTGAGTCCTGACCAAAGAGGGTCTTTCTATGGTGACCAGGACCCTACCCAGGATCCCATCTGAGCTTTTCTCAATTTCATGGGCAGGTTTCCTCATTTATCAAACAGGGCATCAGGTAAAATATGCTCATTCTGGTTCTAAGTTCCTATGATTGATTAAAATCTACCCCTGAAGCTAGCAACTTTTTCTGTGAAGGGCCAAATAGTAAATATTTTCAACTTTGTGGGACATACAATCTCTGTTGCGACTATGTAACTGTACCACTGAAGTGTGAGACAGCTGTAGATAATATGGAAATAATGAGTGTGACTGGCCGTATTCAAAACTTTATTGACAAAAGCAAACAGTGGGCCATAGTTTGTGGTGCCCTGAATATACCATTGCTTCTCAAAATATGATTCTAAGACAAGTAACAACATTAGCTGGGAACTTTTAGAAATGCAAATTCTCAGGCCCATCCAGGGCAGCTCAATCACAGTCTTTGGGGATAGGACCCCACAAAGGCTTCAGGCGGAGTTCTGAGGAACGTTGAAGTTTGGGAAGCAAAGGTCTCGCTCAAAAAAGCAAAGTGATTCCAGGTTTATACAGGGTGCTCTATTGCTCAGGCAATGAGGCATGGAGTGTTAAATAAAATAACTAGCTTTAGTACCCATGCTTCCTCAAAAGTCCCCAAATTATATTAATCTCCCCATCTTCCCAAGCAAATAATGCCTTTCTCTTTTGTTCATCATAATCACTGCTAATGCTTTTAATATGGAATAAACAAAAGCTGTGGCTTTTACAGGCAAGTATTCTTCATTATCATTGCTATTGAGTAACTCATAATACCTTTCATGTGCACCCAGGGACTTCCCTTTAAATAGCAAATAGATGTCTAAAAAAGCAGCCTTTGACTGGTAATAACACTTAGCAGTTATGTCACCCTTCTGTGACAGGCAGTCTGCATACACATCCACTTTTAAAATGCAAAGTTATTTGTTAATTGGAAGAAATTAACAGAGAAAGACGAGCCTGGAATGAGCCTTGCTGCTTATAGGAGTCTGTGATGGCTGAAACTACCCCAGTCTTGACTCGGAGGTCTAGTTCAGGTCAAGTGAGAGGAAAAAGTTTTAGGAAGTCATAGGCTAATTGTTTCATCAGATGTGATTTTTGTTTTGCACAATGAGAGTGTAACTCTGGTTCTGATTTCACTGTTGACCCGTGCTTCTCTGGCAGAGGTTTTCAGTTTTGGAACTACAGTCATATGTTGCTTAACAATGGGAACATGTTCACAAAAATGTGTTAGGTAATTTCGTCATTGTGTGAACATGATAGAGTGCTCTTACACAAACCTAGCAGGCAGAGGTCAATCATTCACCATGGCTTCTTGACACGATCCAGAGTTGTAGTAAACAAGAGATGTGTGAGGTTGCTGCAGGTGTATTTGTGAGTAGAAGGAGTACACTCCAAAGTAACAATAAAAAGAATAGGAAAGTGAACCCATAAACCAGTAACAGAGTCAAGTATTATGTACCATGTTTAATTGTATATTTTATACTTTTATAAAACTTGCAGCAAAGTAGGCGTGTTTATATCAGTATCACAAACACATGCATAACATATTGCATCATGACATTAGGATTGGCCACATCCCTAGGAAATAGGAAATTTTTTTAGCTCCATTACAATTTTATGGGAACAATGTTATATACATGGTTCAATGTTGATCAGAACATTATTATGTGGTACATGGCTATATTTGAGGTCCTCATTTATTAGAGCCTTTTTTAATCTTTGTAGGACTTACATGTTGCATATGGCAGATATGGTCAAGTAAATGAGAGAATTTATGAACTTTGTAGAATTTTAGGACCTAGTATAGGCCAACCTCATTCTTTGGGTCCAAGAACATCTTTCTTCTTAATTATATACCAGAATAATATGGTACAACATTCTTTCTTCTTCTTTTAATCTTTCTTCATAGTTATAATTTTTGTTATCTCTTTAAAAATGAATTCACCACTAACTGAAGAATTAACTTTGGACTATCATAGTTGGATTGTGTTTCATTCCAATACAGCCTTTATTATATTCACTGATTTTACTTTGGTGGTCTCGCATGTGTGAATGTAAGCTTAATCAAGAAAGAAAAAAAGTCACCCAAAAATTCCTAAGATGTAGTTTTGCAGATGTCAGGACACTCAGGAATGCTATAGCCGTGTACCAGGTTTGTGTTCCCAAAGGAAGATGTGGGTTATTACATCCTACTCTGCATAGCCATCTCATAGGGATCCCCTGAGGCAGGTGGAGGATGCTCAGAACTTGATCTAGAGCCAGGGAGTCTCAGATGTTCAGGGGAAACATTTAATTCTATCTATTCTCCCCAGAGCCTGCGGGTGGCTTTTCTTATTTCCTACTCACCAGTGAATTTCCCGTCTAGGAACTTTATGGTAAATATTCCACAGAAGAATTCCCAACTTTCACCTACCTGTGAAAGTCTCCCCAGCATGAAGGAATCTTCACTTTCCTTCAGCTTGGGAACTTATTTTTGGTCATTATTTTTGTATTCACATGGTTTCTAATATCTTTAAACTATCCGTGACATCCTACATTGCCCGTCTTATTGCCTGTTTTATTTTCATAAACGAAATGAAACTGAAAGCTCCTGGAAGGCACGCACAAGGTGTTTGAGGTCTTCATGAATCTTTTTGCTCAGCACAAAGACATATACACGGGAGATGACTGTCACACTGAGTAAACAATATTTGTTCTCACTAAGATCTTCCCTGATTTTTGAAAATAGTTAAACCTAGCTTAACACTGGAGAATATACTTTGCTTCTACCACTTAGGGGATTATTGTGGATCTAAACCTTCACTGGAATATTTTGCAAAGTATTTCCATCATTCACTTTAACACAACTACTTTTATAAACGAGAAAGTGATTAACAGAGAAACTGAAATCTCATAGAACTGATATTTTACCTATCACATGGGGATTAAATAAATAAATGTGTACATGGGTAAGTGACCAACATAAAAGCAAAGTTGACATTGTTTCCTTTTAAATCAAAGGCTGATTTTATTTTTTAGCACTTGTGGATGATAGGTTGGTGGGTAGTGCGCTGCGTCTCCAAGAGCAGAGTTTCTTCACGGGAATGTTCTGTACATCCGGTTCCCCTCTCTGGCATGGGTCACTTCCTCCGTGTGAGCTTCCACAATCAGCTCAGTATTCAACCTTTGGCTCTGCCATTCGAGAGAACTCCATCTTTCTCAGTCCCATCCAGGATGTCCAAGGGTTCCTTCTTCCTTCAGCTAAAGAAAATAAATTCCTCCTTTGCCACCTGTACTCGTGGAAAACCTAGGGCAACTACCTCCCTGAGCCTCAGTTTCCTTGTCTGCAAAATGGAGATGACATGGCCACCAGCCCTTGTCAGTGTGAGAATGAGATGAAGTGCAATGTGCTAAGTGCTTTGCACCATAACTGGCACAGGGTAAATAATCATCAACTATCAGCCATCACCATTGAGAGATGCGCCGATACAAAGGGACTTTTGAGACAACGCTGTCCATATAGTAGAAATGGATAAATATTTCCTTAACTGTATTAAGTTTAAATTTAACTCAGCTTTCTACAGGAGGCTTGTTGATCCAGTAAGTGGCTAGGAGCAGGGTTCCTTATTCTGCATGCACACAATAGAAAGGAAAATTGTGCCAAGGCCACCATTAAAATCAATGTGTTAGATGGTGTGTGATGCTTCTTACAAAGTCTGGCTATGCCAAGTTGTGAAATATGGGTCTGCAGGACCTCCTTTACATCGGTGGGAGAAGATGAAGAGTAATCCTCCCTCTGGATGCTGCCTTCTCTTCCAGGAGTAAAGGATTGGCCCAATGCAGTTGCACAATGTGCAAGGATGTAAATCCGATAATGTCATGCCTTTAAAAAAAATCAAGCAAGCAAGCCGTGCTGATTGCTTATATGGACAGCTGGCACACCTTAAGAAGTGGGAATGGTTCAGGCAGGAATGTAATAAGGCCCAGGAAAGTGGCAGCATGAAAGGGATGACCTTTATTTGCAATCATGGCTGAGATTTACAGTTTATTACTGATAGCTTTTATAAAGAGCCATTCAGTTCAGAGGTGAGAGGTTTGTCATCTGGAAATGCAATTAACTTTACCTTATCCCAATCCCCTTGGTCTTAGTGTGAGAGCAGCACTCGAGCACTTCAGCAATATCATGATTTCCCCTCTAATTTCATTTCTGTCTATTGCATCCCCAGGTCCCTGGCATTAATGCGGTTGCATATTTTTACTATTATTATTTTCTATTATTGCTACTCCCTGTCACTGATAGCCAGAAGGCACTTGTGTATTTTTTTAAGAGATCTAAATTATTTGATTTCTGAAAGAGGAAACCTCAAAGCAGTAAACCCGTTTAAACCTCAGCAGTTAGAGTCGTGCGCAGAGCCAAGACTCGCTGTCTTAGGTGCCTGAAATTAATTACGGAAACAGAGAGGCTGTGTAAGGTGAAGTTGTTTTTTTACATAAAGATGGGACCCTCAGAGTTTAAGCCCTTATACCCAACACGTGTCCCTGACAGAAACGTGGTGCAAAGAAAGATGCCCCCTCCCCAGTGCCTGCACGGACACAGGAGCGTGCAGGAGGAAGGGCAACATAATTTGAAACATGAAAAAATGAAAGCGATTTTGGCACCCCTGCTGTGTGTGTATGAGAAGTCCCGAAAGGTCTATTTTTGTTTCACAGGTTCAGTTTTATGACCCTCTCTTGTCTGTTAAGTCAGGTCTGCAGGAATTTAAGAGCCAGACACAAAAGCAAGAATTTAGTACTTTTTGCCAGTTGGTTTAGGTTATTTGAAATATAGCTTAGTATATTTTCCACCCTAGGCTGCTGCCAGTAGAGGAGGGAAGTGGTTCCAAGAACCTGCATCCTCAGATTTCTCAGCCTCTACAGAATTGAGGGAGAGGCGCAGGATTCTACTGGGGGCTCCATCACTTGATGACATATTGTCCGAGGTTCCAGCAAATTCTCCTTGCCTCCAGGAAGCCCCTACAGCTGCCTATAAAACCCCAAATGGAGGCACCCTTTTACAAATTTCCAGGGCTCTATCTGAGAACTATTTCCTCTGGGGTAAGGTAGAGCCAAATAATTACTACCCCTGCGTTTTTCATCCCGGTTTTATTGTGGCTATTATTTTCATCAGTGTTAGAGGTTAATATCCCTATTTTTCCCCTCCACTGCCTAAATATAACTGGGGCTCAGCACATAGCCAAACCAGGTAGTGAAGGAAATAGCATTGCTTCCCAAAGAGGTTCGGATTAGCCCATCTGAAATGAGGGTTTGGGGCCCTAGGGTAAGAATTACCCTGCTGCTGCTGGTAGCAGATAGATTTAAACCCATAGTATTTATTTTTTCAGCTGAGAGAGGTCGGGTTAAAAGATTCAGAAGGTGAATAGAGCATGAAACGATGCGCTTATATAACTGTATCCGTGCTACAGTAGAATGGCATCACTAAGAATAAAAGCATCCAAGGGCCATCTTTAATAGGAAGAAGGAAAAGCAAAGCCATCTGGGTCGCCCTTCCTTGAAGAACCCTTTGCAGTCAAAGCTGGGTTGAAGGTGCTTAACTTAAGGGGCTGTGCTAAACTTGAGAAGGATATTCTCAACTGCCTTCTCCCCTCTGAGTACCTTTAAAATTCACCTTTGGAAATCTCATGTTTTAAATCTTGTTTGTCTCCCAAGCTGTGTTTATACTTAAAAAAACAAGACAAAACAAAACAAAAAAACAGGATAGGAGGAGGCACAGGTAGAGGAGGGGTAGTTCAGGAGGCTTTTGGAGGAGACCATGGAAATGATACTGCACTTAGACTGTGTACTGGGAAGGAGAAGGGGAGAAGGGAAGGGAATGAAGACTAGGTACGTTTTGGAGGCAGAGCCTGTAAGACATACTTTGTATTGAACACAATCAGGAGCAAGTAATACTGGGTTGGGGTCTTGAGAGAGGTCAAGAGAATGACGTCCTGGAATAACTGCATCGATTCTTCTATGTTGTTCACTCAGAGGTCCAAATGCTACAGATTCGGAAGACCATTTGCACTGAGTAGAGCACCTTTGCCTGGCTCTGATAAACTGAGGCTGCACTCAGCCATCTGTTGCTCAGCGATGGTACCCAGCTTCTTCTTGTGCAATCGATGCCTTATTTTGAGGAGATGCCTGTGGACCAGCATCTTTGTTACTTACAATCAATATCAACAGTGGATATGGTGGTTCCCAGAAGATTCAGCATGAGTGCAAGCCAGGTGCTCACACACAGAAAGAACAGAGTACATCGGTCTTTGTTCTAGCACTTCCGGGCCACCCAACTCAAGAATCATGACAGATGAGACTGTCCTAAAGCCAATGTGGTCCATGAAGGCAGCATGCAGGACCATTACAAGGATGAACTTGACCCCTTTTCACTCAATCTTCATTCATTCACCAAATATTTAATGAGCAGATGCCAGCGCCATGCTAGGTTATTGGGATTTGACAGTGACTACAAGGTGTGCTAAAAAAAAAAAAAAAAAAGGGATCAATATATAAATAATATTTGTTGCAGTAAAAGACACATCATCATTAATCCCCCTCAAAATACCCTCCCTTGCTTTAAACACACTTATTCCATCATTCTTGCCAATTTCTGAAGTAGTTCTAGAAGTCTCCTTTTGTGAGTGTCTTTAGGTGCCCCACCATGACTTTTTATGTCCTGAAGCAATTAAGATTTTTACCTTTTGTGGTCATTTTGACTTTGGGAAGAGCCAGAAGTTGCAGGGTACCAGGTCTAGTGATTAAGGTAGATGAGGATGCATGGTAATATTTTTATGAGCCTGCCTTCCCACTGGATGGCACTCACAAAAGAGGACTTCCAGAACTGCTTCAGAAAGTGGCAAGAATGATGGGATAAGTGTATGTGAAGCAAGGGAGAGTATTTTGGGGGAGATTAATGGCAATGTATCTTTTACTGTAATAAATTTTTAAATTTAATTTATAGTAATTTTGATCACTCCTGATGATCAGAGGTTTATGGCAATTTCTGTCAAATAAAAACATTATTGTATGTCCTCATCCACCTCATTCACACTCCTGATTTTCTCCTCTAAACTTGGTGCTTCGCCTTCTTGGCAAATTTTGCCACCTCTCCTGCACCTTTTCTGACTATAAATATAGGATTCTCTCACCTTCCCTATCAAAAGTTCTGCCTACAAAATACCCTCTGATCCACTTATTGACTCAGTCTATGTCATCCATCACCCTTATGCACCCTCCAACACAGCCAGTTTTTTCCTCATTGCTGATCTTCCTGTGCCCAGCCTGGTCCTCGGTTTCCCTTGTCAATTTCCCACCCAGAGGCCAGAGAAAGTTTAAATCAGACATTTTGCACAATGTAAGTCAGAATCTGGCCTTTTCCACTCAAGACTTCTTCCGGTGACTTCCTGTCTTTATCCGGGTCTCCAAGACCCTACCAGGTCTGTCCCCACCTACCCCTTCGACATCTTCTTACCCTGAAAGTGGCCCACACTAGTGTGCAACAAGTGAAGTCTAAGTTTCATGGCACCTTTCTTCTATAGGCCCTTTCCAGGATTTGGGAGGGACCCTAAATAATCTGATGTATACAATCTTATTTACTCTGACTTAAAAGAGTGCCCCCCAAATTGCATGAGCTTCAGGTCCCGAGAAACCTGGGTTTCCCCTATCTACATTCTCCCTCTTCCTTACCCCTCTCTCGCCACGTTAGCCATTTTTGTATTTTTCAAATATGGTAGGCTCACTCCTACTGGGAAGCCTTTGTACTCCTTTTCTTCTAAAGTGCCACATGGTTCACTTGTCACTGTTCAAATGACTGCAGGTCTGTCTCCTTCTGAGAGGCCTTCTCTGACAGCCCCGTCTCTGTGTCATCTGTGCCCTGTACTCTCTGCTTTTGAGCTCTTCCCTGACATATTGTTATACATATACTTGTTCATTGTCTCCTCCACCAGAATGGGAGCTACATATAAGCAGGGACTGGGCCTTATTTATTCATTACTTGTGCCCAGAGTCAGGACCAGGGTTTGCCTTATATCAGTGTTCCTGAGGAGTCTGTAGGGAATGAAGGTGGGGACCAGCTAACTTAGGAAAAGTTTGATAAGAGCTGACAGCAGAGCACAAGAAATAGAGAGAACTGCTGCCTGGTGGTGAGGTCTGTGGAACATAAAGAATGGGGGCAGTGGGGCCCCCTGCCTGGAATAGCGCTGTTCTGTGGAAAGGTGGAAATAGCCCATGTTTATCCTGTCCAATATGGTACCCACTCCCAGTTTGGCTACTGAGTGTTCAAATTGTAGCTAGTGAAACTCAGGAGTTGAATTTAAATTTAGTTTTAGTTCATTTTGTTTCAGTGAACTCATTTGATCAATTTAATTAATTTCATTCACTTTAGCCACATGGGGCTGATGGCCACTGTGTTAGTGAGGATAGGTCTGGGGACCCAGGATCCCTTAGCTAGGACACCATGATGCAGCCAGATCCCGAAGCTGAGACCAAACACAGCTGTTCCTGATGTTAGAAAAAGGTGCTCCGAGATGTCCACAGATAGTGCCAGTGTGTGAAATGATTTCGTCAAGATGCATTGAGATACTTACTAATGACGGTGTCTGATATTCAGCCGTAAAGATGGTTCCCTCCTTAACAGTGATTCAATTTAAGATTTCTTTTTTTACTTTCTGATGGTTCAGAAGGATACTCATACTATTCTGTTTTTCCCTTTCAGCATAGTATTCAGTAAATTACATGAGACATTCAACATTTTATTATAAAATAGGCTTTGTGTTAGATAACTTTGCCCAGCTATAGGAAATGTCAGGGTTCTAAGGTCATTCAAAGTAGGCTAGGGGCCGGTGAGATGGCTCAGCGGCATAAGTGCCTGCCTGGCAAGTGCGAGGTCCTGAGTTTGACTCCTGGTACCCACATATGAAAAAAGGGCTAATGATATCGCTCAGTGGCACGGGCGCCTGCTGGCATGTGAGGTCCTGAGTTCGACTCCTGATACCCACCAAAAAAAAAAAGTAGGCTAAGTGAGGCTGTGATATTCACTGGATTAGGTATATTCAGTGCATTTTTGACTTAGGTATTTTCAACTTACAATGTGCTTATCAGAATGTAGTCTCATTGTAAGTAGAGGAACATCTACAATTAGATTTTTTTAAGCCAGCGAGATAAACACCCCTCAAATAAAGTTAGAACCAAATAGCTACTTGACCTGCACCAATTAGAAATCGGACCCATGGGCCAAGAATGAGGCGTAGTTGTGATAAACAGAAAGTTCTCCGCTTATGCACGGTTGTAAACAGCCAAAATCCAAACAAGAGCACAGCAAGCTTACTGCAGAGCTAGTTAGTCTGAAAACCATGGAAGGTGAAGAGTTGATGACTAACTAAACAGGATCTGCACGCCAAGGTGAATTCTGATTTTGAAGGGAGGGTATTGTACAGGAGGTGGAGTTGGGGAATTGCTTCATTCTGCCTCGCCTCAGAAGTTTCTAACCACATCTGGAAAGTTAGCTGTGATTCACATCTCCACAGTTTAAGAGGGAAATAAAATGGAGAGGAAATAAAAGAAATGCCACAAAAATGATATGAATGTTAGAAGAGCATACTTGGGTGGAGTGACTGAAGAAGTCATTTATAGCCTCCCTGAAGAAAGGCTGCCATGGGGAAAGTGACCACAATCCATAAATACTTTCGAGGTAACTGTATAAATAGAGAGGGAGAGGGATTAGTCACCCTCTTCCGGAATGGCGGGACCAGGACCTATGGCCTAAAGCTAAGAAAGAAAAAGTACTGTAGCCATTAGTAAAAATTTCTTTTAAGCAGTAAGGACTGGAGAGTGGACAGAGCTCTCAAGGGAAGGAAGCCCAGTCTTGACACTTCACTCAGAGGCTGATCGAATGAGATCGTAATGGAAATAAAAAGAACATCAGACCAGGGACTTATTACAGCCTGTGAAATAATTGGTCTGATAGGGCCAGAAATCTGCCTTTGGCTGTGGCCCATGCATGAATTCGCAGAGGGAGGTAAAACCACCACTTGGTATTTCTACAGACAGGCCAAAGCCAAGCAAATGAGCAAAGTTCCCTCCTGGTAGTTGCTTTAAACAGGCCCCAGTTTGAAGTTTTAAGGGGTGTGATCTCCTTTGCCCACCCCTGATAGCCTAGATTCTCCCAGCTCTGCCTGGGGAGCTAGGTTGAGGGGCCATGGTGCCTGCTGTCAGGGAACTGTCCCCAGGGTCTCTTGCTTGGGGGAAGATCATGTGGCACCATTTGGAACCTTCCAAATCAATCTGTCCTGGCTTTGCCTAATCCACATAGGCAAAGCAGAGCTGTGGTTGCTTTAGTGGTGCTCATCAAGTACTGGATTCTGCTCCTCACCTTCCGTTCCTCTCACCTGTCTTCTGAAGACTTCATAAATTGATCCCATCTTCAATCTGCCCATCATGCTAAGGTGTTATCACCCCAATCTCTAGCATTCTGCACTTGTGAGTTCTATAGAGCTTCAGAAACTATATCATGTTGTATTTTTCACAATGAGAAAACCAAAGACCAGGAAATGAAAAATACAAAGATGGCTAATGTGGCAGGAGAGGGGTAAGGAAGAGGGAGAGTGATAGGGGAAGCCCATGTTTCTTGGGACCTTATGCAATTTGGGGGACACTCTTTTAAGTCAGAGAAAATAAGCCCCAAATCCAGTAGAGTGGAGGAAATGTATTCTGCCTTTTGGAGACTATGGCAAGGGCAAGTATTTGCATTGCTACAACAGAGGAATGAAAAATTTGAGCAGTAATTCAATCTGCTTTGGTGCATGTTCTTGATCAGGATTATTCATGTTCCTAACTCAAGAAAAATGCACTCAGCCATACTTGAAGACATCCATTCCCTTGGACTCAGTGTGGCCATCCTGGCCACCTGCACCCTTCTGACCTGCACTCCTCTGCAGACTGCAATGGCAATGTTCTCATCTGGGACATTGGCAGCGTCTGATAGTGGGCAGGGTGGGAAGGAGCCCTGGATGAAAAGATGGAGTGAAAATACAGGCATGGAGTACACTTGCTTCTGAGAGCCTTCAAGATAAGAGCTGGTCCCTTGCCAACTCAGGGGAACGTGCAGAAATGCATGCCTTACTGCTCAGTCTACCTTGAGGACCATTTTTTAATGTGATTTGACTTGCACATAAAGATTGGGGAGGTCAGGACTCATTTCTAACATATTTGCACACATCCCTTTTCTTCCCATGCTAATTCAAACAACTGCTCTTTAGTAAGGCGGAGCTCAGTGTCCTTGTCGCGTTCAGCAGCCAGTATTTTCTGTCTCCCTCAACCAAAAAGCAAAATCTATGAGGGGCAAGGTTTTGTTTTGGGTTTTGCCTCTTTTGTTCTCTGCTGTACAGCACTTAGAACAATGGCTGGCATAATGGTGCTCAATAAACTTTTGTTAAATAAAAGATGTATGTTTGTCATTAGTGATGGTTATGTTTATTTACATACAAGGGTCACAAAATAAGCCAGCAGGAGAATTGCCCCTAGGAGGTAGAGCTTCTTCCAATGGATTGTTTTGTTCATGACTCAACCACAATTTCAAATATTCATCCACCTCATGCTATTTGGTCAGGTGGTTAGGAAGTGGAACTTTTAAACTCAGACTTTTCCCACCCTCATCCCCTATGAATGGAGGGAGAACCTCTCCTAAACATGGAAGCATAGTCCAGATTAGTGCATCAGATTGGTACTTCTTACTTCTTGTGTCTGCGTATGTCGTCATAGTCATCAGACTAAGTGCAGAAATCTCACTAGTTGCCACTGTGAAGAGCCTCCTGACTTGAAGCTGCCAGTTGAGTAACTTCTCCAACAAAATGACCCCTAGTTTCTGTAATGCAATTTTCCCTTTGTGTCCTACCTAGATTTTTACTGCTTATTATTTTGGAGATTTTCAACCTGTGCTTTCCACTTTAAAGAATTTGAAGAATGTATAAGAGCTGAAAGAAAGAAGAGATGCCATTGTAGTACAGGTGTTGTTGGCAGCAGTAGTAGAAGATTTATATTCCAAGTAGAGGTGCAATTAAGTGATCAATATAGTATATTCATAAATCGTATGTTGTTAAATGTCCAAAATAATATTCTAAGTATCTAAAGGCACAGCTTTTTGAGGAGATATGAAATCTGATAGGTGCTTGGTTTTAGAAGTGTTTAAGCCAGAATATTGGGAGTCACATAAGTTTCTAAAGTGTTAAATAATTGGCTGTGACAAGCTTTATTTTTTATAAGATGAAGAAAATATTTAATTATGTTGTCTTATCATTTAAGTTTTATTTTTTTATTTTTATTTTTTATTTTTTTGTGGGTACTGGGGGTCGACCTCAGGACCTCGTGCTCCAGCAGGCACTGTGCCACTGAGCGATATCACTGGCCCTTTTTTCGTACATGGGTTCCGGGAGTCGAACTCAGGCCCTCACGCTTGCCGGGCAGGCGCTTACGCCACTGAGCCATCTCACCGACCCCATTAAGTTTTATTTTTAATAGTATCATTATAGCTAATGAGTTCCACTGTCTTAGTTATTTTGTCAAATTGTAAGTAGCTGGTTTATTGGGCCAGCATCTTCTACTTTGCTGTCATGGCTCAAGCCTAGTGTACTTGCTGCAGTCATGTTCCAATGTTTTATTAAATTTATATTTACAGTAGAGAATTAATTCCATTTGAAACCCTACATGATTTTTGTTATGTGGCTCTAAAATCTTGGTAGCATAATGATATATCTGCTGGAGAAATAATAATAATACCACACCTCATTTGCAGATGGCTTTCTTATGTATGTGCGTATATACACATATATGTAAGTGTGTATATGCATACACACATCTGTCAGTTCATTCAGCCAATTTCTCCTCACTTGGGTGACAGTAAAAGTGGATTAACTTTCTCAACGGCTTGACTGTAGAATCAGTTTTGACCAATTATTGCTCTGGGTGTTCTTGTACTGAGCAAACTTTCTCAGCTTTTTGCCATTTTGTTGCCTTTCCCTGGGAAATTTGCATCACCACCTTGTTCAGCTTTTCACTGAAATGCTGTGGGTCCCATTATTCTCCTTGCTGCTGCTGCTGTACTGTGAATCATCAGGGTATGGGCCATACTGAGCTGTCCTCTAGCTACCAAGGTGCTGTTGTTTAGGTGACTCACCCTTTGAGAGCCACGTTTCTTTGGGAAGTTGAGTTCTCCAAGATCATTATACCTAAATGCCATCATTGCTGTAAACAGAAGGCTTTTCATTGCGTGAAGCACTTGCAAACTCCTGGCTGCCATTCACAGACGCCTGCTCTTCCTTCGTCCAGAGTCTTTCATCCTTCAGGGGCCCATGCGTGCCTCCCACGCGTCCTCAGAAGGGCATTCTTTACTTGGTGCAGGCTCCAATGCAGCCTGATCTCTGGTGGCTTCTATTTCAGCTCCAGTTAGCAGGAGTCTCTTCAACACAGCCTCATCCTGTTTTACCTCTTTTTCTTCTTTAACTTAGTTTTTGTCAATACAGGATTTGCAGTGATCAATAGCCTGTGTGTTTCTTACCCCTGTAGTCTCATCTCCTTTTCTGACTGCATTGGTTCCAGATAGCAGTATTGTGTTTTTGTTTAATTAGATTGGTCAACCCTATATCTTACAACTTTTTATAACTTTTATGTTTGAGAGAGCCAAAACACTTTATTTGATACTGATATATATTCATTGACACATAATTACTCATAATTCCAAACATATGGTATATTAATTTTCTGTTGCTGCTCTAACAAATTACCACAAGCATAGTGGCTTAAAGCAACACAGATTTATTATCCTGTGGTTCTGGAGGTCAGAAATGCAATTTGGGACTCTTTGGTCTGAAAGTATTCCCTTCTGAAGTCTCTAGAGGAGAATCCATTTTCTTGCAGTTACCAATTTCTAGCAGCTGCCCACATTCCTTGGCTTATGGTCCTTCTCCATCTCCAAAACCCAGGAATGGATCATAGAATATTTCTAACATATCTGTCTGACCTCAATCCTCAGATATCCTTTTCTACTTTTAAAAACACTTGTGATTATATTGGACCTATCTCTGTAATCCAGAATAATCTTCCTATCATCAGGTCATCTGATTAGCTACCTTAATTCCAGCCACCTTTTTCTTCATTTTTCATTTTTCTTTGCCATGTAACATACCATATTTACAGATGCTGACATCTTTGGGGGACGATTATTCTGTGTACCACAGGTGATGATAAAAATCTCATAACGGTAAATCATGATGTCTGAGAGCATTATTCTCATGAACAAGAGGTAGCTACTTTCTTTACTAACACCCTTTAGCCATCCTTTACCTTTCGAGCTGTAGCGGTACACAGGGAAGAGGGGTCTGCTGAACACTGGAATGGAATGAATGGTTCAAGAATCAATGAGTCAGAGGGACGGGATCATGGAGGACAGGGGTTCTTCCATGTCCTGAACCCTGTGTATATTTACAAGATAAATGTTTTATATTTTGTTTTAATTTTGACATACCAGAAAATCTCTAGCAGAAATATTTTTGCCTTTTAAATATCTTTTAGGCTCCAGTAAAGAAGCTGTTTTGGTGGCTTGTAAAGGTAGAAATTCTCATTTTTCATATTAAGTCACTTTTTAGCTATAATAGGTTTTTGGATTGTCACTGATTTTCTGTATTTATAGAAAACCAAATAACTGCCTAATCTGGAGCTCCTGAGTATAAATATAGATGCTTATGCCCATTAAAATTTGAATAAGAATGGTAGCATGGTGCTATTAATTCTGTAGCATTTGATGAATTTGTGTAATATACTGAGCATTACCAACTAACATAACATTATTATGAAATGTCATTATGACATTTTTCATGTCATATTTTCAATCAATCTAAAAGAGCTCGTTAGGGACCTTGCAGCTTGGGATGGTTTGCTAGGTGGATTATAGATTTACTTAAATTCTCATGAAGTTTATGATCTAAGACAGATGGGACATAGCATGTGACAGGAGAAACTTTGCTTCTATTCCTCATTCTGTTTTAGCTAGCTGTGCAACACTGGAAAAGTTTTTTAATATTTACTGGCCTTATATTCCCAAACTACCTAGGGAAAAGGTTAGCCAAGAATCTTCTCCAAGCTCAGGGTCAAAGTTGCCAGATTTAGCCAATTTAAAAGCAAATGCTCAGTTTAAATTGAATTTCAGATAAAGAATGAATGATTTTTAGTACACATTTTTTTAATACACAAATACAGCTCTGGGAGTATTTGTATTAAAATTATTCATCATTTATCTTCAAATTTAACTAGGCAATTCCATATTTGTATTTGGCAAATAAAGTAGCTTCTGATATATGGTGTCGCTCTCCCCTTCCTTCTCCAGCTTGAGGGACATTTCCTAGTGTGTGTGAGTTTGGCTTTTATTTTCTTTCTAATGTTCCAGTAGCCAAGTCACTTAGAGGTAGCATGGAGGATCAAGTCCAAGCTCAACAAATATTTGTAGGATGAAAGAATAGTTGGTATCTCTAATCTCTTATCTTTGTTTCTAAAGTTCAGTGATTCTATAACATTTATATAGTGCACAATAGAAATAAAGACAAACAACAGGTCTGTATTAATACGGACAAGCACAAAGTTATTGGCAATCTGAAGAAAGATTAGTTTGGGTGTTGATCTCACCCAAAGGAAGGATTAAGGTGACACTAAATACCTCTCTTTTGCTAGTGAAAAGAAATAGCTTGAAAGGGAAGTGAGGAGTTCAGGTGTACCCTGGATTTGAAGGATGAGACATCAGAACATTTAGATTCTGCAGATGCTGAGTAATAATATGAAAGTGACATTGTTTGAGCAATCTATAAGAATAGTACTCATGAGGTGTTCTGGTGGACTCTTTGCTTTTGTACCTCCATCTCTGCTCATTTCCCTTCTCTAATCTGCTCTGTGCCCCACAAGACCAACCAGTATGGACCATATCCACGGGAGTTCTTGCATTCCAGTTTCCAGCTGGTTTCAGAAAATAGGAGAGAGGCCCCATCGGGAGATTGGAAAGTGGGAGGAGAGTAAGGTTAGGCCACAGAAAGTAGCTAAGTGTTGGTTGCATCCCTTTTACCCAAGGCCCCTGATCTTTTCTGATGCACTTCACATACACTTGCTCTTCCCAGGGCCTGGATATTACTTCTGCTTCATTTTCAGGTCTAGGGGTGGTAATGGCTCCCTGCTGCTGCTGGCTCTAAATTACTCCATCCTTTCTTGGATGTTTCCTCTCAAGGTCATATGAGACGTGTGCAAAGAAATTGTGTAGGAACTAGATAGGTCATTAACCTTAATTTTTATTTTCCCCCAATTTCTGAAAAAAAATTAAACCATGTTGAAATGAACTGAGAGTAACTCCTGGGCTTTATTCTAAGCACCCGCCATAGGATGCAGTCCAATCAGCCAATGACATGTGAGCTTCGTGGTGGAGCCACTGAGGTTGGAATGGAGACACGTGAACCAGAGCTCTACACATTCATCTTCATCCAGGAAAACAGTGCCTCCAGCTGCTATTGAACTTCTTTCCCAGAGAGTTGGGCTCAAACTAAACCCATTTATTTTTCATGGAAGTCAAACTAGGCCTGTTATTTTGTGTCCTGTGTGGACTGGTTAATTTGTGCAGTGTTTTCCCAAGTTAGTTTGGGTTGGTTACTGGCCTTGAACCAAAAATGAGCTGAATGACTTTGGTCACTACTGAGATGAAAAATGTAACTGATTCAAGTCCCAGATGTCCTTCCTTGGTGTTTGATTTAAAGTCTAAATTGAGGAATTTGCTCCCAGAGCCATCAACAGGTGCCCCACAACCCTTCCCAGCCTCACAACTGTTCTTTTCATCCTATTCTGTGTGAATCAAGTATGCAAATCAGGCAATTTTCTCCATGGGTATTTACATCAGAGTTTAGATCAGAATCACTATGTCCTTTGCGGAGCTGTTTTTCCACATACACTTAAAAAGAGAAGGTAAAGAAATTTTAGGAACTCAAAAATGTCTCACATTCAAACCAGACACACTTGCATTGCAAATGATACCATTATTCTTTTGCTATATTCTGTCTTCTTAACCCTTGGGTAGTGACTTGGGTTGCTTGGGGAACCCATAAGACAAATCGAAGAATGTGAATGAGATTTTTGCTTGTTTGTTTTGTGTTGTGTTGTTGTCATGAGAGCAAGAGGGAAAGGCTAGGTTTTAAGGGAAAGGAAGGAGTTTGCTTTCCCACATCCTTGAGAAGGAAGAGATAGCAGGGAAGAAGAATGAAGAAGAAATAAAGCAATGTGGGTAAGATCCTGGAGAAAAGTGTAGACCGAAGGAGAGTCTTAGGCATTGAACTCTAAAGGCTGCATTTCCTGATCCAAGCATGGAGATTGTCCTGAGCCAGCTAGATGTGCACTTCTCTGGGACGCAAATGAGAACGTTTAAAACCCGGCTGCTGGTAAAAGCAGCCACAGATGGAGATCAATTTGAGGAGGCGCAGTGTGATTCAAAGTTCCTGAACTTGGAGAACTTTAAGTTCCTAGTATGTGTGTGTATGTGACAGTGTCCCCTAGGCTGCCTACTGTTTGCTTTTAGGAATTTTCCCAGCTGCTCTCTGGACGTTCCTTTCCTGTCCCTTCATTTCGGCCAAGCCTCCTACACGGCTGGTCTGCCTATGAGCACACAGTGCTCTCCTTCCCTCTTATCCAGAGCCAGAGATCATTCCCTTTTGTATCGGCTGTTTTCCTTGGAAGCGTGAAACATTAGCTTTAATCAGTTTATAGAGCCCCGACCTAATTTTACATCTGCAATAAGATCACTATGAATTCTCTTCCTCCCCGTGGAGAATAAAGCTCAGCTCTCCCCTCCCCTCTGCAGTCTTTCTTTGTGGTGGGTGTTACAGAGCCTGGCAGGCTCTGTTCCACACTGCATCGCTCCAAGAGCAAATTTATTTATATATTAATTTTATATAAAAAAGATTTCTCATAGGGAGCAAGAGATTGAATCACAGGCAGAAACCTGATTTGAGGCTGGAGGCAGGATGGCAGCAAGCAATGTCAAAGAGAAAAGCTTTGAGGGTGGGAAGGAAGCAGGGATTGGAATTTGTTTCCACCAGGGTCCCATCCCTCTTCTGTCCCCTTGGCACTGAGGCGTGTGGCGAGTGCTCAGCTCGAGGGCTAGTTTTCTGTTGTTACATAGCAAATTGCCACAAATGGAGTGACTTAAACAACACCTGTTTATGCTCTCCCACTGTCTGTAGGTCGGGAGTCCGGGCTCTGCCTAGTGGGTTTGCACAAGGCTGAGATCAATCATTGGCTGGGCACTGCTCCTGTGTGGAGGATCAGCCAGCGATGGATCCACTTTGAGCTCCCCCAGGTTGTCAGCAGAATTCATTTCCCTTTGCTGTATAATTCATGGAAGCTTGCTCCTTCAAAGGCAGCAAAGGAGAGAAAGTCTTTGCTGCTTAGAGTATATGACCTCAAGACCCTCTTTTAAAGGGCTCTGCTGAGTAGGTCAGGCCCACCCGTGATAATCTCCTTTTTGATTATGTTAAGTCAACTGCTGAGAGATTTTAATTATATCTGCACAACCTCTTTTTGTTGTATTCTATTAGGAAGAAGTGAGGAACTGGTTCCACCCCTGCTCACGGGGAGGGGCGTGTATGAGCATGCGGCTCATTGGGCTGCCGCACCTCATCCATGCTTCAAGTTGCCCAGAGTCCCCAAAGTCTCATCTTCAACTCAGCCCCATCATTTTAAGCAACAAAATGTGGTTGAAGAAGAGGGAAAAGATGTGTCTCTCAGAATAAACAGTGTTTCCTTCCCTTCGCACTTGTAGTCACATGTGAGTTGGTATAAATGGATTCATGTGGACAATAACCAAGAATAAGAAGGAATTAGAGTTTATTTATAATTATACACCTCACTCAAGCCTATTAGCTTTGCTGTTTTTTTTTTTTAATTGCTTTCATTTGATCAACGCTCCAGACTTTTAAAATCTGATAAGGTTTGATATCAGACTTCTCTGTGGCATTTGTTACATGATAAATTGATTTCAAAAGGGATAATTTTTTGTAACTAATAAATTATATCCTATAACGTTGTGCCCTGTATGTTGAAGATTCCTAGTTTGTTTTTTATAAAAATCTTAATTTTTAAAGACTTAATATATGTAAACCTGAGACAAGGCAAAGAGATATAGGGACATTTCATTTCTAATCTATTTGTGGGATAAATATTTAGGGTAAGAAATCCCACTTTGTACATTTTTTTCCCGTAAGACTGAGACAACCCCAAATATGCTCTTGGTAATTAAAGCCTTCAAGATTATTCTTCAGGAAGAAGCAGATTCTTCCACTATGTGTTCCTCCTTCATTCACAAAACTCTAGGGAATTTGGCCCATAGTATGAGATGTAACATCCTCTAGTTTACAGGTCCGCGAGAGTCAAGGATCTGACTCCATAAAGAAAACTTCAGGGGAAAGAACTCAGAAAGCTCAAGTAGATAGAGAGTTTTGGCAGATAAGAAGTTTAGCTTACTTGTTCATATTTTTACCTCCTCTCTCTTAATTTTTTTCCTTTTTCCCTTTTACTTCTCTGTAACTATTCTCACTGCCTTATCAGTGGAAATACGTAACTACCTAAGACAGGTTTTGTAGCTAGCTCTTCTGTCCTTTCTATTTTACAAGAATTTTTAACTGGGCATATGATATCCCAGTATGCATTTCCTAGCTTCTCTTGCAGCTAGGTATGGCCATATGCCTAAGATCTGGCCAATGAGATCTGAGTAGAAATGATGTATGCAACTTCCTGGTCATGTCCTTAAAGGAAAGTGAGAGAGCCCCTCCTTTGTTCTCTTCCCACTGGCTGGATGTGAAAATATAGTTGGAAGTGAGACCAGTTGTTTTTGCTCATAGGATGGAAGTCATGTATTAAGAATGGTCAAGTATCAATAGGGAGCGAACCTAGATGCTACTAGCTCTGGTATCTTGGTTAAATCACCCTCACTTGTGTAACAAATACTTCAGTTTAGAGAGTTTAAATCATCAAAGATGCTGGGGGAAAGCATAGTTGTTGACAATAGTCTTCAGTATCAAGAAGATCTAGATTAACTTTCAATGCTGCTTTGCCATCCACATCTGTGGCTCAGCCTGTTTCCTCTTCTGTAAAATGGGAATAATAGAAATTGCTTCACAGCATACTGTGCAGAGTCAGGAATAAAGACTCAGTGGTTTATCAAATAGATACGATGTGTGTGCTTAAAAAACTCAAGGAGCAGAGGGATGATACAGAAGTAAGCCAATGCATAAATAAGGCCAAACTTGAAGCATTGCTATAAAAGCAGAGGAAAATAATGAGCAGAAGATTCCTTAGAGAATAAGTTGCAGTGAGAAGGAAAAAGCTGTGTTTCCCTATGGCCCTGCTGAAAATGCCTACATACTCAGGCCCGTAGGATATCACACTTATCTGAAATGCTTGTGACCAGAAGTATTTCAGATCTTGTTCTTTTTTTTTTGTTTTTTCTGATTTAGGGAAACTTGCATATGCATAATGAGATATAGTGGGGGATGAGACTCAAGTCTAGATATAAGGTGTACTTATATTTCATGTACATTGTACATGCATAGCCTGAAGGTGATTGTATTAAGTACTCTTAGTGCACCTGCATTTTGACTGCAACTTGTCACATGAGGTCAAGTGTGGAATTTTCCACTGTGGCATCATGTTGGTGCTCAAAAAATGTTTCAAATTTCAAACTGTTGATTCTGGGACTGGGAATGCTCTACCTGTACTTGAATTTTGGGTTGGGCTGTCTCCACCCACTGTAGTATATGCCCCACAAGAGCACATAGTCCAGGTTCCCCTTGCCTTTTTTATAAATATAAACCACCCTGTTATTACCTGAGTAAAAAATAAATAATGATCAAAACCTGGGTTGAACATATCCTAAAAGAGATTTAGTTGTATTATCCTCAGAGAAAACTGGATTGGAGCTGAGCTAGGAAAATGTTATCTCTGAGACCCCTGTGGTGGCAAAGCTTTATATAATTAATATTTACTACTGAACTGATCGTACTTAGCAACAGTGCCTGGCATAGAGCGGGTATTTAATAAATATATATTGAATAAATGCATGAATTTCAAGTTACATTTCGGTTCTCACGGTTAGAAATGTCAACCTGAAGAACATTCTAACAACTAGGATTATGCAGAAGGGGAATGAATCCCTTTGGGAGGCTTCCAGCTTCTGGGTGTTGGAGGTGTTGAGGGAACTGTTCAGGATTTGGGGGGAAATGTCATGCTCTGAATGAGGGGCTGTGTCTTCCAAATGCCTGCCAATTATGAGTGTGTGTCCTCATAATGCATGTGTTGTTTGTGCCTGAGGTACAGTATGTGAAAGTTATTATTAAGAAGTTTTAATTATTCTTATTGAATAATCCCTGCCATCTGTAGTTGTTTCTTGTGTCTCTTAGATATAGGTAGCTTATGGAAGCTACAAAAGGCACCTGGAGCCCAGAGACAAAGATTCTGGCAAGGTTCTATCGTTCTACACCAGTGGTTCCCACAGGGATTATCTGACTCTGTACTCCAGTAATAATACCTTGTACGTTCTTCCATCACCAGTGTTGCCATATTATCATATGATGACCTCTCCTGGGGTCTCTTTCCACCACTAAACCATGACTACCTTGCGATATCTGCTTTATGTGTTGTCTTAGTGCCTAGCATCATGCTCAGCCTTGCTTGGTGCTCAAGACACATTTTTGGAATTTAAAAAAATCTTCTACTGTTCTCAGGGGAGGGAGATAGAGACATAGTTCCCTGATTTTCATGGACGAAGAAACTGAAACACAGAAACAGAGTAAATTTCTCCAGTACTGACTTTCGCAGCTGGTGTTCAGGGTACTTCTTGCATTGCTCTGTTGTGGTGGCTGAGTAAAGGCCCACAGCCCTGTTGAGTAGTGGTAATTAAGGACCAAGGACTGCTTTTCAACTCACAGTGCAAGCTTGTCCGTAGACACACAGAGAAGTCCATGGAATTCATGCCAGAGAAGAGTATGTATGAAACAGACATACTTCTGCATTTGCTTCTCTGTCCTCTGCATATTATACTCCATGCCTCCATCCCCTTCCACCCCACCCTTGTCCATCTTTTCTCATTATTGGCTTTGAGAAGCCCCCAGCCTCTCATGATGTCAGATTCCCACAGCTGTTCCTGGGAAGAGACACTGAGGCATCTGTGAGCCCGCGCTTGTTCCTGCGTTTCCTTACGGTGACTAATGGGTAACACCTGTCCCGTGCATTCCCTCTTGCACTCTTATGATTGGATTTATCACTGTCATAGTTTAATCATAACTAGAAAAATGTAGCTCTCTAAAGTCCCTATAATGTTGAGGTTCCTAATGTGGTTTAAGTTATTCCTTGCGTCATAAATAACATAGACGGCACTATTATGGACCAATACCCTGAAAAGAAAAAGCTCCAAGATCATAAATAATACACACACAGGGGTTAGAGGGACTCATGAAAATGCTCTGGGAGAAGGGCAGGTTTCTGATAAAGGACAAGGAGGTGGGTGGCTTCTAGGAACCCTTGGTGTTTCAATACCCTAAGTGAAAGAGAAAAATCTTTCTGTAAAAACCTCTCTAATTCAGTTAACCTCATTATGTAGTCAAGGGTCACACCTGGTCAGAGGCACTGTCAGCTTGATTTCCCTTCCTGGTGAAGGACTGCAGGGGGATCAATCTTCCTGTGCATTCTTCCTGTCCTGCACACCCACCATTTCTACTCAGAAAGGGAAGAGGAGAGACAGGAGTCCACGTGGCAAGAATGCTCTTGGTCCCTGGAAGGACCCCAAGCCACCTTTTGTGACTACCTATCTTTCCATCTGTTCTGTCCCATGTCAGTTATCCTGTTAAAGAGTGGCTGCAATTTTGACTAGATTAGGCCTATCAGATTATACTCTAGCGACGAAGAAAATGCTACCCCTCCAACAAAATGGTTTCTACTGTACCTCAAAGGCTTCTTATTCTCTTTGCTTTGAGAGAAAGAGAAAGAGAGAGTGAGACCGTGTGTGTGGTGCCCTTTATTTGGACTTTTATCTTAACCTGGGAATACCTGGTCTTCTGTTTCCTTCCTTCTCATGTAACTCTTCATTGATTTTCTTTAAATCAAACAAGCCACCATCACAGGCTCTGACAAAAGAAAGTCAGCCATGAGGAGCCCCGGGCTTGGAATAGAAGCCAGTCTAATTTTAGTTGCCGGCAAGCCTCTCTGAGAAGTGAAAAGTGGTCAGAAGTTCATCTTGGTGTGTGCTATCAGGGCCTAACAGGAGCGGCTGCTGTACCCAGCTACGGGGGAGGGGAGTCCCTCACCGATGAAAGTTTCCACCATAATTTCATGATGAGGTGGCTTGCCGGCTACAAGTAGGTCTTTCATCCCTTACTTTTTAAAAATTAAAATTGCTTCTGATTTACGGATTAATCTCTTACCAGAATCATGAGGAGAGTGTGGTGCCTCATTTTGATAATCAGCTGAGCCTCAAGCTCCTGGGAGGTTGGGTTCCTTGTCTTTGGCTGAAGTTGGAGGTTTGGGCCCGCTGTGAGCCATCAGGACAATTCCCAGGATGCACCTGTAGGACCCCTGACCATTGCAGATCATTCTTCTAGATCACATTTTAAGGAAGCGACATTATTAAAAAGGAGGAGGAGGAGGAAGAAGAAGAAGAAGAAAAAGAGGAGGAGGGGAGGAGGACAAAGAGAAGGAGGAGGGGGAGGAGGAAGAGAAGAAGAGGAAGAAGAAGAAAATGAAAGAGAAGGAGGAGGAGAGGTGTTCGATTTGTTCATACTCATAAATTCCAGTTCTTGTAGGATTTTTTAAAAGGAAGAAGTAGCATGAAGAATTACTCCCACATTATGCACTGTCTTGAAAAATAGTCCAGGCCCCATCTACTTATTGATATAATTAAAACTGGATTAGTAGGATGGATTATAGAGTTTCTGAAGCCATTAGGGAGTTTGAGCTCCAGAATTTTCCTGCCCCTTTTTTTCTCCCTTTTACTCCCTTTCTCCAGCTCAAATTTATTTGTGTCATTATATCCAATTTACACAGGCCAGAGTTGTAGGCATGAGTCCTCAGTTGCAAAAGTGAGAAATGTTGGAAACTAACCCCTAAAGCTTGAGTAGAAAGGGGCCTTAGAGATTAATCAGGCAGGACAGATGTGTGGGCAAGCAAGTGAGATCTGGAGTCCAGTTGCCTGGATTCAAACCATGGCTTAGTCGCTGATAACCACTGGATGGTGATTATCATTTGCCCATTCACATCGCAGTGCTTTGAATTTGCTTCCTCATGTGTAAGGTGGAGATAATAATGACATCTACCCTATAAGTGTATTTTAAAGAATAAATAAAGTTGTGTAGAACACAAAAGAAAAGGAGCAAAAAATTCCCCCAAAATTGTGTATGTAAAGTGTCCATTAAATAACCAAAAATTATAATAATATTACATTACTATGATTATCATCTTCTAGTCAATCTCCCGGCTTTTGTGGGAGAGGGAAGCTGAGATTCTGAGAAGTCTGCTGAATATGCCTAGAAAGAGCTCCAGGGGAGCCTTTTCCGAATTGAGGTACACTGTTGTGTAATTTTCAGAAACCCTCTCCCATGAATTTCCTCTCATTTATTTTTCCTGGATACCACTCTGCTTCTCCTACAACTGAAACAAAGCACAGATAGAAGAGCCTCCCCCCAGTTCACATTCACAACACCAAGGTTGATCAGAAGTAAAACTCTGGAAAATAACGTAGACTCTTGTGAGAGCGCAGAAGTCAGACGTAGGAAACATTTGCTTGTTTCCTGATACCTCTGTCTTGCTGCAAACACAATTCTGGTGCACAGGGGTTGTGTGGCGCCTGGTAGGGCAATGTTTTCCAGAGGACACTGAGAGAGACGGGTAGATGCCGTGATGCTCAGGGGCGCTGGAGAAGTGTTGGCTTGGCAGTGATGGTCTGTCATCTGCTGAGTCGTCAAAATGTAAACTCGGTCTACCCAGGTGAAAACCTTAGTCTGCCCAGATGAAAAACTTAGTTTCAGCAGACAGTTATCTTGCCTACCTTATTCCATTTTACCATGAAAATGAAAAATGGTTTTGGATTGACACCATATTTGAACAGGTCTACAACACACACCCAAAGGGGAAAGATGATACACTAGCAGGTAGTAGATTAAGCCCTAGCAGATTTTTGAATGGAAACATTTGTAGCTGGGTTGATATGGGTTGTGTAGCTGACCAATACATCCCTAAGTCAGTCAGTTTTAAAGATCTGCTATGGTACGATAAAAATCATGATATGATTTTTAAAGGAGTTTGTAATATAGATGGAAGACAAAATACAGGAAACATTTGAGAAGAAGTCCAAGAGGGTCTAAAGTAGATGACATATTATACACACTCACACACACACACAGGTGATTCTCATTATTTGCTGTAGTTATGCTCTGCAAAATTCCTCTGAATGCTGACTTAGTGTACACCGAACCATTGGTCATGGGGACCTACAGGGTTAGAGGCTCGCCAGCCTCTGGTCTCAACATTTTGTCAAACTATCAGTACATAACCTTGTTTTATGTGTGTTTCTGTTTAAAAACACCTTACTTCATATATATTGTTGGTCCATTAATGTTGCACTTTTGGCTAACAGTGCTATAACTCATGGGTGAGCAAAGTGTATCTAACATGCACTTTCTCCAAAAGGCACATCGCAACTTTCTGTCCTTAGGAACACTAGACAGCACTTCGTTACTGCATGTAGTAGTCATTGCAAATTGCAAAATCACCAACAAAAAGCACAAAAATGCAAAAAAAGAATGGCACCAAGCCTGCAGAAAAGACACCTGCCTACAATAGAAGGGCTGAAACAAGAAGGCAGAATATGGTCTTGTTCCACCCCAGCTAGAGATGTTCATGAGAGGGCTCAAAGCCTTCTCACTTCTGTGGCTATCTGCAGGTGACCTGGGAAAGCCCTACAAGTATCGAAGATAGAGTTACAAGTCCGTTTTAACGAGCAGGCAAATTCACAAATAATGAGGACCCATTGTACCTGCAGATGTCGTCTGGTGTTATTGGAGGGTGCGCTCATCTTTGTTTTCTCTCTAGACCTCAGCTCCAGACTCCTTTCCTTCCTTCTCTGCTGACATCTTGGCTAGGCATGGTGGCCTCAAGGTTTTACAATTTTCCCATGGTCTGAGCTGAGAATCCCAGGTCCAAACCTTGAAGTGAGGGAACAGATTGTCCTGCTTCGTTGTTTCTTAGAAGACGACCCTGCACATTCTTTCCTCAGATTAAAACCTGCCCCAGGTCTGATTGCTGTAAAATACAGGTAATGACTGCATGGATATGGTTACAGGTTTCTCTGGCACAGTGGTGGCTAAAGCAGAGGAAGGGTCCAAAGTCAGATGGGAGCATCAGGACTTGAGATTGTGACAGTGCAAAGCCAGAGCCTTCAGAAAACAACTCATTCTTTATCTTTATTTTAGGACCCCTAACTTCCTGTTTGTGAATATGAGAAGATGAGGCTACAAAAATATACATTTATATTAATAAAACTATTTTAATTTTTAAAATATTTATTTAAAATATATAAATGCATAAATACATACACATCAAAACACATAAACATGTGTATACACATTGTACACATATACATATATATTTGTATACATATACATATAAAATCAGACCTAGAGTTAGCATTCATTTGCAGTCTTCTAGGTACAAGGACAGACATTTTGGCAGCTGATGCACAATGTTATCCATTGATCAAGAGTACATGTGTGTATTTTTAAAAAGTAGAATGGATTATGGCACTGTTACTTAGAGCACTTTCATGGTTTTCTGTTTAATTCTGCTTGTTCTGCTCATGGCTGTCTAATCTAGTTTATGACTATATACTAGTATAATCCTTGTTAAAAGCATTGTACTCAGTGCCAAGTACAGTGTGGACACAGAGTGTTTGTTCAGTAAACATCTGATGCAAGCATCTGAGTGACTTTATGCCTATGGATTCACGGACCTTCTTGCAGTGGCTCTTGGGTTTCTCCCAGATTCTCAGTCTATGCATTTTGAAAGATGATTTCAAGGCACGTGTATTTTGGGGGAACCCAGGTCTGTTTATTCCCCACAACAGAGTCCCCACCTTTCAATTAAATGGATGTAAAATGCTGCCTTCCTATTGAGCTTCTAATGGATGAGACTAGATATTTCTCAGAGCAAAGCCCTGGCCAGTAGACCTCCAGGCCCCATTTTGGATTTTTATGCTCTGTAGATGGTTATCATAGTCCCCTAGGTTGTTATTTAGTCAAATTATGTTCTTTTATTGCCTGTGTCTTTCCTCATATTTCACTCCCTTTGATTTGTTTTTCTTTTCTTTTCTCAATTCCCACTGAGGCATCACATTACCCCTAATTGCCTGCAGTGCTCTGAGCCTGGCTCAGTGCTGACATGGAGAGACAGACTCGCTTAGCCATGGTCTGGGATGCCCCTGTGTGCATGGCTGAAAGTTTCACTAGCTCAGAGAACTGCTGAGCTGCAGCGCTTGCCTTACCTCTTGATTGTTCTTTCCCACTAGCTCACTCTCTGGTTGTTTCTCATTTACTGCCATCCAGCAATGCCCTTCAAGTTAAATTCCATCTTTAAGTTTATTCATCCCCAGATAGATCATCTGCATTTTTCCACCAGTGCCTCATTGTGTTCTTTTTGACATCGATTCCCAAGATCTGCACGCAGGTTGATATTGTGTGCCAGTCTTGAGCTGCTATTGGGAACACCTCCCAAGGTAGTGTCATCTGTAAATGCCATTATCATGATAATAGTAATACAATCTTCCCCTCTCTTTCTTGATTCTTAATAAAGTTGGTAGAGCTGTGTATCTTTGTGGAGTATATCCTAGGAGGCCCTCTTTGCACAGCTCTGTCCATTTCTTCTCTTTTCTGGTCTTGGGTTGGGATCTGTTTTTACTTCCTGTGATGGTGCTAAAGGATCCATTCAGATTCCCTGAATTTTCAGATTTAACTTACCAAGTTCAGAGGAAGCTGGCAACCTTGGTTTCTTTCTGCCTGTTGAGTTCCTTCCTCTCTAGTTCCATGCCAGAGGTAAGGTACACCTCTGACCCTTCAAAAGAGATTGTAGATTGTTAATTGCTGGATGGTTGAATGAATGAATGAATGAGTGAATGAGGTACTCAAACTCTAGCCTGTTCACTGCCCTGAAGTTAGTAGGTGTGATTTGAGAAACTAAGGATGTAGTTATTTCTCATTGAGTTTATGTAAATTCCAGAGTTGTGTGGGCAATGCAGTATACTTCCATATTGGCCACAGTTAGTGTAAATGCAGGCTGCCCTTGACATACAGAGCTTTGCCATCTTCCACACCGAGCTTCACATTTCTGCTTTTCACCGAGCCCTCGTGTTTATACACTGCATGAGGGGCGCAGTATTGCAGTTTCTTATGCATCCCAGTGCGTGAGGCATGGGTGCCCTGACTTCAGGGCCTCATGTTTTCTCTGGGACTCTCCCACATGCTCAGGAATAGTTTGGTATTAGGAATGGTGGCCAAGTACTTTTCAACTAGATTAGTAATGCTTGACTTTTTCACTAGGTGTTTTTTTTTTTGGGTGGGTACCATGGGTCGACCTCAGGACCTCGTGCGCCAGCAGGCGCCCGTGCTGCTGAGCGATATCACTGGCCCTTTTTTCGTATGTGGGTTCTGGAAGTCGAACTCAGGCCCTCACGTTTGCCAGGCAGGTGCTTATGCCGCTGAGCCATCTCACCAGCCCCCCGCTAGGTGGTTTTTGTTGTATTATGTTATATCTCTTTTGAGTATTTTAAACATTTCAAAATGATTTGTAAAAAATAAATGATATAAACTCTGCCTTCAAAAGGCTTCCTAGTTATTAAGGAAGATTTGGGCACTAAATAGCTATCATAAATCATGTGGTGTCTTGCAATACAGTGGCTCCAGAGATAAGGACGGAACTTTAACCTAGTTGAAGGTAGTGATGGCATTATCTGGGGTGGCGGGAAGAGAGTGATATAAACAGAAAAGGCACCAGAATTATACCTGGGCTGGGCCTTGAAAGCCAAGTAGAGTTCACCAGGCAAAGCAAAAAGGATATCTTAGGCAAAAGGAACAGCCAGGTAAAAACATAGCACATGTGGTAAGTGGCCCAATATGGTAGAAGGGATGTATCTGAGAGGTTGGGGCTAAGAATTATGTAGAAAGTTGAGTTTGAGAGATATTATTCATGACATTCTTACTAGCCAAAAACACTTAAGTTTTATTCTCTTTGCCCATGCATGGACTTTTAACACATTCACGACAGGGCTGTACTTCCTGTCTCTGTGCTGGGCATCTTGAACCACTGGTGGGACATGCATGACTGTCCCATCGGGTGGCTTTTTAATATTAATTTTATTAGTAAAAAGACCAATAAAAGTGATTAGATCAGTCTGTATCCCTAGTGGTACAAGCCGCCTGATGGGACAGTCATGTGTGTACCACGGGTGGGTCCAGCCAGCGGGAATGTGTTGAACAGGAGAGTGATATGATCAAACTTGTACTGTAGAAAGTTTAGCGAGGTGGCAGTGAAATTGAAGTGAGCCTGGAGACAGAAACAACTGGTCTCATGTATAGGCAGGAATGTAGGGAAGAACATACTGAACAAAGGGAATAGCAGCAGCAAAATTATGCAGGAAGATGGTGAGGTAAGTGTATATGAAGACATGGGCTCTCAGCTTTAGAAATGTTTTGTGAATGATAGGAGTGGTGATGCTGGAAAAGGACATTGAATGTCAGACCAGGAAATCTAAACTGTATTTATATTATATTGAGGAACTATTTTAGGTATATTTTTAAAAAGAGATGACATGAAGAATAGTATTAGGAAGATTTAATCTAAGATTATGATAGAGTGAAGCAATACAAGAACAGAAGCTGAGACCTGATTTGCTTTGGTATAGCATGTTAGTTTTTAGGATTTGTATTTGTTTTTTTTTTTTTTTTTTTGTGGGTACCGGGGGTCGAACTTAGGACCTCGTGCACCAGCAGGCACCTGTGCCGCTGAGCAATATCACCGGCCCTTTTTTCATATGTGGTTACCGGGAGTCAAACTCAGGACCTCATGCTTGCCAGGCAGGCGCTTCTGCCGCTGAGCTATCTCACCGGCTGTATTTGTATTTTTGACTTATGTAACAAATTATCAGTACCTAAGCCATATATATATATATCTTATATATCTTCTATTTTTCTGTGTGTCTCCATCTCTTCCCATTTTGCTGATGGAAAGTTCTTTGTGCAATTTTAAAATGTTGGATTCTGAATTTTTTTGTCTTTGAAACAGTGATTCAAAATGATTCCTACAACCTAGCTCATAGAATATTAAACCCATTTTCTTTTGTGCCTATTGCATGTATTTGTAAATAAAGTGTGGAGCTATCCCTAGGAGAAATTTCACAAGTTTCATTCAGATGTATTATAACAAAATAGTTTGTTTGCTAAGATATAGATCTTAGATTCCAGATTATTTTCTGAGAAATCAAGGGTAGCTACCAATTTTGGAGCCTAAGCAATGAGGTACTGATGTTATTTAAAAAGGTGAAGAAACTAATGGAAATATACCACAGTGTGTGTGTGTGTGTGTGTGTGTGTGTGTGTGTGTAGAGAAAGGAGAGTAGTATTTTTTAGCAATGTTAAATTTGAGATGCCTCTTAGTCATCTAAGTGGAGAAATTAAGTTGGATGAGCACATGAACACACAAAACTACAAACACACACTTATCTATCACACATTTATCTATATTTATCTATCTGGGGCAAATGGCCTTAAGAAATATATTTGGAAGTAATCAACAAAGAGATTTGCTCTTGTTAAGTCCATAGGACTGGTTAGATAGATCATTTAGTGTTTCAGTCAGGGCATGCTAGGCTGTGCTGCAGAAATATATAGACCTTGCAAATTGCAAACCTTAACATAGTAAGTGTATTCCTTGCTCACTGAGTCAGAGGCAAATGTTCCTGGATGGATTTTCCCCTAAGCAAAGATCTCAGGAGTCCTGGCTGCTTTTTTGGTGGGACTCTGCCTGCAGCAGTGCCAAGCTCCACCCAAATGAATCCACTTGTTAAACAAATATGCTCCATTTGTTTTCTATTAGCCCTTCTATTTTTCTGATTTTAAAAAGATTAATGAAAAAATTTTATTTCAATCTTAAAATTTCTTGAACATTAATAATCTAAAACACAGCCCTTGTTCTGACAAGAATGTACTTTGGCAGTGTGAGGAGAAAAGTCTTAATTCTTCATAGTAGGAAAGTTTAGACTCTGGTTAATTACATGTATGGGGGATTTTGGTCTGTTTTGTTTTTAAACAAATGATAATTTCAGGGCATTTGTTATCTTGCCTAAGGAATGACTCAAAGTGCTGGATAATTTGGTTAATTTAACTTTGATGTTGGAGAAGCCCAAACAGAAGTGTGCCATTATCTAGATGGCTGCTGCTCCACTGCCTTGAGAGTTTAAGAAAATTGGCCCTCCATACAGGAAACAGTCTCATCAGTGAAATCCCGCTTGGCATAAAACATAGGTCCTAGGGCCCTGGAAATAAAGCACTGGGATCCCTGGGAGGACTTTTCTAATCCATTGGCCCTGGAAGATAACTCTGTATTTAGTATTCTGTCAAGAGACTACAAAGGCGCTATATTTATATATCATACCTGGAAATGGTTTAAAACTAAGTGATAGCAAGCCTTCTTTTGTTCATATTTAAAAAAGAGATTTATAATAAAAATCATAAATAAGAGACAAAGGAACTCCGGAGTTTCTTTTTTCATCTGCTTGCCTTCCCCTGTTCAGTGATAGGATAATTTATGAATCTGACAACTCCTCCCCTGGATAATGGTAAGAGTAACAGACTGCTCAGCTGAGTAACTCCAGGCCACTAAAGTTTATTAGACTGTAGAGAAACAGCGGCAGGATTGACGCAATAATCAAATGACATGCTTGATTTGGGCTCTCCCTGACTCTCTTCCCATCGTCCCCCTCCTGCTTTCTTTCCTCCTTTTCTCTTGCTTGTACAGAGAGAATTTGAAATTGAATAGGTTGGCAGGGGTTGACTTCCAATTTCCATAAGCAACGTTCACTCAGAAAGTATGAGAAGTCTGTGCCAAATGAGTAAATGAAAATAAGAAACATGGTCATAAACAGGCTTTGGCTAAATTTTTGGTTTGGATCTGGGTAATCTAAGAGTCAGGAAGAGAAGATTATTCCAACTGCTTCAGTCTTAGGCCAACCCTAAATTGTCGGGATGCTAGAGACATCTAAAGGCTATTGGTAACTCTTGTGAAACTAGCACCACTGGGTCAGAGTTGTCAGGAAGATAAAAATCTAGAAATTTAGACTGGAAACAAATTATACTGTGTTTTGAAAACTGTGGGCTCCACTGGGTGTGTTCATTGTAAAAGCAAAGCCTCAAAATGGCATCTGGAAGACCGAATCCGGTCATAAAATTCTTTGTTTTAAATAGCACTAATTTGTAAAGTTGAATTTTAATGCCTTCTGGGGAAATTTTTTCACCTTGCTCTATTGTCTTCTGCTTCTTCTACACATACGGAGTTTCTAACTCCTGGCCTGTGAAGGCCTTTTTATTTGACCGTAAGTCTATCCCCTGCTTCTAGCAGGACCAAAATGTGACTCCTGACTGAAAAAAGTGGTAATCTTAAACCACCCTCCTCATTCTCTCCTCCTAAGCGATGGAATTCAGTAGAAACTGCTAAATGTCACATAGTTTAGGAGACACTGAAGAAGTTAACATATTATGAGAAAACTACTCGGTTGACACTCAGCACGGAGACCTTCAGCTTTTTCAAGACAGTGAAAGAAAAAGGTCTCGCAAATACCAAGAAACATACTTTATCACCAGAATAGTTTGTGATGAATGGGGTAATAATATTCCACCCTGCCTATAAAGAAAAGTGGTGTGGACATTATTGCTTTTTTGGACACTGGAGCAACTGTATCACTCATTTCTGAGAGCTTGTCAGAAAAAATTGAAGGGTTTAAATATATGACCTTTTACAGGAATTACTTCAACAATAGCTTATTCTACTGAGTCCACTGAAGTTGCAGCTGCAACAATGAATTTCCTGTTGTGAAATGCAAATTGTGGACTAATTGCAAGATTTAATCCAATCTGTTTGGGGCAGTTCTTGAAAAATTGGGTTCCTGTGACACTATTTTATGGGTTAATACCAGCTCTTCTGTCACAAAGAAGAAGTAATGGAAGAAAATCTAAAAAGAGAGGGAAATGCTACTATTTGGAATGCAAAAGCTGTCAGAAATATACACTGGTCTCAGCAAATGGGTTTTGCTTTGTGAACCGAGGTGGTAATGAGACAAGAAAGTCATCTAGACTGAGCAGAATGTCAGCAAAAGCTCCGGCAAATGGGCATTGCAGATGCCAGGCAGCTATGCACAGTGAAGCAAAAGGAGGAAGATGAGTATGTATCCATTGTTCGGCTAGTGCCTCTGATATAGTGCACTGCATTATTATACCTGTCCACTCCATGCACATGATCTGTGCAGAAGAACATTTTAGAAATACCAGAGTGAGGCTGAAGAGAGCATTTACTGAAAGCTCCACTTGCAGCCTGTCAGTTTTGCCTGCTGAATAATTGCATTTGAGGCCCTGAGTAAACTCCATCTATAGATGAGTTGTTCAGATTAAATACTGTCACCTGCAGTCATTGACAACTCCCTGGGTCTTCTGTGTCAAGCACCATATGTGCACACCAGAAACATATCCAAAGGCTACTGGCAAGCATCTTTAGATAATGAGTGCAAATTAATAACTACTTTTGTACGTCATGAGAGATCATGCCATTTTAATGTTATGCCCTTTGGGTGAACAAATGGGACGAAGATTTTTCAGATACTAATGAATAGTGTCTTACAAGGATTAATTTGCCCAACTTTTTGCTGGGTTGACATCACATGCAACATGGCTTGATTTGTTGGGTTTGGGGTGGGGGTTGGCTCTGTGGAACTAAGAGAAAAATGAGTTTGGTTTTTAGAGTAGTCTTTGAAGAGAATGTCTTTCTGGATTCTCCAGGAAGCAGTTTTTTTGTGGAGTCATTGTGGAGGATTTTACAGGTTGCATCTTCTTCATTCATACAGTTTGTCAACTAGATGAGTGATGCCCCCTGGAGCTGTGCACACACAGTCAGTGTGTCTGTTTGCACTGGCCCTGATAGCTTCCTGTGACTGCCCATCATTTCTTTTTCTGGGTGACAATGTGTATACTAATGGCAAATTTAATACTCAGTTGGTTTAACACGAATTTGGTTATCAGCAAGGATTTATAGTCATTTAGATTATGTTTCAACTGTGTATATTGTTATATGGGGGAGTTACATATGTGTGGACCTTCTAACAATTAAGTACATGTTTTTAGCTATCAGACCTCCATATACTAAAAGTATAAATAATTGTTAATATTTGCCAGGGGTCAAGGAAATAAGTACAGTATCCTCTTAAATTCTTATTTGGTAGCATAAATTTTTAGGGAAATTTGGAAATAGCTATTGCATAAAACATGCTCATTCCCTTTCACCAATATGAATCTTTTAGGACTGTAACAAAAACACTTCTATAAAAGTACAAATGTATGCTTGAGAATTGCCTATCACAGTTTGGTAGTGACAAAGACAGTCAGACATATAAACATATTCCAGCGTGGGGGTTTGATAAAATCATCCCGGGAATGTCTCTGCAGTGGGATTCTATGCAAGAGTAAAGAGCGAAACCGTTCCACTTGCCCGTGTGCTGTGGGTACCATTTTCAGGTGTATGCGACAACCCTGCCTTTTTGTGAGAACTGACCTAAGATACGTCATTACATGGGGGGGAGCTAGTTGCATTTAGAATATGATTCCATTTATATATAAATTTACTAAGTTAAAATTATGTGCACACACACCTGTATGTAAAGAAATAACTCCATATGAATAGAAGGGCATCCTCACTTTTGTTCATCACTGGTAGATAAGATTATAAAGGATTCCCTCCCCTTTTTTTTTTTTTTTCCTTTATGTGGGTACCGGGAGTTGAACTCAGCACCTTGTGCTTGCAGGGCAGACGCTTATGCTGCTGAACTATCTCACCGGCCCAAGGACTCCCCTTTCTGATGACATTTTTTTGCAATTTAAAAAATTGACAATGAAAAAAATTGACAATGCCAAGCAATAATGATGACAAACTGTGCAAAATTTGTAATTAGAAGGAAGTAGACCTGCTCACGTCCTCATTGAGAGTTCATTTGAAGGTTGTACTTGGTCATGTTCCGGATCCATCATGAGTTCCCATGGTGATGTGTATCTCTTGGGCAAGGGGCTGCAGTCTCACACTGCATGGTGAGACCAGCTAAGAGCTAATCCCTGGCTTTTAGAGAAAGAAGAAACTTGATTCTTCCCCAGTATTGGTGACCACAATCATTTTCCATGGTTACTTACTCTGTATGCTTGAACCCAAAGTTTGACAAAGTGCTGCTATGTACATATGTTCCCTTGGTTTCACATTTCAAACAAATAGTCACAAGCCAGGCTGAGCATATCCATTCCCACCTCTCCAAGAAGTTTTTGTGACTTTTGTGTGTCACTGAGGATCACAGTGACACAATATGGAATGTGTGTCTTGGCCTAGTAGCAAACCAGAGCCCATGCAGACATCTTTTGAATACCAGTGATGCTGGTGGAAGGTTCTTGGCTGTGTTGGGCAGTTGACACGAGAATCTAATGGAACCTATGGAAACAACAATCAGTGTACCTAAACAGTATCTTTAAACATCATTTTACACATAATGTAGGGGCTATTTGCCCCTTTGGAGGGATTCCATTAAGGCACTATTTTTGTGATCATTTACAATTGGCAAACTGGAGGAGAATATGATGGGCAATAACACTTGTTACTCTTCATAGGCACATTTAAGAATGGCTGTAATGTCAGTGTGAGGATGGTCTTAGAGAGGGATCTTCTGCAAAGATTTGCATAGAGAAACATCATTCTAAGCTTTTAATTTTATTTTATTTTTTATTTTTTATTTTTTATTTTTTTTGTGGGTACTGGGGGGTCGACCTCAGGACCTCGCGCGCCAGCAGGCGCCCGTGCCACTGAGCGATATCACCGGCCCCTTTTTCGTATGTGGGTTCTGGAAGTCGAACTCAGGCCCTCGCGCTTGCCGGGCAGGCTTTTAAGCCACTGAGCCATCTCAAAGGCCCTAATTTTATTTTTTAGTTTCTTTTTTATTAGTATATGTTTGTGATACATAATAATTGCATTCTTCTTGGAGAACTGGCATATATATATATATATATATATATATATATATGCCAATTATATTCCAATTATATTATATTCCTAATCAGTCCCCTTTCTTTTTGCATTGGAAATTGGAGATGGTTATATGTTGATGACAGGTGTCTTGGTGATGTGCGTGTCAAAATGTGTATCCGCAGGAGAAATTTCTGTTAGCTTCACTGTCGGGGGTAACTGGGCTTCTTCTGTTTCCTTTGTTTGCTTTTGTGCTCATTTTGTGGGCTCTGGGAACTTTTTAAATGATTGCAGTTTCCCATTTTTGCTTTCTTACTGGGACGCGTTAGCACAAAATTAACTTTCCCTTTAGATAAGCATGAGAGCAAGTCCCATTTTGCATTCATCCAACTCTGGGTCCATTTTATACCCTGTATGTTTTCTCTTTCTCCCAATTTGTAGCCTATGTTTCTTGTGTAATGAAGCAGATATAAATCTTTCTTAGGAATAAAGAAGGATATTTAAAAAGTAGAGACAAATAAGTGTAAATATCCTAGAAATGGTGGGATTTCACCTCCCATGTGCTGAGGCTCCAGTAGTAAGATCTGCAGGGCTCATTGGACAGTGTCAGGAGCTACTGCAAGATACAAAGCCACCGACTTCCTGGAGGTGCTGGGATTGGCAGAGATGTAAGCGGGAACCTCAGGGCAGTGTCTTCCAGGTCTTCCACCCTCATATGTAACACATATACACAGCATAAGAGGGAGAAAGCCCTGGAGACCTCATCTGTGAGAGACACTGGACAGCTGCTTTTGGGCACAGAAGAGGAGCACCTGCAGGGGAATACGGACTTCCAGGTTCAGAGACTTGAGAGAATTTAAGTCTTAGCCTTTCCCTTTTGCCACTTGTTGTCCACTTTGGTCGCAACTTGACTCATGAAATGAATATTTTTAGCGATCTGGCATTTCTGTGTGTGGTCACTTCCTAAATAACCCGATTCAGAGGTGGCCCACTTTTGCCCATTCAAATAATCAGTGAACTGGAAACCTCTTTTAATTTCTCACTTGAAGGACTGCTCAGCTTGGTCACACAGACACTTTGGCCATCTCATAATCATTCGGGTACATGAAGAAGTTACCTCAGGGTGTCCTTCAAGTGCTTCTTTCATGATTATTTGACTTTAAAAAAAAATATCTTCCTTGTATTCTATAATGAGGAGCATGATTGAGGCAGGGAGCTGCTGTCTTTTGTAATTTATGATAGGGTGAGAATCTAGAGTTTGGCCATTCTTTGTATTTGAAAACCATCTCACTTGACCTGAGCCTTGAGAAAAGACCAACAGAAATATGTTGTTTATTTTTAAAATAAAGTAACCTTTTATGTAGGTTGCATTATATTTTACTTTTTTTGAAGGCATTCAAAGCAAGTATGGATGGCACCTTGCTAAAGGAAGTGATTAGCAAATTTATTTTTAATGGTTTGGGGGGAGGTAAGGACCAAACAGAAACATAGAACAATTAGCCAGCAATGCATCTGGTAGAGTACAGCTCCCCACCTGTTCTTTCTGACTCTTACCACAGCCCCCACATAAGAATCAAAAGTACGATTTAAAGGACGTTCATTTTGACAGTGAGAATTTTGACCTTTAGGGAGAGAGTCTTCCCAGCATGCCCAGTAAACATCCAGTCACTTGGGTGGATGTGTTTGATAGTAGTCAGCAACACAAAGCAAATCCAGAGCCCAAGGAATGAATAAAGGAATGTTAATTCTAGAAGCAACCATAACTTGATTTTCTCGATTTCCTTGAGTTTAAAGTCTCAGCCACAATATTACATTACCAAAGTTATTTGCATTTGAAATATAATACCTGAGGGTTGACATTTAATTAAATTACAGCGCTACCTCCAGGCAGCAAGGAACCAGGCTGGCATGCTGTGAGGTCGGTGCTGGCAGTACCTTTGTGTCTTTCCTGAATGACATGACAATCAGATGGCAGTGTCCCTTGAGGGACCTGGAGGAGGAGACTCTGGTGCACAATGTTGGCTGGTTTGCACTTGAAAACGCAGACATGAGAGAGGTCATGGAACAGGGATCATAGGAACATTGTTTTGCTTTCAAACCTTGAGGCTCCAGTCTCACATTTTCTCAATGTCCCAAAGGAACTGAATAAGAACCATGGGGCTTTATCACAGCCGTGGCCTACTAGGCCAGCAGGGTCCTTACTGGAAAGAAAACTAGTCCTTTTGTCTTTAGAGTCAACATACACAGGAAACTGGAGTGATCCTTTCTCTCTCTCTCTTCAGAGTCCCTGGTAATCAGTAGATAGAAGAGGCCACCGTGCACCCTGGGTCACAGCCTCCACCATCCATGGCCTAAGCCCCAGACTCAGGAAGGATGCATGGAGGGAGGAGCAGCTGAGGTGTGTGTACTGTGTACAGAGCTCTGGCCATCTCATCTCCTCCAGCATTGGCTCTCGACAGGAGGAGACTTCTCTCCAAGGGGACATTTTGCAATGTCTGGGGATATTTTTGAGTGGGTAGATGCTACAGGCATCTACTGAGTAGGGGTTAGGGATGCTGCTGCTAAGTAACCCCCAATGCACATGACAGCCCCTGCAGCACAAATGATCTGGCCCCAAGTGCCAAAGGCTGCAGTAGAGAAATCCTGTCTGTCAAAGCGGGAAATCTCACCTTCAGAGCCAACTATTGAGATAGAAAGCTGTTTGTGAAATTCGTGCCCAGGGTATGTGTCACAGGCTAGCCAGGGAAGCAGAAACCGCTTTGGTATTTAAAAGAGAGCAAATTCAATGCAGAGATTTATTTGTGCAGGTGTTAGGAAGTTGAGCAGCAGGGACAATAGTGAAATCAGGCAAAAATTAACAGCAGGAAGCCACTGTCACTCGTTGGCCAAGGGACAGAGGAAGGAGGTAGCCTTGCTGGTGCTTGGGGGGCTGGACAGTTAGAACCATAGCACAGGCTGGTGGGTGTTGGAGCTACAGCAAAGAGGAGGTGATGGAGGCCAAGAAGCTTCTGAAAAGACAACCTGAGGAAGAAGGAGGAGAAATTCTGATTTCTCTTTTCCTTCCTTCTTCCAATGACCCACCAGAGCCGCTCTGGGCTGAGCTCCAGGCTGAAGCCAGCTGGCGTGGGGGCCTGGAAGCCTAAGCCGAAAGAATATTCCAGTTCTTGAGAAAGAAAGAGTGACCGATTGCTTTTTTATTTCTTATTTTTCCACTCCACCTCAGACACAGAAAGCATCACGTGTTAGATGACCTCATGACATAACGAAGGGTCTCTTGCGTCTGTGCAGACAGCGAAGTTCAACAAAAAACCCATGCTAGTGTGCAGAGCACACACGGTTAGCTTGGCCATGTCCATGGCAAACTCAGTCCTTCACCGTTGGGCTTCAGCTTGGTTTGAAAGCAGCGTCCTTGCTTTACTGAGATGCATTCCCTCCACGGGTCCTGCCCCTCTCTAGGCTAGAGGTGGGCTGAAAGGATGAGGTTATTGGGAGCTAGAGAACCTGCTGTGATGGGTTTTATTTTTCCTTACAGTGCAATTTTAAGAATCTAGATAAAGTAAAGGAAATTAATTTACTTGTTTTCCATTTGAACTGCCCAACAGGTCCCCAAACTCACAGGGATAAAAGTGATGGATTTTAAAGAGTATTTTCTTTAAGAAAGTTCTACAGATGCTTAATTATTTTTGCCCCACTTTTGATTATCTGCACTAATGGAGATGTGGAGGGCACAAATCAATAAAATCCCTTGATAATCCAAAAAAATCTCAATGTTGCCATTAGTGTTGACCTCCTCCCCCACCAAACCTTTTATCAGAGCTGCTAAAAAGTGCCTCTGTACCCCCTGGGCTCTCAATATATTCAACTTGTTGACAGGCTGACTGATAAAATTGTCTGATTTGAGTTTTATCTCTTTTTCCCTTCTCCTGCCCACTCTCTGGGGGAGGTGCTAATGAGCAGCAAAAGAACAAAACCGCAGGAAAAAGAGACTGCAGAAAAGCCAGGGTAACACACAAAATGATTAAATAGCTCCTGTATCCCTGAAACTTTATAATGTCAGCTTTGTGGGATTTTTTTTTTTTCTCTTCTCCTGAAGTAAATTGAAATAACGAATATGGGGCAAGTATATGGGGCCTTCACAGACCCTTGCTTTGAAGCTTTGAATAGCATCGCTTTTGTATGGTATTCGTGTTCCAGGGAAAGATTTTTAATTGTTAATCTGTCTGAGTGGTGTCGATATTACCCTTCATGCTGGTAAAATGCCCAGACATTTTCTTAATCAAGTTCAAGGCCACTGAGGATTGGGATGGCAATGCTGTCTTTATCCTACTAGGGATGACTACAGACAAGAACAGGCTTGGGAAGCAGGTTAAATCTGTTTTCCTTGTTGTGTTTTGAGTTTGTGAAACCTATTTATCCATTATCAAAAATGGAGTCAAGATGCCATAAGAAGAGACTGGAACATAGAGGGCTGCACCTGCCCAGACTGCTGCTAACCTCCGGGCTTCAGGAATCTGGCAGCACCAAGAATAGAATGTGTGTTGATGTGAGTGAGAGATTGCCTCACTTGTGTTTTTCCTCAAGCTCTGCAGGAATATCCCAGTTTGGGTCTGGTGCCTGCTGAAGATGACCACCTGTCTTCCCATTGTGCCAGACTGCTTCCCTAAATGAATGGATTGACTGATAAAGCACGCAAAGGTGGAGTGAGATGAAAAAAAAAAACCCAAAAAAACAAAGTGGGTGAACAAGCCAGCAACTTCTCCCTTTGGTGTTGGCTTTCCACAGAAGAATGAAGTTTCCTGTCTGCAGCAGGAAAGCAGGCCCTTTGCGATTCTCTCTGTGTTTCCTTCAGTCGTTTTTATTTCAGCTTGCCAGGTATCATTTGAAAGTGATTTCATAAACATCAAAGTGGCTATGAAATTCAGTGTTTGTATCTAGCAGATGGCTAATAAAGTCAAACTCAGGAACCACCTGGATTTGAAAAATTAGGATGGTGTTTCAAGGGCCAAGCATAGAGGCTGAGCTATCAGGAGTGACTGGAGTGAGGAATTTGGAATAGCGTTTAGACTGCCCAACCTTGGGAGCTGGTAGATTGATTCATGCAGGCTGCTGTCTCTGCATCTAGTGTTGAAACTAAAGTTTCCACTGGTCAGTAGGACCATTTTAGGGTGAAAAGTTGGAAACAGACAAGAGTGAGGATGGACTAGAAACCCACAAGGATAACTGATTCCATAAGCACAAACTGGAACCCCATCTGTCTCTGGCTACTACTAACCTCAGTGCCATGGGTAACTGACAAGAGAAAATGGACCTGATCAACAAAGAGTTGCAGGTGCATCTGGCCAGCAAACAGCTGAGAAACTGAATGAGAAGATCCTGCAGGAACTGGATAGCTGTGTGTTCAAATATTGCTGTACATGTCATGGGTGAGCAAGTAGATCCCCAGTGACATATATTATCTGCCATTGTGTTCAGTGCCCAGCCAGTGACACCAAAGTTCAGAGTAGTTAAAAAAAAATGCTGCCATGTCATTGTGGCCTTCCAACTCTTAAACAAAGTGAGCAATAGTAACCTAAAACCAGAATAGCTGGGAAGCATAGTTCTTGCCTAGTTGACACAGTACAAAGCCACGATGGCATGACTTGAAAGGAAACAGCATTGGGCACACACATGTTTTGGAGACTTCATTTGGGAGAAAGGCATCTCTTCAAGAGCCTCTTTTCTTGGTCAATAGTGAGATGTCATTTTTCGGTGATAATACACAAATGTACAGTGACTAAATGTAGCTTGTGTGCCAAACTAGGAGACTTTTAAGAACAAAAATGAAAACAGAAGATTTTTAAAAAATACATTAAAATTTTAAATTCTGTCACTTTCATATATATATATATATATATATATATATATATTTCAGCCAAAATATTTTCATAGATGATTCATTTAGGGAAAATGGTAAAAATTTGTAAGACAAAATTTGTCAAATTATCTGTCTTTATAATTCTTTTAAATGTTTTACCAAATTAAGGTGCTATAGATTCATAGGCTTTCTTTTTTTTTTTTTTTTTTTTTTTGTGGGTACCGGGGGGACGACCTCAGGACCTCACGCGCCAACAGGCACCCGTGCCGCTGAGCGATATCACCGGCCCCTTTTTTGTATGTGGGTTCCGGGAGTCGAACTCGGGCCTTCGCGCTTGCAAGGCAGGCGCTTAAGCCGCTGAGCCGTCTCACCGGCCCGGCTTTCTTGATTTCAGTTAATCTCAGGTAAAACATGAATTTATATAATTTTTGAAGAGCAGTACCATCCAAATATTATTTGGTTACAATTTAAGATATTCTAAGGCATAACTATAGAGTTTCAAAACAAAATTTTGTGCATCATTTGAGGTCTCATTATTTAAAATGTTTCAAATTACCTTCTTGCTTTCTTGAGGATAGATTTGAATGTTATTTTCTATACAAATTTTTCCAATTATGTCTCTTGCTGAATTCCCCCAGGCTATAGTTTTTTAGTGTTCATTTGTTGAATACTTGCCTAAATGTTTTTAACTGACTTTGAAGAAAATGCAACCAAAATATATTCATTTGTTTACAAAATGACTACTGCATTAGAACAGTTAGATTTATTTATAAAGGTCTTCAAAATTTCAAATCTAAAATCTAGTTGATAAAAAAATTAATGATCTTCAAAGAAAGAAAAATTACACAGCCAAGTCTTTTTTAAAAAATTGATTTTACTTTAATCCTTTGCTCTTAAGTTAGTTTAATTTTGGGTGCATAAAGATGGAAGCTTTAACATCTATATCCATGGAAATCTAAAATGAATGAATTAATTTAGAAAACAGTCACTTGATCTAAGGGAAAAGTCATGATTGGCAGGGTGATATGTGGTAGTGCCCTCTGTAGCTGTATGGATCAAGTCATTAGTTTTGCCATAGTCTTCCTAGAAGAACTAACTTTATTTATTTATTTATTTTTTATGTGGGTACCGGGGGTCAAACTCAGGACCTTGCGCTTGCCAGGCAGGTGCTTATGCCACTGAGCCATCTCACCGGCCCTGAAGAACTAACTTTAGACTATACTTCTCCAGCAGATATATGTCTTTTGCTTTTCTTTTGTCAGTGATACTACTATGGTTCTTCCATAGAAGATGGTAAATGTCAGCAAATATTTTTGTCATCAACTTTCGTAAGTAGCAGAAATTTAGAATTTAAGTTTCTTTAATCATGCATTTTTGTGGATTTGAGCTGATTGTCACCTAAAGAGTTTATTGGAAAATGAAAAGTATGATCAAATAATACAGTAAGTAAACAGTTGTAGATTCTCACCACACACTAATGGATTAAACCCAGTATCAAGAGTACACAGATTACTCTCAATATGGTTATGACAGGATGGCTATATCTTTCTGCTTTTCCTGCTGACCCTACCACCTTTATGCAGCTTATGGGCATGGAGTATTGGCACGAGGAGTCAGCAATGGCAGTGGTGACAGATATTTCTGTCATCATCACCATTGACCAGATAAGCTAGATCTTTTTTATCTCTGAGGGTTCATTTTATCTCTAAGTGCCTTACAAGTGGTCCTTAAAAGGGAAGTATGAATTGCCCCTGGAATGAAGATATGAACTAACGTTGGTCATCTTTCAGTTGTGGCTATACATTAAAGTGAGGCTTTTGTTACACACATGCATCTCATCCACAGCTCAACAAAACAACAGCAGAAGCTGGAAGCAGGAAGTGCAGGTCTGCTAGAGCCAACTTGAACTCTTTTTGAATGCATGTCTAATAATACTTCATTAATAAGAGGACCATGCATGACAAATCCTAAAACAAATGAAACACTAGGATGACATGAGTAAACTGAAATTGTCTTAGGCACATCGGGACATATTGTCACCATATTTTTTCTTTTTTTTTTATGTGGGTACTGGGAATCAACCTCAGGATCTCGCGCTTTGCCAGCAAGCGCTTGTGTAGATGAGCGATATCGCAGGCCCTTTCTTCCCTTTATGTGGGTACCGGAAGTCGAACTCAGGGCCTCACGCTTGCGGGGCAGGTGCTTATGCCGCTGAGCTATCTCACCGGCCCTGTCACCATATTCTAAGGCAAAAATTTTTTGTTTATATTTGTATATTTATTTCATTGCTCATTTAAAGAACTTGAAGCTGATTTGCTCAACTCTAGTCATTCTAGGGAATCATTAGGCCTTGGAGAAACCTTCAGAAAGTAGTTTCTTTGGAGTACTCTTTACTCAGTAACAAAGCCTGAGTGTTAAGAGAAGTAATTATTGAGATTCTGAGTCAGCTTTCCTTGCCATTCCTAGCAGCACTGATCTCATTCGGTTTGACATTATCAAGTTTGAGATTATTCTAAATATGACTTAGTTGGGAAAGCTGTACATAGTTTTTACACTGACCTAATTGGTAGAGATGGTCACTAAGTGCAAATAGTTTCATTCAGATTTAGAATAATTTCTAAAATTACGTCATTTGCTACAAATAAAAACATATCATATCTTGAAAACTCCAACTAGTGGTCTTGTTTTAAACAAATCAGGAGGTAGATAATTGAAAGAGAAAAATGACTTTATACTGCTAGACTATTTTACAAGTTGTCACCTACTCAATATGCCCAGTTGTCTCCAGTCCATCTTTCCAAAATGTGTATCTTTAACGCTTTTGTCCTTCAGCAAAGTAAGGCTATTCTGCAATTTAGCCCTAAATGATGTTGCATTACAGAAATATATTTTGGGTTTTAAAAAATGACGTTGTTTGGTTTTATTTTGAACATAATATCCCATTTGCATTTTCTTATTGCAGCCTGTCACTTGGTTATTTGAGAAACTTTGCTTGAGGAGTTTGGAGTGTTATTATTTTTTTTTTAATTTTTTTCCATTCTGCACATCACTGGTTTATGTGTATGAGCTGCTGTAAGTGCAGGGATTGCTTAAAAAACACTATAGTTACTTAAAAAAGATGACTTTGATTGTGTGTTTTTTGTTCCCATCACAATAACACTTTGCAGGTGATTATTAAATTAGAGATTTTCTTTGTTTTTCTAACAAAAAAAACCCCTTTTTATGTCAGTGCCAATTATGAGTGGTAATTTTTCACATTTTACAAAAGATTTTTCTGTCCTACCTCCACGCCCCTCCCCCAGATAAAGAAGGGCTTTGACATTCTATGACAGGGAGGGTTTTTTGCATACACAGTGCTTTTGACTTTTCTTTTAAAAAAATCTGTTGACTCTATTGAAATGTGACAGGACAATATTTAACCTGAATAGAGGCATGTTGACTCCTCTTATTAAAACTGACAGTTAAGGACGTTTCTCTCTTTATTCCTCCTGATACACGCAGACAAGTCTTCACGGCTAACTAGTATACAAAATCAAAAACAAAAAAAATACGGAGCAAAGAGATGACTACCTTATAAACAATATATGAATGACAATCGCAAGTTTAATCTAGCAAAGAAACCTTTTTTTATCCTTTAAGAAAATTAAAGCCCTTTCAAATTAACTTGATATATGAAGACAGACTGACATCATTAATTTTCAAGTATTCCCTCTTCTTCCCTGGCTGTCTCTCCTCTCTGATCTGGAATGTTCTGTCAAGCCCTGGACAGGACCACAGCGACACCTACGGAGAGAGCCTCAGGTCTCTTTTGAGTCTTGTGTACTTTGAAGCTCTTGTCCCTTGGAATTCCTCCCCCTTACATGCACTCTTGGGCACTCTTGGGGAAAAAATGGTGGCCATGAAGGTTGCCCCTGAACTCAATACTGACATTTGGTTTCTTTGTTTGAAAAAAATGGCCGGAAATATCAAGCTTTCAAGTTCTTTCTATCTTGTTGGGCCAATAAAGAGCCTCATTAGCATGAATGAGACTTAAGCTCCTTCCCTTGTATGTGGAGTGGGCCTCTTAGGCAGAGCACAATTAGAAACTCGATGCCAACTTTCAGAGATAGACAGGAACCATATGGAGTTGAGATGTCTGTGGGTACTTGCTCTCTCTCTTCAGCTTCCCCAAGTCAAAGCTCTTAAAAGGAAGTGATTCCTAAGTATAATGCACTGTATTTTTATGTGGCCACTGCAACTTGGGATTTTGTGTTCATGTGCAGAGGGGCAAGAGGGTATTATACAAAGACTGACGATGGGGTAATTTTTTGTTGTAACATGAGCTGTAGCAAAATCACGAATGGAACTATTTGCTATAGTGCAGGCAACAAGTTACATCTTATTCTCATTTCCATAATGAACATTCACTTCTCTGCATTCATCACCAAGTAAGGGTCCTTCAAATGGTCCTCAAGTTTTTCAACAAGTTTTATTGTGAAGAGTCAGAAAAGAGCACTTTGTTCCATCACAGTCTTCTATATTAACCACCCTGAAGAATCGGCCTTCTGTGTGTCGATACCGATCTGTCCAGTTTGTCTTTAGAAATCACTCTTGTTGTATTTTCTGATTACCCCGAAAGGTGTAGCATGGGTCATACAGTCAAAGGAGCCTGTAGATTATATCATGGAAGTAATTCTGGATTTCTTCTCTCTTAAGAAGGACCTAATGGTGTCTCCATGGCCCCCATAGAACCTATGATAAAGGAGACCACTCTCAGGTAGTCAGTTCTAAGAGATGTCTCAAAAATTCAAAAAATTGGTGCAGCAAGTTTCGATTTGTTTGTGTCAGGATTGTGGGAGAGGAATGTGGGAGACTTGAGCCAAGTCTGCCAAAGTGTTTTAGATTGAGTTACCCCAAAAGCAGATCCCAGGGCAAGGATTTGGTGTGAGGCGATACCTGGAAATGGACCCAGCTGTGCTGTGTAGGACTGGGGGAAGGAAAGACAGCCAATAAGGGAAGTTGTAAACAAGGGGTTGTGTATACCAGTTAGTACCGTGGGCATCCGGAGCTTCCTTCTTCTTGTGGATCCTCTCAGAGACACTGCAGACCACTCTTCAGAAGGTGACTAAGGAGGGACAAGAAAGTCACTTATCAGTTACTCCCACTGTTTTTGATCGAGGGTCGTTCTCGACCATTAATTTCCTGGTACATCAGGCTTTTCTCCTTCACAGGAGGACTCATTGCCTTGGTTGACCACAGAAAGGCAGTGTGGATAGGGATTGTCTGCTGGTTTCTGCTGGTGGCTGAGGAAATAGAGAGAAGGTAACAATAGTCCCTGATGCCCATAGTTTACATGATTTAGAGAAATAAGTATTGTTACAACTCGTGCATGTGTGTGTGTGCGTGTGTGTGTATAAGGAGGGTTATTAGTTCTTCACATGAAGGTAAAGTCTTGTAAGTATGAAAGGGTCAGGGGCTACCACTGTCTCTCTCAAAAGAGGCTCTTGCTAGGCACAGAGGGAAAAATAGCCAAAAGAAGTAGGAAGGAGCTACAGATTTTCAAGTTCTCTGCTTGGCCATTTTAGCACTAGCTCAATACAAAAGGCAAAAAGGAAAGACCTGTACACTGAGCAGCATGAGGAGAGACCCACCAATTGAACAACACAGCTGCCAGTAAATCACCATGCTCATATAGGAGACTCAGTCACAGTGATGTTTTCTCTTTATTTCAGCCACCATTTGTTCTAGAACAATGCTATCTAGTAGACCTTTCTACAAAGACGGAGATGCTCTGTATCCGGTCTGTCTAATGTGGCACTTAGTTACAGGTGGCTGTCGAGATGTGGCTGTACTGACTGTATTAGTCAGCTCAGGCTTCCACAACAAAATACTGTGGACGGGGTTGTTTAAACAACAGAGATCTATTTTCTCACAGTTCTAGTCCGTGATTAAGGTGTTAGCAGGATTGATTTCATGCTGAGGCCTCTCATGTTGTCTTGCAAAATGTGGCCTTTCTGCCTCACATGGTTCCTTCTCCACATTTGTGCATATTCCCAGTCAGGATCTCTCTCTCTCTCCCTCCCTTCTCACTGTCTTGCTTATTCTCTCAGACTCTTGTTCTCTCTCCCCAGATTTCCCCTTCTTAAAGATGCCAGTCATATTGGATTAAAGACCATCCTAAAGATCCCATAGTAACTTAATCACCTCTTTAAAAACACCCGACCTTGAAAGACACTCACATTTTGAGATACTAGGGATTAAGACTTTAACATAAGGATTTTGAAGGGACACAATTCAACCCATGTTAGTGAGTGAAGAACTAGATTTCTCATTTTAATTAATTTAAATTTGAATGTCCATGTGTGCCTAGTAGCAACTTTGTTAAATACTGCAATGTTAGATGTACCTGTCAGCTTTTCTCCTGAAAAGTCCAGAAAAGTCTCCAGAAAAGTCTACAGTAGTGGTGTTCCTCTGACCACCAAAGAGATGGTTCAAGTGGTACCCAGGCAAGGAGTTGTGTCCTGGAGGTAGTCCACATCAGCAAGAGCCATGACTCTTTGTAAACCAGTGAAACACTGGGCTGGAAGAGGTAGAAAAACACACAGTCATTTGGTGGGCATAGAGTGCTGGGGGTATAGGGCTGTAATGAAGGTAGGGCATCTGGGTAGATAGCTTTTTCTGTTGCTTGAGTTCCTTACAGTTTAAAGGAGAAACTCCAGCTTTATTCTCAACAACACTGCCCATCCCTGGTTCCCATGTTCTTAAGCTCCAAATAGTTGCTGAATTCATAGCATTAGACTAGCAGACGAAAAGAGGGAACTTAAGTAGCTCCTCAGTGCTTCTCCATTCCCTTCTCTTAGCCCTGAGCCTAAGAGTGTGTAAACCACCACATTCCCTAATGCCCCCATGTGCAGCCTTCACACACACACGCACACACATGCACACACACACACACAGGAACAATGAGAAAACAGAAACAGTGCTGGCAGAAGTGAGACCCTCCTTTTGTGGGGCTCCCAGCTGCTACCTTGTCCTGGTCCACTAATGACCACAGTTGGCTCCACACTTAGTGCCTCATGGGTCATTCTAGGTGCTTTCTCTTTGGCAACTCAATGCGGGAGAGATGCTGGCCCCCCAGTCTGGGTGCTCATCTCCCTTGCTGCGGCCTCAAGGAAACAGAACCATTATGTGGTCACTTCTCGGCAAAGCATAGAACTTTCAATATCAGACGTGGCCAAGAAATACAGGCCTAGTTTTCTTTTTATATGAAAAGCCTTTTAAAAATCTTTAAATTTGTTCTTCAAGAAGAAATAAACCTTTATTAGACCCTATGTATTGCTGTAAATTTGATTGACCAGATGTTTGTCAGATTTAATACACGCTGTTTAAAAAGTTGCTTTCTACATCTTGACTGAGGCCCATTCTGGTGAGGAAGGAGACCATTTATAGGAAACAATGAAATCATTTTTTACACCTTACAGATGCTCTAATCCTATTACAGACTGAGGTGCTTAAAATTCTTGGTGTTTTTTTGCTTTCCTTTTATGGTATGAGTGATCTTGGAAGGAGAAAGCCAAGTCAAGAAAATATTTAAATGAAGCATTCCGCAAGGGGGTTGTGGTGGAGCAAGGGGTGGGTGTGTGCATGTGTGTGTGTGGGGGGGATGGATTTGTGGAATGGTTGAGGGCTGTTAAAACTTTTGGGGTTGTGCTTTTAGAGACTTTTGTGTTTGGTTTGCTTTCCAGCCATGGCTACTGGCTAGCCCTGAAAGACCACTGCTCAAACTTTGATCAGTGATGCCAAGTTCTTGAACCAAACCCAATGAAGTTGCTGTGCAGAGGAATTTGGGACTAGTTGCTCTCCAACCCCACTGACTAGAACGTGGTTTCCATGATCCCCTGAAATTCTCTCCTGAAAACAGGCTATTGGTGTTTTTCTCAAAAATGTGGCTGATCCAAATGGCTACAAGGGCCAGGCAAGTGGTAAAAATGACTAAAGTCAGCCAGATGTGGCAAAGTAGGCACCCCTACGCTCCACCAAAGGGAAAGCTAGATCCTCATTTATACCACCTTGTTGACCTATGAGAATGCGAGCCTGGTAAAGTGCTATCTCCCAACTGTTAGCAAACAGTTCATTTATGGGGTATGTTCTGCCTGAGGATCTAGAGTTTGCAAATCTTGTAGTAAAATGTGTGTAATTAGAAATACATCATATATGAATTATTAGTCTTTGGATTCGAATTACTGGGACTAGTAAGAATGGTTGCAAATTTTGGAAGCTAATTTTGTTATGTGAGGGTATTAAATAAACAAAGTTTCTATTTAGTATTACCGACCTGCTTCATAAAAGAAAGGACATTTAGATATTTCCTATCCATCCTCAATCATACTCTCTCACACTCAAAAAAGAAGGGTAGGAGAGAGATCGTCTCAGGCTAGAGAACAACCTTTTAGGATAATCTGATTTTATGGAAAAACATCAAATTACCCTTGCTTTTCTTATTTCCTAGTGAACACTTTATCACACACCAGTTTTGAAGAATAAGCCCTTATCAGCTTTACTCCACCTGTTGATGCTAGTGTAGACTGTTAACAACACTGAAATAATCAAGATTTCTTCACTTTCCTCATCTTCTTCGTTCTTCTTGCAGCTTCTGACTTCTGACCCTTAAAGGGGTTCAAATTGTTTCATGGATCATACACATCATTGGCCTAATAACTAGGTCTATATTTAAGTGACATGTGGGAGAAACATGATTTTTGAAATTATAAAAATAATACAAGAAAAAGAAGAAAATAACTATTGCTAGGTTCTACTTCCTTGTGATAATAACTGTAAACATTTTGGCATATATTGTTCCTGTCTTTTCTCTAATTGTACATTTGTTTGGTATCCTACTGCCTATATCGTTTTGTAATCTGCTTTTACTTCTACAATACATTGTGAACATTTTTCTTTACTCAATAATCTTCAACAGTATTTTTAATAGCTGAGTAAGTAGCATTACATTTTATGCCATAACTTAGTGTTTATGGTTATATACTCATATGTTTTCTCATTTTGAATTTTCTGAATATAAGAATCAATACCATTGTAGATGGAGAAACTGCTTTCTTACTTTCTCCTACTTCTTCTTTTCCTCCTCCTCCTTTGATCTAAAATGTGCTCCAAAAAGCCTCATATTTGAAGAGGAAGTCCAGTCAAAAAGGATGGGTTACAGGGGGTGTTACTTAGGAGGGTATACTCTTTTCCCCACTTTTCCTTTCTTGTTCTGCATTCTGGCTACTATGGGCTGAGTAGGATTGCCCTTACTTGCCTTTCTACCATGCCACTTCTGCCTTGGAACCAACCAACCATGGACTAAATCCTCTGAAAACCATGAGATAAAATAAACCTCTCCTCCCTTAAGTTGTAGGTGTCAGGTATTTTGTTCCAGCCACAGGAAATTAACGAATACAGGAAGATTGTTCTGAGAGTGGGGTTGTTGTTGTAACAGTACCTGACCATGCATTTTAGAAGCCTGTAGAACTATTTCATGGAAGGAGTTCAGAAAGGTTTGAAGATACAGGCTAGAGAACTCCTACAGTGCTATAAGCTGAGTCCAACAGGTGATTCTGGTCAGAGCTTAGAAAACCAGAACATTTATAGTTATGTGGACAACAAAGGCCAGGCTCAGGAGGTTTCACTTGGGAACAAGGGCTCCAATGGCAGTTGGGCCCAAGACCATGTGTTTTACACTCTGATAGGAAAGTTGTTTATATTTTGCCCATTCCTTAGGCTTGGCAAGAAGGGAATTTAAAGATGGCAGACTAATTGTTCTAGTGGAGAAAATTTCAAGTGTTCAGGATGTGGCATGAGTACTGCTGACTGCTTTCAGTCAGGTTTATAATAAGAATCAGGAACACAAAACTGAGTCAAAAGGTGTGGAAAACTCAGTGGTGGACAAAAAGGAAGTGCCTGTAAAATTAAGCCCAAGGAAAGCTTGGTTGCTGAAAAGATTAGTATTAAAAAGAAGCCAAGTACTTTGTGCAGGGACAAGAAGAAAAATGGCTTGAGGATATCTCAGAAATCAGCAAGGCACCCATAGCAAGCTCAAGGGTACAAAACCATAAATCATGCACTTTAGAAGAGAGGGTCCTTGGGATGTCTGTTCATTCAGGACCACCTAGAGAAGTATATCTGCAAGATCAGATGCAACAGGCACTCAGCAGTTTCTGCAGCCATGGTCCGAGGGGGAACAGCTACTGCTCAAGCTGGTGACTGACCTTGGCATCAGCTGTGTGGTGCTGGTTTCTCAGGCATGCTGAATACAAGAGTTATGGGGTTATGTAGGCTTCTATTCACATTTCATAGAGGGTCACTGTCCCTGTCAGGAGCCCATGAGTAGATGGTGGGTGAAGCTGTGTGAGTGAAACCAAAAGTGAAGTGGAAACCCCAGGAAGTTGGAGATGCCAGGGATGTAGAATGTCTGCTGAGAAAAGCTGCAGACAGTGTTTGGAATCAGCCCACAAGAGAGAGAGCATTAGGGATGCAACCAGCAAGACCATAAGTTATGGGGCTGCCCATGCATTTTTGGAGCTCATATCTCACCACAACCTATCCTGGGGGTTGGACATACAGCTACATGATCTAATGTTTTATTTGCTGGGGTTTGGTCTTCCTTTGGTCCTATTTTCCCTTTTGGAATGGGAATGTTTACCCTGTGCCACTGTGTATTGGAAGTGTTTGGTGTTCTTTTTGATTTTTTCAGGGGCTCGTAACAAAGGGTTTGACATGAATCACAAAGGAGACTTTGGGCTCAGACTTTTCAGCAATGCTGGAACTATTAAGACTTTGGTGACTCTTAGAAATGACTAAATGCATTCTGAGGTGGATATGAGTTTTTTAGGGCCAGGGGTAGAACGTTATAGTTTTAGACCTAAAATATCCCCTAAAAGTCTCATGGTAAAAGGTGTGGCCTACTTGGAAGGAGCAGATTACTAAGGGCATGACTTTGTAAGATATATTCTCATCCCTGGCTCCTCCTTGCTCTTTCTCCTTCTTGGCTGCCATGGATTGAGCAGCATTCTTCCACTTTGCCTTTTTCCCATGCTCTTTCTGTCTTGGAGCCAACCAACCATGAACATTGTTGTTCTCTGAAAACTGTAAACCAAAATAACCCTCTCCTTATTTAAGTTTCATGTGTCGTATATTTTGTTGCAGCAATAGGAATGTGATTAATAAATCTATGACACTCCTTATACCTAAACAAAGTTCAGTTCATTTGTATTTCAATCTAAACTATGTGTTAAGTGTTTAGGGAATCAACAATGAAAAATAATTCCATGGCCCATGGGTGTGTTTCTCATAGTGTGTGTTATTAGATAATCTGTGGAAAGTGACATTTTTGGTAAAAACAATGGCAATTCCTGATCCCATTAATGGCAGGAAGAACATTCACACCATGTCATCAGGTCTCAGTATTCAGCTTTTTGAACACATACTTGTCTGGAAGCCATGTATTGATGGATGAGTTCAATATTGAAAATGTTGGAAATAAAAGAATAGAGTTTGGAACTGACCACCTGATTTAATGATTCTTCTTGGAAAGAGATTGGGTATCTCTCTTAATATCTGGATACATATCCCTGTATTTAAATAGATTCTAAATTTTTTTTAAATGGATCCTTTCCAGAGAGATTTAGAATCTCTTTGTGTTAGATCCAGTTTGCACAGAAATGTGGTAAATCTTTCTTGTGAGTCCTTCTTATCCAGATTACTGTAGGCAATTTCATTAACTGTGTCATGGTTTTTATCCCCATTCAGAATCCTCTCTCCATATAGTTCACCTTTACAATTTAGTTCTTTCTTAGAAAAAAATAAACTTTTCTGGAGATTTGGGCATATCTAATTTTCATGGCATTGTATTTCATAGAGTATTCTGCCTACTGTATTTTGAACTATCTTCTCTGAATGGGAGATGAGAGAAAAGAACTTCTGCATTTGAAAGAGGTTTAATTTTGCTGCCTAAGATTCAAAGTCAAGTGTGAGAGGATTTCTTGGTTCATAAAGTCAAAGTTAATTTTAGGAAAATAGTGTTGGTGTCTCAGATAGTTTAAAATTGAATTCTGACTGTTGAGATTTGTTTAATTCACTCTACATTTTTTATAAGTTCACCTGAACAATGCGCTAAGGTGCTATTAACTGATTATAATGTTACCCTCCTGATTTTTTGACTCATAATCTCTTTCCAGAATGTAAATACTTATTTATTGCCTAATGCTACATTAGTATGTAAGTTCTATGAGAGTAGGGAATAGATTAAGTACCTAGCTGAGCCCTATGCAAACAGGAAATGTTCAGTAGATATTGAATGAGTTGAATGAATAAATGAATGAATGAACTAACAACCAAAATTGGACACTGTACTAGTGGCATTGTTCATGTTGTGAAAGATAATGTTTCTTAGTTATGAACACTGTCTTAGTTACCTTCTTGCTGCTGGGACAAAATACTCAACCCCCACAAGCTAAAGGAGGAAAGGTTTATTTAGCTCCTAGTTCGTAGAGGTTTCAGTCCATAGTCAGCTGGCTCCCAGGCAGGGTGGCATGGCAGAAGAAAAAGTGCATGGCAGAGCAGGCAGGTGGTAGCAAGTATCAGGCAGGAAGCCTGCCTTCTTTCTGTCCCTTTATATTTCACCCAGGCTACACGCCTAGTGATTGGTGTCACCCACATCCAGGGTGGGGCTTCCATTATCCACACCCAGAACTATGCTAAATCAATTTAGTGGACTAATCCAGAACCACACACCCTTAGTCTCAGTATCACATGCCATGATACAGCCACCTCCCAAAGCCCCATCTAAGACCACATGGGACTTTGGGGGGACTTCTAGATACAAGCTGCAAGACACAGTTCCCAGAATTGAGACACTGTTCTCCTAGAGACTGGCTCTATAGCAGATAAACCCAGGAGTCCCTCTTTGTATGCATTTCTAGGACCTAACAAGCAACAAGCCCTGGCTGGGGCATTGGGAACACCTCATCCAGGTGTGGCTTGAAAGGGAGCCAGGTTCCAGAAATGCAAGGCTGCCTATTACTCTGCTTTGGGAGCACTTATTCTGCATGTACCAATGCACCCAGATGCATTCATCCAGGTAGTGCTGATGCCAGATTAGCCTGTTGTCTGTATGATTTCTGTGTTTTCTATATCGTATCAGTGGTAAAACTGTCCTCTTTGATAATTTGGCTCCATATCTCAGTTCCTTCATGTGGTTAACAGCTAGAAAAACAAGGGAACTAGAAAGAGGATATGTCCTTGTGTTCTCACTGGTGTATAACAGGGACCATGTGTTCCGTATTTATCCTTCACCCAAATCCTAGTCTCCTGTCATTCTGCTTAGTTAGTGTTGCTCCAGATTTACTTAAAATTATGACTAATTAACATATTTAATTTAAAGTTGAATAATATTTTGTTAACATATCCTTTGAACAGGGATACTGTTATTGGGACAGGTGAAGGAATTAAAATAGAGGACCCTGTGTACAGAGAGAAATATGGCACAGAAGGAAGAACAAGGACCTGATGCTATAGATATTGGTTTAGGACATGGCATATACAGTCAGCTTGTATGTCTACAGGTTCTATATTCACAGATTCAACCAACCATGGATTGGAAATGTTAGGATAAAAAAGAATTTCATTTGTATTGATCGATGTACAGAATTTTTCTTTTATCATTATTCCCTAAGCAACAGAATGTAAAACTATTTATGTAGCATTTACATTGTATTAGGTATTATAGCTAATCTAGAGATGATTTAAAATGTATGGGGGAGGGTCGAGGATTTAGCTCAGTGGTAGAACATTTACCTAGCATGTATGAGGCCCTTGGTTTGATACTCAGCACCACAGGAAGAAAGGAAGTAAGCAAGCAAGAATGAATGCATGAATGTAGGGGACACACATAGGTTACAGGAAAATACTATGCCATTTCATATGAGGGATTTGAGTATCCTTGGATTTTGGTATCATAAGGGAGTCTTCAAACCAACCCCCTATGGGTACCAAGGGATGCCTGTCCTAGATGCTCAAGGATATCTGTTGACTTAAATTATTTAATCCTTATGTGCTTGTTTAGCTATCTATATAGTGGAAATAACAGCTTTTTAGGATTGTCAAGAGCCTTCAAAATGCTTATAAATACTTAGAATGTGTTCTGGCATGTTCTATGCATTCAATATATTAAAACAACCACAAACTATGTTTCCTATGCTACTTATGACACATGAGAGACCCTTTCGAAAACTTCTGTAAGTTCCTAATTTCAAAAAAGCCACCGATGAAGAGATGCCCCGGGGAGAGTCCGTATTGCACAGGCAAACACATCTGTGAGACAGAGCGCTCAGGAGGCCTTCACATTCCGGTGAGGATTTTATTTGTCAGAGAGTGAGACGTTAGCTCATTCACATACATTAATGCCCAGAAAGTCCAAGGATTGGGAAATTAAGAGCTGATATAAGGGCCAGGCACTATTAGGTAAGAAAATACCGAGGAGGGAAGACCATGGTGCACTGGGAAAAGTGGACCCTGCCCAGAAGTATTTATATTCAAATTTGAAAAGTGTCATGTGGAGAAACAAAATAAGCCTATGGACCATAGGCAGCCCCTAGGCTGTCTCCACTTTCACAGGGTGAATCTAGTACCTTATGTTTCTGGTGAGAACGTTAAGGATATTAAATTGGAAGGAGAACAGGTAAACTATCCTCTGATCAGAATAAAAATGAACCTTATACTTTAGGTTTCCTATAGGTTTTCATATTTTTTCAAAATTAATAATTATCCATAAGTATTTATAGAAATGAATGGCTCATTGTAGAAAATGTAGGAAAAATGGGTAAATATGCAGAGATACTTTCATACAGAGATGATACATAGAGATATATCCCCCCCTTTTTTTGTGGTACTGGATGTTGAACCCAAGGCTTTCTCATTGAACTATATCTCCAGCCCTTTTTTATTTTGAGGCAGCATCTTGCTAAGTTGCTAAATTGCTTGGGCTGTGCTTAAATTTGCAATCCTCTTGCTTCAGCCTCCCACAGTGCTGGGATTACAGATAATCGTTGTTGTAGTAGTATTTGCCTAGAGTTTTCTCAGTGAGTAGATTGTCATGTAGACATCACCAAGCTGCAAAAAATTGAGACCATGCCATAAAAATTGTTTCATTTAACTCAGTACTATAGTGTACTTTCCTGTGTCATTCAATGCTACTTTAAAAATGTGATTTAAAATAGCTATGGGACATTGTGTCATTGAGTGAATGGGCCAAGTTTTGTGTCCATTTAATAGTTAACCATGGAAATGAACATTCAGATTCTATGTAATTCTTCTCTCTTTTAAATATACATATATATATATATATATATATATATATGCATTTAAATATAAATATATATATGACGGGCTGGTGAGATGGCTCAGCGGCATAAGCACCTGCCTGGCAAGTGCGAGGGCCTGAGTTTGACTCCCGGAACCCACATACGAGAAAAAGGGCCGGTGATATCGCTCAGCGGCACGGGTGCCTGCCGGCATGAGAGGTCCTGAGGTCGACTCCCGGTACCAACACACACACACACACAAATATATATATATATATATATTTATACATTTAAATATAAATATATATTTATGCATTTAAATATGCATTTCCCAATGTTTAGGAACAATTGGTGGTCAAAGGGTATAAATGTTTTTAAGAATTTTGATAATATTGTCAGATTGTCACCCAGGTAGGCTATTAGAATTTATACCCACACAGCCATGTCTTGAACTCTTCCACATCACAGGTTGTCATTAAAAAATGAAACAAATGAAACGTTACTTGTGTGTTAGAAAATGTTATCGTTTTTTCTTATTTTCCATTTCATTGATTAGTAGTATTTTTTGGTCCATTATATTTCTTTGTGAACCTTAATTTAATACCAGCATCCATTGCTCTATGGGATACTGATCAATTTCACAGATATTTTTATTACACAGCTACTATATCTCAGGCACTGTCCTAGAGGTGGGGAGAAAGCAGGCAGAGAAACAGCGAACATCAGCTGTTATCAGAATTCCGTGAAACAATGCTTGTGATATCCTTAATGCAGTAATGTCTGACTCATACAAGATTTCAGTAAGTTGTTGTCCATCATTCTCAGTGTGGTTGTGAGAGTCTATACTCCTGACATCTACTGCTATTTCGGGATCAGGGTTATTCTAGAAGTTTCTTTTGCTGAGTTGGCTAAGAATACCTAGATTTTCTTGGGCATGACCATGAACCTCACAGAAGTTTATTTCTTTAAAGCCAAACTGAATGTAACCAGATCTTAAAATGCTACTGACCACTTGAGTGCCCCCGACTTGAGGAGAGGTGTATACTGTACAACAGAGCCAATGTGGAAAGAGGTGGCAGCTCGAACTGATGGCTTAACATACCTTACATCTGCAGATTTCGTGAATGTGTATGGCTCTTTATCACGGTCTTTCTCTCCAGGTGATCTTCCTCTGCATGGAATAGAGATCCAGAGCTTGAATAGCATCACTCAAACCCCATTTAAAAACAGTTAAAAAGTGTAAAGTTCCAAATGACTAAGATTCTTATTTCTCCTTCTTGGCACACAAAAACTTTCAGTCCAGTACATGCTGCCATGTTGGAGCTGGACATGTGTCATCAAGGGTGAAAGAATCAGGGAGCTTTAATCAGAATTACAGGTCTTATGCCACTAATCCCATCCCTCACCCCCATTTCAGTGTGCATTCTGTATGCTTTGATACAGGAGGGCTGGATTTGTTTTTCAACATGATTCAATTCACGGTCTGGCCACAGTGTCCACATGGACCCCAGACCTGTCTCTTTCAGCTGCACTTCAATTCCTCTAAGTTTACCTATTTGCAAAGATTCCTTCTGCCAAACAGGAGCAGGGCGGGGCGGGGTGGGGGGAGACTTGTGTGCTGTTAAGAGCAGGTTCTTGCAGCTGGACAATAGAGAGGTTAGGAGGTAGAGGGGAGTGGAGAAAGGACAACATGTTAGATATTGAATTTATATTAGAAAAAAAATTTCTTTTCAAGAAAGCACCGCTTGGAATAAAATGTCACCTCATCCTTGCCTTTTCCCTAGAGCAAACCAGCCACTTTTCACGCTGCATTATGATCGCTGTTGAGCGGCGGACACCTGAGCCTGAGACTGGCAGGCTGGATGCAAAGTGCTATGTAATTGTGCAGCTCTCTGTGGTCCACCTCTGGAGCAACATCTCATCAAAATCTTAAGCGGCTATCACTTTTCATGGCTAATGAACTGGGGAACTAGGAATGAGATCCAGAGCCAATTCTTGGATTAAACCTTCTGAGCCTTTCACAAGGCTGTGTTGAGGAATTCAGGCAAAGGGGAGACCATGAATCAGGGATGACAAGCTGTGACCTTCCTTAGGAGCCAGGCAACCTGCCGGGAGAGGCCACCAATACCCAGTGAAGGGTGGACACAGACATCCAAAGTCTTGTTTGGGTATCCATAATGCATTTAGTGCAATTTTCCTCTGTTAGCTTTGCATGTGATTGCTAAGAGGCTCTTTTTTATTTTAGGAGTATTTGAAGTAAGGGCTATCTGTATTCTCTTGCTGCTCAGTCATTTCTTGGTTGTGGCCTCTGTGACTAGTGAGGGGTGGGCAGGAACAGGGAGCCACAGAAAATATCCAGCACAAAGGGATAAAGCTGAATGGGGGCTTCTGGTTTCTGAAAGGTGGGTGGTCTATGGGGAAAGGAGTTTCCAGACAGATTCCATTGGGGTGCACACATAGAAATAAATAAGTACGCGTCCTCTTTCCCTTTATTCCACACTAAAGACAATGTTTGCAGGTGCATTCCACCCTGGGGAGGTCGGACTGAGCAGGCGCTCCTGAATAACTGCGTTAAGAATATTTCAAATAGATCCCTTCCAACTCTCCTCTTCTGTTTTTCTTTCTGAGCTTCTACAAATGTCCTTTTCCTTCTTTTATTTTTCTGCTGCTCCGTGGTGCTTGCACTCATTTCCAACGAAAGACGTGAACATTCTTTCATATGGCAAGGTGAAAATAATTTTATTTTCATCACTTCCCTCACCTCCCCCCACCCCAACCTTGTGATGGATTTACTTGAAAAAAAATAATGACGGGGCTTCACAAACTGGCCTGACAGTTGCGATGCGGCGAGTGAGCCGGCTGAGTAGGGACGGTGAGGCATCTCTGTACCTATTATGGCAAAAATCGATAATGCTTTCTGTAAATTGCTCCTCCCAAAGGAGCCGAACAAATGCAGGAGACAGGGGAAACCATCATTCTGTGTGAAGGCTCTGCTAACTCGGACCAGTGCAATTATGAGCAGGAGGGCAGTTAGGTTCGAAAGTGTGCACGCGCGGATGTGTTCGGAGTAGGAATTCGGCGGGGGGGGGCGGCTTATTCATCATAAAATTTTAATTGTCTGCTGCTTCTTTCAGAAAGGCACATTCTTCCATCTTTCCTTTGGATATGGGAAGGCTTGAGTCTAGAAACCCCAGGAAATCCTGTAGAAGTTGGCATGTGTGGATTAAGGCAAATAGCCAGCCTTTTTAATTGTTGATTTCCTGGCTGGGGTCTTAATTGTTTTGGTGCTTTTCTGCAAACTCTCTTTCAGGGCTGTGACAATTCCATACTGGATTGGTGTCTGTAACCAGTCTTCTATGTTGGGCTGCGCTTGATTTTTCTAGAGGTTCCAAATCTCTCACCTTAGTGACCTTTATAAAGATACACATCACAAGTATGGGGACTATTTCCTCCCTTCCCAATCTATCCCATTACCCAATATGCAGAAGGGAGTTGGAATTATTTTCATAATGATGATTGTTGTGGGCCACTGCTGTATATTTTTTTTCCTAGCAGGAGAAGCCTCAAAATTAATTACTGCAATGACACATGAGCTGATGGAAATAGACAAATAATGTCACCAAAATAATTTTCAAATAATGTTTTGGGGTAGGGAAGTGGAACATCGGCAGTGCAAAGATTTTATAAGATTGTTATATAAATAACCAAGGCATAGAGGGAATATTTATATAACTAAGAGAGAAACGACTGGATGTACAGCCCAGAAGACCAAGGTTTAAGGATCAGCTCTGCTACTTACTAGTTCCATGAACCATAGTAAGTTTCAGCCTTGAAGTCCTCATCTACAGAATGCGGAGTGGCATTTCCATAGTTTACCTCACATGGCGTGAGAGCATTGTATGAAAATCCACTGCCAACATGAAGGTGCTATATGGATGCAAATTATTATTGGCATTAATGAAGATAAGCAAGGGGGTTACTTGAATGGAAAAACCATGTGGAACTGTTCATGGCCACACCATGGGCTGCATATCTCCATTAAAGTCAGTTTCCTCTGAGACATGAGGCCATAAGATACCTAGGGTTCAACTCATATTGGAAGAAAGCAGGTGCATTAGCTGGAGAGATTGAAGCAGTGGCAGAGATGCAAATAATTGGAATTTTAGCTGAGACTCTTCCTCTGACAGAACTACATCAGCCATGGCATCTACCATGAGCCCAGCAGGTAGACTGAAGGCTGTCACGACATCCTCAAAGGAGAGCTTGCTACAACCTCAGGGGAGCAGGGGCTGGGGTGGGGGAGGGAAACGGAAAGCACTTTTAGAAGGCACTGGAAGAGTCTGATAGAGACCTAGATTTTATCTTCAGGGATGAGAACCTGCCTTGGTTTCCAGTTGTTTTGTTACACTGTTTAGTTTAAATGTGTGGAAGGAGGAGTGACAGATTAATGTATGAGATGAGATGATATGAATTCTTGAATAAGAAAGCAAAATGCAGCAAAAGACATATGATAAGATGAAGGAAGAAAAGGAGACTACCCAAACTGAAGTTTTAGAAAGAAAGGGCAATAGACATCTTGGAAAACATCAGGAATAATCACAGTCCTCATGACCCGAGGAAATCACACGGTAATGATTGAAAACATGCTCCGCTTGAGAGGACAGTTGGGAATAGATGTTAAGACACGTGTTGAAGTGAAGTATGTAGATATCTCCATGCTTTAAAGAATTTGATCATGCAGAAGTTGAGACCAGACGGGTGATTTGGAAGGCACTCGGGTGGATGGATGCTGAGGATGCAATTTTAGAAACAGTCACAGATACTTTAGGGAGGAGAAAAGCCAGTGGAATCCTACAGAGCCACTAGTACCACAAGATCTAGCCATTCTCTGTAGAAAATGAGCCTAGAATTGAGGTAAATGGAGTTCCCTAACCAAGGCTTAGGCCAGAAGCCAAGCTGCTGCTTTTCAAAATGAAACTTTGTCTGGTGTCTGCCCCCTGCTGGACACAGCTGCCTTGCTTCCTAAAGATTGGGGTGAGGGAGCAAAGGCAGGGAAAAAAATTGACCTATTAAAGTCAATAATCCCAGGATCCTAATGTGTCCGACTGCCTCTGAATAGCATATTAAAATTACCAAAATTGTCTTTTAAAACCTACTGATGTGGGTCACCCAAGCAGCACGCTCCCAGTTGTTAATAATTAATACTGAGCGTCCTGGGGAGGAATCGCGGTGGATAATTGTAGCCAGTAAGTACAAGTCTGGCAGCCCAGTGTGCTACGGGTCAAAAAAGGGCAGCGAGGAAGGTATCATACATCACGCTGGTGCCCGCCGCTGGGTATTGGCGATCCGGTTCCTCTGGCTGTACTTATTCTTCTGATGCGAAAGCCTTCTAAACAAGGCTGTGAATTGGTTTTCATGCTCGCATTGACAGATTGGGAAAGCAGTTTGTTCTACCAAATTTAACAATGATATATCATTATCACAACTTTGGGGGAAATCTATAAAATCAATAAGTTTGTAGCCTGAACAGGATTTGTATCGCTCGCTTGCTGTGCTGGTGTCAAAGCGTGAGTGTATGGATTGAGTCACAGCCTGAGATCAATGGAATTTGTGGACAGTAAGCTCAATAACAAGCCCTTCTGAAAAGAAATAGATGTAAAAAGCAAATTTACTAGAGTATATATAAAAAAAAAGCTAATATCTTTTCCGCGCCTGGCTGTAAAGTGCTGTTTGGCTGCCGTTGGCTGTGGGTACTTTGAAAGCTGTCTAGGGTATGTGCTTGCAATGCTGAGTGCCCCCGCGCCAGCTCCATGCATTGCGTGTACAGTTGGGCGCTTCTATTTGCAGGGTTTGTACTAGGAAACTCGCCAAGAATAGGAGGAGGGGGAAAATAGCCCTTTATATTGTAAACTGAATAAAGAATAAAAACAGTCAGTGTGTCTGCCGGGGAAAGACCACGGTGGCTTTATTTACTTTGTGCTGGTAGGACTTGATAATGGAGAAAAATAAAAAGGCATAATTAAATAGTTTAATGAATTCGCAGCTCTTTTGTTTGAGTGGGACGGGAATGCATGTTCCAGAGAGGCCTCACAAAGAGCTTGGCTGGCAGTGAGTTAAAAGTAGGAAATCAGTTCTTTGAAGGCATTTTTATACTTCATTATCCCAGCATGTAAAATGACTTGTACTAAACGATTGAGGATTTTATTTTTCAGTCTCTCTCTCTCCTTTTTCTAAACAAAAGAGAGCATGGGGTGGCTGGTGTCTAATTCCTCTCTAGGTCCTGAGCTGGGAGATCAGCTTGTCACTAGGCTGGTGGGCCAGTCCCCACACACAGGAAAAGTCCAGGGCTCTGAACAACGGCGGAGGAGCCCACATCATCAGACAGCCCACCCCACGCCGTGCACAAGCCTGGCAAGCAGGCGTCATGCTCCTGGTGTCTTCCTAGGTCCTGATTGGGAATTGAGGTGTCCTTTATGTTATATTTCTGAAAAGACAGGACTACTTATCCTGCCCTCTTAGGGTGAAAACAAAGAAAACAAAAGCAGAAACAGAAACAGAAGCCAGAGTAGATAAAACTAAGTTTGCAGAGCAGAAAGCCTGATTCTCAACCCTGCTGAGGTTTCCTCATGTATCACGAGGAGGCTGTGCTTCACAGGGCAGGTCCTGCAAGGAAGCCATCTGCCCCACAGCGCACAGCTAGCCCTCCCTCTCTGGCCACCCAGTTCCCCTGCTCAAAGAGGAGAGCCGAGCACTCACCGAGAGTTTGGTGAAAGATGGGCTCGTTCCCCCAGATCGAGTCACACAGCACTGGGCCCTCTGTGCAGGCAGGTAGAAAGTTGAGCTCCCTAAAGATGATTTTATACTGCAACCTGGGCAGAGGCCTGGGCCGGAGCAGGAGCCTTTGGGGCCCTCGGTTTGAGTTGAGACACCTCCTGATGACCCACTAAGGAGGAGGAGGCCCCAAGGAGGCTGCCCTTTGACCCCTGAGGCATTGGGTGGTGCAGACATGGAGCCGTGAGGCCCATCATGGTGGCTGGAAAGCAGTCTGTGGCACCTCAGCCCGGGTCTACCCCTTTCTGAAACCACAACTAGTTAGCTCAAGCTCAGCCTCACAAACCTGGTGGAAACAGAGCTGGGGGATACTGAGTCCGGGATGACCTCCAGGGGGTTTCTAGGCCTCAGGACCAATCTTGAGCACCCTTCCCCTATTCTCCACTCCCAGGAGCCACGTGCATGAGGAGAGAGAGAGCAGGATGCTTATTTCTCAGTGACTCCATTATTTTGAGTGCCTGACAGGTTCCGGCCCTCTCTCTCTCTTCCCTAGCTTTGTGAGCTCAGGGTCACCCAGAGGGTGTGGCCCAGGCCAGGGTGTACCCCCAGGATGGACAGGGACTTCTCAGCTACCTAAGACCCCCGTCTGCATTGACTGTTATTCTTGCCTTCTTTCCAGTCGAAGTGAGGACTCCCTCCTGAGCCTTCCGTGATAGTGCTCTGGAGGGAACAGAAAAACAGCCCAGCTGACATGGTTCTAGGTGACACATGGAATCCATCTTTGCAGGAGAAGGGCCCTCTTGGGCCTGAAAATAATTATTGTTTCTTTCCATCAGCCTCTTTTCTTCCCCACTCTCTCCCTCTACTGCTCATATTTGGGTCTTGCTTCTGGATCGAGAGGCGCAGTATGGGTTTCTAGGCTGTGTCTCTGCCCTGAGTACTCCTCAGGAGTGTATCTGCACTCACCACCTCGGAGGGCCCCACTCACGGTGACCTTTTTGCTCTGTCACCTTCAACATGCAGCATCAGCTGCCAGCAGCAGGCAATTTCCATTCAGTGTTTTGCCAGGTTTGGAGATTTGCATTCACAAAGCCTCTTTGTGCCTTATTTGCTTATAAACAACGTGTGCTGTTTGTTTCTTGTTAAATTTTACCTCATAAACAAATATTACTATGGGAGCCCCAGCCAATAATTGTTTAATCCTGAGTTGTTCTGTTTTTTATATACCTATAATGCACTGACTATAAACCAACGATTTTAACTTTATTGGATGATGGGTTTTTTTTTTTTTTTTTCCTCTGACTTCTCTGGAGAGCTGGAGGTTTGTCTGTGTGCATGAACTTGAAATATTTGGGCCGACAAACATAAATACCAGGGAGAGGAAGAATCTTGGGGGGGAGGGGTGGATACAGTTCAATCCTCTGGTTAAACAAACCCAAAATGGGCGAGGTTTGCATTCTATCCACTGCCATTCTTTGATGCTAGTACTGAAAAGCGTGAAAGAAATGCCTTTTGCAATTAGCCCTAACTTTTTGAATTACGGCGTCTCTGTCTGTACAATGACCAGGCGATGCAGTAATTTACAGCTGGTGCCTGGCCTTGCCGAGAAGCAGGGAAATGCCGTGGAAGTGACTGTTAATATTGATCAGTGAGGGCTAGAGAGAGTTGGAGACCCTCAGCACGGCCACTTAAAGTGGGCAGGAAACCCAAATTGACCAGTAATAAAGTGTTTGAGGTTGTACAAGACGGCTCCTGGGAAACTGCTGCTCGGAGAGGGGAGGCTGGGGGGAGCAGCTGTCAATTATTGTTGTTTGATACCCAGTTACTAAACAGGACCGAGCGGCCTCTGAGCCGGTGGCAGAAGGTGAGAGAGGCAGGCGAAGGCCTGGATCTCTCTGGAAAGCCGCTGCTGCCCATGCCGAAAGTGAGCAGTGAGGGATCTTTCTGCATACCTTCTAGGTCAACCATTGTGGTAGCCCATCATGCTTTTATTTTAGGGGAGGGGTTAGGTAAAAGCTGAGCTGTTTGCAACATTCTCCCCACTTCTGTGCTACCTAACAGCTAATGATTGGGCTTTGGTTTTAGCAAACATTGGATTTGTGGCTGAGAAAGGATAGAAATATTCTTAAAAGATGTAAAGGTAGGTTTCAGAATGGACATTAGCTTGCGTTAAGGGTTTTAGATAGAGTTGAGAAATGAGAAGAAAAAATACTTTTTTCCTAAGACCATTAAGTCTTATTTAGAGGGATCACATTGTAGTTCTTATTTTACAGATGATTAATAATAACCATAATAATATCAATAATAGTAGTAGTAGTAGCATGGACCATGTGCTCTAATGTACATACCTAATGTTGCAGGGAAGAAAATATCTTACCTTTTCCTCACCCGTCGCAAGACTCGTGGCTGCCATTCCCATAACAAAAGACAGATGAACAAGAGAAAAGCCTAACAAATTTATTTCATGAGAATTTTATGTGAAATGGCAGCATTCAGAAATGAAGACCCAAAGACCGACCCAGGAAAACTGTATTTTTATGCCAAGTCAGATGACTGAAGCGGATAGTTACAGAGAAACAAGCTTGCACAAAAACACGGGTCGTGGCCTCTTGGGAATAAATGGGGAACTCGAGGAAGCCTGTTGGTTCTATTCTTTTTGGTCAACCTGTGTAGTCTGCCTTCCCAGGCTACCGGGCAGGATCCCTGTGGAATGAGGGTCGTATGACCTTGGAGGAAGGTGGGTCAAAGAATTCCTTTATAAGCCTGCTTCCCACAGAGAGGTGGGGAAGGTCGGGGGAACCTTCTTGCTTCTGAGCCTGTCCTAGTCTTCCTCAGATCAAAGTGCTTGGGGGTATTATTTTTTGAGCCCCACAATGCATTAATTCATTTTAATCCTAAAAACAATCCAGCAGGGGGTAGGTACTATTATTATTTCCCTGAGGGAATTGGATATGAAATTCTACTACTAGGGAGAGAGGAATTAGACCATTTTTGTGACAAGACACTTTGACAGAGAGGGAGTTTGAGAGAAATCTTTCTTTTTTACTCCCAGTCATTATTGTTGGAGTAATAGATAAGCTTTAACGAACCTGTGTTATACTAACATCATTTGGGGCTTGTGTTATTAACCTTGCGATTCATCAGGCTTTTGTTTTAAACCAGCTGCATATTCTTAATTGAGAGCTGAGTGATTTAGTTACAGTGAATATTGAGTAATCAACCAAAAATAGATGATTATAATCAACTCAGCTAAATTAAAAGATCAAACAGTATTGATAAAACAGAGATTTCATTTCCTCCTATGGTAATTCTACTTCTTCGCATCTCACTTCATGACACTCAAATGATCTTTGTCAAATGGCAGCTCTCATGTACAACCATTTGGGAATTCTCTCACTATTAGTAAATAAACTTATTTTTCAAATTAGGAAATATTTCAAGTGTACAGAAAAAGCATAGAGAATGATTTTTATTGCAGTCACTTAGTTTTGCTAAATGGGAACATTGTGTCATGTTTGTTTCAGAATCTGTTTTTGCAAAATATAAGTTTCAAATCCATTTGGAACCTTTTATATATGCCTCTTCATTTCCTAATTTCTTTCTTTCCCCTTCATTTCTTTCTCTGCCCCCAAGAATTAATCACTGTCCTGAATTTGATTTTTATCATTCTTTGCATGTTTTTCTTATTTTCTGCCACATATTTGCTGCCATATATGAGGTATAGTTTTGTTTTGCCTGTTTTTAAACTTTATGTAAATGTTACCATAATACATGCATCCATCTGCAATTTGCTTTTTTTTTTTTGCTTTTCATTACATTTAAAAAAAAAATCTCCACATCGACATGTTTAGGACTTTAACAGCTCTAGAGTATTCCAAAGGCCTGTCTCAGTAAATTCACTCTCATTTTCTGCAGAGCATGGGAAAGCATGTTTTAACTCACTCTAAGCACTGGGGTTACTCGGTGGAGTGATTTTACCTTAAACTTCCAGGGAAAAGCAAATACTAGGGAAGTTGGGCAGACAGGGGTTTTAAAAATCAGTTGATCACTTCAAATAACTTGAGTTAAATTTTCCATCTTTGATTAATTCATTATACAGTGTGCTGTCTAATAAAACACATTGGCTGCTTAATTAGGTCTTTGAGTCCTGATGCAGTCTTATCTTGTTTATTTGAATTGAAATGGACAAAACCTCAGGTCAGTAAATGTTAAACTCCTACTATGTGCAGTGTACTGTTAGGAACACCAGGGGAGAGAGAAATGAGTAACGTAAGAATAGCAGGAGAGAAGTAGTGAAAACGTGTCAGCGCGAGTACGGTGAGCCAGTGTGACAACGGGGAGGGATTCCGAGTGGGGGTGGGGAGGACAGCGTTGACAAGCTGGCACGTAAGATAGCTTGGGAGGGATGGGGAACTTTAACTGGGATATTTTAGGCAGAAGCACAGAGTCATAAAAACTGGACATTGTTATGAGGCAGTCATTTAGTTTGTCACATTTTCCAGGGCATGAAGGGGACTGGGAATGTAGAGTTGTACTTGGAGGTTGGCTAATCCACAGGAGGCCTTGAATACAGGGTTGACATCTGCCTTTGATAGCTCAGGACCTGGTGGAAGACTATTCTGGAAGTGATTGCTGGGTAGCTTAGACCTGGAAGAGCGTAAAAGTTGGGAAGCCACTTAGGGAGCATTTGGAAGCATCTCTGTGAGATACAAGACTCTGTAGCCTTCCCTTGTCAAAGAAACAACGGCAAGCTGTCAAGAGAGACTTCTGGGGGCTGACTGTATTGGAGCGCTGATTGTATGCGTGTTCAAGAGACTTGTAAGTCAGGGATTCTGAGGCAGGCTTGGGAGCGGAGTGTCTTCAACTAAAATGGGAAGAAGGAGGAAATGATGTGTACTACAGAGAGAGGTGGCAGGGATAAAACTGTTTGGAACACACTCAGTTTTAAAGCACAAGGCAAGACAGCACATTTTACATGGACTTAGGACTTAGTAAACATGGAGGAGAAGCGTGGCTAGCAAATAATTCAGTTCCAGGTAAGAAGAAGCAACACCACAGAAGAGCAGAAAGAAATATCTCAAGGCCTTGCAGGAATATGGTCAATCTGTGATCTGACTAGCAGATTCTGTCGGAGCCTGCCCAGGCCCTCTCCCTGCTGTAGCTTCCCTGGCTACACTGTCTACACTTTCTCGGTGTCCAGCTGCTCGTATGTTTCATCTGGCCTCTGAGGTTCACTTTGCTGCCTGTACTTCAGCCCTGAGGTAACCCATCAACTCCCCCTTGAAACCATGCTTCCACCAGTGACTGAGGGGAACTTGTGCAGCAGTGATTTAGAGATGGGCTTGCTGCTTTGCTGGATCTAATTGTTAAAGTTGTGGGAATTTTGTGGTTCGGTTGTTAAACACAGCCATTTTTAAAAATTAATTACACTTGTAATTAAATAAATGATATTAAAAGTAAAGGTAATCGACCATCATTTCCTAATTATTTTACTACATCTTACTATTCTCCGTGCTCTTGTCTTGAGGTTATATCTTTTTATCTCTAATTTGGCTATACTGTTTAGTGGTGGCTTCTCTTTTGGACTCCACATCCAATGATGTTATTTTGGTTAGCTTGATGGAGTATTTACACCATGGACGTTGGCAAATGCTACAAATGAAGACTCTCTTGACCTCACTCCCTCCCTTACGCTGCAGAACATTGGTAAAAATGCACCAGCACAGTCCTAGTAAATAAAGACAGGAGTGCCTTCACTTTCTCAGGTAAAGCAGCTCTGAGGTATAATTCTATCATGGCTCCCAGGGTTCTCCAGGGATGGGAAAGGTTAGGTTTCTAACAGGAGTAATGATTACCAGTCTCTACCCTCTTCGTCTTACTCTTCTACTCTCTCACCAGTAGTTCTTTGCTCATTCTAAAGTAAACTGCTACAATTAAATTCTTGTTACCAGGTCTGCTTCTAGGACAACGAAAACTGAGGCACATAACAAGAATGATTCCTTTCTGGTGAGGGTAAATGACAAGACAAGGAGGATAGACATATATGACCCAGATGAGGACAGGTTATGTGGGTGACATGCTGGGATGAGCCTGTAGGTGCCTCCTCTCCATATAGTGTAGTCATAAAAACTCTGAAACAATGAGCATCCAACCTCGTGTTATTTTTTAATCTTGTATTTTCTCTCTTCTATGTTGGAGAGCACTCTGTGAATACAATTTTTTGTTTATTCTTTGAAGAACAGTAGTGTGGTGAGCAAAAGATGCTTCGTTCCTCAGGATCTGAGTTCTGATTACCCCAACATTTACTGCTGGAGGGAGACAGTCGCTTAATAACTGCTTATTTATTTATTATTTTACTTGCAATACTGAGATTCACGTAGTAGAAGTGACCAAAGATACTTATGTTTTCAGTCTGAAATTGTATAAACTGAAACTGTATAACTTGATTACTCTGTGACTGCTACTACGGCAGGAGACAAATTCGTGCTCGGTTCACTTCTGCAGATAGTTTCCATTTCGTAGTGTGATCCTAATTCCGTGGAGCAATTTTATTTTTAGGTGGATAGGATAAGAGTTAGCCATGTACATAGAATTGGTTGGTTGATAGGGCTACTAAGTTCTGTTCCACCTGGCTTTTTTATTTTCCTACCCTCTCTTTCTCACCTGCCTTGCTAAAACTGGGATCCTTTGAAAACATACCACAGTGAAGCAGAAAATTTTTAGTGTCTCTTAAACCTGCAGATTTAAGAGATCCATGCTTTCCATCTATCTACCTGTATGTCTACCTTACTGTACTTTTTTTTAGTTATTGGAGAGTCCAGTACAGTGTCTGCCCTGAACCTCCTGAGACTCTTAAATCTTTCTTACTCATGAAATGATTCAGGTAGGCACAGTCTAGCAATCTCGGCACACTTCTTTATTACTAGTTTGTTATGGATACCATTTCATGGCTCTCTCTGCTAGTGCTACAGGAAATTATAGACTTTCTTCCTATAAACCTGCCCCTTCCTTTCCCCACATCAATTTTTCTGCTTTCTCTTGCATTCTGGATTTCAGTTCCAATTTGAACCCAGAAAACCTACTTTTAATACTATTGGCTAATTAATATATATCTTTGAAAAGAATGACTCTTTTTTTCCTTAGGTGGGTTGTTATTTTTAATGATTGCTTTAATGGTAGTCTGGGATGTCCCTGACTAGGGAGGTCCTGTCTTTCTGTCCATAATGAGACATACTTCATTTGCACTGTCCCGAGATTTATGGAGGGATGGGGGGCCAGGAGGGAGAAGCACCCTTTCAATTTATTACATCTTAAATGAACTGCTCCCAAAGCAAAAACAAACCAAAACAAAAGGGGCTATAAAGCAGTGTCCATGTACTGCTTAGTTTGATGTTTATTGAGCTGTATGAGGGTTTGCTGACTAGTCTAAGATTGGAACGCAGGAGTTATAATTTCATTTGAATCATTCTTTTGTATTTTTCTTATCTTTAGCTCTTTTTCTTTTTCCACCTGCACCAACATCATTGCCATTACCACCTCTGCTGGATGATCTGAATATTATTTCACATAATTATACCTATGCCATTAGTTATGAGCGTTCATTTCACTGTAACTTAAATTTTAGGGTGGAAACAAAGTGAAAGAAGACTCTTTATTTCATACAATTTGGCGCAGCAGAATTAGCTTTTAGATATATGATCTAAAGAACATTTGTAATTTCAAAGAAACTCTGTCTTTCCTCCCTTTCTTGATAAGGTGGTTTCCGATGAAGCACTACTTCATCACATCTCTAAGACCCAGTCCCTGAATTCCATCCTGTCCCCTCTTTTCAGGCTAAGTAATAACAAAGACTCTCCCATGGAGGCAACTAAATTTTCACCTGAGTCGCCTCAGCTCGTTGTAAGGGACCAATACCTACACAGGTGTGACAAGTGCGATCCAGAGTCATCACCCTCATACGATTTATATTCCTGCTCATTAGACTTAAAGAGCAGGTTAGTTTTGAGGAATTTTCCACAGACTGATAGCTCCCTCGTTCTTTGCTGTCTGCGTGTGTTTTTATAAACCCTGGGAAGAAAGAGAAAATCCCAGCATTCAGCCCAGTTTTGACAACTTGCTGGGGAACCAAGAATGTCTTTGGTCCACACTCTATCCAGGTTATATCAATGCTGCCCATAAAATGTCCTCACGCGCCAGGAAACCCTTTGTCTCTGCTATGTTCTTGCAGTTCAGCTCATTCACTGTAGTTCACTCTCCTTTGCTTTTTGCAGCCTTCTGCCTCTCAAATCCTCCCTTCACCCATATGAACAGGGGTGCAGATTTTATTACCCCAGTGCTCCAGTAGACTCAGCACCTAAAGAAATCGCTGCTCATGGCAGTACTGCTCTCCCTGCTTCCTTGATTTTGGAAATGAGGCCTTTCATTTCTAACCATGGTTTGAAGACTGTATAAATGCATTTCACACAATACAAAACACCAGCTCTCCGTATATAGATTCTAATATTTTTTCATTAAAAACCCTTTTGCTTCTCTGCCTTGCTTCTCTTGATAGGTGCGGTGATAGAAAGCTCCCACATACCTAAGATTTCTTCTTATTTTTTTTTTCAGACTCAAACTTCAGAATATTTTCAATATCTGCAACATTATCTTTTGAATAATAATTACCTCTTATATTAAATTATAAGACAGCAGGATTCAGGATTAGATCTCTCCGTATTATTTTAGTGAAGGAAATTATGACAGGGGTCATTTTTTAGAATTATGTAGCAGGGTAAAAGGTCCCAAGCAGCATTAGAAGGCAAAGGCGTTTATAATTAAATTGTAATTTAGGCCAGTGATTTATCGTTTTCTCAATGAAAAATTTGGTGCTGCCGAGAGATCCTAAGAGGAACTTTAGTGAGATACAACTTAATGAAATAATAAAATGAAAAATTATTCTGGAATAGATTGTATTACTGTGGCAGAACAATTGCAGCCTGCTTTCTGTGGGCATTTCCATTATCAGTCCTATGTTTCAGGGGTTTCAAATTTAATGATAATTTTCTTTTGAGGATAAGAAATAGCACAGGAATTTTGAGTTTGATATCAAAAACATTCTTGAGGCCTTTAAGAATTTAACTTCAATCTTTGGTTTGTGTTTTTAATGTTCATGAACACATTTGGAAACATTTGCCAATTTGCTTAAAAGCTACTCAAATTGAAGAAATGCTGCCAGGTCACAGTAACAACAACAGATCAATGACTAATTTATTTTAAAATAATAGATACTATAGTTTTTTTTTTTTTGAGACTTATGTCCATAAAGGTGGCCCTGTAGTATTTATTTGCCTTTCTATCTAAACTTGTGTATTTCACTGGGTTAAATATAGGGTGTGATTTATGTAAATACCAACCATGGATTTGTGAATACACAAACTAGAAAGGAGACTTCAGGATATGAACAGCTCATCTTTCACAGAATAAATAATGCCAGGTAAAATTAAAAGTAAAAGCATTAAGTCCTTTGCTTAAAAAAAAAAAGCAACTTTTCACAAGCTTTCAGTATGAAATCAGCAATTTTACAGGACTAATTTTGACCAAAGATTTGTTTCATGATAAGGCCAATTCAGTTTTGTTTTGAGCACCAAGATTAAACAATTGAGGTATTAAAAAAAATAAGAGTACTTTTGCACTTGTGATGTGATTCTTGTGTTTATTGCAATTCAAATTGTTCACTTATTGTTATATTTTAATTGAATCCCTAGAACCTTGATTGCTTTAATGATCTTGATGATGGTTCTTTAAAAATAATCAAGCTAATAAACTTTTAATGGCATGTGTTTTAAATAATTGATTAAAAATGGTGTAAATATCTGTTTATCCCATAGTCTGTAATAACCTCTTTACTAAACACCTAATCTGTGGGGTAAATAATGTGTGTTAAAAAAATGCTTTGTGTATTTACATAATAGACTTAGGAGTATTAAGAAAACAACATATATTTTCCTCTTTTTTAAAAATATATTTTAATATTAGAAATCATCACCATTTATTAAGTAACACATATGTGAGAAATTATCTAAATAAATGGTCAAATAAAACATCATGTCTTGTAAGGACCTATTAAGGCTTGTAATCTCTGATCACTAGATAGTTTTATATTTTTTCCTTCTTAGAACGTATCTTGCAAGCTTTGGGATAAGACTTTACGGGAGAACAGAACTCTCAGTGACATCCACTTTTCAGAAGGCGAGAGTGCTTTTTAATGTTTAATATATGCTATTTAACAATGTTCTGAATAGCATTTCAGTATTAACCCAATGTCTCTTACCCTCTGTTCTTTCTGTCTTTCAAACTTGAGGCAGGATGGCTCTATCATGGTGGCCCTGACTGTGTTCTGCAGGCCAGGTCAGTGGTGGTTAAAAGCATTAGCTAGCAGCATGACCTTGACAAGCAGTTTAACTCTTTCTCAGATGTGAAAATTGGAATAATAACAGTATCTGCCTCCCAGCACTGTTGGGTATGTGCAGCAAGTAACGCATGTAAGGTACTTACAACCACGTTTGGTACAGTTAAGTACTGAATAAATGCTGGCTACTATGCCTGTTTACTTGCAATTGTGTCACTTACTTATGACTGTCTTCACTGGACAGATGTTGACAGAAATTTTTTATAGAGGCCTTTACTGAAAAACTTGACAACCTCAATTTTGCCTAGATGAAAAGGTTTTTTGAAAATGAAACCCGTAAAGACACAAAAACCACTATAGGACATGACTAAGACAGAAGATGATCCATAAAACACGACCCTTTCATGCATGTGAAACATATTAATCTGTCATTTTATATTCAATTCTCTTATCTTTTTATTTTACTTTAAAAAATAATTTTAGACTTAGACAGAAATTGCAACATAGTAGAGAAATTTCCCATATATTTCTTCCTAGGTGCCCCTACTGTTAACATCTTGCATAATCTATGCCACAGACACCAAAACTTAGAAACCAACATCGATGTGACACAATTAAGTAAATTTTACTGGTTTTTCCACTAATGTCCCTTTTCAATTCTAGGATCTCTCCTGGGTCCCACATTGCATTTAGCTGTCATGCATCTTTAGTCTCCCCAGTGAGAATTTCTCTCTTTGTTTGGTTTCTATGACCTTGATAACTTTGAAGAATACTGGTCAGTTAATTTATAGAATGTCCCTCAATTTGGGTTTCTTTTTTTTTTTTTTTTTTCTGATATTTTTCATGAGCAGACTGAGGTCATACGATTTTGGCAAGAATGGACTTTGTTATATCATAGGGCATGGAATATTCATGATATGTCTTATTACTGGCGATATTAACCTTGGTCACTTGGCTAAGCTGGTGACTGCAAGGTTTCTTCCCTGAATAGTTACTGTTTTTCCCTTGGCGATATCAAGATAAATATGCTGAGGGAGTTTCCTTGAGATTATGCAAATCTTCTATTTCTTCTCAGTTTTCTGCCCATCAATTTCAGCACCCATCAGTAGATCTTACCTACAACAGTTCTTACAGTGGTGACCTCATGGTAATTTTCTGTTTCCTCCATTTCTACCACATTAAATAACTGTAAGTACTTTCTCCTCCAAAATTGGCTTATTTGTTTTTCCTAGTATCACTTTCCAAATTTAAAAAATTAAATTTTTCTTCTTCCTCTTTCCCTCTCTTCTTTGTTCTCTTTCTTCTAGATGAATTTATTTTCTCATTTTTTTCCTGCACATTAACTATAGTGTCCCTTTTTGATAATCTGTAAGCAGATGGGTGCAATTAGAATTAATTGCTACATGCTAGATATTAATAGTCGCTGTTGATCATTGTGTAATTTAAGCTTGGAGTTTACCAATATTTTTTCCTACCTTAAAGCCTGTGTTTAAATAGTTTTCTCACTTTCCAGAAGTCTCTTAAGAGCCTGAAGATATGAAAGTCTCAGTGAAATGAATAAACAGATATTGAGGAAGGCCTTTTTTATAGGCTTGTGGGGGGAAAAGGAAAGTGACCAGGGAATAAATCAGACTGCCGCTTAGCGTGCTCACAAATCTGGTGGTTCTGACTGAGTTGACATCAAACAGCCCACACAGTGGAAGGCAATGGATCTAGAGCCGAGCAATGTGCTGCTTTCAGGTTCTATCTTACCAAACTGTGTGAGCAGCATTCCAGGCTGCATGGATGATGGGTGGCTTATTACAGCCTTTATTAATGGCTCTTTGGCTCAGAATTCTTGACCCAACAGCCTGTTTTCTTGGCTAATGATGATCCCAGCCACCCTCACAACAGTGGCAAGTGTTGCAGGGTGAGCTTCAGGGAGAATTTCAAGGTGCTGTCCCTTACAGCAACCTCTTTGTAAGTGATAAGCCATGTGTGCCACTGTGGCAGACCCTACGGCAGTGGTGACGAACCTATGGCATGTGTGCTGAAGCAGGCTGTTTGTATCGCTGAGAGCTCTAAAAGGTTCACCGTCACTGCCCTATGGTGTCCAACCCATGTGCTATGGGGACTCCCTTTTCTACACCAAAGACTGCTTATTACAAACTGCGACTCTCAAGTATTCCTTTTCTGGCAGCATGCTCAGCTTGGCTAGCATGTGGGGCAAACCAGAGTTGCCGAAGTGTTGATGCCACCAGAAGCAGCTCTCAGCCGGTGACGAATGAAGGTTTAGTGGACTCACCCTGCTTCCCCCCTCAGCTAGAATGACTCTTGGGCCTGTAATAACACATCATGTCTCAGAGGCCCCCGTAGATTCAAGCTCCAATTTCCCCTTACTTGGTTAATTGGTCTCCTTCCTTTCTATGCCCAATCCCTAACAGCCTCTTAGGATTTTTCCCCCAAGATGAGCTCTAGACTAAACCATCTATATTCTAATCGTTGTCTTAAGGTCTGCTTTTGGGGGAACCCAAACCACGGCCAAGCCAACATTAAGCTGACTCTTGGTTTCAGAGAGTTTCCCAACCCCCTACCTCCTCCCCTTTGTGACTCCTCCGTATTTACTACTTTGTTCTTCTGGCATTTTGCCCAGCTGATTCCTTTCTGGACAGCTTGGGTATGAGCAGGTGAGCAGTGAAGATCCTCAGACAAACAGGTATTGTAGCATTAGGGTGGGGAGGAAGCAACATGCATTTATCGAGCACCTGCTGTGAACCAGGAACTGCACTATATTATGTGCTTTGCAAAGGTTCTCTTACCTCACTTTCTTGACAGCCGGGAGAGTAGAGGATGTTGGTGGTATTATCTCTATTTTTTCAGGATGAAAGCAGCTGATGTGCAAAAGGCTTAAGAGGTGCACATAAAGTTATAAAGTTGCAAATAAATGAAACTATGTTTGGCCAAACTTATGCCCTTTCTTCCACGCTCTGTTGTCCTTCCAAAAAAATCCTGGACCAAAATCCACAAAACCTAGCTTTTCTATTTACTGTTTCTGTGGTCTTGCGCAAGCAATTTTATTTTATTTTTTATTTTTTTGAGCTTGTTTTCTCATCACTGAAATAGGAAATAACAAGTAAAAGGCAATTATTATTATTTAATCTTAGCCAGTTGGGTGTGTGAGGTCATCATTTTTAAGCAAAGAAAAAAGTGGTATAAATACACTTGACAAAAAAAGTGTCTCTGAAAGCCATTTAGTGATGATCCAGCCCATCAGGATGGGGGAGTGGTTTTTCCTTACTTATAGGGCCCTTTGGGTGCCCAGGAGAAGCAGGCTCTGCAGTAATGAGGCAGAGCTGTGCATCTGAATTGGTTGCCCTCTCCTATCATAGTAGCCACACCATGGCTCTGAACTGCCTCAGCTTAGTAGAGAACCTGGCTTTGTGAGTTCTCAAGTCGGTCATGGCTACTTTTTCCATTGGTCAGTGAATGGCTTAATCATCCTGTGGCCTTTTGCTTCATATTTGTCACTGTCACATTGGCTTTGTATTTTGGAAAGCTTCCAGCGTTCATTACCATAATGAAGAACGATATAGTGGGGAGTGGGTCAGTTTCCATTGACTGAGGTTCACGTTCTCAGCACAAAGACTTGGAAAACCGTCCTTGCTCTCTGCTCCTAACCACTCACCTAAAACAACCTATAAACATACATATTTAAAGTGATTTTTAAAGAACACACTAAGGAAACCTCAAAATTATTTGATGCTGCAGAATTGAAGATAACCTGGTCCAGAACTAGGCTACAAAATTGACAGGCTTAATTACAAATCTCATTTTGGTAGTAATTTATTTCTAATATTGTTTTGTTTCTTTTATCTTGGGAGCCACTGGTAGGTGTTTTAAAATCCATCAGGAGACACATAAACTCATAGGTTGCTTGCTTTCTGTAGTAGTGGCAAGACAAATGATTTCTAAGAAAATCATCTTTTAAATGGAAGACAAGTGTTTTATTTTGTGCATTGTAACTGGGATCCTAACTGAAGGGAGGGACCTTTACACTGACTTGCAAAGATTTTCTTTATGGGACCCTAAGAACCCAGGTCTGTGCTTATTAGCCAGAGGACAGTGAGAAGCCTTTCTTCTCTCCTTTCCTGTTGCCTTTATGTGGAAGAAAGAACTTGACTTTCATCTTACCTTCTATAGTACAAGATATAAGTTGTTCTGTATCTTCACTTGTCATTTTTGTGGCTATTACGGTGCTGGGAGCTATCTAACAACATTTCTCCATGCAACTGAAACACAAATATCTTGAGACACCCTAATCCAAAGTGAATCTTTTATAAATAATAAACAGCAAATAGGCTCCATTTAGTTATATTAACCCCCAAATAGGTCATGCACATTGTTTAAAAATGCAAACATCACAATAACAGATTCCCTAGATGCAGAGTTTGATGTGTATGTGCAGATTTTCTGGACATGGTACAGGAAAAAATAGCCCACACCTATGCTTTGCTACTTAAAATATTTATATATTATCTCTGAAAAGTGCTACTTTTGAAATGCTATTTATTATAAGCTGATAGAGCTCAAGGGCTCTCTGTCCTTCTGGAAGCCATTCTTAGTTTTTCTGATTGCTGAGTAGTTCCTGCTAACTTTACTTTCTGAAACCTGTGGCGTCCTCAAGAGGGTTGTAGCTGCTGCCAAATTTTTGTGATTTCTTGCTGAACAACTTGGCACTCATCCGCAATCCTCTTTAGTTTCTTCAATGGGTCTAATTTCACACGTTAAGAATCTTTATTGTTTGTCAGCCAAAATAAAGCGGCGTAGTTCAAAACTATTTATACAATTCAAAACATTTTTTTCTCCATTTGGCGCCTAGTCAGCTTGCCTTTCTGCTTCTATCATATGTTAGCTTTGTTTCTTTCATGTCAGGAATAATTAGACAATTAAGTGCCAATACTTTAGAAATAAAATGGCATATTTTCCCTGAAATTCTTACTACAAGAAAACCTACTCGAATTCATAACCCCTCTCCAAAATCAGATGGATAAAGTGTTCCGTTGTGAACACAAATGTACAGATCACAGAATGTATGTACTTAGTAAAAGATTCGAACTGTAATTCCATGAGAAATGGCAGTAATTACTTTTTCCTAGTAATTACTTGCAATTAAAAATATACAGAGGTGACCTTCATTACTGTGTTGAAATCTCCTGACCCTTTAAAACGAGTTACTTCCTTTAACTCTTGATTGAATCCCTTCCTTTCTCTCCCCCTCCTCCCTAGAAAAGCTAAAATTAAGACATGAAATAGAAGTTCAGTGTAGTTGGGACCTGGCTATACATCTGCCTGGATTCATTCATATAAAAAGGATATAAGACAATTCCCTGTCTGATCTATGGGGTTCCCTCTGTAGCTTTCCATTTGAAGATTGGACTGATCTCTAATTAAAAAAAAAAAAAGGAAACTTTTCAAGTTTCAGGAAAGAATCTTACCTCCCACCACCATCCTTTCCTTCCCTACACACTGTTTCCTCCACCACAGTTTGTTCATTAAAAGTGAGTCCTTGAATCCAGGCCACAATAAGGCAGAAGAGAATTAAGTTCCACTTCTTGCAGGGGCAGCATCAAATAATTTGTGGGCACAACTTAAAGCTACCAGAAACCTGCAGAAGGATTTCAAGCAAAGGGGTGACTCAGCTCTTCAACAGGGAAAGGTTGATCTGAACATTCAGTACAGAGCACAAAGACACAGGGAGAGGCGGAGTTATTTGATTACAATCTCCTCTACCCCCTACAATTAAAAGATTTTTAAGTCAGGGGCCACATCACCATGGTTCCCTAGATTTTCAAATCCTTTGTATATAATAGGTGCTCCTAAAATATTCTGGGAATGACTTAGTCCATGATTCATTAGCTCAATAAATGGAAAGTTAATGAAGAACAAGTGACTATGTTACAAAATAGTGAAGAACATGATTTCTGGAATCATAATGCCTGGGCTCCATCATCTATGAGGTATATTTTCTTGGGAAGCTACTTCCTCTGCCTAAACCTCATGTAAAATATGAATATTAATAGAACCCACCCCATAGTTTTAGTAAAGATTCCATGATAATAATTATATTTAATGCAAAATAAACACACCATAGATATTAGCTATTATTATAGCCATTTTCACTTCTCTAGTTCTCCAACAATTCAATGTTAAAGCTGGATTTGAATTTATACTTGTCTTATTCTAAACCCTACGACCTTAAATATTGTAACTTCAAGATCAGAGGTGATAGTACTCTTCCATGGAGAGTAATAGTTAAGCTCTTTGAGTTCTTTCACTCAATATTTTGATATAGGTACTATGGTACTTGGTTTTTATTAAGTCTTGGGCTTTTTTATTCAGTGTGGAGGAAGACCACAGAGCTTCTTGAGGTTTAGCAGACTTTTGAAAGCTCGTGCCTAGATAATAGCAGGTCATCGTGCCACTGGGTCTGCTTTTTAGGACACGCTTGTTTCGACTGACTTACCTGGAAGCCAGAACTCACTGAAGTTGGTTTTGACAATGGAGAGCATCAGTGCAGCCTATGCTCATGAATGAGAGAGGGCAGGGGAAAAGCTCCAGTACCTAAGTGCTTTTCAAGCCTCAACTTGCATCCTGTTAGCCAATTCCCATTGGCCAAAGAAAGTCACAAGGTTGTGGCCAAATTCAAGAAGCAGAGAAATAAACACTGCTTCCTGATTGGAGGCGCGACAGGGTCACATGGCAAAGGTATGTGTGAAGGCACGCAAGAAATCTTTATGGCCATGTTTGTACACAATTGCCCAGTTTTGCATTCATCTTTGCTAGGTGTGAATCAAGTCCTTAAGCAGCTTTTGAGGGGTTTGCAGCTCAGGATGACATTGGCCTTAAATTAATTCAAAATGTGCTTTTTATGCTTCAGGCGGGTGACTAGGGAACCACACAGTTTTAGTTGGGGATCACAAAATCCCCAATGCACATTCCCTGCACACAGATGCTAAGATACAACCAGATTTCAAAGTCTACAAACCAAGGTTGGCCTACTGGGGTGGATACAAAACCTTGTTTATGGTTCTTAAATACGGCACATCTCAGAGCTGGGTACACTTTGCCAATGAAACTTGATAGTCATGTTTTCCATGGTTTCTTAACGAAAATTAAAAACCCCAGGAAAACTCTTCAGAAATTTTATTTACTCCATCTGACTTGTAACACAGAATTCCTTATTTGGCCTTCTCAGGGAGCTGCCCCATCCCCCCCTGACTCCTCCCCCCTTAACTCTTCATCTAAGTCGCGGTTTAGACGCTGAGCAGGTGGGGGAGGGGCCTCGTTCCCAGCAGAGCCAAGGAAGCCAGGAGCCTGGCCTGCTCCTCCCCTTGTTGGATTAAAAACGTGCCTGTCGTGCATCCCCTCTCGCCTCCGCGCGCAGCTCCGGCATGCTGCAAAATCAGCGACCCTAGAAAGTCACCCTGTGGGTCTGTGGCTACTTCTCTGGAATGTCTTGAATCGATTTAGAAATTTTGCGACTTTCTAAAATTCTGTTCCCATGGCATCCTGTGCAATCATAGCAATTTAGGGGTAATGACATAGAGCCATAGGGGTTTCCTATTAACAGATCTTACTTCTGTATTTCGAATGAAACGAAATAATGTTATCAAGATATCTCTGAAGTTTGCGCCTCTAACTTTAGATTACTGTGTCTTACAACCATGAGTACCAATCATTTAACAAGTACATCTTGGATCATTTTAAATGGACTGGTATATACTAAACTCGGTAAACTTTGGTCATTTTCTTTGTCCATTCAGGCTTCTAAAACAAAATATCTTAGACTGGGTAACTTATAAATGACAGAAATGTATTTGTTACAGTTTCTAGAGGCTGTGAAGTCCCAGATCAAGGCACCAGAAGACTTAGTGTGTGATAAGGGCCCCTTCTTCCATAGATGGCACCTTCTGTGTCCTCACCGAGTTGAAGGGGCCTTGCAGCTCTCTGGGGCCTCTTCTGGGGCGTTAATCTCATTCAGGAGCACTCTGCTCTTGAGATCTAATCACCTGCAAGCCACCACCTTTTAAAACTATAACACTGGTCATTAAGTTTCAATAGACGAATTTTGGAGAGACACAGACATTTACTCCACAGAAGCCATGCTGTCACACCTTAATGGAAAGGTGCATATTCTCTTGTGACCTTTGGGTTTTAACTGGGGGGAAGATCATTGTCTTAAAGATGAAACAGCAAATGTGGAAAATGGGGGGGAGGGGTGCCAGAAGAGTAATCTTCAATATTAATAGTTGTTAAATCTTAAAAGGATGTTGAGGATGCGATTTCTCTTTCTGATGTACACTAACAAAATTACACCATGGGGCCTCTGTTCCCTCATCTTCACTTCTCCCCACTTAATGACACTCCATTAATTCATGTAGTAAAATTTTTAAAAAACCCAGAATTTTGGATACTTTTAAAAGTAAAAACCATAACTTTAAAGGAAAAGGGGTAGTATGTCTCTTCTACTCTTTTTTCTCTAAATGGCAAAGCTAATTAAGCTTACTCCCAGAGATGTACAAAAAGGGCTCCATTCTGACAAAGTGGTGAACAGAGGGTAAACTGAGGCCAACACTCCCAAACAGCTTGGCTGTGTTCTCCTTTTTTTGTGCAGAGACACAAAGATTATGATGTTAGACTTTAGATCTCTCCTAAAGATAAGGTGTGGAATCTAGAAATGTGTACTGCGAATGTAATGGTTATCCTAGTGAGTCCTACGGAAGTCCGGGTATGTCTCCATTTTGCAGTTAGTACAGTGAGCTCAGCCTGCTGAGGGACTGCCCAGTAGCAAGGACAGCCAGCAAGAACAGCCCAGATGCTGTTGCATGGAAGACAGGCTGACACCTTATGCATTGATCATATTGGGAAGCTCTGGGGACCAATCAATTGACTCGTGGGGACATGAATTTTCTTCACATCCCAGAAAGCATTCAAGAAGTACCTAAGAGTCGGTTGAGTTTGTCCATCAGGTCCAAGTTTTCCAAAATGTGTTATGCAGGGCATGAAACTCATGATATTCCAGGAAAAAGAAAAGGCTTCATAGTTAGAAAGGTCTGAATATATGATTATTCTTTTGCGGAATCCAAATAAGCATATAAAAGATTTGCACAAGTTCAACAAAAAGAGAAAGGTTTAATTTTGCCTAAGCTATCTTTCCTACTCATATGCAAACACAATTCTGTTTTCTCCTGACGTGTAATAACATCCCACATTTTGGAGAATGTTGAGGTAGTAGGCTGTTTTATCCTCATATTAACCCAGATGCTTGGAAAACAAAATATCCAGATCTTGTGATGCTGGCTCCTTGTGGTAGAACAGGTGCTGTTCTGTCATTTGCTGTTGTGTCATCAGCCTCTTAAAGGGTTGTTTTAGGAAATAGGTACAGCTGTCTCACTATTGTAGTCACTGTCCACATCAGGTTGGGTACGTAATTTATGTTATCATATAATAAGCCCAGTATAAAGATGCACAAATAAATTTCTACCCTATATTAGGGACTCATGTCCTATGGGTATTCTAGCAGGTTATTAGAAACTTGGTGTCTTAACACATCTGACATTTATCATCTTACAGGTCTGGAGGTCAGAAGTCTCAGCTGAGCCATACTGGGATAAAATCAAGGGGCTTGCAGGGCTGAAATCTTTTCTGGAGCCTGTAAAGAAGAATTCATTTTCTTGCCCTTTCTAGCTTCTTGGGGCTGTTGGCATTCCTTGGCTCCAGGCCCCCTCCATCTTCAAAGCCAGCAATAGCCAGTCCAGTCTGTGTCACAATTCCAATACTGGTTCTTCCTCTGCTGCCTCCTTTTCCACATTAAGAAAAAAAAAATTGTAATTACAAGGGACCACTCAGATAATGTGAGATGATCTTATTTTAAAGTCAGCGGATAATCAGTTTAAATCTCTCTTTCCATGTGACCTAACATTCTGAGAAATGGAATTTGGGCATCTTTGTGAAGCTGTTATTCTGTCTGTTACAATCTAGCATGCAAATTGCTCTCTTGGCTTTGGCTTCTAGAATGCTCAGAGCCATGTAGTAACTCTATCATTCTTTCTTTTGTTCCCAGATCCTAATTGCTCCTAAAGTTTGTGTTATGTCAAGTATCCATGTATACATAAGCCATACCAAAATATGATATAAATGATCACTGTCACTAACAATTCTCTGTAACAGGAGTCAGCAAACTGTAGTGCAAGAATTAAATCTGGCTCTTCTCTAGTTTTTGTAAATAAAGTTTTATTGGAACACAGACACTGCTTTCTGGCTATGAGGACAGAGTTGTAGTTGTGGTACAGAGTTTATGGCTCACAAAGAATAAATAAATTTGCTATTGTCACTTGCTGTGGACACTCTGAAGCTTAATGGTGTGTTGCTCTCTCTTTTGCCACAATGAGTCGGTTAATAACCTCGAGACATGATGCATAGTTAGCTGTTTTGTCACTTTTAGATTTTGGTTTTAGCAAAGGACTGTAAAATTACCCGGGAAATTTGGGACAGTGGAGGCCTAATAAAAGTCACTCAAGAAAATAAAATTATATGTTTGCTTTATCAAAACAGATTATATACACACATGTTTACTAACAGTTATACAGTGGCTCAATTTTTTTTACCAGTGGTTACCAGCCTGGCCTCCTTTACACCCTGCTCCCCTCCTCCCACCCCTGCCCAGTCTCTGGAAGTATGAGAGGGAAGCCAGTGGGCTTTGAGCTGGGCTTTCATCAGTCCAATGGTATCGTACACTCACCCATAATTCCCATCACGATGGTTTCAAAATAAAACAATGATATTTTAAAAAACATCATTTGTTTACTAGACAAAAATATAAGAAAGATACCTGTGAGAGTAAATGTGGTGGAAATCTCTGGTGTACAGTCTATCTCTAAAAAGCGTGCAATTATTATTTACCTTTTTTTCAAGTCAGTATGTAAAAGATGGATTGTGAATTGTAAAAATGATGACCATTCCAAGGGAAGTGGATTTGAATTTGCTTCTAAAGGGTTACTGCATTTTATAAAATCCCTCTTCAGGGATTCTTGGTGTCTTAGGCATAAGAAACCTTTTCATCCCAGTGCTGTTTTTTTCTTTGCCAGCTTTGTTGGTTTGTCGGTTGGTTTGTTGGTTGGCTGGTCTTTTAGGCAGGGTCTTGCTAAGTCGCTAAATTGTCCAGCCTGGGCTTGAACCTGCAATCCTCTTTCTTCAGACTACCAGGGTGCTGAGATTACAAGCTTTTGCCACCACACCCAGCTTATTTTGAGCAGTTTCTACATAAAGGGAAAAACTAGATGTTAAGTCCTCCAACCCCTACCTTAGGGAACCTACATTTAATGATACTAATGATGCTGAACTAGTAATGAGGTCTTTTCGACTTTGCTGTGGCTTAGGAACATTAACCTGGAGCCGAATGGGCTCTAGACTCTGGGCTGTTCTGAATAAAATTTCATTCACTACCTCCTTCTCTCTCTTCCTATTTTTGGTCAGTCACACCCTATCTAATCTTAATTTCCACATGTTTTCCATAAGTATAATTTTAATTAAACAATTATTTGAGGTCAGATTTTACTTGTATAACTTATTTTTTCATGCTTCGTTAATTTGGGGAGACACTTGTGCTTTGACTTTGGACAATGTTTCTTAAATCTGGTTTGTAGAATAACAATTGGATCAATAACTGTTTATCATTCCTTTAAAACAACAGTTGTCTTCTGTTAAGATACTTTTTCTTTCATGCTCCCTTAATTTGCATGCCTATTATAGTTCAGGAATAATAGCAAGATGCTTATGGAATCATGTTCTGCCGTCTTTGGTCATTTCAACCTTCATTTCTCTACCTAAAAATAAATAATAAATAATAGTTTACTCTCCCAACCCCATAAAAATATATGTCTGCTGAGGGGTGGTCTCAGTCTTACATTGTGTAGTATAATTCAGTTTTTTTAATCCGTTTGTGCTTGTAGTATTCGCACTAGATTTCTGGACTTTTAATTTTTTTGTTGATGCTTACTCTGCATGCAACACTCTTACCCATGTTCTATATTCTCCTGCTTACTGGATGCTGGTGACAAAATATGGGTGATGAGGGTGCTACACAATATCTAAGGCATTTATCCTGGCACGAGTATTATGCATAAGTGTTAAGTATATCCAGAGCGCACACAATGGTACACTTAAATTCGCATCATTCACTGGAAGAATGTAGTTTAACATTTGCCATTTTTTATTAAATTTTTGTGTTAGAATGAGATTAATTCTACAATATACTCCTGCCACTGAATCTCATCCTTAACTTAGAACTTCTTTCTATTTTTGGAGAAGAAATGTCCTTCACTTTCTTTACATTTTTCCCAGATGGAGACGGATGAGAAATCACAAATTCCTTTCGATCTTCTCCTAAATAGTGTTTAATGATGAATTAAAATGTATCTATCATTAGTAATTTACTATTTAATATGAAATGAATCTCTGTTACTCTCTTCTGCCTCTTTCTTGGGAGGGGCGGGCACAGGCTTTCTCTGCAGTTGGAATCAGTACTTTCATTCTGAAAAGTGGCGAAGGTTTCAATGTTCATTAAGCCGTCATTTCTGTGGCTTTGGAGGCATTTATCAACTTCTATTCCAAATACGCCTCATTTTTAGCCAAGTATGCCTATTATGCTCTCAATTTCATGTAATAATTTTGATTGCTGTTTTCTAGCTCTTTCCCTCAAACCAAACTTTTTTTTTTTCATGTTTACAGGCTTCTGAATTTTTTGAACTCTTCTGAGACCAAAAGAAGAATAAATCAAAGAGGAACTCTGACCTCGGTATGTAGACACATCCCAGGAGGGATGTCTTGGAAGTTATTCAGGGAATCTCCTTCAGAGGGCTTTGTTTATTCCCCATTGTTGAAGGTTGATTTCAGCAAGGAAGATGTTCACCTGTCTGATTTCTTAGACATAATGATTTAGAAGATGTGTGGCATTAAAATGAGCAGCTTAAACTTTATGGCTTTGCTTTCAAAATGCCTATGTATCTTTCTAATATTCTGGTATGAGTTTGACTTTGGTCATCGGGCTTCGATGTCTCTGCACAATAAGATGTTGTTCTTACTATTTAATATTTGGCCCTGAACAATGAATCCAGTTGCTAAGGATTCTGTTGGCATGTAGGCAGGAACAAGCGTCAATTTCTAAGGCAGGCGCTATCATTATAAGATACGAGTTGCGATGATTTTAGTTTTCTTGAGTGGTCGTGGTGAGTGTCCTGTGGATGGCTTGCAGTTACTGGCCGAGACTGAGTGTGATGCTGAATCTCCGTTGTCCTAGAAATGAATGAAGCACAGTGATAAGGAAATGCACGGAACAGTGAATTAGCATGGTGTTTGGCCTGTTGCGTTTCATTTCTGTGGATATAGTTAGACTTAAGTATATGGCAAATCTGCTCATCGGGAAATTGTGGTGTAGTTCTTCTACGTCAGGAAGCAGCAGAGTTGGAGTGTTGGAGGAAGAACAGAGCTGGCTCTTGGCTACTGAAAAGGAAGAAAGCGTTCACCAAATACTTCTAACCCTGGAAGCATTTCATTGTCCAGAAAAACATTTTTCACTGATCCGAAATATACAAGGCAGAATTTCGTACTGCCCTAGAAATGTACTTCTCCATGTTCTGATTTGAAAATGGTGACACTGCTAAGAAAAAGGAGGGGACCTAGGTATGTGGTGAAAACATCAGCCTTTCATTTTGATGAAGTGTTGAGTAGACCAGATGCTTGGTATCAAATGCCCTGGTAAAGTATTTTAGAAATCAGAGCTGATACCCATTTTAAAAAAATAATCCCATCTGGAGAGATTGGCTCTTGCTTGTGACCATTTTGTTTTCAATTATTTCAAGTAGTTTTTTAAAATTAAGTTTACCTATGAGTACAATCCATCCTCGAATTATGGATTTTAAAGTCAATGTACTTGGCGCTGGATATTTTATCCATATCTGTGGTCACCTCGTACTTTCATCCTGGTGAGCACAGCGATATCTGCTTAGATGAAGCACCAATGTTTATGCACACCAGAGTCCACAAATATTTGAATTTTCCAACAATGAGAACATTGGGTGTTTCTCTAATGGTATGGACTGATTTTGCAAAATCACTACAGCGAGCTGTAAATGATGTATGTAATGAAAAATTTCTGTCCACTGCACAGAGCGAATATATACAGTTCTATGCAATCACTGGAGTACTGGGCTATTTGTTTTAATAATTCCTTCAGACATATAGTAATCTTTTGGTGAGTCATATCCAGCTGCTTGCCATTGGCAGCTATCGCAGATTTCCTTTGTGTATGTTCTAAATGACTTTCAGTGTTGTGTAGTATACTTATGAGTATTACATATTTAAATTAATGAATCCTGGAATCTTGAAGATTTGAACTTTAAAAAATATTTTAATGAAGACAGTGTCAATGTTTTGTTTTGAAAAATTTAGGAAATGCTGAAGAGTTCAAAATTCACAATTTGATGATGGAGAAATATCCATTGATAACATGTAGTATCTATCCTTTAAAATATTTTCCCTGTTATTAGATAATGTTCCTTTGAACAATGCATCCTACTGACTTGTTTGTAAATTTTTATTCTCAATAACCAATAGTATTGAACTTCTTTTACATGTAACTTTCAGTCACTGGGTATTGTTCAATTACAGAAGTGCAGTGCAGAAGATGTACTTGTTTCTGATATTGAACAGTGGGTATTTAATTTTTTCTAGTTTTGATAATGGCAGTGATTTTTTTATATCAATAATGTAACATTTATGTGATTTTAATAATTTTGGTGTATATATGGTTATACCAAACTTGCCTCTGCTCTCTTTTGAACTTTACTGTTACATTTATTTTTCCATGTTGGATTTAGATAATGACTGCATTATATTTATAAATTATTGGAATAGGATTGGCATCTCTGTGATATTGAGTAATTTCAGAAGAGGACATAGTGTGTCTTTCAATTTATTGGTAGATTTTCCAACACAGATTCATCCTTGCATGACTCTCTAAGTCATGAGAATATTTTATTTAGGATTTCTGCATATAAGAATTATATTTGTATAGTTCTGTTTCTGTACCATTTTTGTTAATTTTGGGAACCAGTGTAATTGCAGCCTCATGATCTTAATTAACAAGATTCTTTCATCTTCCCTAGACTCTGGAGCAGTTAAAATAGTATGGAGCAACCCTTCTTTAGATGTGACAGAGTTAGTGCCTGCATCTGGCTCATTTTGGGGAAAAGTTCTTTGAAGCTTTTAGTTTTCTTTCAAGATGATTGACCTGTTCAATACTTTTTCTATCTCCTATTGAATCAATTTCAGTAGTTTATATTTTCCTTTGGTAATGAAATATCAGTGCAGAGAGGTTAAACTTCTTAAGATAAGTACATACAAAATATTGTTATAACTAACAAAAATAATTCTGTAAATCTTTGGTCAAATCATTGTTTTCATTCTTAATACAAGTTATCTTTTTTTTTATTAGCCTCATCACAGGTAGTTTTGAAAACCCACTCTTAAATTTTCTTCCTGTTCACATAGTTTTTCTATTTTCTTGCTAGCTTAAGTCATATCCTTAGTTCATTTATACTTTTGTTGCTGTTTACTAACATGAATATTTAAAACTATGATTTTTATATGATTTCTATTTTAGTGACACCATATAATTTATGATATACTGTACTCTCATATTATTCATTGTTTAATATAAACCTAATGTGATATTTTATTTCCTTCCTTCCTTCCCCCCTTCCTTTATTTATTTTTGTGGTACTAAGGATTGAACCCAGGGATCATGGAGCTATATCCTTAGACTATTTTATTTTGTTTTATTTTGAGACATGGTCTCACTAAGTTGCCCAGACAGGCCTTGAACTTATAATCTTTCTGCCTGAGGCTCCCTAGTAGCTGGGAAAACAGGTTTGCACTACTGCTTAAACTGATTTTTATATGAAAATGCCCAATTCTTTCCTAAGAGTAATTTACAATTTTAGAATGTTGAATTTTAAGGCTTCATCTGTTAGAATTTATTTCTAGTTTTACTTACTTGCTTCTTAAAACATAGCTGTGATGACTTTTACTTGAATTTATTGAAATGATCTTTTCGGGGGATAGTATATATGATCATCTTTGGTGAGCATTTCATTGTTGCTGGAAATGAAGGCCATTTTCTTTAAGGTAGAGAAGTCACTAATTACACTGTCAAGCTCCTCTACAGCATGTTTTGCATCCTTTGGTCTTTTTTGACCAACTTTGAGGAATGTTAAAGTCCTCTCTTAATTTGTTCTTATTATTCTTTAAATCTTATTTATGAAGATATTTGCATTCTGTGTATTGTGTTTAATTGTGCTCCCTTAATATAAAACATCTTGTGAGTGTGGTGCTGGGGATTGAACCCAGGGCCTTCACAGGGAGCTATGTCCCTACTATCTTTTGTTATTATTTTATTTTGAGACAGAGACTTGCTAATTCATTAAGTTTCCTGGGCTGGGTTCAAATTTGCCATTCTCCTGCCTCAGTCTCCCAGTGTGCTGGGAGTACAGGTGGGCACCACCCACCTGCCTTTTCTTTATGCATTTAATGTGTTTACTGTCTGTTGTGGACTGTGTTGGCTATTTCTTCTCTAAGTCTCACATGTGACATGTGTGTCACTTCTGTGATTGCAGTTAGTGTTCCAAGCCAGCTGGGGAGTGATTTTCCCTGACAGCCTCAGACACAGCTGGTTTGGGAACCACGATGCACAAGCACATTGTAAACCTTATCGCATCACTTTGCTAAGGTCCCACTGGCCAAAGAAAGTCACTTGACCATCCCAGATCCAAGAGGTAAAAAGTGGCTGTAGGTTTTAACTGGAGAAACTGTTGTGTCATATTTCAAGGGTATGGGTCCTGGGAGAGGGCAAATTTGAGGTCATCTTCACAATTCAGTACGTTCCCATTAGGGACTCTGGAAATCAAGAGAATTCATGCTGAGCCATATCCATTCCTGACTATGTTGCCCTCTTGGCCAACTAAATTGAAACTTAATTTAACCTTACAGTGTGTGTTTGGTCTCTTCCAGTTAATTTGTAGCCTGTAATATAGATTTACATTCTGCCAATGCATTGTTGCTTGTACAAGTCTCTTCCTATCTCATTCGCCTTCTTTTGCTCTGTTATTTTTTTCCTGTTTCAGCTTTCATTCTAAATTTCTATGGTGGGCCAGTGAGATGGCTCAGCGGCATAAGCGCCTGCCTGGCAAGCACGAGGGCCCGAGTTTGACTCCTGGAACTAACATACGAAAAAAGGGCCGGTGATATTGCTCAGAGGCACAGGTGCCTGCTGGCGTGCGAGGCCCTGAGGTCGACCCCCGGTACCCACACACAAAAAAAAAATTTCTATGGTTTTTACAATGAGGTCTATTTTGCACTCTTCTGTAGAGGCTAAATTGTTTATTTTAAAAATAGTCATTAGGTGGTCATTTTGGGCTTCCTGGTAGTAAGCAGGACTTGGTCCCTGCCTTTAGGAATGTCCAGTTCAGTAAGCCTTCAGATGTCCTCGAGCACATTTTCGATGGCGGCAGTGTTTTCCTGAGGTCGTGGTATGTTAATTCACTTCTCCCACAGTAGTCTATCACAGATGCTTTGTCTGGTGTTTGTCACCAGTCTTGAGTGTTTGCTCTTACACCTGTCCTCTGTGTGATGGTTACACGCCCTTCTTGGATCTACATCCAGCGGATGTATTGATGTGCAAGATCCTAGTGTATCCCTGGTTTTCAGGGAGTATCCTTACCTCTACAGTATAAATCTTTGTTCAGATAGAACACATCAAAAAAAAAACCCCTCAACTTCCCAGCATCACTCCTGTCACCCTTGTTTTTCCCTAAGTTCAGTTCAGTTCTTCAATTTTGAGGCTATTTCCCAGGGAGATGTCATACTTTCTCCCCGCCTCTTTTTTCTATAGCTAGTGTTTCTGAATGGATGGCAAGTAGGTCAGTGGAGAGACTTTTGTGGAAAAAAAAATTCCAGCTCCTCATAAAACAGCTCCTGTCTGGTGTAGAGACAGCTGTTAGTCTTCTGATCTCCTCTGTTGGCGGACTGTGAAGCCCAGACTCTCGCTTTTTGTCGATGGGAGTAGGAGTGGGAGTCACTGGACAGTCGGAGAAATACAAGGTCTTTTTCTGTTTTTCTCTGTGTGCAGGACTTTATGACATTTTTGCACCCATTTTGTTGGTGATGTTCTATATACAGAATGAGATGTGTAATATACATGCAAGTTACAAAGCAACACGATGAAAGGAATGCCCCTAAGTGTGTGACCCAGCTTACAAACAGGTACAGCAATGGCACCATAGCACCTGCCATGTGCATAGTCCTAACCCCATGTCCTTCTCCCTACCAACAGATGACCACCATTCTCAATATTGTGCTCAGTACTCATTTGCCTTTCAAAATAGTTTTGCTTGCTATGTGTTGAATCAAACAATGTACTTTCTAGATTTGAAAATTTTCTCTCTACAAAAATTTTATCATATTGAATGTTGCCTGATAAATGTGACAAGTTTTCACTCAATATTATGTTTCCAGGATCTGTTTATGATGTTGTATTTCAGTGTGTTTTATTCTTTTTCACTGCTATGTAGTAGGTTTTGTGTGACTGGATTTTGTTTTGTAACTATTAATTAAATTAAGAAAATCTTTAGCTCATAAAAATAATGTTGCTAGGGATATTTTGGTTTATTTCTCCCAGTTTTCATATGTAAGAATTTATTTTGGATACATACATGCTTCTTATTCATAAAAGAATATAACTATACATGCATAAAAATATAAAATATAAATGATTATAAGGTCTTTCTTGTGAGCCTTTTATGTCTATAGAATGTTAATATTGATCATATGTGCCTTCTTTCTTTTTTAATGATTCTACCTCATCATGTATTCATCAATTTAATTATTCTTTTAAAAAATATTAACTTTGAACTTCACTGTTCATTTCACATTATGTTCATTTTCTATATTACTAATTTCTGCTTTTATTTCTTTTTCGATATTGGTTCTTAGTTTGGAAGCATAAGTTGGCCAATTGGAGAGCATAAAATACTTAAATACTTGCCAGACATGAAATGTTCTTGATGGCATTTGTTTGGTTATGAGAAATGTTTCAATGCGTGTTTTAAAAGAGGTTAGTCCTATTGGATATCCTGAAGTTCACAGATGTCCACATAGAACTCTTCAAAACTTAGGGTCACTTTAATTCACTCAGAGGTTAACACTGGTGATATTTTAGGTCTTCTATGTATCTCCCAAACTCATCACACTCCCCTTGTTCCCGGAGTGTTCAAATTCCTTGTTCTTTTCCTGGCTCTTAATGAAATCGGATTCCAAGATTAAAATGTGCCTCCTAAGGGAGTCAGAGTAGAGATTATGTGATAGACAATGTTTCTTTAATTGATTTGATCTGCTATCGCAATCAGTGTTAAATGCATTACTCTGTCCTTAAACCACTATTTTTTTTTTTTAATGTGGGTACCAGGAGTCGAACTCAGGACCTCGCGCTTGCCGGGCAGGCACTTATGCTGCTGAGCTATCTCACCAGCCCCCACTATTGGTTTTTATTTGCTCCTATTATCTGTGTTTTCTATTATGTAGTTTTATTTCCTACATTCTATCCCTCATTCTAGGATAGTATCAATTTTTTTCATTTGCCTTTGAAAAGTATGGAAGGATGACACTGTTAAATGGGCCATTTAACTGAAGAATCGAGTGGCAGACATTCTTTTTCTGTATATATATAAGAGAAATGTATATAGTTTAGTGTATGTATTTATAGAGGAATATTGCAGCTATTTTATGATATTTAAAAGTAAATGCCATAGTTATATATATATATTTTTCCTAAATCTAAACTTCCCTTAAAGGAAAGCCTAGAAAAGTAATAATTTGGAGCTAGTTGGCTTAACTTAAAAAGCTCCCCTGTGACATCGGAGTGTGTTTCATGCTATTGCTTTCTTAGACTTCCTCATTAAAATGTTGACTACTCTTTTTCTTCAGTAAATGCTAATCCCAGCTCCCATGTACATGTATTTACATTTCACTGCAGGCAGCCTGCCAGGTTAGGAATAAAACCAATTTGTTAATATCACCATTTCCTTTTCAGCAAAGAAAATATGCATTAAATTAAAGGTTTTGAAAACATAATAAGAAACAGCTCCTGTTGATACCAACCATTTAGTTGTCTCTCTGGCTTAGGTTGAGATGGCTTATCTTTAACAGCTTGTGTTTTTCTGCTCTTCTCAGCTCCTGATATCCCTATAAACCTTTAGATTCTAAAAGACCCCATCGCCTGCCCTAAAGTTGGCTTTCCTCCCTTGGTCCTCGCCGTTCCCGTTGTTGTACTTTGCTGGTCCCTGCCAACACCCATCTGAGGATACAAAATACTATTAAAAAAAAAAAAAAAGTAAGTGCATGTGGTTAATCCTCGCTGATAACGCGCTGCTGTGTTGGAGTATTCTCCCCAGAATTCTCAGAAATTTTCGAACTGCAAGAGGGTTCCCATTTGATTTATGATTCACAAGTGGATCAGTGTTATTAAAATCCACAGGAGTCCTTTGTTCCTGTAGTCATTCCAAAGGCCACCCATCACGCACTTCCACACACCATTTCGAACAAGAGCATCCTCCTGGAGCCTATAGCTGTTTCTTAAATAATCCTTCTGTAGAAAGCAACTAATTATGCAGCTGAACACCAAGTCATATTAGTAACTAAAATGTTTGTGCACATTGGGTTATCCAAACCTGCAAAGCCAAGTAAATTTTCAATAAAAGCTAACAGTTATTAACCTTATTAGCATACTTTGCCTGGCTGGATGCTACTTTTTACTTTGTTGAATATTTTATTTATAAAATGGATTGATTGGTGATTACTGTTAGTCCTATAATCCTTAAGGAAAAAAGAATCATCTGCAGATGTCACTGTATGGTTTGGTGCTGGGAGAAGTTAAATCCAGCACCTAAAAATGGCACATATCTTTTTAGTTTCTCCTTTGGCCCCTAATTCATCATGTCTCCCTGTTGCTTTCCTCTCCAGTCAAATGATGGTCTTTGCTTTAGCAAAGTTAGAACAACAAGGTCTTATTGATAATCTTGTTTCCTCCCTACTTTGGGGAAAATATCAAAGAAGAAAGAGAAGATTTTGCCTGAGTAGTTCATTAATTAACTTTCTTCCATTTGCCTTCACTGGCTGCAAGATTGAGCACCTCTTGTTTCTTACTGCAAAAGAGTCCATAATGGCCATCAGAGTTTGGAACTCTTTCTATTCCTGCACCATCTCACTTTTTGTAATTTTGTTCCATTTTATTCCCCTTCAGTTTGGTGTGGTTGTCAGCTCCCCCTGGCATTCTTGTATTCACATTTGAGATTGATGTGGTATCACAGCCATCTCCTAAATTCTGCTCAAACTTGCGCTGGATGCAAACTGACAGCGTCCTGGTCTTTGTGCTATAGGCTGGGTCCTGAAAGAGCTCAGGTTCAAGACACTGCTTAGGAAGACACATTTAGCAATGCAATGTTGTTTCGTGAGGGGAAACTGTCTCTTCCAGCTGGTAAGCAATTTATGCCCTGAAGCATGAAGATTTCATAGCCCTTGTAATTTTATCCTCCCTGGTGTTGCTGCAGGTGCTATTTTTATTCATATAAATATTTAATCTTCTATAAAACTTATTAAGCTGTTGGCCTCAATAATATTTTTTGGCAGCAAGTTCCCTAGGTTAAAGGGACACAGTCAAGTACAACAGCTTAGCTCATAATCACAGTTTTAAATAAAGGTATAAAAGGCGATTTTCTGAGATTTAAAAATATACCCCAATGCAGCCGTTTGGGGTTCAGCTAGGACATTTCCTAATAACACAGCCACAGTCCCAGGGGCCCTGAACTGGCCTCTGAGATCAGGGAGCTTGCTCAGTGGAAACTGAAGCGAACGTGGTTAATGTCTGTCTTTCTCCAGATCTAGCGAAGAGGAAAAGCAGATAAAACATACAAACCATATTCTGTACTTCCTTAGCATTCAGAACTTCATGTTAAGATTTTTGCATGATCTTTAACCCATGGACATATTTCTATTAGTTTTTTCCTGCCTCCTTTAAAGTAGTTGTCTTCTTTTCATGGATACCACTTTTCATTTTCAAAATACATGGGCTTCCTTGAGTTTCCTGGTCATCTGGGATGACCAATCAGCCACATGTGGTGGTATCTTCTCTTTCCCTTTAGAATTGCTTAGAAATCAAGTGGAGGTTTCTCCAGTTGAATTTGGCTGAGCCAAATCCATTGAGAAAATTTAAAGATCAGTATCCTGCTTCATATGCACTTACTATCTATTGGATGTAAATTAATTCTAGAATTGCACATTCTTTTTGTCTTCCTGAATATTTGTAGTGGCTAGTGCATTTGCCCTTGAATGTGATAAACACTTGTACAACAAAATAGTCTGGCACATTTAGATTCACACTGTTTTAGAGGGTTATATGGATGAGTCAATCTTTTTGGATAGACCACACAGGGAAAGATGATTCTTCTTCAGAAGCAAAAATGAATATATGTGTTTTAAACAGAATACAAGCAAGTACATATATAATGAAGTTTTTTTTTTTTTTTTTTTGTGGGTACCGGGGGGTCGACCTCAGGACCTCGCGCGCCAACAGGCGCCCGTGCCGCTGAGCGATATCACCGGCCCCTTTTCCGTATGTGGGATCCGGGAGTCGAACTCGGGCCCTCGCGCTTGCAAGGCAGGCGCTTACGCCACTGAGCCATCTCACCGGCCCCTATAATGAAGTTTTAAATTAGGAATAATTGGAATTATATGGGGTGTAAGAATCTAGAAAAGCTAAATTATGGCTGACCATAATGCTTCAGGAGAAAATGATGCTTAAATTGAATTGATCGATAATTAAATTAATTAAATTGAGATTTAGATGAGAATAAGAGGAGGAGGAGATAGAGAAACTCATGGCACGGTTATCATTCAATCATGGTGATAGGTTCTTTGACTCCTACAGAGATTCCACCTGGAGTTTATGTCCTTGCTCAGTTCATATTACACAGAGCTAAATTTAGGGCTAGTATTTCTTCTACTGATTTTATCCCCCTAGTGATATAATTCACTTCCGTATGCTTGTAGCTCTGAGTATTTTGGCAGAGTATTTTCTTAAGTGCTCTCTTGAACACATTCTTGCTCAGCAGCTTTTTTTTTTTTAACTTTGTCCATTAAATAAGTATCAAAACAGTCAACATGCCTACAGAATGCAAGACGTTTAAAAGTTAAACATACATCTAATCCAGCAAAGCCACTTCTAAGAATTTTCCCATAAGAAATCAAAACTAATGTTTATATCAGACCTTCATGTGAACATTTATAGTGGCTTTATTCATAATTGCCCAAACCTGGAAACAGTCCAAATGTCATTCAACTGGTGAATGGATAATGGTATATCCATATGGTGGAATACTACTCAGCCATAAAAAGGAATGACCTACTGACATGTACAACAATATGGATAAATCTCACACGTGTTCTGCTAAGCAACAGAAGCCAGCCTCAAAAATCTCCATGTCATTGCTCCCATCTACACTGCATTCTGAAAAACCAAAACTGTAGGTATGGGGAACAGATCAGTGGTTGCCAGGGCCTGGGACAGAGAGGAAAGGTGCTTAAAGACACAAGGAGATTCTTGGGCAGTGATGGAACTTTTCATTATCTTGTTGCCTACATGACTGTGCATTTGGTGAAACTCATGCAACTGTACAATAAACAGAATGAATTTTATTTCACGTAAATTATGCTTCAATTAGCCTGACTTTAAAAAACAAGTGCCTAGCCATTTGATGTTTTCAGATCTAACATGATGACCTTACATTTGTACCCTGTGGTAGAATCTTCAATCTTCCTGTACTAGTATCTCCCTGAGTTAGCAGGTTTTACTTATAAACTTCCATCATCCCTCAAAGGAATCTTTAAAACTCCCATAGTACCTTTGTGGAGGTGCACAGTGACCTTATATTTAGTAAGAGCTCTCTTTGAAACACAAATATTATATGTAAATAAAAAAGCATAACTTTAGAAAGTTTGGGTGTTTCATATATGCACCCATGGCTCTTTTGAGACTCAGATGTGACCTGATTGAATCACAGATAAATTTCTTTGCTTTGTAAGTGACAGATCTAACGGTCTTACTGGAGATGGACGTTTGAATCCTTTAAGCCAATCTACATTAATTTTTTCCAGATCTGGGTAAATTCTCTAGTCCACTGTTTTCAAACTTCCACTCAGGCTGCTTAAAAGTTTTCGGAAAGAATCAGAAAACTGGCCATGTGGTACAATGAAAGACCAGTGGTCTTCAATGACGGCAGGCCCTCTATCTGTGGTCTAAAAATCATTTATAATCTCACCTGCTTCCAAAATGGGTTGTTTTAGGAAAGCAGATATTTTGAAAGGTATTCATTTTTCTAGGCTACAATCCCACTTCCATATCCTTCACTTTGCTAGAGAAATCTCTATCACCTTGGGCAACTCACTGCCCTCTTTCTTCAACTTTTCCATCTCCAAGGTACAATGAAAATCTAAGAGATCACTTCCACAGTGGTCCCCATTAACTACATCATAATGCCTTTCCTCGTGTTTGTCACTTATTCATCCCCTACATTAGACTGCAAGCTCTGTGAGGGCAGCAACCATGGTGCTCTTATTCACTGTGAATTCTTCAGCAATAGGAGGTACAGCATCCTAATTGTTCGATAAATGAATGAAGGGCACTGATCAACACTAGTGGGACATTATTTTGATGCAGACTACATGTTTACACAGTTCTGTATTTTAAATTAAGGGCTGAGATGTAACTGTGGTAAGGTACTTGTCTAGCCTGTGTGAGGCCCTGGGTTCAATCCCCAGCACTGCCTAAATGCATACATACGCACATAGACACCTACATACATACATGAAATACCTATTGAAATAGATTACCAGCTATTTAAAAAAATTGATTGGTAAGAAGGGGAAAATTATTGTCATTCACAATTATTTTTGTTTTGGGTATATGTGAATGGTTTTTTGAAATTTCCTCTTTGGTACATGGTTTGTAAATTTCTGTGTTTCTTTTGGTTGGTTGTAACGACGTGGCAGCTTCATCAAACCAGCACTCCGTGCAGTTTTGCTCTTTCCCCCGAGTTGCTATCCAGCTGGTAACCAGTACACATATTGCTGGTGATCTCTTGATAGGTGAATGGATGTGGCTGCTCCTCAGGTTAGAAGTTCCAAGATGGCAAGGGATTTCAAATTTCAGTATAGATCAGCGGTTTTTTGTGGATATTGATTGATTTTTTCTTACCAGTTGTATTCTCTGAATCAGGGACTGGGATCTTACAAAGTAGGTTTCTGATAGGATTTAAATATGTGGCTGTTGCCTAGAACTAATATACTCTGCATGCTGTACAGTACAGAGAGCCTTTAACTTTAAAATTAAGTAAACTGGGCCAGTGAGATGGCTCAGCGGCATAAGCGCCTGCCTGGCGAGCGTGAGGGCCCGAGTTCAACTCCCGGAACCCACACACGAAAAAGGGGCCGGTGATATCGCTCAGCGGCACGGGCGCCTGCTAGCAAGTGAGGTCCTGCGGTCAAACCCCGGTACCCACAAAAAAAAATAAATAAATACAATTAAGTAAACTATCCTAGATTTTTACTGTAGATATCGATATAATTATTAAGCCCGCTTCCCCGATTCCTTGTTGTTCTTTGTTCTTCATCGGAATATAAGGCAGTGCTGAAAAGTTTCACCCATCCTAAGGTTTTCTTCCAGAAAACAAGTGACCCAGAGAAGTAGGGAAAGGCCGGCAGTGGCATTTGGGAAGGTTACCTCACTGTCCTTGTTGATGGTCTCCTGGTTCATCTTGGAAAACAGTGACCTGTGAAATGATTTCTTTTTCTCAATTTTTTTTTTTTTTTTTTTTTTGCTCTTTGTAAACCACTTTCCTTTTCCAAAGTGAAACTATTTTATATCTAGCTCTCTCTGAAAATTGTTTATCTATGTGGAGAAACATTTCAAGTCATGATGCCACATCTCTAAGTGAGCCTACTTTTTCCCACTCAGCTGAGAAGCCTTTTGATTTCTTTCTTTCTTTCTTTCTTGGTTGTGGGGCGGTGGGGGGGGGTTGTTGTCTGAGGATTGAACCCAGGGCTTTCGCAGTGAGCTAGATCCCCAGCCTTTTTATTCTTTCATTTTAAGACAGGATCTCGCTAAGTTGCTCATTTACTCCAGCTGGGTTTGAACTTGCAATCTTCTTGCTTCAGCCTCCTGGAGTGATTACAGGCTTTTGCAGTCACCCTTGGTTGCTTTTGACTCTCTGAGTGTAGGTTGGTTAAGGGTGCACCCATATGCAGCTAGGGTGGAAGTGGTTACAGTGAACGGAGGTCATTGCCCCAATGAGAAAAAAATCCAGTCCAGGTCCCCCTAGAAGACTTTAGATTTTAGTGCTATACACTATCGACTTCATCTGGTATCTATTGTTATAGTTTTGCTCTGGTTTTAGCAGCTTGTACTTTCTGAAATACATTCCTTCCTTCATTAACACTTAGCACCTCCTCTATCCCAGGCATCTTCAAGGGTCTGAGGATACATTAGTATACAAAATGAGCAAAATACCGTTAAATCTCATTGCTTCCCATTATCCTGACAACCCTGGGAAGCCAGTACCGCTTTTGATTCACTATTCCCACAAGGAAATGAGAGAGACTTTGTGGCTTTCCTCTATGAGTACACACAAGTTATTGTTGAGATTGGAACTGGAAACACGATCTCCCAGCTGACTGCAAGATCACGGGCTGGGGCAGAGAGGTCAGGGTGCCCACGCGTTGGTGCCAAAGGGCCACCAAGGATCCTATCCACCGGAAAGGACGTGCCATTTTTATTTTATTTTATTATTATTTTTTTTTTGTGGGTACCGGGGGGTCGACCTCAGGACCTCGTGTGCCAGCAGGCACCCGTGCCGCTGAGCGATATCACCAGCCCCTTTTTCGTATGTGGGTTCCGGGAGTCGAACTCGGGCCCTCGCGCTTGCCGGGCAGGCGCTTAAGCCGCTGAGCCATCTCACCGGCCCAGGACGTGCCATTTTTAAACAGCATCGAGGAAAGTCGATTCAACCAAAAGATGGGAGGCAAGTTATCAACTTTTTTTTTTTTTTTTTTGTGGGTACCGGGGGGTCGACCTGAGGACCTCGCGCGCCAGCAGGCTCCCGTGCCGCTGAGCGATATCACCGGCCCCTTTTTTGTATGTGGGATCCGGGAGTCGAACTCGGGCCCTCGCGCTTGCCGGTCAGGCGCTTAAGCCGCTGAGCCATCTCACCGGCCAAGTTATCAACTTTTAAATTTCCTTTTTTTGTGTATTTAGAAAGGAAAACAAACAAACAAACAAACAAACAAACAAACAAAAACTTCTGTGATTCAGGGAGAAGGTATACAATGAAAACAGTTTTCTCAAACTCTGTCTGTCGAGACACTACTAATCGGGGTGGCTTTCTCTCCCCCCACCACCTCTTTTATTTTTTATTTTTTGGAAGGGGAGGGATGACCCTGCTGGGTTTTGGAGTATGCCTATAGCTGCTTTTAGCAAATCACAGTCCCAGCAGTAGGTTCAGCTTTGAAGAAAGATTTACAAATCTCTCACTGCTTTATAAATATCTGCATTTATATCTTAAAGAAGAAGAAGAAAAAGGCCCTTACAGTCGCTCTCTGCCTCCTCACCCTCTCTCCCCCACGCACTTCCCCTTTTCTTGCTTCCCTCTTTCAGAAATTAAAGATTGTGATGTGTGCAGGAAATGAGGGTCTATAAAATTGTGATAAAATGTTCCTGCAAAATTGCCTTTGAATTTTCGCCTTGAATTGCAGGCAAAATGAAATTGTTCACTTTCAGCATTGCTTTGTTTTTGACCCCTTTTTGTGAATTCTCAAAGGAAAGAAACATATTCCCATCTTTTATAGTAATCAAATTTATCTGGCATCTCTCAGCCTCTTGAATTACTTATGCTAGAGTTGGCCAGCCTCGGGAAGGCTGTGGCTGGTTTATTTATTTATTGTTCTAAAGTGAGGGTTTTTGACATGAGGTTCCCACATCATCATCCTAGGGGGGTATAGGAGAAAAATCGAAAGTGCTTTCTGACATCCCATACATGTATGTATATACGTGCATGTCTCATAAAGGTAAAAGATAGGCATCCGATGAGAGATGCTAGGGAGAACTTCACAATCATAGATGATAGATGTTGAATTTAATATTTTCACATGACAGAGGAAGAAAAAAATCTCACTTCACTGATATAAAATTCTATATAAAAAGAAAAAAAAACTGCAGTGTGAGGCTTTGCATTTGCACGAAAGTACTAGTAATTGGTTGTAAACCTGTTTGGTAACTAGCCGGTTTTAACAATACTATTTCTGTAACAGGTGACTGCATCATCTTATAATATTGGGACTTTGATAGGACTCTTTTTCACCTAATAATGCCCAATCGGGACCGCACATCAGTGTCACCTTCAGCAGCATTCTGTCAGGCTTAGACTGGCCTGGTAACCCGGAGTCCTCCTGTAACATGATTTATTCTTTTCTCTTTATTTTGGATCCCTTGTGTCTATCTTAAAAAACTAAAACAAAAAAGACCTGGGTTACATGTGCAAAGCTGCAGAAATCAGATTTGAGTTTCTAAATGAAATCTTTCTTATGCTGAGAAAATAAAATACTCTAATATATTAACATCAGAGAAAGTATACCAATACTGTTTTTGTTTGTGGCCATAGTTAACCTCCTCTGGTTTGAGTTAAAAATTAACTTAAGAGAAATTATTTTCAAAACCATGTCTAAGATCTTACCCATCTTTATTTAAGTCTTTGCTTAGGAAACTATATGATTTATCCAGCTGCCAGACTCCTTTTATGCTTATCGATCTCTAAATTATACTGTTAACTCTGACAAACTATAAGCAGTTAATTCATGGTTTTCTACCTTTTTTTTCTCACAATATAGGCAAAATATGGTTATACTGAAATCTGCTTACCACAGATTTCAAAGGCTTTCATTGCTTATTCCTGGTTTATTACATATACATTTCTTAGGAGCTCACATAAAAACCAGAATCTTTTCTTTAAAGTTATCCTTAGGTCAGTAAGAAGTCTATATAAGTTTAAGAAAATATAAAATCAAGATCCTTAGAAAATAATGTGTTCTATGCAATTTGAAGGTCTCTTATATATTCTACTTCTGTGATAGTGTGAGGATTTCAGAATGACTGGAATAGATTTATGTATAAGTCCCAGGCTAACACATCAGCTTCTATCTACGTATCAGCATTTCAGAGAATTAAGTGAAAAGTCATCAAGTTCAAAATAAATGAGAAGGCTTGCATTAAGTTAATTAACAACATTAGATTTACGTTAGAAAGATTTGTTTTAGCAATCATTATCTAGAACTTAAATTTTGATTAATTTAGGTAATCAAAGGAATCAACTATGCTGCCTGCCACATTCTGACTTGAATGAAAAAGAGAATAAAGTTGCTTTTCAAAAAGAATAATATGCAAAAGCCTACGTTTTCACAGTATTTCTTATGAGCTGCAGATTTCAAGGGGATGAAACATCTTTATGAGCCCTGTGCAATAGATCAGCAACTTGCATTTCACTTTCTCCTCCTTTTTAAAAGAAAATCCTAAACATTTATATAAATACTTTAATCCACCAGAAAAGTGGATTAATATGATTCTTAATTGTGATGGTGAAGGAACAGGAAGGATCAATATTTATTTGAAATAATTTTAAAAACAGTTTTCTTCTGTTCCCTCAGAGAAGGTAACAGATTCGTTCCTGGTTCATACACAGTAATTTAAATGTGTCCAGTTCTGCAGTTGTGCCTAGGAATCTATTTAGTGTGGGTTTGTTCACATCTAAAAGAAAGTTAAATGCTGACTTTGAAAGTAGAGAAATGTTCCATAGACATCCTTTGCTTTCAAAATGCACACGCTTGACTGTGATCCTTAAAAGCTTTTATTGAACTATTTTCTTTTTCTGTTTGCAAAATTCACAAAGAGCTGTTCCGTAAACCCTCTTCCTTTTTTCCCCAGTTCGGCCTAAATTTTGCCTCAGGGGAATAAACAGCAACAGCGCTCAATTTCCCATTCTGAATGTATATGCCAACACAGAGGGCTTTTATTACAAGGAAAGAAATCAAATCATTGTCACCTAAAGTGCTAATTATGTCTGATAAATGTATGGCATACACTTAAGGCAAAGAGAGCTTAGGAAATGATACACCTTCTGTAATTACAGTGACCAACCCAGCTCCATCAATCTAAATGTTTTTTCAATCCATGTTCATTTAGGTGGCTCTATTTGTATTAAATGGCTTTCTTAAGCTTCAGTGGACCCACTTGCTGCTGATAAGGAAACTTCCATGAAGTATTTTGGAACTGCACGCAGTAAGAAGGCGTGTTACACGATACACGCCCAGATGTGTGCACCCAGAGGTACATGCACCACAGCAAGTACAATTACACTCTCCTTCCTTTGGAGAGAGTAGGGTTTCCCTTCTTTGTTTGCCTAATGAATTTGTGTATCCAGTTAACTAAGAACACTATATTTCTGTTTGGGGGAGCCTGTAATCCTACCACCCAGCTGACAAGAGAGACTGTAGCCCCCTCCTGGGGACATGAATATCTTGCGTGGAGGCTGCTGCTGCCCGGGGAACCTCTGACGGTAACATTTAGGAATTACTCCTCTCCCCCTGTTGTTCTTCATGAAAGAAAGCCACCGTTTTTCCCAGAGCCAGATTGTATGTGCCCTCTAATCAAACCTGACACCCTAAAACCAATGAAATAAAAGTAGGCTTTAATTAGACTGAAGGATGCTGGTTTTCTACGAAGCTGCTTTACAATCCTTCTCGTCCCTGGGTCCTCCAGCATGCGAGATGGTTTTTGGCACCTGCATACGTGTTCAGCTGCAGAAAGTTTGCTCCTGTGTGTGAAGTACGCCCATTATCAGGCTCAGGGTTGCAGGGGAAGCTTGGTGTTTTGTCTGGTTGTATCGCCCCTCTGGGTTTTCATCTCTTGATTGTATACCCAGCCAAGGGGCACCCTGCACCCTCTGGGAAACACCTGTGTGGGCAGATGTCTTTTTACTCAATACCAAAACCAACCAAACTTTCCTTCTGTGGTTTTTCCTTTTTCCCCCCTTTTTTCATCTCTGTCTCTTTGGCCTGAACTCCCCTCAATGCTTAATCTCCTTAACTCTCCCCAGCCTCTCTCTCGCATTTCTGTGTCTGCTTTTTTAGTGTTTGTTTTCCACTTTCACTATTGAAGAGAAAGCCACTAGTTCTAAAATTGATGTTTTTTGAAGACAGTAGGGAGAGGCTCAAAAAATTTTCCATTTCTTTTTCAGCACCCATTTTAGAATATTTGTGGGTTTTGGGGAAAAATTAGTGCTACCTAATTGAAGAAAAGAGGTTCATGGTAAATATTGAATTTTCCGTTTATTTTTACTTCTTGCATTATAATAGTAATGCTAGAATTCAAAGTTTCTGCTTGCTACACAGTTATTCAAATATATAAATTTACAAAGATGTAGTTTTACAGAATACTTTCTTTAGTCTTAATAGTTTTGTGTTAAATTTTAAAATTGTCTATATGTTTTGACTTTAAAAAATCTTTTAGGATTGTGTTAGACTTGGTATCATTAAAATGGTAATGTGTTTGGACTTATTTACTTGGGTTCTCATTATATGATAGATCATAAAATATTTTTAAATAGAGAAAATTATAAGGATTTTAATTTTACCCTGGGAAATTCTCCAAGTATGAGGAATATTTCTGAAAACTTTCCATGAATTTAAAAGAGTAATATTTCTTGAAATTCAATGATTCATTTGAACAAATTTAATTCCAATGGTCAGAAGACTAAGTATAATGCTAATTATAATATTGTATTCTCATGGTAAAAGTTGTACATACTTCTCAGTGATGTGGTAATCAGCTCTAAAATGTTAAGTTTATTTCACAAAATATCCCTGAAAATAATGAAGTTATTTGTCATCCAAATTATAGTTTGTTATAGTAAAACATAAATCAAATATTAAAATATTAGGACTAATTCCATTTATTGACATATACTCCAAAAACATACATCCAAATAGATTGTAAGTAAATCTTCATAGCAGCATTATTCATAATCACTCAAGTTTAGAAACAACCACATGCCTATCAGCTGATGAATGGATAAAGTAATGTGGGATATCAATAAAATGAAATGGTGTTCACCATAAAAAGGAATGAATTACTGATGCACGCTATCATGGATGACCTTTGAAAACATTATGCTAAGTTAAAAAATAAACACACATTGGGTTGGATTAAAAGTACAGTGAATGTTTAACTTTTTAAAAAAAATTATAGTAAAAGACACAATGCCATTAATCCCCCTCACTTTGAACACACTTATCCCATCATTCTTGCCACTTTCTGTTGAGTTCTGGAAGCCCTCTTTAGTGAACGTCTTTAATTGTGCTGTCCTGGCTGCCTCCATGTCCAGAATCCATTCAAAACATTTACTTCTCATGGTCATTTTGACTTTGGGGAAGAACTGGGAGTTGCACAGAGCTAGGTCCAGTCAATAAGGTGCATGTGAAGACACTCGCGAAAGGTAATTTCCAGAATTACTTCAGAAAGTGGCGAGAATGGTAGGGTAAGTGTATTTGAAGTGAGGGGGAGTATTTTCAGGGGGATTATAGCTTTGTATCTTTTACTGTAATAATTTTTAAAAATGTAAATATTCACAGTAGATTTTGATCATGTCTCTTGTGTGACTCCTTTTAGATTAAATATTTATGTTATACAAATCTATGTAGATGCCTAGGGCTGAGGAGGAGGGGAGGCGGGATGTTGTTTGTGGAGTGGGTAACTCAAGGGTACCAGGTTTCTTTCAGGGAATTTATTTCTTTCTGTAGTGATGGTTGATTGTGATGATAGTTGTTCAAGTCTATGAATACACTAACGTACACTGAGCCATACACTTCAGAGTAGTTGTGTCGTATGGTGTATGAGTTATGCCTCAATAAACTTGTATTCATATGTTTATATATTAAAGGCTAGTCAGCAAAGAAAACCATCTGATTACTTTTGACAAAAACTACTTTTTGTTTTAAGATACTTTCTCGTAGAGTGAAATTCTAGGTTAGTACTCTAGCTGACATTATATTTATTGGTTTCTATTCTAGGGCTTGTATTCCCATTAGAAAAGAAATAATGATTTTTGGTATAACTGAAACTCTGACAACAATTTTTTGCATAAGCTGTTTTTTTTAATTTTAATTTTAATTTTTTTATATGTGGGTAACGGGACTTAACTGAGGACCTCACGCTTGCCAGGCACGCGCTTATGCCGCTGAGCTGTATCACTGGCCCGCATAAGCTATTTTTAACATTTTTATATAAAGCATTTCTTGAAACTTAGGGAGGGTGAGAAAAGAGTAATTAGAACTTGAGCATTTTTTATGTTTAAAAATCTATGTAGTTTTAAGTGTTTCGCAGTTACATTTGAATATGGTTAGAACATTGTAACCTAAATTTTGCTCTAAAAATGATAAACTAGAAAATGACACAGTACTTTTTTTGAATGTAAAATATAGCATGCTTTCAGAAAACAATGTAAAACACACACACACACACACACACAATTTATTGAATAAACAAAACTCCCCTGTATCTACCACTCAGAGCAGGTCATTGTCATCTCCCCAGACGTCCCCTGGGGCCTCCTCTCCAGTCCCAACCCTTTTGTTTTCTGCGGTGATAACTTCGGAGATTATCATTTCATTGCACCATTTTAAAATTTTGCCACAAATCTATGCTTCCCTAAACAATATAGCTTCTTCATGCCAGGTTCCTAACACTATGTAAATAAAATAATTATGCTCCCAAGATCTCGGGTAACAGCGTCTCATTCCGTAAGGGTCAGGTAGTAAAAAATGTTTGGTTTTGCGGGCCTTGTGGTTTCTGTTGTGGATATGGTATTCACTTCTGCTCTTGTGGCATCAAAACTACCAACACAACATGTAAACGAATGAGCATCACATTCAATACTTATTTTTAAAAACAGGCTGGATTTGGGACTATTGTTGGCTAACTTCTGATTTTAGTGATTGCATAGCTATAGCTATTCTCATCATCTCATACCATTCTACTATATAATTATGTCAAAATTTATTTATCTATTCTGTTTTCTATGAACATTTGGTTTTTTCCAGTTGGGATATTGCAAAATAAATGTTTCTCTAAACATTCTTGTGTATGTACACTGGTGAAAATATGCAAGAATTTCTCTAGAGTGTGTATACCTAGGAAAAGAAATCAAGGGTCATAGTTATGATACCTTTGGCTCGATAACTCAGTGTCCCATGGTTTTTTCCAGTGGTGTTTTCAGCTTTTGCTCTCACCTGAAGCTTTTCAAATTCCCATTTCTCAATAGTTTAAATTTTAGCCAATTTAGTGGTAATGCTATGTCTTTATGGTTTTTATTTGCAAAATCATGATTATTAATGAGATTGTATTTTTGTATATTTTGAAATAAACTTTTCATTAGATTTATTCTTATTCAACACTTTGATGTTATTGCGATATCTTTTCAATTATATTTTCTAACTTTCTCTTGCTGATATGTAGAAACACATTGATTTTTGTGTATTGAGTATGTGTCAGGAGATTGGTAGAGTCTTCAATTAATCCTTATAATTTGTCACAAGATTATTGTGGATTTTCTACATGAGCAACTATGTAAGTATGGAAATAATGACAGTTTGGTTTCCTTCTTTCTAGTCCTTGTATATTTTATTTCTTTTTTCTTTGCTTTGTTGTGCTGACTCTGACCTCCAGAACAATGCCAAGTGTAAGTGGTAATGAATACCCTCATCTTTTTTCTGTTCTAAAGGGAGGAAATGGCCAGTATTTCAATGTTACATATGATGATTGCTGCAGTTTGGGAGGTGGATAACCTATTTAAGATTATTAAAAAATCCTTTCAATTCCTAAGACCCCCCCCAAGATATCTTTTTTTAGTAAAAGTGTGTTGTTAAAATTTTATCATTTTCTGCACCTTATTGAAATGATTATGTTTTCTTCTTTAATCTATCAGTGTAGCAAAGTGCATTAATTATTTACTGATATTAAATTTACCTTGCATTCCTTGTATATAATCAACTCAATCATAATGTATTATCTTTTTATATGGCTAGAATTATTTAGGTCATAATTTTCTTAGCACTCTCATATTTTTGTTCATGAGTGACATCAGCCTATTATTTTACTGTGCACATCATCATGCACACAGTTTGATATCAAGGCAAAGTTGCCTCATAAGAAGAATATCCTTTTTTTTTTTTCCACTTTTGGAGTTAATTTTTGTTAATTTTTAAAAATTCTCGAATGTCTGATAGAACTCACTGGTGGAGCTATCTGAGCCTGAACTTTTATTTGTGAGGAAAATTTTTAAATACTATACCCATTTTCTCAGTAGTTGTTTGGCTATTAAAATATTTAGCCAATTTTGTTAATGTTATTTGTATTTTAAAAAGTATTTTTTATGTATAGACATCTAACTATATTGAGGTAAAGTATTTTGTAACATTCTCATTTTATTTTTTTAATGATTGCAGCATCTATAGCCATATTTTAGTTCATTCTTAATATTACTTTTTTAAATGCCTTCTTGTTTTCTTTATATGCATGGCTAAATGTTTTGCAAATTTATCATTCTTTTCAAAGAACCAACTTTTGGTCTTTTGATCCATATTTATTCTGTTAGTTCCAAATGATATATTTATTATTTTTTCTTTCTACTTCTAATGTCCTACAATTTTGTAGTTGTACATTTAGATCTAGATAATTAATCATTACATTTCATAACTTTTCCAAATATTCACTCATATATTTATATGTCTTGGCTATGGCCCACACATTTTTGTTTGTAGTATATTTCATTATCATGCATTTCTAAATGTTGTATGGTATCCGTTAGTTTCTTTATTGAGCCATACTTATTATTATTATTATTATTTATTTATTTATTTTTTTTTGTACCAGGAATTGAACTCATGACCTTGTGCTTGCTAGGCAGGCGCTGTGCCACTGAGCTATATCCCCGGCCCTGAACCATGGTTATTTTAAACTGTGTTTCTCTAGTTTTCAAATTTATAGGAAATTTTCTCATTTTATTTTTGTTTAATGATTTCTGGTTTGGTTAAAGTCTAATCAGAGAAAATACTCCATATAATTTCAGTTGGGAGAATTTTTTTGAGACTTACTTTATGGATCACCATGTGCGGAATTTTTGTGTTCAATGTAGGTCCGAAAAAATATACTGTGCAGTTGTCAAATGCAGTATTCCAAAATACTGTAGGTCAGTAGTCAGGCTTATTAACCATGTTATTTAAATCTTTTGTATCTTTATTGACTTTTTTGATCTCTGCAACAGGTAGCCAGACAAGACTTTATTACAAAGTACATTCTTTATCAGTGCTTTAAAATATATATTTTTGCAAATTAACTATACTATTTTTTCCTTGATATGTCCATATTCTTTTGCTGTCTCCCTAGCATCAACCTTTTGTATCTTTATCTTTTAATATGTGTTATATGGTCAGCACATGAATTGATTTTCTGTATGTTCAGTCTGATTTAATATTTGTTTTTCAATTGACAGTATTAGTTCATTCACATTTAATGTAATCAGTGTTAAATTTGGACTTAAATTAGCATATTTCATATTCTCTGTCTTCCCAATTTTATGCGAATATTTGTTTGAATGAACTCACGTATGTAGCTGTTCCCTCCTTTTCTTTTTGTGTCTTCAGACTTCCTCCTAGGACTACTTCTGCCTTCTCCTGCATTATTATTTCCTTTAGTAAGGATATTCTGCTGGCAAACATTCACAGTTTTTATTTATAAAAAATGTCTTTACGGGGCTGGTGAGATGGCTCAGCGGCTTAAGCGCCTGCCCGGCAAGCGTGAGGGCCCGAGTTCGACTCCCAGAACCCACATACGAAAAAGGGGCCGGTGATATCGCTCAGCGGCACGGGCGCCTGCTGGCGCGCGAGGTCCTGAGGTCGACCCCCGGTACCCACAAAAAAAAAAAAAAAATGTCTTTACGGGCCGGGGATATAGCTCAGTGGTGCAGCAACTGCCTGGCAAGCGCAAAGTCCTGAGTTCGATTCCCAGTACCCACCAAAAAAAAAAAAAAAAGTATTTCTCCATTGCTCTGTAAAAAGAATTCTGACAGCTTTTAAGTCTCACTCCATTCCTCCTTCCCTATGGTCCACATGTGGGCGCTGATGAAAGGCCCAGGTGCTCCGTCTTTTGGCACCAGCAGTAGACTCAAACCATATAAAACCCTGGTTTGTGGGAGCCCCCATCCAGGGTCCAGCTTCTTAAAACCATGAATGCCCCCTGCAAGTCTCCTTTCCTTGAGTTTTAGAGCCACTTTTGGATGAGTTTCGAGGCCTACCCTGTTCTTTCCCAAATGCCTCAGTTATGTAAGTGATAAACCTTTCATCCCTTCTCGGTGGATGTGGCACCGACATCCCGACCAAAATTTTGGTGGGGGTCTATCCTAACCTCCGTGGAGAGTTTAGAACATTCTTCAAAGATACTTTCTCTGGATGTGAAGTCCTTTCACAATACTTTCTTTCACTATAATGAACATATCTTTCTACTCTTTCTTGGTTTTTAGTTTTGTGATTGAGATGTCAGAGATCTAATTGTATATTACGCGTCTTTTTATTAATTTATAGCAGCTCTTAAGGTTGTACAAGATCCTTGGTGTTCTGTAGTTTCTTCGTGATGCTTGCAGGAGTGTGTTCTCTTCCCTTTACTGCTGTTTCAGGTCTGAGCGTATGGACCATTGTCTTTCCTCACTTCAAGGAAACTTTCTGTCATTATCTCTTCACATTTTTCTACTCATCCATTCCTTCCTGTTTTCTTTTTTGAACTTCAATAATATGTGTTAGACCTTTTTTTTTTTTTTTTTATGTGGGTACCGGGAGTCGACGTCAGGACCTCGTGCGCCAGCAGGCGCCTGTGCCGCTGAGCGATATCACCAGCCCTTTTTTTCCTTTTTGTGGGTACCGGGAGTCGAACTCAGGACCTCGCTCTTGACAAGCAGGCGCTTATGCCGCTGAGCTATCTCACCTGCCCAGGCCTTCTTGCTATATCATCCCATAACTCTTCTATATTTTTCATTTTTTGTTCTCTGTGCTACACTTTGGATAATTTCATTTAACTAATATTACAGATTATTTTCTCTTCAGCTGTTTATAAACTGCTTTTCATTTATTGTATTTTAAATTTCTAGTATATTTTTATTTCTAGAAGTTCTTTTTTACTTCGTCAAATCTCTTAAGACATATTTTTATAGCTCCCTACCTATATTTTAAATTTTAATTTGTATTTTTTTCAATTTAATAAGCATTAGTGTTTTATTATCTGTGCCTAGCATTTCCATTGTGTAGGTCTTTTTTCTTGTCATTTGTCCTGTTTAAATTTTCTTGAATGTGGTTCCATTTTCTCTTAATTAATGAATATTTTAAATTCTGAGCTATTTGTGAGTTTCGAAACCTAGGGGTTTGAGATTGTGTCAGCTATGCTTTTAGGAGAAATACATTCAAGACCACATTCAAGGGGCTGGGGATATAGCTCAGCAGCACAGCGCCTGCCTGGCAAGCACAAGGTCCTGAGTTTGATTCATGGTACCAAAAAAAAACCAAAAACATAAACCATGTTCAGCTGAATTCTGAGCCTTAGGGTTTCATTTTGTTGTTGTCAGATTACTTGGCTGATGTGAGTTTAGTATGCAAATCGAAGTGAGCATAGCTTTTGTGTGTGTGTGTGTGTGTTTATGAAAAAATAAAACAAAATTTCACAACAAAATAAGAATAACAAAAATTAGTACACTGTATCATTATCTTCAATTACTCAAAGGACAAGATATAAGCCAAAAAAATTTTTCCCAAAAAGAAACAGATAGTAACACAAAACTTTCTTCTCAGCGAATTCAGATAAACTAGTGTGTGTGTCTTTAATGTCATTTGTTTCCTCTCTACTCTACTTAGTGCCCAGGCAACTTGAATTCCGTCCCCTGAGAGTATAAGAGGGCTTGGTGGGTCTCTTCTGGCTTAAACTTAGTCTGAGAGTATGAGCCTTTGGGAAACCAGTTTAATTTGGCAAATTTTGCTTGTTTGGAAAATGCCCTTAGAACTTTGGTAGTGGCTTCTCTCTTCCGATTTCTGCATTTTCTGATATTTTGAACTAAGGTTTTTACTACCTTACCTAATCTTCAGTAATCTTAAGAAGTTACTTTTTGAGGGTGGATGAGATGGCTCAGCGGTGTAAGCACCTGCCTGGCAAGCGCGAGGGCCCGAGTCTGACTCCCGGGAACCACGTACGAAAAAAGGGCCGGTGATGTCGCTCAGCGGCACGGGCGCCTGCTGGTGCGCGAGGTCCTGAGGTCGACCCCGGTACCCACAAAAAAAAAAAAAAAAAAAGAAGTTACTTTTTGAAAAATTCATCATCTGTGATTACTTTTGTTGGTAAGGTTGATTTATATAACCTAGCCTGCCGTATTCCCAGAGAGTAGTTTCAAAACTGACCTTAACCCTCACCCCTACGCCCAGTAGTGTTAACTGAACCCAAGGCCTTAAGCATGCAGGCAGGGGCTCTGCCACGAGCTACATCTCCAGGCTATTAAGCCTGCTTTTTAACAACAGCACAACTGAAGCACCATTCAGGTTGTGAATAATAAATCATATCCTTCAACTTTTTGGGAGAAAATCCAGATCAAGGACAGAAACCGTACACCTACCATTTTAAGATCCTGATTGCAACTTTGTGGGAATCGTAGTCCTCAGGAGGTGTTGTTATTATTTTCCTCATTTTAAAGATGAGTATGCTGAGGCACAGGTAAGTTGTTGATGATCACGTGACTTAAAGTAATAGAGCTGTGTCTCAAGTCCAGCTCTGTCTGACCCTAAATTTATGCTTGCAACCATACGTGTATTTCCTCTTGCCAGCTTCGAAATTACTCTAACTGCCCTTTTGAGTTTTACATCTCTGCCTTGGCCTTTGGACTCCTTCGAGTCGTTGCTGTATAGAGTCTCGCTAGGGCTGAGCTAATGTTCCAGGGGCTTGCCCAGCTCTCAGCCTCTGGCCTGAGAAATTGGACTACTACCAGTATGTTCCAAAGATGTCGTGAAGAAGCCAGCTGGTTAGGAAATGTAATACACCAAATTTGAGGACCCAGACGCTCTGTGAGTAAACATTAAAGTCGATATGTAGAATTAAAAAACAATTTATTCAGAATTTTTAAATGCAAAAGTTGTATATATTCATTATAGAAAATCAGAATATATGAATGAACAAAACCAAGAAAGTAGAGAATACCTATAAATCATACCAACGGCAGTCGCTTGGAAATCCTTCCAAACTCTTTATACATACACACATACTCTGCAGTTACATTTATATTCTAAAAAGGAATCATGCCACTCATGCTGTTTTGTAGCTAGGTTTTGGCCGCGTGGTCTCACGTGCTTTAATGATGATTATATGTTGAGTAGGGAACAGTATGGATTGAGACCAAAGCCAGAAGCCAACAGGAGTCCAGGTCATAAACCTTTTCTGTGTCTTATTTTTCTAACTATTTTCTAGTATTATGCAGTAATTGTGACTTACATATGGAACATCGATAGAAAAACATTTGTTCTTTCTGATGTGGAGATAGTAATGATGGTTAACACAGAAAGCACTGTCCCATGTGGCTCGGCTATTGTGATATTTTGTTCCTGTCGATCTTTTCTTTCTGAGTACATTAGTTATTTCAAAGCACATAGCACTGAAAATGATAACCATAATATCCAGATGTAAAGATACTTACATCTGGGGAACTTTTTAACATAACACCTAAAAGCCCAGGAAAATTAGTCTTTAATTTCATTGAACATTTAACAATCAGAAAATGTTGAAGGGCAAAATTACTCATCCCAAGGTTAGGGATTTTGGTGGCTACAAGCTGACTAGCGTAAAAGTTAGTACAATTGTCCCTTGGAGTCCACAGGAAACTGGGACCAGAACCCCTGTGATGAATACTGAAACCTGTAGATGCTCGCGTCCTTTGCGTGAAGAGCATAGTATTTCCATATAATAGACACGCACCTTGTCATATACTTTAAATCTTCTCTAAATGACTTATAATACCTAATACAATGTAAATGCTATGCAAATGTTATAATACTGTATTGTTTAGGTAATAAAGATAAAAAAAAGTCCATACATGTTCAGTACAGACACAATTTTTTCCCCCTGAATGTTTTTGATGCATGGTTTACTGAATACATAAATACCAAACCCACAGTTACAGAGCACTGTGTATTTCCAATCAAGAGATTATAAATGATGGAAATCTTAGAGTGGAACTTGTCCAACCATGGCAATTCAAACTGTAATATTCTCACTTTTCATAAACATTTGCATGGTTTTTAAAGCCCTTGCTTATGCACAACTTCTAGTTTTGTAAGCCCAATGTATGAGGTGTAATAAAAAAATAGCAAATGCTTAAATTAAAAAAAATTATTTTAGCAAAAATCACATTGCCAGTAATCCCCTGCAGAATACTGCCCCTCACTTCAGACACATTTATCCCATTGTTCCTGTTACTTTGGAGTTCTTCTGGAAGTCCTCTTTCATGAGTATCTTTAGTTGTACTGTCATGGTTGCCTCAGTGTCCTGAATTATTTCAAATGTTTGCCTTTAGTGATCATTTTGACTTTGGGAAGAGCCAGAAGTCCCACAAGCACCAGATCCAGTGATTAAGATAGACAAGGATACACTCTAGTGTTTTTACAAACCAGCTTTTCCATTGGTTGGCACTTGGCAGCAGTATTTATCTTTTCTTTTTTTTTAATTACACCTCATTGAGACACTCATGGGAGAGGACTTCCAGAATGGCTTCTGAAAGTGGCAAGAAAGAGGGGATAAGTATGTAAAACTTCAAACAAGGGGAAGTATTTTGGAAGGGATCAATGGCAAGGTGTCTTTTACTATAATAATTTTTAAATTTTTCTTTAAACATTCACAATATATTCTGATGACAAGTTATAGAAGAATGTGAACTTAGACAAACCATTTAATTTCTCTGAGCCTGTTTCATTATGTAAAAACCTAGTTTGCTGTTCACAGTTATTTGTTATTATTAAAACAATGTAGTGGGCTGGTGAGATGGCTCAACAGCATAAGCGCCTGCCTGGCAAGCGCGAGGTCTTGAGTTTGACCCCTGGTACCCACATAAAAAAAATAAAATAAAATAAAACAATGTGGCATCATGCACCCTCACGCATATGTCTTTATACATTTGGCAGACATTTTTATATTATAGATTCCCAGCAGGGAAAATATTATATCAAAGGGTAGCCATATTTAATATTCTGATAAACTAAAGCCAGATTAGCCTCCACGTGTACAGACAGCATCAATTTACATTCTACTAAGAGCGTACCAAAGCCCATACTTTTCAACATTTACTATTATTAGCATTTTTTTCAACCAGATGAGTTAAAACATCCCATCATTTATTTATGCATGTCCATCATTGCTAGTGGGTTGGAGTGGTTTTTTTCATGTTTATGTTTCTGTTGTATTTATTTTCTGTGAAATGATTTTGTATCTTTTGACCATTTTTCAGTTCTTTGTACCTTTCTGATATACGTGACATTTAGGACTATGTATAATATTTTATTTATTCAGGAATATGGTTCAGTAGACATAGAGTTTTCTTCCTTTTCTCTTTTGCTTTTCTTGACTATGTGCTGGGAAACCAGTCTTTTTCTAAAGTATGCTGCAGTTTCCATGACTTTAGAATGATTTATCCTTTGAAAGTTGGTACATTCAGGGTAACCATTTGTTCTGATTTGCCCGAAACAGTTCCTGTTTCTCATATTGTCCCAGCTTAATTATTAATAGCACTGTCCTTCACTCTCCAAAGTGTCCCCATTTGGGCGGTAAGTTAAACAGCCCCTGGGCTGCGCTCACTCATAAACCGGCAGAGCCTGAAGCATTGGAGGAGTGGATCTCTCACCGCTGTTCTGTTTCTCATATGGTTGTTGTCTGTTCAGGTTTTTGTTTAATTTCATTTTTAGTCAATTTGGAAATTTATATATTATTTTAGAAAACCATTTCTCTTCGGTTTTGAATTTATCAGTATACATTTTCATAAATATCTATTTTTCAAGTACATTAAAGCTGTCATCTTATTTTGGCTCCTACATTTGTGTTAAATCCTTTTTCTATTTCCTAATATTAATCATCTTCTTAGGCAAATATTTGTCTGTTTTATAACGCTTTTCTTTTAGTTTATAAAGCAATGTATTTTCGTTTTCTAACTCATCCATCTCTGCTGTCTTTGAAGTTATCATTTTATCTTCTTTTTCTAGCCTTTTAAACTGAATGTTCAGTTAATTGTCATTCTTTTTTTTTTTTTTTTCCTTTTTTTATGTGGGCACTGGGAACCGAACTCAGGACCTTGCACTTGCCAGGCAGGCACTTATACTGCTGAGCTATATCACCGGCCCTGATTCTTTTAATTTTCTACAAAATACAATATAAATTACGAGTGTTGATCTGTATACTCTTTGGCCACATCTTTTTGGTTTTAGTGATGGTATTTTAGATTGTGAAATGGTGCTTTCATTATCTCATCTTTAATTGGTTTAGATTTGACAGCTGTCTCTTCATGTCAATCAATGCATGTCAATCATAGCATTTCCATTGGGAAGACATACACTCCTTTCTTTAATCTATCACCTAATTTTGGAAGCTTATATTGTTTCCAGTTTTTTTCATTATAATAAACAATGTTACAATGAATGTATTTGTTCACTTGTTCATTTATTTCTTTAGAATAAATTTTAGGAATGGAATTTCAATCAATATACATAGCCACTTTTTTAGTTTTTGGATACACATTTCAACATTTCCCATTAGAAAGAGTACATCAGTTTTCAAATTCTCATTAGCAGAGTATGATCGTGCTCACTTCCTCACACCCGCAGCATGGAAAATTACCAGTTGTGGGCTAAGTCATGGCCATCCTTCTGGAGTTACCATTACCTCCGTATCTGGGAGCTTTAGAGGGAGAAATGAACTCATAGGACCAAAACGTTCAACCTGAAAAGGACCTGCATTTAGCCACTTTTATTTTTACAAATCAGGAAATGAAACCCAATAAATTTTATGCTTTTTCAGCTTTCTACATTAAAAAAATGTCAAATAAATGTTCTCAAAGCATCACTGATAAATGCTTGTTCTAGCCATGCTATTTATTTTAATAAAGAATGTAAATCACAACATATATATATATATATATATATATATATATATATATATATATACATCCACCAATCATCAACATATTGATTGGATGTTAACTAGGTCAAAGTTCTAAATGTGTTGAGTAAATTTTATGGTTAAAGATATGGTTAAATATTTCATTTGGAATACCCAAGAAATTACTTTTTATTTGTTGTCAATAGAAACACAACAAGGAGTTTTAGCACAAAAGCCTCTCTGTCTACCAGCTTTCCCATCGTACCTAGTTGTCTGACTAAAATCCATCATCTTAATCTCATGAGACACTGTGGCAAATTTAAAATAGATCCATCGAGTCCTCTAGTCCCCTAAACTGTATTCAATTGATTTCAGGTGCCAGATAAATTGGGGGTTCAGCACTGTTCAGCTATGGATCCAGTCGTTTCTTCATCGGGCGGGTCCTGGTAACTCTGTGCCTGGCTGTGCTGTGAGTTCTTCAAAGAACAACGTCAAATATATTGTGATGTTGAGGGGATGTTTATAGGCATGTGATCCGTGCCTCCAGTCATACCTGACACACACATACACAGGTCTATGGAGAGTCATGGAACACGCAAAGGGAGACCCTGACCATACAGAAACACTGAAGGTGCTTTGCAGGGATGGTCAGATGGAGCAATGTGTGCAGTCATGGAGATGTGAGAGATGTGTTGCAGTAGGAAACCGTACCCCTTGCAACTCACTGGTGATGAGAGATGCAGGAGAAATGCAGGCTGGGGGATGTCTTAAGTGTCTGTGAGATAAACAAATGGAGCTGTACAATTGGAAATAGGCTCTGGAACTTCAAGACTCAAGAGTCCCTGTCCTGTGTTTGCACCCAAGAAAAGACATGGATAGAAGAAGGAGAAAAAAGGATTAAACAAGAACCCCTGGGTCCCCCTGTCACGGATCAAGTAGAAGAGGAGAAACAGGAATGCCATTTGTAAGTTTTACAAGACAGTGTATTTGGATTAGGACTGCAGTCCAAACCTGTAGAAAGATTAATTAACCTTAGAACTACAAGCAGGGCCACTGAATTCGGCAACTAGGAGATTGCTTTCTTTCCAGGTGATGGTAAGGATGAAAGCCACATAGCAAAACAGTTCTGAGCAGACAACTTGGAGGAAGATGGTGGGGTTATCCTTTTAAGAAGTATGGAAAGTCTTAAAAAAACTCAAAGTAGAAATTCCATTTGATCCAGCTATTCCCTGGCTACCTATCTTCCTGAAAGAGTTAAAGTCATCATATTACGTGATACATTCATACCCATGTTTATAGCAGTGCAAGTCATAATAGAGAAAGCAGCCTATATGTCCATCAACAGATGAATGGACAAAGAAATAGAATATTACTTTGTCATAAAGATAAACTTGAGTCATTTGTAGGAAAATGGATGAGCTTTGAGACCATAATGTTAAGTGAAATAAATCAGACACACACACACTTAAATATTAAATGGTTTCTCTTATACAAGAAACCCAAATTATAGAGCAAAATAAAAGATAAATAATAGGAAGTAGGGAGACAGATCCTACTGAATGGGAGAGGGATTAAGGGATGAAGAGAGGGGGAAGAGGAGAGAAAGGGGACGAAAAGGGAATTAAGATGTGTTAAGTACAGGTACCATCTCCACACAAGGAATGTAAACATTGTTTACTGCAAGCATGTACTAAAGGCCGGGTGTGGTGGCACGTGCCTGTAATCCCAGCACTCAGGAGGCTGAGGCAGGAGGATCACTGTGAGTTTGAGACTGGCCTGGCCTACAAAGTGAGTTCAATGCCAGCCTGAACTACATAGTGAAACCCTGTTTCAAAAAGACAAAATGAAACAAAACAAAACAAAACAAAAGTACTAAAAGAAAAAAAAAAAATAAAGAGGTTGGGAAAAAAAGAAGTATGTAGGTGAAGGGCAGGATAGAACTAAGAAAGGACTTCGTTTGTACAGAGAAGGTAACCTTGTTTCTAGACCGAGGGCCACAGAGAGAAGTGACAAGACACAGTAGGAACACAGGACTTTGAGACGCCGAGCATTCTGTATTCTGTTAATGCCTTTCTGAAACGTTCCTTCGACTTTAGCCTGCACCTTATGCAAATGGAAATGCTAGAATTGCTAGGAACATTAGAACAGCTTTTCAGACTGAGGGGTTTTGTTTGATTGTTTTTTCAATACTGAAAATGGAACGCAGGGAACACCCCGCTGTATCCCCAACACTTTTTATTTATTTTTTAAAATTTTGAGACAAAGTCTCCCTAAATTGTCAGGCTGGCATCAAACTTGTGATCCTTTGCCTCAGCCTCCTGAGTAGCTTGTATTACAGTTATGTGCCACCATGCTGAGCCACACTGAATTTTAAAAGCACCCTTCAGCAGGGGGGAAAATGTAACTTCACCTTGAGGGAACGTGAATTTAAAGCGTAGTTCAACATGTCACTGGCTACAAATGAACAAACGATAACAACCCATGTATTATGCTTTACAGCATAGTTAGCTGAACCAGTAGGTAAATGAATTTTGTGCAACAGATTCTGTCTCGTTTATTAAGTTGATGGTCATCTTTGGGTACTGGTTAGAAAATCTCCCAGCATAAATTTTGTTACAACCGAGCGGAAGAAGATCATTGTCTTTAAAAAGATCTCCAGGAAAGCCTTCATTGTATTTCATAATCTTAAAGGGCTGACCTCATTTACATTTTTTTTTAACTAAGAGCCATTTCCAAAAATTTCTTTGAAGAACCTAAAGCTCTTGATTTCTTCACTTATTGATAAACATGTGTAGCACGGTATAACTGACTGTTTTTCCTAAAATGCTGTTTTTAATTCTTTTGCAGAAGGTGCTGGAGGAATCTCAAGATAGTGAAATCTTTGAGCTTTGCATTCCTTTTATGTGACCCTAAGAGTTAAACTGCTACACTGGGGGATTTTTCTTTAAAATTAACTTAACTGAAAATCTCTTCAAATTGTATTGTCGGCTTAGCGCGGGGCATGAAATAATTTTCCATCGTACCCCACCATCCCTCGAAGGTCAGACTCTGAATTGGGCTGTTACTGTCTTGCTGCTGAGTTTCCAAGCTACGTTAATTTTGGGTCTGCCGTTGATGGATGGAGCAGTTTGAATTCTGACATGTAGCAGGCTGACTTGAATGACCTGTGCAGGCAGATGTCTGCCTGTTATTTCATGCCCTTTTGTCAGGAAGGAAAAACAGCATCTGTTCCAGCTATTCTATTCTGGGGTGCCAACGTGAAAGCGTGCAAATGTGTCCTACACTTGATATAGCTTGTGGGGGCAGGATATCTATATGGTACTTATATAATACGTTGATACATAGAGGAGCGCCAGAGCCGTGTGTGGATTCTGTTTTTATGTGCTGTTTCATATTGTAGTATATACAGCAGTATTTTTGTGTGGATGGTCACAGAGGTGTTTATCACTGAATACATACACTATGAAATTACTTTATGAATACACGGTGTATCCGTGGACCACATGCTCGTGCATCCTGCGGATAGCTAGATATCCGTTCTACTGAGGTCACCGAGCACCTAATGTGGCAGAGCCACAGAGCCTGTGGATTCCTACAAGGCAAGGAAGGTGACTCTCTGGCATTAAGAGTGAGGAGCTGGGTGGGGAGAAAGTGGGCGACCAGAAAAGCTACAGGGGAGAGGTAGCATTTCCTCTCAAAGACTTCTTCCTCGTAGGGCTGCAGGCAAGAGTCATGCATGGGATGGGAACGGGCTGATGAACTATCTCATAAAATCAGAATGGAGTTTCGTCAGGAATCAGAGCTGCTTTCATGAGAGAACAGAAATAACTCTGAGTTCATGAATCACTGTGACCCGAAGCCACCCAGGCCGAAGGAGCACCTTCTCTCCTTGAGCAATTGCCTTCAACAGGAGGAACAAATTAGGTGGGAAGGTTCTCAGTGTTGCTTGAATCCAGGGTTCTCTGCAGAGGTCTTGGAAGATCATGGACCCAACCTCTCCATCCCAGCCCAGAGCCACCCTCTCTCCTCCTGCATCTCCATCTGGAAATTTTGCAGGGAGACCAAGTTGCAGAGACTGACTTTTGTTTGCTGATTTTCTGCTTCTGTGAAGTAATATGTGCATACAGTTTCAAAAAAATCAAAACTGAAAGTTTATCAATACAAATAGTACTTCCCTAATCCACCTTCCACCTCTAATCCTCTTCCCCAAAGGGAACTACTTCCCATTCATTTATCTAATCTCTTCTGTTGTTTATGTTGCTATGCCTCAGTTTATCTATTTAGGACATAAACATTTTGGTTTTATTTTAGAGGATCAGGATCCAGCTGTGGTATGCATCCCCCTGCCTACCCTTGCTCATCTTCTCTAAATCAGTATTATAGCTCTATGCTGAGCACAACAATGTATGAAAGTTATTACTTTTCTTACACTTTTGTTTTGCATTCTCTTAATTTTCTCAGTGATTCTTTCTATATGTTCCAGCCCCTTCCAATAGAATCTTCCTGCGGGTCGTACCTTTCTGTGTGTTCTTCAGAAGGCTTCGTACTTCAACTCCAGCACGAGTGGTGATTTTCTAGGTCTTTTTCAAGATGACTTTTTTTGTTCTCAATCTTTTGTTGTCACCTAGAAAACACCATTCCCTCTTTCCTATTTTTGATTGCTTTTCCTGGATGTTTTGGTCACCTTCCCTGGGGGTTAGGCTTCCTTCTTACTCAGTTTATCTTCTCATTTTGTTAGATCATTTACTTCAATGGTAGATTTAAAAAAAAAAAATGCATCGAGTCTGGGACTGTAGCTCAGTGGTAGAGAACCCACCCAGCATGCTGAGGCCCTGGGTTCGATCCCTAGTAACCCCCTCAACACACACACAGGTGAAGGGAAGTGTTTAAGAATTTAAATATTTAAAAATATCTTTATCCTCACCCTGAAGTATAACATTTGAGTATAAAATTCTAGTTTGAAAATGACTTTCTTAGCTTGTTCAAGGCCGTAGCCTGTTTTTTAGCTTGCAGAGCTGCTGCTGAGAGGTCAAATGCCATTCTGGTGTCACTTGGCTTTTATGATTTTCTTTTCCCATTCTGGGAACATCTAGAATCTTTTCTCCATTTCCAGTATTTTTAATTTCGCAAAGATGTGCCTTAACCTGCATCTGTTCACATTGACTCAGCTACTTGTAACTTTTTAATCTGAAGATTTTATATCTTTTTGTTCTGCGAAATTTTCCTGATTGTCTCTCTGATAATTCTCTCTGATAATTCTTTACCTCTGTTGTCTCTTTTCTTGCTTTTAGAGACTTTTACAAATCAAATATTGGATGTGCCTGGACATAGTCTCTAGTTTTCTTAACTTTTCTCCCTGTTGCTTTTCCATTTTACTTTCAGGGAAATTTCTTCTATATTACCTTTCCGCTATTTGATTTTTTTTTTTTTTTTTTAATTCTGGTAACATGGCATTCCAGTTTTTTGTTTACATGTTGGTGGGGCTCTGTTCTTATGCATAGATCCAATGGGTGTTCTTGTCTTTATGAAAGTATTACTTCTCTGTTAGTTTTTCTTTTGTTTCCTGCATTGTTTCCATGTCATCTGACTTTCTCTTTTTCTAGTTATTTCAGCCCCTGTCATTCAGCTTCCTCTAACTGTTCTGTGTTCTTTGACTTTGTAGGTTTAAGAGTGAAGCTCTCAGAACTTGATTAGTTGGGCAGGACGGGACAGGGAGCGAATGTTCCCCTGTGGGAAATGCCCAAGTGGTGGTCTGTGTAGGAGTGGTGTTGACAACGTTCCCTGGAGAAAACCCCTTCAATTTTTGCCTGGCAGCAGCACTCTCCAGCTTGAAAATGTGTACCCAGCACTCTTGATTCCTCCCAGGGTCCAGAACTTTTGAGTCTCCAGCAGCTTTACCTGAAACAGTCCCTAAGATAAATCATTTGTTGTCTGAAAAAATGAAGCAGAAGTTCTCTCCTGGCTCTGAGGGGTTGGGGAGGAAACAGAGTTCTGTTCCTTTCACAAATTTCCAGCCCTCCTGTTTATAGCCTTTGTAGAATTCTGCAAGGAGAATCCGGTTTTTTCTTCATCCCTCTGCAGAGACTTATTTTGGCTTCACCTGCTCTGCTGAGGCAATTATTACTCTTGCCACGTCTTTCTTTCTACCGAAGATTTGTTGACATTTCACATCTGCTGTTGTCTTCTCTTGCATTTCCCTTTCCCTCACGAGTTTGTACAGTTTTTATTCTTTTATTATTATTATTCCTTTTTTGTTATTCTTTTTCATTCTCATTACTTTAGTGGGATTGGGAGAGGAAGCAGAGATAAACACATGTTCCATCTACCGTGTTTAACTGGAAGGCGATGAGGCTTTGCTTTCAGACCTGCTTTTAATGCCATTGGCTTTGTACAGAGAAACTCCTGCTTCAGGAAGGAGAAAAATCCTCATTTCTCATTCGGCCCTTGCCACCGACTCCAAACACAACCCAATAAGGTGGCATGTTTCTGTTTTAATATTAACCTTCACGAGAGAATATGATTAAAACCGCTGTGCTCTCGAGAGTATTCCGATAAAGAACTCTTCAAGGACCGTGGAGCCTCACGGGGCTACTGTAAACCCACGGTTTAAAGATCCTCGGTTTGGCATTTTCTGTTTGTGGACAAATGGGTTTATCTTCTCCAAAACATATTAGTGGATTTTCTTGCATAAACAGCAAGGAAAAAAATCAAGAAGACAAAAGAAAGAGTCTGGTGCAATATAGCCGAGCAGGAGAGCTGGTATTTGCACAGTTAGAAAGGATCACAGTGGCAAATTCTGCCGTGGACTTGGTTAGGCTTTTGACAGAGGTTAAAGATTTGGCTACAGGAACTTCTTCGATGGGAAAAACGTGGGGCAGGAGACTGTTTCCTTCTGCTCACCTACAAATGTTTTGTTTTTTACTTTGCGTGGCTCCTATTAATGGCCACAAGCTCACCTACTTGTGTGCCTAGAAGTCAAATAAAGTGCTAATAGACAACTCTTCCTTCTTTTCCTGTTTGTGTCCCTCTTCTCTTTTCGGAAGCCTCAGCCACTCTCATTGGCGATGAGGCCCAATCCCCAAGACCTGCTAAGTGATACCTTTAGTTTTAGACTAGAGTTTTGGAACCTAGACATAAACAGTCCATTTTAGGAGAAAGAAACCGGGCTCCTACTTCATTCATTCATTCATTGATTCATTCATTCATGCATTCATCAAACCTTTGTTGAATGCTTTGTATGTGTCAGGCACTGTTCTTTGTGATGGGAATAGAGAGATGAGTGAACAATTGATCTCCAGATGCAAAGATTAATATTCTAGTGAGAAAAACAAACCTTTAAGCAGCCTAAGAAATGCAATATAACAGGAGCTACAATACAGGCTTATTAATTGAACAAATATTTATTAATGATAAATTTTGTGTAAGGCCTACTAACTGTTAATATGCAAAATAAAGCCCTTCACAAGGCTCACAGGCATTTGAACATATTTAAAGAGCTATGGCAAAAGTACAACTGGGAACCTTCATACCAGATGTCTAAACATTGAAAAACCACAAAACATATTCTGTTAAATAAGACAGCAACGATGCCTAATTAGTGATTCCATTTTGTTCCTTTGAAATGCATTCTATACAAAATAGTCAGGCTTTCTAAACAATATATCTAAGTTGAAGTCGTTTACCTGCCCCAAATCAAATCCATCCTCTATTGATTTCTAGTGTGAGAATAATTAAAATTAAACTGTTATCGAGCGTCCTTATACAAGTGCCTCTGTTTCACATTTAGGGTTATCCACAGACTCATCATTTTGACTCCTGAAAGATATTCTTCACTGCCCACAGGGTGTAATATACACATCGTATTCATACTGATAATGTACGAGAATGTCTGTTCTCTGGTACCCTATGTGACACTGGGTACTCTTATTTCTTAAAAAATATTTACCAATTTCATAGATTATAAATGTCATTGTTTTACGTTCAAGCCTCTATTTACCAGAGAAGCTGAAAATGATTTCATGCTTTCTAAGTCTTTTATTAACATCTTGATATCAAATTGCCTAAGCCTGACCTTATATTGTTTTCTAGTTGGGTATTCATCAGCTCGTACTATTTAAAAGTTCTATTATTTATATACTGCAGATTTTGCCTTTCAAACAGTACATAAATTTTATTCTTCAATTTGTTAATATAGGGCCTTTTAATACAAAAGTTTTACCTCTTATACTAACCTATAAGTCTCTTGATGGAATCCTTTATTTAAATTATAAATAATAATATATTTTAGACATTTGAAGAATAACACAATGGATACCCATACACCCACCATCCAGCTTTAACATTTAGCACACACGCGTGCTTGTTTCAACTTATTTTTTCAAAGATAAAACAAGTAGCTCTAACTTTGTTTTTAGCCAAAAGTCACTGATCTTCATACACTTACTTAGTACAGGATACTTTTCCTATTGATTTCGAAAGGAAAATTAAAATATAAATACTTATAGGTACTCAAGTATACTTCTTATATATATATTCAAGTGTATTTCTTTACATATTTCCATTGATCTGCATATTTGTAGATCAATTGCTGTAATTGCTGTAGTGTTATCCGTCTTAAGATCTTTTAAGATAAACCCTTCTTGGAACTTTATGTTTCCCCCCCAAATCTCTAGCTAATTTTTTTTTTTTAGCTAATCTGTTTTTTTATTGATGGTTGGAATCATTTTGTTAAATTCTACTCCTACTCCAAAGAAACTTACAGGTTTTTATTATAATTATATAACATTTATAGATTAATTTAGATGAGGTTGATAGTTTTACAATTATATTTAACATTTAGCTGCAAAAGACTTGGTCTCTGTATCTATTTAAACTTTATTACTTCCTACTGTAAATGATTGCCATTTTCATCACACATTTATATATACCATGTAATTTAAGAATATATTTCCAGTAATTATATATTCTGATTCACCTGACAAATGGCATGTTACCATTGTTTTTCTCTAAGTAGTTACTGCTGACATGTAGAAAAGTTTTTTTTAGTTAACTAAATTTTATGATTTGAGGTCTTGCTGAACAGGTTTAATTTTCATAATTGATTCTCTCAAGGTTATCAGGTAGAAAATTATGTCATTGGCAAATAATGATGACTTTTCTTTCTTGCCAATATACAATACCTCTGAGTTATATTTCTTACCTTATTGCTTTGGCTGGAATTTCTAAAAGAAGGATGAGTATGAGTAGTAACAATAAAACCAGGCATCCTTGCTTTATTTCCTGAATTTTACTGTTAAGTTTGATATTATGTTAGTTTCCAACAGAAATCCTTTATTATGTTAAATATGTATTCTTTTGTGGTTTATTAGAGTTTAGTTTTGAAGGTCATGATTTTGAGGGGTTTAGGGATATCCAGTTGGAAATATCAAGCTAAGAAAAGAGATCAAGTCAGGAATTTCTTTGTTACATCTGCGAGTTAAAATTATAGGAGTGGATGTGAAGAGATACCAGTAGCTCGCCCATGGAGAGTGTGATAATATGGTTAAGAAAGATTGAGGTGTGAAAATAAGCTACTTAGTTTTATTTTTCTGACGTCACTGGTAATGCTGAGAGGAAATTAATAACCCCACTTGATTACAGATTCATTGCAATACACACTAAGGAAAGGAACCGAATTACAAGGGAATCAGAATACACACCCACAGAAGAGAGATGCCCATATAAGCAACTCTTTCAAGTTGTGTCATGCCAAAGGATATAAATGAGATAGACTTGTACAAAAAGTCAAAGGAAGTGATGGACACTGTTTTTCTCATGTTATTTGTTTTGTTTTTATTAGTATATGTTTGCATAATAATTATATTCATCTTGTATTGGTACATATACATATCACATCTTAGTCATTTTGACTTCCCCTTCCCACCCTTCTGTCTCCCCAATCCCTAGATCTCCTTCGCATCTCCACAAAGTTTTCCTTCTTTCCTATCATGTCTTTTATTTTGTTCTTTAAATTATTTATATTTTGAGTTTCTCATAAGAAAAACCATGCAATATTTAACCTTCTATGTCTGATTTATTTCCTTTAGCATTATGGTCTCAAGGTGTGGGAGGGAAAAAGCTTGATGACAAAGGAGAAGAGGGATTTGAAGGGGATGACCACTGTCCCAGTGGAATTGCTGGGATGACCAGTGATGGTCAGTGATCAGTTTAGATCAGTGGCGGTGAACCTGTGGTATGCGTGCCACAGTGGGCTGCTTGTATCATTGAAAGGTCTAGAAGGTTTGCCATCACTGGTCTAGAACTTAGAGTGAGAGCTTAGTTTTAGAAGGGAGAATAGATAAAAAGGAGAGTATTCTGAGATAAAAGAAAAGGAAAGGTCATTTCATTTCCAATCTACTATTTAAAACCTACCACAAGCCTCAGACATCAGCTCCTCTTACACGATTTTATAAAACACTGACTTGCATGTACATGTGTAAGTGAATGCGTGTGTGTGTGTGTGTGTGTGATATGGCCACTCCCTGGGCTGAAACTTGAGTAGTGTGCAGCTCTGTGTACCTCTGGCAGAAAAGTTGCAGTTGCTAACTAGCTAAACAATTCGCCCACCCAATGTCATCTTCTCCTGGCTTTAAGAAGGAAGGAATAGCAGTGAATTATGTAGCACTTTGCTAGAATAAAACATAAAGTAGGCCTAGTTCCACCAGTAAGAAGTAGTTTCCTACCTTCTCTCTGTAATTATACCATATATAGACATTTGCCTCAATTTCTTTTTCATAGGGAAACTTCAACAAGATTACATAGAAATAAAGCTCCGCAGTTTGCAAATTTTAGTTTCTTCCTCCACTTCTTCCATTCTGCCCGTCATCTGAAATTATTACTTATGTTGTTAAGCTGATCTTTAATAAGAGGCAAGCCAATGTATTATAAAGGAAACAATTTTGGAAAGCATGAGCCACACAACTTGTATCACTGCTAAGGTTTTGGTTGATCCGCGTGTTTTTACTTTTTTGCTCACAAATGCTACCATCAGTACCTTGGAAGGGCTTGCTTGCTCTATCTAGGAAGCTCGCCCACTGATTCCCAAAGAGCATTTGTACCTGTGTTTTAGGTCCTCAGGAGATACCCCAAAGGACACTTCGGTGTGCCCTTCTCACCTGTAGGACCCGTGCATACAAAATGGGTTAAATAGAGTGCTGATACTGTGAACACAGAATCTATACTTTGCAAAAGCTCTATCTGTAAAATATCTGAGAAAACATACTGGCAATTAGTGTCAATGTAGTTATGACTTTTATAACTAAATATAAGTGGTTGAATTGCTTTCTCCATGACTACATCTTTCCCCAGTTAAAAAAAAAAAATGACCTTAGACTTATTTCTTAAATTTCATCCAATTCTTCACATAAGTTGCTTTCTAGTAAAAACTTCTCTGAAGGGAAGGAGTAGAATCGCTCCCCTTTTAAAAAAGAATACTGGAAAAGAGGAAATTAATAGTATTTAAATATGAGGTTCCCTGGTAAAGCATAATAATCTCCAAATTTCACCTTATATATATTTCCTTTTTACACTATTGACATCATAGTGTGTATATAACTATGTCTGTGTGTATATGTGCCTCTGCACACTTGTATATATAGATAGATCTTTGCGTCCTGCTTTGATCTCATAACATCACATTTGGATTATTTCTGTCTATAAAAATGTCAAGAATATTATTTTAATCACTTCATAATAATCCTTCTTATAAATATATCAAAATTATTTTACTCTTCTCCTTTCATTGTAGGTTTAGGATATTTAAAATATTTTACTGTTAGACATAATATTTTGTTAAACATTATTTCCCTTAAATTTTTGTTTTCCTCCCAGCCCTTTGCCCAGAGGGCTCTGACCAGGGGACTTGCACAGCACCACCCACTTTTCAGCCCTTGATCCATGTTGCCAACACTGTGAGCAAAGCTCTTCCCATCCACATGAGCACAGAACTGAGGATGAGCAACGTCGTGTTTCTTTTGTTCCTTTAACTTCTTCAGTTATATAAAGAAGTGCCAGAGGATAATGTAATCAAAACAGTGCCTCCACCCCAAATAGCACCCAGCAGAAGAAAGAAAATATTACAAATGGCCAGGAAGGGCTGATCCTCTCCCCGTTCCTTTCCTCTAGAGGCGACCTCTTTCCCGAGGATGGCTTTTTCATTCTCTTCTGCGTCGCAGTACTTCTCCGACAGATGACAAAGCAAGATCGAGTTGTTGATTTCACTAGTACATCCGTAGTTACTTGTGGGTTTGAACACGTTTCGTGCTTTTTGGATAATCTCAGTTCCTGTCTCTTTTTAAATGGGCCTTTGGCTTTTCCTCATCAGTTTCCATATCCTTTCTATGTGAAGGAGATCAACTACTTGCCATTTTTGTTGAAAATATTTTACATTTTGTCTCTTAAGATGGTTTTTGAAACATAGAAATTAAAGCACAACAAAGATGCCAGTCTTTTCACATTAACTCTGTCCGTCACCTCATGTTCTTTAATCCTTCTGTGTCAAGTCTGTATGGTCTTATAATCTGCTAGCTTCTCATGTATAGTTTTGTGTAGGCCACGCACTTACCTGCATGGGCTTGGTTTTTTTTTTTTTTTTTATGTGGGTACCGGGAGTCGAACTCAGGACCTTGCTCTTGCCAGGCAGGTGCTTATGCTGCTGAGCTATATCACTGGTCCTGGTTTTTATGTGCTGGTGAGACAAGAGTAATCTTTTATATGCTATCCTCTGCCAATTGAATATAACACTTTCAGGGCGAGAGCAGAGAACCATTTCTTAACTGTTTTCTTTAATTCCCTGCCCAGTCCTAGCCCTTTGAGCACACAGAAGTTGCCCAATACATTTGTTAAATGAGGAAGTGGCCATCTATCCCTATTATGCTTGCAGCCACTTTACTGAAAACATTTTATGACCCTTTTGAAATCCATCCTAGGGGCATTTTCTTTCGCTCTATTTTCTCTTACCCTATTACTTTTCATTAGATTGACAGTTTTAAGGAAGATTACTTACTTGCTTTATTTAAATAAGTCATATATCTAATTAGAGATGCAAAACATTTTATTACAGAAAAATTCAAAATATAAGCACAAAGAAAAATATTAATGCATGCTTCCTCCAACCAGAGACAGCAACTTCTTATTGTGGTATAACCCCAATTCGATGCCTGGATTTTAGTAGAGAGAAATGGTCTCTGGCTGGATGACACCTATCTGGAGTAGACAAGGTAGATGCATAGAGATCAACTCTTTTAAGTTACAGAAGCTGCGGTATTGAAGCTGGAATTTTCTTACATATTTGCTCTTGAAATCTGAAGCTCTAAATGCTACAGCTCAAGTTGTCAAAGAAGACAGAATTTTTAAAAGATATTCAGAGGAGGAATGAATATTCACAGATAACACTTGGTATTTGTGAGTCAGGTCAATTTCAAAATTTTTGTATACAAATCCTCAAAAAGATGGGTGAAGTTCATGCCTGACCCATGACCCAACTCTGAATTTCTCTTCAGCATCTTCAACTGCTCTGAGTGGTGGGAGCCCTTGTCACCCAACTTGCCCTCCTGCTTTCCAATCACAGCTCCAAGTGGAAATACATTTTCTGTTTAATCTTGGAGGGTTTCCTTGGCTGTGTAATCCCAGTTTGAAGTCACAGAGGCCTCCTGCAGCAGCAACTAGGCTTTTGCCACAGGGATAAAACAAGTAGAGTCCCTTCTTTCTCCAGGCATTTCCTCTTTATTGCGTAGCCAACTTGTTCTCCCCAAAGAGTAATATTTTAAAATATATATATTTAAATAGTAACATTATTGGCAGCCCTTCTAATAATGATAAGGGAATTCAAAGGTAAGCTTGATGCTTTGTCCTTAACTTGGACCATTCATCCTTATTCCTCTGTGAGTTTGTGAGTGATCAGCAAGATACATCTGGAACTTTCTCTTTCCTGACTGTTGTTCGCTATATCACAAGTTGTTTTAATACAGCTATAAAACACCATTAATAAGCTATCGTGCCTGGTGTAATGGTGGTGGCCAGTCTGCTCTTCAGATCTGGCCTCTTCGTCTCAGGGTATAGGTCTCCATTTCCTTTCAAAAGCACAGAGTTTGGTGACACTCAGTACCCTGAAAGATGCAGAGCAGCCCCTGAAGCCATTTGATAATGTGAAATTGTCTTTAATGACTTTATGGCAAGACAAAGCAGACATTTGAAGATTATACATTTAATTTTGCTCACTGTAGATGCAGAAAAACAATATAGGCAAAGTGAGATCCCAAGGTAAAACGTGTTACTTCTAACACCAGGTTTTCCCCCTCCAAATAATCAAATTCACGTCCAAATTCACTTTTGACCCCTATTAAGGACTTTTTTGGAGGTGGAGCTAAATCTGGAGACTTCTGTTTATCTTGGTTCTCTTGTTAAAAATAAACTGCTCTAACGAAGGTTGAAATTAGGCTAACATTTTCCAAAGTGTCTACCTTTCAGTCTCACTGAAGAAAACCTCTGGAATTGTTTTCAGGGAGCCGAAATAGCATGACACCTGTCTAGACCAATTAGAGACCGAGCGCAATTGAGTCTTGGCGATAGAAATGATGGATGGGCTGGGGATGGTTTTAGTGACTCATTAGACAAATGCTGCAAAGATATAAAAGTTGTTGTGGTTTTTATTTTCATTTGCATCACAGCCTGCTTAAACCTGTACCATCCTTTCCATTACCTCTTTCTTGTGCCACTGAAAGAAGCTACCTGTTCAAACCACCTCCAATTTCATATGCAACCTGCTTGTCACCTGTACCTTTTTAGTTATCCCAATCATATTTTTAACTAGTAGGATTTCCAAGCTGGAGAAAGTGGCAGGAATTTAAGCTGCCTTAAATTCATCTCTTTACATCCAACTCTGAAGCACAAGTGATGGCCGTGAGTGGATTTTGCTCCTTTTTTATTTTTTTCTTTTTTTACTTCATATCAATTTACATTGTTTGGGTTTGCTTTTGTCTTTTATTACCCTCCCCCTACCTGAGTCTTCTTCTCATTCCCTCCTGGGATTAGCCCCTTGGCAGGTGCTTCTTTCTTTGGTGTCTTGGTAAAGACCAGACCTTTATTCATATTAAGTCCACAATATCATAGATGAAATTTCATATAAGCAAGGTGGCCCTGCTTGTAATATGAATCCCAGACACCAGCAATGCGATTGTAAGAAGCTGATTTTTTTTTTTTTTCCAAGAAGGAAGGAAAGTAAACATCTCTGAATCTGCTGAAGTCAGATTGCCAGGCTTACCTACTCTGAACAAAGGGCTGGGCCATCTCAATCCTTTGGACTACTGTATGAAATTCCAGGCACCCTACAGAGCAGGTCGGAAACTGTACAGTGGAGACGGATACGCCTCTCTCAATATTTACGTATCAGTGGCCTTGTTTGTGCACACACACACAGCACATGGGAGGTGGGAGGAATGGGTGGCTATTGGGACAGATTTATAGTTCCCATCACTGCTTTCTATCCTTTGGGATCAACTTTGTCACAGGACACTGGCAGGGGCTTATTACCGTGTGTGACAGCAGGCGTGGGGCTGTATGCACGTTGTAGATTCATTGTTCTCCTGTATCAGGATTTATACAGGCACACACCCCTTCTTTTTCCAAGCGCTGGCTTGGCAGTTGGTCATTCGTATGTCTACGAGGCTGGGCCCGCACAATGCCTTGGAGTCTGTTCCCAGATTCTGTGCATCCCCGCAAGGACTGGGAGCACGTTTAAAGTAGGTTGGTTCAAAGTGATTCCTGCTTAGAGCTTTACATCCTTAAATTACTTAAGGGACACAAATGTAATTGAAAGCAATGGGAAATCTAGATGTTTACCAGTATGATTCAGAACAATTAAAACCATAAATGCTGCCAAATGGAGTATGAATTTATTGAGTTTCTTCTATGAGCAAGGCTGGTCTAGAGCATAAGGGGCATAAGATAATTAAGATTGAGAAAATTCAGCTTTTTGGGATTCAGTTGGTTTCATGCTCTCCTCTCCCTCTGGACTGTGTTTTCTGGTAAAGAAATCTTGTTGAGGATCTTGTTTAAGTTCTTTGGGACTGGAGCCCCTTTTCAAGTAACCATTTTTCCAAGCTTGAAGAATAGAGATGCCTCATGTATAAGTGCTTTTTTCCCCCCTAAATAGTTCCATACATTTGAACTCCAGGAATACTTTAAATTTCTTAAAGCTGTTGGAGAGAAGAATTTTTTGAAACCATGGGGAAAATTGGGGTAAAACAGTATATTTTAGAAGATGCTAACATATCCCAATGCTGGGTTTGATCATGAGAAAGTTTGTACAGTGCTTTCCTTATTCCCAGGTAAGTGATAAAATGATTTAGCAGCTGGTGATAGACTTTTAGGGTAGTTACTAACTAGCATGACTGGACACTGACCTCAAGAAACCCAGAAGGCTGGGGATGCTTTGCACTAGCTTATTAGTATAACTTACCTCTTGGTGCTATCTGAGTCCACCTCCCATTAGCAGCTGCTTTCTAAAAGCTTATCACGTCTTTCCCAGGTGTAATCATTCATATGAGTTAAATAGTTCAGAAAAATGTCCACTGCAGGCTTATTCAAGTTTCTTCATTCAAAAGAGCTGAAGTTTTAAGAATTGAAAATCAGGTATCCCTTGACAAGCTGATTAGTTTTTGAGTTGTTCCTATCTCTGGACCTCCAATCTTCCAACTCATAAAGGGTCTATGGAGTTTATAATATTCTCAACTACTTCATTACCAGACTGGTCTTTTTGAAATTCGAGTCTGAGTGTATCTAGCCTCATTGGTATCTTTCTTTAGGTTAGTAAATAAGACCCTTTGTGATATGGCTCCTTATACTGCTCTGGTTTTATCTCTTCTTCCTTCAGCTTATCCCAAATTTTACCAATTGTTGGCACTTTGGAACACATTGATTCTTTTTGCCATTGCCTCCATGTGTGTCTTTGTATATATCTTGCCTCCTACTTCTTATTGAAACTTCCTCTGCTTAGGTAATCTTCCTACTTGGAAAAATCTCCTATCTCCTTCAAAACACTGTATATAGTTCTGCTTTCTAATCACACCTGTATTATGTTTCTTTTCATGCCAACCTTCTCTACAACAGTGCAAGTACGATGAGGTTTTTGGTGTAGGCAACGAGGATACTCATAGATATATTAGAGGTAAAACTCTGTCTTTGTCCCTTTATGTCCTATACCAAGCACAAAATAGATGCAAAATAAATATTTATTGAGCAGAATGTTGGGGGAAATTATACAAGTTCAGTGAAACAACTGGAAAACAAGCCAAATAGTATCATATGGAGGGCAGAAGCCTAGGTATAAATTGCATCATGTATGTGAAGTTGGTGATGGATGGACGACTTGTGAGTCTTCAAGGAAAGTAAAAGTCCTGAGTCAGACACTCATGGTAGGAAAAATATTTGGCAGAAGAAGAGTGAATTCCATAGAAAAAGAGTACTGTCAGCAAAGAGCAATAAACCATCCATTAGTGATTGCAACAGCTAGTTCTTCTAGATGGGTTCTCATTTCATATCACTTAACTGATCATATGAATGTCCAAAAATAATTTAATTTGCATAGGTTTTTATGTCTTTTTATATAAGCAGACTTAAAATCAGAGTATATATCCCAATTTTAGATTGGAAAATGAGATTATAAATTTCCCATGTAGATGTGCAGGTAGAGGTGAAAATCTGCTGGTGCACAAATGGATTCAAGGAAACTGAGGCTAACGTGAAGTGAAAACCCACACATTTGTCATAATGTATAAGAGATACCAATTCTCATTATGTTAATGTTCTTTAAGAATATTATTTCATGGAGATCAGGGAGCTTTGAGAGCTTTGCTAATGGTGTCAGGACCACTAGCATGAGCATCACTTGGAACTTGTTAGAAATGCAGACTCCTGGGCCCCACCCAGGATCTACCACATTGGACTGCATTTGAACAAGCTCCCCAGAGATGCAAATACCATTGGCTTCAGACTGACCTTTGGATAATCGGACTGGCATTGTTTTCAACTGAGGGCTCTTATCTGAACCACAAAAACATGGGAAGTGACTTGAGAGGTTGTTTTCTTCATCTCCTCAAATTCGTACTCTCTAGATGCAGAGGTAAGAAGTTAATTCTTGATACCCACCACAGATGCCTCGGAGGATTAGGGTGTAATTCACTCATAGAATACTAACCCAGAATCCTGAACTTGAAGGAGAATTCAGGTTGTATCAGTTACACTTAAACTTCATTAACTATAAACACACCGAGGGAGGCAGGTGTGAGCTGCAGTCCTACTGTGAGAGATGTGCCTCCCCATTGGTGAAGTGTTTTTTGTGTATTGCTCTGAATTATCAGAAAACATAACCAGCTTCATACAAACAGCAGCATTCCAACAATTCAGCAGGCTATGCCTGCTTGATTTACAAACCCGAATGGTGCAGAGCTAGCCGTGGCTTGAGTTAAGTAAATTAAAGTATGGCGCATCTGTGTTGTATTGAAATGACTTCAGAACCAGATATTTTTCTCAGAACCCTAAAATAAAAATCGCCTCTCCTCCCCCCAGAGAATGTAAGTGGTCACTAGAAATGTGGTATTAGGAAAGATGAAACTGGGCCCATGAAAATAGAGCTGTAATCAGTGCTTTTTGGCAACTTTGTCCATTAGCATTCATTACTATGGTCACATTCGTCCTGGGCATGGAAGTATGTGAGAGATTGGATGTGGGGAAGAAAGAAGCCTCTCTGAGTACAAGGCAGCATTTGGCCTCACCACCTGGAGTAAGAAACCAGGGAGAGCGGAGCCGCATTAACAGCCCGGGACTTCTTGGGGTGACCTCCTACAAAATTGGATCAGGCTTTCCCCGGCAGTTGTACTAAGCTCACACATTTGATGAAATGTGCTTACGAAGTCGGCATATTTGGCTGCTTTCTTTCTTTCCTTTTTTTTTTTTTTTAGTCTGGGGGATAGATTATTATCTGCTGAATTCATTTCACTCTGTCAATATTCTATAGAAAAATGATGGACATTCCATAATTTTGACTTTGATATTAATTCATAATTTTGATGGTTCTACCTTAGGGTCTCTTCATCTCTCTCTCTCTCCTCTCCTCACTTCTGCCCTGACTCTCGGTTTCAGGTTGTTCTGTCGGCAGCTGAGCTTATGATAGCTGCATCTCTCCTTCCTGCCTTTACACACTGCTGCTCTGTTTTCATATTGAACCCACAACAATGGCAATGAAATTCAGATTTATAGCTGAAAATCAGCTTATTTGTAATATAAACATAAACACTGGAGCACTGGAAACAGCAAGAGGAATTTTTTTCCTGCTTTGTATTTTTCCTTTCTTGGAACTTCATGACTTGGGTCTCAAATAAGTGCTATTTTAAAATTTTCTGGCACCATGTAATATAATTGATAATAGTGTTTAAGTGGCATCTAATATCATCCAGCATAGTGCAAAGTGAGCTATCCCAGGATATGAGCTTAAAAAATTGCATTAACACTTAGACAAAATGAAATTTTTATACTTGATTTGCTCATGGTTGGACAAATGCAACTAAACACAATTTGAGCTGTCACTTTGCAAAGGGGAAAAATATGCAACTTTAGAATGTTTCAAATGAGCCCAATATTAGATTCTATAACTCAGAGTGACACAGGAAATACTATTTGCAACATGATTGGTTCATTAATATTTGGTAATTGCAGTACATCATTTTAAGGGGGAAATAAAAATGCAAACAAATTGTTCCTAGCTACCAGTCAGTCATTGCTTCTCAGCTGCCACCACCAGGAAAGGTTTGGAAGCTAAAGGATACGACAGATTGGGGACATTATATTTCCCCCTCCCCATTTTCATTTTGGAAGAATAATTTTCATCATAAACCAACATGTCAGACAAAGCATCTACATTTAAAAAAATATTATTTCATGATTTTCCACATGCACATTTGATTTAAACCCTGGAGGTGTATTCCCTGAGTACCTATTACCTCCATTTTAGGGAAATTACATTAAATTATTAGTGACAAATTTACTTGTCTGCCAATGTATTTTTCTGGAATTTTACTACAACATCAATACTTGGCTGTTTTATATGGGCCCTCATTTACCTGTCTTTGAAGGCAGCCACCCCTTGGGGAGCTCTGTCTGTCACTAACAGGAGCTAGAAACAGTCTTTAAGTTTAACATTCACAGTTTTGGATTAGATGGGAAAATATGTTGCACTTTAAAAATGTAATGTGCCCTTCTGAATTTGACAATTAGGCAACTTGCTTTGTAATCCACTGTCTTGCATTTTGGACGAAGAGAACACAAGCCAGATCGTCACGAGGTACTAGAGCAGGAACAACAGACAGGATCTTTAAGGGTAAAATATGTCTGCCAGGTACTGATGATGGGGCAGATTGGGTAGATATTAGTGTTTCTTGCATTTATTTTAGGAAAGTCAGTGCAGAGCGGGTTCATGGTGATGCGCATGCGCTGGGGTTAGGGGCCTTTCACTAGCACAGAGAACTCAGAGATTCTGGGGCTTGTGAAGAGCTCTGGGGGAAAGAGGAGGCCAAGTGTCCCCAGGAAGCTGGCAGAATCTCAAAAGAAAGGATCCTGAGCGTGCAAGTCCCCATCTTTTTGTTACAATTTATTTTCTTATTTTCTGCAAATAGAAATGTTGGAATCCAATTCCATATTCCTTCCCAACAGAAAACTCTCAAAAGTCTGTGAACTTCAGACTTCACAAAATCTGGATCTATTGCTAACTTAGGGCGCTGTTTTTGCTTTGAATCTTGGATGACAGAGATCCCACGAGCAGAGGAAGTATGTGTAGGACATAGAACAGTTAGGTCTCAAAGTCTTAGGGTCCCGTGGAAGAGAGTGATTATAAGATGGTCGAGCATTAGGTATAAAGGAAAGCTTGAGACAGAAACACAGAGCAGAGGAAGAATATTAAGCAAGAATGTCCCAGAGAGGGGGTGTGTTCATCTTTCGGGCTTCCGAATGAGGGAGAATTATTCTCCATTAGAATTTACTGAAGTGGTACTTGGCTTCGACACATTTGAAATCCTCCTCCCCTGTCCTCTATCCGATTCTCTAGATGGTATAGCTGTTTTGTCTTTGAGACCCCAGAGTTACTTGGTGGAAATTTAGGTTATTTTTAATTGAAGATCTGAGGTCCCCAAGCTGATCAATCTCTTCGTTGGCATTACTAAGAATATCCTCAGGATTTGTTATCATAGATATTTAAATTGAGAATTATGCAGACTTTTCCTCTAAATTCTCAGGAATTTTTTCTTCATTCGTGTCTAGTTCTATACGGTTTAAACTTTGGCAATTACCTATTCTTCCCCTTTCCATACTAGCCAGGAGCCTCCATTTTAAAAGGCCTTTCTCTTCCCTCCCCAAACAAACACAACCATTTAGATCAAATTAACTGGAATACCTGTTTCAACTGACCTAAATTCATCCCGTGCTATGGCTTGGGAGATTTGACCTTAATTAAACTTCTATTTTGCCAGAGAATGAGAGTGCTGCAGGGAAAGACCATATGAATTTCTACTTTCATTTCAGGTGGAGCATGTGTAGCACCTGGGGACAGATTGTTAATGAAATATTTGTTTTATCCGGCAGTGCTTTGTCGAGACCTAGAAATTTGGCAGTTTGGCAAGTCTAAATGGGGAAGAATAGTAGGTAACACTGCAGAAGGGAGACAGTAAGAAATCGGTACCCTGGAAGGAAAAGTAAAGGATAACGACTCAGGACGGAGCAGAGGAGACCTAGACACTATAAGAAAGATGAATTTCTTTCCAACTTCCTCCTTAATATCCCTTCCTCATTTAATAATGGTTCTTAGTGCTACACAACTAAATTCAGTGTTCTATTTCGTGATCTCAGCCACTGTGTAAGATGGATTCTATGATCCCTATTTTTGCTTGTAAAGAAACCAAGGTGCAGAGAGGCAGGACCATTTGCTTAAAGTCATCTCGAGGCCTGGCCTTCAAGGATTGCCACCAAGGTGTGCCTTATTCAAGGTCGGGTTCATTTCTTCTCTGCTTAGCTCCCTCCCATTCCTCCACTACTTTGGAATGTTGACCTGTCCAAAAGATTGACTGTTAATTTTTAGCCAGTGTTAGTATATCTTGAATTACGATGTCTTATAATCTTTGAAGATATTATCAAGGTTAAATGAAGAATAATTAATAAATAAAGATGTAGCTCCATGAACTTTGGGCACAATGCATTGCCCTCACTCAGGGGAAAAGAGTCTATTAACTTGGGAAAGTAAAGGCAGCCCTTCAGAAAGCGGGGCGAGCCTGCACCCACCATCTGAATAAGGAAGGTGCTGAGGTGGCTCTTCGTTCATACCAGAGGCCGTTAACTGTGGCAACGTTGTTGTTAATGTCTCCCATACTCCCTCCACCCTCAGCTATGAAGGCCTCGTGATTTTTTTCTTTTTATTTTAAGTAGAGAAAAGTAAGAAATAACAATAAAACAGAGTTTCAAACCAGGCTGGTAAGACAGTAACATTAATCAACACATTGAGTATTGTTATATTCACAGTAGTTGTTCAGAGTACAAGATATAGGCATGAAACATTGTCCAGAAAATTACTAGCACAAAACTTTCACTCAGTGAACCAAGAGAAACCAGCTGTACAACTATCTTAACTGTCTTGTGTTTATATATATTTTTCCTTATCCCTTCCTTCCTTTCCCCTTTCTCCCATCATAGTTTTTCTTTTCAACAGCTTCTTTCCTATTCACAATATCTATCTTACATTTTGGATCTTGTTCAATCTTTCAGATTCTCACACTAGTAATACAATACGATGTTTACACATGTGGGTCTGGTTTATTTCACTTACGAGTATGGTCTTGGGTTGTATCCATTTACCTATAAAAGTCCCAAGTTTATCTTTTCTATGACTGAGTAATATTCCACTATATAAAAAAACCACATCTTTTTTATCCAATCCTCAGTTGATGGACATTTGGATTGTTTCCAAGATTTACCTATTACGAATTGTGCTGCTATAAACATGGGTGCACATGTATCGCTGTGGTATAATGTTTTTAATTCTTTTGGGAAGATACCCAGAAGGGGAATAGCTGGGTCGAATGGGACCTCTAAACCTAGTTTTTAAATCTCCATACTGATTTCCACAGTGGTTGCACCAATCTACACTCCCACCAACAGTAGAGAAGGGTTCCTTTTTCCCCACAACCCCTCCAGCATTTGTTAGTGGTTGATTTCTCGATGAAAGCCATTCTTTCTGGGGTGAGATGGAATCTGAGTGTTGTTTTAATTTGCATCTCGAATGACCAATGATGTCGAACATTTTTCCATATATTTATTAGCCATTTGTATTTCTTCATCTGAGAAGTGTGTATTCATCTCAGATGCCCAGTTTTGGATTGGGTCTTTGAATTTTGGGGGTCTGATTTTTTTCAATGCTTTATATGTTCTAGATATAAGTCCTTTATCTGAGGACAACTGGCTATAATTTTTCCCATTCAGTGGGTTTTCTTTTCACTTTGTTGGTGATTTCCTTTGTTGTGCAAAAGCTTTTTAATAAGGTGAGATCCCATTTATTGATTCTTTGTTGTATTTCCCATGCAGTCTGGGTTTTGTTCATGAAGTCTCTGCCTACACCTATGTCTTCAAGATTTCTACCTGTTTTCTCTTCCAGTGTATTCAGTGTTTCTGTTTTAATATTTAGATCTTTAATCCATTTTAACTTTAGTTTAGTGCATGGTGATAGATATGGGTCTAGTTTTAGTCTTTAGACATGTGGAAAGCCAGTTTTTCCAGAACCATTTATTAAGGAGACTATCTTTCTTCCAGTGAACATGTTTGGCTCCTTTGTCAAAGATAAGGTGGCTGAGTGTGTTTGCAGTTATGTCTGTATCTTCTATTCTGTTCCACTGATCCTCAGGTCTGGTTTTGTTTTTTGTTTTTGTTTTTCTTTTCCAATACCATGCTGATTTTTTCACAGTAGCTTTGTAGTATAATTTCAAGTTGGGGATTGTGATGACCCTTGACTTGCCTTTGTTGCCCAGAATTGCTTTTGCTATTCTAGGTCTCTTCTGGTTCCAAATTTATTTTAGGAATGTTTTCTCTAGTTCTGTGAGCTATGCTAATGGTATTTTGATTGGGATTGCATTAAGTCTGTATAACAGTTTTGGAAGTATGGCCATTTTCACAGTGTCAGTTCTTCCTATCCATGTGCAAGGGATATCTTTCCATTTTCTGATATCTTCTTTGATCTTTTTCAGAGTACTGTAATTTTCAATGTATAGATCTTTTATTTCCTTTGTTAGATTGATTCCTAAGTATTTCATTTTTTTGGATGCTATTTTGAAGGGTGTGGTTTCCCTAATTTCTCTCTCAGTGAGTTTGCTGCTTGTGTACAGGAATGCTATTGATTTTGGAGTATTGACTTTGCATCCAGCTACACTACTGAATTTGGTTATTAAATCTATAAGTCTTTTGGTGGGGATTTTGGGGTCTTCTATGTAGAGTATCATGTCATCTGCAAATAATGATAATTTAAGTTCTTCCTTTCCTATCTTTATTCCTTTTATTTCTCTCTCTTGTCTAATTGCTCCGGCTAATGTTTCCAGAACTATATTGAATAGGAGTGGTGATAGTGGACATCCTTGTCTTGTTCTGATTGTAGAATGAAAGCTTTCAGTTTTTGACTATTTAGTATGATGTTGGCTGTTGGTTTGTCATAGATGTCTTTATGAGATTGAGATAAAGACCCTCTATTCCAATATTCTGTAGGGTTTTTCTTTTATCACGAATGGGTGTTGGACTTTGTCAAATGCTTTTTCTGCATCTATTGAGATGATCATGTGAATTTTGTCTTCAGTTCTGTTAATATGGAGTATTACATTTATTGATTTGAGTATGTGGAACTATCCCTGCATTCCTGGTGTGAATCCCACTTAGTCATGTTGTATAATATTCTTGATGATTTTCTGCATTCTGTTTGCCAGTATCTTATTGAGGATTTTTGCACCTTATGTTCATTAGGGAGATTGGCCTGTAGTTTTCTTTTTTGGTTGGGTTCTTCTCTAGTTTTGGAATCAGGGCAATACTTGCCTCCAGAAATGATTTTGGAAGTACTGCTTCCCTTTCAGTTTCCTTAAAGAGTTTCACATTAGTGGCATTAGTTCTTCTCTAAATTTCTTGTAGAATTCAACCGTGAATCCACCAGGGCCTGGGCTTTTCTTTGTTGGTAAATTTTTAATTACATTTTCTATTTCATTGGTTGGTATCAGGTTATTTAGAATTTTTATATCTTCTTGATTTAGTTTTGGCAATTCAGCTGTGTCTGGAATCTGTCCATTTCTTCTGTGTTTTCCATCTTATTAGAATATAGGTTTTTGTAGTAGGTATTGATGATCTTCCCAATTTCTGTAGACTTTATTGTGATTTCCCCCTTTTCTTTTCAATTGCTTGAATTTGTGTTTTTTCTTTCCTCTTTTTGATGAGGTTGGCTAATGGTTTATCCATTTTATTGATTCTTTCAAAGAACCAACTTTTGATTTGCTGATTCTTTGTGTTGTTTTTTAGTCTCTATTGAATTAATTTCTGCTCTTATGTTTATAATTTCCTCCCTCATATGAGCTTTGGGTTTGATTTTCTCTTTTTCTAGAAGTTTGAAGTTCAATATTAGGTTGTTTATTTGAGCTTGTTCTGTTTTCCTGATGTGAGAGTTTATTGCTATAAATTTCCCTCTTAGGACTGCTTTCACTGTGTCCCATAAGTTTCGGTATGTTGTATTGGCATTATCGTTTAATTGTTTATACTGTGTAATTTTGTATTTAATTTCCTCTGTGACCCATTGGTTGTTCAGAAGTGTGTTGTTTAATTTCCATGTGTTTGTGTAGTTTTTGTGATTTCCTTTGTCATTGATTTCCAGTTTCATTGCGCTATGGTCAGGTAGTGTGCAAGGAATGATTTCAATTCCTCTACATTTACTTAAACATGGTTTGTGGGATAGTATGTGGTTTATTTTGAAGAACATCCAAACATCTATTTTGGAGAACTTGTATGCAATGTTTTCCCCCTTAGTAGAGTGATATTACCCTGTTGTGGGGGTGTTTAAGAAGGGTAGGGTGTAAGATGGAGAGGTGGATGTGGTTAAATATAGTAGGAGCAAATTTGGTGGGCAAAGGATGATCATCCAAGTGTTGGGTTATTGTAGGATACAAGAGGGAGGGATTGAAAGAGAAAGCCTAGGAGTACTGAAGTGAACCAGAAAGGGAAGAGACAATGTTTACCCACATGAAAGTCTCATAGAATCAAGCAAGATAGTTGATGAAAGAGAGGAAGAGGACAAGTGGAGTAATACAAAGGGAAAGTTTAGAGATCTAAATCATGAATGAGAGGGAAAAGAAGGTAGAAAAGAGAAGGAAAAAAAGAGAAGAAAATAAAAAAGAAAAAAACAGGAAACAAAAATAATCACACACAAAAAGAACAACAAACATACAGAAAGAAAACAAAACAGGACAAAACACAATGGAGTGAAAAAAAGAAAAGGGAAAAATCACAAACAAAAAAATAACAAAAATAAAAATAAACAGCAAAACAAAACACACTAATCCAGCAGACTACCAAGGGGAAAACCCATCAGACAGAGAAAAAGAAAAGTAGCGAGATTCCTCTAGTGTCCACGGTTCTGTGGTGGGTCCAAGTCTGATCCCGGAATGTGTTCTCTAGCCAAGATTGCAGGTGGATTGGTACTGGGTTTGGGTCTGATCTTTGTTTCTGGATTTGGGGAATGGGATTAGTTTTCTGTGGCTGGAGTTCTCCCCTGCCACTTAAAAAAGAAAAAAGATAGAAGAAATAAAAATAGGGAAAAGAAAGGAAAAGAAAAGAAGAGAAGGTGGCACTACCCACCTACTTCTATTCCACGTGTCTTTGTCCCCAAGCACAAAGCTGGGTCACCTAACTTACCACCTGCTGACTTGTATTGCTACTGTTGCTTCGGACTTTTCTGCACCACTAGTCCCGCCTGTCCATCGTGTGCGCTCTAGCTGGGGTCCTACTGTGTTGCTGGCTTTCCCACTGGTCTCCAGTCCCTGAGTCCCGTCAATGGAGGGAGCAGGAGTGCATCTCAGATCCCTTCCTGCCAGTCACAGCAGCTCTGGGTCAATGGCGGGAACCTCATGATTACTTTAAAACAAAAATTTTGTAAAGAAGATTGGCATTGCTGAGTGACAGCCACCCAGTGGAAATGTCCTCAAAGTCTTGGGTTTTTGTCTTCATGTATTGCCCTAACGGTGATATTTATGTTTCTTTGACACTCTCAATCAGTGATTTCATTTATAAATCTCAATTCCCGGAAACAGATGTGTGCTTCTGTACTTGTACTTTTTTGTTCTTCGGGGGCAATCAAAATAGAAGATGTTTTCCCTGTTTCCTCCAGTATTCTGGTGCCTACTAATTGAATGGAGTTGTAGCTCTAGGTCTTTGTAGGTAGCTTATGGGTTAACTTAATCAATGGATAATGACTATTTATTAAAGCCTACAAGGGCGCTAGGGATTTGGGAGGTACAGAAGTGTAAAATATGACCCTAAATTTAATCAAATAACTAATAGGTTTACAGAGCACCCCATACTAAAAGTGTGAGCTATGGGATAGAAACTACTGTGAGTGTTCAGAGAATCTTTGTGGGGACCCGTGATAGTTTGTGAATGGGGTAGGGTTTGCTAGGCAGGAAGTAGACCAGATCGTTCCTGATGAGAGGCACAAGAGAGGCCAGAGGTGGAAATGTCCTGTGGTCTACGGCTGAGGCTGGGTGTCAGGAGGAAGTGGAAATAAATTGGGATTGCGAGGTTGAAGACAGTAAACTTTGTAGCCACTCACAGGGAGGCACTGCAATAACACAACTGAGCTCCGAAAAGATAAAGCCATTGCTAGAAATGCTGTTAGCTTTGCAGAGGTATGTTTTTATTTTCCCTATGGCAGTCATTTTTATTAATTTTTTATAGCTCTGTGTAGAATTTCAAAAGGGTCCTTGTCTTGAATTTTCTCATAAGGCAGTTTTATATTTTATTTCCCTTCTCGTTCCACCTTAAACACCATTGATGTGGGAGCTGGTCAGTGTTTTAATAGACCAGGACATTTCTTCTATAAACATCCTCTAAATTATCCATGGTAGTTAGCTGTGACAAGTCATAGCCCTTCACACCTCATGCCCCTTGTCACATACTAGGCCAGTATTTTGGTTCAGAAAATGTGATCTTCTAAGCTATTAAGGGAGACCAACAGAACCGGAGTTGGCACCCTGAACTGAATAAATTGGCACCAGAGACATACAGCGTCCCTCTGGTCTCTTTGGGACATACTTGAGTTTGTGGCCACCGCTTTACCTTCAAAACGTTAGCAGAGCTTGTGTTGCCTTTTTAAAATTTCAAAACAATTCCCAACAGGAATCTGTTTAAGGCATAAAATGGGGAAGGGGAGTTGCAGCCATCTGTGGTTTGAAATCCACCTGTGTTTTGAAAAAATACTTCTTTGTTCTTTAATCCTCCTGTAACTTGTCAAGAAGAGACCAAATTTTGACAAAATTCTGTCAGAACTTTCTGTAAGTTACTGAAGTTTTTTGGAGCCTCCATATTCTCACCTGTCAAATGAGAAAGGTAACATTCCTCATAGGCTTATGATAAAAAGTTACGTAAAAAGTAAAGCTGGCTGAGTGCTTGGCTCATAGTAGAAGATCTTCCGTGTCTTTTCTATCCTTGTGCTTGTTATTGGATGGAGTTCTCTAACCCCAGGAAGGGCTGGAAACCAGTAGACATGGAAGAGCACCAGCAGTAGTGATGGCTGTCTTGCCTCCAACAGCCTGAGATTCTGAGATAGCTCAGCTTTGGAACTGCCCATGCGGAACGTGGAATGCGGAATACTGGGGTGATGATCACCATTGGCTGATGTGTAGATTCTGACCATGATGCTAATGCCCATTTGCAACAAATGCATTTTCAGCCAAGGGCAGACTCTGTGGGTTGCAGAGATTTTTCCATCCTGAGTGATCTGACAGAACCCGAACATTAGTTAATGACTAAGCAAAGAGTGGCTCTATCACCTTGTGGGTCAGTGTGAACAGCTAGGAGAACGTCACAGGAAATACAGCCTTGGGAGTCAAGAGAGATGACAGGGACATTATTTAAGACCCCCAGTTGAGACTAAGTCGTATGAATGGAAGGGATGGCATGTGGGTAGCTGGGAGGTGCTGTCATTCTCCTATTCAGAAAATGCATGAATTCTGATGATTCAAATGAATTTTTTAAAAAGCAGGTTAACATTCTAGCATCCTTATTATGGGATTTTCTTTTATAACATGAGTTCCCATCAGTAAGCTTTCCTACTGATTTTTCCCCAAAAAAAAGTCCTCACAAAGACAATGCATTTGAACAGTAATATCTCAAATGACTGGATCTATTTTTCTAGAAATTTAAATAAAGAAACAATTTTTTTTAGGCATGTGCATCTTATCTGTAATTCTCTGTTCAGTCAACTATAGAAATTTATCTCTCTGATAAAAAGCATCGAATAGGTAGATGGTCAGTTTTCCTACTTTTTTTTCATGTGTTTTATATGTTGTATCTTATAACTCTTGATTATGGGAGACTGTTTGGAATACAAAAATTATATCATATGTACGAATATACCTGCGCAGTCCCTAGTGTGTATTCCAGCAACATCTTCAAGAATTCACATCTCACATTTGTCTTAAATATTTGGTGCCTTTTATTTGCCCTTTGCTGTTTTCCTCACCTCATTGTCAGGGCTGGAACAGGGCTCAGCACCTGCATGGTCTGGTCACAGCCGAAGGTCTCACATTATGAGAAGCCCACCCTATCAATTACGGCTGATGCCAGAGTCCCCTTCTGCCAGTTGCAAGGGTTACTTACATTTCAAAATGGTGGAGAAACAAGAGTCTGGCATTGAGCAGAAAGACTTCTCCGTGCATTTGCTGTTTACAAACTCATCTGCACCTCCTCTCTCAGCTCAGCTCAAGATGGAGGGTTTATGATTAATACAGTTGACGCAGAAAATGGCCGAGCGCTTGGCTTCTTTTAAATATATCATGCTCAGTGCATACAGACTCCAAGCAGCAGTTAGAGAGAAGTGACAGCGAACTTGACCTTTCTCTCTGAATCGCATGTGGAAAAAGGGAATTAGCTTGCTACAATAGCACTTGAACTCGCTTTAACTTATCACTTTCCTCTTTAGAAGGAGGAATGTACGTTAGAAATGTGAAATCACCTTCAAGCCTCATGTTGTTTAAAATGAAACCACACTTCCTCATCATATTCATATGTGTCTTTCAAAAGAATTTATTTAAGGTGATCATAAATAGCAGGCAAGATTTTTTTTTAAACAAACCTATATTTGCATCAACTGTTAATGTGCATTTTCTCTGCATATACGTGTGTGCGGTGTGTATGTGGATGCATTGAATTTTGCAATGACTATCGAGCTCTCCCAGGACAACATAGGAATAATAGGTCCACCAGTGAGGTGCGAGTTATAAAAGCTTTTAAATTAGCTTCCATGTAACTGGAAACCAAATAAATGGCTATGGAAAATGCAAAAGGAGACCTAGCAGGAATTTTTTTTTTCTTCCATAGTTGCCAATTACTGCTATTAGAAGATGTAGTTTGTTCTGCTCAGACCTGAAACAGCAGTGATTGATGTAGACTTCAGCCAATCATAATGTTTCCTTGTCAGCTGTCATTAACCCGGGTTCGCTTATTATGATTTTAGACAAACCTGAGTGAAAAAGTAAAAGCACATTGTTACCCAAAAGCTCATCAGGTAAATATGCCAGAGAAAGAAATAGATCTTCCCTGACCTCGCTGACATTTTCAAACTGTTTAAAAGCTGAAGTTAATTCTTTCTGATGGCCTTTCATCTTTAGTTGACAATGGAGAGCCCCCGAGTGGTGACAGCTCTTGTCAAGTTGCACCATCTTATCAAAAACAATACTCTCCAGATCTTTCAATCCAAATATTCTAATCTAAAATAATTGCATTTAAAATTTCATGTTGCTTTTATGTCTGCCCCGAATCATCCAGGTATGAAACCACACCAATCTTTCCTGGTTGGAGCTTCAGAGTTTCAACAGTGCAAGTTTAAAAATGCATCACAGAGGCAACACGTAAGCAGTAAAATTGTGGAACTGTAGCTGGAGTGAGTGGCTACAATTTGTTCCGCTGTGTCTTTTATTTGTATCTACAAGTGTTGGAAGGTGTTTCCGCAAGTGTCAGTCCCTGTTCTGTCTCTGTATCCTTGTACTTCTTGCGCTCAACCCAAGCTGCATAAAATTACATCTGTGCCAATACAGCAGAGATCCTGCATGTGGCTCTGAGATGATGGGAATCATCCAGTGAATATTTGGAATGTTAGCGCCATGTTTTAGTTACAGTTTGCAAACTCTATTCAATTTGTGATTTGGAGGAGCCCTGTGACTGAGGCTTACTCGTAAGCAGACAGTGATTTTACTGCGTGTCTGCACTGTATTCCAGTCATTTGTAGAAGGACGTTGTTGCTTTATGGATTAGACGGTAACTACCCCTCCCCCCCACCAGCCCCTTTGAGAAAGGTACCCCTATTTCGAAGGACTCATTTATATCTCTGTTTTAAAGACAATTATTTTTGGATAAAATTCTGTGACAGACCTATGATTTTCCTGCCTTCTGCGATCTGGAATCCCTTCTCTTGGTCCCCGACCAGGCTCTGTCAAATGCACTGTCCCTGGCTGATCTCACCTTGGTCCCTGTCCAACCCATGCATTAGAACATCGCCTTCCATTCATCTGTTGCTTCCTTCCACCCTCCTTCTAGATCTACCTCCCGTACTGCAGGTTGTGTTAAACATTTTAAAAAATAGTTTGCCCCTTTGGTCAAGTCGCTGAGTTGAGTTTGTTCAAAGGGAGGATCCCATTTCAGATTGGAAGGAAAATGTTCCCCTACTCGGACCAGTTTTCATTGTTAAAGCAGCAGACACACTTCCCATTCATAAAGAAGAGGCAGCCTGCCCAGCCTTTCTCCAGCACGTCAGTCAAAGCATCCGGATTTGAGCAAAAAGAGCTGCAAAATATGATCCTTTAAGATCTTCCCTGATTTCAGCCCTGAGAGGAAGCAATAAAAGCAAAGACATGTCTTCCCCCTCAGAGTTGGCTTTTCTCTCAGATATATAGCACCTGCAGAATCTTTTTATTTTTCGTTTTAGGCTTTTACCCAAGAAAAGAAAAGGAGGAAAAAAGAGACCAAATGGTGTTTACATCCTTCAAAAGCCAACATGAGAAAGAAATGGGATGTTCAAAATAAGAGGATCCGTTTCAGAGCCGGGTGTCTATTGACTCCTGGGAAAACTGTACTCAGAACTGGAGTTGTTTCCTGCATTGCATGCAAACCCCTGAATCTTATTTTTTAAATGCCTGGGTGACCATGCAGAGATGCTCCTGATAGGTGGAGGCCCCTCTGCCGACTTCATTTGCACCCCATTCTCGTCGCATACTGTCCCCACCCCAGCTTCTCTCTGCTCACACCCCTTCTTTTCCTTTCATACACTTCATCTTTCCTTTCCAGATCTGCTTCAGAAAGTGACGAGAAGGATATGCTAAGTGTGTTCAGAGTGAGGAAATTAGTAGCAATGTGTCTTTTACTTTTAAAAGGTTTTTTTTTTTTTAATTTAAACATCCACCGTGTATTTTCATACATGACATCACTAATGATATGGCATAAACCTTCAGATGTAGCTCTTTGCTTCAAGTAAGGTAAAAGAGAAGTGGTAGAAAGCCCAAACTCCTATCACCAGCTGTTTGGATGGAAAGATAAATTCTAATCGAAAACAACAGTGTGCAACAGTGTCAAAGAGGTGAGGGTTCAGATGCTGGGGGTTAGGGCTCCAGGTTGGTTTATTTATTGATTGATTCTGCGCTGGAGATGGAACCCCAGGCCTTGCACATGCTAAGAAGCACCCTATCACTGAGCTACACCCCCAACCCCTGGGCTTCCAATTTGACTAGGGCATTAGCAGAGCTCTGACCGCACCCTCCCCTGCCATAGCGGCTGGAGTTCAGTCCTGAACTATTTTGGCAAGAGTAGTGGGCCCCCGTTTTTACACAGCACTGCTCGCAGGTTGTACAGAGGGACACAGGTACCAGTACTGAACACCACCCCAGTTAAACCAAGCACAAAATATCCTCCACAGGGCGGGCTCTAGAGAAATATTTCAAAGCAGCTGTAATTGCCCATTCAGGACCTCCTAGAGGAACCATGTGACCCTTAACGTTTATTTTTAGGGAGGACCAAGGTCTCGTCATGCTTGGAACTGGGCAGTTTCTATTAATTGATTTTCATATAGAAATGAAAAGTCACCTTTGCCCTCCCAAAGAACAAATCACAACCATCCTTTTTCTAGAAACTTCCTTTCAGTTTCCTGGTAAGTTTTCCTCTCTTTATGAGTCTTAGAATTCTGCGTCACCTCTGAAGAACAAAAGCAAAACTAAAAACATGTTTGATTTTTCTCATGTAAATGAAAATAGATGGGGAGTCAGCCTTTCTTTGTTATTATTTCATCAAGATGTTTATTTTTCTTCTGAGCATTAAGGAAAGAGCTGCGAGGAAGCCCTGGATGGGTCTGAGCGTAGGGACGCCTGGCAGTGATCCTCCTCGTCCCCACAGGAGATGTGACAATGGCTGATCCTGCGGGCACTCTCGTGATCCACAGATGCTTACTGAAGTCTGGGCCTGGTTTTCTATGTAACAGACACCAACAATGATCTTCTGAAAACTCGATTTTAATTTTCACGCATATAAATGAAAATTCATTTACTATGTCTTCTGTTTTCCAAATTTGAATAGAATCAAATCTTCCTTGTTGATATTTTATTAATCTTTTAGGGAATTTTCTGATTGCTTAAATTTCTTTTTCCTTTTCGAATATTAAAACGTTGGGAGTGTGATTAGAAATATCCCCTCATCTCCTTTCTTTAACTTTCTTAAATCCTGACTTCTATTTTTTTTATTTCATTGAATTTTATTTTTTTCTATCACTGTTTTTGCACTTTCTCTTTTGGAATGACCCTTCTTTCCCTCCCTCCTTTACTTCCTTTCTTTCTTCATATCCAGATATACTATTCCTACATTTCCTTTAAGGGCTTTCAAAAATTATTCCAAAATGAAATCTTTTTTTTTTAGTTATATCAAAAGCAAATTGTAATACCATGTTTAAAGTGTATGTTTCTTTGCTTTTAGAATGCAGCTGATTTCATTTAATATTTTGGAAATGTCAGAATTATTTTCTCCTTGTTTACTCATCAATGACAGGACGCACCTCACACCATCTCAGACTCCTTTTCTTCCTCCCCAGCAGAAATATCATTTTGTTTTTTTCTTGAACTGCTTTCTTGCGATATAATTTATGTACCATACAATTTACTCATTTTAAGTATTTTTGAGGAAAGAAAAGCTTCCTTATTGCTCAACTGCCTAAGCGTATTTATTATTTGAAACTGGAAAAGCTACAAAATATGATCAAATAGAAATCTTAAGACATTCTGGGAGCCCCGTCCATCCGTTTTAATGCATAATTTTCCTATCACAGCAGCATGTTTGCACCTCTGGAGTTAAGGTCACGGCGGCGTTTGCATTATAAACCCTTTTTTCAAGGGTTTATAAATGCAGCTGCTTTTGTTTGCTCAGGACTGGAGCTTGCCTCATGAGGTTTCCATGCAATAGAGCAGCTTTGGGGCATTGAGTTTTCTTTAACTAAATTAAAATTTTAAAACACTGCATTGCCCTTTTAAAAAAATCACTGCAAGTGTCAAAAAACCTTGGTAGGAATTTCTCCCCAAATAACTTTTTTATGTATATGCAATTTTTAATTGCCTCTAGTTTCCAAAAATCCTCCACTATTCTTAGTTTGTGGTTAATGTTATTTGCTTCAAATATTTACACATTTAAATCCAACGTGGTTTATAAACTAAAAAAGCATGTTATATATAATTGTTGTCTTTCAGCATTATTAGCAGAATTATTTTACAGTACATAATACAGCCCAAAGATGACTTGGAAAGACAGAGAACCTGTCACAACTTATGACATGGGGAGTTTAAAATATTTAGAAAGAAAACCATTTGTATTTTTAGGATCACATTTTTCCCTTTTCAAAACAATAAAAGTAGGTGGTAGAGGATACTGAAACAACCATAAATGATTAAACTGGTTTTAAATGTTAAAGAATGAAGATATATGATCATTAAACAAAATACAGCATTAGAATGTCAGCTTAAGTGGAGTATAATTGAGAATCGTGACTTTGTTTGCACACAATTGCCAGAAGCTTCTAATCAGACCATCACTGGGTAATTTTAGGATGTGTTTTACTTTTCAATCACAGACTAGCACGTAGCTGCCTAAACATCACCTTACATTCTGAAGTCAGTTTTTACCTAGTTCAGTTTCACTTAATTAAAAATTTAAATTTTCATGCAAATTTATGTTTTGTATGGAGAGGGTGAATGAAATCAAAGGGAAAATATTAGTAATGAATGCTGTGTTCTAACACGTATAATTTGATGAGAAACGATTTTCTCTCCCCTGAAACACCTCAAGACAAAAAGCTTTCATCGTCTGTTTCAGGGGAGACCACAATCCCCCAGATATTAGTGCCTCCTTTCTCTCACATCTGTGTTTTGTCCATCTGGTGCAGTCCTCTTTCCTCAAGAGAGGTTTGTTGAATGAAGAAGTGACCATCTTGCCAACTCTAGACCACCTAGGGAGACTTGTGGACAGCAATCAAAACCTCAAAAGCCAAAACAATTTTTCTAGCCTCTTTGCTACCTCCTGACTTCAGAAAAACAAGACAAACTGGCAAACAAACAGAGAGACTTGATCTGGATTTTTGAGACCCTGCACAAGCTGACAGCTGGAGATGATGGCCCAGCTGTTCCGGCTCCAGCTGGGGTTCCAGCTGCAGCCCACAAAGGCCATGTCAAGGCCAAAGAAAGATTGTTTCCAAATCTTCCTGTTGCTGGAGGCTGTGCTGCTGGCTCAAGCCCTGAGATACAGTCACTTTACTTCCCAACACTGTGACTTTTGACAATCCTGTGAATTCAGAATCTACATATCCAAGCCACATGGTGTCTAACCACATCAACAGACTCCTGACCTAGTGTTAAGAAAATAAGCGTATTTGCTCCCTGCTAAGATATTTCATAATCCTTAGCTACCTCAGCCTGATCATCTTTACCGAGAGTTTCTATTTAATCCTTCTGTTTCTTCTGCCAAGCCCTATTTAATTATTTTATAGATTTAGGAGCATGAGAGGAATGGGGAAGATCATACTGCAAATCAGGTTTCTCTCCGACTGTAGGGTTTCAGGTAACAAACTCTTTTTCCTGTTGGGGAACAATGACAAGATGGACCTCACAATGCTTTTAGTCTCAGCAAATGATGCATTTTCTGCATGAAGTGGATTGGGGTAAATGTACAGTATTTCTATAGAGTGCTTTCTCACAAGCAGACATGACTTTCTGTATCCTACATTCACATACGGGTGACAGAAAGGCGCACACAGCACCCGGAAAGAAAACACAATGATGGGGGTATAGAACCGTCTTATACCGTGAGTCTTTATATCAGATTTCATCCTGGAGAAGAAAAAAGAAATTCATCATGTCCTGTCTCTCTCGTGCCCATTAATTCTGAATAGTGCTTTCTCTAGAGGCGATGTCATTGAAAGTGAGCACTTTGGAAAATCCAGAGTGCAGGATTCCCTGTGAGAAGAAAACTCTTCCTCTTTTTTTTTTTTTTCCTTTCTGGCAGTGGGGCAGGTTCTGTTCAGCCTGGCTGAGATGGTGAGGAATGAGAGACGAGGGTCATCTGAAACCTGTGCTCCATATCACGGGGTCAGCAATGGCCAGGAACCATTTGCCTGAGCAATTCTTCCACCACACATGCTCCACCTATGCAGAGCCGATGCGTATTTACATATTTCACGTGGACCAGTTGAAATAATGACTGGAATTTTTACAGCCTAAACAATGGGAGAACAAGTAGTGTCCCTTTGTTTTCTGTGCAGTGAGGTAGAATAAAATTAGGATTTGATCTGACTGGGTTTGAAATTTTCGACGTAGCTGTTCTCATACGGCATCTCTAGAAAGCTGTATGCAAGAACGCCTTTCAACAATTTCTTCTCTCTCCCTTCCTTCCCTTTTTCCTTCCATCTTTTTTTGTCAAACCTCTTCTGCTTTTCTCGTGAAATACCCACCACCCCCGTGGCAGAGGGTAAAGTCCACCATCCAAATCATTTTTTGTTTTTAAAATTTATTTTGAAAATAAAACTGGGTTGCTTCCAACAGTGTCTACTGATCCCCTCTGTGTGAGTCAGAGCCTTTAAAGGAGACCTTTTCATTGTGGGCAGCATTTTCCACTTCCCTTCTGCTCCTCTTAGGGACATGTCATAGAAGGCTCAAATCTGATCCTGCTACATCTTGAAATAGAGGAAGTGTCAAGTTTTGTTTATTTTAAAGAGAAAAAAATAATAAAAACAATGATACAGAATTTCAAAATGAGATAATAGGAAATTAAAAATGGTTAATATATTGCTTATTGTTGTCTTCAAAGTAGTTGCTCAGATTACAAGATATAGGCATGCAAAATTGATCAAACAATATAAGCACAAACCGTTGTTTTCAATGAACTAAAAGAAATTAGTAGTATAATTATCTTAGCTATCCTGCGTGTGTGTGTGTATATATATATATATATATATATATATATATATATGTACATATTTTCTTTTCCCTTCCTTCTTTTCTCCTTTCCCTCATCCCAGTTGTTTTTTCCTTTTGAGCAGTTTCTTCCCCTTTCACAATATCTATCGTACATTTGGGATCTTATTTACTCCTTCAGTTTCTTACACTAGGGAGACAATACGATGTTTACACACCTGAGTTTGATTTATTTCCCTTCTGAGTATGGTCGCTAGTTGAATCCACTTACCTATAAAAGTCTCAAGTTTATCCTTCTTTATAGCTGAGTAGCACTCCATTATATAAAAATACCACATCTTTTTTATCCATTCCTCAGTTGATGGGCATTTGGATTATTTCCAAGATTTAGCTATTACAAATTGTGCTGCTATAAACATGGGTGCACATATATCGCTGTGGTATGATGTTTTTTATTTCTTCTGGGAAGATACCCAGAAGGGGAATAGCTGGGTCAAATGGGACCTCTAATCCCAGGTTTCTGAGGAATCTCCACACTGATTTCCACAGTGGTTGCACCAATCTACACTCCCACCAACAGTAGAGAAGGGTTCCTTTTTCCCCACAACCCCTCCGGCATTTGTTAGTGGTTGATTTCTCGATGATAGCCATTCTTTCTGGGGTGAGATGGAATCTGAGTGTTGTTTTAATTTGCATCTCTCGAATGACCAATGATGTTGAACATTTTTCCATATATTTATTAGCCATTTGTATTTCTTCATCTGAGAAGTGTGTATTCATCTCAGATGCCCAGTTTTGGATTGGGTCTTTGAATTTTGGGGGTCTGATTTTTTTCAATGCTTTATATGTTCTAGATATAAGTCCTTTATCTGAGGGACAACTGGCTATAATTTTTCCCATTCAGTGGGTTTTCTTTTCACTTTGTTGGTGATTTCCTTTGTTGTGCAAAAGCTTTTTAATAAGGTGAGATCCCATTTATTGATTCTTTGTTGTATTTCCCATGCAGTCTGGGTTTTGTTCATGAAGTCTCTGCCTACACCTATGTCTTCAAGATTTCTACCTGTTTTCTCTTCCAGTGTATTCAGTGTTTCTGTTTTAATATTTAGATCTTTGATCCATTTTAACTTTAGTTTAGTGCATGGTGATAGATATGGGTCTAGTTTTAGTCTTTAGGCATGTGGAAAGCCAGTTTTTCCAGAACCATTTATTAAGGAGACTATCTTTCTTCCAGTGAACATGTTTGGCCCCTTTGTCAAAGATAAGGTGGCTGAGTGTGTTTGCAGTTATGTCTGTATCTTCTATTCTGTTCCACTGATCCTCAGGTCTGTTTTTTTTTTTTTTTTTTTTTTTGCCAATACCATGCTGATTTTTTCACAGTAGCTTTGTAGTATAATTTCAAGTTGGGGATTGTGATGCCCCTTGACTTGTCTTTGTTGCCCAGAATTGCTTTTGCTATTCTAGGTCTCTTCTGGTTCCAAATTAATTTTAGGAATATTTTCTCTAGATCTGTGAGGTATGCTAATGGTTTTTTGATTGGGATTGCATTAAATCTGTATAACAGTTTTGGAAGTATGGCCATTTTCACAATGTTGGTTCTTCCTATCCATGTGCAAGGGATATCTTTCCATTTTCTGATATCTTCTTTGATCTCCTTTTTCAGAGTACTGTAGTTTTCAATATATAGATCTTTTATTTCCTTTGTTAGATTGATTCCTAAGTATTTCATTTTTTTGGATGCTATTTTGAAGGGTGTGGTTTCCCTAATTTCTCTCTCAGCGAGTTTGCTGCTTGTGTACAGGAATGCTATTGATTTTGGAGTATTGACTTTGCATCCAGCTACACTACTGAATTTGGTTATTAAATCTGTAAGTCTTTTGGTGGAGCTTCTGGGGTCTTCTATGTAGAGTATCATGTCATCTGCAAATAATGATAATTTAAGTTCTTTCTTTCCTATCCTTATTCCTTTTATTTCTCTCTTGTCTAATTGCTCCGGCTAATGTTTCCAGAACTATATTGAATAGGAGTGGTGACAGTGGACATCCTTGTCTTGTTCCTGATTTTAGAATGAAAGCTTTCAGTTTTTGACTATTTAGTATGATGTTAGCTGTTGGTTTATCTTAGATGGCTTTTATCGGATTGAGGTAAAGACCATCTATTCCAATATTCTGTAGGGTTTTTACCATGAATGAGTGTTGGACTTTATCAAAACTTTTTTTGCATCTATTGAGATGGTTGTGTGATTTTTGTCTTTGGCTCTGTTGATATGGTGTATTACATTTATTGATTTGCGTATATGAAACCATCCCTGCATTTCTGGTATGAATCCCACTTGGTCACATAATCCTCTTGATGATTTGCTGCATTGTTTGCTAGTATTTTATGGAGGATTTTTGCATCTATGTTCATTAGGGAGATTGGCCTGTAATTCTCTTTTTGGGTTGGGTCTTTTTCTTGTTTTGGTATCAGATAATACTTGCCTCCAGGAAAGAATTAGGGAGTATTGCTTCCCTTTCAACTTCATTAAAGAGTTTGAGGAGTATTGGCATTAAATCTTCTCTAAATTTCTTGTGGAATTCACCTGTGAATCCAACAGGAGCTGGGCTTTCCTTGTTGGTAAGTTTTTAATTATGTTTTCAATTTTATTAATTGATATTGAGTTATTCCGAATTTTTATATCTTCTTGATTCAACTTTGGTAATTCATTCTAGGAATCTGTCCAATTCCTCTGTGTTTTCCATCCTGTGTAAGTAAAGATTTTCAAAGTAGGTATTGATGATCTTCCTAATTTCCATAGGTTCGGTAGTGATTTCACCCTTTTCATTCCTTATTGCATGAATTTGAGTTTTTTCTTCCCTTTTTTGATAAGGTTTCCTAAGGGTTTCTCAATTTTATTTACTCTTTTAAAGACCCAACTCTTCGATACATTAATTCTTTGTATTGTTTTCTTAGTCCCCATTGCATTAATTTCTGCTCTGATCTTTATAATTTCCTCCATTGTATGGGTTTTGGGCTTGACTTACTCTTCTTTTTCTAGAAGCTTGAGGTGCAACATTAGTTTGTTTATTTGTGCTTGTTCTGTTTTCCTGTTGTGTGAGTTCACCACTATAAATTTCCCTCTTAGGACTACTTTTATGGTATCCCACAGGTTCCAGTAAGTTGCATTTACATTTTTGTTTGATTGTAGATATTGTTTAATTTCTACTTTAATCTCTTCTGTTACCCATTGGTTGTTCAGGAGGGTGTTATTTAATTTCCATGTGTTTATGGATTTTTTTTGGTTTCTTTTGTCATTAATTTCCAATTTTATTGCACTATGGTCAGATAATATGTATGGGATAATTTATATTCCTTTGCATTTACTTAAGCATGTTCTATGGACTCCTATATGGTCTCTTTTAGAGAATGTCCCATGTGCAGGTGAAAAGAATGTGTATTCTAATGTTGTTGGGCGGGACCCTCTGTAAACATCTACTAAGTCCATTTGTTCACAGGTTTGGTTCAGTTCTGTTATTTCTTTGCTGATTTTTTTGTCTCATTGATCTATCTCTTTGTGACAGTGGGGTATTAAGGTCCCCCATTACAATTGTGTTATTGCTTATTTGATTTTTCATGTCTATTAATATTTGTCTTATGTAGTTAGGTGCTCATATATTTATGATTGTTATCTCTTTCTCTTGAATTTTTCCCCTAACAAGTATGTAGTGACCTTCTTTATCTCTTTTGATCATTCTTGGTTTGAGGTTCACATTGTCTGCAAACAGAATAGCTACCCCTGCTTTTTTCTAAGTTCCTGTTGCATGGAGTATTGGTTTCCACCCTTTAACTTTTAGTCTATGAATTTCTTTTTGAATTAAATGTGTTTCTTGTATACAGCATATTGTTGAATCTTGTTTCTTGATCCATTCTGCCAGTCTGTTTCTTTTTTTCTTTTTTTTGTAGGTACCAGAGGTCGACCTCAGGACCTCGTGCGCCAGCAAGTGCCCGTGCCACTGAGCGATATCACCAGCCCTTTTTTTCGCATGTGGGTTCCGGGAGTCGAACTCGGGCCCTTGTGCTTGCCAGGCAGGCACTTACGCCACTGAGCCATCTCACTGGCCCGAGTCTGTTTCTTTTGATTGGTGAATTGAGGCCATTTACTTTGATGGTTATAACTGATATGTATTGGCTTGTCTTTGTCATGTTACTTTCCTGCTGTTGGTTCCCTACTTTTCCCCTCTGTTTAATTGCTTGCCCTACTTGATGGTTTCTTTCTGTTGTTGTTCTTGGAATTGTGGTCATTTTTATCTCTGTCTAGAATATCTTTCAGTACCCTTTGTAGTGTTGGTTTGGTGGTCATGAATTTCTTCAGTTGTTCCTTGTCATGGAAGTATCTTATTTCTCCATTAATTGTGAAAGATAGGGTACATCAGTTGGGGTTGGAAGTTGTTTTCTTTCAGGACTTGAAATACTTCACTCCAAGCTCTTCTTGACTTGAGGGTTTGTGTTGAGAAGTCTGCCATGATTCTGATGGGCTTTCCTTTATAGGTGATCTGTTCATTTTCTCTGACAGCTTTTAATATTCTGTTCTTGTGCTGAATTTTTAGAATCTTGATTGTTATATGTCTGGGTGTAGATTTATTTTGATTATGGCTAATTGGAGTTCTATATGCCTCATTTATTTGTATGTCAGATTCATTTCCCATGCTTGGGAAATTTTCTGCTATTATTTCCGCAAATAGTTTTTTTTTTTTAAATGTCATTTATGTTGACTTCTGCTTTATCATTGTCACCAATTATTCTTATATTATTTTTCTTTGCATCATCTTGCAGCTGTTGAATTGTTATTTCCCGATCTTTTGTTATTTTCAAGAGATCTTTCCTTTCATGACCGCTAGTCGCGATCCTGTCTTCAAGGTCTGAAAGTCTGTCTTCAGTTTTGTTCAAGTGGTTTTGCCAACTTTCTATGGAATTTTTAATTTCCTGGATATCTGTTTGAGTCCATTTCATGCATTCTAATTCTTTCCTATATTGATCGTTCAGTGTTTCCATCCTCTTCTATCATCATCTATTTTTTTTTATCTATCTCTACTCTAGATTTGCTGAGCAATTCCTTTACAAATGTTGACATTTCTTTTTTTACATGAGAGATTATTTCTGATCTGATTTCCTCTATAGCCTCATGGATTTGTTTCTTTACTTTGGTTGCTATCATTTCAGAAATTTCAGGTGTGTGTCTTCCAGTTTTTTCTATGTCGATGTCTCCTGGACTTGTTCTGGGTGGGCTGGAGGTTTGAGATTGCATTTTGCTTCTTTGTCTTGTCATTTTCTATTTCAAAAATTTTTATATTTTGGTTTTTGTGATGATCCTTGTGAGTTTTTGTAGTAGGTAGCTATATCACTAGTACCAAGGCCTCTTTAGGAAAAGTCTGTTCTTCAGAGATGTCTTCTGTGTGTAGGAGATTCTTGGTTTGTGTCTGTCCCAAGATTGTACCTTCCCAATTAATTAAGAGTGGTATGTTGGTATCTGTTTGGCTCAGTCCCCAGTCCTTTGGTGTAGGGTTGTGGTGAGGTTATTACCCCAGAGCTTCCCAGTATTGTTACAGAAGGGAGAACAACTGATTACAACAGATATAACATCCTAGCTAAAGTAGTAAAATTAGCAATAACAATAGCAGCAAGCACAGTTTGGAAACTGACAAACTGTGGTAACTATTGATTTTGTACTTTAGACCACAGTAGCAGAATCTATAGTTATATAACAGACCCAAACGTAAATTAGGAGTTTGTATGAGAAGTGTTTCCCCTTGGTAGAGTGGTTTTACCCTGTGGTGGGGAAATTTAGGGAGTATAGTGCAGAAAACAAAGGTAACTGGAAATTAAGTAGAAGCAAGGCTGGAGGGCAAAGGTGATTGTGCAAGGTTTGGGAAACTGGTGAGGGAGGTAGAAAAGAAGGCATGATGGAGTATTCAAGGGATTATATGAACTTGGTCTCTGGGTTTGGGGGATGGGATTAGTTTTCTGTGGCTGCAGTTCTCCCTAGACATTTAGAAAAGAGAGAAAAAAAGAACAAAAGAAAGAAAAAAGAAAAAAAGGAAGAAGAAGAAGAAAAAGAAAAGAAAAGGAAGACAGAAAAAAATACTGAGAGAAAAAGTCCAGTGACCGAGTCCTGGATTCTTCCTGAGCTGGTTGACAGTCCCTCAGAGGCATCAGTCACCTGATGGCTTGTATTGTTATTGTTACGTCGGACTTTTCATGCCACTAGTCTCGCCTGTCCATCCTGTGCGCCTTAGTTGGGACCTTACTGTGTCACCAGCATTCTCTGTGATCTCTGGGCCTCCGCCAGAGTTTCACCTCGGTCATGGCAGTAGTGATGGGAGGGGCTGCTCTCCTCTGCGTCGGGTTCCCGTGGTGGCAGAGAGGCGATAGGCGGATGTGTCAAGTATTTGAATTTGTCTTGATTATTTATTTTCTAAGAACAGGGGAAAACACTGTGTGCATGATACATGCACATTCTGTCGGCAACTCTGATGAGTAATTTGGTAGGATGATGCAGAAATCAGGTGACGGAGGTATGATGACAGTGAGCAAGTCAAATGGCTTTGCATGCCTGCTTACTTCTAAGATGGCACTGAGTCAGGGATTTTGCCAGAGTGATTCCAAGCACCTGCTTTTCTACCAAAATGAAAGTCGCAGCTTGTGCATATTGAGACTGGAAAAGCAGAGGAAATTCGTCCATTTGGAAAGGAAGAAAACATCAGATTGTTGCAGAGTTTGCAGGCAACTGAAAGTCAGTTTCCTACTGCTGCAATTTATGAAATCTGGGCATTTCCCAGTACTAAGAATGTAAATGAAAGATAAAACCTAACAAAGAAGGAGTAATTATCACATGCTGATAAAAAATCCAGTTATAGCTATATTTAATGGTCAGTTTTCAAAGCCAGGCTCCACATTTTGCTCATTTAAAGTGCTATTTTCCTGTAGAATATGTTTTAATGCTTATTTCATCTGGAACAAGCAGCCATACAGCAACCACTGCTGGCACACACTGAGCATCCCATCCCTTTGAAGACAGCATCAGTCCATGAGAGGGTGATTGCCACGTATTTAGTCATAGGTTAATATCGTATCACTTCCAAAGAGCAAAAGGCACAAGAAAACATTTTGTGTGAAAAAATATGCTTTGCATTATTAGCATTAACAAATATTGAGCTCTGGAGGAATTTTTTTTTTTCAGTTTCATCAAAATAGAAAACAATAGTGTTGTTTTCTACTTTTTAATAATCTCTGAGCAAATACGTCATCTCACCTGATCTGTATTTTGAATCTGTTTATTTCAAAGTAGAGGGAATCAAATTAAACTGAACACATGCATTTTTAGTGCCTACTATGCGCAGACATTATGTATTAGGCTAAGTGTAAGTTAGAATTTCCAAGACATACTACATTGCCTTTGGAGGAGCTTTGTGCAATCATCTTTTGGATTCACTGTTGAAAAATGGGGCCAACTTCAAGAAAGCATGCAGGAAAATGGGGGAGATATGTGGAGTTTGTGGACAAGCATTTCTCTGGGGCTTAAAGCCAATTTCCACATATTTTTTCCATCTCTAATCATTCTAAGTGCAATGTCACTCCCTGTGTCACTTTTATGAAATGCACACTTCTCCCATTTTTAAGTGAGAGTATTCAGCTTATACTTTAATCCCTTTGTTACCATGTGCAGTAGAGATGACCCAGGATGGATTTGGCTGAAAATGGCAGCACAGTGGTGTCTCGGTTCACAAACTTGATCCTTTCCACAATCTGGTCACAAAAGGAGTTGGATGAAAACCTGATCAAATTCAACGGTTAGGTTCAATGTTGACCTTATAGGGAAATTTGATTCAGTTCTCGTCCAGTGTTTTGGGATCAGAATCATGGAGAGAATTAAGTTCATGATCTGAGGTACCACATATTCACAGAAACACTTTTTGAGGGTATAGAAATTTGAAATCAATCATAGTTCTTTCACTTTGTTTCCTCATTGGATCTTCATAAACAGTCGTGTTGGACAATAAAGGACCAAGTATCTTCCTCATTTGATAGATGAAGAACTGATTGCCACTGTAATCACATGGGAAGAAAGTAGGGCTGAGGTTTCCTCACTCTTAATCTAGGGCTTGATTTCTTTTCCTAGCCAGGTGTCCACTAACTGAGGCTCTTAGTCCAAGGCTAGCCTGTTTTTGTAAATCTTCTGTGAAAAAACAAACAAACAAACCAGCTTTTACATTTTAAATTGTTTTATAAATACCCATATAGTAGCTTTGGTTTACCTACTCCCCACAAAACCCAACCTGTTTTCAATCTGGTCCTGTAAGAGAACGTTTGAGAAGGTTGCAGTGGCACATGCCTGTAATCTCAGCCATGGGAGGCTGAAGCTGGAGGATTGCAAGTTGCCCGGGCTGGGCAAACATAATGAGACACTGTCTCAAATAAAAGAATAAAAAGGGATGGGGTTTAGTGAAAAAGGCACTGGACTCAATCCCCAGCACCACAACAAACAAATAAATACAAAAAGAGTATTTGCTCTTCTCTGTATCAGCCCCTCAATTCCATCCCAGTTCATCCTTCCTCCATATCCTACCCAAACTCTCCCCGCTACATTCAATTATTGACTGGGTAATAAACGTGTCCACTCTTTCCTCTCCCACCCCAAGAGCAGCCCACCAGCACCACCACACACACCAGGTATGAACTCTGTACAGGAACTTGGCTAATACTATTTGACCATTGAACTTATCCAGACAAACCCAAGTATGCCAGCTATGCCTGGAATCTTGACTTAACTGGGATGAAGGTTAGAAATAGGGATGTGGTCAAAATGCAAAAGATCTAGCAGCTTCAACTGTAGTATCCAATTTCCAGCATAAAATTGGTTTCCGTCAAACCTAGGACCCCAGAGATCGAGCTTTCTCTTACATGCTTATAACCAACAATAGAGGGAAAATGGTGATCACCTTTCATTGCCTTCTCTCTCCACAATGAGGTGATTCTCTGTACTTCTTTTTAGCTCATTTGCTGCTGTGACTGTTTTTCACTAAAGACAACAGAGAGGACACTGTGCTAGATATGGTTTTCACTTTGTCTTGAAACTGTTTGATCAAATTCTCCACTGGTAGACATTTCTTTCCTGTTGGGTGGGGGGGGAGTGCAGTTTGCTGCTGGTATCATTTAATTTTCAGCAATGGGGAATCATTGTACTTTGTAAATAGAAATACCACCACTAAAACCAGAATGCTATATAAAGAATTATGTCTTTCATTTCCAAAGATTATCAGTATACTAGAGTGATGTGAAAATAATAATAAAAGTGGCAAATTTGAGAGTAAGTCTGGGAGTATAATCTGCGAGTTATCTTGGGGCAAAGGCTGCAGCCCTGAGTTAGTCTTCACTGAGAAAAAAGGAAGTGGGTTAAGATGAGCCTCTCAAGCCTAAATATTTGTCTTTGGTTATAGCAGAGCTCAGGTGAAGTTTGAAGCAGAATGGGATCTTGTAGACAAACAAAGTCAGAAATGGCAGTTTCCTTCCACGAGGGATGGTGGGTCCAAATATACAAATAAAGCGAATGGGACTTGTAAAGGAATATGAAACACAGGGGTAGAAATGGACTTTCTTCTGTCTCAGTCTACCACGGCAGAGTTTAAATACTGTCTAGACATGGTGGACAGCTGTGGCATCTCATCAGAGGTGCGGGGTCAGCTACTCTTCCTGCGCTGGTCACCCAGTGGGTGATGACTGGGCGACATGTTAACCAGCCACCTTGCTAGACTCGGTGCTGCCGAGCAGCGCACCTGTGTTCCCAGGGAACTCAATTTGTAACACTCTGGTTGGGGCGTTTTGGAGAATAGTTACATCTCTGGCTTCTTAAGATAGTATTTATTTAAGATGCTTCCTTTCCAGAATTGTAGCATGTAACCCAACACAGAAAATAAGCGGGAAATAAAAAACAATTACTTTAAAAAATCTATAATACTTCTATCCAGATTCCTCAGATGTACTATTCCAATATGTTTATTTTTACTTATTTTCTGTTTATATGTAAGTATATAAACAGAATATAAAAATTGTTTATATGTAAATATATATGTATGTTAAACAGTGTTGCAATTATACTATATTTGATTTCTAGTCTCCTGTTTATTTTCATTAATGGTATAGCATGAATTTTTTTACCTGAACCTTTTAATGAGCATATTAATGGAAAAAATATATCATTTCATAATTACATAATAATTTGTAAGTTGATTCTTCTAGTGTCAACCAGGTAACTCACTTTAATTTGTCTGTTTGTTACAATAAGTGATGCTATGATGAAATTTTAGGAGGGATTTCTGGAAGTGGGAAACAGAAGTAAAATGCCTTTTCAAGATCTTAGAAAAGTTTAATCTATTTCTTACTAGCACTCTCTGAGATCACATCTCACCAACTTCCAGTAGACTTGTATTTTTAATCTTTTCCAATCTGATCATTTAGAGAACATCTCAATGGTTTAATTATATTTAATTTTTATGGATTTATTGACCAGTTGTATTACCTCTGAGAGTTATCAGTTCACGTCCTTTGCCCATTTTTAATTGCAATATTCATCTTTTTCTTACTGAGTTGCATACTATCTTATGGCCATCAGAAGGGAATATTTATAAATTCCTTTTCCAAGGAGAGTGAAGGGAGCCAAGTAGAAGCACACAGAATTAGGAATTCATAGAGGCCAAGGTCTCACATGGCAGATATAAATAAATATAGGTCATCGTTCCTAAAAGCATATTTTTCTTCTTTTTTGGAGAAGGCAGTGTAGAAGATGAGTGCAGGAAAAAGGCCTTGTTTCTCTTTCCTGAATTTCAGGGTTCTGGCTGCTTTTCATGTGGAAAGGAGCCTCTCTCTCACCACCTTTTTCAAACTAAACGCTCTTAGTTTTGTCATATTTCTACAGTCCGAGTACTGCATTAAGTGGGTTTCTCCCTGTGTCCAAAGTTTTTATGTTTTCCCAAGTTAAACCATTAAAGTATTATTTTAGAATAAAATATTTTATGTGATAAAACCCACCATCCAGATTATAAAATGGTAATCTTTGTTTTATAGTTGCTTCATGTTTTCTTTTATCAAGAAACAATAAGTCATAGCACCTAATCCCATTTCCTTCCTTCTCCTGAACTTCATCACTTTTGTTCGATCCTGTTATGCTTTTACTACACCCAGATGTCGATGTCAGTATTCTGTAGTCTGTGTTTTTCAAAGTTATATGAAGCATCCATTTCAATAACTTGCTTTCTGTTCACTTAACATTATTTTCAAGATCGTGCCATTTAAAAAAATATTAAAGTGTACATTTAAAAATGCCTATATGTCAAGAAATACCTCATGGGGGAAAGTGGGAAGGGTGGGAGAATTGAGCAGTAGCGTACTGTAGGATCAGACATAAAATGAAGTCTGTTAAAGGCCTATTCTGTTAAAGGCTTATGGTGGAGAATGCACAAAATCATAAATCTGTACTCTGCCTTCTATGATTTTTATTTTAATTGAAGGAAAAGGAAAATAAAAATAAACATATGACAAATTAAAGCAGAGTGCAAAACAACTATTAAATAACGGTACAAGAAAACTTTTAAAATGTCACAAGTTAGTATATGCTTACATGTCAATTATCTGGATGTGGTGGCACATGTCTGTAATTGCAGGACTCAGGAGGCTGAGGCAGGAGGATCACCAAGAGTTTGAGGCCAGCCTGGGCTACATAGTGAGTTGAAGTACAGCTTCAACTACATAGCGAGACCCTGTCTCCAAAAAAAGGGGGGGGGTAATGAATTGAGTTCTCTAACACCTAAAAGCTGGTATGAAATTTTTTTGCTAATAAAAACACTAAACATTTTCTGGAAAAAAAAAAAGACTCTCACTTCTGGTGTCAAGATTATCCTCAATTATTTATTGTCACTTACTCTGAGTAGGCAGGGCTTTGTGCCTTGTTATGGTTTAGATCTAAAATGATGCCCCAAACCTCATGCGTTTGAAATGTGATTGGATCAGCATTATAGCTGACTTGCTGTTAAGAGGTGTGTGGACTGGAAGAGCTGGAAGAGGGTCACTGTGGGCGTGACCTAGAAGGGTCTATCTCCCTTCCCAGCTCCTCCCTTGACTCTCTGCTTCCTTTCCACCATGAGGTGAGCAGTTTTCCTCCTCAGGCCCTTCTTATTGTCCTTTTTGTCTTGGAGCTGGCTGGCTATGGACTGAAACCTCTACAAACTGTGAGCCACAATAAACCTCTCCTGTTTAAGTTGTGAGTGTCAGGTACTATGTCTCAGCAACGAGGAGAATGACCAAGATGTGCATGCTATGAAGGATAACTTGTAGGTCTGGAGTTAGATGGGGTCATACGTCCAGGCCCATGGAGCTCCGTGATGACACAGATGTGGCCATATGTTTGTACTCTTCTAGAAGGGACCTGTGTTGACAAAGACAAGCTAACTGGTGCCAATTTCAAAGATCCACAATGCTATTAGAGAAAAAACCAAGATCTCCATTGAGCTAAAAGATGGCAGGCATGGGAATACTAGGCAAGAAGCTAGGGACAGGGAAGTAAAAGCCAAGTGCCTTCATATTTCTAGGTAACGGTCCAGGTACCATCTCTTCGGAGGTTTTTCATTGATGCTACTGCTATAGGAAAGCCCGTTTTGGATCTTTATCTGTTGACTTTGTCTAATTTAGTTATTCTGACCTCATCCAAATTTGGAGGTTAATCCAGTGGGCAAAGGATCCTAAACTCTGATACAAAGAAAATTTCAGAATTTCCTTGCAAACACTGCCATGGTGCCACATACGCATAAGATGCTCAGTATCATACCCCATTATACATCCACACCGGGCTGCTAACCTTACCCCAGTAGTGGGAGGGGTGGAGACCACTAGGAGGGGAGCGCCACCGTGATCAGCAGGAGCTATCAGGCCAAATCTGCCGCAAAATCCAAGCATCAAACTTCTCGGAGGGTAGAGGCCACCTATCCAATTGATTGCACCTAAGAATCCACAAACAGAGGATTTTGTTCTCTAAATGGAGGCCTCATCTTTCTCTGCCCCAAAAAGTGGGCTTCCTTGTGCTAGTAGAAGTCCCAGCGTTATTTATTGAGAAGCTGTGCCTTTCTGCACTAATTGGGCACCATCCTATTACATATCTAGAGCTTTCTGTTCCCAAAGTTGCCTCTCCCCTCTCTTCTACTCCATCGTTCAACTCACCTTCTATCTACTAACATCACTTCGTTCTCATTGATACGTCTCTATAAAAATTCTGGTAAGACAAGTTCTGTCTCCTCCAAATATTAATTCTGGTTGAATTATTTTTGTAAATGCCCACTAATGAAATCCCTTTTGGTTTGCATTTTTTTTTTCATTGAGATTGCCTAGAATGTATTGATCCATTGGAAATCGGTATTTTTTCACTATTAAGCCTTCCTATCTATGAATGTGGCATGCTTTTCTATTTATTTGGGTCTTTTAAATTATTTCAATAAATGTTTAGGTGTATTACTAGAGGTATTGGATTTGTATGCTATTTTATTTTATTTTACTTTATTTATTTACATTTTTATGTGGGTACCGGGAGTCAAACTCAGGACCTCGCGCTTGCCAGGCAGGCGCTTATGCCACTGAGCCATATCACCGGCCCCTTGTATGCTATTTTAAGTGGTGCCTTTAAAACTTTAATTGTACTCGAATAACTTTTATTTGAATGATATAGAAATATTGTTTATTTTACATTGATTCTACTTAATATTGCTTAATTCTCCTATTAGTTCTAATAATTTCTACTTAGATTTCCTTTTAATTTTTTTACCTTCACAGTCATATCTTATATGCCTAGTTTTGTTTTGACCTCTCCAGTCACTACGACTTTTTATTTCTCTTTTTGCACTGGGTGTGACTTCCAGAATAATAATGAATAGGAACAGAGAGAGTAAGCATTCTTCCTTACTCATAATTTCAGATAGAAGGCTTTCAGTATTCCACCAGTAAGAAGATGTTAGCTGGAGATCAATTCCCTTTATCAGCCAAAGAGTATTAACTCTATTCCTAGTTTGCAAAAGTTCTTGTATTAAATAGATGTTGAATTTCATTCAACTCTTTGGTTTTTGGATCTATTGAGCAAATGGTTTTCTCTTTAATCTGTTAAAATGATGACTTACAGTGATTAATTTTCTAATGATGAGCAAACTTTTTATTTGTGGAATAAGTTGTATGTGATCATGATATTTTATTATTTTTGTGTACTGCTGGACTTGGTTTGCTAATACTTTGGCTAGAATTTTATGTTTATTTTTTGAGTGATGTTTTCTGTTACTTTTCTCTCTTATAATGTTCTTAGCATGGTTTGGCATCCAGTTTTTGCTGGCCTCATGAGATAAATCAAGAATATTCTCTTCTCTGTGTATTTTAACATACTTTGTATAATACTGAAATTATTTGTTCAATGATTATCTGGTAAATTTCATTGGTGAAGCCATAGAACCACTTAGCTTTTTTGTGTAGGAGGATTTTTGCTTACTCATTCGATTTTTTTTTTTGTTTGTTTGTTTTTTGTTTTGTTTTTTGTCTTTTTGAGACAGGGTCTCACTATGCATATGCAGTTCAGGCTGGTCTTGAGCTCACTTTGTAGCCCAGGCTGGCCTCGAACTTGCAGCGATCCTCCTGCCTCAGCCTCCTGAGTGCTGGGATTATAGGCATGCGCCACCATGCACAGCAAAAATGTTTATGGGAATATTGAGGTTTTCTTTTTCTTTGGGGGCCTTTTTTTTTTTTTTAGCAATTTGTCAATTTTATTTATTTTCAAATTTATTGATATATTTGTTCACAATACCTTATTTTTCACATCTGCAGCATTGATAAGTAATCTCCATTTTCATCACTAATACTGCTTTTTAAAAAATCTTTTCCCATTTTTTCTTGATCTGTCTTGGCAGTGGTTTGTTAGTTTTATGAATCTTTTCAAAATTTAGATAATAATAGTATTTTCTTGAGTCATTCCACTACAGATTTATTTTCAAGTTCCATTTGTTTCTACCCTCACTTTCACTGTTTCCTTCTTTGTACTTTTCTCTTAAAAAAATAAAAACTCATTTATTATAAAAAAGTAGAGAGAATGGTGAAAAGAAGCCTCAGATGCCCAGCATTTACGTTCAGTGGTTGCTGTCCTGTGGCCAGCCTTGTTTTACCTGTACCTCTACCAACTTCTTCCCTGACCTTAGACTATTTTTAGGGCATTTTCCTGGACAGGATGTGATTTTTTCCACAAATATCTTATATATTCCCAAATGATAAGACATATGACTTTTTTTACATTTTATTTTGGAAATTTCCATATATACTTAAAACTAGAGAAAATATTATAATGAACTTTAATGTACCCACCATCCAGCTTTGGAAACACTCAATTCATATCTTATTTTATCTATATCCCTCCCACTCCCCTTTCCCACTGATTATTTAACAAAGAATCTCTCTCTCTCTCTCTCTCTCTCTCTCTCTCTCTCTCTCTCTCTATATATATATATATATATATATATATATATATGTAGTTTTTTCATTTGCAACTATCTAAATTTATCCATAGGAACTGAGGACTTCATAAAATACAGCCAACAGTAACATTTTTCATACCTAAAATTATTGATGATTTCATACTGTGGGCTTTCCCATCACTGATGACCAGCAGTCAGCTCTCAATACGTTATTCCTCTCAGGGTAAACTGTAAGTTTTAAGGAAATGTCTTTGTCTTCGTTATTCTGAAATTTTACTATGGCATGCCTAAGTGTAGATTGGCTGTCATTCTTTTTTTTTGTACTTGGGATTTATTAAGTTCTGTGAATCTGACTTCTATTACTTATTTGTTGTTTCAAATATGTCCTCTGCCGTATTCATGTTCTCTTCCTCCCTGTTCTTCCCCCACCCCACCTTTTTTTTTGTACTGGGAGTCAAATTCAGGACCTTGTGCTTGCCAGGCAGGCAATTGTGCTGCTGAGCTATATCCCTGGCCCACACCCCACCTTTCTTCTCTCTTCTCCCTTCCTCTTTTTCTCATGAGACTCCAGTTGGATGTATTTAGAATTTCTCCATCTAAATTTCACCTCTCTGAATCCCTTTTTGCATTATCTATATTTTGGTCTCCCTGTACTGTACTCTAAGTTCTTCAGATATTTCTTCCAGTTTAGTACTCTGTCTTCAACTATTGTTGATCTACTCTTCAGCCTGTTGAGTTTTTAGATTTTGGTGTCAAAGTTAATTTTTTTTTTCAAATTTTGAAACATTTCATTTAATTTGTTTTCTACTTCCTTTTCATTTTTTGTAGTGACTTATTCTTTTCCTAACCTTTATAATCTTCTTTATTATGACTTTAATCATTTTATATCAATCCATGTCACTGTATCAGAATCAAGTCAGAATACTAATCTGTTTGAAGTTCTAGAGGATCTGTTTGATAAGATTTGCTGATTCAACTTTAAGATAGTTTTTTTGTTGTTTATTTTGCAAATTTTGGATGACTTTATCTTCTGTGGGACATTAACATCCTGGATTAGAGCATGTGTATCTAGAAGGATGTTGAAGTACAATAATTTCTGGGATTTTTTTTTTTTTTGCACATATACCATTTTTCCTACCTGATTTTGAGTGTAGATAAATTTTATTATCTCCCTGAGGGAGGATAGCGAAATTTTTTTCTAGCCTGGCTATCACTAAGAATGAGGTTTCAGAGGACCTTAAATTGTGTGAGGGTCATTTTAACTCTATAGCACACAGGGCATATAAATCTTATTCTCCATCTCTACCTGGTCATTCAAATCCTATTCACTGGGGTCCTAAATTTGAAACACTTACCTGTGTTCCAACTACACTATCCACAATGTCAGCCCATGTGACCAGCTCTTTGGTTTTTCAACCCACTTTTTCTTCCTGGTACTGAGAATTTTTTTTCTTCTTTTTGTAAGATTAGTTATAACATTTAAAATCGTTTATGTTTTATCTGGATTTTCTAAGTTCGTTTCAGTAGGAGAAATTTTAGTTGAAACAGGTATCATAGGTTCACTTTTTGGGGGAGAGAGATGTACAGTTGTGACAGTAGATGGAAAGACCCTGACTGGACCAGATACAGTTATTGCATGTTGAAATTTCGAGAACTATTTTGTAAGGTCGTGTCAAGGTCCTTCTGGGAAAGTGATGGTTGGCAGACATTTCCCACAACCCTGTAGTTGTGATTCCTCTGCATCCTAAGACTAGCACAAGGTGCAAGAAATGAATTGCATAGCCTTTGGTATTTGGATTAATCAATGTTATAATTTATTTAAGACAAGATAGAACAATAGTAGCTAGTACTTCACAAAGTTGTTAGTACCTGGGACTAATTCCTAAACATGAGCACGTGGGTTTTATATTACTACTGTATGTCACCTGATGTCACTCCAAGAGTTAGATCAAGATGGGAATTCTAGATAACAAATAGTTATTGTTAGATTTAGGCTTATATTTCTTCTTCTTAATAGTGAAGAAGACTGGAAGTTTGTAGAATGAGATGTGAGTCCATTTGGGGTTTTGGGTGAGTGAACATATGAGAGCTTTGGAATTTAAAGATGAGGCACAACCTCCTGGAGGATGAACAAAAGCTAATGTGAAGAAAGTACTCACCAGGGCTTCTAATTCAGTGTGGCCCAATCTTTATACTGACCGGGTCTTGATCCTCTCCCAGAATCCTTTCAGAAAGATATTCCTACCTGTAGGGTTTTGTATTACAGTTTCCCTACTTTGATTTCTCTAACAAGCTGTGAGTACATTTGCTTTCTATATTTTGAGGGTTTTTAATCATTATCTAGGCCTATAACTTGTCTCATAGTTCAATTATGTTACCATTGTTTTGAAAAGAATGTTCCAGTTACTTTCCTGGGAACTTGAAATGAAGAGGAAATATAGTATATGCTCACTGTTTTGAATAGAAAATTTGTCCTAAGCTTTATGACTGACAAGTGACGTGGATGGTAATATAAATATTAACCCTTGACAACTTTACAATTCTTATACTGGAATGACTATTTAAATATAATACTTTAAAAAATCACTGCTATAGTTCAACATTTTCACCTGGATCCTTGGGATCCATTTGAAAGTAACAAGGGCCAACTTATGTAAAATAATTTTTGTTCCTGCAAAATAAGACTTGATTTCAGATGTGAACGAAGAAGTAAAAACTATACTACTTACATCCAGTACACCAAGGCAGAAAAAATTAAGCATGGTTTCCAACTGCTATGGCTGAAATGTTAATGTAAACAGGACTTAGAAATCATTAATATATCTCAAGAAATCACGCACATAAAGATGAACCAGTCTTTTATTAATGCTACCAGTTTATTCTCTATCTTAGTGGCTTTTGCCTCAATTACAATATATACTTTCTCTCTCTTGAAAATATCTGGAGAAGGTCAATAGCTTGGCTAATGTTTAATTGAGAAAATCTTAGAATTTGAGAAAAAAAACCTAGAAATTTTTCTAAAAACGTGAGAACATTTCTTAGATCTGTCTACTTGACCAAGTAATGTGGAGTCAAAAGCAGTGAGTACCCTTAGTATCCAGATTGGGGTCTCTAAATAGCATTCTTTGCTAAGAGGATCTGAGGCTTTTTATCGGGTTGACTGGCTCTGATTTGTGTCAGGGAACATGTAAGGTAATAACAAGGTATTTATTGTACTAGAAAGACAGGAAACTGTCAAAGACAGAGTCAACATGTATGGGTTCCCATCGGCAATAAATAGAATATTATGAGCATCAAAAATAATAAGAACCGAAATTCATTGAAATACAAGGAATCCAATGGCTTACAAATAAAAGAAAGAAACAGAGACAGAGAGGGAAAGAAAACCACCATCATCTCTAATGGGGTGCCATTAGATTAATGCTTTACTCTGAAAACTGGTGACTAAAAGGAAAGAAATAAGTAAGCATTTATCTGGTCTTTCTTAAATGAATTGTATTTCTGGGTAACTACATAGTCCCAGGAAATGTTGGAAAGATTTTTTTATACAGAGGAATTCTACCTTACACATGGGGAAGAAATTGTAAAATTAGGTGGTCACTATTTTAAAACCTCTGGTGAAATAATTAGTACTTCATAATGCTAAAGACAGAATGTTTTCATTTAATCCTTGTAACATGTAAGTTTTTTATACACTGTACAAGAAGAGTATCTTATATGTTCTGTATATTTTAAAATTCAGTACTACATATAATATATAATGAAAAAAGGTACAGATAAAACAAAATCGAGAGGATAGAATCGTAGTAATGGGAATATGGAGGTTGACTATTTAATACTCAAAACTAGAATAAATACATTTTGGTTCAGTCCAAAAAACTATAGTGGGAATTAAAGGCCAAATTTTAGTTTTAACTCCATAGTAGGAGAAGTATTTTTAATAAGACATATCCCTTCTTTGAATATCTATTTCTCTGTCTATAAAGTTTATACTACATTTTGTTACTTCCAAATTTGCTTACTAGGTCTCATCTGGGAGAGGGAGGAGGGAGGAAGTCTGTGTTAAATGTAAACTTAGATGAACCTTTTCTATTGTAGTCCCCTCTTTAAAAATCATAATGCATATTTGCATTTTAAGGCCTTTGGGAACTTCTAGCAAACAAGGAAGTAATCAAATAATTGAACTTCTTATCTTGGTATTTCCCAAAATATTTAATGTAAATACCTTTTCCCTTGATTCTTTCCATTTAACATCTCAAAAGTTGTGGGGAAAGCCCTAGACTATATGGTTTCTAAGGACACTTTTTTGCTAAAATTCTAGAGTCTATGATTTCGTGTCTTTTAAATTTCTACAGAGTATCGAAATAACCAGTTAATACAGTAAGAAAAAAAAATCAATCAAATCAGTTGTCTGACAGAAGTGCCTATTTAATTCAGTCCAAATGTTTTATCAAGTAGCCCCAGGTAGACCAGCTTGAGTATTGAAAAAAATAAACTTGGCAGCATCCTATGAATCCAAGCTTTGTTATATTTGTGAAATGCTGAGCATGAGCAAAGCCACATATTCACTTAGTCTATCACAGTGATCAATGTTGATTGTTCAACAATCAGTTTGGCCCCAGTGATTGATGTCAGTCAGAAAACCCACCATGAGAAAATTCATGGTTTGCATCTGTGGGGGATATGTCTCAAGACCTCCAGTGGATACCCAAAACCGAGGATATTATTATAATCTCTCTCTCTCTCTCTCTCTCTTTCTCTCTCTCTCTCTCTCTCTCTCTATATATATATGGTTTTTTGCTATACATACCTGCCTGTGATAAAGTTTACTTCATAATTTTGGCAAGATAAGAGATTAACAACTTTTTTAAAACAGGACAATTATAATAATGTATTAAGATTTCCAGCATTACTATTCTTGTACTTCAGGGCTATTAATAAGTAAAATAATGGTTACTTGAGCACAGGCTGTGTGAAATCACAAACAATTACTCTGATAACCCAGAAAGCTACTAAATGACCAATGGATGGTGTATTAATTAGGGTTCACTAGAGGAACAGAATATATATATGATGTACAGTGTAGGTTTACAATGGCTGCATGCTGAATCAGGGCTTTAAGAATGCAAAACAGCCATCTGGGTGCTGGAGGAACAGAGAATCCATTTGAAGATCAAGGGCCTGGAGCTCAGTGCAGAGCCCATGTGAATCTGTGTTGGAAAACGCAGGGGTGTTCATGGAACGCTGGAGTCTACCGTGGAAATCTGAAGGCGGTGGCGAAGACTGGACCAACTTCAAAGGAGAAAAAAAAAGAAAGACTTCGTTCTTTTTTCCTTTTTTATTCTATGCAGGCTACAATCCTAGTGGTTGGTGCCACCCATATCCAGGATAGGTCTTACCTCCTCACAATTTAAAACTTACGAAGTATAGCTGGGAGTACTGGCACATGCCTATAATCCCAGCACTCTGGGAGGCTGAGGCAGGCAGATCCCCATTGGAGCCCAGCCTGGGCAACTAAGCAACTTGTGAGACCTGTCTCAAAATAAAATGATAAGCGCAGAAGACATAGCTTTGTTTGAAGGCTCTGTTCAATCCCCAATATCAAAAACAAAACAAAACAAACTAATGGATTCTTTATATTTGGAATTATCTATTTAATAATGCTGAACTGTGGTTGTTCGTGAGTAACTGAAACCACAAAAATGAAACCACAGATAAAGAGTTAGCTCTGTATTGCCCAAAAGCACTGCAGTGACCGTCATACCTAATCTGGGTTACATCTGATATCTGACCTGGAACGTGTTAGTAACCATCATCTTTCCCCCATACAGATAATTCGGCTAATCATCATACAATTATTAAAATTAATGGGGAGAGAACTATAAAAATGTGGAACATAAAAGGAGGCCCATGACTGACCATCTAAATAAGTAACTTCTTCTAAAAGAAATTTAGATTTTTTTCCTTGATGATAAATGAAGGACCTAAAAAGCAAAATATACGTCCCACTTTGTACCCCAGTCCTAAGGGAAGAGAACATTGTCCTCACAAGTTTCCTCGTGCTATTTGTAGAATTTTTTGAGATTGGAAAGTGAGGGGAAAGGCACATGAGTTGAAGTGATTAATAGCATAATAAAAAGCCTGCCTAATTCTATGCCTATTCTATGTATAGTTATACATAGTACGAATTTTTAAATTTAACTTTTTATTTTAAGATAATTACAGGTTTACATGCAGTGGTTAGAGACACTAGAGAGAGATCCCATCTAGCCCTAGGTCATTGTCCCCTAATAATACCATCTTGAAAAATTGTCTGGTAAATATCACAAACAGAATCACAGTGTATGATTTTTGAAGAGGTTACAGGTGTCAAAGTAAGGAAAAAAGGAATGGGCCAGAACTTCTACATGAACTTCCTTTTATATTGCTTATTTATCTCCTGTGTTTTAAGAAAAAAAAAAGCCAAATTATAATTTTTTTTATCAGTAATGAGGCATCCTGATGCATTTTCTTTCTGCATTTGCATAACTAAATCACATGTCTGTATGTGTTAGTCAGCTTTCTGTCACTGTGACAAAATATCTGAGAAATTCAACTTAAAGGAGGAAAGGTTGACCTCGGCTCATGATTTTAGAGGTTTCAGTCAATGGTCACTTGACTTTGTTGCTTTTAGGCCTGTGTCGAACAGAAATGTCCTGGTGGAAAGGTATGGTGGAAGGAAGCTGTTCACCTCTTGTAGCCAGGAAACAGAAAGGGTGAGAGAAACTTAGAGGAAGGGGCTGGGAAAAAAATATACCCTTCAAAGCCACACCTCCAGTCACCTGCTTCAATTAGACTCTACCTCCTAATGAGCTCTTTTAGTTAATGAATCCATCAGTGGATTAATCCAGGTGACGAAGTTAGAGTCCTCATTGTCCAATCACGTCTGCAAAGGCCCATCAGCTGGCAACCAAACTTTCAGTACAGTGAACCTTTGGGAACATTGTGGATCCCAAATGTACATAAAGAAAGTGTTAACCTATTCAGCCCCCAATTTAGAAATAAGTATGATATTGCAAATTCTTCTGCACCCCTCTGGAGATCTCCAAACTATATCAAGTCTCCAAATGTCTCCAGATGTAACCAACACAAATTTATTCGAATCAAGACCTAACTAGAAGGTCTCATGGATTGGCTGACTTACACAATTTTGAGTTTGTCACTTATTCTGAGCGTCGCAGGAAGTATGCTTGGGACACGTGCAGTGCTGGAATCGGCAGCAGGGTGTTGGCAGGTCCCTGGCCATTTACTTTTAACAGACTCTTCCTTCCGTATGTGTCTATGATGATGGAAGACTCCCTTCTCTCCTTTCCTCCCTTTGTAATAATTATTTATCCAAATACTTGAGCCAGATGAAACCTGCTGCAGCCATAGGTACATTATCTATTCTTGACCATCGCTCAGGTCCTCTGGTGATAGGAACGTGTGTGTGCACCAAGGGTAAATATTTGACCACTGTTCCAGCCACCATTGCACAGCCCTTGAGTGACCCTGCATTAATTAGCTGAGAATTTCAGGGCTTTGAATCTGATTGAATCAAAATATTGTTTTTACAAGTTGATAAAGGCTCTTGATTGATGTGGGCCCTGCTGATTCTTTAAAGGATTAAATTGTGTGTACAGATTACGGAAGCCTAGCTGTCACTGCTTCAGTGTGGACTGTTTGTTAACAAAGGTAAAGCAAAATAGTGCTATGCAATGTTTTCTTCTCTATGGGTGCCGTGATCACTTCAGTGGACACACACTTGTGTCAGTATGAAAGAATTGGAAAAATCGAGGGAAGTGGTCAAGAAAAATACCAGGTAGAAATGGAAAGAGGCAGAAGAAAATGACAAAAAGAAATGTATAAAAGGAGGAAGAAAGAGCCTGGCTTCCATTCATCCTGAAAATATGTTTTGTGTGCACATCTCCCATGGTAAAGCCTGCCATATCTTGCCCTGGGTGCAAGAGAGGAACACAATCATAGAGGTCTGAACTGGTCAGGGCTTTGAGGAAATGAGTGGCATGTAGCATCTCCAGTGAGATAGACTCGCTTGGCCCCAGGTCACATGGCTCTCTGCCCACTGACCCGGAGAGCCCCCAACATGAGTGAGATGTGACAAGACCCAGAGTCGGTTCCCTCTTCCAAAGAAAAGGCGAGACAAGCAGAACACAAAGGGTGAGGGGATTGGCACGAAGAGTGATGGGAGAAGGAGGAGCACAGATTTCCCCCTGCAAACCTTTCCATAGGAGTGGGAACTAGCCACGTTCCCCACAAGGCGAGTCTCTGTATGTTGCCTTCTATATTTCTTTTACTCAAGCCCTCTCCTATTGGTCCCATGGGGATGTTTTTTTTTTTTCCACCTGCAAATTTACAAAACTTTAATATAATTTCATTGTGCACCTGTTAACTTGAAAAATGACTTGTTCTCATGGATTCTGTGTTGTGGAATGAATCAAAAGCAATCAGCATACAGAAGAAACAATAAAATGGACAACAAATCATCGTGGCCTGGAACAGGGAGATTGCAGAAGGTCTTAGCCAACAACCCCTCACGCAGCTTCTGAGAATGAACCCTTGGCATTTAAATACTTCTGGGAACATATCCCTTCCCCTCGGTTTCTTCTGGGACAAATTAGCTGGAATCCTGGATGCCTTTGAAGTTCTGTTCTTCTTTTATGGGTACCCTAAAAAAGCTCTTGAAATTAGTCAAGCCACAATGTGCGATGGGGTGGGTAGAATGTCGTAACAGGTAGTAATGACATGGAACATGGGAAGGGGAACTTGTAAGAAATAAAATTTTGGAAGCCCATGGCTTAATTTTAAAAAATGATAGGTGCAGAACTGCAATGAGAACCCCTTAAAAGAGAGTGTCAGTAAGTGTAAAGTGGCAGCCTTAAAATTAAGCGTATAAGGATGGAAGATGAGCACAGAGGAGGGTTAGGTAGGATGTGGTCAGTGGGGAGGATCCAGCGGGATTGAGGGTCTTCAGATCACCTTGAGAGATGTCACTGGGAATACAGTGAAACCAGGGGACACTGTCCCAACTGACAAAGGAGAAGGCCTAGAAAGCAAGGCAGCTGGTGTTTGTTTGGCTTGATTGAGGCAGGAGGATGATGGGGTAAAGACGTGAAAGTTTAGAGGTGGCCTTTTGATGGAGAACCTTCAATATCAGGCTGAGATGTGGAAAGTTGAGGTGGATGGGGCCCGTCACTCAGAGATCCCAGCAGAGGGATGGCCGGAGGCTGAGCCCCGTGGAGGATTCAATTCCCTTCCCATTGTCATTGGCACAATTACAGGCCACACAGTGAAGCCTTAAGTGAACAGGTCTTTACCTGCTGGTACTAGATCACTTAAGGGATTCGAAAATACACATTTCCTGATCACTGATTCCAAAGAATTTGATTTTGTAGGGCTGAAGTAGGGCTCAGAAATAGGTCATTAAAAATCTAATTGGGGCCGGTGATATGGCTCAGCGGCATAAGCGCCTGCCTGGCAAGCGTGAGGTCCTGAGTTCGACTCCTGGTACCCACATAAGGGAAAAAAAGGGCCGGTGATAACGCTCAGTGGCACAAGTGCCTGCTGGCAAGCATGAGGTCCTGAGTTGGACTCCCGGTACCCACATAAAAAACAAAACAAAACAAATAAAACTTCTAATCTAGGACTTCCAAACCTTAAAGTCCATACAAATGACCAGGAATTTCATTAACAAGTAGGTTTCCAGTAAGGAGGTCTGGGGTGGGACCCTAGGTTCTGCACATACCAGGCTCCCAGATGCCTGCCCCCCTTTGTGAGGGGGCCTCAGACCCAAAGCCAAGGGAGCTGTAGTTGCCCACTGGGATAGCATTTTACACCATTTCTCTGAGCCATGGGAAATAAATAGAAGATTTTTTTGGAAAAAAAAGAGGACCTAAAAATTTCCATAATATAATAAGAACATCTCTTTTTTGCATCTATATTAATGTCTCATTGTACTTTAGCATCACCTTCAGTGGAAAAGGATAAGGAAACAGAAGTCCTTTTTAAAGAAAATAGAAGTTTTAAAGTTTCCTTGGAATATATAAATAATGAATGATTCTTCTAGGTTATTCTTCCTGTTTTAAGAACCAAGGTGGCATTATTTTAAAAGACAAGGAAGAAGGAAGAAGGAAAAAAGAGAAGGGAAGAAGGGAGAGAAGCAGAGCAGGAGGCTGGAGAGCCACCGTAGGTATTGGTTGACTGGGGGAGAATATATCTGTTTTGAGAAAGAAGAGATACAGCATAACTATGATATTTCTAATCATTATGTTAGAATTAAATGGCTTACTTCCCACTTGCTGGTTCTCTCTCTCTCTCTCTAGCTATATAATATATATATATATATTATAGTAACTATGTAATACATAGATGGTAAATGTGTGCATGCATATATGTATATAGTTATGTGAATATAAATATAAATACACACATATGATTTTAGTTACCTATAGTATCTATATTATTAATATAGATTAATAGATTATCATCATCATTATGAAGTTAACCACCTTTGATATCTACCAGTGGTAGACCGCATTCTGAGACTCACACCTGAACACTTGACCAAAACCCACATCTTTAATCACAAATAGTTCCAGCTAAGACCACTGTCCACTGTCATCCCCACTTTCTGCTCTCTGCCTGTGACAGCCCCGTTACCCTCAGCAGGCAGAGAGCCTGCTCTTTCTCTGAGAAGGGCCCAGGGCCCTCTAGAGTGCTGTGGCTGCTGGTGTTGCGGGGCCTCTGTCCTTTTATCCAGAGCAGCCAGAGAGGTGTGCGTGTCATTGAGAAGTCCCACTTCTCTGCAGGCTCCCTTCCCTTCTTTTCAAACTGGGAGAATCAGGAGGGTCTTCGGTGTGAGGGTGCACGTCAGAGCATGGCAGTGAGGTGGGACTTCTCAGGGCGCCTGCAGCAGGTTGAACATCCTTAGAAGAGCAGTGCATAAAATGCAATAAAATGCATCCCTCCCCTCGTTCACCATAACGCTCTTATTATCTTGGGCTCAGGTGTGTTGCATGAATATACAATAATGGGGCTAACAAGATGGTTTGGGGTCACGGAGGGATAAACCATGGCGTAATCCAGCTCCAAAAGCTGTTCTGGTAATGAAAATTGTAGAGCAGTCTTGTGGCTAGTTTTGTAATAAAGATATACAAAGATGAATATAGGTTTCCAGGAATTAATCTGAGAGCATTTGATCCAATTTATACTGGAGTGGCTGCGTAGATGGCAGCTCTGTGGACAGGATTCCAATTTAGGTTGATGGCGTGCTTTGGGATCCCAGGGAGGAAGGGCTCCCTGTAATTGGGAGATGATTTTATTTTTGAAATGCCCATCTCTTGGCTTTGTCAAAGGCCAGGCATCTGTCTGCCTTGCCTGTGAATACAGCCAGGCACAAGGCGTCGAACCCCACCGCGCAGGCTCCTGGTTCTGCATTCAGCGTGATCGACAGGCTTCCCGTTTTATTCTTTCAGGGGGACCCCAGGACACGCTGCAGTTTATTGTTGTGATTGTTTGGTGGACCAAGCCTCATTAGACCTACAGAGTGGGGAGGCTCAAGACAGTTTAATGTCTCCTTCTCCATCCTCTCTTTCCCTTTTTGACCTGCTCAAAGTGACCAAGTTTAAGGTTCTTAAGTTTTTTCAGTCTGAAACCAGAAGCTTGAGTCTAAAGACTGTGCAGAAAATGTTCAGATTTTGTCCTTCAAAGTGTGACATTCTCTGGCGGATAGCCAGGTTGGGGACAGACCAGGAGACAGCTGAATTCGGGTTGTGACTCTTTAAGAACAGGGATTCCAGGCGCACCCTTAATGAAACAACCCAAAACCAATTAAAGAATGTGAACTGTGCCTACCTCATTGTAATGTTATCCATTGGATTTCCGAGCTGCCAATTCGGGAGGTTTTTTTTTTTTTTAGAATATCTAGATTTGAAACCTATTTGATGCTCTCCACTGACTTTTTTTTTTTTTTTAATGTGGCATTAGAGAATTATTATTCTCAAATCTTGACTGGGTAACTGTAGAAATTCCTGCTCTGCTCAGATGAATCAGAAAGCACTTGACTTCTGATGCCCTCCCTCAGAACTTCTGGGCTTGTTATTTGTAATTTTTTTCACTGATTTAATTATTAACATGAGTTTATATTTGACCATATATTTAATCATGTATGAGTGTACATGTTTATAATTCACTATTAAAACAAAGAATGATTATTAGAACATTTCTTTTTATACTTAATTTGAAATGCTGCTGTCACAACCCAAAAAGAGTTTGGTACCATATTTTCATTTGTAGTGTGAATTATCACTTGGTATTTCATGTATTTTAAAAAGTTGGCAATATAACTGTTTGTTGCAGTATATGGGAATGAAATGTAATTATGACCGAAGGCTTTTTATTTTTTCCATTTTTAATTCTACCTTAATACTTTCTTTAATAACGTATAGTGGCCTGCATCCTATACATACAAGGTAGTGTAAGATGTGAACTGCCTTTAATAACAAATAAAAAAGCAGTTTGCATTCAGCTGAAAATAGCCCACAGCTAAAATGAAGGATATAGCTCTGTAGCCAACGAACCCAGAGAGAGTTTAATCATTTAGCCTGAAGATTACAACTTAAGTCATTTTTTAGAGGATTTTAAAAAATATATATCTTCATACTCTGGAATTTGCTTATTACTTAGATAAATCACCTTTTTGTTTAGCACAAAAGAATGAAGATTTTAGGTTCATTTTTACTTTTACACTATTTTAGTTTAGATTATCTTTGATGGGAGGTGGAAGTGGTATTTCTAGATGCAGCAAACGAGAAACAAATGCATTTTCAATTGTCAGTAATATTTACTTTCTATCAACAACTTCTTAATTGTTCTTCTGAAAAGCAAAGCTTTAATGTATCAGCCTAAATTAGAGTACAAAAGAAATCGGCAATTATGCTGTTAACACTTCCCGTTTTAGATACTACTGATTAGATTAGAGAAAATTATTCCTTATAATTTCACTATAGAAAAGCTGTATGTCTAGTCATATCTCCCCATCAAAATGAAATTAAGAAAAAATGATTTCTTAATACAGTGTTTGCAGATTTTTTTTTGAGAAGGAAAGTTTATAGCATCGAATTTTACTCATAATTTATTCTTATTAAAAATTCTTGTCAGGGAATTAAACTTTTTAGGTCTGGGCATTGTTTAAAAATACAAAGCCTATCATGATGTTGGCCTTATAATAAAAATTAGACTGATTTTTAATTTAAAGAGATTTGTGAGTGGATCTCTCAGGAATTTTGTTGTTTTATTCAAAAGTTAGCAGACCAGAAGAAACATACCGATGATGTTTAGCTTACAAGTTAATGAAAAACAAATTCCCTATTGAAATAAACTAGATTTTTCTTTTAATATAAAGAGATCAAGCTCATGCCTAAGAAACTTTCGAAACTTGAGAAAAACTCAACTAAATTTCCTTCTAAGTTTTTATGATCAAACACCTTTAATATTGTGGAACTTGCCATTTATTTGGGGATCTTTGCCTTCTTAGCATTCACTAATACCATTTGGTGAGATGAAACTTTGTCGGTATGATATAAAAGGTGTAAAATAGAAGAATATGAAAGGAATCAGAAATACATTTTAATCTTAATGATTCCCAAATAGGCATTTTCTATTAGCATGAGAACACCATACAAGTGTTGTAAAAGAATGCTAAATCAATGTGTACTTAACTTTGGATGAAAGTTACAAAGCAGAAATAAGCATCTATTAGGGAAACATTATATGGGTTTGCATTTGTGATGGGAATCCTAAGGCTGTTTTTGAATATGTTAACTTTTTTGGATAACTACGTGATGAAAGCTTATGGCAGAACAAGTGTTTCTGAACGCAAATTTGTCAGGATGGCTTTGATATCTTTATCTTTAATGTTTCAAAAACGCTTTGTTGAAGTCCAGTTCCTGTGAAAGGCATACGTGGAAAGTGTCAGATCACAGGAAAAAGCGACTTTTAATATTCAGGGAATAATTGTTTTTTAAGGAAAGCTTGGAAAACTGCCAGGCAAGCCTATTTTTAGGAGAGGAGACAGTTCTGCCTGGTAGCACACTCTAGCTTCTCATAGAGAAGCAATAAAAGGACAACCCAAGATTGCTATTTATAGCAAATGATCAATTTGTTCTTTTTCTTCTAAATATGCAGGCTAAGATAAAAAGAGACAGTGGGTTCCTCGTGGAATGAACCTATCTTCTGAAGCCCCACCCTGCCACCAAAAGCATTTGGGTGCTCTTCCAGCGCTTCCTAGGAGGGTGCGTGTTTGTACATACAGGTTTCACTGGCAGACCTAATTTCAGAATACATAATGCATGATTTTGAAACCAATTTGTTATTGTAATAAAATATTTTTTAGGAATGCATGGAAGTACTCGAGAGGAGAATGTTAAATTATACATGCATCGTGGCCGAGTGGATTCATTTAGCTCCGTCTGCAGGTGAATCTCCCTGTGACCTTGGCACTTGCTGGCTAGTATAGAATAACAATCAAAGCTTGGATTGGAAATCCGACCATTTCCAAATATTAACAACTTCTTTCAAAGGAAATGCTGATTTCAGCATTTATGTTAATGGCAACATCAGTATCTCTTTCAGAGTTTTTAGGGGGAGGGGGAGAAATAAAAAAAAAAAAAGCAGGCACGATCTTAATAGGATTAAAAACCAGGCTTTTTATTTTCAAAATGCTAATTTGTTTTCTGCATTCTGTTTTCATATCAGGGCTTATTATTCACTATCCTAGGATCCACAGCCCACTGTAGGCTCCCAGAATTGCATTGGTAACGATAGGAAAGTGACATAAAATGTTTCTGTCGGCAAGGAATTCTATATTCCCCCCCTATGCATTGCTGTCTTTTCTACATAAGCCAGCTTGGGAAAGAGCTTTCAGAGACAGAGGGTGGGGGAGGACACCATGATTCAGGTCCCTAGCCTTACTCCCTTCACTTACCCTTCCCCATTAGGGACAAACTCAAGTCATTAGAGAGGCATTAATTGAAACAGCCTGTGGCCCATATGAGTCAGCTGAAGTCCCTGGGCTGGAGAAGTTGGGCTGTGGGTAGAAGCTGAGTTGCCCACGGCACATGACATTCTGTAATCTGCTTATCTTACAGACTCCCCACCCACCATTCACCCACGGCTGGCTGTTGGACCCAACAGTGGGGTAGAGCACTGGCCACAATCATTTACCACGCAATTTGTTTCGAGATTCTTTTGACCACCAAAGAAACTTGCAAGCAAACCAACATCAGGACCCTTAAACCTTGAAGCCAGCCCAGTCTTTGGCTAGAAAAGACTACACCCTGTCTCAACCTGGTGCTGGCCATGAGGAATGGGACCCACAGGAGTTAACCCAGGTTGATAGAGGGCTTCTATCCCTTTCTCTTTGCTTTCTCCTTTCCTGTCCAACTGGGGGAGGAAGAAAAGATGTAGAAAACTCTGTTGTGTGCAGGTTGATGAAAACCGGGTGTAGCAACCCAAAGAAGCAGGTAATTTTGAGTTAAGTCTGTCTGGCAAATGAGGTGTCCCATTTGGGATAATGCATGCTTGTGTTCCTGTGTTAACCCAGCAGGTGTGCTAATGCAAGGCAGGTTTCCGCAGTGGCCTCATTTAGGGTCTGTTGCAAAGGCTATTTAAATGCCCACAAATACATTGCCAAAAATATCCAAAGTCTCAAACCCTTTTCCTAAGATCTAGGGGGAAAATATCAAAGGAGAGAGACCCACACTCTAGATTTCGCTTTCTTATGTTTTGAATAGTTGTTTAATGACCTATAAAGTCACTTTTCTAAGAAGGGAGACATAAAGGAATTTGGTGTCTAAAAAAGAAGTGGTGGGACTGCTGAGGAATATTCCCGTCCGCTGCTGAGAGAAACCACACGGGTTGTTTTCTATGGTGCTTGAATGGTGTGTGCCGTGTTCATCTTTCTTTCCTTCCTGTGGACTCTGTCGTAGAGCATCAATTTTCAGACTATTTCTTTTTCCTCCCAGAGCATTTGGTTTGGTGGCAAGGATTGGTCGGGGGGAGTTTATTTTCTGTTTCAAGGAACAGCAGACAAAAGGAGAGGCAGCATCTGCATTTTGCTTAGTACATTGGTTTATATTCAATGTCCTTTTGAGAAAAAAAAAAAAAAAGGAATCCTTCAATTAGCATTGCTCACCGAAACAAAGAGTTTGTTCTGTTCAAGGCTCGTTACTGCAAAATTCTAAGGCATATAACATCTCGGCCTGTTGCCATGAAAATGATGTGTGAGTCATGTCTTAATTAAAAGGGCTCTTAGGCTAGAAGATATGCAAGCAAATCCCGACTTGGAATGGGAATAAAACAAATGGATGGAGCCTGTTAATGTCCTCTCTAACTTTACAAAGAGAGTCTGTGCCTTCAGATGTCAGTCAAATATGTATTGTGGGATCTCAGGAAAGAGAAGATAGCCGGCCCTGATTCCAGGGAATGACCTTGGGAGCTGGGAATGTCCTGTTTAGAGCAAATGCAGGTGAAGAGGCTGGTTTTAGCCCAGTTTCGGAAGCACCCACACAGTGTCCCAAAGAAGGTAAATGAGGGATTCTTCTAGGATGACAATCACAGCTACTCTGCATCTTCTTTAAGTGCAGGGCAAGGAACTTGAGACTTACTTCACGTGGAGAAGTCATTCAAATGATGCGTTCGTTCTAATGCTCAGAATGCTTGGCATGGGATAGTGCCCCCCCATCCATATCTACCTAGAACCCCACAAAGTGGCCTATTTGGAAATAATATCTTTGAAGGCGCAATTAGTTAAGGATTTGGAGAGGAAATCACCCTGGATTTAGGGTGTGCCTTAAATCTAATGACTACAGTCCTGATAAGAAAAAAGGAAGTGGAGAGATTTGAGACATTTGAACACACAGAGGAAAGAAAGCCCTCTGAAGACAAAAGTAGGGATTGAAGCAATGCCATGGATTACCAGAGCCACCCAGCTAGAAAAATGGCATGGAATAGTTGCTCCCTCAGAATCTCCAAAGGAACCAATCCTGCTGACACCATGATTTAAGACTTCTGGCTTCTACTAGTGTAAAATGATCCATTTCTGTTGTTTTAAGCCAAGCCACCAAGTTTGTGGTCATTTGTTACGACCACTCCTGGTAACAAATGCACGGGAGAGTACAGTGCTCATTTGGGGTATTTTCAGCCCAACAGAAGAGAACCCTAATAGGAGATGTCTGATTTCCATTTGCCATCTGCAGAGGCCTATTGGTCTCGCTTGTGTGAATAGCTCGATAGATATTTGTGAAAGCACAAATGAGAATTTTTTAACATAAAAAGGACTAAATCTAGACTGGGAAGGCAGCCCTAGATTGGCTGGTGATCTTGGATAAGTCATTTAACCTATGGGAACCTTATTTTCCCTGTCTATAAAAAAACCCAAACAAACAGAGCTAGCTTATTTTTCCCTGAGTTCTGAGGAGTAAGCAAGGTACTGTGTATTAAAATGTTTTGTAAACTATTAAGCTCCTTGAATACCTGAAGTATTTGAGCTGAACTGTGGGGAGAAGGACCCACAGTTAATTTTTTACTCCTTAGCACCATCTTGTGTCCAAATTACTACTCCCGAGTTTTAGAGTTCTATAGTACAAAATGGACCAGAGGCCACTGAAGAATTCATTGGAGTTTTCCCCCTAAAGCCATTAATGTGGAAATAAAAGAATAAAAATGAATAAACTATGGCCCTCATGACTCCCTGAGAATTAGCACTGGATACAAACATTTGAGAGTAGAATTGTTTCTCCTACTCAGAAAGCATGGCAAGTCAGCGGTATCTCCAAGCAATAATTCTTGTATTTCTTTTCTGAAGAGAACAAAGAGATACCTAAAGTTGAATACATTGCTTAGCTACTAGCATTTATAACCGTAATGTGGAGGTGACAGAGCCTGACAAACTTTTGGTAAAATTTGAGCAGGCTTGGCAAAGAGAGAGAGAGAGAGGGAGAGAGAAAGAGAAAGAGAGAGAAGGGGAGAGGGCAGAGGGCAGAGGTGAGAGGTTTGGGGGGAAAGGGGAGATAGGCAGAGACTCAGCAGCATAATGCTAAAGTTATGAGGATTAAGAGTGGGCAAACCAGGGATATAGCTCAGCGGCACGGTGCCTGCCTGGCAAGCAAGCATGAAGTTCTGAGCTCAATTCCTGGTACACGCCCCCCCCCAAAAAAAGAGTGGGCAAGACTCAAAAACTAAGCCAGTTAAAGGTCTAATGTCAGAGGCTGCCAAGAGGGCCTGGTCGGACTACAGTAGTATGTTGGCTTTGCTCCATGCCCTTGTTCGTATGGAGTTGCACTGGTTGGGGTGGGGATGGAAGTGGATGGGTAGGAAGGAGGAAGTAGAAGAACCAGAGCCTTGGGATAGTGGCATTAACTATGATCTGGTGTGGTAATATCAGAACTTATATCTTGTTAGGATAGTTGATACAATTTAAGGGTACAGAAAGTGAGTCCCCCCTTCAAAGGATGGAACCAAGGGTCAGTGGTAGTGGAGACGAGGCAGGGCTGCCATCTTGGCAGAGAATGCAGGTGTACACCAGAGTGTGGGGTAGAAGCATGTTGCAAAATGGGGCAGGGGAACCTGTCGGCACCAAGTCCTTGCCTCAGGGAAGCTAGGGTTCTTGCAGACCTAAGGATGGAATCACTGGTGCATGGTCAGGTTCATTTCCCATGGGGTCAGGATAGAAAGAGGTTAAACCAAACCCAGAGGTCAAAAATCTTCTAGAAATCTGGATGGAGTCATGGTCTTACCTTAGTCCTAGCCCTGCCTGAATGACAAAACCATGTTCTGACTTAAGAACAGCATCTGTTAGACTTTGCCTTTGGTCCGTCTCTAGGGTACACACTGCTTTGGATGGTAAGTGATGCCTAATAGTCTCACCCACTTGCTTCTTTATTATAAAGAAATGCCAAAGCAATGCTTGGAGTCACTTGTGTTTTAGTAATCTTCATCTACATGTTGTATATCTACATGAATATTTTGTCTTCCCATCTAGCTACAAACTCTTTTAGAATAGTGTCTATACCTTTAATTTTTTTTTTCTTGAAGAAAATCCCATGACTCAAAAACATACTTCTCAAGGACTCAGGAGTGGGTACATGTCTCATTCCAGGTGGCAATCAATTGCCTTCTACATTTTGATGGGTAGCAGGGCAGGGGTGGGGGATAGGATGATGTGGGAGGTTAGGAGCCGATATTACACTGATATTATAGCCGTTTCACTCAACATGGAGCCAGGAGGGAACCAATCACAACCCACAATACTGGATATTATCATGTGTGATATTAATGCATGTGAAAATTGGACCTTTAGGAATGCACATTCAGGGGCTAATCACCCTCTTTAACATCCTTCCATCAACCAAGTCTTAGTCTTCATTTATAAAGACTCTGGGTACTTCTGGTTAACTGAAATTTTCCAGAGCAATATTTTCAATCACTGGCATTAGAACTGCCACTGAACGGTTTACAGTATTTCAAGCCAAGGTCTCCTTTATTGGAGGAAAGGATTTTCTGCTTATCTTCCTGCAATAGTGCAGTGGCTTTGCTAGTGGGTGAATTCTGAAGTATCACTTAACAGCAATCCATTTCCTTAAGATTCTTGATAACACGGTTTGTATTTCACCACTAATAAATAGGACCAGTTTCACAGCAAAGCTTTTTTAAAAACAGGAGCATTTGATTCTCTCTCTCTCTCTCTCTCATTTTGTTTTGTTGACCCTCTCATTGTTACTTTGAAGGAATCTTTGATTGAAAAGGGAGATATCTCTATCTTCTCTGGTTAGATGAGTGAACAAACCTGCTTCTCACAGCCTGCTCAGACATGGCCCCCATCATGGCCCTTTGCAATTCAGAACTGCAGAGCCAGCCTCTATTCTAGAATATTTTAGTCACTACTCTGATGGAGAAATTCCTAAAACAGGTGCTGTCCTGGCAGATCCTAGGAAATAATCAGATCCAAAATATATTCCCCAAATCCCAAATAGTCTATCTCAGTAAATAAATTTACCAGGCTGTCTTTGAAAGAGGACATTAATGATTACATCCATTTTGGATGCTTAAAAATGTATCTACTCTTATCAAAAGTGTTGCTGTATAGGTTTATTTATTATTTATTATTTATAAATATTTGTGTACGTGCTTTGTTCTAAAAAGAAGAACCCATGTACAATCAGGTTACTTGCTGTTCAGAGTTGAACTACAAAACTATTCCAGGGAGCTGGATGTGACAGCACATGTCTGTAATCCCAGCACTCTGGGAGGCTGAGGCAGGAGGATTGCAAGTTTGAGCTCAGCCTGGGCAATTAAGTGACTTATCAAGACCCTCTCTCAAAATAGGAAATAAAAAAAGGGCAAGACGTAGCTCAGTGTGAGGGCCTCAAGTTCAATCCCTAGCACCCCATAAACAAAATGAAACCTGCCCCAGGGGGTAGAGATTGCCACGCAGTGCATCTCATTCATTCTGCTTCCCCACACAGACATAGGCCAAATATACTATGGTGGTCTGAGACCAGTAAAATTGACTTTTGGTTAGTATTGGTGACTGGAACTTAGTAGTTTTGTTTCCTTTTTGACAATAAGCCTATAGGCAATGAGATTTTGTTGTAATCTGAAGGAAAAGGAGAAAGAAATCATTGGGGGAAGATGAGTTGTCTTGAGTAAAATAGAAAAATAATGAATCCTAATTATTTTGAAATCTATAAATTCCATCATTGTGATACTTTGACCTGGTTAGAAAAACTTTTAGGTTTCTATTATCATTACCCTAATTTTCTAACTATGGACTATGACAAAATTCAACAGAATATTTCTAAAGTAACTATACTGTTTTTAAGGGTTTTAGCTAATTAATTTCGATACACAAGTATTTAACACTTGTGACCTGCATATTTTTTTCTAAGGCCTTCTACTTAGAAACAGTTAATTTATTTTTGGATACTTAGGTAATTATGTATATGGTAAATGTGTTAAAAATAGAATTTTTATTACAATTTTCAGGTCAAATGGTTCATGAAGAATGATCTTAATGCATAGTTCCCATCTGCACATGTATGAAAACTGGTACTTGTTACCTGCCTAAGGTCTTCTATTTGTAGAAAATTCCAGAACTCATCTCCTATCTTGTAACTCAGTTAGCTCTAATCTATTATAGGGGTGTCAAGTTTAGCAAATAAAAGCACAGAACACCTGGTCAAGTTTGAATTTCAGATGACCAACAAATTTTATTTTTCAGTGTAAGCATGTCCCATGTAAGGAGCGTATGTATATTAAATGTAAATTAAGTAATTCTATTATATGACAATCCTATAAGTTATCTGGAAGCCCTGATTAGGGAGTGATTTAGGTTAGGTTTGTTCCTTTTGTCTAATGATTTCATACCATTTTGCCTGTTTGTTACTTAAACTTTCCAAGGCCTCTGTCTTTTAATAAGGGACAGGGTACCACCCTTTCATCTCCTAAAGTCTCTTACGTGGGCTTCTGTTGGACCTGGTGAACCAGGAAGTAGAAACAAATGAAATTTCATTATACAAATGAAATTTTGGAGGTCATATCCCTGAACGCGGGTGTGCCACTCTCCCATCTCCTGGCCATGGAGACCTTTTTAAGTTACAGATGGTTCATAGGTATACCATGTGTTGCTCACCCCAAGTTAAGTTTGGAGACTACTGAATTCCCAACCAGAGCCTCTCCCATAGCACCTTGGAATTCCCCAGGGATTCTATCGTTCTGCCTTGGAACCACTCCAAACCTGCCTCACAATTAAAATGATGGTGACAATGACTCAGGCTTTATGAAATACTGGCTTGTTAGGGTGACATAAGAAAAGAACAGCAACAGCTATGAACATGAAGAACAAGCATGAACTCATGACAGTCTTGGCATCAAAGAAACATTTTAAAAACTCAGTGTCTTTAGACTAAAATAGAGTTGACTTTTTTTGGGGGGGGATACCAGGAAGCATTGACTTTTAAAGGAACTTTGCACCCTGTTTCAACAGCAATGGGTCTCCTAATGGCTTCAGTTTTGTTTCCCCTGACACTTATATGGTGGGGCTCAAAGGAAGGTGTCTTGATTTTTAGCACATTATTTACTTAGAGATAATAATCTTGAAAATTTTATACGTCTGTAGTCCCTGAAATAGGTCTCCAAAAGATGTCTGTATTTGGGAAGTCATCACTACTTTGTAACTTGCTTAATATTTGGTGCAAAACCAGTCTATGGAAAACAAGGAAAGCAAAACAGGGAAGAAACCTGACAGACAAGCTCCTGATCAGTATGGCACTGGAGTTTTTTTTCCCCCCTCAGGTCTTTAGTGGATGAAATGTCAAGTGAAACAAGCCCTTTTAATTCTTCGATTAAATCCAGCTTTTAATAACAAGCATCCTGGAAGAAGAACAGATAATATTTGTCTTATGAAACGCAGCAGCCAGTTCCTTTCTAGAACACAAACCTGCTCGCAGGATTCTGTCATGGGCTCAGGCCTGACAGGTTTGTTGATGCTCCAGCTAGTTAATTAATCAGATCCAGATGTTGCACATTAATAGCTTTCTCACCGTGCCTGAAGCCCTTACCCTGGGGGGGGGTGCAGAAAGAGTAGAGAGCCTGAGGGCTCTGGGGAGAGCCTGAGTCCACCAAAGGCCTTTTTTATTCCAGGAAGTTCTGCCATGTTGTCTTTCTCCTTCTGTGTTTTCTTCAGATATGGAGCATTTGCGCTGGCCAGCAAGGATGCCTGGATGGGAGAAAAGACCCATCAGATGCAGCCAGTTAGATCAAACAAGCACCCAGGCCTGAGAAGTCTGTGCCTCTCTGTCTTCGTCATTCAGTCTTCTGAGCACTCATTAGGTGGCCCGCTGTGTCCTAAACCAAACTCGGAAGGGACGCATAGGCATGAGAGAAGACCCGAAAGAGAGTAATTTCACCAGAGCATCATGACGCATGGTTATTTCCATCAGCGTGTTGCCAAATGAACTTGTTTTTAGAAATGGATAAGGGAGGGGAGGGTCAGAAAAAGGAAGGAGGAATATAAAAATGGAAGTGTTCTCTTTTGTGTATGGGGGCAGAGGATGAGTGTATAGAGATCTTTTTTTTTTTTCCCGTGGATACCGGGGGTCGAACTCAGGACCTCGTGTGCCAGCAGGCGCCCGTGCGGCTGAGCAATATCACCGGCCCAGTGTATAGAGATCTTAAAGACTCTTTAAGGATGATTTTGCCCCTTGACAGGAGCCCCTCCAGCCCACTGTCCACCCACCATTGCCATTCTGCTACTTGTCATTAACAGCATTGAAACTTTCTGTTTCATTGACTGGCCCCTCCCCCATCTGCTTTTGCACTGAGAAATAAGAGGGCCTGGCAGTTACTCCAGATATAGTGGTTTTAAAAAAAATCTCAAGCTTCGATACTGTTTGACAAGGGAAAGAGGGACAAGGTGCTGGGGTTTGGGGTGCTTCTTTTTAGAAAGTTCCAGGTGCCTTTGCACTTGGAGCACATGGACTATTTATGAGTCAACGTAGTCCTTGTTTATTGGGGTCTGTTTTCTTTCTTTCTCTCTTAAAGAAACCTGTTATTCAGTGGGCTATAAAATGGAAAATAAAGATCAGAGGGAGTGGAAATAATATAATGTACCTAAGTAGAAACACTAGAAACCTCCCATAAAATGTAAGACGTTTAAAAATTTGCACCCTATTATTGCACTGTGGCCTGGTGGGAAGTCATGCTCCTGGCCAGTGCTTTTGGTCTTGTTCCAGGACAACTCCATTCCCCAGCTCTGTTAGCTGCCCAACTGAGGGGAGGCCCTTGCAGGACCACTGCAGGGGATGACTAAAAGTGATGAAATTTGGTTTTCTTAGTTATAATTGCTTTAGTGTACACTGAGCTGTTGAGTCTCCACTGAGAAACTCCAAAATGGCTTTGGTCTCCATGTGGCCAGCTTGGATGGTATGATTTAGGGGTTTGTGTGCAGCAGGTAGTTGCCTTTTTCCAGTCCATTCAGTGGTCTAACAGACAGGAGAGGGCTGACAGAATGTGTTTTCCCAAAGCCTGGTTCCTGTCAGCCTTACAGTCTTGCTTCTTTTTGAGTGCCATGAGGGGTGAGTACTGGGGATTGAACCCAGGACCTCACACATGCTAGGCAAATGCTGTAACACTGAGCTACATCCCCAGTCCTTTTCACTTTTTATTTATTTATTTATTTATTTTTGTGGGTACCAGGGTTTGAGCTCAGGACCTCACGCTTACTAGCAAGTGTTTGTGCCTCTGAGCGATATCACCGGCCCCGTTTTTCCTTTATGTGGGTTCCGGGAGTCGAACTCAGGACCTTGCGCTTGCCAGGCACGCGCTTATGCTGCTGAGCTATCTCACCAGCCCCACTTTTTTTATTTTGAGACAGAGTCTCACTGTGTTACCCAGGCTGGCCTAGAACTTGCAATCCTCCTACCAAGTAGCAAGATGACAGGCACGCGCCACCACATCTGGTGCTCCAGGCTTTCTTCTTTGTGTCAGGCAGCCTTTGGTCAGGAGGATTCTGGAGCTTCTGGGCAGCCCCGTCATGCTCTTGCTCCTGGTGGCTGGTTTCCCACGAAGGTCACCCAGGTAACAGAGTCAGATCATCAGCTGTGTCTGGGCACCGAGGCCCTCCCAGAGCCAATCTTTTTTTTAAAACAACCCTCCAGCAGAGGATGTTCAGTAAGGAGATCAGGAAGGTGGAGGAGCCTGGTCTCTCAGCTCTCAATGTCAACCCAGTGGGAATGAAGTCACCTCCTGGAACTCCTCCCTTTCGTCCCCACCCGCATCACCTTCCTTTCTATCTCTCCCCTTTCCTAACCACCCTCCCCACTCCCATCAAGCCCCAGTAGGTTTTTCTCTCAAGAACAACAAAGCCTCGTCTTTGGTGCCGGTCCGGGGCTCAGAGGGAAAGTCGAGGTCAGCGTGGCAGGCTGTACAGCTTTCTTTTGAGGCAAACAGATGGTGAAGGTTAAATGACAGCTCTCCGACTGCCTCTTTTGAAGTAATTGGAGATAATTTGTATTTTGAATCAGAACTTGACCATTGTCAGAAGGGAAGAAGGTTAATATGGAAACGATTTTACATTAGCCCCTGTTTCTTACATCACCCCCCCACCCCCTCCTGCTTCTTGCTGTCTCTCTTTCGGATCCTTGTCTCTCTAATCCTTGCTCCGGGCAATTGGTGAGATTGTCTCTAGGCTCGGTGTGCCGCATTTTAGGCCTCGGCCGTTATGAAAGCCAACGACAGCTTATTAAGGCCAGTGATAATCTCTTCTTCGGATGCACGGCTGTCTTGCAGAAGTCCAATTAAGGCTGCGCATCAGAAACCAGATCTTGTAAACCTTGGGCTCCTTACCTAGAATGGTTTGCAAACAAATGCACACACTGCTTCTTCATTTCTGCTTCCCAATGCAAACTGACTTCACATCACAGAGAACAGAGTGTTTGCATTTAAGAAAGGGGCATGCTTGTCTTTCACTGCCCTCCACCCTCCCTCGCCAGACACTTAAAGAAAATTTATTTTAATTTCAAAGCCTGGCTTTGGGGCCTCCTCTGATGTGAAGTGTGGTATTGTTTACCTCCTGACTGCATCCTTTCAAAGAAGTTACAGTACTCCCTGAAATGCCACTTGGGGAGGAAAGGGGAGAGGAAGAAAGCCCCTTAAAAATAAGAAACGCCTTGCATGTTGGAGAAAGGCTCCAAGAGAGTGGCATGTGGATTTGCCCCTTTTCCTGCCCTTGTCATGAATTCTCCCAGAGCCAGTCGGTTCTTAAAGGAACAGGGAAGGAAGTTTGATGTTCTTGTCAGTATCCACCTAGGGGGAACCTGGGTAAAAAAAAGATTTGCCTTACGGAGGTGGCCGTGGTATGAATCTGGCCAGCTCATACCTGCATCATCAGGGTACTGCCAGGTGCACTTTGGAAAGCATAGGTAGATGTGTAACTTCCAGGCCCAGCGGATTTTAGGCCTAATGTGCACAGCTGGTGAGAATCGGGGAGCCCCGGCCTTGACAGACAACTGCTCCTGGGGTCCCCTGTCCAGCGGGGGATGCTGGCAGGGACAGTCACCTTTACATCCCCCACCTCCTACGTGTCAACAGGAGGGAAATACAGCCACCAACTGGGTGAAGATGCAACTCAGTCCTTCCTTTTTAGATGCCTATAAAGCAAGAAACCCATAACACTTTACCACAAAAGTATTAAAATACAATAGCTAATATATAAAAAAAGAGAAGTTTTATGTTGTGTCACAGTGAAAAGTTTGAAAGCAGAGAATCAAGAGAGAAGGGGAGGAATGTGAAGACTGAGGTCTGTCTACAGCATGTTTAAGTTTGATTTCAAACAGAAGTGCCAAAGGCAATATTGTAATTTATTCATATACATCTGGTTTATTATCAAGCACATTTTTCCACACTAACTTAGAGAAAGAAAAGAGGATATTGTCGTGTTATTCCTGGCTTTTTCTTAACCATCCAAAGTAAAGAAATGGCTGCAAAACCTTCAGAAGCAATTCAAGTGCCTCAGTGGCTTTCATCAGACATTCTCTGTACAAGGAAAAGAAAAAAATCATTCTATCTTTTTATTTTTACTTTGCTTTAATCTTATTTGATGATGTCTCAACAGGCTGGGACATGCTTTCTTGGATGGCAATTTCACCGCACCATATGTGTCTCTCACAAGATAGCAGAGTGAGATGAATCTTGGCAGGAAGAGAACTAAACACATCGACAAAGAAAAGAAAAAAATTTATTTACTTAACTCCCTGTTGCCTGCATACATTTCCCCCCTTGTACTGTGACTCCTAGGGCTGCAGTTCAGACTTTGTTATAAACAATTGTGTGAAATGTAGCCCCCCATTTATCACTTTTTCTGATCATCTGCCCTAGTTTTTGTGAAAACTAACATTAAGCAATTCAGTAATCAGATGATGAAACATGGTGAATGGAAGGAGGAAATCTGGTTCTCCTCCACTTCCTGTGTGGGAGAAGCTCCAGCTTTCGCCCTAGAAGCAGCAAGAGCCCTTCTTCTCTCCTTCCTCTTTGGTGATGGAGCCAGCAGGGTGGGGCCTTCCACTCTGCCTCATCCACTGTCACCATCTTGTCAAGTTTACTTTGGACTTTGGGTGGCCTTTAAGTCATCATTACATGTTAACATGACCAGCATATGCAAGACAAGGCACTGTCTAATAACTGTCATTTAAATGTAAAGAAATTACTGCCAGTGACATTGGAGGTGACCACTGGTTTGGGCTGAGGGTGGCTCTGATATTCCAGTGTTTCACCACTTTCACCTCTGGGATCAAGGACAGTTTCAAAGGACAGGCCAGAGCCCTGGACTGGATTCCTTGCTCACCTTAAGTGGGGAAGAGGGAGGCCATGGTTTGCTCTTATGCATTAGGGCTGCAGTTCCTGTTGACTGTGCTGAAACTATGGAATATGTATACTTTATATTGTTTTATGCTTTCAAAGAATGACTTAGTGACCTGTTGTGACTTCTAGTGAACTAGAAGTTAGAGAAAAAATCTCGATGAGCTACTTGAAAATGTATTGAGAATTAGATGAAATCCAAAACCAAATAAAAATAAAAAGAATAATTTTCATCAACCACTCTTTTGAAGAAAAAAAGCTACAAGGCTTTTTTTTTCCCAAGTAGCAATTTAAAATATTTTGAAGCATTGTTTTATCGGGGCAAAATGTCCATGTTTGATTTGCTACCCTGAATTTGCAGATTCATGGGCCGTGTGACTGGAGAGTTAGCAGGGTGTGTGGTGGAGCTGTCCTGGGATGAAGTTTTGCTAGAATACTCTGACTGTGGACGTGAATGGGGAGTCTGCGGAGGAGACCTGGGCCTCAAGAATATAGTGAAATTCAGAATTAGCTCCTGTCAGATATGTGTGTTGACTGGTGCATTATTTTCCAAGAATCTCCCAGGCAGAAGGATCAGTCTGGAGCAGGATAATCTAAGTTTTCTTTTAATACATAGAAAGCAATATAAATGCAGCACGACAAACTGGTATCTAATGTTCTTTTGCTCCTGGACAAAATGCCTCTTTTCCCTCATTTATACTCATGTCCTCAGAGAACAGAGTTCAGAGAAAATTCAGTCTTCTATTTCTCAGAAAAATACCCAAGATTTTGTGGTTGCTTGAACCTATCCCTACTCCACTGGCTTTTCAGTTGGAATTCTAGTTGCAGTGAGAAAACAGGAATGTCAATGTGGAATTGCAGCTTCTAATAGTTTAAAAAGTCAGGCCAATTTTATTAACTTAGTGGATTTCATATTTTACATCTTTTTAGCTTCTGCCCTAGAAATTTACATTTGGATCAGGATAGAATAATCATTTCTGAGTGAAATGGCAGAATGTTAGTACAGATTGCGTGGCTAATTTTTCAATTACTAATAGTATACTTATTAAGTGCTAAAAAACATGTATAGGGCATAATAGATGTATATTTTTCTTAATTATGCACTTGCTTGGCTTTGCAAATTGAAAGGAAGAAGTGGGAAAAATTACCGAAAGCAGGATGGAGAGAGAAGTTTACTGGCAATGATGTAATTTTCCTTTGGTATCTCGTCCCACTGAAAACTCAAATGTGCCCCATTATAAATACCAGATCAATGCAATTTATTTCTTGAGTTAGGGCTCTAGTTAGAAGTCTATTTGGATGAGATGAGTAAAAGATGCATGACTGTTTGCTCTCTCCTTTCCCCTCTCTCTCCCTCTCCTGCCCGTGTGTGTGTGTGTGTGTGTGTGTGTGAGAGAGATGCACACCCCTCCCCCACCTCCCTACTCGTTCACTCACAGATATACTCACAGACATATCTATGCTGAGATTATTTCTGGGATTATTTATATCCTCTCAACATAAAACATCGAGGTGGAGTTAGTAAATGATGATATTGTATATATAGATACATTGTACACATCCTATTGATTGTATATTGGAAGAAAAATAAACCTGGGTGTGGCGGCACCTCAAGCTAGCTGAGCCCAGAGGACTACTTGAGTTCAAGGCTAGCCTGGGCAACAAAGTGAGACACTATCCCTAAAAATAACAAAAAAAGAAAGAGAGAAAGAGAGAAAGAAAGAAGAAAGAAAGAAAGAAAGATGAATTACTGTAACACCTCTTCCAAGAAAACATATTAAAATATAAACCCCCTTTAAATAACTTGAATTCTAAGAAGCCACAGAAATCTTACTTTTAAACTTCAGGAACATGATATAATAAAGCAAGCATGGTGTGGGTGTGTGTTGTAATGCATCCAGTTATCTGGAATGAAACAGTATTTAAATCGATATGAAAATGAGATGTAACCTGCAAGGCTTGATAAACTGACTCCTTTTAGAAGAAAAAATTCTGAATTTTAGCAAGCTCTAAAGGTTTCAAACGACATTAGGAGACAAAGCATATGAACTCTGGAAAAGTCTTTCTGGTTTGGATAATGCAAAGTAGACAATGAGACCCTGACATGGGCCCCACCTCCCTCACCCTTGGTTGAACGTATCTCGCAGCTCACAGCTGCTTTCGTATTTGTCAGAAGGGTGGTTAATAGTTCAGGAACCACATAATCTTTTTAATTAGATTTTTACTTTTAAGATAAAATAGATGTGTAATTTGGTCAAATTAGTCCATTTGTACTAACTTTTTTTTTTTTTGCTAATTGTGTACTTAATAACTACAATTGTTCAAAGGAGGCAACGGTGGTTAGATTTACGTTTTGGTGGTGGGTGCCACTTAAAAATCCCCCTCATTTCCCCATCTAATGTTGTATCAGTTAGTTCTCAAGAGGAATCCAGACAAGGTGTTAAAACTAGGATAAAAGCATTGTAATACCAGAAAATCTGCTCCGTCAAACCACAGGCTGTTTGGCTGGTGGGAACACAGAAAAAAAGTAAACAGTAGCGATCTCTCATGTAACAGAAGGTTTAGGTATAATTTGTTTAAATAGAAGCAATAATGATTATTAATTCAGCCTTGAATGTTAACAACGACCTGGTTTTTGTTAGTTTGTGCTTTAGATTCATTTTCAAGCTCAAGTTTGTTTTAGGCTAATACTCTTATCAGTGGGAAATGCAATTAGCTTTAGCTCCCCCTCCCCCCAAAATATATTTGATGTTTGGTAATACAAAATAAAATACTTCCCTTCCAGAACATTGCCTGGGAAACACTGTGATCACAACAGAGCGCTTTTTTTTTTAGAATTTTTCACTTCCCTGGGAAACAATAAGAAATTCTTTTTGTTCTTTGCCACAGAAGGTATAACAAATGGATTTCCAAATTCCTGCACTATATAAATGGTGCTTAAAGGAAAGAGAAAAATCAAAGAAAGAAATAAAAATTACAAAATGGTAGAGCCAGACCACTTTATCCACAGTCTGTCTGCCTTCATTATTGCAAAACTTTGGGAAGGATCCTTGTGCCTTGTTTTTCTCTTTTTGACACCATCACCTTAAAACAAGTTTTAGTTCCACTTTATCCTTTTTGGTGTAAAAGGGATGCAATCCCTGGAGGACCTGACCACAGGGAGCCCTTGTGTCCTCCAACAGGCAGCCTGGTACAGCGCCTGCTGTGAACAGAGGCAGGCGCGACAGCAGGGTCCAGCTTGTCCCGTCAAGTTTATCGTCCACTCTATCAAAGGGTCTAATGGTCAGCAGAGGGGGCTAAATGTGTCCCCCGTGACCTGACATTAACGGAGTGGACTGGTTTAAGTGTTACTGAGGGTGTCTCAGAATGATTTGGACGCCAATACCCGTTTCCCTCAATGAACCGTCATTCGGGTCATGACTCAATACAGCTTTGCACTGACGCGGCCCAGCCCCGAAGTGCTCCTGGGGGACCTGGCCTCACCTCAAGACCAGCAGACAGCAGGGCTGATCAATGCCCTCTGACAACAAGTGAAGCAATCACCTCTCCCCTCGCCCCCTCCACCCTGTGCACCTCCCACCCCTCGCCCGTCTGACCAGCTTGAAAATGATAAAGATAAATTGTTTTATCTACACATACAGTCTGACACCAAGAAAAAATGGGGAGAATGAGGAGACCCACCCAGTTTGTCTTGAATCTTAGATTCTGCTTTTTGCTTCTCATGTAATTTTTATGGGGGAAAAAATATCAGGCTGTATGCCAAATGTAAAGTCAACTGATCCAGAAAGAGAAAGAATTAAAAAAAAAAAAAAAAAAAAAAAAGGGGACTGGAGTTTTGGTGAATATTTTCTGCTCAGGTGTAAGCTGGCGTATAAACATTGGCTTTGTAGGTGTTTAGGAGACATAGGACATTCTCTGTGTTTGGATTGGGATTTTGACAAAATCATATGCATAGGAAATAAATTTAAATTATAAGGTTCTTTAAGAAGCAGCTGTATTTTTCAAAAGGAAACCAACAACATAATACTGATGTGAGAAATCTTTAGAAAAGGCTTGAAGTACTTTAAAAAAGAAGATCCCCTGCAGAGTTCTAAAATAACCATTTAAACCATTTTTTTACATTCCTATTTATTTGGATTTGAAACAAAGCTAAAGAAGATAGGAAAATGTAAATATTCTCTTCCTATCATAACCATGTTTTCTTCATGACTTAAAAAAAAATCTGTAATAATGCCCAAGCAAGAATTGTGAGGCATATAAAAATATATATGAAAAATGTTTTACATGTGTTTGAAATACTTGATAAAAACGGAATTAAAATGTTTAAGAATTATGTGTCATTTACTAATGATAATGTTACATTTTCTTATTGATTTCAATGTAATATTTCTTCTCAAAATAATTTTAAAATTATTTTCTTTTAGGCAGAAAAGGAAAAAGCCTTTCTGTTCAATTGAGGCTTATAATCATCATCTAAGGGCCTGATTACTTCTGAATATTTAAAAGTATTAAAAGAAAATTTTACCTCAAAGCATCACCTTTGAACAATTTCTAAATGTCCCTTTTGTAATGTCTAAGAAGTAACTAAAATTCCGTATAGATTGTTTATTTAACCCAATACCTGTTTTCATGATTTTGGCTGCTAAGAGGGGTCTCCACTCATATTTTTCCATTTGCTGAAGTAAACTGGGAAAGTACAGTCAAATAGTTTTATTTTTGATGAAGAATTATAATTTACTGGTACTTTTTATCATTTGATGTCTCATTTATTTATATTATAATTTAAAAGCACATTTTATATACATAAGTGTTTATACAAGTTATCTTTCCTAGCTTTATTATTTCTTTTTCTATTTTGTTTATACCTTCTAGAGGAATGAATACTTTGTGTATACAATATTTCTGTGTATTATTACAAAAATAGTTTATATTAGTCACTTGAAGACGTTGTTTAGAAAATGTACACATTTGCGTTACTTATTTGTAATAAAAGCTTGAAGTACATTTTATTCTTTACACACTAGTATTAATAACAGATTAATGTCTTCCTTTCTGGAAGCACAAATATTTGTTATATATTTGCACTTTAAAAATTAAAAAGGGCTAAACACTCAAAGTGTCAAAAGTCAAGCTTAACAAATTTAAAACCAATGAAATGAAAACTCAGTTAAGCACAAAAGGGCTTTTTTGAATTTAGTGAAAAGCTATTGCAAGCACTAAAGACGAGATCTGTGCTTCTAGTATTCGGTTTATTAGGTCCAATGCTCGTCTTCAAAGGAATATCACAGCCGTGTGGCATTTAAGGATTTAGAGGAATTCTGAGAATTTCAGTGCTTTTTGCCAAAATGGATTCTGTGTGCTCTCCAGCCATAAAAACTGATTTAGGATCCTTTCCTCAATCTTTTTCCTCTGGCTATATTTGTACATTTAGATAACTATGAAATTATCAGTTAGCAAAGATAGAAAAATCAAGGAGCTATGGACCTAAGCAAAAAATATACATATTAGCAAAAGACAATTCAGACTCCTTACGGTGGGTGTGGTTACAGAGCTGGCCACCAAAATAGGAGCCTGTAAGTTTTCATATATTAAAGCACAATTTAGGTAAATCTTCAGCCACTTGAAGCACGTCAAGGTGTTTGTCAATGGTTTTAAAGTAACATTGGGCATTGTGTCTATGTTCAGAAGTTCTAAAATCATCAGGAAAACCATCTTTTTACTACTCTTTTGAAATAGGAGCTGCAGGAATGCGATGAAGAGCAACTCTAAATGCCTAAGGGTACCACATAGCCCGGAGGGAACCAGGACATGCCACCAGCACAGACGTGGCTTGTGTCCCTTAAGGACAAGTCCCTTTTTTGATTTGGGTTTAAATAAGGCATTTTTGACCTAGCGCTTGGATAAAAGAGCAGAGAGTCAACCACCTTGTATTATGAAATCAAATCCTATTCACTATCAAGATTGCTGGCAAAAGCTATTCATCCTCTGCCCCGTACTCCCTTCCCCACTGTCCCTAGATGTGGAGAAAACCTGGTTCTAAGGTTAGGAAGGAAAGTGACCAGGCTCTTAAGAGATCTAATTTTGGGGATGAGGGTTCCTTGTCCCTTGAACTAAAGAAATAGTCAAAGAAAGGGAATTTTTTTTTTTTCCAGGAGAAAGGCTAAGAGGAAAAACGTCTAAACTTTGAACAAAAGGAATGAAGTAGGATTTAATTTAAACTGGGTATTACTTCCTTTGATTAGGTTTGATTGTACAGTTTTCTTTCTTTCTTCCTTTCCTTCGTTCCCTCTCTGTTTAATTTAAAGCCAATTTGGTAACACGGGGCTTGCTCTGTAAATACAAAAATAGAGTAGTACAATAGCTGATGTGTGGGAGGGGAGGAAAGGGGGCATGTACCCTAGCTACAAAGATCACTGAATTTTTACACAAAGAACAAATCTCTCCATCCTACTTTGTCATTAGGACAGAAATATTTCTTTTTCTTTTCTTTTTTTTAATCATTTCAATATAAAAAAGGCCCCCTCTCAAGATGAGGTTCCTGCTTTTACGATGTTGGATATGTTATTATTATAAAATGTGGTTATATTCTCTGCCTCTTACATTAACAATGGGGACAGGGGTAGGGGGTGGGTCGGAGGGGCCTGAAATGACAGAATGAGGGACACACAATAGGATGGCCGTGACTCTGAACAAATAAATAAAACATGTGAATCACAATCCCTGCTCTACCTCCCTCCTCCCTCACCCCCCAGCTGTGATTAAATTTGCTGTGGTCATTTCCCAAATGTCTGCCTGATTAAAAAAAAAAAAAAAAAGGAAGCAGCAGCAGCAGCAGCAGCAGCTGAAGAAGCTCCGGCCGCAGCAGCAGCACCCAGAGCCTGTGCTCAGACTGTGGCTTGAAGCGAGGCCCCTTCCTGGGGCTGGCAGTCTTCACTCCTGCGAATCAATCCCACGAGCACAGACATGCACGCCGCTTTCATTAGCGAAAATGCTGCACATCTGATTGCTGTCTTCCCCTACCCCCAAAAAAGAAAGGAAAAAAAAAAAAACCCTACGAACCCTATAACACCAACTCTGCCCCCTTAATAAACAGCTACCCAAACCACCCCCAGCATCACACTGAAACCCTAGCCGCCCTCCCGGGGCTCAGTAATGGGATTTCTCATACCCCTTCCTACACCCACCAGTGCAGCTTCCAAGCAACCTATTGGATGCACAGGGGGAGCAAAAGAATACATTTTAATAAATTGAGGGGGAAAATGATTTGGGTTCTGTAGCCCTGTTCCTTAGTAATAGAAAAAGGTGAGGTTGTTGGGGGGAAGGGAGGGGGAATTTAATATTGCCAGAGATAATAGCAACTATGTTAATATCCGGAATTTTCAATGTACCATAAGTACATTTTGTTTTTCCTTTTAGCACGATTTATAATTAAAGATTTTAATCTGGCTTCACATTGAGTTAATAAGCCCTTTGATTGATTAGGATTCATAAAATTGCCATTTCCCGCTGATGCTTTGTGTTTCTGAGGATGTTCTTTTGAAAAGCTGGGTTAAGGTGAATAGGAAGCAGCCATTGTTTAGGCTGAGCTGCACCAATTCTGGGAACTCGGAACTGCTTTATTCAGAGTTTGTCCTCAGCAATATCTTGTTGTTCAGCCAAATTAATGTAGATAGGATCTGCTGGGCTCCAGTTTAGCCATTTTTAGGGGAGAACTTTTTTTTTTTAATTTCAGCAGGTGTTCCGCACAATTTTGTGTCCTGTGTCCTGACCTGTTCTTCAGCATAAATAATAAATAAATAAACCTCGGTGAAATAGCATCAAATTGATAAAGAGAACGTTACAAACTGTTTCAAAGATAAAGGAGAGAAAAGTACAAAGTAAATACATATGAATTCAGCAAACCCAGGAAAGCTGGGCTCCAATTTTTTTTTCTTTTTTTTTTCTTTTCAAAATCCAACTTCAGAGGCTGTGCAGCCAATAAATTATCCTTTTGCATTAATGGCCAATACTGCAGTATGTGGGAAGTGTCCTCCTTCAGCTAAAGGGATGTCTTAGAAATGTAAACACAAATGAATAAATAGGAGAGAGCGAGCGAGGCGGGGAGGCAGCTAGGCGGTGTGCTAATGCTGTTTATCAAGTTAAATAATGTATCCTGCCACCCCCGCCCTCCAAGACCAAACCAAAATTAAGAGCCAAATCAAAAAACAACAATAAATTCTGAGAAGAAAAAGAAAGACAGAAAGAACACGTGAGGAGGAGCCTGTGATTTGAAATGTCCTGTCAAAGGGCCCCTATCCCTCAGTTTATTGTACCCTGAATGTCTGTATGGGGGTGTAGAAGAGAATGTCCCCCCAAAAAACCCCACTCATTTTTATCAGGGGAAGAAAAAGTAACTCTTCAGCTTCCGAAGGGCCTCACTGTGGGGACTGAACCAGAGCAAATTCCCTTTGTGTTTCTTGCTCTGACGGGACCTGCTATTGTTGAACGTGGGGGCCTCTTGTAAGAGCTGAGTGGGGGAGTGGGCAAAATCTCTCCCCTGTAACACTCAACTTGTTTTGGAATCAATACTATCTCCCCTCCCCTGTCAGCCACCACAATTTACTTGACACAACTAGAGTTTTCGTATCCTTTTATAATCATCCAAATGCAAACATTTTTGTGGGACTAATGAGAAAATGCAGAAGCCACCTCCAGGGATAGGGAGCCAGGAGGAGGCAGCCCCCCGGGATGGGCTAGCAGGTGGCTGTGGCTTGACTTTTCTGCCCCACACCTTGACCTGGGCTCTGCCTGGCATTTGTTTGTAACCTGAAAACCCCATCTCCGTCTTGCCTAAGAACTCATTTTCACACGCGTGTTGCATCCTTGATCCGCACCACACACCCCTGCATAGTGATCTGGCCCTCTTCCCCAGGCCCCTTTCCCTCCTCCAGTTTCTGGTTGTGCCACAGAATTGTAAACACCAGGACGATGCAGATAGTAACCGAACTCGTGGAGTGAAACGAGTCTGGATTTCCAACGAGACAGCAATGTCCCCACCCTTCCAGAGGAGTCCCTGCCTGGCCATCGCTGACCTCATGAATTCCGGACAGGCTGGCCTGATTGGTGGGCTTTTAATCGGGACTAATGAAGAAAATTTACCCCCCCCATGCAATATGCTCTGCGGCACTCAGGTTTTAAAAAGAAAAAGACGTAGAAAACAAAGCCTGACACATGCGTTTGTGACAATGCAGAAATAAAATAAATTTAAAACAAATGCCCTCTTATTTTTGCCCTTTTTTTTTTCCCTAAGCCAGATCCTAGGCAATGACAGCAGAGAAGGACTAATTCCCGGTGCGGTGTCTTACATCAGTTAGAGGTACCTCTGAGTGAATGTCAGCTCCTTTCTACCTTAGTGCCAGTCGATCGATGCTTCATTAGGGCCAAATTGTCTTTTGCCCATGCAACCTTGAAAATAGTCCCTTTAATTACCTGTGAGGAAGTCGGGGACCCTCCTTGTCTATCTCCCTCTCCTTTCCCTCCTCTGTTTTCTCTCTCTCTCTCTCTCCCCTTCTCCCCGTCTCCCTGCCCTTCCCTCTCCTCCACCCCTTCCGCAGCAGCAGAAGGCTCAGGGAAGTGGGGGTGGGTAGATGGGGGTCACTCACATTTATTCACAGTCAGTCTGAGCACATCACTCCTTGATGGAGGAACTGGGAGGAGACAAGAAGGTGGGGGCGGGGGACTTAGACAGGGGAAAAAAATAAGGAATAGAAAGAAATATCGGACCCTGAGGTGAGAGGGCAGGGTTCAAGTCCAGACTACAGATCTATTGAAGAGGTTTCAGCCAGGCAGGCCTCCACTTGACTTTTTCATCAGCCAGCTTTATGGATTCTCAGCTGCTCCCTTTATATCACCGCTCCTTACCTCTCCTTGCTGCTAATTACCAGGGGTTGTTAAATAAGCGCAGGGCCAGGCCCTGCCTGTGCCTCTGAAGGATTCTGGACAGGCTTCGTCCAGGACACAAGGAAAAGGGAGACTCGTTGGCTACATATTTTAGAGGGGCCAGGGAGACGCTCACAGCAATATGTAATCCCTCCCATTGAAACCGAAGGCGTTCTGAATAATTGTAGGCCTGGCAAGTTGGGTACTGGAAGAAAGTGCATAAATAATCGTATTTGTTATGCACTATTAAAAATTCAGAAAGATTTTAAATTCAAGTGATAATCTGGTCATCCTGAGGGATAGGCTTGTGTTTAATAGCCAGGTATTTTTACCTATTCAATTATGATGAGAAATATTCTAATGAAGTCATAAACCTCAGCTGAGAAACTTTAATCACCTGTGTGTGCTCTGTTAGAGCCGTGTTGAAAAACATACCTGCCCAAGCCAAGCATCCTCCCTTCTTCCTCCCAGCGGTCGCCTGGCACAAGAAATATATGGCTAAAAACTACAAAGCTCATCTGATCTATTCCCCAGTGGCTATATTTCTCTCTAAGCAAGGAGTCAGAGGTCAGGAGTGCATTTTCCCCAAAATTTACACAACACAGTGAAGTTGCATTGCTCTACCCCCTTCCCAAACTACACACACACACACCAGAGAAATAGACTCTGAGGTTTGGGGTTCCTAGATAAAATATGGGATGCCAGTTAAATTGGAATTACAGATAAACTACAAATAATGTTTTAAATATAAGTATGTCTCAAATATTGCATGGGATATGTTTATACTAAAAAAGTGCTTCTGTGTTTATCTAAAATTCAAATTTTAACTGGGCCTCTTTTTATTTTAATGGGTTAAGTCTGGCAACTTTATGCAGACTCCCTATAAATCCAGATATTTTCAACAAATAAAGATAATGACATTAAGTCACTTCCAAATGACATTATTACAAAAGATTTATTCAAATATTTTGGGGGGTCTAGCATGTAAACCCCAAAATGGTATGTTACACTGTGTGTTGATGCCCCTGTCCTGTCATCTAATTCAGTCTTGGCACATAAACTCCAACAATTCAAGTGGTTTTGGTGGCACGTGCCTCTCTGTTGGGCTCAGTTGTATACAAATGAAAATTGCTGGGTAAACATTTCCACCTGCCCCCCACTCCCTTTGCACACACTCAGAGCTCACTGGCATCACTGTTTTACATCCCAGAGTATTACCTACTCCTATACAGGCTGCATCCACGGAGCGTGTGGACAGCCCCGTGCAGTCCGTACACCCAGGCTTGCACCTTCTGGTCCGGCTGTGTGTGAGGCTTTCCACGCATGAGCTCTACCACTGGAAAGTGTGTGGGAGAAAATGTACCCTGCGTCCACACTCAGGACTCGACCTCACTCAGGGAGCTCTGACATCACCGCATGATGCTGAAAGCAGCACCAAGCGAGAGCAAGGAGGCGGGAGAGCGGGCCGGGAGGGGAGGCAGAGCAGGAATGAGCAGGGCACTCCTGTATGTGCATCCGACGCCAAAGCCTGAGCTGTCTCTGCATGGTCAGTGTCCCGCGAAGGAAGAGGCACAGTGGAAGGACATGTGCTTGCTTTCACACAGTGGGTCAGAAGGCATTTTCAGGGGCTTTATTTAGTCTTCCAAATAAATAGAAGAATTAGATTTCTAGTTCTGTGGCTTTGATTGAGTGTTTTTAATACATGGGGTGGGGAGGAAGATACATCAAATTGCATGTAAATTTCCTGGGCCCCATATAAATATTAATAAAGATGGGAATATGTTCCAGGGTGCTGTTAGGTACAGGGCTGGGGAGTGCAGAATGAGCCCCTGGGTTAAGCTGATCTGATGCTTTTGGGTAGCTGCTGGGCAGGTAGGGACAGAGCTGTCATTTCTGCAGAGAGCAGAGGAAGTATGGTTTTGAGATGACTGCCACCAAAACAGCATGTCGTTTGCTTGGATCCAAAGTCCTCTACATTTATGAAGCAGAGCCAAGTAGTGTGCACCCACACCTGCATGTGTGCATGGGGTTAGCCCGGCTCACACCCGTGTCCATAGTAGCCTCGGCCAGCAACATGTTCATGGCTTTGCATGCGGCTCACTCTAGAAAAGGCAAAGATAGTGCTCATGGTCCTGGCTGCACTTGGATGAGTATGTTCATCACCAAGGAACTGTCTTATCTAGAAACAGGGATGATGCTGAGGAATCGTGATTTTCCAGTGATCACTTTTAAGTGGAACAAAGAGCAAGCGGTTAACTTGAAAAAGGCAAGTGTGTCCATGTGCGACTTTACAGGAGTCAGGCAATGGGATTTCTCCAGAGGCGAAAAATAACTTCTTTCTCTTCCCTCTTTTACTGATAGTGAAATGATTTATCCTTCTTCACTGACAAAGTAAGAACATGGAGACAAGGACTATAACATCTTAGGAAATTTTGATGAAACTAGAAGGCAGAACTTGAGGTCTTGGAAGAAAAAGGGGTTATTTTCTTAGTGAATTTTCTTACTGTGAGAGGAAGAATGTGAGTCCTGAAAGTAGATTATAAAATGGACCTTCACTATTTGGGGAGAAAAAAGGTTTTGCATGCAAAGCAGAAATGTTCTGTTTCATTTCTACCCATGCAGGGGTTCAAACAGCCAATACAGTTTGAGAAACAGTTGTTCCTGGAGAGGGTAGCTGACACTTCTCCTTGGTCTAACACAGGAAAAGCATCAGCCAGGTCAGGCTAAAGAACAAGCTTTTTGTTTCAACGTGTGTCTACATCAAAAATTATGAAAATGAGCTCCCAAACTCTGACCCTAATCCAAGTCAGTTGGTAGCAGCATAGGGAGAACAGTTAACCACTGTGATATTTCGAATCCAGACTTCTGCTCTCAGAGTCTCGATGGCCATCATGTAATCCGTGAATTCCTACTGGTATTCATGTATGTGTGAGTGCCGGGAGGAAGACGGTGTGTCTGTATATACTGGGCAACAAAAAGCAATTTCTTGCTGCAGTGAGTTTAATGTATTCAGTAACCTTCTGTTTATTTGGTATTATTTGCTGAAAACACTTGGAAAGCTTTGGCGTAAGAGTGTAGGAAACCCCGGGCCGAGTGTGGATATAGAGCTTCCCTCTTCACACACCAGCAGCCCGGACCACACGGGCAGCAGTGGAGGAGCCATCCGTCTCTCTTTACTGCACAGCATCAAATAAGGTCAGTAATGCTGCTGGTGCGCCTTCCTCCTTTATTGTCCATGTTATCGAGGAAACCTATAAAAGTTCCTGCTTTTGATATCTTGACCCACGGTGTTGCTCGCATGCTGCTTTGTGGTTTAGAGATTTAAAGAAACAGAGGGAAAAGGAGTGAGAGAGAGAGAGTTGGCCTTAGGTGATAAACAGCAGTGTAAGGCCAAAGGCCTTATGAAAAAAACAAAACAAAACAAAACAAAAAAACAGAAGAAGCAAAGAAGAGGAAGGAAAAAATATAAAAAGAAGAGTAGCAGCTGTGGCAACAAGGGAGTTTGGAAATGATCTGGAGGCTGGGGGCTTGGCGGAGGGGTGCACGGCGGTGCGTGAGTGGGGACGCGGAATCAGCCTCTCATAAGAACCGTGGAGACTAGAATCCCAGACATCACAAACCCGTTTGCACCCAAGGTGAATGCCGAGACAGGTGTCGGTTGCACATGTGTTTACAGGACGACGCAGGCACAAAAGAAACATTTGGCCGCCCACTGGTGCCCTTGCTCAGCTCTTCCAGTTTTCAAAGACAGCAAAGTCTTGCTTGATAATTTAAGTTATTGGTTTTGGGTTTTACTGGAAATTTAGATTTCTGTTGTCACTCCCTCCTATACACAATCTTCCCTCTCAGGATCAGACCTTCTTGGGGGACATCATGCATAGCCACTGCCGGGACTTCCCCCCGTAAGAGGGCTTGGTCGGTAACTTTGCGTTTGATGAATGTCATTACTGCTGTGACCACAGTGCGCTGTATGTGGCTTGCAGAGCGTATCTGCCCAAGATGAGGTTATTGAAAATGTAGTGGGAAAAAGGTTGTGTTTTGTTGTTATTGGGAGTTCCTCTGACAACCAGGAGGGGCAGATTTACCTGTTTTTTTTTTTTTTTTTTTTTTCCGGTTGTTTCCATGTAGGGTGTCAGGTTTGCCAACACTGAAACTTTAAACTCTTGTGTCTCTCCTGTGTTAGCTATGGACATGTGCCAGGGGTGAAGCATTAGGGACTGTGGAAAGAACAAGGCCCCTTGCTTAGGAGACAATGACCTTTGTGCATTCCATTCCTTCTCAGCTCTGTTTTCCAAATGGCTCCTCTTATTCTTGCTTGGGTAGGGAGCAGGACTGCTCTGTCAGAAAGAAGAGAAAATTTATAACTTTCTCAAAGAGATGTGATGGTACGAATAACCATGGAAGTTTTCGTTTCTAATGTCTCATTGGGTCCACCTTCAGAGCTGGAACAGAGCTTGGTGCTCAAATGAAGGGTGACTTTCTCCTATTTCATAGATTTTTTTATTAAATTTTACTCTAGGACTCTGGTGAAATATTCCCCAAAGCGGTACAGTGGAGGAAACAAACGAGAGCAGAAGGTGAAAAGCTGGAGGTCATGACACAAAGGCTTTTCCATTTTTCATTTTAGGCTGGTTGTGAAAAAGATAAAACAATGATACAATAATCACAGATGTGACACGTACGTGTGCCAGGTGACAGCGTACTGCCCACGTTCAACACTCAGAATGTTCTTCAGTGATCACTCGCTGTTGCACCTCTTTTATTCTCATAGTTTATCCAGAAAAAGATCAGGATGCAAAAATGATTAGTTACTATAAATGCCCCTTGGTATTCTCAGGCCATGGATTCTAAGAACCCACTTCACCCAAGGAATACAAAATTTACAAGAGTCTCAAGTCCCTTAGATAAAAATGGTATAATATTTGCATATAATATCTTTACATCCTCCAATACTTTAAGTCATCTCTAGATTCCTTATAATACCTCAAATGCTATATGAATGGTTGTTATACTACATTGTGTAGGGGAAAATGACAAGGAGAATATCTGTATGTGTTGAATATAAATGCAAATTTTTTCCCAAAATTTTTTATCTACATTTGGTTGAAACCTCAGATGCCGGAGAGAGGGATTTGGAAACTGCAGCTACAGAGGGCTGACTGTATAATTCCAGGGAAGTTACAAAGCAGTGAGCCCCATAGATAAAGAATGAAGACAAAGATGAATGTTACTTTAACCAATGACCTTTGCAATACTACATCAATAAGTCCCAAACTCCTTGTTGGTATAGATTTGGAGATCGTACTTTTTGGCTTGGAAGTCCATAGGATTTCAATAAAGACAAGACCTTCCATGGTCAGCTTGGTCCCTTTATTCTATGTCACTTATTCCTGGTAAGGGGTAAGAACAGGCTGACTTATGGCTTCAGCATCATTTCATGGGATCCACTTGAGGTGTGGAGATGGGCTTGGGCTGGCTGCTCTCTGGACCCTTAGAAAATGTCCTCTCATTAAATACAGTGGTACCCTCTATATTTGTAGGTCTTAGAGGCTACCCCCCCCAGGTCACTAAGAAGCGAGTCTAGAACTGGAATCAAAACACAAGGAAGTACGCTTGAGCTTTTATTCCTTAAGGCTGGAGGTACTGTTGGTGACGTTGAACTCTGACCATCAGCTGCTGAAGTTTTGAAGATAAACACCGGCCAGAAGCATCATGCCTACTTAGGGTTTGGATACTTTGTGTTGAGAGGATAAATTCAATTGGTTGTAACTGAGATAGGTCTCTCATTCGCCCAGCATGTGATGGAATAGATAACTTATTGCTGGTATCTTTTGGATGCTCAGGTCAGATCCACCTTCAGGCAAATTAACATGAAGTTGAAAGGTGGGATTGGCCGCTGCTCACTGTGTGAATTTCTTTCTTTCTTTCTTTTTTTTTTTTTTTTTAATAAAGAATGTCATTGAATTAACCTATGCAAATACATCTTCCCAAATAATAAAACACAGATCCCTTAGTTAAATGCGTGCCTATCATGTATTGCTCTCATTTTAATAACAGCAGATTAGGTCCTCCCGTCATGGAGCCTGCAAACGTAGCTTCTGACAAATCTAGACTCTAGTGATGCAGAGAAAACCTCAGGTGACAAGATGGCTTTACAGAAGCAAACCTGCCTGCTGCGATGTTTCCTTGGGTGTATGCCAGGTACCACTTTAGATGGTGCACACAGCAGTGCTTCATAGTTTGTTTATTTTAAAGTATATGAAACTATAATTAACACATTAAATCCATGACTTCATAGGTATTTTGTCTTAGGTTACAATGAAATGAGGTCGGATTGAATGAACTGCACTTCTTTTCTGTGGTACATTGATTGGGATGAGAGACAGATTCGGCAAAGATCATAAAAATTCCACAAGAATCTCAGGAGTTGGCCAGGAATGATCTGTTGGATAACACTGGTCAGTGTAAACAAAGCTATAGCTTCCAGAATTCTCACTACCAAGAATCTGCTCTATTATTTTCTTTCTGATATAAATTTTGTATTTTGAAGGATTTTTAAAATTATTTTTTCTGATGTAAACTTGATACTTCGAAAGATTCTTTTCAGCTTATACAAATGCACTCATTATGTAGTAATTCACTTTTGTATTTAAAGATATCTACACCTGCTGACAAGCATAAAGTAATCAGTGTGACTGACTGAACTGGTGTAACTCAGGCCAACCCCAATCAACTAAGCATAATGTCTCCTTAAGACATTTGTTTGCAAGTGTCCCAAACCACCTGCAGTGCATGCACGGATAGGGAATTTGTTTTAAAGATTATGGGGTATATGGAATGCAAGGGGCAAACATTTGGAACGGCTGGAGCAAAGAACTGGGAGGTGACCAGTATCCGAGACAAAATTCTTTCTTGGTCTCTTATTGCTGGTCCTCCTTGCAAATCTTTATTCTCTCTCAGCACCCTGGTCCTGTCACTCTGTCCTTGTGGGCAATGGAAAGTGTCTGTCCGCACAGTTCCTAATTTCAAATCCCAGCAGTGTGAAAGACCTGCTCTCTCAGGATTGAACCCATCTCTGGAGAAGAGACTCTGGGCTGCGTGGGTCAGAGCTCCATTCTCATCTCACCAGTGAGGTACTGAAATCTGCTCAGACTGATTCCACAGAGATTGCTAAATTTACAGGAAGTTTAGCAAGCGGGTTGTTAAATACAACCATATTAAGAATTAAATTAAGCTTATAATTAAATGACAATGATTCAAAACCAATCACTTCCTAAGTGTTCTATGACATTGTACTATTATTTATGCTCTTGAGGCCACTCAAGTCTGTTGTATCTATTTGGTGGAGCTACCATTACTATATAGTGGGGCATTATTATTCATCTTTCTTCAATTCTGCATTCAGTGACGCCATGTTACAAGTTTGAAATCAACCACAGTAGAAGGATTTATACCACAGAAATGGGCAAGCACTACAAATTGTAGGGGGATATTTTTGCTTCTATTTTTTTCCTGGAGAGTTCGTTGTCAAACGTTTACCAGCACATTCCATAATCTAATCCCATCCAGCTAGCCGTGGGGCTAGTTTTTCTCTCCTGTAAGAAGTACTCACAGCATCCTGCCCATAGATGGGGTCATGGGAGCAAAATCATTAAGGGAATCACTGTGAGCTGAATTAAACCCACAGAAATCTAAAGGCCGTCCTTCTGTACAAAGTAAATGTGCTAGAGCTTATTCATTTGTTTGTGTAGTGTATGTTACAAAACACCACAAGAAAGACTCAGATACCATTGTAGTTTGGCTACTGGGATGATGATGATGGTCGCGAAGGTGATGATGTGGTGGCGATTGTAGTGGCAGCTGCTCTTTTCTATTGAGCACTGTTTCAAGAGCCTTACATACATGATACCTTGTGATTCTTTTTTTTTTTTTTTTTTTTTGTGGGTACCGGGGGTCAAACTCAGGACCTCGCGCTCCAGTAGGCGCCCATGCCGCTGAGCAATATCACCGGCCCTTTTTTCGTATGTGGGTTCTGGGGGTCAAATTCAGGACCTCGCGCTTGCCAGGCAAGCGCTTATGCCACTGAGCTATCTCACCGGCCCTATCTTTTGATTCTTAAAACACCAGTCATCCAAACTGAATTCAATTTAATTTGATAAATATTTATTGAGTACCTAATATGTGCTAGGTACTGTTCTATACATGTGAGGCACATCAGTGTACAAAACAGAGATCCCTGCTATTTACTATCTATCTGAGAAGATAGACAAACATAATATACATAATGTAGTCACACATTATAGTGTATAGTAGAAGGTGAGATATGCAATGGAATCAAGCTAAGGTAAATATCAGGGAAAGAGAAATTGAAAGGTATAAACATGGGCACAGGTAGCAGCTTTAAATGGGATAATCAAGGTAGAACTCAATGAGAAGATATTTGAGTGAGGGCTGGAAGGATATGAGAAAGTTTCCTTGGAAGATGTTTCTCTCTGGCCTGGACAGAGAGAATTGCAAATGCAAAGACTCCAAGGTGGAAGGAATAACATGATGTCACCCAGTTTCCAAAAGGATCTCTCTAGCTTCTGGGTTGAGAATAGGCTGATGAAGGGCCAGGGCACAGCAGAAAAGCTCCTGCTATGATCTGGGTGGGAGCTGATGTAGTTTTGACCAGGGTGGGAGCCAGGAGGTGATGAAAAATGACTGTGGGTAGAATTCTTTGTATACTTTGAAGGAAGAGCCAAGAAGTCTTCCTTGATTAGATGAAGTCAGAGAAAGAGAGAGAGAGAGATTAAAGTCCAGTGTTTTCATCTTGAGGAATTAGAAGGATGAAGCTGAAATGAACTGAAATGGTTAAGACTGAAAATTAGGACCATTTAGAGGAGAAAAATAGTATAGCTTAGTTGATTTTCATGTTTCTATTAAAAATATAAGTGATGATGTTGATGTCCCATTGGATATTCATTTAGAATTTGGAAGGGAAGACTGGGCAAGAGATACAAATACAGGCATTCTTGGGACATAGATGGTGCTTAAAACCATGAAACTGAATGTGGTTACTTAGAGAATGAGGCTAATGATCCAGTAGGAAGGGAACTATTGATGATTCAGAAGAGAAAGGTAGGACAGTTGGAGAGAGAGCCTTCAGCTGACATGAGGGGCAGGATCTGGTACAAACGAAGGGATTTTACTTTAGGTAAGAGCACGGGTAGTTTATCTTTAGTGACAAGACAGAAAGTGAAAATGCACATGCTGGCTGATGCGTAGATTTGTGTTAGTGGGAAGTCTTCTGACTAACTTCTGAATCTACTTCTGATTCCTTCACTTTCCTTGGTGAAGTAAGAAGCAAAGTTCCAACTCAGAGTGAGGATGGAGAAGAAGCATCGATGGTCTGAAATGAAAGGAGAAGGTATAGGCATCTTGGCATGTCACATGGTAAATGGACTAAATACAGTGGTTGCCAGGTAGCATAAAACGTCCATCTGAAGTTCATGGTCACAATGTGGGTACAATTATTATTCCTGTTACAGTGAGGAAAATTAATCAAGAAGAGGTTAAATTACTAAGCTGTACACAGCTAGTAAATGGAGAGTCAGAATCCAGGCAACCTGAATCCAGAGTTTATATTCTTACATACCGTGAGTTAACTAATGAATGACTGAGGTTTCTCTTTCTAATGATGACTATTAAAATAACAATATTCTATCTATAGGACTTAGCAGGTACACAATTTATATCCATTGAGAGAATATCCTTAATTAAAAAGAAGCAAAACATGTCCTATGTAAGTATTTTCAGATAGAAAAGGAAGAGAAATAAGTTGTGGATCAGTGTTACTTGAAGGAGAAGTTATTATCAAGAGGTTTTCAAAAGCATCAAAATAGTAGGTGATGTTGACCTGAACTACTGGAAGAGATCCATCTAGACATTTTAGACAGCCAGGATATATTTAGCAGCACTAAAGGGGAAGAATTGTGGCCAGGATTGTACCAGGCCTGAGCCTAAAGCCAATTAGACCTGAAACAAAGACTCCATTAGGAAAGGCAGGATATCTTGAATCTTTAAAAAGCTATGCAATTGGTAATTCCCCAACAAATAATGACAGTTTGGAAGGAAGAAACAACTATCTGGCATATATGCCCCAAATAATTTTTACCCTCATTTCATCTCTCCTGTTAATCAGCAGCTTAAAAACAGCTTGTAGGTTTTCATCATGTCCGTGTGTTCCCACAGAACAATCCCAATTGGGGGATGTTTAGCCTTAATCAAGTGACAGAAGTCAGCTCAAATCCACATCTGGTTTGTCAAGCATTTTCTGTGCCAGACGCTATGGTGAGGAAGATGAAAAAATTTCAGGCCTGACCTCATGAAGATCGTAATGTAGAGATAATACAGATAAGTGAACAGACAATCATTATGCAGTATGGAAAGTGCATAGACAGCAAAATATATAAAAGACAGCATCTCTGAAGGCATAATGAGCTTATTTCAATCAATGAAAGCCTCCAGAAATCTGGAATGATGAGAGGGTTAAAATCACACTGTGGAACCTCGCTCCTCAAAATGTAGTTTGTTGGTTGGTAGCATTGGCATCCCCTTGGTGGCTTTGTATGCATATTTCAGTTTCAGATCTCTGGTTTAGAAATCTTGAAAACCTAAGCTAATATCTAGGATAAGAGAAGTAGATTTCCAGCCATGGAATCACACCTCTGGGTGTTCCGGTTACAACTGGACTGCTTATGGGAGGTAATTAGCCTAGAATTGTCTATACATTTCAACTGCCAAATATGATGGAGTTCTTCCATCTACTCCCCTACAAAAGAAAAACATCCCTCATAGAGATGGATTTTAGATCTATAGGGAACTATTTCTAAGAAGTTTCTATTGCCCAGTTGTTTCACATCATACACAGCCTAAGATCACTTAATTAAGCCACAAAGTAACAAGGGCATCAGCTGGATGTACCAGCCACAATTACAAATGACACATTTATTTGCTGCCCTTGAAATCAGGATTTTAGAGTGTGAAAATTATTTTCCACTGAGTTACAATGTAGGGTGAAAGTATAACGTTCCAGGGCCATTGACTCAGAGGCATGCATCTTTCTGGAGTTTTTCTGTAGATTCCAGTGGGCATTTTCCTATTCATCAGCTGGGTGGTGGGCACTTGCCAGACAGCAGTTATGTCAAACCTGCCAGCTGACCTCAGCAGGCTCCAAGAAGGCAGGAGACGCATGGGTCTTCCATTTCTCTAAGTGGCACTTCTGCTAGGAAGCTGCCAGCCAGCTGACCTGTCTGGGTGGGCACGGTGCAAAGTTCCTCTCCACAGGAAGCTGTTTGAACACATCACAAAAGCAAAACCTGCTGAATTGGCTTCTTTAAAATAGCCAGGATATTTTTTATTAATTCTGTTCCTTGGCACCAAACTCCTTGATTTCTTCTCCTTTCCTCTATAGGCTCTTTTTATGAGCTTACCTGAAATTAATAGCAAATCCTTTGACCAGAGCAGCTTTTTCCCTTAGCAGCCACTCTGTCCAATGGCAAAATTATCATCCACATACCAGGGTTCTAACCAGCAGAATGAAATTCAGGACTGACCAGTGGCTACACAGTTTAGACCCTCAATATATTTTACTCTATTTTCAAAGTAGAGGAAAAGCTGCTCACCCTCTAGCCTCATCATGAGTATTGTTTCCATATAATGCATTTATGCTCTGCGACCTCTCTCTTGGCATGCTCATATTTTATCCTTTGCTGTCCTCAAGAAAACCCTAGCTTATTAATTGTTAAGCGTGTTATGGAACTAGGGATTCATTACATGCTGTTCTCAGTTCAGAAGGTTGGACAGCCAGCTGCCTGTCCTGTATCCAGGAGGTTGATGTTCAGTAATGTATCATTATAATGTGGCCGGTGTAATGAAGCTGAGGTCCTGGGTGGGATTCCCATGGTGCCAGTTATCTTGGTTCTCTGGCTGGAGATTATAACTCTATTCTGATACTGTGCTTCAAAATGTGTGGTGTTGGTCAAAGCCAGACTGAATAAGACACTCTGACCAACACATCATCACTACTTCTCAAGAACTCAGGGCACATTCCCTAGGGTTAGTGATGATGTCCATTCCTCCTCCAAACCACACCAAATCAAAGCAAAATTCTTCCTTATCTAATTTCCTATTGCCCTTCTCTACTCTCATGATAACTATCACATTCAACTTTAGATGCCAGTAATTAGTGTCCATGTATTATCTTCCCTGCTGGGATTGTAAACTCCTTGAAGACATAAACCATATTGAATACACTTTTATATCTTTTACAATGCTATTGCATGCTCAATAAATATTTGTTGAAAGAATAGATAGTAGGATGAATGGATGGTTGGAGAAATGGATGGGTGAATAAATACATAAGTTATCTTTGCAAATTTGTTGGCTAGTACTTCTATTGATATCCGTCAAGGACAGATAATTCAGAGATGTAAAATGTAGTATAATAATCATGCATGATAATGATGCTACATCTTTCACAAAACTGATAAATCTGATAAGGTAGCATACACTGAATACTCATAATATGTTGATAATGCATAGAATCTCCCTTTCCACTAACAGAACAAAATCCTTGCAGATATTTCCAAAGCTTCTTCAGGAGGCTGCTCCCATTTTAGAGAAAAGGAAAGTAAAACACAGAGCAGTTGGATACATAGCTAGATCGGTGGAGTTAGCAGGTATATTAGCTATCTGTTGATCCATAACAACCCCAATATTTAGCAGCTACATTTGTTATCCCAGCTTCCTTAGGTTAGGGATTTGGGTGTAGTTTAGCTGGATCCCTCTGATTCTCATGTGAAGTCTCCAAGAGAGTGAGAGAGGACAAGAAAGACAGAGGCCACAGTCTTTTTGTAACCTAACCTTGACAGGGACACCCCATCATTTCTGCTATATTTTATTGGATAGAAATTCCTGTTAGGCCCCACCTACACTCTAGGAGAGGGAGTGACATAAGGGCCCAACTTCCAGGTTATCTCAGTCATTGTCACCATCCATGAGCTGTCTCTTGCCTGTCTGTACATACAGTGTTGGGTCAGAAGATGGTGCCAAATAGGAGATCATAGAAACAACCTGTCTTAAAACTGAAATCTCTTCTCCCTATTTTTTTTTTTTTTTTTTTTTGGGTACCGGGGGTCGACCTCAGGACCTTGCGCGCCAACAGGCACCCATGCCACTGAGCGATATCACCGGCCCCTTTTTCGTATGTGGGTTCCGGGAGTTGAACTCGGGCCCTAGCGCTTGCAAGGCAGGCGCTTACGCCGCTGAGCCATCTCACCGGCCCTCTTCTCCCTATTTTGACAGAGTGTGAAAGTAAATGTAACTTCTCCTCGCTAGGAAGTTTTACTAATAACCCTTCACACCGTGGGTACCACCCAAGCCTCCTGCCTTCACTGCTGAACTCTCTTTAATAGATAATATACAGTAGTTATACACAGATAGTGATGGATTGCTGGGAAATTCAGACAAATGTCCAGCCTTGCTCTGCATCCATAGCAAGCACTGTACACTGAGGGACACTGAGATGTCAGGATCGCTTTCCCAAATGGATCAAAGGTCAAAATGATGAGTAAGTAAGTGGAGGAAAGAAAATTCCTTCTTGATGTTGGGAATGAAGCCCCATTCTGCATTCTGGGAAAAGAATCCTTCAAAATCCCCTAGGAATTTATTCCATTGTGTCTTTTAAAGTGAGGATTGTAGGATAGATATAATCAAAGAGATACAGCATATTGGACAAGGAGCAGAGGATATTTTTAAGCCCCTTTTCCTCGAATGGTCATTTGCCCTGAAAGTCCACTGTTAGTGCCAAATCTCCTTAACTCCTTAAGCAAGATAATGACATTTTATTAAAGAGCAATTGTGGGATTATTAGCCACTAGGCTTAAAACACTAAAGTGTCATCATTCTCCTGCTCCCTTTGGCTTGAATCGACGTGGTTTAAGCTGCTTCTGTGATGTGAAGTTCATAGCAAGCAGTTCTCCTCATCCCCACTCTGAATTAACCAATAAATTAGAATAACTAAGTGAGAAAGGGTAAGACAAAGGCAGTGTCAAAAGTAGAGGCCAGGGCCCGGGTCATTTTGAATATGAAACGAAGCATGGTTTATGTTTTGTATTTTATAGGTTTTAAAACAAAGTAAAGGATAACATTAAGGATCAAGGTCAGGGTGTTATCTTTTGTGGGGTGAACAGGGTGGGGGTGATGAGGTCACAGCTTATGCCCAAGACTTGGCTCCTCCTTTCTCTGTAACATTTATTTTCCTCAGCTTCTGTCTAATTAATATAAGGCCTTGCTTGAGCACACTGGCCCTCATTGGGCCTGTCACTCGTTAATCAAGCGACCCTTCTAGCCTTGGGTAATGACCTTGAAAGAATATATCAGCCCATGATGGCGGAAGTGAGGAATTAAATTGTTTCTCTGAGTGCTTATGGTCATTGCTGACAATTTATATCTCACAGCTGCCCTGGGCTGGCCATGCTGGCCATCGCACAGCAATCATTTTCCTGGCCAGGAATGGATTGTGTGCCGGACAGGGACCAAGCTGGCCTCCTGTACATCTCCATCTTTATGCTCCTTCCCCCTCCCCCGCCTTCTTTTAATCATGTCTTTGTTTGAGAGGCAGGGATTGCACAAAGTTAAAAGCTTTGTCATTAAGGCCACCAAGAGCCAGAGCTTGGGGTAAATAGTGTGCCTGACTCTCCCCTGCTTTGTCTCCAAGCACACTGCTTTTGCCTCTGCTGATGTAAGGCTTAAAAGGGAAGTGCCTTGAGAATTATGTTAGCTCGAAACTCATAAGAGAAAAATTACTGGAAATATTAAAAGGCTGCAAAGGGTGTATTGTGTACAATTGATTAAGCCCAAACCTTTTCTGGGTCTTTCTAGGAGGTCACGCAGATATTGGCTGCTGGTCCTGAGGGGAATAGACAAGGGTGGGAACTTTCATCCTTTTTACCTTTTATGGGGGTATATTTAGACCTAGTGGTATCTTGGGGTACACTGGTGTGCAGCTGAAATTATACCCTCATACCAAGACAAATGTTACCTGTACCCGAAATTAAGTACCATATGTCCTCTTAGAGTTCATGCACCTTCCTCCTCCTCTATTTGCTCATCTTGAAACTAAGTCAGTGAATTTTAAGAGCTCTTTTCCAGTAAGTAGACTTTTCATTGTTTTACTATATTACAGCTGGGTTTGCAAAAGAATTCAGAGGGAAATTCATCCCGCTAGCTAAGATCCAGCAAATAAATCACATACCTTTTTTGCACACCCTTTCAAGCTACAATGGCTAGATTTTGTGTGAAATCTTCATAAATGCAATGGCATAGCTTTGATTTGTCCTGAGTTTTCTCAAGTATGTAGACATTCAACAGTGACCACTAAATGTTCATTACTGAAATTTTAAGGGAGAGAAATCACTAACAGGACTCTTCAGGGGTAGGAGAGAGGAAGGAGTGGGCTTGTGATTGCTCCATTTTGCTGGCTGTCTGCTTGGCACATGGGTCTGTTTGTCATTTCTGAACAGTGCTTTCAATACACAGGGAAAATTCTTTCTCCCGAGATCTATATGGTACAAGTCCTTCTGCTGGTCCCAGTCCATCCTTGAACTTGGAACAGTCCTTATGTCACTAAGTTGTGCTGAGTACTCGCAGGAGGAAATAGGCAATGAGGAGAGTATCTGTCTAATTGCCCAGGTAACTTGGGTCTCCATGAAATAGCAAAAATGTGCCTTCTGCTCTCAGCCTACCTGGGGAAAGACTGTACAAATTCAGAAAATTAATACCCTGAAAACACAAGTACTAGTAAAGGCAGGTTAGTAAAATACAAGCCGACCATATACATGATGATCCTAATAAAATTCACAGCAAGATGTGGCCCTTAGGGATGGGGCCAACATATAGAAGGTGAGGCTGCATCATGTTTACCCTTGAAATCTTTACAGCACCCAGTAGAATGTCTTCCATATATATAACTGAAGTAAAAAGAAATGTGTCAAGTAGTGGGATCCATTCATTCATTCACTGTTCAGAACATGACAATTGAGCTGGTTCCTCAGCTCTTTGGGGTCTGCTATGAATGGACCTACCACAGAGGCGACTCTGGCCCTCTGCCTTCTTGTTTTCCTGCACATGTTCCCACTGAAAAAGTCACAAAACTGAAAGTCAGAGGTCTTCTTCCATGTGGCAGTCCTCCTGCCATGTCTTACTCAAACATCAGCTTTGCAAGAATTGCTACTCTTGGGGACCATCAGAGTCTATAAATTTTAAATGTAGGGGTTGGACTTACTAATCTCCACAGTTCTTCCTAGCATGACATTTCTGTAATTGTAGAAGACTGCCTGTCACTTTCTGAGGGAGAAAGCCAAGTAACAGAAAAAGAATGTGTTTCTGTATAAAAAATGGTCAGGATTGCTTATGCCTTGCACATGGGAGGTGCCCATAAAGATGGCTTGAATTGGCCAGTGGGAGGAATTAGCTGACAGATGAGAAATCCCTCTGTTCAAATCTCTCAGCTTCTTGTCCTTTCCGCATGCAGAGATTCATGCCAACTACTTACCATGGCTCCTGGCACAAGCAGAACTGCCAGAGTGACATTTTTTTAATATATAGTTTTTACGATAAGGCTACTATTTACCTGAAGAGTTTGCAAACTAAAATGATGGAGATTTTGAAGGTTTCCCTTGCTTTTTTATGGAAGTTCTCAAAGTCAATCCATCATCCCCTTTAGCATGGTCAGTGAGTTGGCTGGATTTTTTAAAAAACCATCCCTGAATTTATATTTTTGGTGATAGAGGTCTGAATACATACAACTAAGCATTCTAAGTTTGTTTTATTAATGGAAAGAGTTTCTTTGAGACAGGGATGAGTTCTTCGTGCGGTGCATGTGAGAGGCAAGACGAAACCAAGGAAAGGGATTTTTTTTAATTTGTCTTCCCTTCCTTCAGAATTTACACATGAAAAAACTCAGCTTTCTTTCTCATCTCCCCAGCACCACATGGATTGCAGTGAAACGCACAAAGCGTCAGCCTTTTGCAAGGCTGATTTTGCCAGGGGAGTGTGTGAAAATGCCCACAGTATGGCGCATGCTCACGGGAGTGTTGGTGACCTTGGACATGGAGGGTGGGCCACCATGCCCTGGGAGGACAGCATCCATACTGCCTCTAAGGTGGCACCATTAGCAGAGCATGCATATTTATTGAGGACACATCTGGTAGACAGTTCAGAAATGACACAACATCCAGGTGTGTTGGCACATGCCTGCATTCCCAGTATTCAGGGAGGCTGAGGCAGGAGGATTGTCAGTTGGAGCCCAATCTGGGCAATTTAGTGACTTAGTGAGACTGTTTGAAAAGAAAAAATAAAAAAAAAGGGTTGAAGATATAGCTCAATGTGTAGGCCATGGGTTCAATCCCCAGGACTGAAGAAAGAAAGAGAGAGAGAGATCACATGGCCACCATGTTAGGGCTTAAATTGAAATGATACAAGATCTCACTGTGCTGAGCAGGTGCTGTGTTCCAAAGTTCCTTACTAAATAGCTTGCATGTGACTATTTGTTGATTTACCTTTTAAAAGTATTCAAATAATAAAAAAAATCCCAAATCATTCTATAAGAGGTCATGTGGTGTACTAACTACCGTAGTATGTGAGACACGGGACCCCAAACTCCACTTCCTGGGTGTCAAGAAGACCCCAGGCACAACCTGACAGCAAAGGGAGGTGGGCTTCAGTGACTGTCCCCCTGCAGGTCCGGGCTCTCCTATAATAATTTCCTCCTCAGGAGCCCACCTGGCCAGGCTGCTGAGTGCTCTGCTCCCCCTCTCCCATGTGACCTCCCCTTGCGCCACACTGACTCATTGGTTCTTTCTCTGAATCCTAACTCGGTGCCAGACCCTGAGCTATGCCCTGGGACTTGGGGATACACAGCATGTCTAGGAGCTGTTCCCATCCTTCACCAGACCCCATTCAAGTAAGATGAAGAGCAACATGGTGAGCTCAGATCCACACTAAGTGTCGAAATCGGAATCCAGTGGAACAGGCATTTGGTGAACGAGATCAGAGCTTTCTTAATCTCCGCAATGGTGCTTTGAAGGAGGTTTGCACTATGCCTATTTCACGATGTGTCTCTAACTTCTCCAGCTATGTTTGTAATTTTTAAGGACTTTTTACAAATCCACACGCATTTCTAATGTATGAGTTCCTGATTTTTCACAGCGTTTTTAAATTTTGCACTTATGCTCAAACACGATAGACACTCATGCTCTACTGCCAAACGTCATTGATTAAATAGTAATGAATTCTTCTTCCCGTATCCATCAAGTAAAGGCGTATTTAACTGACAATCAGAGTTTCTGTGCATCGCTGGACAACCAGGGCTTCCATGAAGACTTGCTAGATTGTTTACCAAAGGGAGGGGAACTTGACAGTTTCATCAAAGCTTATGAAATCCTTCCCCTCATGGGGAATTGCCATTAGGTCTGCCTTCGTAGACTTGGAATTCTAAGGACCACGACCTGGGAAACCACTACTTTTATGGGTGGAAAAGTAGGCATTAGAATAAGCAAAAGTGAAAAAATGTGGTCTATATGAGCAGCCGCCATTCTGAACAGGGCCCCAACCAACAGGGAGAGCTATTCTTCTTGGAGTTTTCCCAGATTTCAACCTTTCACTGTGATTTCTTGTAAAGGTGACCATGAGAGCCATCAAGGGACAGGAGAGTGATATGGGTGGAATGGGAACAGATCAACTGTGGGATTCCATGTAAGAAAGAGATGTTATCACCTCACACTCTACCCTGCCATTGGCTCTGTAGGATTTATCTGCTTATGTAAGTGAGAGATTACCGGTGCTGTTCTCATAGGCTCAGTCAGAGTTAGTGGGCAGTGACTGAATAGAACGAATGATTTTTACTATCATTGTTATTATACTATTATTAATGGCAGCTCACATTAATCAGGCTTGACTATATGCCACTCCATTCCAAGCTCTTTCTTTACAATGATCCTTTAAGGTAGGCATTATTTTCTGTATCTGTTGATGAGATTCCTCAACTATGGAGTAGCAGAGCCATTTTCACACATTCACTGTAATCTACTATGTAGCAGGAACCAATGAAACAGTTAACCAACCAAAACTCAATCAGATCTGATTTTAGCTCAATGATTGAAGGCAAGAATTGCCTCACTGCTTTGAAAAGCAGGTAGCTATTTGGAATATTTTATTTACTTACTTTTGCTTTTGTTTTTTACACCATGGTATTCTGAAATGTTATATCCAGTATTCTAGAGTTCATAGGATTCTAAAGAGTATTTTGTACCCTACATTTTGTGGTAGTTTTCCTGGACTCTCTAACCTTGATCGAGAGTTTATATCTCCTTTCTCTTCAGCGATATTAGCTCATGACAACAAATTTCCATTATCAATTTGATACAGAATGGCCTCTGTCTTTCTTTTCCCTGTATTACTTCATAGACTCTTCCAAGGCACGAGCCATGTCTTCATAATCATCTCTTTTTTTCAGTGTAAGTAGTAGGTGCAAATAAATATTTGTTAAATTAAATTGATTTTGTCTAAATTTGCATTTAACTCCATAGATAATTTGGTTTATTCATTCAACAAACATTTATTTCACATCTACTGTGTACACCTCCTAGGTACCAGATGTTTGTAGAAATAATGAGTGGAGACAGTAGATTCTTGTAGAGCAGAGGGGCTGAGAGGTAAGGAAGCTGTATGGGAATTTTTATGTGGGTACCGGGAGTTGAACTCAGGACCTCGTGCTTGCCAGGCAGGCGCTTATGCCGCTGAGCCACCTCACCAGCCCTGTATGGGAATTTTTAATAGCAACTCAGCTGCTTGTCTAAACCCACTGAAAAAGGAACTCAACATTTATGAGCTAGAATTTTATAATTTTAAGACAATTATTTTATAATTTTAAATTTTACAGTTTTCCAAAATCTATCTTTTGCTTTAGTGAAAGTTCACCATTATTGTTCACTTAATACATGAGTGTAGAGGTATAGATTTTGCAAATGGGAAGGGGACCAGGAGGTGGAGAAAAGGGAGAGGGAGAAGGGGAAGAGGACATAAAAAGAATAAAGATGTGTTGTGTACATACACCAAATCCCCACAATGAATGTAATCACTGTGTACTGCAAACATGTACTAATAAAAAGAAAAAATAAAAGAATACAGTATAGAGGTAAAGATTATGTAATTTCACTTTTAAATGAGAAAATTTGTTGTAATTTATGCAAAGCTTCAGGAAATGGAACTTTGGGGATTACACATGAACATAAAATATAACAGTTCTGGAAAGACCAAAGAGTATTCCATTAAATATTTTTTTAAAGTGAGATTTGAAGCAACACTCTAAAAATCGGTTAATTAGCTAAAAAGAAAACCTCATTTTTCCATTCCAAATGTAAAAAAAGAGCATGGCATGAAACCAAATCAAGTTTACAATGTGTCTCTAGAAACCAACCCCAAATGGCAGCAGTTTCTGTATATTCTTTCATCTTTAATTATGTGCCTTGCCTTGTACCTAAAATACCATAATTTTAATTTCTAAAAAAAAGCATCCCTTTTTCTCAGTCTAATCACAGTGCTAATAAACCTACTTCACTTCCTAGAAATTTTTTGTTTCGAAAGTGAAATAACCTTACATCCTAGTAGTCTGTGGAGAATGCCTCCTCCATGCCTGAGCATGGTCTTACTCAAATGGTTTCTTGGTGGCGACTATGCCTGGTAGAAGTAGACCTTTTTTTTTTTTTTTTGTGGGTACCGGGGGGTCGACCTCAGGACCTTGCGCGCCAACAGGCACCCGTGCCGCTGAGCTATATCACTGGCCCCTTTTTCGTATGTGGGATCCGGGAGTCGAACTCGGGCCCTCGCGCTTGCAAGGCAGGTGCTTACGCTGCTGAGCCATCTCACCGGCCAGAAGTAGACCTTGATGTAGTGATGACACCACTTTAGCCCACACCAGTGGGAGCATATAAACAAGAACTGTTGGGGCTGCCTTCTGGAAGCTTCAGCCACTAAGGTCTCTGGGAAGAAAGGCTCTGGTGAAGTAAGAAAAGACAATACAGGTGACTTGAGAATAGTGGTCTCATTTGGGAGATAGAAAATGGAAAGAAAAGAAATTCCCCTCCACCAAGGTACAAGTGAAGAATACAGGATTGAAAGGTACATGATAAAAATCAGACAATTTATGAATAAGAATGAATAATAGGCCTAAGTAGAAAAGAATGGAAAGTAGTTAATAAAGAAATAATTCCTTTTTGAAAAAAGCCAAATAATTAAAGCACAAATGATTTTAGCAAAATGTAGATAAAAGAGTTTAAAAATGAAAATTTGTAGAAATGTCTGATAAAGAGACATAAAGTATAGTACATTTAATCTTAGATAAATGAAGAAGGAAAGAATGGTTCTATAATCAACAATGCAAAAAAAATCTTTTTTTTCCCAATAGAAATTTCCATTTTTTTATTTTTCTGGCGGGATTTGTGTCATAAATAACTGTCTTAGGCATGAAGTCAAAGAAGGATGGGTCAATTTGAATCTCGTGCAATTCAGGAGATGGTTTCTTTTTCCCTGAGAAGTCGATGGGCTTGGAAATGTTAATATCTATCTGCTTACTTAAAGGAGACTTGGGAAATTCACATTTTCCACTAGCAGACAATGTCTACCACTTAGTGCCTTGAGGCGTCCCTAGACTTCACAAAATCTCCTTGCCTTCACTGCTTTGCCTCTCACATGCCACAAATCTCTCTCAGTGCTTTTTGCTCCATGGTATAATGACTACTGTTTTGTTTAGCTGGGAAGACATATTAACCTTTTCATGGCTAACTGGTCACCAAGTGCCTATATGATGCTCTTCAAAGACCTCTTTGGACTCAGAAATGAAGGCAAGCAACAAGGCAGAATGGGAGGGAAAATAGCTCAGGATGATAATTTAGATTGGATAGATGGAAATTTGTTTTCTTTCAGGAAAGTATATAATATTCAGATTCGTTATTGGAGGAGTCTATTGCATCTTCATCTTTGGAAGTCTTTAAAATTCTTGTCTCTCTTTTTTTTTTGTCGATACTGGGGGTTGACCTCAGGACCTCGCGCACCAGCAGGCGCCCGTGCCACTGAGCGATGTCACCGGCCCCTTTTTCGTATGTGGGTTCCGGGAGTCAAACTCGGGACCTTGAGCTTGCCAGGCAGGCACTTACGCCGCTGAGCCATCTCACTGGCCCTCTTGTCTCTTGTATAGTAGTTAAGTATGTCTGTCCCCAGGTAGAGTCTCCTAGCTGCCAGCCCGGGAGCTAACTGTCCCCCTCTGCTGAAGTTTTGGGCGACAGGTGGTCTCTTGATTCCCAGAATGGGAAATGAACAGTGATTTCTCCTTGCCAAAGGTTAGGGGCCTGTGGATAAAGTGATTTCTCAGAATCAATCATTTGGCAAAAGCTAATTGTACAAGGCAATTAAAGAAAAACAAATGGAAAGATAGCAAAAGTAGGTCCTAGTGGTATGCTTCATTATTCAGGGAACTCAGACCTAACCACATGAAAAAGTAAAGAGCATTTCTAGGGGCTGGTGAGATGGCTCAGCGGCATACGCGCCTGCCTGGCAAGCGCGAGGGCCCGAGTTCGACTCCCGGAACCCACATACGAGAAAAGGGCCGGTGATATCGCTCAGCGGCACGGGTGCCTGCTGGCACATGAGGTCCTGAGGTCGATCCCCGGTACCCACAAAAAAAAAAAAAGAGCATTTCTAAACATTGTTTTCTTAGTCTTAAATCAGTACTTCACCTTAAATAGTCAATCAAAAGAAGGAGATAATCTCAGTGACTAGCGACCATCCTTGCCCCGGTTGCTCTGAATGGCTTGTTTAGACCTACATTATCCAAGAAAGTGGCCTCTAGCCACATGTGGCTAATAAGTGCCAGAAATGTGGCTAATCCTAATTGAGATGTGCTTTACATATAAAATACATCCCAGATTTGAAAAACTCAGAACTCAGTACCAAAAAAGGTAAAATATCTCAATAATTTGTTTATATCGATTATGTGTTGAAATGATAATATATTGGGTAATACATTGAGTTGAGTAATGAATAATAATGAAGTGTACTATTGATATTACTTTTACCTGTGTCTTTTGACTTTTTTTTTAAATGTGGGTTTTAGAAAACTTAAAATTATATGTGCAGGTCACAGTCTATTTCTATTAGACAGGACTGCTTAGAACTGAATTATTCAGAATCTACGTCTCTGTACCTGAGGATTTTTTATGGGATTGGGGCAGATGAAAGTGATTAGAAACTAATATTTTCCTCTTCTCCCCATTGGTCCTCAATCCGTAACCTCACTGGGGTATAAATACTCTAGCTTTCTCCCCTCACAGGTGAGATAGTCTAAGGTATTTGTTTCACAACATTTCCAGTATTTTCCCACAGTTGCCCTCTGTGATACCATTCCCCTACCGCTCTTTGCTTTTTTGCCCAAATAAGCCATATGCTGCTACCTTAGATTGCTTGCCTTTAGGACTGTGTCAACTAAGATAGGCAAGAAGGCTGTTAGGACTAGACATGGCATTTGAAATTTGAATGAGAAGAGATAACCATGCTTGTTGGAGATGAGATGATAAAGATTTCTAGGACAATGGAGATGATTGAAAGATGGAGGTAAAAATATGTGCAGATCCCCAAATATGGACGGTCTCAGTTGTTGGGGTCTTATAGGCCACAGACAGCTTCTCATTGAAGGTATTGGATGGTGGAAAATTGTAATCAGCACTGTGCTTTAAGAAAGTATTGCTTGAATTGGGAATTTGGGAAGGAGGTAAAGGGGGAATGAAAGAAAGCAGGCCAACTCAGTCTTTTTGGTTGTGGTAGGATGATGAAGACTTTAACCAGAGTGCTGGCAAGCAGAAGATGAAATAATTACCCTAGTGTGTGTGGTGTGTACAGTTTATCAAGCGTACTTCATCTCGCTTTTTCCTTCATCAACCCAGATAGGTAAACAAGTGCAAACAAACCTTTTGAAGAAAGAAATGGCAGGGTTTGGCATGAAATTGGAAAGAAACACATCGGAGATGAGACCTACAGCAGGGAGAATAGTGACATCAGTGTTCATCTGTCATCCACCCAAATCACTCAGCACACAATCATTGAGCACCTATAGCATGTCAGACACTACTCTGGGCCTGAGGATACAGTGGTGAGCAAGTCAGTGAAAGCTCCTGCCCCTGGAGTTCAAGTCATGAAAGCCAGAAGGCAATAAGGGAAGAGGAAATTGATTTAGGAAGAAAGTGATGATTTGGGCTTTAGATATAATGGCCCCAGGTTTTGATTTTCAAATGAAAATACCTCATGTTCTATAAGTGCTTTGAACTGTCATTCCAGAGAAAGGGGTGAACAGGAAGTAGGTCTAAGCATTACCTGCAGTGAGGTGGGACTTGAAACTTCTAATCACTATCCCACTGCAGCTACATGACATGTATCACAACCGAACATTCCAGCAATCAACTTCGCATACAATGTGAACTTGACAAACTTTGGTACTTGAATATATTTCTCTGTGTGTGCAAATCTCTTGTGTGCAGTTATATATAAGTATGGAGACACTTGTGTGTGCACGCACACACACACATAAGTATTTTCTGACCATACAGTTTGATGGACATAAGCTATGCGGTCATTTAATGCTGTTCTCTTTTCTAACGGTGCTCCTATCTACTGTTGGGGTTTGGTGTGATTTAACTCTTCAAAATGGATTTGAAGAGTTGAAGAACCCACAGGTCAGTGTCCACCTAGTGATGGTGAAGAGCTAGCAAGAGAGTGTTGACAAGATTCCTCCTGCTTTCTGTCTTTGCATGCGAATTTATTTCCTGGGGATTACTTAGTTCCTTGTTATATTCTTTGAATGGCAAATGACCAATGGAAACAATGTGTTTGCCTTTGTGCAGAGAAGTCAATATTTTGACTAACTCTAAATCATCTTCCAGATGTGCTTGTTTGACTGATGTAGCCCATCAGTCCAGCCACACAATCATGCTGTTTAAACAGCTGGTCCGATGATCAAAATGGTTAGACATAGATACAGCTCAAAGAAACACCTCCTAAATAGAGTCCCAGATTCCTCCATGACAGATTTTAAATAGTCCCAGATTCCTCCTAGCCATAAATCATTTCAAGAGATTATTTTCCAGCCTCTTCTCCATTACATACTTCTAAAGAAACTATCTGCTGATTCTTGGATTTGTCTTCCCTTTCTTTTCTTATTCTCTGTCTTTTTCTCTTCTCTCCTCCTTCTGCTTTTGGATCCTAGTCTAAGCCCTGCTTTGTGGCCTCAGACCTCTACCCTCTTTGTTGTTCAGGAACTTTTCCACATATTTTCTTGGTTACCATTAGCTACTACATTCTGCTCCAGTTTAGTGTGGTGTGTCCTGCACATCTCTGGGTGTACAGAATTAGTAATTGGAAGCCTTGGAAGTTTAACAAAAAGATGAAAAGACTTGATGAGCCCCAACTGTGCCACCCTCTGAACATACAAATCTGATTTAGGTCAATAAAAGTTATGTGGAAATGGTGGGGAAAGGGGGCCCTCAGAAATTATGCCTCCCTGGCCTTGGTGGGATTCAAAGCATTCTGGGGAGGAGTGTAGAGGAGGGGAAGAAGGTAGGGATAGCAAGCTTCATCGTATAGATCAGATACCTGGGCAATTAGTTCCTCTCACTCACTCATTCATTCATAACAATCTCATCAAGCCCAGTGGCCATCCCTCACCAACCTTCCCCTTCAGACTTCTAGGCAGGGAACAGGGGAAACATAGAGTGTGTCAGCAGGAGTTGGTCTCAGATCAGAAAGGCTTTGGTGACTAAATCACATGGTCTTTGAGCTTCAGTCCATCACTTGTATAACAGGCATATTAATATATATCTCCTAGAGTTATTGATTATTACATAAGAGGATAGATGTAAAGTTTGTTCTTAACCAGTAGTTGTGTCACTAGTGGATGTATAGAAGAATAGTTCATAATATTCAACTTCTTCACATAGCAAGTGGTACTTAATAATAGCACCTAATTCACAGAGTGATTATAAGGCATAAACCTGAAAATAGGTATAAAATTCTTAGCATAGTATTTAGCAAACTATACACCTCAGTAAGTGGAAGCCACTGTTAGTAGTGGAAATCATCATGGCATTTGCCAACCAAACACAGATACCATTTTGGCCATGGTATCACTTCCTTGTGGTACCTTCCCCTCCATTGCCAACTCCTCTTGTTTCTGTGGTGCTTTCCATCTGACATAGCTTAGGACCAGAATGGCTCCACCCTCCTGCTTATTCAGTGCCTCCTCCAGGGCAGGCATGAGACAAAAATAAATAAATAAATAAATATCCACGCACTTCCTGCTGATCCCCATAGGCTGATCTGTATATCTCTTTCTCATACTCACTTGTTTCTAGTCTTCCAAACCTGCTCTTTCCAAGCTCCTGAAAATCCAGGCATTTGCTCCTGCTTAGGAATATTTGTATGTCCATATCTCAGACCATTTTGTCTTCATCCAAAACTGACCTGGTGTGCAACTCAGAGCTCTTCCTTATGGGAGAATTACCCATCACTACTGTCTTGTGGGCCATCATTGAGGGAAGCTATGAGATCATTTACAGTTCGCACCAACATATTGTGCCAGTGTTTCTGTGAACTGGTCCCACGTTCCGTCCTCGTCCATTAGCTGGTCACTGAGAAATGCCCCTACCATGGGACAAATAGTGTAGATTTAGGGAGCTGTTGGTGCAACAGATTTAGTAGGTGTGGGGACCTGGGCCACCTGTTCATGTAACTCTGTACCTTCTCAGGCCTGACCCTCAGTGTCTCACCATTCCCACTGTAGGATGGTTTGTTGATCTACCTATCCAACCTTATAAAACAATGAATCTAATGCCCAGCTGATGGAGGGCATCTTCAGTCACATAGTCACAGCCCCCAGACCAAATCCCAGTTACCGCTGGAGTTCAGTTTTACCCTGGGGCAGCTTGTCAGAGAACTGTCTATTTATTTCACCCATTGGGACATGAATTTTAGCCATGTCCACTATTCTTTGATTACCATTTAAGCCTCCTTGCTCGTTACACTAATTATAATCCTCCTGCTGCAATGATTAAGTACCATAATCTGGCCTCCATCATTCAGTATCCTATTATCTTCCCTGTGACTGGGAAACCCTGTTCCTTGATGGTGTTTCTTTTCACCCACCCTGACCTACAGAGAACATCCACCAATGAATTAGTGAAGGGAGCATCCCCTGGGCCCTCTCAGGAAACATGGTTAGGTTGTGGGTTCTACAGTCTCAGATAATAAATCTACTGGGTCATTCCCATTCCCATCTCTTGACCCTTCCCTGAATGCAGTGCCAAAGCAGCTTTACTTCTCTACCCCGTGGTCATCAGGATGCCCAAGCTTCTAGGAAGTACTGAAAAGTACTAAGACTGGCTTCAGGGGTCCTTGAAATCATTGAGCCCTGAGTCATAATGGTCTTCTTACTCCATTCAATCTACAGCCTATTTGTCCTGTTTCCCAACAGTCCCGTTCCAACACCCTTTAGAAGTCTAGATCCATTCCCGTGAAAGGTCCATGTTCCACTACAAATTTGCCATTTCCTGCAGTTCTTTCTGTGCATAAACTATTTCATCCTGGAGCAGACACAGTATTTTTCCACTTGAGTCCCCCTGAGCGTTAATCCTGCTATCAGGCTATAGACTAAGTAGGGCTGAGAGAGTGAACTGAGGATCAGAAGTCTGACCTTACAGGAACCTGCTCCAGGTGAGGTGTTTTCAGGTGAGGCCAGGTGAGGGGAAGCTGCTCTCATCCAACAAAGGGCTTAAATATGCTTCTGTCAGCTGTCAGGTGATTGGGAAAACCAGAAATTCAAGATTCTCAGGACCATCTACCCAGTTATTGCATTTCAGTTTTCAAGGCTCCATTCTTTTTCTTTCAGATTCTTAATTTGGGCATAGGAGCTCTGATAAGATTGTGCATTTAGTTTTCTACCCTTTGAATTATACCATGGACGTGATTTTCAGTTCTGCCTGCCCCGTTAGAGTTCAAGGTCTCCTCTAGTGCTGCCAATGAGACCCCCTGGTTTTCACGCTGCCTTGGATTGATAGTTATCTAATCTAAGTGTATCAGTTTTGGAAGGTTTCCAAAATAGTTAACAAAATCCATCCAACTCCATAATATTCTAATCAATCAACTCCATAATATCCATTACCATTTCTCAAGGCCAAGCAAATTTCACAATTTCATGGGTTGCCTTCAACTTACATATGATCCCAGTCTCCCACATATGAGGATTTTAGTAACTGTGATGCTCATGTCAGTGCCATCACCATGCCTGGTACCAACTTCCGTGGCCAGGGTTCTCCCACAAAAATGAGCAGAGAGGTTATTTGGGGAGTGTCTCAGAGTAGGAGGGAGGGGACTTTGGGAAGGAGACATGGAGGGAGGGAGAGCCAATACAAGGCTGAAGCTTTTGGAGTTGGCCATTGCTATAACCAACTGGTGTTTCATCCCACTTGGAGGTTCCAAGCTCAGTCTCAGAACTGCTTACCTGGGTTAGAGAAGGTAGAAGCCAGCTGGCCAACTTCTAGGTACTGCTCCTGAAGGTTGGGTAGGTTCCTCCAGGTACTTCACTTGACACCATCAAAGCCCACAGCCAAAGGTAGGATGCACATCCCAGGGCTTTAAAGCACTGTCTGTTTGCACCTGTGCAGAACTGCTTGTTGCACTCATGTTTGCAAAAAGAAGTAGAGAGGAAGTGAAGGAGTGCATATGAGTTGCCCTACACAGGGTCCCACTTTGATCTACTTGTAAGGACTTTTGTAAGCTTTAGGGCATAGACTGAGGGAGAAGTTGGTCAGGACAAGTTCACAGAGCCACACATTTCTTCCTAGAGGTGAAGAAAATGATGAAGTCTTCTTGATTTCTCTCGCTGATAAAGAGAACTCTGAATTGGTGCCATTGATGGTTGTTCAGGCTGGATACTGCGCAACTCTATGAATGTGGACTACCATTCACATTGCCACACAGCAGGTAGCTCCCTTTGGCATTCTCTAGGGCACCACCTGCTCATGAGGCTATGGGAAGGCAGAATTAACAGAAAGTGATGAACACTGGCTGGAGCATTCATTCAACACAAATGTATTAAGCACTTAGCATCTAGGTGCTGGGGATGCAGTGGCATAAGAGGCAGACAAGGTCTGCACTGTCATGTAGCTGACACTCTAGGGAGGTAAAAGAACAAAGAAATACAAAAAGTGACATAATGCTAGGTGGTATGAGAGGAATTAAGGTACAATGATATACAAGGAAGTGGCTAGACAGCAGCTCAAGGTTTGGTAATCAGGGGTCGTCCTTCTCAGAAAAGGTGATCTTAGAGTCAAGATGAGAATGAGAAGGGGGAGCCAACCATACCAAGGTCATAGGAAAGAGACTCCAGGCAGAGGAAGCAGCTTGTGCAAAGGTCTCAAATGGACACACTGGGCATGTTGGAGATAGGGAAAGAAAGCCAGACTGTCTGCCCAGGTGGAAGTGGTGAGAAACATGGGAGATTATCAGAGCTCCCATAGCAAAGTTACGGGCAGATGGATTAGTGCTGCTGGAGGTAGTGGGGGGGGGGGACTGGGGAAGGAAAAAGCATAGTAAGGATGGTAATGTGGTTATGCCATTTCCAAAATCATAAGGGTCTGGGTTTCATTGGGTATGTAGAAGCTCTTAAAATGGGGAAGAAACAAAACCAATAAAGCCCAAATATGAAAATATTCCCTTCCAGTAACCATTATTGCAACCAGTTTGTTCCCAGGAGGAGCAAGGCCAGAGTCAGAGGGGCCATGCCCACAGAGGAAAGATCTTGGAAATATCTATTTCATTATTATCAACTTTGTGCATTCACATTTCTCCATGAAGCCACATTCGGGATGGATTTTATCCACTTCCACTGGTTATCTGTCCACCAAAGAATACAACGTGTGCCTTGAGTGTTAATATTTGAGCCTTCGTAGGTTTGGTACAGAGATGTCTTTCTCTCAAGATCTATTCAAGTGATGTCACAGACCCTCAGCACAGTTCTAACTTTGGTAGAATTGTCAAAGACACAGGGTTCTTTGACAAAGGAGGAGAGAGAGACACCCTGCTTCTATTTTTGCCATTTAAGGCCTGTGTCTCACTAAGCCACAGGTTTCATTCCCATCTGGACAATAATATCCCACAGTATCTGTGTATATTTTCAGTGTGTACTATTCTCTTCGGACGGTGTTTGCCTGTTTTTGATGACGACTTGTTAGATGATGGAGAATAAATTGAGTATGATTCAGGGTTGTCCAAAGTTCAGCTCGCGCTATTTCCCTTAACTGGTTCCATGTGATAAAATGAAAGCTTTGTTTTCGTGCTCTGCTCCGCCTAACTCCTATGTGTGTAATGACAGTCCCAGGGAGTGGCACGCCTGTGCTGCGAGTCCAGCACCCTTTCCCCCGTGTGGAGGAACCCATGATGGTGGTAGCAGATCATTTTCCCCAGAGCCTGTCTCCACCTTCTTTTTCTTCTTTTTTGAAAAGGAGAAAGAAAAAAACAAAAGAGAAAAAAAGAAAAGGAAGATGGAAAGAAAGTGGCCCTTTGTATCAAACCTAACTTTTCTACATAAAAAATAGATATTTCCTCCAAAGCACAGTGGTTACACTGGAACCTTCCTATTCCTATGCGGTCAACCTGACCCCTTTCAGAGAGGAAGCTGAGGCCTTGCAAAAATAATTCTACATGCTAAAGACAGAGCACATTTACTACCCTCTTTGTGATCCTTGATTAGATATTGCAAGGGTGAGGGTGGATTGTAATGTGTTTGTTTTGCTAATAGGATCAATGAGCATTTGGGGGAAGTCACTTTACATCAATACAAAATTACCAACCATAAGTATTTTCCAAAGCACTGTTTATATTATCTTTGCCTCTTGCCTCAGGCCAAACATTTGTTGAACATCTATTATGTTCAGATGCTAGTCAAATTCAATCTTACAAAAGTTTGTAAGCTCATTAGAATTATCTGTTTTACTGATGGGGTGACTGCAGATCAGAAAGGTTACACATTTCTCTGTAATAACACAAGTAAAAAGTGGCAAAGCTGAATTTCATGCATTCCCTGATTTAGAATCCAGTACCCCGTCCACTGTGTGTCTATACTGGAGTGCAGAAAGATGATCTCATTTAATCAGTTCTCCCAGAATGCACTATGGGATGAGAGTTGTTTTGTTTTGAACTGAAAGGAATCTGGCTCATAAACTCAGTAAGCACAGCCCCACAATCTCTTACAGATACGCCGCAGTCCACATTACCTTGTTTTACTGTTGAACTCCCCCTCCCTCTTTCCTGATTCAGTTTCACTCTTCTCTTCCCAAAATAAAACACCCACCTGAATGAGACTGTGACCATCTAAAGGGGAAAAAAAAAGCTATAGGCAGACAGGAGGACAAAAAGACTTGCTAAAATCGGAATAGGCATTGAACACATCCCAAGAGTGTCAGTGTAAAACCAGAGAACCTAGAAACAAAGGGAGACTCTTGGAAGGAAACAGCATTCCACTTGCAAGTCTGTGGAATGAGCCAGATGAGAAGGGTCATGTTGGAGCCCTTGAGGTAATGCTGTCTATTACACGCTGCACAGTTTAGAATGGATTTCGAGACACAAAATACACATTATCGCCTTGGTTCAGCCAGGAAGAGGGCTCTCTCTGGCCGTATGCATATTAAAGTGTGTAATCTCGCTGTTACTATGGGGAAATAATTTACAGGCTCATACAACCTGCTGTCTCCTGTCATCTGCTGAGACCCTGTGGTTGCCGTGGCTGCACATGTGGACTTAGATACCAAGTTAATGTCACCTACTGTGTAAAATTGCACCTAAGCAGAAGGAGAGGGCTGATTGGTCTCAGTCAGGGCTACATGCCGTGAAGGCTTAACTAAGAGAAAAGCCATCTGAACCCCTGTGGCTCTTGGCAAGGGGGTGTCTGAGCCAGACCTGCCATGGAGACCCACTTTGGTCTCACAGCGTAAGATCATTCGGGCTCAGAGGCGTGGACATTCTTGTAGCAGGCCTGTGCTAAACTTCAGTGCATTTCCTTGGGACTCTGTGTTAACCTAAGAATGTGAATACTCAACAGGGAAAAGAAATCTGATGCCAAGACTATTTTTCCCACAATATGCTCTTTATTTAGGGGAAGATAGCATTAGGAGGTGGAGGGAGGCGAGGTGGGAAAAATGGAGACAAGCCTAATTATTAGATTTCTTAGGAATCCCTAAGTACCAGATCTAAGCCACCCAGCACGCTGGGAGTTTGGGAACCAGTAGAAGCTCATAAAAAGATACATAAACTTGCTGTTAAAAAACTTGGCATCTCAGATCAGGCCAGGCCCAGGGCTTAGGAGACTCGGTAAGATCCAGGCTACAATGAAAGAACTGTAGCCTAAAAGTAAATCTTTTTCCGACTCTGGATTTCTAACATCTTACTCTGCAAAATGGTGGCATTTGGATGAGGTGAACTTCAAATCTTCCTAACTCCCTGCCTGCTATAGTGGGGACACCTGAGTCTGTCATTAGCGTACCCCACACGCTGTCCAGCAGGACACCTTGCACAAAGTAGTAACTCAAAGCACTGAATGGCAGCTAAGAGAATATCATTCTAGGGCAAAGTACTACTCCTTGTGCATCGACCAGGAAAGGTCTACTCCAGGGCACCCGTCTGTGTCCATGTGGCCCTGCTCCTGGCTTCTGTTCTGCAGTTCCTCAGGTTTTCCATAATAGTGACAGGGAATAGTGACAGTCTATTTCAAGACAGGCAGGAGAGTCTCACTGTGTCTGCCGCTGGGAGGAAGGGAGAGGTGAAAATCTGAGATTCCGAGATGACCAGGCTGAGAGCCAGCGTAGAAGTCCTGTTGCAAGCTGAGGAGTAGTGAAGTGTTGGGTCATTCAGACTCACAGCAAAACAGACTGGAGTCGCTCCATTCTCCTCCTGACCGGCTGGGCTCCGGATTGTGGTTCTGTAGATTCACTTCAGCATGGACAGGTTTAATCCTTGCGTAGGGGTGACCAGCTAAGTAAGTAGTGGACAGCTTTCCTTGGAATAAGGAGACAAATTGCCCCTTGACTTTGCAATCCAGCCAGACAGGGTAGTTCATTATTGAACCGGGCAAGGGGAAGAAGCCAGTTAGAGAGAGAGAGCCATGGTCAGCTCCGCCATGGCTCCGGGTCTTGCCCGTGGGTGGCGTCAGCTGTCCTCGAGAAGCCAGATGTGTTTTTCATGCGTTTATCTCCCCTATCAGGTGGTGCACTGCTGCCATTCTGCATTTAGACAGCAGAGCCAGGAGGATATACATATATATTTATATTTATTGTATTTCTTCAAGACATTCATCTGAAAAGGCTTGGGTTGATTAATATTTTCTGCTGTCCGGTAACCATGGCAATAGGGTCAGCAGATATAATACTTAATTTAATCTTCCAGCTGCCTCAGTGTGCTACACCAGTGTCCCGAATAATAGAAAGCCTTTGCCCCCTCCTCGCCGTTTGTCTCTTACATTCTCCCTTTCTATTTTTTCCTCTCTCTCTCTCTCTTTCCCCTCATATATTATCTTTGCCAGTGGCTCCCTCACATGACCCAAAAGAAATACACTGGGTTTTTTTCCTCGTTTCATTTTGTATATGCACTTAAAATAAATTCCTGTGTGATTCCGCTTCCCACCCGAGCCTGTCCCCCCTTCAACCACACAACCATCCTCTTCCCCCTCCATCTCCACTCCCCACCACTCCCCCCACCCAACACTCCAGCAGCCAATCTCCACGGAATGACAGGAAACGTGGGAAGATCCTGATAGCTTTCATAGCTGCACCATAAGGTTTATGAAACACACTCCTCGGCCAAATGAACCCATGCCGACTCTCCTCCCCGCCGCAGACCCAGGCGATTGGCTAAGAGCGCCTTGCTGGTCCGATTTGCTCTCCAGGTGGGTTAAGTGCGTTGCTTTGTCTTCATTTGGCCCAGTTCCCTTGTGTCATATCTCTTTATTTTCCTTCTCTTTCCTTCCTCCTCCTTCCCTCTGATAATTATCTTCTTCTTTCTTTTTTTTTTTTTTTTTTTTTTTTTTTAAGCTACCATGTTTTTGCACACACTCAGCGTTTGGTTGGTGCTAGAGAAATGGAGAGACTGTTTTTGAAGCTTAAGTAGACTGATGCAGGAGCAAATCAAAAGAAAAGCAGTCTGGAGAAGAATCAGAGGGTCGAGGTTTAGATTGATATTTTTGTTTTTCCCGCGTTCAAGAAAGCTAATGTGAATTCTTCGATTTGAGTTCACTTGTTTCTTTTCCTGCTCTGCTTCATCAGCCTGCCATGGTTTATTCGACAGCTATTAAAAGGAAACATTAGGATTAAAATAAGACTTTCTCCCCAAAGCTGAGATGGGAGTGAGATGAATATTTGGAAGAGAGAAGGGGGGAAAAGAGAGAAACGGTTGGAGTATGGGTATAAGAAAACTAGCAATTTTTCCATTTCTTTTTATTCATCGGACTTTTCTTAACCTGTCGTTGACTCAAACAATAAGTGTATTTTCCTGTTACACCCCCCTATTTATACTATGTTACTTTAAAATAGTAAACAATTTCCAGGGCAGAAGAGGATTTTCTTTTAAATGAGGTAATGAACAATTATCACCCTCATTTCTTCCTTGAAGAAGCATAAACCCATGTTTCTCTTTGAGATTTCTTATTTTACTTTTGAATCAAGATGTCAAAAACATTATAAGAATATGCCCATTGTGTATCCATTGGCATTAATATAAAACTGGTCCAATTTAGTTGATTACATTTTCCCAAAATGGAGGACCCGTCCTCCATCTTTCTTTGGCAATGATTTTGTGCATTCGATATCTTTGCTCTTCCAGGGCAATTCCCTGTTCCTTTTTCCTTGTTCCCCCATTCAGGAAATGGTGCACCCAGTTAAATCATAACATTGTCTGTAGCTGACACATTAGTCATCGAAAGTCACAGGAGCCAGTTAGGCACCGGAGGACAAGGCTGTGTGGCTGTCAATCTCATGCGGTGGGTGCCACTGTGAAGTTGCCACCACCAAGAGCAGATATGTGCGGTGCACTGCTTTTGTAGATGGGTCTTCTGTTAAACCATGTGACATTCATGGGGCAGGCTGTGTATACATGAACAGTTATGACTTGAAGCAGAAGTAAGCCCATAGTTGTCAGTGTGTCCAATACTGTAGACATCCTTGGGCAAAGGTACCTGCAGATTTACCCTGGGCTCTGAATGCCGTTTACCTGAGTGACCATGGCATGCAGACCCTAGAATGTGATAAACATAAACAGCTAAGTACGACCATAAGAACAATGGTCTCTAGCTCATCACCATAGCCACAGATGAAATTGTGGGTGTCCCCAGGCCACAGGCCTCAGTGGCCTGCATGCTAAATCCCATTTTAAGGGCGTATCATCTAGTTCTGACCCAAACACCCTTTGAGAAATCAAGAAAGGGATCAGCTGTCCTGGAGAACACAAGCCAGGGGGCTTGAGCGTCACAGCACAAGGCCGCGTGACATGACACAGCAGCGAACACACCGTGAATGGGGTTTGCTCTTGTGGGTGGAACTAGGATGCCAGTATATTAGGAAGGTGTTTTCAGGTTTCAAGGAGCCAAGAGGATCTGAGTTTACCTCAGTTAATGGAGTCTGCTTTAACAGCACCCAAGGAAATGAGGACATGAGAAGATTCCCAAAGCACACAGCTGGCCATCAGAAAGAACTGGGGCATCATTGATGACATTCAGTAGCTCTACGAGTTAGCAGCCTGTCTTCATCTCATACGGGAACCAGGCCATCTTCTCACCCCTTCAGCCACTGAGGTGTGTGACAGAGGCACCCATGGCATGGGATTTACCCTACTCGCGCAAATCCACTAAGTATCCAAAATACCCGCTGATCTCCTCTGCTCCCGTTTCTACTTCTCCTACCAACACCCAGTCTCCGTCCTCTCCTTCTCACCTCTGTGGACTCATGGCTTCTGCCCTCATAGCTTGGCCTTCTTTCCATGTGGTTGCTGATGTCGGGAGCCCCTTGATAGATCTGGAGTCCACGTACCCCATGAACAAAGATCTGAATGATCAGTCACCGCAAGGCATAGAGCAGCTTCTTGGGCCAGGCCACTTATGGACTGCTGTCCCCATACCTACCACTGCCTTGGGACCAGGGGCCCATCTCTGACCCTTTGGTCAGTTACTGGAGCCATGAGATGCAAAGAAAGCATAAGGAATAAAGTCACAGTGACTTTTCAGGCTTCCCAGCTAACACCTTTAATCATTAGATGTTCCAGAGTTCCCAACTTAGAGCTACCTGGCATATCTTATTGGCGCAGGACGTAAATCTTTAAAAAAGAAAACCAATGGAAAAAAATGTGCATCTCCAAGCTGCTTTCCTTAATGGCCTTTTAGAAATTCCCATCCATATTCAAAATGGACAGGTTTCTTGATCCCTTTTCTGCCCAAACAGTGACTTTTGAAGCAACCACTTTTCAGTGGTTGAAAGAAACAAATAAAAGAGATAACCCACTGCTTACTTTATCAAAGTAAACAAATATATATATATATATATGTATATATATATATATATTTTTTTTTTCTTTTAAATCCTGCATAGCAGCAACCAACCCCACTCCTCTGCCCCAGGGTCCCTTCCAGAGTGTCAGTGGCTCCTTGGTCCTCTTTTTAAGGGTCAGATGCTAGGCATGGCTCCTGTCAGCCATGGCTTTCAGACACAGGGAACAGGCTGGCCCTCCAAGTGTCCATCTTTTCCACCCAACAGCTTTCCTTTCAAGGTTCTTCTAATTTTTCTAATTAATTTTGAGAGCTCTTTGAGACGTTTTCCATTTTGTTCACAGTTTGAATCCTGCTCTGAGGTATTCTCGATAAATGCCATCGTGTCTTTTGCAGAATTCTTGCAGTGTAATGGATCCTTCGAAAGAGACTCATATTCCTGTTTAATTTAGATGCCCAATCTGATTGTCAGTTTCAATCCAGCAATGGCTTTCATTATTGACGGTAACCCATAAATCATTAGCACTCGCAGCACATTTCAGAGAGGGAGGAGGGAGGCAGCTGGCCACACAGATCTAGAATTAGGAAGCTCCTGTATGATGTGATTTTTTTCTATGATAGCTGGGGTAGCTTTTCTTTCAGCCAGTTGTTTTCAGGTTTTTTTTTTTTTTTTTTTTTTTTGCTGAAAACAGCTCTCTTTCAAGGACTCCACTTGTGTGTGTATATGTGTGTGTGTGTTTAAGTTACAAGAAAAATTTGCCCATTTGATTTGGTGTATGTTTTTGTGACAGTTGGACATTTTTTCCTGTTCATATGTTTTCTTCTTTTAATTGCTGAAATCTCTTATAACATATGCAGTTTCCATTCATAAAGTTCCCATCTGAGCTTTTGCAGATTTGCTTTAGTTGGCTCTAGTGAAAGCCGTGCCTCTCTCCCTCATGTTTGTGCATCAGGTGGCTATTTGTACCATAACATGAGGAACTTAAAGGCAGTTCAGCTGTTCTCTCAAATGTGTGGCTTGGAAAGATCCAATATTCCACAGTGTGAAAAACACAGATGTCCTCCTGCACTTCAGAGAATGCCTGTCAGTCAGTTGCCACCTGTTCAGAAAGGGAACCGCCAAATGCAAAGTGGCAGCTTGTCACCAACTTCCCAACCCCAAATGCACTAATTAACTCCTGCCTCCTCATGCAAGCTCATTTGCAACCTGCACAAAGATGCCTCTCTCTCTGGCATGGCAGCACTTAAGGGAATGTCCCTTGGGTGGATGAGCCTGCAGCTCCAGTTGTCTTTCTTGGCTGTGACCCAACTGAGGAGGTCATGGGTGTGAGGGACATGAGGGACCAGGAAGATGCCTCTTGCTTTCTCCCTCAGGCCATCAGATTCTCTTTAGCTACACATTATTTGCAGCCTTGTTGCCTGGATGCCAAATGAGGTACTCATTTCAATAAACTACTCCTGTAGTTTTCCTCATAACTCCAATCCCAACTTCAGGTCTCATAAACACAGAGCTCACACACATAGAGTGATAGAATATTGTTTGGGCCCTGGGGGACCACTGCCAGTGAGCATGGGCCCTGCTTCTTATTTCTTGCTTCTATCCTGCAATGGAATTTTCTAGCACCATCCAGTTCTGTCCTGCATATCAGAACTGAAGCAGTCATTCCTCCAACTATTGGAAATATTGGAAACTGACAGCTCGCAAAGGGATTGTCTATCTAGTTGTCCCAGGTTAAAGCCCCTTCCCCATAGAGAGCCTGCAGCCCAGCTCTAGAAAACGCTGTCAAATGAGGCTATGGTTTTGTATGCATCATAGCTCCATTTGTTCCTCTACTCAGTCCTGCTTCCTTCACCCCACCACAGGAGATGTTATTCTCGAGCATACTTCTTAGTGATCCTTGTGCAAAGAGAACCTTCCTCACAGCGTCTCCATGGCTGAGACCCATCCTCATTAATACCTTCAGTACAGGTGTTGTCACTGGAGACCTGAGAGGCATGGTCTGGTGTACTTGGTCCCTGCTAGTCAAGTAATTACTCTTGGAGTGAACGTATGTGCCCACTCCTACTGCTCATACTGCCAAATTTTAAGAAAATTCTCATCCTTTGAAAAGATGCCATAACCAACGTCTTCCATAGAGGAATCCCTTCTTCAGCTCTTTAGTGGTCAACATTTCAGGTCTTTTAGAAAATGATCCTTTTTACTTTTTATATGGACCTATGTAAACACAGTAAAGAGCACAGGTATTGAATGTACAGCTTACAGGTTGATTTTCACACATAAAAACATTTATACATACCCATGTAACCAAATGCATACCAAGGTGCTGAACATATCCAACATCCCAGAAGGCTCCTTCATACTCCCAGTCAATGTCTCCATTCCGAAGGCCAGCACTGTACCAACCTCTAGCCACAGGAAGACAATTATTCTGCATATTTTGTGATTCTAGATTTTATTTGTGGTCTTCAAAAATTTGGTGCCTGCTGCTAGAGGAATCACTATATACGTTATGCTTTTGATACAAACGTTTAGGATGCAGCATACAAAAGGGAGAAAATCACAATTCAATATTTATACAGAGTGCCAAAAAATGTAAGGAATAGCACTGTTAGTATCAAACAAGTGTATAACCATACAGGCATTTATAATGTGCATAGAGATGGATGCAAAACACTATACAACCAAGATGTCAAGTTATTTATAACTTAGCAAGATAGCTGGGTTGGAATGGGAAGAGTCATTAGGCTGAAACTTTGAACTTAAATTAGGATAAGCAAATTAACCTCTGGATCTATTCCATTTTTTGTTTTCTACAGGAGTCATAATTTTATAAGACATCACTTTGTAATTCTATAATCTTTCCTCCTTTCCCCAGCACATTGACAGTCTCTGCCTTTTTCTAACCACATCCTTTGGGGTGCTGCAACCTTTGTCCCCCTCCTTCTGAAGCTGTTGCCAGGATTCCCAGAGCATTTCAGGTAGCATTGCTTGAGATATACAAGTGAATATTTCTTTTCCCGGGGGAAGAGAAAATAAAAGTATTGCGTCACCATTGTCAGGTGGTGTGAGTAAAGCTGGAAGCAGATTAGGGTGTAGCTCCCAGGCCACATTCTGGTCAAATCAGTTGGAGATGATGGTGTGGCTTTTAGGTTTCCCTCTGGAATTCGTCACATCCTGTCCAGGAAAAAAGCCTATTAATACGGGGCATAGTTTCAAAGGTACTGGAAGAACACTAGAGGCAACCCAGAGCCTAGCAGTGTCTGGAAGCCAGTACCACCCGAGCCTGGAGGAATACAGGCAGTAGTGGTGGCCCAGGACCCAGGAATGAAGGTACCTGGTGGGAGCAAGGGTCACAAGAAGGCTTTCTGTCAGAAGTTGGAGTCGTGAAGCTGGAGTCCAGTGGAGCCACCCAAGCAGACAGAATGGGACAGGGGGTTGGGCAGAAGCACATGGATTCTCCCTCGCTTCCAATCTCTAGGCTCCTGCCAGTGCCCCCCATGCACCAGTCCCAAGCAGGAGCCCTTCAACTAGAGAGCTCTCGGGAAATATCATTTGCAAGGGCAACCACCCCTGCCCCCCAGAAGAGGAAGCAGAACAGAGGAGGGAAGGGATTGGATCTGGGAGGGAAGAGGCCAATGACCAGTCAGTCACCTTTCCCATCCTTCATTAATCGAGGAAAAGAAAACCTTCCTACTTTGGTGAGAGTGCATTTTTTAAGATGTGTTTCTAAGAAAAGCGAAAGGCTCCACATTTAGCGCGTCTTTGTTTTCAGGGCCTAGGGGCTTCTGGGGGAGGCCGTGCTGAGGGGGTTCTGTTTCATGCTCTTTGGGAGTTTATGGATGCAGTGCCTTACTTTAGGATTTACAGGCTTCTCAGCTGCATAAATCAGCAGTGTGCGCTCCGTGTGGGAGAGTCTGCAAATTCTAAACTAATATGTCGCTCTCTTTCTGTCTAGCATCATATTTATGTTAAGGTTCCATAAATCGTGCTCTACATTTCTGCAGCACAGCTGCGATGAAAAGTGATGTAACCAACAATAGGCAAGAATGGAAATTAAAATGCGAGAAAACAAAATGAAATAAAAATTCATGTGGCCTGCAGTGTAAAGCTGCTTATTTCAGAAATGTGCCCTGATGAGGGGAAGGAAATCAAGTGCATGGTCTGCATTTAGCCATTTGGCTGCTAAGATGTTCAGCCTGTCTTTCCCATGTCAAATGTACCTCTTGCCTGGGTCCCCAGAAAGGTTTCTGGGTCAGGGGTGATTGTGGTAAGCCTCTGATGCTTAATATCTTTTCAGGGGCAAAATTTCCAGAGGGATCTTAGGGTATATTGTGCTTGCATTGTAAGGGCTAACCTGCCACTTTCAAGGTCCAAATTTCCAACCAGCAGTTGAAGACAGAAGTGAGACCCAAGGAAATCCTTTTAGGTTTGAGCCAGGAATTCTGTGATTTCCTGGCTAGCTTAGCAGACCAGAGCAAGGTGGATTTCAGCTGTTCCATTTCAGCCAAAGCATTTTCCTCAGATAGATTTTTAGTGTATTTTATATGCACCAGTTTCTTCCCTTTGCATCTAGCTTCTAAAAGGCTTAACTGTCCCAGAGCTAAAGAACAAGCCTGCTAAATGGTTCACTTGACTGGCAGAGGGCAGCGATTTAGAAGGGAACCCACCTTGGGTACGGAGCCCCTTTTCTTATAGGATATTCGCTTCTCAGGTTTCTTTATTACATTTGAAATCTGACTGAAACATCAGGTTATTCATTAGACCAAGGAATAAAAGGTAATATTTTAACATGCTAAAGGAATTCTGCCAGCCAGTCATAAGTATCAATCCATCACAATTATTAGAAACAATGTACTCTGCAGTAGTAAAGAGATACAGCCAATATGCAGACGCACACTAAATAAATTCCCTGGTAGGCTGGCTGTTTCCTTCTCTGCGGGCATGTGCGAAAGCTGTTTATACAAAAAAGAAATGGTGAGAGGTGGAACTCAACAAGCACCACATTTTAACTTTTTTTTCTTTTTTCTGGATTCAGTCATTCCTGCAAATTTCCAAGTAGACCTTGTATCCATCACCCTACATTCCCTCTTCAAAGCAGTTTGATCTGGATTTGGGGGTTTAACAGATGCACAATAAGTTTGTAAGACTCATGATTATGTGTAAGTGTCACATAATCATTTGGGGAGGCCGAAATGAGGGGTAGGAGAAAGAGGGAGAATGATTTCTCTTAGAAAACAGGCCCTGCCTGGGTGTTCATGCTCATGAGGATGCCCATTTTTGTTTCTATTCTCTTTCCTTTCTTTTCCAGCCATATCTTCATTAGCAGAGAGAATGCTGGAGGCTGCCCCTCTTTCCTGTAGCCATTTGCTTTACGTAAACCAGCTAGCAAACCGCTCTGTTCATATTGATGTAGACATTACCACAAATCGCCACTTAGGGACCTGAACGAATTGACTAACTGGTTTCAGATCCAATACACATAAGTTGATCAGACACAAAGTTTAAGTACACTTGCAGGCATGCCAGCTGCACCTACCGGAAAGTGACTCTTTGGCTGCCAGCTTGAAGAGGCCCTAAGGGAGGCCTGGGAGGAAGGCATGCAGACCCAGGGCACGGCGGCAAGTCTGAAGGTTTCTGGGGGCAGGAGCGCCCAGGGCAAAAAGAAATGAGAAATGCTGGGCGGGAAGCAAGTCAATTTCAGAAGCAACGTGCATGCTTCAGGCCAGGGTGTGCTTGGTACAACTTTCATGAATTTGGCTTTTTCTCCTTCCTTTCAGCAACTTTGATGTGTGGGGCCTGAGTGTCACATGATATGGGAGATGATCAACTCAGATCAGAAAAGTCTCTGCTGGCCAAGGGTCAGCCACCAGGCTGCCACGTACCCAGGAACAGTGGCTTCTGAGTCCATTGTCTTCTCAGTACTGAGGAATTTGCCTGGGTGGAACCAAGAAAAGGCCTTGGGAAGAAGGGTCAGTTTGATCCTGAGAGGTCAGGGCCCGTGTGTTCTGTGGCCAGGGCTGAGGACCCCATGAGCCTGTTTGTCCCAGGTACAGTGAGCCAGCCCCACCCCTATTAAATTGCTGATCCTGGAGCGGGTGGCTGCTCATTTCCAACCCAGTCCAGCCTTTACTGAGTCTAGGGCTTCTCACTCCTTTGGTTTATAAATGTTGGTTTTTCTCTAGTCATCTTGGAAGCAGGAATGCTGTTTTCTCTGTGACATGATGCTTTCCTTTGGTATATTATGTTAATAAAACTTAGCAGGCTGGATGTGCAAGTGGAGTAATTGGTTGGGCACGTAGCCATGGAAGTTTCTGGAAAAAAAAAGTATAATGAGAAAAATCTGTCATTTCAGCTGATGTGCATGAATCTGTCTGCATAGATGTGTGAGTATTGGGGTAAGGGCAGCACTGATAAAGAAGAACCAGACAGACAGGATCCTGTCAAGGAAGGGAAGTACAGAGTAATAGGAACAGCAAAACAGCAGCAAATCGACTGGGAGTCAAGAAAGCCTGAAAGTTAGAATAGGGCAGGGGGGAGGGATCGGTTTTTTGGAGAGAGGTAAAATTGGTTAGACTTCAGTATATTTGTATTATTATGTATATATTTAATAGTTTTGATTATCTTATCCACTTGTTTAATGTATATTTATTAAGCACCTACTACACAGCCAAGGGACAGTGGATACAGTGAGACATGGTACAGGCCTGATGGGTGACCAAATAAAAATTACAATCTCACAACAGTTGTCCAGGGACAGATTATGGAAGGGCCAAGGCATTTAGCAGTGAGAGCTTGATTCTCACACATTGAAGCAGTTTAATGATAAGGGTGACTTTTAAAGGGATAGAGTAATAAGGACAAATAATAGAGAAACACATTATATTCCTGTATATACCAGGAATTGTGCTGGGGAATCTCTCTATATAGTATCATTTAATCCCCCCAACCAGTTCATATGGAAGAGACTTAATTCATTTCACCTCTGTCGTTTAGAGAGGTTAAGGTACATCCCAGATGTTATGGAAGAATCCTGGGTTCTGAGTTGAGGTATATCTGATTGCAGGTCCTTCGCCTGTTCTGTCCCACAGTGATAATATAAACGCTGGACTAGGGTGGAGAGGGAATGATGTTAGGCATCAACTAGAGGAATGAATAACAATAAACACATTCGAATCATTCGATGGGAATTACAGTAAACATACTTCTCCCAAAGAAGACCAAGGAGAAGAGAGGGGTATCACATTCCAGAATCTTGTCAGAACTAGAATCTTCAGAACTGAGTGCCATGTGGGCCTGGGTGGATAGGAAGAGTTGAGAGGGAGTCCTTTAAGGTTTCTCCCTTGGGTGACTGGATAGAAAGGTCAGAGGCGCCTGAGAAGGTGAAAGATTATTGGTGTCAGAAGCAGAAGATGGCAATTAACTTCATTCTGAACAGACTTCATGTAAACAGATGGTCGGACACCTAGATAACCAACAGAAAGTTGGATAGATGGCATTTGAAGGAGGTTAAATCTAGACATACAGATTTGGGAACCATCGTCAAAGGAACCAAAGAAGCCAAAGTACATAGCTCAAAGCAAGCATTTGCCCCAGACCACCTTGCTCAAAAGCATTCAGTGGACACAATGGGCATTTGCCATTTCCCGAACCATCTAGTGGACTAGAGTTTTCCAATACCATCGCCACTGACAATTTGGGTCAGTCAATTCATGATTGTGGGGTCTGTTTTATGCATTGTAAAATATCTAGCAGCATCCCTGACCCTCGCCCTCTCAATGCCAGTAACAAATCACCTCTCTCCCTCGCCCTCCAGGTGTGACAATCAAAATTGTCTCTAGACACTGCCAAATGTAATTTTGCCTCTACCTGAAAACCACTGAGCTAGGTCAAACGAGTTTCATTCCAGTCTATATCACTATCTATAAGCACATACCTATAAGCTACACTTATCATGCAATTGAAAAGCACATATATTCCATATACTATATATCCCTGCAATGGGACTCAGTTGCTGCCTTTGTGATCACGTGCACAATGAAAAATTGGCTGACATGAAATGGTGAGGATGCTGTGTGTTTTTGAATGTGGTGGCACCAGCCACTTACTTATAGTTTGAAAACTTTTGAAGCATGCTCAAAATGGCTTATTATACATTTATTTTTTCTGCGTCAGATAGTTGGTGTTCACAGCCCTCCTAGGGCTCCTTCATGTTTGTGAGGTACCCTTGCAGTCAAGTGATAGATGTGTGATTAGATCTAGTCAATGGATTGGGAGAGAGAAAGTGATTAACCGCATAAAAGCCAAGTGTCTTTTCCAGCCCTCTTACCCTGGCACAGTAACCCCAGAGGTCACATACCAGAGGACTCAGCTTCAAGACCAAGGAGAACTGACTGCACCATATCAGATTTTGCACAATGGAGGCTCAGGGGTTTATTTGTTACCACAGCAGAGCTTAGCTTTATCCTGACTGATAAGAATCCCATAAGCATAAAAAGCGGGATGAAAGAGAATGTTTAATGAGGCTTTGCCAAAAGTATGTCCACTTTATAGAGCATGACAACCTCACATATACCTGCACCGAACAGGGTAATGACATAAGTATTAGTTACAGTGAGAAATCTTACCTTATATTAATTATTTATTCAAAGAAATATCAGTTAGCTATCACCCCTGTAGTTTTCTGGTTTTGATGGAAAGGTGGTTTTTTATTTTATATTGTTTAATACACAAGATTGTTAAGTAGAGCTTGTGTCAATGAAAGGTGGAATTATGTGACATACCAATTCAATTTTGATTTCAGATGTATCAGATTTTTACTAGCATGAGGAATGGGAAAATTGTTTTATGTGCTTAAAAAGTTTTATAATAGAAATTGAGGTGAACTTCATAAATCCATGGTGTAAAAAATATGAAAAGCTTCCTCCCTCTGGAAAATGTGTCAGTGGAAGTATTGGAGTTAATGTGATGATTCCTATACTGGGTATCCCAGCCAATGAAGCAACAGATGTTATTACTCCGTTCTAAGAGCAGAGGAATTCTTGACAAAATTGTTAGCGTGATTGTTGCTAGGACTTCTATTAAGTTACCTTTAAGGTGTGGAATGTAAAAGCTTTAAGATATTCTTCCAGAAGTATTTCAATAAGTCCAAAGGAATTTTGTGGGAATTGGTTGTACAAGAGAAATTTGGAACAATTATATAAATGGTGCTTCTCCTGTGTTTCCAGTTGATATAATGTTTTTCATATTTAAATAGCATGAACAGAGACACAATTATCATTTTGTGATTTTATTGAAATGCAGTTCAGACAAATTTTGACATTGTAGAACACAAGATTCCAGTGACTGATCCCCTCTCTTGAAAGAATGTTAATACTACTATGATTACTAAGAGCTTTGTTTCATTCCACTGGAAAGAAAAACTATCTGAAAAAATTGTTTTAAGCTTTCTGAATCAGAACTTTGGTCTTTTTTATAAAGTGATGTCACAGCTTTTGTCCTCATAATTCTATTCTTACAAAAAGTCAAGAAAGACTATTTGCAACTAGAAATATTTGTGAATCTTTTCTCTTAAAATTGAATTTAGAAGAAAGGTTTACAAGATAATATTGGTTAAAGTGAGAAAGTTGTAGGAAAAATGTTCTAGCAGTGGTATTTGTTGCAATTTGAACCGAGTGCATCAGGTAACAAGGGTATGCGATGTTAATTGCTGAATTATTTCAGACTTTTGAAAGGCAAATCTTCGTACTTTTATAAATTATGCTGGATTCAGTTGGAAAAAAGCCCTAAATAGGATGATCTAGAGAAGATATGGAATCATTTCTATGTTGCTCATCTCACTTTGTCATGAAATGATCTTTTTAATGAACTTTCAGTTCTTAAATCATATCTTAATGAGAACTTGCTAGCCAGATGGGATAGAATAAAGATCAGATATAGTTGAATGTGCATATAGATTTTCATCAGGAATACATTAGAATCCCAAACATAAGGAAAGTACAGAAATGTCTTCTCTTACTCTCTGATTTAAATGCTGGGATCAAGAGGCCATTTTCCCTAATAAATATATTTTAAATACCAGAGAAGGCATTCAAATGTGAAATCCTCTTGATAATTCCAATAAATTACTCAGAAAATTAAGAAATGTGGAAGTCTAAATAAGTATTGAACATAATAATAGTAATATTGAGCTTGCCATATATTGGATACTGTGCTAAACCTTTTGTATGATTTTATTTAATCTTTGCAACTGCCATATGAGATAGGAGGGTCTAACATTTCCATTTTACAGATGAGGAAACTGAGATTAAATGAGTTGCTCAGGGTCATCAGCTAGTGGGTAGTTAAGTTCATATTTGGTTCTAGAACAAATGCTCATAGTCACCACATTGTCTTGGCATTCTAACAACTGGGTATATACTGAATATCAACTTCAATATTGATGAGGAGATGAAAATAAAAACAGAGCTGATGTCTAGGACAGCAGGCAACTTTTGTGGGTTTTGTACATCCTGTCGTCAAGGTTTGTTCTCTAGCAAACCATGTGTCTTTAAATCATAGTCAACTACATGGAATGGGGAAAACTTAGTGAAAGTTTTCCCAGTAGAGTTAAAATACCATCCCACCCTCAGGGCTTTCTGTATGCACAGGATTCTAGGAAGCAGCCATGGTCATTTAATCCTGTCCCCATCCACGTCACTATCAACAACTTCTTTGTATCCCTGTGGTTCCTCCAGTGTGTGCTGGCCTCACTCTGGTCAACCACTTGTCCATGAGATCCTGTTGCTATGAGCACTGTTGTTCTTTTGACTCCCCTGGCTTCCCTCACCCCCACTCCAACCAGTGCTTATCCACATCGATCTTCTCACCATGAGAGTAGGCCATCTCTCCTTCCTTCACCTGCCTCATGGCTGCTGCCTTCTAGCTGCTGTGATATTGTTACAGCTTGAAATAGACATCCCTAAATGATAGCCCCATTCCTTTAGCTTTCTTCAAGTTCTTTTAGGCTCTTCTCCTGGGGACCTTGGAGCAGTTCCTTATTGCTAGGTTATACATTACTCCTCAAATTAGAAGCTTAAAGCAAAAATAGCATATTCGCTTACTATTCTGCAGGTGAACCTTTCAGGCTGGACTTAGCTGGGACAGTATGGTTCTGCTCCACTTGCTGTTGGCTGGTCTTAGAGGACCTCAGGTGGGTCAGTGAAGACAGGCGACCTCTCTCTCTCCATATGGTTCTCATCATCAAAAACTAGGGCATTTTTCACATGGTGCTGAAGGATTCCCAGCAAGCAACCAGAGAAGACAAACGCCAGTGAATGAGCACTTTTCACATTTTTGCTCACAGTACTTTTGTTTAAGCCCCATTAGCCACAGCAAGTCATGTGACTGCACGCAGTTAATGTGGGAGGGGATTAAGCAATCATGTGGTTATAAAGAGGTGTGATCCATTGGGTCGGTGCTGCAAAGGCATTAATAAAAGTCCCCCTGGGACTCACCTGGAAGACATTTGGGTGACTTTATTCTACCATGCCACCCCCAAACTGTCCATCATTAAATTCTTTATTTGATAGTCAAGGCTATCACCAATATGGTTCCTTTCCTTTCCTTTTAATAAGTTTCTACTTAGAAATCCTCTTCTCTAGCTTGTGTCTCTGTTTGCAGTCTCTTCCATTTTCTCAAGGTCAGACCCTTGCTATTTCTAAACAGCAAGCTATTTCAGCTCAAGGAACACTATTCTTCTACCAAACTCCAATCTCTAGTACCATTTCCCATCATTTCATTTCACTATTGATGTCATTTTATAAGCCTTATTTTTCCGAGCAGGTTTTTATGCCCTGAAACGTATATACTAAGGTATAAATACTCAGTAACTTGAATTGAATGGAGCTTATGGTGGAAGGAATTTGCCTCTGTGTTTAACTGTGAATTCCTTACAAGAGCTGAAGTGGTCCTGTTCTGAGTTGTGGGCGAAGCCCGAGATCCTTGAGTGTGCAGAGCAAACCACAGCACACTAAAGTACGTATTCTTTGAAACATTTGAAAATAAAAGCAAATGTCATTCGTGAGGAGAAAAAGCAGGGAAGAGAGACCCTAGATGCAGCAGGAAATAAAGAACATTCTGGCTAGAATGAAAATTGCATCTCAAAATCCATAACACAAGCAAGCACCGTCCAGTAAATGTGGTATTTATTTGAAATGCACACTGCTGTATTGTTATGTTAGGAATTCGCTGGGATTATGGAATTGACAGGCTCACTTTACTGGCAAGTAAAATTTTCCAGTGCAAAAACAGTGCTGCCGGGCCGGTGAGATGGCTCAGCGGCTTAAGCGCCTGCCCAGCAAGCGCGAGGGCCTGAGTTTGACTCCCGGAACCCACATACGAAAAAGGGGCCGGTGATATCGCTCAGCAGCATGGGCGCCTGCTGGCGCGCGAGGTCCTGAGGTCGACCCCCCCGTACCCACAAAAAAAAAAAAAAAAAAAAGACAGTGCTGCCGAAGCATCGTTCAGTTACACTGCAGGTAATTAAGCACTGAGATAATCAGATGGCATTCGTTGAGCACATGCTTGTGGCTTAGCTATCATGTATCAGGCACTGTGGTAGCAACCAGAGACACGTGGTGAACTAGAGAGGTGGTCCCTGCCCTCATGGTGTGCACAGCGTGGAAAAGTGATCAGAGGAGTTGATAAGAAGTTCTGGTTCCGGGCACTTGGAGAGCACTGAGGGGACACTTCCCTGGACTTGGGAGAGCAGAGAAGGCTAAGAGGCTGCTAAGAGAAAATAGCATTAGGCAGAGACCTGGGGGGGTGGGGAAATCATGGACATCCTAGTGGGCAGAGGCCGTAATTTATGTGAAAGCAAGGGATGAGAGGGAGCATGTTGGGTTCGAGACACTGAAAGACAGTGACTGGACACCTGAGGAAGAAAGAGAGAAATGAGGTTGGAGAGGTGACCGGGACCTGGATGCTGCAGGTCTTGTTGGTCATCTCCAGGGGCAGACCTAGAACAAAGACCTAGACACAATCACAAAGGAGAAGGGCATTTCATCAACAAATTGTTTTCTTTCTGAAAGGAGGCTCTGTCAATGAGAGTCCATTGTCTGTCCCCCCCCCACCTCCTAGCTTCCCTTCAGAGAACTGACACCTGGATTATTCCTGATGGTTGACTACTCTTCTTTTAAAACTAGCAGGCAATGGGGACAAGATGGTCCCCTCTACTGAAACAGGGCCCGGACATTACAAAAGGGAAAGGAACCAATACCTTGGTTGGCTACTTCCTCACTCACCCCATCCTAAGAACACCCATCAGTCCTAGCCACAGTGACATTATGCAAGCTATTTGTCATTTCTTCTTACTCATTTTTTGACACTCCATTTGACTTTGCTATGACCTGATCTATTTTAGTCTTCCTCAGTGTTTTTGTTAATTTTCCAAAGGCAGGCAACCAATCATTTGTTCTTTCTTTACCCTTTGGAGGACATAATGGGTGGGATCCCTTTGTAGCAGTGTCTCTGAGGATCCTTCAAACCTTATGAAAATTCCATTTCTTTTGTTCCTCATGGGAAATGCTGCCTGGTTTTAAAGATGTGTGTATGGTTGTATCTTTCCAGTTACCCAAGTAAAACTTCCTCTTTCTTTCTATGCTTTAACATTGTGCATTTTTATGAAATGTGAAGTAAAAATAAAGTGCAAAGCAGTGCATGAGATGTTCCTGTGTAACTGAGGAACATAAATGAAAGACATTGTATTTCCAGAGAGGCCTTTTTCACTGAAGGTGCTCCTCCACCAAACAAACAGATGATAAAACAAGAGAAATTGGAAGCTGATTGCTCTAAAGGAGAGACTGCTTTTGAAACTATCAGTCCTTCACTCTTGTGTGTAGTAAACATAGCAGCTTTGAGAACACAGTTACACAGCAGTCATCCCGCCGGTGATGCCATGGCTCTCATCTGGGGTAAACATGGCCCTGACTGACCACTGCCCTTTGCTCACCTCTGCCGCATAAAGGGCTGAGCTCATTCCAGCGCCATCTGATATTCCAGTGGCCCATCTGGTCAGCAGGCACCTCATTCCCTAGGGCATGGAATTAGGCCATCTCAAGGGAATGCAGAGGGCGAAAGTCTCTAAGCCTTTCCTACAGGAGTTGAGGCTTGATATACCATGATTGGAGGTTTTCAAACTGGTATCTGAACTGGTAAAAGATTAGAGTCACCAGAATTTTAGAGTCCTCAGGAGTGAGGCAGGGGACAAAACTCAGCTGTGGCCAGGGAGATCGGTAGAATGAGAGGATGGCCCTTGGAAAGAGCAGGGGCCTCTAGATGTAATTGCAAAGCTTCTCTCCTAACCCAGGGCTGGGGCTGTGGTATGGCTCCCAGCACAGCTGCACCTTTCCTACCTGCCCACCCACCTGGGCTGTGGCACAGAACAGAAACTCCTTTCCCTGGACCCCCCTGCAAAGTCAACATTCATATTGTAGCCCCCCCCCAGACACCGAACATTCTTGTAATCAAGTTTGTGCACCGTCTAGCGGGAGATTTCAGACTGTTTTCTTACTACTAAATGGAGAGGTATTAACAACACAATGCAGAAATTTAAAAAAAAAAAATAAAGGCAGAGGGTGGGGAGTAGTAGGGGGAGAAAAGAAAAGACAGCCGCCTGCTCTTTTCTTCTTGGTATTATTATTTGTGACAAAGCCCTGGGTCCATTTTTCTTCATAATTTGCAGGACTCCTAATGGGAACAGCACCTCCCAATTACCATGGCTGCCAAAGGCTAATTTGGTTACCCTCTGGATCCACAATAGCGAAACTGTGTCGAGCCTTTGTCGATATTTGCATACTATACATACCAGGAATGTAAAACAGCTGCCTGGCCCCTCTCCCACTATCATGGCAATTATGGGTCATTAGCTTGCCCCCCCCCCTTTTTCTTGTTCTCATCTTCCAGGGTCTGGTAGTCAGTGGTAGGCAGCTGACGGATTTGCAGAGACAAGAAATGAGAAAGCGGAGCAGCGTGGCCTATTTGTTAAGTCAGAGGCTGACGAACTGCCACTTCAATAGCACGAACACAGCCCTGTGCTTTTATTTCTTGATTACCTCTCCTCCTCCTCCTCCTCCTCCTCATCTTTTCTTCCACCCCCTCCAGTCCCCGCCCCACTCCCCCCTCTATTGGGAAAGGATCTTAGTCACTGCCTGGCCCTGGCCCTGCATGTGTCTATGAGTACGTGTTTGTCCTGGCAACTCTACCTGGACCTCTGGGCCAGCCGTGTGCTGCCACTTGGCGTTTGGGGGGGACACCCTTCCAGGGATCACACCTTAGCCGTGCAAGGCCAGCCTACAGCCCCACACAAATCCACATTCAGAAGCAGGATGCCTCACTTTAAGTTTCCTCATTGAATCTCAACCCCACGGAGGAGGGAGGGGTGGAGGGGGAGAAGAAAAGAATAAGAAGGGATTTAACCATGAAGCTCTCTCTTTTGCAACAATGAGTTGTGTCTTGCAGTAGTTAATGGGAAGTTATGGTTTTGAATATAATTTTTTCCCTTCAAGCTGCTAATTTTATTGACAACATAGATAGATTGAAAGACCCAAAGCTTTTGTGTTGTTTTGTTAAAGCAAATAAGTGAGGCACAAATGTAAATTACATCTCCAGGTTCACATTAGAGGTTTGCAAATAATACTGAGCTAATGGTTATTGCAAAGGAAAATAGCACTGGGATCAATATTCTATACAGTGGAAGGCGATACCTCTCTCTCTTTTAATCACCTCATTGCAGAAATGGCATTGAAATTTGAAATCTCATTTTCTCCATTTGTACAAATTGAACATAAATCACTGTGAGTGAGGGGAGGTGGCAGGCGGCTTCACTCTTTGCGGGATTGCATTACTAATTAGTGTTGGGCTAAAACCCTGCACAGCCTGGGAGAGGCTTCCTGAGACCTCTGACCAACTGCGAGATGCTCTGGAAAGCCTGGACCAGTGGGGGAGGGGCACCCTTCCAGTTTGGAGTGGGCGAGGCCAGGGTCAACCTTGCAGAAAAAAGGAGACAAAGGGCAGAAGGCATTTCAGACCCTCATATGCTGTATCATTTTCTGTGCTGAGATGCCAGTTTCCCCCAGTCCCCTTAGATTTCAGTGGGGTCAGGATGCGTGGGACATCACTATTCCTGATGAGAAGCAAACCTGTCAGCTTGCATGCCTTTTGTCTGTGGCTATAAAAGTAGGAACCTGGGTACCACAGTCTGAAAAGCCCTGCTTTACAGGGACACGGCTGTGTACACCCCAGCCCACCTCCTGCCCACCAACACTAATGTCTGTTCCCTTCTCTGTGCCCTTCCTTTCTCCTCTGTACACTTGCACAGAGTGGCTCTCTCTCAGGGTTGTAAGCTGAGTGATAGATATTATTTACAAAGGATATTCAGTGATGTCAAAGCCTCTCTTATTGTACCCACTTCAGCTCCACTTTCTCAAGTCACTCAAATGTTCCTTGCAATGAACTCCATTGATTGGCTGAGGGGTCATCATGGGAAAAGGTCTTAAGACCCTTTTCTGCCTCTCTGGGCTTCAATATCCCATGGCCACGCATTTCTAGAGTGAGGGAGATATGCAGATATGCAGATATGGGGGAATGTGCTTTATTTTGCCAAGATCAAGAGATCAGTAAGAAAGTTGGCATGTGTAATTTGGCAGGGGGAGAAGGGAGCACAGGGGAGCGAGGCCTCCACTTGGCTGGAAGAACTTCTGGATTTGGGACTTTGCTCTGAAAGGTTTGCAAAGACATAGCACAGGGAAGAGCTGTAGGCAGTCCTTGGCTTGTCCTTGTGGCTGGCCACTTACACCCTCGCTTAAAGTAAATAACATTCTGCTGGATGATTAATGGAGGATGTTTAGTTCATTAAACTTGATATCCTGAGGGCAGGATGAGCTAGTAAAATATTTATATATTTGTATGTGAGGCTGATCCCATAAGGGGCAGTGTGGGCAGATTAGCCAAAAATGGGACAACTAATGTCATCAAGGCAGAGACCCAGTAACGACTACTAATGCCCCGGTGGAGCTTAAGGGTCATTTTAAGACTGGAGAAAGAGACACCTTTTCATTCCCAGCCAGGGAGGCCATTTAAAAGGCACAGAGCCCTGCCATGGTGAAGCAGGATGCCTGGGCAGACTCAGGGACAGTGATGGCATCTCGAACTCTCAAGGCTCATGGCCACCCTCCTCTACCTGCCGGTGATGCCACACCTGGGTAGAAAGGCAGAGTGACTGCCACAGACTTTTCCATACCCTGGGAATTTTCCATCCGGCTCCCCATCCTCAGCAGTGGCAGGGGGAGTTAAAAGTAGGGGAGGCTGGGGGAAAACTAGAAACAAGGTTTACTACCCAAGGTCCCTCTTACCCATCAGCAGATGAAAGCAAAACTCATCCAAACAGTAAGCAGGTGGTGGCTGCTAATAGAAAAGAAATAAAAACCTTTTAGAAATCAGAGCCGACTACAAAAAACACTGACAAAGTGGAATGAAAGTTCTGAACATCAGTTCAAAGAAAAGGGTGTTTGAAATAAACCCTTAAAAACATTTCAAATGCTGAAGGAAAAAAAAAATAGCTGCTTTAGATATTTGAAGCCAGGATGAGTTAATCTGGAGAGAGGATTTTTTATTTTTTTGATTCTACTAAATAAAAGAAAGAAAAAAGAAAGAGAGAAGGGAGGAGAGCTTGAAGGTAGTGGGACTCAGACAGAACACAGATCAGGTGCCCATGGGCTACTTTATTGCCAATCACAGGTCCATCACCCATCCAGGGCTGACCTGGGGCTTTTAACCTCCTTGGGCCTCCACTTGCCCAGCTATAAACTGGGGTTACTAATAGACATGTCCTCTCACCCCACCTAGGTCCCAGAGGAGGACTAATAGCATAATGGGCCTGACCCTGTTGATAGAGAATGTGTCGCTGCCATTTTGTGCCCTCTACCTTTAGAGTCCAACTAGGTATCCTCACCAAGGCCTTTGGGGGACCTTCCCCTTTGAGTGACCTTCAACCCTCACTTGTTCATCCACTCGTCTGTTTCCTATGCTGTGACAGATGTGGCAGCACTTGGTGACAAAATGAGGGCAAACACACTATCCCCTCCTCCGGGGTCCCAGGTTGAAGGAGGCAGGCAAGTAATGGGTACTGCTGTGTAAGATGTCCTGGGGTCACCAGCAAGGTTTCTAGGGAGAGGGATGACCAAGCCCATTTCTGGCACATGGGCCGAAGTGCCTGGGAAAGGCATCTCAGGCCAAGGGAACTGTGCATACAAGGGACACAAGGGATGAGTTCCGAGACTCATCCAGGGACTTGGGGTCCAGGGGCAGAGTGGAGATAGAGCCTGGAGTGGGAGGCAGGAACTTCACCACTGGGCATTCGAGGAAGTCACGAATTGCAGTCAGCTACTGGGACTAAACTTAATCATTATGGTGGCTCCCCAGGCATCAACAACCCAGAATTTCTTTATTTTTTTGAACCAGCATCCCTAGCAGGTAGCTTCTGTCCTCAAATTCATCTCATTAGTAAGGAAAGAAGAATAGATGTGGGACAAGCACGCGGCAGATCCTATCACAGCTTTTTACAAGCGAGGGAGTGGGATTTTCCCCGGGTGTGGTCTGTGACCAAGACTGTGATGAGATTTACAATCATCTTCTACCCACGCCCTATCAGATATGCACCTGACTTATCTGTTTTGTGAAAGAGCTAGGAGTCCTAAGGCATAGGCACACTGGAAAACACTTAGAAATGAATAAGAAAATATTGAAATTTTCTGGAATGAAAGTAAAACCCGAGACTCCAAATGCATAGGTAGCCAACATGTCCCTGTGTACGGGTCCCTGGTGTATGTGTTTTGCCTGGGCATATGCACCAGCTTAGCTTTTTTGTGGGATTTTACTTTTATTATTACTCTAAACAAAGTGCCACTATTTATGGTTGCATTAAAATATGCAAAAAGGGCGGGTAGACCTCCATTTGGTTTTGCCAGCTCCTGCCAAGGTCTCATGTAGGTGGGCATGAAATAAGAGTTTAGTGAGTGAACCATTCTCATTTTAATGGATGGTGAAGTCTCCCAGGGATGGTCCATCTCCATCTTGCCATGCTACTCTGGACAGAAGCAAATAGGCACACCAGTCCCAAGGGCAGCCTGCAGGGGGCTTGCTGAGCATGCGCAGTGCACTCAGGTGTGGGCTCTAAGGCCATTGAAATCTTCAGGTGAGAGAAGACTGTTTTTGCCCTTACCCTCTGCCTGTGCAGTGGCCAGTGTGTGGCCCACAGGACGTAGCATGCCATTGAGACACCTGACGACAGACTCCAAGGGAACTGTGGAAATTCTGGGGTAGAGGCTGAGCTGCGCACCCTGCCATAGAATGGGGGGAGTGACCATCTGAATCTCTTTCTATACTAGACTTGTCATTTACTATACAATTTAAATTCACAACTATTTATTTTATCATTTACTAACATTTTTATTTTAAAGTGAAATCTTTTGGCAGCAAGGAGATCCCAAAACCAAAAGCAATGTTTAGTAAATAATTGCTGAATTTCCCTTTCTTACTGAAGTCAGTGAACATGTAACTGCTGCAAAACGTTTATCATCGCTAGCCATCCACTGTGGCAAATGACCACGTGAAAAAACAGAAGGCAAAATTTGCCAACAAAACGGCATCAAATTTTAAAAACCCGGGTCTAGGGGTGTAGCTCTGTGGTAGAGTGTGTGCTTAGTATGCAAGAGGCCCTGGGTCCTATTCCCAGCATTCAGAAGAAAAAGAGATATAAAAGGAAAAAAAAAACAAACAACAGTTATTATTATAAAGGCTGTCCTGTAGTTTATGAACTTGTATGAATCCAATAAAAGGTAAGCTTACAGATCCCTCTGAAAGTATGTTTTTTTATTTATATCCAATGACCAGGGTTTTTTGTTAATTTCTATATTTCACTCATTTTTACCAAAAATTTTCTTATGTACATGCAAGATAGGAAGTGTTTGCAGTTATAGTGTTGGTATATATTTTTTTTTTATGTGGGTATCGGGAGTTGAACTCAGGACCTCACACTTGCCAGGCAGGCGCTTATGCCACTGAGCTATCTCACTGGCCCATAGTGTTGGTATTTTAGACAGAAGAAAAACTGCAAACAATTCAAAGACTATCCACCTTATCAGTGCTACTAGAGAGTTTGCAAAAAAAAAAAAAAAAAATCAGATAATTCCAATAACTTGTTTAAATTTTTACTTCCCAGTTAGGAGATCAAAATAAAGTTTTTGGATTCTCATTCCAAAGGCAAAAATATCTGATGTTATGGTTTTACTAGTATAAAATTCATTTTTAAAATAAAATTTTAACATAACATTGAAGGTAAAAATATTAGTTTTTTGTGGCGATAATACATATTCAAAGCACAGCTTCGTAGTGAAAGCAATGTCATTACGAAATTAAGAAAGTTAAGGAGCAGAGACAGGTTTGGAGTTTGTTTCAGTGTTCACATAATTCATAAGTTCCTTCAATTACATTCAATGTTAGATCAATTAAAATACAAGTTGTAGTGGTATAAATTTACAAAGTTTTTACACTCTGTTAGAGTTGTTGAAGCACAAAATTTTGTGATCAAACTGATGTTGAATAGAAAATACCGTGACATTATTCACTTTTCTCTCTTCTGCTTGCCATCAGTGGGCTTTTAAAAGCTTTTTCATCTTTGGGCCGGTGAGATGGCTCAGCGGCATAAGCGCCTGCCTGGCTAAGCGTGAGGTTCTGAGTTCAACTCCCAGTACCCACATAAGAAAAAAGGGCCAGTGATATCGCTCAGCAGCACGGGCGCCTGCTGGCACACAAGGTCCTGAGTTCGACCCCTGGTATCCACACAAAAAAAAAATGCTTTTTCATCTTTGAAGAGTTGCTTTGTAAATCACCCTACATGTCCTGCAATGGTATTGAGCTTCTTTTGTAAACAGATTTGCAAATTTTGTTTGGATTTTATTCAGCATCAGTTGGAAATCTTTAATCAAAATCTCCAAAGAATAGTATGCAAAGAACTTTAAAGTATTTAGCCACTTGATATTGTTGAAAGTAAAGCTTGTAAACAGGAGAACAATGAAATTTGTCCCTACAACAGAGGGGGAAAAAAAAACTAAACAAATTAACTATTTAGAGCTCAAATATCTTGCATGATTTTATGTTTAAAATTATCATTGCTCTTTTAACTATCTTGACCACTGGAAGTAATATTTTGGTTGGTGTTTCAATGTTTATTTAGATAAAGTTATATTCTTGCCAGTAGGGGTGGGAATCATAATTTAGAGACAACTTACTTAAAGAATTTCTCCACACAAAAACAACTTCCAAAGGTAAGTATTTAGGAGGTTAAAAAAAAAAAAAAAAAAAAGACACTGTTTGAAAAAATATTTGGGCTTGAGTATTTACATATTTCAATACAAAAAAAGGAAAATTGGGATATACTCTAATAGAATTTGCTTTGAATTTGTAAGACATCCTCAGTAGCTTTGGAGAAAGTATTTTCTCAATTAAAAATATTATATAGTAAGATTTCACTTTCTATATACTAACAGTTTTAAATTTATTAACAATAAAACAAAACTTTATTACTTCTCTGTAGCACTTCAAAAAGTTTTAAAACACAATTTTGAAAAAGAGTATGTGTGATTTCGTGGACCAAAAAGATTAAAAATAAAACCATGTTAAAAAGACATTATTTGAAAAAGATGGCGGATCTGTAAGAAGCAGACAGTGAACCTCTCCAAAAGTCGCCATCCGGACACTGGAATATAGTGACTGGAGGAGGACAAGAAAGAGGGAAGTGGCTCCCATGGACCCAGGAAAGATCTGAAGTGCAGTTTGGGGCCCTCGGAGAAAGTGAAGAGAGAAACTCCAACAAAGAAGGAGGAGGTGGCCTCTGGCGCCATTTCCTGTGTCAGGAATCCCGACGAGACTGAAGCGGTTCAAATCTACAGACATGCGGTGACTGCCGGCACCCCCGGGGGCCTCCACGGAGGAACGCGAGAAGCGGCGGTGCAGAGAAGCAGCGGCCGTGAAGGACACACTGACTGGCGGTGAGTGCTGACGCCCGGCCGTCCCACACGAGAGAGCGACTACTGGGCGCCATTGTGGGGGGGGCAGCAGCTGAACTTGAAACTCAGGGCGGCCGCCACTCCATCCACGGCTCCAGTGGGAACCTCGGTGGTGTAACGCGAGATGCCGCGGTACAGAGAAGCACCGGCCGAGAAGGACACACTGACTGCGCTTTTCTTCCTGGTATTCCAAGAATCTCCTAAGAGTTTGAAATACTAGCAATAAAGCAACCTATCATAGGCAATTTACAAACAGCATCCCAGGAATTACACTAAAGAAAGAAAAGAAAATGAGACGACACTTAAACAAGATGCAACCCCACACATCCAGTTCAACAAAGGCAAACCCAGGGGGCAGTGAGGCGGGACAAACCGAAAGCCACCCACCTGACATCTCTGAAGTGGTAACAACAAAGCAGTTGAATGAGGCTCTGGAAAAATTTAAATCAGAAATAATTTCTCAGATAACTGCAGAGATAATGTCCACAATGAAGACCATGTTTAAGGACGCTAGAGCAGACACAGACAAAAAAATAGACGAGCATAAGAAAATGATGGAAGCCATGAATGCTCAGCATAGGAAAGAAATGGACTCCATAAAGCAGATTCAAGCAGATATCCAGGAGAACAAAAATTCCATTGAAAGTATTTATAGCAGATTAAGCCAATGTGAGGACAGGATCTCAGATATAGAAGACAGGCTTGCAATTAGTGATCATGAAAAGAAAGAATTCTTAAAAACAGCAAGGGACAATGAAAAATCAATCCAGCAGCTGCTAGATGACGCAAAGAAGAATAACTTAAGATTGATTGGAGTCAATGAAAAAGCAGGAGATAGCATAAACGACATCAGAACACTGTTCACAGACATTATCATAGAAAATTTCCCTGGTAGAGAAAAAGAATTTGACGTTCAGATAAGTGAGGCTTATAGAACTCCAATTAGCCACGATCAAAAAAGATCTTCAGCCAGGCATATCATAGTCAAGATTCCAGAAATTCAACATAAGAGTAGAATCTTAAAAGCTGTTAGAGAAAAGAGACAAATCACCTAAAAGGAAAGCCCATCAGAATCACAGCGGACTTTTCAGCACAAACCCTCAAGTCAAGAAGAGCTTGGAATGATGTATTTCAAGTTCTAAAGGAAAATAATCTTCAACCTAGATTGATGTACCCCGCAAAACTATCCTTCAAAACTGATGGAGAAGTAAAATACTTCCATGGCAAAGAACATCTGAGAAAATTTATAACCACCAAACTAGCACTCCAAAATGTTTTGAAGGACATTCTAGAAAGGGGTAACAAGGACTACAACTTCAGAAACCCCAACAGAAGGAATCCACCAGGCAGAGCAAATGATTAAAGAGAGGGAGGGAAAACAAAAATTAAAAGAGGGAGAGCCAACAACAAGAAAATAACATGACAAGGATAAGTCAATACATTTCAGTTTTAACCATTAATGTTAATGGTCTCAATTCACCAATCAAAAGGCACAGACTGGCGAAATGGATCAAGAAGCAAGATCCAACAATATGCTGTATACAAGAAACACATTTAATTCAAAAAGAAATTCATAGACTGAAAGTCAAAGGATGGAAAACAATACTCCATGCGACAGGAACCCAGAAAAAAGCAGGGGTAGCTATTCTTTTCGCAGACAAAGTGAATTTCAAGCCAAGAATGATTCATAGAGATAAAGAAGGTCACTACATCCTTGTAAAGGGAACAATCCAAGAGGAAGAGATAACAATCATAAATATATATGCAACAAATACCAGTGCACCCAACTGTATAAAACAAATATTAATGGACATGAAAAATCAAATAAGCACTAATACAGTTGTATTGGGGGATCTCAATACTCCACTGTCACAAAAAGACAGATCAACTAGACAAAAAATCAACAATGAAATATTACAACTGAACCAAACTTTGGAACAAATGGACTTAGTAGATGTCTACAGAATGTTCCACCCCACAACATCAGAATACACATTCTTCTCAGCTGCACATGGGACATTCTCCAAAATAGACCACAAACTAGCTCATAGAACCTGCTTAAATAAATGCAAAGGAATTGAAATTATCCCATGTATATTATCAGACCATAGTGCAATGAAATTGGAAATCAATGGCAAAAGAAAACACAAGAATTTGCTAAACACATGGAAATTAAATAGCACCCTACTGAACAACAAATGGGTCACAGATGAAATTAAAGAAGCAATTAGACAGTTTCTGCAACTGAATGATAATGACAGTACAACATACCAGAACTTATGGGATACAATGAAAGCAGTCCTAAGAGGGAAATTCATAGCGTTAAATTCCTATATCAGGAAAACAGAGCAAGCACAAATAAACAACCTAATGGTGAACCTCAAACTTCTAGAAAAAGAAGAGCAGGCTAAGCCAAAAGCTCGTACAAGAGAGGAAATTATAAAGATCAGAGCAGAAATTAACGTATTGGAGACTAAAAAAACAATACAAAGAATCAACGAATCAAAGAGTTGGTTCTTTGAAAGATTAAATAAAATTGACAAACCCTTATCCAACCTTATTAAAAAAAGGAAAGAAAGTACTCAAATCCACGCAATTAAGAATGAAAAGGGTGATATCACAACGGACCCTGCAGAAATCCAGAAGATCGTCTATACCTACTTTGAAAACCTGTATTCTAATAAGATGGAAAATGCAGAAGAAATGGACAGATTCCTAGATACATATGACTTACCAAAGCTCAACCAAGAAGATATAAAAATCCTAAATAAGCCAATAACAATCAATGAAATCGAAGATGTAGTTAAAAACTTCCCAACAAAGAAAAGCCCAGGCCCCGATGGATTCACTGCCGAATTCTACAAGAAATTTAGAGAAGACCTAACACCACTACCTCTCAAACTCTTTAATGAAATTGAAAGGGAAGCAATACTCCCAAATTCATTCCTGGAAGCAAGCATTACCCTGATACCAAAACCAGAGAAGGACCCAACTAAGAAAGAGAACTACAGACCAATCTCCCTAATGAACATAGATGCAAAAATCCTCAATAAGATACTGGCAAACAGAATGCAGCAAATCATCAAGAAGATATATACCATGACCAAGTTGGATTCATCCCAGGGATGCAGGGATGGTTCAACATACATAAATCAATAAATGTAATACACCATATTAACAGAACCAAGGACAAAAATCATATGATCATCTCAATAGATGCAGAAAAAGCTTTTGACAAAGTCCAGCACCTTTTCATGATAAAAACCCTACAGAAAATTGGAATAGATGGTCTTTATCTCAATCTGATAAAAGCTATCTATGACAAACCAACAGCCAATATCATACTAAATGGACAAAAACTGAAAGCTTTCTCTCTAAAATCAGGAACAAGACAAGGATGTCCACTGTCCCCACTCTTATTCAACATAGTCCTGGAAACTTTAGCCAGAGCAATTAGACAAGAGAAAGAAATAAAAGGAATAATGATTGGAAAGGAAGAAGTTAAATTATCATTATTTGCAGATGACATGATACTCTACGTAGAAGACCCCAAAAACTCCACTAAAAAATTGCTCGATTTAATAAGCAAATTCAGTAGTGTAGCTGGATACAAAGTCAATACTAAAAAATCAATAGCCTTCCTGTACACCAATAACAAACTCACTGAGAGAGAAATTAGGGAAACAACACCTTTCACAATCACATCTAAAAAAATGAAATACCTAGGAATCAATCTCACAAAGGAAGTAAAAGACCTCTACACTGAAAACTACAGTACTCTGAAAAAGGAGATTGAAGAGGATATCAGAAAATGGAAAGATATCCCTTGCTCTTGGCTCGGAAGAACCAATATAGTGAAAATGGCCATACTTCCAAAACTGTTATACAGATTTAATGCAATTCCGATCAAAATTCCAACAACATATCTCACAGAATTAGAGAAAACAATCCTAAAATTCATCTGGAACCAGAAGAGACCTGGAATAGCAAAGGCAATTCTGGGCAACAAAAGCAAGGCAGGGGGCATCACAATCCCTGATTTGAAATTATACTATAAAGCTACTGTGATAAAAACTGTGTGGTATTGGCAAAAAAACAGACCTGAAGATCAATGGAATAGAATAGAAGATGCAGAAACAACTCCAGACATACTAAGCCACCTTATCTTTGACAAAGGTGCCAAACACATTCACTGGAAGAAAGATAGCCTCTTTAATAAATGGTGCTGGAAAAATTGGCTCTACACATGCCGAAGATTAAAATTAGACCCATATCTTTCACCGTGCACTAAACTAAATTCAAAATGGATAAAATAACTAAATATTAAAACAGAAACATTAAATCTCCTGGAAAATAGAATAGGTAAAACTCTTGAAGACATTGGTGTAGGCAAAGACTTTATGAATAAAACCCCCATCGCACAAGAAGTATCACAAAGAATCAACAACTGGGATCTCATCTTATTAAAAAACTTTTGCACAGCAAGAGAAACCACCAACAGAGTGAAGAGACAACCCACAACTTGGGAAAAACTGTCTGCCAGCTGTTCCTCAGACAAAGGATTACTATCGAGAACATACAAGAGCTCAAAAAAATCAGACCTCCCAAATTTAAAGACCCAATCCAAAAATGGGCATCTGAGATGAATAAATACTTCTCAGATGAAGAAATACAAATGGCAAATAAATATATGAAAAAATGTTCAACATCACTAGTCATCCGAGAGATGCAAATTAAAACAACACTGAGATTCCATCTCACCCCAGAAAGAATGGCTGTTATCAAGAAGTCAACTAATAACAAATGCTGGAGGGGCTGTGGGGAAAAGGGAACCCTTCTCCACTGTTGGTGGGAGTGTAGACTGGTGCAACCACAGTGGAAATCCGTGTGGAGACTCCTCGAAAAACTGGGATTGGAGGTCCCATTTGACCCAGCTATTCTCCTTCTGAGTATCTTCCCAGAAGAATTAAAAACATCGTACCACAGTGATATATGTGCACCCATGTTTATAGCAACACGATTTGTAATAGCTAGATCGTGGAAACAACCCAAATGTCCATTAACCGAGGAATGGATAAAAAAGATGTGGTATTTCTATAAAATGGAATACTACTCAGCCATAAAGAAAGATAAACTGGAAACTTTTATAGGTAAATGGATGCAACTCGAGAAAATACTCACAAGTGAAATAAACCGGATGCACATCTGTAAACATCGTATTGTCTCCCTAGTATGAAAATGCAATTTCACTGTGACTATTCCATTCCTTAGTCTTCTATTTTTACCTAGCTTTTACATGGCTTAATCTTATACTGAGTAATATTTTTCTCCAAAAGGTATTTGTACATTCTCTAATGCTTGAGTTTGTTAATACAGGAGAATGTTTACTTGTTGTCTTTAAAAAAATAAATAAATAAATAGATAGAAACAAGACATAATAATAAAAAAAAAGACATTATTTAGGAAAATGCTATACCAATACTATTAGAAATAGATATGACAAAAAATTAAAATACATGAATATATGGGACCAGTATTCTCATATATTGTAATGATATTATTTTATATTCAAGTAAGAGATTTAACGAAGTAAAACTTTGTAAAATTTTGTTTTAATGGACAGAGATATATAAAATATGGTTAAAAGATATGGTTAATGTTTACATTTAAAACATTTATTACAGTAAAAGACACATTGCCAAGAGTGATGAGAGAAGTGTGTTTGAATCAAGGAGGAGGATTTTGAGTACTTTAAGAGGAATTAATGGCAATGTTCCTTTTACTGTAATAAATTTTTTAATTCAAACATTCATATATTTTATGATCACCACTTGTTGATCAAAAGTTTCCAGCAGTTTCTCTCATATAAAAACATTATGCTGTGTCCTTATTCACCAGATCTGGGACTGTGTGACTGCTGGCTGTTCTCCAAAATCAAAACGATTATGAATGGTAAACATTTCAAATTGATTCAGGACATCAAGGCAGCCACAACAGCATAACCAAAGACACTCATGAAAGAGGATTTCCAGAACTGCTTCAGAAAGTAGAAAGAATGATGGGATAATTGTGTATTGTAGTCAGGGCTTGCAAGGGAATAGATTTAATACAGGACACATAATTTATAGGATTATTTTATTTTATTTGCCCAAAAAGTACAAATGCCGAAGAGTACAAGAGATCTGTCCACACACTACAGACCCAAAGACTCCAGCTGAGGGCCTGGATCCCACAGCAATGTCCTGCTTGAGTCCAGCTGAAGACCTAGAGCCCATGACAATGCCCCCAACAAGTCCAACTAGAGGCCTAGAGCCCACAGCAATGTCTCATGCTGGTCTGTATCAAGGATCTGCACTGCAAAGGCCCCAAGGCCAGTGGTGGAAGCTAGACCAGCAGGCTGGAGGATCAGTGCCAGCAGGCTGAGAGATTTGCACTGGAACCAGAAAGCGATGCTCAGGTAAGGACCAGAGCTCCCCCAAAGAGAACCACAGCCATCCTTGGTAACAGCGAGGACCCAAGTTCCTACAATGATGAGAACAGTCGAGTTCATAACAGGAAAACCAGCGTGACAAGCTTCTCTAGGAGAATCAATAGCATGCAATCTTCCCCTCCAGTTCTCCTTTTATGCTGTTGGCAACGATCCTCAGGTGGGCCTTCCACACCCAGAACCACACTGACTCAGTTCAGCTGTGTGTTACAAGTTAACCATTAGTTAATCCACCACAGAGTGTTCCAATCAAGGGACAGAACTTGAGGGGCATTAATGACAGCTTATTTTTCACTACCATGTGTTTTGTAAATTTAAACTTTCACTGTATTCTTTATCATACCTCATATTTTATATTTATATAGTGGAGAGAATTTTATTTCTGAAACTGGGTTTTAAATAAAATTATAAGTGCCCAATTTATTAAAGTTCTGGTGAATAAGTTAACATTTTAAATGATACAATTTTTATTATTCCTAGCACTCCCTGTTACTCTAAAAAATGTTACCCTTTAGTTGTTAAATAATACAGCCCCCACCATAATAGGAATAAGAGCTGAGGAAATATTCAGAAAGAAGAGAGAAAATGGGGCTGGTGAGATGGCTCAGCGGCTTAAGTGCCTGCCCGGCAAGCACAAGGGCCCGAGTTCGACTCCCGGATCCCACATACGAAAAAGGGGCCGGTGATATCGCTCAGCGGCACGGGCGCCTGCTGGCACTCGAGGTCCTGAGGTCGACCCCCCGGTACCCACAAAAAAAAAAAAAAAAAAAGAAGAGAGAAAATGGGCTGAAGTGTCAGAGAATGGTGTGAAGCACAGGGGTAAACAGTGGATAGACACTGTCATTAATGCCCCTTATTTTGAACATACTTATCCCATCATTGTTTTATGGGAAGCCCCAAGCTGTAAAAGCCAGAAATTGACCCAGTGACTTCATAATATTAGGGTCCCTCTGATGGGAATTCCACCCCCCGAACACCTTCCATTCTGAAACAATTTATCAACTAAAGAGAATTAATTTATCAGCTGACTATCCATTGATGGTTCTTTCATTTACTGATTCATCTCTCACTCATTCCTCCATCTTACCCTAGTTCATTGACTCAACCAAGAAGCATTTGCTGAGTGTTTGCTATGTGCCAAGACCTTTGTTAAATCAGCACTTGTGACATGCAAAATGGAATGTGACAAAACTCAAAGAATGGTCTAATTATGGAGACGGCCAAGGAAAGCAGACAGGAGGCCTTGGGGGACCCAGATAGAGCATCTGTTTATGGGTGGCATCAGGAAAAGGTACTCAGGAAAGATGGCGGCTGGAGTCCAGTCAAATCAACCCTCTTCCCATTGCTGCCACCACAGCTGCCCCCTCCCCCTCCTGTTCCTCCCCTACCTGACAGGGTTCTACATCAGAATTCAAGCCACGGATCTTTACTCTTGATGTTTTCAACAGTAAAAGAAAAGCAATAATACAGGTCCCAAAGAATTACTCCCTCTGCTCCCTCTGTGTGCTTTCCAACTCTTGTTTCATTCCTGTCTCGTCTCAGTCAGTGTCCTGGAAAGACTTGTAGGACCCAGTAGCTGTTTTCTATTCCAGGTTCCTTGTGTGTTGTTTCTGCACACAGAAACAAATCCAGTTTAAGCAAATAATGCTGTCATCGAGATCTTGTGCAGGCGTTGGAGGATAGCAGGCCTGGCCAATGGAGTGCTCTGTTTGAAATATCTTGCAATCTTCAGAAACATTTGTTTTTGTTCAGAAGTGTTCATTTGATGTTTCCCTGACCCATGCAGTTTCCCTATGGGCTTAAGCTCCCATTTGTTAAAGAAACAGATGGGAAAACCAGTTCAATTTGTGTTTGTTTTAGCATTTAAGACAGCTTACTGTGAGATGGTAGAATTTGGATTTTGCAGGTAGCAACAGACTATTTTTAGCAGGCGTGTGCAAGGGAACAGAATCTTACGGCTGATCTAGAGAGGAGGAAGCAAGGATCTATGGAATAAATCCATGAAACAGATCGATGAGTGGCATGGAAAGTAGAACCCTGCAATTTTTCATTTAACTTGAATGGGATGGGCCAAAGTAAGCCAGGGGACTCTTGCTCATCAGGCAGATCTTGTCAACTGCTGGTTCCCATATATCTCAGACTTTATTTTTGCCCTTCCCCAATTCAAGTGGGAGTGACTGTACACAAGCCAGCTGACATAGATTGTCATCTGCTACCATTCTCCCAGTAACCCCTGTACCAGTCAGGGTCCTGCCAGGATACTTACTGAGTTCATTGATGAAGAGAGTTTAATAACGGCACTCTTTACAGAGGTGAAAGGGTGGGAGGAACTGACGAGAGAGATGGAGCTCCTAAGAGACTGAAGGGGCAAGAGGAGGAACTATGTTCCTGAGCCCTGGTGGATGTGGGAGAGAGGCGATCTGCCAGGAGCTGTGGCCATGAGTGGAGGGACAGCAAAGGAACTGGAGCAGCCAAATGCCCTGACTTCTTCCTTTTTGGGCCTTCCCAATGGCCAAATCCAAATGGCAGCTGGAGGAAGGTGAATCTGAGTGATGCAGCTAGTAGAGGTCAGACTCCTGGGACACAGAGTGGATGGGGAAGGATGGGAGGTGGATGCTGGGTCTAGAGGGGCAAACAAAATAGTGCCCTTCTGACTCAGGGAGATCTGATCTATCCAACATGCTGTTTCTCTCATTGGTAACAGAAGTAGAAAACATGCCTTTTCAATGTGATGGAGCCTTTGGCAACAGATCTGGAGCTCTGTGGCTCCATCAAAATCCACAATGTGGGCAACTGAGTTTCTAGTTCCACCAAGCCCATTAAGGGTGACTTCATAGTGTGCCACAATAAGCAAGATAACCCAAGAGCTATATCTTTGGTTTTTAGATATGTCTTTTATTTGTCTTCAGAAATATAAAAAATAAGTAAGAGTCAGAAAACCTGGGCTCATGTCCCAGTTGACTGTGGGACTGTTGGTAATCCTCTATGGGTGCTTTCTCATCTGTAAAATAAGGAAATTAGGATAGAAGTTGATTTAAGCCCTTCCAGGCACAAATATTCAGTATGTCTTCAAGTCAAAGCCAAAAGACTACTAGGTAGAATCACATGGTTATAGAGCCAGCCTCAGAAATGAGTGTACAGAGAAGCAAGAGGACGTTTTGGAGTGCTCAGAGCACTGGACCAATCAAGCATCACAGCATCAGAGACAGAAGGTGCGTAGGTGGCTTCTGGCTGTGGAGCAGGCTAGCGTTCATGTTTAAAACGCTAGGTCCTTTCAGATGTCTCTGAATGAGCCAGGATCTTTTCTAAACTAAAACTCACTAAAAATATAGGCAGCAGCAGCATCCTCCACTTCTCCTTGAAAAGGAACATAGATAGTTCTGTTTCCCTTATGTGAGGTCCTACCAAGGGGGAGCACTAGTAAAAATTCTTCTCCTATGGCTCCCTCTGACTACATCCCCGAGAGTAACATGACCATACAGGGTCCCCTAAACTCTCATTTTCCTACGATTACACGAGTCAGTTGAACCTACAAGGGTAGACCTGAGGACAAAGGAGATTTAGAAAAACAGAGATTCACAAAGTGGCAGTGTCTCCTGTCTACATTAACAAATGTAGGGTACGAGAAGCTTACCTCAGGCCATCTCTTTACCTGTAATTCAGATTTGCAGGTAGTACAATGGGAAAAATCAGTCCCCAGAGGGGTGCATCTATATTCCACTTGCCATTTCATAAAAACAGCTCCAAAATCTCAAGTTGCACTAGTTACACAAAGAGCAATCGTGATTTCTGCTCAGCATTGTTAATTGTTGCCGATGATAACATGTCTTGTTGCCAGCTTTTCTTTAATGAATTCTTTAATAGGTGTCATTAGTTGTTACGTGTTACATTACTTCCTCTCAGAAAAAAATGTTTAAAGAAACAACTGTAAAGAAAGTTCCATCCTCAGCAATCACGAAGGCCACTGTACAGTCCTGTTCTTCTTGATCATGTGCTCACATCCTCTTCTTTGGCCGTTGAGAATCTGGGTCTTTGAGGATGGAAGCAAAAGTATATATTCATCCAAAGAAGGAAGCAAAAGACTTCAAATTCTAGGAAATTCACTGGATCCCATCGAAAACATGTAGCCATGTAGAGAAATAGATAAACAATCCCAGTTTGTCAGCACCCTGTGTAGGGAATTAAACCACAACTTCCATGTTAATGATGCTTTCACATTTAATTTCCTGTGTGCCACCCTGAAAATGTGTCTGTTGAAAGTGGAATTTCACTCCACAGAGCTGTCTTATTAAGTGTGTGCATGTGAGGTTATACCTGTCACAGCAGGAAGCTCACTTAGAACTGTAATTTGGGGAGAGGGGGAACAGAAGAGATTGTGCCATGTGGGACTATCACTGTTTTCTTGATGTCATTATTACTACTAGTTGTTACTTACTCATTAGCAATAAGCATTAATAAGAGCTAGGTAGGCACCAGCAGTGTGTGCCACACAGACCATTCTAGATCATCAGCACACTGGAGAACACGCTGAACATGAGGGCAGATACTGACCACCTGGCAAGGGGTGGGTCTGGAGCCCTGTCAGGGAGGATCTTGTTACAGGGAGAATCCAGCCTTGCCGAAGTAGATAGTGTGTTAAAGCCTCCATGACTACAGCACAAGTGCGTGTAATCAGTTGGAGAAACACTCAAAACGTGCTCCAGAGCGGGGCAGCTTCCAGTCACCTGGGACTCTGTCAGAATGAGAGCCTTAGGCTCCACCCAGCTCCCACGGTCATGGGTGTGCACACTAAAGGTGAAGGACCATGGCTCTAGAGCAGTAACTCTCCAACTTGACTGAACACTAGAATCATGTGGGGCTTTGAAAAACCCCAAGGCCCAGGCTTCACCAAGAGCGGTTCAGGCAGAATCTTGGAGATTAAAACTAGGCATCAGTATGTTGCCAAAAGCCCCGAGTTCTGAAGCCACAGTATGCACACTGGTGTTCAAAACTGACCTGGACACCTCCCTGTGGTGTCCCTCCATCCTCCAGCCACACCCATGTGCATCATTGGAGAGGCCTCCACCACTCAAGGGTCCTTCAGTGGTCCTTCTTGGGGCCACCAGCAGTGCTCTGCTAATGCCTCGCAGCAGTCTACTCCTCACTTGGGTGACTTGTTCTCCCATCCAGGTGAGATCACCTGATCAGGACCCCTTGACTCTCAGACTGTCTCTGCCTTTTTCAAGGTTTTGTTTCTCTGACCGAGGTAGAGGGGCTGAGCGATGGGAAGGCGGGGGAGCCTTGCTCTGCATCATCCCCATGCACCTCAGTAGTAGCCTCCAAGGTAAGGCAAGCAACACCTGTCCTTTGTGTTTGGGGAGCCTCCATCACCTATCTCTAATACAGTGATGCTAATTACATTGCAAAACATTTACTGTATAGCTCGCTGTGCAATCAGGCCAGAAAAAAGATCTGGGGTCAGTTGGTAAGCTCAGAGCTGACCTTAAAGAGAGACAGTGAGTGGGAACCTGGATTTATGATCTAAGCATTCTAAAGAGATATTCTCCCTACTCTGAGGGAAATTTATAGTTGTCCTTTAGGTCTTTCTTTTCCCTCTTCTTTCATAGGGATACAATATTTTCTCTGCTGGGTGCATTGCTGCCAAGAGAAACATCTACATTTCTCAGTCTCACTTGTAGCTAGATGCAAACTTGAAATTAAGCCTGTGTATCAGTCAGTTCCCAGAAACCACCCTTAAGAAGCTGCTAGGGGGCTGGTGAGATGGATCACCAGCATAAGCGCCTGCCTGGCAAGCGCGAGGTCCTGAGTTCGACTCCCGGTGCTCACATATGAAAAAAGGGCTGGTGATGTCGCTCAGTGGCACAGGCACCTGCTGGCGCACGAGGTCCTGAGGTCAACCCCGGTACCCATAAAAAAAAAAAAAAAGAAGCTGCTAGACTTGCTGTTGTCTCTTTTCCTCTTTGTTTTTCCATCCTCTTTGTTTCCCATCTTGGACCGTGAAGATGGGAACCATCCCTGGAATGGACAAGAATTCTTGAGGTGTTGAAGATATGGAGTCCTGAACCACTTCCATTTGGATTTGACTTGTGTGAACATGAAACGAGCATCCATCTTTAAGAAAAAGTTGTCTGGGCCTGTCTTACCCTTGCAATTGAACCAGTTCCAGCTGCTCACCACTTTACATTCCTTCTCCACTGGCCAAAATTCCACTTTGGAAGATACATCTGTTTAGATGTTAAAGACTTGTCTCGGTCTCAGAAAGATCAGATAAAACATGGATTCCATAGGATGGTGCCATACTTTAAATCTTTATAAGCAACGTTCTTAGCACGTTGTCCAGCCCTGGGAAGTCATGCACACTGCACTAAGGAACTGAAACGCAAGAGAAAAATCTACTCTTTCACCATTCTACCAGCTGTTTTTTGGGGACAACATGTCTTGGACACTACGAGGATGTGGGATGACTGCCTTGGATCCAGTTACTTATTTTATTCCCTATTTTTATTACAAAAATTTTCATACATAGAGAAAAGTTGAAAAAACTTCGTAGTGAAAACTGAAACACTTGCTACCTACACTCAACCCTTAGCCATGGGATGCACTTGATTTGTCATAATCTGTCCACCTAGGCATCCCTCTACTTACCTAGCCTTCCAGCTCTTAGTTTTTAAATAATATTGCAAAGTAAGTTACACCCATCAGTACACCTCTTCCTAAAGGTTTCCTTGCTACCTAAATTTTGTTCATTTTTACAGCTTCTTTTCTTTTTCTGGAAGCCCATTTCCCTGCAAGTAAGAGGAACAGGAACTCTATGGCTCCAAATTGTGACTTAGAGACCTGCATAGTTAGGGCTTCTCTTGTCCCTCCTGACACCTGAACTCACTGGACACTTAATGAAAGTCACAACCAAAATAAGAGAGATGGACTGTTCTTTCAGAGATGACTTGCTTCTTCACTCTCTACTCTTCAAGTTGCTCTAAGGTTATCCTCCAGGTTTCCTTGGGCTTCATCCTCTCCTTGCCTGACTCCCGATTAATCCTGTGACTTCTTGAGGTACAACGATCATTCATTCCCCTTCAGCCAGATCTCTATATTGTAAGACACCTCCTCCATCCTTTTCTTCATTTAGCTCTTCCCATATGAAGCTCTGCAGTGCAGCCTGCCTCCTTTTGTCCTGTCCCTAGGGCATCTGACCAGGCATTCTATACATGTCAGGTCCTACTCATGTCACCCGAGGAAACCAGCTCACTTCCTGTTTGCTCAAACCTCCTGTGGTTGGGGTGTTTTGTTCTTACTTTTGCCTGTGGTGTAGGGAATTGAACCCAGGGCTTTTTATAGTGAGCTACATCCCAGCCTCCCTTTTTCTTTTTTTTTTCTTGATATAGGGTTTTGCTAAGTTGCCCAGGGTGGTCTTGAACTTTCGATCTTCCTGCTCCAGATTTCCAGAGTGCTGGATCCAGATGTGGCCACCATACCCACTTTCACAGCTCATGTTTTCTCCAAGACTTCTTCTTTAGAGTTCGGTGTGGCTGTGACTTAGAGACCTCTCTATGGTTGTAACTCAGGCCTTGCCAGAGCCTCAGTCTCCTGAACTTCTTCCTTCCCTCTCTCTGGAAACTCCACATTGGGAGCCACAGCTGAAGAGGGAGTGAGGTTGTAGCTCTGTGGTCTCCAGCAATAAGGCTGGTGCCTACGGGGGTTGGTTTGACCCAAGCTATCTCTGCTTGAGAACTAACATGGTGCCAGGGATCATCTAAGCATTCAGCACGCACATTGCCTCATTTGATCCCCCCAGTGACCCTTGTAGGTAACTACTTTAACTTCTCTTCCTTTTGTGGATGAGGAATTGGAGGCATACAGAAGTTAAGTAATTGGCACAAGCTTGCACAGCTAAGAAAATTCTTCTGGATACATTTTTTTTTGTCTTTTGTATCAGGTATGGTCAGGTTTGGAAGCATGGTTTTTGTGGGGACCCTGGGTCTAGTGCTTGATAGAACTAAAATTAAGTTTATATTTTTATGTTTCTGGGGTTTTGTTTGCTTCTCACGGCAGTGTTTTTCAGTGGGACGCTTCGGATCCCAAGGGTGCACGTGCATCTTGGGGTTTACTACGTTTTCTTTTAAAGGGCTCCATGCATTCCTCCCATTGCGGAAGCCCTAGCTTAGAGGTCAGGGACTGGGGTGGGAGTGACGCCCATCCCTCTCTTTCTCACCATGACCTAGATTGTTATCAGCGTGCAGGTAGCTCTGCATCTGAGACTTTTCCCCTATCCATTTAGAATAGTTTTTTTTTCTATCTCATCCATATTTTGGCGAGAAGCAGAGCCAAGAAGGGAAAAACGGACTCAGGAAGGGAAGAAAAGAGCTAAGTTGTTTTCCAGGCTGTGGGAAAGGCACAGGCAAAGGCCCAGAGGTGAGAATGTGCTGATGGTTTCTGGAATGGTGATGAACGGCAGGACTGCTCAGGGTGGTAGCCAGGCTAAGGTACATGGGCAGCATATTGCTAGGGCCTTGAATGCCAAGCTAGAGAGTGTAGATGATGCAGTCAGCAATGGGACAGAGGAGCAGATGAGGACCCCTGGGGTTCCTGTCTCCAGTGAAGGTGCTAGCCTCAGGGTGCCTGGAGGAGAAGGCAAGGTGGCTTCTGAGGCACAGAGTGATGGGGCCGTGCTGGGAGCCCCAGGCCTGCCCCAGCCCGGCGTGTCCAGGGAGCAATGTTAGAGAAGAAGCTGGCTGCTCTGTCCTGCAGCCATGGGAGGAAAACACAGGCCCTGAAGACTACGCTCAGCCCTCAGACCCTAAATGCAGTTTTTATCTGCTCTTCTGAAAGCCAGTGGCTTCATTCTGCATCTTGAGCACCCTTTGCTGTAACAAAGACCGGCAAGGAAAAATAGCCACTGAGTCACGGACATCAGAGAAACGTGCGGCATATTGTCTGTTTCTGTTCGGCCCAGCCTGGGCTGAAGGAGCGCAGATGGCCGTGGGCTGCTGCCTGGATTTGTGAGTCCCCTGACCTAATGACCCTGCCGGCCTCCAGCATGTTCAAGTCCAGCCTGACCTGCTCCAACCGGCAATTTGTGCCCCACCTTGGCAGGTCCCCGCTATGTCCCTGGTGGTTCCCACCTTCCAAAGAACCTGAACAAAATCATCCAAATAGTGGCCTTCTGTGGATGGGGAGATATCAAGAAAATCAACTTTTCCGTTTGGACAAAGGAAAGATGAGAGAGGGAGCTAGAGGCGGGTCTGAGACTAAGTTGGATCCCAAGCCCCTTGGTGTGACCGAGTCCCAGCACAGCTGTGACATTAGCAGCCGGTATTTGAGGCACAATAATAATTCCTCAGATCAAAGCAGCCCCATCTTTAGACAATTATAGTAAAATTGAAGCTCTCCTCTAAAAGAAACACATGCTCTTGTTGTGTTTTCCCCTCTCCCCCCTCTTTATTTTATTCTTTATGAACAAGTTGGTTTTCAGGGCTATAGAAAGAACCGATTGGAAGCTTAAATTCTCTCTGTCTGCACAGGGGTGGTTCACAGGGGTGAACACGTAACATCTGAAAGCTGACTTTTTTTTAAAATTGATATCCAAGAATAAAAGAGAGAGTGGTAGGAGAAGCTGATCAGGAATGAATAAAGTCTCCTTTTAAGCTGAATGCCCCCTTCCCTCCCCTTCCCTCCAGAAAAGCCGGACTGTAATTGCTAGCAATCACTCGGCACAAATTGTCTGCTCGTGTTTGCTTTTTAATTTTGTATAATCTGGTCCATTTCATTCTCTCTGCCTTTGAACTTTCTCTTTCTCTCTCTCTCTCTCTTTTCTCTCCCTTTTAATTCTTCAGTACTGTTTTAAAAAAAACCAGTACTAATTCCTGTGATATTTGATGGATTTTACTAAGCAAAGGCACTTACAGAAAAAATTACACGCACACAAACTACAACATACTGAATGGCGTGAATCTGGTCCATGTCCCCTAAATGTTCATTTCTGCATCCAAAATGTGTATTCTTAAGTCATGGTAGATAGATGGATGGATGGATGGATAGATAGATAGATAGATAGATAGATAGATAGATAGATAGACGATAGATAGATAGGCTGACCAACCCTAAAGTGAGCAAACAAATGAGCCAGAACAAGAGAGCTAGTAGCTCAGAGCACCTGTGTTTGTTTCCTTTGGTCCAGCACAGTCACACCTGCCCTGGTTGTCTGTGATGGACATGCTGTCCCTACCGTGCCTGCCCAAATAGAGCCCCGCCCAGGCTCCCTTGTCCTTAGGCCTGTGCTGTCCTCGCATGGAGGCTGATGAATCTGGAAAGAAATGCACCAGTTGGTGTTACTTACTTTCCAGAGGTATAAAACAAAGGGAGGTAAGAGGGGATTCAGATGTGGAAAAAGTCCTCAACGGACTAAGAAAAGAAGAAAAAAGGAAAAGAGGCAAGTAGCAGGCAGGTATAATGAGAAAGCAAACAATCCCAGCGCTCTGGGAGACAGAGGCAGGAAGATGCAAGTTTTAGCCAGCCTGAGAAAGCAAATTAGCAAGACCTTGCCAAAACCAAAACCAAAACCAAAACCAAAACGAAAACAAAAACGAAAAGCAAACTTAAAATGGCCGGAGATGTAGCTCTGGGAGAAGGCCCTAGGTTCAATCCCCAGTGTGGGGGAGGAGTGGACACAAAAGGAAAGATACCAGTTACGCCGAAATGATGGGGAAGACGCAAAGTCAGCTATGTATTTTCTGTCCATCAGCATCACAGGCTCTGTTCCTCAGGAAGAGACACTGGATGTCGTGAGAAAGCTTCTGCAGAGCTAGGCTGCATGGATCAGCTTGAGATCTGTCTTGTTTCTGGTCTGTGCTGTGTGGCCATTCCCAGCTTACTTAACTTCTCTCTACTTCAGCCTCTTTTTCTGTAAAATTGGACTGAAGTGTATAATCATCCATGTGGGATTGCTTACATGAACTAACCAAGTGTAAAGTGCTTGGCATGTTTTAGATTCTCAGTAGTTGTTGACTCTTATTCCATCCAGTTTAATAGCAAATGATTTAGGGTATCAGGCAGGGTACGATTAGGGAAGCAGATGCTGTGAGTACTGTAGGCCTCCTTCTTCCATGTTTCTCTTTCTTCACCTCCAGTTACCCATAGTCAATCATAGTTAAAATTTTTATATAGAATAAATAATTTGTGTTTTAAATTTTCTTGTGTTCTAAGTAGCATGATGGAATCTTACACCATCCTGCTTCATCCTACTGGGCATGTGAATTCTTCTTTTGTTCAGAGTATCCATGCTGTATACAGTATCCACCCATTAGTCACTATCATTAGGCTATCTAGGTCATCTGATCATCTGTTGCAGTGCCACAGTGCTTGTGAACAAGTAACCATATTTTACTTGATAATGACCCCACAGCTCAAAAATAGTGATGCTGTCAATTTTATGATAGCATATCATTATCTCTTTGTCCTACTTTATTATTGGTTATTGTAGTTAAAGGTTTATTGTGCCTAATTTATAAATTAAACTTCATCATATGTATGTATGTACAGGGAAAAATATGTGTGGGGGTCAGTAATATGTACAGTTTTAGGTATCAACTGGGAGTCTTGGAACATACTCCCCATGGATAAGGGGGGGGCTACTGTATTCTGGAATAAGCAATTTATTATAAGCATCAGAATTTGCACAATTGTGGGAGGAGTTGGGAAAGTAGGATTTGGAAGGGGTGTTCTCTAACACAGAAATACTAGTGGCCCAATAGTTTTACTGGAGAATTCTACTGAATGTCTAAAGAAGAATTAATACTAATTCTACACAATTTCAATTTCATCCAGAAAGGAGACCCTTTCTAATCCATTTCAGGAAGCAAATGTTATCATGATATCAAAACCAGACTAAGGCAGTACAAAAGAAGGAAAAGTACAAACCTGTATCCCTGATGAGCATGGATGCAATGATCCTTAATAAAACCTTAAAAAAATTATATATATACATATATATATATATATATATATATAAATTCTACACTATGATGTTTATTCCTGAGTTTTAAGGCTCGTTAAGTATTAAAAATCAATCAACATAATCCACCGTATTAACAATCTGAAGAGGAGTCACATGATCATTATCAATTGACGTGGAAAAATCTTTTGACAAAATTCAATACGCATTCACAATAAAGTCTCAGAGAAATAGAAACGAAGAGGAACTTTTTAACATTATAAAGCACACCTACAGAAACCCACAGCTAACATTATACTTAATGGTGAAAGACTGAGTTTTTTCTTCCTTAAATCAGGAATAAAGCAAGTATTATACCCTTACTTCTTATTCTACATAGTCCCAGAAACTTTAGTCAGTGCACTAAGATGAAGGAAGGAAGGAAGGAAGGAAAGAAGGAAGGAAGGGCACAAAGACATAAAGAGAGAGAAAGAGAGAGAGAGAGAGAGAGAGAGAAAGGGAGAAAGAAAAGCACACGAATTGGAGGGTAAGAAATAAAATGTATCCTTATTTGCAGAAAACATGGCTATTGACACAGAAAATCCCCAGGAATCTTCAAAAATAATAATAATAAAACCTTCTGGAATAAATGAGTGGGTTCAGCAAAATCACAAAACACAAGATAAACATACAAAAATTAACTATATATTTATACATTAGCAACGAACACATGAAAACTGAAATTTAAAATATAGTATCATTTGTAGTATCTAAAAAAAGAAATAGATATAAATATATCAAAACATGATCAGGACTTGTTTATTAAAAACTACAAAATGCTGATGAAAGAAAACAGTGAAGATCTAAATAAATACAGAGAGAAAATATGTTAATGGTTTCGAAGAGTATATATAGTAAGAATGCCAATTGATCTCAAAGTGATATATAGATTTAACATAATTTCTATCAAAATCCCAGCAAGGTTTTTTTGTAAATGTAGTCAAAATTATTCAAGAATTTATATAGAAAGAGAAAGGAACTAGAATAGCTACAACAATTTTGAAAGAGAAGTAACAGAGGGGGAGGAAATCAATCTACCTGATCTAAAGAGTTATTATTTAGCTACAATAATCAGCACTGTGTGGTATTGTCACACAGATCAATGAAGAAGAATAGAGAGCCCAGAAATATACCCACATAAATATTTCCAAATGATTTTTGACAAAGGTATAAAAGCAAATCAATGGAGGAAAGATAGCCTTTCACCAAATGTTGCTGGTACAATGGCACATCCACAGGCATACAAAAATGAAACTCAGCCCAAGTCCACCCTGTACACAAAAAGGAACTTCAAGTGCATAATAAAGTTAAATGTAAAACATAAAACTCTAAAACTTTTAGAAAACTAAAGGAGGAGAAAATCTTCAAATTCCCTAAGATTTCTTAGACTTGACACCAAAACATGATTTATAAGAAGAAAATATGATAAATTGGACTTCAACAAAATTAAAAATTGCTCAGCCAAAAGCCTTCATAGAAGAACAAAAAGACAAGATACAGACTGGAAGAAAACACTTGCAAAGGACTAGTATGTAAACTACATAAAGAACTCTTAAAACTCAACAGTTTAAAAACAAACAAATGGAGGCCGGGGATATAGCTCAGTGGCACAGCGCCTACCTGGCAAGTACGAGATCCTGAGTTCGATTCCCGGTACCCAAAAAAATAAATAAACAAATAAAACAAATGATCCAATTAGGAAGTGGGCAAGAAAAGATAAAAAATGGTATACCAGTGTCAAATAAGCACATGGAAAATTATTCTACATCATTAGCTTTTGGGGAAATATAAATTAAATCATGATCAGACATCGTTACATACCTATTAGAATAGATAAAATGAAGAACAGTGCTGGCAAGAAAGTCAAGAAAGCATAGCATTCATATACTGCTAGTGGGAGTGTAAAATGAGACAGCTACTTCAGAAAGCAGTTCAGGAGTGTCTTAAAAAAAAAGCATGCAATTACATATTCTCTTCAAATTATAATGAGGTTACGTCCCAATAAACCCATCCTTAATTTAAAATATCCTAAGTTTAAAATGCCTTTTGGTACTCCTTTCCCACTGAACATCATAGCTGAGCAACGCAGTACACTAGAATATCAGTTACTTACCATTGTGATTGTGTGGCTGACTAGGAGCTGTGCAGTGATGTCACTTCCCAGATTGCAAAAACATATGGTATAAAATTACTAGTGAAGATAAGATTGAAATTCAAAGTATGGTTTCTACCAAATGTGTATTGCTTTCACACTGTTATAAAAGTTGAAAAAACCCTAGACTGACCAATTATAAGTCAGGGACCATCTCTATACAAACCAGTGAGCAGATGCCTGGACATTTATGCCAGAGAAATGAAAATTTACACTGATACAAAAATCTATACATGCATACTTACACCAGCTTTATTTGTAATAGCCCAAAACTGGAAACAATCCAGACATCCTCCATGGTGAGAATGGTTAAATCAACTGTTGTACATCCACCACATGGAATACTACTCAGCAATGAAAAAAAACCAAACTACTGTACTTATACATGTAACAGTTGGATGAATCACCACCAGTCAATTATATCCAGTGAAAAAACAAGTCCTGAAAAGTTGTGTGGTGTTTGATTCCATTTACAAGACATTCTTGAGTTGGTAAAATTATAGCATTGAAGAACAGATTGGTAGTGATCAAGGACCAAGGAGAGAGTAGCAGTGGGGATGAGTGTCAATCAGGTAACCTTTGTTGATGCTGGAGTTGTTCTGTATCCCAACTACACCGATGCCAGTGTCCTGGTTGGAATACTGTATTGTCATTTTGGAACTGTTATCATTGGCAGAAATTAAGGAGGTGGTACGTGGGATCTTTCTTCCACTGCATGTGAATCGACAATTATCTTAAAATGAAAAAGTTTAATTTTTTAAGAAAGAAGCTCTGTGCATCCAGCGATTGCACAAACTTTTTCCATATTTAAAATTTAAGATTTTCTGATATGGCTGGGTCCTGTTGGTAGAAATTAATTTACTCAGTATGTCTCAGATATGTCTATTCTGTCATCTTTTCTCATATTACTGATTCCCAGTAACAGGGCAAAAAGGTGTTAAAGAAGGCGAGTGTCCCAAAACTGAAGAACAGGTTTGATTAGCTCAGGCAGTGAGGCAACTGGGCTTCTTGGGCGAGTGACTTAACTCACTGTAGATGGGGATATTCGGTCTCCCTGGCATTGTACTTGGTTTTGGTGGCTATGAATATGAAGTTTCATTTGCATGTTTCAACTACATCAGTTTCTTAATTTTTTTTTTTTTTTTTTTTTTTTTGTGGTTACTGGGGGTCGACCTCACGACCTGGCGCACCAGCAGGCGCCCGTGCCGCTGAGCGATATCACCGGCCCTTTTTTCGTATGTGGGTACCGGGAGTCGAACTCGGGCCCTCATGCTTGCCAGGCAGGCACGTACGCTGCTGAGCCATCTCACCGGCCCTCTTAATTGTTTAAAGCAGGGAAATAGAGAGTTTACAGTCTTTTTAATTGTGTTTACCAAGCAGGAAAGATATAATACAAAAGCATAAGAAAATGAGATACAAATGAGGGGCGAGGAGCGGGGACAGGTGACTTGGACAATGAAGAGGGGGCCCATGAGCACCAGATAGGAAACAAGAGGGTCACTGGGGAAGTGCAGTGGTCAAATGTGAGAATTCTACTCTGGTGTCTTAGACAGCAGGTAACCATGCTGGGCCTGCAAATGTGTGTCTAAAAGGCTGACAGAAAAAGTAGGAGAGGGATTTTGTTAAGGACGGGCTTTTCAGTTGTCAAAAGAGGAGTAGGATAATATGTATGGTGGACAAGAGTGTGGGATGATGCAGATCCAAATGGTTTGGGCACTGTTCTGAGAGGCCAGCTCATACCAAGTGGCAGAGGAACATGTGAGACAATGAGCTCGGATCCTCCTCGCTTAGCTAGCTAATGTCACGTTCTTCACAGAGCTGGGATGGAAGGGAACTAAAATCAGATTCATGTGTCCACTCTGAGCTAGGCTGTGTGGGGAGAGCGTTCCTTGCATTCTTACACAGAGGCGTTGCTGGGAAGCCTCTCATTTTGTACTGAATGGGGTTCAGAGATGTGTAGCGGCCTCACCAAGGTCATTCCGCTAGGAACACAGACTGTCTCGGACAGAAGGAAGCTCTCCAGCTCGCACAATGTGAGCAAAGCCAGAGACTACCTGTGTAATGAAAGATAGGACCTTATTGCTGCCGTACCTGGGGCCTAGGATTTTCACTTCCAGTGGGGACTCTTATCGTTAGCTCTTGGCCCATCAGGCTGGTTTCAAGGGGGATGCTGCCCCATGGCAGTAAACTGCCAGTTTACTCAATAAAAATTATCCAAAATTGGGAGAGAACTATACTGATTAGGAGGATGGTACAGGAAGGGGAGAAGGGTGTGTCTATTCTGAAACCCAAGGTTCAGCCACCTTCTCTATGTGCTGGTTCCCTCCCCATTTCTTTCTTTTTTTTTTTTTTTTGTGGGTATCGGGGGTCAAACTCAGGACCTTGCACGCCAGCAGGTGCCCATGCTGCTGAGCGATATCACAGGCCCTTTTTTCGTATGTGGGTACCGGGAGTCGAACTCAGGACCTCGCGCTTGCCAGGCAGGCACTTATGCCGCTGAGCTATCTCACCAGCCCTCCCTCCCCATTTCTAACCTAAAGTAATCAGAGGCTTTCTTTCCACCTGACTTATCTCTAAGTCTTTCTCATCCCAGAGCCTAGGGTCTTCCTTTGTACTCCACCAAAGAGGAGTTATGGAAAAGACCTCTGACCAGCCATTCAAGTGTTTCACCTAGAACGTAATCACAAAATTTGAAGGGACGTAGAGAGAGAGATTTATCAGTACTTAAAGTATATGCATATGGTTTTCAATAGTCGATGCTTAGTAATTCTTTGTTAAATAAATAAGTTGTCGAATACATCTTGATTAAATTTTTCCATCCAGAGAGAAGGTAGAACAACATCTGGATCCCATTCTTCAGGCCTTGGAGCGGCTATTTATTAATTTTGAGGCTGTAATTTTCATTTTGACATGGAAGCAACTGCTCTTTGGAATGAAAATAAAAGAGAAGGAAGCCTGTGAATTTTGAGTAGCACCTGTTTTCTACCACATTAGCTAAGGTCTTGTCCATCAGAATGTATTTCCTGTCTCTTCATAGTCTTCAGCATTAAGTGTCCTGAACAGAGAAAGTAACATTTGCCAAGAATGTCCCATTGTTCTGGATGTTTTCTGGAGGATGTAGCCCCTGCGATACCTTTGTTTGTCTTTATCTTTTTGCTTTGTGTAATATAGAAGGTGATCTCTGTAACCACACAGGTCTTCCTATGCTACGAATGATAAGAAAGGTGGCACAACAGAGTGAAGAGACAACCCACAATGTGGGAAAAAATGTTTGCCAGCTGTTCCTCAGACAAAGGATTACTATTGAGAACATATAAAGAACTCAAAAAAATCAGACCTCCCAAATTTAAAGACCCACTCCAAAAATGGGCATCTGAGATGAATACACATTTCTCAGATGAAGAAATACTAATGGCAAACAAATATACAAAAAAATGTGCAACATCACTAGTCATTCGAGAGATGCAAATTAAAACAACACTGAGATACCATCTCACCCCAGAAAGAATGGCTACTATTAAGAAATCAACTAATAACAAATGCTGGAGGGGCTGTGGGGAAAAAGGAACCCTTCTTCACTGTTGGTGGGAGTGTCGACTGGTACAGCCACTGTGGAAGTCAGTGTGGAGATTCCTCAGAAAACTAGGGTTGGAGGTCCCATTTGACCCAGCTATTCCCCTTCTGGGCATCTTCCCAGAAGAATTAAAAACATCGTACCACAGCGATATATGTGCACCCATGTTTATAGCAGCACAATTTGTAATAGCCAGATCTTGGAAACAACCCAAATGCCCATCAACTGAGGAATGGATAAGAAAGATGTGGTATTTTTATACAATGGAGTACTATTCAGCCATAAAGAAGGATAAACTGGAGACTTTTATAGGTAAATGGATGCAACTCGAGAAAATACTCATAAGTGAAATAAACCAGAAGCACATGTGTAAGCATCGTATTATCTCTCTAGTATGAGAAACTGAAAGAGTAAATAAGATCCAAAATGTACAATAGACATGGTGAATCAAAAAGAAACTGGTCAAAAGGAAAGAGAGACTGGAATAGGGAAAAGAAAGAAGGGAAAGGGAAAAAAATTGTATATATATATATATATATAAGATGGTTAAGATAGATACACTACCATTTTTACTTAGTTCATTGAAGAGTAAGGTTTGTGCCAATAATGTTTGGACAATTGAATGCTAATGTCTGGTGTCCTGAATAACTAACTTAAAGATAGTAATACGTAATGTATTAACCATTGTTACCCTCCTATTATGTTGGTTTGAAAATTTGTTCTTCTTTTGATTTGTTTTGTTTTTTCTTCTCTTTAAAATAAAAAAAAAAAAAAAAGAAAGGTGGCAGGAAGGAAGGACTTCCATTTGGAAATTAATCTCAGTCTCCAGCTACTTTATGAGTTTGACACACTGAGCAAGCTCTTTCTTCTCTTTCCTCTCCAGGCTCTTGAAAAGGGGAACCGGGAATAAGTATAAAATGTCCCTGTCTCATGACCCTGTCAGGGTCTCAAGGAAGTGAAGCTGTGGAAGATAACGGGACATCCCAGCAAAGGAGGCAAAAGGTTCCTGAGTTTGGGGAAGAACGCTGCCACTCCCTGTCCCCATTAGAGGGAGGGTCCCTCCAAGTCCCCTGCTCCTGCTGGGATCTGTTCAAGGATAGCAAACATGGTTTCCAGGACTGGAAAAGTCTGAGAAACAATTTTTTTTCCAGGTAAGTGAAATTTTACTTTAGGTTCTAATAAATCTAAAGAACAAAAAAATAATGCAATGTTGTTCATCAAGGAACACCCGTCACCAAGTTGTAGGGTGTGTGCCACAGTGGACGGAACGCTGGGAGTCCCTACCAAGCCCAGACAGAGGACTTCATCAATTGCCACACCCACTCTTCCTCAAAGCAAACCAATTCCCTCTGTAAAAATAAATTGTTACCTGCTTCTTAACAAACAAACCTTTGAGTCAGGGAGGGGGGAGAGCAATATTTTTTAAAAAGGAAGAAAATTACAAGTGTATTTTCTCCTGACACAGTTTTAAAAGCTGTTTGTAGCTGATTTACAATGCTAAAAGCAGTCAGCCTTTCATTTGAAATTCTCCTAAGTCCTTTGAAATGGGTCGGAGCTTGTTAGAAAGTAAGGGGAATGAAATGACTTCGTTGAACTTGGGTTTTGCTGCCTTCTTCGTGGACATCCTAGGTCTGTCTAGGTTTCATCCTAGATTCACCTTCATTTCTATGAATGTTCTTGAGTTATGTAGACAACAAAAGCAATATGGGAAGGATGTAGAACCGTCGCATATGTGATATTGCCACTGGCGCCTCACTTTCCACCCTTCAATGTACATGTTCCTGTGATGTACGAATGAATTGGGTGAATTCTATTTTCCACTCTCCCGACAAAGCTTTTTCTTTTTCCCAATGCCATGAATGTGATGCAGAGCTCTTGGAAAGCTGTCAGACGTCACAGATCAGAGATTCTTCTTCCATGGACTATGTGCATTTACCTTTGTTCCAAAAGCAAGTAGCTGGTATGAAAACCAGGCCCGTGTAGGTCTTGGTTCCAAGCAAGGGGCATGGTCTAATTTTATGAGCTTACCCTACCGGTGATGGATATAAAATGATGCCATAAAGGCAAAAATAAAACAAACAGGAGAAAACCGGTCCTGATAGAATTTGTGAGGACAACTTCCATTTTTAAATTGTTTAAAAAATAGTTAGCTTTCTTGGCATAAAGAATCTTAATTCTTATGTGGTCTGATTTTAGAAAAGAACCATGTTAGTTTACTATAGTAGTTTTTGATGGTACTTTCTTGTCATTGTTGTTTGTACTGCCTAATATTCTAATAACCTAGGTCTCCCAACATTTTATAAATCATGAAAATGTCTTAAATATTTGAATAACGTTGTAGAAGATTTTGTGAGTGAAGTGATAAGATACAATTTATATAAACAAGATTTGTCTTGTGTGTTTTTAGTCTCCTCCCTTTGCCATACTCATGGTTTGGTTTGTTTTGGTTTGGCTTGGCTTGGCTTGGCTTGGTTTGGCCTGTTGGGGTGACTTTCTAACTGGAAAAGGAAAAAGTCATTGTGAAAGTTTAAAGTGGGTTGAGGAATAAAAAGAAGGAGAAGAAATTGAGACAAATGTAAAAGCTGTTCTTTTGAGAAATCTGCCTGTGAGAATGAGAACACAGAGGCTCATTTTTGACTAATCTGAGTAAAATTTCTGGAAAAAAACTGCTCAATTTGGTAGGTCTAATAGTCCCATTACTGTGTTAGAAAATCCAGTGGAATTTCATGAAGGAAACACTCATAAGATGTTTATTCCCTGAAAATTGTCATCAGGTTCAAGATTCCTGCAAGTTATTCATAAGTCTGCTGATGGTGAAAGAACCAACCAAATTCATGTCATCTGGGAAAGAGTTTCTTGGTGAACTCGATTCTGTCTGGATTTTCTTTCTAGAATAAAAAGTACAGTTGTACCTTAGAAATTCATTGTTAATTGGTTCCAGGAGGAGTGAGGAGTACCAAAAACAAGAAGTACCGAACAAACTGTTTTGGCTGGAAAGGGTAGTGAGTCATGAGGCAATCAATAGCAAGGAGTTCTAGCTTGTGTGTCAAGTGCCAAAGAGATGATGAGTACCAAGATAAAATTTCATGTCAAAGTGTGTCAAGTGCCAAATTTGACGAGTTTCAAAGCAGCTGAGTACCAAGTTATGACTGTAATTGGCACTTGAGGTACAGGCAAAGGCATGGTGCTGTTGCAGCCTCTCAGAATATTCCAATTCTCTATGGTTGCCTTGCAAATCACCCCAAAGTGCAATGGTGTCAAATGACCATGATGTTATGCTGCTAGGTTTTCCAGGTCAAAAATCTGGTTGGGACACAGTGGGGTATCCTATCTCTGCTCCACAATATCTAGGGCTTCCTGGATGGCTCAGATGGTGAGGACACCTATACAGAGCAATTGAATCTGGAGATTTCCACATGGACTCTGAGCTGGACTGTCCAATATATCCAAAATGGCTCCTTCACGTGCATGTCTGGCACTCCAGTTGTATGGCTAGAACCACTGAGAGTGGCCAGTGTTCCTCCACCTGCTGGAGCAACTCTTCATGTGATTGGCTTGAGTGACTGCATAGTAGAAAAATCTCAGGGCAGTGAGACTTCTTAGGGGCAGTTTATATCCTCCAGAGCAAATGTCCCAAGGGAGAAATCCCTCCCAGTCCTCTTAAAGCCTGGGCTCAGAGGCACTTTCACTACATAAAATCAGTCATGGGCTGGGTCAGAATGGAGGGGATAGAGCAATATACTCCCCCTCTCTTTGGAGAGAACAAATAACAGAAGCAACTGATTTCAGCCTTTTGAGAAATAAGCAACCACATATCGAGAGGTTCAAGCACCAATCCACTAAATCAATCATTTGGTCAACAAACATTTATTTTACCAATTACAAGTATCCAGTGATAATACAAATGTACTATCTTCTAAGAGTTTACATTCTGACATCACACACACACACACACACACACACACACACACACACACACACAATCACGGTTAATCCAGCCAAGAGGAGGAAAGATACAATGGAAACATGCAACAAAGTGGCCCAAAAGTGACCCCTCTGGGGAAAAATTAAAGAATGTGTAAGCAGGGACTGTGTCCAGTACATTAATGAAAATGGTAGCCATTGGTGGAAAGGCACCGGTGTGTGAAAACTTGAGTATTGAATGAAAGTTCCCTGCACCCAAATCTTAAGTCTGTTGGAAATCCTGAGGCTATGTCTTAAAACTTCAACCTCTCCCTTAAGATGAAGAAATCTAATAGAAGTACCACCCAACTTTTGTTCTTCCCCCAGGGCTTAGTTTGAGAACAGGAATTGTTTTTCTAGGGTTAGTATTTTGAATAAATTATTCCATATCAAAACGCACTAGTTAATTGAGAAGAGATTCTTGGCTTCATGAGACAATATTTCTGGCATATAAGCAAGTTGGAAAAATGTTTTAGCTACCTAGAATTTGCTTGCATGCATTAGATTTTTGAGTCATTCTCCCAGCTAGAAGAGTTCATTTTATTTTTAATGTGATTAAAAAATTAAAACAAAGTACTGATTTTTATATACAGATGTTGATGAAATATGTATTTTAAAGCAGTAAATTAAAATCTTATTAATATTTCAGTAAGAGTATTTTGTGCTTATCTGTTTCATCTCTATTTTTGACCTATGGCTTAGAGTTCACAGCATGAAGAAGACGGTAAAATCTGTTCACCATAAAATGTTAATTATAAGTAAATTACAGCACAAACGTTCAATCAGTCACATTAATTCTACATAAAGTGAATTATTGTAGCAGAAAATTTTGAAATGTGACTGCATTTTGTAATCTTCAGTCTCCTTTTTCTACCTCTCACACTAACCCTGATTCCCATGTGTTTATCCCATAAACCAGGAGTTCTTTGTGTGCTGTTGAGCTCATGCTACTCACGACGTTTTGAAAGTTAAATACAGTGTGCAGCCTCCATCTCTCTAAATGATTCTGAATTGTACATAAGTCTATTTGCCCCATGGCAACTTCAGTGAAAGCTTTGATATTTTTCAAGCAGAGAGTTTGGTTCTTACAATGAAGGGGCTGGGCTTGTCATATGGAATAATTCTCTCCTGAAGAATGATCAACATGCATATGTGTTTGTTATTATTGTTATAATCGTGATTCTTCTCCTGGATTTAGGTCTGTTGTAAAGTTGCACACTTAAAAATTAATGCTGTTATGGCCAAAACCCAATGGATCTCCCATCTGGCATCACCTCTCAGGCAACAGAGAAACACTTAAGGGAGTCAAAACTCTTGCCCAAAGAGTATAATTTGTAAAATAATAATTTAGAAAATGCTGAAACTATCCAGAGTGTGGATGGTTCATTCTGCCAACTATGTTAATTGTTCATTTGAAGCAAAAATACTGATGGTGCCTTGAACGAGAATGCCTCTGTGAATTCACTTTGCCATGAGAAACAGGGATGCTGCTCTGTATTAACGGGATATTTAATGCAGTGAGCAGATGTCATTTGGCACTGGATACAGGAGAAGCTACAGATTTGCAGAATGGTAGGAAGGAGGAAACCTTTTCATTATTTGGTGCTAGTAAAACATACCCAATCTCAAGTACCAAGTAGTCTAAAGGAATTGCATACTAGGAATCCTTGCTTCCTCACTGCCCTCTGTTCAAAGCAGTATGTGTTGATCTGACCTGCCTCCTTCCACTTACTAGGTCCAGTGTACTCTCACTGGAGGCTAAAAATGTGGGTCACATCCTGAGGGATCCCTACTTCAGTTCCGATGCCTGTTGTTTTTGAGCCCGAAGCTCTGCACTCTCTCCTGGTCTCATCTCTTCCACGCGGATATCTCCATGTCTACTCTGTGACTCCATGAGAATATTAGGACTAAGTGGAACTCAAAGGACGACACGTGTATTCTTTGTCTGCCCGTGTCTGGCTTCTGCATTAAGGCTCTGTCTTCTCATTAGTGAAGGCAGAGTCTTTGTTTTGTTCCGCAGATAAGCTATTTCGCTTAATACTCGTGAAACTCCACAGAAGGCTGAAGCAGCCAAGAAAAACAGAAATACTTTAGAGACTGCATTAATAAGGAAAATGCAGAAATGGAAATCATAGTACTGTGAAGAGAAAAAGCGGGATGAGGGAAGGAATTTCCAATTTGCTAATGGCAGAAGCTGTTAATCTGAAAATGAGGGCAGACATTGGTGAGGCCTCCTTTGACATGCTCAGAAAATCTTGAGGATTTAAATATGTAGGGTTAAGAGTTAGAGATCTGGCACCATTGACAAAAAAAGACCACTTGCTTCCTAAGAGGCCAGATCTCCTAAAGAAAATACCATTTTAAAAATGGAGTAAAGTAGAATATTCACTCCTTTGGTTTGAAACCGTAGGCGATATTATGAAAAATAAATAAAGATGAATGTGATGCTGCTATGATTATATACCCCCCCTTTTCTCTGCACCAATTCTCAATTTGGGCTCTCAGGATCTTCTAGCTTTTACTTTCCTTTTCTATCCTCTGGAAAATCACAAACACATTCATGAGGTGTTAGAAGCCTATTTTTAATAGAATATTGACTTTGTTTTGTTAAATATTACACATGTTCACTGTATAATTAAGAATGGTATAGTGCAGAGAGAAAAACAAAATTTTACTAAAAGTTTTACCACCCCAAAATAGTCCTCTTCGAAGGACTATGATGAATATTTCCCCATTTATTTGTCATGTATTGTTTGAAACAAAAGAGAGACTAAGCAACAGATAGAAACAGAAAACCTGAGAGTCAAAGAAATAGATTTTAAAAAGAGATTATGGTGACCACAGCAACTAATACTGTAGTATTTATCTGAAATCAGATAAGAGGACAGATTTTAAATGTCTTCAAACACACACACACAGACACGTACGCACACACAGATGGAAACTGGGTGGTGATGAACATGTTGATTCATTAGAGTGTGGTAATCAGTGCACAATATATTTGAAAAGCAAATCATCACATTGTACACCTGGAATGTATGCAATTTTTAATTTGTCAATTAAATTTTAGAAAGAGAATATGTATGCCAAAGATTGGAAATATCAAATTTAGTGGTACTAGACTTTATTGTATTAGAACTTAGAGGAGATTACAAAGAAAAAATTGAACTGATCTTCAGAAAATGGTATTTTTTCATCAGAATATAGTTCTTAAAGTATCTAAGCTTCAGGAAAAAAGATTAAGGGAAAACATGGTCTGGATCCATTTTTGTTTAATTGCATGTTTCAGCATTGAACAGCTTGGGCTGACCCCCTGCTTAAAAGATGAGAAAATTAAGACACAGCTGCCTGATTTCCTTCACCTGCCTCCTAATATTTCTGGTAATTATTTTACTTTGTTGTGGTTTCTAACATTTCTGGTCTTGTTTTGAAACTATAAGCAATGTTTTGTCATATTTTTATATTTATACATTTAAGTATGATTCAGTATTTATATTTTAAATCAATATTCTCTAGTTTTTCAGTTTTATATTTTTTTATTTTTATTTAGTTGGATGAATTTTATCTTCAAGTAGGATTTTTCCCAATGTGATCATTCAATACATGTATACGATGTGTAATGATCAAATTTGGCTAATTAGCTTTTCCCTTCCTTACAGAGTTTTTTCTTTGTTTTGGGAAGCTTTGAACACCTCTCTTCTAGTTCTTCATGAAATGTACAATAAATTTTTGTGAAATGTCACACTATTGTGCTGTAGGACATTAGAACTTATTCCTCTAATATATATTTCAGTTCCTGATACCCAGCCTCCCTCTGTCCTCTCTCCCTTCCCTTTCTAGATTCTAGTGATCACCATTCTGTTCTAAGTAACCTTTTGCTTAATATGTTCTAAGTAACCTTTTAGAAGGTTTGTAGTTAATTATATTTTAATTTTTTTGCATGTCTTAGAATCCCTATTGCCTTTATACCCTAGGTGCAGTATGAAAGAATTAAAAATGAAATAAAAGGTAATAAAAATAGAAAAATAAATAAAAGAACATTTTAGCTGGGTATAAAATAGGGGGAATCACATTCTTTTCTTCAAACTTTGTAGACCTTGGTTGTCTTCTGGTAATGAGTAATATTCTTTAATCACATCTTAGAATATGTTGTTTAATTGTTAAATGGACTCACAGGTGCCATACCTTACATTACAATTTTTTGCTGTTGTGACCAGATATTGTATTCTATGCAGCATAATTTTTCTTTAGAACTTGTAAATATTGCTTTTTTGCCTATGGAGTTATAAATGATGGTGAGGACGGTGCCTCATCCAAATTTTCTGTTTATAGAGAATTTGAGTTTTCTCCCTGAATAATTAAGGAATGTTTTCTTTACCCTTTAAACTCAAAAGCCAGGATATGCTTACTATCAGGCCATTTATATCAGTGTTCCCTATAATATACTGTACCATTAGGGGTATGTGTATGTGATGTCTGTGTGTGCGTATACATGTGTACTTTTTCTCTTTTAAGACACATTCTTATATATCCCATCGGTTGAGTTCTCTGTTCCAAGGACATTGATTTTTTTTTCTTTTTCTATTACCTTCTTTATTGTTTGTTTTCCTTTAATTCACTAAGATTCACTCAAGCTTTTTCACTATGCTAGTAATTCTATTTTAAATTATATCTATTCTATGTTATCTGTTACTATGTTACCTGTGCTAACTCACTGATTAATTCTATAATGATGTTTTGATCCTCGGTTTGTGTCCTAAGCTTCACAGTCTTTTTTTGTGTGTGTCATTATGTTATTTTAATAGCTTGCCATTTAGTGACTATTGTAGTAAATTTGTGTTGTATTAAACTTTTCTGGTATATGAAATGCTCAAAAATAAATTTGATTTTCTTAAAAAAAGACTATTTCATCTCTCTCTTATATGCCACATTCTATTTTTACATTCTTTTTCTCATCCTTAAGGAGCAATCTCTTGGGATTCTGCTTTAACACAGGGAAGTCTCTTCCATATTCATCACCCTAGATGTACTCTTGGTGCTGATATCTGTATCTCTCAATACTACAACCTGTCAAAACCAAAATCCAAATTTGCTAACTTGGCAGATATCCTCACTGGAAAATGGCTATGAGTAAAGATTTTTTTTTTTTTTTTTTTTTATGTGGGTGCTGAGAGTTGACCTCAGGACCTTGCGCTTGCCAGCAGGCACTTGTGCCACTGAGCGATATCACCGGCCTGAGTAAAGATTGTTTTATTTCAGGGTTCTGACAATTTCTTCTGTTTGATCAACCTTTGACCCCACATCTGTTCTTCAATACCTTTAATGTGTTTTTACCATTTTATCTGGCATATTAAATTGTTTTCAGCAGAAGGCGTAGTCCAAAAGCATCATCTGTTGTTGTTCAAAATGGAATTCCCTTCATGTTGTTACTCATGTACTTGTCTTGTTTTTGCTTAATATGTGCAGCTCTAGACAGAACTTTGTGCTGATATACATTGGAAAAAGTCTTCTTGACCAGCTTTCTTTTTTTTTTTTTTTTTGTGGGTACCAGGGGCCGACCTCAGGACCTCATGTGCCAGGAGGCGCCCATGCCGCTGAGCGATATCACCGGCCCTTTTTTTTCGTATATGGGTTCCGGGAGTCGAACTCGGGCCCTCGCACTTGCCAGGCAGGCACTTACGCCGCTGAGCCATCTCACCGGCCCTTGACCAACTTTCTGCTTCATCTGAGACACATCTTTTCTCTTAGCAACAGCCTAATGTGTCCTGTCTGTTGGGTATATTCTGATACCTTTGGAGGAAGGAATGTTCTGATAGTACATTATGTCTCAGAGAAACGGAGATTTTGCTCCTTCTCTTGGGAATGTGTTAAGTGTTCTTCATCACAGTTCAATCCACCTACTTGGAAATAAAATTTACTGCCATAGAGCCTTCCTTCCAAACAACTGAGCCCAGGTAATTTTCCTGCTTCTAGTAAGGGTCTGAGGTCTTATACTGCTAGGTAGGTGGCTTCCACTCTTAAAATCACTTTTCTGACTTGTGTTTTAGCTAGCTTTCTCTTATTGTGACAAAATACCTAAGAAAAACAATCTAAAAAGAGGAAAACTTTATTTTGGCTCATAGTTCCAGGGGTTTAGTGCATAGTTGTTTGGCCCTGTTGCCTTTGGGCCTGTGGTGTGGCAGAACAACATGGCGGGGACCATGTTGTATAAAAGGCTGCTTACCTCATATGGCCAAGAAACACACAGAGAGAAAGGGTCAAGGACCCAATATTCCCTTCAAGGCCATGTCCTTAGTGATCGAACTTCTTCCATTTGGCCTCATCTCCTAAAAGTTTCACTGCCTCCCATATTAGGCTGGCTTTCCCTTATTGTGACAAAATACTTGAGAATAACAATTTAAAGGAGTAAAAGTTTATTTTGGTTCGTGGCTTCAGATATTTCAGTCAATGGCCTGCTGGCTGTATTACTTTGGGCCTCAGTGCAGCAAAATATCATGAAGTAGGAATGAGTGGTAGAGAAGGCAGAGAGAAGAAGGACCAGAGAGGAAGGAGCCAGAGACAAACTATACCCATCAAAACCATATCCCTAGTGACCTGCCTTATCCAATTAGGTCCCACCTCCCAATAAGTACATTGAGCTATAAATTCATCAGTGGATTAATCCATTGATGAAGTTAGAGCCCTTGTGATTGAATCAGTATGAGCTTTTTGGGAGATATTCTAGATCCAATTGTAACACTTCCCAGTAGCTCCATGGGCTAGGGACCAAGCCTTCAACACATGAGCTTTTAGGGGACTTCAAGATTCAAAACCAATATCCACACCCAACTCAGCATTCCTAGGCACTCCTTCAGTTTGCTTCTCTCTAAGCTGTGAAGTATTCCAGGAAAAAGTTCAGGATAGAGTAAAAATCAAAACTGTAGCATATCAAAATCATTTTTCCATCTTCCCCATAAATTTTTGAAAATTATGGTCCAAGGTTTCACCATGTTCTTTGACTATTGCTGATGAGCATTTTCTTAATTTTTTGTTTCACTTCTTGGTCCTTTTAAAAGATATTGGAGCAAAGAGAATCTGTGATCCAAATCCACTCCACTACCATCCCCTCCAATGTGAGATTTCACATTTCATTAGCAATATTGTTGCTATATCAAAGGAACTCTTGTGCCTCTTCCTTTTGCTTCCTTCAGAAATAGGAATGCAAGTGAAAGTCATTTATTTGTAAGGTGATCTCAGGAACTGGGAATGTGAGGAAGTGAAGAAAAAAGTATGGGGAAGCAGAGGGAAAAGTAGGAGGAAGAAAGGAGGAAAGAGATGGTTGCTAATAAAGAGCACTTCATCAAACAAGTTGCCACTGTGGGCAACTTGGACTTGATTTCATGGACAAAACTCAGGAAAGAGTATAGAATTTGTGCTTCGCAGTTGTTGCATCAAAGAGGAAAAGGAGCAGGCATATTTGTATGCTGATGACGGTAACTCATTGGTGGACACCTGCTCCCAGATGTACTAACTCCCTCTCACTTGCTGCCTATCACACACACAGGCAGGATATCAGTCTCAGATGGTCTCAATGAGACACAGGCTCCAGAAATTGTAATTTGGGCTATTGTACTGTGAAATGGTAAAATCCAAGGGAAGATGGCCAGGGTACACCACATGACTGTGCATTTCAGGTATCTTGGCATTGGAAAGAATGAGACTGGGAGGAAGCAGGATCTTCTCAGGGCTGCTCAGATGGTTCCATCTGAGTGATCTCTTAATAGCAAGTACTGACCTTGGCCGTTGATCCCTTTGGTTGGTATAGTTAGCTGTTCAAGCTTAGTGAATATACCTGTATAAAAATTGGGAGATATCCCGTAAGGCCTTAGAAAAAGCAAGAGAGAGTTTTAGTGCTCAAAGTTATTTTAGCACATGTATTATGTATGTTATAATACAGAGAAATATATATAGAGAGAGAATTTTATCAACACACACATGAATTACATTCATTATACAGTTGTCTTTGGTATCCATAAGATATTGATTCCAGGATACCCACAGATACGAAATCTGTAAATACTCCAGCCCCTTATGTAAAGTAGCATAGCTATTTGCATATAACCTGTGCATCTCCTCCTTTGTCATCTCTTCTGCCTATAATACCTAACACAATATAATACCATGCAAATAGCTTTCTGCTTTATTGTTTAAGGAATAATGACAAGAAAAAAGGTTGAACCTGTCTAGTAAAGTTTTTTTTTTTTTTTGATATGCTATTCATTGAATTTGCAAATCCTGAATCTATGGGTATGGAGGGGCAACTATCTAAATGTTTGAAAAGATTGTTATAAAAAGGAAGCACAGGCGCAGGTCACAGACATAGTGAGTGTACACAATGTGTGCTGTGTGGGAGCTGTGTGGGCACCCCATTGAGAGTGCCTGGAGTGTCACTTGATTGTGTCCCCATCGTTTCCTATCTGGGATACACCAAAGGATCACATAGTTCTTATAGAGGCCACTACAGAAATCTACTCACGTAATAACTTACTTTCAAATAGTCCTCTTTCGTAAAGATATCATTCTGGGTTAAGTTTTAGAAAAGGCATGACTTTTTTTTTTTTTTTTTGTGGGTACCTGGGGGTCGACCTCAGGACCTCGCGCGCCAACAGGCACCTGTGCCGCTGAGCGATATCACCGGCCCCTTTTTCGTATGTGGGATCCGGGAGTCGAACTCAGGCCCTCGCGCTTGCAAGGCAGGCGCTTACGCCGCTGAGCCATCTCACCGGCCCAAGGGCATGACTTTTGACTGCTATGTATACCATATATTTGAACGGAGTCCCACAAATCCATCCTGTTCCTTTGTGTGAACTATCTGAACCAATGTTTTAAAAGTAGTGAGTTACATTAACTCTTAACTCTGAGAGGAGAACTAAAAGGATCTCCAAGCTGAATGATTAAGGTGGAGAAAAAAATTATTATTTAATTCAACAAAGTCAAGAGAATCAAATCAGCTATTTTGCATATAAAGTGTATATAAAGAAAATTATATTTTAATGGGTAAGTGTACTTGGTAAGTCCCACCCAAGGGATGAACTGTGTGTGTATTCATGTGCTAAGTATTACCAACTAGTTCTCTTCATGATACTTGACAAAATTATCCACACTAGAAATCACTATTTAATAATTCCTGAGTGTTTCGTCTTATATTTCAGTGAGGAAAAGCTAAATTTAAGATGTCAGGCTGTGGGGCCAGTGAGATGGCTCAGCGGCATAAGCGCCTGCCTGGCAAGCGCGAGGTCCCAAGTTCGACTCCCGGAACCCACATAAAGGAAAAAAAGGGCCGGTGATATCAAGTGCTTGCTGGCAAGCGCGAGGTCCTGAGGTCGACTGCCGGTACCCACATTAAAAAAAAAAAAAAAAAAGATGTCAGGTTGTGATGGTGATGGAGTGTGTTATATTTACCTGGCTATTTACCTGGCTAAAATAAGAGAAAGTTAAAAGTGACATAACTCCCCAAATACATAGTGTGGAACATCTGTGGATAATTATTCTCCTTATTCATAAAGAAGGAAAAGAGAAAAAGAGGTAGAGGGTAAGATAGACTTCAAGATGGAATAGCAAGGAATGTGAAAGAGAATGAATGCACCAAAGTCACAGGATCTTGAAATGCTGAACTTGGGCTCCCTCAGCAGAAAATTTTGGTCAGATATCATAAATAACTTCTTAATAAGCAGAGTGATAAACCATCAGAGCAGATCTCTAAGTGACCCGTGGAGCACCCATTTGTGGAGTCCTACAGAGAAGAAACTACCATCTTTTTGAAAAGCTTACATGAGTGATCCAAGCAAGAGTTCAAAAGCCCTGATTATTCCCTGAAAGAGGATTGTCTATTTGTTTAGGAAAATGTACCCACCGAAGCACATCTGTGTGACTTCCCTCCACAAAACCATTTCTTTCATCTCAAGTCTTTATAAGTACGTCACTAACCATTTGGATCACTCTGTAGGCTTGCAAATTTATCCCTTCCCTTCTTCATGTTTCATTGTCATGTTTCATTGTCTCCAGGGTCCTCTGGAAATGTACATGCTGTTATGGGCTAACTTGTGTTCCCCCAGAAGTCATATGTGGCAACTCTAATCTCTGGTATGACAGAATGTGACTGTTTTTGGATATAGAGTCTTACAAGAAGCGCTTAAGTTGAAACGAGGTTATTAGGGTGGGTCCTAATCTAATATGATGGGTGTCTTTATGAAAAGAAGACATTTGGATACATATATATGCAGAAGGAAGACCATGCAATGACACAGGGATACGACACGCAAAGGAGAGAGGCCTCAGAAGAAACCACCCACTCGCACCTTGATCTCTGACTCCCAGCCCCCACACTATGATACAGTAAATCCCTGTGGCTTGAGGTCCCCAGTCTGTGATACTTCGATACAGTGACCTTGGCAAATGAACATGTGTCTTTTTCCTATGGTATTCTCTCATTTCCCCTTGCTTTCTCTTTCAGGGTTCTCTTTCAGGGACCTGTCTCAGCTCACAAACTCATCTTTTCCTTTAAGACATCTTTCAAATCCCTCCTCCACAACCTCTCTTCTTCAGTTTCCTAAGACCGTGTCTTCCCTCAGTACTGTCATCCCTCCCTACCTTATCCAGGCCTCCCTCAAGGAGAATGAGACCTGGATTCTTCATAGGAGTAAAGGCCAAGGCTCTGAGTGTTGAAAGTTTCCATGCACAAAAAACATTGCTGCCTATCATTTGCATCTTTATTTTAAAGTATGCATTTTAGGAAGATTTTTTAATTTTGTGTTTGGGTAGCACATTTCTGATTCCGAAGTATTTTTGCAGACATAGCTTTGCTTAATCCTCACATCTCAAGTCAGTGGCTTTCGAAGACACTGAGACTCAGAGAAGTTGAGTAATTGAATGAAAATAATACAGCTAGTAAAGGGCAGGGCTGGGATTTGAACCAAGGTTAAGGTGTGCCATGGCCAGCGGTAGCTGCTTTATGGTGTGGCTGATTTCTCCTTTGCCTGAGCTGGACTTTCATGAACTTTCTTCTAGCCTTCATCATTACCTCTGGCCAAGTGTTTGCTCATTACCTCAACTAAATTGAGAGCTCTAGAGTGGCAGGTTCTAGGCTGTGTTTTTTGTTTAGTTATAGGGTTTGGAGAACATCTGTTGATTGATCAGTTAGTTAAATAGACTTTTTTAAAAAACCAAAATACAGCGCATCTTGGCTTCCAGTATTCCCAAAATTAATGCAAAAGTGACCAGGTGCTTAGGATGTTGATCTGGTCTTTTAGGGAAAAGTTAGGAAAGGATATGTATAAAAATGATACCATGGGGCCGGTGAGATGGCTCAGCGGCATAAGCGCCTGCCTTGCAAGCGCGAGGGCCTGAGTTCGACTCCCGGAACCCACATATGAAAAGGGGGCCGGTGATATCGCTCAGCGGCATGGGTGCCTGTTGGCGCACGAGGTCCTGAGGTCGACCCCCCGGTACCCACAAAAAAAAAAAATGATACCATGGGTTGACGTTATATTATGATAATTATCATTATTATACCCTGTATTTATATAGCATCTCTCTCTCCATCTCTCTAAGGGACTTACAGTCATTTGTAAGCAGTGGGCCTTATCCTGCTGCTAAATAGAAAATAAATTGTTTATCTCTTGGAAGAGAATTAACTCTTTCAGGGCACTGGGGTACCATTTAGTAAATTAGTAATCGTCTAAATGGCACTCTAGATACGTAAGATCCCCCATATAAACGTGGAAAATGAATGTGTTGCCAGTGCTTAAAAGAAATCAGGGCTTGCCTAACTGAAATCAGACAGCAAGCTTAGACTACATGTAATGTACTTATCTTTCTCCTCTAATAACTTTGTGTTCATTCTCATGGGAATCTGTTTGTGACTAAAGATGAATCTATTTGCTAAAATCTGGCACTTGTGATCTTTTAATCTACTAATTTGAGAGCAATAAAAGGGAAGGGAGAGATGATGGGAGAAGAACAGTGACGTTTATGCACATGGGAGCTGCTGCGATTTGTACAGTGAAACAGACTGTGAGAGACTGATGAATTTTTTCAAATCCATGTGAAAAGCTGAACTTGATGGTTCCCTTAGGTCTTGAAAATGTTCATCTACTTCCAAAATAGTGGTTAGCGGATTGGAATTAGCTTCATGGCTCTCCTTGGAACCATTACTAAGGTGCATAGGGACAGACACAACTATGCATCAACAGTAGCTATTCCCAACTTAGAAATTCAACTCTCAATCAGTCAGAAATGGAGTTGAGGATATTGACACGAACTCAAAGCTGCTGGAGATTTTCCATGGCACATGTGGAGAACCGGGAATGGTCATCAATGCTGAACAGATCCATTATTTTAAAAGCAGATTGACAACACCTTCGCTCTTGTTTTCATTTTCCTTCTCCCACTCCCAAATTTATGACCTCATCTCATTTAAAATTTTTGGAGTTCACTCATTGACTCAGACACCTCTTGGATGCACTTGCCTGTCCAGGTGTTGCTACCCTGAATTCTGATTGTGATTCACTAACACGTTATTGATTGTAGAGACTTTCAGTTTATGTGCAATGAGATCAAATTTGGAAACTGGTGGTGTCTTATTGACTTTCTGATTTGCGCTTCTGGGAAACTCATTGGATGATCAGATGGGCTGCTGCCAGGCAGTTTGGCAGTTCAGTAAACACACTGTGATTATTTCTTGAGTTATGGGCCACTCCCATCAGTGCACCCTCACTTAGATGCTGGGCATCTATGAATAATACCAACACTCTTAACTCTTCCTCATTCCCCCCCCATCCACCTCGGTCCCTGCCCACAACTCAGACTCTTCCTGAAGCTTCCACTTTGGGTTTCCTCTCCCCTTCCTGGCCCTCCAAGTCAGCTGCCAGGGGCTTCTTTCCACAGGCCTCAGCTTTTTAAGATAAATATGCCACATAAGTCCAATTTCAGCAATCCTCACACCTCTGAGCCCCTCACACTCCAAGGAGCAGACTTAAAGGGAAGAATCAGCAGGCTGCTAAAAACAAATCAAAGCAGATCAGCAAAACGCCTGGAAAGGGGGAAGGAAGGATGAACCACACAGACTAACAGCCTTCATTTTCCAGTAAGCAATGTGACCAGTGACAAAAATAAACACTAATGGAGAAAGTGTACATTCAGTCTAATTGTATAATTGCAGGTTGATTTCCGTACATCACACAGGGACTGAAATAACAAGTAGCATCAGGAAGTAGCGCAGTGGTCTCTCCTGTGCATACACAGGCATTTTCATACAGTTACACTCTGGCACGAGGGAAGTCCAAATAAACCGACTCTAAGGATGCTAGCCCCGTGATTTTTAAATAGTCACCAGAAAAAGATGAAGGTCAGTTGCAATACCGCTCGGAGCTCCAAGGTAACAAAATGAGATGAGAAACAGGGCCACTAATTCATCTCGGGTGGCTTTTTTAATTTTCCAAACTGCATTTAATCGTCGAATGGTGTGTTGGAGGAAGGAGCCCTGTCAGCAGCACCCTTCTGCGGACTGACTCTCTAACTTTCTAGCGAGTAACAAAGCTGATGGATTCTTCACCCCATCCATGTTGCTGATGCTAGACCCTTGGAGAGTTTTCCAAGAGAGAAGAAGCTGGATTCTATTAATTTCCTTTGAATTTGAGAGGAGGGCAGAACACCCAGGTGCTGCATCCTGTGAGGATTTGAGGCAGATCTGCTTTTGGATCCGAATCCCCTGCCGTTCCTTCCAGGCATTCTGTCACTCATGGGTTTGCACCACCCTCAACAAATCGAAGACACTGGCTTCTCTGCTCTGAACCTCTGTCACCTTTGTCTTTGGTTCTGTGCTACCACTTCCTTTGCTATTTTGTGCCTCTGATTGCCTCTCCAGTGGAAAACACAATCACACTTAGGCACGTGGGGAGTTTGCATGGAGGGAGAGATGAGCTGCAGTTAGAGGAGCAATGACCATACATTTTACTCTCACATTTCCAAGAGAAAGCTGAAAATATGGAAAGAGTTTGAGATTCTGAAAATTCTATACAAATTTAGTAAAGAGAATTAAGATTTATTAACAAAATTAGATTGTTATTTTTCTATTTTATTTATTTTATTTTTAATTTTTTATATTTTTTGTGGGTACCGGGGGGTCGACCTCAGGACCTCGCGCGCCAGCAGGCGCCCGTGCCACTGAGTGATATCACCGGCCCCTTTTTCGTATGTGGGTTCCGGGAGTCGAACTCAGGCCCTCGTGCTTGCTGGGCAGGCGCTTAAGCCGCTGAGCCATCTCACCAGCCCTATTTTTCTATTTTAAAATCAAGGAATTTTTTAACTCTTGAATTTTTGCAACTCAGAGAGCATGCATGGATGAATAATGTGATTTGTATCTGATAGTTATTGTTTTCTCCTGCTAACAAATCTATGAGAATTTAAAATACATCTAGATGATTATTTCTCTTATCTAGTTGTGTGCATCTGGTAATTTATTTCATAGCCTCATCTTTCATGGTTTTTGTTGCTTTGGTTCAAATGGCTGAGACTGTTTGAGCCATTGTGAGTTTCTCAGGATTGATAGACTTATCCCAGGGGCCACGTTAATCTGCAGCCACACTTCTGCAGGGAAATGCCTTTCCCAGCGAAGAGCCCATTTTTGTCCTGCCCTATTTCTTGTTAGTCTGACTTTGTGATAATGTCATTAAGCCTTATTCTACACTTTCTCTTGATGAGCTGCGATTCTCCGCAGTTAAGAATTGCAGGCATGCGAGAGAGTGATAAACTAGAACCACAGAACTAGGCAAATATACATTTGACATTCTCTTGCCCCAGACATAAAATTGATGGACCCACATCTGTCATTTCTTAGGTGTAGGGTGATCCCAGAACCACCACTTGTCTTTCAAATCAACCTCGATTAGATATCCAACTGAAGAACACGAAGCCAAATACGAAGTTGAACATTATATTGAATGATATTATTGCTCTTATTTCAGCTTTATTTAATGCCCATTGGTTCAAGAAAGTGATATAATTTTGAGAAAGACTACAGAAGAATTTTCAAGGACCACTTCATTCTGCAAATATATTGAAAAATTAACAGACATTAATGCTTAGTGGGGGGAAATTGTGAACAGGAAACACTTAGGGAATGGTGAGTTCTGACTCTTTTTTGATTAATATTTACCACTTGGCCAATTTTATCCTCAAAAAACTGGTAAACATAGACTTATTGAAAATACTAATCATGATTCATTTATACAGAAATCATATATAGTAATTTTGACTACTTGAAACAAAATAAAGACCTCAAAAATCATGGGGGAAATTCTACAGGAAAAAGAGATCCAACACAAGATATACACTGATACAGTTAGAAAGGCATCTTTAATAGATTCTTATTTAATGTATTTTAGAAATAATTTATTGAAATATTTAAAATGTACACGTACAGGTTCCCTATAATTAGGCAAACCTGAAACGTACCAATAAACTTAATTAAATTTAAAAAATGTTTTGGTGGTTGAAGAGATACGCTTCAATTTCATTCCACATTCATAAATGAGAACCCCTCATTACAATGCTGGATAAAAAGGCATTGTTGTTTAAAACACCTTTCCTGAAGCTAATCTGTTTATTTTGATAACACTTTTTGTAGTTTTCAATTTAAAGACAGCCACTAGAAAGGGAATTGAGCATCCTATTCTTACCTTTGTTACTTGTTAGCTATGTACCTTGAGCCAGTCATTTCATCTCTCAGGCTCTAAATTATTTTTTAATCTGCAAAGTAATGCATTGCTCCAAAATCAAGTTTCTGCTGTTTGCAGGAAGTTGAGTGATTCTTTTTTTTTTTTTTTTGTGGGTACCGGGGGGTCGACCTCAGGACCTCGCGCGCCAGCAGGCACCCGTGCCACTGAGCGATATCACTGGCCCTTTTTTCGTATGTGGGATCCGGGAGTCGAACTCGGGCCCTCGCGCTTGCCAGGCAGGCGCTTATGCCACTGAGCCATCTCACCGGCCCAGTTGAGTGATTCTTATGCAGCAAAAGTTCCAGGTGGGTGTGGGAGACTGACTGGCAGGTCCGCATGTCCCCAAAACCCTTTTGGCCAAAAGACTGGGGAAGCAGCAGTCTAAAGAAGTGAGAGGGCCGGTGAGATGGCTCAGCGGCTTGGGCGCCTGCCCGGCAAGTGCGAGGGCCCGAGTTCGACTCCCGGAACCCACATACGAAAAAGGGGCCGGTGATATCGCTCAGCGGCACGGGTGCCTGCTGGCGCGCGAGGTCCTGAGGTCGACCCCCCGGTACCCACAAAAAAAAAAAAAAAAAAAAAAAAAAAAAAAGAAGTGAGAGCCCGCAAATCAATCGGAAGCCATCCATGGAGGGAAGAAAGGTCGAATTTGGAACTCAAGAGAGTCAAGGTCACCTGGATGTGTCCTTTGGGACAGCCTCCTCCTTGGATGTGAATCCAAAGACCTGTCTTAACAAAGCTCTGTGCCACCTCCAGATAAACGATTAGATCATTTTAGGGCTAGTCCACCAGTGAAGAGAAAAAAGCAGGGAGGAAGCCATCCCTGTTTCTGCCAGGATGTCACCTGGCTTTGCTGCATCTGAGGTTCTGGAGAACACAGTGCAGTGGGGCAAGGGACAGTCCCCGTGAGCTGATGACAGCAAACTTTACAGCATGTGGAGCCTGGTTAGCAGCAGTTTGTGTCACCATCACCCAGTGCTTTGGGGCATGGGAGGACTCCACTCACTTGGCAGCAATAGCAGCTAACAACCCTTTGGTTTAGATGTCAGTGCTAGGCAGGTGCCCTCAGGGTCCACAGGAGCGGCCCAGACTCCAGCTGCACTGTCCCTGTTGAGCAGGAAGAAACCAAAAAGCAAATGGCAAATTCCTAAGGAGCTGGACTGACTGATTTGCAAACATCTGTGCGACCCAACCCAGTGATGGTGGCAAATTGAACAGAGGCCAAAATTCTGAGACAGCTCCTGAGAGCAAGTGCCTGGGAAATATGGCCCGTGGCTATGGCTGTATCCCAGTGGTTCTCACCCAGGGCACTTTGTTCTTCAGGGAACATTTAACATTGAATAGATTATCACAACTGTGGGGAGAGAAGTGCTTTGATTAATACTTCCCCTTTGGACTATTTCATCCTCCCAAAACTGGTAAACATAGACTTAGTGAAAATACTAACAATGATTGTCTCATTTATACAGAAATTATACGTAGTACCATACAGTGGGTAGCTAATGGGTTAGAGGGCATAGGTGCCTCCACATAGGACAGTCCTATAACGAAGAATAATCTGGTGACAAATATCAAGAGTACCAAGTCTGAAAAACAGTTCTATGTCCTTTGTGTCACTGTTCATGCTTGTGTGACCTAGGACAATATAGATTCCACCTGTGTGTGTCAGGAAGTTGGTGATCGTGCCATGTAGCCAGCCAGTGTAATATAATGAGGATGATTCTATGATCATAATAACATGGAAAGTCTATCACTATTAGTGATAATATGTATTGAGATCTGTCTACTCCCTTCCAGACACTGTTCTGAGCCTTTCAGAGGAATTTGCCCATTTAATCCACCCCATAACTCTAGATGTGATTCTTTAGTAGACAGTGTCAGCCAGACTGCTTGTTTTGCCCATTGGAATGGTCACCTCAGTCAAGTGGCCCATCTGGAGGGCCTGTGGAAGTCTCTGACCTCGCTGACCTCCACCACTGTCCCAGCAACCGGGAAGCAGAAGCTAGCCCAGTGCTCCCAGTTGCCTTCCCTGCATCGTGAGATGAAGCCCAGATGTCACCTGCCCACCTCCAAAAATGCAGTACTGTTTTCTGCAAAAGAAAAGGAAAAGAAAGAAAAAAAAAAAAAAAAAGAAAAGAAAGGAAAGAAAAGAAAAGGAAGGAAGGAAAGAAAAAAAAGAAGTTTTATAAAACCACAGACACATCAACCTTGTACAAGGTCAAATAGAAAGGGGTGGGAGGGAGAATCTAGTGACTGCAAATATCTATTAAAATAGACTGTGCAGTCTCCAAAGTCTGTTTTTGCCTGAAAGATTAAACAGATGCAGATTGTTTTCACATTACCCAGATAATTGGGGCAGGGTAGCTGTGACTTGCTGCCACAGGATTTTGGTGGGTAAATTTCATGAGATGGACTAATTGGTTCTCTAGCCTGTGGCTCGTGGGCCTTGATTTCCTTAGGGCAACACCACAGGCCTCCCATTCACCTTTTATCTCAGTCAATCGTCCTGTGTTTACTAAGGGTCCCCAGGAGTAGGGGACCAGAGGTATAGATCATTCAATTTGTTGCAGCACATATTCTCAATATTATGATAAGAAGACGAGGGACTCTGCATTTTGTCAACTTGCAAGTCCAAGATCGATGAGCAAATAGATGGGCCTTCCCATATTCTGAATTAAAGTGTGTGTTTGGGCAGTTTATTGACAGTTAATAACTACTGACCATACATCCTGATAGAGTTGCAAAGGCCGGGTCAAGGCAGGTCAGAGCCCCCAAGGATGCTCCTGCTCTAGGGGCTGGTCCCCTCCCAGATGGGATGCACACAATAAAGAAGCCACCTGTAGGGTCTGAAGGCTTTTCCAGGGTTCCTTCCTCTGGCTGGGCTGTGGCATAACCTTGGTGCCGCTTTGTCCCCCTTGCTTCTATTCTGGTTACTGCTCCCGGGGTGGAGGTGGGGAGGTGACACAGGTGGCCATCAAGCCAGGGCTCGCCAAGCAGGAAAGGGAAGCCTGTCCCACTGTGTGGCTCCTCCCCCAGGCCCTTCCAAGGGATTGCCAGCACAGGCCATGCTTCTGCCCGTAAGGGAGAGTTAAGGACACACAGAGGCAAAGCAGTGGCGGTCTTGATGGCTCCCCCAGGAGCATGCCTCTGCTGTGCATATGCAAACCACTCTTGGCAAGCAGAAGTTTAATTAAAAGCCTCTCAGAATGCCTCTCCAGCTGGGGAGGGCCTCTGCCACCAGGAGGGGCCTTATCAAGTGGATTTGAAAACATACAAATGAGAGGCCTTGTTCCCAGGAAATGTCATCTGGTCTGCCTCACTCGGTGTCTTGCTGAGGGAGAGAGGAGGGGGGCATATGTGTGTTTTTGATGCACTATCCGTTGTCTACCTGGAAGATGCAAATGATATTCAAATTTGGCTCCAGTGTACAGGCTGCTTGCATATACCCCACAGCAACCCTCAAGCAAGTGACTAATGGGAACATATGTTCTTTCTATTTTTATAAGGCTGGGAGAACAAGGGGATAGGTGGGCTGAGCTTGTGGGGTTTGAAATCTCTCTTTGCAGGGGACAGGCTGCTGTCTGGAATGATAGAAATACCCACTGGCAGCTCCGTGGCAGCAGGCCCTGAACTGCCTGTATTCTGTGCTCCACGGAGGACATTGGGCTGAGTGGAAGGCCCTTCCTGCTCCTTCCTTCCAACCAGGAGAGAAACCAGGGGTGCAGCAGGGCTCTGAGGACAGTGGCAGAGCTGCCATATCCTGTGGCTTGGCTTGAGGTTGTGTGTGTAGGACTCCATTTCATTGGGCACAAGAGGAGTGATCATTCTCAATATCAATATTACTGATACAGCAGTGATTTATTTTATTTTATTTTATCTTATTTATTTATCTATTTTTTTAGTGGTGGTGCTGGGGATGGAACCCAGAGCCTCATAGCTATTGGACTCTTGCTCTACCACTGAGCTATACCCCCAGCCCTTGCATTTTTATTTATTTATTTTATTTATTTATTTTTTTTTCTGGGTACCAGGGGTCGACCTCAGGACCTCGCGGGCCAGCAGGCGCCTGTACCGCTGAGCAATATCGCCAGCCCTTTTATCGTATGTGGGTTCCGGGAGTCGAACTCAGGCCCTTGTGCTTGCCAGGCAGGCCTTTATGCTGCTGAGCCATCTCACCGGCCCAAGAGAATCTTTTTTTTTTTTTTTTTTTTTTTTTGTGGGTAGCGGGGGTCGACCTCAGGACCTCGCGCACCAGCAGGCACCTGTGCCGCTGAGCGATATCACCAGCCCTTTCTTTTCATATGTGGGTTCCGGGAGTCGAACTCGGGCCCTCGTGCTTGCCAGGCAGGCGTTTACGCCGCTGAGCCATCTCACCGACCCCAGTTACAAATACTTCTTTTTTTTTTTTTTTTTTTTTTTTTTTTGTGGGTACCGGGGGGTCGACCTCAGGACCTCGTGCGCCAACAGGCACCCGTGCCACTGAGCGATATCACCGGCCCCTTTTTCGTATGTGGGATCCGGGAGTCGAACTCGGGCCCTTGCGCTTGCAAGGCAGGCGCTTACGCCGCTGAGCCATCTCACCGGCCCTACAAATACTTCTTAGTTTTAGAAGTTCTGTTCTTTTTTTTTTTTTTAATGTGGGTACCAGGAGTCGAACTCAGGTCCTCGTGCTTGCCAGGCAGGCGCTTATGCCGCTGAGCTATCTCACTGGCCCCCTTGCATTTTTTTTTTTTTTTGTGGGTACCAGGGGTCGACCTCAGGACCTTGCACGCCAGCAGGCGCCTGTGCCACTGAGCAATATCACCGGCCCCTTTTTTCATATGTGGGATCTGGGAGTCGAACTTGGGCCCTCGCGCTTGCCAGGCAGGTGCGTACGCTGCTGAGCCATCTCACCGGCCCCCCCTTGCATTTTTAAGCAGATGATTTTTGTCCATCTCCACGTCAGGCCAGATAGGAGGAAGCTGTGAATGTGACCTCAATAAAATCTATGTCTGTCCAAAGCCTCTTGTAGCCCAAGGTGAAAAGAAACCCAGAAGAATGATTCCCTCCAAGATGAGCTTAGTCTCAAGCACCGTTTTGCTACTTGCTTGCTGTGGCTGGTTTCTCGGTGAAGGCAGGCAGAGGCCCCCACATCTTCACTGCTTGTTTTACACCTTAACTCAGTGCAGAGGAATCACGTGGCAAAGAGGGACAGAGTGGGCAGATGAGAGCTCCGGTGTTTGTGGAATGACCTTTTACTGTGTGACTAATGGTGAAAAAATCTGAAATGCTAGGATTTGAAGGGATGGGAACAGATCACCTGGATCTGCGGCCATCTTTGAGGACTCTCAAGGGTCATTTCAGAGGAGAAGATAGTGCTTTAGGCTCTGGGTCCCCCATTTCTTGGTAAAACAGTCTAGTTCCAATCATTTTATTTTCTATTGTGTGTTTCCCTATCCAGTCTATGGAATAGAGTATGGAGTTATGTGCCAAGGCCAGTCAGCTAATAGGGGCCCCCAAGTAAGTTGGGCTGTAGAATAATGGCATAGAGTCCATACATCTGCTACTCTGAGTGCCCAATTTTTGAAGAAAGGGCTCTCAGGTTATAAATGGTTTAGAGACCACCAAACTCTATGTCCTTGCACTTAGATAGGGCTCCTCACTCAAATCTAGGTAGGGATGCATTTTTATTTTAAAGATGAACTTTACAGGTGCTCAAGGTAACCCATCATCAGCTCAGTGCTTGGTATGAGGAAACCTGCTTTCGTGAAACTCAAACCCCATCCTGCCCCTTGCCAAATGAGGAGAGTCCTGGAGATGAAATGAGAGTCTCAAGGCCTAGTTGCTTTTCCCCACCTGGAGACCCATCTCTGTTGACACAATTAATAGATCTCAGCTTAATTGAAGGCCATCAGCTGGTCCTTCCCTGGTTGTATGGATTCTCAGAGGTCAGGGGCCTATTTATCATAATCAAAGTGCATCCCTTTGGCCAAACTTCTAGGATTTTCTCTCCCAAGGAAATACATCAAGGAACTGTAGGTTAAAAATATGTTCATCATATTATTATTCTTTAAAAAACACTGGAATTAACTAAATGTCCAACAATAAGTAATCAGATCTGTAAATAATAGAACATTTGTGGATATATACGTATCACTTTTTATGATCAGGAAACTTTTTTTTAGCAATCAGACTTAGACCAGCATGGTGGCAGACACCTTGTGATCTGAGCACTCGGAGAGGCAGAAGCAGGAGGATGGTAAGTTTGAGCCCAGCCTGGGCAACTGAGTGACTTAGTGAGATCCTGTCTCAAAGTAAATAAAAATTAAAGGCTATAGCTCAGTGTGAAGGCCCTGAGTTCATTTCCCAGTTCTGAAAAAGAGACAGACATCTATCAAAACATGATGCTTTATTTATTTATTTATTTATTTTATATGTGGGTACCGGGAGTCGAACTCAGGACCTTGCACTTGCCAGGCAGGCGCTTATGCCGCTGAGCTATATCACCAGCCCAAGATGCTTTACTTTTAAGGCTGTCCCTAAAAACAAGGTATTTCAACATCAAAAAAGCAAAAGTGAGGGGAATTTTCTCTTAGTTTTCACTTGGAATTAATACATGAATTGCATAATTGAGACTAAAAAGAAAGCCACATTTTTCTGCCATTAGGTGTTTGGCCTTTTTTAATTGGGAAACTTGCTTCAAATGTCCATTTCTCTTTGCATGTGTGGAGAGCCACATTTTTCTGCCATTTTTTATTGGGAAACTTGCTTCAAATGTCCATTTCTCTTTGCATGTGTGGAGATAGTCAATATCCCTGCCTTTTCACGTACTACAGCAGACACAGTGGGGACCCACCAGCCTGGCCCAGTGAGTCCCCACTGTGTGCCAACAATGTGCTAGGTACCGGAAATACAGAGATAATTAGGGCCTCATCTATCCTCTGAGCGACTTTGCGGAATAGGGGGCATAGAAATGGGAACAATTAAGGGATAATATCATGTGTCACCTGATTCAGCACATTAACCACCTACTTCAGGGAGTCAGGACCAATGCCTGCAGATCATTTCACATGTTCACAACCTGCAACAAACTCACTATTGTCCCATTTTAGAGATGGGGACAGTGACACCGTACAAGCTGAGCAGCACAGCCAGCCATCTACAGAGCTAGGACTCAAACACAGCTCTACTTGTTTTTGCTTCTATGAGAAGCCTTGAGCCAAAATGATGTTGGAAGAGAAGAAGAAATTCCCAGTTCTGCCTGCACAGTGTAAGCTCTGTATACATGGGGAATTTTTTTCTTAAAATCCATTTTGTTTCCTGCTATATCCCCAGCACCTAAAACAGTGCCCAAAAGAAGGCAGGATAGGTATAGTGTCGCCAAGGTAAGTTTGCCAGATTTAGCAGATAAAATAATTTCATACCCAATTATGTTTCAGATAAACAATGAATACTCTTTAATGTGAGTATTCTTCTCACAATATTTAGGACAAACTTACATTTAAAGTGTTTGTTATCAACTGAAATTCACACTGTGCTGGGCATCCTGATAGACCTGGCAACACCGAGCCATGGCGGTGGATGGCAGGGTGGTAGTGGGCTTGGCCCGTGGTGGATTGCAGAGTCACCAGCCAGGCACGGAGGAGGGAGGCCACTTGGTGTTCCCAGGGAATGGCAAGTAGCATGCTCATTACAACTAGAGTGGGGACCAGAGTTCCCAATTGGGAGTCTGTGGATTGCCCTGGGATTTCTTGGCCTTCTAGTTTTAATTGGTTATAAATACTTAAAATATGGAAATTTCGTGTTTTTAAAAATTAAATTCTTTTTTTTTATCTAAAGCTCTTTATTTTCAATTGGCAGAAATGGACAGGAGGTGGGTAGCAGGTGTCACTTGTTGGACAGGGAGGAGGTAGGCTCTCCCACTGGCCACATTCCCCTAGTACTTCCTTCTGACACTTGCTGTCTACTGCTGAGTCACCTAGTGTCTGCACTTGCTGCCTCTGGAGTAGTGCAATGAGAAGAGCTGCTAGATGTAGCATCTAATGATGACAAAAGATGGAAAAGGAGGGAAGGCCCTGCCCAGGTTGTAGGGGCCGGTAAACCACACTGAAAGTTTTCCTCTACAGATGGTGGGATCAGCTGAGTGATTCAGAAACCAGACAAGTGGCTTCCCCGTGTGACTATCAGAAGAGTAGATGGGAGCAGATGGGGACTGGTATCACCATCCAGGCCACCACACCAGTTCATAGGACAGGTGACAGGGAGAGGGTGGTGGGAGGGCATGAAGTAGAAGACAGCTTGGATTGCTAAGTGTCTTCAGATCTTTGCAGAAGAGGCTAGAATCCCAAAGCATTTCTAGTCATGAGCCAGTAACAACCATGTGGGATTGAATGGAGAACGTGATAGGTCACAGAATAATGACATGGAACGATCCACATGTATCCTGTCTCTCTAGTCATTTATTTATGGTAGTGGGGTGGGGGAGAAGGCAACAGATGGAGTTAGAAATGGGCATGACCCTGCATTCGCTCTGCTAACTCTCCTTGGCTTAAGGAAACACAGTTATTCCCCTTCCTGAGTGTGTGCCGACTCACACTCTTCTTGCCAGTTGCTGGTTGCTGAGGGCAGATGTATTCATAACGGAAGAGGTGAACTCACTGCTGGGGGCCGGAGGGAGGGCATCACATCATTCACCCCATCAGGAAGGAGGTGTTTTCTTCTGCCATAATAAGATTGCCGGGGCCCCCTTCCTGCCCCGAACGTCACAGGGACCAATGGAGGCTGCCAGAATGGCGAGCTCACTCTTCTTAATTAGCACTAATGCAGCCAGGGCTGTTTTCTTAGCTTGACCAAAGGGAATAGTAATTAATACGGTGGGAGAGACAGACGGAGAGTTCAAGGCCGGCATGTGTGCCCCCGACCCTGGGGTCACTGAGGAAGGGGGACCTAGAAGACAATAGCCTGACTCCCGCAGGCCTGGACAAAGACTGGCTCTCGAACCTCAGCCCACTGTGACCGCCCCGCTAATGAGAAATTCTGTGCCTCCATTTCTGGAAAAGGAACTGGTTGATGAGGCTCCCCAAATAAGGCCATTCACGTGGGCACAGGTGGCTGGTACCCAAGGGTTTCTGTGGGTAGTGGGTTGAGGATGGGCACATCCGACTCACTACTCAGCAAGGACAGAAGCCAGAGAAAGTGACAGCTCCCCCTCAGGGGACATCCCTGGAAGAGGGAGGGAACAGGAGCCATTGGAATAATGGTGAATGGGATCCAAGAGCTCATCTCACTCATTAAGGGTGACCTCACCTCTCACAAATGACAGGTGAACACATATCCCCATGCATAAGTGAAAATACTTTGGACTCTGTGTGCCTCTTCCTTGTCTTGAGATGCTGATCTTTCCAGAAATGAATTTGGTCCTTTTAGAATTTTGCCCTCAAATTTCCATAGACCTCTTCTTCTCTCTCTCTCTCTCTCTCTCTCTCTCTCTCTCTCTCTCTCTCTCTCTCTCTCTCTCTCTCTCTCTCTCTGTTTTATCTTTAATTAAATATTGCTGCCTAACTCTTTCAGGTCAGCAGCGATGTCACTAGCATCAGCCATGAATCACGGCTGAGCTGACATTTTAAAAATGGCATCATCAGGGCAGCGAGTACAAGCCCGACACCCAGGCACAATGGCTGGACCCCGTAAATTACACTAAAAGTCTAATCCGAATAATCAACACACTGACATCTTTATGCATGTAGGCAGAACTGGGAGAGGGAAGGGTGCTGGCTTGGGTTTCTCTGAAGTTTCAGTTGCAGCGGTCTCTGGTGCTTTCTGAGGATTTGGAGAGAATGTTCCAGGTGTGTCTTTGAGTGCTCTGTGACCTCTTTCCCTCCATTTATGTTTTGTGCTAAAAAGTGATAATACCGAGCACTTCTGAATTGCGCATTGATTTTGATGCAGCTTGTGCAGCACAGCCGTATATTTTTTCCCTGCAAACATCCCACATACACGTATTTCCTCGTTGATACAGGTACACACAGTGGCTCTCTCTCATATATGCGCACACACACGTCCCGCGAATGCGTGAAGATGTGCTCGGGTGTTTCTGGCTGCAGAATTGTGTCCAAACTCTTTCACTATGAGAATGGTTTTCATAACTCTGACCCAAATTCTTTCCTGATCCCCGTGTATGTGATTTTCAAAGGCCAGACAGGACAGCCACCGTCTGCCCAGACCATTCATCATCTTTCTTTTTCCCTTTTAGTTTGGGGGGCCTTTTCATTTTTCTCCTTGAGTTTTACCCCAGTGTCCCCACACCCCTGTTTCTTGTCTCTTTTTTGTAAATAAACAAGCAAGCAAACAGACAAACCAGCCCTCCCAAAGCTTTGGTCTCCCAGCCTCTCAGGGAGGTCAGGCTGCTTCTCGCCATACATATGCAAAAAGAGCACCTCTGGTGATTGATTGTCCCCACCAGGTCAGAGGCAGAGATCCTATTTGTCACCAGTGAGCTCTGCCCAGCACAGCCAGGCTGCCCAGGGCTGTGAGTGGCCCCACGCACGCCAGCTGGGACTCGTCAGTCAGTACCCAGCGAGGTGCGGCCAGCCAGGGCGCGAGAGTGTGTCTGCTACAGGCTGGCTGGGGTGAGAGAGGGAGAAGAAAAACAAAAGGAGGAAAACTTAAAAAAGAGGGTCACACAGTGTGCAGAATGAGGTCAAATTTTTTTAAGGAAAGGAAGTAGGTTCTGTCCCACTTTGATTTCTCATTTATTGAGCACCTACTGTATGCGTACTGGTGTGAGAAATTTTCGATGTTATTTGAAGTTCTTTGGTAGATTTTCCTCATCTGATTTTTGTAATGCCCTCAAGAGAAGATAATAGTGTGCTAACTTTTTCAGATAGGTAAAGTGAGCCAAAATGTCTGTTTGTCCAGAGCCATGGAGTGGTGATTGTATCTTCTGCTCTAGAGCTTCTTTTGTTGATCGCACACAGGAGGGATCAAGCAGGATGACCTGCCATTCCTGTAGGCCCGCCAGCATATCTTGGACGTGGGACATCCATCAAACCCTTTCACCCTGCACATAAAATCATGGGCTGTAGTTTGGGTTTTGGCTTTTCTATTCATTAGTGATAAGGCCTTGGGCAAGTCACCTCTGGGATCCTCAGTGTCTTTATCTATAAAATGGGCTTCATGCCTTTAGAAGTATGGTGATTAAATGAGTACAAAAAATGTGGAACATTGTGCCCAGAACAGATTAAGCCTTTAGTAAATTGTTAGCTGTGTAAGGTGCATACATATTTATATACAAAGGTTCTGCCCAGGCTGGGCCATCTGGGCGCCCCCCAGTGGCCCCAGCATCGGCATGCATCCTAAGTCAGAGTTGAATGCAAAACCGCAAGTGCCCCACAGCACAATTCCCAGGAAGATATTTTCCCAGTTTCTCTGCTCATTTTCCTATTGCCACTGCCTTCCTAACCTCTGTTACAATTGCAACAGCCATGCAGTTGTTCAGTAAGTAGTCGTTGAGAATTATTAGTGGAGCACTTTACTAAGATAATTAGAGTGATTCTATTAGGCTCTGTGGTGTAAGACAGGAGAGGAAGGAGAAGGGGAAGTGACAAAAACAAAGCAAAGTAGGGCTCGGCACACTCCTATTGGCAGCCAGTAGCCCCAGGTGAGACCACATTACAGACGTGCCCTGCTTTAGACAGCTCCAGATGAGGAGTTCATCCTGGTGAACAATTTCAGGAAAGGGAGATTTCTATAGAATAACATTGGCTCTTTTGCTAAAGAAAAGAGATGGTTGGCATTTAGGTCAATATTTCACACTAGTACTTACTTTACAAATGAGCTGGGTTGCAGAGATTCCTGAAATAGCAAACTACCTTAGTGAGTTTCATTATAATTCTGTAAACAAAAATATTGGCAGTCTGAACCATTGGGCTACTCTGCTTAGGAACACACATGCAGAAGATTCCAGAAGAACAAAGTCCAAGGTACCAGCAAGCCCCCAAAAGAGTGGAGGCTAGTCATGGCTCATTTACAGAGCCCCAGCTTGGTGCAGGAAGTGCACTGAGCACTTGACATGACTAATGGCACTTGAGTTCTATAATAATGCTACCAGGCAGGTATTACTACTACACTTTACAGCACCTGGGGCCCTAAGCGTGACTGGTGAGTGAGGAGTAAGTTCTATGGGTTAGGATGCTTTTGTGGTGGAAGTAGTAGAAATCTGTTCCAAACTGGTTTAAATATAAGAAAACGTTTTGTCCCTCCTAATAGCATGTTTAGTAATAGGGTGGGCTCTCAGATTGGTAGACTCAGTGGCTCATTGACATCATCAAGAACCTGGACTTTTTCCATCTCTCTAGAGTGCTGCTGTCTTTGATGTGCTGGCTTGCCCTCTCTTCATTGTCCTCCAGGCTACAGTGTGAACAGATTCCAGGTGTTACACTGAGACCTATATTATCCGGAGGTAAAAAGGAAACATCTATTTCTAGGTCTCTCAATAGCAAACCTTTTCCCAGAAGCCCTTCTTCCCTTTGGGTCACATGACCAGATCTAAACCAATCACTGCCAAGTGTGTGAGATCACAAGACTGCCCACTCCAGAATAGCAGTAGACAGAGGAGGATGGAGATTGAGGGACACTGGAAAGGAAGAGGGGAGACTGGGAGTTGAGGAGGCAGCTGACATTGTCAGCCACTGCCAGGGTCTCAACACTCTCGGAAAAAGAGGAAAAATTATTCTTTGAGCTATACAGTAGTGGCTATCTAGTAACCAAGGAAGCTGCAGGAATTCTGAATTACTTTTCCTAACATCCCTTGAATAACAAATGGGAGTATTATGGGATGAGTTGTGTCTCCTCACCTCCCTCCATTTTCTATGTGGAAGCTCTAACCCTCAGTATTTTAGAATGTGACTGTATTTGGAGATGAGCCTTTGGCACAGTAATTACATTAAAATGAGACCATCCTGGTGCGATCTAATCAATCTGACAGATGATCTTAGAAGGAAAGAAGATTAAGGCATAGACAGTGGGAGGACCCAGTGGGCATCTGTCTAAAAGCCAAAGAGATCCCCGTTAAGAGAAACCAACCCTGCCAATACCTTGATCTCAGACCTCTAGCTCCCAGAATGTGAGGAAATAAATTTCTGTGGTTTAAGATATCTAACTCTCTGCTGCTTTGTTATGGCAGCTCTGGCAAACTAAACAGGGGAATATCAATTTTTCCATTTTCTTTCAAGTTCATAGTATTTACTGGAGATTGGGAACCACCAAGAAGGCTGAGGAAGTCAGGAGTAGGACTGCAGTGACCAAGAAGAAGGAAGCCAGGGAGCAGAAAGAGCTGTTTTCTTAGCTTAGTGGTCCAGAGGATGGACCACTATGTCTTAGAGAGAAATCATGGGTGTGCTTTGGGCATCGAATTCACCAGGCAGTAAGTTCAGACCTAAACTGAGGTCATGACACCACTGGCCCACTGGGAAGTTGAAAGGGAAAGTTGTGTTGGGTAGAAAGATGACTTGGATTTTGGGGGAAATCTCTACTCTTTGTTAACTGTGAAATAATTCATGTGTTGTATGTGTCAGTCATTGTGCCTGCATTGTAAAAAGGGATGGACAGGTTGGCCCTGCCTTCAGGGAACTGGTATTTACTGGAAGAGAAGTTTAGCATGAATGATGGAAAGAAGATCCACATCAGATATTCAATATGAGTCATTGCTACTTGTAAACTCAAATTTGCTCCATCCAGGTGTCAAAAGAGGCAAATATCTGTAGTTGCCCTCCAAAATGGAAAAACAATCTTAAAACATTCTGTTTTATTACCGTGAATTATCTCCTTGAGCTTCCTCAATGAGAAAAAATGATGTTTAAATTTGATGTGGAGATACGTGGAACATCCCAAAGACAAATTATATTCCTGTTTAACTCTGAAGCAAAGTAGAGGGACTGTTTCTCCTGGTGAGGAAATTCCAGGAAGGTAGAGGTCTCACTATCTATCTGTGATTCACTCTGGAATCCAACGAGCTTCACTGGAGGCTTCAGGAGTTTGCTCCAGTTGAAGGAGTCCAGGTTGGTTTCATCTGTGGCTTTTCTGACACTCTCTGGAACTGGATATTCTGAGTCAGAATATTGCCTCGGATTTTGCCCCAGGTGCATGTGCTTCTAAAGAGAAAACCAGGTCCTGCCGGGCAATGCCATTCCCCACCTAGGCCAAGCGCAGGAGTGATGGCCCATCTTCTGTCAAGCCCAGGGCATCTGCAAGTGTCACCACAGGTGACAACTCTATTATCAGCCAAAGGGTAGGATCTATGGTGGATCTACAAAGATGCCAATTTATTTAGGCTTTCCTGCCTAGAGTTTCTTGGAATTTTTCTGTTGATTTTTATTGGCATAAAATGTTTTACATTTACTTTTGCGCATTTATCACTATGACAGGAATGTGTAGATGATGACTGTAAATGAAATATGTATGTATCCTAAAGATATTTGTGTAATTTAGCAAAATTATTTTGCAGGTTTGTTCAAAAGAATCTGCTCAGTGCGTGTCTTGCTCTCACCGCGAAAGATTTCGCTAATCGTACCCTAATGTGGGAACGAACACACATTACTTAAACATACCAAATATGCGAACATATAAATAGTGTTTAAAATATCTCTCACACAATAAATTACGATTACTATGTTAAAATACCAATTTCGAGAGAAAATTGATTTAAGAAAAATAGCTAATCACAGTACCCTGTGAAAGCAGCATTTTTTTTTTTTTTCAGTATCATTTAATTTTCAAGTCAGGAGATTTGGACTGTTCTCTCATTTTGTGTTCCATTATTTTTTTTTCCATTCATTTGCTGAACGATCATCTTCTAACACATTCCACTTCTGCTGTAGTATCAACTGGCATGTTACCAAAAAGATGTAAATGATTTAATTGAATTAGTTTAATTAGGTAAATTAACAGTTAAGCATATCAAGCTTGTTCTGTTTATACTACGTTATAGAGATAATTTAGTACGGCAGGAGAATGGGCATGACCAAAATTCCAATGCAAGGAGCCAGATTAGCTGGCAGAGGAAGAAATACAAAGATAACAATTGCTGGAATTAAATCTGGGTAAATAATTTATGCGCTGGATTCATTATGTAATTTGAGTTGTAGACAACCAGTTGCTAGTTAATGAACGCAGAGGCATTGCCACTGAGCAAAAGTGTGAAGACCACCAGAGTTTTTCTGGCCTTCCCAGAAATATGTCCCCAGGAAAATTCTAACGTTCATCACTAATGCAGACAAATTGAGGCAATGCCAGCCAGGCTGGTTAGCCAAAAATCTGAATTAATGTAGGAGAAAAACCAAATAAGCCACAGTTTGATTGCCTCCAAGCACATACCACTAAATCAAACAAAACAGGGCTTCTCAAGCCTGGCACTATTGACATTCTTTGTCATGGAGAGAACTGTCCCGGCAACATAGAATGCCCAGCACATTCCTAGAATCCTCCTGTTAGATGCCAGTAGCACTTCCCACCCCCACTGGTCACAACCAAGATGTCTCCAGACACTGCCAAATGTCCCCTCCACTTGGGGTAAGGGGTAGGGGGTGGGTAAAATCAGCCTGGTTGAGAATGACTAAAATAAGAGCATTAAATATTATCTAGTGTGGACCTCTAGGAAACCCGCTTTAGTGCATTATTAGCTAGTGAATGAGATGTAACATTGATAGCACTTACATAGAATGTCATAAAAATTTGAAAAAATTCAAGTACAGGAAACATCGGCCCATTCTTTCTCCGTCATTCAGGCATCCATCCATTTGGCAAACATACATGAAACACTGAGTAAAGAGTATCAGTATATACAAAACGTAGTGCCATCTTCGTAAGAATGGAGTTATAGGTAGACTTGTGAATGACGAAGTCACATCACATATAGTTAATGCTGGCGGATGAGGGAAACAGAGGAAACCGGGTACTTTCCTCTGCCAGCTAACCTGGCTCCTTGCATTGGAATTTTGGTCATGCCCATTCCCCAGTCTCGGGAACAAACTTTTAGTTCTTTGCAGTAGAACACGAGAGCAGACAGCAGCACGAACACCCCTCCACCCTGGCAAAGGCTAAGCCAGTAGCTGAACTAGTGGCAATGTGAGAAACTGAAAGGTTTTCAGCACAGGAGTTTTACGTACAAAAGTCCACGTTGACTTTTAGAAAGAGCGAAGATTTTCAAGTCACATCTACAGAAGTTAAATACTGACTTTGCCACTTACCAACTGGGTTACCTAGGCAAATTGCAGATTTCTGAGGCTCATGTCCTTACCTATAATGGTTGCCTCATTGCAAATGTTAAGTGAGACAGTGTATAAAAGCACTTGGCATACTATCTGCTTCATAAAAGCCACTCAATGATTATTAGTTCTTTCCTTCATTAGCTGGTCTGTCCTGCTGCCATTTTTCTCATAAAGGATGTGGTGAAAGACTTATGCTTGTGAGGTTTGTATCCGTCAACATCTGGGTTGTATTGTTGAATGTCACTGAAGTTGCCCAAACCTTTGCCACTGGATTTTGTTTACTCTAAAGCTGAGTGTTTAAATCTCTTAAATTGGTAATGTCAGTTTGACAACCATGTTAATCTTGCATGAGATTTCAGGATCTGAAATCTGGAGGTGGCTTTTTCTACAACATCCATGGATCTGGAGCCAAATGTCGCCATCGTTGCCATGAGAATTAGGGAGGAAAAGTACCCACTGGAAGAAATGATCATTTTCTACACAAAAGAATTTAAATGTTTTGCCAACCAAGTTTCTGGCAACACGTCTTGAATGCTGGTATTTTCATTCTGTTGGAAAACAGTGAAAACAAAACAGAGAGGGAGGGAGACCTGTTTTGCATTTGGAAATACCAACCAAACCACATTCCCACCCTTCTGCAAATTTATCACTAACGTACACAGAGCTTTGTATATATAGTGGAATGCAGGGCTAAGCTGTTTTCTTTGGAATTCTGACATGTCTGTTTCTCTCACTTGCACACACACTGCAGTGATACATCTAAAAATGAAGAGGACATTTCCAAGAACACATTTCATTGTCAGAAACTTGTACACATAGCATAATAGATACAGTAGACAATCCCTCTTCCCCACCACCCTTGCCTGAGCTCACACTTCCCATCCCTTCCTGCGACAGTGGCACTCATAGCTATCTAGGACAGGGACACTTCCAGAAGTGCAACCTTTAGGATGGCGGCCTCCCCCAAACCTGTCTGAAAGATGCTTGACAGAGCTCCCTGCTTCTCTGGTCACCAGCTGCTGCTGAAGGAGAAACCAAATTCTTCTTTAATCCCTTCCACATCCAGGGACTTAGTTTATTTAACTTATGTATGTTATGGCTATGATAACATACAAGTTCAGATTAACCCCAGAGGGAAATGGCACGATCCCCATGGCCTCAGGGCATCCCTTAGGATTTAGAAGGTTCTAGAAGGAATGGTCAGCTGCTGTGCTACATCTTTATCCCATTACTCTCTTTCCTTTCCTTGTTTCCATGGCCTGTTTCTTTTTTTAAAAAAAATTATTTTGAAACTATTTTAGACAGCAGAAAAATTGTAAAAATAGTCCAGAGATTTCCCATATACTCTTCATTCAGCTTCTCCTCACATCTTAGATAACCACAGTACAAGTATCAAAGTTAAGGAATTAATTTTCTTATTTACTGGGTATAATATGACTAATTAGGGATGCAATATTGTTAACAAACTATGGATTTTATTTGGATTTCACCAGGTTTTTCACTTACATCCCTTTTTTTTTTGTTTCAGGATCCCACATTCCATGTAGTCATCTTGTTTCCTTAGTCTGTGCCAATTTATGACAGTTCCTCAGTTTTCCCTTACCTTGCATTACCTGGACATTTTGAAAGCACTGGTCCATTGCTATATGCAACATCCCACTGCTAGGACATGCTTGATATTTTCTCATGGGTAGATTGATATTGTGCATTTTGGGATAAAACATCACAAAATGATGTGTGTGCTTTTCAGTCTGTCCTAACAGGGGTGGATGGTGTCAATATGTCTTAGAAGTAGTATTAACCTTGGTCACTTGGTTAAGATGGTGTCTGCTGGCTTTTCTCACCGTAAAATTACTAATCTGCCTTTTACCGCTGATTAATGTACTATAGAGGAGATACTTTGAAACTACGCTAATATCCTATTTGTATCCAAACTTTGGTCTGCTAAATTTGATATCCTTGACAGTACGGACCTGGCGTGCAATGCTGTGCTATGGCATAACAATTTCTGTGTCCCCTCACACCTTCTGCACTTATGCCTTGGAACTCCCACAACCTTTGGTCTGACTCCCCTCAGAATTTATATTTTCACCTTGTAGGATTTTGCCAAGCTTCACGCTCTTATTCTCTAAAAAGGATCCCACAGCTATTTTCAAAATGGAAAGGAAGAGGTAAATAAAAAACACAAAGAAAAAAATTAAATAACTATGAGGATTCAGGTCTGGGTTCACCTTATGACTTTGAACAAGTCACTGTCCTTCTCCGAACTTCAGTGCCTCCCTTCCCACAGTGTGTGGTGGGGCTGGAACCGAGGCCTGCCATGTGCGAGGCAAGTGCTCTACCCCAAGCCACATCCCCAGCCCAGCCCCTTCCAGCTCTGATACTCTATGAGTCTGTGACAGAAAATGGGCTGGTGACAGAATCTGCAGCTGGTGTCACCAAACTGCCCAACAGTGCGGTCACGAACACAGGGCAGCAACAGCACAGACAGGAGAATTCAGGAAGGGGAGGAAACGGTCCATGAATCTTTTACAAGCACTGGTGAGACGGACATTAATAATACTTTCCACACTGTGAAGCACAGTGGAGAGGCGCGCTCAGGTTTGGGAGGAGGCAGCCCCATCTGGGATGAGGTCTTTTGTCTCTGCCTGACCTGGGAAACAGATGAATCAGCCCTTTTCTCTCCAGATTGAAGACTCCATGGTGTGTTTTTCCACTGTCTGTTTCATTACTTTGCATCAGGCTTAATACCCATTTAAAGCTTAATGGTTGCAGAATTACAGTGCATGTAAAATATAGTTTTTAACAGGATAGTTAAGAGCTGAAGTTTCACTTTCATCCTCTATAGAAAACTCACAAAACATGCAGGCATAATGACTAAAATTTCTCTTAATCCCTTATAAACATAGCCTGTTTCTACTGATTTGCAATACAGAGCCAATTTTTATTGTTATTGTAAATATACAATGAGAAATTACCAATTATTTTGCCCATATCTTAGATAATTTTAGAATGTCAGGCATCATTACAAAAAAGACTAAGAGAGAACAGTTTGTGATGATAAAAGGAAAAGTTGGCTCCCAAGAGTGACTGTGAATGCTGCATCCAGCAGGACACCCTGAAGTTGATCAGAAAGGATTCCAAGTTGGCTGAGCTGGCACATGCCTGTAGTTTTGGCACTCTGGGAGGCTGAGACAGGAGGATCCCAAGTTTAAACTTAGCCTGCAATTTAGCAACTTAGACCCAGTCTTAAAAAGAAAGAAAGAAAGAAAGAAAGAAAGAAAGAAAGAAAGAAAGAAAGAAAGAAAGAAAGAAAGAAAGAAAAATTTAATGGGCTGGGGATGTAGCTCAGTGTGAAGGCCCTGTGTTCAATCACCACTACCACAAAATAAATGGGAGGCATGGGTGAATGGGTGGATGGAAGGATGGATGAATGAGTTGATGGATGAAAAAAGGAAAAAGAAAGGATTCCAGAGATGAGATAAAATCTGTCACCAACTTGTTTTATTTAAGATAGTATAGCATGTGTTAAGCTCCTTTCCCAACTAGGCTATTCTCAGATCTACCAGCTAATAGAGAAATGTACTAGTTCAGAGTCCTGCCTCCCAATTATCCTTTTTTAATAATGAACTTCTGAAATATTCCTGTAATAAAACTGCTTTCTGTAAGTATAAATTTGGAAAATCATAAGGAAAGTGAGTGTGGGAGATTGAGTGGCAAATGTATCACAGATTATAGCAGAGACATACTTCTCTTAGTTACTGCTATATCATTAATACCACATATACTGCCTGGCACATAGTAGGTGCTCAATGAATTACTGATGCATGAATCAGTGGTCGATGATAGAAATTATTCTTGTGTAGGTTGCACCCTGAGTTATGATCCTTTATTTCTGAGATTGTGGTTGGAGATGGGAGATGATCCTGCAGGAATGACTGCACTTGAAGCTCTATGCCTTATATTTAATAATAATTTGTAACAATATTTCTAACAGTGCTTTTCTTAGAAAATTAGTAGATAGTATTCAGTAAAAGGGTTCTGTGTTCAAAGTTTGGTCTATGAAGGGATAAACAGGTTTATCATTGTTATTTTTAACTGAATACAGTTAAAATACAGAATCTACCCCCACTTTGAATATCTTTCATGCTAATGATAAAATCAACACAATTGGGAAAATATTAATTATAACATACAGAGAACTTTGTTTAGGTAAATCATCCTAATATGTTGTTTCCCCAGTCTTTGACCTTTAGATGAGTTCCTTTTGTGTGGGAAAAACTTCTAAATCAAAGTTCAATATGAAAATACCCCTACGTGTGCAAATATTACTAAGCGGATGGATGGATAGATGGATGGATTGATGGATTAGTGACCATATATGAGTAATATTGTTAGATAAATGATATAAGAATTAACCCCATCAACACCAATATCCCTGAGAGTTTTTGAGATGTCTGTAAACCACAGGTATTTTCATGTGTAACCCCCTGTGCCTTTTTCCTTGCCATCTCCTTCCCACGAAGCTATGCATTACCTCTTGCTAATTGCAGCAGCTTCTTAACTGGCCTTTCCACATCTGGCCGGAACCCTCCGGTCCATTCCTGCCTGGCCCCTGACATTCCTAAGTGGCCTGTCCTACTGTGTGGTGTCCAGGGCCTCCTCCAGTGTGGTCCTGACTCACTGCTCCCAGCCTAATCTCCCATCACTCCCTTATGTCTGGACCAGACTCTCCCCAACCCAGCCCTTACCACCTCCCCATTTCCTCAGTGCTCTCTGAAATTCCCCTCTCCAGCTTGTTACTGAGGTCTTTTCCATCTGGAATGTCTGGAGAATCTCATACCACTGGGGGAAGGGCTTCTTAAAATATTACCTGTTTCTTCATTTTCATGTTGAATCACCTCCATGAGAGTATCTTCAGTCCTGCTAAGTTTTGAATCTCCGTGGCATCTCTGATCTCACTCATAATCACCTAGCATCCCATTGGTTTGCCTCTTTCCTACCCTGTGCCCAACACATTCACGGAACTGTATCAACTCCTTCATGGCAGCCGTTTTCTCTCCTTTCCCCAGCACCTTGCACAGAGTGAGCCCTCAACAAATAGTAGGTGAGTTCCACACTCCTTTATGACCCATAAATACACCTGTACCATTGCCTGTCCACAGAGGAACACAGAGAATCAGACACAGGTTGTGCCTGAAGAAAACCTAAATTCCAAATGAGAAGCGCGATTATCTTCCAGAATTTAGAAGCGCTGTGTTTACTAATGGGCTACGATGTTGCACAAGTTCATTTTAAGTGCATCGTGAAGAACCTGGGTTAAATTTTCACGTAGAAACAGGCTTCTGCGTGGTGGTTGTCTCCCAGCCAGCCCACAAAAGCCTATTTAACTTGTAATGTGTCTAAAGTCCGATACTAATAGCAGCCACAGGGGTTCAACAGCCTCTTCTCTCAGGCCATTGCCAGTCTTAGCACTACAGACCTTGCCCTGAGGCAAAGTTTGGACCGGGATGAGGGTGCCATCTCCAACAGCTGTGCTTGTGCATGATGGAGGGGAGGGGGGTCCGAGGGGAATTGTCTACTGTCAGCAGGAAGGAAGGAAGAAAGCAGAAGGAAGAGGGGGCCACGAGAACTGATGAGGGCACCCTGTCTCACAGTGGCCACCACGGTATAATGGGGACACTGTGAGCTGAGCATGTGGCACTTCAGAGAGCACGCATGTTCTCTGACTTTTATTTCTACTACACAGTCTTTGGAAGGCTGCCTGCCTGCCTGTACCTATCTTAGAGGCCTTCAGTTCTTCCTTTAGTCTTCACCTCATAGAAACTGAATGCATCAACCAAGGACAGACTAATTTCAACCCATGGAGGCACCATGGTGCAGACGGAGGTCGAGGACTCAAAGGGTTGAAGACTAGGCAGACTCTGGAAATTCATGAAGCAGAACAGGAATAAGAAGTTGGGGACTGTGGTGACCTGCAGAGCACATGTCACATGCAAAAGGAGTGGCCCCTCTTCACCTTCACTCAAGTGTTTGCCCTGGTACAAAATATTCCTTTTTTTTTTTTTCAAGAGAAGCCATCAATCTCCATTTTTATACACTGTCACCTGGGTTTTATATGTTGATAGTTAATTTAGAATTTTAAAACATTAAGTAAGGTAAGTGCAAGCACAGACATGCACACACACACATATGGGTCAGGTCCTACCCATGAAATTTTTGCTTTATGTGGTCTTATTTCACTTAATGTGATCCTAAAAAAAAATTATAAGTAGAACTTTTGTAGGTAGAATCATATATTCCTATTGATAGACATTAAAATTTCAGAAATATATTCCCACAGATGAAGACTTTTGTTCAACAATACTAGAAAAACTCACTTTGGGGAATTATTTATGTACATATTTCAAGGGGAAAATGCCAATTTCTGATAAAATTTTAACAATAATGCACCAATCCTCTATTAAATTTAATTGCTAACACCTCTACATCCCAGGGTAAAATAACTCAGAAATCTGGGGAAATTTTCAGCGAAGAACTGAGATACTTTTAGACAGAAACTCACATCAGCATTTCTGAAGTCAGCCCCAGCACATAGCTATCCCAGTTCTCTGCTGATGTTGTATCTCGGGACTTGGTCTTTAAAATTCTCACCTTTTCTTCAGTAGCTGTTAGGGCAAATCCACCAAAGTCCAAGAACCTAAGAGATTACTAGTTATGGTCTATTGACCCTTTGTTAGAATCCCACCAGCATGAAAGCTGTTCAGTTGGTGGTCATCAATGATGTATTCAGAAGTCCTCAGTGCTACCAGCAGGTGGATCAAAGAGAGCAGCCATATCCATCCAGGTACCAGATCTACTCCATCAATATGGCAGACAATTGGAATCCAAAGCATGGCATTTTGCCTGTAGCTCCTGAGTTCTATTCTAGAGCTATGACTGTGAACCTGAGAAAGTCACTTAACCTCTTTGTTTATGTCATCAAATATGTATCTACCCCAAGGGTCATTCTGAGATGAGATGTGGGCACATGCTCATAGCACATAACCATTGTACTCCACAGATAATAACCACTGGGGTCATTCATTCTTAGTGATTTCATTAGCACGATCAGAGGATCCACTTCTTTTCGTGGGCCCTTCCTCTGCCCACCAGCTATCGTCCCCTGACACTGGTCCAGGGGTAGGATATGAGGCAGTACCTACTTGCATCATAGCTACAGAGTGGACACGCTTCTTAAAATGAGAGGTATAAGTGTGCTCCCTGAGAAAGATTTCTTACCTCTTATCCAGAGCTTGGTTGTCCCAAAACCAAATGTACTGTTGTTTTTCATCTCTGGACACATTCAGGGTTGATCACTTAGGCATAGCACATCTCCATGAATACATCCCTGGGGTAGCTAGGAAATTATTACTTTTAAAGGGCAAGGCATATTCTTTCTTGCTGTCTGTGATGCCTAGCTTGGAGCTGTAGACCAGGAGTCATAGTTTTATAACAAGTAAGCTACTCATTTGCATGAAATATTGAACTGGTGGGTGAATTCACACTTCTGTTTCACCATGTCTGGCCTTGACCAAATGAAACAATCCCTGCACCAAATGCAAAGAATGGGCTATTGACAGTGAGAATCTCCAGCACAAACCATGTTAAAATGAATGGGGAGGGAACCAATCTTTGTTAGAATCTCTAGAGCTAGCGTCTATAAAGTTTGATCCAGTCTGGCAGATGAGGATAACTCTGGTTGTCTTGGCTGGGATTTGATGCAGCTGGTGGTCCTCTCCCACGGGAATACAAGGATGACACACGAGGCCCACGCGAGGCCCTGCCTGTCTCCCTTCTGAGCAGGGGCTGAGTGTTTCTTCAGACACCGGCACACAGCATCTGGACCAGAGACCCAACCCTCTGGGCCGCCCAAGGAAACAAGACCATGGCTGCCCTGAGTTCAAGCCTGCAAGGTCCCAAGTTCAGCCGGTTGCAAACCAGATTTCCAAGCCTCTGCTCTGCTCATGTTCCTTTCATTCCCAAAGGAGCAAGTGTTCCCAGCCCAGGGGCTTGCAGACTGCACTTGCCAATCCTTGAACTGCAGCCCTTCCAGCTGCTGGGATCCGCATTACCATTATTTCTTGGCTGGGCTGTACTGGGCTGACTGCGAAGGGCAGATGTGTCGAGGAGGAGCCAGTAGCAGCTACATCTGCTGCTGGTTACAGTTACTGGCATCCAGATCCCTTTCTCTGTCACCCTGTTGGCTTCAGACTTCAAGTCCCTGTCAAAGACTCAGGCTTGTCCTGGCTGATTTCTTCCACTTGCGTTCAGCCCCTCTAGTCACTTCCACTCCAAGATCATTTTCTCCATGCATCTACTTTTGTGGTGAATACAAAAATAACTTCTCTTTAATGCAGGGATGCCTACGGGGGCTTGGAATAAATAGCCATCCACTGAGGTCCCAGGCCAAATCCCTCTACCCAAGCAGAAGAAAAAATAGCTCCTCAGGCTTCTGCCACCAGAGCTGCTCCCATCAACCACCTCCAGCCCTGGCCCCCTTCTTACTCCCACCCTTCACTGCCTCCCCAGGGGCTCGCATCTCCGGGTCCATCACAAGCCAGGATGGACATGCTTCCCTCAACTGCTGTTTGCTTTCCCTAGCCCGTGGGAATCAGAGGAATTGATAAAAGCAAGCATTTTGCCATAAAAAGAATCTAAGAGGGCAATAGAAGGCTGTCCTTGGGATTCCCCAGGCTGTCTGTCTTTGAAAAGGAAGATCTGGCCAAACCCACAGAACTTGCTGCCTCTGGAGTTTACTCTTCATTTCACTCCGTGCAGCACGTCCTTGTGTATGAATTAAAGATTAAAGGCAACTTAACCTGCATTTTGCTATATCTCTATATACAGGAGAGAAAGGGAGGGAGGGAACTTGTATCTGCAGTGTGATCTTGGTTCCTACTCCAGACTGACAGGTGGGAGACTAAAGGTGAGAGGGTCAGTGGTCTCTTCTCAACCCCGCCACCCCTGCTAAGGCCTCTGGCAGGCTATTGAACTGGACAATGCCTCTATTTCTCTAAACACAGGGCGAGTAAGACACTACCTTCCCAGATGGCTTCTGTGTCCTCTGCCATGCTCCGTGGGTCTCTTGGAAGTGGTGACATCATAATACCACTGGCCATTTAATAAAGGACACAAGACTGAGTCAACATTCAGTAGAAAACTAGCATTTGGATTCCTCCTTCATTTTCAAGTGTAACCAAATAGACACCACCCAGCTGAACCACGGTCCCGGCCGTGTCTGGTTGTGAAGCATCATGGGCGTCTTTGGAATCGCTCAGAGTGAGCTCAGTCTCTGCGGTAGAAGCTGTACTGTGCATTAGGGGAAATTTAGCAGCATCCCAGGCCTCTACCTGCTGGATTCTCGTAGCACCCCAAGTTGTAAATATCGAAAGTATTTCTAAATATTCCCTGCCAGACAAAGTCACCCTCTGTTGAGGGCTGTGACTACAGAAACAGCCACCTTGGAGGGTGCATCCCTGAAACCCTGATCCAATTAATTCTTCCTCTAAGAAACAGAGACACAAATGCATGGTCTAATTCAATGCCATATTCAGGAACTGGAATGTCGCCAGAGAATATTAAACCAGTCCCAACAAAAGCTCAAGAAGATAAGGCTGCAAAAAGAAAATACATTCCCAAGCGATTCTCTGCTATTTTACAGGCATTCTTCACATCACTAATATCCTGTTAGTGCAAATCATGGATCACTGACCCGATAAAGACCACCCTCCAGCCCGAGAGCTGCAATAACATCTATGGGGCCCTTGGAGCTGTTCGGGTACGGGCAGGAATGAGCAAGAAAGTATTTTACAGATGCATATGGGTTAGGTGTGCCCATTGGCTCTGCATATGTGGTTAAGTATCTATGTAACGAATGTTAAACCGAATGTGCTGCACTCTGTATGTACAAATGTTTGAGCCTGGAGCGGCAATATTAAGCTGTGTGAATCGGCCAAAATAGATGCGTCTGGAGGATGAGACTTCTTCAATATCAAATAGTAAGAAGGCAGAAGCAGGCTCTAAAGGTGGACAGTATTATCTCTGACCACCTGAAATTGTGTTCAGGTCCAGCAAGGTACAGGTTGATCCTTCTGGGATTGCAAGTCTGTGATGACTCCTCTGGCTGCAGAGCCCCCACGGAAGTGCTTTGTGCATGGATAGAGCAGTGCCACCCTTGTTTACTAAGGATCAGGGGACCCACATGGTCAGGAAGTTCCATCTCCCTGGCCAGGATCGCTAGAACCGTGCCAGCACCAATGGGAATAGCGCTTGGTGCCTCTACGGCACTGACTCTGAAGTGGAGGACTGAGTCCAGGCTGATCTTTGCAGCAGATGCACAGCGAGGCCAGCTTCCCAGTCCAGATGTTTTTGCCCTGCCATTTCCTCCTAGAGATGATGGACTGTGCGTCCCCTTGTCCCCCTCCCCTGGCGTGTGCCCCTGCAGGCATCCCACTGGATCCCTCTTGGAAAGCGTGTCCCTGGGAGGAGCTGTTTGCATGGCCCTCACTCTTCAACCTTCCCTGGAGCCAAGACAAGATTTACATTTTGCTGTGGGTGTTCCACAGGTCCCAGACATTTCCTCTCCTTTCAAGAAGATTCCAAATGAACATAAATCTTACTCTGGCTCTGACAGCCTCCAGTCATCTGTTTACCAAAATAAACTTTAAGCATACATTGAAAAATAATTCCTAGTGAAATATGCATCCCTATGGCATTCAAGCTTGGTATTTAATGTCTTTTTTATGGTTAATAATGCATCAAAAGCATCCCTAGTCTGAAGCTGTCATTATATCACATACATGATGTGCAGGGCCCATTTCAATGACTAAAAAACTCAGAATCACTTTTTTATTTCTTTAAAAATATATACACTAATGTGTAATTACAGTGGCCCATTTCCCTCTATCTATATTTCTTTTTAATAAATCTGAGGCTTGATGAGATCAATCCACTGCAAGTACCTGGAGAGATTCTTTGCTTTATACAGATAAAGCGACGTGCTGTATAAACAACTCTAAAATCCCCTCATTAGAACAGGATTCTGTTTGGAGAGGACCCTGGCCTTCCTGTTCATTTTATGTTGCTTTATTTAAAAAAAAATCACACAGGATTTTTAGCTGTGTAAAGTAGTACAGCTAAGCCTTATCCTTCTTGAGGTGTAGAAAAACACAGTACAGTATTTGGATAGAAATATCAGCATTCATTCCAAGTCTGGCACCCTGAAGTTTAAAAAATTTTCTGGAAGCCTCTATTTGCTTCTGTTTGTTAGCAAAAGAAACATTACTCTGAAAGTCTTTCCTTACTTCCTGTCTTTGGTCGTCGATGCTGCGAACAGAGTGGACTGTGGTAATGACGAGGTTTAAAATGTTCCCTCCCGACTTATCCGGAGGCTTCTATCAGACTTGAAGAACAGCAGCCTCAGGGCCCGTCGCGGCCATCTGTAATGGCCACATCTGTGCCCAGAAGTGATTTCTCTGCCACCCTGGACCATTTCACAGGGTCTGAGGATGATATGGCTCCATGGGAAGAGCACGTTCAGAAGTGCAGGGAGGCGGGCAGTCCGCCTACCTTGATTTGTAGCTCTGAAAACCAAATGAGATAATTAGATAATGTATGGAAAGGGCTTTGTGTGGGCCTCACACCTGGAAAATGCTTAGGAAATGGTGACAGTTAGGACTTGAAGGAGCAGTAGATTGACATCCTAAGAGCAAAGCTGTGGACACAGATGGGCTGGGCTCAGTGGGACATCCTGGACTCCGCGATGTAGGCTCCTTCCGTGTAAAATGGGGATAATAATAATAATCCCTACCTTGTTCTCCTACACCCTTGTGATGACAGTTAAAACGCAATGGTAGGTACTCAGGACGGTGTCTGTTAACAATCATTGCAATTAGCTCTGCCTCTCTTCGTGTACTGTCAAAGGGGTAGGTGATGTGATTAAATGGTCTCTTTGTGGCTCCCTCTGGTTATAATTTGCTAATAATGATTCTGATCCACATCTTGAACTTTGAGTCGAGATTCATCCCAGGCCATCCTCAGAACACGTGCCCATCTTAGAAAGTGGGGAAGAATGAAAGGACGGCCCCTTCCATGCCTTGTAGGACTTTCATTTGGACTGTTTGGTCCAGGAATCCCTAACAAACCACAGGATGGAGGCAGAAGTCAAATATTCATCAGCACCTGCAGGGGCATCCTTAGCCCAAAGGCTGACGCTGGCTTTGTCCTGCCTCCAGCTGTGTGGTGGAGGGGTGTGGGGTGAGGGCTTCTCTCTGATGGCCTTGGCTTTCCCAGCCCTTGAAGCTGGATGCTTAGCTTCTCCTGACAGGCTGAGCCCTTAGAGTCCCCACATGGGCAGGGAGCATTTCTGGGTGGGTTGGTTGGTTGTTGGTTGGTTTTCTCTTAGTGCTCTTTCTAGGATCTGAATTTGTGGGATTCCCAAAGAGACTTCTCACAAGAGTTTTTCTTCCATCCTTGTCTGGAAAGGAACATCCTGAGACCTAACGCCAGAGCACCAGTGACTCAAGGGCCCAGACACCAAGGCGCGTTAGACAGTCTGCTTCACCATTCATCCCTTCTTCGCTCTTCCTTTAACTTCAGTTCCTGGGCACCCCCTCCCCTTTGCAGGGACTGACAGGCCTCACAATCTGGAGCCAAATGCTGCTAGTGTTCCCTTTCAGAAGCGGTTTAAGAAGTTCCCATTTGGAGGTGTTTGCCCCGGCTGCCTTTGAGTTCTCCAGCTACCTCCCACCCGCCCAGTTCAGATCCTTTCTTGGTTTCCCTATTGTTCGACTCCACGGTACTTTTTTAAGTGTCAAAGCAAATTTGTGTTTCGGTAAGAAAGCACCTTTAGCCTTTTTTTTTTAATTACATGTGGCCTTCATGATTCTAATTCCCACGGAAAACATAACTGTATCCCTAAGAAAAGGCACAAACACACACACACGCACACACACACACACACACAAACCTGGCAAGCAGACGCTCCCGCGCCTTTGCACACCCTGGCAGACGCACAATTGCATACCACAAAGCTGGCTAATGTTGACGCATCCAGGTTGGAAATGACAGGATATTGTGGAGGGCCAGTCACTTAATGAACCCCTGCGGGACTGGCTTGGTTACTAACAATTTCTCTCCAACTCATCAGGCAGGGGAATCACAGCCCTCACTGTTTCACTCCATCACGTTCCCTACTGCCCCTTCTCCCTGCTCACCACAAACAAACCAATTACAGCCACGGATATAAATTGGACCCCCTTTCTGAAAATGCTCCTTCAACCTTTATTCTGCCCTTCCTTACTCAGCACCAGTCTGCCTGCCCACCAGGTGGACCGTGTACCCCCCCACGCACACACACATGCACATTCATGTGCGTGTACATACACACTAGCGTGTAGACTCTCTGCTCACAGCCTTCACTCATTTGCTGTTCTTTGGTCCAGCCTGGTTTTAACTGTCTCTATAATAGCATGGAAAATAGGTTAAGAATCACTTTAATTTTGTGTATGTATATATATATATATATATATATATATATATATATATATATATATATATTACAGCCAGCTCCAAGTCCTCCCCAATTCCTGCCATACCTCAAGGCACTGGTGGTGATCCTATGGTGCACATGTTGTTTTTCATTTAAGACAAAAGATGTTAATGTGTGAGGTTATTTTTTTCTAAACTAAAACCTCAGTATTCAGGTTTAATTGCAGTGTCGGCACTTTGCGATAAATAAGTGGGTTTTGGGTTGCAGTTTGGGCGCTGGTCTCTAAAAGGCTGTCACTACCATAGGGAAACTTTTCCTGATTTATTCCAGACAGCAGGCTGCGTAATTCATATTGATATTACCTGTTCTTCATCTTAGTTATCAATTGACTACTTAGCTTACATGAAAATTTTGCATGAAGACCTCTCCCTGCTATTCAAACGTTGCATTTACCAACTCACAATAAATTTAAGAAGGAACAAGTTGCATAGTCGGAATTTGAGCAGCAGGAAGAGAATAAAACAATTGCCTCTATATCAGTGCTTCTCAAAGTATTTGTGCACAGGGCCTCACCGAGTTAAGTACAGAAGCTCAGTAAGAATTTAGCAATCTGATACTGTTACAGCATTCAAGCAACATTTTATTTTTCTAGCAATTCACCTTTTAGGTAGCTTTCAAAAGGATTTGGTCAAGAAGGATTGTATGTTAACAACAGCAACAAAAATTTCCTTCCCCACAAACAGTTTGAGAAGCAAAATTCTCTTACATCACTACAGTGTTCATAGGTCCCTTTGAATAATTGATTATTTGGTTTCGGTTAAGTCTTATTGTATGAGTAGATGATGTGATCAAAAAAGGCAAAAAATTTAAAACTGATATAGATAAACGGATCACAAAGAATTGAAGATAAACCAATCTTAAGTAAAGGTAGATATGTGGGAAATCTTCACACATTGGGAGGATTCTGTTTTGAAGTAATTTTTGGGGGCAACAAACCCCACATGTAATGTATCTTTGGATCTTGGTATATTGCCCCCATGTGCATATTCTACAGGTGACAGTTTTCTGATGCTAGAATCAGGTTATCCTACTAACTTGCCTGTGAAAAGCTTGGTGCAGTGTTTTGGAAGAGGATATTGTCAGTCTTTTGGCGTCTACACATCTCCGTGGAGTTGAAGCCCTGTTCTAACAGGGTTCTTTGTGCGTCGGTGATAGGTGTCTATGACAAATTATAGGCTGGAGACATTTTTAAGATAATAATAACTTGAAACTTTAGTGCATTTTCTCGTTTACAAAGCACATGGACCTCTATTAATTCCTGATGGTCAGAGCTGGCCAACAAGTGGAGCAGGCAGGGCTTAGAAGCTGTAGTAAGGTGAGCATCTGGAACTCAGCTCATCCATTGCACTGTCTCCTTCTATCTAAACACTGAACGAGGCCTGGGGAACAGAAAGAACCTCTCCTTGCAGCCATTTCTTCATTGTGTAACACCAAGAGAACCTGCCAGGGGATGCTGGTGGATTCCAGTGGTCCTCTGGGCTTTCAGGGTATTTTTTAAAAAGCAACCAAATACCTGTGGGGTTTTATCAACTGGACTGTGACTAGACTCAGAGGAGAAAAAAGAACACCAGACATTAAAAATGACAAAGCACTTTCATTTGTGAGAGCCGTCTGGGAAGGTGGAAAGGAATGTATTTTTCTCAGGGAAGGCAATTTCCCAAGCCCTACCTGCCTGTGTACAGATGAACAGAACCATTCACGGCTCCGATGGCTGCCGATGTTCCCAGAGAAAGATGATGGATGTTTTCTCATTACAGGGCTGGGAGGGAGTTTTATGCAAAATTCAAAAGAAGGGGGAAAAAATCCCAGTTCCTGCCCTTCTTCCTTTCGAAAGGGCCTTCCTGAACTGGAGCCAGCCAGACCTGGTGATGGAGCTGACCCAGAATTACCCCGAGGTGATGGGACTCATTTCAGTGGCAGTTAGATGAGCCAAACATAGCCAGGCCTGGTTGCTGTAAAGGATAATGTCCCCTCTGGGGAAGAACGCAACATAATAAATGTCTTTTGCTGCAATTAAACCCAAGAGCAAAGGTGAGCCTCCAACTCTGCAGTGTTATCCCTTTTTAAAGAACAATAACAAAGAATGGCCAGAAGCCACCAACTCGGAAGAAACTTCCTCCCTCAAGGAGGACCCCGGCAGCTGTCTGTTTCCTATTATTGAACTTTCCACCAAAACTTCTTACAGGTTTTGCAGATCTAATATTTAGGAGGAGCCAGGAGAGTCCCGTTCAGTCTGCATTTGCTAAAATTCATCCAGAATGATATTATTAGAGATATGCAAGATTGGGGCAGGGAGAAGATGAAAATGTATCCCTGGATGCTTGGGAAAGAAGGAAATCCAACCGACCTCTTGGAGACAGCTACTGGTTCTTTGTTTTCTTTACAGATCTCCCTGCCTGAGGAAACTGTTGACCATTCCTGCCTTGTAATGCCTGTCCTATGGGAGATGTGAAAACACGAAGCAAGGAGAGAATATCCTTGCAAGCCACCATCATATGCCAACAGCTGTACACACACACACACACGCAGGCACCCACATGCACACGCAATGAATTTGAGGTATTAGAACTCAGACTTGCCAGTTTGCTTAAGGGAAAGCTTGCTTATGAGAATTGTAAGGAAGGAAGGCAAGACATTACATCTGCTCTGATTGGCTGTGTGGCCTTCAGGAAATCATTTAACCTCTCTGGGTCTTGATCTCTTCACTTGAAAATTTGAATCTTTGAGTTTGATGACTTTTGTGATTCTTTGACAGACTTACTGTTTTCTGATTCACAGTGCATCTCTAAAGGAAAGCCTCACTCCGAAAGGCTGTAGTGGGTTCTGCATGTGTGTGGGGGCCTGTGTGTGCACACACGCAACCCCAGCTGTGCACAGACAATAATACATCGATTCCATGTTTTTCCCTATCCTCGAGCCCAGTGAGTCCGTGGGTGAACCTTCTGCTGTCTCCCCCCACACTCTTTCCCTGCACTTTTGATGGCCCTGTTATGTCCAGACAGCTGCATGTTCTGAAAATCATAATTAGGGGGATGCTGGCATGACACATCTCCCAAGCCCCCAGTGCAGAGGCAAACCAGCACTCAATTCCTGGTGGAGACGTCGAGGTAACCACCGTGCACTGGAGCGTGCAGGGAGCTCGGCTGCATGCTCCAGTGCCCCGTAGCATGTCAATACTCCTGAATAAACTAATCAACCCATTTGCACCTTCGTGAAATAGCATCTTGGAGTCAATGAAATAGGTGTGGTGGAGACAAGGCCGACACTGAGTAGAGAAATGGTTATGAAGAACAAATGTGCTGCCTTTGCAAAGGGCAGGGAGGGGTTCTGTGTCCAGGATCATGGGGCACAGAGCACAGGTGGAGAGATGCCCAGGGACCTGAGGGCTTGGAGTTCCCTTGACCTTCCTGCCCTGGACCAGGAATCCATCGCGTTGTTTCCACCCATGCCCCAAAGGAAAGATACTCAACTCCTCAGATCTTTCGTGACTATTGTTAGGAGAAACAATATTTTCCTACTTTTCTAAGAATTAATTCCTCAAAAACCTGTTTACTCAGGTTTCCAACCCTCCCCTTGATGCTTTCCCAGGGCTGCTTAAGTACCAGTGCCACTCGTCATCCCCTGCTGATGGCAACGGAGCTACCCTGGAATGACGTCAGCACGTCAGAGCGTTCCCAGTGTGAGGCTGTGCCGCTGTGCACTGTAAAGGATGTGCGTCGGCTCCTGGAGGGACAAGACCTCGTGCATGTGCGCGGGTGGACCTGGAGACCCCACGCTACTCCTCTGTCAAACCTGAACCCCCCAAATGGTGTGCTGACAAAGATGCTCTCACATATTTTTAGAAGTCCTGACTTGAAGGATTTCTGTGGTATAGGTGCCCCCACCACGACTCCCACGATAGAGCCATATCGAGTAATCAGCACACGACACTCCTGAAAATTTAACAGCTTCTTCTCCTAAGCCTATCTGTGCCAGCACCAGCACCCTACTAAAAGGGAATGCTTGATGCCAGTTGGCATCACCAACCATGGTGCAGTCTTGCTCCTTGCCCTGCAAATGCTGACAGGCATTTGTCCCAGAGGATACAAAAGAAATGCTAGAAGATTTGCTAGGCCATCCCTGCTTTTGCCATGGCCCTTTCACTTCTCCCTGCATTTCTTTTCCCTGATTGCCTTCGTATTTATTGTCTGTCCAGAACAAAAACTCCATACACGTGTAGAACTTCGTGGATTAGGTATCCATGTAAGTAACAAAGATTATGAGCAAAAGACCCAATAGGGCAACCAGAAGAATAAAGTGGCCAGATTCTTGCTCACAAAAAGCCTGATCTGGTTCCATCTGGAACACTGCTTCATCACCACTAAGGCCACCGTCACCACCTGCAGGATCAGTGTTAAGGTTTAGGCAGAGAAGTGGCTCCTGTCTTTCCCACTCATCTGCGACAGTGAGAACCCATTCCACATGGCCACACCTGCCCACCAGTGAACCCATCCATGTACCCAGGAGAATGCCCTAGCACTCGTATGTGTTGAATGAATGAATTAATATATTAAATGATTCTGAGAGTTTAACAAGTAAACATTTTGGTTCCCCCTTTGAAAATCATCAAAGCCACAAAACGAGGTTAGGAAGATAAAACACAGCCTTCCACTTCTCTTTGATCTTCCATGGCATGCTTGCGCCATGGAAAACATTCATAAAGGAACCGATTTTCACTTACCATGTGCTCGACCTAATCCCCATGCTCTCCTCACCATAAGCCTTGTACCCATCCTACAAACTACAAAGAAATTGGGAAAGATGCCCACTGGGAGGCTAATGGGGAATCTTGTTTCTTTTCAGCTTTCTGGCTCCCTGTGCTCCACGGAGGCCCCTCAGCCACTTTCCCCTACCTTCAGCAGAGTGGCAGCATTCCTCTAAGGCCCTGTCCTATTTATTCCAGGTAGGGTGATGATTATGAAATAAGAAAAAATACCCCAAGAATTTTTTAGTAAGCATTGTTTTCTTCTAAACCTTGTTAAAAGTGTAACTCTTTCTAAGGTGTATGTACGAGCATATTTAACAAAGTCCTATGGGACTACTGGCATGTAGGGGAACAAATCAGTCGATGTCTTGTATTTCTGCACTTAAAGTGAATAACTAGAGTTTATATTAGTGGGACTTTTGTACAGTCTGTAGGGAGTTTTATACATTAAGGCCCCTATTCTGAGTATCTGCACTGACGTCCAAGTCTATGGGCCTTTTTAAAATAGTAGTCACATAATTGCTTATGAAAATTTTTTTAAAAAGTCATTTGGTATCATTTATGTAGCAGTAGAAGGGCTTCAAAAATTTCAGAAAAATAATCCATTTGGTAATAGTCATAATACTATGAACAGCCTACTATGTGCTGGACACTGTTCTAGGTGCTAGGGGTGATGCATGGGCAATTAATTCAGAATTTCATAAAGAAAAAAAGCACAGCAGGATTTTTCCATCTTTACCCTGTTGGCATTTGGGGCCACATGATTAACTTTTGTGCAACTGCCCTGTGCAATACAGGGCATTTAGCACCATCCCTGGCTTCTACCTATTAATGCCAGCAGCACTCCCATCTCCAGCTGTGACAACTAAAAATGTCTCCAGATATTGCCCAATGTCCTTGGTAGGAAAAAATAACTTCTCATCGAGGGCCACTGCCCTAATGAAAAAGAGTGTGGTGTTTAGGATCAGATCCGAGTTCAATTCCTGGCTCCCCTAGTCATTAGGTTTAAAACTCAAGCAAATTTCTTTACTTTTCTGGGCCTTAGTTTACTTGTCTGTCAAATGGGAGAATAATCAGATGACATAAGATAAATGAATATGAGGTCAGTAGTTGGCTCACAGAAGCATTCTGGAAATGTTAGGTAAAGGATACAAAATTTAATTTGCTCTGGAATCACATAAAAGCCTCAGTTAATAAAAAAAAATCTGATGTTATGCTAGCTTTTATAATTTTAACAGGGAGTGCTCGCTTTGGCAGCACATATGTAATTTTAACAGCGTTTTCTGTACCATTATATGCATATCTGCGTCCTGCCTCTGTTTATTGTTTTAAAATGTTAAATAGAACATCCATTTCATTGGTGCCATGGAGATAGAAAAATGCTATAGAATTCTTGTTCTTGATTAGCAATTCGGTATCTTCCAGCACTTTCCTTTGCTGCAGCTCTCTGACTCCCGAGGTGTTGTGGTGGCTCCAAGAGGGTGTGTTTCTCTGCAGGTGTCACCGCATTCTCTTTCTGGAGATCAGGTGTCAACTTCCCAGAGCTCACTCGGTGTGACTGGAGCTGGGAAACAGCACAATGTATCAGAAGAAACTTCACGTGACCATGAGTGCATACATACTTCGGGAAGAAATCGATTTTATCTCTAGTGACTTTAAAGATGTGTACAGCCCCCCAATCCTTTAGGTCTGTGTTCATCTCTGCTTCACGTTGGAGATCATAAGTTTGATCTCAAAGCAACTGACCTGTGGATGGCTGGCTAGATAGCGGAGGGGGTCTGCGTGCAAAGGGTGTAGAAAGGAAAGGGGGGCGGGGGCAGAGCTTCAGTGTCAGGATGGTGAAATACCGTCAGTGAGTGTGGAGGAGATCACTGGGACAAATGACATGTGGATTTCATCAAGGAAATGTTAAGCTTAAATTGGAAGGCAGGGAGGAGAAATCATTCAGTTAAAAAAAAAGTGTTTAAAAGTATATATGGAGGAAGATGTGAAAAGACATTAAAAGAATAACAGACATTGTTTGATGTTTTCAACAAAAAATACAGGAGTGATCCTCAGAAATAGCCATTGTGCTCCTATTTTCTGTATCCCAGTGCACTTTTTATAGCCCGTCAACAAAGTGAACTTGAAAGTTTAATGTAGTTTTGTGGAGGCTCTGTGCACTTCCAAAGATTGAATGGTAAGGTGTGGGATCCTTGAGCCATTGGATTGAAATGTGTTAGAGAATGTCTCATCTGGATAAACACAGAAATAGAAATGACATCCTTAATGAAATACATTGCGGACTACCCAGATGGACAGAGCTCTTGACTTATGCCTTGTTGCCCAAGGTCATGAAGTTCACATATGCAAAATATACCAGTCCTGGGGTTTGCCACCTCTCCCCACATTGACTATGTGACCTCTGTTAAAGGTACACTTCTGAAAACATGACCTGACTTTTCCAACACTTCACTTATTAAAAGGTTGAGAAAGCCAAAAGAGAAACCAATTCTGGACTTAATTTTAATAAAACTACAGGAATTGGTGGTCAAATCAAGGGATGAGATAAATTTTGAGGTGAATTTTAGTTTTTAAATTTAATTTTACTTGTATCAAAGTTATTTATCCACATAGTCTTTAGCTTTGAGTAGTCCAATCAGCCTTATTACAAAAATACACAATCTCTCCCCAAAGTCCCCTACCCAGTTTCTATTCCTTAGAAATAAACTCTTTCAATTTTTAAAATGATTCTTTAGACCTTTACTTCTATAATATCATGCTTTTATTGTTATTTCTTGCTTTTCACTTTTAGGCACTACCTATTGACTTCCCATTTTAGAAAAATAGGCCTAGTTCTCTTTTAAATCTCCCTCCAAAAAGCCACTGGGAGTTTCTATCCTCTCACCATCATGATACTTTTGTTTTCTTCAGCCCAGTAGTTAGCCTAGCTGAGTCACGTAGTGTGTTGTGATTTCTTTACCTTTCCTGTGCAGCTCTGTTTTCAGTAGTTCTGGTGTTACGTCTCAGTTTTCTATTTAGTAATCACAGAAATGTCCATAAACTGTCCCTCAGTTGTATGTATCACCTCTCAGTATGTTCACATCTGTTGCCTGTTTAATCAATTTCGTATTCTCATGAAAGTACCCTGGAGTCGTCTCACCTTCCCCCATTGGCACTGGTTCATCTTTCATCCTAGAGCCCAGCTGTTGCCTCGGGTATCCCCTCACATCGTCCTGAGGGTTCTTTCCTTCTCTCTGTTGTGCTGGAATCTTAGTTTCCTACATCCCATTTCATTTTGTTCCGAGCCAGTAGTGGGTACTATTACTAGTTCATTTCACAGATTAGCCAAACCAAGGCATGAGGCACTTAAGTCAAAGTCATATAGTTTTGGCACAAATACTACAGCGAGGCCTCAACTCCAGAATCCATTTGAGATTATCACCTACCCCGGGCCCTTAATTACTCACTGGGTGGTCACTGCCTAATCTTTAGCAGTTCTGGCCAAGAGGACAGGTGCTGACAGACCCTGGGGGCCCCACTGGGTGGGTAGGGGCCTTGGATGGACTCTGCTCCATGTCTGGTTCCATCGAGGGTAATGTTCTGTTCTAAAACACTTCTACAGGCCCTGACTCACTGTCCCTTGTGGCAGCTTCTTATTTCTCAGATTAGCTGTTTTTAAAAAAATATATAGCTTCTGGGCACACGATGCTATTCTTGGGCTTTTAATGTCAGAAATAATGATCATGTTAAATTGGAGCTCATTACCGTGGAATGAGACCTCATTGAGCCCTCTTGGGCGGGGGGTGTTAGTAATTTTTTTAAACCTCTTCCTTAGTAGCTCCCATATGGTGCACTGGGAGGAGCTGGGGGTGCCTACAGAAGCAAGTTTTTATATAACAAGAAAGATCTCCTTTCATCAATGTAAGGAAATGGTCCATCTTCCATTATTCTCACCAAGCGCTGGCTGTTCCTTTGTTGTGGTCTCATGGAAATTTCCTGAGCCCCTTAAGCCATTAATACCAGTTGTATCCCCAACAGCCATAACACGTACTTAAGGCATTATTTTCAGCACAGCTTTCCCCATAATGAACCTGACAATCCTGTTTTATGATTTGTTGAGTGGTAAATTCAAATACACCATTCTGCCCAGTGAGCTTTCTGGTGGAATCCCTGCTAGGCCTCCCACACCCAGCTCAGAGGTCTGGTGTGATATCCACAGGGACACCTGTGGGCCTGATTGGGCATTGGTGCTGGCCTATGCCTGTGCTTTGGAAAGAGTGCTCTGCCCCCACTTTCTGCCTTCTAGAAGCCCCCATCCAGCCCTTCTCTGGTGAACAATCAGAATGCTGGTGGCTAAGAGTGAATGCCCCACTTGAGGCATTCAGTATCTGCATTGTTGGGACCCAATTTGCTTAGAATACTCCAGCCACCAGAGGCAAGGGACCCAATGCCATAGCACCCAAGAAGTAGATCAAGGGACTGGGGATTTTTTAATCCAGAGAAGCAAGACCAAAGGTGAGGAGTGTAGATTCCCTCCAAAACCTTGGTGCAGAGTTATAAAGGGGATTGTCTGCTTATCGCGACTGTCCCCAAAAGGCAGAGTGGGACTCAACAGGGGGAAATTGTAAGAAATCAGATTTTGACTCCAGATAAGAAAAGAACTTTCCAACAGAGCTGCACAGCTTCTCTATTAGCAATTGTGAGTTGTCGAGACAGAGATGAGACATCCATAGATATTTCAGAGGAGGATCGTAATCTAAGCTACGAGTAGGACTAATCATCTAAAAGATGTTCGGATTATGCATTTCTGTGAATTTAAGAGTGTTTTACAAATCAGTTTTTAAAAGAGGGAAATTTCCTTTGGCAATTAAAACAAACATACTTTCTAGATAGAAGATGCTACTACTTTAAAGTAGGAATCAGCGAACTTTTTCTTACAGGGCCAGAAGATAAAGACATTAGACTTTGTAGACCTTATGATCTCTGTCATAATTACTGTCACATAATCTATTACAACACAAAGGTGGCCATAAGCAATACATAAATGAATAGGCCCATCTGTGTTCAATAATACTTTATTTATAAAGTGGGCTGCAGGCTCATTTTGACCCAGGAGTCATAATTTGCCAATGCCCGCTTTATAAGATCCTGGGGGAAGGAAAGACTAAAGAATAATGTGTGTGTTACTGCTCTGCATACATTTGCAGTGTCATATTCAAGTACAGCGTACATATGTGTTCTTGTGTGAGTGTGGTTTGGGAGTGGTGAGGAGAGAGAGAGACCAAACACACATGCACACAGAGAGGATAAAACCTGTAAGGTGTGGTGGTCATGGTCTGCGCAGACCATTTCTCTGTCACAGTAATGTATAGGTTCCAGCCCCAGAGCTACCCCAGGGGAGCTGTACACAGTGTCTGAAATTCCTGCTGCTTTCACTCTCTTTGCTTTGGGCATCTGCCTTATGAAGGAACAGCCCTAACTACATGTAACTATGTCTTGAAGGAGGGAAACCCACTTACCCAGATTAGTGTATCAGATTGGCTGGTTGTCACAGAGGCTTTTAAACAGGGTGCTTCATGCAATGAGGAACAGCCAGGGAGTCCTAAACTCTGGAAGGAAGGGAGACTGGGAGCCAACAGAGAGGAAGGAAATAGGGAAGGGCAGAGATATGCCTGGCCTCCCTGACTGGTTTGCTTAGGAATAACCCTGCATGTGCCTTCAAATTCTGCCCACTTATCTCTGGAAGTCATGGGGTCACTTTAAACAGGATATTTCAAAGTAGTGGCTAAGCATTTGCTAAAGTATTTTGAGTTCTTTGAGTTGGCATGGCTATATAAACTGGCTAAAATATGGCAAATTCTTTGCTTTGGGGGGGGGTCAACATACTTTCCTGGAGCCTTGTTTTTTCCAGTCATTAATCTGTGTTCTTGCCTGGCCATTTTCCTTATCAACTGTTCCTTCCTTCTGAATGTATCCCATTTCTTCATCCTGACTTTAGAAACCTCCTACCATCCCACTGCAGTCCTGAACAGATGCAGCTCCTCAAGCATCCAAGATGCTCTACTGCTGCCATTTGCTGCTGCTTCCTCTTCCCATGGCAGCCATTTTGTCACAACCAAAGAAAAGAAAGAACAGCCTCCCCCATTCCTTCTCAAGTGCACTGTATAGCACTGATCTCTTCCAATCATCTCTAAATAGAGGTTTCTTCTCCCCCTCCTACCAGCTCGGCATCCGAGCGTGCAATGAGCGTGCCCTGCATTTGAAATCTGACATCTCCTCCTCTTACTCATTCACTCTGTCTTCAGCGTGGCAGAGCGCTTAAAAATTAGTATCCCTCTAACTAGAGGAGCAATTCTGCTGGGAGATGACCTTCTACACGGAAGATAGGGCTGTCATAAGTGATCTGTGATATATGAAAGTTTCCTGTGAGTTCCAACAAGAAACACTACCATTCCAAAGGGCTGTGGGTGTTTCCCGCATGTTTCTCTGCATCTTGTATGTAAAGATCTATTTTATTATTATATACAGACCTGAATAAATTATTACCAGTTCTTGAGAATACTGCCAGCCCTCATGGGGCACATCTGTTCAATTCCCTTTTTTTAATTGAAAAGAAAAAAAATGTCAGATTCAGACTCTTGTGGGAAAAGATAGGAGAGAAAATCATTGAAAAGTCTAAAATTTTCCATGGGTTTTATAGAAGTTAATTATAAAGCCTCAAACTTATGAAAATAACCTTTAATAATTCTTCCCACAGACTTGAGGAGTAAAAACAGTGAATAGCTTTTACTTTTCTACCATAACATGCTATCCTGAAATCTTCAACATTACCCCTTGTGTCTTATCAGAAGTCTTACGTCTGATTTGCCCCCATGCAGAATATTATTTGTTATTTTTTAAATGCTAATTTGTATTGTTATGGAGTCATGGGATTCATAAAGCAGAATGAAATGTGGAATTTCCAAAATGGGAAACAGTAAGGTTTTGCTCACATGGCACAAATCCACTGGGTACCACACCCAATGCTAATGATTCTTAACTTTAGGACCTTTGTTATTGGCTCAGATAATGTACACATCATGAATTAGTAGTATAACAAGGAAGCATGGCTTGCATAATACCGTATAATATGCTGTTAGATGGAATGGACATACCAAGGATGTGCTTGCCACCAGCAGTCCCCTCCATTTTCAGTTAAGCAAGAATGCTAGAAACTCCTCTTGGAATAAAAGAACTACTTTTCTTTCTTTGGGGCCCTTTCACTCAGACACCATTCCAGTAGACAGACTCTGAGGGTATTCCTAGCTTATGGGAGGGAGACCACTTACCGACTTACTCCCTGGATGATGCTGCCTTTGACCAATAGAAGGAAAGCCTGTGTGGCAGGAGGCATACAGCCATCTTGCCTTGAACTAACCCCAGTCAGAATTCAATGGTGATGATGGCCTTTAAGAAGTGGATTCTTAACGCCTGAGTGTCACCAAATGACCCATCAAATCTCTGGAATTCCTCTTTTGGGTTCCACACAAATGGCCTCTATTTCTTAAACTCTAGGTCATGCCTAAAGTCTGTGAAGGGCCTTTGGACACATTGTGAGGTCTGACATCTCATCCTGAGGTGGCCACCTACAAGACTTGAACCTAGGAACATGTCCGTTGCTGTGACCAAAACTCTGACCAGTAGAGTCCCTAATGTTGGATTAAGGAAGGGATTGATCCCTATGACAACGCAAATACCTCTGAGAGGCTAAAGCAGTAACATGTAATAATATTTAATTACTAAATTAAACTGTAACAGTATTTAATATTATTTTTATTATTTAGTAAGAGTCTTACCAACGGCAGTGGTACCTTGGTTCATGAACTTGATTCTTTCCACAACTCTGGTCGCCAACCGAATTGGGTGAGAAATGAATCAAATCCAATGGCTAGGTTCAATGTTGACTTTATGGGGAAATTTGATTCAGTTCTTGTCCAGTTCAGTTGTGACCAGAATCGTGGAGAGAATTGAGTTCGTGAACCAAGGTAGTACCACTGTAACACTATATGCATTATCTCATCTCCCTGTGATAACTCAGCAAGGTAAATATTTGTATAATAAGCAAACCAGGATTCAGGGAGTTTATTTCTTATCCATATTCACATACCTACTAAATAGTGGGCCTGGGATTCAAATCCAGATCTATCTAATTCAAAAGCTGGTGAACCTATTACCTGTGGAGTGTCTGATAAGACCCTTTCTAATCTGTTTCCTAGATGAAAGCTGTTTTGGCAAGAGTAAGGAAGGGTGAGGGAAGGAGGGAACAAAGAGAAAGGAAGGGAAGGGAAGGGGAAGGGAGGGGAGGGGAGGAGAGGGGTGGGCAGGAAAGGGAGAGAGAGAGATGAGTAAATGAATACTGGTTAACTTAGAGTTGAGAAGACATAAGAAGAACATGAAATGGTACCCAAGAAAACATTACCTGGTATAGTTTTGCCTGGGATGAGCTGCCATTTGCTAGGTTCTTTAGTGGTTCTTTGCTCAGTTGACTTGGAGTTGATTCCTGAGTCCTTTTCCTAGGACCTTTCTTCTCAAAACTGATGAATGTTGTCACATGAACTGCTTGCAGTTGTAGAGTTTAGTGTTACCAGGATCAATAGCAATAGCAGCTTTGGGGATGGTCAGCACTGCAGGTGCCCCACCCCAAGATGGGCAGCTGCCTGGTATTTCTCCTTGTGCAAAGGAGTCAAATGTGCTCAGACATGCAGGAGTCTGAGGAAAAGGCTCCATACACAGCAGGACTGCACATGGATGAGCTGCTTAACTACAGTAACAAGGAAAGTCACATGGTAACTTTTCCATCAGGATGACTTGTTTTTCTGTTGCAAATAGAAATGTAGATCTCAAATGGAAGAAGAAAAAGGAATGCCTGGATTCATATAACACAAACCCACATGGATAGTTATCTGGGTCAAGAGGATTGTATCTGATTAGAGGAAATGTACAAGATCACCAGGTTTCTTCCCTCCTCCTCACTTGAGGCTGTCTTCTTCATGCTAGGTCCTGCCCATGCAAGGTCTCCTCGGGGTCATGAGACACTTACAGCAGCTTAGATCCTAGTTCTTTAACTTCAGATGCCCTAGGCAAGAAAGAACACTTTCCCCAGAAATTGCTGAAAAAGTTCCATGGAAAGCTACTAGGTCATGTGCCCATCTCTGAACCAATCATGATGGCGCATAGAGGATGCAATATTCTGATCGGCTTAAACCTGGATCAAGTGCTGTATTCATTGGTTCGGCCCCACCCAAACCACAGGAAGGAAATGGAAAGAAATACTATATGTCCAAACAGCTGCCATCAGGAAAGGGGTGAACGGATGCCAGAGGTCAAAAGGCAATAGAAAATTCACTGCGACGTCTGTCTGGCTTTTTGTCTGCCCACAAACTGAGCAGGAGTGTTTTGTCCTTTCTTGAGTGAATGCTGCTGGGCTTGTCATCAATAAGTGAGGACCATGAGGCAAGGATGGAGGCCCTGGGCTTTCACCGATTGTGGCTGATTCCACTTATGCGATGTTGAAGGGCCACGTGCACACCTTGCACATGGTTGAGTCTCGATTGGTTTATTGTGTTTTCATTTAGTTTTGGGAAGGTGCTTAGAAGCTGACTTATATCAATTGTCATTGAAGCTTCTTAGCAACATGGAATCCTTGATCTTAGCCTAGAACTGATAACTCCAGAGAACTGCTCAGAACTGGAATTGGCAAATTCTTTTGCAAAAGGCCAGATAGTGAGTATTTCAGGCTTCTCATGTAGGCCATATGTCTCTATTAGGACTGATCAAGTTTGCAACTTGGAAACAGCCCATAGCCCATATGTAAACAAATGGGTGTGACTGTGTTCCAATAAATCTCATTTACATAAACAAGCCAAATGCTAGATTTAGTGCTTGGGCTGCCATTAGCCAATTCCTGGTCTATATGTTCTACCATCATATCATGGCTGTGTTGTCACCTCTGCTTTGGGTTTACATTTTCAAGTGGATTATTAGAACATGACTCCAAAATAATCTTCATTTATTTCTTCCAAGTATATGTGCGGAGCATGCAAGCATGCACCCTTCTGGGAGGCATTGCCCTAGATGCAGTGGGGTGTGCTTGTGGACTGCGTGAGACACTGCTGTTTCATTAAGACCTCTAGCAAGCAGGGCTTATTGTGCCCATCTCCTTGGAAAACCAGCTTCAGGCTCAGTCCTGGAGAACAGAGCATTCTCAACCTCCCCAGATGCCAATGCGAGGGACAGAGCTGTGGGAGAACTAACACTGCCAGCCCCCACCCGCCGGTCTCTTCTATACACTTCCCTTTGCCTCCTCCGCTGGGGATTTCAAGCAACAGAGAGGCCTCCACAAAGATAAGCCGCACGGAGCTGTGTTGTCAGGGGCTGGGTCCCTCTGCAGCGATGCTATTCTCTTCCCTTTACAGCAAATGTCAGCTCCGCCGCCTCTCCCCAGCAGCTCATGTCTACGTGCATTCTTTCATTTTTCTCTAGAGATCCCTCCTGTCCGGGATCTTTTTTATTTTACCCTTGAAAAAGCAGGAGGCTCTGCACAGAGCCACAGAGCCTGCCTTACGGGCCCCAGGTCCCATGCAGCTGCACAGCTTTTTGCCTAGGGCTTCCCAAACCTTGTGCGGGGAGGCAGGGATGCTCCTTGAGGCTGTCGCTCCAGCTGCTTTCCCTGCTACAGCCTGGCTGGACAGAGGTTTGAAACCCACTTTCCAGCTGAAGAGAAACAAGTCGTAACTTCACTCTGATCACTCAGTGCTTGAAAACTCTGGGCTTTCCGGGGAGAAAAGTGGCTTGCAGCCAAACCTTGAGACAGGAGCAGGGATCATTCAGTGCAGTCTCCCTTCTCCCCTCCTACAGTGGGCTGCAAGGGTGTGCTCTGTCTTCTCCTGTGGTCTTCAGAGGGCTGCTAGCACACCCTGACCAGAGCAAGCTCTTGAGTAGACAAGGCCAGAGATGCACATTTGTTTATATCAAAAACTCGAGAAGAGTTGTGCCATATTCTGAACCTCAAGGGAAGGATCTCAGTCAAAGGAAGGATCAAGAAGTCAGCTCAAGAGCCCTTGGGCTGGATGCCATAGGGGGCATGGCACAGACGTGTTCATCAAAATTCAGCCGGTGGTCACTGAGGTAACTGAACGTTTATTAAGCCTTCTTGGGGAGTCTGCAGAAACCTCAGCTAGCCTCCCTGATTCCACAATTGCCTGCTGACCTCCACAATCCATGCTCCACACTGCAGCCTAAGTCTCTCTAAAACATAAACCACATTACCCTTGGGCCAAAAACTCCTCACTGCATGTAAACAGAAATCTACAGTATACCCTGTGTCCATTTTTCAATGGCCTTGTCTTTTTCTTGCTAATTTGAGCCTTTTGTAGATCAGAACTATCAGTTATCTGTGACACCAACATTTTCTCTTAAAAACTATTGCTTATTTTTATACTTTATGATATTTTGCATATCAAAGTTTTGCATTTTTATGTAATCAAGCTGTTGCTTCCAGTGGGTCTCCTTGGCCCTGGGAGCTGCCTGAGTCCGAAGCAAGCACATACCCTCTGTTCCTTCCACGTTAATTCACCCCACAACAACACTGCTATTAGTGCCCTACAGAGTAGGATAAATGCTTTATCCTCAGCCCCTCTTAAGACCCCAGCCCTTAGGCCCTTACGGCCCCAGAAATGCTTGACTTTATTTTTGCTACTGTTAAATCAACCAAACTCTTGTATCATGCAGATAGAAATGACCAACAGGATACCCCTCCTTTCTACTCATACTAATAGTATCTTCCATGTATGGAGTGGTGGCTCTGTGGAGGCACTTTGCATACTCTCTACACATTATCCTACTTAATTCTCTCAATAATCCTGGGGAACATATTACTGTCAGATGGAGAGATGGACATGGCTGCCTATGAGCTATAGTCTGTGAACAGCAGGGATGGAACTTAGCCTTTATTCTGTTTTACTCTGCACACTGCTGCTCCCTTGTCCGGAGGCCAACAGCCTACAATACAGCCCCAGCCTGTACTAAGCTTGGGGCTGTGAGCTGATATGGGCAGAAAGACAAAGCTTTCTGGAATGATCCAGTCATGGCTATTTCATCCACTTCAGCTAACCACCGTAACCTCTACTTGTACTTACTACCTTTATTTCTCCATAACTAAGAAATCAGGTATTACCAAAAACCATCTGAAAAAGTCAGTAAATATGATCACCATAATAAAATCACAGTAGGGTAATGCAAGAAGAGTATGAAAATCTCACCTCTCCCAGTTGACTGTTGACAGGTCGTCTTTCACGAGCTCACAGAGATGATGCGTCCACACTCTGTGTTCCTGCGACAGGATGAGACCCTGGCATCAGAGAGCCTCAGGTGTGGTGTCTTCCTCCTTGAGCGCTTTGCACTTATGTTAGGAAATATGCCCACCAAACAACAAAAAAATATATTTTTTGCTAGTGGAGATTCAACCCAGGCCCTTTGCACTGAACTACAATCCCAGCCCTTTTTTATTTTGTTCTTCTATTGTGAGACAGGGTCTCCCTAAATTGCTAAGTTGCTAAACTACTCAGGCTAGGCTAAAACTCGCAATCTTCCTGCCTCAGCTTCATAGAGTTCTAGGATTACAGATGTACATGCCCAAAGAAGAAAATACATTAAAGGTAGGTGGCACAAAGCACAGGGCATTCCTTTAGTATGTGTCTCAGAAGGTCAGAGGTGAGGTTATCCCAGGGAGAGACTTAAGGAAGATTATACACTTGTTAGAGCATAAAGGGAAATGGGAAACTAAGTGAAAAGCAAGAAATAATGAGATATGAGCAATGAGCGTGAAAGCATGGAGGGAGGAATGCCTCACACGGAGAAGGAACAGGGAGAATGGAGAGAGAATCAGGCTGGCTGTGGAGGAGGGTTTGTGTGAGAAGGATTAGATGGAAGGGAATGCTGGGGTTAGTTTGGCACAGATCAGTTATTCTCTTCAAAGATTTTGGATCATGTACGTGGGTAGCAAGAAGCATTTGAAAGTTTTGGAGCTGTGAAACCAAGTACACAACGGTTGCTTAGAGATATTAGTTTCAAAATAGTTTACCAAACATTTCACAAAAGAAAAACAATCAATGGTTAGCTTCATACACTATCAAGTAAATGCAAATTAAAACAACTATGCACTAGCTTTCACTCCCTCAACACAAAATGATTTTAAAGTAATGATATTCCACATTGTCAGAGAAAACATGTAAATTCTTTCATATCCTGCCTCTGGGAGTATAAGACTTCTCAAGGAAAGAATTTTAAATAGTGGACCAAGATATCCCAAAACACCCAAACCTTTTGACCTATTATCTCTACTTGAAGAATTAGTCCAAAGGGAATATAAGAATGCATTCAACATTTTAGATACAACATCTCCATTGCAATACTGTTCATAATAGTAAAAATCAGGAACAACTCAAATGTTGAAATAGAACAGTGGTTCCCAACCTTTTTGATACAAGGGACCAATTTCATGGAAGAAAATATTTCCACAGACCCGGGGATGGGGGGATTGTTTCACGATGATTCGAGTGCACTGCATTTATTGTGTTCCTTATTTCCATTATTATATTATATTAGATTCTCACAAGAAGTTCATAGTAGGGTTCCCTCACATGTGCAGTTCATAGTAGGGTTCTCGTTCCTAGGAGAATCTAGTGCTGTTGCAGACCTGATAGGATGTGGAGCTCAGGTGGTAATGCAGGTGATGGGGAGCAGCTGTAAATACAGGTGAAGCTTTGCTTGCTGGGCTGCTGCTCACCTACTGTGTGGCCTGGATCCTGACATGTTGGGGACCTCTGAGATAGATGATTGGTTGCAGCCAGACATGGGAGAGGCACATCTTCCTCCCCAACTACCACATCCCATCAACATCTCAGCCACATTTTCTACACAGTGTGCATTGCCTCACACAACTGCTGCCACTATAAACACCATGAATTAAGACTTCTACATTGACTCCAGCCAACTATGAAAATTCACACAACAACCATTAAGGAGTCTCGAGTGGTCATGCTTTTTTTAAGAAGAATTAATAAATGATTCCAGAGGGGTTCCTTCCTCCCATGGAAATGAAATTAATTAAAGTTTAACAAGTAGGTGGTGAAAGCCTGGCTGATATGGCTGAAAACTTCTAAGGAAGAGCTGATTGAAGGTCAAGGGGAGAAAATGGTCCAAGACCCAAAATAATTTTTCAGGAGTTTTCTAAAATGTTAAAGAATTATAGTAGATTAGTATTGACCTTCTTAAATCTGAACTCTTTTAAGATTTAAAACTATAGCTTCAGTAATCATATCCATCGATAACATCATTAAGTCATTTGTTCTATACCCCAAAATTATGTAAAGAATAAAAAAAAGGCAGCTAACTATATATTTTTAAAAGAAACCAAACGAAGAATAAACCAGAGCTTTCATAAATTACTTGTAATGAGGAGGAGGGCAATGATAATGGTTAGTAGACTTCTTTGTGGTTTTTTTGTTTTTGTTTTTGTTTTGTTTTTGTACCGGGAATCGAACTCATGACCTCATGCTTGCCAGGCAGGCACTGTGCCTCTGAGCTATATCCCCGGCCCTAGTAGACTTCTTTGAATCTGCCTTATTTTGTACATTTGAGTTTAGAAATATTTAAATATCTATATAAGACAAAAGTAAATTTTGTGTGTGTGTGTGGGTACCGGGGGTCGACCTCAGGACCTCGCGCTTGCCAAGCAGGTGCTTATGCCGCTGAGCTATCTCACCGGCCCCAAAAGTAAATTTTAAAGAGCCATCCTTAATATAAAAATCAAATACGTAAGCCTAATTCAGTGTCCAATAGATGATACAACTATAGAGAAGGACTCATCTTGATTATTCTGAAGCACAGTAATTTACGTACATCACCAAAAACAAAAAGAACTATAAAATAGTAAGCTGATTTTATTAATGATATCACAAATATTATATTTTTTATTGTCCTTGGAGTATTGAAAATCTAGCGAAGGATAATTCAAGTAAGTATTTGATTATTACCATCAAGAATTGATGTTTTTAGCATTGGAAAAATGAGGTAAGCTGAAAAATCAATGAAGTTGAATAAAAATTATAAGATAATATAATTATAATATATTTTATCTTAAATATGTGCCTATATATTTTATGTAAATATGAGAGAAAGAGAGAGAATATGGGAGTATTTCTTGCTGTGCTCACTGACAGGCCTGCAAACAATGAACCTCTAGTAATGATCAACCTGAATCGTGGTCTCTAAATCCTGCTTTACACTGAAGAGCTCAGGGCTTCTTAGAGAATGGACAATTTCGAATCTCCAGAAGGATATATGTAAGATGAGCCTGGATCGTTTTTGTCATGCCAGAAAGCAAAGACTCAGGAGCCAACTTGAAGAAGCGCCTACTGGTCAAAGATGACACACTGTGATTACCAAAAATAACAATAACCACCATGCATTTCAATAGGTTGAAACAACTAATCAAATATGGTTAAATCTGTGAATTTGTAATGATTCAAAACAAGGAAATTAAAAACATCAAGAACAAAACCTCAGGGTAACCAAATGGGGGGGAGTTTTTTCCCTATAAAAATATTCACTTTATGAAAAAGGGGGAAAGGAAGATATGTAGAAAAGTACAATGACAGAATTAAAAGATGCCCATCTTATAATACTTAAAGAGTGAATGGATTTAAGGTGTGACCACCAATGACTGTTCACATAGAAGAAGATCCAAACAGGCATTAAGGTCCTGAAAAAGATACACATCACCCCCAAAAGACATAGTCTCACTGAAGAAGTAAATGTGATCAGCCTCTGGAGCCAATCACTGCTTTAGCAGACAGAGGGGACAAATGAACATGTCAACAGCACCGTGAGAATACAGTCAGCAAAATCCAGACTGTGTGAAACCTTGAAGCACTCGTGACCCAATTCCTTTAACAAGAGTTAAAAACTTCCAAAGTAAAAAAGAAATTCAAAGGGAAACCAAATGATTCAAGACTTAAAAGACCTATCAACCAATTTCAGTGTCTGGGCCTTACAGGATCCCAGTTCCAACTTTTTAAAAGTCAAATTTATAGGACCACTGGGGAAATGAGAACACTGACTATATATGTAATGATGTCAAGGAAATGTTTTCAGATGTGACAATTATTCTGGTTATATTTTTAAACTGTGTCATCTTTTCGAGATGCATGTAGATATAGTTACAGATAAAGTGATATGTCTGAGATTTGCTTCAAAATGATAAGGTAGGAGAGAAGAAATAGGTGAACTGTGACTGACCCTGAATTAATCATTGTTGAAACTAAGAGTTGGCTACATGGAGAATTGTTATTTTCCATAAAAAATTTTCAAGATATAATTTTATATATTGTGTGATTATCTATGTATATATATATGTATGCATATGTTGGTCTTCCATATGCATGGACTATATTCATGGGTTCTGCAGTCTTAGATTCAATCAACTACAGATCAAAAATGTTCAGAAGAAAAAAGATTTTGTCTATACTGAAAAGGTACAAACTGTTTTCTTTGTTGCTGTCTCCTCAACAATATACTAAGACAACTATTTTATAGCATTTGTATTGTGTTAAGTAAGCTAGAGATGATTTAAAGTACAGCAATACTTCCATGCATGAATGCTTCTGTTTGCAAACAGTTCGGGTCTCAAACAAAAGTGTTCAACAAAATTTGCTTCTGTTCACAAACTCCACGTCAGGTGATAAACACAACTGCAGCCATCATCCCCAAAATCATAAAACAAAATAAGTTCATCATCAACCAAGATACCACTGTACATAGGGAGATATGCAAATACTGTACTATTTTATATAAGAGACTAACATCCATGGATTTTGGTCTCCTCAGGAAGTCCTGGAACCATTCCCTTGCAGACATCAAAAATTTCAAAGATGTACTAAAAATTTCAAACATGTCATTCATTAAGAAATAACTGGGTCACCCTCTCATGCTTCACATTTTGCCCCATTAGCTACCTGCCCCATCTTCTCCACCAGCTGCTTTCCTGCTCCTGATTCTGCTGCTGGAGGAGTTTCTGATGGACCAGCCCCACCTTGTGCTAGAGGACCTGGCCCGTCTGCTATGTCCCAGCTTACCCCGTGCTTGCCACACTCTGTCCTGAGAGCATGTGAAATATGTAGCTTCACTTTGGCAGATCCTGCCAATCTCCTGTGCAATGCTAGAGTTTATTTTCCCAGCCCAAAATAAGTCACTCAATAGCTATTGTAAGTCATTTGAGTCCAAAGTTTACAAAATCGTAGCTAGTCTGAAAGGTTAACTCAAAATGTGCAAGTACACTGCACTCGAACTGTTCCCTATCATATTGTATAGGGAAATCGTGTATTGTAGTAATGACAGAGAAGAGAGTTTGTGAAGCTCCTTTTGTAAGTTTCTGAACCAAAGAAGTATTCAGAGGCATGGCCTGAGGCACAGAAGGAGAATTTTATCTTGTGCTGCTTCATTTTGTTCTTTGAACATGGATCATCTGGGTCCCCCTCCTTCGCACAACCTGCCCTTTTTGCTTTTGTTTGCCATCAGCTGTCCGGCTGGATTGGCAGTGGCTTAGTCTCCTGGCTAGCAGGAGTTCACTGGGGACCCCATGTCATTTCCGCATCCTGTTCCCCTAAGACTCTTGGGGGTCTCCCCCAAAGGAATCTCTCTTAGATAGGACAATATCAAGGAGCTATTGAATACTGCCCAGCATGGGCCGCCCTTCCTAGGATCATTCCCTACTGCAGGTTCTTGGCTCCTAGATCAGTGGAGGTAGAATGTAGCTGGACTCTGCCTGTCTGATCCATCTTACCAAAAATCCCTGATCCAAGAGCTGTGCTTCATAAAAGACAACATAGCTAAGCCCAGGGCCATGGAACAAATAGCAACCCAACTGGTAAGGAATAGAATCTGAGGAGCAGTCTGACAATTGCTGTCTTGAATTAAAGAAAAGGGACCTGGAGATTTTAGAAATGTCCCAGCCTCTCAAATTTAAGTCCCCAGGCCTAGGTATCTCTAATTCTTCACACCAGAGAAGTTAGCAGCCTCAGGAACCAGTGGCAAGTAAGAGTCTGTCTCTGGATGCTCAACTCATTAAACTCTGTGAAAGCAATTTGACAGCATCTGGACGTGTTTTGTCATTAGGGGTGGGATTGGCACCATCACCTGTTTTAGCCAAGAAGATGTGTGGGTGAAGGCGTCTGCGTACAGGAGTGTATGTTTCAGACGCAGGTGTCACTGGGCTTGTGTGTGTTATGGCTGGGTGTGAGGTTTTTTCAGGTTTCATTACCGTTTTTGTTTTGTGTTGTTTCTGCTGAAGAAATGCCCCTAAGCCCGTGAGTTTGTCTTATCTGGAAATTTTCTCTCCTATTTCACTGAATCATCCAAAGTACAGTACTGTTCTTCCTCGGAACCATTTTGGCCATGATCTGTCTGTGCAGCCAAAGAGAATTGTGTCCAAATTCTTATGTTTCCTTTCCTTTTACCTAGAGAAGCAAATTGTCATTCTAATGAAACAATCCTTTTATTACGCGATACAAGGAATAAAACCTTTGGGTTCCTTTTCACTAAATTCCAGGCTAAATTGAGTTTTGCAAATAATTACCCGAGATAAATTATTTACTCATTCATTCTTTATTTGAATTTGGGCAAATTCAAATACGTTCCCTGGCAAGTGTTTCCTGACAAACGACTCGTGTAATGACTAGTAAACGCGTTATTCTTATCGTTTCTGACATATAATAAGCAGAACCCAGTCATTTCTGTTTCATGTGTCCTTTTTAAGCCCTTTATCACCCTTTGAAAATGAATCTTGTTTAATAGATCACAGACATGATCTTTTAAACTGTTTTCAGTAGTTATGCAAAATCTTCACAAAAGTACTGGTAGGCAGACTACAGGGACTCCTGGACTTTAATCAGCCACAAGAGTAGGCAGGATTTAGAAGTCATTTCTCAACTCAGGATCACCTGCAGGTAATGAAAAAGTCCCAGGGAAGACTGCTGAGTGAAAAATGCCATTGTGTACATAGACTTTTATGGACTCTGAAAAGCCCTTTGACTTCTTGGAAATAGAAGCTATGTTGGAAGTGGAAAGAGTAGAAAAATTCGCGTGATATGTGCATGTGAACACGGCACTGATGTTTAGGCTTGAAAAAGAGTGAAGAGGTGCAGGAAAGGGGCTCAGAGCCACTGACAATCTTAACTGCTCGCCCAGAGGGGCTGGGCTGAGACCTTGAATGGGAGGGAAAGGGCATCGCGATCAGTTAGAGAGACTTTGAACTATTTGCTGGCGACATTGACTTCAGAGCCCCAAACCAGGCAGCAATAATCCAGGCACTGGAGCAATGTATGGAGAATTGGCTCTGCATGAGGATGAAGAAACCATATTTAAAGGAAATACTATAAAAGGTAACTACTGCTCCAGAGAAGTTGCCTCTGTGAGCCTCACTCGTGGTTACTGTAGCAAACCAAAACGGGCAATGAGAAGGCTGCAAAAGCACGTGGCTGTGGTTGGTAGATGGAGCTACCTGCCCTGCCCATGGTACTTGTCACCATGTGACCTTGGGCAGCCCACTTAACTTCTCTGGGTCTTGGTTTCATCACCTATAAAGCTGGGCACTGGAAAGGCTGACCTTAAGAATCCTTGCGGGTGTAACATCCTGCAATTCCTCACTGATGTGCCAAGAGGAAAGAGCTTGGCTTCCCAATAGGATGCCAATAAGTAGAGCATTAGTGTCGGGAAGAGCTTTGTCCCTCTCTTCATTCCCAGGCCTCTTGCAACTCTGGATAATGTGCTGCCCAAGCTTCTACCACAGGCTGTCCAGAAAATAGGGAAGGGCCCACTAAATCTGAAAAGGCTAAGATTGGGAAAGAAAGTGACAAACTACCCTGGGGCTGGAGAAAGGAGCCAATAGTCCCCATTACAGTCCAAGCCTGCCTTGCTTTGGTCTGCACGGCGCACCATGTGTGGCTTCACTGGGGTGGAAGTCTGTGCCGGTTGACCATGGTAACACAGTAATCACATCAAAAGCCCCAGTAGACATACACAGGGGGAAATTACAGCCAGGGAATTGGAGTTGAGCCTGCATATATGAGGTTGGCATGTGGGCTTCACTGTGCCCCAGCTGACTATGCCAGGCATCTCTGAGCATCCTATTTATGTTCATGGCCACCCAATTAACACATGTTAATGGCTGCATAGGCGCACCAGCTTTGCTGTAGCACCACCACCCTGCAGCTCCAAACGACAGTCTTAATTAATACTCCCGTTCAGCCAGAGCATAATCTGGTTTTTAAAAAATCAAACAGCTTTGAGGAGAGGATGCTGCATGTGACTTGTCAAATGTAGCTGTTCTGTCGTCCTCTGAAACAGACACCCAGGTGAGAATACCGCTGAGTTACAGTGACACGTGCCAGGTGGCCTGAAAGTCATCATCGTACAGTCTGTTTTCTGCCTGGATTTGAAGTATTTCCAAAGAAAGGCTGCCGTTGTATATCCCTTCTCACTGGTGCTGGTCTTTTCTGGTTACGTGGCAACCAAAAGTCAGAGGGGTGCAGGTGGGAGGCGCTGAGCTCAGTGTGAAAATTTTGGCCTTGAAGTTACAGATTCAAGTGAGGAATAATTCCTTGCCTAGTGGTATAAAGGAATCCTTTGTGCATCCTAGAGTCATATGGCTGATAGACTAACTGGTATATTGAAACAATTTCCTAGGGTGGGTTTCAAGTGCCTTGACTGTAATCTCAAAACAAAGACAGAAGCTTCCTAATTCTGAGTAATTAAACAGAATGTTCTTTTACTAAATACCATCTTTGGCTTTGTAGATTCTTGATCCTTACTGTGCCTCAGAATGGCCTTGAATTTGTTAATAATACAGATGCTCAGACCTGCCCTGCCAGATCCGAATCTTCAGGGGCAAGAGCAGTTACCGTCTGCATTTTTTGCAGGCTCGCAAGTGGCTGTGCTTTGTGGTGAGGTTGGGGAAACACCACGTACTGTTCTGTAGAAAGCCAGGCTTTTGTGTCCATGAGCTCAATTCGTTCTCCCTACAACTGTGAAGCAGAAATGGTCTCCATTTATCGATGAGAAACCAGAGAGAGACTAAAAATGTTTCACCACTTTGCCCAAGGCCAGAGATTCTATCAGTAGCTCAGGCAACCTCCACTTCCACCCCCAATGCCAGCTTCATGGGCAGCAACTTGTGCACATGAGCTGATTCTTCTTAAAAGCCCTGTGCATGGTTTGATGCCCGGCTGTTGCCATCTTGGAACATTTAAGAATGTTTTAACAATGGCACCCCATTTTTATTCTGCATTGGGCCATGTCACTTATATAGCCACTCCTGCTGCCTGGATTTATGCATCATGTTGCCTCAACTTCCATGCTGGGAAGTTGGGTGTATTTCTCTCCAAAATGAATCCCAGTTAGAGAGTCATTACCTTCAGTGTGCTAAAATGACAACCTAGAAGAAAACAGTTACATTATATAATAATACGTCCATTTATTTAAGCAGAGTATTATGAGCTTTTTGTGAATCATCTCAATCCTCACCAAAGCCAAGTATAATTACTGTCACCACTTTATAGGCAAGAAGTCTGAAAACACAGAGGTCATATTATATATCTATGATAGTGAATTCTGGAGATGGCTTTCCTGGGTTTGAATCTCAATTCTGCCATTTATCAGCTGTGTTATCTTAGGCAAGTTACTTGACATCTCTGAATTCAATTTATTTATCGGTAAAATAGGGATGATGATAATTGCCTCATTGAATTAATTTTTTCCAGGATTAAATGAATTAATATGGACAAGGTGCCTAGCACGTAATAGATACTCAACAAACATTAGGTCCTTTAACAACCTTTGCACTCAAGAATATTACCCATTACACACTGAAATAGGTATTTAAGTGGTACCTTACTTAAGGATCTGAAGTGTTTTCACAGTACTGGATAATATAGTCAAGGTGCAATTAGCCATACATTATAATATTTTTAAGTGATTCAAGTGACACTTCTTATGTCTAAGTGTAATCTTTCCCACTTTAGCATTTATCATAGTTTAATAACTACTGAATGCTGTTGAATTAAAATACTATTCTGTCTGGGGACACATTGACCCTTTAGCACAGTAAGGCTTGGCCGCAGCCTGGAAAAACGCTCACACGCTCTTTGGAGACAAGAAAAAAGCCATAAGAAAATGGGGTCTTTGGGAAAAGGGAATCTTCACACCTACATGAGGAAAAGGCTCGGGCTGGGACTTCGCTCCTTGCGAGGATATTTCTATAACATTTTACAGGGGTTTGGGGGGCAATTCTCCCATTCTCCACTAGCTCACTCAATCCACTCAGCAACCTGGGTTGTAGGAGGAGGTTGAGGTGTTAAAACCTTCTTTAATTATCACCTCCTCTGTGTAGACCACCAGAGTGCACCTACTATGTGCGTGTATGATGTGTTCAGGGCTCCATGCACACATTTGCTCCCAGAGTTCTCATACAAGATGCATGGTAAGTAACCCTACCAATTGCACAGGCAAGAGAAGTAAGGCTCAGTGGATACAGTTAAGGTGCTGGGTGGGAGGTGTCTTTGGACCCAGGCCAGACTGGCCAGAGCCTGGACTCCCTATTTCCCTTTCACTGGGCACATGATTTTCATAGTCTCTGGTGGGCAGGAAGAGGCCAGGCATGGGGAGGAACTCAGTAAGCCCCTGCTGACAGAAGGACTCTAAGATGGATCACAGTAGCACCAGAATGGTTTCACGTCCAAATGAACTGGCGTGAACACATGACCCAGTCAAATGTACCATTGTTTTAAATTATTCAAAAGCTGAGAAACATTTGTTTTTCTAAGTGGCTATTTTTCTTGTCTTTATTGCACACTGTTCTTCCTGCTCCACGCCATGAAACGTGCCAGCTTGATTTAAGGGCATGTGGTCTACTGGGCAGTTAGCCATCTTGGTTCAGCAGTCTCGTGGGATCTTTCTGTCTTGTGTATCTCAGACTTGACTCCAAAGCCATGGAGCTTGAGCCTCCTGGTGATCATTTATCGGGAGGGAAGTTAATATTTTTGTGGGTCTGCATGAGGTCACTGAAGTGATTTTAGTAAAAGGTCCTCTGCTCCATGAAAGAGTCCCCTAGTGAGCTCCTTTGGACCTGGGGGACTGAATGAATATTGCTTACTGCCTGAAAGGGGGAGGGGACATGTTCAGTGTTGACTCCAGTGGAGCGAAAACAAAGACCTAGTGTGTAAATCATTCATCACATGGGTTCCCAAACTGGGTCCTTGGAAAGCTGGGAGACGGATATGAGACTCAAGAATACTTTCCAGCTATTTCAGGAAATTATAGGATCCCAACCAAATCAAAAGATATTTGTGACACAGCTATTTGAACTCTCCCCTGGAGTCTTGACATGATCCCAGATCTTCTCGGGAAATAATGAAATATTGGAGCCCTCATCTCATCCCAGGAAAAAATTTACACATGCAGCATGCATACACATGTGCACACACACACACACACACACACACACGGAGTTTTGCCAGCAGTGTCAAGTAACTAGTGGGATTTGTTGTTTGTGCTGTAGAACTATTGCTCCATAGACTTTCTTTCCTTTCTCCAGTCTTCAAGACCAATGTCTTTCTCCTTCCATATATCTCTGTCTTATCATTCTTTCCACATAGTTGTCAAAACAGAGCTGAAGTTTACATTTATCTCTAGTCTTTTCCCCCAACACACACACTGTATCATATCATGAGTCTTTTTCCATGTTGCTACAAATCTTCATAATGATCATTATTAATGGATACATAACATCCCACACAGTAGTTATCTCAGAAATTTCTTAAGCATTCCCCTATTGCTGGACACTTGAAGTTGTTTCCAGTTTTTTCCTATTTTAAATAACATTCCAAAAAACAATTTGCTAACAGCATTTCCCATTTCCTACTGGAGCTGCCAATCCTTTTCTAGACTCTTGAAATGTATTAGTGGTCATCATTTTCAGTATTTGATTTAAATGGACTTGCATCTCACCTTCTTGCCTGCCAGGAAAGCAGTGCTTTTCTTCTTTACTTCCTCAAATGGAAGCTTGATCCAATCACATCTTGCCACCCTCTATTATTTCTTTTTTTTCCTCTTGCGCCTTTTGCCTTTTCCTTTTCTGGATTCCTTTCCTTTCATGGAGCATGTGCAGGACCTCCCCCTCTAAAGCTCTGTCACCTCTGTGAATGTGTCTGAGCAGGTTCCTCTACCTGGAATAATCTTTCTTCCCACCTGCCCCTGGGACTTCCATCAAGCATTAGACAGAGAAAAGCCTTAAGAAACTGACTCCAAGGTTGGAAGCGGAGAAGGTGACTAGTTACACAGACTGTATCATGGTGCACTGGAGGCCACAGTGCTGCCGTGGCTCTGTACCCATGTTTAGCGATTCAGTGTCTGTAGAAGTGGAGATCTTGGGCACCTTTGTACGTTCCTGAAGCAGAACACCATCCTGGGAAGGGCACAGTGTTTAGAATTGGCTGACAGTGAACTAATTCTCAGCCCTGCCATTTGCTAACTTCCTGACCCTCTATCTAATCACTGAATAGCAGCACTTTCATCTGTAAAGGGGTTGATGGGATATTACTTGGCTTGGTCCTGCGCCTCATAGCTGGTGCTGTATAGTGGTGTCTGTCCTCCATCCTGAGCTTTTGTACCCAGGCAGTGTCTAGACTCACATCTGGCTTACAGAGGACACTCAATAAATATTTATTGAATGAATAAACATTGATAGATAGCTCAGAGGTGTGGGCATGAGCCCGAATCTGCATCCTCACTCGTGCCAGCCAGGGCAGAGGAGCAGGCAGTGTGGGAATCAGGGAAGACTTGTGGCATGTGCACACATCACCAAGCAGCAGCTGTCTCGGGATGAGGGGTGGCACCATGCCAAGTACCCGTGGCCTCTCCGCAGCGGTGCCATGATAATTACTATCCTTCATGTCCCTTCTGGAGAGTGCCTCTCTTCTTGAAGCATGTGTCACTTCACAGACCATCTCAGTCATCTTCCTCACAAGCCTGTGGAGTAGGTGACGTGCCACAAAGCAACCCAGATGCCCCGTGGGTGTGTGGGAGAAAGGGTGGGGATGAGAAAAGAGGAGGGGGAGGAGGCACACAGCTTCATTCAGCAGATGGAAAGATGGCAGAGGGACGTGACCATGGCTGACCCACAGTTAGGGGACAAATTCAGGAACTCTTATCCCAATATCTAGACTTATCTACAACACCCACACATAAGGAAAGATGGACAATATCTTTAAACTCACCAGATCAAGTTGTGACGTCTTGTTCCCAAGCTGTTTGATTTGCCCAAGAATTCCTCGTCCACCTCCTAACTAGCCCAGGTCACGCTCTCCTGAGATAGCACCCCGAGCCTTCCCCTTGTGACCTGTGGTTAATTTGTCACGATTCATTTATAACAGTGAAAATATATACATCTCTCTCTCCTTCACCAGACTGAAAGCTCTATGAGGCCAAGGAGTGCTTTTGTCTATTTCATTTTCTATATACCTCCTACCAGGTATGGAGCACTCAAAAAGTATTTATTGAATACCTAAATGAATAGGAAAATATAAAGACACCAATGAAAAATCAAACTACTAGAAAGGAAACATCTTGTCCCAGGATAAGATGGTATTTATTGTGGATGTGCCTGCCATAGCTTTGCTTGTAATTTCTATCTAAAGTTTCAAAATGAAATTAATTCTGGGCTATGGAGAATTAATGGTATAAATTCTACAGCTCTATGAGGCGAAGGAAGCTGTCCAACTTGTTTATCCTCTGTATCCTGGGGGTGGGTATGGCGCATAGTGCAAATTATGTACTAAACAAATATTTGTTAAAGGGAAAATAGAAGTATGCAGAGACTTTAAAATTCATCAATCTATGCCTCATTAAGAGTATTGAATAATTAATATGTGGTCTAATTGAGTCTATTCCTCTGTATTTTATTTCTTTCTTCATATTTATCATTATTTCCTGCCTCATTTAGAAAAAGAAATTCAGGTTCCAGCAAAGTAAGTCTGTTCCACATTTTGATGTTGTTGTTGTTGTTGTTGTGGTACTGGGGATTGAACCCAGGGCTTTCACAGTAAACTTCATCTCCAGCCTTTTTTATTTAGAGACACAGTCTCACTAAGTTGCCCAGCCTGGGATTGAACTTGTGATCCTCCTGCCTGTTCTGGGATTACAGTCATGGACCACCATCCCTGGCTTGTTCCCTACTATTCTTTTACTCAACAAATCTTTATTGAGTCCTTCTACTGTGCTGTGCACAGGGTTAACTGACAGAGATAACATAAAAAGAAACACAGTACACTGATCTTACAGTATTGAAAACATGGCAAAGCAAATCAATAGAATCTGAAGCTATGTTTAAAAGATGTAACAGTTAGCTTCTGCTGCATAACAAACCACCCTGACACTTCATTATATTAAAACAACAATTATTTATTTAATTTGTGATTCTGTGGTTCAACAATTTGGCCTGCCTCATCTGGGCAGTCCTGCTGATGTGGATCAGGCTCATCTGATCCATTTGCATGTGGCTAGTTTGTCTGGGGGCTGGTGGACTGTCAGCTGGGTGCCTGAGTTCTATTCCATGTGGTCTTATCCTCCCATAGGTAGCTCAGATTTACTCTTATACAGATCCTGGAGTTTCAGGACTGAGAATAGAAGCTGCAATGTCCCCTAAGACTTTAGAAGAATACCAGAACTCCCACAGTGTCACTTTCAGTGCACCGTATTGTCAAAAAAAAGGCACAAGACTGGCCTGGATCCTAGTAGTGGAGAAACAGATCTCAGTTCTTGATGAAATGAGTTATTAGTATTGTGAGCTTTTCTTGTAACAGCACATGTATCCACCAAAAACTGTTTTAGATCTTTATATTGATCTTTAATAGTTCTGATTGATAAATGAAGCATGATTAGATAGACAGCTACCAGAATTTTATTTGGCAACCCTGTAGCTACTTAAATTCCTTAATCCAGAGAGCCTGTCTGCCCTCCCCCTAAGTCTACGTAGAGCGGTGCTATTGTTCATTTTCACCTCCAGGAAGTCTAGAAGGCTTCCTGCCTGTAAACTCAGCAGTCCCGCCAGCTGGGGGTCAGGTGCCCTCTCTGCCCTGCATGGTCTTGCATCACGTACTGAAATGTTAGATGAATTCATCAGTGGTTCTGGATGTTTCTTTGTGACTCATTTGCAGGATGGCCAGTGATCCTGAGCCTTCTGAGCACTCCATGAAGTGTGCTGTGTGGGTCTGGTGAGGCCTCACACCCATTAGACACTCCTGCTGTAAATTGGATGTGCCAGCCCCTGTGAGCTGGTGCCAAGGTGTGAATTAGATTGAGATGCTCTCGACGGTTCCTCTGGTCTCCTGATTCTGTTCCTGGGCCATCCCATGGCCAGCCAAGCCTCTAGGCAGCCAGCCTGACTTCAGTGACCCAGGATAGGGAGATTCTGAAGGAGGTGACAGTAGGGAACGGTGCAGCTCCTGAGTCACCTTTGCAAACTCTGACAAAACACAGCAGTTCTCAGAGACCTGAGGCTCTTCTAATTTCTCTCCTTGGATGCAAATCTTCCTGAGGCAGGGAGTGAGGGGAGTAGGGGGACAAAGTCCTGCAGAGGCAAAGAAAGGCAGAAAGGTGTGGCCAGGAGTGGAGAGCTGAACCAATATTGGCTGCCATAATTCTTCCAAATCGTGTTGGAACCATTTGTTCAGAAGGGTTCTCCCCCTCCACAAGGATATGAAAAGAGAAAATTGGCTACTGAGAAAAGGAATCCACACACTGGTTTAGGATGGTTACAAACATGGAGGCAGAAAGATGGGAAACAAGGTCACAGGCAAGTCGATCTGCTTTCAGACAGAGTCAGCGTACTTGTGTTCTGGCTTTCTCATTACTTTCCATCTTATTTCTTCCCACCTGCATTCAGTCATTTTTGGAGGAGGACATGGTGGTTGGGTTGGCTCCTGACCTTCCATTACTTTCTTTTGCATTGCTGCCTGCATCATCCTATCAGGAAGGCCGCCACTGTGATTCCAGCAGTTTGCGAAGATTGAACAAAAAGAGCATGGGCTTCTAAGTCCCCCATCAATATATATCACTGTCAGTTATTCGACATTTATTTAGCACCATAGTGACCCTGTCACTGCTGGGATTACTGGAGTCATCTCTGAACACAAACTACCCAGTTTCAAATGCTGGCTCCACACTGTGTAACCTTTGACAAGCTTCTGTGCCTCAGTTTCCCCATTGGGTGGTTGTGAGGATTCATGATGATTAAATCAATCCAAACATATAAAGCAAGAATACTGCTTGGCACATAGAACAAACTGAAGTGAGACTCTCTGCTGGGTTGTTGTTAGTATTATTATTACCAGGTGAATCTGACTTAATTCTCACAACCAGCTCCTGTTATAGACATAAACTCTCTCGTTGCACCAGTCAAGAAACCTGAGGCACACAGGGGCTGAATCCTGTGGCACTGGGTAAGTGATCAACTCAGGAGTGACCCAGACATCTATCTGCCTTCCAAGCTGTACATTTAATCATTACCTGAAATCTTACTCAGGTTTATAGCACCTCAAACAAGGTAGATTCAGGTGGGTGATTCTTATTTAGTTTCCTCCCAATAGTTGTTTGATCATTTAAAAAAAATAATATCTAACAAGACCTACTCCATGATCAATACCCATACACACGGAATCTTTAATGCTCTGTCTTATCAAATTAGCAACTTCCACCACAACTCAGGATAGAAATCAATGCTCCCTTGACCTTAAACACGCACCAACTTGCAAAGGCTCATGCCTCAGGGCTTCTGGGGCTTGCAGGTGAGGGGAACCACTAGCAGACATGTCTGCTCCAACCCGGAAAGGATACAGGTCTGCGCAGGCTGTGCCATGACAGGTCCAGCGGTGGCGGCTCCTCTGTCCCCAGCTTGGGCCTTCCCTTCCCAGTGTTCCTGGGCTCGTGGCAGGTAGACAAGCAGTCTCTGGTCTCCACTTTAACCTAAGGATATAGCCTCCCAGCCTCCACATTCTCCGGCCCTAATCCTTCCTCTTCTCAGCACTTTTGATAATACTGAGCCAACTCCAGTTTCCTCCATCTTGCAGGATTAAGTCTGAGGCTTTGGTCCTTGGTGCACAAGTCTCTGCCCTAGTTTCTCCCCAGGACTCATCCTCCACTCCTGCCCTGCCCTTGCCCTATTCTCCACCCATTTTGCTCCCACCTCTGTTTTCCTGCTCGTGCCAGGGATCCCTACTTCCCTTTGTGCTCAGTTGGGGTCTAATAATCTTTCATGCCTAGTTAAAATTTCACCATGAAATACTCCAGGGGAGCCCAACTTATTTTTTGCTTATCTCCTCTAAACTTCTTCAATTTTTTTGAGTCTAAAGACATTGATTTAGCACCTAGTTGTCTCTCACCTTGTGGTATCTGCCTTCCTGAGCTATGCCATTCCCCTGGGCAGAAAGCAAGATCCTCAATTTTCAAAAATAATACTTCCTCTTATCCTCGTAAGAATGATAATACGTAGCATCTATTAAGTGCTTACTATGTACCTGGTAATGTTTTAAGCAATTTACAAGTGTCGTCTTATTTTATCCTTACAGCCACTTTGTGACTTCTATTATTACCTCCATTTTGCACATGAAAAACTGAAGGCCAGAGGTCATATAACAGGCACAAAGTCATCCAGCTGGCAAGTAATGGAGCCAGGATTCAGATCCCAGCAGCCCACTGCAGAGCCCGAGCTCTTAGCCACTATACTGTCACGGCTCCCATAGCTAAACTCGGAGTTGTTTTATATTCCATGCCTGTTGCAAAATTGTCCCCCGTTGCAGGGTGCACTGTCTCTGACTATGGAGTTATCACCTGTAGTGATGAGAGATGATCTGTGTATGTTGTGTCCTGCTGTATAACAAATCACCGCAAAACCTGGTAGCACAGAATACTGTTTACCCTCTTAGCTTCTACAGGTCAAGGATCCATGCACAGCTGAGCTGGACACTTCTGACCCTGGGTCCCTTGCAAGGCTACATTCCGAGTGTCAGTCAAGGCTGCAGTCCTATTAAGTCTGGACTGGAGAAGGATGGTTTCTGCTCTCCCAACAGCTTCCCCAGGTTGTTGGCAAACTTCACTTCTTGTAGGCTCCCAGCTGGAGGCTGCTCTTGGCTCCTTGCCATGCAGCATCTCCACAGCCCCACTCCCAATAGTGCAGTTTGCTTTATCAGGCATGGCATGGAAGAGGGGAGGGGTCACAGTCCTCTGTGTCCTGATCCTGGAAATGACACCATCACTTGTGCCAATTCCGTTCATTCTAAGTGTGTCATTGGGGAGGGGGGTGCTTCAGGAGAAGGTAATGACAAGCGAGTGGAAAGCATCATGAGCCATCAGGAGCTACTGCCACAGATCTGTCCAGAGCAGTCTTGGAGGCCTCTTTGGACCCGGAGCTGGTGAGCAGATACCTGATGGGGAAACAAGAGTTGGCAAAGATGTGTGCCTGGAGCAAATAAGCCAGCCAAAGGGGAAAGATGGAGTGAAGGCCTTGGGAGGAGCTCTATCCAAGGGGCAGCAAGATGCTCCCTGTGAGTAAAGTTTGAGTATGAGGAAAAGGACCCAAGATGTTGTGAGCATTTTCATTCTTCTGAGAGCAGTAAAAAGTCCTTGAAGAATTTTAGGGAGAAAGCTGTTGGCATGGAAAATGTTTTGGAGAAAACCATAATGGAAGAGGGTGGTGGACTGGAGGTTCTTACAGCTGGAGAGGAGAGTGATAAGTCTGAGAGAAATGTAATTTAGATGAAGAATCATCTCAAACAACCCATCACACAATTCAGACTGTGGTTCAAATCTTGAAGAACTAAGAATTTCTGCTATGTGGGACCTGATTCCTTCCTTGCTTCTGTCTGCTGGCCTGAAAAATCTATAATTTTCAGCTTGTCTGAGAATATGGAGGAAAGAGGGCCTTATAGGGTTAACATGCTGGCTTTCTGGGAAAGTTCCCCTGGCATTCAGCTGCCTCATCTGTGATTGAGCCATGTGTGTCCTCCATGCATACTGCCTGGTTCTCTCTCCTCAACCCAATTGTTATCACTATTATGATGGTTATTATGGCCTACTTATATTTTCATTTGGGTTTCCCAAGAATAAAACTAGAAACAAAAAGCTAAGGAATCATCTATTTGGAAGGTGATACCAGGAAGCACTATTGGGAGAGTGGCTTATTCAAAGTTTTCATCCCTGGAACAAAATACCTGAAATACACAACTTAAAGGAGAGAAGGTTTATTTTGGCTCGTAGTTTCAGAGGGTTCAGTTCATGGTTGGCTGGTTCCAACCATGGCAGAAGGTCCTGCTGGAACAAAGCTGCTCATCTCATGGTAGCCAGGAATGAGAGAGAGAAAGAAAAGCCAGAGATATACACCCTCCAAAGGCATACCCCCAGTGACCCACCTCCTCCAACTGGACCCAATCTCCTAAGAGCACATTCAGCTATGAACTCACAAATATATTAATCAACTGATAAGTACAGTACCCCCCCCAATGATCCAGTTACCTTCCAAAACCCTCACCTCTGAACACATGAGACTTTGAGGGATATTTTAGATCTAAACCATAACAAGAAGTGGGGAAGGGAAAAAGAGAAGTGAAATGATCCATAAAATATGTGCATGTATGTTACAAGAACATCTTCACTGTGGCCAACTGGAGCTTAGTCTTGCTGAGCAGCTCCAGTGACAATGAAGAACACACACTCAGAGTCGTGTGACCTAAGGGACATGGTGATCACAAGCCACCATTGCTTGATGGCTTCTTCCTGGCCTGTTCATGTCTCTTGTTCATGTCCCCCAGCACAGGCCTGGTGGACTCCCACAGTCAGACAAAAAGCCTGTGGTGGGAATCACAGGTGTTTGCAGGCAGCAGCCATCAAATATAGGGTGAATATTGAGAGGACAAGAGTGGGACCTAACAAAACCTAATGACAATAATAATCATAGCTAAAAATACTTCCATATAATTAGTCTATTTAATGCTCACAGAAATGCTAGCTCAGTTCTTGACACATGAAGGTGCTGCACAAGTGTTAATTAAATGTGTTAGTAATACTGTCATGTTATCTAAGGTCACCGAGCTTGTAAATGTCCCCACCAGGTCATCCAGTGCTGGGCCCACTGGTCCTTAGCCTGTAAAACAAGGAAAGTGTCACTACAAGGAAGGGTCCTGCTTAGGCTGCAGAGACAGCTGAGAAGAGAGGTGGCCCTGGTGCACAGGGGACTAACTGTGACATCGCCATCTTACTCAGGGTCAGTCCAATTAGCAGCCTTCATCTGACAAAATTATGAAATGGGAATCCCCAGAATGACCCATAGGGCTACACATGAGACCACAGGAAGAACAGATGAGAGTGACACGAAGTGCATCTTGGCTTCTCTCATCTCACCCAAAGTACGAGACTGGAATATGGTCCATTAGGTGCTATCTTGTGCTTCTTTCTAGAGACCGATCTAGCTTATCCAATTGACTGTGCGGGAATCCAACACTGAGAATGTGCCCAATTAACTAGAAACTGGTGATGCCTCAGCTGTATTTGTCTTGGCCTTGATCTCCTCTGTTATTCTGGAGCATTGATATTATTTCAGAACTGTGAGTCTTGGGGATGGATGCTTAGCAGGCGGCCACTGTAGGAAAGAAAGACTGCTGGAGAGGCAGGGGAAATCACGGCAGAAAAGACAGTAGACTTGGGAAGAGCAATGGCTCCAGGATCAACTCCATTAGTAACCCGCTTGTGACCTCAAGTAAAAGTGAAAGGGAGAGGCAAACCTAATAACAAATAGCCCTACTGTGTGTGTGCCTCATGTTTGTGATCCATTGCAGCACTGTAAAGTAGGTGTGATCATCCCCTTTTTACAAGTCTGAGGTGTTAAATGACTCACCCCAAGTCACCCAGGTATCAAGCAGAGTGAGCATTTGAACTCAGTTCTGCCTTTCTGCAAGCTCCTTGCTCATTCCTCCCTGCTGGCCTCAGTGTTTTATATGCTTTATAGGACTCTTGCATCAAATGTATGGAAAAGTCCTTGTAAAGTCTAACTTTTTGTACACAATGAGGTCGAGTACTGGAAGAAGCAAACTCCTGAGCTCTGGCCCTGCTGTGTGGCACCTTGTTTGGGAAAAGGTAACACCAGACTGCTCTGTGACATGGTCCTTTTCTGCACCCAGCTGACAGATCTGTCGCCTGCAAGAAGGACTCTTCAATATCTACAAATTAGTGGGACAGGGGTCTAGAGACTTAGAAAAACCCAAAAGGAATTTTTTAAGCCAGGTTTCCTTTTATTATTATTATTATTCATGTCAGGAGTCCACTGGGGAAATCTTTATCTGTATTAAAACATACATAAGAAGAAAGAAGAAAAGACAGACAAGAGTGTGTCCTACAAAGCATTTCTTTGAGCCCAGCTCTGTTCCTCTGTCAGGTTCTTTGCCGTGCTCTCCACAAAGATGGAATCTAGGTTCAAGGTTGAACGGAAGCCGGCTCCTGATGGAGCGAGTATCCCCCAAACACACCTCTAGGAGATTAGCCCGTCATTAAATATTTGTAGGATAACAGGAGAAGCCTAATTTAGTTTTTGTTTCTTTCTCTCTGTGGTTTAATCACAGATGAAAGAGACTAATAGCACTGCAGAGCTTTCTGGTGATCAAAGGCCAATCAATCCTCTTTGTGGAGTAATTAACTATTTGCTAAACTTGCAGAATTGATTTCCATTTAGGGCTAAGAGAGAGGGTTTTAAATGAAGACCGATTCACCAGGCGAGAGGAGGGAATCTCGGGGCTGATGCCAGGAGATACTCAGGGTGATGAATTGGAATCTGCTAATTAGAGACTGAAAAATACAGCCAGAACCTGACCCTATTCAGGAGTACTTTCGGGGAAGGACAGCAGGAGGATGCTGTCTTTATCTACCAGGCAGCCATGCACCCTTGAAGCACAGGAAAGTCATGGCATCCTGATTGGGTCAGAAAAGGCTCAATTGCAAGCAGACACCATGCCGAAGCAGAGACAGAATGCATGAGGTCCAAAAGCCAGGGTAGAAGTCTGCAGATGGTGAGGGTGTGGAAGGGACACCCCAAGAGGTGACAGTCCCATTGAGGGGGCATAACCCCCAGAATAGAGTAGGCACGCTGAGCATTGTACACCCCTAGGAGTCTGCTAAGGCACTTGCAACTTGCACTGGAATCCTGTTGGCGTCTACACAGATGCCCTGAGAATCTGGTCAGGTGAATATCCTTGGGACCTTAAATGAAGCATTCACACCGGCTTAAAACTATGAAGATTTGAGACAACCTAATAATGCCTCTGTTTACAGTTGCCAGGTGAAATACACAGTGGCCAGATCAGCTTGAATTTTACATGAATGAATAATTTTTAGTATATCTTAAATTATTTGTTGCTTCAGGAAAAATAGACCCCAGATGAGTTGGGGTGTCACTGAAATTCATATTGGATTGGGTGTCCTATATTTTTATTTGCTAAGTCCCAAAGCCTTATTCTGGTAAGATTTGGGCCCTGTACTGTCTGAATTATAACCTCTCCAAGCCTCAGTTTCCTCCTCTAAGAAGGAGATTCATCGTAGTAACTGATTGTTTCCTTATGAATGTTAAATAAAATAACTGAATGCAAAGCTCCTCATACAATGCAATGCCTGGCATATTTTATGCGCTCCATAAATGTTACCTGTCATTATAGAGAACACTATTTATTTGATAAATAAAAATAATAATGTTAAATATTAATAAGCTATTTCTTTTTGCAGTCTCCTCATGTCATTTACCTCCAATCCCTTTTCTTCCTCCTTTAATCTGCTTTTTTTACTCCCCTTTCCTTTTGTCTTTTTCTGCATTCACAGCATTAACGTTATTTTGTAAACGGTAGCATCTGCATCCGCTTTCCCCCCTGCAGCAGGGGAGGACAAGTGAGCAGCCACAAGCTGGCTCAAAGTACTAATTTTATGATCTCAGCCAAGCTCTTTGACCTTTCTGTGCCTCAATTTCCTCAGGTGAAATGGCAATGGTGTTACCTGACAGATTAAATGAACTAATACGAGGACAGTACTTTAAAAGGTGTCCAGCTTACATGTAGCTTGGGTTTTCCCCAAAAGAATGCAGTCCAAGTTCATTCCAGCATGGCTGTTTGAACCAAACTGATGCTGGTTTAACCCAAGGGAGAAAGTAATATATATGGGTCCCCCCAGCTTTGCCTTCCACAGCTCCCCCTCTGGCCAGAGGAGCTCAGTGAAAACCAAAACACCTTTGGTAAAAGGAGCCCTTGGGTGGGTGTTTTTTAGGGTTGGGAGCAAGAAAGAATATTTTTCTTGTCTCCAGCAGACCCGTTCTGAGCAGAGCCTGCCAGCAGGTCCACTGTGATTTAACAGAGTTCTTGAGAACTTAGAGGATCAATTCCCCTGGGGATCACTACCACCACGCCCTCCTTGCCACAGCTATGTGGGTTCACCTGGATCAAGGCTGGGGCAGCAGGGATGCCTCTTCTGTGCCTTGCTCCAATACTACCCGTCAGCAGCTCTCTGCCACAAGGCTTTGGGGGAACAACGTAACTCAGACACACACACACACACACACACACACACACACACACACACACACACACACCAGTTTGGCTCCTAGCCCTGTACCAAGCCAACTGAGGGAGGTGGAATAATACTTCCAATTGATTAGTGGCCTGTGGGTGTCACTGAAGAGGTTCCAGATGAAGAAAAGATTCAGGCAGGCTGGTACTATTGGATGCCCCTTGGGCTACCCTGTCAGTGGCCAGTCATGCCTCTTATTTGATGTTTCTCTGTGTGCCAGGCACGGTTCCAAAGGCTTGACAAATATGAACTCAGTTTCTCCTAACAATCAAATGCTGCAGGTACTAGTATCACCCCTCCCTTATGGTTGAAGAAATACAGACAGAGAGGATTTAAGCTATTGTCCAAGTTCATGGAGCCACTTGGTGATTCTTTTGTCATTACAGAGCACTTTGATCCAATGCCACAAATAGTTGTTGAGTGATACTTTAGACAATGCAGTACCTGAGATTCTAGGAGCACAAGGAGGATTTAGACCCCACTCCTGCCCTCCCCATGGGCTAGAGTCATGAACTAAAAGTATGAGTCTAAGGCATTACCAGTATAGAGATTCTTTGGGCTGGGAGAAATATGTAAGTCTCTCAAGGGATGAGTAAGTGGTGATGGAAAGCAAAGTCTTTTGGACCTGCCAACCTTCCTACACCTAGAGAGAAGGCACTTTGTTTGGACTTTCTGGCAACCATATAAAGGTTATCTGATCCTTAGAACAGGCCTCCCGACTTTGGGGAACCTACGGAGACTTAGAAAATTTTGTAATGATCAGCTGCAAATTCAAAGGCTATGCTGTCTTTAGCCAATTAGAACCTGGACCAAGTGATGTCAGTGCGAGTTCTGGGGGAAATGTACTATGCTGGGCAGTCACTTGTATGGACCTGTCCCTAGCTGGCTGGATACACCAAAGTAACTAGAATATGCTGCCAAGAAGCCTTCAGAGAAAGGAAGAGGTTAAACATCAGAGCATTTTAAAAGGATCCCACTTGATTCTTTATTGTAAATTGAATTCACCTATCAAACAGCCTGACTTGCTATTCATTGGCACGAGAGACCAGTGCCTCTGCAGAGCCTCATAAACAGGGGAGGACAAATGCCCACTGAGGACGGAGCTGTGGAAATCCCGATCACTCTCTAAATTATTTAGGAAAGAGAGAGAAGAGTAGCTGGGGGAGGAAAGTGTTCCTAAGTGGTGTTTGGAGAAGGCACCTGAGCATGGCCATCCTCTCTCCTGGGCTGACCAGCGGCGTTTAAATGCAAGGGCTGCCGTGAACTGACTCACTGCTAGATAATTACGTTAGGGACCAATACGGCCTGTTGAAAATCAATTCTGTTGGACCAGTGCGTTTGTTCGGAAAGCCACTCAGCCAATTCAGGAGTATATTACGCAGCAGGCCCAGTGCGGTGACCTCTTCCGGATTGGGGTTGACACTTGAACGAAGGCGTTTGTCCAGTTAAAGGACAGTACTAGCAGCAGGCTCTTATCTCCCCTAAATTGGATTACTCAGATCTGCTTGTTCTCTTTAAAGATAGCTACTCTTGGGTTTTTTCCCCTCTCTTTCTATCTGTCTGAGATGGTTACCTAGTGATTACTGTTTAACTTGCCATCCTTATGTATTCCTGGACAGTTAACACTGCATGCCACCAGTGTCACTTCCCTTTCCTACGTGGGGAAGGTCATATGAGGCTGACACTTCCATTTTTCAGGTCACTGGTTGGACCAGCAAATGAGTTTAGATCCTGATAGGCTGGGCTGTGTGCTCTCTCAAGAAGTCCGTGGTTGGCAAGCTGGTGTCACACTTTCCAGGGAACAGAGCACAGGCCCTGGGAAAGTGAAAACTTCCCTTTTGGTGTGTCGGCTCCCTCCAAAGAGATTTTCCTTGGCTTGGAAACTCTCAGACCTGCTCACCAGCCAATGTTCCTTTAGTAGCAGCGCCATCAGCCACCAAGACCATGGACAACAGCTGCCTCCAGCCCTCTGGAGTATCACAGTGTTCCGCGGATGAGTCAAGATGCAGGAGAAATGATAACAGAAGTGGGAGCACACGGAAGCCCAAGGAAGCCCACCTAGACCTGCGTTTCCTGGTTGTGTCTTCCTACCTGGACCTGCAGCAGCTGCCTTGGAGGCCATGTCCCAAGTTGGGTGGGGCATCAGCAAGATATTAGAAAGTCCTGGAAACCCCACATATACCTCTTGGAAGAAGTCAGGGAAAACTTATAGCCACAATTATCATTCTTTTAATGACACATAAAATTAGCCACTCCACATATCCATTCACTTTGACAGCTGAGGATTTCTTTGTGATAAAAGGAAGGCCACGCACACTGTCAGTGATTTACATGTCCCTATCCCAAACCCTGTCACCCAATTAGACTGCAAGAAGGAACGGCACCATTTTCTAATGAAGCTATAATCAGGCTGCTCCCTCACCCAGAAATAGCAGATACTCTTGTCCAGAATGTAAAAGGTAATCATCAGGGGAAAGGGTTTGAATAAATCAGATGTGATTTCAGGGCTGCTTGCTATAGGTCCATTATCATTGCAATCTAGGCTGATGGAGACTCAGCATCCCCCTTGAACTGTCTCACTTAAAGCAGAGTTTCAGGGGGAGAGCAATGTGGGTTCTAAATAGCTGAGAAGGCAGAAGGCATGAATATCAGATCTGAGTTCTGTAGGATCCGCTGAAGTGTGAGAAGCAGAGCAGAGGGAAGGGAAGGGAAGGGAAGGGAAAAAAGGGAAAGGGAGAGGAGGGGAGGAAATCAGAGAGAAACCAAGGTAAAATGGGAAGAGGGAAGGAAGGAATGAAGAAAAGAAGGAAGGAGAAAGGAAAGAAAGGAAAGGAGGGAGAGAAAGGAGAGTGAGTTGAGGGAGAGAGGAAAGAAAGGGAGAGGAGAGGAGAAGGAAGAGGAAAGGAGAGGGGGAAGAAAAATAAATAAACCAGCTCTCTACCCCAGCTTCCTCACATGAAAGAGCTGACTGATAATATCTGGACTCCTTATCTCTTGAAATGACTGTGAAAATCAGATTAGATCGTGTGGGTAAAAGATACAGCACATCACCTTTATTAACAAGGCTGCCAATAATCCCTCCTGTGAGAGCGCACCAAACGCTGCACAGGCGCTCACAAACCCTGTTCCGCGACCATGATTGCGCACTTCGCTAGGAGTGAGTCTTCTCATCGGTGAGTTCCCCCAACAAGGCGTCAGCCTTCCAGTGCCACCACAGAGAAGGGAAGGGACGATCCAAATGAGTGAACTGGTCCCAGTGACAGTGGAGCCCTCTTGCTGAACCCTTTCCAGATTTGAAGATTTTCAGTGCATTTGCTGAAGCAAAGGAAAGCTGTAGGGGAACTGGGGAGCTACATATGCTCCCCTGGGGGATCTCCAGGTGGAAATGTATGAAAAATTAGTCCTAAGAATCTGTCATGCTTTGATCTGTTATTCATCCTCCTAAAGAAGGCCAAGCCGTGAAAGATCCTGTGGGCCCCAGACAGGATAACACAGCCAGCCCTAGTCTTGCCATAGATTCTTTTAAAAGTATTTTTCCTGTAACAGAAAATGCCCCCTGCCCCCCGCCAATAGACTTCAGTTTCTTAGTTGCCCAGATAATATTTGCTGTTGCAGCTCCGGTTGCTTCTGTCTCTTAGAAACGACTGGTTACTGTGATGCATATTGTAAGAACCAATCAAGGACAGCCACGTACTCTGCCTTTGCACTTCCCTTGCAGACCCCATAAAAACCTCCCTCCCTGAGCCTTTGGGGCCTGACATTTTGAGGAACAATTGATTCCTAGTCAGTGCCCATCCGACTTTAAATAAATCTTCCTCCAAATCCTGGGTGTTGTTTAGGCGTTTCTGTTTGCCACTGCATTCCCACTGTATTTTAATGAAGTCATTGGTTCCACATCAAATCAGTGCACTGAAATGCCCCATGAAGGTATCTGATCTCCCATGTAAATACATTGACATTGCCTCCAACAAATGAGAATCCCCAGCACCTCCAGTGGCTACATTTGCAGGGTCCCAGCCATGCTTCCCACTGTGGCCTCCTTGGTGAGGGCTGGTCATCCACAAGGAAATTTCTTCATCTTTAACTGGAATATGGGTCCCACAAAAGCCTCCCAAGTGAGCACCAAGGGCTGAGTGCAAAGAGCATCCGAGCATGTTGCTTGTGTCAGTTTGTCTTGTGTGGCTAATTGCTGTGTGCAGAAAGTAACACCTGTGAAGATCAGTCCCTCCTCTGAACACCAGACTCTCAAAGTCAACGACAAAGCTCTCTGGGTGAAGCCATCAGTAGAAACGCCTGTGGAGACATCAAACACAGCTTCAAGTGGAAAGTGGCTGAGAGCGAAACTTTAAAGATCAATAAGAAAGCTAAATTGAACGAACTCTTTCAGGGTCTGAAGAGGATGGAGCCTGGGATTGGGGGCTGGGATAGGGGCCAGTGATGCACCCCAAGGGTGAAGGTCCCTTGCTAAGGAGGCAATTAAAAATTCACTGTGGAAAGTCTTACGGAGCTTCTCCCAGATGTATGGAAGACTAGGACAATGTTAGGCTTTTCCTGAGGACTCAACTTCTAACCCTTCAAGAAAACTTAGAGTAGCCACGGGCTTGGAAAGGACTCATATGAGATATGTCTTGATGCCTAGCAAAAAATAAACTGTGGCTTTAACAGGTTTGGGGTTGTTTCCTTTTAAAGCATTTGCCTGCGCAAGTTTAAGGAGATCAGTAAATGGTGATGGAGAGGCCTTGTTTATAGTGAGAATGAAGCAGAGCACACTGGTCCTTAAAAGGGGTTTGTGAAGTTCCTTTTTGTCCCTTAACCAGTCAACTGCCTGAGGAACAAGCTTGATATTCTGCCAGCTTTGTAAGAAAATCCTTAAATATCAAAAGTTTTCACTCTTTCTCCGTGTGCAAAATATCAGTTTAAAGCCCAATGGGAGTCAAAGTTCTTGCTTAGCATACAAAGACTTATGAGTTTTATAGTGTTCAGGACTTGAATCTACAAAGTATAATTTAATCCTCTTTGAGCTATCCACACCACGGAACCTTGGTTGTAAATAAACCCTATGGTTACAGTGGAGGCAGCCACAGTTGCCTGCCTCCATCACTCACCCTTGGTACATATTTCTGCAAAACAGATGAAATTAACTACTGTAACAGATAAATAGAGGCATAGTTCTCAGGGCAAATGTGTCACCACTGCAGCCATGCTTAAACCCAAATGATAGCTCTCAAATGAAGCTCAGCCACCTGCCGATACCAGTGACTCTCTCTCTCTCTGAGCCCTGCTGCACTTGGAGCTGGGGAGAAGATTCAGTCGGGGTGCACAAAACACCCAGGGGGCAAAGAGAGGAAGTATAGCGAGCCCTTCCCGGTCCTCGTAGTGGTCTAGAAAGTTATATTTGTAATCCCAAAAGTAAGTTATTGGAATTCTAGCGAGTTAATTCCAATCTACCACTTCCAATGCAATCCATGGTGAGAATAAAGACACTAAGACATATCTATACTTGTGGGGAGCCAAGGGGGTCCTAAGTCCAACCAGAGTAATGGTTATCAGAACAAAGGCTTTGACCCAGGGCCAAACCCAGGTTTTATTAATTCTCAAGGAGGGGAGTGGCTCAGGGATGAGTGACTGTGAGAGTGGCAGGAAGTCCATGAGTACCGTGAGCTGGGCTAGGTAGGTGGCCTGAAATCACCTTTGCTATATGCAGAGGGAAGGATATGCAGAAGGAGTAATCTGCATAACACAATTCAAGATAGTATCTAATGTTTGGGGTCAGTGTTTCAGCTCTGATGTGTAATATTTTATGCCCTGGGAAGTCATAGGCTCTTTCTTGAGGCTTGATCTCAGCCGACAGGGTCTCTATCTCAGCCGACAGCGTGGAGCACGGTTCTCCATCCTGCCAGGCTCAACCATCTATTGGGAGCAAAGGGGCGGGGAAACACAGGCCTGTGCCTTGTTTCAAAGACTACATATCAGGACCTCGGCTAGACGGATTTGCATTGCTTAAAGCCAATTGAAGAGATAAGGAAAAGTCCTAGCCAGCTCTGTACATATCAATAAGTGGAAATAGGGCCAGGTTCAGCCAAGATGGAGATAACTGCTCTTCTTTCAAGGGGAGCCATCCAGGTGTCCTCCACAAGGAAGGAGCAGGCTGAATTCCCCAATCCAAAGGGAGCAAATGCTGATCTATCAATATGACTATGCTAGAGCTGTGGGCACCATTAGGGTTGCATCCAGGCCTGAAGAGGGGAAGAGAAGGAAGCCAAGAAGAGACGGTGGTGCCCTTGGGAGTGTGGCTGCTCCAGGTGAAAGGAACCACTGCAACTTTGAATCCCCCTGTGCCAAGAAGTAGAAGTGGGTAGAAGAAATTTGGCTGCTTAACTGATAAACTTGGACTTTGCAGTCCTCTGAAAGAGCAGACATTTTTCTGAGTGTGTCTCCTCCCTATAGATCTGGTTTTACCGAGGGCTAACTTTGAAACCAGGCCCTTGCAGCCCACAGTTGTGGGACCTGGTGCTAATTAACTAGCCTCTCTGAGCTTTGGTTTCCTTCCATCGTAGCTTGGGAATGATTTTACCACCATACAGAATGACCGTGAGGATCAACCACAGGCATCATCTTTTTGCAGTGAGCAGGAATGACAGTGGCAGGGAGTTCACACCGTGGTGTGGGAGAAGAGGCTGCTAGTTCTGCTCTGGTGTCCTTAGGCCATGGTCTCCTTGGCTAGGCTGTAAGTCCCCATCCCCATGGCCTAGAGCTCCTGATAAGCAAGAGTGACCCATTCCATAGCGGTTTCAGCCCATCTAAGCTTCCTCCGCATCTTGGCCATCATGGGACTGAGTAGGGGGACGATGCCTGTTCTCTTCCCAGCTCCCAGGAAAGAAGACTCCAGAGCCATCCCTAAGAAATAAATCAGAGCCCAGGAGGGACTCAGTAGAGAAGCCCAGTGTCTTTGTAGCTCAGTGTCACAATTCAGAGCCAGGATGGTCCAAATCCCAGCCACGTCTAAGGCCAAGACACCCCTGCACCCTAAAGGGCAGCAAGGATGAGCTGGAGTCACCGAGGGATGCAGCACAGCTTCTTCCCTGCACTCACACTGTATTCGAGAATGGCTGGGCCTAAGTGGATAATTAAAAAAAAAAAAAAAAGGCTTAAATCCAAGGCTACTAAAAATATGCTATTAACTGGGAACAGGATTTTTTCAAACTGATGGTTATGGTTTAGGTGGAGAATACCCCCACACACACCCCGCCAAAGCCTCATGCGCTCAGAGGTGGGACTTTGGGAAGGTGATTGGGTCATAGCGGGGTGCTGTACCCATCTGGGGATTCGTCTTGGGGAGCTCTGTGTTGTTAGATGTGAAGTCTGGCCAAGAGGTGGTCACTGGGGCATGACTTGGAAGGGTGCATCTCGCTCCCCAGCTCCTCCCTTCACTCTCAGCTTCCTGGCTCCCTTGACAAGAGCAACTTCCCTTCACAGTAGGCCCTCCCACCATGCCATTTCTGTGTTTGAGCCTGTTAACTGTGGACTGAAACTTCTGAAAGCATAAGCCAAAATGAAGCTCTCCTCTTTTAATTTGTGAGTGTCAGGGTCTTGCGTCTCAGCAACAAGAAAAGTGACTAAGATCGTACTCACACCCTTTCAGCGTTGAGTGAGGCTGAGCACTTCCACAAACAAGAGAAGATATGGGGAAAGCTGGTCCGGTTTGGAAAATGAACACCCAAAGGACACAGAGTATTCCTGTAGCCCGCAGGTTCCTGCATATTTGTCAAACCTGAGATGCAGCAGCTGTCCTGCTCTCAAAGATCTGTGAGCAAGGCTTTCTTTGCTTTTTATTGATGTTTTCAAACTTATGAAGAGCAGCAAGTATAGTATAGGACCTCTGGTGTAGTTGTCATCCACCTGCCACAGCCCTTTGGTTTTGCCCCGTTAGCTTTGTCATTCACACCTTCTCCCCTTCTCCTACCCCTACTCTCGCTGCTTCCTTCTCTTTCCCTCCCTTTCTTTCTCTCTCCATATGTATGTGTGTATATGCCATATATATGTGTAGGTGCATATGAATATGTATATATGTATATAAAATTTGTCGCAATCATTAGAGAATAAGTGGCTGACATTGTGCCCCTTCATTCCAAAACACATCACTGTATATTTCCTAAGATCAAGGATACGGTTTTACATAATCGCTGTACAATTATCTAAATAAGGAAATTGAATATGTGTACAATACCATCAATTAATCCATAATCTACATTCACATTGTATCCATTCCTCCAATAATGTACTTTTCTCCAGAAACACATATTGCCTTTCCTTGTCACATCTCTATAGTTTCTTTAAAACTAGAACAATTCTTCATTCTTTATCTTCCCCTGTTCTTTTTCTTTCTTTAACCTTGACATTTTTGAAAGGTACAGACCATCCATTTTGGAGAAAGTTATTCAATTTGGGTTTGTCTGATGTTTCCTCATGATTAGATCTAGGTGATGAATTTGGGGCAGAAACACCCCAGAAGTGATGTCGTGTCTTCCTCAGTGTATCGAGTCAGAGGGAAATGATGTTGGGTTGGCGCCATTCTTAGTGATGCTATCTTTGATTGCTTGGCTCTGGGGGTGTGTGCCAGGTCTTTCCACTCTGAAGTTGCCATTTCTCTCTTTGTGATTAATATGGATCTGAGGGGAGATACTTTGACACTAAGTAAAAGTCTGCTTTTCATCAAAAGTTCACCCTCAATATTTAGTCTCCATAGAAGAGTACTTGCTTGGATCAGTTGTTACTGTGATGTTTGCCTAATGTTTTTCTAATTTCCTCATTCTATGTTCATTAGTTCAATTCTCCCCTCTCCTCATTTAATGATGTGTTTATTCATTCATTTACATAAATATAAATTTGTGGATTCTTATGGATTATTCAATGGGTTGCAATGCCATTACTATCATCTATTTTGACACTCAAATCATCCCACAGTTGGACACTAAGAGCCCTTCTGTCCTTTTGACACGTCCTTTTTCTTCTCTTTCTGGAACAAGATTTTTCAGGCTTGTTTTGTGCCTTACCTTCTTTGGAACCAGCCATTCAGCCATGTCTCCAAGTCCTAGATCTTTTTAGAGAGAAAGGAATTTTATTTATTTTATTTTATTCTACTTATTTGTTTTGTTTTTTGAGACAAGGTCTCTCTATGTAGCTCAGGCTGGCCTTCAACCCACTATGTACCAGGCTGGCCTTGAACTAGTGGTAATCCTCCTGCCTCAGCCTCCCGAAAGCTGGGATTACAGGCATGCACCACCATGCCCTACAAAGAGAAGTACATTTTAAAGCCATGATCTGGGCATCAGCTTCTGGGCATCAGGACTACCATGATGTCATAATTTCAAGTTCTTCTCAAAAGACAGAGAAAGGAGAGAAGGAAGAGGGAGAGTGAGGAGAGAGGGAGAAAGAGAGAGAGAAAGAGAATTTAAAATATAAATATAGATGTATGTAAGCCATACTGACTCCAATCCTATAGCATGGTAGCCTTCCCCTTTTGTGTATTTGGGGGGAAAGCCTACTTCTCCACTAATAAGACATCTAACTCTCATTTTTGTCAATATATGTATTCATTTGCTCAATCCTAGAAAGCATAGAAAGTTGTTTTTGAATTGTGCATGCATACCAATGAGGGGGAAATCTACTAACTACATTTCTGTTTTTCTTTACACTTCTTTTCTTTAGACTGAGGATATGTAATTACGACTCTGCATTCAAAAGTCACATGGGTGTGGTGATGCACACCTATAATCTCAGCACTCTGAGAAGCTGAGGCAGGAGGATCACAAATTTGAGGCTAGTCTGGGCAATGTAGTGGCTTAGTGAGACTCTGTCTCAAAATTAAAAAATAATGAAGGGGTGGCAATATAGCTCACTGTGAAAGCCCTGGGTTCAATCCCCAGTGCCAGGATTGTCACATGAGATAGATCCCTTCTCACACCCCCCTCCCCATGCAGTGTCCTTGTGTTGCTCCTTCAAAGTACACTTTGGTTCATTTGTATCTGTTAGGGGTTTGCTCCCCATCCTTGTGTATTTTTTAGTACATGAAGCATTAACATGATTATAAAAGTCAAAACTAAATAAAAAGGCATATTTGGAGAAGTGTCACCCCCCACACACACCCTTCCCCTGTCCCCACCCGCCCTTTGCAGGTAACCAGTCTCATTCATTTCTGGCTTTCTTCCCAGTTTCTTTTTGCTAAACTAAGTAGATACATGCATAGCTTAGTTCCTTTACTTGCTTATCAAAAAAAAAAAAAAAGAGAGAGAGAGAGAGAGCAGACTGTAAATGCTCTTTGGCACTCTGCTTTTTTCCCCTGAACAATATATCCTGGAAATCGCTCCACCTCATCTTATAGACCTTTTCCTCATTCTGTTTTAGACAACTGGTACTGCACTGTGTAATTGTACCACAGTTTATCCCACCAGTCCCCTATTTGTGGGCACTTAGATTGTTTCTGTTATCTTACAGTTATGAACAATGCTTTCATATATAACTTTGTGTATATGTATTTTCATATTGTTGGACAGGTATCTTCAGGCTAAATTACCTGGGGAGATTCGTAGAAGTGAGTTCGCTGGGTCACCAGGTGAATACATGTGTAGTTTTGATGGATATTGTGAAATCTCCTTCTTCGCTGCTGTACAATTTGCATTCCCTCTAACAGGGGAGGGGAGCGCCTGACTCCCCTTGGCCTCCTCAGCTGCTTGCTAATATTTACAAGTCTGATAAGTGAGAAATAATACTTCGATGTAGTTAAAAAAAAAACTGCTTTATTTAGATAAGTTCGTCCACTGGAAGTATAAATTCAGTGGATTTCAATACGTTCACAGATACCTGCAACCTCACCGCAGCTGATTTTAAAAACTCAGGACTGTATCTTTTACTCCTCCCTGTTCCAACTCCCCAGACAACACCCCCAGCCCCAGGCCTGAGCAAGCACTCATCTCGGTTCTGTCTATAGATTCATCTGGATTGGACAGTTCATGTAAAGTGAACTATATAGTATGTGGGCTTTTCTGATGGACTTCTTTTGCTTAGCATTTTGTTTGCAAGGCTCACCCATATTATGACATGTACCAGAAAATCATTCCTTTTTATGGCCGAACAAACTTATATTGTATGGATATACCACACTTTGTTTATCCATTCATCTATTGTTGGATATTTGAAGTGTTGCCACTATTTATCTATTATGAATATTGTGAGTGCAAGCATTTATGTGTAAGATTTCGTCAGGACAAATGTGTTTATTTCTCTTGGATGTATACCTAGGGGTGGAATTGCTGGGTCACAGGGTAACTTTACATGTGATCATTTGAGGATCTTTCAACTGTTCCAGTGTAGTTTTCATTTGCATTTTACTCATTATGTGTGGAACTAAACATTTTCCTATATTCAAAGGCTACTGTTACATCCTTTTTTGAGTCATCTGTTCATGCCCTTCCTTCAATTTTCAAGAAATCTTTGTATATCACAAAAATTAGCCTTTCACTTGTCATATGACTTAAAATATTTTCTCCCATTTGTCACGTGCCTTTAGATTTTCCTTATGGGTTTTTTCATGCAAACATTTTTAAATGCTTATATAATCCAATTTATCAATCTTTTCTTCTATTGTTTCTGGGTACTGACTCACACTCAAAGTCATTATTCTACACCCAAGAGTTCACCCATGTCTTCTTCCAGGGTTTTTGGACAGCTTTTTCAGGGAACTTTCTTATCCATTTTGGAATATATTCTTAGGTGTGGTTGGAGGGACAATTAGGTAGAGTCCTACCTAATTGTCCTAGCACCCCTGGTTCAAAAGATCATCTGACAGTGCAGAGGGATCGCAAGTTCAAGGCCAGCCTGGGCAACTTTGCAAGACACTCTGTCAAAAGAGGTGAAAAGGGATAGGGATGTAGTTCAGTGATAGAGCACCTCTGGTTTCCATCCCCAGTACCACATACACGTGCACGCTTATGTGCACACACACATGCACACGAAGGTTACCTGCACACCGGTGCTTTCCCATGCCAACTTTATTATATCATACATGTTCATACGTACTCTGCTCTATCCCCAGACTCTCTGCTCTAGTCCAGAACTCTGTTCTGTTTATTCCAGCACCAGTACCGTGATGTTGAAATTCTAAGTGTGATCGTCTCTGAGCATCCTTTCTTTGGCTCGGACTCCTGCTCTCAGGAAGTTCCTCCGGGAGGCTAAGCCATTGATCTCCCTACTGCAACCCAAGCTCCTTTCCTCCCTGAGATGCCCTGAACCCAGAGGTCTTTGTTGGCCTCCCTCTGAGTTGTCAGGTGCTAGGCACTGTCTATTTTTGTGCAAATGTGGCCTCTGCTTCCTGCTCAGAGGTGACTCTCTCTCTCTTTGACAGCCCTGACTGCCAACTTTACAAGTAATTTGCTGAGTTTGTCAAGCACTGCTGAATCATATAAATGCCATTATCGTTTTTGTCATCATCATCATCAGCTGAAGCATCACTGGCTTCCCTTCCTTCAGCTATTGTTTAGAGCAAATGAAGAAGTTGCTGACGCTCAAATCAGAAGCAGTAGCTGTGGAACATCCAAAGTCATAAGCTCTTGGAGGTCAATTCGTGTCTGAAAGCCGTCACATAGGCCAGGAGGAAGATTGTCATACACCAGTTACTCTTTGTGGGTCCAGAGTTGATTTAGCTCACAACAGTTGGGTAAGCAGCCCACCCCCACCCTAGTGAATTTTCTCTTGTGCTCTTGGTGTGATAACAAAATGTCAAATTGAGAAAATAAATTTATGCTTAATAAATAATTGTAAAAATAAATAGGCTTTATAGACCCATGTGTCTCTTCATTAGATAGTAGAATGCAGGGTTATATGCTTGTGATAGTTGGCCCCTACTTGAGCTCATTGAACAAATACTTGGTGAGTAGCTTCTTGGTGTAGAGCTTTGTCACAGAATCTGTGAGAGACTCCAGGATGAGTAAGACAAGACCCTGTCATCCTGGAGTTCATTCACGGCTCAGGGAAATGAGGAAAGAGAGACAGGCACATACGACTTCCTTACAAGGCAAATGAGGATGGGGAAAATAGAAAGTTACGATATGCTATGAGTGGGTAGAAGAGCTATTAATTCTGGGGCTTCTTTGGAAAATATGAAACTTAAAATTGGACTCTGAAGAATAAGTTGGATGTTCCAGAAAAAAAGAATCTGGTGTTTAAAGTTACAGAGGCAGAAATATACATTGTGTTGAACCATATGAAGATACTGTTTCGCAGGTCAAAACAGTTCACATCAAAGTCAAAACTTAGGAAATTATAGCCTGATTGTAGACCTAGTATAATTGATTAGACTAATTGGAGGGATTAAGAGTTCTTATACTGAAGAACAAACAAGGGCTTAGAACATGGATGTAGTAGTAGATAAAGGATGGAAATGAAACCCACTCCAGAAACTGAATTGGCATCAGAGATGGTGACCAAGTCAAAGCAAAGTCAAGGGAGAAAAACCAAATAAAATCTTTCAAATGCCAGTTCAGGAGAATCAGAGGGATTCCAATGATATCCATCTATTGATTCATTGATGGATGAATGGATGCATGGATGGATGGATTCATTCGTCCACTATTGAAATATTTACTGAGCGCCAACTGTAGGATAAGCAATGTTCTAGGAGCTAGGGACACAGCAGAGAATAAGACAGTCATGCTTATCTAATGGAAAGAGGCATCAGTGACTCAGTGAACAGCTGTTAGATGACATAATGGTAGAGAGTGGTGAGCACTGTATAGACAAATTATTAGAGACAAGAGAACTGGGGATGTAGAAAGACCCATAGGACAATCGGGCCAAGCCTGGCCAAGAAGGTGTCATGGGAGGAGAGATCTGAAGGATAAGCAATGGAGCACGCAAAGACCTGGGGACAGGGAGTGCTAGGGAGAAGAAACACCAGATCTGGGGGCCCAAGGCAGGCACAAGACCTCAGAATTTGTGTAAGGCTCTGGTCAGTTAGACTGAATCAAGAAATGGGGAAACAAGGAGATGGAGTTTGGGGATGAGGCAAAAACTTGATTTCATTCTGAACATGCTAAATTTTGAGTTTGGATAGATGACCTTTTAAAGTTCATCTGGCTTCTCTGTAGAGAATTGACTGGGAGGGAACAAAAAGGACAAGAACTAATGAGAAGGAAGTGGTCAGATTCTGGGTAAACTTTGACATTAAAGCCCTAGAGTTGCTGAGGAGTTAGACACAGGAAAAAGAGGAGAATAATGCATAATTTCCATTGTGAGGTCAGAGGAAGGAGGAGGATTTGCAAAGAGAATCTAGGTTTCTGATTTGGATATGGCAAGTTTGACGTGTCCAGAAGACATCCAAGGAAAGCAAGTAAGCAGGCAGTGGAGGACCTGAGCCTGGAACTCAAGGAAAAAGCAGAAGCCAAAGTCTGCCCTTGGGAGTCACCAGCATTTACATGCATTTAAAGCCCTGAACCTGAAGGAGACAGGCGAGGATAAGTGCAGACAGACACCAGGAACAGTGCCACAACTGGGCTCTGTGATTGTTCCCAGGTAACACAGAGAAGGGAGAATCAGTAAAAGAGACAGTAAAGACCAATGGGAGAGGAGGACCAGGAAGCTGGGCACGGGAAATGTTTTAAAAAAGTGGGGGTGACCAGCTCTACTTGCGCTGCTGAGAATGCCTCATGAGGACAGAGAACTGGTAAGAAAATTGGTAAGGGGATTGTTGGTGATACTGACAGAAGCAGTTTCCGTGGTAAGTTGGGGGAAAAAATATGTATGAAAGGAATGGAAACAGAAAACATAGATCACTCTTTTAAAGATATTTGCAGTAAAGAAAAAGAGGAGAAGGGGGTGGTCTTCGTTGGTGGGATGTGGAGGCCAGGAAGAGTCCTTACTCAGGAAGGGACACCTTGTAGTATGCTTGTGTGCCGATCAGAATGAGGGGAAACGTGGTGAGTAGTAAGTAGAGGAGAAGGAATTTTAGAAGCGATGACATTGCTGGTAATGACAGGGTCCATGGTCCGATCATGGCAATGATGATATAGATGGGTACGGAAAGAGAACATTAGGAGTGAGAGAGTCAAGGCACTGAGAGGCCAGTGCATTAGATGCATATCTACATGGATATCGAAGTCATCAAGAATAATGACAGGCAGTGATGGAGACAATGACAGTGAGCCAGGCATTAAGAGATTCAGTGAGTCAGCAGATGTGCTAGGCCAGGTGATCGATGGCTGCAGTGAGGAGGGCATTGGGTGATGTAGCGTGATAGGCTTTGCCTTAAAGGAGGTTGGGTGAGAAAAGTGGCCGGGAAGCAGGACTGAGGACACCCATCCCCTTCCAGGCTTTACAGTCTATGGGATGTGAAAGGAAAGAAAAAGTGGCCACTTATGGGAATCTCAGAGGAAGCAGTGGCCTCCAGTGAATACTGTTAGAGATTTACAGAGAGGCCCAGGTTATAGGAGATTTACAGAGAAGCCCAGGTAATAGGAGACTTTGGTGCTAACAGGTTGTGAGTTCAGGAGAACATGACAGAAGGATTTGTGAGGCTTAGGAATGGATGGAAGATTGGGTCAGATTAGAAACACACAACACAGGAAGATAAGCATCTAGGAAAATATGGATGCTTTGGAGCCTTGGACTTCTAGTTAAACTGAGACAAACAGGAACATAAAACTTGAAGGTATTGAGCCTTATGTCCTCTTAGGAGAAAGGTGTGAATTATGGCTCATTTTGGGGAGGTCTCTTTGCCATGCAGTGGTGGTAGAAAGTGGTGGTCAGACCAGGATGCCAGAGAATACTGTGGCTATGCCTTAAATATTTCTGTGGTTGACATTAAGCCTGCATAGGGAGCTCTTGAGGGGGAACAGTGGAGGTTTGGGGAGAGGGAGAGGAATGATGAGAAGGAAATTTGAAATTGTGGTTCTGGGAAATTTGGTAGAGGCTGTTAAACCTGGAGAGATGAGGTTGCCAAGATGGTGTAGAATGGATTTTGCCTCAGCGAGCAGGAGATTGTGGACCCAGATTTGTTAGGAAGGTTAAAAAGATCATCACCTCCCAGTGTCTTTTCATAGTCTCTTGTGCTTTTTAGATGCCAAGAGTTACTTACGTGCCTCTCCAGCACCTTCCATGGCCTCCAGCTTTCCCTCCAAACACACACAGGTGGACTCCCCAGTACCTGTGTGAATAAGGGGGTGAATCATTATAGATTTCCAGCTGTTAGAACAACCGGAACACATGGACGGCTGGAGATGGCTAGAGGCAGAACTGGCCAGTGAATTAAAAGAAACAGAATCTGCCGTATGCAATTTGTAGACATGTGGCCCAGACATTTCAACACAGTTTCGTAAGTTCCATGATGATGAGTCCAGCTATTGGGTAAATTGAATGGCAAAACCTTTGGTATATTTAGGGACGTTATTGTAAGTGCATGAAATTTAGCTAGAAGAAATGTCCTCAATATCCTGAGTCTTCATTGGCTACCAACAATAAAAACACCTATCAGAATTGTACTTGAGTTTGTATCAATTGCTTTAACTATAGAATGATAGATGGTTACATAAGTACCTTAAATACATGAAGTTATCAGGAAAATATTCTGCAGCCAAAACTTTGCTCCTGGTAATATTAAACAGATGCAGAAAAGTTATACCAAGTAAAAGATAAGTCCTTTGCTGAGCATTTATTTTTTGAATCAGTTTACCTTTTAATCTATAGTATACTCCTGTGTTTTTCCATTCAGAATTGTAAAATTTCTGGAAAATTTGAAGTATTTTTTTGCTTTTTGTTTTTTGTTTTTTCTGGGAAAAACACAAGATCTAGCAAACAGCCCTTGGTAAATATTAATATAATAATTATTACTGTTCTTGCCACAACAGTTTGGCACCTTTTTCTTACTAAGATTTATTAATGTAGGAAAATGAAATTCGCTATGTATTTCATGGTTTTTCTGAAAAATATTCATGCTTGGTATGCTTAAAGCCATAGGTTTGTCACATAATTATTGGTTCCACATTTGTGATTTGAATTTACCCTTAAATGTTATAAACTTGGTTGTGAATAGAGCTGCTGAGTTTAGTTTAGTTTTTTGGTTGTTTCCACCGCTACTCCCTAAGCCCTCCCTTGGTAAGAAACAGGCAAACTCAAGAACAAAACAAGCCATCAACATTAGGGTGGAACAAAGGAAGTTCTTATGTCAAGCAGAGTCAGAAAGCATTCATCTTCCAAACAGACCAAGAAAGAAAAGGAGGAAAAGAGATCCCCTTATCCAGTTGAATGGAAGATCACAGGCCCGGGAGGAGGCGGGGCTGGGTTCAAACTTGGCAACCCTGAAGGCTTCCACTTGTCCCTGCTTCTGTCCCCAGGCCTCTTGAGCAGCGACTCCTTGATTCTAATCTCTCCAAGCACAAAGGAGGGTGACTGCGAGTGGCCACTCTGCTGGTGCTTTGAGGAGCAGCTGGAACAATGGCTCCTCTACCAACCTCAGGGCTGCAGGGGACAGGAAGTTGACAGCAGTGAAGGCACCCGGTCCCACTTCCTTAACTTTCACAAGTGGTCTCCTGGAGGCAAAACTGCATTTCATTCTTGCCTGTAAAGTTATTATTCTGTTTGTCCTCAGCATTTAGGAAACTTAATGAGTTTTCTCTCTTATGGCCCTTAAGCCCTTACTATCCCTTGCTCCTTAGCCCCCTGCAGTCTGTCCTCTCTGCCTACCTCCATGCACACAGCCCTCCCACAGGTTAACAAATTCAACAGCCTCTTCTCCCTTCTTATTCTGCGGCTTATTCTCCGCAGAGAGGCACAGATGGAGCTGGCCTCCAGGGCTTCCTCTGCTTTCTTCTCTTCCCTCTCCTCCTCCTACTTCAGCATTGGAGACTCTGTTTGGTTCTCCTGCTGTTTGGAGTAACCTTTCTGTCTCCCCTTTCTCCTTCCACCTTGAGAACATAAGCTGTGCTCTTGGCCCTCTGTCCTCTCTCTCTGATTTCACCCTGGACATCCTCCCGTGTCCATTTCTGGGTGCACCACCATCAGCATCTCTGGACTTGACCTTTACCTTTCAGTTATGCATTTCCATCTGCATGAGCCCAGGACCTTGAGCGCACATAAAGGCCAGCCACCCTTCCTCTAGGGCACCCTCTTTCTTGTAAAGGTACCATCATTTTTTGGTCACTCAAAGGGACCTCTTATGATGTTGCTCCATATCTAATTTGTTTCCAAGTCTTCTTGTTTCTATTTTTAGCAGCTCTCTCATCTGCTCTCTCCTTTCCCATTTTCTTTGCCATCCACTTCTGATTTAGGGACGGTGTTATTCCTAGAGAATCTGAGTGTCATCTGACAACTACACACACACACACCACACACTTTCTCTCATTAATTTGCCTTCTTGATTTATGCTACGTCCACCATCAACTAAATATTCCCAAAATAAGACCATGATCAGAATACCAGTAGCCACATATATATTTTGTATCTTTTTGTCCTAAAAATATGCAGTAAATAAATGTAGAGGAAAAGACAGATGGATGGAAAGAAGCGAGGAGGGAGGGAAAGAAGGAAGGAAAGGAAGGCAAGACAGAAACCATGGATTTATTTCTAGATTTGTTGCAGATTTGTTCTCTGAAAAATCACTAGCTTTCCTGTGCCTCAGTTTCCCTCCTGAGAACTGTAAAATCCCTTGCCACCACTCTTGTGTAGAATATATTCATTGAGTACTTCATTGACTCCATGAGCTCTTTGTAGAAAGAGGTCACCAAGTATTTATTTGTACCATTGCCTTGTCGCTTTTGTTTGTAGTTTTGATTAGTTTCAGGACCAAATTAGTGTTTGCTAGTCAAATAGTCTAGATGTAAGCAGATGTAGGCATCTGGTAGAGTTAATATTCTCAGCAAAGGATTCAATTTCTCCTCTTAACCAGATTGGAAGTTTTAAGAAAACTTCAAAGAAGGTCTATTTGGGAAATGAAGCTGAAAATGGCAAAAAGAAAATTATTAAGTTTTTCTCTGGGTGGTGGTTTAACGAGACACTAGTGTTACTGGGATGCCTTAGAGTGTTTTGTGACTTTGGGGACTCTGGAATATCTGTTGGTGGGAATAGTCAAGCCACTCTTTCCAACTCATCCCCTCAAGAAGAAAGGACAGTTCAGGGTTCTGCAATGTTATCTAAGTGATCGAATTGCTCATAAATACTTTGAGTTCTTTCCTCTTCCTCAATAGTAGATAAAATATTAGTTACATAATTTCCTTCTCCTGATATGTAATTCTTACATACAGTGTCCATCATGTGATAACTTCTTACTTAGTAGCTCCAATTTCTCCCACATTCCAGGGGTTTTTTTTTTTAATCTGATTTTATTATGTAGCCAACTTTCTCAGGGTCCTAAAAATATATCTCCCAGTCAGTCCTTCCTTAAGAATGACTGGTGAGAAAGACAGACCCAGTATACATTTTCCACTGCTTAAACTCTATGAACGCACATTGTCCTAAGCCACTTACCGTGTGCACAGAGTTGAGTATGGGTAAGGAATTCTCCAAAGATTTCATGACTTCCTTCTTCCTTGTTTTTCTTCCAGTTTGTGATGTTAACCACTGAGTCACCAACTCTAGGTGATCCTGGCTTCTCTCTTCCAGCTCAAGAGCACCACTGTAGATCAAGGTTTAGTTATGACAGTCATTCCCCAAATCTTCAACACAAGTTATTAAATAGAAATGTCGTGATTTAACATCCATTCCCCTATACTGTTCTTAAATTTTAACATCTCCACATAACATTCAAGTTTTAGATTACTGTAACGTAGCAGCACTTGCACACATGTTCTTGTGATATACTAAGCCATAGTACCCAGAAGTACCACAATTTCTGGGTAGTTGCACCACTGAAATAAGTTGGAGAGTTAAGCCTCCTCATCACATCTTGTGCATCGACCATGACACCCATGAGAGCTAAGCTGTAGACAGCTCTTTGTCTGGAGCAGGTAGTGGATCTTCTTCCATAAGAACAGAAGAACAAAGAACAGGCAAAAGGGCAGGGATGACTCAACTCCAAACCTATGCTTGTCACACTGGGGATGGGGAACACATTCTTTCCAATCATCTCTGTTGGACATTTTCTTCTCTTGGGATGCCCTTTCCATAAATGTTGCCTACGTTTTTCCCTCAAGGATAACTGAGATATCTTATGACCAGCAAGAAAACAGAAGCCTAGGGATCTATCAGAATAAGCCCAAAGTGATGCAAAGGGATGATGGGATGCGCCCGTGAGTATGACACTGACCTACTTTTTCTTTCAAAAGAGACAATGCCAGACAATTGGGGAAAACTCTTAAGCCTATTGCCTTAGTGTCTAACTTTTGGTTGTCTCCTCCTCCTTCACCAATCCACAATATGGACACATCCTCCCCCAAGCCCCAGCACAAACATGTCCCAGTGTCCCCTTACCCAGTGATCTTATCAGCTATAATTATCCACATCCACTCTTGAGCCTATAAATTCTATCTACTCCTGTTTTCAAAATTCCACCAGGCCATCTGTCTCTTCAAGAAGGCCCTTAAATAACCACTGAGACAGTTCCTAACTCCAAAACACTGACCTTTGTCCCTGCCACATTCTCCATGTGCTACTCAATACAACAGACTATCCTCTAACACATGGGAATTGTTTCTCATTCTACTAACAAACGTGTTTTCTGTCCTACCCTTTACCATTCTTGTCATCCATTCCCTTTTTAATATCCTTATTAACCAAATATTGACTGATGGCACCCCAATAACTAGATCCTTTGACCTGCCCAGATTAATTATGAAATCCAATTCATTCACTGCTTCCGCCTTCCTTCCTGGTCACTAGCTCCTGCCAGGGCCACCAAGGCTATTTCCCATGCCCATCAGTAGGTGGCTCAAGACTCTCTCCTCTCTCTTCCCCTCCCAGCCCTGAGTATAAGGCTCTTTCTGCTCCTGGAGTGACTGCTTAGGATGACCCTACTTGATCCCTGCTGCATTCCTCTGGGCTTGTCGGGGGCTTGCATTGTGTCCCCGGGTAGCCGGAGCAGGCCGTGGAGAGCGAGCACAGCCCCATCCTAATCATGACAACCTTAGTCCCAGGGAGAGATGAATAATAACAACTGCTCCAGCCAGCCCCAGAAGAGCCCACTGAGGACATTTGTTTTGGAATAATGAATATGGAAATTTGGAATCCATAATAAACTGCAAGCAGTCTTTCAATTCACTCGTGCCGAAAATTCACACTCGCCTTTCCCATAACTTGTCACTTGTGTTTTTTATTGTTCGATATGTAAACAAGAGCGGGAAAGCCTTTGTTCCTTGGTGCCTACTTAGATTTGCCCATTAATCCCAACCCCCCTCCTTTTCCCACCAATGCATGCAGGATTACACAAAGCTAAAGTCATTAATTTTTATCTCTGACTATCTGTAGGGTTTTTAATGTGGCCTGGCTTGCTTATGCACCACCAATTACATGTCATAAGTGCTTGTAGATGCTGGAGCAGTATCATGGGCTGATGAATCACTGCCTCCTCTCCTGATTAGTATGCAAGGGGCCGTGTTCCTCTTTGAGCAGCTGGCATGCCAATGAGGATCTGGCTCCGCCGGTCAAGGCATCTGGACATGAATTCAATATGGATTGCTTTAATTAAATGGCTAAGCGCACAAGATGCTAAGAAACAACTCCATCATTGAGTGAAACTCGAAAATATAGTCAACGCAAGCAAGAGGGTGGAAAGGGTAGGAAGATATTTCATCAACACCACCCACTCTACCTAAAATATTTGAAATCCCCCCATGCGAAGCACAACCACTTGCTAAAAGCTTGATGAATTGTGGATTCCACAGTGAAACACCAGAGGTGAATCTAGTTCATCACCTTTAAATTTAGAAATCAAAATAGAAGAGCAAAAACCTACTCTTCAGCCCTTTGGAAAGGGTTTATTTTAACCATACACTTGCTTGCAAACTATTGATGAGGCTGATTTCAAGAAGGAAAGATGTAATGAGAAGCTGGTGACAAAGTCTGAATGTACTTGTTACCAACAGTTCTAGAGGAAAACAGTGAGCTAATGTAGCTCCACAAATACCAGGAAGCCTCAGAGGTTCGTCGGTGTGCTAATTCACTGAGGAGAGGGGAAAGACAGCACGGATTTGCACTGTCCACTTGGGATGGGTTTTGCTTAGATCAGAAAAATGAAGTGTCTGCCTGTTCATGTTTGCTTTCAGCCTATCCCTTATTAGTCTGTTTCAATATGGGAACAAATGGAATATTTTCATAAGGAATAGATACTGCAGCAATCACCCCAGCTTTATACTTCCAAGCACTTATCTTTAATTCTGTTGCAAATTTCCTCTTATTCCACACCCACATTGTATGTGGATGGCCTGTGCATTTCATTGGGAGACAGGATAGAATAATGGCGCTCTGGATTCAGATAGATCTGGATTCATTAATTTCTAGCCAGATGGTCTTAGGCAGCTTATAGGACTATTCTGGATCTCTTTTTTCCTATATTTAAAACAGGGATAAAATATAACTGCTACCTCACCAAAATTTTTGTGAAGATTGAGTTAATCCATGCCAAATCCATAACACAGATTTTAGACTCTTAAAAATGATGGCCACTACTAATGTTTTGTGGAACATGGTCTTAAGTAGTGATGTTTTACTAACCAAACACAGGGAACACTATCTCTTGTAATTGACCAGATTTACATATATATACATCCCATTAGCTATACAAGGAAGACTTTTAAAGTGGGTTACTACACAACCACCACCGCTTCTGTTTCTACACTCCCCATCAAAGATCTGGTACTGTCAATTGCTAATGATATGCACTACAGATGAACCTGAGGCTCTATTTTCTGTTTTAAATAATTTATTAGGATACCATTGTTAAAAAGACCCTGAGGCACTCTGCCTTTAAAAATAAAAAAAGAGCACACAAAAATGGTAACGCAGGCTCAACATTCCCATGAGTGCCCCTCCCTTGTTCTGGGCTGAACGGTTGACAATGGGTAGAGGAACTTCGACGCTGGTTCTGTGCTCATCCTGCCCCAGCACGGTGCCTTCTCTGGGAGTTCATAAATCTGTGGAGGGTTGGGGCATTCCATTCTAGCCAGACAGTCAGGTCCTAAAAGTCTCCCAGGGGAAAATCACAGAAAGGAAACTGTCCATGGTGTGCCAAATTCAGCTAAATTTCACGTGGAAAATATGTGAGATTGCACTAGTAATCAACCATGAAGATTCTATTCCGGGGCAACTCAGCATTTGACACACCAGACATAAAGGCAGTGTTCTTGCATGATAAGGCAAGACCCTTGCTGAATCCTGTTATTCTCTTTGAGGTGTTCTGAAAGAGGAAGTCCAATCTAGGTTCTCCTTGGAGCATTGTTCGTTCACCTGCCAGGTGCCACCCTTGGAAGGAAGTATGATAATAAAATTGGCTGTCCTAGGAGAAGGAACATGAAGCCTGTGGTTTGATCCATCCATGCATCATCATTGTTTTCAAAACGGTGGGCTTAGGTCTCCTTCTGGGGAAGCTGGGGACAGAATAGAAGAGGGTTGTTTGGCTGAACACTGAGTTTTGGAGGGGCAGGAGTGTATTTAGGGAATGAATCACCATGTGTGGTGTCAGGGGTAGTTGAGACAGTAGACAGCAGTCACTGCAGTGGGGAGTAGAGTGTGGCAGTGGTGGCCAGGCTACCTGTGCCTTAGATTCAGCTGCAAGCCATTTTTGCTTCTCTCTACACCAAGCAGGTAAGAGGAACACAGAGCACACACCAAACTCAAGAACAAGTAATCAAAGTCTTATTAAAACATGACCCTGGCAACAAATGAAAACCAAGAATTATTTAAGCATTAAGATCCAAGGAGAGAAGTACAAGCTACAACATGGACGAGCCTTGGAAACATTAAGCGAAAGGATCCAGTTGCAAATGATCACATTTTGTCCAGGTTTCTTGCCAAATGTTTTGTTTTGTATTATTTAGGCAAAACCTGTTTCTGAGCCTTGATAAGACAGGGCTTCCTCAGGAGTGGGACTTCGTTTTTCCCTTATTAATCTCACTGCAGCTCTTCAGAACCCCAAATATATGTTGATAACTAAGATCTCAAAATACAGAGTCTTGTGAGTTGGGCAAAGGAGTCAGTTGCACCATCACCAAAGTCTACTGGATTTAGGAGTTTCAGTATGTTCATTAATACACTAAAGTCACACATGAGACATATAGCTTTAGTTTTTGTGAATAACTTTGTTAAAATATAATTCCCATACCATAAAATTCACTCAGCTAAAGTATGCAATTCAAGAGTGTTTAATATAGTCACAGTTATGCAATCATCACCACAATCTAAGCTGAGAATATTTTTGTCACTCCAAAATGAAACCCCATACTTATTAGCAGTCTTTCTTCCTTCTTCTCTCTCCCTAATTCTGTCTGTATAGATTTGCCTATTCTGGACATTTCATATAAATGGAATCAAGCAAAATGTGGTCTCTTGCACCGGGCTTCTTTCACATAACAGTGTTTCTAAGGTCCCTCCATATTGTACCGTGTGCAAGGAATTCATCCCTGCATAATTCAGTTTCAAAGCCCACATCGCGCATTGCACTGAGACCCCGATGTCCGCTCAGAATGTGTTGGTGAACTTGATGCTATTGGACGTCAGCCTGGGATTCGACTTCAGGGTTTTCTTATGTGATTCATTGTCTTCTGTTCTGCCATTTAGATTCCTTCTAGATTCCCAAATTCTGGAAAGGCCTTTGTGTATCACAGGAGATTTACTCTCTGTGATTTATCTATGTTAGGAAGTAGTATCATCCAAGAAGTCCTTGTTACAAAAAGTGATTATTTCAGATAGGTCCCATACTTTGGATTTTATCAACACTTCAGACACTGAGATCGTGCACATGTCACTCAGCCTCTTGACTTCTGCTCTCCATCTGTATGATGAGTATCCCTCTCCCCAAACCTACCTCCATAGCCTTGAGAATCAAATGCAAGGTTCTCACCGTCATTGTATGAGGCTCTCACAATATGGTCTCAGGTCAGCCCTTCAGTACCCTCTCCCCTGGGTATGCGTCATGTGGAACAAACTCCCTAATTCTGTAACATACATGCCTCTGCCTAATCTGTTCCCTCTGCCTGGCATAGCCCCTGCATTTTCTTTCCAGGAATATCCCTTCTCATCTTCTCAGGCCTTGCTCACATGTCCCCTGCCCTATGGAAGGCTTCTCTAGATTCCCCAGGCAGAGCCACTGGACTCACTTCCAGATCCTAGGGCATTCAGTTCATATATCAGTGAGAGCCATTATCATATTGTGCCGCAGTTATTTGCTTACACACTAGCTCAGCACTGCCCACAGCAATCTTAATAGACAGCATTTCTAAGTGTGCAAAACCTAACACCACATCTACACCATTGTAGATCCACATAAATGTTTGCTACACTTATAAATTAACTAGTTTGGAGAACTGACATCAAAATAACCATCCATGTCTCCTCATCCTAGACGGAGCTGCCCTGTTATATCTCACCTGGCCTATCCCTCACCCTCTGTTCTCTTTCCTCCCCCCCTAATCTATTCATTCTCTACCCAACAGTCAGAGAGGTTGGGAAAAGGTCAAATGAGACCTACTATAAATGAAAGAGATTTGAAAAATCCAAAAGCACTATACAAATATAAATTTTTAATTATTTAACCTTGTGCCTTTCGGATTTTGATTTTGGAATAAAAATGATCAAGAAAAAGAGTAAGCGTTGTGTTCATTGAGATCACTGGAAGCACTCTGGGCTGTCACAGAACTGGGGCTGAGAAGCACAGGATTCATGATTGTTTTCTCAAGCCAGTATTCCACATCCCGTGCCTGAAACTGTAACTTCAGCCTTCCGGTCCTCATGGGTATCTGCTCCAGAGATTTCACGATTCTTTTTTTTTTTTTTTTTTTTTTTTTTTTGGTGGGTACCAGGGGTCGACCTCAGGACCTCGCGTGCCAGCAGGCGCCCATGCCGCTGAGCGATATCACTGGCCCTTTTATCGTATGTGGGTTCTGGGAGTCGAACTTGGGCTCTCGCGCTTGCCAGGCAGGCGTTTATGCCGCTGAGCCATCTCACCGGCCCGATTCCACAATTATTTCCAGGGTATCTGAAGTCACAGAGTTCAGGTAAAGCTACACTGAGCCCTATATTCCTGAAACCTCATACTCTCTACCAATAGCCTGCCCCACAGTACATAATGTTGATAGTAGTGACTGATGTCACATCCACCCTGAAATCAATGGGGCAGTTTCTTTCCACCCACTTTCATCACTGCGTACTCATCTCTCCTCCTCCATATGCCATGAGAAAGTTCCTAGGCCCATTTTAACTTATTCAGTTTCCTTTGTGGAAGCTACCATATAATTATCTCCATCCACGATCTTCCCACAAAACTGACCTTATTCTTTCTTCTGCCAAAATTCTGGCATCTTCTCATGATAAACACTGTGACTAGGAGTATGAAATTGCCAGTCTACTTGCAACCCTGACATTTATAGCTGCCCAAGGAAAAAGCTGATGGAATCAAAACACCCAAATCCACTTGGTTCTCTGCAGCCTAGACTGAGGTACCAACAGCTCTCTTGCCCGCACTTCTGCAAATATCTCCCTGATTCTGTTCTTCCCTCCTGCAGCTCATTCTCTACACACAAGTTGCAGAGATGTTCTTAAAAACAAATTCAATCTGATATCATTTCCTTGCTTGAAATCACAGTGTCTCCATGCTTTATAAAACTGAGTCGAGAATCTTGAACCTAGCCTATCCTCTCTGTGGGACTTGGCTTCAGCCTGCTTTCCTCCTCATTTTCATCTCTTCCCCGGTCCAAGCTACCCAAAGATTTTGTACTGGTACTTACATCTTTTTCTTCCAGACTGCCCAACTCCCAGAGCCTGCTTGCTGTTCAATTCTCAAATGTCATCACTTCAGACAGCTCATTTGTGTCACCTACCGAAATGTTTCTACTATATTGGTTAGGATGAGTAAGGTTGTGCTGCGGTAACAAACAACTCCAACATCTTGGCATCTTAAAAGAAAAAATAGTTGTTCCCTGTATGATTTTACTAGGGTTGCCATAACAGAACACCCCAAATTGGGGGCTTACACAGTAGAAATCTGGAGAGCAATAGCTCTGAAGACTAGAAGTCTAAGATCAAGGTGCTAGCAAATTTGAGTTCTCCTCAGGCCTGTCTCCTTGGCTTGAAGATGGCCTCTCCCCTGGGTCCTTGCTTGCTTTTTCCTCTGTTTGCACACAATCATAGTATTTCTTTGTGTCCAAGTTTCCTCTTACTATACGGACACAAGTCACACTGGATTAGGGTCTATTTTGACTGCTTTTTAACATAATCACCTCTTTAAAGGCTCTGTTTCTGAAGGCTGAGGCCTGCAATCAATGAATCAGGATGAGGGGAGCAATTCAGTTAAAACATCTTCCTCCCTCTGCTGGGGGTCCAGGTAACGGGCCTGTTTTCCTCTGGACTTAGCTGTCCTTGCTCCTGCATTTCAGCATAGGCCTCCATGACTGCCACAGCAGGATTAGCGACTTCAAGAGGGTCTCACATTAAAAATTAAATGATACAACCTGAAAGTGATGTGGATTGAATCCATTTTCACTTTTTGGCCAAATTAAATCACATGGCCATGACTTCCTTCAATAGGTGGCAAGTGTAACCCTTCCAGTATCTAGAAATATCAGAGAATAGATAGTGGTGAATTGTGACACTGCCCACCACTCTTTAAGATCAATGTAGCAAGCCTACAATGAAAACAGAGCACTGTTTTGTTTTGTTTTGCTTTGATTCATGATCAAAAATAAGCCAAGTTTCTTGACCTCCAAGAATGATACTGATAGAGAAAAAAAAAAATACAAGCATATCAATCCCTGTCCCTCAGTGAATTTCAGCAAACCACCCTGACTCACTTGTAACCATGAATATTAGTCCCCTCTGTCCTACCCAGCCCATTAGGTCCAGTCTGGTCCCATGTGGCTCTTGGCAGCCACTCCAGTCTTCACACAGTTTACATGCTCCCATCCATTGGAATCCCTCCTGGGTCAACATCAACCTGAACCACCTCTACCACACACCATACCTGTAGAGGAAGTCACCGAGGTAAACAGACATGGCCTTCCATGGAAGGATGCTATGACACTCAAAGGGCCTTTGTATTTACTTACCGATCCTCTTAACTTCAAACTGGCCTATCACACCTGTAGTCAGCTGATGACCTTCATAAGATGAGGGGCACTTTGCAGGCCACACCGCCTGGCTCATCTACTTCTCTGCCCAAAACGTCTACTTGGTCTCTCAGAGTCTTCACTGGTATTAGGCACAGGAGGTGGACCTCCTTCTTTATTTATTTTCTAGTTCCCTAGATCCTCTGTCCCTCTCCATCAATCCTTTTTTATCTTAAGACATACACCATAATGCCTAACCTGGCAAATTCTGTACTCAGCTTAGCCATTTATTCAAATTACCAATGTGTGTCTCTCCTTTTTTTCCCCAAAGAGATGGCCCATAAACTACATTCCCAGCCCTTTCTATATTTTATTTCAAGATGGGGCCTCACTAAGTTGCCCAGACTGGCCTTGAAGTAATGATCCTCCTGCTTCGGCCTCCCAAGTAGCTGAGATTGCATGTGCATGCCACCATGCCTGGTAGAATTGTATTCTTTTTCTTCCCTTGCCTATCACACTCTTGTTCCACTGAATGATGGCACCGGCACCTCCTCTACCCCTTCACTCTTTGAAAACCCACTTCTTCCTTGGCTTCAGGAATCCCACACACTTAGTTTACCTCCTGCCTCTCTGATGATCCTTTCCGCCACTGCTCTGGAATGAAACTGGCTGTGCTCATCAGGTGGCTCTTCTTCCAGTCTTGCCAACAGAAAGACTGTTTCTTTCCTCTGAGCTCTTGCCCATGCTACTTCTCCAACCAAGAATGTTTTCTCCACTCCTCCAAGTGTGTCCACTTCCCTCCAGGCCCTGCTTCCATTATCTTGTTATGGTCACTGCCAGCCACCACAATCACTCTCCTTCTGAACCAAGAACATCCAGAACAGGATTTTGCAAACCCTACTGGTCCAGGGCTACATGACAAATATTTTCGGCAGAGCACACAGTGTCTCTTGCAAAAACTCATGTCTGTCACAACAGGGAGACAGCATCCATAGGCAATGTGTGAGTGAAAGGGTATAGCTGTCTTCCCATAAAACGTTTATTTATAAAAACTACTGACAATGTAGTGTTGGATCACAGGCTGAGGTTTTCCATCCTCTGATCTAGACCATTTGGGGCCTTCTCCTCTTAAATAGATTACTCTTCACTTATGGATGTCTAATTTGCCAATTAAACTATAAACTCTTTGAAAGTAGAAACTCTTTTTCATCCTTCTTAGTGCTCTGAAATGTGCCAAATGAGATTCTGCAACTATGAGTAGGCATTCAGGAAAGAGAGAAGGAACGAGGGGGAGACATGCTTTATGAAGGTCTATGTAGCTGGATGCTATGTGGTTGGATCTCCCAAGATAGCCCTCAGCACATGTGAGGAATTCCATATATTATGTTGTGCTTTTTCCCTAAAAAGTATGTCCCAAATCGAAGGCTGTTGGGGAAGACTGGAAGCAAAGAAATATTCATGCAATCACTGTGTGACAGCAGCAGCGGAACCTCCTTTTCTAAGTTTCCTATTCAGATTTCAATATCTCAACAGAGTCTGTTTCTATCATCACACCACCTGATGGGACTGTGCATCGAGACATGCTGCATAACCTTATTATTCTGTTATGGCACATGTAAATGGGAAAGTTTCTTTAAACCAAGCTGCACTCGCCATTAAATGTGTGAAAAGTATATCATAAGCTGCAAAAAATAGTCGTGAGGATTCAAATGCCTTTTTTCTTTTCAGCATGTTCTGGCTGATTTCAGCTGTGCCTGGGCTCCTCCATGCCCCATGTCTTTAGTATGAGTACCAGGCGGGTGGGCCAGGCAGAGCTCAGAGCTGTGTGTGTAGGACTATTACTGCCTGCTTACCTAGTGAAGTCACAGCTAGCGGAGGGAAGCAAATGAACTGTGAGGGCTGGGCTTCGATGCCTTTTGGTTGGGAAATCATGAGTTTTATCCTCAGCCTCTACCTCCGGGATTTTTATGTGCTTAACGATTTCGTATGCTTTGTAGTTATTTTGGTTGTCAGGAGGAAGCAGGAGTGCAGCTGTCGTGGAAAGCTGAGAGACACCAGGAGGTCTCAGTGTCTCTCCCTCTCTCTCTCTCCTGCCCCATACAGTTTACCGTGCCTAGGAGGAGAAGCTTGCCCACTGCTGGGGGGACAGGGACAAAGCTTTGTGTCAGAAGTCAAAATATAAAAATCAAAAGGAAAAGCACATAGGAGAAGAAGGCAAGTTGAACTGCATGCCAAGCTTGTATCTCTGCAGCATCTAGGGAAGAAAGTTCTAGAATAAACACATTTGAGCTGTGTCCTGCCCTGGACTCTTTAAAACAGGGGGACAAGGCCATTGGCCTGTTGTTCAAGTGCTTATTATCAGAAGATGATGCTTTTCCCTATTGCTAAACTTGCCATGGAAGTAACTTTGCCTGCCACTGAATGGCAAGGTCCATGGGGAATAACAATTAATAAAATGTAAATATTCTGGATTGAGTATATGCATTTCCAATGATTACTTCATTTAATTCTCCCAACAGTCCAATGAGGTAAGATACTGCTATACCCTCACTTTGCAGGTCAGAAAATAGCCTCAGTGAGGTCACCCAGCTAGCCAGTGACAAAGCCGGTTTCTACTACAAAGTTCAGGGCCTTAACCCCTCAGCTGTCCTGCCTCTCCTGCATTGGGTTTGACAAGATAGACTTGGAAGGCAGACAAAGCTTATAAATTTTGAAGATACCAGAGAGCCATGCTCTACAGCCTCAGACTTAAGAGAAACGTGAGGTTGGAGTGGAGACAATTTACTAGTGATGTTTGGCTTTGCTCTCTGTCCTGGTCTTCAGCCCCTTTTGCTGGTCTCAGTTCTTCGTGTCCCCTCTTCTGTGCCAGTAGAAGGGCTGCCGGAATGCAGGTCCCTCTGCTAGCACCTGTGCATCTGGAGCAGTTGGGACGTAGAATGGAACCCTCTGACTCCTGGATAATTGTCATCAAAAGCCAAACTGATGCCAAACTCATCTTCCACTGTGTCTCCAAGCCAGGAGACATTGGTAGCTTGCATGGGCTTCCCTTTGCTTTATAGTAATGAGATTTTCAAATAAAGCACAGCCAGCCATAGAGAGGTGGGAAGGGAGGAGGACAGAAAGTTAGGGTAAGCAAGATGTCAGGGACTCGGGCATCCCCCACATGGTTTACGATATCACTTGGAGCCCACAGTAGGATTATATAGCCCTGTAGTTCCCTGCTGTCTCTTATGTATGCCACAGCAGTGCCTGCTAAACAACAGAGAGAAATCCAGCATGGGAATGGGGGGAGGATTGTTGGGATGATATCTGCAGAATTACCACCGCCCTCTCAACATCAGTAGGCGGAAAAATTGTCACTATGTTAAAGGAAACATGAAACCAGATTTCCAAAGGAAATGCTCCCCACCAGCTCTAATGTGATATGATGTGGATCTGCGGCTGTCAATGGACTTTTATATTCAATACATGAATGCTGTGTAATTTGCCACCCTCATTGTTATTAGACTATTTTATCTAAGTGGCAGTCACTCGGTTATTCGTTACAGCGGCAGCTCGTGGGTTGGGTTTACTGTGGATGTTTTCCAAAGCTAAGGTATAGCAGGTTCACTTGGAATATGTTTTTAAGTCAGGAGTCATTAGCCCGATGGACTGATTTGGATAGTAAATCCCGTAGCAAACAAAGCTCTTTGCCCATATTCTGAATCTCAGGCCCTCGATTGAGATATAGAGCAGAGGATCTTTCTTTTCAGAGTTATCGTATCCTTGCGATTTTTCCCCAGACCTCTGACCTTTTCCTCCTCCGCCTTTACTCCCTCATTTGTACTTGATGCTAGTCTCTGTCCAGTGCTCTCTGGAGATAAAGACTCGCTTTAGCATACAGCACACTCTCCTTAATGCAACCGAGTTCACTCTCATCATTTTAATAGTGGACCTAAGGTATGTTGCCATGTGAACAAGCCATCATGTCACCATAGCAACCAGCCAGATTACAGCACACCAGTCTGAGGACTGGACCTTTTTTTTCCTCCTCTCTCTCTTCCTCGCCTGGGCTCTTTCTTTTGTTAAATTTGCTGAAGTGCTCACAATAGGAAGATTCGGTCTGCTTTTTCAAGCGGGGTTTCATTTAAACCGTAAATTGTTGTATAAACAGAAAGGCCAGCATGGCACTAGACTTACTTTCAAAGACGACTTGATGAGGACTTTGAATGTGGACCCCACCCCCACTCTCTGCCATGCCTTACAGTTTGATCAAAAAGGAGACGATCACACGTATTGGCGGCATTTGGACTTAACCAACCCCCCGCCCCTGAGTTTCTTCTTAGCTTCCCCCAGCGGGACTCCATGACTCTCCCATCTGGGCCTGGTGACCACAGCTAGCCCTCAACGAGGCTCGTAGGCCCTTTACAGTTTCTGAGCTCTGTAGGACCCGAATTAGATCCAATTAAAGATGTGGCTTCTTCTTCCCCATTCCCTATTGCCAAGTACCCTGTGCTGGTTCCAATTCCAACCGCGTGGGGAGAGCAGGAGGTTGAAAGGACGAATGATAAAGGGACAGGTATCATGTCCGCCTGCTCATATTCATCAACGATGCTCGGCCTTTGATGCTCCTAACCTTCTCATCTTTGTTCGGGGAAGCATAAAGAATCATTCTTCCAGGCCCTCACATCTTTTCCCATTTGATTCCCTGCTCTCTTGCACACGGTGCATCTATTACCTGCCCCAGTCCTCGTGCGGCCCCTGTCCCCGCCCCCACCCTCCACAACTCCTGTCCCCTTCGGCTCATGGCCCTTCCATGCCACTTACTGCTGAGCTGGTCCTGACAAGTACACCGACGGGCCAGGCTGCGTGTGGGCCCCACTGCAGGCTCAGCTGCAGGCGCGCATTGGGTGGGGTGAACAGCCCTCCATGGGCCAGAAGGACCAGTTCAGCTTTGTGCATAAAATTACAGCAAACAAGCTTCAAATAACGCAGGACACTTTCATAATTGATTTATGCAGGGGCGCTGAAAGTTCTATTACCTTTTGTTTAGCTCAGGGGGCCTGACTCCATGCAATCCATTGCTGAAACTAATTACAAGATATAATTAAACTGTGACACAAAGATATTATACCGTTAGTTTACTAATGACACCGCAAAGCTGTACCACCAGCACAGGACAGTGATTACGCTTCATTTATTATTTATCCTTTTGCTAAATGAGACGCTGACATTTTCAAAAATTACTTTGAGGTTTCTTAATTGTCGGCAGCAGGATGGACCAGAAGGAGATCTCCTTCCTCTTAGTTACTTATCCAAACCTCAAAAGCATTATTAGCCAAAAGAAAAAAGAATAAAGAAAAAAAAAAAAAAACCAGTCACCCAGTAGTAATAAGTAAAGCATAATTGCATCTTTGGACATTTTTGAATTTTTGCGAACTGCACTCAACAGTGAATGGGGCAACTGACCCGGGGTTTAGGTCTAGGAGAGAGAAGCTGCACCATGAGATTAAAGGTGAAGCTTTTTCTGTCACTTGGACAAGTGCAGGTGGCCCTGGATATGTGTGGGAAGAGGCTGGGGCTGTGAATGGCTGGAAGGCAGCTGACCCCAAGTTTCCAGCTTTTCCCAGGAGCCCGTTTCCACAGGCAGAAAGCAGGTAGGGCTCTGATCTTATCCTCTTACGGGTCTTTTGCATCTTTCCCTGTTATCTATTTCCCCAAACAAAAATGACTTTGTTAGTAGTAGTGACGTGGGAAGTTTTGCATGTGAGATAAGTGCAGTCTGCTTAGGTAATGAGCAGGTCTGGAGTGTGCCTCGGGTTGGCCTTCTCATTTACATCCTCTGTAGACAGGCAGATTCCCTGTAAGGACTCGCAAACTCTCAATGGATGCATTTGCTTCACTGTAAAGATTTCCTTCTCCTTTCCCTTAGTTGTCACTATCGCTCAGGCTACTGGCAGAAATGCTTTGGAAAAGACTGGGAATGGTAATGCCCTCTATTCAGCTTTTAGGACTGGAATTCTCTGGGTCCATTTATTTACTACCCCTATGTCTCCATGCATGAACCCTGCTTTATTACCTGCTCATTTATCACATTCTCAGAACAATAAAAGATTAATTTACTGGCTGCCATTTGATGAGTTCTTGATGCTGTGAATGTGTGTGCGCACGAGTGGGTCTCCTTATGGCTCATCTGGGTCAGGCATCCTACATGGTACCACTGGCCCCAAATGGCCACTAACCTCCCCGTAACCCCAGTGGTGATGCAATCACAACAACCGCTGGTTGGCTTGAGACAGGGTTTAATTTCTTCTGAGTGTAATGGCATCCGGCATCTATAATTATGCTATTTTCTCTCCTGTGCTGATTAAATACGATTTACCCAGAGAGCTAAATGATGAATATTTGAGTGGAGTATGTTGAGCCAATAGCTGGTAAAATAGCCACAATAAATAAACTTGGAGGGAGAAGGGACTTGGCAAGGGCTACGACTCTGCCAGGTAACATTAGCAGGTACAAGTAGAAAGAACGCAAGATTAATACTGAAGCAGAACAATACCCCTCAGCTTCTGTGGAAAGGAAAAGCTATGCTGAAACCTAAAAATTTCTTCTTGGGAACTTATTAAACCTCAGTATAGTAATACAACCAGACTCCACCCCCTCATCAATGTCATGGTTATTTCTAAACCCACCCCCCAAGCATAATCTTCATCCTCTAATATACAGCTGAGAAATGAAATTCTATATCACCTCTTCCTGTCCTCTGGTCCTGCTCATCTCATGTCTCCTGTGTTTATTAAAAAGAGCCCTGCTTAGTCTCAGTGTTCCCTTAGCCCTTAGCTAAGGTTCCTACAGCTTGAGTAAAATGTCTTTGCACATCTCACGAAAGAGCCAGATCCCAAAATCAGCCAGGCAACTCTTGCACTCACTTCCATCTCTTAGCACAAGGAAAAAAAAACTCAAGAATGTTGAGCAATAACAATTCTTTTCTCCCCCATAGCATAATGTTTATGCACGATGATGCCTTGGGTATTTATGTTATCTGTTCAGGAATGCAGAACCCTAAGCACAGTACCTGTTTGGAAATGGAGGCAGGGAGATGACAAAGATTAGGTGGTTTTATCAGCAAGAACTTGTGGTGATCACCCAACTTCTAGATCTAGTAAGGGTGAAGAATCTCCGACAAGTCTATGACAAGGTACTTTCTTTCAAGGCACATAGAGTATTATTTGGTGGAAAAGAGCTAGGTGCGTGAAACCGTTGCAAAAGGATGCCGAGTAGTTTTCTAGTAAGTACTGGGTTGAATGATAGAGTACCTAAGCCATGGGAGCTCAGAGAAGGAAGAGGGCATTGTGAGTTGGAGGCAACAGAAAAGACCCAGTGCAGGGGATAACTTCGAGGTGAAGTCACGAATGTGGAGGTTATGGGTAGAAGCAGATCTAGGGAGACAGAATGAAGGACCTGGACTGCAAGACAGGGAGGCAACCAGTGCATGTAAGCCAAGCCCAGTGTCCTGTTGCCTTCAGCTTTACCCCTTGAGACCTTCCTTTTTGCATGTCCAGCTTGGTGTCCCTCAATGACATTCACTGACCTCAGGGTTTCACGGCAAGAAATGGGTCTGTGATGGCCGTTGTTCCCTGGGCGGAAAGACTTGCTGTCTTTGTTACAGCACCTTGGGTTTTGGTTAGACCAAAAGCTTAAGGATTTGTTTTTCCCTTGACATCCACCTTCTTTGTGATGAAACAACCAAGAAAAGAGGAGGCTGTGCTCTGAGAGTTGCTCACAGTGGGCCAGCTGTTAGTGCCCTCATTCAGAGGTCAGGGGAGGTGCCCTCTGCCTGGAGCAGGCAGAGGTGTGGATGGTAGGTGAGGCTGTGCATGAGGCTGTGTCTTGTGTACCCTTGACTTGGAGGCTGAGCATCCCCTTTAACAGAAACACCTTCCTCCTTGCAACTCCCGGTGGGGCTGCAAATGGATTTAAAAGCTTCTCTTATACAGAACTGTAAACAGGAAGTGAGTGGGCAGTGACACCGTCATAGGGAAATATTCTTTGAGCATATGTTGATGCATACAAAGAAAACACCATTTCCTTAGGCACTTTGTGTTTGTTAGGCATTTTGCTTTCCTTCCCTCTTTTGCTAACCTTGCTTTTTTCTTTCTTTTTTTTTTTTTTTTTTTTTTTTCCTTTGCAACTGAAAGCTCATATAATAAAACCATTGTATTTCTGTTTGGGTCTGTTTCAATGCCTTTTTTTCAATACCTGGTCCCATGGCATGTTTTTGTGCTGCTTTTGTCTGTGTTGTCGTTTTGTTTGGAAATTATGTGAAAGATGAACCACGAAAAGAGAATATATTGTGGATGGTCCAAAGAGATACTGGTATTCAAAGAAATCTGGCAAAAGTGAAATTAAACTGAGAGTAAGAGGGCTTTTCCTATCAGGGAAAGGTTCAGTAATTTGAAAGGGAGAAAGTTTACCATAGGAATTGCTGAAATCAGGGCAAGACTTCAAACCTTTGGAAAAACAATGCATGTTACTTATGCACTTTTACCAGGTAGGAAAAGCCCAGAAGAGATTTCATGTAGTTCAGTTACTTTCAACATTTTGTCTTTGAAGCACAAAATCCGATGAGGGGAGAGCATAGGGGTGGTATGAGAGTTGCCTCTAACTTATGGGAAAGTGAAAAGTGCTTGGTAAATCCTTTGCAATCAAATAGAATACTATTGGGAAGAAGAAAAGGGATCAGGTCTTCTTGCCTTTGATGTGTCAAATATTAAGAAACATCTCCTATTTGGGAGGAAAAGTACATGGCCATTTGGTTTCGGGAGGAGCCGGGAGATGGCAATCTTCGTCTTTAGCTGGCAACTTCTGCCTTGCAAGTTTATCTCTGTTAGTTCCCTAATTTCAGGTCTCCGAACTACAAGACATGCAGCAGTTGAAAAACCAAAGAGCTCTAAAGAATGTCATGTAGAAGCGCAGCCTGTAGAGCCGGAGGGCTGGACTTCTCCTCCTAGCTCTGCCATTTACTAGTTGCGTGGCTCTGAACCACTCACTAGGCATCTCAGGTTCTGTTTTCTCCTGTTTAAAGTGAGGACAATAATCACACCTGCCTGTGTTAGTCAGGGTTCTCCAGAGAAATCAAGCCAATAGATCATGTATAGAGAGAGAAGGAGATTTATTACAAGGAATTGGTTCATGTGATTACAGAAAGTAGCAAGTCCAAACTTTGCAGGGTGGGCTGGCAGGCTTTATTCCCAGGAGAGCTAGTGGTGCAAACAAAGACCAAAAGGCAGTCTCATGGGAAATTCCCTCTTGCTCAGGAAAGCTGGTCTTTCTATTCTATTCATGACTTCAACTGGTTGGATGAGGCCCACCCACAGTTTGGAGGATAATATGCTGACTCATAGTTCACCAATTTAAATACTAACCTCATCCAAATATGTATTCCACATTGACACATAAAATTAATCATCATACAACCTCAGAGAGCTGTTATGCCTGCCTGACACATAGTATGGGCTGCATAAGGATCTGTGTCATTATTATGACTGTGAAAACGACAGTAACGATGACAGTAAGGACTATCAGTACCACTATGGGATCTAAAATACAAAGTTTCAAAACCCACTTCTACTACTTATTAGCTATGTGAGCTTGATCAGGGTCTTCAAGCTCCCCGAGTCTACGTTTTCTCATCTGTAAAGTGGGGAACAAGTGTTTATAGCTGTAATTATAATGATGATCATGATGATTACTGTCATTAGCATCACTACAGAATTTGCTACAATTTTGGCCTCGGGAAACTTCCCCAAGTCTTATCTATAAAAGGGAGATGTATGTTAAATTTTATTTGATACATAGGAAGCGTTATACAAGTCTTTGCTTCTACAGTTACGGTGGTGATGATGAATATCATTATTAACACCACAGAATCTGAGAATCTGATATATTTACTAGCTGTTGACCTTGGGCAGCTTCTGCACAATCCTCCGTGTCCACATTTCCTCATCTGGCAAACAGGGTGAATGTAGATTAGTAGCTTCTTTACGAAGTGCCTGTGAGGAGCAAGTTAGACGGAACTCGCAAAGCCTTGGCACCATTCCTGGCTCAGGGCCTGTGGGCAGTGCTGGGTGAATGTTGCTTGCTTGCATTAGTTCTCGTGCTAAGCACTTGGCACCAGGGACGCCCAACAACAGGAACGACATTTCTCTCTCATCTTCCTACCCACTGTCCTCTCTGTACGGGCCACAACATGCTGTCACATGATAGGAGCCCTACGGCTTCCCAAGTTAGCCACCTTATTTTGGCCAACTCTTTGATTTAGACAAGTTTTCTCTCTTAGTTTGGAAATGATGTGAAAGCAGGTAAGTTCTCAGCTGTTATCCGCGATCAGCTCTGTGGTCTGAGCCCATGCAGAACACATTTGTCCCTCTCCCACGAGACAGCCTGCAAATATCTGAGGACAGCTCTCACATCTCTCCTAAGCATTTTTCTCATCAGACTAAACATCCTCAGCTCCTTCACCCTTCTGTCACATAACACAATTCCCAGGCCCGTCACTCCCCAGGTTGCTCTCATCTGGACCTACTCCAAGTTGTCGGCGGCTCCCCTTTAAACCGTGTCACACGGGACTGTGTTCAGCAGTCCAGATGGACAAACTGGCCCCACAGAGGACTGCTGCATACCTTATCTTGGTACAATTATTTATTAAGGTATCCTAAGTTTCCAGTAGCTCTTTTAGTAATACCATCAGGTACTCCTGTTTCATTTGGAGCTTCAGATGACTCATGCCCTTTTCACATTAATTGGTCATAAGCAAAACAATCTTCCTCCTGCCTGTGACAACTGAAAAGTCTCTTAGTCCAGTTATGTTTCATCTTAGGTTTAGCCTATGTTTCAAGTCATGGAAGTCTTTTGAAAAACACATTCTTTGTGTTTTTATTAGAAAATTAATTCATGCATAGAGAAAGATATTTCAGAAATGCAGAAAAGTCCAGTGATAACTATTTTTAGCATTTTGCTGACTTCATCCTAGTCCTGTTTTCTTGGGTAGTTCGTGATATGGTACATGTTTACATGCTTTCATTGTTACAAAATTGGGATTGCGTTCCATATACAGTTTTGATTTTTTAACTTAATATTATACTATGAGCAATTGCCTATATTATTAAATTATACTGGAAAACATGACTGCAAAGTGCATCCTATGGTCATGTGAATATTCCATAATTTAACTGTTTTTCTTTTGCTGGAAATGAAGATTACTGTATTTCTAAAATTTTGCTATCAGAAATAATGCAAATAAGCACCTTCATTTATATCAGAGTTTCTCAACCTCAGTACTATTGACATTTTGGCTGGATAACCCTTTGTTGTGGGGTTGCCCTGTGTATTGTTAGATATTTACCAGCATCCCTGGGCTCTATCCACAAGATGCCAGTAGCATCATCCCCACCCTAGTTATGATAAACAAACATCTTTTGAGATACTACTGTTCTTTGTCTCTTTAGTTATGTATGTGGGCAGACATTAGTGGCAGTCACCCCAAATGCAGAGAATAAGGGAATCCATTGTTGGTGGTGAATTTTAAAACAATAATATAACCAACTATAATGGTTGCTTTTTGGTATCATCATGAGCCAATAATAAAATTCTCCTTCCTGTTCTAGTAGAATGTCCCCATTCCACCATCGCTATGACTGCCCCTCAAGTGGTTGCTATTGTCTCTTTCAGAAAGAATCCCAGAGTGTGCTGTTTACGTCCTCCAAAATTTTATAGAATTTTGGCAAAACAGCTCCCTTGGTGAGTTTTGTCTGTTTTTTTGTTGTTGTTGTTTTAGTTTTTGTTTTTGCTTAGTTTCCTGATCCTCACAGGTCTCAGACCCACTGGGGACAAGGCCCGGAGACCATTGCTATTTTGTTCCCCTGTTAAGCCCTATTTTCCTATAGGTCAAGTGCAAAAAGCCTAACTCCTTCTTCTCGTAGGGTATACTATATCCCAGGTTCCTGGACCACATGCTTGAGGGTGCAAGGCACCCTCCCTTGTTTGCTGAAACTTATTCTCATTGTAGTACTCCTCTGTCTGAACATAACTTGCAGTGTCTTCATTCATTGTTAATAAAGTGTCAACACCACTCTAACCCGCCCCTCCCCGGACCATCATACTTGACTTCCTGCAGTTGCAATAGGCACAGTCCGCTGCTCTGGACCAATCTTCTTGAAACCGTACTAGTGCACACTGGAATTCATGACTTCACAGGTGATTCCCTGCCTCCTCAGAACGCCCTTCCTTGTTTCCTATACAATTTCCAGCAGTGAGAAGCATTTCTTGGGTTTTAGACGCTTCATCCATAGCGTCCTTCTCTGAATTCTTGTGATCTGGATCATGTCCTGTCACATCATTTCACATCTACCTGTCTGTGTATTTCTAATTGTTTAGTAACATAATCCCATCTATCTGTGTATCTCTAATTGCTTTTAGTAGCTTAGTGCCATCTTGACAATTAAAACATAAACTTCATGCAGGCAAAGATATCTCATACTTGTATATCTTTCCGGAATGACCCTATAAATAATTTCTGTACCATTATTTACCTTCCTCTATTCCTAGTTTATCTCTATAAAATTTAATATGAGAAATAAAAATATGTCTGTGTGCAGTTCATATAGTTTAAAATTAACTAGCTATACATCCAAACTTAAATCTCAAAAAATATAGAAGATTTTTCCATTACTCATTTATCTAACAAGTATTTTCTGCAGGAATCAAGTGATCAGTAACTTTCTCTAACAGTTCTGAGTACTTCCTCCTGGTTAATTTTTTATATGCCTCAGTATTCAAGCTGAGCCACCATGTATGGGCTGCAGAAGTCCTGGGAGCTCGCAAATGCAGAAGTGAGTGCTGGTTCTGCAGAACCCAGGAGCCTCCTGAACTTTCTATTCCATGTTCCTGTAAATGGAATTGCTAATCTTCGAAGTACCCTGTGCTCGTTTCCAAATGTCACCCACCATTCACTTAAACTGAAAATAATGCCTAAGATTTTTGTGCTATCCTCCAATTTTTCAAACTCTGAACTTTTAGGAAATTATCCTAATCATACTGTGGGTACAAAATTTGAATCATGAATTTTTAACAACTTGGGATACTAAGAAATCCCAAAGATGTCATAAGTGGAGGAAAGATGGGCAAGGATGAGGAGGGAAGCAAAGGAAGACCCGGCAGTTAGGTTTCCCTTGAGAATCAGCAGATGACCCTTATTTCTCCATCCGTGGTCTCGAGGGCTATTGGAAGTCACAGGGGAGCTCAAGAGAGTCACCAAAACAAAATTAAGTTAACCTTGACTGGGCTACTGGCCTGAGGGAATCAAAGGACTGTCCTACAATGAACCAGATTCTTTTCCGAGAATATATTTTGCAGAAAGAAGCAGTTTTTTCCAGTTTCAGGGAAACAAGAGAGTTCTTTCAAGTCCAGCCTCCAAAAGCTCCTTGACCAACAACCTTCGATGCTCACTGTCCTCATGGGGTCAGCCCAGATTGATTTAGTGATTAACTCCAACATTTTTCTGGTTCTTCCACTCCACCAGCACATTACAGGTTGCTAAATATAGGTCAGCCCAGGCAATTAGGAGAGAGCTTCTGTTTTTGAAAGGTATTCAGCAGGCAGAAAGCCCAGTTTACAAATGAGTGATCATGTGTACGATGTTTGGCCTCAAACAACTTGACTGACAGGAACTGCTGTATACTCAGCTGCTTTATTTGAACATGTTGGTATATAATGAGAAGCTTCTGCTACTTTGTACTCCAAAGATTATATTAACCATGAACAACTTTAATTTGTCAACAAAAAATACATTTGTCAATGACCTTATTTATCATCCCCACTTTGGGTTGTCAATGTCATGGTCTTGCCATTCTTGTATCGAGATGAGATGGTTGGTACATGTTGAATCATCCCATATTCCCACTTACGGGGGACCCCTACCTGGCCATCAGTGAAGGTTTCCACTTAGTCTTCACCTAACTCCACCCCCTTCTCTTGGGAATGTTGGACTGGTCACATTGCCTCAGAAGGCTAGAAATGATGATATGGCATTGACTGTGGGTAGGACCTTGTTTAGGAGGCCACCACTCAAGGCTGACATTCTGCATAAGCAACCCGATTCCCTTTGGGCAGGGCCTCACTACTTATCACTGCGGACCAGAAGGTCAATTGCCCCAGACTGCACACTCACAAGGAATCTCAAATACAGACTGTTATCATGGCCTCCAAATGAGATGATCCATTTCATTTGAGGGCAATATGCAAATGTTGAAACTACCACAATTTTTGAAAGTGCTTTGATATTTACTGATTTTTGTAATCTGTAAAGAACTGAAGATGCAAGATACACGGCAAGGGAACAGACTGGGTTTCTCTTGGGGTGAGAGCCCACATGTCTACTTTAGAGGAAAGCAGTATTATGCACATTAGGAACTTGGTAGAACCTAAAACCTTGTTCCTCAACATTTGGGCCAATAGCTCTAGCGGCATCAGTAACCCCTGGGATCTTGGTAGAAATGCAACATCTCAGGCCACACCCTAGGCGAGCTGAACCAAGACCTGCATTGTAAGATCCCCTAAGCCCTTGATTCTGATGCACATCACAATGGGGCTTTGATTTAGAAGTCTGCCAAGTTCTGGGCTCAGTTATCAGTCTGAGACTGTGTGAATCTCAATGCACACGGAAACCAGGTCTGGGCATTGTTCCTGCCAGGCTGCTGTATTTTATTCTTTCCAAAAAGGAAGCAGCATATAAAATGAAATCATCTACCGTCGTGCGATCTTAACATATCAAAGCCATCTTTGCTTTCTTCCTTTCCTGATCTCTCTCCCACTGTAATGGATATGGCTGGCAAATTATTAATGCAGAAACTTCCTGGGACTTGGGGAATTTCAAAGAAGCGGAAATTCTTGGCCATCGCAGTGGTGAATGCTGGCTTCCGCACTGCCAGGTGATCTCCGGTTGCAGAGATGGTAACTAGGAAAACATACACGGCCATGTGGGGCTCTTGTTTCTAGCTCAGCAGAGACATACAAGTCAGTGAAATCTGGAAAGAAACTGGGTTGCTGTTCCTAAACTACGGTAGTGTCTTTCCTCCTCATCTCCAGCTTCCAGAACACAATAACTCACCTTGGATGTCACCTCTGGGCTATTTCTAAATCCATTGTCTACTTTTTGTGGGCCTAACCATGATGGTGAACCTTTTAGAGCTTTCAGTGATGCAAACAGCCTGCTATAGCACATGTGCCATAGGTTCATCGTCACTGGCCTAGAATCTTCCCAGTATAATGACGACCTAACTGATGTTCGAAAATATTTCTCTTGTTCTCCTTTATAATGGGTTATTGACCCCCAACTTGGGCTTTCCTCTTATCCAACAACTTTACCTGGTAGAAAATCCCTTTCTTCATCTTTCCCTGACCAATCGCTTCCTTCCTGAGGTCTCCAGAATTGCCTATGTATAGCCTTCTTCTTCTCACCTAGACACTGCCATCAGACTGGTGACTTGCTCTGTTACAAGGTGAGTGTGGTTCTCCTCCTCTGGTCTCGGGCCATTTTTCCTAGGCTGCTTTTTTATAATTTTCATTTTATTTTATTTTATTTGTGGTCTCTGTCATTCTGCTGGGGCAAGGGGGTAAAGAGACCTGACACTAAGTGCGGGGAAATGCTGAATCTGGAATCTATCTTCCAGACGGCACAAGAATAAAAATTCATGGCAGGACAGCCACTGCTGACACATCCCAAAGACATATTGCAGGTAGCATTATTTATTGTGGCAAGGAGTTCATAGAAGTGCTACCTCAAAGCACCCTGAGAGATCCTAAAAAGCCCATCTCCCATCAGGTGAGGCAGATTTATGGAGGCTGCTCTGGAGAGGTCAGGCAGCGCGGCTCAGGAAGCAGGCTCCTTACAGAAAGCCTGGATTCCCTTAACATATTCAGTGCGGTTTGATTGGTTCAAAGGAGGACTTGAGTCTGTAATGTTGACCATAAAATTGCAGTGACACGCTGCTTTAGATAAGAGGGCTGGAGGAAGGGGGCAGGGATGCTGCGGGCGCAGGAGCAGCCAACACATTCAAGACCAGAGCATGCGCTCATATTTTAGGTTAATGTGCAGAGAGAGGATGGGGGATGGGACTAGGCAGACAAATGTTCACACAAAGGAAAGCTGAACCCACCAGCTTGGATGCCATAGACACACTGCACCGCATCTGTGCATGTAAAGCCAGGTGCACAGAAACACACAGAGACATGCAGGGACCTGGAGGTGCACGCGTAGCACCCAGATAGAAAAGCATACTAAAGCCAGGCCAGCTGTGTGACCTCACCATTGTCTTGGAGTCACCTAGAGAAAGGACTATTTTCTGCCATGATTCCTGCCAATTCAATCAGGTGTCTCACGGGCTCTTCATCAGCCCCATTTATATGATGTCATTCTCCACTTGGATGGCTCACTAATTCCAACTCCACAACCACCACCCAGGCATGGCCCAATGAGCCTCTTCTGCAGGCTCAATGGGGCCAAGGCTGCCAGATAAAGGTACTGAATTCCTCTGTTCTGGAGTCAGTGATGCCCACATTGGCCCTCAACAAAACAGGCAACCTGAGGATGTACGCCTTGGGGCCATGACCTTGATACTGGGGCCAGAGTTTCTGAATCTCAGTCAGATGGGTGGGCACCACTAACAGAGTCAGGCCCGTGTCATCTGTATGAATTTCTCATCCTGGTCAGTTTCCACTGACCGTGATTCTGGGGACACGACATTTGTCCTGCAAATCAGTGGCCTCCTGTGTGTGGTTTGGTTGAGAGACCAAATGGCTGTCAACTTTCTACATCTGAGTTAGAGAGGGAATAAATGAGGGGACGAGATGGTCATCTAAATAATTGAGGTGATTATCTTTTTCTGAATTATTCAGCTACGACCTAAATTGTCCTATAAATTTAGAGAAAGGTAGGTTTTTGGTTTGAATTATACAGATAATAGCTTTAATTCTTTGCTTCACTCAAGCCTGTAGGTCCAGCTTTAAAGTGACTCTACTTTTGTTGAAACTGACATCATTTAGCCCTTTGGCTCTGCCTGGGTTTAAAGGCCCATCCCAGTCAGGTGTGCTATATAGGTGAGGAGCTGGGACGGCTTCTAGAATGTGAACTGAAGGAGGTGGGAATGAGGGGGCTTGTGCACTCACTGCAATGAGCCCTCTCTAGCTACACTTTTGTCAAGGTGGAGATGCCATTTAAATGTCTGCATTGCTTTTTCCTTCTTCAGAAGTCTGTCCATTTAGAGGGTCCCCTGAATTTATTTATATACTCTTATTAATCTCTCATAGTCATGATTTCTAAAATATAAAGGCCTGCCGCGGTTTAATGCTAACAGCCCACCGCAGGTAATCCAAGGCACAGTTTTTCTGTTTCACATCCAGATCTACCCTCCCTGCTGGCTCCATCCTGAGGGATGCAGCCACTGACTCCACCAAATCCAGGAAGATGCTCAGAGCCTCTGAGTTCCACTGTTCAGATGGTCATTCTTGCCCGTTGGCCTTCTCAGTCGTTCCTCTGAGTACCACTGTTGACCCCCTGAGGTCCAACGCTTGACCTCATTAATACAAAAGGGGAGTGAGCTAAGTGAATGTTTTCCCCTTCTCCCTGTTCTCCAGGCCAACTGAAGGTGATCTGGGCCAGAGGCTGATCTCTAGTTCATAAACCTGTTAGGGTATTCGGAGTCATGATTCTCTTATTCAACTGTCTGTGCTTTTCCTTGGGACAACTAATCCCTCAGCGTGACTGGTGGAAGCCGCAGTATTGATTTCTGTGTCTCTCTAAACCTCAGTTGTGTTCAACGCTTGTTAGACATCTGAAGGAGTATCCAGTGGGCTCTGGGGGCAATTTGAGAGCGTGGCTCAATAGGCTCCTCTCGAGAGAAGTTTCTGTGAGGTTGCTGGGCAAGCCAATCGAACAGATTTTAAAATGAGAGAGAAAGAGGGAAGAATGAAAAGGGAAGGAGGAAATAGAGAAGCGAGAGAGGAGAGGGGGAATGATAAAAGGAGAGAAACAGGAGAGGGGGGGAATAAAGACAAAGGAAAGTAAGGAAAGGAGAAAGGCAGCTTTTTTTCTGCTAAGGACAATCTTGAATATTTTCATCCTGATACTTCTCCAGTCTCTATTTTCCTTTTGTTAATAAAGGAGCACTTTTTAAAAATTTTCTGGTCAACAATGACTGGCCTGAGGAAAGGATACCCATGTGTGTGGCTGTCGCACATGTGGGGTGGGCCTGTGGGAGTTCGTGTGGACTCTACCGAGCTGGCACACCCGTATCCAGAGCAGGGGTCCCAAGTTGATCTCTGCCTCAGATTGAAGCTGTGAAAGCGGTTGATGCAAATTGAGACTCTTTGAGTCACCACCAATCTTAAAGAGTATTCCTAGTAACAACAACAACAGTAACAAACTGAAATAAAGTGTTTTTTTCAGAAAATAGAATCACCAGGTGAAAGACAGCTCATTGCAATAATCAGGGAGTTGGCAATGACTTTTCTCTGTTTCTCTGCACCCCTTTGAGATGCTCAGGCCCCTACATCTGTCTAAACTAGCAGTTCTCAACTGTTGGCAAATTGGCACCCCTGTATGTATTCCACCCTGAGGAAATGTGGCAATGTCTGGAAACATTTTTGATTGTCATGACTAATAGAGGTGCTACTGGCATCCGGTGGGTAGAAGCCAGGGAAGCTGCCACACATCCTCTGATACACAGAACAGCTCCCTGTGACAAAGAAAGATCAGATCTGAAATGTCAGCAGGGCCAAGGTTGAGTAACCCTGCTCTAGGCTATGAAAAAATGTATTATTTCCCATTTTTTCTCTTATTTTCTTTCCATTTGCACTGAAAACTCTCAGCCACAAGTGTGTGATAGCCACCTCTAGGGCATTTTTTAAAAAAATAATAAAAAGGAAAGATAAAGATGTGTTTATGTCCAAGCCACACTACATAAGTCATCACACTAGCCTCTCTAGGGGTGAGCCCTAGAATGCATATTTTGAAGTTTTCCAAGTGTCTCCTGTACCACCAGATTTGTGACGCCTAGAAAAATATAGGTGACCCTTTCAAGATGCTGACAAGTATAAAGTACGTGTCTAGATGTTTTTCCACCAGAAATCTATTTCCCAAGTTCTAGAACTGAAGGGATGGCCACCAGTCTGCCAGGGCCCGGTCTGCACAGGCAATGCAGTTCCATCCCAGATGCTCTGGTGTCGTGGTTCATTTCTCCACCGAAGAGTGACATTCCGCTCCAGCATGAGTGTGTTGAACTCTTCCCAACACCAGACCTTCCTGAATGGGTAAAGCCCAGACCACTGGTCTGCAAACTCAGAGAGAACATTTGGCTGTTAGAACTCTTGTGTCGTTGGCCCTGGAGTCACCCGTAGGCCATAGCTGCAAGGTCACTACCAATCTTCATGTCCTCCAGCTGGAGTCCAGAGAGGCCTGCTCAGATGCCCCGTGCTCTTTGGAGCAATCACCACGGTGGCCTCCTGGAATCTGTGTTGTTGTTTTTTTTTTTTTTTTTTTTCATAGTGGGGCATTTTGAGGGGTCCTTTACCAAGTGACCATCGAGACTTATTTAGGAAAGGACCATAGTCAAGGAACCGCGCCAAACTCAACGGAAAAAAGGCAAAGCACGTTGTGGTGATATGAGTCACAGTCAAAACAAAACAGAGCAGATTTGTAAAATCTCTTTTTTTCCTGATAAGACAGAAACAGATGGAGGTTGGTAGATGATGAGGATTTTGAGATTGCCCTGATTGTTTTTGGAAATGTCGTAGTTCTGTTTCACTAGGCCTCTGGAGAGCTGGTTCGGAGCACAGATGCTTCTTAGCACTCTTCCTTTCCTTCCACCAGATCCTGCAGACACGCTTGGCCCTACAACATGCTCAGTGGAAGATAGGACGTCCTGCATGAACAGCAGCGCATGGTCGGCCCTTTCTGTGCCCAGGCCTCAGACTGCTCCTCCCGGGCTGGGCATCTGATTGATTTTCCTCTTCATCTGCGGCATGAGCTCTTGCCCCTCCTCATTATCATTACCTTTCCTGAGACTCTAGCTTGCCCCTCATCAAGATTTATAGCGCCACATTCATTAGGTGATGCAATACTGTCAACAGAATCAGCAGTGGCAGCGGTGGCCTCATTATCTCCGTGGTTAACCCCTGCTTCCCCAGTGTTGGTCCCCGTCAGGGATTTTAAATTCAAATTAAATTTTAATGCAGCGGCTTTGATGTTCGAGGTAGAACTGCCTAGTCAGGAGGTGGCTAGGGATAGAGATTCTATTGTTAGGTTACTTTACCCTCATATGAACGCTAAGCAGAATGTCCCCAGAAAACACTTTTCCAAGAACTGAACAGCAGCATTCTGATGCTGTAACTTATTTCTTTTTCTGGTTAGATTAATAAGTTAAGGGACATATATTTCAAATGTGTAGATCATACCAGGTCATTTAAGGATTGGAGTGTTTGGGTCCACATGTTGTATGTGACCTTAGGGGCTAGCTGAGAGATTCTAGACCAGAAAGCAATCATCATCATAAATTATATTTAGAGAAGAAATTAGTCACTTTAGAGACTTTTTGACATTAAAATTATATCCTTTTCTGGACCTTTATCTCTTTGTAGCTCTCCCTATGGGGATGGATATTGACGTTTGAGATAAAAAACATCATTTTCATTTTATGCATTTATAAACTTCAGGAAAATTTTCACAGCCCTATTCAGAGGTCTGCAAAGTAGAGACCTTGTCCTATTTCAGGGATTGCTGCAAGGTAATGGAAAGAATGTCAGCTACGTAACTGGCACCCGATAGGTACTTACTGAAAGTGAGTTTCTCTTCCACTTACTATGTCTCCTTCGCCTGCCCACATCCTATCAGAGATGACCCTTCATAAAAACTCGACCACTCATATAGCATAGCCTCCCTCAGCCTTTTGGCCTTGGCAGCTAATTGCATCATAGTTGGCCACTTCAATCCCACACTAAGGCCCAGAAGCCTAAAATATGTTCTGTGAACTTTCTACTAATTACCGTCTTCAACAATCAACAGTAGACTCTTTTAAAACTATAGGAGTAGAAAACAACATAAATAAAACACAGCCTAATATGAATTGTGTTCTCATTCTTTGCCAGGCTTTGTGCTGAATGCTATCTTATCTCTGCTGCCAACAAGATAATGTTATCACAAAGACATTTTTCAGAGGAAAGAGTGGAGGATCATAGAGATGCTATAGCTTACCCAAGGTCACATAGTAAAAGAACGAGTTTTGAACCTGGTCTGCCCAATTCCAAAGCCTGCATGCATTCACCCTCTATTGTGGCTCATTTCTCTCTGAAAATGAGAAATTCACAAGGTATCAAAGCTACATCTGTCTTATTTGACTCCTCCATGCTAAATGAAGCAGGTTATAGAAGTTATAGAAGTTGGCTTACCTCCACTTTTAATAGTTTATCTTCTATTTACCTGATTCTACTTACAACATATTATAAATAAGGCCAAAAAGAGGGGTTATTTATTGTGGGTGTACATGGTTTTAGTGCATCTACTGCATCCATGTAAGAGGATAAGGTTACCAGTGTCTGGTATGAATGGGGGTTTGGGGGGAATAATGGTGCCCCCTGAAACACAAACAGATTTGTCCTAGGGTTGGTACCTATGTCACCAGGACCATGAGAGCATTCTTCATCAAACACATAAACTTGTATAGTTAGATTTGCATTCTGATTCCACTGCTTGCTAGCTCAGTGACTTTAGGCAATTATTTAACCTTTCTTAAGCTCCGTTTCCATATCTTAAAAATTTAAAAATTTTAAAAAAGACAATTTTGTATCTCATGTGACTACTATAAAATTAAATGAGATTATGCAGAGAAAGCACTTGAACAGTACGTGATAATGATAGATGTTATTATCATCCTCATCATATCAGTAGTAGTAGTAGTATTTTATTTTAGAAAAATCAACACAAGGAATCTACCCGTAATCAAGATCCAATACAGATGTTCCCCATCTTACAATGGGATTAAATCCCAATAAAACCACCATAAGACAGAAATACATCTAATATACCTAAACTACTGAAAATCATAGCCTACCCTGCTTTAAACATGCTCAGAATTCTTGCATTAGCCTACAGGTGGGCAAAATCATCTCACGCAAAAGCCTATTTTATGTCAAAGTATTGATATCTTGTTTAGTTTACTGCACTGAAGGTGAATAATAGATTGGTTGTCTGGGTACGCTTTCACAACATCGTAAAGTCAAAAAAATTCAAAGTGGAGCCATGATTAACCTGGGGACCATCAGTATAAAACTGTCTCTCTTGGGTAACTGATAACTGATCCAGGGCATGAATTCTACTTCTACATCTCTCTGAATATGGGACTGGGGAATAGAGAAGTGGAAAGCAAGAAGGAAACAATTAACAGAATTGCTGTCTGGTAAATGTGTTATGCTTTCTAATGTACCAGTCAATCTTGGACATGCTAAATGAAAATAATTTCTAATTGAACTCATCTATATTGTCTTCACATCAGGACTGCACTGTCTGTTCTTGGGTATGTTTTCAAAATGAAGTCTAGAAACACAGATGCTTAGCGCTAATTTCCCACATCGAAAGCAAGGGAGGCCCATTAGAAATCTTTCATCTTTCCTTCCCAGACTTTATTTCCACACTCTTCATAATTCAGTTGTAACATTGCACTTACACATTATCATACAAGGTCTTTGCTTGTAGTGATGTTTTTAAATGAGAGAGTTTGGGCATTTTGATGTCATTTTCAGTTATGTCTCTTAAAATGAAATTTCTTAAGCATTTAACTGGTAATAGAAACCAATTGCCTCAGTTATTTCCAAATAGAATGTACAAAGGTCAGGGTTCTATGGCTTGAAGCACACACACACACACAGAGGGGACTGTGAAGAAAGGGCTGGAGCCATGAGCCTCTCTGGGGATGACGTATGATCTGTGGCTGAACCACACAACCCCATTCCGGGTGGCTGGGTTACAATTCTTGCTACCAGTGCAACTGGAAATGGGGAAGGAACAACAGGCAGCAATGCCATGCCATGTATGGAGAAAGCTACTTCCTGCCAAGGAGGTCCCTGGTGGGTAAATTCCAGGCACAGCATTGTGCCTCTTCTTCTCCACTCATCTTGCTTATGCATTTCCTCCATCCTGATGGAGCCTGCCCTCCCAGGCCTGAGGGAAGCGCAAGGAGGCGGCTTTTGCCTTAGTCCTACAGGCCTCTTGCTAACCCAGTCCAGCCCCTCACTGGCTCTCAGTAACCCCCTCCACCCCTTCACAGCACTCATGTATCTGTCATTAATAAAATTTGCCAAAAGCAAATGGATTTGCTGACATCCTAAATGTTATCAACTTCTTCTGGAAATGGTAGCCCTAAGAACATTGCAGACGGTTCAGGCGGAATTTCTAACACTGTGCAAAATAAATAAATAAATAAATAAAATGTTTGCAAAAGTTTGAAAACTGGGGCCGGTGAGATGGCTCAGCGGTGTAAGTGCCTGCCTGGCAAGCGCGAGGGCCCGAGTTCGACTCCCGGAACCCACATACGAAAAAGGGGCCAGTGATATCGCTCAGCGGCACGGGCACCTGCTGGTGTGCGAGGTCCTGAGGTCAACCCCCGGTACCCACAAAAAAAAAAAAAAAAAAAAGTTTGAAAACTGTACTGAAACTCAATTATTTAGTCAGAGCTTCATTCTTTTTTTAAAATTTTTTTGTTAGTACAAGTTAGAAGTACATAATGACTACATGTATTGTGGGGAGTTTATACATGCACATAACACATTTTAGTTCTTTTTTTCTGTCCCCTTCCCCTCCCATGCCTTCCTGCTTCTTCCAACTGCTTGTTCCCCTTCCCATCTGTAAACAGATAATAGGAAGTAGGAAGATCTTTTTCAAGTGGGAAGGAAAACAAGAGATGGAGAAAGGAGTGGGGGAAGGAAGGGAAAAGGGATTTTAAGAGAGAGAAGTGAAGAAACAAATAGAAATAGAGCTTTTGCAAATCAGAGTTTAATTCTTAAAGCCAATAAGAAAGGCTTAATAAACACACCACTTAAACCTATAGAAAATCCACACCTTTCTCTAGATGCTTTCTTCAAACCAGCAGACACCCAGACACAACCAGGTTTTGTTTTCTGTCATTTCCTCAACCACTGGTTAGCCTAAGTGCTAAATAGCTAGGAAACAACAGAGAGCTCCTCCCACCCCCACCCCCACTGATTCCATCCCTGGACAATTGAAAGCAAGATGCATGGCAGAGTATGGCTGTGGATGCCAAGATTAATGTAAAGAGCACATTGCCCAGCCCTTGCCTTCTAGCTTCAAGGATCCTTGCTGCTGTTTGCAGAAAATGTAATTATGAGTAACATCTCGACACCAGGGGAGGAAAGATGGCTTATCTGGGGAAAGGCTTCGAGGTGCATGGTATGGCATCTGTCATGCGGATGGTTTTCCACCTTCTGAGGTAGCAAGACTGATGACATGAGTCCCATATTCCAGGAATAGACCCACCTCTTTTCAGGGATAAACTCCCTTAGCTGAATTTGTGAAATAAAATAAGGGCAACACACAAAATTACAGCTTAAAAAAAAAGATAACTCATTGTAATAAATACCAACACATCTAGCTCTTTCTGCCATTTAAAGGAACCCAAATCATAATCAAACTGTAAATGTATTAATCAACACTGAGACATAACTATCCTAGAAACTGGATTTTGCCAAGTTTTAACACTAAACCTTATTCTTATAGGCATATTTACTTAGAAAGTCAAGGAATAATCCAAAGGTTTTCTAGAGAATGTTGAATCTGATTAAAATAAAACATGAAGTAAATGTATAATGGATAGTCTTACCAATGGCTGCAAATCCTAAAATCTGTTGGCCAACACTTAGTGAATCCATATTCACAATGGCTTTGCTAAAACAAAAAAGCAAACAAAATAAACTCCAATAATGCTCTAGCTGTGATGAATGGTTTCTACTAGGCATTGCCAAGTTGGTCTCCATGAGCCACCCTTCTCTGCTGCTGCAGACTGACCAACCCTCTTCCTGATGGACATGTTCTCCTGTTGTATATGTTGTCAACCCAGTAAGTATGGCCCTGCTAGCCTGCACATTAGTCTGTCTCTTTGGGTTGATTCTATGCACAAAGAGTTAAACTTTTTTTTTTTTTAATGTGGTTACCGGGAGTCGACCTCAGGACCTTGCGCTTGCCAGGCAGGTGCTTATGCCACTGAGCTATCTCACTGGCACAGAGTTAAACTTTAAAATCAACACTTCTTTAATTCCTTTCCTTTGCTCCAGTGTCCTTGTGGGGAATATTGTCACCATCACTTTCATGTACCAATAACAAAAATAGAAAATAGGATATAGTGAATTAAACTATAGGGACATGAAAAGCACCAAAATCTTAAAAGTACTATGTATAATCATTCCTACATTTCATTTAAATTCATAATCCCCTTCCTAAGAAATTCCAGTGGAAATTCCTACTTCTCCTCCTGAAAATCAGTCCATCTTTTCCTGTTTGGTGTTGATGCTTAAGTAGGGGTTGATGAGTTGTTTTAAGGTCTATTGGGACTCCGAGTCTTTCTCATAGCCTGTCTCCCAAACTTTCAGCAGCTGTGCCTCTTGGTATTCTCCCTAAAAGATTCTAGCCTAATGGAAATAGTTTCTCACACTTACTACTTGTGATTCTTTTCCCTACCCCAAATCTGTGTTCTTCCTCTCTGTGAGTTTTCCAACACACACATCAGCTGCGTTTGAAGGCTGATTCTACCTGTAGGCACAGCATGGTGCCTTTCCCTTTGTTTACGAGATCACTGGGCCAATCTCTTTCTGGACTGTTCACATCTGTGTTACACACTGTCTCTGAATCCAGGCTCTGTTGACTTGGCTCTTTCTAAACTCTCAATAGACTTTCTATATTTTTTCCAAATTCAGTTCCCCTATTAAAATACCCCAAAGTTCCTGTTTCTAGCCTCCAAAACACTTCTCCCTTCAATCTGAGCACAGAACAGAGACGATGGATATCTTAGAATGAAACCTATGGAGGCTCAAGTGGCCAACCCTGCCTATGCCCTCCGACTTTGGACACCCATCAGGCACCCCACCCCTTCTTATGTGTGCCCCCCACAGACACTCAAGCACACACTAGAAGGCATCCACACCGGGGGAAGAGCTGGGCAATTTCTCTTAGACCCTTCAGGAAAATGTTCTTCTTGGCTTAAGACTTGCAGGGAATTGATGTCCATAATAAAAAGGATCCCTTTTTTTAAATACTTGCTCTGTTTCCTCCAGAACTTGAACTTCTTAAGTTTTTTTTTTTTATTTTAGCCTCCTAGAAGTGTTCTATTAAAATAAAATTTGGCATATATGTAACTCACAAATGTCAAAGATTCTAAAAAAGAAAGCCACAGACACCACAATGGTCTGTCACCATGGAGAAGAGGGGCTGGAACTTCTTTGCAAGCCCTGAATCTCATAAGAGGTCTTCAAACTTCTTTGCCATCTCCCTCGAGAAATATCACACCTTGTGCAGTGCTCGGAATGAACACTAACTGGGGCTGAGGTCATTCCTCTGAGCTGGTTCTATTTCTTTCTCCTATTAAGAATAAATTGTCTTTTCCTTCTAGCTTTACAAATGGCCTTGGGAAATGTTTACATTTTTTTTCTTTTTAATTTATCTTCCTAATCTGTACAACTGTCTGTAGATATGTAACATGATTAACTTAAACATGAGTCTTCAACTGTATCTCAGAACTTCCCTGTGTCAGTACTTAGTGACTTCAGTTCTGGGCATTTCCTCTGCTAACCCAGAGGGAAGCTTCAGAGCATCCTATCAAGACCTCCTCTACACGTGTGGACAAAACATTATTAAAGCTAAGCAAGAAGCCTGACAAATGATCAGCACCATAAACTTTTTCCCGCAGTATGTGGCATGCTCAAAGCCAACACAGAGCCAGGCCCAGTTAACCTTGGTAAGGTCATGTAGATCATTCATGGGAAATGATCAAAAGCATCTCCAAAAGCATCTTCACAGAAGCCTATCACGCTTTCTTAAAATGGTCATGATGGCTGGCAATGGGTTCTGGCCCGGAACACAAATAGTTAAAGGCACCTGCCTATTCCTTCAGGGTCAAGATACCTGTCCCCCAGGTGCAAAAACCTCTTTGGGTGACTGTCCATTACAGAGATGAGATTAGTAGATGCCATCCGCATTTCAAGCCTTCCAATCAGTGGTAAACAGATGTTTTCCTGAACAACTCCATGTTGAGATGTCACTAATGTAAAAATTAGTGTTTTTCTCCTTTTGCCAGGATGCAGGATTTACATAATCCCTCACGTATCTCTCTGGAGGCCTGCAATATAATCTCATAATCAGCAAGAGGCCAATAAACCTTCATTCCAGAGAAAATTCAACTCCCAGAAAATTCAGGACACTTCCTTTCACTGGCAGTTTCCCAAATGTCTCCACCCTGCACTGGGAAGCCCCATCCCTTTTTGAGGTGGGTCTCTCACTGCAGCCTGCAGTCTCTTGTCTGCCCTTTGAGGACAGTCGCGGGCCCAGCTGTGCACTGGGTATCCTAGGATGGCAGGGGAGATGATGATGGGGGAAGGGCAAGTCTAAGAGCTGCGTGGGGACCATCAGAAGGAGAATGGAGTCATCCAACAGCACCCTATAGGGCAGTTGGACATCTAGTGAATGAAGTGCATTTTTATCCTGCACAGTTTGTGTGTGTGTTGTGGCTCCCAAGATCAACCAGATGGACTGGACGGTCTTTCTAGTGGCTTTACAGCTTCCAGACTCTTAGACTGCAGTAGAAGTCACCAGCCCTGATCAGCAGGTTCTGCAGGTGTCATTCCCAAATGCCATGTTTTCTCTTCTTGCCCTCCATGTTCCAGGTTTCTCATTTACTCGCATATGATCTCCCTGTGATCTCCCCTTTGAATGGGAATCTATTCCACTAACCAAAGTTCCTTAGCTCCCAGGCACACAGCTAAGTCCCAGGTTTGTCTGGGAACTTGGGAAGCAGAGGCGCTGTGAAAACCCTTTGTATCTCCTTCCTTTTCTAGCTACCCTGACCTACCACCAACCCCCAAAACAGGGAAGGGGGTGGTCCACTGTCATAGAGCAATGATGTAGGCCCCTGGTGAGAAGCCAGGCACCCTCATAGTGATGTGTAATATGAATATGAAAGAAATTATAGAATATGATGTCTCACCATCAATCAGTCCCATGATCTGAGTGCAGGGCCAGATGAAGCTTCTTTCCCAAACCTACCAGTGAAATTTCAAGCATGGAACATTTGCAAATGATGTAAAGCCCTATGTTGTCCTTGTTCCCTTGTATGCATCATCTGCTGGCTGCTATAGGTCCTTTGCACAAGCTCTCCCCTCTTCCTGGAATGGCTTTTTATCTGTTTCATGCAACTCATCTTTTCTACTCTCAGCTTCTCCATGCTTCCTTAGAGAAGTCTTAACAGCTCAGATGAGATCCAATCTCCTGTCAGATTCTCATATGGTTTTATACTCACCCCATTGTTTGGTTGGAGGCTTCCCCCTACTGTAATCCCCATGAAAGTAGGCTCAGAATCCAGTTGGGCAGTGCCTGGCATGCAGTGGGCATACAAATAAATACGTGCCAAACCCTTGTGATTTACACAAATGAGTTATCCTTAGTTTACATATAAATATACAGATATCCTTTGGTATCTGCAAGGGATTTGTTCCAGGACCCTCCACGAATACCAAAAATCTGTGGATACTCACGTCCCTTACGGAAGGTGGTGTAGCATTTGCTTATAACCTATATACCTCCGCCCATAGAAATCACCTCGGGTTTATTTACAATCCTTAACATGGTGTAAATGTTATGGAGCTAGTTATACTGTATTTTTTAATTCTTATTTATTTTTATTGTACTGGTATTATTTTTATTGAATTTTTTTCAAATATTTTTGATCCATGGTTGGTAGAATCCACCAGTGCAGAACCTACAGATATGGAGAGCCAAGTGTATCCACGTGTGTGTGTTTACACTGTTTGATATTTATGGCCCTTTTTTATAATCTCCAGCCTACAATTAATGCTCATAGCAGTCATGAGCCAAGGATGGGGCATCCCAAAGCATCCTGGGCAATGTGACGGGGGGGGGGCTGGTGAGACTTTCTACAAAGCCCCTCCCCATCACACTCCTCCTCTATTCCCAGCTTGCGTCCATATCTGGATTCATCTGGCAGGGCTTGTGCTCCTTCTAATTCTTCCTAGGATGGTGAGTGAGTGGCTGGCTGCCTCTTTAGTCTCTACTAACAGGACTGAGATGGGCTGCCCTGGTTTTAAGAGAGAATATAGAAAAAGATGGCAGTGACTTCTGCCTGGGAATGGTCTTCAAGGTGATAGGACCTGGCTGACCAGCCTGAGACCTCACTATGGATTCAAGAGCAACACGTCCAAGCCACTGAGTAGTGCTTCCTCCCTCCAATACCTTCACTGCCACCTACTTTGTTAGAGACAAATATCTGGGGCATATCATATGGGATGCAAAGCGGAGTGGCTTTTTTCTCTGCATTGAAAACAAACAGCTAGGTCCCCTGAAGATGTCCCTTTGAATCACCCACTTACATTAGCACCAAAAAGGTGGAGGCTTTGCTGACAAGGGAGCCATGTGCCTCCTTCTTACCCCTCTCTCTGAAGAGCTTCACTGGGAATCTACAAACATAATCGGTCAGAGGAGCTTTCAGTCACCAACTCAAACCTCACACTCCATTTGTTCCCCTTTGGAGGGGTGTGCAGCAGACACCCCATCTTCCTCCTGACCACATGGCCCTTTAAATATCCCACTTTAAAGAGGACTGAGCCAGTGATCAGGCACCTCGCTCCCATTTTAGGAGAGGAGCCCCTATTCAGTCCTTCCTTCTGTTCCCCCCTTGTGTGCTTTCTTTTTGAAGGAGTAGGGTTGATTCAGTACTTTTGGGACTTGGTGACATTAATGTATCTGTTTTATGTAACACAAAGTGGTTATTAACAGCATCCTAGATCATAAAAAAGGTATAACAAGAGACAAGGAGAATTTTTTTCCCCCTTGAAGATAATAGCAGTCAGGCTGAAGAAGAGAGGGGTCGCGGAGCTGCACTCTGATTGGTGGCTCACACCCCGCATTGACATTTCTGCAGTTTCATCAGAAATTCTAAATAATCCATGTGAAAACGGGCGGTTATTTACTGAAGATATACGCACTGCATGGGCCCATAATGCGCTGAAGACATAATCTTGGCTCTGGCGCTGCCTTTTGTGCATGGCGAAGGCAGCAGCTACTATAAAAGCGTCAGAGGAGGCCGTCCAAGACATTTGTGGGGAACACTGAGTTAGTGGGTGACAAAGTATGAGGGTTTGATAACACAAACGCTAAAGAAATCCATCTCCGCTGCCGACAGCAGGCTGAGTAGCTACGTACACATCTGGTCCCCAGCTTCCACAAGACCAAGCCGCAGAGCCGACCCCCAGTGCCTTTTTGTGTGTTTTCAAGCCGGTTCCCATTTCTCCGTAGGTGAGGAAAAGCACATGCAGCCATCAGTGCAGGTGTGGACCGATGGGATTTTGTCAGTGCACGTCAGCAGGGTCTCAGCACCTGGGTTCATTTTTCCTTCTTATGCTAATAGGGCAGGATGAAGGAAGCGAATTCCGCCATGGGATGCTGAATCCAGCTTCTGTCTGGGACCAGGAGCCCTGCATTCCTCCGGCCGGATTCACGCTGGAGAAATGATTCTGGATGCTCCCCGAGGCCCCTCTTCTGTCTCCTTTCCTCTCCACCCGGCCGCGTGGCCGCCCTTCTGTTCCTTCCGTGGTGTGGCAGGCAGGAGAGCCGACAGCCATGCTGATAAAAAGCCGGACCCCTGGGCCTCCTACTCCTCATCTCCCCGCTGAGATTGAAAGTCTAAGAGCAAACGTGCAGGGTCAGAGCCTTAATGGGGGCACGGGCAGTCCATCTCCGCCGGCGCAGAGGCTCGGGGGGCCGTTCTTGGTCCTGTGAGAGCAAACGGGAGAACTGCGAGACTGCTCAGAACCGGGCTCTGGTGAACGGCAAGGTCTGTTTCCCCAGGATGTGTGAGAGCAGAGCAGGGCACTTACACACCCGCACACCACCCGCCCAGCTGTAGGAAGGTGATCTGGGTCGGAACGACCCTGCTGGACACCGACTGCACAATTCCATTTCAGATTCAACTCTCATCCTCAGGGTCACCATGTGGGGAATTGGAACTCATTTCACAGGGGTTCACGGAGTCATTTCCTAATTTGTGGTAGCCCAATCTGTAGAGTTCTGAATTGCTGTTTTGCACAGGGTTATTTGGCCTGATGATTACTGTGTGGCTTTAAAAATAAGATTTATTCCTAACAGAGCATTCTTCTGGGGCTGTGATTTCATGATTGTTTTTATTGTTTATTGACATGGGTGTGACACACAGGAGGGAAGGAGAAAAAGGGTGTGTGTGTGTGTGTATGGGAGGAGAGAAAGAGAGAGAGAGAGACAGAGAAAGAGAGAGAGAGCTAGAGGCCAATCGACCACGGGGGCTGCAGAGGAACACTTGGTTGGCTCCATCTAAAGCATTTGTCCCTTCCAGAAATGTGTTTTCATGACAGACTGTCTCAGATCCAGCAAGGCAGAGGCAGCTTTTCCAGTACATATTATGAATTCCAAACTGTATAATAAATACACATTTTACAAAAGCAATATGTGTTTTAAAATATAATATATGCAAACAATCTTATAAATCACTAGGCTTGACACGAGTCAGCCGAAGAGGCTTCTGGGGAAATGGAGTTGTGCGTGTACGTGTGTTTTTAATAATGTAAAAATATGTGTAATATGTTTGAAAAACAACAGCCAAAAACCCCTTCTACCTGCCAACTATACAATACTTATTTCCCCAGAGCCTGCTGTATCCTAGATTCTCAGGAAAATAACAGGGGGCTTCCATAAAAAGTATAAATATGAATAAATGTGAAAGCCCCACCCGTCTCTGTGTATATTTCCCTGATGAACTTGACCAGCCCGGGTATCATATGTTAAAAAATATGCATTTTATGCTCTCCAGGCAAAGGTTTCTGTGATATTGGTGCATGAGTCAGAACCACAGACAGCGAAAGAGAGTTCTTCAGTGTCCCCATTCTGACACACCCCAGGGAGCCTGGCGCTGTCGTGGTGTGTTAAGGGCTAAATGTCAACCCACACTATGAATTTTGCACCCTTTGTCAGCTGGCGACACCCTTTGGATTTTTTTTCAGGCCTGTTTTTTAGTAGTTAGTGGTTTAATGGCGCTCTCCTGGTGTTAGGTAGGGATGATCTCAATGGGATTTCTGGCTTTCACAATGACCCTCTACTGGATTCCTTAATCTCTCCAAGTAGCTACGTGGGTCTCATCTCCTTGTGGTACTGAGTTACAGAGCATCAATATCCTAATTCTAATCCAGACTTCACACCTCCGTTGCCTCCCACGCAGCCCAAACTAGCAAAAGGAACCAGAATCTCTCATGTGGCCACCTCATTTTCAACATAAAAATGATGCAAATGCCCAAAGTAAAATATATTTATAAAGAACAATTCTATTATAAAGAACACATGGGGAAAAAAAGAGAATGTATGCCTATATTTAAATGAAAGGATAGTCAGGTCAGTGTTGTTCATAATTACCAGAAAAATAGAAGTAAATTCTCAACAGTGAGAGATTCTTTCAATAAATTATGGTACATCTGTGCAGTGGAATACTATGCAGCCACTGCAAAAAGAACACTTCGAGATCTGAGAAAGGGTTCATAATATATTGGTAAATATAAAAAGAAGGTTGCAATTTAAGAACATTCCATATCTGGTACTTTTTGTATCATGTATTACTTTTTGAGGGCTGCAGTATGCTAGATATCCAATATGAGACCATTTTAATGTTTTATTACATAATAATACACTTAATGTATGTTAAGATTTGAAATAGACTTGTATTTATAGGAAATTATTTGGAAGAATAAAACTCAAAATGTTAACATTGGTTATCTCAGAAGGAGGGATTGTGAACCTTCTTTATTTTCTTCTCTTTGTCTATCTGCATTTGTTTCTGCACTGAATAAGAACCAGCTGTTTAATAAGAGTTTTAAAATGTATTTTTCAAGCATTTATTGGCCTAAGAAAATAAGCAGACACTTCACTAACTGAAATTATACCTTGTGCATAAAAGAAACCAGTAAGTAGAAGAAATACTGAGTCAGCAGATATCACTACAATACCGCTGGCCTCTTACTCCTTCAGGGAACATTTCTGGTGCATGGATTCCCATATTCCCTTTTTCTCTGGGTCCCCCATTAATTGCTAAGTCACCCCTGTAGCAGGCCTGGTGAATTACAGGAAGAGTCCTGTATCAAATTCCAATCTTTAAGCCCTTTTACATGGACAACTGGAAATGAGTCATGACCAGAGGTGACCAATCCTCTTCCCCTTGGTCTCAAAGTAATTGTGAGTGAAGGGCAGGGGCTCCACACGTGTAGAACCACCACTGTCCTTTTGCTTTCCAGCCCTTCTTGCAGGCTGGTTGTCGGTTTCTCATCTCTTCCTTCAGCCATCCAGGACCTTAGGCCTCATTGTTCTGATTTAGCTACGCAAAATGCCCTCAGGAAGCGATACTAAAGAGAGGGTAAGGTTGACATCAGAAAATAGTTGTCCTAAACTAGATGCTGGCAAGGTTTTATTGGAACACAGCAGCACTTATTAGTTTATTTTTGTTTATGGCCACTTTTCTATGACAAGGGCAGAGCTGTGCAGTTGAGACAAGAAACCATACAGTTGACAAACCCAAAATATTTACTATCTGGCCCTTAATGGAAACAGTTTTACTTGACATGTGATTATATACTTGCTTATTTGCTCTCTGACTTCTCTGTCTGGGATGTAACACCCATAAACACACAAACAAGGTTTCCCTGACAGGGCTTTCCTCATCATTAAGAATATGGCCCAGCACATAGTACATACTCACTAAATTTATATTAAATGAATGAGACTGAACAGAAAAATGACAAATGAAGGATGACTCTGGAGGAGAACACAAGCCAAGGGAAAGAAGACAATCCTATGTAACAATACTGCATTTTTGAAGAATGCAATAACATATATTTTAAAGAGCAAATATAAAATGATAATAAAGGATAAAAAGGAGATTACAAAGTTAAAGTGAGAAATTGAAGACTAAATGAACACTGTTAGAACTCATAGAAGAGTAAAGACTAAAATGTGACCAGCTAAAATAAAATTCTAATCCTTTATAAAAGGCTTAAATTAATGGAGGTGAGCACAGAGCAAAAAGAGAGAGAGAAGTAAGAGGAAATGTAATCACTGTGTAAGATAGTCAAAGAGGAACCCAACAGAAAGACAGTTGAGGTTTCTGAAATAGAGAATCCACAAATAAAAAGTGTTTCAAACATAGACTATCCAGCAGAGTTCCCTAAAATAAATAACAGTACTGCAGATTATAAATTAATTCTTGACTATTAGAGAAATACTAATCTTGAGCTTTAGTCTGGTTTAAAAAATTTTAACCTTAAAAGCCAATGAAAAATTGTTTAGATTTAGAGACAGAATGTGCAAGTCACCAGCAAGGGAGATAAGATGGGAACCACACAGCCTTTTGGCTTTGCCCTGGCAGAGCTGGGAGTGAAAGCTTTGGTACTGGGAGAAAGAAATGCAATTTTTTTTTTTTGTGGGTACTGGGGGTTGAACTCAGGACCTCACACTTGCAAGCAGGCGCTTGTGCCGCAGAGCGATATCACCGGCCCTTTTCTCATATGTGGGTACCAGGAGTCGAACTCAGGACCTCGCGCTTGCCAGGCAGGCGCTTATGCCACTGAGCTATCTCACCCACCCAAGAAATGCAATTTTGGAATAGGGAAAAAATGCAAATGGAAAAATCTCAATTTCATAAGCAAACATCTAGAAAAATAAAAGAGCCACACAGAGTCTAGGGACTTCAGAATTGTTCTTTAGAACTGTAGTGAGTTTTTTCATGTTAGATATACATTTGGTGCATCTGCTGGATTTTCTTAGGGTACTATTGTGTTAGGAGTCCCTCATCTGTTTGTCTCTATAGCTGGCTTCTCCATGTCAGGCCCCAAATCAGGCCAAGTAATCAGAGAGTCTCCAACCCCCTCAACGTTATGGCTTGAATCTAGATGTCCCCGCAAAGCCTCATGCAGTCACAGATGGGGCTTTTGGAGATGGCTGGCTCTAGAGTGTTTGATGTTGGGCTTAAGGATATAATGCTGGGATTGATTCACAGTGTGATGCTAAGATTAAGGGTATGAGTGCTACCCGCTTTAAGGGTAGGTAGCATGGATAAAACAGAAAATACAGAAAGAGGGCTGTTGTTGTCACTTGTTGCTTGTCGCTCGTCTCTTCTTGCTTGCTGCCTGCTGCCTGCTGCCTTCTGCCTACTATGAATTATTTCTCCTCTGCGATGCCCTTCTGCCATGCCACCCTGCCTTGGAGCCAGTCAATGATGAACTGAAACCTCTACAAACCGTGAACCTAATAAACCTTTCCCCTTTTAACTTTGGGTGTCCAGTATTTTGTCTCAGCAATGAGAAAGGTAACGAAGACACTCATGCTGTGATATTCTTTGATTAGTGCGTGTTCCATAAGCTTTTCTTTGTCCTTGTTAATGAGATGTACATATATGGTGACTGCATCTCAATGAGTTTGGGGATGAGCATGCACCCATGACACATCACCACCACCAGGTCCATAAATATATCTGTCACCTCCTGAAGTTTCTTTTTGCCCCTTTATCATTGTTATTGTTGTTCTTTGTTTTGTCAAGAGAACTCAACATAAGCTGTACCCTCTCAGCCACTTTAAATGTATAAACACAATATTGTTAGGTTTCTCTCAGCAACTTTAGTATACAAGCAGTGTTGCTGGCAATAGGCACTGCACTGAAACTTCATACCCTTTAACCATCATCTCCCCATCCCCTCTCACCCCTGGCAACCACTGCTCTCCTCTCCACACCTGTGAGTTTGAAATTAGATTTCACACACAAATGAAATCACATAGCATTTGTCTTTTGGTGTCTGCCTTATTTCACTTAACATAATGCCATCCAAGTCCATCCGTATTCTCACAAAGAGCAAGATTTTCTTCTTTTTTAGGGCTGAGTAATATTCTGTCGTATGTATATGCCACAAATTTCTCTGTTTATTTATCCATGGATGTCTGAGTTGCCTCCATACCCTAGCTATTGAGAATGATGCCACAGTGAACATGGGAATGCAAATGTCTCTCCCATGTGTTGATTTCAATTCCTTTGGATATATACTCAGGAATGACTAGGCCGTATCACAGTTCTATTTTTAATTTGTTGAGAACCCTCCATATGTAACTCATATTCCCACCAACAGTAAAGAGGGGTCCTTTATCTTCATATCCTTACCAACACTTACCTTTTTCTTTTGGATGGGAGTCATCCTAACAAGTGACTTCTCACTGTGGCTTTGATTTGAACTTCACCAATGATTAGAGATGTTGAACTCCTTTCCATACATCCATCGACCCTCTAGGTATGGCCAATGGAGAAGTGGCTACTTGCATCCCTTGTCTACTTTTTAAATTTGATTATTCAGAGTTTTAAATATTCAGTTGCAGGCATTGTGTATTTTAAGTATTAATCTTTTATCAGATACACGGTTTGCAAATATTTCCTCTCATTCCGTAGATTGCTTGGTCATTTTGTTGGTCATTTCCTTTGCTATACAGAAGCTTTTTAATTTAGAACATCTTGCTTATTTATTTTTAGGTTTTTTGCCTGGTATATGCGTGTGTGTGTAATATTTTAAAAATCATTGCTAAACTTTTTTTTTTCCTAATTTTTCTTCTAGGAGTTTTATAGTTTCAGGTCTTACATTTAAATCTTTAACCCATTTTTGTGTACGGCATAAGATAAGGGTCCAACTTTTTACACACAGATATCCAGTTTTCCCAGCATCAGTTATTAAAGAATCTATCCTTTGACATTTAAATTCTTGGTGCCCTTGTTGAAATTTAGTTGATCATATATACATGGGATCTTGTCTGGGCTCCCTATGCTGTTCCCAGTGGAACACTGGGCTGTGTCTATTTCTCTAACATGCACAGCTGCTATTAGCAGATTATAGGAACATTGTAGGTACTTTTTAATTTGTTGCCCTCTCTTATTTGTGGATGCAGTGATTGCCATCTTGGCTCAGCTACAGAACTGTTCTTAGAGGAGTAGTGTCTGGTGGAGCTTTCTCCAAACTGTAGCTGTAAGTCCTCCTGTCTGGAGCCTGTTCTGTTTGAGAAATGGTTTCTAGCAGTTGCCAAGCTTCTAAGTACAAGGAATCACACCATTGTTGAGAAAATCCAAAACAACATGAATGAAAGAACTAGCTGTCTTTCCTGTGCCATGTGAGATCATGAGAAGCGCGACGCCAAAGGAGACAGTACTACTACCTGAGAGAGCGCTCGGTTGCAATTTCCATTGAGTTACTGATTAAATTTTTCTTTTTCAAGCAAGATTGGTGATCTTTATTTGCTGGCGGCAAAAGGCCACAATACTTGAGTACTTAAACCTGCAGTTAATAGTGACATTTAGGCAGGGTGAGCCAAGGGGAGCTAAAAAGAATATGAACAGAAAAGTAGGAGACCAGGACAAAGGCCCCGCGAGCCCAACCACTGCAGGCTGCGATGTACCCCGGCGTCTCAGCAGGGGCAGAGGAGCCAAGATTACTGACTGCTTTCCTTACTGACCTTGAACAACCAGTACATTTTTCCTCTGAAAGTCTCGTTATTGGTTGATTTGGTTGTATCCAGTATAACATATCCGGTATAACACAGTAGTCAGCCCTTACAACCAATCACATTTTTTGGTAAGATACGCTGCACACAATACGTTCAGAACCACTGTTCGCTTTTTCTTGGCCTTTGTCTTTTTTTCCCTGAACGAGTGGGTGTTGGAGTCTTTTGTATCTCTTTTATGCTGGACAGAGGCTTTTTGAAGACTATTTCATCATCTTTATCATCGTTCATTTCAGCTACTTCAGATTTTCGTTTCTCCAAAAATGCTGGTGTACAAACCGGTGTGGCGCTCTGGCTATCCCCTGTCCCATCGCGAGTGATGGGACAGCCTTTTGATACCCTGTTCTTCTTCTTCTTTCTTCTTCTTCTTCTCCTTCTCCTTCTCATTCTCCTTCTTCTTCTTCTTCGCCCCCGCCCCCTCCCCCTCTCCCTCCCCCTCCGTCTCCCCTCCGTCTCTGTCTCCGTCTCCCTCTCCGTCTCCTTCTTCTTCTTCTGTATGCCTGAGGGAGACCTTTTTCTTTTTGGTGGAAATCTCTTTTTTGCCTAACCCCCCCCTTTTTCTAGTAGATAAAACCAATGAATGAAAATTATAATCAAATCCTTTTGCAATTCATTTCTTCCTGAGTAATTTTTCTTCCTTCTTAAATCGATCGTCCATCCATAACTTTTGTAGAAGTGTCCGATTATGATTGTGCCGTTTCACTGCAGGGTATACTGGATGACGAGATGGAACTTGCCATCCTTTAAAAGCATCTTTATGTACCTTTTCTGGCGGCACAAAATGACAAACCAGGAGTCTTCCGCCCAAGAGGTAGATGTGCATCGCTTCAGCCGCTGTCTTGGCAACATCCTCAGTCTGAAACTCCACAAAGGCACAGCCTCTGCTATTTCCTGTCCCTTTACTTTTAGACAATCTGAATCCTGTAATATTGCCAAATTGGGAGAAATATGCTTTGACCTGGGATTCAAAAAGTGCCGGAGGCAGGTGGCCCACCAAGATTACTCCAGGCATATGTTCTTGCTTTTTTTCTGGGTCACGCGATGCCGAACTTGCGCCACCGCCCTCTGAAACCCGGCTTCTTCCCGCGGGTTCAGAGACACAACTGGCGCGGCGGGGCCAGAAAACACCACCATGCTGAAAGTACCCCAGCAGGCCAGCTCCACCTGATTAATTTTTTTTTAACTGAGGATTGAACCAACGGCCTTTGCACTGAACTACTTCCTGATCCCTTTTTATTTTTTATTTTGAGACAGGGACTCGCTAAGTCGCTAAATTGCCTAGGCGGGGCTTAAACTTGGAATTCTTCTGCCTCAGCCTCCCAAAATTCTGGAATTACAGGCATGTACCATCATGCCTGGCTACTTTAAGTTTATTTGAAATTTTAAAAATTGAGGATCCCCACGAGTTCAAGGCGGCCTAGGCTACATAGTAAGTTCGAGGTCAGCCTGAATTACAAGGCGAGATCTGAATCAAAAACCAAATACATATGTACATACATACATACATAAATTTAAAAATTATTTTAATATAATTTTTCAGTGTGAAAAACTTCATCTTTATAGCCATAACATGTTACATCACTTTGAGATCCCTAACACATGCAAATTTATAACTACAGTACATTTAATATTGCTGACCCCTAGTAGAATAAAATACCCAGTAGGCTTATTTACGGCAGATATATGCCTCTTTGGGGCATCTGGTAGCAAAAATCTGATTACAGTCTGGTATCCAGTTTTCTAAAAACTCATTTGAGGGAAAAACCAATATCTTTGGCTGTGTCGTTGGGGTCTTCTAGCCTAAATTCATACAAAATAAATTAATTCTAAGGTGGGAAAAATTTGTAAGATAAGGTTACTATTATCTTAATTTGTAAGGATTACAGTTGGGATGCATGGACAAGGAAGTTAGGATTGCTAAGGATGCTGTATTATACTCTAGTCAGCTGAGAAGTGTGGGTCTGCCCCCAACTTAGGAGGAGAAGGGAGAGAGAAATTCTTTGAAGCTGTCCTTTGAGCAAGCATTTGAAACTCTTTTCTCCATCATTACAAACACATTGCCCAAACAAAACAAGCTGCTGGGGTGAACTCACTCTTTTGACTGTCTGAGAGGATAATCATAACATGATAACGATAAAAATGCTTAACAGGAAATTCACAACACCACCACCAGCAACAACTAAAACTATTTCACTGAGTAGAATATCAAGGTCCACATTTTTATAATTGAATAGTTTGAGAAACTGCTTCCAAAGGCTTAAATGATGGTTCCCTAAATTAATAGAAAAGAATGAGGGACCCAAGAATGTTTCCTTTTACATCCAAAAAATTGAAGGATATATCTCTCTTTCCACCATAAGCAAGACAGATGAATTAATTCAAAGACAGTGAATCAAAAAATTACCAGTGACTTATGTCCCGGCTTTTATTAGGTGCATTGGTGACATACAGACAGAAATGTATTCACTACAAAGTCATAAAAATTTAATTCATCCTACAATTTGGGGAGTTATTCTCTCCCAGAAATAATGGATTGGAAGGAAAACACTTTGATACTTTGGATTTTAATAATGATTTCCTGTGCTTGATAAGAAAGACAAATAAGCTGGCACCTAGAGCAAAAAGCCAGAGCAAGTGGCCTTACTCTGGGACTCCGGGGCCACAGTGCTGCCCTTGAGGATAATTTGTCATCCTAGGCAAGGTTGGTATTAAGTAAAGCCGGGGTGAATTTCAGTTCATTCTGAAAATTAAATATTTTCATTAGATAGAAAACAAGGACATCAACATGCAGTTTGTCAGCCTTGAGATTTGTCATGATTAAAAGGCTGAGATTGTGCCAATGGTGTTTTATAAATCAACTTAGCAAGTGTTTGTCAAGCCCTTTGCAAGTCCTTTCAAGAAAAAGCAAACCTGTGAGGCATAAGCCCACATCTGAAGGAACTTACCAGTAGGTTCAGTAAAAGCAATTCAAGATACCAAAAGACACAGTATTAATTTAACCAATTTCTCAGTTTCTATAGAACCCATCGTTTTCGAAGCTCAGTAGTTTGTACATATTGGGCCCATTTTAGTGACCTAGAAATTTACTGATTAGAAACTTATCCTAAATCTTGGGGCCTGAGATATAGCTCAGTGGCACAGCACCTGCCTAGCCAGCACAAGATCCTGAGTTCGATTCCCAGTACCAAAAAAGAAACTTATCCTAAATCTTATGTGGTAGAAAGGAAAATAGCAGCACATAGTCCTAAGAACTTCCCATTTTCTGAGGTAGCCTTGCTTTACCCCATCTGACAGGGTGACCTGCTAGCCCCAAGATATCTTTTCCCCTCAAAGAAACAAAGACTTCCTATGTTCATGGAAATTTTGACATTTGCTTTAAATGATTTCCCTGTGAGAATATAAAAAAATTCTACTGTGGAGAAAATAAAGAAATAACCGTAGCAGAAATATGACAAAATTACTTCACATTTAAGAACTAAAGAAACCATTTTGTTCTGAATAAGTATATCAAAACCTTATGTTGTACATCTTAAAATATATATATATCAAAAAAGAGGAAAATATGCAATAAAAAGAATCAAAGAAATGGGAGTATAATTTCCTTTTATTTTATTGATTTCAATATTAAGCGAACCTGCATCATGTGAGTAATAATAGTGTAAGAAATACAATATGGAAAAACAATTACCACTCCAATGTCTGCTTTCGTAAATCAAACAGTACAACTAACTAGATCAGAGAATGTATATTACACAATCTGCTATGTTAGGAAAAAAAGCACTTAAAAAATATGGCCTGGAAGCTCCATCATCTAAGCCCCCAATATAATCTTTCCCTCGTCCCCACACCTCACCCTTTATCATCACTAACTTCACTGCTAGGTACGGAGTGAAGAATATTGCCTATAAATTAAAGGCTCCAGAAGTCTCACTGTACCGCTGGGCAAGAGCATAAAGGAAAAGTCTTGACTATGCGCGAGGAGTTTAACAAATTGGAGTTTCTAGAGATGACCGTGTGAACTTGTTTCTGAATACCCACAAACCACGACCGCCTGAAACTTTGGCAAATGGTAAAAACGCTCTTAAATTCTGAGAATCTCCTTTTAAAAACATAATTGGGGGCTACACACATACACACACACACACACACACACACACACACACAATTTCCTGCCAAGATATCATGGCCTGGGAAATTCACACATTGGCTCACCCCTTTCTGCTCCAATATATAAAATATCAGAACAGATAGCATTTAATATATAGCTGGACTCAAAGCATGATAGATAACCCCCACAGAACAGAAATACAGAGCAACGAGTGAAGCTAAAGCCATGGACCTACCAGACTCCCCTTTCAGAAGCAGGCAATGACAACCTGGAATTGAACTCCCATGGGGCACTGGAGACAAAAAGTGCTTCATGCAGGATGAGAAAATAGTAGGTTCTTCATTTCCCTGTGCTTGAATCCAGAGGGTAAGACAGAGTTAAAAGGAAGGGGAAATTATGTAGCCAGGTGCAGTGATACACACCTATAATCCTAGCACTTTAGGAGACAGAGGCAGGAGGATACTAAGCTCAAGTCCAGCCTAGAAAACTTAACGAATTAGCCAGACCCTGTCTCAAAAAACAAAAAGGGCTGGGGATGTAGCTCAATGCCACCACAAAAAATGGGGGGCAGGAGTAAAAATCAAAGCCCCTCCTGCATACTACCTGGAAATACAGCTTTGTAGGGCATGGGAGACGACAAAGGCACAGCTTTGGAAGAAGAGGAGACTGCAGTCTGTGCCTGGACCTATGGGTTCCCATGGGGCCGTGGGGCAAAAGTCCTCACTGCCAATATGGTAACATCTCGTTTGTGGCCTGATAGGCCCAGGCCTGAGCAGAAAGTCATAAAAAGAAACAGAAAGGTGAAGTTAAAGTGATATTTCTATCATTTATCAAAACGTATATTTAAAATGAACCTGCAGACCAAATTCCTAAGCACATGAAAAAATATGAAATAATAAAGATAGGAAACAAAATCTACAAAGGGAACATATGAATACTCTACAGATAAAGTTAATATTCTGAAAGTCTGGGCCGGTGAGATGGCTCAGTGGCATAAGCGCCTGCCTTGCAAGCGCGAGGGCCCGAGTTCGACTCCCGGATCCCACATACGGAAAAGGGGCCGGTGATATCGCTCAGCGGCACGGGTGCCTGTTGGCGCGCGAGGTCCTGAGGTCGACCCCCCGGTACCCACCAAAAAAAAAAAAAAAAAAAAAAAAATATTCTGAAAGTCTGATGAGGAATTTTAGTGTGTTTAAGGTGTTCAAAGATTAATAAAGGATCACATTCATTAAAAATGATTAAGAATAAATATTTTAAACTATTATCTGGAAATGGGCATAAAGTGGGAAACAGTTGAATATGAAAAAAGAACCAGTTAGAAACCTTGAAAATCAAAAGTTAACAAGTCATTATCAAAACTATCTCTACATGGGGCCGGTGAGATGGCTCAGGGGTGTACGTGCCTGCCTGGCAAGCGCAAGGGCCCGAGTTCGACTCCTGGATCCCACATACGAAAAAAGGGGCCGGTGATATCGCTCAGCAGCACGGGCGCCTGCTGGAGCGCGAGGTCCTGAGGTTGACCCTCAGTACCCACAAAAAAAAAAAAAAAAAACTATCTCTACACTTGATACAGGTAAAACACACATACACATACACATTAATGATTTCTAAAGATAGTGTGAGGCACCAATCTATGTGAATTTCAGAAAAAGAGAATAGAACAATGGTGAATTTTATAGAATTAAAATTTTAATTTCGCATATCAAAGCACTTTAAATATAAAGGAAGCTAAATAAAGATAATTCCACAATAGACATAATAATGAAACCACCAAAAATGTAAAGCTACTAGAGAAAAAGACAAATTATTTTTTAAAAGAAATGAAAGTTAGGGCCGGTGAGATGGCTCAGCGGCTTAAGCACCTGCCCGGCAAGAGCGAGGGCCTGAGTTCGACTCCCAGAACCCACATACGAAAAAGGGGCGGGTGATATCGCTCAGCGGCACGGGCGCCTGCTGGCACGCGAGGTCCTGAGGTCGACCCCCCGGTACCCACAAAAAAAAAAAAAAAAAGAAATGAAAGTTAGATTAACAATAGTTGCTCAAGACAAATGATAACAGTACTAAAAAAATTAACTGTTGACATATTTCTAATACCCAGTTAAATTATTTTTAAGACCAAGAGGAAAATAAGGTATTTGAAGATATATATGTATATGTTTAATATTCTCAGAGAGTAACTACAAGAGCTGTTAAAACTAGAGGGGTGTCAAAAAACCTACTAAGAAAAAAAGGAAAGTAAAATATGTCAATAAATTTAGTTAACTGCTTACATTTCAAAATAATTTTGTGCTTTAAAATCAAAATGCTAAGGAGCAATGTGAAGATGGAAAAAGGAAGATTTCAAAGGATAAAATATGTATTGTACTAAGGTCAGGAGCATGATAGAAATATTATATATTTAGTTTTTATTATAAAAATCTGTAATTAGTATATATGCTCTACAAAGGAAGGACCATTTCTAAAATAATAAATGTATAATCTACAGTTCAAAACCGGTGCAAATCAACATAGCCAAGTACTATTGTTTGAAAACTAGGAAAGCTGGGCACGGTGGCACACGCCTATAATCCCATTACTCAGGAGGCTGAGATAGGAGGATTGCCAGGAGTTCAAGGCCAGCCTGAACTACACACAAGACCCTATCTCAAAAAAAAAAAAAAGAAAAGAAAAAATAAAGAAAGAAAATTATAAAATAAAAAGAAAAATCTTTTTATATAACCAAATATATAAATCTTATATGTATATATAAAGATATAAATCTTTACATAACCAGAAATAAAAAATCAAAAAACAAATATTAGAAATGAAAAAGAACTTACCCATACAAAAATTTAAAATTTTAATGGCTTTAATTTTTTGCCCAAAATTTTGAAACACAGGAGAAATTCATAGTGATCTAGGAAAATGTACATTGTCTTCACAGAGAGAGTGGAAATATTAACTATTTAAAAATCAAATATATAATCAAACCTCCCACCACAAAAGAAAATACTTTTGGAAAGTATTACGCATGTCTATGAAAATTTAGGCAACAGAAAATCTCTTAACAATCTATTTCAAAGAACAGAAAAAGAGAAATGTTGCCCAATTCATGTTATGAGGAGCTACTATTGATCCCAAATCTGATAAGACTAAAACAGAAAAGAAAAGTAGAACCCAACCTCATTTATGGACCTAGATGCAAAAGACTGGAACAAACAAACACAAGACTGGTAAATCAAATTCTGCAGAGTATGAAATATGAAAATGTGTATTAAGAAGGAAGAGTTAATTTCAGAAGCCTAAAAGGGTTCAAATTCAGAAGTTGAGTAATATATGCTATCACATTAGCAGATAAAAGTAATAATACAATATGGTCATCTCAAGTGATGGGGAAAAATCATTCAATTAAGTAAATTCTTAATGTAAAGATTCTTAGCAACTTAGGAAAAGGAAGTGTCTTAAACCAATAAAGGAAATTTCTTGAAGCCATAAAGGGTATATATCAAAAAGATTCAGCAACATCATACTTACAGCATTACATTAGAGTCATTTTTAGTAGAGAAAATTAAGAAAATGATACTGGTAATTATTATGACATAAATATATAATTGCTAGGAAATTTCAGGGGAGGGGGTAGAGAAAAGTAATGGAGTAAATTATCCCTATCAGATTATCAAAACAGATTAAGAAGCAACAATAATTAAGGCAATTTGGTACTGCTGAAGAAATAGACAGATGGATAGAATCAAGACAAATTCCAGAAATAGACCTAAATGTGAAATAGCGATGCTATATCAAGTCAGTAAAGAATAGATGGATTATTTAATGAATCGTGTGAAACACCTGGCTAAACATGTAAAAAGAAAAAATAATGTGCTGTCAATAAGCCCAAATAAATCCCAGATGGATTAAAGACTTTAAAAGAATAAAAGCATAAAAGTTATAGGAAAGAATGTAGATGAATTTAGGCTTCTGAAGTGAACGTCCTTTCTAACATGTACATAAAGACCAGAACCCAAAGCAAAAGATTGATACATTTGATTTTATACAGACCAATAAATCTGAACAACCCCAATACAAAAAATAAGCAATGTAAGATCAAAAGTCAATGCTAAATTTGCAAAAATGCAAACATTTGAGTGTATAAATTCTTGGCAAGGTATCATGCCACCATTCTTAGTAGAAGTACAAAGAATACAGTGTTTTGAAAGACAATTTCCTAATGACTATTAAAAAATTTAATTTTTTGCAGGGTTGGGGTTCAAGCTCAGGGCATTGCACATGACAGGCAAGTGCTCTACCACTAAACTACATCTGCAGCCCATAAATGCATATGTTCTTTTATACAGTGTTTCATGTATAGGAATTTATATATATGCCTCAAAACTACATCACAATATATATACAAAGACACTCATTAAAGTCTTGAATGTCTGGCAAATGGGGGGCTGCTTTGAAAAAGTATAGTATATCCTCTGATGGAATACTAAATGGCTTTTCAAAAGAAGGCGAGAGATGTGAATGAACTGATTAAAAAACAAGCTCAGGATGTGTGATCAAGGAGAAAACTGCAGAAAAGAGCACTTTACTAGGGCTGCTTTGAGGAAATGAAGGAAAACACAGATGGATTATGTACACTGTATGAAATGTGTGTTCTATATCAATTTTCAGTACATACATGGAACGTGTTTCTGAACCGATACATGGAGCTGGCCTACTGATAGCAGCAGAATTTATTTTCATTCTATGGCTTCTTGTTTTTAAGTTGGAGTTTGTTTGTTTGTTTGTTTCATGAGACAGAGTCTTGCTACTTAGTTCAGGCCAATCTTGAACTCACTATGTACCTCTGGCTGGCCTTGAACTTGCAGCAAGCATTTTTTTTTCAAAGAAAATGATTTTCATTGGTACATTTTAGTTCTACATAATGATCACGTTCATCATAGGGAATCCGTACCTATACATGATATATCTTGATTCTTTTTTCTCAATTCCCCTACCCTTCCTTCAACCCCTCTTCCCCTCCTTATTTACAAAAGCTTTGTTTCCACTTTTTCCTTTTTTTATTTTTATTTTACTTTTCCCTTCCTTCCTTTCTCCCTCCCCACTCCCTTGTTCCCCTTCCCATCTGAACATTTTCTTCCTATTTCACAATATCTATTATACATTTTGGTCCTTATTTACACTTTAGGTTTCTCACACTAGAGAAACAATGTGGTATTTACATATGTGTGTGTGATTTACTTCACTTAAGAGTGTGGTCTCGAGGTGCATCCATTTATCTAGGAATGTCTCGAGTTTCTCCTTCTTTATGGCAGAGTACTACTCCATTGTATTAAAAAAAAACCCACATCTTCTTTATCCATTCACTAGTTGATGGGCATTTGGATTGTTTCCAATATTTGGCTATTACAAACTGTGCTGCTATAAACATAGGTGTTCATGTATTGCTGTGGTATGATGCTTTTAATTCTTTCTGGAAGATACAAAGAAGAGGAATATCTAGGTCAAATGGGACCTCTAGTACTAGTTTTTTGAGGAATCTCCACACTGATTTCCACAGTGGTTGCACCAGTCTGTACTCCAACCAACCATAGAGAAGGGTTCCTTTGCCCCCACAGCCCCTCCAGCATTTGCTATTGGTTGATTTCTTGATGGTAGCCATTCTTTCTGGGGTGAGATGGAATCTCAGCATTGTTTCAATTTGCATTTCACAAATGATGAATGATTTGAACATTTTTTCATATATTTATTTGCCATTTCTATTTCTTCATCTGAGAAGTGTGTGTTCATATCAGATGACCATTTTGGATTGGATCTTTAAATTAGGGGCATCTGATTTTTTTGAGTTATTCGTATATTCTATATAGTAATCTTTTATCTGGAGAACAGCTGGCAAAAATTTTTTCCCAGTGTGTGGATTGTCTCTTCACTCTGTTGGTGGTTTCTCTTGCTGTGCAAAAGCTTTATAATAAGATGAGATCCCAGTTGTTGATTCTTTGTGATAGTTCCTGTGTGATCAGGGTTTTGTTCATAAAGTCTGTGCCTACAACATCTTCAAGAGTTATACCTATTCTATCTTACAGCATATTTAATGTTTCTGTTTTATTTCTTTTTTTTTATTATTTTTTCTTTATATGGGTACCAGGAACTGAACTCAGGATCTTGCGCTTGCCAGGCAGGTACTTACGCTGCTGAGCTATATCACTGGCCCAATGTTTCTGTTTTAATATTTAGATCTTTGATCCATTTCAATTTTAGTTAAGTGCATGGTGAAGATGTGAATCTAATTTTAATCTTCAGCATGTGGAAAGCCAGTTTTTCCAGCACCATTTATTAAAGAGGCTTTCTTCCAGTGAATGTGTTTGGCACCTTTGTCCAAGATAAGGTGGGGTTGGTGAGATGGTAGGGGCCGGTGAGATGGCTCAGCAGTGTAAGTGCCTGCCTGGCAAGCACAAGGGCCCGAGTTCGACTCCCGGAACCCACATACAAAAAAAAAGGGCCAGTGATATCGCTCAGCGGCACGGGCACCTGCTGGCATGCAAGGTCCTGAGGTCGATCCCCGGTACCCACAAAAAAAAAAAAAGGTAAGGTGGCTAAGTATGTCTGGAGTTGTTTCTGCATCTTCTAATTGGGTCCATTGATCCTTGGGTGTATTTTTTTGCCCATACCATGCAGTTTTTATCACAGTAGCTTTGTAGTATAATTTTAAGTCAGGAATTGTGATGCCCCCTAACTTGCCTTTGTTGCCCAGAATTGCCTTTGCTATTCTAGGTCTCTTCTGTTTTCAAGTGAATTTTAGGATTGTTTTCTTTAATTCTGTGAGATATGCTGTTGGAATTTAGATTGGGATTGCATTAAATCTGTATAACAATTTTGGAAGTATGGTCATTTTCACTATATTATTTCTTCTTACCCAAGAGCAAGGGATGTCTTTCCATTTCTGATATCCTCTTCAATCTCCTTTTTTAGAGCACTGTAGTTTTCAGGGTAGAGGACTTTTACTCCCTTCATTAGATTGATTCCTAGGTAATTCATTATTTTTGGATGCTATTGTGAGTGGTGTTGTTTCCCTAATTTCTCTCTCAGTAAGTTTGTTAGTTGTGTACAGGAAGGCTATTGATTTTTGAGTGTTGACTTTGTATCCAGTTATGCTACTGAAATTGGTTAGTAAATCTAGAAGTCTTTTGGTGGAGCTTTTGGGGTCTTCTATGTAGAGTATCATGTCATCCTTGAATAATGATAATTTAACTTCTTCCTTTCCTATCCTTATTCCTTTTATTTCTTTCTCTTGTCTAATTGCTCTGGCTAATGTTTCCAGAACTATACTGAATAAGAGTGGTGACAGTGGACATCCTTGTCTTGTTCCTCATTTTAGAGTGAAAGCTTTCAGTTTTTGTCCATTCATTGTGATGTTGGATGTTGGTTTGTCATAGATGGCTTTTTATCAGACTGAGATAAAGACCATCTATTCCTATTTTCTGTAGGGTTTTTATCATGAATGGGTGTTGGATTTTGTCAAACACATTTTCTACATCTATTGAGAAGATCATATGGTTTTTGTCCTTGGCTCTGTTAATATGGTGTATTATGTTTATTGATTTGTATATGTTGAACCATCCCAGCATCCCTGGGATGAATCCAACTTGCTCATGGTGTATAATCTTCTTGACAATTTGCTGCATTTTGTTTGCCAGTATCTTATTGAGGATTTTTGTTTCTATGTTCATTAGAGAGATTGGCCTGCAGTTCTCTTTCTTAGCTGGGTCCTTCTCTGGCTTTGTTATCAGGGTAATGCTTGCATCTAGGAATGAATTTGGGAGTATTGCATTCCTTTCAATTTCATTAAAGAGTTTGAGAAGTAGTGGCGTTAGGTCTTTAAATTTCTTGTAGAATTCAGCAGTGAATTCATCAGGGCCTGGGCTTTTATTTGTTGGTAGGTTTTTAACTACATCTTCAATTTCATTGACTGATATTGGTTTATTTAGAGTTTTTGTATCTTCTTGATTCAGCTTCAGTAGTTCATATGTATCTAGGAATCTGTCCATTTCTTCTGCATTTTCCATCTTATTGGAATACAAGTTCTTGATGTAAGTATAGGTGTTCTTTTGTATTTGCACAGGATCCATTGTGATTTTACCCTTTTCATTCCTAATTACATGGGTTTCAATCTTTTCTTTCCTTTTTTTGATAAGGTTGGCTAAGGGTTTGTCAATTTTATTTAATCTTTCAAAGAATGAACTCTTTGATTCATTGATTCTATGTATTGTTTTCTTAGTCTCCATTGCATTAATTTCTGTTTTGATCTTTATAATTTCTTCCCTTATACAAGCTTTGGGCTTGACTTGCTCTTCTTTTTCTAGAAGCTTGAGGTTCAACATTAAGTTATTTATTTGAGCTCACTCTGTTTTCCTGATATGAATATTCAATGCTATAAATTTCCCTCGTAGGACTGCTTTCATTGTGTCCCATAAGTTATGGTACGTTGTGTTGACATCATCATTTAATTGTAGAAACTGCCTAATTTCTTCTTTAATTTTTTTTGTGACCCACTGGTTGTTCAGGAGGGTGTTATTTAATTTCCATGTGTTTATGAAGTTCTTATGGTTTCTTTTGCCATTGATTTCCAATTTCATTGCACTATGGTCTGATAATATGCATGGGATAATTTCAGTTCCTTTGCATTTACTTAAGCAGGTTCTATGAGCTTGTATGTCGTCTATTTTGAAGAACATCCACTGTGCAGCTGAGAAGAAAGTGTATTCTGATGTTGTGGGGTGGAACACTCTGTAGACATCTACTAAGTCCATTTGTTCAAAAGTTTGGTTCAGTTCTAATATTTCATTGTCGATTTTTTTTTGGTACTGGGAATTGAACTAAGGACCTTGTGCTTGACAGGCAGGCACTGTGCCACTGAGCTATATCCCTGCCTCATTGTTGATTTTTTTTTTTTTTTTGTCTAATTGATCGGTCTATTTGTGACAGTGGGGTATTGAGATCCCCAATACAATTGTATTAGTGCTTATCTGATTTTTCATGTTCATTAATATTTGTTTTATATAGTTGGATGCACTGGTATTTGGTGTATATTTTTTATGATTGTTATCTCTTCCCGTTGGATTGTTTCCTTTACCAGGAAGTAGTGATTTTCTTTGTCTCTCTTTGTCTTTCTTTGTCTGCAAATAGAATAGCTACCCTTGCTTTTTTCCAGGTTCTTGTTCTATAGAGTATTGTTTTCCATCCTTTGACTTTCAGTCTATGCATTTCTTTTTGAAGTAAATGTGTTTCTTGTATGCAACATATTGTTGGATCTTGCTGCTTGATCCATTCTGCCAGTCTGTTTCCTTTGATTGGTGACTTGAGACCATTAACATTGATGGTTATAACTGATATGTATTGAGTTATCCTTGTCATGTTATTTTCCTGTTATTGGCTCCCTTTTTTCCCCCTCTGTTTACTTGTTTGCCTTGCCTGGTAGATTCATTCTGTTGGGGTTCATGGAGTTGTAGTCTTTGTTATTGCTTTCTAGAATGTCCTTCTGAATATTTTGGAGTCCTGGTTTGTTGTTCATGAATTTCCTGAGGTGTTCTTTGTCATGGAAGTATCCTATTTCTCCATCAATTTTGAAAGATAGTTTTTTGGGGTACATCAATCTGGGTTGGAGGTTGTTTTCTCTTAGGGTTTGAAATACCTCACTCCAAGCTCTCCTTGACTTGAAGGTTTGCATTGAGAAGTCAGCTGTGATTCTGATGGGCTTTCCTTTATAGGTGATTTGCTAAGTTGAATTTTCTAACCACGTGATAAAATACTTTTTATTTTCATATCCAACAGGGATGATTTAGATAGTAGGTTTATGGAGCATACATGTTCTTCATATATTAATGAATGCTTTTCACATGGTCAATAGCCCTTATATATCAGGTGGGTTATTGTGAGAAATTCTGACTTCCTACACTTCCTCCTTTTCATATATGAACCCCCCCAAAATATGACCAATTGAGGGTTAGAGCACCCTTGTCAGCTGCCTGTTCAGAGACTGACAAGTGGATCCAGAATGAGGATATTATGTCCTGTCTAGTGGCATTTTTTCCTCCAGGTGTCAAAAGACGCTGTTAGCGAATATTGGTATTGATTGGATATTTTGATCATATACCAATAAATTAATGTTGTCAGCAGACATATTTCTGTTACTTCTCCCAAACTGACAGTTGAAAATGACGTTAAACTCCTTGAGGGCAATGGCCGTGCTTTATTTGTTTCATGCCCTCTGACACCAGCACACGCTGAGCGCCCATTAGATGCTCAATAAATATTGGAAAAAATTTAATTAGAAGTGGAAGGACTTTTTCTTCCTTCCTTCCTTGGCAGAGTATTTGCATCAGATGATAAAGTGTCACATATATCGATTAACAAATGCAGACAGAGCATCATTTTATATGGAACTGTTCTTTGGGGTAACAGACCTCAGAGGTTTTTCACTTTAAATACCAATAAAATTGCACCAAAAAAACCCACGAGAAACAAATATAGGATACCCCATATTTTATTTTGCAATATAAATTATTTTAAAATGTTTTCTGCAATCTACCTTTAAACATCCCCCAAACAGAAAGGTTATAGTCTCAGAACGAAAGCTATTCCTTTAAATAGATTAGTTTATCTTCTGTTCTCATTTTGCCATAGATTGGTTAAAACTTTGTCACAAATGAACGTTATCTATGGGCTCTGTGACTCTGGCCAGTTGCTCATCATTTCTGAGGTGTGGGTTGTTTTTCTGTAAAACAGACACTCATAAATGTTGGGCATCATTATTCTCATGCATGATAATATTGTTGTCGCCTTGGAACTGTAATTTACAGACTCAGGGGAGGTAAGAAAAGAAGACAGGGATGAGAAAAGGACCCAAGCAATGTGGCCAGTTGAAGGGAGGTGGGAGGGAGGCGAGGAGGTGGAGAGGGAGGGAGAAGGGCAAAGGGACCCACAGAGATGCAGGTCTGAATCACCCATGCTAGAATTCCACTTTTATCAGGCACTTCCAGCACATCTGCTCTGTATCCGGCACCTCACAATCATTTCATTCCATCTTTGTTTGAAAACTATGTTCCTCTTGTCCTCATTTTAGAGATGAAGAAACTGAGGCCCAGGAAGGTTAACTACCATGCCAAGGTCACAAAGCTGCTGGTCAGTGGCAGAGGTGGGACTGTGATCCGGTTCTCTCTGACTCAAAAGCCGGGCTGCAGTGTAGACTCAGGCATCTGCCCTGAGTCCTTGCCACTGCTCCTACCTAGCAGTCTGGGCTGAGCCAGTTGGCCTGGAGAAGCCACTGAGGAGCAGTGAGCAAGGTGTGACCTATTGCAGAGGTGGCATAGGAGGTGGCAGGCATATGGGACACATTGAGCTAGGGAATGCCTAAAAGTGAGAAGACTGGTTTAGAGGGGAACAAAGGGGGTCCACCTGGTGGAAGGGTTGATGCTTAAAATGACAAGAGCTCACGGGTGCCTGATTCCTGGCTTATAGCCTATGCCTGCTCATTAGTGGATATTCCGCAGCTGTGTGGCTCAAGCCTAGGGACACTCCACTCAATGCCAAGGTCTACAAAATGCCAGCACCTGGACCACACCCCAGACAAATTAAATCACAGCCTCTGGGGTGAAGGCCAACGGGAACAGATCCAGGTTTTGAGAGAACCTCTTAATGAAAAACAGGACAACAACGAAAAAACAAAATCGCCAGTAACAAGAAATGAAAAAATCCCATGTTTAGAATTTCTTAAAATGAGAAATCATACAGATTACCAGAATCCAGGTCCCTTGCTTCTGAGATCTCACTGAGTATCCTGATTGCAGCCTGGCTTCCTCTGCCTCCCACTTAGAACTCCCTGTCCTTCCCAGCACTCAAAGGGCGCCCTGTAAGCTGGAGTTCATTAGTTTATTAGTTTCCAGGTAAACCCTCCTCTAGTCCTGGGCATTTACATTTTATAAACTCCCTGTCTGGTTCTAATGAAGAGCATTTTGAGGATTGTTAGTGTCTGTATGGCTTTAATGACCTCCACTAGGTAAAAAAATCTAAGTGATCGATCAACCCTCTCTGTTTTTGACATCTTACACCACACATGCACACACTCTAGTCATGTTCTTTTGGAACATGAGCCGCCATCTTGCCTCAGTCAACAATCAAATATCTAAATAACACCTGCAACGTGTTTGACCTTGAGCTGGCTGCTGTGGGATCTGTGAAGAGTCAGTTCCTGCCCCAAGCTGAGCACCACAGGGAGGAGAGCTAGCTGAGAGCAGTTCCTCTGCTCCCTGCACATCCCTGGCTGCTGCTATTTTTAGGCAGACAGCAGGGATTTGGCAAGTCCCTATTAAAATAAGTTGAACGAGAACTGTCTTCAACAAGAATTTGAACAAGAGGGGTTTGAAGTGATTTTGAGTAAATTATAACATGAAAAAATGAAATCTAACATGAGAAACCATGAAATAATTGCAGAGGCTTAGAAGGGCTAAGATTTTTAAACTCACAATATCAAATGTTGGCAAGGTAGTGGCACCACTGTCATTTACACACTTGCTGATGGCAATGCAAAATGGTATATCCAATTCGGGCAATATTTGGGTAGTTTTTTATGGAGCCAAACACATGTTCAAGGACCAAGCAATCCCACAGCTAGAAATCTTCCCAAGAAAACTAAAAATCTATTCCCACAAGAGACATGTAAATGAATGCTCGTAGCAGTATTATCTGTAATAGCGAAACGGTGAAAGTAAAAACCTGTGGCATAGCCTTGACAGGAACTTGCTGCTAGTACTCAGGACATCATGGCTGGATATCTCTCTCAGTGACAGAAGCAATGACAACAAGTACTTACTGAATGACCCATTTATGTGGCACTCTGGAAAAAACAGAATCATAGAGACAAAAGTCAGATCAGTCATTGCCTGGGCTGGGGGTTGACAAGGAAAGGGCCAGGAGGAAGTTCGAGAGACAGTGGAATCACTCCATACCTTAACTGTGGTGGTGGTTATGTGACACCTATTACAACACACTGAACTATACACTTTAAAAGGGAGAATTTTGCTGAATGTAAATGATACCTTAACCAGCCTGGCTTTAAAAAAATTTAAAATCAATAAATAATAAAGATCAATAAATAGTCCATTAGGACAAATGGGTGCTTTCTTAGAATCAGTGCCAGGCTAAAAAGAACAATAACCAAAGAAGCTTTCTGACTACCAGTGGCCAGCCCCAGTCCTTATTCTCCCATACGTTGTGTCCGTGGTGGCTCCTGGATGGTCTTCAGTATCAGGTGCTGCTGTAGCTGGGCTTCGGCACAGCTGTGGAGGATTCCCCGGGCCCACCCTGCTTGCAAGTACCCCACTGTGGGTAGCTGCTTTGGCTGCCTGCTGCTTGTAGTCCTCCTTGGCAGCAAGCTTGTCTTCAGGGATAGCAATCAGACACCCATCCAGGCCTCCCCTGGGTCTCCATGGTTATCCCTAACCAAGGGGAGAATGCAATGTTTCGGGTTGCACCAACCCCTCATTTTAAAACAAAAGCCTGATGAAAGGGCAGGTGTGCCCAGAGCCCTCTGTGATTAGCTGTAATTCTTGGCAGAGCGCGACATGCCTATTCTTCTGAATTAGCACAGAGCACAAGGCATTTACCACGGTGCTAATTGCTATTGGATGAAAACAAGCAGTCCCAGTATGTGGGCATGACGCACGACAAAACAGATGCCAAAGCCATTCAGAGCCATACATACCCTGCACCAGGCGCTTCACTGGTGGCTGAGAACAAGTTTGTCTAAATGTCAGTCTCCCGTAATAGGGTCCGGGGAGTGATTCTAGCTGTGAAACTGAGCAACCCCACACCTCTTGCACTGCACTAGGATTTGCATTCCCTACTCTTCTCTGTACCTATGTAGAATTGGACAGGGAAATACTGACCTGCGTCTTAAAGCTGTGGCCCCAAAATTCTGCCGTGCAGAGTATCCCCTCCTCCCTGGGGGAAGGGATGTTCTCCAGCAGAGCCATCCATCAGCCAAGCTTAGCTCAGACCACCACGCTTTCTAAGAAACACAGATCCAGAGCCAGACACAGTGATGCTTGCCTATAAGCCCAGCACCCAGGAGGCTGAGACAGGAGAATCACGAGTTCAAGGCCAGCCTGGACTACATAGAAAGATCTGTCTCAAAAAACCAGGACATAAGGAAGAAAGGAGGGAGGGAGGGAGAAAGCACAACTCTAGGGAAAAGAATAAGAGTTCATTCATTCTTGAGGTTTTTAATTCTCCTTTCATTAAAAATAAAACTTTGAAAAATAAAATGAGGAGAAAGTTTGCTTATTACTGTGAAGAGGAATGGAAAGAGCAATGCTGAGTCTTCCGAACCTGCTAGGGAATCCGAGTTTGCTCTTAGGAGTCCAGGCTCACTGCTGCTCAAGGCCATTCCAGGCTGGACCAAGCCTGCTGATGGGGGCTTTGGCAGGCGAGGGGGTTGTCAGGATGGAAAGTTTTCATGGCAGGAAGTCATGGCTCAAAAAGAAAATGCATCTTGCAGCAATAAGCCCATCACCTGATGTTATCTAGATGTGTCCCATTTGTCTAAACTTTCCCCAGTACTCAGTGAATGCTCCTCATTAAGGCTGGGATACCGAATAAATACAGATCTAGGCCTGGTTAGAGACTTCTCTGTCTGCCCAAATCCCACTTCTCCCAAACTTAGACTTATTCTCCCCCCAGCTGCCCCATCACAGTTGCAGTGGTCATGTGAAAGCAATGTTAACCCCCAAGACCCTGTGTCCCACACTCATGATGGAGTAACAAAGGGAGCAGGTATTTTCACAAGAACCGAAGAGTAAGATGATAATTAAATAAAGTATTTGCTTGATGTCGTAGAAAGATGGGTCAGAGCCTCCTGTGCTTTCTTCTTCCCATCCCCCATTCCCAACAAAGTTTTTCTGCCATAGATGTTTTTCCCATCTTCAATGACGTCAAGTTGCTGAGGGTCTCACAGAAATATAATCAATCCACAAATCATGTTTTTGCTTTTTCATTCCTACACACTTGACAGGGATATCCTGGAAGAAGTTAGTATGCTGGAGGTTGGAATTTATTGGGGTCAAGATACCTGGGTTCAACTCTCCTTTCTGCCTCTCCAGACCCAAGCAATCATGGCCCAGCCCTTACAAGTGTTTGGAGTCTGCTTTACATCTGTGAAATGGGGCCATGCCGACGAGTCATTATTCCTTCACAAAAGCACTGTGAAGATTCTCAGTGACCATACTTTTCATGGTACTTGACAATGTAGTTGTTGATTTATTTCTTGATTCTAAAAGGTGAAGTGTAGATATTATCTTGTATGTAAGTTTGCTTCAAAATGTGTAATTTAGAGTTATACTCTAAAATCTGTACCAGTCGTACACCTCCAAAAAATAATGCAAAATTTGTTGTGCTATGTCATAGTTATTTTTTTCTCATTGCTGAGACAAAATATTTGACACCCAATTTAGAGGGCAAAAGATTTATTTGGCTTACAGTTTGTAGAGGTTTCAGTCTATAACCGACTGACTGCAAGGCAGCATAGCATGGCAGGCAGGCATCACAGAGGAGAAACAGTTTATGGTTGGCAGGAGGTAGCAAAACAAGCAAAAAGGGGACCTTAACAGCATCTTCCTGCCCCTTTTATTGTATCCAGGCTACCAGGATTGGGGCGGTGCCAAACCAATCAGTGGACTGACTTAGTAGTTACCCACCCTTAATCCCAGCAGCCTTAATCCTCACATTACACCATGAATCAATCACACACTCTAGATCCAGCCACCTCTGAAAAAGCCCCACCTATGACTGCATAAGGCTTTGGGGAGACATCTAGACACAAGCCATAACATGCTAGGTTTTTAAAAACAGTGGAACTCAGAAAATAATTCAGCCCAAACAGTCTACTGTGTGCAGGCTAGGAGCACTGTCTCTGCCTCTGGGGCCTAAAGGTCATATCTGCATTCGCAATGAGTGTCCTATCACATTTAGATGAAGCGGAGAGCAGCTAGATCTTTCCCTCGAAAATCTTCAGTCCCTTTGCTGTAAAAAGTAAGTGGTTTGTTTTCAAAGTTAACTGCTTGATTGCCACATTGCTTCTACTCTCTGTTAGCAATGGAGAAAGATGTCAGGTTTGGGAAATTCCAGCAATAAGATGGAATGGCTCATGTGACACCCACACCCAGCAGCTGTTCATATCTTCATTATTGTCCTTGGGAACTCTAGCTTTTCCCCTCAGAACACTTTGCACTTTGGTCAGCAAACCTTAATGGCCCTGTCAATAGAACATAAACAACCTTCCTCCTCCATCACCAGTCACAGTGCTGCAAATTGCTGCCACCATTTTTATATAAATGCCCAGAAACTTCAAGTAAGAGGATGATCACCACTGGGAACAGAACAGAGACCAGGGAAATTCCAGAGGGGCTGTTGAGGTCACAGGCCAGAGTTTCCAGGTGATGACACAGACTTCCTCATCCCCCTCCTAAAGCACCTCTTAAAAGTACCAAATACCCACTGGCTCATGGAGGTGGTCAGAGCTGCTTTCCTCCAAACCATGTGATCAGAGACCCTTACCTTATTTCAAGAGTCCTGTGAGGAAACTTGACATTCATTTTGAAGTTCAAGGATGATGAGTTCTGAAAACTGAGTCCAACATCAAGTTAGGCAGTGAGAGATGTAGTCATGGGAAAAAGGAAACAACAGAAGAACTAATCCCAGCTCACTTCCACCCATCATTAGCCCTTCATGCCCACTGCTTGGCCCCAGGATTTCTGGATCCACAGCCAACTCCACTCTTGTCTCCAAAGTCAGGTTGTTCCTTTGCCCATGTGCCCTTGGCCTCCGAGCAACAAAGATGTCCCAGAACATTCTAAGATTCTGACTGTGAGAGTTTGGGGAATTTTGCCAGGAGCCTGCCATTTCTAGAATACCCTATGTGAGGGTAATTAGGAGTAAAGTATAAAGGAGAAAAATGAACAAAACCTAATCTTGGAGGGAAGAAGAATGAGTAGAGGATACAAGCATGAAATTTGGGAAATTTCATGGGAAAATGGGAACCAAGAAACCACTTATTTCTGAAAATGGATATGGGTACCCTGAAGGGACAGGAGGGGAGCCACTAAAGAAAGCCAAGTAAAAGGTGAAATAATGGCGAGAAGGAGGACAGAGATGAAAACAGGGGATCCTGTGACTCAGGAAACTCAATCCCTGATATCACTTTATAAGATGTTTGTATTAGTCAGTTTTTTGTTGATGGGATCAAATACTTGACACCCACAGCTTAAAGGATGACATGACTTATTTGGCTTATAGTTTCAGGGGACCCAGTTCATGGCTAGCTAGCACAAAGCAGGAACATTGTAGCAGAAGAATGCTGCTCACCTCATGGTGGCTGGAAAACAGAGCAGAGACAGCACCCAAGAGGAAGGAACCAGGGACCACATATAGTGGTCATGCCTTGTGACGCATAGTGTCCAAGATCATGCCTTATCACACACCCAGACACACCCAGAAGTGTTCTTTACCAGTCCCTCAGGCAGCTCTCAAGCTAATCAAGCTGACAGTTCAGCTTAATTGTCACAATGTTCTGCCCCTGTTGCCCAGCACCTTCCAGTCAGTGCCAGGGAAGCACAGTCCCTTTGTATCCTACAGAAATAATTTAACAACAATAATTGAGCACAACAATATTTGTGTGGTCCACAACAGGGGTCTAGAGACTGGCAAGTAGGAGATGGGACAGGAGGGCTCCTATAACCAAGTCCCTGCCCCAGTCTGTCCTGCTACTCCTTCTGCTGCCGAAAAACCCTGATACGGGACTCAAAGACATGTCTCTTTGTTTCCTCTCCTCTCCTCTCCTCCCTGTCTTCCCCTCCTTCTCCATTTTTCCCTTCTCCTCCTCTTTCTTCTTCTCCTTCCCCTCCTTCTTTCTCTCTCTCTCTTTCCTCTTCTCTTCTCCTGTCCTCTCCTCTTCACTCCTCCTCCTCTTCCTCCTCCTCCTTCTTCTTCTCTCTCTCTCTCTCTTTCATTTGTAGGATCCTAGGCAGAGGCAGGGGATGTTTCTCAGCATAGGGATTGGAAGTAGGCAGTATGTGGGTGGGAGAGACAGTCCAGTTGAAGTGGAAAATTGTTCAGTCACCTAAAACTTCTTGGAGATAAATTATAAATGTGGTCTCATTGAAAAGAGGCCAACACTGAATTTGTCACCAGATTTTGCTATCGAACAACTCCAAAATTTGGGCAACCACTTTGTCTCCTCAGGCTCTATTTTTGTCTCTTTCATCATCTGGAAAATAAAATACATGAGTTAGATAATCTCTGTGGACCTCCTTGGCCTAAAAATTAATGAATTTATACCTTATATTTGTGGAGTGATTGCCACAGTCAGCACAATTCTAAATACTTTCCATGAAATCCTCACAACCATCCTTGAAATATCATTTTACAGGAGAGAAAACTAAGCAACTTGGGCTTAACTAACTTGACCCAGATCATGTGACTAGTTTGGCAGAACCAAAATATGAACATAAGTTCTTAGACTCCAAAACACGTGGTCTCAACTGCTAGGCTGCTTTGCTGCCTTATAGCATTACAATTTATCCATGAAGTGTTAAATAACAAAATGCACTAAATATGATCTGCCTACAGTAAGACTATTCTTTCTATTTATTCCCCTACTTTCAAGGTTCTTTTCCTGACACTCAAGTGGTGAAACATAGTTCTTCTCCTATCTTACTTCTCTCGTAACTTACCCAGCCAACCACCCATCCACACTTTTATTCAAAAATATTCATTACATTAATATAAAAGGTGAAAATGTAGCATTTTTAATGGTGCCAGTAGCCTGACACTTTGTATTTTCAGATTATGTCCCTCATTACTCTTAGTTCAATTTCATTTTTCTCTGGCTTATAATTTTATTATGCCAATATTATAGGTAGAGGTGTTCAATGAACAAAACAAAACTCATGAGACTGTAGGTAATTATGCAAAGGGAAAGTGATTGCTGTGGCTTGCGTGTGGCTCATCCCCTAAAGGTTCATGTTTCCCCCGTGTGGCAAGTGAGAGGTGCCGTGGAAACATTAAGAGCCAGGGCCCAGTGGGAGATCTTTGGGTCATCATAGTCACTGCCCTGGAAGGAATTAAGGTTCTTGTGGGACCTCGTAACTTCTGTGAGGGTGAGTTGTTATGAAAGCACAATGCCCCCTGCCCAGTATCTCTCTGGCTTCCTGTCACTCTGTGCGATCTCGCCCCACCACACACGCTGATGCCACTCATCATATGGCCCTCACTAGAGCCAAGTCAATGCCAGCATCATGTCCTTGAACCTCCAGAACTGTGAGCTAAAAAACTTCTTTTCTGTAAAAACACCTGGGCTCCAGTATTTCATTGTATTAACAGAAAATGGAATAATACAGTGAACAAATTCCAGTTACTTTTAGCTAGCTGGTTGTCTCAGAAAACAAGATTTATATATATATATTTTTTTTTTATTATTGCATATTAATTTGACAAAATATTGGGCTTGATTATGGCATTTTCATACATGAATTTCACATACTTTGATCTTATCCATTCCTCCTCAGAAAAGTTTGTTTTTCTGATATTTTAATTAGCAATTAATATCTTAGATTAAAATGATACTTTATTTCATGTTTTGTGGTATTTTAATATTTATTACTTCTTATGGTTCCCAATTTAGGTGTTATACAAAATTTGATGATAAAAATCTTCTTCCCTCTGTTCCCCAAGTCTCCTAATTCTCCACCCCACAAATAATTAGTATTTTTGGTTTCTTGTGTGTTTTTCCAGAGATGTCTTATAAATATTATCAAATAATGTATATGTATATTTTTGCATATTTCTACCTTTTAGTAGACCATAAACAGTAACATACCAGACACACAGTTGTAAATTTTTATTTTTTAACAGCATAATTTTAAAATAATTTTTTAATCTTTTATAGATGCTTGGCATTCCACCATATGAATTTACAAAATTTATTTAGTCCCCTATTGATGGATCTACAGATTCTGTCTAATATGTTATTCTATATAATTCTGCAGTTAATAACTTTGCACATATTTCTTTGTTTTAAAAATTATTGGGCCAGTGAGATGGCTCAGCGGCGTAAGTGCCTGCTTAGCAAGCGCGAGGTCCTGAGTTCAACTCCCGGATCCCACATACGAAAAAGGGGCCGGTGATATCGCTCAGTGGCACGGGCGCCTGCTGGCGCCTGAGGTCCTGAGGTCGACCCCCGGAACCCACAAAAAATAAATAAATAAGTAAAAATTATCTATCGAAGGAAATTTGCTGTTGAAAGTGAAATTGCTAGGTTAAAAGTTAGGTGTACCAATATCAAAGAACATATGTAGTAATGTGGTTTCTAAATATTATTTTCTGCTTAGAGGACCCAGGGGTCCTTGGAAAATGGCTGGTTCCAGGATAGGTGTAGGAAAGGCAAAAGATGAACCTGTAAGTCCCCATTGTGCCAGAAAGTAAGAAAGTGCTTACAGAAAAATGGGAACACATCAAACGTCGCAGGAGCCAGCTGCAAGGGGCCTCCACTGTCACAGTGTGGAAAAATTTGTGTATCAAAATGAATAATGACAACAATACAATGTAACCCATTAAATCCCTAAATCCATACTAGTATAAACAAGACATTTCCATAGTCTCAGAGTATTTCCCCGAAAGATACTTACCAATTACAAAAGGAAAAATTGAAACCTGGCAGACACCCCCATAACCAAGGGATCAAAGTAGCACCAGCAGTCAGTCACAGGACGCACGACGTGTAAGGAAGGACACAGCATTACTCTATGGTATTTTTGCCGAAAACGCAAACCTTGAATCTAATCCTGAGGACATCAGACAAAACAAAAATGAGTGCTATTCTACCAAATAATCTAGTCAATTCTCTTCAAAAGTACCAGGTCCTAAAAGACTGAAAAATTATTCCATATTAAAAGATTGAAGATATGGCAACTAAGTGCACGGAATTATTGGATTCAATCCTGGAGGAGAAAAAATTTTAGTTTGCTATAAAAGGCATTGATAGGACCATAGATAAATTTGAATTAGGTAGGCTATAATATTACACTGATGGCAATTTACTGGTTTCAGCAACTTTTCTATGACTTTGTTTTCAGAAAATTTTCAGAGATAAAATCATTGGAAAAATAATGTGTGTGCACATATACATGTATATAAATACAGATATACAAGACAGTGGAAGAGAGCAGAGAGGGAGATTGAGAATTATAATGCAAATATGATAAAAATGTTAACATGTAGATGATCTGGATGTATTGGACGACTTTTCACTATTTTTGAAACTTTTCTATAATTTGAAATTATTTTTAAATTCAAAGAAAATATATGTATATTTGAAATTTTGATAGATTGCCTGCTATAGAAGCTGCATGTACGCATTTTCTCTCCCACCACCAGTAACATACCAAAGTGGCACTTCATATTTACAAAATGCATTCACACTTTCCACTAGAAGACTTTATTACTACTCCAAGAAATAGACAAAGGTATTTTCTCCATTTTACCTAAATGAAGCTTCATGAAATGTAGACAGTAGAAGTAGTGGCTAAGAACACAGTCTTTTGAAATGATAATTACATGCCATTTCACCCCAGTCAGACTGGCAAGCATTATAAAGTTTGAAAATACTTAGCGTTGGCAGGGATGTGAAGAAATGAACAATCTTATAGTGTGGCGGAGGGAGTGTAATTTAGTACAGTCATTTTGGAGGGCAATTTGGCAATATCTAATAAAAGTTGAAGAGGTGCCTATCTTACAATCCGGGAATCCCACATGTGGCTCTGCTTCCTAGAGAAATGCTTACACGTGTGAGCAGACCCCAACACAGTGCCACCTTCCCAGCTGTGCAACTTGTAACTCTGAAAAATGGGAGACAACCTACATATCCACCCAAAGGGGAATGGTTAAATACACTGTGGTCAATTTGTGAAGTATAGCAATTGAAGTGAAAGAACGAAGACTGTGGTTCCAACATTGAAGAAACTCAAAAATTTAATATTGAGTAAAGAAAGCAAATTACAGAAGAATGTGTGCTCATGGCTCAGGGTAGGGCCCGGCTACTGGCTTCTAGAGATCTAGGGGGTAGAGGCCAGGGATACTGCTAAATGTCCTACAATGCACAAGACAGACCCTCCAACACACACACACACACACACACGCACACCAAAGAATTATTTGGCCCAAAATCTCAATGCTATTGAAGTTGAGAGGCCCACCTACAGTCCAAGGTCACAAAAACCCGACCCAGGCCTCCTGACTCCCAGAGAAGTGCTCATGCCCTTCCGGCATATCAGATTATTAGATTTCAGCCTTTCTACAAAGCAGCTAGATAACTATGGTGGCATTGAACTTTCTTCCCACCACTCAGCTTCATGCTGGGCAAAAATTAACATCTTACTGAATGGAACAACTACCAGGCACATAGAGTTTTCATAAATCTTTCTTGCATGAATGAGTCATCAATCAACCAATGAGTGCAAACTCTTAGATCATGAAGATCTAGTCTTTATTCCTGGCATGGCTTCCCTGACTTTTCACTCATTTGACATGAAGGCCTGTTTGGTTTTCACTGTCTTGTCTAAAGAGAGGAACTGAACACCAAATGAGTGGAAAGTTTCCAGAGCCTTCTGGCTCATGTCAGAGCAGTCCTCAAATTCAGAGTCAACCCTACTTGTTAATCTGCCAGTAGCCCTTATAAAGATATATCAGGAAATTGTGAAGACATAGACATCTTTGGGTTAAACTGATAATGGTTGCACAATGTAAAGTGAGTTATTGACCTAAAAATAACGACACTTTCAATCTGCTTTTATTCCAGCACAGCTTGTGGAAAGCACTCCTTACTCTTTTAGTGGAGTGTCAGGAATATACACACTTTCTTTTTTGATTTATTGTAGGCACTGATTTGGTGAACCCAGCATTGCACATTCAGAGGGCAACTTTGAGTCCCTGCTATCGTCTTCTTCGCCGTAGATTTGGAGAAGGTAAGAAGAGCTCCTTTCTGAACTCACTTTTTCTAATGTTTGTTTTGGCAACACAGGTTCTCACCAGTTGTCTCAAGGGATATAAAAATGATGAAAATTATTGTAGTTGTAATTTGTATTATAATTATTATACCATTAGACTATAAGTTCTACAAGTTCTAGTTTGTACTTATATGTATATATGTCCAACAGGACCAAGGAGAGGGAAGTCACCGAACAAAATGGTATAAGAAGTGCAAAAGGCATGGCGACTACTTGTGGCTTCTAGTTCTAACTTTATGCTCATAACTGACCAAGTGACTATGAGAGAGTTACTTGACCTCTCAGTTTCCTCATCTGCAAAATGAGGAATTTGGACTGGATTATTTTGAAGGTATTTTCCTGAAATTTTAAAATTTTTCACCCTTGTGAAGGTTAAAACACACAGATTTAAAGCAATGATTTCCAAAATATGGTGGACCTTAGGGATCATGCTTGCCCCACTCGCTCAGTGGGATGATGGACTGAGAGTCCATCAGACTTTTCAAAGGATGATGCATTTTCATCCCTGCCATGCTTGCTAAAAATATAATTTCCCATTCTTCATGCCAGATCCATCGAGTTGAAATCCCTGAGGTTGGAAAGCATAAATTTGCCTTTTTAATGCACTCCTGCAGGTGATGGGTATACACAGTCATGTTTGAAATCTACCTTCTTAACCATAGGCAGCACCGTTCTGTACTCGTGAGTGCTCGGTGCTGTCAGATATGCTGAGCGGGGTCTGTATCAAGCAGAAACTATCCGGACTTGCCTTGCATTTGTAGAAGAATTAGCAAGATCAACATCTGATGGCTGTTTTACCTTTTGATTCATGTCTCTGCCCATCCGCTTCCACATAATCTTTCACTCAACACTTCACTTGCCAGAGTCTAAAGTAGGCTTCTTGGCTCTCCTCCCCTTGGCTGCCATTGAATTAGAGTGAAATTCTTTTGGAAACAACCATAGAAGGATGGTATCTCTTAGATGTCATTTCCAAATGTGGATCATGTCAGTCCATGTCACTGTCTGCAACGTCATGGTCACCACCTTCTAACCTGCAATCTGTTCTGCTGTCAGTCTTTGGCTTGGAGGGTTTGGCTTTGCTCCCAAGGGGGTCATCACTATGAAATGACTAAGAGAATGTGGAGTCAGGTAAACCAAGTGTATAGAGAGCCAAGATGGCAGATTCCTAGAGAAAAGGAACCCTCATCCGGAGATCCCAGATCATGCATGAGCTCTGGACTGAGAATCAGAAAACCACTCAGACTGTACTGTCATACATTTCTGTTGTCATTTCAGGATTACGTGCCATTTCAGGCTTTCTAGGTTGTGTGCCCTAAACCCTTAAGGAATCACAGGGACCCCTAAAGAGACTTATGTCTTAGAGGAAAACTAAATCCCGGCTTTGAAATACAAACAATGATTCCTAGTACTGCCTACAGTGCCCCCTTGCCAGGACCAGTCTAATTGCTCTGTGGGGTAACTGTTACTCTTCTCCAGAGCTTCAGCAGATACTATTTTCTGGCATCAAATAAAGGGAAATGGAGCCTTAAGAATATAGTGTCACTGTTACCTTCTGTGGATTGGATATAAAACTCTTCTCCCAAATCACAGGCAAGGCATTATGTGTGATCTGTCAAGTAGAATACTAACAAGTGCCCCTTCATGAAAGAGCCACTCACCCTTAAAGAGCATTCCAGACAACACCCACTGCTGGCTGGAGACAGATGTGGGCTTTATTTGATTTGGGGTTGATTTATTTGTTTGTCTTGCTTCTAGAACAGCATAACTTGGATTTAATGTCTCGAATACTGAATCCAATACTTCTAGGTTCACTGACTTGTTATTATTTAGCATTTATGAAGTATATGTCAATGCACTTGGCACTTTACAATGACTCATAAAAAGGCACAATACTGGCCGTTGAACATAAGGTTGCTATCAGTTGAATTACTGCCGGTGTGGAAAAGATCACAGGACAGATCAAGATATCTTTTTTCCCCCAAAATGCAACTCTGCATCCCAGTTTCTTATTGCATTTGACCCCAAACAGAGATGTGGTAGCTGCCGCTACCATTTCGACATCAATATTTCAAAGTTATACATTTGGTGCCTATTTCCTGGCACTTACGAAAAGCTGAGCAAGCATGGATGGATGGAGGATGAATGGATGGATAACTCTCTCCTCAGTGGACATCTCCCATTTTCTATTTGTCCCTGCACTCAAAGCTTTATTTATGCACCTTACAAACCATGTGATTATAGAGCTGGCTGACTTAGAAAGGAATTGATACTTAAGTGGCTTTTTGCAATGAACATGAGATCAATATATCTATGAGGTGGACGGAGACCTAATGAGAAACTGCGCATATCAGCAATATTATATCAACGTCAATTTCTTAGTTTTAACATTGTCCTAGAATTATGTAAGATGTTATCACTGGAGGAAGTTGGGTGAAGGGTCCAGAGACTGACTCCCTGTACTATTTATTTACTTTTGTGAGTCTGTAATTATTTCAAAAAAGAATCACATGAACTTTAGCTTCACATATTCATAATCACATCTCACTGCCTACACCTTCCAGTCTCTAGGCCCTCTATAGATAATAGCAATACCGAGCGTGTCAGTTCAGGACTCCCAACAGAGCAAAAGCCAAAACAGAGTTAGATGTGTAAGGGGCTTATGGGGAGGAAACACTTGTAAATTATAAAGCAAGAGGGAACAGGGGTGCCTTAAAAGTGCCATGCAGTTCCAACACCAATAAAAGGAGCCCGGGAAGGAAGGATTAGAGAAGGAAGCTCCTCAGACCACACACAGTGAGAGAAATTCCAGCCAAAGCCACTAAGGTGCCCCTGAGCAAAGGTCCCACGGTGGAGGAGTCCCATGGTGGAGCAGGGGATCGATAGCTCAGTCATCAGCTGGAGCATCTTGGCCTGGAAGAGACACCGCATGAATCCGAAGGTGCAAAGACAACTGGGAGATGTCAGGCAGCTACACTTCCAGAGCAGGTTATCCTGAGGGAGATCTGACTAGGACACCTTCAAGTCCACTGTGCTGGGCATTTTTTCAGTCCATTCACTTCTCAACCAGTCCTTTAGTGACTTTAACCTCTTGCCCCTCTGTTGGCCTCATATTTACAGCTCTCAAACCAGAGTGAATTCTATCTTCTGCTTCCTCTGTGTGTTCACTCCCTGCCCACCCAGAGCAGCATAAAGAAAGTCATTGAGGGCCGGTGAGATGGCTCAGTGGCTTAAGCGCCTGCCCGGCAAGCTCGAGGGCCCGAGTTCGACTCCCGGATCCCACATACGAAAAAGGGGCCGGTGATATCGCTCAGCGGCACGGGCGCCTGCTGGCGTGCGAGGTCCTGAGGTCGACCCCCGGTACCCACAAAAAAAAAAAAGAAAGAAAGTCATTGAACCAAGCCAGTTGGTCAATCGTGTGTGTGCTGTCCAACTTCAGACGGCCCTCACTAATCCTCCGTACGTTTCACTTTGTCTCCTCTTGATTCTGTCATATTTCTCACTGCGTTTGTTGCACCCTGTTCTCTCATCAAGTTTCCACACTGTACACACTCTGGCTGTTTTCTGGAGTTGGGCTGGCCGCGTGAGCCCCTAAGTACTCTTCATCTGTCCTCACATCCGTAGCTGTCCTCATCCCTCCTTCCTTCTTTAAATGTTGGAGAACAGTCATCCTCCCTACCCTGCCCTCATACTGGTCTCTCAGTTGCCTCCTGCCAGCCTGCATTGGTTGCATTGGTTTTTCCTTTTTCATTCATGCTCTTTCTTTCTCTGCTCTGCTGGATTCTTCCTCCTGGTTCCTGAATATTGGCTCCTTTACTGAAAGTTAAACTTTCTCTGTGTTCTTCTACGCCTTTGATCTATCCTTATGTATCTCTCCTTCCTCTTCATCACACCATTTGACACCTTTCTACACTTGCTCACCCAACATTTTCCCCGTCTCTCTTTTCCCGCACACTACTGAGGCCCCTTCCTCATAGTCCGCTCCTCCCCTTGGGTCTCGTCTTCTGTGACCTCTCATCTCATCTCTCACCTCCCTCGTTCTCCAAATCTTATTCTCCCTTGGCTTCTAGGCCATGCTGCTCTTGGCTCTCCACCTGTCTTACTCCCCTTGTCTTTTCTGACTTCTTAGCATTGTGTCTAAATATGTGTGTCTGTCCAGGCTCTGTCTTCCCCCATCTTGATTTGGCCACATGTTCTCTCCCTTCCCATCCTCATCTGTCTTCATGATGGTGACTCTTGGTGCTCTGCAAGTCCTCTTAATCCCAACTCTGACTTCCCTTTTAAATTCCCAGACAATGTCCCAGTGCATTTCGCCAGAGAGTCATATTCTGGGCCTGTACCCCTCCACATTCTCTTCACCACCCAGCTTTCCTGCTTGTCTTAATGAGACCCTTTAGCCTGTCATTCGGGTTGGCATCTTGCAGTCAGTGTGACTGTTGTATCCATTGTCCTGGCCATCCTTCTCCTCTTCTGCGTCTCTCCCAATCTCTGTTCCAGGGCCACTACCCCAGCCCAGCCCTCACTACGTGCCCTATAGGTTCCTATAGACACCTGTCCATTAGCCTCCTTCCAGACCATCATACTCACTGATTGCAATTTTATTTTCCTAAAAGCATGTGCTGAAAAGTTTTGATGGATCTACATTGTATACTCAACCCCTTCCTGCCCAGCAGCTAAAAATAATCTCCAAGTTAAACCGAGGTAGTTTTTCTAAATGTTTTTCTTTTAGCACTTATTATTGACTGGCTAATTTTCCTAGCTCTGTCCCCACCCATCGCTGACCCCAAAGAAATAAAGATGAGGGGTATGGGTGTGTTTCACTCTTATTTCTGACCTACTCCTATCTGCTTTCCCCTGGAGTAATCATCTCCTCAGAAGAATGCAGAAGTACAACACCCTGTTGGCTTCCACTCTTAAACACAGGTCATGGCGTGATGACTAAGAGTGAGGGTCTGAGATTACCCTGCCTGGATTCAAATGTCATAGCCTTGGACACATAACTTACTTCTCTGAACCTTGGTTTGTTCATCTATAAAACAGACTAACCGTATGTATGCCCTTGTGTTGACTACATAAGGTAATGTGCATAACAGGTGTGGAGCCAAACTCCGTGTCTCAGTGCTCAGTGCTAGCTGTGCTTACCACCACCATCATTGTTTTGTCACACTTGCAGCATGACATTATCCACATCTCCATTATTCACTCTTTGGCAGGAGAGGCTAACTTGGGAATTCTACACAACTAGTGAATTAATATCCTGAGTACTTCCACTAAGAGCTCAGGCCAATAATTTTGGTACTTTAGATGGCCTATGATAGGTCCCAGAGGATTCTGAAACCAAGAGTCTATAATTTCCTAGTATAAAAGGGCTTTTTTTTTTTTTTTTTTTTTTTTTTTTTTAGTTTTAACTATCTACAACTAAACATAGCAGCTTCTACTACTGGATAAAAGGAAGCCAAAATGAAGAAAGAAAGAAAGTCTTGTTGACCAGAAATCTTTGTCCCCTCCACATATGTGATAATATATGTGACTCAGATTACAAATGAGGATGAAATCTATCCAAGACAGTAAAAGGCAAAATGTAGGAAGAAGGAAGAGGTTGAAAATGGGGATGGAGAAGGAAACAAAATTTGGAGTTAAAAAATTGATTCTAACAAAGGCACTAAAATAAGAGCTGAAAGTGGACATCTAGATAACTGTACAACATTTTAAATTTAATTAATATCAAACTGTACATTTAAAATAGTTAAAGTGAAATTTTTATGTTATATAAATTTTATGATAAAAATAAACACATGTACCCAAAACATGGACAGCTAGAAATAAAAATCTGTACCATTTTATTTCAGAAATATTTTATGATGTGAAAGATATGTTTATGTCAATGTAATGTTTATTGAGCACTTACTGTATACAAGCATCGCTCATGTACATTATACATGACATGTAGCTATGTGCATCAGTACTCAATTGGTCACCACTGCTGATGAGAGAACAATACTGAGCGTGAAAGGGAACATGGCTGGCAGTGCATTCACCTCACAGGCTTGTGGAGAAAGTATGCTTGTCTTATTGAAAGAAAATAAGAATAAAGACCTGTTTTCAAAATTGTTCAACAAGCATCTTCTGCTTTAAACACAGACAACCCTGAAGTATGAGCCAGCTCACATCAGCAGTATATGAAATTCCAATATTCTGTTCCATCCAAGCCAACACTTGCTGTTGTCAAACTGTACTATTTGCCAAGTTGTTGGGTGTGGAAGTGATTTTTCATCATTGCTTGGATTTGAGCCCTGATTGGCCATTTAGATTCTTTTTTAGTGACATGCGTGTTCAAGTCTTGTGCCCATTTTTCTGATGAATCATCTTTCTTTTTCATTTATATATTAGTACCAGTTATTGAAAAGGCCACAATAGAATTTTAATTAAACCTAAAGAAACCTTAGTATAGTTGGGCAACATCTCCATGAAGAAAGCAAGAACAAAGTACAAAGACAGTTCTTTACATAGCCTCTGTTTCCAAATGGCTTCAAAGAAAATAAGTTAAAGACTTTTTCCCCAAACAAGCCAATAACTGTAGAGACAAATTCATGTAGGAGAAATCTCTGCATTCCTTGTACATTCACTGAAAATGTGACTGCAAGCACAAGGCCATCTTTAAATGGCAATAATGCACCTGAAACAGATCATTCAGGGAAAGGAGACTCATTATTGAAGCCAACATGGCCATCGACACTTGTCAGCTTGCCTCTGAAGAACAAAAAACTTGAGCAACAAGTGCTTAAAGTGAGTGAAATTGTATCCAATTCTCCATGTAATGAAAGTGCTTCGGGCTCTGGGCCAGAGAATAGATTCGGACCATAGATTGGACTTTTTTCCAGGGCCTTAAATTTAAATGACTAGAATTATTTTTAAAGTACCATCCAACTCAGTCTTCTGGAATAAAAACATGATTTTTAATTTTTACAAAACTTTATACTACATGAAGAAATGCTCCATCCTTGACCTCACTCATGCGATCCAGAAAAATAGACAGCGCATCCTAGGGTGCATACAGCGTGTAGTAAAGACATCTCTTACAGCCTCCCTTGATCCACACACACATACGCACACACTCCACATCCAGGCACATATGCACAGAGACACATTATGGACACATTGTACAAACATACACGTATACATACATGCACATATACAGAGTCACATATATGCAGTACACATGCATGCATACACAAACACACATGCATGTATACACAGATACATTATATTCACAGTGTACATGCATACACAACGTACATGCACATATATGCAAATATACATAATATTCTGTGTATATGTGCATGACAAATATACATATATATGTGCACACATGTACACAAGCACATAGACGTATTACATGCACAGACATATACACACACAACTGATACTTTGGGCCTAAAAAACCCAAGGCAAATATACATATTTATCAAGGACTATAAAGGTATATATCTTCACTTCTAAAGGCACTAAGTATTATACTATGAAACTTCTAAACCTTTAGTTTCTCAACCAAAGTACCTACACTCCATGATGAATATATAATCATTATGTACAGCAAGCAGACGCTAACAAAAAAAGTGCCTAGAAAATAAAAGAACAAAGGAACCATTTTAGAATTACTGGTATGTGTAAAATTTAATTATCTAGAAATTGAAGTCAGTTACAGTTTTAAGAGTAAAAAAGTAGACTTCAAATTATTATTTTAAGACTATCACACATCTAAAAATAGACTTACATCAAGATAAAAGCATTTAGAAGGAAAATATGTTAGGATTCTCTCAGCTGTTTTAAATAAACAAATGACATTACCAGTAGGAGTCACCATGAGATCCATTCAGCTAGGAAAGACCCCCTTCCACAGAGGCAGAATCAAGTTGCTTCCAAAAGCCCAGCCCAGCCTCAGGCCGCTGAGGGATGCAGTCAGGCTGGATTCTGCATTTCTAACCCATTTATCCATAAGCACTGTTCCCACAGCTCCAAATCTGGATGGGGAGGCGGCACCTGCGAATACAGACTTCACAGATCTGCGACCGAGGGGGCCATCGTTTGGCCAGCCCCATTGATCCAAGCTTCTGGTCGTGAGGAAGAAGCCAGTGCCAGCAATCATCGGTCACTGCCAGTAGTGCCTGGTGTTCAGGACACTTTCCTTTCCGGGGACCCCTTTGATTTCTGTGTCATTCTTCTTGCATCAGCCTGTGTGCCCAACCTTCTCTCAGGATATTTATCCAGAATATCCCATCATTTGCCAGCAGTACTCAAAAATACTCCCAGCAGATCTTCCCCATGGTGTGGAAATCCTTGAAGATGCTGCTATTACATTTTCAGGCTCTGTTGTTATGACAGTGTTGTTGTGGACAACGTTTCCCAGAATTCTTTGGGTCCCTTCTGCACTTGTCCTCCATTTCTCAATTGAGATATTCTCATGGAGCCTCTAAAAAGTGGCAGCCTAGTAAGGAGGAGTCTCCAGAGACCAAGAAGAATTGTAGATCCCAAAGCACCTTCTATTGGAGCAATGCTACCATTTGCAAGCCCAATGTGACCTCCATGAGTATTTCACACAAACAGAGATCAAAGAGCCCAAATCCTGCTTTCACAACTCTTTCTTTTAAGAGAAGGCAGCCTTGCATGGGGCAATTACCTTGCAACAGCTTCTGGCCATCAGCGCACCATTCAAAGCTGGTGATTAAAAGGAGCCTAGATCCAACTGGGAATGAATGTTCCAGGCGTTCTCTGCAGTCTCTGAACTTCAGTGATGTCACATCAGTGACCACTTTGCTGGTTTGTTAGAGAGCTTTTATCATCATCCTCATGATCTCCAAGTAAGTGAGGTGACTGCTGAGCATAAATCCAAATTAAGGCACTAAACAAACTATACAAAAAAACATGTCAGGTTGGTTGCTCGTGTGTATTTCTCAGGATACTTTTCTGTGCCTATAGGATAATGGCACAACTGAAGCAAATCTATGATGAAAGATATTCACAATTTAGCATTTATTGTTACATGGGAATGTTCATTCCATCTACCAAAGAGAGTGTTTCAGACATGTTCAATATAAATTGTAAATATAAGAGTTTAGTGGGTTTAGCTAAATCCCATTAGTTTTTGTGGATCATCAGTTCCATTGGGTAGGAGTTGAATGAAAACAGTGGGATGAAGACACAGCCCCAGAGAAACAGGATCTGACTACTACCTCCTAAACTATCTAGTACCCACTGAGAAATATGATGAACTGCTCAAACATGAGCTATTTGTAGCCAAGATGTATCTTTGTATGATAAGATAGATGAAGGTCCACCAATCCCACCAGGCCTCATAGCCATTTCCAAGTCTTGATCCCTGCTTCTATAACCTAACCCAGCTGAGCAGAGATGGGCCCAACCAGAGCCTTGGGCTTCACTCCAATTTTGGTGCTTCCCTAGCCTTAGAAGCACTCAGCTCTCTTCGTTGCTTCCATAGTAACAGACTACTTTCTGGTTTGACCTGTGCCCAAGACACTGACCCCCTGCTTCAGCCTCAGAACTTGTGATGCACATCATTACTTGACTTGCTAGTGCCACTGTCCTTACAGGTACAACTTCTTGCCTGTAGGCCACATGATCCATCATCCCACAGCACCACCCACTTCTTACAAGGGTTCCCCCAGGACTGCCTTTCTCACCACCACCCCAAACTCCAAACTGATAACAACACCACTGGCGTCTTGGAACAGCCCACTTTAAGCTTGTACTGCACTCAGTAGAAGCGTGGTGCAGTTTAACCAGCCTCATCTCAGTTCGTGCAGCACAGCTCTGTTGTCCCTTTATTGCCTGACTGCTTATAAGCTCGGGGAAGGATGTTACACATCTGGCAGCATTTTCCTTTGCGTTTTTCCAAGACAGCATCTTGTAAATAGCGACAGAGAACTGCAGAAATAATTGATCCCTTCAAAGAAAAAAAAGGAGTATTCCTGGCAGGCACAGTAGTACACACCTGTAGTCCCAACACTCTAGGGGGCTGAGGCAGAAGGATTTCTGCCTGGCAAGTCAGCAATTTAGTAAGATACTGTCTTAAAATTAAAAAAAAAAAAAAAAAAAAAAGACTTTTCTAAAAGGCTGAGGATATTGCTTATTATAAAGATCTTGGGTTTTCTGTGGTTTCTGTGATCCTTCTGAATTTGTCTAACATTAATGTGTTATGAATATTATCTGTCCATAGCTATTTATATGTATAGTCAAGAAATACAAAGAAACTGTGCTCAGTGGATCTTTTAAGAGATCTCTGCTCTTAAAAGTTCTACTTGGCAGATGCTTTTAGCCCTGAGTCTTCCTGCCAATGACGGTAGTGGCCCACTGAGCAGAGGTTACCTGGCTGTTGAGGTGGGCGTACAAGTATGGGCAGTTAATAGTCGTGGACAGAGGATCTGAAAGGGAATTCTAAGTGCACTGGACTTTGCTTTATAGTTGTGAACTGGGCACAGGGAGCTGGGTTCTCCTTTTCATCCTGCCCTAACTTATATGGTGCTACACTGGCTGGATCCTGCGTGGCCTATTTTCTCCTCTGCACGAGGAGGAAGTTGACCCAGAGGTCTCTTCACCCCAAATCTTCCATGTTTTCATAAATACGCATGACTCAGAAGTCAGATAGCTACTTAGGAATCGGAAAAGTTCTAACAGAAACAACAGTTACCAACTGCTGCTTCCATGGAACTTTCTGCTGGACTTGGACATGCATTATCTCAGCACCTGACGTCATTACGTCATTCAATCCTCAGAGACTTTCCAAGAACTCGATATATTGGCTTCATTTCACTGAAGAGGGGAAAGTTCTCAGAGAAGTTAACTGACTTTGTTAGGATCGCAGAACTAATAAATAACAGAGCAGAGACTTCATTCCAGCTAGGATAGAACCAAACGTACTTCAACAGAAACAAAGTAAGGAGCTCTGGAGCCTCCTCTTTTTTTTTTTTTTTTTTTTTGTTTGTTTGTTTGTTTGTACCGGGGGTTGAACTCAGGACCTCGTGCGCCAGCAGGCGCCCATACCGCTGAGCGATATCACCGGCCCCCTGGAGCCTCCTCTTGTAACCCTCAGTGTCCAGATCTTTGCATGCTTCCCCTCCCTGCACACCCTGCTTTCCTGATTTGCCCCCTTTTCTGTCTTCTAAAACCCATGTGCCGCTGTGCCTTTGGTTTGTATGAAAGGGCAGTGTCTTGTTTTACAGTTCTGCACCCACCCTTTGCAACAAGATGAGGGTCAATAACAAAAAAAAAACACATATGAATTTCTCAGCAGCTGCTTGTAACATGAAACATAAGTGAAGAAATGACTCAAAGAGGGCCAGATTTAGCTTAAAGGAATAACTTTGTAAGTCAATCGTGTATAATCCTCCGTATCTAGACACACATGCCTAATGTGAGTCGTCTATAATTTTACAGAGGTCACCTTTGAATCACAGACTCTAGCACTGCAGGGCTTATTCCGGCTTCCAGCACTAACTAACTCACCACCCAGGCTTTGCCTCTCACGACAGCAACACAGTTTTGTTCCTTTGAGGGAAAAGAAAAATGTGCCACGTCATCACCCAATAGATAACTTCAAGTGAGTGGCAGTTATTTATGTGATACGTTCTAAGAAAGTAGAAGTTCTGTACAAATCAGAGGATGTTTTGAATTCAGAATCGTCCCTGAACATGGTCATAACATTCTGTGTTTGGAAATAACATACTCAGGTAGTACACTCAGTCCTCATTATTTGCACATTCCATCTTCGTGAAGTTGCCTACTCATGAAATTCACTTGTAACTCCAAAATCAGTACTTGGGACACTTTTGTGTTTATTCACCAACACATGCAAAGAGAAACGTTTGAGTGCCCGACATGCACGTTCCCAGCTGAGGTTGAATAAGGTGATACTCGCTTCTTGTTTGATTTCTCATTCTGTAAACAAGTGTTCCTTCCACGATGCCACATTTTTCACATTGTGTGCTTTGGGTTGGTGATTTTATCATTTAAAATTTCACCTAAGCACAGCAGCAAAATACTTTCTTGTGTTTTTAAGTACAAGACTGCTCTGATGTGCCTTACAAAGAAAGCATATGTGTTACATAAGCTTTCTTCAGGATTGAGTTATAGTGCTGTCGGCCATGAGTTCGAGGTTAAGAAAGTAGAGATATATACTTAATAAGGAGTCTTTAAATAAGAACACACATAAAACAAGGCTGTGTATTGTTCAGTTGAGGAAAATGTTAAGAGGCTTGCAGGAACCTATGCCTCTATTTCCTCTAGGACCAGTGGCTCAGTATTCACTAATTTGGTGTCCATAGTGACTTTCTAAAGCATAACTACTGCAAAAATGAAAGCCGATGTACTTCCAAATATAACAATTCCTAATAATGCCTTGCGACATTTCTCAGGACTGTCAGGGAGGTTTGGCACTACTGACCTCAGGCCATTTTCTGTTTCATGAAAGATGAGAACTTACAAAACCATCCTCATCCCTGTGCTATGATGGGCAGATTTTCCCAATATTCATTTCCACTGGGTAATCACAGGGCATCCGGGGTCTCCTACTGCTGACAGATGGGCAAAGAAGCTGTCCTTGACCTCAAGAGTGTCCACCTTTATTGAAATGACCCACCTTAAGGTAGCAAGTGTTCCCAGATCAAAAGGAAAGAAGGGGAAACACCTTAGAACTGGCAGGGAGGAGAACAAGTTCCCCGTGGCGTAACTTAAGGGAAACAGGCCATTTTTCTAATAGCAACCTTGAACTGTTAATTTTGTGTTTCCTCCCAGAAATTCCACAAAGGAAGTTCAGCTTTAGCCAGAGCTGCTAATTAACTCTAAGGTTTCTACCACATCAGCAAACACCTAAAGACCACCCTAGTGCTTGTCTCTCTTCTGACAGAAGTCAAAAAACTGATGTAGGTGAGAATTGCACCATAGGAAATCCCTTTCTCTCTGTGGGAAATGGTTGCTGCATTTCCCTCAGCTTGATTATTTTGGAGGCCTTGTGATCTTACACCTGAAAAAACAGTATTTATGATACTCAGTATAAAAATAGTAATGTTAATTTATTAAGGACCCAATTTATGTCAAGACTTTGCTGGATGCCGGGAACACAGGTATAAAAGGCATAGTCTTTGCCTCTGAGCATCTCAAGTTCAAATGGGAAAATTTGATCATTGTAAAAGTGGGATAAAAACTGTGGGAAAAGGAAGGGGGAGAGGGTTCGTGGCCACACAGAATACAGGGTGGAGGCTTGGCCAAGAGTGTGTTTCTTACTTGAACAGAGTGTTGAAGGTGGAGAGGAATTACCCAAATGATGCAAGTAAACCAGGCATGATGGTTCACACCTATAATCCCATCAGGGAAGGCTGAGGCAGGAGGACTGCAAGGTTAAGGCCAGCCTGGGCTACATAGCAAGTTCAAGACTGGTCAGGACAACATAGTAAGACCCCATGTCAAAAAAAAAAAAAAAAAAAAAAGAAGCAAGTAGAGTTGAACATTCCTCAAAGTGGGATCGTGTTATGAAACCCTAGAGCACCAGTGGTAAAGCCATGGCATGAGTGCTGCAGCAGGCTGTTGTTATTATTGAAAGCTCTAAAAGGTTCACCATCACTGCCCTAGAGGTATGAACAAGTTCTAAGACATTCCATGACCCAGAGCATAGAGTGCAAATGCAAGAGTTACAAGGGAGAAGATTAGAGAGAGGCAAGACCAGATCATGAGTATCCTTGAAGGCCAAGTAGGAAGGTAGAATCCTCTGAAGGATCTCACAGAGGCCAGCAGGGCCATCGTATCTGCACTATGGACCAGTTAAAGTAGTACAGTGAATGCATCCGGGGCCAGGCATCTCTGAGAATGAGGAGAACAGTTAAGCTTTTGGAAAAGCCACTAGATTGAAAAAAAAAACAAGGGAGAAGAAGAAGGAATACAAATCATGTACAATTCTCTGTATCTAGATACAGATACCTAATGTGAATTATCTATAATTTTGCTGAGGTCACCTTTAAATCATAGGCTCTGGGGGGCTGACAGTGTGGGACTTATTCCAGCTTCCAGCAGCATCTAACTCATCACCCAGCCAATACAAACTCCTGGGTTGAGTTCAGGAGAGTGGTTTGGGCTGGAGGTGATGACTTGGTGATGGATGTATAGATGATCATTGAAGCCAATGGCTTGCATTACACAAAGCAAAGTGTGTACAATTGAGAATAGACGATGGCCACAGAAATCCTGTGCAGGAACACTAATATTTTAGGGATTAAAAAAGGAAGAGAGGTCTGAGATGAAGCCTGAAGACAAGTAGTCAGAAATGGAGGGAGAATACAATAGTGCCAGGTAAGGCAGAGGAGATGAGTTTTATGAAGGAGGGAGTGATCAACAAAACACAATCATGCAGGGAAGGAAAGCACAGTTTAATTGGCCATGCCCTGGAGAATTTTTAGTGGGGAAGTAGGAATGAAAGCTGATTGCTGGAGTAGAGATGCAATGAGGAGTGAAGAAGTAAATGTAGGCAGCGTGTGGGTTAGTTTGACTTTCAAAGGAGCAAGGAGGTAGGAGCAAGTGGAGGAGGATGGAAAGGTAACGAGAGTTACCTCTGCGCTGCCACAGGTAACCTAACTGACTGCGAGCTCAATAGCTGCCAGGACACGGGAAGCATCTTCAATGTACAAGCTAGAAATGGGAAAGGCCACATGATGGAAACATCCTAGTGAGGAAGTGAGGGGAACGAAAGAGACTCAAGATTCAAAGAGGCTTTGAGTGAGGAGATCTAAAAAGGATATCTTTGGTGAGGACCTATGGTGAATAACATGGCATCAGATTAAGATCCAGAGCACCTGTGACTTCCTCTCACTAGCTTTACACCTTAGGCAGGGGCTCTCTCAGAGCCTGAGTATTCTCATCTGGAAAGTAAGGCAAATGCTATCTGTATCCCCCATATCGCTGGCTATAGTGAGAATTAAACAGGATAATAGCGTGAAGAGCACCTTGGAAATTCGAAAGCCCGTATGGCTGTGAGATGTTGTCGTGTGAGAAGAGGGGCCTTCTTGCTGCCTTCTGCCACTGGCTGAAGAGCCATTTTCTGTTGAAGTTATTTCAGGCACCGTGGAAAGCCTTTCTTTCAAACTGCAGGCGGACCTCTTCCAGGGACTTCTATCTTTTCCTCTTACCCACTCGAGAGGGAGAGCTCTGTGGATGCAGAAGAAGACATTAAAAAGAAAAAAAAATTTCAAATAGCCCCAGTTTCTAATCACTTTTACAATGATAGAAATGTGCGTGAAAATGGGCAAACATGTTTTTTTCTAGATATGTACTCTTCCCTATTATAACCCTTTGAAAGAAATCTTCGTGGAGGTCACCACCCTAGAGAAAGATGGTGTAACACCATACCTGCTGAGATGGCAGTGCCATAGAGCAAATGGGCTATACAGATATCCATGTTCCTCCTTTATATTGTTTTAAATTAGTCTTTCCCTCCTAGCCCAATAAAATGTGCACTTCCACGATGTTTGTCATGTTGTTGCTAACATCTGTATTTTTAATTAATACAAAATTAAAACATCTGTGCTAGATAATTTAGACTAAAACCAAAGATTACAAACTGGCATGTTGCAGGTCAAGACTATCTTTGTAAATATGTTTACTTAACCTATAGATTTTTTTTAATTGATGTTTTATATTTAAACATACCACTGTCCACCACCACTTAAAACATTGGAAGCTCAGGCAGCACAAGGCAGGGCTCTTATTCCCCCAAACGCCAGGTGACCAGAGCTGAGGGGCTCTGTTCTCAACAGTCCCCCTCCCCTTCTACAGTCTCCTCAAGCTGGTTCCCACAGGTCTTGGAGATTTCCAAGAATCCAACCCCTGATTTAAAACCAAACCAGTAAAGTACAATGGAAGGGAAGCAGTTTGTTTCTGTGTATAGAGTGGTTAAAATAAAGAAAAATCAAGTAAAATTTCACCAGCCCAAATACTTCAGGTGCAGTGCTTGGTTCTCAGCTCTAAAACAACATTCTGCCCACCTCAGTAAGGGACTCTAAGAAGTAGAAGTCAAATAGTTTCCACTGTGTGCTTCCTTGTGTGGTAGAGATCAAAACAAATGAAGCTATTGCCTTTGCAGATGGTCTGCTGCATAGCCCCAAAAGAAAGATTTTTATTACTTCAAAGGTAGAGGCAGGTGGCCAAAAGATTCCAGAATGCTCTTGCTATCCTCACAGGATCAAGAAACTGATAACGTGTGCCTGAATGGAAAGACATCTGGTAGACCACACTTCTCTTTTGGAGTTAGGAAAATAAAGCTCATTCTAGGTTTATTAACGCAGACCTACTGGTCATGGCTGGCCTGTGCCACATAGAAGAAATATTCCCAAGCAGTGCATTCTTTGGCTCTTGTCAAGTGGTCTGTTGTCTGTGGAATTTCCTATTCTCCAGTCTCAGAGCAGAAAGCAGCCCCTCCCTCCCGTTTTGGCCGTCATGAGGCTTAAAGAGGATCATTTGTTTTCATTACAGCCCTTGAAACCCTTCCTTCCCTTCTCATTAATGAATTTCCAGTCTTTCATCAAAAAACAAAAACAAAAAAACAAACACAGAAAAGGATCTGGCAGAGGATGTAGTTAAGTGGCTGGCGCGCATGGCTGTGCCGGCTTTAGGAGAGGAGACGGCCATTTACTGATTGCAAGGAGGGGTTGACATCCTTGGTTAGTATGCTAATTTCATCTCCTGCGTTTAACATTCAGATCAGGTCTGTACAGGCCCTCAGAGCCGCAGAGTCCAGGGATGGGTGGCTGTCTGCCTTGCAGCACTGAACATGCTCTGCATGAATTACATAAATACCCAAACATTCTGTCTGCACTGACTTTGCTCTTTCCCTCCCTCTCAGAGAGACACACAGACACAGAGCTGCGCACATGCAAGCACACACTCCGCATCATGCCAGCACATGCACGCACAAACGCTACAGACACGGGTCTCTGAATGCTGACGACTGCAGTGTAAGGTCCCTGAATCACCCACATCTGGCTTAATTCCCCCTCCTTTGGGTCTCCTAGGCTTGCTTCTGCAGGATAAATTTCTCCTGCTCAGGGAGCTTGGAATGTATTGGGGACTCCAAACTGAGGAAGCAACATGAAGATAAAAACTCATCCAGAAGAAAGATATCTTATCTATTTGACCTTCCAGTCCCAGAAATCCTAAAACAGCCCTAGTTCCACTCATGAGAAAGAGATCCATACAGCTCAGTTAACCTAACACCCAGAAAGAAGGAAAATCCAGTTCATTCGATTCCTTAGGGTCTCCACTTGTCATACGTGTTTGGAACAGCATTAAAAGAGTCCTATTCATGGTTAGTTTTGGACTCACCAAGCCACAGCTGGGTGACAACAGCAGAGGAATCACAAACTGTCCAAATGGCAAAGACGATTGCCTGGCACACTTGCCAGAAGTCCAGCCAATGGAAATCTGAATTTCCTCAACCTCCTTTCTCCAGCCTATTTCTGTAACATCGCGGCAGCTTCCTGGAGACAGACAGAGAATCAGCAGCTCCTAGTATGAGAAGGCACTTTTAGGGGTGGCTTTGAATACACTGAAGCAATTTTGAGCAAGCAGAAGGCTCCAGTTAAAAGGAAAGGACAGGTTGGTTTTTATTGTTTTGGTTTGGTTGGTTTGGGGGCTTGGTTTTTTTTTTTTTTTTTTTTTTTTTTTTTTTTTTTTTCCTCTCAATGTATGCTATATGTGTAAGCTGGCATGCTGTGACTCCTTCCCCTGGACACTCAGGTGGTCCCAGGTACTGTCCTCTTGTGCCTCACAGTATCCCACCTTTGGCTGAGGAACTCCGGGCAATTCCTATCAGAGCCTCCCACCTCAGCGATGGGTGTTTTCTCTGAGCTGCAGACTTGATTTGCCTCAATTTTTTTTTTTTTTTTTTTTTGGCTCTGGTCCAAGATGTTTTCCTGTCATCATTTCACTGTCTTTTCCAGTAATCCCTTTTTTAAACATTGCCAACAATTAGTCGATTTATCTCCACCACCAACCACCACCTCCCACCCCCATATGCACGCAAACACACACTCCACTGAGCCCCATCGCTGTCTTGTTTTGCCTTGAAGTATAAGAAATTACAGCTTCTCATTAGCTGGAGAGCACGTTTGGAAGGGCTTTGTGTTTACTCACTTAGTAAGTGATGCTGGCCTTTTTAATTATTCTCCCTCCGCGTGCCATCGGAGAGCAGCAAGCTGTTCAAGTCAAACCGAACGTGCACATCCTCCGCAAGGCAGTTGGAAGGAATCGTGTTTTACTTCGCTGCTGCTGCGTTCCTCCTTGCCTGTCAGCAAGCCAAGGGATCCCCCCAAAGCTCTTACGTAGGAGATACCAAAACTGTGAGTCACTTTTCAATCCCAGAGCTGAGCAAGTCCACTGCATTTTGCACGTAACAACAGAGCCAAGATGGGGGTTCCCTCCAAGCCATCAAGATGAGGTCCCCGGGACCAGATGTCCAGCCAGCCCTTGCTTCTTTTTTCTTGCTGTTGCTCCCTCTTTCTCTTCCACGCCTCTTCCTTGACCATGCCTTCGTCTGGAAGCGTTCTTCTCTGTTCCTCTTCCTCTCTGTGTTGCCGACAGCCGCAGACCCAGCCAGAGCTGGGTCCCTCTCGCCTTCTGTTAGTTTTCTTCCCCTGCAGCAGCCTTTGGCTGCTACCTCTGCAAGCTGGATCACCAAAGACACACGACTCACTCACAATGAATAATCAATACGGATATTGATCTGGGGAAAATGTTTGTAAATTCCTGAAAGGGAATCAGGAGCAGGGGGCAGGGAGGCTCGCGGGGGACGACGCTGCAGTGCTCCACGGCGGTAGGAGGCAGAACCGCTTTTGGATCCCCAAGTTTTGCTGGCTCCAAGGTGACGGTACCGGAATGCGAGCGGATGGACGAGGGCGTGCGCGTGTGAGGAGAGTGTGCTGTCTTCTCATTTCTCTACAGCTGCTTTCCCCAAAGAATCAGGAGCCAAATGGTCGGGAGCCCCCGTCAGCGCCATGTCTTGGCTGCGGGCCAGCACTGTTTTGTTTTCATTATCACACGCTACTTTGCAATTTGCATAAATACAGGGTTATTTTTTATCGTGTCGCCCAAAAGATAGGAAAAAAAAAAAAATAGAAGTCTTTGTTGTGTGCAAGAGGGGCTTGCTGCCTACTCATCGGGACTAAAGATTTACCTCCGAGGCAGGGCTTTGGAGCCGATGTAGAGGGCTCCAGGAGAAATACGGCAAAGAAGTAGTAATCACAGAGAGAAAAGAATACAGGAGAGAAAAAAAGAATTTAATGAGAACTGAGGGGCATTCAGCTTGGGGAAACCAAGTATTAGGGACCCATTTTCCTTGGTGGAGAAGTGGTAGGGACTTAGACAAGCAAGGTAGAGGCATCTAGCCAGTGACCTGGTTAGAGGCATTGCATGCTTTCTGTGGGAATGAACCTCTGGTCCATGGGGGGAAAGGCATGTGGGCCGTGAACGTGCACATGCTTTAACCCCATGTCTATCCAAAATGTAGGAAAACTGAGCACAGATGGAGCCATCTCTCTCAGCTGATGGTTTTCCTGCAGCTCAGAGGTTTCACTTCTGCTCCTTTTCTTTACCTTGTCTGCAGCTGTTCAGCTAAGCTCCCTGAATTGCACCCAGCCAAGGACTGAATGGAATTTGCAACCTCCCCTTAGCTCTCTCCTCTTCAGGGAAGTGGGCACAAGAGCATGATAAGCTATGGATTTCTCCTACATATTCCTCTTGGCTGTGGCCATGAGGCCTCAGACTCCAGAAGTCACACCCCAAAAGGATACAGGATGTGCTCACCTTAGGAAAACCTTCCAGCTCTCTTTGCCGTTGGGTGGTGGGCACCCTCCCAACCGTGGCCTCTGATCCTTTCTTCTCCTCCTCCTTACTCTGTTTTTGCAATATGGTAATAAAATATCTCTTTGGGATCATTCTACCCTTTCTCCCATTGCTCTATCTCTTCCTAGCCTGGTGACAGAAGGGGTGTGTCACCTTTGAGATAGCCATCTAGAGTAAGACGTCCATATGAAGATTCAATTCCAATACCCCCCATCCTGAAAGGAGCTGTGCACTTTATCAGCCAGTAGCAGTAGCAGGAGCACTAGGGGTTTCCCCCTTTCTGGCTTCTGATTAACTCCAGTGATCCAGTTAGCAGAGGAATTTTATCACCCAGGCTGAGATGCCCCTACTCATCACAGCAGCTAAAACCCACTCCTCAATTCTGCAGATACTATATCTTCCTGTGATGTGAATTAATTACAGTGGCAGGCCTTCCCGAGGAGGTCCCCCAGTGAAGGTGTATGTGAATATCAAAATTAAAGAAAAGGCCAACCAAGATGTCATTCGTGTATTATCAGGGAGGCAGAAAAGCTGCTGAGGGAAGTCACTGTCAGCTTCCGTCTCTGCATTCACTTAGGGTTCTACTGGTGTCCATGGGGCCAGGTGGGCTAGAACTGAGCCTTATTGAGAATTCAGAAATGGCCAAATCATGGCGCACTCATGTATTTTTTTCACATCATTGAGGCATTTATTGTGAACTTCCAGGCTCTTACAGACTAATTTCATGGCTCTAGTCTATATGCCCCCAAAATAATTAAACTGTTTTAAAATTTCCATGAAGAGAAATGTCACTATCTTCCTTGGTATTCCATTCCAGTTGGGTACAACCATGATATTGTCATATCCTTGCATCTATCTACAATTTCATTCTAAATTTACCCTTACATTCATCAATCTCTAGCATCTATCTATCCATTCATTTAGCTACATTCATTTATATATCAACTATTTATTCTGCTTCCCAGCCATCTATTCATCCATGTGCATCTCAATATCCATTTTCTAACCATGTATTGATCTATGAATATCTTTCTATTATCTGTCATCTACTTGTCTATCCATTTGTGTCTCTATTAATTCATTCATCTGTATCATCCGTTTTTCTATCTATTCATTAATCTATTCATGTATCTATCCATTCAATCATCTATCACTTGCTGATCAGTTACCAATCCCTTTTCATTTTGTGCCTTTTGTTAGCTATGATCTTAACAGAATTCCAGATTCACATTCTCAATCATTTTTAAGGTTAAACAACATGCAATTTCCAGATGAAGTCTATAAATTCTATATACTTGGCTATCTGTCCTCTGGCTTAAAAGAGTGAGCCAAAGAAGTAACTCAGTAAAGCCACATGATTTTAACGAGTTAAAAATTACAAAGACAATATTTTATCCCAGAATCCTGGAGCACTTTTCTTGTTTAATGGAAGTATACATTTCTATTCCCTTTTAAAATGCCTTTAGAAGCGGGGCATTTTAGATAATGTGTACACATTAATCTCGGTCTGTGATATCTACCACTGAGAGACCCCCATGCAAATGATCCAGTTCAACCAGAGGTACCTTGAGATTACTTTTATCATAAATAAAACAGATATTCATTGTAAGATGTCAGTGCAGTTATGCACTTTTGGGTTTCTCCTGTACCCAGACAGGGAGTCAAGAAGCAATTCAGAAATAAAAATGGATTTTCCCCTCAGTACTTTTACCCAAAATATATTTAAGTCTGGGCTAAAACTTAAGATTCAGAACCTCTCAGAGTGACCCCTCCTTTTTTTAGCTCCAAAAAAGGGGTCAAGCAAAGCATCGTTGGCTTGAGGAAAGATTTGAATGAATGAATGTCACTCATGTTTACAATAGAACCCCCAGTTTCTTGCTGTGAGCCAGGAGGACTGAGTGGTGTGGCTCTGTTTTTTCTGTATTTCCAGGAAATCAGTTCCCAAACTGTATTCCAGGTCAAAATCCTAATTGCGCAGTAGATCTTTTCTCTGATAATACTCACCATCACTAATATTCTGTTAGTTTGTAGGCAAAAACTTAAGGATCCAAGGTTTTTGGTGTTTGTTTGTTTGTTTGTTTTTAACTAAAGGTTTGGAAGTACAGTCAGCCCTTTATATACAAGGGCTTCACGTCCCTGGATTCAACTAACCTCAGATTAAAAATATTTCAAAAAATATTTTGCAACCATACTGAACATGTACAGACACTTTTGCCATTATTCCATAGACAATGCAGTATCACAACTATTTACACAGAATCTACACTGAAATGATATTATAAATAATCTAGAGATGATTTAAATATATGGGAGGATGTGCATAGGTTATATGCAAACAGCTACACCACCGTATATAAGAGACTTGAGCATGCTTGGATTTTGGTATTTGAGGGGATCCTGGAATTAACCCTTTGCAGGTACACAGAGAAGACTGTAACCCAATAAGGCCTGGAGTTGTGAGGAAAAGGCAAGGACCCAAACTATGGTATCCTAAATAAAAAGAAAGAAAGAAGAAAACTGGGTAGATGAAAACTACCTGATTCCTCTTATGTTATTTTCAAGGAGTCTGTTGTAATCAGAAATGAGATTGCATGAGCTTCTGTAGGTATAGTAGACTCTCGAGTAGATGTAACAGACTCAATGCCTAGGCCCACACACGTTTAGGAGCCCAGGGAAGTATTTTAATTTCTTTTCAAAACATTTAAAAAAGTAAACCTTTGGGTCAAAAAAAAGTTTTAACATATAAAAGTAATACTATTGTTATTATTCATCTTTATACTAACGTGGTCATAAAATATGCCTTAATAATTTTCATAGGAAGAGAGAGCCCCTTGTAGGCAAAAGCACACAGGGCCCATTAAAGCGACATATAATGTGGCTCTGACGTCACCCAGATTACCTGTAATTTAGTTGCTGTGCCCGAAAGACCATAGCTGGTTAAGGATTCATTCAAGAGCCAGACTACCTGGATCCAAACCCTGATGCCAGTGCTTGCCAAAGTCACTGAACTTCTCTGATTCTCACTTTGCTTAGCTATAAATTGAAGGTAATAATAGTAACAAAAGCATAGGGATGTTATGAAAATTAAATCCAATTATGCATGTCCGTTACTTAGCATAGAGCCTACACATAATGAGGGCTCAATAAAATTTGTTACGATAGGTGCCATCATTGTTATTGTTTTAGCTTTGATGTCTTGGCTACAAATGCCTACCTCTCATAATCAGCAACCAAGGCTAAATCAATTTTTCATTTTTAAAAATTATATTATGTTTTAGTCACCAAGGAAGGTAGAAAAAAGTGGTAACTGAAATTTCTCTCTACTTTAGAAATCAGAAAATTTTCTCTCTGAAAAGTAGTAAATCCTGTACTCTCTACCTGGAGCCAGATCTTTATTCCATATTGTAAAACTTCTTTAATAAGTCAGCATCATCTCTCCTGATCAGATATTCGATTCTTCCCTCACCTAAAACAATCCTGCAAAAATCTTATTAAGAACCACAGGTTAAAAAAGAGTATTGTGAAAACTTTCTCTCTCCTTTTCTCTCTTTACTTTATTATCTCCTCATTTTTTTTGTCATTTAACTCCAATTATGAGATGCTAAGTGCTTTTGGAAATTTCATTGTTAATATCTTCTTACAGTGCTATTAACGTAAATCAAGTTTAATAGTGTCCCAGCAAGTGTAAAAGCAATCAAAAATTCAGTACTCACGAATCATTCTGTAATTTCTGCATAAAATGTTAATAGAAATAATATCTAATACCATAAAATATCAGTAAATTCAACTTTAAATATAGGTGATGAATTACTTCACTATCCTATAGCATTTGTGGAATATTCTAGTATAAAGTACTTAATTGGTGGAGCCATACCTCAGTCATTGTCAGGCTGCCATAAGTCTCCTCTTACTAGCCAATCCCAACAGAGTTCATAGCTAATACAAGGTATTTCTTCATCCCAAACACATTGAGTTATTTGGTGATCAGGAAAAATGACTCAGGATCAAAGTGAGAAGTACAACTTGAAGGAATTCAAATGAATGCAAAGCAGTTCAATTCTAAGAACATTGATCACTTGCTGCCTCATGTTCCATGCCACCACCAAAAATGGCTAAGGTATAGGCTCAGTCCTTGAGAAGCTCGTGTCTCATGAGAGAAACCAAGGCCAAGACATGCACAGTTAACAATATTTCAAGTCTAGTGGTAAAACTACAGTAACTATTACATGTGCCCATAGGAAACCTCATGGTCTAGGGGTTGGCCAGTTAATTTTTTAAATTGACTAAAGCAGGGATACTTTAAAAAAATGTGTTTTAAACATTTTAACTTTAAACAGCATGTACATTCACTCGCCAACCCATAGGACAAAGCCATTTCTTTCAGCAATCTGCTTTGAGTGATCATGCTGTCTTTTGGTATGAACCACTACCGTGTTGCTTGTCTATGGTTCCTAGTTTCTGTTACTTTGAAGCGGAGGGAGAATTGAAGACACCCAGGAGGCCCTTACAGTGCAGAATTTTTTAGGTATATTTGTGCTACCTACATGGCAATTTTTAGTGACTTACTTGTGTTTATAGAAGTAGTACTGTTGTCATAGATACACCTCTTTTTTTATCCATACATCCCCCCAAGGTAATATTTTATTTAATTAAACCGTGAACATCACAATACTCTAGGAGGCTGAGGCAGGAGGATCACAAGTTTGAGCCTAGTCTGGACAATTTAGTGACTTAGTAAGACTCTGTCTCAAAATACAAAAAGGGCTGGGAATGTAGGTAACTCAGTGTAAAGGCCCTGGGTTCAATCTTCAGTATCACCACCATGAAAAAAATAAATAAACTTCAACAAGAATGACTTCCATTAAGAGGTAGATGAAGAAAGACAATTGATTCCTAGGAAGGATACAGCTCATATGGTAGGGCCAGGACTACTCAGGTGCTGGAGAGTGCTGGGAATGATCTGGACCAACTGGAGTACAATAGGCATCCATCAGCGGGACTTCCACCAGGAATAGAAAATGACTATGGGTCCAGATAGCTAAATGGAGGGGAAGTCATATAAGAAGCCAGAAATAAATAAAGTAATGTTGGGTCAGAACAAGAATCCATTGGAATCGGTATTCAGCCCGTGCTCAGGTCTTACTGTGCAGAACTCAGTCTGCGTGGCCCTGAAACAGGAAGTCAGTAAGCAGCGCCGGTGCCCCTCGCCGAACATGTTACTGTGGATCTGACCTCCAGACATTTACTCAAATCTCCTGTTTTTTACGTTAAAGAGAAAAAGAAATAATAAAAACAATCATCCAGAATTTTGAAACAAGATAATAGGAGATTAACAATGGTTAATATATTGCATATTGTTATCTTCAAAGTAGTTGCTCAAATTACAATATATAGGCAGGAAACATTGATCAAACAATATAAGCACAAACTGTTCTTTTCAATGAACTGAAAGAAATTAGTAGTATAATTATCTTAGCTATCTTGTGTATATATATTTTTTTTTTTTCTTTTCCCATCCTTCTTTTCTCCTTTCACCCCTCTCAGTTGTTCTTTCCTTTTGAGTAGTTTCTTTCCCTTTCACAATATCTATTGTACATTTTGGATCTTATTTACTCTTTCAGCTTCTTACACTAGGGAGACAATATGATGTTTACACATGCAAGTTTGATTTATTTCACTTATGAGTATGGTCTCCAATTGCATCCATTTACCTATAAAAGCTTCAAGTTTATCCTTCTTTATAGCTGAGTAGTACTCCATTGTGTGAAAGTACCACATTTTTTTTATCCATTCCTCAGTTGATGGGCATTTGGGTTGCTTCCAAGGTTTAGCTATTACAAACTGTGCTTCTATAAACATGGGTGGACACATATCGCTGCAGTATGATGTTTTTAATTCATCTGGGAAGATACATAGAAAGGGAATAGTTGGGTCAAATGGGACCTCTCATCCTAGTTTTTTGAGGAATCTCCACACTGATTTCCACAGTGGTTGCACCAGTCTACACTCCCACCAATAGTGAAGAAGGGTTCCTTTTTCCCCACAGCCCTGCCAGCATTTGTTATTGGTTGATTTCTTGATGATAGCCATTCTTTCTGGGGTAAGATGGAATCTCAGTGTTGTTTTAATTTGCATTTCTCAAATGACCAATGGTGTTTAACGTTTTTTCATATATTTATTTGCCATTTATATTTCTTCATCTGAGAAGTGTGTATTCATCTCAGATGCCCATTTTTGGATTGGATCTTTGAATCTGGGGGCCTGATATTTTTCAATTCTTTATATGTTCTAAATAGAAGTCCTTTGTCTGATGGACTATTGGCTAAAATTTTTTCCCGCTCTGTGGGTTGTCTTTTCACTCTGTTGCTGATTTCTTTTGATGTGCAAAAACTTTTTAATAAGATGAGATCCCAGTTGTTGATTCTTTGAAGTACTTCCTGTGCAATTCGGGTTTTGTTCATGAAGTCTCTGCCTACCCCTATATCTTCAAGATTTCTGTCTACTTTCTCTTCTAGTAGATTTAGTGTTTCTGTTTTAATATTTAGATCTTTGATCCATTTTGACTTTAGTTTAGTGGCTGGTGATAGACATGGATCTAGTTCTAGTCTTTAGCATGTGGAAAGCCAGTTTTTCCAGCACGATTTATTAAAGAGTCTATCTTTCTTCCAGTGAACATATTTGGCCCCTTTGTCAAAAATAAGGTGGCTGAGTGTGTTCTAGTTATGTCTGCATCTTCTAATCTGTCCCATTCATTCTCAGGTCTGTTTTTTTGTCAGTACCATGCTGATTTTATCACAGTAGCTTTGTAGTATAATTTCAAGTCAGGGATTATAATGCCTCCTGTCTTGCCATGTTGCCCAGGATTGCCTTTGCTAATCTAGGTCTCTTCTGTTTCCAAATGAATTTTAGGAATGTTTTCTCTAGATCTGTGAGGTATGCTAATGGTATTTTGATCGGGATTGCATTAAATCTGTATAACAGCTTTGGGAGTATGACCATTTTTACAATGTTGGTTCTTCCTATCCATGAGCAAGAGACATCTTTCCATTTTCTTTTTTTTTTTTTTTTTTTTTTTTTTTTTTTTTTTTTTTGTAGGTACCGGGAGTCAGCCTCAGGAGGCAAGTGCTTATGCCACTGAGCTATCTCACCAGCCCTCCATTTTCTGATATCCTCTTCAATCTCTTTTTTCAGAGTACTGTAATTTTCAACATATAGATCTTTTCCTTTTTTTGTTAGATCAATTCCTAAGTATTTCATTTTTTTGGATGTTATTATGAAAGGTGTGGTTTCCCTAACTTCTCTCTCAGTGAGCTTTTTGTTTGTGTACAGGAATGCTATTGATTTTTGAGTGTTGACTTTGTATCCAGCTATGCTACTGCATTTGATTATTAATTCCAGAAGTCTTTTGGTGGAGTTTTTGGGGTCTTCTATGTAGAGTATCATGTCATCTGCGAATAATGATAATTTAACTTCTTTCTTTCCTATCCTTATTCCTTTTATTTCTCTCTCTTTTCTAATTGCTCTGGCTGATGTTTCCAGAACTATATTGAATAGGAATGGTGATAGTGGACATCCTTGTCTTGCTCCGGATTTTAGATTGAAAGCTTTCAGTTTTTGTCCATTTAGTATGATGTTGGCTGTTGGTTTTTCATAGATGGCTTTTATCAGATTGAGGTAAAGACTATCTATTCCATTTTTCTGTAGGGTTTTTATCATGAATGAGTGTTGGACTTTGTCAAAAGCTTTTTCTGCATCTATTGAGATGATCATGTGATTTTTGTCTTTGGCTCTGTTGATATGATGTATTACATTTATTGATTTGCATATGTGGAACCATCCCTGAATTCCTGGGGTGAATCCCACTCAGCCATGGTGTATAATCTTCTTGATGATTTGCTGCATTCTGTTTGATAGTACCTTATTGAGGATTTTTGCATCTATGTTCATTAGGGAAATTGGCCTGCAGTTCTCTTTTTTGGTTGGGTCTTTCTCTGGTTTTGGTATCAGAGTAATACTTGCCTCCAGGAATGAATTAGGGAGAATTGCTTCCCTTTCAATTTCATTAAGGAGTTTGAGGAGTATTGGCATTAAATCTTCTCTAAATTTCTTGTAGAATTCAGCCATGAATCCATCAGGACCTGGGCTTTTCTTTGTCTGTAAGTTTTTAATTTTGTTTTCAATTTCATTAACTGATATTGGGTTATTCAGAATTTTTATGTCTTCTTGATTCAGCTTTGGTAATTCATACATTTCTAGGAATCTTCCCATTTCTTCTGTTTTCCATCCTATGCAAGTAAAGATTTTCTAAGTAGGTATTGATAATCTTCTGAATTTCCACAGGTTCGGTAGTGATTTCATCCTTTTCATTCCTTATTGCATAAATTTGAGTTTTTTCTTTCCTTTTTTTGATAAGATTGTCTAGGGGTTTATCAATTTTATTTATTCTTTCAAAGAACCAACTCTTCAACTCATTAATTCTTTGTATTGTTTCCTTAGTCTCCACTGAGTTAATTTCTGCTCTGATCTTTACAGTTTCCTCCCTTCTATGGACTTTGGGTTTGACTTGCTCTTCTTTTTCTAGACTCTTGAGGTACAGCATTAGGTTGTTTATTTGTGCTCGTTCTGTTTTCCTGATGTGAGAATTCACCGCTATAAATTTCTCTCTTAGGAGTATTTTCATTGCGTCCCACAGGTTCTGGCAAGTTGTATTTGCAAATTTGTTTGATTGTAGATATTGTTTGATTTCTTCTTTAATTTCATCTGTGACCCATTGGTTGTTCAGAAAGGTGTTATTTAGTTTCCATGTGTTTATGGAGTTTTTGCAGTCTCTTTCATCATTAATTTCCAATTTTATTGCACTATGGTCAGATAATATGCATGGGATATTTTCAATTCCTTTGCATTTACTTAAGCATGTTCTATGGGCTAGTATATGGTCTATTTTAGAGAACACTCTATGTGGAGCTGAGAAGAATGTGTATTCTGATGTTGTTGGGTGGAACACTCTGTGAATGTCTAAGTACATTTGTTCACAGGTTTGGTTCAGTTCTGATATTTCTTTGCTGATTTTTTGTTTAGTTGATCTATCTCTTTGTGACAATAGGGTATTAAGGTCCCCTGTTACAATTCTGTTATTGCTTATTTAAGTTTTTCATGTCTATTAATATTTGTCTTATATAGTTTTGTGCTCCCGTATTTGGTGCATATATATTTATGATTGTTATCTCTTTCTCTTTAATTTTTCCCCTAACAACTATGTATCTTTATCTCTTTTGATCATTCTTGGTTTGAAGTTCACATCGTCTGCAAACAGGATAGCTACCCCTTCTTTTTTCTGGGTTCCTGTTGCATAGAGTATTGTTTTTCATCCTTTGACTTTAACCTATAAATTTCTTTTTGAGTTAAATGTGTTTCTTGTATACAGCTTATTGTTGGATCTTGTTTCTTGATCCATTCTGCCAGTCTATTTCTTTTGATTGGTGAATTGAGGCCATTTACATTGATTGTTATAACTCATATGTATTGGCTTGTCTTTGTCATGTTATTTTCCTGCTGTTTGTTCCCTACTTTTCCCCCTCTGTTTAATTGCTTCCCCTGATAGGTGGTTTCTTTCCGTTGTTGTTCTTGGAATTATGGTCATTTTTGTCTCTATCTAGAATATCTTTCAGTACCCTTTGTAGTGTTGGTTTGGTGATCATGAATTTCTTCAGTTGTTCCTTGTCATGGAAGTATCTTATTTCTCCATTAATTGTGAAAGATAGTTTTGCAGGGTACATAAATTGGGGTTGGAAGTTGTTTTCTTTCAGGACTTGAAATGTTTCACTCCAAGCTCTTCTTGACTTGAGGGTTTGTGTTGAGAAGTCTGCTGTGATTCTGATGGGCTTTCCTGTATAGGTGATCTGTTTCTTTTCTCTAACAGATTTTAATATTCTGTTCTTGTGCTAAATTTCTGGGATCCTGATTATTATATGTCTGGATATAGATTTATTTTAGTTATGGCTAACTGGGGTTCTATATGCCTCATTTATCTGTATATCAGATTCTTTTCCCATGCTTGCAAAATTTTCTGCTATTATTTCTGCAAATAGTTTTCTCATTTGTGTTGACTCCTGCTTTTTCATTGGCACCAATTATTCTTATATTATTTTTCTTTGCATCATCTTGCAGCTGTTGAATTGTTATTTCCTGATCTTTTATTATTTTCAAGAGATCTTTCTTTTCATGATCACTAGCTATGATCCTGTCTTCAAGGTCTGAAAGTCTGTCTTCAGTTTTGTTCAAGTGGTTTTGCCAGCTTTCAATTGAATTTTTAATTTTTAATTTCCTGGATATCTGTTTGAATCTGTTTCATGCATTCTATTTCTTTCCTATATTGATCATTCACTGTTTCCATCCCCTTCCTAACATCATCTATTTTTTTAATCTATCTCTACTCTAGATTGGCTGAGCAATTCCTTTATAAATGTTGACTTTTTTTTCTTTTTTTACCTGAGAGATTATTTCTGATCTGATTTCCTTTATATCCTCATGGATTTTTTTCTTTACTTCAGTTGCTATCATTTCAGAAATTTCAGGTGTGTGTCTTCCAATTTTTTCTATGTCAATGTCTCCTGGACTTGTTCTGGGTGGGCTGGAGATCTGAGATTGCATTTTGCTTCTTTGTCTTGTCATTTTCTATTTCAAAAAATTGTTTATTTTGTTTTCTGTGATGATCCTTGTGAGTTTTTGTAGTAGGTAGCTATATCATTAGTATCAAGGCCTCTCTAGGAAAAATCTGTTCTTCAGGGATGTCCTCTGTGTGTAGGAGATTCTTGGTTTGTGTCTATCCCAAGATTGTACCTTCCCAATTAATTAAGAGTGGGATGTTGGTATCTGTTTGGCTCAGTCCCCAGTCCTTTGGGGTAGGGCTGTGGTGAGGTTATTACCCCAGAACTTCCCAGTATTGTTACAGAAGGGAGAACAACTGATTACAACAGATATGACATCCTAGCTAAAGTAGTAAAATGGCCTATAATGATAGCATCAAGCACAATTTAGAAACTGACAAACTGTGGTAACTATTGATTTTGTACTTTAGACCATAGAAGCAGAGTCTATAGTTATATAACAGAACAGATCATAAATTAGGAGTTTGTATGCAAAGTGTTTCCCCTTGGTAGAGTGGTTTTACCCTGTGGTGGGGAAATTTAGGGAGGATAGTGTATAAAACAAAGACAACTGGAAAGGAATTAGAAGCAAGGCTGGAGGACAAATGATGATAGCGCAAGGTTTGGGAACTAGAGAAGGGAGTAGAAAAGAAAGCATGACGGAGTATTCGAGAGATTATCTGAACTTGGTCTCTGGGTTTGGGGGTGGGATTAGTTTTCTGTGGCTGGAGTTCTCCCCAGCCATTTAGAAAAGAGAAAAAAAGAACAAAAGGGAGAGAGAGAGAGAGAGAGAGAGAGAGAGAGAGAGAGAGAGAGAGAGAGAGAGAAAGAAAGAAAGAAAGAAAGAAAGAAAGAAAGAAAGAAAGAAAGAAAGAAAGAAAGAAAGAAAAGGAAGAAGAAGAAAAATAAGAGAAGAAAACAAATTGAGAGAGATGGGCCAGTTACCAAGTCCTGGATTCTTCCCAAGCTGTTTGCCAGTCCCACGGAGTCACCTGTTGGCTCATATTGTTGTTACTTCAGACTTTTCACACCACTAGTCTTGCCTATACATCCTGTGCACCTTAATTGGGACCCTGCTGTGTCACTGGCATTCCCTCTGGTCTCTGGGCCTTCCTGAGCAGTTCACCTCAGTCGTGGCAGTAGCGATGGGAGAAGCCGCCCTCCTCCACATCCTTCACCTGGGTTCCTGCTATTCAAATCTTCTTAAACCTGGCTTCATTTATAGCCTATAAAGCTGTTCAAAAAAAACAAGCTTAAATATTTCTTGTCTATTGTAGTTATATTTTCCATTTTTGTCCAAAAAGAGCTTTTCTTAAACCAGTACTTTTTCAATTGTGTAATGCATGTCCACGATTATGTGGCAGACTGTGTTTGACAATACATTAATAATTTTTTAATTTTAACATTTATGTATATTTAAATATACATAACCCATATGTAATCTCATGATTTCATGGGTGTTATCTCTAAATGAGACCAAGTCTTTTTTTTTTCTTTCATTACTGAGAAATAAACATGGGGCCTTTGCACTGAGCTACATCCTTGGCCCAATTTTTTGTTTGTTTGTTTGCTTTTGAGGTAGAGTCTCACTACATCACGAAATTGCCTAAGCTTGGCTCAAACTTACAGTCTTCCTGCCTCAGCCTTCCAGAATCCTGGGATTGTAGGTGTGCACCACCACACTCACCTAAATCTCTTTGATGGACTGCATGAGTCCATTAAAAAAAAATTAAGTCACAACAATGGTGGTATAGGAAAAGGACAAAATCATGAAGGTGATTGTAGTAAAATGATTGAAGTTTGGGGAAAACAGTTTAAGCTTTAAGAGGTATCTCCAGTTTAGAATATTCTGCAATTGAGCTACATCCACCATCAGGCTTTTCAAGCAGAAGGTCCTGGAAGGTAGTCTGTGTTTGTGTGAAACAATTCACCTTTTTTATTTTACATCACTTCCTGTTATGCCCTTACTATCTTTGTCCAACTGGTTGAAATTTTCAAGCTTCTATTCATAGGCCTGTGTTTTAAAAAGACCACTGAGAGACCTCCTTTTAGTGATTTAAGGTGGCTGGTGTAGCCTTGCATCAACCTGGGAACAATGGAGTCCTTTATCCTATAAATGAGGCTCTTTGGGCCATGTTTCTGCAAAATCTCGTCTTCACAGACTGCATCTAAACAGATGGTAGCAGGCACTTAGAAACAGTCCTTGAGGAACCCTGACTTGTTTGGCTTGACTTCTCCTGGTGAAGTGAGCCCCATCTGCTCTCCAGAACTCTGTCCTTGGAAGTTCCTTGTCAAACACATCAGTACAACCACAGAGAAGTGCTCCTTACTACGTGGCTGGTTTGAACAAGAAAATTTTCCAACTGTGATATATCCTCCGTGCTGCTAAATTCACCTTTTTAAGTAGACTTTATTTTTTAGGGTGGGTTTATGTTCATAGCAAAATTGAGCAGAAGATAGAGATTTCTCACATAACCTCTTCCCCTATACACACACAGCCTCCCCCATTGTCACCATCTGACTCTAGAGTGGTACATTTCTTAAAACCAATGAACCTATGTTGACCTAACAATCACCCAAAGTCCAACATTTACATTAGGGTTCCTTCTTGGTGTTACATCTTCCATGTGCTGAAACAAATTTCTAAAGACATGTATCTGCCATCATGGTATCACACAAAGTATTTTCACTGCCCTAAAACTCCCTTGTGCTTTGCCTCTTCATCCCTCCCCCCACCAATCCCTAGCAACCACCAATCTTTTTACTGTCTGAGTTTTGTTTTGTCTTTCTTTTTTCCAGAATGTTATATAGTTGAAATCATACAATATATAACCTTCTCAGACTGGCTTCTTCCACTTAGTAACATGCATTTAAGAGTCATTCCTATCTTTTCATGGCTTGAAGGCTCATTTCTTTTTACCACTGAATAGTATTTCCTTCTCTGGTTGTACCACATTCTATCCATCCATCTACTGAAAGACATGTTTGCTTACAAATTTTGGCAATTATGCATAAAGTTCCCTTAACAATCTGTCTGCAAATTTTTGTGCGGACATGTTTTCAACTCATTTTGGGTAAATACCAATGATCAGGTCTGCTGGGTTATATGGAAGAACAGTTTTGTAAGAAACTGTCAAAATTTCTTCCAAAAGTGTCTGTACTATTTTACATTCCACCAGCAATGAATGGGAGTTCCTCTTGCTCCAAATCCTCACCAACATCTGATTTGATTTTGTCAGTGTTCTGGATTTGGGCTATTATAATAGGTAGGTAGTGGAAACTCACTGATGTTTTAATTTGCATTTGCATAACAACATATGGTGAGAAGCAGTTTCTCATACACTTATTTGACATCTGTATATTTTCCTTGGTGAGATGTCTGTTAAGGTCTTTGGTGCATTTTTTAATTAGATTGCTTGTTTTTTTTTTGTTTGTTTGTTTTGTATTTTTATGTGGGTACCGGGAGTCAACCTCAGGACCTCGCACTTGCCAGCAAGCGCTTGTGCCACTGAGTGATATCACCGGCTCTTTTTTTCCTTTATGTGGGTTCCAGGAGTCGAACTCAGGACCTCGTGCTTGCTGGGCAAGCGCTTGTGCTGCTGAGCCATCTCACTGGCCTTATTGCTTATTTTCTTATTGTGGAGTTTTAAGAGTTCTTTATATAATTTGAGCAACAATCCTTCATAAGTTATGTCATTTACAAATATTTTCTATTCTGTGGATTGTTTTTTCTCTTCTTAAGAGTATCTTTCACAGAGCAAAAATTTTTATTTTAGTCACATCCAACTTGCCAATTTTATTTATGGAGGATACCTGTCGGGTTGGGTCTAAAAAGTCATCCCTGAGCCCAAGGTCTTCTAGATTTCCTCCTATGTTTTCTTCTGGAAGTTTTATAGTTTTTTGTTTAACTAGGACTGTCATTTATTTCGAGATAACTGTTGTGAAGGACTCTCTGTGTCTAGAGTCCGTTTTGCATTAGATGTCCAGTTGTTCTACTTCCATTTGTTAAAGAGACTATTTTTTCTCCATCGTAGTCTTTGCTCCTTTTTCAAAGATCAGTTTACTATACTTTTATGAGTCTATTTCAGGCCCTCTGTTCTGTTCCACTTATCCATTTGTCACTCTTTTGTACACAGCTTTGATTACTGTAGCTTTAGAGTAAGTCTTGAAGTCAAGTAGTGTCCATCCTCCAACTTTATTCTTCTCATTTAATCTTATGTTGAGTATTTGGGATCCTTTGTATCTCCATCTGAGCTTTGGAACCAGTTTGCCAATAACCGCAAAATAACTTAGTGAGGTTTTGACTGAGATTTCATTGAATCTATAAATCAAGTTTAGAAGAACTTAATGTCTTAATAATAGTGAGTCTTCCTATCCATGAACATGCACTGTCTCCCCATTTATTTAGGTCTTTGATTTCTTTCATCAAAGTTTTCCATACACCTTCTGTACATATATTGTTAGATTTATACCAATGTGTTTCATTTTTGATGGTGCTATTGTAAATACTGTTGCGTTTTTAATTTTAAATTCTACTTGTTTGTTGCTGGTAAGTAGGAAAGTTATTGACTTTGGTGTAGGACCCATGTATCCTGCAATCTTGCTATGATCTCTTAATTCCAGGAAGATTTTGATCAATTCTTTCATATTGTCTACATAGACAATTATGTCATCTGGGAATAAAAATTTATTATTGAAGGGAAAGTGATAATACTTTAAAGTCACCTAGTTTAAACATGTACTTCTGTAGTATATGACACTTAGTATATGGGGAGAGATTATTGACATTCAGTAAGCGTATTATTCATCCTCGGGAAATAACTATAGCCAGAAGTGACTATTTTAGATTATGTAGTGTTATAGAAGTATAAGAAAAAGGAGTAAGAGACTTCTGGAAAACAATTAGAGATGTGTAAAAACTAAAGTTCATCACTGACTTATGGGTAATAGGGAAACATTTTTAATATCCTAAATATCCAAAAATAAGTGATATGTTAAAGAGAACATTGTATTCTATGCAGTAATATACTGTGCTGCTGTGTTGTAAAGTGATACTTAAGATATGGAAAGTATATATAACACATTGATAAGGGATTTAACAAAATAGTTAACAAAATAGTGTAGCTAAGAGATACCAATTTTATTTTTAAATCTATAAAAATACTCAACTTTTTGGATAAAATATGTATTCATATATAAATAATCTATACAAATATATACTTATATATATAAATATATATATCAAAATTATAATTGTGAATAGAGGTATTATATAGCGCTTTTTATAGTCTTTTGCATTTTTTTTACATTTTCCAAATTTTCTACAATGGGCATATACAGCTTTTGTAAGCAAACATATACGTGTATATAGGCATATATATTTATTACAATGCATGACATAGCAGTTTGACATACAGATTTAGTTTTATTTATGAGCCATTTGGCTTTAATGCTACCAATTCTGTAATTCTGGAAGCATACTTATTTAGTAAACCCTGTTTTCTATTATGATCATGGCCATAGATTGAGAAGTTATGATTAGCCACATTCTCCTCTTCGAAGTATCCCTTATGGAATTCAGTCTTCACAGAATCTGAATATAAATATACAAAACTAAGGCAATATCAAAATAATTTAATCATCCTGAGCTGATTTATAAGGAATCTCAAAATCCCTTAATGCTCCAGTATTATTTTCATTTCGAACATCGACGACCCTGCGCCGAGGAAGCACAGAGGTGAGGGTGCACAGATGTGTCCCCTTCACTGTCCCACTAGGCTCTCCCTGAGGACTTCCGACCCCCTCGTCTTCCCGATACCTCCCTCTTCAAGTCCGTGGGTGTTTAGAGTAGGTACCTCATCCTCTGAAATTCACCAGCTCCTTCCCGTCTCCAGTCTTCCAGAAGTTCATTCTGAATTCTCTAAGTCCTCCCCACAGTCCTGACCAAAGAAGAAAGCTCGTTCTCAAGCTCAATCTTCTAGGGAGGTCAGAAGTGAGTTGAGTGCAGACATTCAAATATAGCGGCTCGATTACAGCAATACGTTCTCTTGCATTTTCCAAGAGTCTCTGTCCCTAAGGAACTCCGTGGTACAACACCCACAGGGATAAACGCCGGATTCCCTTACCCTCATAATAGGGCTTCTCCCTAGGTGTAGGGCTTCCCCCATACAGGGTATGTCCAGCAATTCCCTGGAGTGCTATTGTCCTGAGTACACCTTCTCTCTCACACACACGCAAACACATCCATCACCAGTGCACCACCAAAAAGGGCTCAGGGACTCCATATCATACAGAGCATCTTTGTGAAAATTAGAAAATAGGGACAATTCTTAAAAAAAAAAAAAAAAAAAAAAAAAAACACTTAAAAAAAAGGCAACACAACCCTACGCAGCACGCTTGGCCCACAGACCCTTGGCTTGGCGAGCACAGTGCAGTGAACTTATGTTTTGGCTCCCACGGCACTCTTGACAAAATACCTTTGTGTGGCAAAGGATTGATTCCACACTCAAAGAATTTTAGAAAATCCTGCATACCAGTCTGTCCTGTTAGAGCCTTACACATCATGATATTGGGACATTAAAGGCTCTGAGATGGCCTGTATACCAAGATCCACGTAATTTCCTTTAACCTAGCATTTCTCTTATTTGTTCATGGAAACCGCTCCTTTTATTTTTTAACTGATTTGCACTTCACCTAGCTTTCCCCAGTTATATTTTCCAAAAGTCTTGCCCATTTTTCTGGAACTCCACTTCCTAGAAGAAGCAGCCATCACCTTTCACCAACTTGGATTCCTAGGCAGGACCAATCCAGAAGTAGCTGTCACAATACTCACTGCCTTGAAGGCCATCCCTTTATTTCAGGACCTTTTATTGCCAATCATTTGTCAAAACAGTGAGGATGAATTGCAATATGTCCTCATAAATCCAGCAGGGCTTTGACTGTCTGGCGTGTCAGAACCTGTCCTTCCCTGGTCAGCAGCTCTTACACAAAGTCTCAGCCCCCTCCTGTCCTGCAGTATGATTCATTCATAGACTGCCTTCCATAATAATTCTTTGTTTCTAGTCTGTTTAACTGGAGCTCTTGGGAGCTAGGATGTGGACACAACAAATAGTACTGATCAAGTGTTTTGCTGGTGCATTTTGATGCATAACTGAAAGCACAATCTGTAATAGCATGGCTTGTAAAAACAACCATGATACGAGATTTGTATGAAATTTATATGAATTTTGGTTATCATGAAGAGAATCTAAAACTATACAAAGGATGATCACACTATACATTTAATGTTTAAGTTTAAAAAATTAATTATAGTAAAAGACACATTGTCATTAATCTCTCTAAAAACACTCCCCCTCACTTCAAACACATTTATCCCATCATTCTTACAACTTTCTGAAGCAGTTCTGGAAGTCCTCTTTTATGAGTGTCTTTAGGGATTGTGATAAAAAAAAAATATGGTAAAGCCACTGCTGGCCACCATCCAATTAAAAGGCAGCCTTGTAAAAATATTACAGTGTGTCCTCATCCATCTTATCCACCAGATCTAGAACCATATGACGTTTGGCTCTTCCCCAAAGTCAAAATGACCATGAAAGGTAAATATTTTTAATCAGTTCAAAACCCTAAGGGACCACGACAGCACAAATGAAGACACTTATGAAAGAGGACTTCCAGAACTGCTTCAGAAAGTGGAAAAATGTTGGGATAAATGTGTACAAAGTAAGAGGGAATATTTTGAGGGGAATTAATGTCAATGTTTCCTTTATGGTAATCACTTTTTAATTTAAACAGTCACCATATTTTTGTGTTATACCTCATATTTGAAAATGTAAATGTCGGGGCTGGTGAGATAGCTCAGCAGCATAAGCGCCTGCCTGGCAAGCGCGAGGTCCTGAGTTCGGCTCCCAGAGCCCACATACGAGAAAAGGGCCGGCGATATCGCTCAGCGGCACAGGTGCCTGCTGAGGTGCAAGGTCCTGAGGTCGACCCCCGGTACCCACAAAAAAACAAAATGTAAATGTCCATCAGCAGATGAATGGATTAACAGAGTGTGATATATTCATACAATAGAATATCAGCCATAAATTAGGAATGAGTTTCTAATACATTCTACAACATGAAAGAACTTCGGAGAGGTTAAGTAAAAGAAGCCAGATACAAGGGCCACATATCATATGATTCCATTTTTATGAAATATCCAGAAGAGGCAAATCCACAGACACGGAAAGTGGATTTGTGGTTCCAGGAGGTGGGGGGAGGAAGGAATGTGGCAATGGCTCCTAACAGGTACGAGGTTTCCATTTGAATGATGAAAATATTTTGTAATTCAATGGTAATATTTACAAAATATTGTGAATAAACTTAATGCCACTGAATTATACACTTTAAAATGGTAAGTTCTATGTTGTGCGTATTTACTATGATTTTTTAAAATCAAACATTCTACAAAAGCTATGGAAGGTACAAATATGTTTAAAAGAGCTAGTCGATTTATCCCTGCAGTCAGTTTATGAGTATTCTCATTATACTCTTTCTTCACCCAAAATTGTCACTGGACAGATGAATCATGCCATCTATGTTGTCAGATTTGAAGCCTGGAATTCCTCTGAGTCACATAAGCCTAAGTGTATCAGTCATACCCTTCTTGTCTAGGCGTGGTAATGACAAGCCACAGCATATTGTGGTGTGCTGTCTCTAGCCTCCTACAGTGTATCAGTATGGGACAGGCCACACAAGTATTGTGCTCCATCCCTGGGACCCGTTCTTTGGGATCGGCTGTCCCATTCTACACTAAATATGGAAGAACTGAAAGGCCATGTGGGCTGGTGAAAGAGGAGGGACTGACATAAAAGCTTCACTCCTAGAATAAAACTAAAAGAAATGATAATTTCTGTGCTCTAGAAGGAACATGTGGACGATATAAGTCTTATTTTTGTTGTTGTTGTTGTTTAAATCTTTTAACTTTGACAGGTTAAAAGATTTCATTTTTTTAGGTTAAGTAGAAAGCCACCAGCAGGGGGTAGTATGCAAAGGGAAGTCTGGACCATCCTGGGGGCCCCAAAATGTCCTGGGTGTCTCAGTACACAGGAAGCTTCTTTTATGCCTTCAGTAAGGGGGAAAAAATAGCCCTATTGTGAGGCTGTGAGAGAAACAACCTTTAATCCTTGCAAAGCCCAATAATATTATGTATATTGACTGAAACCCCGTGGAGTGGGCCTGGCGGGGTTTTTTCATTACCAGGGTACATTGTAACCTAGCTACCTTTGAAAAGTAACCAACACTGAGAGGCACTTGACATTTGCAAAGTATTATGGGTGTCCTCTCTATGTCTTCTCAAGTTCCCAAATTTACAATGGTCTTAATTTAAAAGTTAAGCCAGGGGATCAATTGCTTAGTGTAGGGCCAGGCTGCCCTTTTTAAAACAAAACAAAAAATACCAAACCCCTGTGGGCCAGTGTGACCTGACTCCCTCATGCGGCTCAGGTTTTGGTGAGTCTCACGTTGTCCTGCGTTTAATTTCAAAGGAAGGTGTCTGTGCTCAAATGCGACGGTCATGTTCCACTACTCCAGGTGTTGCTGCGACATACGAAGGCCGCAGCAGCTGGTAATGAGTTGGTGAAAATGAAAAAGGAACATTAAGTAGCTTCTTTAGCAAATCCCCTGGAAATGACACGGAGCCTTGAGGATCGATACCATCGATCCATCTGAGGGCTACAGCCCCACTCCATCTGACTCATTCTGCAACAGTCACAGCCCAGAGAAAACAGCAACATTATTACAGGCAAAACTGTGACCAAATCAACTGGGAAAATCAAACTCCAGCCTGCTTTCAGCTCCTTCTATTTGGGCAATGGCCATGGGTCAACATTAGAGCAAGGATCAGGCTGAAATCCCAACGGAGAACTTAAGTGGGCTGCAGTCTTGCTTTCAAACATATCTTTATGACCTTCAGCGGTATTAGTGCCACTACCTATCTCCTACTGAAACCCAGATCACTGTGCAAACCAAAACTCCTGAACTAGGAAACTGGAGAGTCTTTAGAACTTTCTTGTAAATTCTCAGGCAATATTCATAGCTGCTCTGGTCAAATGGTCAATCAGTGTTTCCTATCAAAATCAGACAGGCCATAGTCATCCCTAAGTAAATTCCATCTGCTTACATTGGCTGGTACTGAGACTCCAAAGACAAATGGGCTGACTCCTGACTCTGGAGTTCAGTCTTTTGATGGAGACAGATACAATGCCAACCATATCCAGTATGTCAATTATGGTTACATCACATCATGGGGAGGGGACAGATTCACTTGGGGAAGGTTTTGCAGAGAAATTGATCCTTCAGCTAGAACTGGGTTGGTGAGAGCTTTCAAATTTCAGACGTGGCAAAGAGTTTGGATTTGCCCTGTAAGCCCTAGAAACCATAAAGCAAGGGACTAACATAATAGCACAGCAGTGGAGGAATAACTCAGGTGCCAAATGTATCAGTCAGCTACTAGCACAATAATGCTGCATAACAAACCTTCCCCAAAAAAGGATGTCTTAAGCAGCAAGGTTTTCTTTTCCCTTGTGTGTCTATAGGTCTGATTTGGCTCTGCTGGGCTGGGATCAGGTAAGAAGGTCTCCAGATTGCAGGAAGGGTTCAAGTCAGCTATAGGTGTTCTGTCATTCTTTCCAAACCAGTCACCATCCAGAGCCCACGGCATATAAGCACAGCATAGTAAGAGCATGAACGGACAGACGTAACGCCTCTTGAATTCTTGGTCTCAGTCTAGAACCAGCAAAGGCTTTCTATTGGCCAAATCAAGTCACACAATTGAGCCACACACCAAAGCAGTGAAGGAAAACAATGCCCCTCTAATGGGAAGGACCACAAAATCACAAGCCAAAGGCTGTGTGTAGATATATAATTCTCATGTGCAGAGGGCATGAAGAATTGTGAACAGTGATTCATTCTACCACACCAGACAGAGGACAAGCTGGAGGTGGAGAAACCACAGGCGGCCTATGATATGTTGAGTATGGGTCCATGTTAAACAGAAGGAAACAATCCATCGAGCAACACAGAGAGCTCTTCTGAAACTGCAGGGGCCAACCAAGTTGGCCTCACTCATATATTTAGAACAGGGAGAAAACTCCAGCTAGAACATTATTAAATGGCTGGTTGAAACATTTAGGAATTCCCGGTTGAGTTATAGTCTTGGCAGCAGCTGCTTTCCAGATCCATCTGGTTTGAATTGGCAAAAGTGCAGCTGTGCTTGTTGGTATGGGTGAGCCTTTGCCTTGAGTAACAGGCTTGCATGGAAGGGGTGGAGAAAGGATGGAACTGTTGTCATGAAAAATGGGTAGAGAGAACAACAGAGCTACTACTGTTTTGCTTTGCCACGCAGAAGTGGGCCTGTGGTTCTGGGCTGGAGGAAGGATTCTTGCAGGATTACTGGGTCCTCTCAGCTTCTCTTGAGCTGTCATGCCCAGAAGATGCTGTCACATCACATACTTGGGTTATGAATTGATTGTTTGCTTTTATGGGGCTGGTATAATTAGTTTCACATTTTTAATTTATAGCATCAGCTAAGCTTTTTAATCCGTTATTTATGGCAAAGAACTAAGAACTAAATTGCCTCCTGCCCCTCCATAGAAAGCACCTCAGTTCCATAGTCTGTGATCAGTTGTTTGGCTAAGCCTGTGGCCTTCGTAAAGGAAAACTTTTCTTATAGAGGACTTGCTGCAGATTCTCTGGATTTCCTCCTCCATGAATCCTGGAAACCCTGTAAAAAATAATAATCATAAAATAAAATAACTCAAACATTTGAATGGAGTGAAGTTTCTGTGAAGCTCTGCTTTATGAGAAAGTGAAGCTAGTGAGGATGAGAAACTTATGTCAGAAAATTTTCATTTAAAGAAAGGCCTGGTGTTTGTTGTACTTTCTCACTTTGGCCTCACTCTCCGCGGTATTCTGGTGTATCGTTATTTTCTTGAAACAATTAAGGGATCTTTAGTGTATGAGATGTGATGTCCAAGAACCGGGATATATGTACAGAGATCTGTGTTGTGAGCCAAGGATGTTGGAGACGGGACAAGTTCACGGGCAATGCGGAGTGACAGACTCCGAAAGTATCCTGATATACATCTAGGTTATTTAATGGGGTTCAGGATGCATCTGATCTGGCCTGGGAGAGCAGCTGAGAGGTTTTTGGAATCCTCCTCCTTTCAACGAATCGCACCAATGGCCACATCTTAAGTCACTGACAGAAATCACAGTCACGCTGACGGGTCTGCAAAGACAGGATGCCCATGCCTCTCACTTAGGCACTGTTGCTGCGACGGCACAAGGAAAGCGTGGACTGCGTCCAGACTGGTAGCCCCAGTGGCAGCTCGAGCTGGAAGCTGCAGTTGTGGCTTCAATCCCAACTTTGATTCTTTGCCCAAGGCCATTTGAGCTGGAGTGCTGAAGGGTTAAAGATGCAGCACAGGGCGTGCAGGAGCACTTCCCACAGGATAAAGAGGACACTGACGCTGAGCCGGGGTCCTGCCCCTTCCTCACCTCATCTCTGCTGAGGGGTCTCAGTGTTTAGTGAATGTTAAGTAAATACCAATTGAATCGTATGCTTAATGAAGTGTATCAAACATGTAATAAGATACATACCTATTAAACAGTTGTGAAATCTCAGTAAATATGTTCTTAATAATAAAGGGTGCAGATGGCTTACAGATTAGACCAAAGAACAAAGACTAAAGGAGCTTATGGAAGGAATAGAAGAGCCATCTTCTGAAAGCTGAGAAGACAGCTGATTTTCAGCCAGAATTTGATACATGTATCTGTGTTCAACTAGAGCAAAAATGGGACCCAGGCCTATAAAAGAGAGCCTATAAACTTCAAAACCTCAAGATGAGGAGAAATAGCAACCAAAATGAAAGACAGAAAAATAGTTCCTCACAGAATATGTCACCAATGCCTTAAACAGACTTTCCACTTTTAGCAGAGTACAATTCTCACTATCCCACATCTACCCCTTGAGTGTCCCCAAACTGCAGGGATTCACCAAGCATTAGAAAACAAAAGAGTCACATGATATGTAGGTAAGGATTATTAACTTGTTTTCCTGTATCCAAAAAGTGGTAATTATCATATTATATTGCAATATGCTATTGAAGATACCTCTGACAACTACCATTGAAAACCGATCTGTTTCTCTTTGCTCACAGAGGATGAGCTGAGAGTGGTTCGGCATGATTGTTTGCTAAGTAATTGGTACTCAGGATTGAGGAAAAAGAGGGGGAAAGCAAAATTTGCAGAGGGCAAAGTGTCTTACAGTGAAATCTAAAATAAGCATGAAGCTTGGGACAGTGCTTCCCAGTCTTGTTCAAATCATGGCAAAGAAAATGATTCTCTTTGTCCAGGACACTGGGATAATCAAAGGCCAGGTGCTCTTGGCCCATCTTGAGGGCAAAAGAATTCCTCTTTTATCACAGTCTGGGGAGTACGTGCTGTCCCATACAGAGAGACGCAGAGCTTTGGAAATTCAAAGGTCATATTCCAGCTTTCAGATCACAAACCATCCAGCTTAAACATTGTCAAAAAGCACAAAGATAGTGGATGATTTATGTTTTTATTACCTCTTGGGTACCTGACATTGTTTTAAGCCTTGACACGTAATAACTAAACTTAAGCAGTACAATAACTATGAGGTAGATATTATCCATGCCTCCACTTACGAAATGAGGGACACTGAGGGGCCCAAAAGTAGTCACTTCCCCAAGACCCCTCATCTGGCAGATGGTGGCACTGAGATTCAAAGTCAGCTGGTCTGGTTTCCAGGGCATATTTGTACCTCCCACTCTATATGAATTCTCTGCAAGAATTTTAGAGTCATGGGTCACATAGAAAAGCACGTTTTTAGAGTATATCAAGATAAACACTGGAGGCAACTCACAGCCCCATGTGACAGGGATAGGCGTTGGGAAGTAATCAGTAGATGATTGGAGAGGCTCCATATTGCCAAATTCTTGTCACTCACCTGCATTCTACCAGCATGCCAGAGCACAGCCGTTCAGAAGTTCCACTCTGTAGAACTATCTAGGATATTCATAGTGCAGTTGTTTATAACAGCAGGACAAATCCTTACAACAAGGTACTGGATAAACCAAATGTGTGATAGCAATGGATAAAATTCTATACAGTAGCATCCCAGGCAGCCTTTATAATATATGATGTGAAGCCATATTCATTGGCATGAAAAGATGTTCTTAATATAATGTGTAGAAAAATTAAGTAACAAAACAGTATGTAGATGTTCTGATCTCATTTTTTAAAAAAATAACAGAAAAAAAAAAAAGCCAGGCATGGTGATGCATACCTGTAATACCAGTACTTGGGAGGCTGAGGCAGGAGGATAACAAGTTTGAGTCTTATGTGGGCAACTTAGCAAGACTCTGTCTCAAAATAAAAAATAAAATGTTCTAGCGATATAGCTCAGTGTGAAGGCTCTGGGATCAATCCCAAGTACCACCAAAAAAGAAAAAAAAAAAAAAAAGACCAGTAAAAGAACATATATGTGTGCATAGATAAACCATACTAAGCCAGGCAAGGTGGTGCATGCCTGAAATCCCAGCATTTGAAAGGCTGAGGCAGGAGGATCACTGTGAGTTTGAGGGCAGCCTGGGCTACAAAGTGAGCTCAAAGCCCACCTGAGCTATGAAACCCTGTCTCAAAAAGGAAAAAAAAAAAAACAGAAAAGAAAAGAACAAAAGAGAAAAGAAAAGAAGAAAAGAAAAACCACACTAATAAAGTAACAGAATAGTCACCAAATGGTTATAGCTATGATCTCAGAGTAATGGAATTACAGATTGTTGTGTTTTATTTTTATATGTTTTTGCTATACTTTTTATGTAATGAGAATGGAAACTTTTTGAAAAGAGAAGTTACCTGCTAAATTCCTACAGAAGAATTCTTAATGCTCAGAGTCCATTTCAGTCTGAACATAGTTTCCCCAGACCGGTGACTAGCAACCTTTCACTGTCATTGTTTTTAACAACAGAATTCTTTCCTAATAGAAATCTTGGCTCATGGCTTCAATATATAAAAACAGATCAAATAGGGTTTGTGATGGAAGCCAGGTATGAGGCCCAGAGCCCTCCGCCCGCTTATGGCCCCCAGTCACCATCCCATTCCCAAGCTCCTGGTTCATAGAGCACCCCCAACCCCGTACCACCTACAGGAGAATCACGCTACCCCAGAAACACACTCTGAAGGAATAAATTATTTAAATAAAATAATGACAATCAAGAGAAATAAAAGAAAGCTCAATTATTTTTAAAAGTAGATTCTTTTGGATTCAAATGTAAATGCAGAGGCTCTGTTAGGTCCAGCTCTGTGGGCGCGCAGTAGGCACCTCCAGATGGTCCTCTTTTTGATTTCTAACATGAGGCCTTACTTGGGGACACAGGTAAACTTCCCCCTGCTTTGCACTTTTACTTCGCTGTTTCATTTCTGCTCATTGCTATGTTGACCTATATTTCGCCTTTTTTTTTAATGGATAAATTTCTCTTGATGGATAATGAGGGTGTGTAACCACTTAATAATTACTCTTCATTGTCATTGGTCATCGACCTCAAGAAAAGTCCAGAAGAAGTCCAAAGCACAGAAATCCAAATTTCCCTACTTTGCTCCAGCTGGCTTTACTGATGTTTACCTACCCCACAAAAAGGCAAGTTAGTTATGGTCAGTAGAAAATTATTTTGAAGAAACTGGTTTTGGTGGGGTTTTTTACCCTGCAAACTGGTCCCCATCCACCAATATTTGTAGCTGGTAACTTATGGCAGATTGAATTCTTTCCTGATGTGGACTTTGAATCTAAAGCCAGGGACCAGGGGCCTCTCCCTGTATTTCTCTAGAATGAACCCAACAGTCAACCAAAGAGATGCCTTTCTGCTTATATCTATTATTCAGTCTCAAGAGGAAAGCTGAGTAGAGCCATAATATAGTAATACGACAGTTCATGACTGTTCATGAACAATTTGGTTCGCAAACACAAGCATTTGGCAAAATTTTGCTTCCTACGGTGAACTCCATGTCAGGGATGAACACGACAGCGGCCATCTTCCCCTGCTCTGACGTGTGGTCATGGCTTCTTCTAGTTGAGATGGCAGTTGCAGACAGACCTGTGCACATTTGCTGTGAGCCCTTTTTGTGTGCTTTTTAGCACATGTAATACTGTACAGTATTATTCAATCCAGCACATCTCCAAAGAAAGTGCAAAGGTGGTGGTACAAAGAAAGTGCAGAGTGGTAATGAAGGTGACAAGCACGTGCTGAGCAATAGTGAGTTAAATAAGGTTAGTGTTCTCTCTCTTCACACTGTACTGTACTGTACGTTGTTTCACATTTTTGTAGTTAAAAAAATACATATGGTTCCAAATGGATTGCCTTATTTACATTGAACCTGATGGCGAAATTTGATTCTGTCTGCAACCGATTTGGTTTGTGACCAGAATTGCGGAACGGAGGTAGAGCTGTAAATAAGAATTTGGTGAGTCATCGTTCCATCATCAGAGGGCTATGGTTTATCTGTGCCTCCCCACTGTTTAGTAAACAAATATGACATTTGGAAAAATCTTTCAGAACAAAAGCTAAGATGTTCCTCCCTCTTTCTTCTTTCCAGGGTTTTCTTGTTTCTCTCGCCTACCATCTGCGTTGTTCCCCAGCATGAGAGTAGCTTCATGGCTTTTAGAAAGGATTAATTGTGACACTGTATGCTCGGCTTTACTGAGCTGAAACCTTGCTCTGCATGCTGCAGGTTATTGGGGTTAGCTGAAAGAATGTGCATTTATTTACTGAAGGTACTTTATAGATCAATACCTTGTTTTTGAATTCAGGTCAATAGGAATAACTCTGAAACACAACCAACAACTCCAGCAACCCTAAAACAGCACTTTCAACTTATTGATTTTTAGAAAAGTATCTTTTCCTGGCATTATTCACACACCCTTGATAAGCAACTCAATGCAATCAAAATTTTAATGGATTTTTTATCCCCAAAATATATATTTATATTTTTTCAACGTGTCTTTGAATTGCAGCCGGTTAAATTCTTTGGAAAAGATAAGTTTGGCGAGACAAGTGAAAGATAGAATTTGCACTTATTCTTTGCCCTTTTGCTCTCAGTGTTAGAACTCAGCTAACCAAATCCAACAACTACGTGCCTTTAATTTTATTCAGTGTTTTGCTGCCTTTAATTTTATTCAGTGTTTTGGTGACTTTAGGTACGGTTTTTCTCTAATTTTGCTGAAATTCTTTTTTTTTTTTTTTCCATGCAGCAGTAATTATCAAACTCCTTAGCAAAGCATAGTTTTGACCTAGGAACTTCAGAATTCATCGTCAGAATAATTCCTATTTTACTTCTAGGCCAAGTATCCCTAGACTTCAGGGGGTTAGTGAACCTCCAAAATTATTTACAAATTCACTTCTGTCTGTGTGTATATGTGCACATGCTCGTCTCTTACAGAATGGAGAACATGCATGGTTCTTGGAGGAACCATTACTATAGAACAATGGTTCTCAAAGTGTACTCTGAGCACCACTGGGTTTCCTGAGGTCAAAACAACTGACATATTAATATAAAGAGGTCATTTGCCTTTTCCACTTGCAGTCTGTCACAAGTGTACTGTGGGTTTATTTAGTTCACAGTATGTGGAGGTTTCAGTCCATAACCAACTGGCTCCAAGGCAGGCGTGCATGGCAGAGGGGCAACCATTCATGAGGATGGAAGACAGCAAAAGCAACAACTGGACTTAACAGCATCTTTCTGCCCCTTTTATACTCTATCCAGGCTGCTGGGACTAGGGCCGTGCCAAACTAATCAGTGAACTGATCACACACCCTTAATCCCAGCATCACACACTAGACTCAGCTACCTCTGAAAAGCTCCCTGCACACACTGTGACTGCATGAGGCTTTGGGGGGACATCAAGACACAAACCGTAACACCTTGGAAGCAGAGACTGGGCACTCACTTGGCACCAGACCAGCCAGCATCTCAATCATAAGCTTCTCAGCTTCCAGAACTGTGCAAAATAAATTTATATGGTTTATGAATTACCCAGTCTGTGGTTTTCTGTTACAGCATCACAAAGAGACCAAGGTAATGCCACTCTTCTCGGTAAATTATTTCAGTTTGGGAAATATAATTATCTTCATTAAAATGTGTTACTTATGTTAATACTATGCAATGGGTTAATTATTTTATTTTCAAATGAGCTAATAAATATGTTTTAATTTCTCCATTTCAATCTCTAGTATTATCAATAGATATAACCCAGACAAACGAAAGCTTGTTGGCATCCTTCATAAGTTTTGAACAGGCCCAGTGGGACCAAGAAAACAAGAGTGAGAATTGCCACTCTAGAAAAGATAGGGCTTTTTTCTGAACAACACTAGCAGTCAAAAGTAAAAATAAAAATAGTAAAATAAAAGAGTAAAAACAAAAACAGATCATATAGTAATTAACCTATAAGTAGTAATATAGTAATTATTTTACAAGTAAATAATTGTGTTGTTCCTCACATACTGTGTTGAACCATATGAAATTGTCAATATGTGACCATTACTCACTTTAAAAATGGTAATTTCATTTGTAAAACCCAATGCAAAGATGCTGTTGTGGCTTGTATCTAGATGTCCCCTCAAAGCCTCATGTGGTCATAGATGGAGAGTTTTGAGGGTGGCTGTATTTAGTGAGTTTTGAGGGTGGCTGTATTTAGTGTGTGTGTGTGTGGATTAAGGGTGTGATACTGGGATTAAGAGTGTGGATAATGAAGCCCCACCCTGGGTATGGGTGGCACCAATCAATAGGCTCGTAGCCTGGATGGAATATAAAGGGACAGGAAGAAGGCAGGCTCGCTGCTGCTGCTTTGCTGCTTGCTGCCTTCTGCCTGCCATGCCATGAAATGTTTCTCCTGTGTGTTGCCCCTCTGCCACGCCACCCTGCCTTGGAGTCAGTTGACTATGGACTAAAACCTCTACAAACTGTGAGCTAAATAAACCTTCCCTCTTTAACTCGTGGGTATGGGGTATTTCGTCTCAGCAACGAAAAAAGGAACTGAGGCAGATGCTATGAATCCTCCAGATGAGTTGCTGTTACTTTGGCATTGCAAAGTTATTTGGGGATGTATTGGTAAGAGTTTCATCATTTTATCTACGTTCTTGCACTGATTCTTTTTGTACTACAATATTTCCTTTCCCAAGTATTTTATTATACTATCACTATTTTTTATTATAAAAGTAGTGTGTGATTTAAAGAAAGTACAGAACAGTAGTATACTGGCATTTATAACCCCACAATCCAGAGAGAGCTACCTGTGTAGGATCCTTAACAACATATTACTTTCACTCCATTTTCTAGGCAAATTTTGCCTACATGAGCATACTGTACTTTTTAATCTTGAGTCCCACTTTTGTCCTTAACACTTTTATATAGACATTTTTCATTTCATTTAAATTGCCTTATGAAACTTGTGTAAATATTTTTCTAATTATAAAAATTAACGTTTTTTAACCTTTGAAAATACAGAGAACTATGAATAATTAAATCATTCTTAATGTCAACATCTAGGATAATCATGCCTATGATTGTGGTATAAATTTGTCTGTACATACTGTTTGATACCCTTTATATATTGTTACAAACATCTTTAGACAAACAAAACTCTCTTCCTCTACTAGAGGTATTTTTTACCCAGTCTCTCAAAAAGAGAATCACCTAGCTTGCTCTCTGAGGCATCTGTCACACAAACATGCCTCCAATAGTGATAAAATGCAGGAAATAGTGGGGAGAACATTCTGGAGGAAAGCGGCAGTTTCCAGGATTCTGTAGGATAGATTCCACCAAGTAGAACTACTAAGACAGGCAGCAAGGGGTTGGGCTTTTTTTTATTGCCAAATAGCTTTCCAAAAAGTTATCCCAATTTACACTACCTCCTGCTATGGTAGAGCATCCATTTCACTTTCCGTGACAATATTTGGTTCTCTGTCTTTCACTCAGTGACTCTTTCTCTTACTTCTTCTCTCCTTTTCTCCAAACTGACTTAACATACAAAACATTACCCTATTTCAATTTCTGTGACTTTGATTTTTATTGATATGGAAATTGTTTTACCAGATATTATTTGCTGACCACTGGCTTTGCCTCTGTAGTGACTCACTTCTATTTTCAAGATGGCTGACTCACACTGGCATCAAACTTAATATCCAGTCTGTAGTTACGACACTGGTGAAGCCAACTGGCCCGCAGGGTACTTAACTCCCTCTTTTGGCTTCATTATTACCTATTTGCTAACCAAATGAACTAACCAGCCACTGTCAGAAATTTTCTGGCTAGAAATACAAAATGTTGAAACCACAAGTAACCTTATTATATTCTACACTGGTAAACACTCTCCTACAGTCTAATTTTGTGCCCTATAATTTAAAAGGAAAGTGAATAAATTATACTTCAAAAAATAGCAGAGGGCCGGTGAGATGGCTCAGCGGCGTAAGCGCCTGCCTTGCAAGCGCAAGGGCCCGAGTTCGACTCCCGGAACCCACATACGGAAAAGGGGCCGGTGATATCGCTCAGCGGCACGGGTGCCTGTTGGCGCGCGAGGTCCTGAGGTCGACCCCCCGGTACCCACAAAAAAAAAAAAAAAATAGCAGAAACAGAAGAATAAACTTGAAATTGGCCTTATTTATTTGGTTAGGAAGCCCTAAATCTGTAAAACATGGTGGCCGAAGCCTAAACTTGTGAGCTAGGCTGGCTCTTTCCTTTGGGTTAAATTTCTTGCATGTTCTCAACTGACTTTCTCTGTATGCATGCACCAACATATTTGAGATAGTAAATCTTGGAAAACAGAGACCATGTCTAATTATCTTTTTACATTTTGTTCCAATAAAAACTTTTAAAGCATTCTGTTTGGTTGCTTGGTTTCCATGGAGGACTGGTTCTAGGCCCTCCTGCAGATGCCAAAATCTGAGGACATTTAAGTCCCTTATCTAAAATGATATCTGCATATAACTTATGCATATCCTTCTCTATACTTTAAATCATCTCTGGATTGCTTATAATACCTAATATGACGCAAATGGTATTTAAATAGTTGTTATACTATATTGTTTAGGAAATAATGACAAGTAAAAAGTTTGTACATGTTCAGTACAGACACAATTGTACGTGACTAGTTGTATGTAGTTGGTTGACTCCTCAGATGTGAAACCTGTCGATATACAGAACTGTTGACTGTGTGAATGTACAGAGAGTGTCTTCAGGGGGACAGGGAAGGAAAACTGTGGTAAACATACTTAACAGAAAAATACAGAATATATGATAATAAAGGAGAAGGCTACAGATGCCAGTAAGAATCTCTGAATGAAAAACATCATGATATCCTACTATGACATAACCAAGCTCTGGCCTGGATAAGAAAGGAGTAGTGGACTATAGGCTTCTCTAGGGATACAAAGGGATCAAAATTGAAAGGGAAATACCCTGACATAAAAGTCTAAAAACAGCAGGCTCCTTGTTTTTTCCTGTGTTCTGCTGACCAGATCTCTTCATTAACTGTCTCCCAAGCCTCACCAATGTCAATAGCAGCTCATAATGATGACCTGAGGGCACAGCAAGATCTTGAAGTGCCCTCTGACTCATCAAAGAAATATTAAATTAAATGTATTTTTTTTGTGGCCTAATTCTTTTAAAATTGGTAATCCATGTGTGGTATGTAAGATAATTCCCTATTAATCCAATATTTGATTCAGCCAGAGCTATATTTGAGTAATCCGTTTCCCAACCAGAGTGAGGAGTTGAGGCTCATTTTGGAAATGTCATTGAGCGTGCATCAATTGCGTCCCTATTGTATGTCGCTCCAGGAATTTACATAAGCACAGCTGAATGTCGGTTGTTTTCTTGCTCTGTGATAAAAGTTCGTTTTTAAAGCCTCAAATTGCAATTTGTCAAAGTCCATTTGCCACTTCTTTAACAATTTCAGCCAAATTGTAAATTGTATAACTGTCTGTGTCATTTGCATACATAATCATGTTAGAGTGATGGTATAATCTAGGCACATCATTTATGAGAAGAGAGAACAATAGCAGCCAGCTTCCAATTCTTGGAATACGCAGAGTAATTTATTACATGGCTGATGTTTTCTTTCTAATTTTCACGAAATGATCTCTTTTAGGATGATGAGCAGTAAGGACTATTGTCCCTTGGGTATTATCTTTCCTGCTTTCCTAATCTTGAGAGCCAACATGAGTACTATGTTACCTATCTGCATCACACACACACACACACACGCACACAGTAATTTCAGTTCAAATCATATCACAATAGTTCAATGAAACCTCCTCTTCAAACAGTGCCCCTGTGTTAAATTAATTTAATCTCTGGATCTAGTTATTGAGTATTCTTTTCTGTGCATTGACAATTTGCCAATTGCTTGCTTCCTATTTCTAATCAATCTTGCAGATAATTTACCAGCCAACTAAATCGTTTTACTGGCCTATCATATTCTTCTACCCGACAGAGAGCAAAAGTAAATACAATCAGTCTTGTGTTGCACCATCAGAAATTTATGATGACCCCAGGCAAGTAGCTTTCTGCAAGACTAATTTATGTATAGTCACATCTGTCACTGTGGCACTTGGACATGTTGTGGGCTTTTTTATTAGTTATTCCTGGTAACAACTCTGTGAGATCACAAGGTGAGTCAGATATACCCTTTCTCAAGAGGCCTCTGAAATAGCATTGTATGCCTATGTTTTAGGATTCAGCCCTCCATTCAAGAGTATGGTGTACACTCTAGACCATAGTTCAGGGTCACGTCAAGTCCCAGGACTCAGAACCTCTGTGAGGCCCAAATTAGCTATCCCATTTATTAACTTCTTTTCCCACAATAAACACTGCAGCACAAAGAGGAAATCACCTTCTCTGAGTCATAAAATATTGAGTAGTAGTAAGATTAGGCTACGCTTTATGTAGACGAGTAACATAGACTCAGACAAACCTGGGTTCCTATTCTGGCTCAGCCATTTACTAACAGTCTGGCTTTGGGAAAGTTGCCTGCCTTCTTTTACAGCACTCTCAACCTCTTTAAAATGAGGGGAACAATCCTTGCCCTCTTGGGGTAGCTGTGAGAGCTGGACCTATATAATAGATCCCGTGTAATTGTTCACTGGGCTGGGCGTCTACACTCTTCCCTGTGTTTACTCCGTACTATGGCCGTGAAGGGTAGGAGCTGGAGGGGGTCCCTACACCGAGGGGCATAGAGTCCCTGGTGCAGGATCTATCCCCATCCTTTGGGAAACACTATCACTGCTGTTAGGATACCCTGCAGAAGAGAAAACACCCTCTGTTGCCTTTTCCTGTCTAAAAGCCTGCTGTTTATTTACTGAAAACATCTTAAAATTCAAAGAGGAATTTTTTTCAGTTCAAGGTGTAAAACTCACAGGTTAATGGAATTTAAAATAATTTTGGTTTAAATTCTCAAGTGTGGACAGAGAGCAATTGATGAGGCTCTCTGCTAACCTCAGAACAAACCATATGATCTCAGCTAAACAAGCCTAAAACACCAGAGCCAACTCTCCCCCCTGAGTTACAGGTGTGCAGTTGTTACTGATGGGAATGGAGGTCATGCTGAGGTCCCACTGATTGCTAGTAAATGGTGGTTTGAGATGGGAAAGGTGCCCAAAACAGCCCATATCCTGTAGTAAGAGCTCACTGAGTGTTACTGAGCATTACTACACTGCGCTTCCTCCACACCCATTCCACTTCACTAGTCAGGCTTGATAGATAAGCTGCTTTAATATCCAAAGCCAGGAAGGTTCTCCTGTCTGGTTCAGGATTTGTTTGAGTGGCTTTCATATTTTTCTGACATCATGACACCATGTAAATTTCCTTAAGTGTTTATGGAACAGAAACAAATGGGCACCCACCATGGACAAGGCTTCCTTAGAGCTAAAAAGATGAAGCAGGGTTAAATCCTGACCTCAAAGGGCTTATACTCTGTAGCAAGAGAGGGGCAGGGTCTTTCCATAAAGCAAACCAAACTATGGGAATGTTTAAATCATATAGATATATGATAATCATATATATATACGTAAAGTGCAAGAGGTCTGGATGGATCATGGAACTTTCTAGAAGAAGTGACATGAGGGCAGGGCCTTGAAGGATTAAATCATCCTTCCAGCCATCTATCTGCCCACCTACGCTTCCTGCTGAGCACCGGACACTGTGCAACAAGAATGCACAGCCAGCTGGTTTGTGACCTCCACCCTCAAGGCCTTTGCAGGCATATGGAGAGATCTGCAGGCAGGTCAGAGGCTGGACAATGGAGTAGTCACTGAGAGCTCCAGGAGCACGGACGAGGGTCATCTATGCTGGGATGAGACATCAGGTGATTAGAAGAGGTGATTAGAAGAGATTGGGAAGATCAAGGAGAAGCCAGAAGATAGAGAAAAAGAGAAAATAAAAACTATGTGAAAGCATGAGAGAGAGAGAAAAATTAAAAAGCAAAGCTGGCATGTGACAGCACCCAGGTAGCTGAGAGCACGCATGAGGGCTGGGAATGAAAGCACAGAGAGGTGGGGGTGCTGAGGGCTTTGGTGGGGCGAAGGAGAGCGAAGAAGGCGGTCATTCCAGACAGAAGGACCAGCATAACCAAAGGCACAGAGCTGTGAGGGGCGCGGTGCATGAAGGCAAGGCTGGCAAGCAGCCTGCCGGAGCTGGAACAGAGGGGCACAGAGCGATGAGTCTGGGAGGGTAAAGCGGGGCCTCAGTCTGTCTTCCTGCTGTGGAATTCCTGTCTGGTCCCCACAGCGTCTGGCTGGCCCACTTCTCAGCACGACAGTGCAGTCTTTCTAAGTCCAGCAGCCCGCCCATCTTCCCCTGCCACAGCCATGGTTTTACGACTTTGACTTTGACTCTGAGCCACACTGCCATATGGATGAGCCGCCATACTAGAGAAACTCTTTGAGCCTTTTGCCTGTGTAGTGTTTGTGTTTCCTCCTCTGGCTTCAGATCTCTCTCTTCCATGTGGCTTTCGAGTGGCTTCATATTTTGGCCAACAGTAATGTCAGAAAAAGATGGTTAGGAAATAAATACCTAAGAGATAGCTGGTTCAAAATGAATGTGTTCTTTTAATGGTGTTCATCCTAGAGGATTCCAAGGGTGAAGAAATCCTGGGTGTAGCCCAGATTTTGGCCACATCTGGGGAATTCAAACAAGGTTAGTATTCTCACATGTCGTCTGAGGGAAGAAATAGGTAGTTCGCTCCCGCAGCCTTGGAGTGAATAAAGTGAGCTTAGATGTTTGCATTTAAATGCCTTTTTGTAGAAGGTGATTATGTCAGTCACACAAAAAAAGAAAGCTCTTCCCACTGATTTATGTTCTTGGTGTTTTCTGGGAATTTTGTCAATCTTCAGAGAACAGTCTGATCACTTTTAGATTGCATTAAATTTCTCAGAAATAGTGGCATGCCATAAGTGCCTTTCATTTCCTAATATATAATAAGCATTAATAACTGACAGCAATTCTTTCTAATAAGCTTAGTCAAATAAGTGCCTACTGCACACTCAGATCTTTGTTTGGTATTGTAGATGCCGATGAAACATAATGCTTAAGGAGATCTCATGTAATTCCTGTACCTAAAACAAACAAAACAAAAATAGCAAATCTCCCTCTCCACTATTATTTTTAAGAAAATTTTTTGACATCTCCTTTCTTGCTCTCATACGAAGATGGTGTCAGTGTCAATTCTAAGATGTTTCAGCAGCATCTTCTTCTCAGATGGACAATAAAATCATTAAATTTCTTTTAATTATGTGAACCTGCCTAAACATGCCAGATGTATTTCAGAACAAAAGAAATCCATTTGAACCATGCAGATTGTTCATAGACAAAATTACCCTGAATAGTCAGGGCACTTTTGATTGAAACTAACTGGAACCAAATTCACAGTAGCACAAGTTGAGTGAGGATGTACTAATTCATATACTAAAATACCTGGGGTAGAAGACTTCAGCTGGATTCAGCATCTTAAACAGTAATACATGACATACTCTTCAATTTTGCCCACACTTACTCTGGCTTTATTTTCTTCTCTATTTGCCTTATTTTCAGGTGGGCTACTTGCCCATAGTAGCTTCTAGCAACTGCAAGCTCACATACTTATAATCTCCACAAGGGGAGAGACAGTCCCTCTCCCCATTGCCAATGGTTTTAGCGAGAGTCCTGGATTGGGCTGTCATTGTCTCCACTTGGATCCATCACTGTAGACAAAGTAAGGAGGTGTTCATCTTGAATCAAGCCAGAACTAGGGAATAGGTCTGCCCTTGTCAAACCAAGTAAACTGAGAGGAGCCTCCCCGCAAAAAAACACACAGAGCACATGTTCCAAGAGTGGGGGAAGAGATACAAAGCAGATGACAACCACTGTTCATTACAATTTCATCACTAAATCCCCATGTACTGGAAAATCAGGTGGTACAAGTCAGGTGAAGTACATGTAGCAATACTAGTAATAATAAATGTAATAGGCAAGAGACAATCAAAATTAAAATGTCATTTTTTTACAATAGGTTGTTTCTTTTTAGCTTTAATTGGATTGTCTTCGCTGATTCCAACAAATTAAACAATAATGCTTCCTAAACTCACTTTAAGCTAAGAAAACATTCTGTAATTCTCTGATTAGTTAGGTTCATTGTTTTGGAACCATCTAGAAATGGTTTTCAGGTCATAGAGTTAGATAAGCTTACCTGAGACTGTGTAAACAGTCTGACATGTACCCATTTTTTCAGCCAATGGCTTCTGCACAAGGCCAGTGCAAAAACCACTCCTTCAAGGGAATTTGTTATCATTTTATAGAAGAAGCAAAGAGAGAATCCAACCCTATCTTTGGATGAAAACATTCACATGATTTTCTTATGATTATTTAACAATATTAATTTCTTATGATTATTTAACAATATTAATTTTTTCTCTCACATTTATCAATCACATTCTCACCATAAGTACTACATAAAATAAATATTCATGAAGGAATTTTATGGGTAAAACAAACATGTCACCTAGAAGTATATAACAAAATAGCTGAATACATTTTTAAATTTTTATTTTTATTTATTTATTATTTTTTTTTTTTGAGACAGGGTCTCACTGTGTAGTTCAGGCTGGCCTTGAACTCACTTTGTAGCCCAGGCTGGCCTCGAACTCACAGTGATCCTCCCACCTGAGCCACCCGAGTGCTGGGATTACAGGCGTGTGCCACCACACCCGGCTCTAAATTTATTTTTTAACTTATACATAAAAACACAAAAATTGTACCTATTGATGGAGTGCCATAGGTCTTTTTTTTTTTTTTCTTCCCAGTGCTGGGGATGGAACCCAGGGCCTCACGTAAACTAAGCAAGCACTGTACTACTGGGCTATGTCCCCGGCCATGTGTTGTTTTGATCCAGGTATTCACTGTATAACCAAGTTAAACTTATCTGTCTCTTCAAACATGTATCACTTCTTTATGGCAAACCTTAAATATCTTTTCTTCTAGCTTTTTGGGATATACAGCACCTTGTCCCTATCTACAGTGGCCCTACTGTGCAGTAATAGCAACAAGAACTTCTTACCCCTCTCTAACTGCAACTCAGTATCTACTGATCAACCTTCCTTCATCCCTTCCTCCTGGTTACTCTCTCCAGTCATGTAAAAAATGAGTACATTCTTAAAATTATAAACTTTTAAAAGCAAAAAGAATGAAGTCTGGATATGAGATTTGGTAAATAGACCAGTTTAATTTATTACCATACATCTAAATTATAGGTTTCTGAAATATACATATATAAAATTTTTCATTTATTTTCCTCTTTATAACACCAGAGTTTTATCCAAAAAGAACTCTCCAGAAGACAATTACCATTTTATTTTACTTTTTTACTTAATGCCAACATTTTCCTTCACTTCCATTTTTTTTTTTTCCATTTGGAACCTCAATTATAACAAAGCCAAACATACATTTCACAAAATTGGTGAGAGTGGTGATTAATTCTTTGAAAGATCATAATAAACCAGCCTTACCAGCTTTAGTCTCATTCCTCAGGCTTTCTTTTCTTCTTTCTTTCTTTTTTCATTACTGTCAACCTACAAAACCCTCCTGAGTTCAATGCTGAAATAAAAGTTCCATGGCACTCTGCAGCACCAAGAACGTGACAACTTCCAGTCTGGAGCAAGCCCCGTTTGTCCTCTCATAGTAGCATCTGAACGATAGCAATGTTCCTCTTCGTCCACCATTGCCTCCCAAAGGTACTTATTTGAGCGATGAGATTCACCAACTTTTCATCATTCCAGGAAAGATAGTAGCCGACTCTCTCTCTAGTGGACTCGGTGATCTTACCTGGAGGTGTTAAGAATTGCTAAGGGCTGTAAGGACCTGTGTAAATTACAGCCATGCAGAGAGGCGTTGAAAAATCAATAAGTAATGAAATAGTACTGGAGTGAAGTAGCCAAGAGAGCAATGGGTGGGAAACTCCCAAGGATGCAGTTTCATTTTGTCAAAAGGTAAAAGAAGATGTTCTGATGTGTTTCTATAAAACAGGCTTCCTCAGAAATAAGAAGCTTGTGGCACAGGGAGCAGTAGAGTCACTCCAGTGTGCCACAAGAATGCAATGGGCTATGCGTTTCTTGGTACTCTAGTTTTATTTTAAATTATTGTAAGTTTTTATCTCAGTAGAGTGATAACTATGGCATTTTCTTCAGCGCTGCAGGTATCTTCCCCTTGCCTGGTTTCCTGTACCCTTGATGCTCAAGTGCACACCATTTCCTACATCCTAGAAAGGGCCACCCATACTGCCTATGCAAACCTTCTGCAGCCTTTCTGGTTATATATTAGCAGTGTTCCCCGAGAATGCGATGGGTGGTTGAACCCGGATATCACCTACCGGCGCCCAGTTGTTCACAGGTGCCTCTGGGAATGTGCATCCTGCTGAAAAGTCTGAACCCAGTAGCCAAAGGGCTTCGTGTTGAATGCAACGTTCATGAACTTGGGAGTCCCTGTGCTGATATTTACATCTGCTAATTTTTTATTTGAAATTACAACCAAGGCCCAGATGTTCATGATTCGTTCTAAGGTAGTAGAATGGATCTTTATTCATATTGTGGAGTATTTGAATATAACCAAGAATTTGGTGGGGGAGAAAAATTCAGTGCTTTGGACAACCTGCTTCCCTCTTGCTTCTGAGCAAAGGTCTCCATTTGTCACCTTTGCAATAGCCATTGATGGCCTTTGCTCCTTTTTTATGGAAAATTTTTAAAAATTTCATAACAAAATGTTAAGAGAATAACAACAGTTAAAACACTGTATATCATTATCTTTAAAGTAGTTGCTCAGAGCTTCGCTCTTCCCATGTCCTCTTGGAGTGTACTTCTGTGGGAAGGATGAGCCATCACCCAAATGTGGAGGTCTAGATCAAAAGAAGGGGAGCCATCAAGATGTCACCTAAGAGCTGATCAGATGCAGAAGTACATTTGCGTGTGTGTGTGTGTGTGTGTGTGTGTGTGTGTGTGTGTGTGTGTGTCTAGTATTTGGACTTTGTTTCTCAAAAGACCAATGAAGACTGGAGAATATCCCAAGCTTTCTTTTGGGTCAGATGGTATTTCTCCAGCCATTGGGGTGGAAACTTAAAAAAAAAAATACCAGCATGGACAGGAAGAAAATAATCACTGCTGTTTGTGCAATTAAAAGACTTCATAGTCTTGGTGAGGTTGTGGCTTGAGCCTTAAAACACCAACTGACATACTCTATCTCCATTCCTTTACTGACACCCAAGTACATTTGGCACACTGACAAGAAAAATCTTTTATACTTGATAAAACAGGGTAATAATCATAAACCAAAGAACATTGGGATTTGAACCAACTGCCAGACCATTTATTCTGTGTCAAGTATGTTAATGAACTAGCTTTAATTATTGCTTTTAACTCTCAGGCTGTGTCTTCCTGTATTGGAAATGGAAGACAGGTGTGTATGATTCAAATCCCCGCCCAAAAAACCTTTTCTCTGATATACCTACATAGATAACAGGGGAGGGGTTTAGGTAACTTGAATTATCTGCTAAATTTGACTTTCCTTACCTCCGTGCATAAACACATAGAATCTAATTGCTTGGAATCTAATTGCTTGCTTTGTACCCATCGCATGCACCAGTTTCTGGACAAGAATACCAAGGTGAAAATCTGACAGGTAACAGACATGGTACCTGTGCCTTCATCCTACTACCGTGCTTGCTTGTCCTCTACTCAGTGCGCTCCTGGTTCCATGCTGGCCATGGATACAGCAATACCACCTCCTCCAACCATCCATCCATTGATGCCATTATCCACTGTTTATGACATTCCAACCACGGTAATGAATTGATATGTCTTGATCTTTGAAATGCTTAGACAGGAGGCCACACGTTATAAGAAAAAAAACCATGTCAAGACTCAGTTCTATTCGGCAGGAGTTGGAAATGGATATTGTGCAGAAAATGCATTAAAGTTGAAGAGGGTTTTGCTTAACATGATGGTTTTAATGACGTAAATAATCATGATGGGCAATCACTCCTTCAGTCAGAAGATTGTGGGGAGGCCCTACTTAGGGCAGGGTACTGGTGTGATTCCAAGTCGTGCTACCACCGTGAGACACTAGGGGTCACCATATTAATACCAGTGTCCTAGTTCCACTGCCCTCCAGAAAAACCTACCATCACTGAGGTCCTAGCTCCCAGTTTATTCAAGAACTGTTACTCCAGGCCTATTGTTCATGACGTGTGACCATTTGCAGTTATTTCAGACACCACTGAAATAGCAGGGTAGAGTTCTCTGTAAGCCTCTTTCTGGTGAATGAAATATTTTAAGGGCCACCTACACATACCAATCCATTTCTTTGGACTAGATGTAATTTTAAGGGTATACAAACCAGTCATCCAAATATGGGCCATTTTCATTCAAAAGCTATGTGGAATTCCAGTTCAGTATTCTGCTCATGTCTGATTCCATCACAACAGGATAACACTTTTTCTCTAGCCAGGATTGATACTTCTGTTGAGTGTTGATCAAAAAAATTAATGTCTCTTTCTTTCTTTTGCAACTCTATGTTTTCATTCCCCAATTCAGAAGTTATTTTCATAAGAAGTTTAAGTAATTGTCTATAGTCCACAAATATATGGTCACCAGGCTCTATCATGGTCCTGAAAATCAAGATGGGTAACTGGGGGCCCAGGTCTACAGAGGCTCCGAAACCCCAAAGGATAGGACTCTACATACTCCTAATAGAATATTAAGGATAATCCTCCCCACACCCACACTGCCACCCCAAGCAGGAAGCTTTAGTTGTCTCATTTGAGGTAGAGCTTCTGAAGCCCAAGATTAAAGCAGATGAAGATCTGTAAAACAAAAAACAACAACAAAAAAAGCAGTTCTTCAAGGAATCAGATGGCAGATTATAATAATAAGATTACAGTCTTCATAAAGTATGTTTCTAAATCAAAATTAATTTCAAAGCCTCTGGTACTTTACACATTCTCTTTTTTTCTGTTTCATTAATCTGTTGAGTGCCTAATATGTTTAAGTCATGTATGTTGGGCAATGAGGGACATGCAAAGAAATACATGTGGAAAGAAAACAGTAATTATTGTGTTCTCTTCCCTCTCCTCAACATGTGTCCACCTGCCTTCCCCAAACATCCCTTCTCCACTCACCACCTTTCTCCCACAGAGAGGAGATTCTCTCTTCCTTCCTCCCGTACTCCCTACTATCCTGGACTCTCTTTCACTTACCTCTCCCATTCTCTTTTTCTATCTCTAACCCTTTTTACTGGACTTAATAGTAAAGACGCTCAACTATGTTTTGCAGTTTTGTAATCCTCTCTGTACTTAATTTTTTAAGGAAATATTTCTTTCTCAAAGAAAATACTAAATCACTTGACTTTTATCTATAGCCTTAACCAGTTTTTTCTTATGAGTTATCAGCCCTAGATAGTAAAAAACTAAAACAAGGAGACCCTTCTTTCTTCCTCTTCCAAACCATACCCGTGGCTTGGTAGAAAAGTGATTTAAGGTATTGCTGTGTAGCAAATTAACTTTGCAAAGCCAATGGTATAGAAGTAGAGAAATAAATCAAGAAGGTGGAAAAGGTGGTATTTGTTAAGTAGGTATATCAGAGGGCTTGAAATATGCTTCTGCCTAACCTGAAAATTAAACTCTTATGGGTCCAAACCTTAATTCCTACCAAATACCAATGAAGTCACTCAGGGTATAATCATATCAAAGGGTGTATTTGCTATTATTTGTTTGTTAAATTCTCCCAAACTCCAGCTGTACTAGCTTCATATAACTTGAAATTTTAAAAACACTTTTTTAACTGAGGTTCACGACTTTGACCTTCCATTTCTCCAGAATAGGGAATTCTTAACAAGGTGACCCTTGGCTATTTTTGTGGTTGCCATGGGAATGGGGCAGAGAAAACGTTTCTCCAAGGTTCTCTTTGAGCAGGTTGCATTGGGTGCAGACAAAAATTGCAATGGCATGCATCAAAGGCATCAAGAGATTTATAGAGTCTACTTAGGTGCAATTATATCACATATTTTCTTTCCTTTGTGGACCTCCAGTTGATAACCATAATAAAATTTTCTGATCAGATATTTATCCTTACTACATCCAAAGCTGCACTTGGATGGTCCTAGTGACCTAGTAAATAAGAAGGCAGTATTATAAAAGTTCCTCATCAGGTTCTAGGGACTCTGCTGGGCTTGGTAGCACATGTCTGTAATCCCAGCACTCGGAAGACTGAGACATTTCTCACCGAGAACTGCAGCAAGTTCGAGGCCAGCCTGGGCTACATAGTGAGTTCGAGGTCAGCCTGAACTACAGTGAGGCCCTGTCTCAAAAAAAAAAAAAAAAAAATTACTAAAAGGGTCTAGGGACTCTGATGATTCCATGAATGCGCTGAAAATATAAGTGAGATTTGGGGCATATGTTAACATTTCTGCAGAGGTTCTATCACATTAATCATTTCTTTCAACAAGTCATGGACCCTAGAAACTTAAGAACCCACTGAACAAGAGGATTTTGACTTAGTGAGGTCTTTCAAGACTGAATCAGGAATCTCTTGGTCAGCCTTCCTCACAGCATGGATCAGAAAATTTTGATTAGTAATAATAATATTTGCTGAGTGTTTCCCTCTGTGCCAGGGCTCTCTTCTAAGTACATGATGTGTATTCATTTAATCCTCATCAGATGGGGACTCTTATCATCACCATTGGACAAATGAGGATGCTGAGGCAGGGAGATAGGCAGCTTCCCAAGACACAGGCGTAAACGTAAACGTGACAGTGTTTGGGGTCTGGCCCCATAGACCATGTGTTTAACTAACCATTTGCCCTCTATGCTATGCTGCCCCTTGACTGAAGGGTAGGATTTGTTCCTTTAAAAATGAAAAAGAACATGGGCCGGTGAGATGGCTCAGCGGCTTAAGCGCCTGCCCGGCAAGCGCGAGGGCCCGAGTTCGACTCCCGGAACCCACATACGAAAAAGGGGCCGGTGATATCGCTCAGCGGCACGGATGCCTGCTGGCGCGCGAGGTCCTGAGGTCGACCCCCCGGTACCCACAAAAAAAAAAATGAAAAAGAACAGAAAGTCCAAGGAAATGTGAACGCTAAAAAATGAATAAGAGGGCCGGTGAGACGGCTCAGCGGCTTAAGCGCCTGCCTTGCAAGCGCGAGGGCCCGAGTTCGACTCCCGGAACCCACATACGAAAAAGGGGCCGGTGATATCGCTCAGCGGCACGGGTGCCTGTTGGCGCGTGAGGTCCTGAGGTCGTCCCCCCGGTACCCACAAAAAAAAAAAAAAAATGAATAAGAAAATAAATGTGACCTTTGCCCATCCCAGTTTTACTCCCAGGATGTTGGTGGTACAGGGGAATTCCCAGGTGCTCCTTGGAGCCAGGACAGCAGGCGTAGTCGCAGGGTGGAAGTGGCAGGTTGGTCTTGAGTCCTCAGGGTCTTCACACCTCATATTTGACTCACACTTCCCACTCAGCTGTTCCCAGCCTTTCCTCTCCTTTCGTGTGGTGCTCCCCAGTGGAGGGACTTGGAGGAATCATGGAGCTTACTGTACAGATGAGAACACCGGGCTCAGAGAGCTTGTACCTTCCCCCATGCTTTGCTTTGGGTGTGGCTTGGGTGTCTTCCAAGAGTCCATTGACGGGGAAGGCTCAATCCCCAGGGAGGTGCTACTGGGAGATGGTAGAAGCTAAATTTAGAGACAGTCTAGAATTCCATGTACAGCCAACTCTGCATGCAGGGGGCATCTTTTTTTTTTTTTTTTTTTTTTTTTTTTTTCCTTGACAGGATGGCACCCTGAGCTTCCCACATGCGAGGCAAGCATGCTAGCACTGAGTTACATCCCTAGCACTTTCTAATTTTATTTTTTATTTTGCAACAGGGTCTCACTAAGTTGCCCAGGCTGGGCTTGAACTTGTGATCTTCCTCTCTCTGCTTCCCTCTAGAGTAGCTGGGATTATGGGCATGTACCACGAGAGCCAGCTACAGGGACATCTTTTAATTTGGGGGCCTATCATAGGTACCACCCCAGTTCCACCCTGAGCAAGTGCAAAGCACTTTCTTTCCATTATCTCAAAACAGCTATTACTTCTTCAGTTGCACGGTAAGGGAAACTGAGGTTTCATAGCATAATTAGTAAATTTCAAAATACAGGCTTCAGCCTGAGATGTGTCCACTTCCCAACATTTTCTTGTTGCCACTGGGCCATGCTACCATCCAAGGAGACAGGAAAAAGCAGAGGAGGAGGAAATGAGTAGCCCCGTTCCAATGATGAGCAATGCTTTCTACCTTCTCTGAGGACAGGCACAAACGGAAATCTGCTGTTTAAAGCACTAACGCATGAGGTTAAAATTAAAGAGGACAATTAGGAATGATTAGTCACTGGAGCAGGGCTCCATGGGCGTCTTCAAAAATAGGATCAGCTCTCACTCCTTGGAGCTGGTACAGAGGAGCTGTCAAAGAGCTCTTTGCTAGGCCTGCGATTCTGCGATTAACTCTCCTAAAGGAGCCAGACTGCGCAAACTCATTAGAAACAATGACCCCATTTCTCAGGAGGTGTGGAGTAAAGCGGGTCCCAAGGAAATTTCTTTGGCACCCAGCGATCATGAAATTAACACCCCCGCAGTTGGCGTTGGATCAGTCTCTTCTGTTGGGTCCTCTGAAAAGGAGCAGTCACTGGATCTTTTTGTCTTGAAAGCCCAGGAAGCCAGGCATCGGCTGGTTTGGGTTTCAGCACCTTTGAATGCATCATTTCAAAGAGTGGCTGTTGCTAAATTTTATTCATTTCGAGGTCCTAAGAGAAGTCCTGTGAGTAGACACAGGGGGGCCGCAAAGGCTTTGAAATGGTGGTGGAATAAGGTATTTGGGGAACAGATCAGGGAGATCTGAGACCAGGGAGCATCATACCCTGAGCTGGAGGGAAGGTAACAAGGGCGGCTCATGTGCCAGCTGAGTGGAGCAGGGCCAGGGTGGAAGGGGGTCCCCCCCGCTCTCCAAATCCCCTGGGAATAAGAAGGAAAGCGGCCGGAGTGGGAGCCTTCAGGGGTTTTGCATGGAGCACTGTCACTAAGAGACAGCCATTTCCACTGAGTCTCTGCCAGCAGCGCCCTCTGAGGAGGAGAGCCCAGGGATGCCACAGCTTTAATGCACTCAGTGGGTAAGAATCCTCTTTGCGAAAACTTCCCTCTGCTTCCACAATGTGACGTCTGCTAAAGAGTGTTTCACAGCGAAAGAAGGCCCAGCCCCAGCGTGGCTTCAAGCCAGAGAGGCCATCAGACTTCTCCCCTTCCTGTCTTTCAAGGGTCCCTGGGGTCCCCTTTGTAGCCCCATGCAGGTATCTGACCTCAGATCCCAGACAATTTGGGTTTCTCCTCCAGCTGAAAAAAGTATAGCTCCAGGGTTCTCTCTGAAAGAGCCATGGGTGGGAGAGAGTTAGAGAAAGATCTGACTTCCGGCCACTGGGAAAGAAAAGAGGAGAAGTAGGGGTTGCGGGGAATCAAGTAGGGTGGAGATGGCTAAAAGGGAGGAGGTTTGCTTATTATCTTCTGCAGCCCTCTCTTTTGGAGATCTAAAATCTGCAAGTGTTACGTCAAAGCTTCCTCCAGATGATTTGATGAGGGCTTTTGGTTGTTGGGTTGCTGCACTCCCGGGACTCATTGGGATGGCAGGATAAAAATTAATTAGAGGCTGTTTGGAGGGGGCTTTGCAAGACAGCCCGAGGCTACGCTTCAGTCTGGTTGTTAGAAGCAATATCATCACCGCCTCCTCGCCCGGCGAACAGAGCTGCACCAGGGCGGCCGAGGGGAGCCACAGATCGTTCAACACAGACATCAGAGCCAAGACTTCCTCCCAGAGAGATTACTTACCACGAACCAATGGCTCTACCTGCTGACAACTTCAGAAATATGTCTTGTTTCATTTTCTGATTTTAAAGAAGGGTTACATATGAGGCTTGCAGAATCCGGATGAAATTGCTCTCGCAGGAGGGGTCCTTGCCTACCCACACCTCTGCCTATGACATTCAGGCTGGGCAAAGCCACCAAGCAGCCATGAGGAAGGCAGGATCATTTCTCAGCCAGGGATCTAGCTCTTTCTGAGGGGACGGCAACCTAAAAGTAGGGCTCTAGGAAAGTGGTACGTTTCTGCTGGCCAGTGATTATTTCAACTCAAACCCTTCGCAAGAAACCAAACCTAGCACCTCTTCACTACAGTCCATCTTCCTCTGTCCTTGGTTCCTCATGTCCCCCTATACCCTCTCATTTGCATCTAATCCTTCTTTACCTGTAGTACTGGTTCCATGAGTGATCGTGGTATTTGATTCATCAGGAACTGGCCCCTTACATCTGGATAAAACAGTTCAAAGTAAGCTGTTAGTCCTGGCATTTTGTGAGCCACGAGTAGCTTTTCTGTCTGTTTCACCCTGGGAATGGAGAATGCAAAATGGACGGATGCCTGGGTCCCCTTCCTAGGTGTACTTTTAACCATCGTGAAAGATCCTTTGTACTGCTATAATATAGTTTGTCTCCAGACCACCGTAAAAATCTTAGCTGGTTCATTCCCATAACATTTTCTGTGATGCAAGCGGTAATTAAGATCCCTGTTTTATAGATGGAAAAACTGAGATTGTTCTTATATCCCAGATCCAAAAAAAGGCAATCAATGAGCGAGCTCAAAGAAAACTTGGAAACCTCTAGGACTCATCCCCTCTCTCTAAATATAGCTGTGTCTTTTTTATTGCCTATAATTGTTTCCTTGCGTCATGATGGCAGTGGGAGTTGGGGAAGCCAACGGGAACAATTACCAAAAGAAAAACAACAAGTTTTCCCCCAAATAGCCATTTCCAAAATGAATTGCCAGCTGTGTGATATGAAATCGCACCATCACACAACAGGTCAGCAACTTGGTATGGGGTTCACAGGTGAATTCTTTGAGGTGTGTCTTATTTCCTTGACCTCAGATCCTTATCTGAGTATGGTCATGAATACTCATCACATCTTATCAAGAAATGAGAAGACTTCTGCCCATAAAGGGTAACCACTGATCCACATACTGGGCTTATTTCAGAGTAGACATAAGATGGTAGTGAGCCCACTTCCATCCCCTCCATGCCTCCCTTGCTCATCCCATACCAGGGGCCCACCAAAAGCCCCCAGAGCACAGAGACAAGAGTATGCAGTACCTGGTGAGTGTGCTCAGGGAGGAAGCCCAACACAACCGTGTATTTATCTGCTGTCTGCCATGGGGAGGTGAAAGGAAACATTGAATTGTTGCTCTCAGAAATCAGCTACTAAAGTATAAGTCAAGGAGCACAGCTACAGGAAGCAAAATCCCCCCCATTACATACTTTCAAAGCTAACCAGTCTGCCTGAGAATCAACCTGCCACTTTATAAGCAGCCAGCATATTTAGAACCATGAAAATTAAAGATGGAAAAGATTTAAGTCTTCTAGATCATTCCTTAGGGCCCAGTGCAGGCTCATTCCCAGTAGTACATCTGTTAGTGCTATGTCAGGCCTAATTTCAAGTGTCTTGAGCAATGAATATGAAGGAAGTAGAGTCTGGGGTATCTGCCCACCCCACTGAACAACAATCATGTGATTAGAATTCCCCTAGCTGCTCACTGGCCTTTACTATGCCCAGAAAGGTTTGGACTCCCTGAGCTTAGCCCAGAAGAAACCAGAAACTTCTAGAAGGTACAGATGTTAGAGAATATCTCCTTCCCTTTCTGTTTCACACGTGACCTCCAAACTTCAAATTACAGGACACTGATTGTTTGTTTGTTTTATTGAGACAGGATCTCACTATGCAGTCCAGGCTGGCTTTGAACTCACTATGTGGCCCAGGCTGGCCTCGAACTCTCAGGGATCCTCCTGCCTGAGCCTCCTGAGTGCTGGGATTACAGGCATGTGCCACTACACCTGGCTCCCTTTCTGTTCAGCAGAGTAATACACTGCCTTCTGGAAGCATCCAGTCACTGGCCTGTGTGTAAAGAAATAGCCATTACAGAAGAGAAGAAAAGAGAAAAGAGAAGAGAAGAGAGAGAAGAGAAGAGAAAGAAGAGGAGAGGAGAGGAGAGAATCCAGGTGTTTCAGAATTCATTTTGAATCTAAATAAACCTTACTCTCAGGGGTCCAACAATTTCTCTCTAAAGTTTTCTTCTGGGTTGGCTAGCAATCAACTAAACCATGTTTCCAACCAGCAGCAAAATGGTGGAAATGTGTTCAGAGATGTCAGGACTTCATTTAAGAACACGCAGGACCAAATGATACAAAAAGGACAGCTAGCTTTACAATAGCGCAGTCCAAGTTTTCCAGAAAACTCTTTATCGCTGTTCCCAGCTACACAGGGAGCAAGACAAATTCACAGTTTCAGGTGGGAGAGTCCCTTCATGAAAGTAAACAGAAGTTAAAACTCATAGAATCCAGAGAGCAAAGGGATACAACCGGAGTGCAGGCAGTGTTCTTTTTCCTTTTTCTGTTTTGAAATGATGGAAAGAGCCCTGCTAGATATTCCTGCTAAGAATTCCAGATCCAGGCATTGTAAAACCCACTTGGTTGTACCACACGGATGAAGTGAAAACAGACTCTGTGGGCCAATGCAGAAAACACACAACCATTTTTCTATACCAAGAATCCTGAAAACATCCCAACTTCACATTCACAGGACTGTCCGAAGAAGACAGAGAGCTATCATCCAAACAGAATCATGCACGCTGTTTGTTACTGGTCTAAAAGACGAGGCCTATTTTCTTTATTGGATCCTTTAAACAAAACTGAACTTTTAAAAGCCTGAAGCTTGACTCACAGGTCAACAATACATCCACTTTTGAAGCCCCCCAGCCCCATGCTTCTCACCATAGCCCTTTTCTCTTTCCCTCTAAAACATTATCTCTTCTCAACATCGGAGCTTTTTTAAGTTCAATGTCAATAGCTAGTTAGGAGAGGGCAGTGGGTCAGGGATTAGGACTCCAAACTGTCCTTGACGTTTCTCTGTAGGCTGGTTTGCTGTTTGCATCTGCCCAATAAAAAAAAGAAAATCTCTCTTTACTATCTGAGAAAAGATCAGCACAGGAAAATGTCAGTTTGAGAGCTGACAGAATTCAGATAAGAATGAACTGGAAATGAGAGAGCCAAAGGAAGAAATACTGTCACTCTAAGAGGTTTTTAATTTAATGTTTTTAGACAAATATGTTTCCCACTGAGTGTGTATGAGTTTTTCACACACAACTTGTCCATCCCTCCGTGTCTCTTCCAAACGCACTTCCTGAGAGAAAGGCTGTCTGTTTTGACTTGATTTGATCTGATGTCTACAGTCTTTCCACACCGGGCAGGGATCTGGAAGGGTCAGACCAGCTGGCCTGAAAGCTGTGAGCACATTCGCTCCCACAGAATTTCTTCTAAGCCCTGAAATAGTTTCCACTTTCAAAAGTATCTATACATATTTTTAGAGTTAGAGAGATAATTTAAATTCTCAGTCTTAATTGAACCGACAGACTGGAGAATCGCTACAGATGGAAATATTTTCCAAGTGTGACGACCTTTGAGTTCACATTTAATACCTACATAATACAGGCTTGAAGATAATATAATGGGCATTGTTCCTCTCGGTTTTTTTTAACTTGTGTAGCAACTCTGTCACCAGAGGAAATGGCTGGTGTTTTTGAATATAGGCTACATGGAACTTCAAAAAGTAATCCCTATTAAATGATACCTTTTTCATGAAGAAAAGGCCAACTCTTTGAATAAAACACTCAATAGGCGTTGTGTTCTTCTAAATTTTGTAAAAAATTTTTTTCTGGAAACAAAGCATTTATTGAGCACTTATCATATGCTTAACACTCTTACTGGGCACTTTATATCATTTCAGTTAATCTTATAATAAGTGTACAAAGCAGATACTATTGTCCATCATTTGCAATCGAGAAAGGTTGGGATACAAGGGAGGGGCAATTGCCCAAGGTCACATCACCATGGTGTGACAGACCCAAGGTGCTCAACTGGTGGGGTAGATGGATACACTGTGTGCTTAGGTCATGTCCTGTCTTTAATGGTTTTGTCCTCTGTGTCTATTTATTTTGTCAGGATGCTTTAAATATCCTGTACTTAGCTACTTTCAATGTTACAAAAATTCATTAGAGCAACTTTTCTAATTTAACTGGACTTTGCTCACAACACTGCTTAATAATCCTTGATGAAACATAGATATTAGGTTCACTCTAGAGTAGTTGCAAGTGTGGGCTCTTGAGTCAGTTCAGTGTGGGTTCAAATCCTCACTCTACCACTTGCAGGCTGTATGACCTTGGGCAAGTTTCTCAACCTCCCTGAGCCCCATCTGTAAAATAAGGATGAGATTTGTCAATCGTAGAGATTAACTCGTAAGAGATGTGGAGATTTGAAAGGTGAACAAGTGTAATGAAACAATCAGCCTCGTTCCTGGTACATAGTAGATGTTCAAAATATGCCCTCAGTATCATTCGAATATGGCCTTTCTAAAGCACAGTTCTGCTCAGGTTACCTTGCTACCAAACATCAACTGGCTATAAGAGACAGCATAAATTCCTTAATTTTGTGTACGCTGTCTTCTGAGTACCGGCCCCACCACACTTGCCAGCCTCATTTCCTGCAACCACACATAGCAGATAATCAATCAGTGCTTGTCAAGATAACCTGTTGAATATCTGAATTTGATTCAGGAAGGCTAAACATGTTTAGACTTAAGTTTGACTTCTTTTTCTCCCAATAATGATTCACAGATATTGAATCCTTGGGCTTCCTCATCCAAATATCAGATAGTTTGGGATGTTTTAGGGTCGTACAAGAAAGGACCCCCACACCAGAGTGGCCAGAATGCTAGGAAAAGTGTCCCCAGGAAGCGTCCTGTTTCGACTCTCTGCCCCACCCACCCCCAGGCTCACCCTCTGCTCCTCCCTCTGACTAAACCCATTTGAGCTTCATCTTCCCTTGAAGAGAAGTGGGGTACCACCTTATCAAGAAGTAGCGGGGTCATAACACGAGAAGGAATTTTACTTGGCTCATCCTTGACCGGCTTTTGTATTGTTCGGTATTTCCACTATCTCCTCTTGTTAGTGCAAAGGCTGGGGGTTCAATTCCCAGTACCACAAAAAAGAAAGAAAAGGTCTATAAAACTTGTACTTGGTTTTCTAGGCTTGGATTCATATTGTCTGCCAAGATCTCATTGTTAGCTCTTTCTGCTGATGACACATCTCCTCTTGGTCACTCTGAAAGTTTTGGCCATTGCCCTGAAATGTCCATTGCTAGCCAGGGAAAACACCAAGAAACACCAGGCCCTTTTTGGTGGCCCTGCTGAGCATGTAGCAAACCCAAGACCCCCAGGAGGTGAGACAAGGCCTAGGTTCAGTCACAAGGGAGGGTCAGGACACAGCCAAAGGGCCTGCATGGTCATAGCCACGAACACAAACCAGGCCTCTTCGCAGACACACGGCCTGCATTCCTGAGGCCCTGCTGCTTATGGATTTGTGTGCTGGCATAACATCTAAATTGCTACCAGTTTCACACTGGTTTTCATTGGAAGGGCTCCGGCCCATGATAGTTCAGGGCGAAGAGAGACTTTTCAGCAAGTGGAGAACAAGATCATAACGTCCAGTAGTTTGCAGGAGCCAACCTCACCTTCACAGCTCAGGAAATCATGACAAACGTCTCCTATGCACAGCAGGGACTTCCACTGGGAGATCAGTGCACACACTGGAAATCATTCAGAGGAGGCTCACAGCAGGCAGAGAGGCAAGTGCAGTCATAAACTTGACTTCCTTTAAGGAAAAAAATAATAAAAGGACAACTCAGAGTTTTCCAGAACTTAAGATGGTATGTGACGTCTGCCCTGACATCTCCACTGTCTCCAGGGTATGATAGCAAAAGATGGGCTTCACAACACCCTGCACAAGGAATTCACCCAGGCAGGGAACACTTAATGTGTTCCTTCAGGGAGGAAAAACAAAGGCCCACACCTCCCTTCACAAGAACCCTGTCGAAAGAACGGAGAGCAAGCTAGGGTGATCATGCAGGCACTTTGTTATCCACAGCTGCCTCTCAAAAGGCAAAGTCTGAACTTCTAGATGCTCTTGGCATCTTCATCTCCTCTTCCTCCCAACTCCCAGGAAAAGGTCAGTTTATTCTGTGCCATGGCGCCTTTGAAAAACAGACACAGTGCTGGGGTATAGCTCAGAGACAGAGTACTCAGTATTTTTGTCCGATTCCCTTCTAGTGATGATTCCATATCCTTAGCCAAGAGCACAAAAGGAGAGAAAACAACTTAGATTACAAAGTAAAACGTAACTCCAAGACCACTCCGAGGTAACGGAGCTGGTAGTAGTGTTACCCAGCCTGCTGCGGGCTTCCCTGTCTGTCACGCACAAGCTCATGCTGTTCCTTATCAGATTAGGGTGATTCTGGGTGATGGTCCAAGTCCCCCGGGGCAGATCTGGTGAAAAGAAATTCACAGGGCTCCAATAAATGTAACTGCAACCTTGCTTCTAATGCCTTCCACATACAAATTATTCTAGACATGCTCCAAAAGTCTTTCTCTTGCTCAAGAAAAATTCTATATAAAGAAGCAGAAGGACAGTTACCATACAGTGCACCTGGAGAGACCAAGATGGCAGAGCACAGCTTTGGTTCCCCTAGGAACACCAACATGGGCACGCCAGGAGGCTGGACAAGGTGGATGGCACGCAAAGCCTCCTGGGAATAGTTACAAACCCCCAACCTCATACGAGGTGGGCTTCATGCCCACTCATGGCTCCTATATCTATCCTTCAGCATCGGCAGCCTCAGGCAAGGTTTGAAGACAGGCGTTCTGGATCCTTCTAGTGAGTCTCGAGAGTAAAAGAAAGAAGAAGGAGAGGAACAAGAAGAATGAAATAAGGGGTTCCCTTGTGAATGGATCTGAGTCCTGAATTTCTTCCCAACCTGCCTTTAAATTTTCTCTACGAATATTTGGATTAGTGTTTAGCAAGTCTGAATTCTATAGAGCAACTTGCTCTCTCTGTGACCCTTGGGTCCAACAGTTGGCTGGAAACAGAAACAACTGGCCAAAGCCTGGATAGATTCGGCTGGGCTCAGTCCCTGCAGGCTTTGTTCTTCAATCTGTTTATACAGTTTCCCGTAGGAGTCTGTAATTTTAATCAGTAAATATCTCCCTTGATTTATCACCTTCTATTGACATAGTGGTAATTCAAGCAGTGGAACTAACGCTGGGCCTGCTGTGTGTTTTTTCCCCTCATTGTGCCCGGCTTCTATTTGATTTTTCTCAGTCCTCTTAGGTAATTGGGCTGCCTGTGACACTGTCTGTATGACAAGGCTGTGGTCAGGGGTCAGTGGGTTCCCCCTTCCGGAGGACAGAATGCGCTAACCAATCACAACACAGTCCCATCTCAAGTTTGCTAAAACCAGAGCAGACAAACCACAGACTGATGGGACCCAGTGGATTTCTTTTTTTTCTTTTCTTTTTTTTTTTTTTAGTTTATAAGGTATTTGACTTTTTTTTTTAAAGAGAAGAAAACAAAACAAAACAAAAAAACAATGATACAAAATTTCAAAACAAGATAGTAGGAAAGTAACAATGGTTTCATTTAAAAAGTAGAAATCCCAGATGCTATAAAGAATACTGGTATATTCTCTAACCTCAAAGACAGGTTGGAGACTTCATCCACTGATTTAGCGTCTCTGCACTTAGCAGGGACACCCTCCTTAAGCCTTCTAGTGTGGCCCGTTTCCTCCTGTGTTAGGAGATGGAGTCCTCTGGAAACACAGCTCAGGATAAGGCCTGGAACTCAGTTCTGAATTTTATTAATGCACTTTTTTTTTTTTTTTTGTGGGTACCGGGGAATCGACCTCAGGACCTCGCGCGCCAACAGGCACCCATGCCGCTGAGCGATATCACTGGCCCCTTTTTTCGTATGTGGGTTCCGGGAGTCGAACTCGGGCCCTCGCGCTTGCAAGGCAGGCGCTTACACCGCTGAGCCATCTCACCGGCCCCTGCACTTTTTAATATTGACATGAGTAAACTGATAACATCCTCTGGGCTACACATTTGGTCAAAAAATTTTATGATCTTGACGGTCATAATAAAGAAATAAGGACTTGTTAGTCACAATGCTTGATGGAGTCAAAGCTGACTGTATCCCCTGAGGTTCTGGGCTACGATACCTGTGTTACTCGTAGGTTCAGAATTAAAAAAACAATGGCTTGATGTGGGAGGACAGGGTCTAGATCCCCAGAGGATCTCAATGAACTAAAATGATAGATTGAAACTTAAAAGGATAAAACCCATGTAAAGTACCGAGTTTTGGGGCCAGCGAGATAGCTCAGCGGCATAAGTGCCTGCCTGGCAAGCGCGAGGTCCTGCGTTTGACTCCTGGTACCCACATTAAAAAAAAAAAAAAGTGAGTTTTGATTCCAAAAGTCAAATACCACAAGCTGTCAAACCAGGGTAATCTGTATAAGCATAAGTTCTCTGAGAATATGTTAGAAGTTTAGGTGTTCACAAGTTTAGTACATGGTGATGGTGTAACCCATGGCTGCCAAAAATGTTAATGAAATCTTAGTCTGTATTGATATGAGGGTGGTTCTCTCCAACCATTACCTCAGTAGACCTTCCTTTCACAGAAGTTTTTCATTGTTTTATCCCCTATGTTAATTAGAACATTGCCTCATATCACAGAAGCTTATTTAAGTGTCAGAGGGATGGATGGATGGATGGATGGACAGGTAGATAGAAAAATAAACAGATGAATGGACAACAAAGGAAAAAACTGACTTACTCATCAACATATACTTAGTATATTGTGTTGAATTTTCAATGTCAGATTTAAGGATAAGCATAAATAAAGTGTATTCTGTCAAAAGAATACCCTCAGAGTGGAGGATTTCAGAATAATACCATGGTGAGTGAGTTAAAGAAAGTGGTCCATTGACTCTAACATAGGAAATGGCAAAGGAGTCTTTCAGGGAGGGACACTGGGAAAGAGGAGAGAAATGTCACCTAGACCTAGACTTTTAAAGGATGGTGTGTGGGGGAGGGATTAAAATTTACACTGATTCAGAAGGTGAAGCTAGAAGCACAAGGTAGCAGCTACAGATGGGCAGATTGGCCCTCAGAATAAGAAAGAAGTCCCTATAGGTGAGAAGAGTTTCCTTGTGCCTCAAGGGAAGACCCTGATTCTGCGGATGGGTCTTTCTCTTTCTCACCTAAGGCTGTCACAGGCATCTGCTCTCCACAGCAGCTCTTCTCCTGTGGTGCCTCTGTGACTAACTGCCAACACATCTCACTCAGGGCTATATTTAATAGTGCTTTACATTAAAGTTAGTTTATATGTCTGTCTCCTCCACTAAGTTGTAAATTCCTTGAGAACAAGGCCTCAGCCTTTCTTATTCTTTATACACACTAGACACTCAATCAACATTTGCTTTACTTGTTGAGTAAAATAGAACTTGGCTGCCTCTTTGATTCAAGTCTAACACCAAAAAATTAGTTTGGTCTAGTCTGAGATCTGTGGAGACACGGGAACTCCGGCAGGGTTGGCTCTATGCCACTGTTCTGTTTGCAGGGTGAAGATCACATCTGTGAATCCATTCTTTCCATCTTTAAAGTAAGGATGCCTGTACCCTTGATGTTCACAAAACTGTATACAGACTGTGTCACATGTTTTCAAATAAAGATAATCTCCAAATTGAAGGTGCCATTATGATGATATGGATCACATTAAAGAAACACTTTCTTCTTTACCTTTAAAATTGGCATTCTCTTTCTTCCCCTGACTTCCCACTATGAAATTTTGGAAAATTCATTTCAATAAAATCCATTGAAATACTACCCACTTAAACATCTACAAACCAGTAGAATCTCTTGTGTTTTGGTAACGGAAGAGATCTTTTCTTCTTTTTAAAGGGATTAATGATCATTTGGACTTTTCCTAATAACTGAAATCATTGAACACTGTAATCCAGGGGATATATAGATTTCACCTTCAGATCATATTATGGGACCTAGGGCCTCAAACGTGCGGTGAGATAGACTTGCTGCCATAACTTAGTCATGTCGATGGCACAAATCGAGGTGGGTGCGAAAATGAAATGATGAAGATGGTTGTCTTCATGCTTGCTCTGTGGATGAAGCGTCACCTCCAGAGTGAGTTTGGGCCACAGGGAGCCGCTGGCCTAGCACTTCAGGGAGGAGCCCTTTCTTGATGCTCAGTGGTTGTCAGGCCCACATTCTATCACACTGCCACATTCTTTCCCAAAGGTGGCAGCATTCTGGTGAATGAGAAAGTGAAATGATTTCCAGAGAAGTAATTAGCAAAGTGCATGGAGGCTTAAGGGGGGAAAAAAAGGCTATCAATCAATAAATAATAAAAAATTCAGTCAAGGGCATTTTCCATCTTGGTGTTCTTGGCTATGAGACTGAGGAGGAGAGCAGGAGCAAGAGATTCATGAGCACAGGGCAAATTATCCTTCTTAGCTCACATTGTTCAGCTTCAACATAATACAAATGAGCACGCATAATGGGTGGTGATACAGATAAAAAGTGGGGACTGTGATTTCTCCTCCACCTGAGTTCCTACATCACTTTAGTCTTTCAGGTAGAGATGAAAGGTAACTGTTCTTGGATATTCATGGAGTAATTGCACAGACATTGATCTCTTAATGGGAGATGATGAGTTAATTCATCCCCAAACTCTTCTAACTCGGCAGATGAGGAGTTATTAGTCATTGAGCTCACGCTGGACATTACATATTCTATTATTTATCATTTACATATAAATGAAAGTGCAAGCCTCTCAAAGGAGAAGCTGGCCTATGAGCAAGAAAGAATAGAGAAGCAGGCAAGTGATAGGGGCAGCGCCTGGATGGTTTAGATTTTCCATTGCCAAGAGATCAGGGTCAATAATGGCAAAAGGATAAGAGAATAAATAAATACGGGATTTGGAGAGAAGTGAGTGACACAGACAGGGTGGGTAGGGGAAAGAGGGAAGGTAAGGAATTATATTCTCTCTTGCATGCATTCATTCCACAAATATTTCTTGTGCTAGATGAGGATATTAGATGCAGCCCTGCTTCCAGGTTAACAAATAATATGTCATCACAAGATGGAAAAACTGCTATGGAAGAAATAAGTAGGTCATTATAGAAGAAAATAATGGGAATGCGCATTAAAAGTTTAGGGATCTGTTTGATAGACTAGTCGGAAAATTCCTCAAATGGGTTAACATTTAAACTTGAAGGATAAGAAAGAGATAGCCATACAGAGAGGAAAAGAGAACTGACAGGGGCCTTTGTGAGACCTTGAAGCAGGAAAGTCCTTGGGAAATTCAAGGAAGTTACTGTTAGCAGCGCTTCTATTTTTTGAGCAACTATCACGGGTAGATTCTGGCCAAGGTAACTTGTGTGTGTTTATGCACTGACCTGTCTTGCCCCTGTGGAAGGCATTGTTATTATCCCCACTCTCGTGGTGAGGAAAATGAGGCTAGCATGGCTGGAACAGAAAACACAAAGGACAAATGACTTAAAATCAAGTGGGAGGGCCGGTGAGATGGCTCAGTGGCTTAAGCGCCTGCCCGGCAAGCGCGAGGGCCCGAGTTCGACTCCCGGATCCCACATACGAAAAAGGGGCCGGTGATATCGCTCAGTGACACGGGCGCCTGCTGGCGTGCGAGGTCCTGAGGTCGTCCCCCCGGTACCCACAAAAAAAAAAAAAAAAAAAAAATCAAGTGGGAGAAACAGCCAGGCTTTCAGCAGGGAAATGGGCTTAATCTGATTTTGGTGTTTGAAGAGTCCCTGTGGCCACTTGTTGACAAGTAGACTGCGATGAGACCAGAGGAAGTGGAGAGGGCACAGGGAAGGCATTGTGGGTCCCCAGGAAGAGTCATGGTGACTGGGCCAGGAAGATTAAGGTAGAGGAGATAGTGGAAATGGTGAGTCAGTGGCCTATTTTGGCTAGGTTGAGATTTAAAAGGCAGCCGACCAGTGAGGACACAGAAAGAAAACACGTGGACTCCAACCTAATGCCAGTTCCCACCTGCCATTAAAGAGAGGAAAGGAAGAGAGATTTGTGAACTAGTCTCCTTGAAATGGGAAGATTTTCAGGCACCTCACCTGGATCCTGCCTTCCTGTCAATATGAGACTTATGTAGCCATTGCCTGCATCTTGTGGTTCAGCTCCCTTCATTCCCCCCATATACTTTTTTTTTGTTAAGTGGATGGATACAGACACACACACACACACACACACACACACACACACACACCTCTGCTGATCTGCCAAGCACTTTAACTCAATAGTTGAAGCTTCCTCCTATGACCAGGGAAGTCTCCATGCAAAGAAAACAGACCTGCTACCCTACAGTTAAAGGAAAGAAACACACAGGCTTATAAGGACAAAGAAGCAAAGATGGCTCACCTGAGGGACACAGGTCCAGCCAAACATCCACTCTGCCCAAGGCTTTGAGGACATTCACACACAGCCCAGAAACTAAGAGAAAAGTCTGTTTTCAGAACAAGGCCCAAAGAAGGAAGCAAAAAATAAACAGGGCCCAAATGTTTTCATTATTTAAAACATCACCCCAACACCATTCTCAAATCTTAAAGGAATGAAGGTCAGGAAGGAGTTATGTGGGAGCATTTTCCTTTCCTTCTTTGCTACTAGAACTTTAACCCTGTGCCCTCACTTCCTTACTGGGTACAGCTGGGCATAACTGTGGCCATTTTATGGCTTTGGCCAAACCTAGGCATTGGGGCCTGGTGAATTTTCTGGGCCACTGTGGTCAGTTTCAGAACAGTAGCCACAGCATGCTCTCTGGAGACTGCCTCAGAGTTTCATGAATACAGTTGTTCATCTGGGCTTTATAGAGAACAGGGGTCTTGGCCTGGGAGTGAAGAGAGCAGAGCCTTGTTAGTAAAGTGTCAAGGAAAAACTTTAAGGAAAAGGAATGTGGTGGAGAAAAGAGAAACTGGGATGGGCCAGTGGAATACAGGCCCATCATCACATCTAGGACCAAACACACTCCCTGGGTGTGGCCTTCAGACCAACAAAATCAACTCCAGATACTTCGGGGAGGGTGGGCAGAGAGGCAAATGTGTCGAGGGGAAAATAACTGCTAATATGATCAAATGCAAGTGGATACGACAAGCCGTGGCCCATCAAAGATCTCAGGAGACATAGCTCAAAAAGTACAAAAGTCCTACAGTGTGAGGTAATGAGGCGCATCTAATTATATTTCAGAAAGAAACAGTGAGAACTACTCTAAAAGCCTTCCCCATTTTTTTCCCTTAAACTGAATCCAAATCCCAAACAGAAAGACAATCATTATTTCAGAGAAAATGAGGAATTTTAGAGAGCATCACAGGAAACAATGTTGTCATTTTCCCAGAACTGAGAAAAACTATCACGCAAACCCTTCTCTGCCTGTTGTCTTTTGCCTCCCCCCCCCTGCAAAAAAAAGTCCCATCAGGAAACAGTGGGGAGAAGAAGAAAAAGAGAAAGTCACACAGGAAGCCCCACCATGAGAAATCAAGGCAGTCAAAATGACATTTGACACCACCAGGCCACAGCTGAAGAACAAGGGAAAAGTTTTAGGGCGACTGTCATTGACCCATAGTCCTTCACTCCTAACCTTGCTCTCCAACATATGTTTCTCATTTCCTTGCTTATAGCTGGTCCAAGCTAATGATATGTGTTTTGGCCGGGATCCCGTGCTCGGCATACAGCCGGTCTTGTTCTCATTGTCCGGGCTACTTACAGAAACCTCTTTCTCTGTCTCTTTCTCTCTCTCAAAAAAAAACTGGCTTTAAAGAACAGTAAATATGCAAAACAGCCCCCGCACTCTATACAGCTACCATCTTGAACATGGCCCCCACCTCCCTAACACACCCCATCAATAAAGGCCTGAAGAGACTGCCCACGGGTGAGGGGTAAGTTCAACACAAAAGCAGTGGAAATTCAAACAAATTGGTCCATTAGAGTCTCACACGGCTATAAATACAACCCGGCGCAGGCTATTTTGAGGGACGGTGGCATGGGAAAGTTCGGCCTGGAATCTTGAGTCTGTCAGAGGAGACAGATCTCTCCCAAGACATGGGAAGAGGATGAAGCAGGCAGGAGGAAGGCAGGCAGTGAATGGTCAGTTCCAGGGCAAGGTGCACAGTGGGTGAGGAGACGCATTTAGGCGTCAGCCCTGTGCTCCATGGTGGCTGGCCGCCCTTGCTGTGGGAGGCTTTCCTTGCTATGGTGTCACTCCGGGAGTGCACAACCTCTGAAAAAGCTGGACATGCCCTTTTGCTCCTCAGAGGTCAACGGACCATTTCACTCTTCCTGAAGCACCCATCAGGCAAAGGAGGAGGGGTGGGAACCAGCATGGCCTGAGGAGTCCAGTCAGGGCAGGCCTCGGTCTGCAGCCAGCCTCTCTGACTGACCCAGAATGGAATTTTGAGGAGACCGTTTTTGCCCGTCAGACCCTAAATAGTAGTGCCCATATATGTATACGTAATGAAATGTGGGGTGCTACAGCATGAGTTTGAGGAAATGGCAGGCAATAAATGAGAGGTAGCAAAATTTGTTGCCAGAGAATGCATATGCAAATGTGGAGAAGTGCTTAACATTTCCCTTGGGGGCATGTCAACAGATGGCAATTAACTGCTAGCAGTTGGGAATGAGTAAACAGAGAATACACATACACTTGGGCATTGTGTACCTGCGTACTTTTCTTTTTCTAGTAAGAGGATTGAACCCAGGGCCTTTGCAATGAGTTACATCTCCAGCCCTTATTTATTTATTTATTTATTTATTTATTTATCCATTTACATTTTTGAGACAGAATCTCACTAAGTTGCTAACATACACAAACTGGGCTCAAACTTGTGATCCTCCTGTCTCAGCTTCCCAGCGTGGTGGGATTACAGGCATATGCTTCCAAGATCAGCTCCTGCCTACCTTTTATGATTCCCCATTGTGTTTCCATGTTGTCTGTAAAAATGTTTGTTCTGTCTTCCCTGTTTTCTGTTCAGAAAATTTACCCAGGACAACCATGGATTTAATTCAGTTAAGTTTGAGCACTTACTGTATACCAAGCACTATCTAAAGCATGAGTGTTACCCAGCCCCTGCCCTGGCCTCCTGGGATATACAGCCCAGTAGATGCATTTGATCTGCCCTGACCTTACAACTTTCCTGACTGTGCATCCCAATTTGCTGGGAACAGCCCAGTTTATATCTTTTGTCCCAGTGTAATTATTAATAGCCCTTCTTTTCACTCTCCAAAGTGTCCCAGTTTGGATGATAAATTATATTGCTACTGTATCTAGAGTCCCTTTTTTAAAACTCCTTTTTTGTTATAAAATCTAATACAGAGAGATAAAAGTGCAAAACTATAGCATCCTCTATTTTAGAGGCTCTTTGTAACCTGCTGAAGTCAAGAGAGGGTTCCCGAATTATCAAGAAAATGGCTTTAGCAGATTAAATTTTAATTAGTTCGGGAACAGGCTTCACTGCATTCCGGGCTGGCGTCCTTGCCACATGCTGTAGTTGGTTCTATAGTTGCAGACATTGTCTGCTCTGGATTTTCCATGATGCATCTGACTGCCCTCTTCCACCAGTGGGGGCACGTGAGGGCAGTTGTCCCAGTACAGCCTGGAGGGGGAAGAGCCAACTCAGGTTACCATGACAACACCCTTTCCTGAAAATCTCTGACTGACACTTCCTGGGGAGACAGGAAGTAAAGACAGGAAGACACCGAGGTCATTCTCTTGTCATATCCAGCTTTTCCCACCTCCCAGGCTCATCTAATATTTGACCTTTTCTAGCTCAGCATCTCTCCTCCCATTCCCATCAGCAAAGCCGTCCTGGGGGTAAAAGCAACCAGCTACTTCTGTCCCCTTCTTTCTGGCAGTCCAGTGGAAACCAAAAAATATTCCAGTCATAAGCTATATAGAAGTAAGGAGTTAGTAAGGGAACGAATCTTCAAAAAGTTATACAGCTGATTCCAAAGTTAAAATAAATGATTAACAGACCTTCGGCACTTTTGCAATCAACATCACAACACTGAAAATCATTTAACAAATGCTACTGAGCACTGATTATGTGCCAGGCATTGTGTGAGAGACTGGGTATAGAGTGTTGAACAAAATGAACCCGGTGGTCCTGCTTTCACGGAGCTTACCGTGTCCCAAGGGAGAGAGACACTAAAGGGATACTTTCACAAAAAATGCATCACTACCAATTGCAATAAGTGCTACAAAGGAAAAGCACAGTGTACAAAAGAATGTACAATGGAGATGTGGAGACCTAATTTAAATCTGGGTTGGTCAGGAAAAGCTCACCCTGATAAAAAGCTTTAATCTAGGATCCAAAGGATGAGTAGGAGGTAGGCAAAGAATATCTATTGTCCATTTTCATCAAGAGTCTGTGTATTTCCACAATATTGGGTATTGTTTAAGTATTTCATTTTGAGGCCAGAAGAGTTTGGGGGTATGACTTTCAAGCCTGCATATGTATAATCTCCATCGAAAGTAATACATGGAGGTAATGATACCTCACTTCTAAATTGTGTTTGTTGCGTGTGAAGCTCTTAGTGCAGTGCTTGAATAGAGGAAGTGTTCAGAGCATGCCGTGCATCTCCCTGCGACTATTTTAGCAAATACAGGTCTCTCATGTCTGAATCCTCAGCACCTAACATAATTCAAAATATCATTACCATGTAATAGTTTTATGTATTAAGTGCTCAGTATACACTGAATGAATGAAAGGGTTGGTGAACAAATGAACTTTATCATCTTCTGTGGACCCCATTCTGTGCCAGTTATGTTCACAAATATCCTCCAATTTCAACACTATAAAATTATCACATCTTCCTCAAGGATAGGGTTCTAGTATGCTGAACTAAACAGTAACTCTGAAAATAATTATAAAATATAAATCAAGTGAACCTTGGCATAGCCAACAAGGGCAAAAACACATTTTCAGGAGCATTTTTAAATAGAAAGGGAAGATGTCCATCAGCAGAATGAAAGGGTTCAGACACTCCATAGTCCTAGAAGTAGGACAAAGAAGAGGCTTGAAGGGAGGAGGGTGAGGAGATAAGGATGAGCAGCATTTCTAAAGCCCAGAGGAGGATTTAGAGAACCCGAAACAATCCACAGAATGGTTCTGTGGGTGGAAATGATGCAGTTGGAGCCTATCATCCTCGGGGCAAGTACTGGATACAACCTGAAATTGTTAAGGGGATGGGTCCAAAGACAGAAGAGAATTTGGGCTTAGTGAGATGTTTAAGTACAAAAACACTTCCAAAACAGTGATGTTTAAAGGCTGGCATTTGTAGGGTAAGTAGTTATAGGGAAGTTTTTCTGAAACGTAATGGAAAGAAGTATGAATTCAGAAGTAGTTCTAAAGCTCACTGGCTTAAGAAAGACCATGAGATAAGGAAGGAAACTAAGAAGATGACTTTTTTTAAACAGGTTCTTTGCTGTGAACAATTTAGAGAAAAGAAAGTTTAACCCAGATAGGAGTTTTATTTCATTAAAGATGGCGGTGGGAAGCATCATGTTATGTTAGGGTCAGAAATCTCTACATTTAAAAACCATTTGTGTTAGGCTGAGGATAAATGGAGAAGGGAAATGTCTCCATTTAAGGTGCAAAGAAGTAGGAAAAAATACCCTGAAAGCAAAAATTATTGTCCTTGGTAAGGAGCACTGATATACAGGAGAATTTTCTTCAGAAGCAGACATGGCTTTAAATTCATTTCTCCTTGGTTGAATCCCTGTAGTTTCCTGAGATGGCGACAAGTTCCATATTTGTTCTAGCTTTATTGTTTTTCTCCACAAACCTATTTGTGAAAGTGCCATAAAATTGTCTTACCCAACCCTCTCAGTTTTAAGAAATATGATACACAGCAGATCAGGAGAAAAAAGGCTTTTTTTTTTTTTTTTTTTCCTATTTTACAGCCTCTTGGCACAAGTTCAGCTCTGAAATGGTTAAAATATCAGCACATTTCACTGGTCTTGAGTTACTCATAAACATTCAGCAAAGCAATTTCACTCAATCGCACATATTAACTGCTTAAGTTCTTCTCTCTGAGGATGTGGACTGTTATTTTATGCCAAAAGTCCCGTAATTAAGTTTGACATAAGCGCATGGATTAAATATGTGGTTGGGGGGAGGGGGATGGGTGCAGAATGGAAGGTTTTTCTTCCCTCGCCTTCTTGCCATATGGAGATTGTAACCAAATCATGTGCCAAAAATTGTAAGAGATTTTCCAATCTTATTACTCAGTGTTGTTTATCAGGTAAGACTCAACTCCAATATAATTACAAAACCAGTTTTTCTTTTCCCCAATTTAGCATTAAGAACAACAACAAAACATTAGGCCTACAGCAGCCCCGGACCCTCATATTGCAATCTTTATAAAACAGAGAATGGAACAGCTATTGAAAGCTCTTCCGATGGGCATGGGACTGTGGTTACAGTTTGGAGCTAATTTATTAAATTCTTCTAATTCATGGATGTCTTTTAAATGCTGAAACCACGATGAGGGTGTTATGCCTTGTGTTTGTTTGTCAATTTCATCAAGATACTTGGCATTCTAATGCCTGGCCTTCTGATGCCACTTTGATCTCATCAAGATTTCCCTCCTCTGAAGGCTTCTCAGGTGACCCCAAAAGGCCCAAATCACTTAAGCAGCATAATAACAAATTTACTTTCAATTTCTGGCCATATGCATGAAGGTTTCTTGTGGTTTCAGAGAGGAATGCTCTTGTTCCTCCCTTCCTAAAAAACAGCTGAAAATAGCTTTTTCAAATATTTAAAAGAGAAAACATCTTTGACTTTCCCCCTAGTCAGAGGAGCACTCAGGAAATTAACTCTAAAAAGAAAGTCAGGCACAGTGTCATTTCCGTGGATCCCCCTCCCTACCTCATGCTGCTCTTATCCAAGCCCAGAACTTTGTTGCTCTTCTCTGGTTTAACCGGGTTGACTATTCTCTTGGTGGCTCTGCCCCACCATAACTTCCTGAGGGCATCAAGAAAGCTTATGCCAATTCTGCCAGCCTCGAGTTTGCTACACCTGGTGTTCATTCTACAAATTTTCAATACAACTGCTCCCTGCTACCTTCTGATGTGTCTCTGTTTCTCTGGACTCAACTCAACGGCTATAGCAGGCTGTTCATAATGTGGGCTAGGAAGCCCCGCGCACATCCATGTCACACTGACTTCCGGCATGGGTTTCTGACCATTTCAGCATGTTCACCATTTTCTAATAGGAGACTCAGACAGAGTATAATGTTGAGATACAGCCTTAAAATTTGCTACACGGGCGTGAGGATAACTTATTTAGGCTCAATGAAACCTTCTATATTCCCCATAATTTGGGGGATACATCTGCCAAATCTCTGAAAATATCATCGTAAGTCCTGCAGAAATAGTCCTGTTTCTTAGTTTATCTTCCTGGCTTTATAATTTATACTTGTGCTCATTAAATTACATAAGCCTGTTATTAGGCCCACAGTCTTAATGCATTCCAGGCATTCTGAATTGAACTGTACTCTTCTATATTACTCCTCCATTTAGTACAAAATATAATTACCTCCAACTCCACTATCGACGTTATTGTTGGGAATTGGCTAGTCCTCTTGCATGGCTTTCCCTTACTCAAGCCTTCATTTTCTTTGATACCTCAAGTAGGTTTTTTAATTTTCAAAACTTACTCTTAGGACTGGAGGTATTGCTCTGTCATAGAGCACTCACCCAGCATATCCAAGACCCTGGGTTCCAGGCCAGCACCACCAAAAAAAAAAAAAAAAAAAAAATCCAAACAAAAACAAAAACTTAACTCTTTAGAGGGGCTGGTTCAAAAAATTTGCCCAAATGAGATCATGAAATGCATACAACTACCCCACAGCTGGGTTCTTGCTCTGGTCATGGGGGAGGATGGGAAAACGCAAGTGTTTGCCATTCTCTGAGTGACTTAAAAATAATGTGCTGAATTATGCCACTCTGAGAGAGGTGCTTCATCCTACTGTACAGGTGCATCAGCTTGCATTTTCCATGGACCCACATCTGCCATTTTTTTTCTGTCAATGTCCAATCTCTCTACAACTCCAGAAAGAAGCCAAAGCAAAGATATGTGTCGCCACAGGTTAGGCGCCAGGCAGAGCGCCACTGGGTTTGCATGTTGCTGATAGAAGTGGGGTAAAGTGTGGTATGCTGAGAATCCAGAGGCTTCAGCATAGTTGTGCAGACCTTCCTGGAGGTCTGCGGAGACCTTTCTGCATTTGAGCCTTCCCACCTTTGCCCCCAGATAAGAACTTAGATCCATTTGTCATCTGAGATGTTACCATGTTTGCCTCTAGGCTAGGGTAATTCCAGCTTGGACCTTGCATTCCTCCTGCTTTTCCTGTCTTCCCTCAGGGGTAGCTGCAGAACAAAAACTGTTAGGATCCTTTGAGGTCTGTGCTCATGGCCTCCTAAATCTGCCAGTAGCCACACTGAAGAGTATGGTCATTTTGTATGCTATTCCTTGGGTCCAATCTTCTTGAGCATGATTCAAAGTTTCATAACCTCCAGCTTATCAGTGAGTGGCAGTATGAAATAGTGTAGTGGATAAGAATCCATGCTCTGAAGCCTAACCACCTGGATTCAAATCCAGACTCAGACAGTTATCTGACATCCAGCATTTTTACTGAACCCCCATGACTGATTTGCCTCATCTGCATAGTAGAGATACAATAGTACCTACCTCTTGGGGTCATTGTAGGGATTAAACACATAAATGGTTAATCAAAGTGCTCACTCATGTGGATGTTAACCCAGTAGATAGTGCGGATTCCAAATCTGCTACAGGGTATCAGCCATATTGCTTTTGGTTTGAAATGAACCAGTCCTTCAAAGATCGAAGATGCACAAGCTCTCAAGATGATGAGTGATAAGCATATCCACAACTTTAGGTTGTGCTTAACTTGGCAGAATTTAAACAAAACCAACATCAAAACTAATAGTCGGGGCCGGTGATATAGCTCAGCGGCATAAGTGCCTGCCTGGCCAGTGCGAGGTCCTGAGTTCGACTCCCGGTACCCACATAAAAAAAATAGTAATAATAGTCAATTCATGTATGACATAACCTCTCACAGTCTGCTATTATTTAAGGACATGGAAATTCAGGAAGCAATGATGTAAAAGTTAATTAAAAAGATTGAAATTCAAAATATTTATTCTTTCTTTTATGGCACATAGAAATGACAGCGTTCTCATATGAGCTCCCTATAAAAGTCAGAACTTTGCTAGAGTTGCAGGGGGGCTCAGCAGTTCCATAACCTCCAACGATGCCCTCATATGACCTCTCTGATCTTTGTTGCCAAATTGGGGTAATTCACCACCACGCTGAACTTATAAGACTGTGCCAAGCAAGAAAGTAAAAGTGGGGCCAGGCATGGTGGTGCTTGTAACCTCAGCACTTGGGAGGCTGGGGCAGGAGGATCAAGAGTTTGAGGCCAGCCTCAGCTACATGGCAAATTCAAAGCTGGTCTGGACTACACTGTAAGACCCTATCTCAAAGAAGGAAGGAAGGAAGGAAGGAAGGAAGGAAAAAGGAAGGAAAGAAAGAAGGAAGAAAGGAAGAAAAGGAAAGAAAGAAAGAAAGAAAGAAAGAAAGAAAGAAAGAAAGAAAGAAGAAAGAAAGAAAGAAAGAAAGAAAGAAAGAAAGAAAGAAAGAAAGAAAGAAAAGAGAAAGAGAAAGAATGGAGGAGACAGAGGAAGAAAGAAAGAAAAGAGTGGACATAAGATCATTGTTAATATTAAACACATAGCTTCAGTTACACTAGATATTTTGAAATTAATAATAGTACTTTCTATTTGTACAGAATACTGCTAAATACCCTTGGAATACTCCACCTCTCTCATCTCCTTGTCCAAATTCTACTCCTCTCTAGTGCCCAGATTAAGCCTCATTTCCTCCAAAAAGCCACCTCACACGTACAAACACAAACATTGTAGTAAATGTTCACTCTTCCAACTTTTAGTTCACTGACCATGTCTTTTCCACTTGCTTTGGCATTTAAACATTTCTTCCCCGGAGTTCACAGACCTTCTCTATAAAAGTCCAGAAGCAAATATTTTAGGCTTTTCAGACCATCCTGTCCCTGTCACAACCACTCAACAGTGCTATCGCAGTACAAAAGAACTCTAGACAATACATCAGTGAATGTGATTGGCCGTGTTCCCATAAAACTTTATTTTCAAAAGCAAATGGAGGACCACATTTGCCTATAGGCCATGGTTTGCAACATCTAATCTACAGGCTGGTTCATTATTGAGCCCTTTTGTTGGTGCCTTTCTCTCTATCCAGTTAGATTGTCAGAACCTCAAGGATGAGAGCCACTGTCAGGTATTTAGAATGCCCCACCCCCATTTCTCCAGAACCCAGAATCTGGCTCAGTACATGCTTGTTAGATTAAACTGTCTTGTGGGAAAATTGCATATTAATTGTGAATATATGAACTCTGCAATCAAGCCAGGCACAATCTCCTAAAGAGTTAAATCAGGAAAAAGCGTTGTGCTGTCCCCATTAAATGAGAGACAGCCATGTGTGTGTCAAAGACATGAGTGCAGAAGAACATTGCCCACCAATCACTGTCAAATCCTGGGGGGGAAACTATGGAAAACACCTGAAGGCCACATGTTCCTGGAACCCGAGCTCTGTGCATGAGTCACACCAAATAAGTGCAGGAACGTGGGTAGCCTGTTTCTTAATGACACGGTTACAACTCTGAATTCACAAAGGACCTTCATTCTTCAGAGGCAACTCTTTCATCATTATCCATGAATTTAGAATATTATTTCCCAGTTAGATTCATCTGAAAATAAATAGTTTTAACGGTAGAAATATGACACTCAAGGGGAGGATAGACTAATGGCTAAGAGCAGCAAGGGCTGGAGTTAAATGTATATTCCAACCTGTGAACTTTTTGATAAGTCATTCACCCTCTCTAAGCCCCAGCCTTCACTTCTATGAAATGGGAATTTTGTGAGGGCTAAATGAGACCATGTATATGTATATGTATATGTATGAATAACTTAGTCTAAGGCTCAGGACAAGACATTCCATAGTTATTAGCATCCAACAATAGCAGTAGTAGCAGTCAAATCACAGAAGTAAAAGATATTGCCTTAATCATCAATGTAACATATGCCCTAGAATTCTACTCCTAGGTATATATCCACAAAAAATGAAAACCTACATTTACACAGAAACTTATGCACAAAGTTTCGTAGCATCATTATTCATAATAACCAAAAGTGGAAACAAACGAAATATCCAACAAATTTGGAACATGAATAAGCAAACTGTAGTATATATCCACACAATGGAATATTGTTCAGCCATAAAAAGCAATGAAGTACTCGTGTGTGCTATTCATGCGTGAATTTTCAAGCACTAAGTGAAAGAAGCCAGACATACCAAAACTGTATTGTATTAGTCCATTTATAGGAAATGTCCAGAATAGGCAAATACATAGATTTAGAAAGTAAATTAGTGGACCGGTGAGATGGCTCAGCGTCATAAGCACCTGCCTGGCAAGTGAGAGTGCCCAAGTTCAACTCCCGGAACCCACATACGAGAAAAGGGCCGGTGATATCGCTCAGCGGCACGGGCACCTGCTGGTGCACGAGGTCCTGAGGTCGACCCCCCGGTACCCACAAAAAAAAAAAAAAAAGAAAGAAAGTAAATTAGTGGTTGCCAGAAGCTGAAAAGAGGTAGAAAGGAATGAGGAGTAACTGTTCATGGCCATAGAGTTTCTTTGGGGGATGAAAATGTTCTAATAGTAGATAATGGCTACCCAACTCTGAAATATTAAAATCCACTGAATTGTGTATTTTTAAAGGGTAAATTTTCTGGTAGTGAAACTATTATTTTTTAAAACATTCCCTTTTTAGAAAAGCAAATTAACTCAGCCATTCCCATCAAAACTTAATCTATAATATATGTGTTTTTAACTTGATATGAGCTAGAAATGTATAGTTGAGGAATTAGTTATCAGTTAAATTCATATGTCCATAATGTTTGTCTATTTATTGGGATTATGCATATATAACCTTCTTTTACAAACTCCAGACAACTGTAAGGATTATTCTGATTTAAAAATATATGTTGAGGGGCCGGTGAGATGGCTCAGCGGCGTAAGCGCCTGCCTTGCAAGCGCGAGGGCCCGAGTTCGACTCCCGGATCCCACATACGAAAAAAGGGGCTGGTGATATCGCTCAGCGGCACGGGTGCCTGATGGCGCGCGAGGTCCTGAGGTCAACCCCCCGGTACCCACAAAAAAAAAAAAAAAAGAAATATATATATATATATATATATATATGTTGAGGGGGCCGGGGATATAGCTCAGCAGCACAGCACCAGCCTGGCAAGCACAAGGTCCTAAGTTCGATTCCCGGTACCCCCCCAAAAATATATATATATACGTAAATATATATATATATATATATATATATATATATATATATATATGTTGAGGCCCAAAAATATGGTTGAGGGTCTACTGTGTGCTACACTTCTCCTGTGTGTACGTTTTACAGTAAAGAACAAGACCATCCAGTTGTGCGGCCTGTCATTCATCGGTTCTTCGGACTTCATACCAACTGAGATTTGGTCATGCTCCACTTTTTTATAGTTTGTATATTTTAGTTTGCACTCTGTAAATTTGTATATTGTAGTTTGATTTATATTTGGGAATAGTCCCGTAAGAACAATGTGAGGCTGTTCTCAAATATGAACCATATTATTATTATTATCTTAAATCTGCCTTTTCAAATCCTTCTCCCCGGGAGCACGTTGCCAGTTAAAAATCATAGCTCTGGATTCTAGAAGTTTCCGTGTCTAGGATCCCAAGGTTTTGCATAAAAAAAGAGTTCTACCCAGCCAGATAAGGATTCCATTTACTCTCGTGAGGACCTGTAGTAGTAAAAGGGGGATTCTCAAATTTTTATTGACCTAAGAGTCACCTGGGATGCTGGTCTGCCATGCAGATTCCTGAGTCTCCCCAGCAGAAAGGCACATTCAGTAGGTCTGAGGAACAGCTCGGGAGATGCTGGTTAACAAGGTCCCCAAGTGATGCTCACACAGGAATTGGAGAAGCACATTGAGAAACATAGCTCTTAAAGATTGGAGACCAAGGCACTGCCAGGTGTTCATTAAGTACCACCCTGATACATGGCACTCTGCTAGGCACTTTGGGTAATGTGAAGAGAAGTTCCTCCTGTGAGGAGTACATTACCAAGTCTGGAAGACTTGACAAGCATGACAATAATAACCCACCATGTATGCAGAATGCAATCGATAACAAATGAGCAACTGAGAGTGTAGGGGATTCAGAAAACCAAAATGGCTCCATGAGAGGTGCTTGGAGAAGATTTAATGGAGGAGAGGGGTTACTTAGGCCTAACCTTAAAAGTTGACTATGACTGTAAACAGGAAAAGGGAAGAATCTGGAGCAGTGAAGGAGATTTGTCTGGGAGTAGCTGGCTGTGTTGGGCATTCATGTGGAGTAAGAAGAAGCCCAACTGGTAAAGCAGAGTCTGGCCAAATTGTGGAAGGCCCTCAATGGCTGCCAAGAGACTGAAACTTTCTAGATATGGAGACACACTGACAACTTTTGAACAGGAGTATGGTAGGCCAAGGTCAGAGCTGCAAAAGGATTAATCTGGTAATAAGTCACAGTGAGCATTTTCAGAATGAGATGACACGTAAATAATGGGAAAAGAACACAACAGAAGTAGAACCAAGAGTAGTCTGGAAGACTAGAGTTAAGGTGAACATCTGGTAGATCTAGAATTGTCCCTTTCAAATGCTTTCCCTCCAAAAGAATAAGCATGTCAGGACAAAGCAATCCTAATATCCCTTCTTTCTTACACCCATGATAAAAGAGATGCTAACCTAAAAGAGGCAGTTAAGGAAGGAGATTGTGATAGCAGTAATAAGGGAAATGCAGATGAAAGAAAGGATTTACCCAGGCTCAGAGATGAGAAGAAATGACTCTGGAGTATGGAAGATAGAAAGAGGATAGAAAGCCATACCTGCCAACCCTTGTTTGTAGTCTCTTCATTAAGACTTTCCTCAAGACAGCTGGAAAAAACACTGTGAACTAGGACCACAGACCACAGACACATCAGGGGCAACCTTTGCAAATGACCACACTGACTACTCAGGATTACTTGGTAACGTTCCCAACCAGAAAGGGGTTATTGTCGTTGTGTAACAGTTTATAATCAGATCCCCAAAGATAACCCTGCTAATAGAGTTAAAGGAGAAAAACAGCAAGTTTTGGGTATGGTTTGTTATGCAACCTTTGCCGCATCACAAACCACCCCAAAATGTAGTCACTTAAAACAATAAATCACTTCTCACAGTTTTGTGGGGAAGCTGCACAGTTCTGTTGAATTAGCATGACTGAGCTGGGTAAACAAGAATGGCCTCACTTTCACAGCTCGCACTGCCATGTTCAGTGTCAGCTGAAGAGGTTGTCCTCCTCACACGGTGGCTCAGGGTCCCAAAGGACTACAAGCTACGATGCCAGAACACTTTTCCAGTTTGGCTTGTGTCACTTTTGCTATTGTCCCATTAGCCAAAGAAAATTCCATGGCCAGACCAGTGTCCATGAGAAGACACTGGCCAAGAGCAGAGATAAAAGGAGGGGGAAATGTGTGACCATTTTTCATTCCTCAGCCATGCACATCTGAAATAGTGTGTCCTTTCAAAGGAACTGGCAATTGTCTGCTTAATTCTGCTTAAAGCATTTAGAAGGATAGGGTCAGTGTTGGGCTTCCGTCATACATGTCTGAATGTGAACGTTGGAATTATTATGAAAGAAATCCACAAATGTATTTAACTGATGAAAATTTTTTCAAAGAAGGAGAGAAATGGAAAGAGAGAAAGAAGGGAAAGAGAGACAGCAAGAAGTCTTTCTTGGCATATCCTGTTAGGTTGTTTCACAAGGGTGGAACACTACCAGCCTCATAAAGATCCTAAACTATTTGGTTGTCATTATGTGACTTATAAAGTAGCACCCTATCTCCAGGGCTCCTGCCTGGGACAGATTTGGACTCTGCAGAGGGGCTCACAATGTGTGTCCAGGAGCCCAAGTTTCCAGTCCACAGGGTAGGAAACGCTTGGATGGCTCGCCAGCATTGGAAAGACCCAAGATGAAGCCCAGCAACGCCCCATTCTTGGGACATAATTAATGTGCTGTTAATTTTTTTCATCAACAAAGAATTACCGAAATACCGCATGATTTCCTTAAAAAATGTGACCCTCCCTTTCCTGTCTCACTTTTCTTTTCCTGGATCTGGACATGGTTTCCATTGGCCTCGCAAAAAACAGTTATTTCTGCTCATTTTCCTCAACTCGTCTCAGTTGCTTGATCTCCAGGAGTCTAGAAAGGCTAATGTGAATTATTAGTGGGAATTTAAGGGTCTGCTTCTCCCATTCTGGGGCAGCTCTTCTCTAAAACACTCCCCCTCCTTGTGAAGCCAGTGGCTTCCTCTGCAGCCCACAGCAAACCTCATGGAGTTATAAAAACCCAACTAACTAAATAATGCCATAGGAATCTTAATAACTAGGGTCATTTGGACAATAACATTACACAGTATTTTCCTCTCAGAATTCAAAATTACAAATATCCCATCCAGTTCAGATTTAATTACCACTATTCGAATTTTGAGAACTTTCTCCATTTCAATTATGTAAAAATGGGAAACAAAGAACTACCGCTAAGGGGTGGTGAATCGACTCCTTTTTTAAAGGGAGCAGGAAAGAGGTGTAATTGTTGTCTCTTCCTGCTAAAGTCTCTATTGTAGACTGGCCATTTCTTTACCAAACATCCCTAAATCACCCAGGACAGTTTTTCCACATTTATCATCACCATGAATAAAGTTAACTGTGATGAGTGCTGGTGTCTAAGCCACACAGACCAGGGTTCCCACAGCGAAAGTCCTTGTCTCACAGCTGGGCAGATGCAAGATGCGACAGTGGCAGAGGGCACTGGATGGGACAACTGTCATGGAAACCCAGGACTTAACAATCACTGTCCACCCAAACAAACTTCGAGCTCATCTGTATCATCTGTTGAATAAGGAGAGGGAACTAGAGGGACCAGCAGGCATCTTTGGGACTTCCAAGTGATCCCACTCACAAGGGTGGGACTCCTCTTCATGCCAGGAGGGACTATAGAGCAGGATACATCTGACCCCATTAGGATCTGGCCACTGAGAAGCAGGGCCAGGAATGAAGTTTCCTTCCAGAGAGCCTTACTTGTATGGGAGATGTCTCCTTGAAATAATGGGGGGCTTATGGTAGCCATTCTCTAAAAATCAATTTCAGCATTGCTTGCTGTCTAGTCTGTTATCTTTATTTTTTAAAAATCACAATTTTCTTTTAGTACCCCAAATCATCTTGTTAATTAGGAATTACCCACTTACCTATTGAGTAGCTCTTATACTGAGTCAAAATTTTGCGTTACCAAAAATCAAGTTTAGCACCAGAAGTGTTTTGGATTTCAGATGTTTTTATCCAATTTTAGAATATTCATATAAACATAATGAGATATCTTGAGGATGGAATTCAGATCTAAATATGAACCTTTTTAATGTTTCATATACACATTATACACATAGCCTAAAGGTACTTTTATACAATATTTTTGGTGTAGCTGTATTTTTGACTGCAACTTGTCACATAAGATCAAGTGTGGAATTTGCTGCCCATGGCATTGGATTGGTGCTCAGAAAGTTTTGGGAATGGAGATGCAGCTTAGTGGTAGAGCGTTTGCTTAGCATTGTGTAAGGCCCTGTGTTCGACCCCAACACTGCAAAAAAAAAAAAAAAAAAAAAAGACTTTGGATCTTGGATTTCAGATATTTGATTAGAAATGTTCAATGTGTGTGTTTGTGTGTCCGTGTGTTTGTGTAGTATCTGAAGGAGATTGATTCTAAGACTCCCTTCAGATACTAAATCGATGGATGCTCAAGTCCTTCATATAAAACAGCACAGCATTTGCATATAACCTAGGTATATCCTCCTGTGTATTTAAGTCATCTCTTGATTGCATGTAATATCCCATACAATGTTGTTACACTAAATTTGTTAGGGAATAATAATGAAAAATTCTGTACATGTTCGTGCAAATGCAATTTGTTTTTGAATATTTTGAATCTGCTGTTGGTTGAATCTACAGATGAGGAAACCACAGATAGGGAAGGCTCATATATAATTGTGTGTCCATCTCTACACACATGTACATATGCATATATACTATATAACATGAACTATACCTAAAATATGTGTGTGAATAATGGTATAAATTGCATTCTACCACTAACAGCCTATTCAAATGCACTGAGTCTCGTCGCCATGGGCAGCCCTGTCTACCTGGAAGGCTGAGAGACTGGGGGAGGGCTATGTTTTCATTCAGCTTCCTCTTTGACAACAAAAGCCATGGTGTCTGGGAGATGCCCCCAGTTTTATGTAGGACAACATCCTTTAGATTGTCCACTAATGCCTAGCACCCTTATTTACCTTTAATTATATACTGTTTTGGCTTTGTAGATGGTATGGAACATTTTTTAAGGGTATATGTGACAACTTAGAAAAAAGTCCTTTATTTTCCTGCTGGAATTCAATTCATGCTTCATAATGTCTATAGTCCTAGTTTTTGCTTTTAAAAAAAATAGCCTTTACTACATACATCTGCCCTGTTCTTCACCCATTACTAGTAGTATGAGGTTTTCTGAAAGTTGAACATTTTGTATCTGACTTACAGTTTTTCCCCAGGACATATTTCTATTTACCAAAATCTCAAATTATCATGGTAATTATCAAGAGTCCCTAAAATGTATATAGCTTTTTCTGTACCCATCCTACTTCAGAGTCACCACAAATGGCCACAGAGATTACAAAAGAATCACATCCTGAGAAAAGAGCCGTCGAGCCCCTAGCCATTCGTTTCTCTCCATTCTAGTGTATCTTGGGGGAGACTGAATAACAAACCTACAAGGATCACCCAGTCGTCAGTACAGACTCTGGTTATTTTGCAGGCAGTATCTGTCCAGGGGCTGTGAGCCTAGTCAGTGGTGCAGGATGGAGAAGAGGAAGTGCTGAAAAACGGAACAGGAAACAGATGGGAGACAGGATCTTTCAAGACTCCAAAATTCTCAAAAACCTCAGACCAGCCTGGTTGCTGGAAGATTAGGACAAAACTGAGATCTGTGTATTTGCCAAATAGAGGCCAGCTGAGAAATCATGTCACATGGATGCCAGGTCCTAGCGTGGGCTGCAGGTCAGCACTGCCGAAGGGAAGTGAAAAAATATGACAGTAGCTAAGTAGGTTAGGGGCCAAGACGGGAAGAGAATGTTGACATTAATGCTATGATTGCCTCAGTCCTAGACTCACAGATGAAATCTCTATAGTCATGTGAGTTTGGGTGGAGAATGCTTCTTTCTTTGCTAAGAATTGAGAGGTCTTCAGGGTCTCTATTCACAAAAAATTATACTCTTAATAGTAACCAAAGGAAAAAGACTCAATCTTCCTCATCCGCAGCCTTTAGGGTTCATGTAAGGGAAAAGAAGGGGATAGAATCTGGAATCAATGTGTTGGGGCCATTTTCAATGACCCCCAACACAGACACATCAAAGAATCCAAATGGCTTCATTAAAATTCACCCCAGGATGAATAAAAAGGTATTCTTCTGCCAGAGTCCAGAGCTCTGGGAGAAATTTTCCAGGTGGGAATGAATGTCCAGGCTTGATTTTTTTTTTTCCCTCTGCAGGTTTAGCATGTGGGGGAGGAGGGGTGGAATGGTTCCCTAACAACCAGAAAGTTGAACCCACTTCCTGAGGAGATGCTAAAATCTGACCATCCAGCTGACCTCCCCCTAACAAAGCCAGATAGCAAAGCCATCCAAAAATCTCAAGACACCCCTCCCCCTTCCCAGCAACTGCATTTCACTTGTGACCTTGCTCAGCCTGTGGTCAGGAAAGAGCCTTTGAACACATCTCCAGAGCTGCAGCGATTAGAAGGGCTTTGATTACCCAGCTCAGCTGGTCCTCCCTTCTCTCGATTACTCTTCTCCCCTCCCCCAGCCCCTTCACGTGCCTCTTCTCCTGGTAGCTCAGGCAGTTAAAAAAAATTTTTTTTTCTCCCTCTCTTTTCATTTTCGTATAGCATCCTAAACCCCAAGATGTGGTTAACACTAATCCTGATTTGTTTAGGGTTTATCTACATTATTAATTCCAATCATGTGAAGAAAAAAAAAAAGTGCACAGGCTCTAGTTTGTATACAAAGTTTGGGTGTCTGTGAAAGGAGCCAGCAATCCCTGAGAAACATATTTTCTTTAGATATCTTTTAAATCCAAACAACTTTCTTCTTCTCTAAGTCTGAAAATATTCCTTGAGATGGGACCCATCCTTAACCATTTCATTTATTATTACTTCTCCCCAGTCAATAGCCTTTGAAGCTGCTTCCTGCATTAATCTGGACTTAATATGGATTTAAACATTTACAATGGAAAATAATTTTGGTTAAAAAATAATCTTCCTTGATAAAACTAGAAAACCCCCCTCAACTGTCACCATCTCTGACAGCTAGGAATGGAATGAGATTCTTGAATATGCATATTGAAGAAAATGAAAAGCAAACCTAGCAGGGTAGTTGTTATATTTTACATTTGTCAGCTGTTATGACTGACTGGAGTTGAGTGATATCCAGGGTCCTGACTTGTTGTTTGAACGAATTCATCATCGTTTGGAACATATGAATAGGCCCAGGATGTACTAAAAATACCTTCTTTTGGGGTGAGGGAAGCTGTCTTTCAGGGGGAGCAGCCTGTATCTATCCCTCACAGAGGGGCTTTTCAGTAATTAACAGGGCCGAAGGAGGCTGAGGTTCCAGCCCCCTTCCCTTCTCTCTACTCTGCCCCTCTCCCTTTTTGCATTCTTCTGTCTCTTAACTGGCATAATGCTGGAAATAGAAAGTTCACATTTCTTTGGTTTGGCCCCCCGGGCAAGGCCAGTGTTATCGAATGAACTGGAGCATGAGGGGATTGGAATACGTTCATGGGAATTTAGAAGAATTCAGATTAGACTTTCAAGTTACTTTGTCAAACCTCAGCATGAAAAGCAGACCTAAATGTGTTTTGATTTCTTGGTGACTTAGAGAATGAAACTAGGCTGAACACAAGTAGAGCCCCTCCCGTGGTGAAAAATATGTGGCATGGATGTGGTGGCTCCCCACCCTTATGCTCATGGCAGACATAACTAGTCAATTGCCACATTCCTTCCCACTGAGCAGGAGGCAGCCTCCGTATTCTGATATCAGACTCGATTGTTCCCACAGTGCCTCAAGGTTTTCTTCCAACTTGCACATTCACCTTGCACATCCTTCCTAAGGTGATGTGTGATCTCCCTGATTCTTGGGCCATTGGACATTCTCCAGACGTGACATTTTTTCTCCTCCAGGAAAACTTTCCCAGTTCTTTCCTCTCTGAGGCACCTGCCCTAATTAACCAACTCCCACCTTCACTTTTTGGTGGTGTTGTGCATTTTATTTTAATACCATGTTTCTCTTTCCCAAGTAATATAAATTCACTGTAGACATTTTGTCAAAATAGATATACACAAAATAGAAAATTTTAAAATCATTTATAGTTCCCTTAGGATACATATATTGATGTATAGCTTCCCAGCTTTTTTAATGAAATATTTCTAGTTTTTATTGTAAAATATATATAAATACACTTAAAGGTGAATTTTTAAATTTTGTGTGTACATTACACCTCAAAGTAATCATCTGTCAATAGATTATTTTTAGAAAAGAGGATATAGAGTATGAACCTCAACTTTATATGTATTTTCAAACAAAAGTACAAATTCCATATTTTATATACTTTATAAAATTTCTGTAAACTTTGAAGTCAGTAAACTTGTAGATCTTAAAGTATATATTTGAATAATCTTGGAGCATTTACCTGTACTTCCATTGTTTCAAAGAAATCTTAATGTGTTTGCCCTTTGTGGTGTAAATTATTAATAGCTTTATTGAGATATAACTTACATACCAAGCAATTCACCCATTTAGAGTGTGCAATTCAACAGCTTTTAGTTTATTTACAGGATTCTGCAACCATCCTCACATCAATATTCAGACATTTTCATCACCCCAAACAGAAATCCCAATCTCACCTCCTTCCAAACCCCCTCAGCCCTAGGTAATCGCTAATCTGCTTTCTGTCTCTATAAATTTTTGTGTGGTGAGAATTTCATAGAAATGGAACTGTTCAAATATGTGTTCTTTTGTGACGGGCTTCCTTCACTTAGCCTAATGTTTTCCACATTATAGGTCATCCACATTATAGCATTCTTTCATTCCTTTTTATTGCCAAATAATATTCCATTGCCTTTGTTCACTCTGTGTAAACACTTCTGCTGTGTTTATTTTATTTTATTTTTTTGTGGGTACCAGGGGGTCGACCTCAGGACCTCGTGCGCCAGCAGGCGCCCGTGCCGCTGAGCGATATCACCGGCCCCTTTTTCGTATGTGGGTTCCGGGAGTCGAACTCGGGTCCTCACGCTTGCCGGGCAGGCGCTTAAGCCGCTGAGCCATCTCACCGGCCCCTGTGTTTATTTTTGTAATGTCGATTGCCTTACTTTACTGGTTTGGGCAGCACGCATGTCTCCCATCTGTGTACACTTCAGTTGTCCCAGGGGTTGTTTTTGTAGATTGTACTGAATTTATAGATATCCAGTTCAGTTCAGCAGACACGTAGTGAGTGTTGAAATGTGCAAGGTTCTGTGTTAGAAAATTCTGGAGATAACAAAGGGGAGCAGGCACGGTCTTTGTCATCCTGGAGTTTACAATCTGTTTACATCAAATCATAAAAGCAAATCACACCCATGACTCACTTGGATACCTTAGCTTTTAATTAATCTTTTCACTTACATTATCTGGATGTGGATGGATAATTTTCAAGTTTGCTTCATGTATTTTTATGTTATCTTATTCCTCAAGCAAGCCAAAAAAGGAAATGTGAGTTCTACTTCTTTTCTAGTATAATAATACAAGGAAAATTACAGCAACTGCCACTTATTGTGCATTTCATTTATTTGATATGCAAAACTCTGTGAGGCAGTTACTGTTATTTTCACTTATTGATGAGGAAACTGAGGCAACTTGCAGGTAAGGGTCAGAGGTAGGATGTGAATGCAGGGCTGTTTTGTTTTAAAGCTCACATAGGTACTTGACCACTGGGCCACAGCAGCCCCCAACTACATGGAGGACATTCTTAACAGCCAGTAGACGATATTGTCCATCTGTCACTCTGGCTAGCAGTTTGGTGTCTTAGTCTGACCTGAACCAGTCTTTGGGATGGAAAGATAAACTCAAAGAGACCTCAAGCTTTCATCAGTGGCATTTGTGGCTGTGTTCATTGTGATAGTCTATTGACAACAGTAGAAAACATAACTTCCCAAAGAGCTCCCTCTGCTTGGTACAAAAAAATCATTAAGATGTCATCTTTGGAAGCTACCACTCTGTTATCAAATATAGAAAATGCACTTAGAGATGACAAATTAGGAATCACGTGACCAATATGTGCCATCTGACACAACATGTCAGAGGGCAGCATTTGAGAACTCGGGCTCCTGAAACTGTCCAACCTCTTTCCTAAGACTTACTTGACTATTCTATGCTGTCATCTTCAACAATAAGGCAGGTTACGTTTGCGAATCTACCTATCACAATGAAGACATTCAATAAATATTAAATAATAATTATTGTTTCTTTCACATTCACTGACAAGATAAAAATACTAGCAAAGAGCCTTTAAGGTCTAATTACTTCGTAGGCACTGAAACCAAGCTGATAGTTGAAAATCTAATTGTGGAGCAGTCAGAGATGGAGCAGTAGGAAGTTGTTTTGAGCAGTGGTGTCACTCTGAACTCTGTGTAAGACACAGAGCAATAAACACCAACGCGAACTCCCAAAAGGACTGCGCCAGGGGAGGTTAGCTATACAGCTGCCAGCAAATGGGCTTCTGCTCAATTACTGGTTACCGTGGCATGCCACATATGTATTGAATGAATGACCAACTGAATTAAGTGACTAATAAGCATAAATGTTGCTGGGGATATTTAGAACAATTCACAGATGATCTCTACAACACTCTTCAATATTTTAAAGGCCCAAAATATTAATAGCAATAATTACAAGATTATCAATATCTGTATTAATATTAATGTCTTATATTAATGTAATTAATATGAAATAGTATTGATATTAATATACTTAATGAAATTGTATAATAATTTGTGGTACTGATAGCTGTGTGGACAATGTATTAATGTAAGTAAAATATCAACATTACTAACATTTCCCAAGCACTATGAACCAGGCCTTATATTGAGTGAGAGATATAGAGATATAGATATCTCATTTAATCTTTACAATCAATTGTGAGGTAAATACAATTACCCTTGTTTCCATAAATGAGGAGTTAGAAACATTGAGAAGTTAAGAAACCTACTTAACTTTCCACACTTAGTAGAAATAAAAACCTTGAGCTTTTCCAGGAGCAGGTAGATTTGCTATGACATTTATGTAATCTCTTAAGAGATCACTGAGTTTCCAGCACCTTAAGGAAGTATCCAGAGATGATCCAGTCCATAGTTTTCAAATTGCTCTATGGAACTATGGAAGTTGCTTCAGAAGTTTTACCATTAATAAAGTATTTGTGCCAACCAGGGAAAAGTTCGGATCCCTGGGGAAATATTTGTTGTTTGTACCTGCTTTATGTATTGAGTTTTCTTGTAAGATTACTTTTAAATAAATGGGATAAAGTGTTTGACTGGAGTAGGTCTGAGGTGACAAATGTTTTCTATAAAGATGATAAATATTTGAGGCACTGTGGGCCACACTGTCTGTTACAACTCAACTGTACTGACATGCTACAAAAGGAGATATGGAGAACAGGTATGAATAAATGTGGCTGTGTTCCAATATAACTTTATAAAACTAGGAAGTGAACAGATTTAACCTGCAGGCCATAGTTTACTAAACCCTGGTCTAAGTCACCACCCTGATCAAGTGGCATTTGGGCCTATACTTTCTAAATACATAGTTATCTTGCTTTCTCACAAAGAGAAAATTATCATCCAAGACTCCATATTAATTAGCACCCCTCATCAGAAAGCACATGCCATGATTTAGGGGAAAAGGAAACAAATGCGTGTTTTGAATGCTGAACCAGCCACTCTTTTAACAAATAGTGCTACACCTGAATTAATCCCCATTGCAACAGTGTAGAAAACTGAGGATTAAAGAGAGAAAGTGCTATCTAGAGTAAAGGAGTAAAGCCAAATTCTCACCACATGCTATCACACCATACTGACATGGCCAAAGCCACATTGCTTGTCCTGCCATGTACTGTGGTGGAAGGTCATTAATGGCACCCTTAGTGTACTCTTCTCTAGGAAAAAACAAGTTCACTTCATAGTCTCCCTTTTCTTCTCCTGGATGCTTCACTATCTCTGTAAAATTGGAGGTGTTAAGTCCTAGTACTATCATTTCTACCTGAGATTCCCAAGGCATAACACAAGAGGCAGTAGCCTTGCAATTTCAATAAACTATTCTTCCGTTTATGATTTCTGGGCATTTCTTGTCTGTCTTAGCAGGCTGCACTAGATGATTGTGTTTGCTGGTGATCCTCCATGATCCATATGACTTTTATAAATATCATTTTTATCTCTTTACCTTGTTTTCTACCTTCTGTTTTCCATTTTGTTTTGTTTTGTTTTGTTTTGTTTTGACAGGGTCTTGCTATGCAGTTCAGGCTGGCCTTGAACTCATTATGTGGCCCAAGCTGGCCTCGAACTCAGAGCAATGCTCCTGCCTCAGCCTCCTGAGTATTGGGATTACAAGTGTGTGCTAACATGCCCAGCTCTACCTCTTGTTTCTTTTCTTTCTTGAATTCATATCATGTTGGAAAACTGTAGAATTCTAATTCCTCAGTAACCTCCTTTTCTTCAAATATTTAATGACACCCCCAGCCTGGTTATAGGCCACTAATGGACAGAGCAATCTGATTTCTTTCTCCTGCATAGAATAGGCTAAAAACTCGAGGCTGGGACACTGATCATCAGGATACTAAGTCTCTTCCAGAACACACTTACTGCTTTCTTTCGTGTTCATAAAAATGCCTTGGACTTGATGGACATCTTACATCTATTTTCAATTCACTTTGGACTGGTTTTCTTTTAAGAACCAACGAGCCCCATTGGACTGGCAACAGGAAATTGGTGCCATCCCAGGAGTCAGTGACAACATCGCCTCTAGTGGCTCTCAGTTCCAGAATAATCTATGTCCAGAGCCACCACAGTCCACCTCTACAGTTGAACAGTAATCCAGCTGTGTGTGACTCGGAAGACAAATCCATCATACGTGGAAAACTGAGCCATCAATAAGCAGCTCTGTAGGCCTTGCAGTTGAGGACCAACCGCAGAACTGGCTGTCCATCAACAAACAGTCTTAAGCTGTGATCAGCCACTTCCATCACCTCTGGAGACTGGCAGTTTTCCAATAAAGCCAATAGCCTCCTCCCCCAGGGTAAGGTCATCAGCAGGAGGCAGCCATTGTCTTTTAGCCCAGCAATTTGACAACAGTGTTAGCTTACACTCTATTACCCAGCCGCTACACCCTGACCCCTGACCCTGACATTGACCGCCCATGGCCCTCTCCTGAGGTAGACTCTGATCTTTTGAGGTGGCCCACTCTGCTGGTTAGCACAAGAGAAGGCCCATCAGGACTGAGTAGGGGTCTCTGCTCACCCCTGCTCCCAACAAGATGCTTAAGGCTCAAAGTACAGAAACAAGCTGGAGGTGAACCCATGAGGGCAAAGGTGAAAGTTCAGGAGCATATCCATCAGCAGCCTGTCACGAAGGACGATGTAGAACTATGGAAGCTTTCAGGGCAGGGGTAGCCATTGTCTCCAGACAGTTCTGCGACTTAATGGAAAAGGCATATCAAAATATGGCTTACAAAATACAAAATAATGGACTGAGATGTACATTATATGAGGGTGTTAGATTGCAATGTACTTTACAGTGGGGGAATTAGATTGAAGTGTTATGCCAGGGTAGTTAGATTGAAATATGGATTATCCTAGGAATGTTAGCTTGAGATGTGCTTTATAACACAGTTGTTAAATTAAGATGTGCTCTGCAGTACAGACATTAGCCTGAGATGTGCATTATAGCAAAGTTGTTAGGGGAAGATGTGGATTCCACTTGGGAAGGGGGGTGGGTAGGACAGAGGAAAAATACCTTGGGTTGAATATTATTCAGGGCTATGGGACGTCTCCTACATTAGATGGATTTCAGGGTTTTAAATGTAGAGAGTAGGAAAGAGCATGGAGTATAATGTTTTTTCCCTTCTTTCTCTCTGGCCAAACAATCTGCCACTTTCCCCACTTTTCCTGTTAGGGCCTTAAAGGCCTCCCCCCATCAATAAAAACATTAGCTCACTAAACAGCCTGATGGCTTTTCCTTTCCTAGCTTAACCCTTCGGGAGCTGGGGTTTCCTTTGGATTTGTAAAGATATTGATTCCAGATAATGTTTGCCTTTCTAACTCTCTCTTCCTTAGACTTGATGGATAGGTTCAGGGCTCCATCTCGGCAGCCAACTCACCGCAGCTTCCCAGGGAAAGGGGGTGGAGAACAAGCAAGCGTTCAGTAGTTAACACCATTGAATCCTTTCCCTGGGATGGACAGGCAGAAGTGTCATGGCTGGGGAGAAGTGTGGAGGCTGCAGTCACTTTAAATCAACACTGGATTTCACTTTCAGTTTTCCCCATTCTTCTCCTGATTCCTCTACCAATATTTCTTCAATTCATCTTAGAGCATTATATAATTTCTAATCTATAGCAGATGCCATCTTGGAGCTGGCTGCCCTGAGTTGCATCCTTAAAAACTCCTTTTCCAGTTGAAGAATGCGCTTTTCTACAGCATTAGTAACAGATGAATACAGGTAACTTGCTGGTGATACTGGCCAACATGGGAAGGACTTTAATAAATTCTCACCTTAGATAGAAATCTTATCCAAGGAAAATGAGTAGAAGGAGAATGGGAAGATCATCTCACCATTTAGCACTCAGCCTACAGACACTCACCAAACATCTCCCTAACAGTGTTTTTGTCTTTTCTTCTCTTCCTTAGCTTGGAAGATACAAGTTACAGCCTCCAGAAGTCTAGCCTTGCGCGATTGGATGGTGTCCAGCTTTGCCGGAATCAGAGAGGTGAGTTCCAGCTCTCTTGTTTCTCAATGAAAGAAAATGTTATACCAGGTGAGTTAACACAGCCAAAAAGACTAACCTGCCAGACAAGGACACTAAACAAAACCAAACAGTTCAAAGGAAATTGCAGTGTTACTAGACACCTCCGCATTATGCCTGAGGTGCCCAGAAAGAGCGAGCGGCTGTCTCTGTGCTTGCCGGGCCACACTTCTTTAGTTAGAAAGCTGAGTTTGCAACAGGACCTAAGCCTTTACCTTTTTGTGGCTGAGCCTTCTGTGGGAAAAACACAGTGGATGCGACAGAAAGATGCTATCCAGGTTAAAAAACAAAAAAAAAAGCAGCTCTACCCAGCCTCGTCTGTCTTTGCCAGTGTTATCTCTGTTCCCACTCCTCATCTTTGAGCACTTCCTGCTGCATGTTCTCTTCTCTTCTTGGTGTCCATTTCTGCCTCATTTTCTGACATCACATTTTGCTTAAAAATAGGCTATGCGAGCTATTTCTAATCTCCATCAAGGGATCTGCCTGACCAGACTCCCACGGGATGTGGGAATGAACTTAAAATCAATCCTGGAGAAGAAAAGAAAAAAAAAAAGGTTGGCTCGTTCCCATACTCCGTTTTTAAACAGATCTTCTGTTGGACCAAGAGATCTCTTTGGGACCCCTCCCTAGGAAAGGAATTACACTGTGGTTCTCTTTAAACATCACCCCAAACCTCACTCCAAATCATGGCACAGTCGTGGCAGGCTAATGGCTCCAAGCAAATTTGGAGTCCGTACCGACCCCATACTTAATCCCTTTGTGAATTCGAGACAGTTGCTGGCCCATTCCCAACCTCAATTTCTCCCTCCATCAAATGGAAATAACAATAGTACCTGCCCTACAGGTTACTATGAATATCAAACTGGCTTTGCGTATACAGTGCTTAGTCTGGTGCTAGCCATGGAGTACTCACTCAACAGTCACTATTAACTTTATCATTTTATCACCATACCAACCACTAGCAGGAGAAATGTGTCAATTCACCACAAGCTCCTGTGGCATTTACTCGTCGCACACCACAATACCCCTCATGTACAATTAGCACATCTGATTTTAGAAACCTACTGTATCTTCAGCCTCACTCCTTATCCTCGTTTATAAGGATTTTTCTCTGTACAGGAGGAAGGGTGGCCCTGCCAATGAGGGGAGAGACAGATTACAAGGTCCTCACTGACGGAATATAATCCCCTCTCTATACTCCCTGGGAACTAGTCATGATTGTATCTCAAAGGTAACAGTTCATCTCCACCGTGAGTATTGGTGTATAGTTCATAAACAGGACTTAATGTGACCCAACAAGCCCAGTTCCTCTAGATATATATTAAAACAACGTGGCCAGCGCTGCAGCTCAAAGGTCCCGACCTTTAACAAGGACTTATGACGTAAGGAACCAGCCCAGGAGGACAAGCAGGCAGAGGCCAGAGGGACAAGGTCATCGGCTAATGAAGTGGTCAACATTGAGTTTCTGTCACTCCGCTGGTTAAGAGGAAACTAAGAGGGAAGTTTTTAAAAACTGAGAACATTTAAGAAACAAAGGGAAGGACTAGATTTGAGCCAATGCTCCAGACACAAATTGATATTGTGTGAGCCCTCACTGTGGCCTTGTTCAGGGTTACAAGCTGAAAGAGCAATTTGCAAGACGCTAACTCAGTATAAATTCTAAGTTAGAATAAAAATAAACAGGTTCTTAACCAGCCTCCTCTTTGGTTCAAATCTGCTCCAGACTACCATCAAGACAGAGGCCAAGAGCACAGGCGTGGAAGTGGATTCCAGACCAGTTTTCTCTGTGCATGGGCTAACTTCCTCCCGAATCAGAGTCATCATCTAGAAAACTGGAATAATAACAGTATCTGCCTCCAAGGGAGGCTGGTAGGATTCAATGAGAAAATTTATTTCAAAGAATTAGCATAGTGCTTGGCACAAAATGTGCAAATGTCACCATTATTGTTATTCCACATACTCTAACAATCTTAGTGTGAGGGGCTTTAAGATGGATAATAAGTTGTGTACTGTAGAGTAAGAACACAGTTCTAATTTATGTGAGGTTTCACAGTGGTCATCTCTAATGTTTCTCATTGGTGGGGTAATTTGAACTTTTGACCCATCAACAAAGATTCAACCAGTCAAGAAACATTGAAAACTGCTGTGTTAGGTCCTGCACAGGGCCTTGTGTTGAACCAGAATCATTTTTAACTTTGTTCTTCACAGCTTTGCTAAGGAGATAGAAACATTGAGACACGGAACATAAGTAATAGAGTGTTATAAGAGTATGTTATAATTGGAGCAATCAAGTCTTCTTGAAAAGCTCAGGAAGAAGTCAAAGAGATGAAAACTTTCATATCTCTTCTGTCACTTGATCCTGCAAATGGTGTGCTGGGACATGCAAAGCTGAGGTTTCTCTCTTTTTATATATAAAATGATGGAGGCCCATCAGGGTAGCCCATGCCTTTGTTTGCAACAGTTAACGAGAGAGCTGAGACTGTATCCCAATCTGCCAACTTCCCCAGGGTGTCTTCTCAGCAGCAGCACCAGGAGGAATCTAGACCACTGGTGGCCTTCCCGGTCCAAAAACTTTCCTCTTAGTGAGCACTTTCTTCAGATGTGGGTGAGAATCCAACTCTTGAATATCCCAGAGCACAAAAATGCAGGAGGTTTTATATTCACTTCTTGAGTTATTAAAAGGGTTTGTTTGTTTTTTTAACCCTTTTCTGTCTTACTTCTACAAATGAAGCACTGGTTGAATGGAAGAAGCACCGAGGAGAGATCAAGGGCCAGCACACAGGTCTCAGCAGCATGGTGTCTCTCTCGAGTTCCACAGCCTCTAACGTCTCAAGTGCCCTGATTAGCGAACTTTGTTCCATGTTCCCTGCCCATCTCTGCCTTACAAAAATGATATGAGGATGAACTGAAAACATTGATCTGAGGAAAAGTGTGCCAGTGGAAACAATTATCAAATTGCACTGCCACCACCTGGGAAACCAAAGCTGGAACAGCACCGGGGCGGCCCATTCCCTATTCCCGTCATAACCCCACCAAGCTTCTTTCCAGGATTCAGTGCCTTGGGACATTTGTAGGGCTGGGAGGCTCTAGGAAAACAGCACAACAATTTAAATGCCGTTGCCCAAGCCTGTTCTTTTTGCTTTCAAATACGAACCTAGCTTTAAGCTTTTTTTCTGATTTTAAAGATAACATGCAATGTCTTGAAGAATGTAAGCAGTTTATAAAAGCATAAAAAAAATTAAAATCACCCAAAATTCTACCACCCAAAAGGAAACACTGCGAACCTGGACTTCATCCTATCAGATGCCTTTCACCTCTACATACCTATATAAGTGTCTTACTTGATATCAGCGGTATACATGTTATCCACAACTTGCACTATCAGTGAATTATAGATTTCCGTGTTCTTTTTCAGTGGCTGCCTTGCATTCCAGTGTTGGATGTGCCATCACTTATTTAACCCCCTATTAGTGGGCAGTAATAGTACAAACAATACTTCAGTGAACACCTTGGCGAGAGGTACATCTGTCCAGTTGTCTCCTTCAAATAAATACCTGTTAGAATTGCTGAAGACACTGTCCCCTTCAATCAATGGAGTATTAAATGAATAAAAGGGCAATTACCAGTCAAGCTGAAGAGTCCCAACAACTCTAGAGACCTGGGACAGTTGCAGGAACCCTTATCCATTCATCTATGGAGAGTGGAGGGTGAAAGAAGGGGAATTTTATATACTGAGATTAACCCTCCTGCCTTGATGTACTAGAACTAGATGTTAGTTTTCTTTCACTTTCCCATCCCCTTCACTTATTGCCCTACTCTGTAAAGCCCGTGCACACTATATAGGTCTCTCTGCAGCTGGAGAAGTCACACCTCATCCCCCAGCCCGCTGCCCATCAGCAGGTGGATTCTGACTTCTCTGGAACTAGTTTTCTTCCTGGTTGCTTTCCTCAGCATGGGGCACAAAGGTTGATGAATTCCTTTGGGTAGATGTAGGCGCTGGGGCCAGCCAAGCAGCGCGTTGAATTGGGTGATTGCATTGCAATGTTTTAATTTGTCTTTGGACAAATTCTCATAAGCTTTCACGAGAAAATCTCTCATTAGACATAGTCATTTAATTTAAGAACAGTTGGGAGAGGATGATGCACTAAGATGACAGATGGAGGCACGCAGATACACGTCTTAGAGGAACTTGAGAGCACTCTGAGGCTTTCACATCTAGTGGAACACAATGTCAGCTGCCACTGCTTATGTCCATGGACATGAGAAATTATCAAGAAATCATGAAAATAAAGGGATATGCCCAGGTGACAAATAGATTTCATTTATTTTTCCTGTCTGTAAAATCAAAGAAAGGTCAACTAAAGAACTGGATACTTCCACATACCCCAAATCCAGTAAACACAAAATTTGACCAGCCTTATAGGAAGGCAAAACAAAGCCAAAAAATAATAACAAGGCTGCTGTTAGAAATTTCCTTTGGTCATATTACCACAAAGATAACTTTTTAAATTCCATGCTTTCTCTGGCTTCCTTCAAACAGATGTTCTGGACATCCTAATTTGGCGTTTGTATAATTCAACATCTATTATTGTTTTAGGACCACGGTTATTATTTTAATTATAATTTAGGGCTGCCTAATATACTCAAAGGTCACTGGGCACCTAAAAGAAATAAATAAAAACAACTTGCCATTTTTAAAAGGAGCATGTTTATTTGGGAGTCCCAAGAGCCACTCAACCAAGACATCATAAAACCTTCAAATAAACTAAAACGGAAACAAAATAAAATGCCTGTTCTTAATTCCTTAGAAGGCAAGCAGGAGAAAGCTACAGTGAACTGAATGCTGGCATGAGAACCCCGGGGATGATTCATTGCTGAGCTCGGGAGCCACACTGTATATCTCAGTGTCCTCACTCCACATTGCAACTTGCATGGCCCCTTTTCTGGATTTCCAATCCCTGTGCCTTAGTGGGAAGATTTAGTCAGTGACAGAATAGTGTAATAATGAGTTTAGTGTAGAAAAAAGGGGAGGCAGGCTGGTGCCTTGGAAATGCTTATCTGCTGCCTTACTGTATCCAGCAGGCTTTGGCTGGCTCTCTCCAGAGTAGATGTCAGCAATGCATACACAGGTCTCGTTAGCTCTGATGTTTTAGGATGTACAATTGCTGAGCTATCTAGTGATTTTACATTTAGAAGGATGAAGAAATTTCAAAACAGTTCCATAATTTTCCTACATGTGAATTTCTGTAACAGAAAACAATAAAATTATTTTCAAATCACTTACAGCTAGGATTCTCCATATAATCAAAGATGTTATGGTTTGTTAAGCAACAGAATTATCTAGTGGGCAGGAGGCTTATGCAGCTCCAAGACCTTCTAGCTACACAAGTATGCAAATTTGTCTCATAGAATCCATTGGACAAACATAGATAGGATTCTCAAAGGAAAGCATCTATTTCCTCCACTCCCGGAACTGTCATAGTTTAGAGTTGCTCCCTTTGGGACCTGAAGAACTAGACCGTCAGATTAAGATCGCTCTGAATACTAACAACAAGGCTGAGAGTGATGTTCCCAGAGAGGCAAAGAATGGGCTCCCCAAAAAATGCCTTCCTTCCTATGAAATAAATAAGGAGAGAAAGAGAAGGAGAGGAGGAGAATGAGGAGGAACGGGAGACAAGGGAGGAAGAGAAGGAGGAGGAGGAGGAAGAGAAAGGGAAAGAAGAAAGCAGGGAAGAAAGGAGTTAGTTAATTCCAGGCTGGCAAACTCAAATGGCTACATGGGTTAAATGAAGAATATAAATAAGTGAGGTGAGCTTAGTATGAAGCAATCAGGAGAGGTAGGACTATGGCAAACGTGCCCAGCTTCAGCGCAGCTGCTGCACAACTTAGCTGATGATCCCTAAGCCCAGAATAACCAGGACTTGCAATTTTGCAAGGAAAGATTAAAATACTGATTTTTTTATATGAAATATCTCAAACTTTCAACATTGGCAGTTAATTTGATCTAAACACCTGTACTTAGAATACTGTTTCATTTAGAACAGACCAAATGACAGTCTTCTACATGCCACATTCAACTCACAGGCAGTGAGTTTGAAACCTTTAGGAGAGACAAGTGATTATCTGGGAACTAAAAGTATCCACAGGGTAGAAAGCATGGAATAGATAATACACATTGTTACTTTTCCCTTTGTGGAGACAAAATATTCAACACACAAGGTTAAGGAGGAAAGGTTTATTGTAGCTCACAGTTTGTATATTTCAATTCATAGTTGGCTGGCTCCAAGGTAGGATGGTGTGGTAGATGGGCATTGCAGAGGAGAAGCGGTTCATGGCAGGCAGAAGGCAGCAAAGTAGCAAGCAGCAAGCGATAAGAAATGACCCTCTTTCCGTCCCTTATATCCTTCCCATGCTACCCACCCTTGTGTAGCACTCACACCAGGGTGGGGCAGCCTTAATCCTAGCATTGCCCATGAATCAATCCCAGCATCCCATCCTTGATCCCAGCATCACATTCTAGATCCAGCCACCTTTGAAAAGCCCCACCTATGACCACATGACCATTTGGGGGGACATCTAGACACAAGCCATAACAGTGAGAAGATCTAATTCTGATCTACATAATGCATTCTTTTTCCTCTTCTGGTCTATCCAGTCTCTCAAAACCTAAAGTAACTTTTAGTACGCTCCAGCCTTTCTTACTCGTTCTCTTTTTAAGTATTGGGCTGGTGGGCAAACTCTGCGTATACTGAGCGAGGCAAACGCTTATGTTCTCTTTGCCTTTTGAGATGGGGCTAGATAGATAGATAAAAAGTATTTGTAGAAAGTAGAAATCTGTTTTTAAAAATTGCTTGGATTAAACTACACTGTAGTTTATGGTTTGTTTAGGATATGCTTATTGATTAAAGACATTATCCTTACAGTATTTCTAGTATTTCAGATTAAATATATTGATATCCAGAGAGTGTATCAGTCAGTTTTACTAAGTAATGATGCAATACCAAACAACCATTAAGTATCAATGGCTTTCAACAAAGATATATTTTCCATTCTTAGGTTGGTTGTATCTCACTTCCACTTTATCTTTACAGTATTCTGAGACCTGGACAGGGGAGCAACACTGCAGGCCTTCAAAACATTCTCACACTGGAAGGGAGAAGAGAACACACACAATGGTTTTTAAAACTCCTGCTCAGAAATAGTGTGCATTACTTCCTCTCTCATTTTATTGGTAGCCAGAGCAAGTCACATGGCTATGACTGATGCTGAAGAGCAATACAATCGGCCTCTGTATCCATGGGCTCCTCATCTGTGGATTTAACCAACCACAGATCAAAAATATTCAGGGAAAAAAAAGGTACTAAATACATGCAGAAGTAGTTCCTAAACAATATAGTGTAGCAACTACTTGTAGACCATTTGCATTGTACTAGGTATTATAAGTAATCTACAAGTGATTTAAAGTGTATGGGAGGATTGCCTAGGTCATATGCAAATACTACACTATTTTCTGTAAGGGACTTATAGCGAGGAATTACTATATTTAGGAACAGTAAAATCTCCCACAGAAGGCACTGCCTCAGGGCTTTGAAAAAGAAAAATTGCTGAGACTTGGTCCTGATAGCTACCGTAAGAAAAACAAAGCTACCCCTAAGCTGTTCTGACCTTAGCAGGTACCACTGAGGCCATTTGAGTGGTAAATGGCTAAACATATAGTGTCTGGAGTCAGACTTCCTGGGTTCAAGTCCTAGTCTAACATTCACTGTCTGTAAGATCTTGGACATGATACTCAACCCTTCTGTGCCTCAGTTTCCTCATATAAGCACACTTCATACAGATGTTGGAAAGATTCAGGAAACAAAAATAGAGAGACGGACAGGAATAGAGACAGGAATGCAGACACTACTTAGAACAGTGTTTGGCACATAATAAACATTGACTCTTACTACAGTGATGATGTCTAGAAATGCATTTCATCTACCTTCTCAGTAGGAGCAATCTAGCTTTAAAAATCCCACATTAAAATACAGGTCCTTCTGGAAAGACTAAAACCCTAAGTCCTCATCAATTCATACTTTAAGAACAAACTCCAGCAGGAATAGATGCAGGAGAGGACTGTGAAGAGAAGGAACACAGACTGGGAGAGATGAGCCCCCCAAATAAACTTCTCACAGCTAAAGGTTTTGCCATTGGCTAATTTGCCCCAGACCAGGGATTCCCATCCTGGGTGTGTCGTTTGTTCACATTGCCATAACAACGCACCACAGACTCAGTGGCTTTATTTTCTCACGGTTCTGGAGGCTGGAAGTCCAAGGTGTCCACACTGGCAGGGTTGGTTTCTTTTAAGGCCTCTTTCCTCGGCTTGTAGATGATTGTCTTCTTCCAATGACGTTTTCATATGTGAGAATTTCCTTTCCTTATAGGGACACCAGTCATATTGAATTAGGGCCTACCCATATGACCTCATTTTACTTTAATTTACCTCTTTAATTCCCATCTCCAAAAATAGTCACATTCTGAGGTATAGGGGCTTAGGATGTCAACATGAATTTTAGGCAGCCATAACACAACACAAAAATACTTGGCTTCATAGTAAAACCCTCAGGGATCCAGACCTTGCTCACACCAATGGCATCTGAGTCTCTATGGGTGAGATGCAACACTAGGAATCTCTTTAATCTCCCTCCACCCCACAATGGCCAAGGTTGATCAGCACCAGAGCAGCACTCGGAGCACTAAAGTTTCTCTTTGTTGGTAGCAGTTTTGCTCCACCATGAGTCTTCATGAGCCCTGGCTTCTCCCCAGTGATCCAGCTGGGCTGACCAGGAGAGCAACACTTGCTGACAAAGAAGAGAGGGGGATAAGGCCAACATGGAGCATTTGTCTTTCCTCTCTCCCTGACTGATCACTTTATACAATAATAAAACATTTAAAAGGTTGAACCTGAACTGAGGCTGTGACTATGACACAATTAATCAAATTCTTGAAGAATCATGTTACATTATGTGCTTCAAGCATTGATCCACTTCACTAAAAGTTGGCCTGAAATACAACCGAGACACAGGATATTGGAGCCATAAGAAATGGCCAGGATGCTGTTGATTGCTTTGTGTCTCCGTGTGGTATGTGGCCCTGCAGCGGACCAGACCGTAAAGCAGGACAAACACCAATTCATGAGAGAGGACATCAACCAGCCCCCAAGTTGCTCCAAATTGCTAGGAGTGGAAGTATAGAGAGGAGAGGGCTGATTACGGTGTGCTCCTCAAACCTGCTATCATGAACCTAGGTAATGATATACCACTCATCCACACGGCTCCCAAGCTCTTCACCTGTTCTTGAATTGATTACAGACAATACTAGGATCTCTGGCACCATAAACTCTTTCCCAGGGAGGTGCATTTTGGGGTCGTCACTAAATCTGTTTTATGGGATCAAGTGTACCCCCTTGTACCTCACAGGTACGCAGCAAGTCAATAACAATATCTAGCATTTCTGTGTGAGGTGTTCCAGTTAACCAAGCACTTAAACATCCCCAGACTGATCCAACTGAGCTTCACAACAGCCCCATGAGGCTGTGAGCCAGGATTTATGATCCCCACTTAAAAGACGGGAAAACTTGCTTTCGAAGTAATGTGAATGAGTTGCCAAGATTGCGGAATTCAGAGTAGAACTGGAATACCTGGTTTTAGCACTGGATCCTGTGGCTTCCAGCAACTCCCTGCCCCAGGCAACTGGGAGGCCACAAAGGAAATCAGATCTCCTGTTGGTGTTATGCAAAAATCACATAGGGACAGATCTCCCTTGGTGCTTTTCCCGACCCCTCTGCCAGTCTTCCTCCTCTCTGCCGGGCGTCCCTCCCACAGGTGCCCTCCCATTACCTAGTCAGCCTGCACCTGGACTACATCCCTGGGACCAGAAGTCTCTGCTCCACTCTTACAACTGTGCTGGTTTAGCTGGCCCAGCAAAAAGAATCAGACTCACGTGCCCTCAAAGCCCAGCTCGCCTGTGAGACCTACTTGCATGACTTTAGCAGGTTACATTGCGCTTTTGAGTTTCTGCCTCTGTAAAATGGATTGTTTTTACTAGAACCTACTTCTTAGGAGTGTATGGAAGATTATTATGAGTCCTGGTACATAAAGCAGTTGGGCGGACCATGTTTGACATTTATTAGGTACTCAGAAAGGGCCATTGTTTTAAAAATCATTTCTGTTTCAGTATTAATGACATGTTACAGGAATAATAGCTAACTTTTTCAAGACCTACTCTGTGATGCTGTGTACTGCCTTGTTCTCTGCACCTCTTATGTATTCTTTCATTCATGAGAACCACAGGGAGCAAGTATGATTATTACTCCTACTTTACAGATGGGGAAACTGAGGCAGGGAGGTTCATTAGAGAGAGCAAGGGGCAGAACCTGGATTGGAACCTAGATAGTCTAACTCCAGAACTTTCAATTTTAGCTTAGGCGCAAAACTCCATTTGGAGAAGGAAGGATGACAAGCATTTAATATTACTCCCTGCCATTTGCATTTTTAAATAAGAATCTCTCTGAAAGAAAGAAATAGCAGAAGCATAAAATACTTGCAATGTCTGGATCTACAACAGTGAAAAATCAAGCATTATAGCAAACAGCATAAACAATATGCAACTCCTAGGTGGCTCCAAGGTTAGATCATAAATGTATGTTTTAAATTGAGGGGGAGGGAATCACCAAAAAATGTTAGCAGTAATAGTTTTGGTAGAGGACAGAAACTATTATTATTCACTAGGCAAAGATAGCAGGATTTTTCATTTTGCACTTTTCTGTATTACAGTAGTCCTCCATATGGAGCCAAGGTCCCACTATCCATGGTTTCAGTTATCTGACGTCAACCATGTTTTGAAAATATTAATATCTGTCTTCATGCTTTTGAGAGATTACATTCATATAATTTTTATTACAGTATGTTGTTATGAAGGTTCTACTTTATCATTAGTATCATTCTTAATCTCTTACTACGCCTAATGTTTTCTTTGGTGGTGGTGGTGGTATTGGAGATTGAACCCAAGACCTTCATGCTGAGCCATATCCGCAGCCCCGTCTTTAAGTTTTATTTTTTAAGATGAGGTCTCAGTAGGTTGCTAAAGTTGCCCAGCCTGGGCTCAAACTTGTGGTCTGCCCACCTCAACTTCTCAGAGTGCTGGGATTACAGGCGTGCGCCAGCATGCCCAGCCACAGTGCCTGATTTATAAGCTCAACTTTATCAGAAGTATGTATGTCTAGGAAAACACATAGTGTAAGTGCAGTTTGTACTATGCAAGTCTTAGGCATCTACTAGGGGTCTCCGAACATACCTAACCCCTCAGATGAAGGGGAACTACTATAATGGAATTTTCAAACATGCCCTCAACAGGATTTAATCTGAACTATAAAACTGTTGTTTTAATTGTTATTTTCTTCCTTACATACTTTGCACTAAAAAGTAATGACAATAATGTTTAAAAATGATACTATAAACCCAGCCTCTCAGTCCACTCCAATGTCACAATCCCTGCCCGCAAGTTGCTTATCATCTCGATGTAGAGTTAAGCCCAAAAAGATAAAAGAAGGAGAGTGCAGAGCAAGATAGATTATAATTAAGTACCCAAGAACACAGAGCTGTCTCTGGAGACTGCAGGAGTCCAGCTGTCTTCCCAAACATGGTATTTTCCCTGAAGGTCTTTTCCCCCTCCACCAGGAATTTTCCATTTTAATTATGCGGGCTAAGTTTGAAGAGCTCACCTTCAGAAGTTAAATGCACTAACAGCTAATCCCTTCCATAAGAAACATTTCTGGGAATGTCCAAAGATAAATGTTTACAGCCTGTTCGGGAAGAAGAGAACCTGGTGAAATTCAAAGTGGGTTAAGCACTACGTGTCCGTGGCCTGAGAAACAGTTGAGGGACAGCGCTTGCTTCTGGGTTCTGGAATCCTGGCCTTTGTCCTCAGAAAGAGTGGAGCTGCTGGCAGAGCTCATAGGTTAGATGTTTTGCTTTCTTCTTCTGGTTTTACCTTAAACATGAAGAGGATGATAATTAAAACCATACTTAAAATATTAAGCCTACTACCTAAAGGAATGAAGTTTATTAAAGTTGCTAAGCGTTAAGTACAAAAACTCAAAATAGTCTGAGCACTACCCTCAGCACATACCCAGGATATTGGTTGAGAAAAGCCTGAGCGTAGAGATGTGTTCATACGTGCGCATGCGTGTGCACTCGCATCAATACATCGACATATCAATAAATAGAATGCATTTCTCAATAACAAGCATTTGACAAGCAGAGAGCACTGAGGGCCCCCTCATTAAGGGACTTTGAAGAAGGGCTGTTACTCAGCAAAATTGTGACATGGTCTCAAAAGGGCTCAGAGAAAACGTGGACCAACACTAGATGTCACTTAACCCCTCAGACTGTTTCCTCATCAGTCATCTGGGTCCATGACAGTGGCTTTGGAAGTATGTGGGGAAGATGTGAGAAGGTACCTAGCACAGTGCCAGGCACAAAGTAAGCAGGTGTTTTGCCAGCCCTGCACTCTTCCTCCAAAGGATCTCATGGGGGTTCCAGTGATGAGCGATGAGCACCCTTTCTCCTCCCCATAGGGCTGGATGGAACCTACAGATAGGTCCAGGTAAATTCTAATCATGGCCAAGGAGAAACATCTTCCCCCCGTGCCTAAGTTCATAAGGAACACACAGCATGGTATAGAGGCTCAAAGCTCAGCCTTGGGTCTCTGTGCCAGCTTTCAACATGTGACAACTCATGTCACCATCCTGAGGATCCTTGGGAAGATTGGACGTGATTGTAAGTGATGCCCCTGCTCCAAGGGCTCCTGTCACACAGAGGATGCTCCCAGCTGTCCGGGTCACCCTGCAGGCTGAAGTGGGACTAAGGTGCCCTTCAGGAGGACTGAGACTCACCTAGGAAACTCCCAGCTGGTGAGAGCTGTCTCTATTCCCTACAGCCTGCCTGCATTTGGTCTAGGATCCCCTCTGCTAGGTGCTTTCTAAGGAGTTGGCACTGCAGGCAGCCCACAAATATCTTAAAAAGCAGCATGGACAAGATATGATTTCCTTCTGTGTTTGTTTTCAAGTGCCCCTGAAGAATCCCTTAAGGAATCTGTGGAATACACTCCCTACTGCATTGTAGATGCTCAGTCCACACTTACGAATGAATCAAAATAAGTGTTATCATTTACTGAGCTGCTGCTATGTGGCAGGCTGTACTCCAAGAAAATCTGACAGAATTGGATAGATAAGAAAAAAAATCTTTGAAGTCATAGTTTGAACTAGTTCCCACCCTTTTTTCTAGCTGGGCGACCTATATAAATGTGCTTAAATTCTCTGAGCCTCAGATTCCTCATCTGTATTATCTGTCTACATCTATATAAAAATCACAAATCATCATGTCTAGATCCTAGCAAGTGCTGCTTTCAAAAATGAAAAGTATCCACTATAACAAGCTAGCGAGGTGGGTGTTATTATGCCTATTTTGTACTCGAGAAATTCCTCAAAACAATTTCTCTGACAACCTCTTCCAATAACAAGGAATATTCCCTTGTTTGTATCACAAATGAATGGAAAATTGATCTGGAACATTAGAAATAACCAGGATTTGGGGAATAACTAGAGAAGAACAGTCCAGGTAGGCTCAAACCCTACAGAGGCTTGTAAGGGGTAAGGGGAGTATGAAATGATAAAAGGTCAAAAGGAATTCTAGCCACATCTCTCTTTTCCTCCCATATAAAGTGCTTGGGTGTGAGTCAGAGAATTTATTCTCAATGCTATACTAGAAGAACTGTTATTTATGAAGCATCTAAGTGGTGCCGGTATAGGAAAATGGTTAAGAAAAATACTCTAAATTTGGTTGGTCTGTGTTTTAATTCTTGCCTGTCATGTATAAGCTGTGTGACTGAGGGAAATTCTTTCAAATTATCTGAGCTTCAAATTTCACTTTTATAGAATGAGCACAATGAAGTCTTATTGTGCTTTGAGAATTACACAAGTTAATACGTGCAGAGACATTGCCACACCCGTACCTTATAAGCTTTCAACGCAAGGTAATTTTTATGGTCAGTGCTGTTTTTATGTGCTTTATATACATGACGTGATAAAAAATATGGTTAATGTTTACATTGAAATTTAAAATTGATTACAGTAAAAAAATACATTTCCATGAATCCTTCTCAAATCCTCCCCCTGGCTTCAAAAAAAATTATCCTACCATTCTCACAACTTTCTGAAGCATTTCTGGAAGTCCGTTTTAGTGAGTGTCTTTTTGTAGCTGCCTCAATGTCCTGAATTAATTCAAAATGTTTACAGTAATTTCTGTCAAATAAAAACATTACAGTATTCCTCATCCATCTCACTCACTGAATCTGGCATCATGTGACTTCTGGGTCTCCCCCAAAGTCAAAATGACTATGAAAGGTAGAGGTTTTGAATTGATTCAAAACATTGTGGCTGCCACAACAGTGCAACTAATGACACAGAAGAAGATTTTACCACTTCAGGAAATGGCAAGAACCATGGGATATGTGTATTTGAAGCACGGGGGACTATTTTTAGGGGGATTAATGACAATGGGTATTTTGCTGTAATTTTTAAAAATTTAAGCATTGATTGTGTTTTTTTTATTACACCTTAAAGCAAGATATGGATGGATTAAGCAACGGGATAAACTACTGAACTACCAGTAACTGATAAAGACAAGATTCTAAAACCCAGTCCCACTGTACCAGTCCATAAATTTTCCATTATGCTGGGTAACAAATATGCCCTAAAATGCAGTGATGTCACACCATAGAAGTTTATTCCTCACTCACACAAAATTCACTGCTTTGTATAAGCATAATATTCCAGAAGATTTCGCTTCTCTGTATTAACACAAGTACCAGGAATGGTGGCACACACCTGTGATCCCAGCACTCAGGAGGCTGAGGCAGGAGGATTGCCATGAGTTCAAGGCCAACCTGAGCTACATAGTGAGTTCAAGCCTAGCCTGATCTACATAGCGAGACTCTATCTCAAAGAACTTTTTTAAAATGTGTATCAATACAAGTGCCTGAGTAGTAACGGCCAGGATCAGTGCGTTTGGACAGCAGCAGTGAAACACCTCTACCTAGAAGGCACACAGTTGTAGTCAGGGTTTACAAGGGAAAGGATTTAATACAGGACACGTCATTTATAGGATTATTTTATAACATTCACCCAAAGAATCAAATGCAGAAGAGTGCAAGCAATCTGTACACACACTAGAGACCCAAAGAATCCAGCTGAGGGCCTGGATCCCACAGCAATGTCCTGCACAAGTCCAGCTGAAGACCTAGAGGCCATAGCAATGTCCTCCACGAGTCCTGCTGGAGGCCTAGAGCCCACGACAATGTCTCGTGTGAGTCTGTATCAAGGATCTGCACTGGGAAGGCCCAAAGGCCATGGGTGAAAGCTAGAAAGTCTGTGCCAGCAGGATAAAGGATCTGTGCCAGCAGGCTGAGGGATCTGCACTAGAGCCAGGAAGCGACGCTCAAGGTAAGGACCAGAGCTCCCCCGAAGAGAACCACACCCATCCTCAGAAACAGCAAGGTCCCGAGCTCCTCTGATGATGAGAACAGCTGAGTTCATATCAGGAAAACCAGTGTGACAAGCTTCTCCAGGAGAACCAACAGCACACCATCCTCCCCTCCAGTTCTCCTTTTATGCTGTTGGCAACAATCCTCAAGTGGGCCTTCCACACTCAGAACCACACTGATTCATCCAGATATTACAAGTTGACCATTAGTTAATCCACCACACACACTTCACTTCTTAGATTTCATTGATCTGCACAATTACATAGTCATACTTAATTCAAGAAAGAGAATTACAGTTCTGCCAAATGCATAGAAATTCAGGAAAACAAGATGTGCTAAAGCTGACCTCACAGCCTTGTACTCTGGTATGTAGCATGTAGGTAGTTTCAAAAAGGTTTAGAGGTAGGGTTAGGGTTAGGGTTACCCCCAAAGCTAGTCCCTTAACATCCTTGTATGGCATTGTTCAGCTTCTCTGTGTATGATGAGATCCACTTTGTTAGTCAAATTTCCATAATTGTAAGAAGTACCTAAGATAAAACAACTTTAAAAAAAAAAAAGGGGGTTCATTTTGGAGGTTTTAGCCCATGTTCAGTTGGTTCCCTTGCTTTGGGGCCTGTGGCCAGGCAGCATATTATGGCAGGATCACATGGAAGAGAAAGCTGCTCACCTCATGGTGGCCAGGATGCAGATAGAGACAAGGGGTCAAGGTCCCTGTATGCCCTTCAAGGACACATCTCCAGTGACCTAACCTTCTTCCATTAGTCCCCAGCTCCCAGTGATGTCACAGTCTGGGAACCAAGCATTTAATATATGGGCCTCTGGAAGACATTCAAGATCCAATCTACAGCATCTCCATCACTCCGCTTTCCAAGTAGCAGTTCATTTCAACACTGCTTACTTACAAATGGACAAAAGCATCAGAGTTTGGAAAGAACTAATCAATCAGAGACTGTGTCATGGATTCCAGCCTGGTCCTTGTCCCTTTGCTATACTCCATGGTCAGAGGTTGTCCTACAGTGCCCTGGTCAGCCCAGCTGAGGCCAGAGCCACCCACCCCTCCAGCCAGGAGTCCCCTTTTCCTGCATCCATGGCTGGGGCCCAGGATCTCACTTGTCAATGCCCCATGCTGGCTTGATGTCTCAGTTCTGGAACAGAGATGCTCCAGCTGCTACCTGGGAAGGCTCTGGCCCCAAAATATTTAGTTAGCAGCCATTCAGTTAAATGGAATTGACTTTTTATCAGCTTTCCTCTGTACGGCTGCCACCAGCAAAGGCTGTTTCCTCCTTCCCTCTTCCCTGCCTGTCAGTTTGCTCCACATTCCTATCGGCAGCCCTTGGCTCTGATCAATACTAACCACTGTGTAACAGCTCACGCACGGCTGCTCTGGTTTGCATCGATCAGACCCTTCTTCCAACAGGTAGTCAGCTATTTGAGGCAATGACTTGAGATAAACACCTACTTTTACTTCAGGCTAATTCATTTCAGGTGGATTTCAAGGAGGCTCAGCATCCCCATCTCTTAGACAAGCTGAAATCTGAGCGTCAAGATCAACTCCTCCTGTGCTTAAGATCCAAAGATCTTTCTTCTTCCCCACCTTTTTTCCCTCTCCCTTGTATTTTGTAAGTGCCACTTATAAATAAGATACTAGGTCTGGGCACTGAAAATGCCACTTCAGAGAATGTGTCAGCCATCCATCTGCTTTTCTTTTAATGAGATGCATCCAGGATTGTGGGAAACCCCAGGCTGCTGTGGAGGCAGCACTGTCACCGGGCAACCAAACATCCTTCCAGTTTTCCAGAATTAAGCTCACAGAATCCTCAACACTTGTCCTCTCAGCACCCTGGGGGACAGTCCTTGAATTCACCCCATCCTGTTCCAGACTCGCAAGTGAATCTGCCAGGAGCAGATTGTGAAATGTGTTGTTATTTTGCAACCGATTCTGCTGTGCGGAGGTGATGCAACTTCATGGTATTTGTGCAGTACCTGGAGAGCGCACACCTTTTTGTTTTACAATATGAACACTAAGTGTGGCTGAATGTACACCTGATGTAATTACTCATCTGTCGCCAGGATCCTATATTACTTGTCATGTTTCTCTTTGTCCAGCCACCCTTGACAGCCCACCTGATCAGTCCCCAAGTCCTGTCAAGCTTCCCCTAACAGTGCAATTCCAGTGCCCCTTGCCTCCATCTCAGTTGCTGTCATCCTCATTGAAGCCTTTACTGCATGGTGCTTGGACCCCTGTAGTATCCTCTAGCTGGTTGCCTGGCTTCCACTTGCTCCCCACTTTATTATTCTCACCCTGTGCACAGATTAATTTCCTGGCACTCTGCTGTGACTGCTTTCGTCTCCTCTGAAATCCTCAGTAGCTCCCCATTGCCTACCAGAATTGGGGCCAAATTCCTCAGCCTATCATTCTGGCCTTCAAATATCTTGTCTTCAACTCTCTCTCAAGACTGTCTCCTGTTGTCCTGCAGCACAAATCCCACACCCTAGCCCATCTAGATGATTCGCTATTTCCTCTCTATGTGTGTTTCAGCTCTGTACCTAAAAAATAAATACCAGGTCCCCATGCCCCATTTGAAATTAGCTCAAAAATCTGATAGACATGATGGCACATGCCTGCAATCCCAGCACTTCAGGAGGCTGAGGCAGGAGGATCACAAGTTTGAGCCCAGCCTGGGCAACCTAGGGACTTGACAGGCCCTGTCTCAAAATAAAAAATAAAAGTAAAAATAAAAAGGCATGTGAATGTAGCTCAGTGTGATAGCCCTGGGTTCAATCCCCAGTACTGCCAGAAAAAAAAAAATTAGCTCAAATTTTGATTATTCTACTTATAAGCTGCTTTACTTCAGCTGAATTATCTTCTCCCTGCCTCAAGTCCTCACCTGTGAAATGGGAATAATAATAGTATCTACTATTGGTAAATATGAGAATTAACCAAATCAATTCTCTCCTGTAAGGCAATCACAATGGTACCTGCACATAGTAAACTCCATGTTAGTGCTTGCTGCTGCTGTTATTATTTCCCCTACTGCTCCAAGCCACACGTAAAGCATACATTCTCTATGAATATTCTGAAGTTTGCCCTGGCGAAAGTGTTAATTTCCTCTTCTGCCACCTACAGCCATTGGTGTTTTCCACTACTAATAATAATTTTAGCAAATAATTGCTGGGCGTTATGTACCTGCACAGTGCTTTCTCCTGTATGACAGTCCTTGAGCTAGATGCTTTCCGTTACCCCATCGACTCTCCCTTCTTCTCCACTTGCTTTTCACCATAGGAGGTTAATCTGCCTGTCCAGTGGTTTCCAATTGGCTTAGGCTGATGACAAGCACTGACAAGAAATAGGTAAGAGGAAGTAGTTAGGTCAGAGTTTTGCTCCTTCCCAGCCACATCACTGCAAAACAGCTTCATTTCTCCATGCAAGGTCACGGTTCCTGTCAAGTAGCCCTCTGGACCACACCTGCACCATGTGCCTGCTCCTTGCCTCTTCACACCTGGCGGTAACATGGCCCCAGGGCACTGCACTCTCCCTGTGGCTCCCTGAACCCTGGCCACAGCTTTGAAAATTCAGCAGTCTCTAGATAAACTCCAGCATACTAATTTAGGTATGCTGCCCTAGCAGATGTAGTTCTCACTGCAAAACATATAGTGTCACGTTACCAAAGATGCCCAAGATCACACCAAGCAAGTGGTGGGACTTCATCCTCCTGGCTCCGAAGCCCTTACTCAGGATCCCTCAGTGCTGTGGTTTGAATGTTGAGACTTAATCCTTAACATGATGATATTAGGAGATGAAGACTTTTGGGCGGTGATTAGATCCTTACAAATGGTATTAGTGCCCTTTAAAACCAGAGCGCTACCTCAGTCCTTTTGCCACATGAAGACACAGCAAGGAGACACCATCTATGAACCAGAAAGCAGCCTCTCCCAGACACCAAATCTGCCGAATTCTGAAAGGGTAGAGTAAACAGTCAATGACAGTAGCTCTCCTATATTAGGCGGTAAGATGACGTTATATATGTGGATTTCTCTGCTTCAGAATGTATACATTGGGGGGTTTTTCCTATGTCTTGGTCCATTCCAGGATGCTACAAAAATATCATAAACTAGGTACCTAAAAGCAACAGAAATTTGCCCTTTTGGGACCTGGGAAACCCAAGATCAAGGCACCAACAAATTCGGTATCTGGTAAAGGCCCATTTCTCATGTACAGCATTTCCTTGCTTGTCTTCACCTAGTGGAAAGGGTGAACAAGCTCCTTTAGGCCTCTTTTATAAATGCATTATAGTCCTTGAGCTAGATGCCTTCCATTGGCCTTTTCCACTCTCCCTCTATGAGCACAGAGCTCTCACGGGCTAACTACTTCCCAAAGGCCCTCCCTCTTAAAATCACCATACGGGGAAATTCCTTTTTTACATATGAATTCTAGGAGGACCAAACATTTATACCCAGGGCCACATTAAGAATATACTCCAGGACTGGTGATATAGCTCAGTGGCATGGGTGCCTGCCTGGCAAGCGCAAGGTCCTGAGTTTGACTCCCAGTACCTGCATATTAAAAAAAGAAGAAGAAAAAGAAAAAAGAATATACTCCATAGGGGGCTTATGTTCTGTGTTTTTTATTGTTGTTGATTTTTTTTTTTTTTTTTAGTGGAAGCACTTGCATTTTAGAACTGCCAAAGTGTATGTTCAGCAGTATGCCCAGGTTTAAAGGTGTAAATGAGACAAAATAAATTGTGAAAGGAAGTGTAACTGACTGACAACTACAGTGGTAATAAGTCTTCCACTTTTTATAGGACTGTTGAGCACACAATTATGCAAATATTTTAATGTTTATTAATGTGTACAGTGGAATTGTGAATAAGTTTTCAGTGGACTATCATCCCTCAACAAAAATATTTTGTCTTTTCTCTATGTAATTTCAGAGTTTTTATTTTGTTACAAAAATACAAAAATGAAATATATAACAACAATGAAGATTTTTTAACAAGATTTCTAAAGCTGAAATTTTTGTGTAAAATAAGGTTAAAAATTTTTTTTAGAAAGAAAAAAAGAGGGCCGGTGAGATGGCTCAGCGGCATAAGCGCCTGCCTGGCAAGCGCAAGAGCCTGAGCTCGACTCCCGGAACCCTCGTAGGAAAAAAGGGCCGGTGATATTGCTCAGCAGCACGGGCGCCTGCTGGCGCATGAGGTGCTGAGGTCGACCCCCGGTACCCACAAAAAAATAAAAAATAAATAAATAAATAAAAAGAAAAAAAGAATATACTCCAAAACATAGACACTTAAGAAAACCACCATTCATTAGCTCACCTTCCTGGGGGTTGGCAAGTTGGGCTGGACTTAGCTGAGAAGTTCTTCTGTTAGGCTCACCAAACTTGCTTATGTGGCTACAGTCGGCTGCAGATTTAGCTGAAGCCTGGGGCTTCTGACTGGTGTCACTTATATGTCTAGCAGCTGAAGGGGACACCCAAGGGTGACCGGGCCAGCCTTATCTAGCAACTTAACCTAGCCTGGCTGGATCCCAAAGTCAGCAAAAGAGAGCAAAGCCCAGTGTCCACGCACTTTTCAATCCTCTGCTTGCATCGGCTTTGCTGGTGTCCCATGGGTATAGCCAGATTCAAGGGCTGCCAAAACTGACCCCCATCTTGATGGCAAGAACTGCAAAAGACTGCAGCCATGCTTTTTAACCTGCTCCAGGGTGCATATCTTTCCAGAGAGACCTATACCTTGACAGCTTCACATCCTGCACCCTCATAGCCCAGGACAGGAGGGCAGGGTGGGCCACCCCTGCGTGTCAGGGGCTGGGGACAACCCTTCTTATAGTTTGGTGTATATCTGACTCCCTGCCTGCTACCATGAGACTGAAAATAATTCTGACAGGGTAATCTCTTAAAACTTAGCATGAGGGAGTGGAATTTTTTTTTAATTAGGCTTCAGCAGAATTTTTAAAAGAAACTTTCCTTTTTTCAGCTGCCTCTCCCTTGTTATAAATTTTAACTCCACCCAGTGGCGCACCACAGCCAGCCAGCTTGTCCTTCCCACTCTTCCACAGCGCTGTTTGCTTGGCTGCCATGCTGGGCTCACATTGCCGCAGAAAGAGGAGGGAGATGTCTTGTTTCCTTTTCTCCTCACTTCCTCCCTTCTCCCTTCCACTCCTCCTGGAGCTTACCCTTGTCCACTCACTCCTGATCTGTACCCCTCTGGTGGTCTTCTAGGAGCAGGATGTGAGGAAGAACTGAAAGGTTTGCCTGTAGTTTTGCCTTGTACAGCACCCCAGGTTGGGCACTGCACATGACAGCCTAGAGATATAGCCAGGAGATTGGACTTCCAGGAATCCATAAGACCGAAAATTAATCTAAAAAATAGATGTATGTGAAATTATATTTAAAGATAGTTGTGAACTTATGTGACTAGCTATTGATTAATTCATTTCACAAGTATTTATGAAGTACTGGCTATGTACCATGTCCTATGAGAAACTTGTGGCTTAGTGGGAGAGACACACGAGAAGAAAATGTCAATTAATTATGTAAGAGGGTGTCATGAAAGATGTTAGGAAGCCACTGTGCCTAGCCTAGATGACTTAGACTTTCTCAAGGAAATGCTATCTGATACGGTTTAGTGCAGAACTGCCCACTAGAAATACAGTATAAGCTATGTAATTTAAAAATTTCTAGGGGCCGGTGAGATGGCTCAGCGGCTTAAGCGCCTGCCCGGCAAGCACGAGGGCCCGAGTTCAACTCCCGGAACCCACATATGAAAAAGGGGCCGGTGATATCGCTCAGCGGCACGGGCGCCTCCTGGCGCACGAGGTCCTGAGGTCGACCCCCTGGTACCCACAAAAAAAATAAAATAAAATAAAATAAAATAAAATAAAAATTTCTAGTAGCCACATTTAAAAGGTAAAAATAAATAGGTAAAAATAAGCTTAATAATGTATTTCACTCAACCCAATATGCTCAAGATTTTACCATTTCATTATGCAATCAATATAAAAATTATTAATGAGATATTTGACATTCTTTTTATTGTACTAAGTCTTTGAAATCCAGTAACATATTTTACACTTACAGCACATCTCAATTTGGATGCCAAATTTTCAACAGTTAAAGTAAAATGTAGTCCCATCAAAGCAATTAAGTTGTGTTTAACAGAAACATATTTTATATTGCTTCAGTTTAAAATTTGTAATTGAAATTAAATAAAGTAGAAAATTCAGTTCCTTACTAGCACTAGTCATGTTGCAAGTGCTTGATATTCTTGTGTGGTTGGTGCCTGCCATATTTGGGAGAAGAGGTACAAAAGGATGAATAGATATGAAGCAAAGAAAGAGGGGATAGGGCAAAGAAACAAAACCCCAATAAGGCACATAAATTTACAGAGTTTAGAATTCTAAGCAGTTTAATATTCCTGTGGCATAGTGGCCAAAACTAGTGATGCAAAATCAGTCAATGGTGGGATAGGTAAGGGACAGCCCTTAAGAACCTTGAGTGTTGGGGCCGGTGAGATGGCTCAGCGGCTTAAGTGCCTGCCCGGCAAGCGCGAGGGCCCGAGTTCGACTCCCGGAACCCACATATGAAAAAGGGGCCGGTGATATTGCTCAGTGGCACGGGCACCTGCTGGCGCACGAGGTCCTGAGGTCGACCCCCCAGTACCCACAAAAAAAATAAATAAATAAAAAGAACCTTGAGTGCTCCAGAAGAATCAAAAGTCATGTATTACATAAGACTGCCCATGAAGGAATGACTATAATCAGGAAAATAAAATGTGCTGCCTGGCTGAAGTCTTTCAGGGCTCATAGCTGGAGCAGCCCACAAAGTCCATGGGTTACTTGGGGATGTAATTACTTGAAGGAAAATCCAGACATGCTAAGATGGGGAAGGGAACCTGGGTGTTGCTCACAACCAACAAATGTTAACTACAGTCCACCCCTTTGGCTACTCAGCATCCATACATGCTTATCTTCCATAGAAACACTTTTACAAATGCCTATGACCACATAAAAATGCATGCAACTTGAGTGGAAAAAACCTAAAGACTTGTGTAATTACTACATCCTATGAAATCCTTCTTGAAATCCAGAGGTAATTCCTTGTGGTCCACTGACCTGGGATTAAATGATGTTATCTACCCCAGTAGACCCAATGCAGCAGAGAAAGAACAGGACGTACACAATAAAAACTGTTTGGAAAATGGAAAACAAAACACATCAAATCCTAGAGACCAGTGATACTGTGATTAAGACTCCTGGCAGTAGAAAGAATTCTCAGCATCCAATATAGACCAGGAAAGATCATCCTTATCCATTGTGCTCCACAGACATATCTGAAAGAGGCAATGAAAGGATGTGCTCCCTGAAACAATAGCACTCTAGCTGATTACCACCATTTGGTGAAAGTTTGCGAGGATCTTAATCTGTTCAAGCTGCTGATTGAGTGGTTTATAAACCACAGGGATTTATTTCACAGTTTTGGAGCACAAGACCAAACTGTCAGGAGATTCGGTGTCTGGCAGAGCCTGTCTCCTGGTTTACAGGCAACCACCCTTTCACTGTGTACTTATCTAACAGAAGAGGCAAGGGAACTCTCTCAGGCCTCTTTTATAAAGGCACTAATTTCCATTCATGAAGTCTTTGTCATCATCCACTAATCATCTCCCAAAGGCCCCACCTCCTAATACCCTCACATGGGGGATTAGGATTTCAACATAAGAATTTTAGTGGGACGCATCCAGTCTATAGCAAATTTGCTCTAAGATTTGAGCAATCTCAGACTGTTCTCACCCTGTCTTGGAGTTTCTTTGGCAATAAACATCTTACAAAATGTTAATTGGTTTTTCATCTCTTTGCTTCTGGACAGTTCTATTGAGTAGTAACTAAAACCAGAGATTTTGCTTGGTTATGCCTTTTAAAACTGGCCCCAAACATCTATGTTTTGTCTATCTGCCTAGACTACTAGCTTCAAATGTTTTTGACCACGACCCATAATGAGAAATTAATTTTATTTCATGACCCAGTAATTATTCATGTGTATGTATTAACATATACTTACATATACTTACGTATAACCAAATCACAGATCTCACATAATCAGCATTTACCTTCAGTTTATGTGGTACATGCTGTTATTTTCTATTTTATTCCATTTTTTAAAAAGAAAAAAAGAAAATAAAGGGGAAACAAAGCCAGTCACAATCCACTAAATTGACTTACAACCCACTAATGGGTCACACCCAGACTTTGAAAGCACTATCCTGAGTTCAGGCCTCTCCCTTCCTTTTAGCTTCGCCTTAAGGGGAATGAAGACAATTGCCTTGAGTGGAGAGGATTTTATAACTTCATATCACCCTTAGACTGCTCCCGGATCCAGCTTTACCAAGCACATGCATATCCCTTTCTTAGAGAATGTTTAGCAGGACAGGAGAGCTGAGGAGGAAGTGGGTCCATCTTTTTCTGTGTTCCAGTCTCATCTTTGTGTTAATCTTGTTTTAAAATAGAAAATGTGGCTTTCCCAGCCCTGCAGGCCCTGGGGTCAGGGCTTTCGTCCATCCTGAATCACAGGTCACAGGTGGACCTGTCTTAGCAAAGCCCTGGTCCCTTCACTTACTGTTGAAACACAGGCCACCTTCAACCTGCCTCTGACAGTACTTTATTGAAGACTGCCAGAAGTACCCAACCCACTGCACCATCCTGAATTCTTTCTTTCAGATTAACCTTTTATAGGCACTTGGTCTGCATCCCTAGGTACAGAAAGTCACAGCTGTACCCTTTGCAAGATGGAGACCAGAACCTTCCCAGTCTGGGCCTGGCACCACTGTTGACCACTCCAGCCTCTTCCTCATGCATTTCCACAATTTAACGAGTATTTCTTACAACTCTTTCAGGTCCAAACTTTCATTTCTCATTCTGAGGATTAGCTTCACTTCTCTCTTTTTTTTTTTTTTTTTTTTTTTTTGTGGGTATGTGGGTTCCAGGAGTCGAACTCGGGCCCTCGCGCTTGTCAGGCAGGCGCTTACACCACTGAGCCATCTCACCAGCCCAGCTTCACTTCTCTTAATTGGCCTTTAGGAGATGATTAGTGGATGATGACAAAGACTTCATGAATGGAAATTAGTGCCTTTATAAAAGAGGCCTGAGAGAGTTCCCTTGCCTCTTGTCAGATCATGAAGGTACAATCTCCAAGACTCTCAGGACATCAGGAATGAAGCACAGTGAGAGGAGGATGAGAACAAGTCTTTTGAAACGAAGCAGCCCTGCCTTTGAAAAATAGCTTTATCACAGATGATATGAACTTAAGTTATCTCTGTAAGCTTCAGTTTCCTCATCTGTAAAATTGTAAGTAAAAATGCCTCCTTTGCTTGTGAGGACTAAATGAAGGATGTAAGACATCTGGCACTCTATTTGCCATAGATTAGGTGCCCTCCCCATAAAACTGTAAATATCCCATTCTAGTTGAAAGGAAGTGGCAGGAAGTGGGAGTTGCTGAAGGAAACCAGGTATGGCTAATGGGGCTTATGGGGTCCTGGGCCCCATAACCTTGAAGGAAGGGGTAGACCTTAGATCCTGGAGTCACATCCAATTGTCTCCCTGAAAGAGACTTGGAGATAAGGGGAAGCCAAGGTGAAGGTCTGGTTTCTTCAGCAGTTGGTCCTGAACCTCTAGGTCTTGGCTCCCTGAAGGAAAAGGCCCACTCCAAACTTGTGGCCAATAAAAAGGGCCTAGAGAGAGAGGCTGAAGGCATCTCCTTCTGTGAAGTTGGGGGACTCTTCTGGAACAGTTAGAGAAGGACCTAGAATCCCAGAGCAGAAACAGTAGTGACCCTTTGCCTGAGTTGTCCCATGACCAAAGACAGGCCATCCATCCATCACATGAGGTGACCAAGCTTAGATTCTTACAGAAAATCACCAAATGAGCCTCCCTAATTTTTCATAATAACTTAGGGATGATTAATGAAGAATATAAAAAATGCAACTTCAGCTAATAAAATTCCAACTTTCCTTCAACCACAGTATGAAACCATCACCCAAATAGCCTCAGAAAATGAGTAACATATACAAAATCCACTCCCCAAAAAGTATCTAAAAAAGAGTCCTGGCTATAGGGACTTGCTTTAAGCCTTCTACCCTTAAAATACAAAAATGCACACATTCTACTCCTTGAATAGGAACTAAGACTTCCCTTTCTTGTTTGATTCCACTTCCTGTTATCTCTTCAGGAACATTCCTTCCTGTGCATCTGTGGCAGTGCTCATCTCCTTGCCTCTTCCAGTTCGTTCACATAGTGGGTGTATGTGATTATAGCCTGTGGTGGTTCTTGCTTAATTATAATTACATTAAAGCAACGCCTTGGATGCCACCTCATTCTACAGGCTATCATGTGAACATGGGTGTGGGCAGACATGGGCCATATATATCATGGCTTGTGATTTTTAATTTCTGAGAGGCAGCTTGTTGGAAACTGGCAGAAGATTTTGTACTTCCTCAGGCCTATGGCTAACCCTCAATTAGAACTTTTTCTTAATTTCCCAGCCTAGTTTGTTGACCTTCAGGATATGGTGAAATAGCTTATATTATTTCTCCCTCGGAATATAAAATGCCTTTGGTCCACCCTTCCCTTCCTGTCTTTCCACCAGCTCCCCGGCCTCCTGGCCTTGTTTCTTCCCCTCTTTCCTGTCACCTTTTCTCTCCTCTCTTGCTGTCCTCCTTCTTTGTGCTCCTCTCTTTTTCTCTTTTCTTCTTCCCTGCTTCTCACTCCCTCTTTCTCTCCTTTCCTGTCTCATCTCCTCTCTCTCCTTCCCTCACCCTTGCTCCTGTGACTGCTGGAGCTCCTTTGCTCCTGCTTTGCACACATTTGTTTAATCATCTGGAACATGCGCCCAGGGACTTTCGGGCAACAGGCTGACTGAAAATCCCTAAGACAGTGATAGCCAAGGTGCAGGGCCACGGTGGGAACCTAGGTCTGAGTATGTAGAATGGTTCAGGTGGGCCTGACTTAAGAGGGACTGTAGACCCCTCACCTGATCAGCCAGGCCCTCAGGCAGCAGCTAAGGAACCTCCACCAGTACCCCCAGTTTAGAGGAAAGCAGATGATGTCTGGGTGCTGATGTCTGGATTCTTCTCCCCTCTCCATCCTGCCCTGATCACTCCTCTTCCCACACCACTGGGGAAAATATTTACTTAAAAATAAAAATCCTAGAGCTGGGGAAGGAAGGAAAGAAGGAAGAAAGGAAGGAAGAAGGGAGGGAAGGAGGGGGGAGGGAAAAGCAAGCCTTTCCTGCATGTTTTTTCATCATCTTTTTAGTCTGAGATGAGAACTCCCATAGCTCATTGCCTCACAGGCCCTCCCTTTCCTTCCTTCTCCCCATTTTTCTGTGTCTTTCTATTTTATTGACTCCTTTGTGGTCTCCTGCTTGGGGTTTCTCCCCCTCTTCTTCACTGGCACTATTACCTATTTTCTTCTCTCTTATCTCTCTTGTGATGGGAAAGAATGGAACACATTGGGGAGAAGTCTGTCAAACATGCCCAGCACATTTCCCCAGGTTGTTTTTCTAAGCACTCCTAAAAATGTGGGGAAAAGATGATGAGGCATCCAGACCCACAAGTTTGAGATATTGCAACTGGAAATCTATTTTCCAGCTCCTCTCAAGTGAGTCCTCAGTAGAAGACAGTCAGTGGGCTTTTCAATCAGGCAGGACCATGTCTGAATCCAGACTCCTTGAGACTTTACATCACACAAATGTGTTAAACATATTTCTGAGTCTCGGTTTTCCATCTGCAGAATGGGTGATGTTAACTGCCACGGCTTAGTTATGGTTTAGTTTACTTCTGGAGGTTCCACATGCTACGGGCTTGGTCGCTAGTGCGGCAGTGCTCAAGTGGCAGAATCGAAGAGCCAGGGAGGGCCTGTGAAAGGTTGTTCGGTCATGGGGACACTATTCTTGGTGCTGCTTTCCCAGAGTAGATTCATTCTCTTGAGAAAGGATGGCTACACAGCAAGTTTGGCTGCCTCAGAGTTTTCCCCCCACCCTTCCGGTCTCGCAATGTAATTTTCACACACACACTCCTCGCGTCATGGTGCTGTCCACCACGAGGCCCTCACCAGAGCCAAGCAGATGCTAGCACCTTACCCTTGAAATGCCGAGCTAATGAACCTCTGAGCAAAATAAACCTCTTTTCTTTATAAGCTACTTGCCCTTAGGTATTTTCCTCTAGCAACACAGAATGGACTAATACATTAACACTTCTTAGAGACTACAGAACTAAGTGAAATAGCAAATATGACACATATTTGGAATGTGTTAGACACACAGTGAATATTAACTTCCTCTTCCTCCCAGAGAACCTGTGATGATTGAGGATAAATAACCAAGCTTTGCAGGTAAAGCTTATGAAAGCATAACATTTCATGCATTGGTTTCTATATAGGTTGGGGCTGTGGATGGCAAGAGCCTCCAGGTCAATTTTCATTCTGGATATGCTGTGGTAAATGCATTTGATTCTTTAATGTTTAAATAGTGCCTGCTGTCTTTTAGCTGGCGTGATTGTTAGACTTCCCATTAGTGTGCATATTTATTTATTTTTAATTTCACTAGCAAAGCATGAAAGCATTCTCATGGGGGAAAAAAGCAAAATCAAACAGGATAACATAAAACAAAAATGCCCTTGACCACCCCCAGAAATCCTAGCCCTTTCCCAGAGGTAAGGATTTGATGTGTGTCCTTTCACATTTTCATTCACATGCATGAATGTGTAGATTAATTTTGTGGTTTTAAAGGTAAAATGCACCCCTACTGTTACTGTGTTGCAACCTGGCCATTTGTTTCTTCAGTAGTTTAAAATGCTCCGGAGGTCTTTTCTTGACATAATGACAAGTGCTCCACCTTTTCATGTCATTATGAAAATGCTCCACCTCATTTTTTCTACCTGCTGCCATGTATTCCATAATCTTCCCACTAATCCATAAGCCCACTGAAGATAGAGATGTTGTCTTTTTCATTTCTTTATTCCTTGAGCTTCTACCATTACTATAATATGTTAGGTGTTTATTACTAAGTTACCAATTATAAATATCCCGTAAGTGTTAAATATGGATATTACATATGTATTTTTAATCATTCCCCAAATGATGGACAACTAGGTTATTTCTTCCCCTCCACCCACTACAAATAACACTGCAGTCAGCATTCCTACGCCTGCCTGGTTGTGCACATGTGCATTCATTTCTCTAGTGAAACTCCTAAGAAGTGAATTGCTCAGGCAAAGAGGACTTCCTTTTCTAAACAGTCTTCAACATTACCAAAATGTCTTCCAAGGACTATGGCACCAGCCCACAATCCTACTAATAATACCTTCTCTTGTGTGTCTTTTTGACAGTATGTTTCAAAAATAATCATACGTCTTTTTTCTCTTTCAATTTCAAGGAAAGAGATAGAAAGGTGATAGAGAGAAATAAGGGGAGGTGCAAAAACTCATTCATTGATTCATACTTCATTCATTCATTTCTCCAGTCATTCTGGGCCTTACTCTAAATGCTGGGCACATAAAGACAAATGACACATGCTATAATCCCTGGAAAATTTCACGGTCTAGATATAATACCTAGATTCCTTATGCGTATGTATGGGTGGGTGTGGGTGTATATGTGTGGCACTGGGGATTGAATCCAGGGCACTCTGCCACTGGGCCACATCTCCACCCTTTTTTTTTTTTTTCATGTTGAGACAGGATTTTTGCTAAGTTGCCCAGGCTGGCCTCAAACTTTCTATCCTCCTGCCTCAGTCTCCTGAGTAGCTGGGATTGCCAGCATGTGCCGCCATATCTGGTTTAAAACCTAAAGCCTTGGGCCAGTGAGATGGCTCAGCAGCGTAAGCACCTGCCTGGCAAGCGCAAGGGCCCGAGTTCGACTCCTGGAACCTACATACGAAAAAAGGGCCGGTGATATCGCTCAGCGGCATGGGCGCCTGCTGGCGCACGAGGTCCTGAGGTCGACCCCCGGTACCCAACAAAAAAATAAATAAAATAAAATAAAATAAAAAATAAAACCTAAAGCCTTAATTCTTAAAAATGCAATATTGTAAAGAGACATGACAACTAAATGTAAGGTTTGATGCTAGATTTGTACTAGGAAAAGCAATAGCTATAAAAGAAGTTTTTGAGATATTTGATGAAATTCAAATGTGGTCCGTGGGTTAGGTGAGATATTGATGTTAAATTTCCTAATTTAGATTATTGTACTGCGATTATGTGAGGGAATGTTCTTATTCTTAGGAAGTACACATTGGAGTGTTTGTGAGCAAATGGACACATTTTCTCTAAGTGACTCTTAAATGGTTCAAAAATCTGTGCACACGTATAACTCAGAGCTGTCCAGGGAAACTCGCTGTGATAGTGGACGTGTTCTCTAACTGCCCTGGCAAAATGGCAGCCAATCACCACAAATGACAACCAAGCATTTAAAATACAGAAAATGTGACTAAGGAATTGAATTATTCCCTTTATTCTATTTTAATTTAAATAACCACGGATGGCTGGGGACCACCAGGTTGAACTGCACAATATAAACACAAAGAGAGGGAAAGGATAATGAGCAAATGTGACAACACATAAAGAATTAGTGAACTTATATAAAAGGGACATGGAAATTCTTTGGATTGTTGTAATTTTTAAGTTTGAATTATATATTTTTTAAAATAACATAATAAATGCAATATCATGACAGGGAAATTCAAAATAAAATAGCACTGAGATATCTTTCATTACAATGAAATTACCACAAATAAGTAAAATTATACTTCCTCTTAGGGTATGGCTTAGTGTTAGAGCACATGCCTAGCACGTGCTAGGCTCTGGGTTCTATCTCCAGCACCACAATCAATCAATCAACAAACAATCTGGGGACCAAGGAAAGGGTATATTTAGACCCTACTCTTGATGCACAAATAGACACAACCTTTTTGAATGTGACCTCCTACAGGAATACTTGCCCAAGTCCATGAGAAAATGTATCAGGACATTCACCGCGCCTTTATTTGTAATACCAAGACATTGGAGATGTCCAAAAGTACAACAGGAGAACGGTTAAATGTATTTTGCTTTGTTCTTATTCTGGATTACTATAAAGCTCTTCAACAGATTGAGGTAAATATGCACTGACATGGAAAGATGTCCAAGATAGATTGTCAGGTGAAAGAAAAAGAGCAGTTTGCAGAACAGAATGTTTACAGATGTTCCCTGACTTAAAGATGGTTAAACAACATTTTTGCAGCTTCACAGCCGTGCAAACACATGCCCCCACAGCCATTTTGTTTTTCACATGTAGTAGATTGTTCATTAATTTACATGAGACATTCAGCACTTTACTAGAATATAGGCTTTGTGTTAGATGATTTTGCCCAACTGCAGGCTAATGTGTGCATTTGGAGCATGTTTAATGTAGGCTAGGCTAAGCCATGATATTCGTAGGTTGAGTGTATTAAATGCATTTTCCACCTACAATATTTTCCATTTTCAATGGGTTTATCAGGACATAGCCCCACGGTAAGTCAAGGGGCATCTGTAGTATGACTGTAATAAATAGATTAAAACTACACATGCACATGTTCACACATTTGTATGTGCAGAGGAAAAAGTTTAGAAAAATACACATGAAAGAGTTAGCAGACCATTCTCCAGAAATTCCGGGTGTCTTGCAGGAAGACCACCCAGCTCCATCCCTCCGTGGTCAGTGTGGCTGTGGAGGGTACCCCTGGAGGCACCTGGTGCTGGAACAACAGCAGCACCTCTGGCCAGCCCTGCATCCCAAACCGTGCCCAGAAGCTCATTTGCTGCACCTCAGAGCCTGCACCAAGTCTTGGGGAAATGCCCCTCACGTGACCTGCTCTTCTAGCCCCACACAATGGTCAGTGCCCCTCCCCATGGCCACCAGACCTGCAGGGCAGCCAGAGTCATTACTGAGTTCCAATGTAGGGAGTGTTTATTATTGTTGTCGGTTTGTTACTGATCCCAAAAGAACCTAATCAACAGGTAATAAGACCTCCTGGGAGTGATTAGAAACCTCAGATTTAACCGTGTTATAACCACAGCAGAGAAAGCAAGAATTGCTACAGTGTGGTGGCTGGAACTCTGCAGGGGTTGTGGGGTGGAGAGGGACAGAGAGTTACCGGGGGTGATTAGGCTGAGGAGGGAGTCTACAGGGAGCTGGGGAAGGCTCAGGGAGATAGGGTCACACCCCAGGGAGGAAACACACCCCAGGGAGATAGGGAAGAAAGGGAAGGACCACTGGAACACCATGAGAAAGGTCAGGAGGCAGTAGCAGAGGCTCAGGGAACTAAGAGGGAAAGCCCCAACACATTCACTTTGCCCATTTATAATAGTCCTCCTCTCTTCATCCTTCTCCTCCTCATCTTCACGCTGAATTGACACCTGTGCTAGGCATATGGGGTTCAAAGATACATAAGCCTTGTCCTTGAGATGCTCACAACCTGGTAATAAAGAGACCCACAGTGCATCAGGAGCAGAACAGGGCAGTACATGGGAGGCAATGAGCCACCTTGTTAGGTCAGTCAGGGAAAGGAAACACACCCCAGGAAAGTGACTGCTTATAGTATGTAGATGTGACAACCTATGAAACATGGGCATAAAGGTTTACCTTTCAATGGCTCTCCTCTAGTCTTTGAAGCTGCCTTGATCTTTTATTCTTTTTTAGTAAGGTTGGACACAAATATGTGAAATGAAAGAGTAACTAATTTTTAAAAATACTAAAATACTTGCTTTTTTCTTTTTCTGCTACAAGTGACTCACCTTCCAACCAGTTAGATGGAAAGTTAGTTTCATCCATTAACGAAACTTAATAATGCCTGATAAGATAACAGTGTCGTGACCCATTTCTCATTACCCACACTGCAACCAAGTGTGTTATTACATAATTACCGCATGAGAACACCCTTGGACCTGGACCCACTAACTCTACACAGGCACACCATCATTGTTGTTGATGGAGAGTTGTTAAATACTTTGATTACTTAAACTTTCCAAGGCAGGGCCCCTGTGACAAATGGAGGGAACTAGGAGACAAAGTCACATCTACCCTGGCCAACTTGGCCCCCACTTTTTTCTGACTTGCATGGAATTGCAACAGCCTCTCTTGTTGTTGTGCAACACTTTGCATCTTGCATAAAAGTAGTTGCAAATGTCATGTCAGCTGGGTCAACTGATTTAACCAGACCCAAGAGCACAATAAAGATAGCAAAATCGGACAGCAACATGGCAGTCATCTCATGGGTCAGCCTTTTATGTCCTTTGAAGAACACTGCCCTTAGAGAAGGAGAGAGTACATTTCCAGCTTGCTTCATCCTGGGTTCTCATCTTTCTAGAATAAAAGTCCTGGAAATCAAAAACTGACACCATACAAAAACCAGAGATGGTAAGGAGCTTCAACTTCATTGAGTTAAAATTAAAAATCAAATTCAAAAGGAATGTTAAGTGCCACATGTCTTTATTTCATCCAGCCACCTAGAACCTGGCACCAGGAAACAGGGTAGGGGGGCAAGACAAGATACTTGCCCCTAAGAAGCTGGATCTCTTGTTGAAGAAAAATAATCCAAAACCATTGGATATCCCAGCATCCTGGGAGTCTGAGGCTGGAAGATCACAAGTTTGAGCCCAGCCTGGGCAATTTAACGAGACCTTGTCAAAAGAAAGAAAGAAAGAAAGAAAGAAAGAAAGAAAGAAAGAAAGAAAGAAAGAAAGAAAGAAAGAAAGAAAGAAAGAAAGAAAGAAGAAAAAGGGAAAGCCAGACAGCTAGGTATGGTGGTACATGTCTGTAATCCCAGCACTTGGGAGGCTGAGGCAGGAGGATCACTGCAAGTTCAAGGCCAGCCTGAGCTACATAGTACGTTCAAGACCAGCCTAGACTACATAGCAAGACCCTATCTCAAAAAAACAAAACAAAACCAAAAAGGAAGGAAGGAAGGGAGGGAGGAAGGAAGAAAGGGAAGGATCACTGGAACACCATGAGAAAGGTCAGGAGGCAGTAGCAGAGGCTCAGGGAACTAAGAGGGAAAGCCCCAACACATCATAGGGTCGGGTGTTGAGGAGGATTCTGAGTGACATTGGAGCTTGTTTTTTTTTTGTTTTTTTTGGTTTTTTTGTGGGTACCGGAGCTCGACCTCAGGACCTTGTGCACCAGCAGGCACCCGTGCCGCTGAGTGATATCACCGGCCCTTTTTTGTATGTGGGTTCTGGGAGTCGAACTCGGGCCCTCGCGCTTGCCAGGCTGGCGCTTACGCCACTGAGCCATCTCACCGGCCCAGAGCTTGTTTTTATGATGAACAAAATTCCCTGGCTCTGGGCCTGGTGTTCAAGGCTAAAGCACTGAGGTAGGAGATGATAAGTCTGTGTGCCTCTGTGAGAAGGTGAAGGATGTAGAGACAGAGAGAAGGCTGGCTCCAGAGATGTCTCAACCATAAAGATCTTGAAGGCCATGAAAGAAATCTTGACCAGGCAAGCCATAGAAATGTAATTTTTAAAATTAACAACAAAAGAGTGACTGTTAAAAAAAAAAGTGCCCTATGGGATGTTCTCTAAAATAGACCATCTACTAGCCCACAGAACATGCTTAAGTAAATGCAAAGGAATTGAAATTATCCCAGGCATATTATCTGACCATAGTGCAATGAAATTGGAAATAAATGGCAAAAGAAACCCAAAAAACTCCATAAACACATGGAAATTAAATAACATCCTCCTAAACAACCAATGAGTTACAAATGAAATTAAAGAAGAAATTCAACAATATCTACAACTAAACAAGAGAGCAGATACAACATACCAGAACTTATGGTACACAATGAAAGCAGTCCTAAAAGGGAAATTTATAGCGGTGAATTCTCACATCACGAAAACACAGTGAGCATGAATAAATAATCTAATGTTGCACCTCAAGCTTCTAGAAAAAGAAGAACAAGACAAGCCCAAAGCCCATACAAGGGAGGAAATTACAAAGATCAGAGCAGAAATTAACTCAGTGGAGACTAAGAAAACGATACAAAGAATTAATGAATTGAAGAGTTGGTTTTTTGAAAGAATAAATAAAATTGATAAACCCCTAGCCAACCTCATCAAAAAAAGCAAAGAAAAACTCAAATTCATGTAATAAGGAATGAAAAGGGTGAAATCACCACAGATCCTGTGGAAATTCAGAAAATTGTCAATACCTACTTCAAAAACCTTTACTCTCATAGGATGGAAAACACAGAAGAAATGGACAGATTCCTAGATATGTATGAATTACCAAAGCTGAATCATGGAGATATAAAGATTCTGAATAACCCAATATCAGTTAATAAGATTGAAAATGTAATTTAAAACTTACCAACAAAGAAAAGCCCAGGTCCTGATGGATTCACAGCTGAATCCTATAAGAAGTTTAGAGAAGATTTAATGCCAATACTCCTCAAACTCCTTAATGAAATTGAAAGGGAAGCAATACTCCCTAACTCATTCCTGGAGGCAAGAATTACTCTGATACCAAAACCAGAGAAAGACCCAACTAGAAAAGAGAACTACACACCAATCTCCTTAATGAACATAGATGCAAAAATCCTCAATAAGGTACTAGCAAACAGAATGCAGCAAATCATCAAGAAGATTATACACCATGACCAAGTGGGATTCATCCCAGGAATTCAGGGGTGGTTCAACATATGCAAATTAATAAATGTAATACATCATATCAACACAGCCAAAGACAAAAATCACATGATAGATGCAGAAAAAGCTTTTGACGAAGTCCAACACTCATTCATGATAAAAACCCTGCAGAAAATCAGAATAGTCTTTACCTCAATCTGATAAAAGCCATCTATGACAAACCAACAGCCAACATCATACTAAATGGACAAAAACTGAAAGCTTTCGCTCTAAAATCAGGAACAAGACAAGGATGTCCACTATCACCTCTCCTATTTAATATAGTTCTGGAAACATCAGACAGAGCAATTAGACAAGAGAAAGAAATTAAAGGAATAAGGATAGGAAAGGAAGATGTTAAATTATCATTATTAATAGATGACATGATACTGTACATAGAAGACTGCAAAAACTCCACCAAAAGACTTCTGGAATTAATAACCAAATTCAGTAGTGTAGCTACATAGAAAGTCAACACTCAAAAATCAATAGCATTCCTATACACAAACAACAAACTCACTGAAAGAGAAATAAGGGAAACCACACCCTTCACAATAGCATCCAAAAAAATGAAATACTTAGGAATCAATCTAACAAAGGAAATAAAAGATCTATACATTGGAAATTATAGTACTCTGAAAAAAGAGATTGAAAAGGATATCAGAAAATGGAAAGATATCCCTTGCTCACGGATAGGAAGAACCAACATAGTAAAAATGGCCATACTCCCTAAATTGTTGTACAGATTTAATGCAATCCCAATCAAAATACCATTAGCATATCTCACAGAACTACAGAAAACATTCCTAAAATTCATTTAGAAAGAGAAGAGACCTAGAATAGCAAAGGCAATCCTGGGCAACAAAGGCAAGGCAGGAGGCATCACAATCTCTGACTTAAAATTATACTACAAAGCTACTGTGATAAAATCAGCATGGTACTGGCAAAAAAACAGACCTGAGGATCGGTGGAGCAGATTAGAAGATGCAGACATAACTACAAACACACTCAGCCACCTTATCTTCAACAAAAGGGACAAACATGTTCACTGGAAGAAAGATAACCTCTTCAATAAATGGTTCTGGAAAAACTGGCTTTCCACATGACAAAGACTAAAACTAGACCTTTGTCTATCACCATGCACTAAAGTCAAAATGGATCAAAGATCTAAATATTAAAACAGAAACACCGAATCTAGTAGAAAAGAAAGTAGGTAGAAATCTTGAAGACATAGGTATCGGCAGAGACTTCATGAACAAAACCCAAACTGCATGGGAAATACTCCAAATAATCAACAACTAGGATCTCATCTTAAGAAGCTTTTGCACATAAAAAGAAATCACTAACAGCGTGAAAAGGCAACCCACAGAGTGGGAAAAAATTTTGGCCAACTGTCCCTCAGACAAAGGACTTATATCTAGAACATATAAAGAATTGGAAAAAATCAGAACCCCCAAATTTAACTACCCAATCCAAAAATAGGCATCTGAGATGAATACACACTTCTTAGATGAAGAAATACAGATAGCAAATAAATATATGAAAAAATGTTCAACATCATTGGTCATTCAAGAAATGCAAATTAAAACAACACTGAGATTTCATCTTACCCCAGAAAGAATGGCTATCATCAAGAAATCAACCAATAACAAATGCTGGCGGGGCTGTGGGAAAAAGGAACCCTTCTCCACTGTTGGTGGGAATGTACACTGGTGCAACCACTGTGGAAATCAGTGTGGAGATTCCTCAAAAAACTGGGATTAGAGGTCCCATTTGACCCAGCTATTCCCCTTCTGGGTATTTTCCCAGAATTAAAAACATCATACCACAGCGATATATGTGCACCAATGTTTATAGCAGCACAATTTGTAATAGCTAAATCTTGGAAACAACCCAAATGCCCATCAACCGAGGAATGGATAAAAATGATGTGGTATTTTTATACAATGAAACACTACTCAGTTATAAAGAAGAATAAACTGGAGACTTTTATAGATAAATGGATGCAACTTGAGACCATATTCATAAGTGAAATAAATCAGTCTCACATGTGTAAGCATCATATTGTCTCCCTAAGTGTAAGAAGCAGAAAGAGTAAATAAGATCCAAAATGTACAATAGATATTGGGAAATGGGAAGAAACTGTTCAAAAGGAAAGAGAAACTGGGATGGTGAAAGGAGAAAAGAAGGAAGGGAAAAGGAGAAGTAAATATATATATATATATATATATATATATATATATATATATATATATACATATATATATATATATACAGGATAGTTGAAATAGCTATACTACTAATTTCCATAAGTCCATTGAAAAGAAAGGTTTGTGCTTATATCGTTTGATCAATTTTTCATGCCTATATCTTGTAATCTGAGTAACAATTTTAAGGATAACAATAAGCAATGTACTAACCATTGTTACTTTCCTACTATCTTGTTTTGAAATTTTGTATCATTGTTTTTATTGTTTTTTTCTCTTTAAAATTAAAAAAAAAGTGCCCAAGGATATATCTGAGTAAGAGTTCATGTCGTGGAGCACAATGAATAACTGGGAATAATGACAGATATTTCATAGTCTCATTCCTTCTGAGGACACTTGTGTCATCTCATGCACTCTCAGAATCGTCCGGACAGGCAGTTTGACAACTCCCTGCCTGCAGGGAGTTCATGGTCAAGAGAGGGACAGACTTGTGTTTGATCACTCAACCATACAGTGATGGAAGTAAACATAATACGCTGTGAGGGACAGAAGGATGGGGCTGAACTGGTGGTGTCAGAAGTAAGCGACATCTGAGCTGTCCACTGACAGCCAGTTGAAGAGGATACAGAGTCATATGTACACCTGAAGTCAGCTGTGGCCCAGTTTTCTCTAGAGATCCTTTTTTTTTGTTTGTTTCTTTTACTTTTATATAGCTAAGCCTGTGAACCCTGAGTTGGCATTGCCTTAATTAGTGAGTATTTTTCCACGTCCCTCAAAAAGAAAGTGTTCTCAGTCTTTCCCTGAGCGATTTGCTCAAATGACTATATTTGAGTCAATAGTGACACCCAATTCCAAACATGGAGACTAAACTATCACATTGCCCAATTATTGTGGCAGTGATCTCAATGCTTGTCCTTCTGGAGACCTCCTAACACCACAGGTGGAGACAGATGCATTCCATAACATAACATACCATTTATTTTTTCCCAAAGGGTCTTGGCCAGTTATTTCTCCAAGACAACCATCACCATTGTTCCATGGGAAGCCATGAGATAGGGAGACGGACAAGAGGAATCAGGATCCTTCAGTTAGCTTGGGACTTTGGACAAATCACTAAACTCCTTGCTTTGGTTTCTGCATTTTTTTCACAGTATCTGCCAAAAACAACTCTAGTTTATTTGAAGATCCAGAAAGATAATCGGTGTACAAAAATATCTCTGTAGAGAGGTCTACACATAGAAGCTGTTATTTTATTAAGCCCAGAAAATGTTCGTTGAAATCAGAGTTTTCCAGACAATAAGATGGGCACAGAAAGAAGCATGAGACGTAATCCCCACCCTGAGGAGTTTGTGGACACACAGAGGAGTTTGGATACAAAAACAAATTAACTGTAATACAACATGAAAAGTGCTATAACTAAGGGAGGTTCAAAGAGCTATGGAAATGTGGAAAAGGAAGCAATTAATTCTCAGCAAGTATCTTTGTATGGGCTATCAAAGAGCAGAGGCACTCCAGGGGCAGGGAGCTGCCCAAGAACAGCCCCAGGGGTCTGAGGGCACAGGTTTTATGGGAGTTGAGAAGGAAGAGTCTGACTTGGGGTGCTTGACTGTGGGTAGTGCTAGGAAATAGAGCTAGGGACCTGCCACACTCTCAGCCCAGGATTGTAAACCTCATCCAGTAGAATTGGGACCCAGCAGAGATCTTCACAAAGACATCAGTGTAGCAAAACCAGGGTCCTATAGCTACCATTTATTGAGTACCTAACATGTGCTGGGGACCACATTCAGTGCTTACATGTGTTTTCTCTCTTGAGCTTCCAACAACCAATGAGAGAAGCACTATCATTACTCACCTATTACAGAAGATGAAAGCGAGGCATGGAATGGTTGGGAATTTGCCCAAGAACCTCCAGTAACTGATAGAGCTGGAGTCTGACTTCAAGGTCAGCTTGTCTTTTGTTTTATTTATTTCAGTTTGACAAAACCGATAAATTGAAAGGCAGAAATAGGGGAGAAGGGTTAGCTATGCTTACAATTGCAAAAGTGCTTCAGAAGATTGAAAAATTTATATAAACATCACAACGTGTCAGCAGTTGGCCTGTGATGAAGAAATTCACCTGTTCAATTCAACAAATATTTTGAAACACCAACATTATGCAAGATTCTAGGCTAGAGAAAATCATAGATGACTTAAAACAAAGACACATTCCTGAGAGCTCCAAGTCCAATGGAAAAAATGCTTAGATTTATTCCAAAAACTAGACTGAAAGTAAGAGCTGCAAAGTAAAAGCTGGAAAAGAGCAGTATTTGAGATGCACCCCGAGGTGAGATCAATGGGTGGTTCAGAATTCTTGGACTAGGGGTGTGGAAGTAAGAATGGGAGAGGCCCACTAAGAAGGCAGCCCTCCACTAGTGAGGTGCACATCGAGAGATTAAGGACAACTGGAGGATTGAGATGTGAAGCCTGGGGGCTGCCAAGCAGCAGTGTCATGAAAAAAAAAAAAAAAAAGAAAAAAGAAAAAGAGAGAGAGAATGTAAGGAAGCCAATCTGAACTTGAAGTTGAATTTGGAAGACTAGTCACCACTGAGATGGAGTTTTCTTAGGGGAGTAGTTCTCGGCCAGCGAAGATTTTACCCCTGGAGCACATTTGACAATGTCTGGAGATATTTTTGTTTTCTATTTTTTTAGTTGTCACATCTGGGGCAGGGGACACTACTGCCATCTAGTAGGGTAAAGGCCACAGGCAGCCATGATGATGGGAGAGTCCCCACAACAAAGGAACATCTGGCCAACATGTCTGCAGTGCCAAAGTTGAGAGACCCTGATCAAGAGCATCTCCCAAACACCCCATACAAAGGTGGAGAATTAAGGATAAGTTCACTAACAAATGTACTACTTGTCAAAGTACATAATTGTAATGGTAAAAAAAAGTCCTTAGAAAAGATGACAGAGAACTTTGTCAAAGGAGTCCAGAATGCTCATCTACAATGGCTACAGTCTAGGCGCCCAAATTTCTAACACCACTTTGCCTGGATTCTTTCTTTCTCCGGTCAACACTGAAGGGAGGGAGCTGTTATCTTCCAAATCCCCCCATTCTTGTGCCCTCACTCCACACACTGCAGGAAGGAGTAGTCTTACAGAATTCCACTCATCGGAGCCATACAATAGAACACTTTCCTATTAACACCATAACCATCTTACTCATGCCGAAAGTCAGTGCTGTGAGTGCTTTGGGGAGTCCCAACCCCCCTGAGAAATTCTGATTCAGTAGATCTGGGACAGGTCTCATACATTAGTATTTTTAACTAGCATCCTCAGAAATCCTGGACCACGTTGAGCCTTGCTGTAATGGTATGCATGGAGTAGAAGAAGGGAAGGAAGCGAAGCAGAGGAGTTCACCTCAGATCGGCCACGGGGAAGGCAGGCGGAGTTCTGAGTGATGGGATTCAGAACAGGTGGATTTTGATGATAGGAAGTGAATATGGGGATGATAAATGTCAAAAGTGCTGGAGAAAGGGCACTTTCCAGAGGATCCTAAGAATGGATAAAAAGCAACCGGCAGGTGCTATGGGCCAGTTGTTTGCTGATGTTTTCCCTCCCACGTCCTGAATCCTGGAAATTGAATTTTAACCTATAAACTGGAAATGTGGGAGATGTTTCAAGTAGGATGAAAGGACTCTCTCCCACCCTGCCACTTCCTGATATTTCTGAAAGCCAAACTCTGCCAAAGTTAATCAAACTCAACAAACTTAGACAAGACCAAAAAGAAAAAAGAATGCACATGCATTTGTCAAATTGTGTCAACTCATGAGTACCTAGTGGTTAATGTTGACTCATTCATTTGATAAATATTTGGAGGGTACCTACCCTGAGCTATGGACTTTCCTAGAATGTGAGTGGTATGCAACAGTCATCCGTTCTGTCCATTCCTTCTCTGCTCACCAACCCAGCTCTCAGAAATGAGGAAAAGGACAGAGAGAAAAAAAAAAAAAAAAAAAAAAACTGAGCGAAACTCAGTTTGTCTACCTGCTAATGGTTTGAGTGAGCAGCTAAATGTTGGAGCCCTGGAGATTGTCAAAAGTGAAACCTACAGCTTCTCCTCAAGCATTCTGTGTTTAAATTCTCCTGGTGCCCATGCTCAGGTGCAACGGGTTGGTTACTATGATGAGATGGTGAACATGTAAAAGCATCCCAAGACCTCAAGACAGTGTTCCAGGAGAGAGAATTCCACCAAGAGGGCCCAGGTAGCCAGAAATGGAAGCTCCACTGGGATAATACCAAGGCATGGTAGACACTAATGGCGGACTGGACAACCTTACCTCCACGCCTCGCCCTCCTTACGCAATTCCCTGTCTATCATTGCTGAGAATGGAACGCACAAAGTTTATCTTTTTGTTGTTGTTGTTCTTCACTTGTTCTTGTATTTTTTTTTGTGTGTGTGTGTGGGTACCGGGGGTCGACCTCAGAACCTCGCGCGCCAGCAGGTGCCCATGCCGTTGACCGATATCACAGGCCCTTTTTTCGTATGTGGGTTCCGGGAGTCGAACTCGAGCCCTCCTGTTTACCAGGCAGGCGCTTACGCCGCTGAGCCATCTCACCGGCCCCTTGTTCTTGTTCTTGTTCTTGTTCTTGTTCTTGTTCTTGTTCTTGATCTTGTTCTTGTTTGAGCACTGAGGCTCAAACCCAGGGCTTTGTACATTCTAGCCAAGTGCTCTGCCACCTAGTTACATCCTCAGTCCCAAAAGTTCACCTTTTAATATTTCCAAATATTGCTATGTTAAAAGCTTCATTTTCTTGTATGTAACCAAAAAAAAGAAAGAAAGAAAAAAAAACTTTGACAACAAAAATTACTATTCAAAGTAAAGTATTTTTTTACCATGACATTATTTTTTAAATTCACATTTTTCATTTGTTATAACACATAGCAGTTCTGTGAACACATAGATAAGAGGATACAATAGATATTTGACAGTGTAGTTCTCAGAATATTTGCAGATCCAAGAGATTATTTCAGCAAGTATACTTAGACTGACCCTATTAACCATTCACAATATTTTGTCTTGAATCCAATTCACACTCTATAGACATGCCCAATTCACATTTCAGCTCTTACACTGTTTTCCCTTTTAGACTTTATATTAGGAAATAAATCCATGATATCAAATTTCATGACAACTTCTGCTCTGGCTGACATGATTGAAAAGGAATTTCACTCACCCCTGGTTATTCTGTTTCTTAATTTGTTCTTCAGCACACCTGAGAAACAGCCTGTCCTTATCAAGTCCAGTGTAGAGAGTGGAGGCTACTGGTGCAGAATTCACAACGGGGCTTAGCCTTGGCAATGCCGAAGGGTGCGTGCAAGAATTCCTCGGGAGAGATGGTGTGGACAGGGTGGCTGGAGAGGAATTCCCAGGCAGAAATAGCTTTGCCACTGTGTCCAAGCCAGCTTTGCCAAGTGAGCAAGTAGAGCACTCAGGATACGTTATATAATGTGCAATGACCTTTTCTGAAAAAAAAAAAAAGATGGTCAAAATACAATAGGGACTCACATACTTGTACATCCATGTGTATAGCAACATTATTATAGCCAAAAGGCAGAAATAGCCCAAGTGCACATCAAGAAATGAATAGATAAACAATATATATACATACAGTGGAATATTATTTAGCATAAAAGGACCAACTTATGATACTTGCAATGACATGGATGAATGTTGAGAACATTGTGATAAGTGAAGAAAGCCAAACACAAAAGGACAGTTATTATATAATGCCTTTTACATGAAATGTCCAGAATGGCAAATCCACAGAGACAGAAAGTAGATCACAGGTTTTCAGGGGCTGGGGCCAGAGGGATTGAGGAAAGAGGAAGAACTTATTGCTTAATGAGTACAGAGTTTCTCTTAGAGTGATGAAAAATTTTGGAAACAGTCGTGCCAGAGGGTGACTGCACAACATCGTGAATGTGATTATTGCCACCGAAATGTACACTTAAAAGTGGTTTAGATGGTTAATTTTACATTGTAAATGTTTTCCCACAGTGAATAATTAAAGAATTTTAAATAGATCTATAAAACCAGGAAACATGTAAAACCAGATAATCCAATTGAAAATAATCATGAAGGCCAGGAGTGGTAGTGCCTGTCGGTAATCCCAACTGCTCAAGAGGCTGAGGCAGGAGGCCTGTAATTTAGTGAGACAGTGTCTCAAAATAAAAAATAAAATAAAATAAAATGCGCTGGGGATATAGCTCAATGTTCCCTGGGCTCAATCTCCAGTACTGGGGGCGGGGTAGAAACTATAAATAGGAAATTTAAAAAGAGGAAGGTAGACAAGACCAAGACCATCTGTGGCAATCCCAGAACTACTGTTTGAATCACCCTAGAAAGAAATATATCCCTTCTGTTGCTTTTGCCTGGGTACCCTTATAGATGGGAGCGTTCGTTTACAGCACATATTTGTGGCTGCATTTCAAGATCTGTGTTTGGAACAAAAGTACCAGTCTTCTTTGCCTGCGTCTCCCTCTCTGCCAATAGGTGTGCTGTGCAATGAGCATCCAGAGGCAAGCTCACTCCCGGCACACTTCTACCTCTAGGAAGAGTTTAACCTGATGACATGTCTCCTGCTTTCTCCTGCCCTTCCCTCCCACCATCAGAACGTTATCTTCCACTACTACAGACTAGGAATCCCATTTTTTCATTGGTTAAAAAACACAAAAGGATACTGGGAGAGAGCCTATGGGAAGTAAGGAGGTCGCCTGAGGCTGGGGGCCAAAAAGGACTTGTTCACCTCTCATTCTCCAGCTCCTACTCGCTGCCCTAGCAGAAAAAGTGACTTTCTGGAACCATTTTGGGGAACCCAAAGCCAGCACAGGGAGCAGGAGCCGGCAGGCGGGCAGTAAAGAGTTTCCAGGTCCCCAGGGGACCGTAATCACATTCCCCATCCAGGTGCTGGGACTCAGGCTAGTGGAGTCCAAACTTCTTGGCCCAGGGCCAGCGTTTCCAGGCCTCCCTCCACCCCTCAGCTCCTTCCCATCATCTTTCCAACCAGAAGCTTGTTAACTGTTTTCCTGTGCTTTTATTCAGATTTCAAGGAACCCTCTGTGTGTTAAACTTCAAAGAAAGTTGGCTGCCGTAAGTGCAACGCTTAACAAGTGGGCGCTCCAAATGGCTGTTGAAACTGGTTTGTTCAAATGAAGGGGCCAGGACACTCTTTATTTTCCCCCTACTTTCAAATGAAATTTCATTTGTGTCTGGATTAAGTTGCCCGGTATCAATCCTGAAATTTTTAAAGATGAAAAGCAGAGCCGCCGCACGATATTGCAAATGTAAAATGATTACAAAATGGCACTCAGCCAATGTTTATGAATCATTGAATATGATCATAAAATCATAAAAAATAATCACCAAAAGGTAAATAAATTACCCAGCTTACTGCTTATTTTCGCGTAGGGTCTGACACAAAAGCTGCAGCCATGAATGATTTATACCTGTTTTAACAATAATACTCATTTTACTGAAAGATGGTCAGTACTCATGCTGCTGTGGGCAACGTGCCAGTTGTCGAAAGGTTAATGTTTCAGCAGCAATACATTAAATTATGAATAATACTGGTCCCAAAATGGAAGGTTATTAGCTCAGTATGCTTAATTAGGCCAGCTAGAACTTTGCCATCAAGTAGCAGTGCCCATTACTTGGCAGTAGCTCTGATGGGGGATGGCATCTTTGGGATTCTAATGTCAGCGCTGGTTGGGGGAGAGGTAGGAGGCGTGCATGCGTATCTTTTACTCCCTTTTCTTTCTGTGTAACATTATGAGAGGCATCTCAGAAGCTGGCTCTCAGGATTTTGAACTTCCCTGTGGTTAATTTGTAAATGCTTCCCAGAAAGAAAGAGCAAAAATTGTTTGGGAGGAGCTCGGTACTCAGTGTCTCAAACCCATCCCAGTCTGGTTCCACAACTCTCTCTGTTGCTGCTAAGCCTGGGCCCTACCAAAGTAAGATAAGGTACACATACAGGCGAGCAGACCGTCAGCCCTCCCCATCCACTGGTATTCATTGAACAGCTACAGGGTGCCCACCACTTACAAACTGGGTAACAAGACAGAGCCATTTTTGATCCAACTGAGGGAATGACAACCAAGTGAAGCGACTATGTGATTATTTCATTAATTGCAGTCACACGAGTGCCATGAAGGAAAGGTTTAGAATGCCAGCACATGGACTGAGTCAGGGTATTGGTTCTTGGAGCAGGCTTCCATTTGTTCTTTCTCTCCAAGGTGAGGATGTGAATTTTAAAGAAAAATTATTTCAGGGAGAGAATACCTAAACTCTATCGTGTCTCCAAGAAGAATAGCGCTAGAGAAGATCAGGCATTGCTAAAGGGACTATTGAAAAAGCACTCACCTACAGGGATGTAAGAAGGCTACTGAGTACTTAGCTCAGTGTGTGTGTATGTATGAGTATGTACTCACGCATGTGTTCACACTCAAATCCACAACTCTCTCCAACCTTTGCCCCATCCCGGCATTGCCCTGCCAGGTGATTGTTTTAAACTTGAAGTTTACAGCCAGGAGAAGCAGCAGGACCCACCCATGCCAGCTCCATCTTCTGTCTACACTACCACCCAGCTCTACTTAGTACTATTAGTAGCTTGTTATTCTAAGGCCTAAAATTCATTTTCTTTTCCCGCCTTGCTTCCAGAAAAATAAATAAAAGTGAACACATCACTCATTTAAGACGAGGAATGGAATTTAGGTTGCGTTTTTCTTTCTATTTTTATGATTAGTTAGAATTTTCCTGGGAACGCCGCCAGGAGGGCATTATGGTGAGATAATGTCCTGTATTTAATCAGTGCTGCAATGGCGAACTGCGTTCTGTGGGGAGAGGCTGAGTTAACGCATCCTTCTCTGTCTTGTCTGTTTTCAGGAGACGGTGACTGCTTGGCCCAAGATGAAGACAAGACGGAGGTGGCAGGGCTCCAGGCTGGTGTGATGGCCCACAAAGGGAAGGGGTGTGGCTGTGACTCCATCTCTTCTCGCAGGACCTTTCAGCCCTGAAAACCCCAAAGAAGCTGAGTGAGAAGGGCCCCCAAATTGAGCAAGGTGGTCAGCTGTGGTTCCACTGGACCCTCGCAGTGGCTTCCTCTGCAGCTCTCCGACGCCTGCTGGTTGAGCCTCAGTCCTGGCTTTCCTATGTGCGTCTTTCCCCTGGGCAACCCCAGAACAATGGGCGAGGGGAAGCACAAGGCCTTTAAGTGAACCTGGAAGTCAGCGCCAGGTAGGACCGGATCATCTCCTACACTCTGCATGTGCGTGCGTCCAGGTTCCAGACAACCTCTGCTGGAGACCAGGGCTGCTGGTCTTGCAGCTTTTGGAGTTGTTGCTTTCAGAATTGTTTCATTCATTGCTGGCTGTTGGAGGAAGATCCATGTGAATGGTAAAATAGAAAAGGATGTCTTAGAGAGATGTCTGAAAGGAAGAAGACAAGGCCCAGGGAAAAAGGAGAAGGGCTTTACCCTGGAGGAAGGGAGCACAGAGAATAGGCAGACAGGTGAAGGCTGGCCTTTCCCTGCAAATAGCAGGGTGGTCAGGAAAGCAGGAGCGTGTGGGGCACACAGAGCCTTTCAGATTTACTGTTGTCCCCATTAAACTCTGGGTCTGCGGGAGCCGTCTGTTCAGGTAAGGGCAACAGAGAGAACGGGATGCCCCAAGCAACCCATAAATAGCAGGGTGAAGACAAAGTGTTTATTACTTAGCCTCATGAAGCCCATATAAGTGCTCTCCCAGGGCGTGCAAGAGCAGGAGTGCGTGTGAGCCGGCCCACGTGTGTGTCCCGGGAGTGGGAGCCCCAGACACAGTGTTCGCGCTTGGCTTGACTCTGTGAAGGCGTCTATTTGATGGAACAGTTCATAGCCAGCCCAGCAAACCTTGTGTGGAGACAGAGCTCGCTTTTTCTCTTTCCTTTTCCTGTTTGCAGTGAGAATAAGGCCTTTCTCTTCTCGGCCCTTTGCTCTCCCCAAAGTTGTCTCACGAGGTCATTGCCAGATGACAGGCTTCCTTTCAGTACAAGGTTGGGACAGAAACAATACTCTGTTTTCTGGGGGGCTGGTGAAGCTCTGGCCCTGACCAGCCTGCCCTAAATTTAAATAGGCTATTGTTTTAGTAGGACGCGATGGTTTCTTCAGACAACTTGGTTCTATGGGATGCAAGACTGTATCCTATACATAGGAGATATTTTACCATCAATACAGAGTGGCAGAAAGGTGGCCTAAGATTACCAAGTTTGTTTTTGAGCCAAGTTGGACGCTCACTACCTGTGTGTCCAAGTTGATAAGTTTCTAAGTAATTCGGACTAGTGTATCTCTAAGATACCTTTTGGTTCAAACATTCTTTGACTCTGTGATTGCAAGATACTGCATTACCATGTTCACCAATGAGCTTAAATACACTTTCTTAGAATAGCTGATCTATTGGCAGAACCAGTTTCTGAGAACAGTTAAGGATATGGGCTGAATGTTCTACTGAGTATCTTGAATACTGAATTTATTGGTCTGCTAACGTGGGTGGAAAGTAGAAGAGATCTGTGTTGTCAAGTTCTAGCATCTTGAAAAGTCCTCATAGATATTCTCATGGTTTTCAGCTATAGTAATCTTTGCGGCCATTGAATAATATTTTGAAAATATGAAGCAGAGATTTCAAAAGCTATATATTGGAATTTCTGAATGAGGACCTCGCTCTGCAGGCTCTTTTGTCTGATGAGGATCGTTAAATAGATAAAAAAAAATTCACAAAAACTAAGGTTGACTATTTTGGGTCATTATTAATAATTATCAAATACCATAATATCACAGCTCAGGGCCACAGAGGAAACTGGTAGGATAATAACAGGACTAAGCAAGGCCCAGGGTCTGGGATGCCAGGAGCCCTGTGGCATGCCCCCCCCAGGCTGGCGCTGGCTGACTCTGTAGAAGCATGGCCCTCACAACACTATGTGATGGCCTTCTAAGAAGGTACGACACTAACTGGTCCAAGAAAGCGGGATTTCCTGAGGTTCCGCCAATAAGTGCAGTGAGAGTCAGCCCTGAAGCCATTGGAGGCCATTGGCAACTCCTTTGTAGATCTCCAGAGCTGGCTCCTCCAGGCTGGCTGGCCAATGTCTTTTTTGAAGAGCCTGACTCTGCTATCTGCCTGGTTGTGGTTTTTGCTGCCTCTTTCCCCTCCCATTATATTCCTTCCTCCCTTCCTTCTTCCACAAACATATATTGAATGTATACTATGTGACGGGTACTGTGCTAGACACAAAGTACTTGTCTACTTAAACAAATAATCCCTGAGCTCAAAATATCTTCTGCCTTATAAGAAAGATAATCAAGAACTCAAACAACCACAACCACAAGCATTATTTAAGATTCAGGATGGTACTGACGGAGAGGGGGTGAGGCAGAGAAGACACAGCCTGTTTGAGAAACTTAGGTAGGCACTTTGTGCATTACATTTAGAGCTGGGGGAGGAATCAAGGCTAGAGATGAGATCGGGGACCACCTGCCTCAGTGCCAGCACAGCTTGAGTTTAGGAATATGTATTCATCTTTATATTCTGAAGACAGTAGCCCAGGCCTGGGCAATGGCATGTGGGGGAAGGGAGGCTTCCTCTCCAAATCTTGCCAGCCAGTATAAAGATATTCAGTGGCTGGGTGTGGTGGTGCATGCCTGTAATCCTGACACTCTGGGAAACTGAGGCAAGATTGCCAAGTTTGAGTCCAGCCTGAGCAATTTAGTGACTTAGAGAGACCCTGTCAAAAAATATAAAGTAAAAAGGGCTGGGAATGTAACACAGTGTGAAGGCCCTGGGTTCAGTCTCTCGTACTGGAGGGGAAAAGAAAAGCCTTAGTAATCACTGTTAAAGCCTGCAGGTCAGTCTCCCAGGGCACACGGGGCTCGGGCTCTGTGTCAGCAAGGATGAGAACCCTGCCTAGTACATCCACCTTATCTAGGAATGAATCCTGAATCCCAGGACTTCTGTTGTCTGTCTTGCCCCGATTCACACCAGTCAGTGGAGGAGGTTCGATGGAGAGTTCTGTCACCACTCTCACACAGAGAAGTCCCTGCTGTGACTCACATTAGACCCTTTGTTAATGATACAGTTGACTTCTTGTCGGTCCAGCCCTCCCCTGTTTGATTTCTTTTGGTAAAAGACATGCACAGATTAGAGGATGCAAGTTATCTAAGGGCATAATACCATCTTCGCCTTTGGATATGGTTGTCTGTCTGGGCACAAGGCTACATAGCCCCCAACTGCAGAAGCTCGGTCCAGTCCTAAGGCCTTCCATAGGGGTATGCTCTTCTGCTTCTGGTTCTTTCTCGCCACATCCTGCCCCTGAGCCCCTACCATGGATACCACATAACATGACTTCCTTTTCAGGCCCTAAATAGGACCAATGGGTAACCAGCAAGGCCAGCAGTGCAGAAATTGAAAGACTGGCCTCTTTGTGACACACTGAGCCCCTACCATGGATACTACATAACATGACTTCCTTTTTAGGCCCTAAATAGGACCAATGGGTAACCAGCAAGGCCAGCAGTGCAGAAATTGAAAGACTGGCCTCTTTGTGACACACAGAGTTCCGTTAGTGTGTATGCCTTCTGATACCATTGACTCAGTCAACCTGACCTCCTGAGTCTATGCATTTGACTGCCTTCAACTTCAAGACCTACCTGACGGTGTTTGGAGACCACCATTATCATTTGGTTACCCCAACTACCTACTCTGACCTGCCTCACTGACCTGGTCCCCCAAGCCTTGTCTGAGTATGGATCCCAAATCCTCATTTTGCCCCACTCATTCCTGTCTTATTCTCCATACCTAGATTTGACACCAAGATAGAATTTGTTTAGGTGACTCCTGTTAGGCTGTATATAATCACGAAGAGGATAAGTATGGTATATGAATTGAAATGAAAATCTGACTTGGCTTATAAATATTTTTGTCCCACCAGGCGTGGTGGCACACACCTGAAATCTCAACACTTGGGAGGCTGAGGCAGGAGGATCACCATGAGTTCGAGGCCAGCCTCAGCTACATAGTGAGTTCAAGGCCAGCCTGAACTCCATAGCAAAATGCTGTCTCAAAACATCCCCACCAAAAAAAAAACCCCAAAAATATTTTTATCCCTTACAATTTAAAACATTGTGTGATCTCTGAATCACATTAAAACTCAGAATACATTAGAGTTTGGAGACGCCACCCTTTACTGCCTGAAAGAGCCCAAACTGACATGAACAAAGGAATCTTCCCCAGGATGGAAGACGTACAAATGCCACTTACTTATAGAAACCCATGGGATTCTCATCTGTCATCCCCCATTTTTAATTAGAGCTATAATCATTTCACAGGGGGTATCTGGTGGCTTCATTAAATTTATTTCCCTCTGACATATAAAACTATTAATGTTTAAAATCTTGGCCATATCAAAAATGATAGCAATTGGGAGGAAATAGATCTGTCATCCAGGGGCTTCGGGTAGGGTGAGTTCTCGCTACTCCTACAGGATGAAGCCTTTCCTGGAATCAGCAGGAAAGCAGCACCCATTCCAGTTGGTACATTTGTTTCATGCCCACCTCACATTCCTGAATCCTCACAGTCTCAAGTTATATCTTTGAAGCTCTCATTCAGGGCCCTTTCAGGACCAGAACATGGGTCACTGATGCTTCTTAGGAGACTGTACCGGATTCCTCCTTCTGTGGAGGACACTGCCCTCCTCCTGGAGCTCACCACGTGCCTATCCAGTCAGCTTCTCTGAGGCAGACCTATACCTGTTATGGGAGTTCCAGAACTTTCTATTTCCATTCATGCTGCCATCCTATAGTCCACTGGTTAGGCTTTCAGGCTTGGTACTGTCACCTCACCTTACCATAGAACTGCGAAGTATCTTAAAATGCTTGTCACCTGTGAGTTATGTTACAGACTCACAACAGATAGTTAACATGAATCTTTGAGATGAACCAGCATTTCTAGATTGGAGATAGAACCCATAGCCCTAGACCTGGGACTACCAGTAGCAGGGATACCATACTTGATACTTTCTAATTAAAACTTTTTATTAGGATAATTACTATTGGCATTTTGAGCCGGATAATTCTTTGTTGGAGGAAAGAGTATGACTTGATGTGTTGTAGGATATTTATTAGCATCTGTGGCTTGTACCAACTAGATGCCACTTGTAACTAACAAATATGTCTCCAGATACTTCTAAGCCACCCCCAGTTGAGAACCACTGCCTTAGACTTCATGCAGAACAGGTATGTAAACTTGGAGTGGAATGGCTTTTCTACTAAGGTGTGTTCTGGAGTATTTGTGGAATCTTTTCTGGCCTATGAGAAACAAGAAAAACATGATCATTAAGAACATCATTTGACCCATGGAAACCACAGACTTTTCTACCATTTCTTTACAGTTGCTCACTCTTCCTATCATCTATATCAGAGTATTACTCAGATGTGTTACCAGTTGTAATGTGGAAGCAGCAGTGATGCAGAGAGATGCTAGGTTTCCTTGCTGGCTACCTCATATCTTAGTGTTACAGCTTGTCTATATCATCACAAAGGCTCTCATTAGAATGAAGTCCATTAAAAAACTTATTTGCATGTCGTGCTGACTTACATTGCCCCACTAAGGCAAGATTTTTAGTATTTGTTTTGAAATGCCTTCTCTCTATCTTGGCCTTTACCATGGATTCTAGTAAAGTCATCATATTTCTGGAACTGTGTCATCATTTCTCATTGTTTTCATCACACTGCATTTCAAAGAATGCTTTCATTTTAATGAGCTCATTTATATGAGCAGTGACTAAGAGAAATTATTGGGACTGTGGAGATCTGTCCAGGCATACCACTTCCCTCATGCCTGACAAGCACAGTCTTCTAGTTTTCATTGCAGAATCTACTTTCATCTTATACAAATAAAAAAAAAGAAAGTTAGTAGGAATAAAATGTAAAATTCATTTCTTCATTCAAAAAGGTTGCTCAGTAGTACACTATGCTACTTACCAGGCACTATTTAGAGGCACCCAAAACAGGTCCTGGGAAGAGTTCTTTGTCTAGTAGTGTTGTAGTTAGGGTTTGTAAGGAAAACAATTTAATACAGGATGCAAAATTTATAGGATTATTTTATAATAGTCACCCAAAGAGTCACATACAAAAGAGTGCAGGAGATCTGTCCACACACTAGAGACCCAAAGAATCCAGCTGAGGGCCTGGATTCCACAGCAATGTCCTGCACGAGTCCAGCTGAAGACCTAGAGCCCATGGCAATGCCCACCACAAGTCCAACTGGAGGCCCAGAGTCCACGACAATGTCTCATGCAAGTCTGTTTCACGGATCTGCGCTGGGAAGGTCCAAAGGTCAGTGGTGGAAGCTAGAAAGTCTGCGCCAGTGGGATGAACAATCTGTGCCAGCAGACTGAGGGATCTGCACTGGAGCCAGGAAGTGACGCTCAAAGTAAGGACCAGAGCTCCCCCAAAAAGTACCACAGCCATCCTCAGTAACAATGAGGTCCCAAGCACCTCTGACGATGAGAACAGCCAAGTTCCTATCAGGAAAACCAGCACAACAGGCTCCTCCAGGGGAACCAACAGCACCACCTCTTCCTCTCCAGTTCTCCTTTTAATGATGTTGGCAACAGTCCTCAGGTGGGCCCTCCACACCCAGCACCAAACTGACTCAGCTCAGCTGGGTGTTACAAGTTGACCACCAGTTATCAATCCACCACAAGTAGTAAACTCAATGTGGGGACAAGAACACTTATAATGATGAGTTGAGGGCTCCTGTCACCTATGTTCCATAGGCATTCAGAAAAAAGTCACTAGAAAGTTCAATTATGCATACTATTGTCCATTTCCTGATCACAAATTCTAGAATGCGTGTGGAAATGGCCTGTGAGAACACTTAATTTCCTTCTCGGACAGGGTTGGCACAAGCCATCGGATCAGGAGAATGTCAAAGATAAAGAATTGCTGGGCTTTAGCAAAGTATTGGATAATATAATAAATGGAAATTTGCCCATTTCTTTCATAGAAAAGACAGGAGTATGGGTTCATTAGTAATTAGCTAACCATAATTGGTTTCAACACGGAGGAGTTTCCTAGTTCTGTGACATTAAGGTGTTTGGTCTTAAGCTATGAATGGTTACCATTAACTCATATTTTGCAGTATAAATACCTCAGAAGATTTTTGGTAGACCAAGGCAGTACACCCAATCCAGTGAGATGAAATATATCGAAAGAAAATGGAAGCTCTTGCTCTTAGACTTGAAAACTATTGCAGGGCTGGAGGTGTGACTCAGTGGTTGAGTGATTGCCTAGCATGAGCGAGCCCTAGGTTCCATCACCCACACTATAATAAACAAATAAATCCATAAATACAGGCAGAGAGGACCAAGCTTGGAAACAGGTACTGGGAAAGTCTTGGAGTGTGTCTGTTTTTAGATTTTTATGTGCATTTAAGAAATTCCTACCATATTGTTTGAAGTGTGGATTCCCAGGTACTACTCCAGATTGTCAGATTCAACAAACTCAAGAATATGCATTTATTAAAGAATCTTAGCTTGGGATTCTATAACAAAATATCAAACTGGATGCCTTCAACAAAGATATTTCTTTCTCACAGTTTGGAAGGCTGGGAAGTTCAAGTTTAAAGTGCTTGGAGAATTGGTTTCTGGTCAGGTTCCTTTTTTGGGGGGGTTGCAAAACATTTATTCCATACTCTAAAGCTTCCTAGGTCTTTCTGAGGTAAAACAAACAAACAAAAAAAAAAAACATCAATCACACTTTAGAAACTGCTGTTTTAGAGGTTCAAGGGAGGTGTATTCCACAATTGTATTATGCAAAGTATAATGAGGAGAAGAGAAAATTTGAGAATCCTGGTCTACTGAGGTAGACAGAGCAGATGTGGATAACCTTTAATCTTGGGTCATGACTCTTTCAGAAGAGTCAGAATAGGAACAGGAAGGTGAAGGAACTTAGAGCTAGTTTATGTGAAGAACAGTTGAAGTGGCAGTTCTTCGTTCAGAAAGATTAGAGAGAAGGACAGGACAGGAGAAAGTCATCTACATCAGGGAATTAAACGTGCTCTGTGGAACCTCACAAAATGGCACTAGCACAGAAGCAACAGGGGAATCAATTTGGGCTCAAAAAATGACCATCTTTCTTCAATAGAGCCATTTTCAACACTGGAGGTCTTCAAGAGTGTAGAACACGTTTAGCTGATTCTCCATCAGGCTCAGTGTGTAGTTCATCCCCAGGACCAAAAAAACGAACGACAAAAAAAAAATGATCCTTCAGTAAATTGGGTAATGAAGTGGAGGATGGTACATTCAATAGGAGGTAGCATAAAGGGAAGTGCTGTTGTTTGCAGTGCTGAGGATTGAACCAGGTTCTCATGCATGCTATGCAAGCACTCTACCACTAAATTACATCCCCGGAGCTGTTGTGTAATAGGACAGAATACAGTATATGCAGGTTTCCGAGTAGAAATAAATTAAAGGTATGAGAATGAGGGACACAGGTGTTCTGTAGCAACAGGAGTAGGGAGAGAAAGGTAAGGGAACAAGGGATTGAAGAGATCTGGAAGGGTTGGGATCTAGAGCCCAGGAAAGATTTGCAGTGTAATTGAGACAGAATAGGAGAAAGAAGGTAATTGTTAGGGATACAGAGACATTGAATGGCAGACAAGAGGGTCCAATACAAGGCAGTTTAAGGCAATGTGATGGGTAAGTTGATGAAGTTTATTACAATTATGGTATTAAGTAAGAAGGAGTTAAAATCTTCTCAGAGTTCAGGAAGAGTGCAGTTAGTGGGGGCTTAAGTAGTACAGGAAAGGTATGGAGTAGCAGGTCTGGGGAACCTCTTAAGGACTCAAAGACCATCCATGACTAGATGCCATTTTGTAGGATTTTGTTTAGGGTTCAGTCAACTCACATTCTTTATAGATCCAGTGCAGATGAGCAATTCAGATGCCAAGCTAGAGAGCAGGTGGCTTGGGGTAACATGGAGTGAGACTTGTCATGGTGGACCAAAGAAAGATTAAAGGAACAAATTTCAGGTTTACAAAGATTAATCAATACATTACTAAACTGTCACCTGCAAGTGCAATGTGTGTTGTCTGCTCCATAACCTGTATTTTAATTTTGTCCAGTTTGATCCTTTCATATCTTGAGACAAGGTCTCAATATGTTGCCTCGGCCGGCCTTGAACTCTTAGGCTCAAATGATCTCCTGTCCCAGACTCAAAGGACCTGGGACTACTGTTATGCACCACCTAACCTAGCTTGTTCCAGAACCTTTAAACAAGGATCTATCCATTAAACTCAGAAACTTCAAACTTAGAGATACCCACAAGTACCCAAGATACCAGAAATGTCACTTCAAGGGTGCCCTTTTGTGCTCTCATCTTGATTGTCTTACTTACTTTCTGTCATTACTGAGACAAAATACTTCACACCCAGAATTATAGGAGGAAAGGTTTATTTTGGCCCACAGTTTGTAGAGGTTTCAGTCCATAGTTAGCTGGCTCCAAGGCAGGATGGCATGGCAGAGGAGCATCACAGAGGAGAAACAGTCCATGGCAGAGCAGGCAGGCAACAGCAAGCAGTGAGCCTGCCTTCTTTTCTGTCCCTTTATATTGTATTCAGGTTACAAATCTATTGGTTGTTGCCACCCACACTCACAGTGGGCCTTCCATTATCCACACCCAGAACTATGTTAAACCAATTTAGTTATCACACATCCTTAATCCCAATATCACATACCCAAGATGTAGCCGACTCACAAAAGCTCCACCTATGAGCACATGAGGCTTTGGGGGAACTCTAAATACTGTACAAACCATAGCAGTGATCTTCAGAGTTGGGACTTTTCTGACTTCGAAGTTGTCTGTGTTTAGTGTATTTTGTAGAAATTTGGGAGTTGTAAAAAGCCCTGAGATTTCAGGAAGTGTGTAGCTCCTGTAGCCACTGTAATTTATGTTAAGAGATAAAAGCTCTGAGGTTTTTCACATATTCCCATTTTTCTCATTTATTTTCTAGTGGATTTTCAATATGTATGTGGAAAATAATGACTTTGACCTGCATGAGTTTTAAAAGATTGACACAATCTGAAAGTTCACCATACCTGTCTTTGGCCTTAAACACTTTAATTCGGAAATCTCTTCAGATAATATAAGTTGATGGGAGATATCTGGAAATAGGCTTTCTAAAATAGAGCTCACATGCCTTGGCCATTTGCTTTCTTACTGTTTTTGCGTGATCAACTCTTAAATAATCTTTTTAAAAAATTTTATTGGTACATTTTAGATATGCATAATGATAACATTCATCATACAGAATTTGTACCTGTACATGATATATCGTGCTTCTTTTTTCCCCATCCCCCCTTCAACCCCTCTTCCCTTAAATAATCCTTAAACCCCAGTAGAAAGATCTCTATAAAGCAGAACATTTGCAGGGTAAATCTATTTATAAGAGAGTCTTTTATTATTAGCTAAAATCACAGGAGAGCCACTTCATATTAAGAACTTGGAAAGTCTGAAAGAAAGGAAGACTCAGGCCTCTATCTGTAAAAAGAGAAAGGACAGTCTGTAATGTCCTATTCTGGAATTTTACCTGGAAAAAAACGATCACCAAATCATTTCCAGAATAATCGGTAGTGAATGTAGTGTTGGGAACTTTTATCACTTGACAGAACAAGTCCTGTCAAATTGATTCATTTCCTTCCATGAAAGAGTAGCAAGATTTTAGTAGATTGAGGGGAAATTATAAATGTAATCTGTGTTTTACTTAGCAAGATGCTTGAACCTACTCCATCTAGCATCTTGGTCAATAAATTCTGAAAATTTTGAGATTGACACGAAATGTGCAGGGGGCATTTGGCCACCTATCTCTGAAGTCTGGATTTAATAACATCTTTTTTGAGAGGGCCAACAGCAGGGGAAAAGTTAACTGACCTGCCATAAGAAGAATAAATAGCAGTAAGTTCCCTTGGAGGAGCCTGTGAGACCCGACAAATGTATGCAATGTGTTTGTCACTTCATGATTTTGATTATTCAGTTATGCTTGGAAGATCAGTTATGAATGTACATTTTATAAAACAAAGTAAATGTTGGCAGCTCACAGCCATTCATACACTGTGCTTGCACATCCTTCTGAAAATTCCCCAAGAAATTTCCTGACAGGATTGGTTCTCAGGCTTCTCTATCACCAAAGAGGGGAGGAAAATAAGAGGAAACAATAACACTGAAAGCAACTGAGATGTGTGGAAATAAATCTGTCATACTCTGTAATTCCAAAAGGGAAAGATGCTTCTGGAAATTCTACTCTGGTTTAGGAGAGGGTCTGTTGCCAGTAACAACGATGATATTGCTTTATGATTATTCCTTGGATTTACATATCCCTCTGTTCAATAACTCTTGTGTCTTTCTAAACTATTAATCTTCACTACACCCCTGCCGAGGATATCTGTTAGGCACCTACTTGCATTTCTTATATTTCAGTAACTTTATGGCTGAAATTATGTATGTAGGAAGGGAGGAAGTGCATCCTCGATTATACATCTTTATCTCATTGCCCCATATCCCACTACTAACAGATTTAACCCAGAGCCCAGTAATACCTACAAAGAATATCTTATATTTGTTTAGACTCCTCTGGTTTATGCAGCACTTTCATGATCATTTGATCTTCATATTCCCACCCTACAATGCTGACAGGTAAGTGCTATCATGATATTATCAATCATTATTGAACACCTGCCATGGGCCAGGCATTGTGCTGGACACTTTATATCTGCATCTCATTTAATCCTCAGACAACCCAGTGAGGTGTGTACCATTATCTCCATTTTACAAGGAGAAAACATGCTCCAAGGATTAAATGGCTTGCTAGAGGCCATCCAGCTTTCAGTGGCAGAGTTGGGAGTGGAACCCAAGATTTTGGTGAACTTTTTTCTACTCCCCCTTTTCTTTTTCATTAAAAAAAGAAAAAGTCTTGGGCCGGTGAGATGGCTCAGCGGCTTAAGCGCCTGCCCGGCAAGCGCGAGGACCCGAGTTCGACTCCCGGAACCCACATACGAAAAAGGGGCCGGTGATATCACTCAGCGGCACGGGAGCCTGCTGGCGCACGAGATCCTGAGGTCGACCCCCCGGTACCCACAAAAAAAAAAAAAAGAAAAAGTCTTTACTGAGTATGATGGTACACACCTGAAATCCCAGAACTTGGGAAGTTGAGACGGGAGAATTGTGAGTTCAAGGCCAGCTTGGACTATGTAACAAGTTCAAGACCAGCCTGAACTTGCATAGTGAGACCTATAAAAAGAAAAAAGAGAAAAATAAAAGACCAGACCAGACCTTGATTCTTCCAGGGAGTGCTTTCCACATCTGGCTTCTTAGTCCTTTGTTTAATGTTCTTCTTTTTGCAGTACTGGGGATTGAATCCAAGGCCTGTGCACATTAAACTATGGCGACAGCCCTTTTTAAATTTTGTTTTTAGACAAAGTCTTGCTAGTTGCTAAAGGTAGCCTTGAACTTGTGATCCTCCTGCCCCAGACTTCCAAATAGCTGGGGTCACGGGCATGCGCCACTGTGCCTGGCTACCTTATTAGTGCTTTGACTGTAAGGTGCATATGTCCCCAGGTGCCACACTGACTTCCTGCTGTGGCCATTTACCTTGAGAGAGAGAGGGGAAGTGGGTAAGAAAATCATATTCTAAAAAATACACCCATGATGAAAGTGATTACTGAGCCACCTTGTGTTACTGTTATGCCATTTTAGCCCAGGGCACATTCTTAGCAGTTGAGATTTTTTTTTTTCAATAAGTGGTAATAAAGGGGTTTTTGTTTATTTTCGGTACTAGCGATTGAACCCAGTGCATTAACCCTCAGCTAAATCCCCAGCTTTTTTTTTTTTTTTTTTTTTTTTTCTTTGAGACAGGATCTTGCTAAGTCTCTGAGTTGCCCAGACTGGATTTGAACTTGCAATCCTCCTGCTTCAGCCTCCCAGAATGCTGGGATTAAAGGCATATGCCACCATACCCAGCTGAACAATGAGTAATTATGCTTTTAAAGAATAAAGAACCAGATCTCAAACACTCAACGGAAATCCCAAACTTTATCCATTTGTTCATTCATTCTTTGTTAAGCATCTCTCTATGCCAGAACTGCCTTCATCCTAGAATCATTATTTGCAATTCAGTGTCCTCATCATCGTCATCATTGTCATTATCATTATCCTGAGTACCAATTAGCACTCTGGGCATTTATGGAGATGTGTGCAGTGTATACTCCATATGGTGCCTATCCTTGGGGAAGCAGGTGGGGTAACCCCTAACATGAAGACAAATCCATTCACAAATGCATGTGCATTTCCGTATCATCGCAGGTACTGAGTAGTGAAGCCAGTGGATATTGTTGACAGTATTTTGGTGCTGTATAATTATAAACTAATCCAGGAACCACCACCCCCCCGGCCCAAGAGCTAAATGTGAGAAGCTGGGTGAAGTCAACTCTAATACTAGGCTGGAACAGGATGAGGAAGTAAGCCTGAGCCAGACTCCAGCATGGGGAAAGAGCTCCCTGCAAGACTCCCCCAGATCCCCCCAAAGATGAAAGGTACCATAGTGAAAGACTCAGAACCATTCTTCTTCATTCTGTTTTCACTTCACATCATTCCCACCACCCTCTAGTATATTTTTCTAACTTCAGTTTTACAACAAATGATGTGAATTGGAGAATGTAGGATCCTCTGACAGAGGCATCTCACACCCATAGCTGTGAGGTTGGAATTTGTGCTCCACCTTTTTTTTTTTTTTTTTTTTGTGGGTACCGGGGGTCGACCTCAGGACCTCGCGCGCCAGCAGGCGTCCGTGCCGCTGATCGATATCACCGGCCCTTTTTCCGTATGTGGGTTCCGGGAGTCGAACTCGGGCCCTTGCACTTGCCGGGCAGGCGCTTACACCACTGAGCCATCTCACCGGCCCCTTGTGTTCCACCTTGATTGTTTGGCTTCCTGATACAGCAGAGGCAGGGGCCCCATAAATGATGAGAAAGAAATGATGGCAATGACACTGACACTCTCCAACACCACTTTTATTTGGGCTCAAAAACCACAAAAATCATTTAACTGACCAACAGAGCTAAACTGAAAAGAGCATGTCCTCAGCCTGTAACATTTGAAAGTTTAAAATTAGAGCTTGTACAAAATATTTAGTCTGTAGAAAGTTCTAGATTCCTGGCACATCTGAAGAGGTTTTAGATCCTGACAAGGCTGAACACATCAATGACCGGCCTCCTCGGTCAGACTATCTCTAGGAGGTAACCTCATCATACTTGAATCTCATGATATCGCCTTCTCCTGACTGACTGCCAGGGCCACCTAACTGAAACCATACTGCAAGTGTCTCTTAAGAAGGCAATGCAGCCAGACTCACTAACACACACTTGTAATCCCAGCAGCCTGGGAGGCTGAAGCAGGAGGATTGAGAATTTGAGCCTAGGCTGGGTGACGAAGCAATACAATTTCTCAAAATAAAAAATTTTAAAAGGCTGGGATATAGCTCAGTGCAAAGGACATGGGTTCAATTCCCAGTACCACCTAAACAAAACCAAATAAACACAAAGGCACCCAAACATAGTGAGGACCACTATTTCAAGAGTTCCATCTCTAGATCTTTCTAGGGTCTTTCAAAAGGATGCTCTATTTCTGATTTTTTTTTAACAACCTATGGGTAAATGTGCCCATTAAAGTATATATGCCCTCCTAGTAGAGTCCCACCTTTACAAGTGCTGGGGATTAAGAGTTCACACCTAAGCAATAATTACTTAACAGTCTCACGTGTGACCTTCCCACGCCTCCCTCTCCCGCCCCCTACCTAAAAGGTAAAGGAGCCCAGGTAACAGTCAAGGGAGGAAGCTGAGAGCAAAAGGACAGATCAACATCTGCATTCTACCCCTTGGCTCTGGAAGAGTTGTCCTTTGACTTCCCCCCTTGCTTCACCCTCTGGCCTCTGCTACCTTGCTGTCTGCCTTTCAAAGCAGTTTCCAGGGACACCCTATCTCCATCTTTCTGTGAGAATAAAGAGACTGAGGCTCCTGTGTCTTCATTAAACATTTCCTTCAAACTGCATTCTTTTTTTGATGCCCACCATGCGCCAGAAAAGCTCTCAGGGAGCAGCTGGACCCCAGTCCTGCCCCGCAGGTCCTCTTATAAGTCGCCTTTTGAACAGGCAGGAGGCACCTGCACTGACCACTGCCACCTTCCTCTCTGCCCCCTTGGGGTTTCCCTAGCGCCCTCCATCCCCAAGCTGGGAGGTTGCCAAGAATCCTCCTCGGGCCAAGAACCCTCCTGTGTTGCATGTGCTGCCTCTGGACAAGGTCAAGAGCTGCCAGGACCCATGGTCTGGCCTGGGAAGGAAGGGCACCCCTGGCTGCCAGCAGGGATGAAAATGTGGGATTGCAGTCTACAAGAGGAAAGGCCAAACATAAATAAATAAATAGGGCATGTTCGACCAAATCCCCATCCCCTAAATCTTGAAGACCACTAGAGCAGGAAATTGAGTGGCTGGACCTAGAAGCCTTGCTTTGCCCTCCCCCCACCCTGGACTTGGAAGGTTTTCTAGGGCTTGTAATTTTTTTTTTTAATTTAGAAATCTAGAATCTATAGAGAAAGAGGAAGTGTTTTTAAGCCAGAGTGAAGACTCAGTGGCCACAGATCTGAAAGACAGAGACAGAGACAGACAGAGACAAGGCTCGCTGGAAAAGGGACAGGAAAAAGGTCCCCAGAAGCGTGTGTGCATGTGTGCACGCGTGCAAGACAGCATCTGAGACAGCCCCGGAGGAAAAGGAAAACAAAGGAAAGTGCGGCATAAAAACGACAGAGAAATGAGTGGTAGAGGAGTGAGGGCTGGGGGAGGGGCGGGGCGGGAGCGACCCGGAGGATGGATACCGGAATGCAGGCAAAGCTGGCTGGAGGCGGGCACACATGTGTGTGAGAGAGACAATGATGTCAGCATTTCCTTCTGAGGTGGTCACGTGGTGCTTGCCAGGTAAACAGACTGGAAATAGACTCCATAAAGGCAGCGCCTGCCGGGGGAGGCGGAAGCGATCCGCTTCACCCTTTCCTCTCTGCAGCGGCCTCCAAAAGCAGGTTTTCCCCATCTGCGACAATGGCGGTCTCAGAGTGGAATTGCATTTTTACAAGCTAAGGAATATGACTCAAGGAGGAAGAGCTGTTTGCCTTTATAATTAGCTCAAGAAGTTTAGAGATATTTTGATTAAAAAAAATAAAAGAGGTGGGGATGAATGTAGATCTACACTCAAAGACTGTGAGTGTCTTGGGCCAGGGACTGCTTATCCTGCCGAGTCTCCTCAGAAAGGCGGTCAGATGGATCTAGATTAAGGTTGGATTGGAAGCTGCAGTTTAGAATGAAAGGATCAGATGCTGGCATTATCAACGTTAGGAAAGAGAAATTGCTATCAGACCCAAGGAGACCGGACTAAAGGAGTATAAGGCTGTTCGGCATTTGACCATTGTCAAGGGGAGGACTAACGCCCCAGGAAAGAGATGCAGTGAGAAAAAGACAAGTTGCAATGACTTTTAAGCAGAGTTTTCAAATATATATATATATATATATATATATATATATATATATATATATATATATATAAAAGGGACCTCAAGCAAAACACTGGCAGGAGTTCAGGGCATTTTAAAATGAGAAAGGTAGGGACTGAAGCTTTACCTGAAAAGCAAAGTAGTTGGAGCAGATCATTTTTCCACCTGGGAAGTTGTGGGGTTCAGAATGGTGGTCGGGAGAGGGGGTTCAAAGTGTATGGCATTTTCTTCAAATTCCTGGAAATAAGGCCTTTGCATCTTAGATCATTCTTTGAATAACTTTGGATTGAAAGAATACACCTTGTTTTGGTTATAATCTTCTGCCCTTGTGGAAATTTGGCCAAAGCCCTTAAGAGAGAGAACGACCAACTGGCTCCATTTTCCAGGACTGAGTAGTTCCTGGCATGCAGTTGTAAATCTGGGATAGTACGAGGCAAATTGGGACTAGAGAGTCTCTCTAGAGAGAGGGCAGGAGGCTTGGTCTTGTAGGTAGATAGAGAGATAAGATAATTCATTGCTTCTCCTTCTACCAAAAAGCACAACGTAAAACCGCTTTCACTTTTTCTCTCATTTCTTATTCCCTCTCTCCCCTCATTTTCCCCTCTAACCCTCCCTGATCAGTTTATGGCAGGGAACACTGCAGGACTAATTTGGGCACGTGTGTCTCTGTAGACGGAATACAGCTAAATTGAACAGCTGGCTTTAGTTGTACCTGGGAAAAATAAGAGGGGAGGGAAAAATGCATCCCTATAGCTTGTCCTGCCCCACCCAACCCCCATGAACTTCTCATATTGGGGGGGGTGTCCAATCAGTGCACTTTCAGCCCTTGGGTTAAGAGACAGACATTTGATACCTGTCTCTGTTAACGACATACGTCACTCTGACCGGACTCCCAGGCCAGAGTTATTTTTGCAGCATTATGTAATTAGATTGCCAAGTCAGAAGTACTTCCTTAACAAGCCTTTCAGCGAACCCTCTGTGTAGGCCTGGCCAGTCCTGTCCAGTCGCACATGCTCACACTTGTGTAGTTACAGTCCGAGTCAACCCGGCTAAAGCCGGTGAAAGGAGACCAGCCCACTCTGCTGAACCACCCAGGGGTGGTCCTGGGCCTGGTGGTACCCGTGAGACTAGAGTTGGCAGAAGACTCTCATGTGGCCAAACGTCAGTAGGGACAAAGCAGGAATGCAGGGCTGCTGCCACACCTACCTTTCTCTGCCCTAGGGCCTTCAAAAATTGAGCACTCATGTGCCCAAGAGTCCTGCCATTTGGATGTCGCTGCCCTTTTTCTTTCCCAGTTTACTGGATCTCCTAATATTTTTACATGAGCAGTTGGTCATTTGATCATCCCTTCCTGTTAGCCCTGCTGACTCACAGAAGTAAGGAACTGTCTCGGCTGCAGACAGAGTAAGAACATTTACAAAGAAAAACAAGAGTCTGGGTAGGAGGTGCAGTGGGCAATCATTTTGGGGGTTATGCTGCATTGATGTCATCCTGGGGTTTTGTTCATGTGTTAGGGCTCTATCTTTTTCCCTTCAGTGAACATCTTCCGTGCTGGTCAGTGACTTGTCTGCCAGTCTTGACTCTCATCCTGAAACCATACAAAAGCAGACAGTCCTTCCTGAGTACTTCTCTTCCCCTCCCCTCAGCCTGTCTGTAGTGCACAGCTATCTTTTCTCCTCCTTTGGGTTTCCTGGTTCTCTTGACCTTGACAAGAGGCAGCAGGTGTAACAGAAATATCTGTAAAGCCTCACAGACCTGGGTTCTGATTCAAGCTAAGCCCCCTAAAAGCTGTGTGTCCTTAAGTGAGTGACTTAATCTCTCTGAATATAATATTTCTTTTCTATAAAATGAGACTAATTATATCAGTTTCCCAGGGCTGCTGGGAGAATTGCAATTACATTTGAAGTGCCTGTTAGGGAGCTAACACATAGTAGGTGCTCAACAAATATGAAGTCTCCAGGGAGGGAGAGAAAATAGAACCCTTGCCTAGCTTGTGAGAGCAAAGCCCCAAACCTACTGATCTCCTACTGGAATAGACATCTTAAGGAACCTGAATTGAATCTCAGCGTTATGGGGGGGGTGTCCCCAAGGGAAGGAGAAGAGATATCTTTGGTGCTAAGCTACCAGCACAGGGTCCCTGGGATAGAGACCCCGTGGCTGTTTATTTTGGGGAAGCTTCCCACCTGAAACTGACCCCATACCTGTCCCTTTTAGTGTTTCCTTACCAACCTTCCCAAGACTGGGCATTAAGTTCAATGTGTTAGCTTTGGTTTTACCTGTGCCAAGTTGCAGCAGCCACCAAGTGCCCAGAGCAAAGGAGCCAGGGATGACTGTGCTTTCTCCCAGTGTGCACCCGTGAGCAACTCCACACCAGGAACTGGTTGGAACCCATGGGCAGAGATCTCAAGGGCAAAACGAGGTACAAACAGCCACAGGTGAAATCCTGGCCTGGAGGAGGACCAGGGAGAGGTTCCCTGGAACTGGGGGAGTGGGGAAGAACCCGCGCCCTGGGGCTCTTGTACCTGAAATACACAAACACCGAAAGTCTGTGTTGCCGGCTGTACCTGCAGGGGGCCAGGGTGGGGTGGCGAGGGCCTGTGGCAGTGCCCACCACTATTCCAGCTGGCAGGAAGCCCTTCCCTGAAGATTGTAAGTTTAACCTTTAGCATTCAAGTGTCGTTATGAGCAATTCTTCCTGCTGCAGCGTTCCCAGACTGCGGAAAGAGGGGCCAGGGCAAATCCGCCTGCTTTCCTTTTCTTCCCAGACAAAACGAGAGGGAGGGAGATGTGCAGAAGCAAACACGCAGACACAGGCACCCGTCGAGTTGGCCTTTCGCTAACCTAAACATCCTCTCCCACCTCCTTGGCCAGTCGGGCTTCTGGTCAGCCTCAGTGGCGAGCAGGGCCCCAGGGCTTCTCTACTTCCAGCTCTGCTCCTGGGGCGGAGGGGTACAAAGCCGCTCTCCTTCCCCAGGCCTGGGCTGGGGGCGGCTGCCTGGGACTCCCGCCCCGGTGCCCAGTGTCCTCCGGCACTCACATTCGGCCACATCTTGGCACCCCCACCTTGACGTCCCGTGGGGCAAGGGGTGGGGCACTTGTAGCCAGAAAGTGACTGGGAAGCCGGGCTGCAAGGGTCTCAGAAAAGCAACGGGATGACAAGCTGGGGCGTCTGGGTGAAGGGGAGAAAGGCGAGGGCCGGGGCCGAACGTTCGCCAGCTGCGGCGCGCTCTCCTTCCGAGGCTGCTGCTGGGACCCGGTCCCGGGCCTAGTGGTTTTTCTGGGGGCCCACAGAGGAGCAGAGGGGTGAGCGAATTGCTCAGTCCAGGCGCGTTTCCCCGCCCTGCGCCAAGGTCCTGCCTGGGGCGCCAGGGTCCCCGGGCAGAGGTTCTGCGCCGGCCTCTGCGCACCAGCCGGTGTCCCCTGTGGCCGGGGCGCCCTGGCTTCCTCTCGAGATCCCCAGCTGGTAGGAAGAAACGGGTCCCGAAATGGGGCTAGGGGTGTCAGTCATGAGGGACGCGTGCTCTGGCTTGGTGAACTGGGCACAGCACCTTCGGAAACTGTCGGGATTCCCGAGGTTTTGGTTCTTGGGGACAGGGAGGGGAGAAGCAGGACAGCGCCTGGTCTTTAGAACGCCCAGCCCAGGGCAGCCTGAGAGCAGACTCGAAAAGGGTGCGTCCTGCTCCCGGGCCACAGGAAACTGGCGTCGAACGTCCCTACTACCCTGCTGAGCTCTGGAATTTAACAAGGAGGCGGCTGCGAGGGCGCGCCCAAAGCCCACAGGGGGCCAGAGCCCTGCCCGCTGCCTTGACACTGGCTGGGCCCGAAGGTCGCCCGCGGGGAGCAAGACTGGCCCCAGCCCCAGCCCCGGCGCCCCGGACTCCTTGGGGACCGCGGGGCGACACCCTACCCTCCACCCATCAGACTCAACCAAGCGCGGCCCCAAATTTCGTGCCATCCGCGCGGGAAGATTGGATTTACCTTTCTCTCTATTTCTAAGAACGGGAAACAAACGAATCGGAAAAATTTTGTGTTGGAAAAATATCTGTTCGATGTCATTTGACGTTTAAATTGTCCTTAGAATTTTTTTTCAATTTCATTTGAAAAAGAGAAAGAAAGTTGATGCGCTTCCCAAACCTCGTTTCCCATTAAACCGTCTCCTTAGACGTACAGTCGGTTACGCAAAGGTTTTCTGGGGCGAAGAGAGCGAAATGCAATGGGAGGGAGGACGAGGACTGGGAATCTCTCATTTTAAATCCCATTACTGGCTTAGAGGAGAGGCACCAAAAAAAAAAAAAAAAATCAGGAAAAGCTAGCTCGTCCCCCACTGATTTTCTTCACTTCAAAGATTTTCCTCGCCCCTTAAATCAGAAATATTATGGCGCAAGATATTTCTCAAGAAAAAAATACACTTTTTTCAGAATATATACAAAATATATGTTCCTTTTTACATTTCTCAGGGAAAAGGGGGGGTGATGAAGCACTCAATTCCCTGGCCATTAAACAAGACAAGCCTGCATTTTTTGCAGGCATGGGGGATTGCTGAGCCCCACATCCCTCCATTAGCACAAGCCTGCGTGTCTGCGTGTCAACAATGCACGTGCCACCACGGGCACTGTCTCTCCAGGCCAGCGCTGGCCAGCTAAGTGCAAATGGGAGCCAGGTCTCAGTTGCCCGCTCCCAGCCCTGCTCCCCAGACTGCCCCCCTGCACTGTTCGCAGGGCTTTTTTTTTTTTTTTTTTTTTGCCTCCGCCTGGCAAGCAAGAAGCCTGGATCATTCCCCCAAGTTATGCCTTTGGAAATCCCTAAAGTGAACATAGCCCGACCGAGGGTCTCTTGCCCTCCAGTTGTTCACTTTGTTGCGTTGCGATGAGGTTAGTTCTTTTTCTTCGTCACCGCCCCAGGCTTTAGAGGTGGTGAAAACTTCTAGTAAGCTGGGCACGAAAAAGGGAAGCCCGCACTTGCTGTGGTACGGGCAGTGCAGAACCCGGGAGAGCCACCAGCTCTGTGCCTCCAGCCCCCAGGTTGGATTTCAGATTTCCATTGCAAAGGACCCGAGGAAGCTGGAAATCTGAGTCAAATCCTGGAACTAACTAATTGCCCTGAATTTCCACAATGTGCTATGTATTGGAAATGAAGGACAGGCTTTATCATTTGGAACTCTTTCAAGGACCCGGGCGCTCCAAGTTTGGGGCTAATTCTTTAAAGGTTTTGCTTCTGAGAAATAGGAAAAAAGAAAGAAAGAATGAAACATACCCACAATCCGTGTACTGGGGATGACACTCAAGAGTAGGTTGTGGTCTCTTTGGAATCGAGAGTTCAAAAGAAAATGAAGAAGGGAAAAAAGGCTTGTTCCCTCCCCCTTGCCCTAGGGATGAAACCTCTCTAGATTGGAGCAGCCAATTTGGTTTGATTTCCATGGTTTGGAGGCTCTGGCAAGGTTAGGGGCAGCGGGGCTGGAAAGACAGACCCTTAGCTGACTTCTGGACCAGCTGGTTTGCTCTTGGCCCTCGAAAGCAGAGGCTGAAATCAGGGTGATTCACCCTCACTCCAGTAGCTGGAGGGAGCAGTGGCTGAGCATGTCCTGCAGTATCCCTGGCTTCGCTCTACACACTCTGTCCCTGGACCTTGTCACTCAACCTCCTTATCTTCTCTCTGCAGCCCCACCTGCCCCCCATCTAGTTCCCCTTTCTGTCATTTTGGGTCAGTGTTTTCCCCACCAAAAGGTCCTTTTTCTTGGAGTAACTTTCCAAAAGAGCCGTAGGTTGTCCTAAATGCCCAGCCTTATGGAGATGGATTTGGGAAGCTTCTTCTCAGTGAAAGCCCCTTTTGTGGGTACCACCGGTTGGCACTGTTAGATACCCCAAGACATCACCTGGGCATTGAGACCCACAACCTGGTAATCCCAACACTGTACCAAGACAAAAGAGAACTTCAGACACTTAACTTTTTTTTTCTCTCTCTCTCTCCAGTAAAATCCCTCAGAAACAAATCTGAATTTGGTTTTTGGTTATCTTAAAGTTGTGAAAATGTTTTGCCAAAAGTATTCTTCAGGCTGCCTGAGTTGGGAGGAAAGAAAGCTCTTGATGGAAAATGTAGGTACAAAGCAAGAAGCTGCATGTGATGGATACCACTGTGTACATCCGCCCAGGACCATGGGTGGAGAGCATGAATTGAGTAGGAAGGGCCGGTGCCACTACCCCAACTCCTTCACCCCGCCAGGAGCACCCTGGTTTTTTTTTTTTTTTTTTTTTTGCCATCAGAGAGCAATGTTTACCCACAGGGAGCTGCTTACTCCTTGGCACACTGAGAGCAAACTTTCTGAGTTGGTGGTTGAGGCTCCCGGCACAATGGTTTAAGGATAGGACAGAACCGTAGCTGGAATAATTTGGGAAGTTCAGAAGAATCCCACCCAGCACCCCTAGTAGAAAAGGGAACTGTCCCATTTGTCTGGGGGTCAAGCGGTGGGCTGGGACCAGGGCGGTGGGATGGACAGAGCGCCACGTGCTGCGCCTGGCTTGCTCCCTCCTGTCTCTCCCTCCCCACCTCATCTTCTGCCATTTCCAGAGGCAGGAGAAAGGTGATCTCAGACGTGACCCCTAAATCACTGCTGCCGGTGGCTGCACCTCGCTCCAGGATGAGCGCAGCCCCTTCGCCAAGCTCAGGCAGCTTAACCCTTTCCTTCCTGCGCGCTTGGAGGCCGGCAGCGGCTGCGGCGCCTCCGACCACTGCACTGCTAGCAGCCTGCCTCTTAGCTCCTAGGCAGTACTTTGGATCGTGGGCAGGGGCCACCAAAGGGCAAGAATGCCGGGCGCTGTCAGCCTGGGGCAAGGGCCGACCAGCCCAGAGCGCTGCCGAGGTGCCCAAGAAAGAGCCGGAGTTAGTGGAACAAGGAGGGCTGTTTGGATCGTGTTAACTACCCAGACAGATGCACTTCAGCATGTCTGCATTTATGGAATCCATATGTTGTCGTGGCAAATGAAAGGACAGCAACACGTACATACAATAGACTTAGAATAACAATACACATTCAAAAGAGGACCCGCGCATTCTTCACCCTCCAACCCTTCTCTTAGATCTAGCGCTAGAGTTGTACAGAGAGGCGTCCTTTCAACCTCCCCTGCCTCCAATCGGGGTTTTCTTTTTTCTTCCCCCTCCTCTTTTTTTTTTTTTCTTTCTGTGTCCCCAGTCCCCCGTAGAAGAAAACCTAGGGCCCAGAGCTAGGCTTTTTCGAAGTGCGATCTCCTAACACACCCTTCACCTTTCCTTTCCCCTTAAGACTGGCCCATCACATCTTTAGCCCTTGGACCAAATAAGAGCTGCTCACATTGCAACCCCATATTCTGAAAACTGCAGGGGAGCGAGATTCTTACTCAAATTCACCATCTGCATCTTCATCGTTAAACCAACACTGCCGTGGTGTATTTGCAAAGAAGTGGCTTCAAACAGATCTGGAAACACAACCCCTCAGTGAGAGAGCACTTGAAAAGCTCTGTACAGTACTTCCATTTATGTACACCTTGTACATCTGTGTGCACACACAGATGCATGCACATACGCAGATGCAAAGACATCTGAAGTTATTCAAATGTATATGTATGTACCCTTTATGCATTTATCTTTGTGTTTATATATCTATATATCCATTCATTTGAGAAAGAGGCAGAGAAAGGTATACGTCAATGCAATATTTAGCCTATATTCCACTTTCCCTTCCCATTGTAAATGTCTTGAAAACAAGCTGGTCTAAAATTTTCTACCCTCTTGCCAGCTAAATGAAGGATTTAGATTCTGAATTTCTTGGCTCTTTTTTTTTTCATTTTGAACATAAAATAATCCATATAGATGCTGGATTACCGACTAAGCATTATTCAATCATATAAGCTTGGTACCTCGCCTCCTTATAACGAATTCACTCAGTAAAATTAGCATAAGTATTTACCAGATTAAGCTGACATTTTCCTATATTGCGACATGAAATACATTTATATCCAGAATTTTCCCCAAATAGCTTATACTAGTGGAGGTATTACTTGCTCCGCATGGTTTTATGTAAGAAACAAGCCACAAGTTCACTTCTACTATTACTTACATTTTAAAAGAAAATAAATACATAGTATTTAAGTGATTTTTAAAAAGATTTACAAGGAGAAATTTAATTCTACTATATCTTTTAAAAAGAAACTAACAGATTTATGAAGATTCATGAAGACAGATAAAATAGGAAGCAAATATACTCCTGAGGGTCTGAACAATTTTCCTTACCTGCTGTATTATGGAAAAATTCAGAATTTACCAGTCTTCTTTCAGTCAGCTACATTTTACACTGACCTGCACTTTGGACTGAAAGGGAAAAAAAAAAGATTAACTGTTGCCAATAAAAAATCTAAAATAATAATCAGAAACCGGACAAACTGAAGGTAAAAATATACAATGCCTACAATAAAGATAAATATTTATTTAATCAAAGTAGAGGTTGTATTTGGACTGTAGGAATGTTTCGTCCTTCCCTTAAAAAAAAAAAAAAAAAAAAAAAAAAGGCAAGAAAGAAAAAAGCCAGAGTCTTTGCAAGCTCCTGGAGGGTTCCCATTGTCCAGGGCTATCGAGAGCCTAGAATGGCATTAACCTCACAAAAGACACATTGTGCAGGGGACAAAAAAAAGCCCCTTCTTCTACAATAACTTTTAGCTTTTTTATTTTTAGAAAATGACAAAGGTTTTGCAAGCACTGACTGGTGAAACCTGTAGCAAGCCAGGCTGGACTTGGCTTTATTGATCAGCTGTCCCGCATGGAAAAGCAGCCAGGAAAAGTTTGAATGGCAACCCAGATTTGGCTCAGAGAGAGGAAACCCCCGATTTTTCTAAATGTATTTTCTTTTTCTTTTTTTCCCTCTAAATAAAACAGCATTATTTCCAGAGTGAATTCAGAAGGATTAGATGAGGTAACTCTGCAAAATCCTAAACCGGTTCTCTCCCCCAGTCTTGACTAAGAAGCTGCATGCTCTTAAGAGCATTGGAAAAATCTCTCAAAATGAAGAATTACTTTCCAATCAAACAGATTTTCTGATTAATCTCCAAATTCCTTCTCAGATAAATAATCTTGGTTGGCTGGGGCAAGAAATTTTTTTAGGAAAAATAAGTTTTAGAGCACTCTCTCTTAATGTTACAGGATTTACTAATAATGCCTTCAAAAACATGTTTTAAATTTGCTTGCAGATCAGTTAAAGTACAGATTGCATTTTATTTCAGACATTGTAATTTCAATGGTAGTAGTTCACATTTAGAACTGACATAAATACATACTTGTCATTAAAAAAAATCTATTCAGTAGCAGTAACGCTGAGGCTGAGAGAGAGAGACAGAGAGAGGAAGGGGGAGAGAGAGAGAGAGAGAGAAAGAGAGAGAAACTTGTTCTTCCTGCGATTGTTTGCTTGGTTTTTGGAGGTACCTTGCACCAGCCTAAGTGATGGCTTTGATGTACTGGGTACCGGTATAGTAGCAGGGTCCCCGGCTGCTGTCTTTGATTCCAGGGCTCTCCTTTGGGCTCTGGTGGGATGTACTACTCCTAGTCTTTATCTGAAATCCATCCTCTCATTTCAAGCCCTTTGGCTTTGAGACTGCTCCAAACTCTTGGAGGTAGCTGTTAAGACTTTTTTTTTTTTTTTTTTTGCATTAGGGAAGGGGTATGTAATCTCCCCTCTTTCCACACTCTAGACCTTCCCTCGCTATTTAAATATATTGGATTTCTTTCTTACGAATTCAGTATGAAATTATTTTTCACTGCCTTTATTACATCCCTGCTTTTGATGGCAAAACAGCTTCCTGTGTTTTGAAAACATCTGCTTTCCAGGTTTTACACGAGAAAACCGATTTTACTTTTTCTCTTAAGTCCAGAGAGGTAGAAAGTTGGACTTGTTTCCAAATGCAACTTTTCCTTTTCTTGTCTCTCCTGAAGTTGCCCTCTTTCAGTTCTGATTCACTTTCCTCCTTTTCTTCTAGTCATCGCTCCCCTCTTCCCATCTCCTTCTAAAGAACCAGAGATGATTGATTGCATCTTATTTCAGAAGACAAAATTAACACATTATATATTTTTTGTCTAGTCTATGGTACGTGTTAAAGTTTTCTCCATATTTTTCTTCAATCGTCCTGTGATTTGGGGGGGAGGTAATTTTCCTCCGTTAAAAATTCTCAGATTTGCAGTTTAAAGTGGCCTCTATTCTATGCCTCTGGTCTTTCACTTAAACCTTGGCTTTAAGCTGTCCCACTCCATTAGTGCCCCCCCTTCGCTTTGAAGATGCTCTTTTCCTATTTAAGCATAGTTGCATTTGCTTAAAAAAGAAAGGGAAGAAAAAGAAAGGGAAAAAGAAATTACAAGAAAGAAAGAAAAGAGAAAAGAGAAAAAAGAAGAAAGGAAAAAAACCTTAAAAAATTATTAGCCAGGTCTCTATTGTTGCTTCTCTACATTTCACTTCTCGGTGCGTGTGTGCGTGCGTGTGTGTGTGTGGTGTGTGTGTGTGTGTGTATGTTTTTAATACATGCATAAACTTTTGGTGCCTCTCTCCGTCTTCCTAGCCTCTTCTCCCATCCTCTCTTCCTGCTCTCCTTGCCCTGCTCATCACTTTCCCCTGGTTTTTTTTTTTTTTCCTCCCTTCCTCCCCTCTGCCTCCCTCCACCTCCCCCTTTTCTTTTTTGCTGAATCTTATTGATCCAGAAGGTGGCTAATTAGCCCTTCCCGTCGTGCCTGGGTAATGAAGCACATGCGCACTGAATTAATCACAGCCATTTTTTGCAGGAAACTAATTAGCAGAATAAAGATCCAAAGACTTTTTTTTCTTTTCACTCATCAGCTCCCACTTCCAGCGCGTCCCCTCCGACCGCTGCAGCCGCCGTCGCCGCCGCCTCCTCCTCCTCCTCCTCCCGGCCGCCGCCGCCGCCTGCTTTGCATCCCAATTACAGCCTAGAGCCGCTGCCGCCGCCGCCGCCGCTTCTCCTCCGTGGCCCCTGCCCGCTCCGGGGGCTGTAAACTCCCCGCCAACCATGCTGCTCGGCGGCAGCAGCGGCGGCGGCGGCTCCCCGGCTGCGGCCGCCTCCCGCCCCGGGCTCCGCCGCGCGCGTTCCAGCTCCGCCGCCGCCGCCGCCGCCCGCCGCGCGTCCTCCGCCGCCGCCCCCCGCCAGCCTCCGCTGCTGCCTTGATGGGCTCCGCGGCCCGAGCGCCTCTTTTCGGGATTAAAAGCGCCGCCAGCTCCCGCCGCTGCAGCAGCCGCCGCCGCCGGAGAAGCAACCGCGTAAGTGGCAACTTTTCCCTCTTTTTTTTTCCCGCCGCCGCCGCTGCCGCCGCCGCCTGCTCCTCCTCCTTCTCCTCCCGCCGCCGCCGCCGCCGCCGCCGCCCGGACGCGGGGCTCCTCGGGGCGCCCGGGCTGCTTTGCATGGGGCTCGTCCTGCCCCCTCCCGGCTCCCGCGCCCGGCCGCCGCCCGCGCTCCCCGCGCCCGCGCCCTGCTCGCTCGCTCGCTGGCTGCGTCCCGCTCGCCTTCCCCCTGCGCCAAACTTTCTCTTTCTCTTTTTCTTCCTCCTCCTCCTCCTCCTCCTCCTCCCGCTGCCGCCGCCGCCGTCGCCGCCGAGCCCGGGCCGCCCCCTCCTCCCCGGCCCCCGCGCCGCCCTCCTCCGCCGCCGCGGCCAGCGACCCCCGGGAGGGTGGAGGCGCCCGGGGCGAGGCCCGCGCGGCGAGTTTGGAGACGCCGCCGGGCAGGGCCGGCCCGGGCGCGGGCCGAGGACGGGAGGGCGGCCGGGGTCTCCGCGCCGAGACAAAGGCGGCGGCCGGCGGGGAGGGGGGGTCCGCGCGGCCGAGCGCCCCCGCCCTCGCCGCCCCGGCCCCCAACTTTGCCCCACCCCGAGCGGCGCCGGGGCTCCGGGCTGAGCCGCCGCGCGGGGCGCGCACCCGGCCGGGAGCAGCTGCTGCTGCTGCTGCTGCCGCCGCCGGGCGGACGAGCGCCTTCCGCGCCGGGGCCGGACTTGCCGGGGCTGCGGGAGCTCGAGCGCAGCCCCGGAGCCCGGAAGGGGGCGAGGCGGCCGCGCGGTCCTCCACCTGAGCGCTCTCCGCCTGGCCCCACCGGCAGCGCCGCGAGCGCGCAGAGGGGTCTCTGCCCTGGACACTAGGGGCTCCCAGGGGCTCGGGCTGTGCTGCTGGCCAGGGCCAGAGCTAGCCTGGCCGGCCTTCCCTGACCAGCTGAGTTGAGAGACACCAGATCGGAGGATTCTTTCTTTCTTTCTTTCTTTTTTTTTTTTTTCTCTTTTGCTCACGCGAATCTGGGATTGTTTACGTTGGGTTCCCCACTCTAACCTCTCACCCGGCTCCACTAGATACAAAAACCACGTTCCTGAATTTTACATTATGTGTTTTAACGTACATCCTTTTGCCTATCTATTGGAGAGTAGATCTAAGTGTATTTTATGCAGCGTGTTTAGATTCTGTGTGGACTCAGTGCTCCTAGGTTTCTCGTGGAGCCATTAAAATATATATCTATGTCTGTATTTTACTTTGTGAGTTAATCTGTTGCTCAGAATCTGACTTTTATGAAATGTGTGCGATTCCTTCGACTGTGGCAAATTCTTTGATTGCAAGTGCTTTCAAAAATCACGCACTCTTAACTTTTCCCCCTCGTCGCTTTGAAGTAGGGTAAATATGACAATTTTTATTGGTCTCAATTATTGAAACTTGATCTAAGGACTATGTGGAAGAAGGAGGCTGATTGCCTTTTTCTGGCCTCCAGTTCTAGTGACTTTTAAAAAGGGGTTTGTTAAGTACCTTTGAAGAATATGACATACGGTGATCGCTTGGCTGTAATGCAAATTACAGAACATAAATTCACTTTGGAATTAAAAAAAGACTCTCAAGCCCTTTCAGCGAGGACAATCGAGGATTTATTATGTTTTTTTAAAAAATTACTTTTTTCCCTTTACTTTGGGCAAATAGCTAGTTACAGACCAACTTATTTGGAGGTCCTTGGAAAGAAGCTGGGGAAATGGGAGAGGGCAGAAGATTGATCACAATGGATAATCAATAGAGCAGTGTGCTGCAATCGTGTACCTACATTTACTGTAAATTTCTACAATATCTGCAGTGTGAGTGCTCCAGTGCCTCACTCGGCTTCTTCCAGCAGACTTAGAGGCAGAACAACCAGAATTTACGCCCAGCCTTCCGGAACAATATGGGGGAAGTCCACTCCATAGTAGCTCATTTTAAAACTCTTTCATTTTACTGAAGTGTGTGTGTGTGTGTGAGAGAGAGAGAGAGAGAGAGAGAGAGAGAGAGAGAGAGAGAGAGAGAGAGAGAGAGAGAGAGAGAGAGAATCTGTTTACATATGAGCTGTTTGGATGCTGAACCCCAAAGTGTAGGTATTTTAGGAGTTGGAGGGGAGTTGGAAGTATTCCGGGCTGTAGGGGGTGGGAATTCGCTTATTGAATTACTACTTCGGAGGCCCTCTTTTCATGCTATTATGTTAGGTTACTTTGACTGGTGCAAGTAAATTAGAGATAGGGTTATAAGAGAGCAATATACTGGAGGTAGAAGCAATGTTAAAAGTAAGTTGAGGTTTGTGTGTGTAAGAAAGAGATAATACCGAAGAGTTATCTTATAGTCAGTCTTGAAAGCTTGGTGGTAGGTGAATCCATATTTGGAGATGATTTTGAAATAGTCTAGCAAATGATGTACAACAGTATTTCGTAAAAAGTGCACACGGAGTCAGTTTTGAAAGGATTGCGGTTTGGGAAGATGAGGTGTGGGCAGGAAAACCCACTGGGGGCCAGCAGCCTTCCCTGTCTGTGTGTCTCCTCCCTTCCCCCTCCCCGGGTTTTAGTTTTTAATTACTTAATGCTGAAACGCACAGGGCTTATATAAATATTTGCAAATGCTCTTTCCTATTGATTTCTCTGAATAAACTGCCCTGCTCTGGTCCAGAGAGGAGGCGATTCAGGTCTGTGGACTTTTTAAACATGTGAAGTCTCTGGAGGAGTGTTCGTGCATGTGTATGGTCCTGGCCAGAGTTGTAGGCAGGAAGATTGAGGGGGGCACGAGGAGCGTTCAGGCTCTCAGTGGTGTGGCTGAGAAAGCTGGGCTGGAGCTGGCCCCATGGCCTGGCAGTCCTGGCAGATGTACGCGTGTGTGTCCATGTCCACACATCCACACTGTGTGGGTATCTACACTGGGGAAGTCGGAATGCATATGTGTAGTTCCCCCCCATTAAATATGGAACAGTTTCCCAGACTCGGTGACTGCCTTCTCCTCAGGGTCACATTGAGTTCGAATCTGACCCAACGTGCAAGAATCCTGCAATGGGGAAATAAAAGAATATACAGAATGGGGTCAGGTCAGCTGTTCAGAGGCCAAAACCCCTACAGCTGCTTTGATTTTATTTTTTTGTGTATATTTTAGGCTCCTCCTGCCATGTTACAAATTGTGCCTCCCCCTCTCAGGTGTTTGCTCAGTAGCTTAAAGGCACCAGAATCTCTGCCTACCTAGACCTGTGCTCCCAGCTACAACAGAAAACCCACAATACAGAATCCAAAACAAAACAAGGGAGGAGGGGGAGCAAAAACCCCTATTGAGTTCAGGCAAATAAGGTTGGGTCCACAGATCCAATTACAAAGCAGCTTTGAATATGCAAGACAGTGCACAAGACCAGTTATTCCAGTTACAACAAACTTAAAAAAAGAGAGAGAAAAAAAAAGAAAAGGCATGTTTAGGTCGTAATTTGTTAGTACAAGGAAAAGAATCCCACATAAATCTTCCTTTTTTTTTTTCTTCCCCTTTGCTGGCTTCACACAATTCACTTACTCTTTTCTGATCATCTGCCCTATAGGTTCTTTTATTACAATCTTTTGGGTTTAGGAAGATCGCTGCAAGCAACACATTTTCTGTATTTTTTCTCCCTTTATCTTAGAGGAGAGTTGGCCGGGGTTCTGTGGTTTGCAGTTACACAATATGTTATCATGTTTTTAATCACTAAATCATTGCAGTGGTTATAGATTTACAGTCTTGGGGTATTACAGAAAGGAGCAACGGCAGCTATATATATGCTTTTAAATTACACCAATGTAAACTGAGTGAAGCAGCTATGAATATGGTCTGCAGGCTTCAAATACCACCCCCCCCTTATTTCTTTCTCCCTCTGAGATTTTTTTCCCCTCAAATTGCTTGGTTAGCTCAAAATAAGCCATCCCCTCAACTTCCCTGTATTCTTTGTCTTTTCGGCCTCCTTCTTTCAAAAGAATTTTTTTTTTTTCATTTTAGACCTCTAACCCCAGACAAGCTAGAATTCAAACTCTTGAAATAGAACTTTGGATCAGAGTATAACAATAATAATAAGGAAAAGTGTGGATTTCCTAGGAAATTCTCTTGGTTTCCATACCGACCTGTATAGGGATGGAGGGTTGACTGCAAATCAGATGGGAGTGGGTGCAGGGAAAGGAAGCTTGTGATGCTCTGAAGGTCCTGTCACTGGAACCCCACTTTCAGCTTCTGTTTTTCATATTATTATGTAACAGAATCCTTGGCAGCATTAAAAATTCAGTATTACAAGCTGATTGTAATGCTGCCTCATTAGACAATGTTGTCTGGCCTTGTATTAAGTGAAACACAGAGCATGGCTTTTAGATTATAAACACCAATAAATATTAAGGCTCAGCAGAGAGGAGAGGCAGCAACTGGGTTGTTGGCCCAGTCTAGTTTGATTCCCCCCATCATTTTTCCATCATCCCCCCTCCCCCATGGTAACCGTCACGTGTTTTTTTTTGAGGATGCTGATGTGTGGACCCTGCTGACATTTTAGGAAGGCTTTTTATAGAGTTATCTTGTGTACACAAAAGGTTTGGAAGTTTGTTTTGTTTTGATCTGCAGTAAACAGGTCCTTCACTTTGCTGATGTCATTTCCGTTCATATTTGAGTTGTTTATTGTGCTTCTTTGTAGGGCCTTCTCAATCCCTCCCCCCACCTTGCTTCTCAGCCAGAGCCTGTGGCTGCCTGGGGAAGGGGAGATGTGAGCGCCAGGTCTGGGTTCAAAGGCTGAGAGTCGCGTGTCTTTGCCTAGTCCTAGGGTTTACACGCTGGGGAGAAAGCTTCCAGCTTCAAATCTGGTGAAATACTCCAGTGTCCACTTGCCCTGATATTTTCATGGCACCCGGGGATTCACCTCAGCTTCCTTTCCTTCGGATACCGCCCCATACCTTGTCTGGGTCTTTAATCCATCCTTATTGTCTACTTCTTCAGGACCCCTCCCCCAAACCCCACCTTGTAATGATGACTTTGAGACTTTCATTCAGTTGCACATCTGAAGCTGGCATTAGTGACTTCATGCTGTGAAATAAAAGAAACTGTTTCAAGCTCTTGGCCCCCCGAAGCACCCCCTCCCCCCAGCACCTCCTTCTACCCCTGTTCTTTGCAGTTGCTTTCTTTTTCCATTCTGTTCTTTGCCTTTTTGAAATATAAAGGCCATTCTGGTGTTACTAAAGGTGACCCTAATGTCCACTGCCTCTTATTTCCATGTAATCTACAATTGGAACCCCCTTTTAAGAAAAACAAGTAAGGTGGGGAAAAAGAGGAAAAGCTAACTGTTTTGTAGGCCCCGGAGGCTTTCCTCTAATAGGATGGTGGGTTTTAGGTTTAAAAAAATATTATTGTTTTGTTCTTTTAGGTTTAGAAATAATAGGGGGAGAGAGAAAAGCAGTCATTAGGAAGTTCCCTGAGCTGCTTTCCAACTAAGACGGGTGAAAAATGAACCAGCATTGACACTTGGCTCCCTGTGAAAGCCCGGTAACCTCTCCCCCCTTCCGTGGCCCTGGCCTTTTGTTCCTGGAGAACGGAGCTAAGGTACTTTTTCTCCCAGACCAAAGGCAGCAGGCAAGGAGTCCCCTTGTGAGCACATCGCCTTTAGATGGCCTTCTCATGGTTATTGTCAATGCAGACTTCCCCAAACAATTGCTCCAGGGAGACACAAAAGCAAAAACATTTGTCCTATTTTTTTAACCTCTTTGTTTTAGATTTTTTTTTTCATCCATTCTTTAAATTTCACAGTTTCTATTTGTCTGCAGAGAGACAAACGGAACAGCATGAAGCACATTTTACCGTAGGCCTCACTGGCGATTGGAACAGCCTCAATAGAAATCCAAATTCTAAAACACTGGCTGACTTGGAGGATATGTGAAATTTCAGCTCAGGGCTCTGAAGTCAGATTAGCACAGATTTTGAACAAAAATGCACTACAATGAAAAGATAAGAAAATGGGATTGGAGAATTATTTGGGGAAAAGCATGAAAGAGTCATCTTTTGTTTATCTGGTAGTATCCTGCCCCTATTTGGAAGTGGCTGCTTGATAGGGAAGCATTACAAACCTACATGAAATTCTTCATTTAAAAAAAAATCTGATCGGTGACTGTCATGCTTCTGATACACCACTAAATGGGCTGTTAGGGCTGAGGAGTAGAAGAACTGTTGATATATACTGTGGAATTGTTACTGTGTTGAGAATTTTTTTTAAACTAGGATTTATTAAAAAAAACAACAACTAGAGTTTATGTAAACGGGCAATATCCCCTCCCCCTTTTCTTTTCCTCTCCTGTTTCCTGTTTCCTTTCTTCTGCCTCCAACCTGCTTCCCCTCCAAGAATTCAGTGGTTTGCGTCAGGCCAGTGTAAAGGGATGTTTCAGACAGTTGGGGATAGCCCAGGAATAAAATAGGAGTCCACTTCCTTTTTTTCTTGGATCCAAACAAAGTGCCACTCTCTCCTGTAATGTATGGACCTGATTGCAATGATGTCCTTAAGCATCTGTCTGCCTTTTCATTAAAATTCTCAATTTCAAGGTTTAGAAACACAAATGTAAGAATCCCCTTGGGTGTAAAAGTCTTGCCTGGCAAATTCTCTTTGCCCTTTCGGAAATAATATTTTTGTTTAAAAAAAAGTAGAGCTGTCTACTAACATTTAAAGCTGTTTTCAAGGCAACTTCTGTATTTTTGCTTTCTCTAGACTTGAGCTTTGCAACTTATAATTATTAGGGAAAAACTCTTTCAAATCACAGTTTTTTTAAAAAATGGTTACTCATTTGTGTCTTTCTTGTGTATATCAATGATAGTTTAGGGCTCAAGCAGGGGAGGGTGGGTAAGTAAACTAGATAACTGTCCACTTATGATTTGGAGGTAAAAATTAATCTCTGGAATTAGCACTGCAGCGATATATGGAGGCCTGAGGTTTGTGTCAGAGAAATGTGAGTCCAAACATCTGCGTGTAGGCCTTGTTACTCCGGCCTCCACTGGTCGTGCAGGCCCGCAAAGCCTGTCCCCAGGAAAGCCTGCATTCTGTACCATACCCAGCAGGGCCTGGCCACCCAGCAGCTACCAGGCCCCTAAATAAAACTGCCTCAAAATCATGAGGTGAACTCAGGCCATGGAGCACAATTCAGCTCCAACTGGGTCCTTATTTATTTCAGGGACATTTGTTTGCATCGTTTATTTTTCCCCACTCTTCAGGGTTTTCTTTTTTAAAGCCTCTAGATTATTTAAGCACAAGTTTTCAAATCATTGTGGATGTATAATTTAGTAAAAATAGAAGGCTCTGGAAGAATACATGAGCCTACCTAAACCCAAATGTGCTATGAAGAGAGCCTAGAATGCTGACACCCACTGTATCTTCTCTCAGAGATCATATTTACCTTTGCTGAAGTGAAAGGGGGGGGGGAGAGAGCGCGAGCGAGCGCGCCGGAGCACACAAGCAGGTTTGACTGGGTTGGATCAGTGTAATTTAGCAGCCAGCTAAGCATTCAGGGGCAGGCCTCTGGTTTGGAGAATGGGTAAGGGGAGGAGTAGAAAAGAGGCTAGCTAGCTTTCCCTGATTTATTTTAAAATATTTACCCTTTTGGCTGTTGCCAATTATAGTTTCCAGATGAGACGAGACCGGGTATGGAGAACTCCAAGGGAAGAATGACCTCTTCTGAGGGTGGGTTTATTTGTCAACAGCGGTCAGGATGGAGTGATGAGGATGTCAGGCTGTCACTGCTAGGTAGTCCCTGGGTTTCCTGTCAGGCAAATGCCCTGGGCAGAAGAGCTGGTCCGGGAGGCTAGAATTTGCAGCATGTGTTTCAGCGAAACTGGGGCTGTTAGTTCCGTACATGGGTGCGAAAGTTGCAAATTTCCTCTGAAGAAGTCTTGTTTTGGTTAATGATGAAAATAAGTTTCATCAAGGTACCCCCGGCTTTTGTGCAGTTCTTTATACTCATAAATGGTACAGAGGCCATAGATTACTTGACTGTGACTTACCTGTTAATTTTTGCTGGGAACAAAGGCAAGCTGGAGTAGGCCTCCCCAGGCCTGTAGCTGTTGCAGGGTTAAGATAAAGACAAGGGACCCAGGTCACTCTCAGTCCCACTTATCAGTCCTCTGATGTCCAGGAGGCCAGTCACCTATGGTCTAGGAGAGTGGCCGACTTAGGGCAGTTGTCCCTGGGGACAGAACCTCTTCATCCTCCCAGATTACTAAGACCTTGTTCTTTGGATTTGCTAGCTTTTGTTTTATTGAAGGTATTTATTTGTGGCCCTCATAGGTTCATGATGTCACCAGAATATGAGGTTGTCCCCTGTTAATAAAAGTTAACACAAAGCAGCAGAATTAGGTTTTCTGGGAGTATAAGGCTTTTCTTGTCTTTATCAGACAGCCTGTGGGTTGCTTCCAGGTGAGGAGCAGGGTATCTGGAGTCCCTCGTTTTCCCGAAGAGATTTCCAGGGGGATCTCTGTTTGGTGGGCCACATTGCCTGCATTATTGCTAGCATCATCGTCTTCATGTATTATTCATAGTCCCCTTTTCAATTAAATTATTAATTGGTTTTCTTTAAGGTGTTCCTGACTCATGTGGCTAACATAAATAACAGTGTGTTTTGAAAACACACCACCTGTTCTAGGGCCTGAGGTCAGGCAGCCTGGAAACAGCTCTGCAGTGACTGGACTCTGGTTTACAGAAATCATCCACCACTTTCCTTTTGGGCTTTCCACTCCCCCCATCCTGCCCCCACTCTCTCACATGTGACTGAATTTGGCTTGTGCCCTCCTTTGTCCCTAATCGGACATGATTCCCTTGAGGCAATCTTGTCTCCCAGGGCGCTAGCTGAAAAAAAATTTTTTTCAGTCTGTTTTCTGTACTAAAATGCAGAGAGGGGTTGTCTGTAGCCAACAGGTTAGATATTTACATTAATTTGAATCCAAATTGTGCAAAATGCCTTTTACACGGGGACATGGTGGTTTTCATCAGCCAAGCATCCCTTTCTGTCTCTGTTAGCGTGTGCTTAATGCTAATACGATTCCATACATACTGCTCTTCGCCTGGTGAGCTTATTATATTTCTAACACTTGCATGGTTCATTATTGTGCAGTAGGAAAAGACTCTGGGCTGTAAGGCCGGCCTGGGTGGGTTGCTTTCAGAAAGGGAAAAAGCAGGTGCCTTTCTTTCTATGCTGAGAGAATTGGGAGTAGATTCAGGCTGAGGGTGGGATTCTGACAGAGGACGGGACTTCCGGTGAGATTTCTGTGGTGCTGCCTTTGCACGTTGGAGTGGAAAAGGTGAACTTGGGGGTATATAAGTGTGCAGCAGTTGCTTTGACCAACTGGGGTGGTCACATTAAATTTGACCCTGGTGGTAGATTTTCCCTGGAAAGGGCATGATTTCTGCCATCTCTGAAATGAAATGGCTTTATAAGGCGACTCTCCTTAAAGCACCTAATTGTAAACTGTGGCTCCTTTTCTTGTTACTTTTTTCCACCTCTCTTCCCTAGTACTCTTTCTTTTCACCTTCTCTCCCTTCAAAAACTAGCCTTAAACTCTGAATGGAGAGCAAGGGATGTTTTTTGTAAGTTTCTGCAGCTGAAAACCAGAAGTGCTCTGTAAAGCAGTTAATAGGATGGGTGTGTGTTTCAAATAAAATTCCTGTCCACATTGGCTAATGTCCCTATGCTAGAGTTGCCTGGCTCTGACGTGGACGGGCCCGGAGACCCGATGGTTCCGGTTCTGAGGACCCAGGCTGCTTTTTGTGGCCGAGAGCGAGTTCCTTTCTTCTCACCCGATGATTCTAGGCCGGCCCCTGACTTTTGAAGAGCGAGGGGTCACTGCCTCCGGGAGGACGGGGCTTTGTTCCGCCGGCCTGGTTCCCGGGGTGGTGCAGGCCGGGCCGCCAGGGTGTCCCCTGTCCCCGGCTGTGCGAGTGCGGGCCCGGCCTGCCCCGAGGCCCGTGTGCCCCGGAGCAAGTGCCGGGGCCTCGCGTGCCCGTGTGTGTCCCCGGGTCCCCGCGGGCGGGCGCGGCCACCGTGAGCAGCCCGGCCTGCGCCCGGCACGACTGTAGATGTCAGGCTTTGCCCGGGGAGCCGAGCGGCGGCGGGGCTGTGAGTTTCAAATTAACCTTCCGCTTTGTTGCTGTGTAATGTGGATCCCCGAAGGCCCCCCGCCCCGCCCGCCCCCCTTCCCCGGGCGGTGCGCGCTGCAAACTGCGAGTTGAGCTTCATTTACATAAAGCGATTCCGGCAGGCGGCCGTGGAGGAGGCGGAGGCTGCGGGCAGGCCGGGCCGGGGCTGGGGCCGGGACGCCGCGCCCCGTGGGTGAATCCCCGCCGCGCCCCGGGGACCTCCCTCCCGGGCGCCGCCGACCTCCCCGCCCGTCCTGGCCCGGCACCATGCGCCCCCCTCCCCTGACTCCGGGTCCCCTGCTCCTGGCCAGCGCCACCGCGGAGTCCCGGGGGCAGCGGGAGGTGGGGAGAATGCCGCCTGGGGCGGGTGAGCTCGGGGCTCCGGTGCCGCTGGAATTTCCCATTGTCGCGCGCGGTGGCGCGGCCCCTGGACCTGCGAGTGCCTCCTCCCTCCGGAGGTGTGCGGAGGCTTTGTGTGCCAGGTGAGTGCAGCCGCCCTCCCCCGCCGCCCGCCCGCGGTTCGCGCAGCCGGCCTAGCAGCGCCGCAGGCAGGTGCCGCGAGTCTTGGCTGAACTTCTCATTCTCTTGGGGCGTGAGGGGGAAGGGCAGGCTGGATGTACTTGAACTCCTAGACTCCGATTGGAACCTACCTGGGCTGAGGGCGTCTAAATTCTGCTGGGCGCAGAGTGCAGTCCTTCCGCTTTCCCTCCCCTCCTTTCCTGCTCTGCCACCTCCTCTCCTTATTCTTATCCTGGATTAGTTCCTGCTTTTTGAGTACTTAGGCTACTGGTGCCATTTAGAAGTTTGGGTTCCTTCACCTAAAAATACACCTTTTCAGCAAACAGAGAAGCCCCTGGTCAATTCAAAACAATGTGAAGAATGCGCCAGTTGTGCAGTAATTAAAGGGAGAATCAGAGTGTTGGAGCTGGAGGGCACCTTTGGCGATCATCCTGTCCACCCTCTAATTTTAGTTTGTTCTCACTCTGGAAAAACCAGAGGAGCTTTATTTCTTAGGGGAGGGAGTGCAAAGGGAAAGCTACGATTTTTGTCCTGTTAAAAGGGAGGAATGCCCAAGTATATCAGTGGCAGGAAAAAATAAAGACAAAAGTCATCTTTTTAGGCTTGAAAGGAATGGTTCTTTCTGCTTTCGCCTCACCTGTGTTAGGATGGGGAAATGCCTCCAGGGCTGACTCCAGCCCCTGCGCGGTGTATTCTAAGATGCAGTTGCCCTGCACAGTGGCGTACAATGTGTTAAACTGGTTTAAAGGAAACTTCTGAGCAGGTGGATCCTGGAGGGTCATCCTTCTTCCTCCCCTCCACCTGTATCATTTAACAGGCCTTGGAGACTCTTTAAAAGCCACTGATAGATAACCTCGGAAGGGACAGACAGACGCCCCACCTGGGCATCCAGGGAAGGCCCCTCCTTAAGCTGGGACCTACTTGGTGGAATGCATCAGGGCAAAGCAAGGAAAACAAACTTAAGCTTTGAAGGTAGATAGCAAGAAAGTTACACATCATCTTATTTCATCTCATGCTTTGAGATCCTTGGAGACAAGTCACTAAATAAATAGAGTATAATTTAAAACTCACCCTAGCTGGGGAAACTTCTTCTTTGCCATCAAGAAGCAGGTGCAGGTTTGTAGAGTTGGCCCCTCGGGTCCCCTCATTCCTAAATTCAGGAGGTGTCAAACTTTCATGTTCTTTTAATGGCTGTGGTTTCTGGATAGGTTTCAAGGGAAACCCGAAAAAAAAGTCATGAGTTCCAGGACGCTGGGCTGGAGAGGGAAGCCCGAGTGCTGTGGCCGAGCCTGAGCCTGCGTTTGATAGGAAAACATACACCTTCAAGGTAACCTGATCGAGAAAGGCTGCGGCAGGGAATGTGGGCCTGTTTCTTGTTATCAGAACAACCACTGGCAGCCTGAGATTCTGACTGTGTCTTATTACTCAAACATGAAAAGCGGGGAACCGAGGCAGGGAGTGAAGGGTGTCAGGAGACCATGGTTCTCCACCATTTAAGGATTTCAAGAATGGGGTCTTTAGGAAGAGGTGCATACCTGATGTTTGCACACCTGTATTTGTATTCATTCTGTTCTGAGGGGGCCCTTTCAGAGGGTGTGTGGCCATGAAGGCCAAGAACAACTTCTCCTCTTTCCCTTTCCTAAATTACAGGACTAAGGAGATTGTCTGGTTTCCAGCATAGTTTTTAGAAAGCATGTAAAGTGCCTCTCAGAAAGGGCTGGGGTCACACTTGGTCTTTTATTTAATTACACAAGTGTTATTTAACAACATGGGGCAGATGCAGAAGCAAGCACTTTATACTGTAAAAACGGTCTTTTTGGAATTGCAAGGAATGAAGTAACTTGAAGACCTTCTGTCTTTACGACAGGAGTCACTTTCCTTTCCCAACTTAGAAAAAAACATTTTTTTAACGGCCACACTTTCTATGGGATAGAGGGCTCCTGTTTTCCATTTCTCCTGAAAACAGTTTTGATTGACACGGAACCCATTGAGAAATACTTGCTAACTATTTTGGGACAACAACAACAACAAAAATCTGAGCTGCTTCTCCAACCACCTGAAACTTTAATTTTGGTTTCTTCACTTTGGTCTTTTATTTGCACGAATGAATGCTAAGCGAGGGTGGAAAGGGCCCAAGCGAAGCCATACTCTGCCGAGCAGGCCTGTTTGGCTCATCCCAACTGGAGAGTGAAATGCCTCCCTTCTTACTGCTTTGGGATTGAATTTAACTGCTGTGTAAACTCAGTGCCAATTGGACCGCCCAGTGGCAAGGAGCTAAAATAAGCAAGATTTCAGTTTTCTTCGTTATGATTTTAAATGATGGCTCCTAGATACTCCTAGGATGGGCCTGGCTCACCTTGGGTGACCTGGAGATGGTTAGTTCGTTAGAACAGATCTGGGACAGCAGGCTGCTAGAAAAGTATCACCTGGGGCTGCTGGCATTTTGGCTTAGGTCTTTGAGTTCTGGTCACAAGTGGTGTCCATGGAACATCTTATTGTTGCTGTGTCCTTTTTAGTTACCTTTTAGGGGCTGGGGCTTTTTTGGCTGCTGCTATGTTAGTGTGAGGGCCTAGAAATAAATATTTGAGGGACCAAAGCAGACTCTTACTTAGGAAATTGTTTTTATTACAGAGTTGCAGATGTCTCATCTTTAAGAAATAAATATTTAAGTGACTAAGCAACGTTTTATAAAAGTATAGGGAATTGCTTCTCTTACTTAAAGACAAAGCCAGCTGTCACTATACCTACTTTTGAAGAATAACTAGGTTTTTTTCTTAGCCCATGGGGTTTAGCCTTGACCCACAGGGAGGAGTGGTGTTGCCAGCCCAAAGACGCTTGTGCACACCAGCACTGCAGAGATGATGGACCTGATGCTCCATGGCAGCAACTTCAACAAACACAACCTGTGCTGTGGTTTATACTTTCATTTGTTATTAAAATGGTCGTTGCTGTTAGCTTGGCAGATTTCTGTACCTTTTGGGCCTGTTGGCCTACTCTGGTTCCCAAGGCTGATGTAATTAACCAGGATGGGGCTGTTGGCATAAAAACACATCAGGAAGGCAGATTCCATTACAGTGAACCTCACAGGGTTATCCAAATGGTCTGGGATGAAAATTTGGTTGTAATGGTGGTTGTTAGAAATCCCAGCACAGCTCAGAATCACCATCCTCTGCCCAAGTTAAAAACTGGGGCCAGGGAAATGGGAAACTGGTTTTAATAGAATCCAGGCAAGGGAATTCCTTTGCAAGAGTGACACACAGATCCTAAAGGTGCTTGTTTTTGTCCAAAGCCCAGTGTCCTGCATCCTTAGGCCACTCAAATTGAGAAACAAACATACAGAAGTTAAGGTTTCGTCAGATTGCCCCAAGGGAGAGACCCATGCAAAAATCTTGGCTCATTGGCAAGCTGCTTTCAAAATCCAGATTACGGAGAAAAACTACCAAATCAACAACTGTCAGATTTGTTTTCTATATGATTTAAAGTTGGCTGCCAGACTGTTCTCTTTGAACATGTGGGAAGTGACAATCAGATATTAGAGGGCTTTTTCCCCCCTTTTTTAGGCTAATGTGGTAAATGACTCCTCTGTGGACAGGGAACTGGGGACAGAGGGAAAGCAAAGCTTAGCTCGATTGACAGCAGCATTGCGTTACTGCTTCAGAAGCAGTGACACAACGGGAATTTTTGTTTTGTTTCTGATTTTCAGTCACTGGGTCAGGGGACAGAGTGGCGAGGATAAGGCAGTAGTCTAGCAGTAACAAGTGTGTTTCTAGAGAGTTCTTTGCCTAAGGAAGTTGCCCTGCTTGTAACACCTAAGGGTGATTTTTTTTCTTTGATGTCTCTACCTTTCTTTTACCCTTAATTCCTAGTGTTTTTTGCTTTTGCAAGGAAAAGATTGCAAATAAAAAAGGGGAAGGAAACATAGAAAGTTTAGGAGGTGGTAAATTTGATCATTTCAGTGCAGGTCTTCTGTTTTGTTAGTTTTTAACCCCAGTTAGGGCCTTTTTTAGCAAAATGCCTGGGCTTTATCTGCCTTCTGGGCTGGCCCTGCTGCCTTACTGCTCAGAGGGTTACCATGCTGCCTTGTCACCATGAGGATTAACGGGGGTGGTGGTGGTGGTGATGATATTACCCTTCCAGAGGGGCCTTAGCTGGCCTCTGTCCTGGGGAGGGCCTAGGTGGCTCAGCTGCCCACTCTTGGAATTTGCCTCTCAGATTTCCCCCCTCCTTTCCCCTCCCTGGAGTCAGGTCTGAAGCTTCCAGGGAAGGGTGGAGCGAGATGGGCCAACCCTGTGCTACCCTCCCACCTCCTGCCCTTTCTGGCTGCTGCTGGTTTGGGACTGAAGTCATTGAATCCTCTCTTAAATGATTATCTTGACTTTAATCTCAAGTAGACTTTTTGGGGCAACAGTTAGGAATGTATGGAGTATCTTCAGTCATCAAGGACACTCCAACTGGAACTGGGAAAACTGGATCCATGGGGCCTGGTGAAAAGACAGTGGAATTTTCATCCGAGGCTGATTTCATGCACTGTCCTGAAAGTGATTTTGACCACAAACGTTGGATCTGGGAGTGAGACCTCTGTCCCCCATACTTTTGGAGGCAGCAGTTGGGGACTGCTTAGACCTCCTACTCCTTGATTATTGGGGAGGGGGGATGTTAAAGAGTAGGGTTGAGTACCTGGGGGTGATGGGGTGGTTGAGCATCATGGGGGTGGGGGGTAGGGGACTGGGAAGGGGCAGTGGGGCTCCATAGTTGGTCAGGGCTGGACGTTGGGGGTAGGCAGAAGAGGAGTTTTGCTTGTTTCTTGGTTGTTCCTTACTCTGTCCAGGAATGTGACATATTCTGAGAGTATTGGTTGAGCTAGATTTTGATAACCTGTCCCTATGCATGTCCATCATGGGCTCTGCATTTTAGTATTGTTTCAGTCTGGAGTGGACATGTGTCTTCTCATTTGAACTCCCTCCTGATCAGAGGATGGGTTGGAGTCAGATTAGCTGAGTATAGAAAAGACTGCGGGGCTTAATTCAGTATCTGATTTCAGCCTTGAAGCCCCCAAAGTCCTGTAAGTGCCTGTTCAAATATGGAAGTCTCCTTTTGCTGTCTAAAAAGCTCTTTTTAAAAAGAGTATATGCTCCCGGAAGTCTATAAAAAAGTGTGTATGTGTAGACATGAACTTATTTGTTTCCCACACTTACAGTCTCTGCGTGGCCTATTTTGGACCTCTTTGCTCTTCCTGACAACTTTGTCCAGTGGAAATATGCTAAAGAACACGTGGGTGCTTTTTTCTGCTTCTCAGCAACTTTTTTTTTTTTTTTTTTAAACAATTTTTCTTAACTGCTCAAGAAACAATGCAAGCCTCTTCCACCGTTTCAGGCGCTGCTTCCTAAAATGCTCTTTGGCTCAGGGCCTTGGTTCTTAATGTGCATTTGGCTGCTCGGGGGAGTGGTTTTTGCTTTTCTTGTAACAGCTCCACTATTTCTCTGTGGAGTATCTGCATCCTTGTTAAAGTGTCAAGTCAACTTCTGGACACGTAAGGAAGAGGCCCATGGATTTCAGCATGTGTGTTAGAAGGTCGATGTCACTCATAAAGCAGCAACTTCTAACTGCCATCTCTGTTCTGCCAGGTTCTCAAACGGTGTCACTTCATTTTATTTGATACGCAATCATTGCCGGGAGACAGGCATTCATGAAGACCTTCGGTCTGTGTGCCTGACTCTATGAGCATGTGTTTCATGGGCCCAGGTCGCTTACCTTTTCCTAAGATAGTATTTTACCCACTTTTGAAGGGTAGTTCCAGGTAAAGGATGGCAGAAGTGAAAATGGTAGGGTGTCCCCCCCACCCCCACTGCTGCCTCATTCCTTTTTCAAAGAGGAAGTTGAAGCTCCATATTCCTTCAACAGGTATCTCTGGTGGAAAGCACAGAACTTTTACACCATTTAGGAAAAGACCATCAATTTATTTTGCCCTTGCTGTGGGAAACTAAGCATTGTCCAGACAGTGGAGAAATGGGGTGATGGGAAGTCCTGTTGCAAACTCCCAAATGGCTAAGTGTGTGGGGGGTGATATGCTTTTCCTCATGGAAGGCCCTAGTTCAGGAACAGAGTGCCATTTGTGCATTATTCTTGAAATAGGGACTTAGTGGTTCACACTCGGTTTTGTGGGAGAAGCAGAGGTGAATCAAATTAGCTCACTTCTTGGAAAGCCTGCCTTCATGGGCCATCAGAGCGAGACCCAGCACTGCTGAGCCTAAACAGTGTGACTTTGAACCAGTCACTTAATGTTTCTGAGCCTCATTTATTACATCCATAAAATGGGCATGCTATACCCTTTATATCTGTAGTGGGAGTGCAGTGAAATAGAAAACAGAGCTTCATGGGACTTAGCATTTTGGGTGGCCTCTCCACAGAGTGAGTTCTCATCCCATATCCTTTCCCCTTTTATTTGGTTCCTGTTGATAGCCTCTGCTGCCTTTCATTTCCTAACAGCCTATTAGAAATCCATGCAAAGGTCCAGTATTTCTTCTGCTTTTCCCCTCTGGGCGAGGAATAAAGCCAGCCCTTTTTGACATCCCGCAACTGTGTTCAGGGGTGCAAGGGTCTGCAGTAGTTACAGTGTCCCCTGGCCTTCCCAGCCCTCCCCATGTGCCCCCCCCCCAAGCTGGCAGGCAGCCTTCTAAGTGAGCAGCCCACTCAATGACCCACCTAGAGAGGCCTTCCCTGGCTGGCTTGTATATGCTAATAGGCCTGACTTGTCCTGGCTTGTTTGTAGTGATTTGTGGAAGCATTTATATGCAAATACTATCAACTTGCTGAGTTAATTATCATGTGCCTCCCCCTACCCCCTCCTGCATTGCCTCCTAGTCTGGCTGGCCTGTTGTCATTCAGCCCTGCGCTCTTCCAGTCTTTGCCACCTCTGTTAGTTGCCCTGTACCCTTCCTGTACTTGTAGGCCTGGTCGCAGCTCCTTCACTGCTCAGTTGCCTGTCACAGGAACCTGGGCCTCACAGTGTGGTCAGACATTGGCGAACTGGGTGTGCCAGTGGCTGGCCAGTTGCAACCCTGCATGAGAGGCACCTGGCACATGCAAGTGCGCCTAGCTCATGCACTCTTTGAACCCCATTTTTATCAGCTGCTGTGACAAACAGCTGTCCAGACATGTCAATCCTTGTAACTCAGTCCCTAGTCTTTTGAAAAAGTGGTTATAATTTTTAAATTAATATTATTTCTCTGCATTGTTTAGACCACTAAAATTTATTACCAGCTTTGAGCCCTGGAGGCTGTCCCCTCCTGCCCTATCCTGGAAATCTGAGTGGACCTCAGACCTAGTTTCCTGGTTGTGTTGACATTTATGGGGGTAGGTGGTTCCCATTTGGGGGAGTAGGCGGCATATGTAGTGTCCCTGGCTCCTCCTCTTGATGCCAATCACACCCCCCTCCCCATGAGAATCAAAACCGCCTCTAGGAGTTGCCTGGGGAGGTGAACTCCTGACTGAGAGCCAGTGGGATAAAGGTTGCACCTGGTTCTCCTGGGTGAAAAGGTGACGGGTTCCTGGCCCCTCCTTCAGGTCAGCTCTGCTCCGTGCAGCCTGAGTCTCTGTGTGAGTTGAGCAGCCTCGGAGTTTCTGATTTAATCCATCTGATAATTAGATGTTACAGTTTGCTTAATTTTATGGTGGTCTTCTTCGGGAATGAAGGCAGGACTCTTTCCTTTCAGGGCACCCACGGTGGGCCAGCGTTCGGGGTGGTAACCTTTTCCCCCTCTAGCCTGCTGCCCCCCAGAGTGCAGGCCTCATGTGGAAGTGTATATTTGCTGGTAGATGTTCATTTAAAAAATAAAGAAACAGGTGGGGCTAAGTTTAAAACACAAATTTTATGCATAGTTTTAGTGTGACATTATTCTCTCAATGCTTGGAATTGGCCACTCAGCAGCCATTGGGGGTGGTGGCTACCATATTGGACAATTCTCCTTTAGGATGACTCTGGTCCTTTTCTAGCATGAAGTCAGGTCATTTTCCACAGTTACTGAGTCAGAAGGTTTTTTTTTTTTTTTTTTTTTTACAAGAAAGGTCTTTGTGTTTATTCTCTCGAGGGTAGGGCCTTGGCTGCACAGCTGTGGCTTGGGGCTGAGGCCCAGGGAGCTGGGGCTCTAATCTCTGGGGAAGCTCCCCCGCCTCCACAGGCCAGGCGAGGCCCTCTAGGCAGCACCCTGGGCCCAGCCTGGAAGAGGGTAAATACTCCGAGGACTCCACAGACACTCTCATACCGCACCGACGAATGGTTCGCGTTAATTTTGTGTACAAGGTCTCTCTTGTTGGACAAGAGGGTGAAAGTCCACAGCTGTGACCGGAAATAGGGGAAGGGCCTACTGGGATGACCTTGTTTAGGAAAGTCTAAATGGAATACTAATGGTCGAGATCTAAGAGGGAGATGTATGTGTGTGTTTGACTGGGCCTACAGATAAAGTGAAGAGTATTTTGAAAGTTACTTTAGTGCAACCTCCCAGATAACCGCATGCCTGGGGCCAGTTACAATTTATGGCCAGCTGGTAGTCACTGCTGTGTGCTGGCCTCACTTTATCTTTGGAGTCCAGGCTCTGTAGCTTAACTGGTAGTATTCTGTTGTTTATCTTTTGGTGGGGAGGGGGGTAGAATGGGGGTTTTGATCAGGTTTTGTTAGTGAAGCATAACAGCATTTTGTAATGCACAAAGAGCTGGTCATATTTCTGCTACTGGGTGCTCTGGGACATGTCAGTCTTACTGTTTCTAGTGATACGATGCGCTAGGGTTCTACACTCTGGAGTTGCCAGGAGCTTGGGGTGCAGGTCCCCATCTTGAACAGTACGATAAGCCTGCCAAAAGTCCACGCAGGGAAGGTGGTGTGGAGGCCTTAATGTAGCTCTGAGCCCCGGGTTTCTTTCATCTCTGAGGTCCACCTTTTTCTGTGGCCTCTTCACTTATTGAAACTTCATGGCCACCTGGCCAGCACACCCAATTCACTGTCCTAGGAAACAGCGCGGCTTCGGATGGTGAGTTCCTAGTTTTTTCTGGACAAGAGATGAGCAGTGGTATCTCACAGCACCCACTGGGATCTTTATCCCTGCACTGTGTCATTCTAGAAAAGCTGCCTGCCTTCTAAGTAGGAGAGGTCCAGAATTTTACCAAGCCATGGCGGAATTTCATTAACGCCTTTGAGTAGCCACTGGATAATCATCTCCCTACCCCAGTATTCCTAGGAAGGACCTCACACTGAAAATACACTCTTAGACTTCACTTTTGGAAAAAGTGGAATGATTTTGAGCTTGAGTGGACTTTGAATGTGGCATTTAGGTCTCACTTAAGTCTTTAGTGGTTTGTTATTTGTAGTTTGACACGGAATAATTGTTGGGGATCTTTTACCTGCAAAACAATAGGATAACATAAAAGTTCTTCTGATCTTTGGGCTTAATCTGTAGAAATAACTTCTTTGTTGGTAGATTGGAGCAGAACATTTGTGGTTATTTATTTATTTATTTAGAGAATGGAGGATGTAGCTGTAGGTTACTTCAGACCCTTCACTCTATTCTGTAAGCCACTGCCATCTGCTTTTTTTTAAAAAAATTATTTTTTCATTTTAAATCCTCTAAGACAAAGGGACCTGGAAGCTCAGACCTGTCCTGCCACATTCCTGAGTAATTTGGTTTTGATTAACCCAAGGAGAGAAGTTGGTTTCTCCTAGCGACCGACCGAAGGAAGGGCTGGGACGGAGGGGATCAAAGCACCAGGAGGGGCAGTTCACCTAATACACAAGTCCCCCTCCTTCTCCCTCCTCCCGGGCCCCTCGCCCTCTCCTTTCCCTCCTCCCCCCCTCCTTCTCCTTGTCTGCTCTCCCTGCCTTTCAACCTCTCCCTCTTTAGAAAGCCCAGGCAGGAGTTATTTCCACTTTCCGACTCTCCACGTGGAAGTATTTCCTAGAGCTTGGGGTGGACTGACCAGGGTGGATTCCCCCACCCCTTCTTCTTAAACTCTTTCTTTCCCCCCACAAAGCTGCAGAGCACATTCCTGTGCTAATCCTGCTGCTGGAGGAATGCAAATGGCTGTAATTGTGTGCCCCAGGATGGGCTGAACGCATCTGTGCAGCTTTTCTTCTTTGAGGAGGTGGCTAAAAAGTTCATTTACATAGAGAAATGAGACTGGCCTGTGATCCCTTGTGGTAGAATAGGCACTTTCTAATAGGAAAGGGGCCTCATCCGTGGTGTCTGTGCCTCCCTCCACCTTCCCTTTCCACTTTGTGTGCCTGTGCCTGTGTGTGTGTGTGTATGTGTGTGTGTGACACCAAGCTCCTGCTGAGCACACATTAGAGGAAGGGTAGTTAACGGACACTCTGCTCTAGACAGTACAAAATCAAACTGGAGTAGGGGATAGGCCTTGTCTAGGGTAATCCTCCTATTAAACCATGATAAACAACTTTTCATTGTGTTTTTAAAAGCATGCCATGGGGCTCAGAAGCCCTTGTTAATATTTTAGAATTGCTGCTCCACTCTCGAGCTGGTCCAATTTTGTTGCACATCTGACCCCACTTTTTTTTTTTTAATATTTATATAGTACTCACAATCTGAATACTAAGATTACTGAGCCAATTAGAAGTATCACTTGTAGCTTTAGGGTGATGTTCAAGATAGTTAAGAAAAGTCTTTCTCAGTCACATCCAAGAACATTTTCTCCTCCCTGGTTCTGAAGTTGAAAGACTGGCAGAGGTTCTAGGACCCGGCTGTCCAGTTGAAATACAGAGCAAACCACTTAGGTAATATCAAGTTTTCCAGTAGCCACATTCAAGAGTTAAACAGAAACAGATGTAATTAACTTTAATAATATATTTTATTTAGTTCAGTATATTTAAAATGTTATTTAGACAAAGAGTCAGCGTAATGAAAACTGTTCATGAGATCCTTGTATTGGCACCACATCTTTGAAATCTTGCGTGTATTTTATTCTTATACTCTAGCCACATTTCATAGGCTCAGCAGCCACATTGGGCAGGTGGCTGCCTACTGGACCATGCTGGACTTAGAGACCTGCCCTGGCCCTTTCAGTGGATGAAGACATCCCACCACCAGCTGCTTCCACTTACTGGGGTTCTGGGGTACAGGTGGAGTCTGTGCACAACTCCCATCACATCCACTTGGGATGGTTAGGAGGCAGGAATGGGATGCTGGTGTGGGCGGGAGTCTTGTCAGCTGCTTCCTGGCGTGCAGGTGGACTGTGGAGGGGCTCACCTGGCTCCCAAAGCTGCTCCCAAAGCTGCTCCCAAGTCAGCGCACCACAGTGGCAGCAGGGAAGATGGCTCACGTGTGCGAGCTCTGTTTATCACCACAGGCTTGCTGCCTTATAAGTGTTGCGGAAATCACAGATGAACAGAACTGCAAGGAGCTGCTGGAAACTGTCCTTTCACCCTCTCCTCAGCAGGCTATGTGGCAGGATTGGGGTGGAAATGGAGCTGAGACAGTCAGTGGGGTCCTTACTCCACGCTGTGCTGGCATCCCCTGCTTCCAGGCTGGTGGCCCAAGCCCTGCGCGGTGTGCTGCGTGAAGGGGACTTCCTTTGGAGGCTCCAGGGCTGCTCAATGGGAGGAGGAAGAGCTACTGTTGGTGAGGCGGGCAGTCCCTACAGGAACCCTCTTCTCTTCCTCTCTTGGTGTTTATTTGGATTTCTGATTTCTCTTATTATTCTGATACCATGGGATGGAAATCTCTTTCCCTCGTCTAAGGCTGTTGGGCTTTTCTAGTTGGAGGAGAACAGAAGGGACAAAGGTGATAAGGACAAGTCAAACATGGCTTTGCCTATGAGAATAAGGGGTAGCATGGAGGTATGGAGTCCAGTCTAGACTTTTTCTTCGTGTGTGTGTATGTGTGTGTGTGTGTGTGGTGCTGGGAATTGAACTCAGGGAATTGAACTCTCTTGCTGCTAGGCAAATGGTCTACCACTGAGCTACGCACTTCCAAGCTTAACTTTTATTTTTTTAAGAGGTGGTTAATATTCTGTCGATACTTTTATTTATTTATTTATTGCTTGTTTACTCAATAAGGGACTTTTCTCCAAAGCGAGGTGACTTAAGTCCCACTGATATCACAATTCTTAGCAAAACAGAGTCCCTGGCTTCTAGCAGAAAGAGCAGCTGTGAACCGAGTCCTACGGAGCGCTTCCTTCAGAGTGACGTTAAGTGCTGGTGTCTCCTCACTATAGATCTTTGCGTTCCTTAGTCAATGTGTGTGATAAGAACAATTTTCCTTGGCCGTTGCTGTTCCTGGGGCACCAGCCAGCCTCTGTCTATCCAAGGGCCTTGTTTGGGAGCCTGGTGGGATTTGTACCCCTGGTAAACTGAGAAGTGGGTGTGGATTGGGGTTTTTAGGGAGGGGAGGTATCTAATTCCTTTAACAGGCTGGCTTCCTGGGCTGGCAGGAAAAAAAACTGTGAAAGTGTGAGGTGGAAGCCCCCCCTCTGCTGGGGACAGGCGTCACAGCTGTCTGACCTCGGGTGAAAAGTTCAAATCTGCATTTAAAAGGAGTGCCACAGCCCACCCCCCTTCTCCCCAGTCAAGTTGAAACTGTTCTCCTTGTAGAGGATACGATCAGGCCTTGCACGGGGACATCAAACAGTTCTAGTTCACCTGGGCCGAGACCCGATGGTGCTGGGGGGCTTTGGGAAGGAAGGAGAAGGAGTGGGAACTCTTCTAATAAGGAGTTCTTGAATAATAATAGTTGCTGAGGACTGACTCCTGGAAGTGCCTGGGGGTGGGTGTGGATTTCTTCCTCTGTCAGACGCTGGGCCGAATTTAACCCCTTTCCTTACTGTTCTTGGAGAGGCTCTGTAAGGTCATCATGGGTTGTGCAGAGGTTCTGTCATGGCTAGAAGGGACCCTGGGTAGGCAGGGCAGGGTGGCCTGTGGTGGCATTCAGGCCTGGAGAAGTTGCTCCTCTGTGTTGGGCTTGTGGTTTCGAATGCATGCGCGGCTGGGCCCTCTGAGAAGCCCACCAGCTTCGGTACCCTCCTGCTGGCCCCAGAGAGGACTGCAATTTTCTATGGCTCCAGTGGGTGAGAATGAAGAAGGGCCCCACAGAGTCCAGGAGGTCCTAAGTGAGGGGAAATGGAGTGGGTAGAGAAAGAAAGCCCAGATTGTGTGTCCCACATTGAAAAGTGACCGTCCTCCTCCTTCACTCTTCTGTAGCGCACTCCAGCACCTCTGCCCCGAGGGGGTTGTCACAGCCCGGCCCCAGCCCTGCCTGGAAACCCCTCAGTGCAGGCTCTGATTGTTTACTTGAGCATTAGGTGAAAGTAAACAGTTCAACCTCTCCGATTTTACATCCCTAAAGGGTCTGAGTGTGAATACAAATGGGTATTAGGCCCCTGTGGTTTCAATGACTTTCCTCCACCCCCTCCTGGTGCTAACTAGCAGGTCTTTAACCTGCCAGAGGAGGAACAGAGAGACCTCTGCGAGCTTCAGGATTCCCCAGGCCTTCTTTTCCTTTTTCTTTTCTAACTTTTTTTTTTTTTAAAACTCCTTAGCTTTCGACAGTGGTGTTGCAGGCTCCCTCTGTAGGACTCACATTTTTAGGGTGCAGAAGAATACATCTTCTGTCGGGGGAAGTCAGCTATTTTGGTCTCTTGTTTGAGGAGGAAGAGTTTTCTAGGTTCTCGTGTCTTGGCCCAGCGTACTTACACTCGGGAAGTTGCCTGTTGTGTTAGTGGAATCCTCCAGTGTTGATCAAGTAGCAGAGCACAACTTTGTTTCCTTCTTCCTGAACCTCTTCATTTTGCAAGGGTGATTGGGAGCTTAGGCTTTGGAGCCCTTGGGAATTTGCAGTCCCCCCAAAGTGTGGTCTCCAGGAGATGCTGTCAGTTTGGCCAGTTTGGCCATCACCTTGCTTTGTCTCCCACTAGCTTGGGGCACATTTTCTTTTCTTTGGGGGATATTAGGAACTCATGAAGTCTTGAGGGCCATGCCAGGCTCCTCACCGCAAGCTTCTAGAGTGTGCATTCTGTCGGACTGTGGGTAATCTCGGAAATTTCAGAGCCTTCACTCCCCACGCCATCCTTCCCTCTGGATGCCACACCCCTATCCTCAGTTCCTGAAAGGGCCACCTCTCTTTTCAGCCAGAGGGCCACTGTGACATGCAGAGGAAGGAGCAGCGTGTGTCTCCCTCCCCGTACCTTTGTGTTCTGGTCCATGCGTTCAAGGCCCTGCAGTCTGTTCGCTGCAGTGGCTCTGAGTCCAGTCACGCCATCACAGGGGCATTTTAATTAGCAGTGCCTTAGTCATTAGTGAGTTATTGTTTTTGTCTGGAAACACTTAAGTACTGTTTACTCGATGTCTCAATGAAATGCAAAACAGCAATTAAGCAGAAATTTGTTGTATGAGGCAGGGACCAAAATGGATCCTCAAAAGCTGGTTGTGGTTCCTCCATACCAAGGAAAATCTCTTTCCCCTTTGGCCTCCGGATAACTGGAATGCTCCAGATCCTCAATTTCTTCTCCGACCTGCCCCCTAGAGTTATCAGGTAGAAATACTTGGGAACTTGGCAGCTTCCTATGTCCTTCCTTCATTGATGACACAGTGTTAATGTTTACTTTTTTCCCCTAGCTTTTTTTTTTTTGGTGACCTGGAATATTGCAAAATCCTTTCAATTGAAGATTAATTATTTGTGAAACTCTTGCACATCCTTATGCGATGATTTATAAGACTTGAGAATGTTTTCTTCACGCATTCTTGAGACCAATGACATGGTTAGTCTGGCAGACCCTTCGTGACCACTTGGGAGTGTTGGGATGATGGGATAATATCCCTTTTACTTAAAAAAAATCTTTTTATCGATTAGTGAAAAAGAAGTTGAAGATGAAGAATTCTGGCTGAAGTGGAATGGAGAGGCAGTAGAAAGCAAAAATAAATAAAAGGGAGTATTCATGTGACCCTCATGCAACTCAGATAAGTCTCACTGAGCCTAATGGAAGGAATTGCTGTAAGAAAAAAAAAAAAAACTAAACAAACAGCTCCCTCCTAGCAACTTCTGCTTTGCTAGCCCCTCTCCCACTACAGGTTTTATGGGAAATGGAATCATGCAGGAAGGCTGAGGGGCCACGTAAGGGGGCATGGTAACTCTGAACGTTCACTCTTGGCCTCCATGTGGGAGACACATTGGCCTAACACTCTTTGCAAGTTCATCATCGGGACCCCAGTTTCTCATTGCTGTGGCTCTTACCTCGTGCTTCCTGTTTCTTCCTTTTTTTCCCCCCTCATCCCTTCAAACAATATCTTCTGACTTCCAGATTTCTGATAAATTGATAAGAGGCATTGCGTGAGTCAATAGAGCTGTAGACACTTTGCCAATATAACCCCGGCTGTATTGATCTGCCAGTAAATTAAAGTCTTACTTAGAGGCTGCCAATATTTCTAATCTCCTGCCTCACCAATTACATCCTCCCAGCTACCTAGAAGGAGGACTTGAGCCTTTGAACCTTTGTGTTGCTGTTGGGAGGGGGCTGCTTGTCTTCCATGGGGTAGGGGCTGCTTGCCTTGCCTATCTGGTAGAAGGGGGAGTGTGGAGGAAAACGAGCCAGCTTACGTCCTTGCGTGCAATCTGTTTTCATGCTACAAGGTTCATTAGGCAAAATTGCTGGAAAACAAATTCCATCATGGTGGTCACGTACATTTTATACCAAGTCTGCAGGCTGCTCTCCTTGGATGGGTTTCAAGTTTGGAGGTGGAGAAAGTTGACAGTAGCTAGGATTGAGTATCTTGGGCATATTTAATGACTTTCACTTTCTTAAAAAAATGTGGACAGCCTTTCTGTTGCATTGGGAGAGAAATGGGGGTTTGATTAAAAGCTAGGTTACTAGTGTTTATTTCTCAAAAAACTAAACCATGCCCAAGAATTTGTGGAAAAGAAGAGGTGTGCCAAGAATTAGGATGCACTGGAAGTGGGTGTACGTGCATGACTTTTTTTTTTTTTTTGTAGTCGTGTTGTTCTGTACTCTCACTGGAGCAGAAGAAGGAGGCAGGGAGAGTTAATTTCTGTGTTCCTTGTAACTTTTGCCCATGCTATCCCCTGTGGCAGTCCTCGCTCTCACTCGTTTGAAGTGGAGTAGTAGCAGCTGCCACAGGTCCACACAGGAACAGTAGGGCTTGCAGAGTTCCCTGCCGGGATTCCCACTTCCGGCGATGGTGGTGTGAGCAAGTTGTTCCTCGGATAAGCTCTTTTCAAGTCCTGTTTATGTGGTTGGCTTTGGGGAGAAATCTCCAGATAAATGCTGTATTCTCTCTAATACTCCAGAGCAAAAAAATCAATGGGAGGGATAATTCTTCTTTTGTCCAACACACACACTTCTCAGGTATTTCCACCTCTGGCGTCGCTTGAAAATATTTTCTTTAATGAATTCAGTCCCGGAGTCCTGTCACTTCTGCAGTGTTCTGAGGAAGGAAGTGTCAGGAGGCGCCTGTGTTCCGTGTGGAAGAAAGAGTAGCTTGGGCCCTGTGTCCAGGAGGATTTTGGTCTTTCTCACTCTCTCCCCTTACCTCTCGAGTGGGAGAAGTGGAAAATGACTTCAGGTCAGGTTACGTGGGGAGCTTGCCAGTGGGGTACATCTCTGGCAGAATCAGGGAGTGTGTGGGACCGGGAGGAGGTGGGAGGCGCTGAAAGGCCTCCCCTTCTCCTAGCAGAGGCAGAGAAGGAAGCCTGCCTGGGGTTGCTGAGGTCTCCTCAGGCTGGCCAGAGGACAGCCTCTCCACGTGCTCCCTTGGCTCCCTTGGGCTGTGAGTGAAGATGTAAGACAAGGAGAAACCCCAGGAGGTTGGGATTGACTTTCTCCTTTGTTTGTACTGCATTGTATTGGAGGAGGTGTTTAAATCTTGTTCACACCTGTCCAGGTGAAGCCTGGCTTTGAGAGCCGTTTGTAACAAGACTTCTGTTGTTGTTGCCGCCGAAAAGGTTTCTAGCTTACAACAGAGGAACTTTATTGTAGCAACTTGTTAATGTTCAATTAGGCAAATTCTGGGTGCCCCGGGGCAGTGGAAGGACTTGCTGGCTTTTCCTGGGTGGCCTACTGCCCCTGTTCCCAGGGATGAGGAGCCTTGGCCTGTGGCTCCTGGGGGGGCAACAGCTGGGGTATTACCTGATCCTGAGAAGTGTGTTGAGGTTGGTATGGATGGAGGGAGCGGCGGCTCTGCAACCTGAGTTGTAACAATCAGCAGTCTGTTGGCACTTGTTGCTGCTCCCCACCCCTGGGTGTGGCAGATGCTATGCCCAAGGCCTGGTGTGCTTATGGCTTGGTTGGGAAACCTGTGTGTGGCAGCCTCAGCACCACATCGAGGTAGTGGAACCCTGTTAACCTCCGGGAATCTGAGCCTTACTGGCCACACCTGGGTATGTTCTCTGGCATTCTTCCTGGCATGATTTTTCTTGAATGACTGTCCAGCCCTCTAATGGGCAGTGTTTTCCACCTCCTGTTGGACTGAGGTCTCGAGACCCTGTAAAGGCAAAAACAGGAAGCTCGTTGCTCTAAGTAGGAGTTCTGACTTGGGGGTGCTTACATGTTCCCACATGGACATGATTGTCTGACAGTTGTCTTCTTATGGTAAGGGGGTAGAAAAAAGAGGGGACCCTTAGGACTGGAGCTCTGGTTAAGAAAAAAAGAGAGAGGTACTGGAGAGTTTCAGAGAGGCTGTGTCCTAGCCTGTACTCCCTAGGCCAGCTGTCACCCTGGCTGCCCAGAAAGAGCTGAGAGGCGGGTGTGCGCTCCCGTCTCTAGGAGGCCTGGGAGCTGGCAAGGCCTGGCTGTAAAATATTGCCCCCGTGGCAGCCTCTTTCCACAGTGTTGAGCGATGAGGAGGGCGAGGCACCCGGCAGTGTATTAAACACTAGTTGAGCACAGGAGGGGCAGTATATCACAGGAGAGAGATAAGCAAGGTTCTCTGATAGTGGATCAATAAAGGTTAGTGACATCATATCTCAAAGTGAGGGAACCTGCTTTCTGCACAGCCATTTATCAGATCCCAGCCTGGAAGGGCATTAACCCCTTTCTGGCCAGCTTTCTTCTTCCCGAGCATAGACCCAAAATCTTTCTTGGCGGGAGGAGGGTAGGAAAGGAGGGAGGGTGTTGCTCTACTCTCCTCTATACTGTATTTAAGGAATCTACACATGCTGGATTTGGAAATACCTTCTGCAGTTAGTGTATTAAACCAGCAGTAGCTGGGTCATGCGTTATGTGTTTCTGGAAAGTTTCTTTACTTTGAAATTTGTGCAGAAATTCCCATTAAAAGGGCAGTCCTTTTGAAGTTTTAACACTAGGCCTGTGTGTTATGGGCGTGCAGCTGTATTGACTGTCGAATACCTTGGGCCTCGGTTTTATGTTTGGTGTTCGAGAATCAAGCAATTTTGACTGGACTGGAAAGTAAAAATTGGGTAAGCCTGAGAATGATCATGATTGATTTTTTTTGGCTTTGTGGTGTTCTGGCTATTTGGAAGTTTTCCAGTGGTCTGAAACTGGCAAACTATAACCTGTAGACCAGATTTGGCCCAACCCTTGTCTTCATGTAGCCTAGGAATTAAGAGTGGTTTCTACATTTTTAAATGGTGGGGAAACATAAAAAATAATATTTTGTAGTGCATGAACATATGCAAAATTCATATTTTTTTCAAAATTCATATTTGCATCTATAAATATTTACTGGCAAATAGCCTTGCTTGGCCATTTGTGTTTTGTCTCTGGCTGATTTCACACTGCAGCATGCAGAGTTGAGCAGTTGCAATGAGACCCAGCTAAAAAAGCCTCAAATAGGTACCTCTCTCTTTACATAAAACAGTTGACCCCATAATCTGCTGTAATCTCAAATCTACTACTAATTGGCTGCGTGACCTTGGGTAAGTCACATGACTCCTCCTTCACATCAGTTTTATTGGTCTCTGTAATACAGTCTTGTCCCCTGCCTACTCCAGGGTGTTCTGAAAGTCAACTGAAAATGGATGAGAAATGGTTTTGAAAAACACCTTGCATTTGCAAAGTGCCCAGTGTTAGATTAGTAGGCTCTGTTCTGTAAACTTACGTGAGACTGCTAGGCCATGGATGTTCCTGCTTGGGAATGTGACCCCTGGTGTAAAAATGTGAGCCTTGGGGAGGTTGCATAACTATTTTGAGTTGAGCGAAGTTTGAGTTTCTCTGTGAAAACTTGAAGGCATGCATCTTCCTGGAGTGAACATCTTTTGCTTTGCAAAGGAGCATCAATTTTCCTCTGTGACTGCTGAGATTTTTATCCTTAAAGAGTTGAATCATTTCTTTCCTTCCCATCGGTGATTTATAGATGGGGAGAGGAGGCCTTTTCCTGTAGGTCTCTGACTGTTTATCTTTCTGGTTGGGCTCTGACAATCCGCTGCCTGGGATGTTCCCTTTGGCCAGGGCGTTTGGGGGCCAGATGCCAGTTGCACAGCTGGGGGAGGGGTGAGGCTAGAGATTCCAGCCCAAAGCTAATGGGCTGATGTCCAAGTAGAAAGTGTATTTTCATTGAGGAAGTGTAGGTATTAGAGCAGCCTGGATTACTGTGTGATTGTGCTGTCAATACTGCCATATTGAGTCTGTGAGAGCCTGCACAATACGGGGAAACACTTAACTCACTACTGCTGCTTATTGAGAAGCCAATAGCAATTTACTTGCTGACACTTGACATCAAATCCATTCCCAGAGGTAGAGCTCCTGCAAACCACCATGGTGCTCCCCCCCCACCCCGGTGTGCATCCTGGGGTGGTGGCTGCCCCCAGGATGCAGGGTGGGGTGGCCACAGGGAGGATGTTTGCATTTAACTTTCATGGCTGACAAGACATTGTCTTCTCCTAATCACTCTCCATCTTGTCTTCTTTCAACATGTGCTAAATGACCCTCTCTTGGCTCCTCCCTGGGGTATGTGTTTTCTGCATGTGGAAACTTTCTCCTCCTCTCTCCATAAAAAGTTTGTTCCTTAAAGTGGATACATGAGGAAATCATATGTGGGAGACACTGAGGAGTGTCTTGTCTCCAGGAGATGGGCTCATGTCTGGGGGAACAGTCAAGGCCAGGAGGGGGTTGTGTTGGGGAGTAGAGAGCCTCCTGTGGCACCTCATTCAAGACACAGAGTCTCCCTGTGCCCAGCTCTGGGTGATGTGTGACTCCAGGACCCTCTGTACAGAACCCTCCTGTAACTATGCACGTGAAGTCCCTTTGCAAAGCATCCGGCTGCTTGATGCAGTGTTTTTATAGCCAAGTGCTTTAGATGCCTTTAGGCCCTGGATTCTTCTCTCAATATTTAGCTCACAAATCACAACCTGTATCTGAGAGGTAGAACCTAATTAACACAAGTGATCTGGGAGTGACCAGCCCAAGGCTACCATTGGCTCCTCTAGCCCCAGTGAATGCTGGTGCAGTTTAGTTTTTTTCTCTTCATCTGTGCCTTGGGACCCCAACCCTCCAGTTCTTTTAGTGTGCCCTCATGGGCTGGTTGGTAGCCACCACTTGGAGATCAGGTGAAGGAAGAATTAGACTTACGTTGTCAAAGTTGGATGGTGTCAAACCTAGCCTTGTGGGGAGTGAAGAAGACTTTGCCTGTGGTGTAGAACAAGGCTTTATGGAGACTACCATCAATTTAATGGAGCCTGCTTCCAATCTGGAAGTCTCCCCTCAACTGGGAGACTGGCCAGCCTCTTCTTCATCCCTCCCCTTCTCCTATCTTCCCCTGCTCACCTGCCTCTTATTTCCTCTGCCAAAAGACCTTGCTTATTTCCTTCCTGTCAAGAGAAGCAAAGCCATGTGGAAGTGAGATTAGGCAGTTCTGTGGGTTTTACTTTTTCACCAGTGATCTTGATTGGGTGCCAGAATGTAGAGCAAACCTGTTTATTTAGCACCATCTGCTGATGATGTGCTCTGGGACTACGTGATATTTAATTATGCTATATACACCCTTTGTTCACAGGATAACTTTCTTTGGGAAGACACGAGCACTCAAAGGAAGGCGCTCTGCCCAGTTTACAGAAGGGGCAACAGAAGCTGGTCCACCCCCTACCTGACCTCCAAAGCCTTGTCCAAACACAAAAGCCTGATCCCTTTTTCTTTTTATCAAGGTGTAATGTAGATGGGCCCACGTTACCTTTGACTGACATCGTGATGTGTGTTGTCATAGCATCTTTCTCTTGGTTACTCATGGCTCAAGGATTGTTTGGGGTAGTGGCAAGATGACACAATATCTGGTGGGTCATGGACCAGAGTTCTGATTCCATCAGCCTTCAGAATGCACAAAACCCTTTTCTGGGTCTTTTTTTTTTTTAATAAAATGAAAGAGGGCTGGGGATATAGCTCAGTGGCACAGCACCTGCCTGGCAAGCGCAAGGTCCTGAGTTCAATTTCTGGTACAAAAAAAAAAGGCTCAAAGGGTGGCTTAAGGGTCCTTCCAGCTCCTAGGTCTATGATCTGCCTAGCTGCTATCCTCCTGCCCAGCATGGGAGCGAATCCAGGAGGCCATTGGCCCTGCTGTTTGGGACAGCAAGAGGTACTCACGTTCAGAGCAGTAATGCTACCGGATTCCTCGGGGAGGTTGGTTGTAACTGGGCTATTGCAGACTGGTGGTCTGGATGGATTGGGTGGTGAGAGACCCTGGTGTTGAGGCTACTGACCAACATAAAGATGTGGAGACTTTGGCTTTGTCCAGGATGGGCTTCGGGCTTAGGATCATGTGGGTGCAAACTCATGCACCTTCTAGAATTGAGTATGGGACTTGTATTTATTTTGGTTTTAAAGAGACTCTGCAGAGCCTGTAGCTGTTACTTTGGCACTGTGGCACTGTGGGCAAAATTTGGGGAATTACCTGATACGCTTATCTTTAGAGTTTCTGGAGTTCAGCTTTGTTTTTTATCCTCATACTCACAGGCCTACTCCAGACCAGTTGAATTATTCCAACATGGTCCACATGGGTTTTCCCTCCCATGTCTCTTTCTACCTCCAGGCAGCTTTTGTACCAGAGATTGGGAAGTCCGTGGTCTATAGGCAGAACTCAGCCTGTAGATGTTTTGATCAGCATATTCTGTATCTTAAAGATTGGCTTATTTTACACCAAAATCTGGATTGAACCATTTTCTTTACAAAAACATCAGGGAATTTTGCCATTTTGAGCCTTCATGGCAAAGGCTGGCTAGAATATGACAGTGTGATGGCCCTTCTCGGCAGGGACATGTATTTTTTTTTTAATATGCGTCCCGGGAGTTGCACTCAGGACCTCACGCTTGCCAGGCAGGTGCTTATGCTGCGGAGCTAGCTCACCGGCCCGGACATGTACTTTTAAGGCCACCAGGGCCTACTCCTTTCTTACCTTGCCATCTCCTCTTACCTGGCCAACTTGGCTCCTGGATGTTACCCGCCTGGCTCTGTTGGCGTGTGCCACCTCTGCTTACCGTGTGTGCACTGTCATTGAACTGAAATTCTTTCAGCGGCTCTCAGTGGGGTGATTTTGCCTCCTATTACCCAGGGAAAGGTGGCAGCCTGGAGACATTGGTGGTTGTCACAAGTAAGGGAGGAAAGTACTACTGGCACCCAGTGGGTAAAGGCCAGGCCCCCTGTGCCATGCAGAGGGTGGACTGTCACCCCCCATTGAATCTTTATCTAGTCTAGGGCCAAGGTGTAGCTCAGAGGTAGAGTGTGTGCTTGGCCTGTGCAAGACCTTGGGTTTTATCCCCAGCAAAACATGCACACACACATGCATGCATGCATCTATGCTTGTCTTTCTAAGAAATAGGCTCTGGGTTTGATCCCCAGCACCTCTTAAAAAAAAAAAAATCCAACTGAAATATCAGTTTTGCTGCAGTTTTCCTTGTTAGGGCTCCCTCACACCTTGAGCCTTTGTTACTGGACTTGTAGTCTTGCCCCTGACTGCTCACAGATGCTTCTGGTGTCAGTGCCTCCGCCAGGCCTCCCTTTCTGCTGCTCCTTCCTGCTCTTGATCTTCAGTTTGAGAGCTTCTCCTTCATCAGGCACTGGACAAGGTGCTAGAGGTACTGCAGTAGGGGCAAAAGGAGAAAACTCCTTGACTTCATGAAGTCCACACTGTCTAACCTCCCTCGATGTGCATAGCAAAACGAAGCCTTTTAAGTGATATTGAGGGCAGTGGAGAAGGAGCACCAGGGCTTGCAGGTTAAGCAGGAAGGAGCGTTGAGGAAGGACCTTCAGGAAAGCTGCATCTGAGAAAGACTTGAGGGAGGAAGTGAGGTAGCAAGGGAGTTCTGGACAGTGGGAACACTCCTTTGAAAGCCCTGAGATGCGGCATATCTGGTGTGGCCGAGGAGCGACAAGGGGCCCTGTGGCTTGAGCGGATGTGTGCAGAGGAAGGGGCACAGTGGGTAGGACCTCAGAGGCCACTCTGTGGATTTCCTCTCTACTCTGAGTGGCGCAGGCCAGGTGGGTCATGGTGCAGGGCCGAGAAGTGGCATATTCGTTTCCTGGGGTTGCTGTAACATAGTATCACAAATGAAGTGGCTTAAAACAACAGAGACCTGTTCTCAGAGCGGTTCTGGAGGCCGGGAGTCCAAGATCAGTGTGTCAGCAGGGCATGGGTCCTCCAAGGGTTCCAGGTGAGGATCATTCCTTGCCCCTTCTGGCTCACAGTGGCTGCTGCCAGTCCTTGGCTTGGAGTTGCGTCACTCGGTGTCCGCCTCTGTTTTCATAGAGCCTTCTTCCTTGCTTGTGTCTCTGTGCCCTCTCCTTTTCTAAGGCACCATTGTTGATGATTAGGGCCCACCTGAAAGCATTATCTCATTATAATTTAATTATACCCCCAAAGGACTCTGTCCAAATAAGGTCTATTCTGAGGCTCCCAGTAGACATGGGTTTTGGGAAGATGCTCTTCAATTCAACCTGCTTCAGGTGTTGATCTGCTGGATATCTTTTGAAGGCGGACATGGGACAGGAGGGAAAGGGTCAAAGGTGACTGTGGGATTTTTGGTTGAATAACAGAAAGGATGGGCTCTCCGGACCTTGGTTGGGCTGGCCCTTGTTCCCGAGCCTCAGACCCTGTGGCCTTGGTTGTCTTCGCTCACTGTGCTCAGCCCTGTTTGTCTTTCCTTTTACTGAGCTACTACATGTCTGTTCAGTATCACATGATTTAGGCCTCTGATTTAGCTTCTCAGATATTTAACTGTTTAATTCTGTGTATCAGGGAAAGGTGCCAAGTCCATCTGAGGAGAACAGGAAATTAATCTAAGTTCATTTTTCAAAGATCCTGAGCCTGAATCCTTGCTACTAATCATTGCAGTTGCTGTGTAGGGTATTCGGGGTGGGTACATGTCACAATTTTTGATGAAAATATCTCCTAAGTGTCTTAGGGGGAATCACTTAGCCGTTGGTTCAAATATGAATTTGAACCCAAATATGCAGGCAGGGCACTAATAAGGAAGGGTATCGGGGAATGGCAGGGTATGCATTGTAGGGAGACCTTCTGCTATGTGATGTTTCCTCTGTTTTAGTTAGATTTGAATAAGATGAGACAGAAAAGGACTGGCAACCATGCCTGACCTTACCCTTGTACCAATAAATATTTGAATGGGAAATGTCAGGAAGGTACAGGACATTGAAGACTTGGTGAATAGGATTCAGCATTGGAAGCCTAAACTGATCAATTCCACTTGATTTCAGTTTCAGTAACTTCTGCTGAATCATAGTAGACAAACAGTGCTAAAGTCAATATGATGGGTCTGGCCAGGGCTACCGGTTATATAGCGGTTCACCCCATGGGTCCCACATTTCCCATTGATGTGTATTTCAGAAACTGTCCCATAGGGTTAGGGCATTCTTGGCCCTTGTACACTATGTGGGGATGTTTTTCTTTCAGAATTCAAATTTAAGACCTTTTGTTTTAAAAGTTCTTATAAGAAGTCAGAACTATGTTTTTATTCTTTCATAGCTTGATAGCCATTTAGTCCTCTAGATGGTGTCCCTGGACAATCCTTTGTTTGATGTGGTCCGAATTTGGCCATGATCACCAAGGGAGCGTCCCGCCAATGTAGTTTTGTATGTGGTTCATTATATTTATTAAACAAAAATTTAAATCAAGTGTCCTGGTACCCCCGTGGGGTATAGGACATTGTTGGTACATCTCATTATAGGGACAGTGGCTTCCCACATTCCTGGTGTTTCTTCTTTCTCTTACATGCTCAGTTTTCAGACCAAGAATGTGAAAGATATATGTGAGAAGATGCAAGGTAAAGTGGATTTTGTCTTTCAGAATGATAAGGAATTGTGATAGTCGGTTCCCATGGAATGTCTACACAGCCCTTTCGAAAGGTTAAAGGGCTTAGTACAGGACTCAGGTAGAGCCAGAATGGATGGATGGATATATATGTATATATATACATAGTATATAATGTATATATATATATGTATATATATACATAGTATATAATGTATATATATATATATTTATATATATTTTTCCAGTGGGCTAAACAAATAAGCTGTCTCAGTAGTAGGTAGGTGGAAGGAGAGCTCTTGAAAAGGCTGTAGCGTGTGTATGTGTGTGTATGTTTGGGGGGAGGGTGAGCCTCGAGTGCCCTGTATGAGATGAGGGGAGAAAGACCTGAGAAATCGCTCTAGGAACTAGCTTGGGCTTTGGATCAAGAACTGCTTCCTGCATGCAATGATGACTTGCAGACTCCAGTTCCTGCCCTCGGAGTAGGAAGGTCTGTGAAAGGAAGAATGTTCATTTGAGAGTACAGATCGGTGCGAAGCAGGGTCGCTCAGTAGGCAAGGCAGGTTTGGGCAGCGAACGTGTGGCTCCCTCCACACGGCAGGATGTGGAAGGTCTAGCTGGCGTCTCCAGGAGGCACCTTGTTTTCCTTACCAGTGCTGAGGAAGGGTGTGTTTGTGCACACTAGCTGGGAGTGTGGTAAACCTCGTGTCCCATGTGCACACAAACACACATGTACACACACACGTGTGTAGGTGCACACACAACAGACATGCTGATGCCATTGGAAGATTTGGAGTTCCCTCCGGGGCTTAATGCTGTACCTCAGGGCCATTTTCCTGAGCCGATGAAGCAGGAGTGAGGCAGAGCTCACTGGTCCTTGGCACCTGTAGCAGCATCAGGCCACTTCCTTCAATGAATTGGCCACACTCTTCTCACCTCCCATGGTCAGCTTTGTAGAGTCACAAGTGGCTTTCATCTCAACTCTGACTTGAGGCAAGATGAAACGATGCGGGGTGTTTTGCTGTTTTGTCCTCGCCTTGAGGACCCTTGGAAGGCTTTGTCTAAGGGAATGCGAGGACAAGAGTGGGACAGAACAGAGCGTGAGGCCTCTGAGGTCCACGTTGCTGTAGAACTGGAAAGTTAGCACAAGCATCAGAGTGCAGGCAGAGCTGGGTAGTGAGTTGTTTTGGGGTTGTTCAGGAAGGAGGACAATTTTTGAACAAGAACTGTGGCTTTCAGAATAAGTTCATACTGGACGAGCACAGGAGAGATTGTTGGACAACTAACTTCAGTGTGTGGAAAGGAGGGAGGTCAGCTTCAGTCTCCAGGAGAAAGAGGGAGGTCTGCCTCTTAAGGAGGAAGGTAATATGACAAGATACAACCAGACATGATAGGTGTAATGCAGAAGCCCCCTCCCCAAATCTCAATTAAAGAAAAGTGTAGCCATTTGTGTCTATAGAGTTAATGGTATGGAGACTGGGGATTGAACCCAGGGCCTTTGCACTGAGCTACATCCCTGGCCTTTTTGCTTTTATTTTTTATTTTGAGACATGGTCTGGCTAAGTTGCTAAGTTGCCCAGGTTGGGCTCGAATTTGCAATTTTCCTGCCTCCCAGAGTGCTGGGTTATATAGGCATACACTACCATGCCCAGCTTAGAGTTATGTAAGATTAAAACCATGAGAACAGAGCTCCCTACCCTTGCCCCACAAAAAGGGAAAACCAAACTCAGAATTTTTCAGCTAAAATGGGGGAAATCCTTCTCAGGAATGAGGAGAGTCAGAGACGGACTGGAGAAGAAGCTAGAGGACTAGCAATGGTGCCAGAGAGGGTGGAAGGAGTTTGCCAGGGCTTGAGCTCTGTGCAGGCTGCAGGGCCCTCACTCATCCTTATTGTAGCCCAGAGGACAGGTGCTGGCACAGGGTAAACACCTGAATGTTTGAAAGCATGGATGGACAGTTCCCTGGATGGGCCCTGACTACAGGTGCTGAGCTAGACAAGCTCTTCTTAGGGGGCAGCGCCATCTAAATCACTGGAGTTGAAAGAGTCAGCTTATAGTTGGGCTGAGGATCGAAAAGGCACAGTCAGGTGATAGAAGAAGGCATTATTAGCTGCAAAGGCAGTCAAGACATTGGTGGGGAGCCCAGGGCAGTGCGGTAGAGAACCGTATTGGCAAGGCTTTGATGGCTTGGCTGGGGACACCATTGGGATGGGGGACAGACAGGAAAAAAAGTTGGAGTACTTTCAGGTACTCCTTTCAAGTATTCCTCCTCCTCTGGCCAATGCAGGATGTTTTCTAGGACATCTTCCCATACCCCCACCTTCTTGAATCAAGACAAAAACAAGACCCCCCCCGCCCCCCTTAATCCAAGTGTATAAGAAAACCCAAATCATGACTTGGGATCACATGCTAATTGCTGGCCCAGCCTTCAGTATCCCTGTGTCTTTTTCTAAAGGTACATTTAAACATAAGGAGTGGTTGGCTAACTCCCTAAAGACGTGCACCTAAACTTGAGTGGGGCCCCAGTGCATTTACACTGTGGTGGGGAGAGTGCCCGCGAGTCACCCTGCTGTCACAGGGCGTGATTCCATACCCATGGAAGGCGCAGAGAACATTCTTGGTTCATACAGAGGTTAGAGTGGCTGTCAATGGTCGTTCTATAGAGGAGCAGGAAATTACCAGTCGACCCTGGTGCGAGGGCTTTAAACGAAGGCTATAAATTAGTCATATGGTAGGATCTAAGGAAAATGAGATTCTGTTTCCGGGACTGGTTTATTTGGGGGGCGTTAGAAGAAGCCAGAGGTAAAGAGAAGCTGGTTACGTAGCATAAAGACTGTGAATCAGGGCAAACTAGAAGCCAAATTGGCTAGTATTAATCTTCTCTTGGACTTTCAAAATCCGGATCCGTATCTTTCACAAGCAGGAGACTGACTGAGAACCCTTTGTGGAAGGTGGTTAATGTTTTTTAAACACTACTTCATCTTGCCTAAAGTAGTGCTTTCTACAGGTGCACTAAAATTGAATGTTTAGATCCCATTGAGTAATCCTAGTTACCTCAACCCTAAGAACCATAATATAATGCTTCACATTAATTGTTAACATCATAGTTTTTGTTTGTCGTTAACATAAAGACTGAGAAAGTGTCACAACTGGTAGAATCGGGACAGTGAAGGAGTATATGGATATGGAGGGTTACGTGGTCTGGCCTGTGAGTGAAAGAAAACTGGGTAGACTGGCATAGGAGTGAGATGCTGGTGGCAATCCCCCTTTGCAGAGTAAGTGAGAAGAGTCTTATTAAAGAGGGGTTGAAGGGAGGGGAGGGGAGTGGGAAAAACAAGCAGCAAGATTTATCATGTACAGGTACAAATTCCTTATGATGAATGTTATCATTATGTCTATCTAACCAATAAAGAAAGAAAAAATGAATAAATGGCTCTGTAGCAAGGCATTTTCTGTCTGGATCTTGTGTGAGCTGTTCTTCAAGGAACCGTGCCTCGATTTGGTCGACAGTGGCCTGTACCTGTGTGGTGTATAAAACCCAGTCCTGGAAAGCTGGCTCCTCCGGAGGTGTTGGGTAATTGGGGCCGGCCGGCAGCCAGCTTCTGATGTGGTTGGCTGCCTGGCTCACTCCTCTCAGGTGCTGGGGAGATGGTGAGATCCAATGGCCCCAGGCTACCACCTTCCAGAGCTGCCTCCTCTCTTTGTCTTCAGGAGCCCAATGGCATGGGCCCTGCTGGCTTTCCAGTCTTTCAAGCTGGCTGCCTGGCATCGCGGCCCACCTGTGGGCGAGGTTGGCTGGGCCTGCTGTCTGCCCATTTGATAAAAGGAACTATAGATCCGGGGATTCTTCCTGGTAGATTTCTTAGACCACTATCTTCTTTTAGATAAAATAAAAATGGAGCACACATATATTCCATTGTTTCCTTGGTCTGTTTTGGGTATTTGTGAATCTCAAATGCAGTAGGCTAGTGTGGCAGTTTTTTTCTGTCTGATGTCAAGGTGCTTCCCCAAGCATTTATCTTTGCTCTTACCTATGGTGTCAGGGGCCTTGGGGCTTAGTTTTTGGTGATGGGAAAAGAGAAAATTCTGGCTTCTAGGATCTAGAAAGGAAGGTTGTGTAGACCCTAACTAGGCTGAATTGTCCTAGAAATCCAGGGACATCCCTGTGTCTGCGTGTTCATTGGCGCAATCCCCCCCCACCTGCCTTTTTTGGGAAGAATTGTGTTAGTTTTCTATTGATGCTGTAGCAAATTACCGCAAACTTGTTGGCTTAAATCAACACAAACTCATTGCCTTACAGTGAAGCCTGGCAGTCCAAAATCAGTTTCACTGGGCTAAAGTTGCAGTGTTAGCAGGGCTGAGTCCTTCCGAAGGAGTCCATGTCCTGGTCTTTTCTAGCTTCTGGAGGCTGCCCACATTCCTTGGCCCATGACCCTTTCCTCACATCACTCTACCTTTCATTCTGTCATTATGTCTCCTTCTGTCTACCTCTACCTTCTTCTCCTTTGTTTTAAGGACTCCTGTGATTACATCAGGCCCACCTGGAAAATCCAGGGTAATCTCCTCATCTCAAGACTCTTAACTTGATCCCATCTGCAAAGTCTCTTTTGCCGTATGAGATAGTACATTCCTGGATTTAGGTGTTGGGATGCGGGCCTCTACCCCCCCCCAAAGGGGTCCTGTGGAGGAAGCAGTACAGCTGGCAGGGAAGGTGTCCCCTGGATGGACCTGGAGTAGGAGGCTGCGATGGGTAAAGCTAGACCTGATGTTGCACTGAAAGCTCTGCTTATCCCAGCAAATACTGCTTTCTTGGAAATGGAGGAGGAGGCTTTGCAGTGATCTTTGATGGCTCTTCCCTCCAAATAATGGTGGCGTGGTTTGTTAAGTTGTATTTTGGTGAAGCCCCAAGCACTTGAGAGAGAAACAGAAGGGAGTGGTTATGAGGGGTTCCCAAGTTGAGTCTCCCCAGCAGAGTGAGCAGGGGTTCAGTGGAGACTGATGCAGGGTTAGAGGTCACTTGAAGGGCACCGGCAGGCAGCCTGTGATATGGGGAGGATGGTGGCTGCTTCCCCGCCCTCCTTGGACAGCCTGTTGCCCTGGGCACCATCCCTGTGTGTGTGTGGCAGATTCTGAAGTGGTGCCCAGGTGATAGGTCTAGTTTCTGGACTGTAGTTTTTTGGCAGCTACTGAGGGGACAAGGAGCCCCGAGGAAAGTGGGTTTATAGAATGAAGATGTGTTTCTAGAACTACTGTGGATGTACTTTCTACTAGAAGTGCTTCTGCCACGGCAGTTCATTCCTTGGCCAGCCTCTTGGTAGCATTAATTTGAACTAAATGGAATTGTCATTTTCAGATTAAGTTAGAGTTATTAAATTAAATACCATTACAGGGGAATACGTTAAATTCTGGGTAAGGATTATATTTTTTAGATGTGGGGGATTGAGCCCTGGGCTGTGTGCATGCTAAGCACACATTTTACCAGGGAGCTATGCCCCCAACCCCTAAGGTAAGGCAAAATTTTGGAACAGGTATAGGTAGTATCGGGTATCTACATTATGTCATCATTCAAAATTTGTGATACAAGTTATTTCTATCAGATTCTTATTTCTTATATCCAGTGGCCAAGATTAAGAACTAAGTGGTTTCAGTGAGGTTCAAGGGAGGATTTAAGGGATGAAGGCCAGTTGTTGCCATAGCACGTGGCCACCACTGGACATCAGCCATGGTGCAGAGATTGAGCTGAGATGGTAAGGCAGGCATGTGACAGACCTGAGTGGGAGCTTGAGGCTCTTGCCTCAAGCTGTGAGATGTACCTATTCATGGTTTGGTGTTGGAGAACTGACGCCAAGTTGCCAGTCAACAGTGCCCTCGAAGCATTGTTGAGAAGACTGGCTCTTCCAGTGCCTCTGGTTTTAAGTAGTTCTGATACGTGATTGTAATATTTAGTGTGAATGTGCGTTGTGCTCCATGAACTAACAGTGTGCTGTCCTCTAAAGACAGTATTTCAGTAGTAGTGGAAGAGGCTTCTTCCTCGGTCCTGGGAGTTTCCTTGATAGAAACTCACCTGGCGCCCCAGGATTTGTGAGAAACAATCCCTAGAAAAGGGTGTCCCATCAAACTGAGTTCAGGAAGGGCATGTTAATTCTGCTCGTATTTATGATCTCAGCATTGTTTTTGGGTGCAGGCAGGTGTTACCTTAAATGTTAAGAATCTCCTGGGCACATGCTCGGTATTAGCCAGAGTGGAGGTTGATTTGAGGGGGTTCTCATTTTGAGTAGAGTTGGTATGCCTGACTTCCTGGTGGTGGAGGGAAGACCCACACTGCATACCAGGCTGACTGGAGACTTCTGGCTGCCAGCTCAGTTCTTTTATGAGGTGTCTAGAGTCAGCTCCCTGGAGAGAAGGAGGCTGAGATGAGGTCACCTGGGCCTGAGGGTCAGCAGGGGAGGTCCTGCCCTGGGCTGTGTGCTGGAGTGCTCTGATAATGCAGCATTTTTGCTTTAATGGATCTGAAATGTGGATTAGACTATCAACTACTGTTGGACAAAAAGGCATCAGTACAGCTGGTCTGCTCTCCCCTCTGCACTTTTACACTTCCCCTTTTCCAGGGATCAGCCAAAAGGGCAGTTGGTCTTCCTGTCATTCGTCTTTTGTTTCAGCGCAGTGGCTGCTAAATGTCTTACGCTTAGAAGGTGGAGGATGTGAATGGGGGACTGTGCAGTCTTGAACTTCATTTGGCATGTGGGCGACAGAGGTGGGGCAGCTTCCTTCCCCAGTGCTGGACATTCTTTGCCAGGCTCTGAGTTTATCTGCTGGGTGGCATGTCCACAGCCCCGAAAGTCATGTGCCCTATGGTTTCTGAGCTGTCAAAGACCTTGCACTGTGGTGGGGGCCAAGGGCTTCCTGGCATGGGGCGTGACTATAGGTGTGTTCTGTGAATGGAAGGACCAGGTGCCAGGTGCCTTTAAGAATTTCTTTTAGGGTCAAGTGAAGTACAAAAGGAAGGCTCTGACTTCCGCGGCTCGTCTCCTCCAGCCCAGTGCGAGGGTGGAGATTTTGGTAGCTAGCAATGAGCTAATGCCCTAGTATTTTGAAATGTTCTGAATCCTTAAGCTTTGGTACTACTACCTTATCTTTGCATAAAATGTTACAGATTTTAAGTAATATATGATTACATTTTCTCTTTTTCCCATATTTAGGGTAGTGTACTCATTTTTCATCCATATGGAATGAATTTTTTTAATAGATGAGGCATTAAATAACCACATCGCACTAATAATACTCCCAAGAGTACATAACTTGGTAGTGTTTGCAATTACGTACAGTGTAATCTGTTGTGTGTGCAGGCGTGTGGATTTCTGTTTACTGGCATCCTTCATTATAGGGTAACATAATATACAGAATTTCCCAGTTGCAGAAATTAGAAAGTAGGAAACAGATTTCTTCAGCATAAATTGAAAAACTGATTTATGGAGTTCATTTTATTTCCTTTTTTTTTTTTTTTTAACTTGGTATCACAGTTTGTGGGAAGGGAGTTGATGTGGCATAGCACTTAAAATCATAACTTAATTCAATTAATTTGGGATTGAAATGCATTTTAAGTAATAATGGAGAAGTCTGCAGCAACCAAAATGTACAATGTGGTGCTGTGAAAGGAGAAAGGCTTAATGAGGAGTTGGAGGGAACTGGGGACTGTATCATCTCCTCAGTTCTGTGTTCACAAACGTCAGGTTTCAAAATGGCAGCCTGGTGGAAACCTGTTTAAACCTTTTTTTTTTTTTTTTTTTTTTTTTTAAAATTCATATTCTTTAAAGTTCTTTATTCTGAGCATGGAGATTACAGAGAGTTTGTTTTTTCTCTTTCTCTCCTTGAGCCACAGATGCAATCATTGTGGGGCCAAGTCTTGCTCAATGAATATGATCTTTAAATTTCATCAGTGAAAGTATGGACATTTATTTGGTTATATACTGTACTTTGCACATCTGGAATGGTTTCGTTCCATTCATAGAGATATGACTTTGCTCTTTAAATTAATTTTTAAAGAGGCAGTATGTGCCCATGATAAAATTTTCCTTTCTCCCTGTGCTGCTGATTTCTCGATTTCTCACACCCCAGAATTCGCTTTATCATGTAACCAGTGTAAAGGATATGGCTGCATAGCATTAAACATTAAGTGTGTTTTCTACTTATTTTTTTTTCTTTACCAGAGTTATCTTCATCTTCTTTCAAAGACGTTTTTATCCTCCATAGAATTCTTAGTGTTAAACATGTTAATGAAATCCAGTTACTTAAAAAAATTTAAAAAAATTCTCCAGAATCAAGACTGTATAAAGAGGAAATGAAATTACTGTTACAGAATCATTAGGCAATATTGATAACTTGTATCTCTAAATGTATGGGTTATTGCCAAAGTTATATTTCGGGGCACATTCATAGCTTGAAATCCTTTCATTATTAAATAAGAGAAAATGAAAATAAATGGATTAAATGTTCAGCTCAAAGTTGGGAAAAATAAAACAAGCCCAGAGACAGCTGGAGTGAAGAATTTAAGGTACAAGTGATATTAATAAATTAGAAAAACAGACAAAAGTGTTGAGCAGATAAATCTAAGAGCTGTTTATTTGGGAACAAAAAATCAGGGAAATAGACTAAAGCACTGTCAAGACTAATTAAGAAAAAAGAAAAACCACATATCCAAAACTAAAAAGGAGTTGATGGGATGGAAAAGACTGACAAATTACAAGTTATATTTGAAATAATTATTTTGTAATATAAAATACAGTAACCTAAAATATAACAACTTTGAAAAGCTCAGTGATGTGGCTATTTTAGGGAAATGATTCAGATGTCTGAAACTTTAAACCGGGAACTAGGGAAGAAGCTAGACATTAAAAAACAAAAACAAAAAAAACTTCTAGAAAGGACCCAAGCTGCAATAAGTTTAATGGGTGAGTTCTTTTAAAGTTTGGGGAATAAAATAATTGCCTGCTAAATAAATTTTCCCAGAGGTTAGGAAAAAAGCCAAAGCATCCCCATTGATTTTACAATGCTATCACAGCTCTGGGAACCAACACCATTACAAAGATTATATGAAAAGAAGGTTAAAGATTGGGCCTTCTTTTTATATTAAAAAAAATGCTAGTTAGCCAGGCGTGGTGGTGCACGCCTGTAATCCCAGCACTCGGGAGGTTGAGGCAGGAGGATAGCCATGAGTTTGAGGCCAGCCTGGGCTACATAGTGAGTTCAAGTCCTGGCCGAACTACATAGTGAGACCCTGTCTCAAAAAAAAAAAAAAAAAAAGTCCAGATAAAGTCATCAAAGATTGAATTTAGCAGTACTGAACAGTAACCACACAGGCTTTGTGCCTGATATATAAGGGCTAAATATCAGAATATTCTCTCTTGAAATGATCATGTAAGTAGAGAAAAGAAGTATTTATTAATAAAGGCATTTGCGGTTTACTTATTTGTAGTTTGCTTAGATTTTTAAAAATCAAGCTACGATGGGGTGTGGTGGCACATGCTCGTATCCCAGGACTCTGGGAGGCTGGGGCAGGAAGAGCACAAGCTCGACCCTACCCTGGGTACAGTACTCAGCAACTTAGTGAGACCTTGTCTCAAAATTAAAATATAAAAAATAAAAACAAATGAGTAAAAAAAGGGCTGGGGATATAGCTCAGTGTAAAGGCCCTGGGTTCAATCCCTAATACTGGGAAAAGATAATCAAGCTACAAAAAGTGTATATACTCGATGAAGAAATCAGCAACCAATAACGTCAGACTTACTGCTGAGCCAGGAGAGATAGCATTATGAGACTGGGAAATGGACAGACTCATTTCTTTTTTCCTGCCTTATTGAGTTGGCCAGAGTATACAAATCAAAGTCAAATAATAATGGTTAAAAAGAAACAATGAGGGCTGAGGATGTAGCTCAGTTGTAGGGCGCTTGCCTCACAAGCAGGAGCTCCTGGGTTCCATCTGCAATACTGCAAAGAAGAAGAAGAAGAAAAAAAGATTATTAGCAGATGTTACTGTCTTTCTAGAGCACCCAACATACATTTAAAGTTTTAAGGAGTTGAATTACAAAATAAAAAATAAGCTGAGTTCCCCATAGACTGGGGAAAAATTAATTAGAAAATATAAAGTCTGCCGAATGGGATGGAATCAAATAGAAATGCGCCTGAAAAATGTGAACAGTTCACATTTTTCAGTACTTCGGGTGCTGTACATTGTTCTAAACACTTTTACATGAACTTATTTAATCCTCATAAAAACTGTACAAAGTAGACACTTCTAATAGTTTACAGATGAAGAAACTGAAATCCAGAGAGTTTAAGTAACTGGCCTGGTTACCTAGACTTGAACTCTGGTCTAGTTGACACCAGTGCTCTACATCACGGTACTTTACTGCCTCTTGTATGGTATTATGCAGCATCACATATGATGTAATTATGCAGTAAATGGTATAAGACGGTTTTACATAACCAGATGGGAGAAAAATTAAGTTAGAGCCATTCCTCATAGCATATATTACCATAAATTCCAGATAAGTTAGCAAGGTAAAAGTAAAATCACGAAAGGGCTAGAAGAAAGTATAGGTTAGTATTAATCTGAATATGTGATGGGGGAGTTTTAGGCCTAACAGTTCTTTTTTTTAAATATATATGCAAGTACCGGGAGTCGAACTCAAGACCTCGCGCTTGCCAGACAAGCGCTTATGCCGCTGAGCTATATCACCGGCCCCAGGCCTAACAGTTCTAATGAAAAGAATCATAACAGAAAATATTGATTTATTATACTTAAAAACAATTCTGCATATTGGGCATTAATTGCAAAATTTGAAGCCTATGAAAAACTGGGAAAAATGTTTATAGCCCATGTAATTGACAATTTGTCTTAAGTATTCTTAATATATAAAGAACTCTTAAAGCCAATGGTTGATATAGTAAGAGAATAGGCTAAGAGCATGAATGGGAGCTCATAAGAATACCCAAGCAACATTTTTTTATTTTATTTTTTTAAGACAGGCTCTCGTTATGTAGTTCAGGCTGGCCTTGAACTCACTTATGTAGCCCAGGCTGGCCTCGAACTCACAGCAGCCTTCCTGCCTCAGCCTCCTGAGTGCTGGGATTCCAGGTGTGTTCATTTTTTTTTTTTTTTTTTTTTTTTTACCATATGTCACCTGGGAAATTACTGTATAGTTTTTAGATTTATTATCGTGTGTGTGTGTGTAGTTCTGGGGTTTGAACCCAGGGCTTCGTGTATACCAGCAAGCACTCTACCATTGAGCCGCATCCCAGCCCTAGGTTTATTATCCTCTTCCCTGCTAGAATGTAAGCTTCACTAGGGCAGGAATCTTTGTGTGCTCCTTCACTCATTTATCCTTAATATCTGGAACAGGATCGGTGACTCATTAACTCCATTTATAATAAGGAAATCATTAGCGTTATGGAAAAGAAATTTACAAATTCAGATTTTCATTACAGGCGTTTATAATGGTGAAAAATGGAAACAATCTAAAAATCTCACAGGGGATTGATTTAAACTGTGGTGCATCCATATGGCAGATTCTTATGTGTTTATTTAAAACTCCTGCCTCATGGTTATAAATGTGGGAAAACAGTGATGTAAATTAAATGAAAGGAGGCTGTGTGTACTATAGGACTTAAGTTTAATTTTAAAAGTATGCATAAAGGAAAGGCTTAAAGAATACAGTACATATAACAGTGTTTGCTGAGTGTTTATTTCCAGGCGATAGAAATTCAAGCTACTTTTAATATTTTTTTTTCTGAATTTTAAACAGTGAATATCTATTACTTTTATAATAAGAAAAAATATATTTGAAAGTTGGCAAGTGTGTAGAATCCCTTGAATAGCAACAGTCTGTGGTGCTGTGTGGAAGTCTTTTGGAGTTTGTTCAATCTAGTGAATTAGAACCTAATTTACAAAAGGGAAAAACTAAAACAGCAAGAATGTTTCAGAAAATGTCCTTAGGCTCCTTAGCCTTAATTATTTATATTTACTGTAAGCATTTATGGTATGTGTTTGTAAAAATAACGGAAGTCTTAGTGATGGGCAAGCTTATGGAATCCTCCTGCAGACTCCAGAACACCTTGGCAGTGGTGTAGAGCTCTTGGTGGAAGCGTTTGTCTGGTTCCCTTGATGTGTTATAGAGTTTTAAAATAAACATAAGTATCAGCATCAGCTGGACAGAGATAACACTGTTTTGCAAATGAGAACCCCCCACCCCCTGCCAATTCTTGTGTTTACCACCATATGCTTGAGTGTAGGGGAGCAGTTATAGGAGAAGCTGCCAGGTTGTAAGGGACACGTCAAGGTGGAGAAGTGTTAACCCAGTGCCACAGAATGTCAACCTTAGTGGATCAAAAGGGAAGACAAGGTTATTGATAGGAGATAGGATTTTCCTGGCTAGCAAATCAGAAAAGTGTTCACCATGTTTGGGATGAAGCTTCCCGGATCTCTGAAGAGTCGTGTACCATAATGGCTGGGGTTCAAGTTTCATCTCTGCTCCTTTATGACTGAATCTCAGGGGATATAGCTCAGCGGCACAAGCACCTGCCTGACAAGCGCAAGGTCCTGAGTTTGATTCCAGTACCAAAAAAAAAGGTTAGACTGCATCGTTTCTTCCCTCTTCTTTCAGTCCTAACATTCTAAAGGAACCTGATGTCTTTTTATTTTAAGGTGTGCGTTATCGGTGTCTTCGAGTCATCTATGAGAATGGAAAGGTCGAGTAAATTTTGTTAGTTGACAGCTCCATGGGCTAAAATGTGCAGGGAAAATGGCTGTCGAGGATCAGTCTAGTCCAAGTGAGAACCTCAGGGCTGCCATTTATTGGCCAAAATTTTATCTTTTCATTTGTAAAATGGAGGATGTATTAGTTATCCCTTGCTGTGTAATAGATCAGTCCTACATTTCATGGCTTAAACATCTATTATCTTTTAATTTCTGTGGCTCAGGAATCAGGCTATAACTTAGCTGGGTCCATCCACTGTGTTAAGCTTTCTCATGAGGACGGAATCAAAGTGTTGGCTGGGACTTTGGTCTCATCTGAAGGTTTGATTGGGGAAGGACCTGATTCCAAGGTCATCCTGTGGGTGTTTCCAGGATGAAGTTCCTCCTGGGCTTTCAGGTGGAGGGCCTCTGGTCCTTGCTCATTGGGAGCTGGTTTAGCTCTCTGCCATGTGTCCCTCTCCACAGAGCAGCTCCTGACATGGCATTTGGCTCCCTTAGGGAGAAAGTGCAGAGGACAGAAATCACGTTCTCCACAGCCTCATCTCAGAAGTGGCGTCCTATCACTTCTGCCCTTTTCTGTTTGTACTATACCGTTGGTTAGAAGTGAGTCACTGTGTACAAACCGCTCATGACTGAGAAGAGGGGATTACCCAAGGACGAAGATGCCAGGAGGGGTGTCGGGCAGCTGCCGTAGAGGCTGCCTGCCAGGGTTTGTAAGGAGTGAGTGGGGCAATGGTTCGAGCTGTCAGGAATGTCTTAGACGCTCAGTGTTGGCTCCTACTCCCATTCCCAACCCCAGTTTCAAAGATGCCTTTGCTGGAGGAGTTTGTGGGTTTTAGCAGAGACTCCAGGAATGGGCCAGAATGTGGAAGAGGGTCTCATCATAGGATCTGATGTCCATTCAGCTGTCCTTTTCCAGCTCAGCTTTGAAGCATCTGCTGGCTGGACTGTTAGACCCATGACTCCTCACCCTGCGTCTACTGGGTGTGGCGTGTCTAGCATAATTTGAAAGGGAAATGGGTGTTTGGCTGCTGAAAATGTCCAGTGTGTGTTTCTGCGGGTTAGGCAGCTATTCAGGGAAACACCCAGGAGCTCTTGAGAGCCATGAGTCTGATCAGAACAGCTTCCTGCAGTTGCCCCTTCTTGTGTCTGAATGCCGCCACTTACGAAGGCAAGGAGGAGGCCTGCCTGGCACGTCCTCTGGTTAAGGGATACTCCAGTGGGTTGAGCTGGGTGCCAGACGTTGCCACAACCCTAGGAAATGAGTAAGAAGAAGAAGAAAAAAAAAAAAAAAGAAAAGCAGAGTCCTCCCCCTAGAACAAGCTGGGCTTTGTGCAGAGCAGGCTCCAAATATGAAAAGACCATTGTTCCCAGATGGCTTTTTAATTAATGCTCACCACTCACACCCATCAGCTCGCCAAGAAGAGCCGCCTCCTTCCTTCCTCTCTCTGTGCTCTTTGTCCCTCACTCCCCTCCCTGGTGCTTTGGGAACAGGTCAAGGGACCCTTGAAGATGGGAGGTGACAATGACAATGTTGATAGATAGTGGCTCCCAGTCTTTGTTCCTGTCCAGGATATGTGGTTGGGTGAGCTCTCACCTGTTGGAGAGCAGTGCTTTGCATTTCTAGGTTTGGGAGCCAGCCCTGTCCCCTGTGGGGCTCTGGGAACAAAGCCCAGCCTCAGCCCATTCCAGTCCTTTCCTCCAAAACTCTGCACACATCTTCTCTTGCCTGCAGCCAGAACACAGAGCCAGAAATGAACCATTTTCTGTATGTTTCCACTTCCCCTTGGTTGCCCTGCTCTTGAAGCCGACTGTGGATTGAGGAGCCTTTAGCTTGCCAGTGTTGCTTTCTAGATAAATTCCTCTGCTCTGCTCCTTTGGATGGGGCCAGTCCAGATGCAAGGAAGAAGAGTGAAGCACATGAGTCCGGTGTGGAGGAAATGGGCCGACTCCAGAGTTGTTGCTACACTACTGTGTGTCAGCTGGCTTTTGTGGGATCCCTCCACTACCTGGTGCTGGAGGGTGTCACCTGTCTGCCTCGTGTGCTGTGGACCAGCATGAGGTCCGGTACCCACTCAGGACAGATGGGCCTGAGCCAGTTCCGCCCAGACCTGGATTGAGCCTACAGGGTTTTCTTGATAATAGTTGCTACGAGCCTTGCCTCAAAACTATCTCTTGTGGAAATTTTTCTTCTGTTATACTCCCACACCTGAGGATTTTCCCCATGTCTGTGTGTCTTAAACCCTTAGGTACAGCCTTAGCAGATTATTCATGCATTTTGTAATTTTGCGTGCATAGTGCCCACCACGTGTGTCTAGGACTGAATAATCCAGCAAGATCTTGAGTCAGGTCACAAGGAGAATGTCTCTTTATTGTCATCCACATACTAACATTGGGATGGTTATGTGGCCAGTGTGGAGTTAACTCTATGTTGTTGCGAAGATGGCAAATTTTCAAGTTATGGGGTCATGACCATTTTAAATCAAGAAACCCCAGAGGTCCAGTTTAATGGTGAAAAAAACTTGGAGAGGAGATCTGACCAGCAGATAAATTATACATGATTCCTTGAAAATCTGTTAACTTCGGGCCCATCCAGCCTAACTTCTTGACATCTCTCACAAATATAATTGTAAATGCCGTGGGAAAGAATCCCGAGTAGGAGTGCGTTCTGCAGAGTCTGTGAGTGAGAAAACAAGCATGAATGATTTCAGTGAGGCCAGGTTAGAGTGACAGTCCAGGTTCTCAGTAGCAGAGGCTTTCAGCCACTGAATGACGGGAGCTACCAACCACGTGTGGCCAGCGAGCACTTGCGGAATAGCCAGTCTGCATTGACTTGTGCCGTGAGTATAAAATACAGCCAGACTTCTCAGGCTTAGTCTGAAAACAAGGGGGAACATATCTTAATAAAATCTGGATTGATTACATTTGAAATGCTATGTTAGACATGTGGAGTTAAATACTATTGATTTCAGTTATATCCTTTTCTCCTTTTAAAATGTGCTTACTAAGGAATTTGAAATTGTGTATATTATATTTTTTATTTCTTTCTTTGAGATGGTCTCATTATGTAGGCTAGGCTGGCTTTGAACTTGCTGTGTTGCCCAGGCTGGTCTCAAACTCATAATCCTCCTGCCGCAGCCTCCCTGGTGCTGGGATTACAGTCGTGCGCCACCACGCCCAGCCGATGGCTCCCGTTTCAGATGAAGGATGGTTCAACTCTGGAATTCCAAAGATACGCTGGTCTTGACTGTTGGTCAGTGAACTTCACGGGAAGTCAAGTTTTACTACAGGGGGGAGTTCTGTGAATGATTCCATGAGAGACCACCTGTGTTTGCTTTTTGGATTAACTTACCTTAGACATTTGTGTCCCTTCCATCTGTCATCCGACTGTGAAGTGATGAGACAGATGTTGTGGACAGCAGCATGAGCTGTCCCCACACTCGTCAGGGCTAAGTGCCATGGGAGGTGGGGGCTTGGGGCCAAATCTTGGGAAGCTCTAGAGGGATTGCCCAAGAGCTGGAGCAGCCCTCCAGGGTAAAGGACACTATTACTCAACTTGTGAGCCTTTTAAAGGAAGACAGCGATTGCTCAAACAGAGCTCTGGACCCTCTAAATCCTATCATGCAGGTTACGCAGGCCACGGCAATTCATTGGTGGTATTAGGGTCGCCATGATGTGGTACTTAGCGTGCACAAGGCCCTGGGTTCAAGCCTCAGCACCAAACAAACAAAAACCTTATCAGAGTAAGGCTGCTATGATGTGAACACAGAGAACTTACCCTCACAGACATCAGTGGGGGTGGCCAGGTGGTTTCACATGAAGCCTGTTTGTGGAGGTGAAGAACGTGTGTGTGTGTGTGTGTGTGTGTGTGTGTGTGGTAGACCGGAGTGCCTTTGTATAAGGCAAAGTTAGAGTTCTGTTTGTGATTTCCTTTTTCCAGGGTGACGTGGGTCAATTTTTGAGCAAACCCCAATGGTTCTCTTTCAAGAGTACTGAGATCTCGTCCCCTGCACTGTAGGAGGTGACCTCTTTGGCTCCAATGAACCCCTGGCCTTACTCTTGGCTTTTCCTGTGAAGGGGTTGAGAGTTCACCATTCCAGTTGTCAGTAGCAGTAACTAGAGGGCCAGCAAAACGAGATGGACCTTCAGCTTCTTTTTAGTTTGCTTTTGTGGTGATCCTGTGTCCAGAGGACTGGTCAGACCAGTTCATATCTGGCTGATAATTATCGATAAAATCAGAAACGGTCTCTTGTATCTGGCAGCTTAGGTTTACCAGGTGAAACTGCCATAATGACAGTGGTGAGCCTTTCATGGGGAATGCATGGGATAAGTTGGGGCTGTTTCTGCAGAGAGGGGAATCTAAGCCTCTACCCCTCCTCTTCCAACCCTGTAGGCTCACAGTCCCTTGTGAATCTTACCTTGCTATGAGTTTTGAGGTTCTGCTTGTTTAGTAGGGAGTTGATAGATTACTGTTAGCATATTGGTACTTGAGAATGTCTGGGTAGCTGCATGGCTTGTAGATTCCAACCCTTCATGGAGGAACTACTTGGAGCTCTGGGCACACTGGTTTACAGAACATGAAAGCTCATACCCTTCAGGTAACCGTTGTCTAGTTGGACAAATAATTATCCACACAAATAATTACCTACATTTCGGGACTTAGAAAAAGTAGAAATTATGAATAAATATTCGTAGTGAAGAGGAAAGCCAGAATAGGACAGTGCCATTGGAGAGGAATATTGAGAAATTCTGGAGCCTAAGGGCCTGAGCCGCTGGAAGGATACCAGTGTTTGCGTTTTCAGCTCACACTTTTCTCACAGTGCTCGTTTGACTCTCTCGACAGCCTTCGTGGTTGTTTGGTCGGACCCAGATTTTCCCTGTATCTTGGAGCTGAGGCCCCATGAAGTTACGTGATTTGTCCAAGCTCTTGCAGCTAGGAAGCAGCAGGACTCCTTGTGGGGTTGTGGGCTGATTCCTGTGTTCTTGCTGCACACCATGCTGCATCCTTGGCTCACAGTCTCCACAGTAGCTTGGAGAGTTCTGAGGACTGACTGACAACCTTTGTGTGTTTCATATTAGAGGAATTTGGGGGCTGGCCCTGGAGAGAAGAATATGACAGCTGTTAACTGTGGATGTGATTGGAGGGACAAAAAAGGTGTCCATCAGAGAGGTTTGTGCCAGCGATTTAATTTCCTTTATTTCAGGACTGGAAGTTATTTAAATTACTTTATAGACTTCCTGTTTCCTTACAAGAGCTCATTAAGTGCAGGCTGAACTGCTGTGTTGCCCTAATGGAGCGCCTGGGCCTGCAGTTCCCATTCCATCCTCCAGGGCACCCAGATCAGAGAAGGCTGTGCTGAGAATAGAGGAGTTTGTAGACAGCTCAGATACGGGGCCCTTTTAATAGAGGAATGATTATGACTTGACACTCATGGCCTTCCTCAAGGATGGAGTATCACCAGTACTCTGAACTCCAAAGACTGTTTCCTGGAACTTGTTAATTTCACTAGCGTGTTCAGAAGTGGCAGGCACACATCTCCTCTGGCTTTAGGAATGGGAACCTATGTATGTTTCTGGTGATTGGAGTGCAGCCTTGTACTAAATGGGTCCTTAGACACATGGATGAGGAAAGCTGAGGATTCCCCTGGTGATCAGGAAAACGTGCTGTGTGACTGCAGATTAGTTAACCCTCTGTTTTACTCGATGGAAAGGCTTTCAGTTGGATTCCAGGATTGTGCTACAGCTTTCAAACCCTGCCCAAAGGCAGGTCTTGAAGAGATGTGTTTTTGACTAGATAATTTACCTTGAAACCTGCCAAGAAAAAATAATTTTTAGACAACCAGGAAACACCCCCACCCCTTGTGCAACTTTAATTATTGCATCAGGGGGAAACCTGCCCCAGAGCTCAGGACTGAGTTGACTGTAGAGTGCTAATTAGGACTAATAGCACCAACAAACAGGTGTTCAGAGGGCACAGAGATGGTGGCAACATCACGCAGCCATGGCTGGCTCCCTGCAGATGTGCTGCCAGCTGCTTACCTGCCATCCACCTGGGGAAACGTAGAGAAAGTGGCTGCCACATCCAGGCCTTCATTGACTTGATGACTTTTATTCCATGATCTAAGGTTCTGTTAATGCCCTGTGGGTCCCACTGGTGCTCAATACATTCTCAGTTTTACCTGATCCAGAAATTCCTGGGGAACCCCAGGAATATCCATACCTGGGGCTTGGGGAAGGGAGTCATGCCTTCCTAGTAGGCAGACAAGAATCTAAAGATGGAAGTAATACAGCCACTTAAATATAACCCAAGTCAGACTTGCATGGCTAAGTGAGTGCTGAGTCTTAAATATTCATTTACAATGTTAAAGTCTGTAATTTCTTCATAAAGAATTCTAAAATAATAAAGATGACCTGGTAGGCAAAATTCCCTTGTATTTTCTAAAAGCTTTTGATAAGGTCCCTCATAAAAGATTGAGAGAGAACAAAACCACAGTGTGGCACAAAGTCCTTGTTGTGGATTAAAAAATGATTAAGTGATAGGGAACAGAGAAGGCTGGTGGAGACCCACTGCTCATAGCGGGGAGAGGTTAATCGAGGGGCGTCTGAGGACTCAGTCATGGGGGCTGGAGTTAGTAAGTATATTAATTGTTTGGAGAAGGAAATGGAGGGTGAATTAGTGCAGTTGACTGCTGCCACCCTGGCTTCTGTAACTGGCTTCAACCCAGAGAGGCCATGAATGCTTTGGGAGACCAGATGGTGCAGTGGTGGAGAAAAAGGAGTGTGAAGTCTATGGAGTCTCTCAGATGGGCAGAAACTCCTGTTTACACTGGACAGCTTCCTGTTCTCTGCATGTGCTGGGAAAAGAGCTTCCAGAGAGATCATGGGCAACAGTGCTGCCATGAATCAGCTTTTACACTAGAAAGCAGATGAAGGATAGTGGAGCAGGAGATGGGCTTGCTTAGGAAGGATGGCCCAGATGCTGCTGTGCTGTTGGATGCCTCTGTACTGTCCCATTCAGGGTGGGGGGGATTTATTTTTAGAGTCATCATGAGGCTGTCTGCTGTATGTGGAGTGCTCACCTCCCCATTTCTCAGTGGGGACTTTGTGCCTTATCCTGAACCACGTCATACGCATGTAGGTGACTTGTAGAGGTGGCCTGTAGGATGAATGTGGGATTACCAAGTCATAGCAGATTATACTGCAGATCCCTTAGGTTTGGCCACATAACATGTGTCCAACATCTTCTAACAGTGAGGTATCCTACCCTTTTGGGGAAAAGACTGGTTTTGAGTTGAGTGGGTTGGACTGGAGCAGGAGGGGCAGGCCAGCCAAGCAGTGGTGCTGTCACTGGGCATCCAGCCTTTTTATATTTCTTTTTGATGCCTATCCAAGGATACTTGCTGTGTGTCTTCCAGGACTGAGATGAAAGTTTCTTGTGCATGGCTGGCTAGGTTTTTTTTTTTTTTGTTATTGTTGTTTTTTTTTTTTTTTTTTTTTGTGGGTACCAGGGGTCGACCTCAGGACCTCGCACGCCAGCAGGCTCCCATGCCACTGAGCGATATCACCGGCCCTTTTTTTGTATGTGGGTTCCGGGAGTCGAACTCAGGCCGTCGCGCTTGCCAGGCAGACGCGTACACCGCTGAGCCATCTCACCGGCCCATGGCTGACTACTTTGAGAGCTTGTACTTTCCTGAATTGGCTCCTCCAGACAAGCCTTCCACTTCTTCCTCAGCCACTCTCCTTTATTTACCAATTTTCTTTTGTGGCTGTTGAACTCCTTACCCAAGTCCCATTTTAATTAAAACCTGGAAAAGTGCTGGCCTCCCTTAGAAATGTTGCTGAGTCCTTCCTTTTGGCCGTGAGCAGATGCCTCTGTGTGGGTTGGGGTCCCTGGCAGGGCCCCCCAGGGAATTTTTGCAATCTTGGTCCAGCATAGTTAGAAGCTGCAATTATTACTTGGTCGCTAATTACCCCTCCTAGCATTAGATCAGTGCACAGGGAGAGCTCGGCGCCTGTCAGCAGAGGTCAGCCAGAGGTCCTCTCACTCAGCAGCCCTCCTATGATAGCTGGACAGGGGAAAGGCATTAATAGGAGGAGGCTAGGGGGCCGGCTCCGCTGCAGGGTCCTTGCTGGGGGGAGGGGAGAGGCAGAAGCGCTATTGATGACTAAAGAGGTCACAGCGCTGATAACCCCTCACATGACCCTTCTCAGGAAGCCTGCAGAAAGACAGAGAAGCTCTTGCATTGGGAGGAGGTGCTGAGCAGGGAGGAAGACATGCAGAGAGGAAACCAGGACAGGACGCTGGGTGACTTAGTGGTTGCCTCTGTTAGGAAGATCAGCTCTTCCCCAGCCTCTTTGAGGGGGAAAGAGAGCTCCCCCCGTTTGAGGCACTACTTCTGTGTATTTCTATTACCTGTATTGTTTGCTTTTCATTTCTCTTTTGGTGGCCATAAATGTTCTGAAATGGTGAAGCTGTGCATACCTGCTTTTGCATCATGCCAAGCAGTGCTATCTGAGGAATCACAGAGGTGTGCCCGTTGTATTGGATCAAATAAACATTGAATAGATAACGATTAGAATTATAGCACTCACCCACATATCACCCAGAACCATCTAGCCTGTGGCCAGTGATGTGTATATTATAGACTGGAAAATAATGATGGAAAAGGCACTGAGAACAGCAGTCTCTCTTGTCTGTGGTCTTTCTTTCCATGGTTTCAGTTATCCTAGATCAATCAAGGTCTGCAAATATGAAATGGAAAATTCCAGAAATAAGTAGTTCATAAGTTTTAAATAACTTGTTTTAAATAACTTGTTTTAAATAAGTTTTAAATAACTTTTAAATAAGTTTTAAATAATACAGCATATTGTTATCATTGTTCTATTTTACTATTAGTCATTGTGGTTAATCTCCTACAGTGTCCAGTTTATAAATTGAACTTTATCATAGGTGTGTATATGTAAGAGGAGACAGTATAGGATTTAGTACCAAGAATACCTTGCACATATGCCCTGCAGATAAGGAGGAGGGGACACTCCCGCGCTTGTTTCCACGGTCAGCTTGCTGTTTCTCAGGCGCCCGAGTGTAGGCAAGTCTGTCTGCTTTTCTGAGCCTTGAAGATGAGCATAGGTTTTCATTGGATCGTTAAGCAAATGAAGTGAGGATATGTTCTTTATGTGTGTGTGTGTATGTATACATGTTAATAGCTAACACTTATGAAGCATCTACTGTGCTCTAAATACTTGATGCCCTCAGTAATCCTTACATCCAGTGGGACAAACACGATCTCTATACCCATTACATTTTTGATGAACTTGAGACCCAAAGGAGGTTAATAACCCAGTGTAGAGCACTTGCTTAGCATGCTCAAGGTTCTGGGTTCAATTCCCAGGGCTACCAAGACTAAATGAACAAAAAACCTTGTACCTGTACCTTTTAAATTATCCCCTTTATTGGAATGCCAGCTCAGAGCACACACTCTTAACCACAAATGTAGTACTACTGCATACTCTTTTATGTATAGTCTAGATTATGCTAACACTGTAGTATACTGATACTATCTACTGTATTAGTACACCAGCGCTGTACTAATACTGTACATAGTGTGTGCAGGATTTATTACTGACCCACTTCTAGGTTTATTTTAGTGCCTCTCCCATATCTGCCTGTTGAGTGTGTTATTGTTTAAAGCAGGAAGGGCTGGGAAGAAGAGACTGTACAGCTCTTCCTGGCTAGGTGTCTTCCCAGATCCCTGAGCAGCTGCACCGAAGTCCTGAGTGCTCACGTTCCATCGTCTGTTTGGTCCTGCACTGGTCAGGACGGGCTTGGACTCCCATATATTTCCCCACCATCAAATCAGGGCAGGATCAGTGCACACTGTTGAAGGAGGCCTCCTCGGAGACAGTGGACGATGTGTCGTTTTGATAACATTCCTGCAGTCGGAGACACAGGCTTTTGGAGCAGTTTCAAAACTCTGAGTACTATTTCTTCACAGGTACGATGCGTTTCCCTGGCTCCAGAGGCCAGGACCCTCTAGAACCTGGTGCCGTCCTAAACCTCAGAAGTTGCTGAGGGCCAGCGCTAGGAGGTTAGTGTGCCCCCCTTCTACACATTCAGTGGAGCTGCTCCTCCCTGTCTTTGGATCATCTGACTGTGGGCAGGGCTGAGGTGCAGCACTGTTTGATCTGTGTAATAAATGCACAGAAAGGAAGAGCACCTGAGTCCTAAGCCAGGGAAGTACAGCTAGGAAGGCCCGGAGACCAGGCTGCAGTGCCTAGGGAGGGGAAGATGTGGAGCGATAACTTGGGCCTCCCATTCTGAATTCCTCGTTTTCCTGAGCCAGAGGAACCCCAGGCCCGTGCATAAAACATACTTTACAAAACTCAAGTTTTACTGAACTTCCACCCCCTGGGTGCTGACTAACACCACTTCCCCTCATATAACTTCACATTCGTGTAATTAACATATAATTTGATACCTGGAAATTCATGTTGGGTGGGGCTGGAAAGGATTACTCAGCTTTTAGTAATTCAGACTCTTGGGTTAGAGAACTCTGTGTGCTGCATCCCACTTCGGTTCTCCTGCTACTGCTAACTTGTTTTGCCATTACCTTTGCTACTTATTTCTTCCTTCTGTAAAAGACAAGTGACATGATTATACTGTATGTTTTTCTTTATCATTTAAACAAAGGAAGGACTGTTGATGTACACATGCTGACTGCCAGCTCATCTAGCACGCTTGTTCTTAGCTTTCTTCTTCCATCGGCTGGTGGAATTTGATGGTGTTATAGTTCATTTCACTTCCTGCTTCTTCATCAGGGCAGTGCCGTCAGTATTAAAAAATGCAGTAAGTAATTATCTATGGAGAACAAAGATGAAAATTTATGACGATTTTGCAATTTAAATTTATAGCGTATGCCGATGGTTATAAGTTTTGTTGGAGAACTTATTTATTATGTTGACACATGTATTAATGTGGGGCATCATGATTCTTAATGTAAATGATACCTGCCCATTTGAAGATGGAAAGGTTGGGTGAACACAGACTGGTTGCTGAGACCACCCCTGTCAAAAGCCAGTCAGGATATCTTGGAAATGAATGCAAATACCTACATTCTTCAGCAGCAGACATTCATAGCAGTATAGGTAGGAAATATAAATGGTGTGAACTTGGAGAAAGGAATGGAGTGAACCCCATACTAGCAGTGGCAAATGTGTTCCAGCTTGCATGTTCTCTCTCAGTGGTCACAGCTTCTTGATCCAGGGGATTGAGAAGATCCTGAGTCCATGGCCCAGCCGTGCCTGCTCTCTTCCTTTGGTTGCAGGGAAGGTGAGAGCTGAGAATAGCTCCAGGGCTGCCCATTTGTTCCCTGCCCTGCATTGTGCTTGTGAGCCTTTCAAGGCTTTGAGAACTTGACTTTGGAAAGCTTCTAAATTTGTTCCTAGCACGTTGATTTATTTTGTTGAGGTCAAATTAGAGCTAATGGCCCTAATGGTTTACAATGCTCCTAAATGGTTCTTAGCACTTAGGCAGGCTCAGCTGGCCGTTGCGGGCGTGTTTCCAAGTGTGGACCATATCATTCTTAGGATATATTTTTTGTTGAAGTTATTGTTCACAGTACAACTAATATGTGCAAGTGAGGTTAAAAGGCAACAGCGGAATTATTCACACTTAATATTGAACTTTCTTTTGATATCAAATCCAGGGAGCTTTTCGTTAACATGGATCCTCGGTCACCTGTGAATGAGTGCGGTGTCCAGCCTAGAATTTTGTACGTGGTGACTCTGTCCTTTGCCCTTTTCCTGGGGCTGTATTGTTCATGAAATGCAGTAACAGGGAAGCCTCCGATTTCCTCCATTCCTGGTTGCCAAATAGTTCCTGTGAGAGCAGGTAACCAGGTTAAACCAATCCCTAGTGCATCCCTCCCAGCCACGGTGTGGTATCTGTGAGTTCATGGCAAGGTCTTTGGGAAAGGGATTACACTTTACATAAAACTGGCTCCAGTTTTCTGATTTCTGTGTGATTGGGAGTGGGTGGGGCAGAACCAAGAGTCTACAAAAGAGCTGCGTGTCTCCTCTAGCCCAAGACGTTAACTGTGAGTGTGTGTGCAGAGGCACACTCTAGGCAGTGCCCTTCCGGGGCTGCCTGGTGCTCCTGCAAAGGGAGACTCAGCAAGGTAAGGGCTTCTCTTCCTAAGCCAGGCAGGCATTTTTGTGAACAATTTCTCCATGCTTTGATTGGAGAAGGAAAGAAAGAAGCTGTCTCCACATCTTCCTACTTTGTCCCACCTGCCCCCTAAATTGCAAATGTGGTTTTGAAGGCCAAGTCCAGTCAAACTCTCTTCTGGGTAAATCCTCTTGGCCGCCATGGATTGAGCCGAAGCTCTCGAGGGCTGGGTGAGGGGTGGGGGCTCGTCTTTCAGTTGCTAATTGAATGACTTCTGGTTTTTCTGAACACCTAAGTTCCTTTTCAACCTCCTTCATGCTCTGGAAACACCCAAGTACCCTGGCTGCTGAACTTCATCTCAGGACTCGATACATTGTTTTCCCTTGTGCAGTCTGAAGAATATCATGCTACTTGTGAGATGCCTGCGTTCCAGTTCTTCTTGAATATAATAGCACAACTAAGCGACCGTGCTGTCCATATCAAGGCAGATGGCTGTTTGTGACCAAGAAGGAGTTAATTTCCACTGTTAATAAAACTAAGCTGGTGCACTGGGCGTGCTCAGTCCCACAGCCGAAATCACCCTTGTGTTATGCTGCTGGAAGTGCATTCTAGAAACCATGTTTGACCCTGTTCAGTTAGTTCCATGGCCACCAAGTTCTCCAGAGCAGTTTTAATTACCAACCAAGGTGGTGCGGTTTCTTAAATGTGTTATAACAAATGGATGTCAGCCCAAAGAGCCCTGAGCAGCCCCCCTCCATCGATAAAACCCCATAATTATGACATGGCAGGTTCCGAGGAGGAAATCTGCACACCCTAAGTGTCTGACGGCTGGGCTTTCGTCTTCTTTGGTGAAATTGGGGGCAGGGCAAGGGTGTAGGAGGACAGGCTGCTCCTTAGGGTCCCCAGATGGGTGCTCCACCCAGGATAGGCTGAAATTGCTTGATAGTCCAAGGTTGAAGCCTGCTTTTTGGTAGTGGGCAAGGGATAGAGATGAGAGCTTGTGGAGAAGGGGGATGGTGAAAAGGAAAGTCCTTGAAATGGCAAATCTTTATTAGTTTTGTAAACAGCTTTAGGAAGCACTAGGAGCATCTTGCAGGGACCCTGCAATTATCATAATAAACAGTTTTATCATCTGCTTGGCAATCAATATTGTGGCTTATGCTGCTTTAGTATCTCAGTGGTATTGATTACCTTAACAACTGTGCTGTGGTCAACTTCCATTAACCCCTGCTCTGCCAGCGGGGACTGTGCCTCCCATGGTTGGACGGAAGACCGCTCTCGTCATAGCCCAGGTGAGTGCCAGAATTTGACAGCTGGCCAGCGAGGTGAACACAGCTTTTATCTCAAAACGCCGAAGAGAAGGAAGGGTTTTAAACAGTGGATCTGGAAACTAAATTAAACAGTGGATCTGGAAACTAAAGCAGTTCCTTAAAAGTGTCTTTTCATGTGTGTGCAGAGACAGTGTATAAAATGATTACAGCAGTGGGGTTCCAGCTGTGTCTTGGGAATTTGAAGGTTAAGAGTGAAAATTCTGTGTTGGACCTGCCCTGGGCTTGGCCGCTCTTCCTTCCAGCTCCACTTCTGTCCTCTCTGGGGACAGGTTGGCGTGTGAAGAATTCACTCAAGGCCCATAGCTCTCACGCCCTTTGCAGCAGGCATTCTTGGGACTCTTCTCACACTTGTTCTATGATCCGCATTTTACTGGTAGAGAGAAACCATTTATTTGGGGACATCTAGTTCTAACATTCAGGTTTCCCAGGACCAGTGAGTGTCTGAAATCAAACAGGTGATCATCAGATGACAGAACGTTGGTGATAGATTGTGGTGCCGCCTGAGATTATATCACGGCCACTGGCTGTCCTGTCTCTGGTCTGGTTAATGTTTATGTTCTCCTTCCCTCCTGCTGGAATGAAGGCAGTAAGGACAGTTTTCTGTAGGAAAGCGACTGGAGTCCACTCCCCAGACCAAGCCAGTAGGCAGTCTGTCATTTTGGGGTTCAGTAGTATTAAATGACAGTCATCCAGGAAGCTTTGGGACAAGATCTTGCCAGTGGGGTTTTGGTGGTGGTGGTGTGTGGGAGACTTTCTGTGTTTTTTTTTTTTCTTTCTTTTAATTGGTCTATTTTGTTTTAAATGAGAGAGATGCATGTCTGTGGATGTGCGTATAGGTTTATGTATGTACATATGTTTATATATTATATATGCATTGCACACACACACACATAAATATATAACATGTATAAATATAGAAAAATATATATTCTATTGACTCCTGGGACTAAGCTTGTACCTGTAGCAAAGCTTAAGCCTTTTGGCCCAGCCTTACTGAGGACTATCATGGGGTCCTCAACTTTGCAGATCCAACAATATGAATGCAGTTCAACTTGAATGACATTGATCTCTGTCAGGAATCCATCTCCCACATATCAAGACTAAACTTTTAAAGTTTGTGAACACAGATTTCATGGAGTCACAGGGGAATGAAGGAAGAAGCAAGAGTTGGCTTAGGAGATGAGTAAATTTGGTGGCAGATACCACCTTCTTGACTGTCTTGTGAGGCTGCAACCTGTGGATCTTTATCCTTGTGGTTGCCCATGAGGCACTGAGAACCAGGAGTGAAACTTTATCAGATGGAGAGGGAAGCCAGCGGGTATGTGATTAAGGTGAGGACCTGGGACTGGTTTTGGAGAAGTGGAGGCAGGCATATGCAAGGGGTTGCAGCTGTATGGGATTTCTGCTCATGGGGCTCAGGTTCTAACTAGTCAAGGACCCATGCAAGAGAGAATCAAGAGGCCAAGACATGGAGTCTGGGTAGAAGACAGAAGGCTCTAGGCCAGTGATGGTGAACCTTTTAGAGCTTTCAGTGCAAACAAACAGCCCGCTGTGGGACGTGTGCCATAGGTTTGCCACCACTGCTCTAAGCTATCACTGGCATGGTTAGGGTAGTAATGGCAAGATAAGACCTTGGCTGTGGGCTTGATGAACAGGGTCGTCTTCTGTACTTCCAGCAGGGCCCAGGCATGCTAGCAGTAAGGGAATAGAATTGTGCTGGGGACAGAAGGCTTCAGAGAGTCATGATAGGCCTCTTCCTTCCCAGTGGGAAGCTGGTGGGGATGGTCATCTCCACGGGGTTGGAGACTTCGCAGAGGGCCATGGCTTAAACAGGTCTTCCCTCTGAACCTCCCTCCCCCATGAGGTCACCCTTCCCCCCAAAGGATCCTGGTCATGTTTTGTATTCTGGACCCACTCACTTTTGTCCCTTACCCTTCTTCTGCCCAGACTGCTTTGGTTCCCTACATTAGAAAGTTTTACTTTGAGCATTAATGGTCATCCTAAAAATGTAACTCACATCAGTCAGTTAGAGGATAATCACTGATCATCAAGTTGACTAGTTAAGTCTCATTTTCCATCATGATGGGAACTGGTGCCCTACAGGCTCCACCATGGTATCAGGGAGTACACCAAAGAATCTGCCCACACCTGTAGAAGAGAAGACATTCATGATAGAAAAGAAGCTGGTTTCCTTCTGTTTGGCTTCACACAGTTACGTGCACATCGACTGCTGTGCTCCAGATAGCCTTTATCCTCTGGTCTTCACTCGAACTCTGTCTGTATCAAAGGCAGCTCTTCTAGGTTGAGCCTTATTCATGAGCAGCATCTAAATGCTGGCAGCTAATTACTTGCTCTTGCAAATAGTTTTTGAGCCAAGTGGATGACTGTTTCAGGCAGCAGTGTTGTCTGGGAAGCAGAGGGTATCATAGGAGTTGTACTCAGCCTAACACTTTTTTTTTTGGCATTTGGTGCTTTCCTGAATTTGTTTTCTAGGCCCTGATCTATATAAAATTCTATGACATAATATCTTCCCATTAAGATCCTTGTCTGTTTGGAACAGGTTAGTATTTGATGTTACACACTGAGTATCTCTTATCCAAAATACTGGGGACCAAAAGTGTCTTAGGTTTTAGATGAGGTGGGGGGTATTTGCATAGACAAAATGAGATATCTTTGGGATGGGACCCAAGTCTAAAGACGAAATTCATTTTTTGTGTGCCTTCTGTACACATAGCCTGAAGGTAATTTTATGTGGAATTGTTAATAATTGTTTCATGGTGTGTAGAATTTTCCAGTTGAGATTTTGGATTTTCACAATAGCGAGGCTCAACCTGTATTCATAACTCTGCCTGTGTTCTTTCTCAGGTCTTTGGTGCACTTTGTCTTGTTTAGATGAAAGGTGTTTTTCAAGGATGCTTGGGGTTCTCTGTGTACAGCAGGGAGATCTCTGTCTTTCTCCTTCCCATGTCTCCGAGAGCTCGTGACTCTTGGAGGAAGTGATGTCTTTACGGAGAGAAGAATACTGCAGTAGGAGCCTGGAGACTGGTCCTTGCCTTGGTGCTTTGTGACCTGTGTGACTCGTAGTAGTCACTCTGATGTTTGAATTTATTTTAGCCTGTGAAATCTGAAGTTTGAGTCCTACTCTGTTTAAAAAGATTGTGGGAGGTCAAATGAGAAGTGAGTGTAAGAGTGTTTGAACATGTATACAGTGTCGTGTATGTTACAGAAGCGTTGTGATTCGTTCCTGGAGAGGTTGGTGCTGGGTGTGACTGTGCTCTTGGTCAGGTCACGATGCTAGTGTGAAAGAGTCCACTGTGGAGTATTTGCCAGGAGCTCCCAGCACCCTTGTGGACACACTGAAGTTGGAAGGGGCGGGGCTGGTGATGAGGGGGTTGGATACCGCTTATGGCTAGAAGCCCACTTCCCACTGGGCCATTTACCAGCAGACCAACTCTCCAAAACCAGTGCCGTAGGAGGGAAGCAGCTTGGTTCAGCCATTACCAGGGTGTTAAGATGACTCATGGAATGTTCCTGCTGAGACAGTGAACTTCCAAACGGGGGTTGGTCAACATCTCCTTATTTTTTAAACCTAATGAAAGTGTTACAAACACTTTTTAACCCATTAAATCAACAAGTGAAGGCTTCTGACTTCTTTTTTCTTAATCACATGTGGGCTTCAAGCTCTAAATCAAGCACGCTATATAATCTTAGGCAGTTAATGTTTGAACAGGCCAGTTTTTGCTCAGTACACGTAATGATACAGCAGTTACCCCTTTTATTTATTTATTTTCTATTATTAAGTTTATTGGTACAATTTAGATATACATATTGATAGTTACCCCTTTTAAATGTGCCAGGTGCATTGCTTTGTGTTTTTCTAACACGGTGGTGCAGAGGTGGAGTCACAGATGGTGACTTTTGCAAAAGCAATCTTTGGAGGTAGCTGGGATTTGCTCAGCACAGAAAGCTCTTTCCAAGAAAGGAGAAACCCACATTTCTTTGAAGAAAGGTTTAGCTTGCCTTAAACTTATCAACTCAAGATGGAATAGCTTGGTTCTGGCCAATGCTGTTACCTCGGTTCGTGAACTTAATTCTTTCCATGTTTCCGGTCACAAACTGAATTGGATGAGAACCGAATCATAATCAATGGTTAGCTTCACTGTTTACCTTATGGGGAAATTTGATATGGTTCTCATCCAATTCGGTTTGCAACCAGAAACGTGGAAAGAATTAAGCTCGTGAACCAAGGTATTTAAGATGTTACTGATAGCTAATGGTGATTTTGCTTTCTTTTTGTTTTTAAGTGCTGGGATTTGCACCCAGGGCCTCGAGCCTGCTAGGCAAGTGTCCCCCCACTGAGCTATACCCTTGGCCCTTTCTAAGACAGGATCTCACTGTGTTGCCCAGGCTGGCCTCAAACTCATGGTCCTTTTTCCTTAGGCTTCCAAGAAACTAGGATTACAGGCATGTACCATCATGCTCTGACAATTTCTTAACATCATCTAATCCTAAATTGTGATTCTGATTTACCCAATTGTCCCCAACGTGGTTTTTAATACAGTTGGTTGGTTAGAATTGGTATTCAAAGGAGGTCTGCATAAGGCATTTGGGTGTTCGGTTATGAAGTCTCTTTATCTGGAACAGTCCTTCCTGCCCGCCACCAACCTGCATTGCCTCCCTCCCCTGTTGAGCCCATGAACTTTGAAGGGTAATGGAGAGTAGCTACATGTGGAAGAAAGAGCACTGTTAGTGTGGCGTGAGATACCCAGCCCCTCATTCTCACTGTGCCACTGACCAGCCGTCTGACCTTGTGCAAACCACCAACACCCTCTGGGGTCATTATTCTTGTCCGTCAGAGGAAGTAGTGAGGCTGGATGGCTTCACACTCAAGTATCCTCATCATTACTTCCCCAAGAGACCAGAGAGACAAGATTGCGGGCACCCTTCTTCCCCCCTTACCCTACTTTTGAGAAACTATTGGAGTTCAGTGTAATCCTGACCAACTGGCTTCTTTTTCTCTTGGACTCGTGAACAGTGTACCTAAGACAAAGTTCGTATGTTTTTCTTTTTGACTTTTAGATACCTTAGAGCCAAATTTATGGCTTGATGTATAGGTCACTACTATATACATTTTAGCCTTAATTTTTTGCTCAGATTTCCTTCCACTTTTGCTTTTTCTTTCTGGTTTTGCCCTGGCCTCCATTTTTGTTATGATGATGTGTTATTTATCCTTGTAAGCAGTACCAATAACTATGTGCTGGGTATTCTTGGTCCCAACCTAGTCTGTAAGCTCACTGAGGCCAGATCCATGCCTTACGTGTTCTCTGCTTTCTTGAGTCACAGATTAGGTGCTCAGTAGAAGCTTGCTAGTAGTTTTGGTTCCTTGCATTTATCACTTACACTCTTAAATTTTTCATTTTGGTGGTGCGGGGTTGTGGGGAGCAGTACTGATTCTGCAGCTATGGCCTGGTTTTTCTGATTCATCTTTTATGTGGCAAAATGGCCACGTGGCTGTTGGTTTTTGTTTTTGTTTTTGTTTTTTTGGTAGAATTGGTCTTTTTGAGTAGCTCCTTGCTGTTTTTTCCATAGGCATTTGGTGAGCGAAGCAGTATTTGCTGGGCAGACAGTTGGAAGAGCTCTTAACTGATAAAACAGTAGCCACTCTCTACATTCTGAAGAGAAGCTCACCTGTGGTTCCAGGCCTGGACACAAGGGGCACTGTTGTTGGGGTGTTGAGGGTGACAGAAGTGAATGAATCACAATTGCTCATCTGCTTCCTCTGGAAAAAAACAGATTAGTTGATCAGATGTGTTTCGTCTGCTCTTGTGTGAGCTTTCTCGCTCACTCTTAGCCTTCCTTTGCTGTTTGTGAGAGGTGCGGCCTTAGTAAGGCATTAGTACCAACTGACTCTGCCTTACCTACCTGGCCCTCACTCTCCTCACCCATCCAGGAGAGGGGAGAAGAACATTGATCCTGGAGCACTAGGTGAGGACCAGAGTTCCTGCATGTGGAGCACCTAACATGGTGCCTGGCACACAGTAGACAATAAAAAATGGCAGGTGCCCTCAGGATTATCTCCGTGAGTGGTCGGGAGACAGGACTGCTGCTTCGTGGCCTCCTCTTTTCCTGTATGTTGACACTTGAAATGAGATCTTGCTCGCTTGCTTGCTTGCTTGCTTTGTTGAGCTACACCCCAAGCCCTTTTTAATTTTTTTTTTTTTTGAGTTTTAAGACAGGGTTTTGTCCAGGTAAGCTTGAACTCTCAGTTCTCCTGCCTCAGCTTTCCAAGTGGCTGAGATTACAGACATGGGCCACTGCTCCTGGCTCATAAAGGAATCCTTTAAGCCTGGGGTTTTCAGAGCTGTGGGGATTGGTTGTAAGGAATCCTGTTCTGGGTCCCTGGAAAATGTCTGTGTAATCCTCCCAGATAAGCTGAGGCATCCTCATTGGTTCAAGGAGTCCTGATGGTCTTCCTCTCCTACTCAGGCATTCTGCCAAGTCAGCGGCAGTGTGGCCTTTGTCCTTCCATTGCCATTTTAAGGAGAGGGCTTCTGATGGGCCCAAGTGTGACCTTGGCCCTCTCTCTGGGGGGTCCTGGGTGTGGCTAGGAAGTTGACGCTCATGGCTTGCGAGTTTTCTTCTAATGGAATTTCCCATCACTTACTGCCCTGCTGATTTCTGATCAATGAAAATGAAATTGCATCACCTCCTCAGAGGCTCCACGTATGCCTGCTGCTTCCAGCTGTGTCAGTTCCGGTAAAATAATCTCATCAGGCGTGCGAGAGGGTAATAGGAAATAAAAATAAAAACCCACAATTAGCAAGAGGCCTTGCAGCTGAGTAACACTTTCCATCCCAGAGGCAGAAAGGCCTGGTAGCGAGTATGTAGGGAAGAGTCCCTTAAAAAAATTCCTGGCCTTTCTCCTTCCCTTCATCTTTCTCCCTCATTTCCTTTGAGTGCCCCTCACCCATCCCAATGTCTGGATGGTTTGGTAGTGTGCACAAGATTTCACTGCCCTGCTTCGAGGATTAGTACAGTTCCCATGTGATGAGCACATGCCAGTGTGGCTTCTAGCTTTCTTCATCCTAACTCTCCTGCAAACAGACATCAAATGAAATTCCACCTTCTCCTCTTGACCTGTGTGGAGAGGGGTTTGTCTCACAGATCTGTGGCAGGGAACCCGATTGGAGGAGGATGGGACAACTTGAAGCTGAGCTAAGGTTGCTGAACAGACCCCTCAGAGGTGGTTCATTTTGGTTCCTAGGCTTTATGCTTCAATTAGAAGTCCATTAAGAACCACACTCCACCCTGCATTATTCCCTGTAACTCCTAGTACGTGTCACAAGCATGAGGCACTATAAAAAGGATGTCGTTTGGTGATGTGAAAGGTAGGCCAAACCACCTCCTGGTGGAGAGCAGTGAACATGTCCACATGGCAGCCCGAGCACCTCTAGATAAGACTCAGGGAGCCTGTCTTCTGCACTTACGTCTGTCCATAGAGCCTGGGAAGACATGAGGTCCAGCCTTAAATGAGGAGGAACCAAGGCCAGAAAAACCAGGATGGAATACATAGGGCAGATAAGGATATGGGAAACCTGTTGGTTCACCTACGAGGAGCCACTTGAAATGAACTCCTATCCTCTCGTCAACCTGACAGCACCAAAGGACAGAAGAAATGCTGAGTGAAGGCTACGTCAGTGGCTCTGGCAACTTCTCATAGGTATTTGCAGGACAGCCTGCCCTTCATCCCAGGGGAAAAGATCTTGGGCTGTCAAGCAGTTGTCAGTCTCAGACATCACTAACATTCCTTTACTTGAAGATGCCCATGGAGGTGGAGGGCAAGGCCCCATGAAAGGGATTAGCACTTCTGGGGGACTGGTAGAAGTGAACTGAAGCCTCAGGCCTATAATGTTCTCAGAGTGGCTGTCAGCAGCCAAACGGTGTGATGGAATAGTTGAACCACAATTTTCAACTTCGTGGATGTCAGATCACTGTGACCACATCTGGTTGGTAAAGGACAAGTCTTGACGCTAGTGCAGGAAGGCTCTGGGCTGGGGAGAGTGGTACCTTAGATAAGCACATTGTGGAGTGGACCACAGCAGTCATGGGCAGTGTTGAGCTGCTTCCTCCAGTGCACACCTGGACTCTGGACGAGAGCAGGCTCACAGGAGTTTGTATTGACGGAAAGGATGCTGTGTGTGTGGTAGGCACTCAATAAATATTTGTGGTGTGTATGAATGAAAATCATTAGAGCTTTTGGATAAAACTTATACACAAGGGCTGAAAACTCAGACCTATAGGGCCAAAACCCCAGTAGCCTTTGTATTATTGAAGCCAAAGAAATGGGCTCCATTGACCAGCCAAGTTTGATTTCCCCCAGTCTTACCATGGTCTAGTGTGGGAATTTGGAGCCACAGAAATAATTTCTGAAATCTTTCCTCATTTTGGCTCCTTCCACTTGAACTGTTGGCTGAACATTTCGGTGGGAAGAACAGAGCTCTAGAGGTGAAAAGGGAGTACACAGCTTCAAGAAGGAAGCTGAAGTTCTTCATGTGAACACACGTTTTCCTCGAGGTACGTTTGCACAAATACATTTTCCTCTCTCTTAGACACTTAGCTCAGGGTCTTGATCTACATTGATCACATTTTATGACTTGAACTGGCAATTTCTCCCCTGGGACCAGACCTAACCAGGGTGTTCAGGAAGCCATTAAGGAAAAATATGTAACCACATTCACTCCCCAACTCAATTGTTCTGTCTTACCAGTGCTCAGATAAGAGACTTTTAAGTATAATTAATCCAAGTACTATTTAACGTGGCCTTGGTGATTCTTCACAGCAGCTGATGGCCCGAAAGCATTTGGAGCAGCAAGAGGCGCAAGATCACCTGTGCCATCTTTGCTGGGCTCGTGAGGCTGTTACCTGCAGCCTCTTGGTTCGTGGTGAACCAAGTGTGAACTCTTGGATCCTTCCACTTTAAGAAGAAACAGTCCTCTGGTGTTTTGCCTAATTACCAAGGTCATTCTTTGAAATCTGTATACACTAACAGTACAGATAGTGGGCTTTGGAATTAGCTTGTGGGTTGGGGACAGGACAGAGAAGAATAGGACACAGGGTTTCACTCCCTGCACCCCAGTAAGGCTTAACCTTTGGAACTTGGAAGTCTCTCAAACACACTCAGAGGACAGACAGAATCTGTGTCCTGTCAGTCTGTCTTGAAGTGCTTTCCTGCTTTGCCATAGAGAGGAGCATTGAAATTGGAGGTAGCTCCCCAGGCCTTTAGGATATGAGGACTACCCAGTAGGAAATATGCTTCTCAAGTCTTCCATTTAGTAAAGTGAGTCATTTAGGAGGGAATTCTGTGATGGGATCACTGTCTACATTATGTCCGTGGAACAGGAAATCAGAGGGAAGCTTAGTACACACACCCTGACGGGGTCTCGGAGGGTGCCCAGCCTTCTTGGACCCTGGGGAAGACTTGTGTGTGCTTGCACGTGTCTGTGTACATGCGTGCATGTGCATGTGTGCATGTTTCTGTCTTTGAAGTGGCCATCCCTTCCTCATGCCATTTCCAACAGCTCCACCTTCCTCTTGTTCCTCCTTCATTTAGAGATCCCTCTTGTTCCCCTGTGCTTGAGAAGCTGCTTACGCTGAGGACCATCTGTGCTAGTGAGAGGCGGTGTGAGTGTGAGAACGAGAGAGCACACGCATGTGAGTGTGTGTGCAGTGCCCTATTAAAGCGTCTCATAAGGTCAACCCTTGTTTATTTGGTCATGGTGCCAGTTCCGGAGCCTCGAGCCAGAGGGAGCTGCTGCTGGTGAGCTCACCATGTGACATTCTTCCTGCTGAGAGGAAAGCACACTTCTTTTTCTAAGGGTCATTTATGAGGTGCCTGCTGAGGGAGACTTTCCTTTCCTCAAGACTACCTGTCCCTTCCCCCAGACCCAGCTTCCCCATCCTGGCGATGCTGGTGAGGACATATTTCCTCTGTCCAGGAAAGCGGGTGTGTTTCCCAGGTGCTGCCGCAGGACCAGAGAGAAGCTGCTGTAATGTGTATGCACTTGTATTCACGTCAGTCAGATCTGCACTAAGGAAAACCTACGCCTGTGCCTGCTTCTGCCTACATTCCTGAAACTACAAGTGCAAACGGAGCCGCTGCTCAGGTTCACTTTGTCTTGGGTTTGTACAGCCTCGAACCGTAGCAGTTACTCAAGCTCTTCAGATGCACGCGCTGCAGGTGAAGGACTACCTAATACGCTGCAGGATCCCCACCAGACTCATCTTTCCCCGACACTCGTGGGTGTGGCTGCGGGAGCCCTTTCCAAGAGGCAGGAACGCTGGTTTGCTCGAATGTATGCAGTCCACACTTGATCTGCCACCTCTCCAAAACAGAACTGTATTTAGGATTTGCTTGACTTTCTGGATTTCTCTTTCACTGACCAGCTGTTTCAGATGGCTGGTGTGAGGGCTGCCTCTGTATCAGGCCTGCAGTAACTGTGGAATGGGAAATAGTAAATTTAATGCTGTAAACCACAAAATACTGAAATACTCAATGGGGTGTTCAGACTTCGGATTATTGGCGGGTTGTTGTTGTTGAGATTGGCACAGTCTTGCTAATGCTACTTAAAATGACTCCTAGAATTTTCAGTCTTCTGCCCCCGACTATGTGCTCAGCACTGTGCTAGGAGATGGACATACAAGCTGATTTTTGCCCTCAGGCAGCTTATAGTCAAGTTGTAGAGCTCAAATCCACCAAGATGAAACAGGAGAGATTCATAGTGACAAATAGTATGATAGAGATTATTATACGAGGCATATAAAGAGGAGACAGATTTTTGTGAGCTTGGAGGCTCAGTGGTAGGGTTTGCCTGGCATGCACAAGCCTTGGATTCTATCCCAGCAGAGGATTTTATTGCCTAAGTGAAACCTGAGCTTATGCTTCTTAAAGGAGGTCTTAGGTTTGGACAAATTCATCGAGGAAGAGAAAGGACATTCAGAGAGCCTGGGGCTGCAGAAAGAGAGACCAGAACACATAAGAGCAGGAAGATGAGGAGGAGAGAAGTGAGACAGATGATTGAATAGCACATTAAGTCCCCTAACTTAGCCTTAGTTAGGGGACTTTCAGTTACCTGAGGTCAATGGTGACCTGAAACATTAAATAGATAATTCCAGAAGTAAAGCACTTACAAGTTTTAAATTGCATGCTATTCTGAATAGTGTAAAATCTCATGCTGTATCAGTCCACCCCATCTGGAACGTGAGTGATCCCCTTGTCTGGTGTATCCATGCTGCATGTGCTATCTACCTGTTCATCACGCAGTAACCTTCCCACCTATCTAATCAATTATCAAGGTATTGCAGTGCTTGTGTGTAACCCTTATTTTACTTAATAATAGCCCTAAGCACAAGAGTAGTAATGCTGGCAACTTGAATATGCCAGAGAAAAGCTTGAAAGTACTTCCTTTAAAGAAAAAGGTAGGGCCGGTGAGATGGCTCAGCGGCGTAAGCGCCTGCCTTGCAAGCGCGAGGGCCCGAGTTCGACTCCCGGAACCCACATACGAAAAAGGGGCCGGTGATATCGCTCAGTGGCACGGGTGCCTGTTGGCGCGCGAGGTCCTGAGGTCGTCCCCCTGGTACCCACGAAAAAAAAAAAAAAAAAAGGTGAACATTCTGGAGTTAAAGGAAAAAAAAAGAAAATCTGTAGGTTGAGGTTGCTAAGATCTGTGGTGAGAACGAAATTTCTGACCCATGAGAGTGTGAAGAAGGGAAAAGAAATCCATGCAAGTTTTGCTGTCACATCTCCAACTGTAAAAGTTATGGTCACAATGTGAGAGTAAGTGCTTTGTTAAGATGGAAAATGTATTAAATTGTAGGGTTTGGTACTATCTTCAGTTTCAAGCCCCCACTGGGTGCAGGAATCTTGGGATTAATCCCCCACAAATAAAAAGGACTGCTACCATGTAGGGATAAATCTTAGAGTATTTAAGAACCAGTCCAGAGAATTTGACTGTTTTGGCAGTTGGTTCTTGGATAGGGAAGTTACCTGATGAACATGTCATTGGGAAGTCTCAATTGCTCTTCCCTCTCTGTTTTCTGCAGTTGAAAGTTCCTTCCAGAGAGATTAAGGCAGTGAGGGGCAGTTCCCTTTGGACACATTGAGCCAGGCTGAGTTTTGAGTGACGGAAAACTAGCCACTTACAGACATCTTGTGGTCTGCTGAAAGTAGGGAGATGCATATTCAAGTGATAAGTCCGGAATGGAAATTTTTGTTTTGGGAGTCAACTCATAATTTCAGTAATTGAAACCACAGAAGTAGTTAAGGTCATTGATGCACAGAGATAAGAGCAGAGAGCCAAGGGGAGAACAGTATGATGATACTTAAGTACTATAGGCAAACTAAGAGGAGGGACTTCTGTAGGCTGCGATGATAGTGAATTTTATCAAGTACAGTAAGCGGGAAAGTGCATCCTGGAGAGCTGGAGGAACGGGAAGAGGACAGGCAAGGTGGAGATCAGAGAAGTAGGAGGAGAGCCGGAAATGTGTATCAAAGAAATGGAGAGATTTCAAGGGGCGATGGTCAGCAGTTCCTTTTGTATGTGAGTGTGGTGCTGGGGAAGGCAGGACCTCCAGCATGCTAGGCAAATGCTGTACCACTGAGCTACATTCCCAGCCCTGGTCAGCGATTTTGAGTGCAGGGCAGATTGAAGATGAGCACAGGAGAGGAGAAGCCATTGACCAAGTCTAGGAGGACATGGGGGGTCTTGGAGAGAAGACCGCATCGTGGGGTAGGGTCTTCTAGCCCACCTGAAGTAGGTGCCCAGCCTGTGCCTCCAGAGCACCTGATCCTGTCCTCAAGGGTGGGACCTGACATCTATGTGTATTTTCATTAAGCTCCACAGTTGGTTTCACTGCCCAAGAGAAGCACAAAAACTGTTGCTGCACTGTGTAGTCCTGCGTCATCGCACCAGGGAGGAGGAACTCTCCAGAGATTAGAAAGAGCGGTGTTGAGGAAGGGAGGCAGTGGGCAGAGTCCACTGTTGGAAGGAGCTGAGATCCGAAGGAAGAATGGATGGAGCTGCAATGTGAGTAGGTGGATTCTGTCTGGTCCAAGAGCCCACGGGAGAGTGGCCGTGGCAGGGAGTCAGGTGGGAGGGATTGCCAGTAAAATCCCATAAAGCGCTCTGATTTGTCACTCAGGAAAGGACAGTAGCCTCCTGCCATAGAAATCCCAGGCAATTCACAGACAGCTGCAGAGGGATTCTGTCTTACTAGCAGACGACATAAGCTAAAAGGAGATGCCAGTTCCTATCTGCCAAATGGACGTATAAAAAAAATCGTAACAAATAAATATCCACTGCTGATGAAGGTACAGGAAAATTGATGCTTATGTACTATTGTAAATGGGAGTTGGAAGGGCTTTCTTGGAGGACGGGTTGGCACATGCCAAGATCGTAAATGTTCTTCGCTTTTGAGCCAGCAGTTCTGCTCCCAGAAACATATCCTGAGGAAACAGAGACGAAACGCATTGTGTAAGAGCTAGGGTTCAGAGAAGTGAGGGAGGCTTACTTGGCTTCAGAGGCTGACTAAACCAGTGTACAGCTTGTACTTAACCCTCTAAGCCTGTGTCTTCATCTGCAGCATAGGCTGTTGCAAGGATCAAATGAGATAATATATTTAAAAAAAAGTTCTTAGCGCTAGGTCTAGTCCTACTTAGTAGACAGTCAAAGAACTGTTACTTATTTTTTATTGTTTTGTGCACACAGAAATTCATGGGCATGTGCTGTAGAATTAATAGCAAAATGTTGGGAAGTTTTAAAATGTCTAGTAATGGCATTTGGTAAAATTAATGCCATGTCCATAGGATGGAGTGTCTAGCCACTGGTTCTAATTTATGAATATTTAAAGTCATAGGAAAAATAATTGCATGGTAAGTTAAAAGGGCAGCCCATAGAAGGAACGGGCATAATCTGAGGCTGGCAAAGAAAATCTAACTTTAGGCTGCAGAGGAAAAAACTCTGAGAAGCTGTCTTCTGTTAGTGGTTCTGTAGCTCTCTGGCTGGTGGAATTTCAAGTGATTTTTGCTTTAGCTTTTGAGTTGCCTTGTACATATCTAAATTTTTAAAATAATAAACTCATATTACTTTAATCAAGAGAAGTTATTTAAAATAAATTCAACATCATGAGATGCCAGATTGAAACTGTAATGGGCCAGATGGCATGTTTTTACACTGGTTCCTAGCTTTTGCTCAACTGCAAGAAAGGAGAGATCAGAAGTGGAATCTTTTGAGAGGGACTTGTGAGGAAATTGGGAGGAGATAGAAAAGTTTTGGGTGCTAGCAAAGAAGCATTTTTTAAAAAGTGTTTTAAAGCATTTTTAAAGTTTAAAGCATTTGAAAGCAGTTAGTGTGGGGAGCTGTGTGGTTTAGCCAGAAATGCCCCAGGGGATAGGTGAAGGGATGAGGGCTGGGATAGGGGCTAGGTGATAGGGCTAGGGCTAGGGTAGGGGATAGGTGATAGGGATAGGGATGCCCCAGGGTGTGTGGGCTGCATACCTCTCTAGTAGGATGTGGTGGGGATTTGAAGCTACTGTGTTTGGTGACAAGAGGGGCTGCTTTGCATCTTGGAGGGTGTCAGTGCTTTCTGGTATTAAACCCAGACCAGGAGCACCATTCAGGCCAGTGGCAGGCAAAGGTTCCATGACTTAGGTGCCTCCATGTGACTTAGGCTAGATGTCCAAGGAAGTACCTAAGTGTTAGGGAACAAATATTGGAGAGTTGACTAAATTGCCCCAAATCTGTATTTAGAAGTAGGCAGAGAGTAATAGCTGGTTTTGTCTTGTTTTTTTAAATCTACATATATAGTTTGAATTTTTTTTTTAATTGCTTGAAATATTAGTTTCTGTCTTGCAGCACACGTGGGCTGAGTATCTACATCTGGCCCTGCCTTCTCCCCCTGGCAAGACCCCGCTATGGCCAGAATATCGCGGTGTTTGTGGGTTCCTTGCAGAATGGACCAAGCAAGCAGTTTTCACTTCCAGGCTGATTTATGTTCACACTGGAAATAGCACGATGCCCTTATTAGCAAACATGAAGCCCAGGACCTGGATAGTTCTCTGGGCCTTCCGGGCAATGGACCTCCTGCGGCAGAAGGGACCTGTTCAAACACGTGCATTCCCTGACCTGGCCACAGTTACAGAGTCGTTCTTCAGGCTACTGGGAAGTTGCAACCAAGCAGATGGAATCTCACCTATTTATGGCTTAACACTTACTGACTTATATGCAGCAACTATACACAAACACCGTTCCTGTATAAAGCATGGAAGGGAATCGGATAGGGTTCTTCTGTGGATTCTAAGCTAAACAGATGTGGGTATTATTTTGTTGCCCCTTGAATGAGGTTTCTACTTATCTTAGAATCTGGGTTGCCTTAGGTTTTTTTGTTTTTGTTTTTTATTTTTGAGGAGGTGGGGTTATTGAGGGTATAGTTTATTCATTGTTGTATATTTTTCTTCCTACTGTGTTTTAGTCTGGACTTGGGAGTGGTCACTTGCTGTAGGCTGCTGGGTACTCCTCTGATGGCTGTCCTTGTCCTTTTATTTAGAATTCTTCTCATTAAGTTAGGGAAATTTGTCTGAAGCTGGGACCATGGGTGTTTTGAGTAAATGGCTCAGTGTGTATTACTTGAAATTCTGCCCAAGTTAGAATGGCCATTTGTCTTCTCCAACCAGGGAGCTTTACCTAGAAGCCTCTCAGCTGCAGGAAGGGAAGACTGGTTTTCTTGTCTGTCCACACCTCCCTTTCCAGCCTCACAGCCTCCTCCTTTTAATGAAGCTGTGCCAGGAATGAATTGCCCATAAAGATAAGGACATGCGTAACAGGGCGGTTGACTGTTCATAAGTATTTTTGGAGGCTCACTGCATGGAGTTCTATTCTGGACACTTTCTTTTTCTTTCTTTTGACACTATTTCAGGCATACAGGAAAGTTGTAAAAATAGAACAAAGAATTCTTCCCTTCAGACCCTCCTATTTTAACGTTATCTCATATTCATTTCTCCATATATATGGTTTTTGGGTTTACATGTACACACATATGCACATACCTGTACACACTCAAATGTGTTTTTCCCTAAGCCATTTGAAAAGTAAGGCATCATGACCTCTCAACTCTAAATACTCTGTAGTGTCTCAAAAAACAAAGATGCCACCAGGCATAGAGGCTCACACCTGTAATCCTAGCACTCAGGAGGCTGAGGCAGGAGGGTCTCCACATGTTCAAGGCCACGCTAGACTACATAGTGAGTTCAAGGCCAGCCTGAACTATATAGTGAGACCCTGTCTCAAAAAAATAAACACCTCAAAGACATTCTATTATGTAATGACAACATGCTTACCAAAATTAGAAAATTAACATTCATATATTAGTTTTAGGCCATCTACAGATCTTACTCAGATTTTGCCAGTTGTCCCAGTTATGTCCATTATAGGAAAAGGAAATCCCAGATTATGTGTTAGGATTATACATCACGTCTCCCTAGTCTTCTTTAAACAGTTTTTCAGTCTGTCCTGTTTCATGATGCTGACATTTCTGCAGAGCATAGGACATTTTGTAGACTTTGTTCAGTTTGGATTTGTCTGATGTTTTTTCTTGATTAGATTCAGGCTTTGCTCCCCCCCCCCCAGGAATGGCAAGCAAGGGATGTTCTGTTCTCAGCATATCCTATAAGGAGGCACATGAAGTCTCCTTGTCTTATTGCTGGTCACGTGAACTTTGATCACTTATTAAGGCGTCTTTTGCCAAGATTCTCTACTGAAAAGTTATTGTTTTTCCTTCTGTGTAACTAATAAGTGTCAGTGGGGAGACTGAGACTGTAAAAACTTGCGTGTATTGATTTCATTATCCATTGGTTCTTACCTAAATGGATTATTATTGTGATGATGGTTACCAAAGTGATTTTCTAACTCTATAATTTATTCTACATCTATTCATTGAGTTTCTACCTTAAGGAAGAACTTTTTTTTTCCTCGCACATCTTTCCGTTCTTTTTCTTTCTTTTTGTCCTCCCTTCCCCCTTCCTCCCTTCTTTCCTTCCTTTCATTTTCTTTCTTTCCTCTCTCCGCCTCTTCCTTCAGGTTTCCTCCTTGCCTTCCTTTTTTTTCCTCCTCCTCCCCTTCTTTCCTTATTGTACTGTGGATTGAACTCAGGCTTTTCATGTGCTAAGCAAGAGCTCTACTACTAAGCTATGTTCCCAGCCCTTGGTTTCTTTTTTTTTTCTTTATAGAAGTATGGTATTATGGATTACTTTATGTATTGAGTTATAATCCTTTACTGTTATTTTTCTTGCTTGAATTGTGCCCAGTGTGGCCAGTGGAGCCCCACCAGCCTCGTCCTGTGTCCTCCGACAGGCTTCATTCTTTGAGCACGTGATGCTGCTCCAAGCTCATCTTGTACTCTTTCTGCTCCACCTCAAGAATTGGCCATTCCTTCAAGGACTTCTGGTTCCATTGACTGCAAATGGTTACACTGGGCCTTTCTTAGACTATGGGAGGAGCGAGGTTCAAGGATATCTTTTTTTCCTCTTGAAGTGCTATTCTTTCTCTCTTGACCTTAGTTTCCCCCATTGTTTTATTAAGCACCTACTACATCTTGGAGGCAGAGGATGCAGAGATGAATGACATGTGGAACCTGTTCTCATGTTGCTCACAGCCTAGACAGTCAGGTCAACAGATGACCAACCACAGCAGCATGGTGACCCCCACACTGCAGTCCGTGGTCATGTATGAAAGACAGCGATGGTTCAAACTGGCAGAGTAACCGGATCGATTACTCATGAATGAAAAGAATCTCCACTGTTCAAAGGCTGCTTGATAGAACCTACTGACCGCGGTAAAATCCTCTTCTCCATTTGGAAATCCAGAGAGCAGAGTATCTCACCGTGGAAACATTCTGTTTGGAAACTTTGATAATCTTGAGAAAGATTTTCATTTATATTGAACCAAACTTTAATTCCTTACAAATTCCCCTCATTCCTGCTAGTTTCACCCTGAAGCAAGGTGGACAGGGTTCCTCCTATGTGGCAGGCAGGGACTCATACGGTAGAGGAGAGCTGTCTTGCTGTGCAGTGGGACTTCTCTGTGCCCTTGAGCTGTGCGTGGTCACCCACTCTGACCGTGCTTCAGTTTCCCAGTGTCCCTCCTCCACGAGACCCCAGAGTGGGTCAGAATGTTCTTCCTGCAGCCAGAGAAAATGACAGCGCTGCAAACCTGCTGAGTTCCAACAGGTACTGAGCACTCCTGTTGCTGCATCCTCTTGGGGCCTTCACTGAATTTACAGTGAAGTAAAACCCCTAGGTCACTTGTTTGTTTGTGTTTTGGCACAAACTGCTGTTCATTCAGAGCTTCCATTCTTTGTTGATTTAGCCGATGGCCTGAACTTAAGTGCAGAGCTTCATATTTCTTTCTAAAACTTTGTCTTGTTTGGGCCTTTTGTTTCAACTGGCTGAGAGCTTTTCCCCCTAATCTTGATTCCGCCATTTACCATATTAGTTGTTCCTGTTAATTTTATGTCTGTGCACGTGGATGTGTGTGCTTCTTCTCACTCCTCGGGTTGTTGGTTTCAGTGAACAGAACGGAGCAGAGACAGCCCTGTACCTGTCCCTAGACACTGGCCTCTTCGATCGATACTGAAGGCAGTGGCATCAACGAGCTATAAAATTGGCCAGATTTCTTTATTTGAAGAAAATGTTGTCCTATTCTGAATATAAAGAAATGACAAATTTTGGCACACCTTATTTTTCTTAAAAAAAAAAAAAAGTCTTTACTGTGTTTCTCAGATCAGTGAGCTGAAGGGAGGCTGTTTTTCCGTTTATTTTATGTGAGTTTTCTTCCTGGATCTACAGCTGATTCTTCAGTATTACTCCCCTCCACTAAAATACTTTCCTAGCAATAGCTGCATCTGTTCTAAACCTAGAAAATACTTGCAATATGTCATCTAAGTATATTCCTTTAACTTTAATAACATTACTTTACCCAAAATGATGCGTATGCACATACCACTGTTCCTCCTTTTCTGACTTTGTATTACTTCTGAGTGTCTTTACCACTTAATATTGTTACACTTGTTTGCCTGTGCTGCCTCTCCCCGCAGGCTGTAAGATGCAACCTGGTTATCATTGTAGTTGCTAGCAGCTGACACATAGTAGCTTCACAGCACATACTGTATTGAAGGAATGAGTGAATACATTCCCTGATATTTAGTTTCTCGAATGTGCCCTCCTTCCTTCCTTTTTTAACAAACAAAAAAAAAAAATCAGGATGTGGGACCCATTTTGCAGTTTTTTGCTGTAGCTTCCCTTACTCACTTTGTCTCCTTCCACCTAGTTGAAGACATTTAAGCGAAGAAGGCCACTTTGAGCTCTCCCCCTGCGTCACTCCCAAGGAAAGGGCATTTGAGGGGGGTGGGTAACACAGTCTGGTAGCCCTTGATCTTCGGACAGCCCCCGGGTGCAGAGAGATTGAATACAGAGGCTGGAAGCTTGATGGTTTAGTCCCTAGCACTGGGTAGGGTGGGGGTTGAATGCAAATGTTGGATATTCTATTGTTTTCTTTGCGAAATAGACATTAAAGAAAAGCCTACTAGAGTGGCTAAGAGCACAGTCTCCAAAGCCACACTGCCAGGCTTTGTCATTTAGAATGTTGCAACCTCAGTTTTCCCATCTTTAAAATGGGGATAAAATAGCACCCATCTCCTAGAGTGGTTATGAGGATCAAAGCGATGTTGTAGCCATCAGCCATAACACAGTGCCTAGTTCATTAAGAGATGGCTTCTGGAAGTTGAAGCCTTCAACTTTAAAAAGCTTCAGAGGGAACAGAATGTCACCTATAGCCTTATCCCCTAGAAATTACTACCATAAAAAATTTAATATAAAAGTCTTATATTTTATATGTGTACCTATAGGTGCTTCATTCATTTAAAATCTGGTCATTTTCCCATCCCTGTAAATAGTTTCCTTAAAGAAAGCATTTTTATAACAACATATAGACCTGTATGTACTATGAGTTGTTCAGAGTCTGTTTTTGGTCCGATTATTTCTAACTTTTTTTTTCTTTCTGGTGTAAACTTTGTGATGAATGATCATACATCTCCGTGCATCGTCCGGGTTGTTTCCTTACGATAAATTCCTGGAATGCAGAAATTGCTGAGTCAAAGGGCCTGTGTGCTGCCTGAGTGCTGCAGGAAGGAGGTGCTTGTTGCTTCTCCCTGGGGTGGCCAGGGGGCACCCAGAGAAGCAGGCGTCCTTGCCTGCAGGTTGATGTCTCTGATGATGCCTGCCCTCTGGGTTATTCACAGAGGCAACAGTTTCTATCGCTGTCTCTATTCTCTCTTTGTTTTTCTTTCCTTCCCCCTTTGTTTCCCTTCTTGGTTTTCTGCCAAACAGCCCCTTGTGAAAGGACCGCCTAATTAACCCTGTGCTAATTAACAGTTTAAAATTACACAGTGCGACTGTTCATGTTTAATTCTCTGGGAGCTGGAGCAACAGCGGGAGCCTCTCCCCTTCCTCATAACTGCACCCCTCCCCGTCCTTCCTGGAACTGTTGGGTTTTACCCAGCCCTGTCTCCTTCAAGGAATACCATCAAACTTTTGTAGCACATCTCTTTAGTTTACAGAGGGAGACAGATGCTTTGCCTGATGGAGACCCACACGGCAACAGAGGAGAGGTTTTTTTTGTTGTTGTTTTTTTGAGATAGGGTTTCCCTATGTAGCCCAGGCAGGTCTTGAACTCGAGATCCTCCTGATTCAGCCTCCCAAGTATTGGGATTACAGGTGTATGCCACTATGCCCAACTAACATGGTGGATATTCTATTGTTGTCTGTGACCGATGGATGCAACATCACTTTGATCCTCACAACCACTCTAGGAGATGGGTGCTATTTTATCCCCATTTTAAAGGTGGGAAAACTGAGGTTGCAACAGTCTAAATGACAAAGCCAGCCAGTATGGCTTTGGAGGCTGTGCTCTTAGCCACTCTAGTTGGCTTTTCTTTAATGTCTATTTCTCAAAGAAAACAATAGAATGTCCAACATTTTATCCTTCTAAGCAATATTTGAAAAGTAGAGGCTGATATTGGTAAAGATTCAGTGGGCTATAAGGGACGAGACTGTAACTTGGAAGATGAACACGGGTGTAGGGTTCTTGATGAAGGGATAGAATTTTTCTATACAAGATTGCTTCTCAGATGGCAGATTTCAACTCTGAGGAGGCGAGCACACATGAGAAGGAATGCTAGTGAGATCACTCTTGTGTCTTCACTCAAACTTTGTCATTGGAGAGATGTGCTCTATTAAAATCTAGCTGAATTTTTTTTTTTTTTTGTGGGTGCCGGGGGTGAACCTCAGGACCTCGCATGCCAGCAGGCGCCCGTGCCGCTGAGCAATATCACCGGCCCCTTTTTCATATGTGGGTTCTGTGAGTCAAACTCGGGCCCTCACACTTGCCAGGCAGGCGCTTACGCCACTGAGCTGTCTCACCGGCCCTAGCTGAATTCTTAAATAAAAATAATATCATGGTCGAGAACAACAATGGAGGTTGTGATTTGCACACCAGGACACTGAAGGGAATTTGTGGGTGTAAGCAGCGGAAGGAGAAGCAGACTGCAGGAGAGGTCGCGGGTGTGTGAGGGATGGGGTCCAGGCATGGAGCCGGGGGCGGGAGGGTGTGTGAATGCCGGCCAGAGGGTCTGCCCATGAAAGCGCGGGGACCCACTCGGTTCCCAGGCTGCCCTCTGTAACTGAAGATCATTGATTTTACGGGAAACCATGTTTACAGACAGAGTGCTAATCGACCTGCCGAGTTGACTTCTGCCTCCTTAAGTAAGAACTACCTTTTTCTTATTGACTGGCTGATAAACAGAGTGAGCGCAACCGCTGGCTGGGTGGGAGAGTGGTGGATGCCCTGAGGTCCTTGAGCTGCAGGACGAGGCAGGATGAAGAGATTTCTTCATGTCACTGCTCCAGTCCCCTTTGTCCATCATTATCCCTGCACCTCCCAGAGGCTGGTGCGGGTAGGGATGAAGCCATCTTTCCTTGGTTACCTAGTGATACGGGTGCCAAGCACAGACAAGCTGGCCACTTGGTAAAGATGTGAAGCAGAGAGTGTCTCAAGCTGTGATTCCAGTTCCCTGGGGATGGTGTGAAAAGGCAGATTGTGATGGAGTGGGGAGTTGCTGGGAATCTGCATTTCTCACAAACTGTGTGGTGAGGATAAGGCTGTTCGTCCGTGAAGCACACTTTGCTTGTTAGCGAAGTTGTCAAAGGTTTTGCTGTCATCATGGCTACTGTGCATGGAAAAGGAAGCGCAGAGCGGGCAATGTGGATCCAGAAATGGGGTTCTTCTTTTCCACCTGTGTCTTAACAGGTGATTACCTGCTGTGAATGAGTGGCCCCTAGTGTCACCACCACAGAGTCATCTGTTTCCCACAAGTAGTCACACTATCATTTCTTGACACCTGCTTTGGCATAGAAAATACAGTTAGGGAGTTTTAAAAAGGCCCAGCCATTTAGCTGGATAGTTTGTGGGAGAGGAGGAGGAAGGAGAGAGCAGAGCAAGAAAAGCCCACCAATTAATTGGTAAACGCTTGCAGGTTTCTCCGGCCCAGCCCAGGCTGGAGAGGAGATTGGCTTTGCTGTCGATAAACAAGTCCCCGGTGCGGCATCAAAGCTGTTCTCCTTTATCAATCGTGGCCTCCCCTTCCTGCATGTTCCTGTAACTTACCAAGCATTTATAACATTGATTTTACAATCGGGCTGTTAACCCTCCCGCCCCTTCAGGCCTGCCAACCTTTGTGGCCTGAGCTGTCAATCAGATGTCATTTGGCCAATCAGAAGCGTTCTTAAGAAGAGCCACCCTGGATTCTCACCTGTATCCCAGCTAAGCCTTGCAAGAAGTCCCGTTGCATTTGCTGTTGGGTTTAGGTTAGCATAGTCATGTCTGTTCCAAATGAACACGTCTTTTCTAACATACACAGAACTTCATTGTCACGAAGACTGAGATTACAAATTGAAAGATGATCGTGTGTGCATGTGCATTTTAAACAAATCACGGCACTTTCTTCCAAAAAGTTATTTCTCCTGAGACTTCTGGTAAACCTGCTTTCTCCATCTTTTCCCGAGGGGGAGCTGTTGGCTCACTGTGTAGTCAAGAATGGAGAAATGAAAAAAAAGAATGAGAAGACGAGGGGTGTAGGGGGTGGGGAGAGACCAAACACAGCCAAAACCTTCATGTGCTGTGTATGAATGAGTGGTGGGTGGAGGCGCCGCCAAGTGTTCTCCAGGAAGGAGGAGTCCGGGAAGGATGGCCAGGGAGCTGCGGAGGAAAAAAAATCAGGGCTGCCGAGGTGCTGAGTTGCCTGTAGGAGCAGCGCTGAGACAGAAGAAAGGCCCCTGCGAGGATGTGGCCACAGGAGCCAGGTGGCTGGTGATCCAATGCTGCCTTCCTCAGGGACACAAGGTCTCAGAGGGCAAGTTCAGCTCAGTGGCACTTTGGAGTCGGAAACGGAAAAGCCCCAGGGCTACAGGACAAGCTGCTTGGGTAGCAACTAATAACTAAGAGGCAGGTGTGGAACCAGGGCTCCCTGAGCCCAGCTGACATCTCGGCTTGCGCTAAGATCCTCGATAGCAAAACCCACCAAGCACATGGTGATCGGGCTCCCTCCAGACGGGGTGAGGCGGAGCTGCTGGAGGGGGAGTTGGCAGACTGAGAGTCTGGTCTGTTCTTACTGGAAATATCAAGCTCACGCTCTGCACCTGCATAATTTTAGTCTGCAGTCAGCCGAGTCCCAGGCAAGGGGTTTCTCCAGGTTGGGGCAGAGGACATGGGAATTCGGGGACCCGTCTTCTCTTCTGTTTGGTGATCAGGGTGGTGTTGGGCTTATTTGGAGATTTAACTCCTCAGTTTTACTGCTTGGAATATGTGATTGATGCTTCTGAGACCTGGAGAGGAGGGTGGGCAGCATTGGCCCTCTTGGGGACTTTGGAAGGGGTGTCCAGGCCTGTGCTCTTGTCCTCTGAGCCTCGCAGGCCTCTGAGACCTTTGAACTTCTCAAGCTAGACACGTGGCCAATCAAAGCAATAACAGTGATTTCTCAAATCAGTGAGCATGTCCCAGTTTTACATCCTTTTCCTGAGGGTGCTAAACTTTCTTCCTCTTGTCCCTTTCCTGTTGCTGCTCTGTCCCACAGACAGCATGATGAGCCAGGGTTGACAGTGTGTGCTGTAGGCCTTGCTGCTGTGACCTCCTTGAGGGCTGAAGAGGGAACAGCCCTGCTCCCTGTGGCTCACTGCCCGAAGACTGCCAGGCTGCCCTGGCAGAGAATGGAAGTTCGAACTGGTCTCCAGGGTGGAGCGGCTGGTAGCCTGAAGTCAGAGAGGCATGCCCCTGATTCCCTTTCTCCATGCCCCCTGCTCGTGTTTGGACCCGGCCGTGATGCCCACGGGCACTGCCACCCTCTGCTGGTCAGCTCGGCCGTGTCCCCAGGCCCGCCCTCTGCCCTTTGGGCTCTGACCTGGGGTGCGGACAGAAGCCTCTCAGAGCGCTCCTTGCGCGGGACCTTAGCCTCGGCCCTCCTAACCTCTTTCCTTTCTCTCTCTCTTTCCCCTCTCTCCCTCCTCCCCCCTTGCCTCCGCCCTTCAGGTCCGATCCGTACTGGGTGCAATGAAAGCTCCACGCAGGCCTTACCATGGAAGGCTGTGACTCGCCCGTCGTCTCGGGGAAGGACAATGGGTGCGGTATCCCTCAGCACCGGCAATGGACTGAACTCAACAGCACCCACCTCCCCGACAAACCCAGTAGCATGGAGCAGCCCACAGGCGAGAGCCACGGGCCCCTGGACAGCCTGAGGGCCCCCTTCAATGAGCGCCTGGCGGAGAGCAGTGCCCCCTCGGCCGGGCCCCCCGCCGAGCCCGCCAGCAAGGAGGTCAGCTGCAACGAGTGCTCGGCCTCCTTCGCCAGCCTCCAGACCTACATGGAGCACCACTGCCCCGGCGCACGCCCCCCGCCGCCCCTGCGAGAGGAGAGCGCCAGCGACACCAGTGAGGAGGGCGAGGAGGAGAGCGACGTGGAGAACCTGGCTGGGGAGATCGTCTACCAGCCCGACGGCTCCGCGTACATCGTGGAGAGCCTGAGCCAGCTGACCCAGAGCGGGGGCGCATGTGGCAGCGGCAGCGGGCCTCTCCCCTCGCTCTTCCTGAACTCGCTCCCCGGGGCGGGGGGCAAACAAGGGGACCCTTCATGTGCTGCACCCGTCTACCCGCAGATCATCAACACTTTCCACATAGCCTCATCCTTCGGGAAATGGTTTGAGGGCTCAGACCAGGCATTCCTGAATACCTCAGCCCTGGCGGGGCTCAGCCCCGTCCTGCACAGCTTCCGCGTTTTTGACGTGCGACACAAAAGCAACAAGGATTACCTGAACAGCGATGGTTCTGCCAAAAGCTCCTGTGTATCCAAAGATGTTCCCAACAATGTGGACCTGTCCAAATTCGATGGCTTTGTGCTCTACGGCAAGAGGAAGCCCATCCTGATGTGTTTCTTGTGCAAACTCTCCTTCGGGTACGTCCGTTCGTTTGTGACCCACGCGGTACACGACCATCGAATGACCCTGAGTGAAGACGAGCGGAAAATTCTTAGCAATAAGAACATCTCCGCTATCATCCAAGGGATTGGCAAAGACAAAGAGCCCCTTGTAAGTTTTCTGGAACCAAAAAACAAAAACTTTCAACACCCTTTAGTCTCCACAGCTAACCTCATAGGCCCCGGACACAGTTTTTATGGTAAATTTAGTGGCATTCGAATGGAAGGGGAGGAGGCTCTCCCAGGTGGCTCTGCCGCTGGCCCTGAGCAGCCCCAGGCTGGTCTCTTGACCCCCAGCACCCTCTTGAACCTTGGTGGGCTCACCAGCTCTGTCCTGAAGACCCCCATTACCTCAGTCCCCCTGGGGCCTCTGGCTTCCAGTCCTACCAAATCCTCAGAGGGCAAGGACTCTGGGGCAGCTGAAGTAGCGAAGCAAGAAGTGGGCGATCCAGATTGCTTCTCCGAGAAAGCAGAGCCAGCTGAGGAGGAGGAGGCAGAGGAGGAAGAAGAGGAAGAAGAGGCGGAGGAGGAAGAGGAGGAGGAGGAAGAGGAGGAGGAGGAAGATGAGGGTTGCAAAGGACTCTTTCCAAGTGAGTTGGATGACGAGCTGGAAGACAGGCCTTCAGAGGAGTCTGGGGCAGCAGCAGGTGGTAGCAGCAAAAAGGACCTTGCTCTCTCAAACCAAAGCATTTCTAACTCCCCCTTAATGCCTAATGTGCTCCAGACCTTGTCAAGGGGCACAGCTTCTACTAGTTCTAATTCCGCTTCTTCCTTTGTTGTCTTTGATGGTGCGAACAGGAGGAATCGTTTAAGCTTTAACAGTGAGGGCGTCAGGGCCAACGTGGCAGAGGGCGGCAGGAGGCTGGACTTCACTGATGAAAGTGCCAATAAAGACAATGCCACAGCACCAGAACCAAATGAAAGCACAGAGGGCGACGATGGGGGCTTTGTCCCGCATCACCAGCACGCTGGCTCCCTCTGTGAGCTTGGGGTTGGGGAGTGCCCCTCGGGGAGTGGCGTAGAGTGCCCCAAATGTGACACGGTCCTGGGCTCCTCCCGCTCACTGGGCGGCCACATGACCATGATGCATTCTCGTAACTCGTGTAAGACACTCAAGTGCCCCAAGTGCAACTGGCACTATAAGTACCAGCAGACGCTGGAGGCACACATGAAGGAGAAGCACCCGGAGCCGGGGGGCTCCTGCGTCTACTGCAAAAGCGGGCAGCCCCACCCCCGGTTGGCACGAGGCGAGAGCTACACCTGTGGTTACAAGCCTTTCCGCTGCGAGGTGTGTAACTACTCCACAACTACCAAAGGCAACCTCAGTATTCATATGCAGTCAGACAAGCATCTCAACAACATGCAGAACCTGCAGAACGGAGGGGGGGAGCAGGTCTTCAGCCACACTGCTGGGGCGGCGGCAGCAGCGGCAGTGGCAGCAGCCGCGGCAGCCAATATCAGTAGTTCCTGCGGGGCCCCCTCGCCCACCAAACCAAAAACCAAACCTACGTGGCGGTGTGAGGTGTGCGATTATGAGACCAATGTGGCTAGGAACCTCCGTATCCACATGACCAGCGAGAAGCACATGCATAACATGATGCTGCTACAGCAGAACATGACCCAGATCCAACACAACCGCCACCTGGGCCTCGGTAGCCTGCCCTCGCCGGCTGAGGCTGAGCTCTACCAATACTACCTGGCCCAGAACATGAACCTGCCCAACCTGAAGATGGACAGTGCTGCCTCGGACGCCCAGTTCATGATGGGTGGATTCCAGCTGGATCCCACCGGGCCCATGGCCGCCATGACACCTGCTCTAGGTGAGGCTTTTCACGTGTTTGTTTGCTCTAGTGAAAGGAGTGTCATTGGGGAAAATGGAGACTAGGCTGAGAGTAGTCCTGTTGATTCGCTTGGTTTTTGTCTCTGCTTGAGTTGATTTGTGTAAGACACTGGAGTGTCTTACAATTCGTTGTTTTTCCTCAAGAATCTCTTGAATTGTGTGTGTACATATGGAAGATTTTACGTATTCAACGGAGCTGTGATTGTACTCCAGCTATGTAGGACCGGGATTAAAATTTTAAGTGTTTCCTCTAGCTTTTGGCTTATTGTCAACCGTCCTTTCTGTTCCCATTCTCTCCTTTCTCTGTCTCTTTCTCAATTTGAAAAATCACCATAATCACTCAAAACTTTTGGGTTCCATTAAGTATTTATTGAAACTTACAGGAAACTGTAGCTGGGATGATCATCTCAATAAGAGAAATTGGGACAATTATCTCAATAATTTAAATAGGGACAATCATCTCAATAAGAGGAATTTGAAACCGTAGCACACCTTATTCATATAACTGAAGGCTGCTTCTATGCTCAGCCGGGAACCACCCAGAGAGGTTTCTTGGTGTTCTCTGTGTATTTGTGAGGATCTTGATGAAAGAGATGTGGTCTTTTTCTTTCTTAGTTTGCATTAGTTGTTGGTTATTAGTGTAGTTGGGAATTAATTGGGAATTAAATTGCCCTGGGGACATTGTAATGAGTGGTGTGATAGATGAAAAATGAATAAATTGTAAAATTGTCTGTCAAAGAAAGCCAAGTTTTAATGGCAGTTAGATGTTGGCTAATGAAGCCTTTGTTGCTGTGAGACACAACTGTGCCTTAAAGAGGTTGAGTTGGCCGTTTCCGGTCTTTATTTGTGTGATGGTTTAGTGCTAATTGTTGCTGATGAGTTATAGTTTAAGGGTGTCAGTTGGCTTTCTTTTACTGTATCAAATACCTGAGATAATCAGTTTATAAAGAGAAAAGGCTTATTTTGGCTCACAGTTTCAGAGGTTTTAGTCCTGGTCGGTTGCTCTCATTGCTTACGCCTGTAATGAGGCTGCATAGCTTGGTAGGAGCACGTGGTGGGGGCAGTTGTGCATCACCTGGTGGCCAGGAAGTGAAAGGGAGAGGAAGAAGAAGCGCAGGATCCCATTATCCCTTTCAAGGGTACATCCCTGTATATCCAGAAGATCTCCAACAAGGTACCACATCTTTGAAGGTTCCATCACCTTCCAGTGATGCCACAAGCTAGGGACAGTGTCTTTAACAAATGGGCCTTTGGGGGACACTTATTCAAACCATAGCACCAAATCTCACCAATTGGCTTAATAGTGTCTAAACTAGGACCAAGAGTATACAGCATTTAGATGCTGAAAACTACGGATCTGTAGGTAGAAAAAGTCATAACCACTTTTATGAGAGCTGCTTTTTAGCCTGAAAGTCTACAGAGTGGTTTCATAAGCACCAGCATGTTGGTTGGGCTCCTCCTGACCCCAGTGTCTTGAGCCTTGGAAGGAGGACACTGCCTGGGCTCTATCGTGTGACTCTGCTAACTTAGGACCAGTGGCAGTGGCCTGAGTTGAACAGTACTCCATAACTAATGTGGAAATAAGTTGTTCCTGGCAACAAACTGTGAGCAAGTACCTTTATTCTGGAATGGTTCTAAGATACCCAACCTTTTGCCTTTCCTGGGCCACATTGAGTAAAGATGATTTGTCTTGGGCTGCATATAACGTGTATAATGTAGTTAAAAATATAAGGAACATAACTTTTTTATTATAACATTTAATGAAAAGAGTAAATGTCCCATGAACTGCAGGTTGGACACCTCAATGCTAAGGAGGCTAAACCTCACCAGCTTGTAGGTCTTTATTTGTGTGGTGTTTTAGTGTTAATTGTTGCTGATGAGTTGTATTTCAAAGCATTCAATTTATTTTTCCTGATACATATTTCACTTTGAATTCATGACACTTTAATCTTGTTTTCCATTTTGGAACATTAACCTGTTGATCTTTTATAACCAAATGATCTGAAGATGTTTTGCTGACTGGTTAATCAGGGAGGCATAGGGATCCATCTTCTTAATTGTCCTGAGTGAACCATGCATGCTGGGGAATGGGCATCACTGCTCTATGATGTTTTTTTGTTTGTTTTTAAGCCAAAAGGAATTGGAGTAGTCTAGTCTGGAGATATGAGAGACAGGTCTTGTGAGTAAACTAGCCATAACATGAGCGGACGAAGATGCAGAAAATGTACAGGTTCATATTAGGTCAAAGGAAGGTCTTTTTAATTACCTTTAAAACGGGTAGCTAAGGCTTGAATTGAGAAGTAGAGCAGTGTTTTGCTATTCTACCTCATACCATGCACTGTCCTTGGTGTTAAGTTAGGTGCAAAAGAAGCAGAAGAATGCCTCCCTGTGTTCTAGAAGAGACATACTCTATTTCCGTAGGAGAATAGAGCTCTTCCTTATAAGGACCTTCTCCAGCTCCATCTAGAAGGGCCCTCGAGTCTCCAGTGTCAGCACTTGTCATACGAGGCGAGCCTCCGGAGACATTCTGTGCCTTCCTCAGGCCATGAGATCTGTTGAGATGATGAGAGTTACAGATGCTTTCTGCTGGAAGCCTTAGTGGATGTAGGGACAAGAAGTGTTCAAAGGACTTAAAGTTGGATGACTTCAGGAGGAGAAAGTGCCATATGCAAATGAAAGGAGCCATAGCTTTCTGTTCTCTCTGCAGCTCCACTGATGTTTTTCTTTGGGTCATTTATAGGATGGCCGTAGGTGTTTTTAGATAATACTAGGTTTTGCAGAGGGGGAAACTAGTTTTTGTGAAATATATTCCTGTTTATAAAGGGCTGGGGATATAGCTCAGCAGCACAAGCACCTGCCTGGCAAGAACAAGGTCCTGAGTTCAATTCCTGGTACCAAATAAATAAATAAATAAATAAATAAAGGTACTGTTCTTATGCTTCCATTGGCAGAACTTTCTCTTTAGTTCTATCAAACAGGTACCGACCGTGAGCATTCTTCCTTTCCAGAAGACTTTAAGGAGAGGGTTGGCACCCCTTGGTCTGCTATGATGTGGTTGGATTCACTGCTGCTTATGGACCAGCTGTTAGACTGGAGGCCATACGAGTGTCTTCCCAAACATCCCTTTATTCTCCATAGGTTAGCACTGCACTGAGGAAGAGTCACCACAGGGGTCACACCTGTGTGTTTTGCAGGTAGCCAGGCAGGCACAGGGTACTGTGTGAGGCTCACCAGCAGCCCTGCTTCTGCCTGTGGTTCTAGAATGTGCCACTTAAGCTAAATGCCTCTCTCCGGATGTGCTTCTGGGTGGGCTCACACGCCACCCTGTGATTCCAAGCCCACGTGTCTGGTGGAGTGCAAGACTAGAGACCTGTTAAGTTCGTACTTAGAGAGCTCTCCTGCTAACTGCCTATGCATCAGTTGAGGTTCCTGCACTTGGGGCTAAATTAGTTCCTTCTAGCCTCATGGACCTGGGGGGATTCCAAAGTCCTGGAGGTGTTTCTCTGAGCTGTGGTCCTTGGTGGGAGTTTTGGCTTCTTTGTCATCCTTGCTCATCTCACCCCTCCCTATTTTGTCCTAATTTGCATTTCATCTTAAGAACTTGGAGTAGGAACAGGGAACTTACTTCCTTTGCTTGTTCTGAAAATTTCTAATTTTCACTCAGGCATCCAGTGAGTGACAGCTGAATTTCTCTTTAGAGCAATATTGATGCTTTGAGGTTAAATTTAAAAAGTGGGGAGGATTTGATGCTTCAGGTGGTTGGCATCAGAAACAAATATATGTTTGCTCCTTGTCTTACCCTCCAGGCAGTTTTTGCTTTGACTGAACACCGTGTATGTTTTGTGGATGTCGCCTGCCCTTCATTCCCATTAAGGGATGGAGTTTGGGTTGTTCTTTTTTTTTTTTTTCTTTCTCCTTCCCCTCTTTCTGTTTTTCTCTCTTGTCCTAAAAAGAATGTCCTAGTTATGGCTTTTCTCACCAGCAGAGATGGCAAGAGAGAAAACAAGCAGGAAACCTCCTAAGCCTTCTGGAATGCATGTGCGGGGGATTTCTGTGACTCGCTAGACTGTCCACAGACTTCAGACGCAGCCTGTCTTTTCACTTGGGGTTCCTCATATAGTGTAAATAAGAAAATCATTTAAAAAAATTCTTTCTTTGATGAGCCACTAACTTGGATTCTAATCAGTCATTAAAAAAAAAAAAACATGTAAAAGGTCAAGTTTAAAAATCAGTTAGGGGTTGGGGGCAGACCTAATAGCTCAAGTGTGCATGTATTAAGGTCAAAGGCAGAAAATAGAAGCTGCTGCTCAGCTTTCTATGTGACTGTGTGCTTCTAGGTAATGGAGGGAAGACTGCTCCTTCCAAGGCTTTCTCGTGATATAAAAAGAGCTTGCTGTATTAATGTCCCACAGTGAAGGCAAGCCCATTCCTGGTTTGTGCAGGGCAGTGATGGGCTGAAAAAGGACAAGGGTGAAGAGGGTGGAAGAGGCCTTTCTCAGACCCATTTTAGGGACTGTGAGCTGACCCTCACGGCTCATTGCCCATCTCAGTCTGCTTCCCGAAAGCATTGCCGCGTTGGTTCTTTTTGACCTTTGTCAGGCACAGCTAACATTCGGGTATCTGTGCAGTGGGCTGGGCACTTGGTGGAGAGTCAGCAATGATAAGGCTGGACTGTTGCCTCAGAGAGGCTGCACCCTAATATGGACAGCAGTGCTAATGTGGCTCTGTGTGTGGTTAGCCATAACTGGCATAGAGAATGTGATCTGGCCCGTAGTGGATCTACATTTCACATGGTGTGGAGGCTCAGAAAAGGGAGGTAGGCAGAAAGGATTTTGATCAGGGTGGGTGCAGTGAGGGGCAGAGAGATCATTACTGACATCTTTGCTTTAGAGCTGCACAGTCCAACACATTAGTTGCACATGGCTATCTAAATTAGTTACAATTAGAAATTGAAATTATTTATAATTAGAAATTCAGTTCCTTAGTTGCACTGCCCATTTTCAAGTGTTCTTTAGCCACATGTGGCTGGTGACTACTACCTGGACAGCACGGCTATGAAACATTCCCATGATTTCAGAAAGTTCTGTTAGTGCTATCTTAGTTGAATCCTGGGCCCAGTTTCGATTTGCCATAAAGGCTTTGTGGTGTGGATTGCAGCTCTGCTCATTTCCAATTTCGGAGAAGTTTGGAGTTTTAGTTTTAGTTTTATCCAGTGAATAATAGTGGTTTCAAGCTTCTCAGATCCCAAGAAAGGGGATGAATTGAGGTAATTCAACAGGCTATGTTCCATTACTTTGCCTATATGCCTTTTTTCCTAAAGAAGACACAAAGCCTTCCACAAATCTCAGAATGTTCATAAGAAAAAGTCAAACACCTCAAGTGGACTTTGTTTGTTTTCCAGCTAGCAGAACCTTGCGATACCTGCAGCGTGACCTTGTTCTCCTTGGACCCCGGCTGAGGGTGGCGGAGGGCTGGGTGGGTCCCGGCCTGTGAGCCTGGCCTCTGATTCTCGCCTTCTGTCCTTCCCCACAGTGGGCGGTGAGATCCCCCTAGACATGCGGCTTGGGGGCGGGCAGCTGGTGTCGGAGGAGCTGATGAACCTGGGTGAGAGCTTCATCCAGACCAACGACCCGTCCCTGAAGCTCTTCCAGTGCGCTGTCTGCAACAAGTTCACAACAGACAACCTGGACATGCTGGGGCTGCACATGAATGTGGAGCGCAGCCTCGCGGAGGACGAGTGGAAGGCCGTGATGGGGGACTCGTACCAGTGCAAGCTCTGCCGCTACAACACTCAGCTCAAGGCCAACTTCCAGCTGCACTGCAAGACAGACAAGCATGTGCAGAAGTACCAGCTGGTGGCCCACATCAAGGAGGGTGGCAAGGCCAACGAGTGGAGGCTCAAGTGTGTGGCCATCGGCAACCCCGTGCACCTCAAGTGCAATGCCTGCGACTACTACACCAACAGCCTGGAGAAGCTGCGGCTGCACACGGTGAACTCCAGGCACGAGGCCAGCCTGAAGTTGTACAAGGTAAGAGCTGGCTCCGTGGTGCCGGGTGCTGTCTCTGCACCAAGTTGATTTGGTACCTGGAAGGTGGGGGAAGACTGGAGAGGCAACCATTAGTCCCTGTCATTTGCCTGCTGGCAGCTGTGTGGCAACCCAAAGCTGGAAGGGGTGTTGGTGTCACTTCCCGATGAAGTAGAGATGTGGCAGTGGCTTCCCTTGGTGGCTGAGGTTCTTGTTCTGAGGTGCCCCATTTTGGGGGGCAGATTTAGTTTATAGCAGCTGGGTATTATCCCCCTTCCACCTTGACTGTCTTTACATTGGCTTTTTCCTTACTCACCACCAGCTTCCATGATTCTCTGTCTCCTTCAGGTTCTTGCTCTCCTTTTCCATCCTTCTATTGCTTTCTCCTGGATGCCCCTGCTGTGGTTCATCCAGCCAACACTGAGCGTCTGCCACACACCACGCACCCTTTTAGGTGCGTGCCTTCATCGGTGCATAGGACAGAGTGCCCCCGCCGCAATATCCCTGCCTCATAGAGCTTCCTTCCTTTTCGGGGTGGGCGGCTGGCGTCGGAGGAGCTGATGAACCAGGGTGAGAGCTTCCTCCAGACCAGCGGCCTGTCCCTGCAGCTCACCGTGATGCACACCCTGAATAAATTATATGGCAGGCTGCAAGGGGTTCTGTGCTTTGGGAAAAAAATAGGGTCACGGAAGGGGGCCCTTTGTTTTTTGTTTTTTCCCTGTACCTTTTTTGTTTATGTCCCCTTTATCTTCCTTCTGCTGCTCTTTTCCTGTGTCCAGGCTTCTCCCATCCTTCTCCTCTCCCTCTGTTCCCTGTCCCCTTCTTTCCTTTCCACCCCTCCTCCCACCCCTCTCCCCCAGTCCTCCTCTCAACTTTGTAGGCGGTGATGGCGGGGAGGGGCTCCGGATACTGTAAATAGTCCTTTCACTTGCACGCCAGGATTGCTCCAGACATTTCTATTGATTTTCACTGGACTTAAAGCCTCACCTTTTTCTCTAATCATCCCATAATGGCTTTAGTATGAACAATCAGGTACAAATCGCCATAAATCTCCCCAGCCTCATTCCACATACCTTCCACTCCCTTATTTTCTCTTTCCATCTCCCTCGCTGTTATTGTCAGTCGCTGTCTCTTTCACACCCTTTCTACCGTCCTTGGCCGACCAGCGTTTAGTGTCTGCTAATCCCGGGCTAACGAAATCCCCTCCCTACCCATAGTGATTTTAGATGGAGACTCCACCTAAGGAAGAATTCTGATCCTTTGCCCGTGTTTGTCTCTGCCAGGTGACTATAATTCATGTTACAGTTGCTCGTTCACAGGGCAGTGGGAGGCCTGTGTGCCAGGGATGAGAACACATCTTAGGGCAAGGAGGGGAAGCAAGAGTGAGGTAGCAGGGACAGAATGTTCTGGAAGTCACTGCTCACTCCAGTTACAGTGCACTGGACACGGAGCAGCCAACTCCTGTATTTTAAGTGAGCAGGAATCTTACTGGAACGGCTTAGCTTTGTGCCATCATTGGAAGAATATTCTCTTTGCAGTCAGTTTAAATTGGAGGTCTGAACTGGCCACAGGATGGTGCCCACGTGATCAAGAAAACCTGATAGGAAAACCAGTGGAAAAAGAATTTCTAAAGGACCCAACTGAGTAAAATTTGTACAAAGGACTCAGAGTCGCCATTGAAGGTCGCATGCCACTTTGATGAAGGGTCCTTTAGAGTTGGCTCGAAGTTGGCCACTTCCATCTGTGGGAAAAATTGACATTTAGGGCCGGTGAGATGGCTCAGCGGCGTAAGCGCCTGCCTTGCAAGCGCGAGGGCCCGAGTTCGACTCCCGGAACCCACATACGAAAAAGGGGCCGGTGATATCGCTCAGAGGCACGGGTGCCTGTTGGCGCGCGAGGTCCTGAGGTCGACCCCCCGGTACCCACAAAAAAAAAAAAAAAAAAAAAATTGACATTTAGATTATAAAGTGCCAGCTGTGGTGACTGACTGCCCTGAGCCCTCCACTTGGCCAGTCTGGACTGTGAGTGTACCAGGCACTTGGCCTGTCTTCTAAAGGGCTTGGAACTGGGCAGATTCACTGATAGGGACACTCCCCCTTTGGCCCCAAAACCACATCCTCGGATCACACCCCGAGAGTTAGGGTGAAGCTTTTCAGGGCACGGGGTGGGTATGAAGGAAATGATTTCTTTGTGTGTTTCTCTTCTACCAACTCTGGTCGCTTATTCTCCTGGACTTATATATGTATGTATGTGTGTATGTATGTTCATTACTGGGGGTTGAACCCAAGGCCTTCCCACTGAGCCCTTTAAAAAATTATTATTATTTTTTTGAGATAGGGTCTTACTATATTGCTGTTATCCAGGGTGAGCTTGAATTCGTGATTCTCCTGCCTCAGCCTCCCAGAGTTCTGGGATTACTTTTTGTTGTTATTGTTGTTAAGGTGGAGGACTGGACAATTCTGTTCAAAAAGTGCAACGTGGTCCTAAGTGTTGGGATACAGGGTAAAGGTGAGAACCAGCAACCAAAGGGCAGGTGCCCGAGTAACACATTTGGCTGGCATGTCCCTGGGGTGACTAGCTCCTGAGTGAGTTTCAGAATAGAGTTCCCGGCATCAGGAGCCAAAGGTCATTAGTGTTCATTAGTCCTTGGGTAATGAACGTCCCCCTCTGCTTGCTGAGGCTGTGCCGGGGGTGGGGAGCTCTCCCACCCATTCCTGGGTGACACAGGATTATCGTTCCAGTGCTCGCCCTGAGCCCTTTGCCCCTCAGTGTGACTAAGATAAACTTCTCTTGCCACTGCGGGGTCTCGCTCTCCCCAGGTTTCCTCCGTCCGTGGATTCGGGGTGGGTTTTCCAGGTGGTTTGAGAGTCACTTTTTCTCGAGGCCCTGGTGTGGCCTGTAGTAAATGGAGATTGATTGCATGTTATTTTTCCTCTTGCTAATGTAATCCATTAGCCCGGCACATGCATAATCAGCTTAGAGCACAGTTAACTGGATGTAATCGAGTTCTTTACTGTCTGCTAGAGAAACCGCTCTAGATGTGGCTGACCTGGGGAGGGCATAGGGCTTCTCACTCACAGCCCGCCTTACACACCCCCGCCCGCCCCCCTGCCCCTCCACACTCTGTCCCCGCTCCCTGGCTAATTATTTATGATGGGCCAGGAAGACCCCCAAAGCTGCTTTCCACTGTACCCACAGAAGAGGCCTCCTGGCCTCCCCCTTTCAGCAGAGTCTTTTTCTCCCCTCCTTTCCTCTCCCCTTCATGTTGGAGAAGACAGAGCCTTGGTCTCAGGAGACAGAAGTAGTGATGTGGCTTTCCAGTTTGTCACTTGACCCCACTCCAGTGCGTTGTCACTGCCCTTGGTGCCATAAATTCTAGTATAGGATGTGCATCCCTAATCTGAAAACCCAAAATCTGCAGTGCTTCAAAATCTGAAACTTATTTTGAGTACCAACGTGTTCACACAGGTGGAAAACTCCACATGATGCATCTAGTCTAAGCACAGGCTCACCAGCAATAGTACAGGTGCACGTCTGTAATCCCAGTTATTCTGGAGGCTGAGGCAGGAGGATTGCATTCAAGGCCAGTGTGGGCTATTTAGTGAGACCCTGTCTCAAAATAAAAAAATAAAAAGGGCTGGGGTTGTAGCTCAGTGGTAGAGCATTTTTGGGTTCCATCCCTAGTACCACAAAAACAAAACATAAGTGCACTAAAAATATTTTCTAAAATTACCTTCAGATTATATGTATAAGGTATATATAAAACATAAATTTATTTTGACTTTAGATCTGGGTCCCATCCCCAAAATAACTCATTAAGTATATGTAGATATTCCAGAGTCAGAAAAAATCCAAAACACTGCTGGGGCCTGCACATTTTAGATAAGGGATACCCCACCTGTATATGTTGCATTTTAGGACTGAACTTTCTAGAAGCATGGGATGATTTTACCCAGACACAAGATGGTTGGCTAATCTGCAAAAGCCTGTTGATATTATTTTTGTTGCCTAAAATTGTCCAGTTTTGATTATTATGTGATGCCAGTTTTTAAGATGGGGATAATAGTCACATAATCTTCCTCCCCACCTCCTGGGAGAAGGCGGGAGAGCCAGAGCATCAGATGAAGTGTGTTTCCTTTCCTTGGGACCCCCAGGCGACTACTGCAATGTGCTCTTGATGGAATTCCTTAGGGATTATTTTGGCTGTGGTCCAGCCCCTTTGGGTCACAGGCCCACAAAGCCCTGCCCTTGTGGGGCACTCTGATCTCCAGGGCTCCAGGACAACCTTGAAACTAGGCTATTGGTCTCCGTACTTAGGGACCCTACTTGGCTGGAAAGGAGGTGTGCCATGGGAAGGGTGCGTTCAGTTCCACATCTTCCTGCTTTCACATGCAGCACTCCTCTTCCCATCTTTCCGTCTTACCACCTCTTCCCCCCAGAGATGCGGAGTGCCCTCGCCTGTCTTGATTAGGGGAGTAGCTGGTACCGACCGATACCTCCCCACGCCCACTCTCTTCTGAGGCCAGCTTCTGAGAGAGATCCTGAGTCTGTGGGCTCCGGGGCAAGGCTGGTGCGGGCCGTCCGTGTTTCCTGTGCCTTCCTGGCTATGTGGCATCAGTCATGAGCTCTCCGAGATCTGTGGTCTTTGCAGCTTGGGGGAGGGGTACAGAAAGGCCATTGGCAATCTGTGCACACCTGTCAACGATCAGAATCTGGTTTTCCTTTGATGTCTTTCTTCACCTGCGAGTCATTGGAATGGAAATCCATCACCTTTAGCAGATAGATTAAGACCCCACCAGAATCCATTACTCAAACAGTTCCCAGCTGAGGTGCCAAGATTAGGCCAAGACCCAAGGTTGCATGGTCCTCTTAAATTATACAGCAAGAGGGTTGTCTACCGCACGCTGGGTCTGGGCCGTGTGCAAGCTGCACTGGGCCAGTGAGGCAAACAGATGAGAAGCCAGTATCTAAGCCACCTTTACTTGGCTTAGAGTAGGAGGCAGAATAAGGCACTGATGTATTAAAATACACACAGAGCCAAATTCTGCTGACAGTGGCCTTTTACTCTTGCCATCCTCTGAGGAGTCCGCTGTGCGGAAGGATGTAAGAGGCTCACCAGGGGACTCTGCATTACTTATTTAAACACCTTCTCACTTCTTTCCCTGATGCATCAGGAGCTCATTGGAGCCCAGTCTCCCAGCAGGGCCATAAAATTGTTGTATGGTAGATGGACAAATCAAGACAGAGACCAATGCAGAAGATGATTTGGTTTGAAATCTGCATTCTTCATTTCCTTAATGGGTGCACTGGGGGCCGAGGAAGCTCGGAAAGACAGCTGCACACTTCATGCCTGTAGGTGGTGACTGCGGCCTTTGTCTTGTCTGGCCAGGAAAGCACGTAAATCCTCTGGGGAGTCTTCCCTCCTCCGTCCCCTCCTCTCTGCGGTGCCCTTCACCCCGGGGTGGCTGCTGGGTTGAAGCAAGGGCGCAGGTGTCGCTTGGTTTCCGTCGTGACTATGGAGCCAGGTTTCCTCCAACCTTGTTTTCTCATTAGGTACACTTGTTTGTTTGTTTCAAGTGCATACTTCTGCTGCCTTCTTCCCCTACTTTGGTGCCTTCAACCAAAAATGAAAGGAGGGGAAGGCTTTTCCCAAGGTGATTTAGAAGATGTGAAAGGCCAGATGTGTCGGTCCATTTTAGCACATTTAGCCTTTGCCTTCTCTGAGCAGCTGGGGCTCTGACATCATTTCCCTCCCTGGATGGCCAGGGCCAGCGGGAGGTGGGGCTCCTTGCCAGTGGCTTGTGCTGTGGAAAGCTGGTACCTCCTGTGGAGGTTTCTTGCCTTCTCCTCCTGCTGAAAGTATCCCACCCACCTTCGTGGGAACCCGCCCGCCGCAGGCATTACTCCATACATTCAGCTGATGGCTGTGGCTGCAAGCATTGGCCGGATTGCTCTGGCTTTGGCATGGTGCACACGCTCAGGTCAGGGAGGCGGGGCCACTGTTACCTTTCAGCTCTGCACCTTAGCACATAATGGAAGTGAAATTGTATTAGATTTTTTTTTTCAGAGTCCTGTACTTAATATGCCACTTGTTGAAAAACCAGTTCTACCACCATTAACCAGAGCCCTTTTCTTCTTTTTTTCTAAATGCAAAGTATGTTTGTTCTCTCTCGTTCCTTCTCCTTCCTTCAATGCTTTCGTAGATAGTAAAACACAGATTAGGCCCTGTTAGGATATTATTGTGTTCTCAGTTATTGTGTACATAGGTAGCATTCCATGTTTACCTTAAGTGTAAAATGTAGGATTGCTTATTTTTGATGGTCAAAGTAATATGAGTAGTACATGTTCACTGTAAAAATGCTTTAAAAACCAAGGAGAAGAGAAAATGACTTATCAGCCTAAGTGTACCACACAGTGATGCGTTTTTATTTCATCTTTTTATATGTGACATAAACATTTTATGAAACTGGAATGATATCATGTGTAATTATACCTAAGACCCCTTTAAAAATATCTTCATGTACTTTTTTTCAATAACTATTAAATTGACTTCACTCTCCAAAAGCAAACCATTGTTACATTTAGTTTGTATTCTGGACTTTTTTCTATGCTGCTGCACAAATGTGTGTGCATTTGTGTGTATCTGTGTGTGTGCGCATACATGCTGTACACTTAAAACCCTAAATATGGATCCATGCTGTGCACTGAGCTTTTTTATGTAACCTTTTATCATGAGAATCATTTTAGGTCAGCACATACAGTATAGCTCTGGATTATTCTTTTTTAATGGCTGTGTAGTATTCTATGTATTAACTTGGTTATTGATGTACATTGAAGTTATTTGCACTGTTCTGATATCACTGGTGATGAATTAGGAAACAATATCCTGCTGTTCCAGGAGGGGGATTGTACTTACCATTGCTCCTTCAGAAGAATGGTGGCTGTTTCACTCCCTCCTGATGAACGATGCCCAACCCCACACAGTCACCAGCACCATATTGTTATTTTCTGTCCTCATGGTCAGATTGACAGCACTGGTCTGACATGACTCTTTTTAATTACTAGATTGGGTGAGCATTTTCCCAAGTATTTATTTGCCATTTGCTTTTTCTTTTTTGGTGGCTTTCCTGTTTACACCCTTTGCCTGTTAGTTTTCTTGGTTTGTTCCTTTTTCTAATCCTCGTTTATCTGAGAGCCTGCAGTCCTTAATGTACTATCCATGCAGTAATAGTTTCTCCCAGTCTTTCACCGTCTTTAGTTTTGCTTACGGCACATTTTGATAAACAGATACTTTACATTTTTGTGAAGTTTAGTTTGTCAATCTGTGTGGTTCTAACTTTTCCTTTTTTTTATAGGGAGGCTTTCTTTTTGCTAAGAGTTGCCTATCATTTGCTAGCTGCTTTATGTATATTAACTGGTTCAGCCTCTGTTATTTGGCCTCATTTCAAGTGAGGACCCTGAGGCACAGAGGCTACGGGTCACAAGCCAGGGAGCATTGCAGGAGTCTGTCCATGCTCAGGCACTACTTCACTGATTTCTTGAGCAACCCCCCCATGCCTTTTATCCATGAGGAGTGCATTTTGTGTTTGGGAGGCTGAGGCAGGAGGATTGCCAAGTTCAAGGCCAGCATGGGCAACTTAGCAAGACTCTATCTATAAATAAAAATTTTTAAAAGTCTTAGTATGTAGCTTGCATAGCATGAGTGAGGGCCTGAATTCAGTCTCCAGCACTGCAAAACACACACACACACAACTGTCTTTATCAGAGGGATGGAGAAGAATAAGGGGCAAAAAAGGCTAATTCTCTTTTCAGACATGTAAAGTCTTGGGGTATTAAGTGTCAGCCTCTTACCTTTTCTTGTTCCTCTCTGCCATTACCCACCCCCCGGGGGAGAGTTTCTCAAACTCACTGCCTTCATCAAACTCTGGGATGAGGGATTTTCCTAAGAGAAGCAGGGGCTTTGAACAGGGGCCAGGCCGTGTTCTGGTACCATAGCGGAACTGTGGATCTCACCATTCACCTTTTAGAAAGGGACTGGGAGCAAATCCCAAGCGTTGCGGAAGTTCCCTTCCCTGAAGCTTGCATGGAGGCAGCATGTGGAGATCACTGAGTGTGTCTGCCATTTCCAGGACAGTTTTGAGGGGCTGCCACAAGTCTCCTTTTGGCTTCCAAAGTTGTACCCTGGGCCCTGAGCTGAGTAGCAAGGGAGTCTAATTGCAGAAGCTCTACTGACTACTGCTCTGTTAAACTACTTGAGAGCCACCCTCCCCAAATCCTCAAGCTAAAGGCCCTGGATCTTGGAGCGAGAAGTCTCAATCTTTCTGCTTCCTCCACCCCATTCCCACCTGGGGGAATTCTTTGTGCCCACAACACCTGCCTCCTTAGGGGTGGTCTGTGACCCTTACGACAGGTTCGTTGCATTGGAAAATAACTCCACATTGGGCTGGTTCTCAGCAAACCCAGGCCAGCAGGGGAGCCCATGTGGCAGATGCCACACAAGGGACAGAGGCGTGAACCCAATTTTGAATCCTTTTAACTTGCTGAAGACTTGGACTCAAAGGGCAAATTTGAATACATACAGTTCCAATGGGTGTTTCTGGTTTTTTGTTTTGAAAGGGAAATTGTAAGGGAACAATTAGGCATTGTCAAGAGCATTGTCAGGAAAAGGCAAGAGTTTTTAAATAATTACATAATACACCTGAACCATATTCTTTATTCTGTTTTAAACGTAACTCGAAACTATAAATACTATTTAAGTGTAGGTTGGGAAAGGCTGTTCATATGAAAACCATTTTGGTGTAGTGCTAAGTAATTTTATACTTCAATGAAATTAGATTTCCAGCACTTTGTGTGTGTGTGTGTAAGCAACCAGGATGTTAGGTGAAAGTTTAAAATGTTTAATGACCCATATTCTGTCACTTGCAGAAGAGATGGAGATGACTGAAGCCAGCAAGATGAGGGTGGTGACCCTTGAGTGACAATGTTCCTGCAGTGGCCTCAAGGTCGGATTGCTAACTATAGCAAATAACAACGTGGAACATGGGACATGTAGTTAAATGTAAATTTTAGATGAACAGGAAGTAGTTTTCTAGTGTACGTATGTTCCATAAAATATATATATTTATCTGAAATCCACATTTAAGTGAACATCTTGTATTTTATTTGGCAACTCTACCTCTGGAGGGTGAAGAAATTGTTTGGAAGTGACCTGCCAGTAGGCTCTGCAGGAGTCCAAAGAAGGATAAGTGGCTCCCTTATTTGAAAAACTTCTCCTGCCCCCACCCCACTGGTTCCCACGAAAAGAAGAAAAATACAAACACCTCTAATGACGATTTCCAGTTTTTATTATTTATAGAAAGCTGTCATACCGGATTTTCAAATTTTCTATGTGAGATAAAATGCTTTTTCCTGTCTTGAAAACTGGAAGTTTCTCCAGAGCTATTCAATTATACTTTTCAATAATTTCCCCCATTATTCCCTTTACTGAGATGCTTTTGGGGAGGGAGCATGGCAGGATGCTCAGTTCCATCTTCCCCAGCTTCGCCAACCACGTGACAGCCCTTGTGTGCACCGGGCCTCCTCCAGGCTCCTCCTGTAGTGTTTAGGTGTAAAAACCCACTGCTCTTGCACATTGGTCATTGTCCACGGAGGACCCCAGTGCCTGCAACGCACATTTCACTAAGAGGAAGCGCAGAGTAGGTTTGAACTGGGACTGCTCGTCAGGAATGATTAGGGAACCTTCTCTAGGGCCTGCATCCTCAGCCTGTAAAAGGCAAGCTCTTGTTAGAAGGTTAGAAGTGTTTATCTACTGGTGGTGTTTGATTTGTAACTGTTAATGAGCAGGGCAGGTTCCCAGACTTGGGATGGGGCCTCCAAAGCGTTCTGGTCTCTTAGGTCAACAGTTGCTCTGATGTTTTCTTTGCCAGGACGGCCTGTGCATTGGAATTATGGGAGGGACTGCTCGTCCTTTGCTGGCCCTTTGGCATGTCTGCTTTCTCTCTCTGACTATAATCTCCTGCTCAGGGATTTTCAGGCCTTTGTAGCCACTTCTGAGCTGACCTCTGTGGCTTCCCCTGGGTGACACATGTCCCTCAGTTTCTGTGATGGAAAGTGCCCTCACCTGCCCCCTGATCTGCCTTCCTGCTTGTCCACGCCTCAGCCCTTGAGACCCAAGCTTGTCAGATTCCAGGGTCTCCCTGACTGTTCCCTGGTGGAGCCTCTGGAAAACAAATAAATGGGAAAGGAATTTCTTCCCATGGGTCTGTGACACTTTGCAAGCGCCATGTTTATGCCGAGCACTGGAGTAGGATTTGTGCAGGCTGGGGCGCCTGGGTTTGAAGCCTGTTGTCTAAAAGCCTCTTGTGTTAGGGAACTCTTTGTTAGCAGCTTGTACTGGGAGGATAAGTTGCCACCCTTATCCACACTCTCTGTGGTGGGCACACCAGCCCTGCACACTCTGCTCCCCACCTTCCTTTCCCATTCATAAGAACTCTCATTTGGTTGGAAGAGCAGGGGGTACCAGCGGGTGTCAGGTGTGCAGGCTTCTGAATTAGGAGGTGTGCTTTTTCTTGGAGCTGGGGGAAACAAGTCATAGATGTGGGGACTGGGACCTTCTTTCTCATATACCCTTACTTTCCTTGGACCTTCTTCCAGCCAAAAACTTGGAAAGATCACACAGCTAATCGCAGTATGATGATGGTGATGATGATGCCTGTGGTCTTCTGACCAGGAAGGGGGCAGAATCATGGCTTTTCAGGCATGATTCTGTCCCCTGTGGTTGTCACAGAAGTATTGGTTTCACCTGACTGTGGTTGGCTACAGGACCTTGGTGCACACATGTAGAGCTTACTCAGCTCACTTTCTGCTTTTACCTGGTAGATGCATCTTTGGGCCTTGGGCACAAAGAACTGACAAGATCAGGTGTTGCTGTTCTTCTGTCTCCTTTGGTCCTTCCAGGGGGCTCGAGAGGGAGCCTGTGGCACTGTGGTGGCCCTGCAGAAGGATGCCGGTGCTCCTGAAGATCTAGAGGAGCTCTGGCTTTGTTTTTTGGTGGGGATCGTTCTAGAAGAAAGGGCTCATCTAGCTTCGGAACATGTCCTGCTGTTTGTAACAGGGCTCATTTGAGTTGAATGCTTCACATCCAGTCCCTTTGTGAACTGCTGATTGTCACAGGCCTAGGAAGCTTCTCTGAGCAGCGTCAGATGGTTTCCCTCTGTTGAGAATGCTCTGTGCTTTGTTTAGGGATGGGGACAAGTGTGCCCCCCCCCCAGGCTCACATCTAGCCATGAGTGTGCTCCTCAGAGGGTTTTCAGTGTAATCTTCCCAGAGCGTGCTGTGCCTTCCTAATGTGTGTTTCCCCTCCACCCCTATCCCCCTTATTTTCTAAAATAATTAAAGATAGAGGAGCTCGGGGAGCATTCCTTGGCTCTCCTAGTTGGCCCAGCCAAGTGGCGTTGGTCCCGGGACTGTGATTTCCTCGCTGTCCTAGACATTAGTCAGCGAGTGTGACTCCAAAGCCAGCTGTGGTTTAGGAAGCACCGTGGGAGTGATTTGGCTGGATACCCCTGTTTGTGTGTGTTTGTGCACTTTCTGGTTCTCGGATTAGGCTCTGGCCATTTTTATTATTATTTCTTTACCCAGACTTGGTTTCCATTAGTGATGGCTGCAGCTGTCTGCATAGGAAAACCAAAGGGCTTCTCCAGGGACCAGAGTCCTGACTCTGTCCAGTCTCATTGAACAGTGTCCTCCTTTGAATCCAGACCCTGCACTCTCTTCCTCCATCATCCTCCTGCCACAATCATGGCTCTGGGCCTTCAGCACTTTGACTTAGGCATCTGCGGGTTCGCCCAGTAACTATCAGTAACTTTCCTCTCGGATGTCCCAGCTCCCAAAAGACCCCAAAAGTTTTTCGGAAACAGCCCCTCCCTTCTCACTATCTCCCCACACACAGCCAGATGCTTTTCTTCTGTGCCTGGCCCACTCTTTATTCCTCTCGGAGTGTGGCATTTGGAATAAACCTGGGGAGGTTTCTGACAGCAGTAACAAAGCCCCAGTCCACTGGGGGGAGACTAATTACACAGATAATTAATCCAACAGATGTCATTTTAAGTGCTTATTTCTTTTGTGATTTGGTTGCACGTGCCCCACATTGCTGAGATAGGCTCTAGGTGCTGTTGGAAAAATGTCTTTTTGATCAGACTTTAAGAAAGAGCATGTTATATCCTGCCCCTTCTTAGGCTCCACTGACTCATCCATGGTTTTCCAGAGAGTTCTCTCCAGCACTGGGCCCACAGCCAATTTCTATGCCCTGAACACGTGTCATACCATTTGTCACCAGGCTGGTTTCTGCCTCAGGACCAGTGCGTGTCACCCCATGGTTTGCTGGTAAGCCTCTGAAGATTATGGGGTGCCTTTGGAGGTTATGGGGTACCATCAGCTCAGTTAGACACCAGTGAGGGTCTCTGGTTTCCCTTGCCATTTTGTCTTTACTAGAAGCAGATTTATTTGTGAGCAAAGTAGCTGAGGTGCATTTCGAAGGTGCCTTCTGACAGCGACAGTTAAGAGGAACAGGGTGCCGGTGATTTGTTAGTGACGCCAAACAGCTCACGCCTGGGACAGAAAGGTTCCTGGAGACAGAGGCAGCGGGTTAGGAAGCAGGAAGGAGGTGGCTTTTCGGTTGCTTCCTTCTTCCGTGCTGGGACTGGAACAGAAAGGATGCGTGGGCACTGTGTTCTGCAGGTGGCGCAAGCGTGGCTCAGGTAGGCGGTGGCCGTACTCCTGTAGCACTTCAGCAGCTTGTGCCTGTGGAGGTCAGCTGGCCCTCTGGGCTTGGTGGCACCTGCCCAAGGCTGCAGTGACCGAGTTCTCTCTGGCCGACTACTCCTTGCCCTCAGTCACCCCCACCCTGAAAGTGAACTTGTGATCTCTCTCTTGGTCACTGGATGTGGAAGTGAAATTTCACCATTGAGGGGATAGGTCACCAATGGCCTCAGCACTGCCAAATCCACTGTCCGCATTCCAGTCCCTTGTGACCTTTGTCCCAGGGCCCTTTCTTGTCTCTGTTGGTTTCCTTTCTGTTAGTGGAAGCCCTAGGGCTTGGCCACACCCCTTTCTTTTTTTTTTTTTTTAACCTATGAGCCGCCCTAAGTTATCCAGTGGTTTTAAACACCATCTACCTTCTGATGACACTTGAGTCTTTGTCCCTAGCCCTGGCTGCTCCCCGTATCCAGCTCCCTACTGGATGTTTGCATTGGAATTGTCTGATAATTGATTTCTCAGATTAGCGTGGCCTGGAGAGGACCCTAAATGATCATAGCCAATAAACTACTCTCTCTCCTGGACTCCCCCATCTCTGTCAGCGCCCAGTCTCCCTCTGGTCTACCATTTGCTGAAATCCAGAAGCTGTGAGCACTCTGGGCAGCTCTTTCATTCCCCTGCAGCCAATCTGTCAACTCCTACTGTGAGCTCTACCTTCAAGACTGGTTTCCACCACCCTCCCCTGCGAGCCCCCATCACCCCTCACTGCCTTGGCTCCCTCCCTGCTTTTACTCTTGCTCCTCACAACCCTCCACTGAGGGATTTTATGGAGAGGAAAATCAGGCCATACCATACCCTTGCAAAGACCCAACAATGGCTTTCTGTCGCACTTACGATAAAAGCCAGATGTTTTGCTGTGATTTACAAACCTCTTTGTATATATGCTCATCCCACCATGCTGACCTCATCTTGTAATCCTCTCCCCTTCACCTACTACACATTGGCCACACTGGCTTCCTTACTTTTCAGTATGTTGAGCTTGTGTCTGCCACAGGGCCTTTGTGCCTGCTGTTCTACTGTCCATAATGCACTTCTCTGCCCTTGACATTCAGCTCAGATTATGGCTACTCTTAAAGAGGCGTTCTCTGACCACTCGCTCTCAAGTAGCTACACCAGCACTTACCAGAATTTACTTCTTTGCACCGATAGTGATTTCGTTATTTTTCTTGTTTGTTCATTTACTTTTTGGTCTCCCAAGATTGCAGGGACCCTGGTCGCCCTTTAATCATTGGGTCCCTAGTGGAACACAGTGCCTGAGAGCAGCCCAGTAAGTATGTGCTGAATGACAAAGCACCAGCAGGATGTGCCCCTGGTTTCTCCCCTACCCTCAAGTCTGGTCCAGCAGCCCTGTCTCAGCACTTGGCTTTTCATGATTCAGTGTCCAAGAGCAGGTGTTGGACTAAACTGGATGTTACATGTGCACCAGGGCATCTCAGAGCTGTATGCTGCGTGTCTTTATCATGACTTTTACACGGAGCTCTACTCGTGTATCGACTGCTGAGAAACAGCCCCGCAAGGCTACAGCTTCTGTCGAAGCACTTTGAAAATGCCCATGTGTGACTGACCTTGACTCACTCTCCTAAAATTCTGCCAGCCCAAATCATTCTTTTCTCCTCAGCACTGTCCCTATCTCCTCAGCAATCTCTTAGGGACATTTTGCCCCTTTTAGTTCATACTATCATTCCCATTTTAGTGGTCTTCTCCACAGCTCAGTGTGAGACCTGTAACGACAGGATCCATTTATTCTCATTCAGCTTAGCATTCTTGCATGTCATGGATGTTCAGTAGACTCGTCAGCAAGTGTCACCTGATGATTTGATTTTAAAAGATGGGACTTTTTATTTGTGTTCTGTACTGAAGATTGAACCCAGGGCCTTCACACTGAGCTACATCCCCAGCCCTTTTTCTGTTTTGTTTTGAGACAAGGTCTGGCTAAGTTGCCCCAGCTAGGCTTGAACTTGCCATCTTCCTGTCTCAGCTTCCCAGAGTGCAAGGATTATAGGCACACACCACTGTGCCTGGCTGGAAGATGGAATCTTAAACCTAGAAATCTAAAGTTTAGCATCAGGCCTGAGAAAGCTATTCCGTATGTTCCTGTAGAGCAGTGATGAATCTTCTAGAACTTTTGATACGAACAGCCCGCTGTGGCACACATGCTGTAGGTTCGCCACCACTGCCATGGTCTCCTTTGCTCTGTCCATTCCTCCTCCCGAGCAAGCATCAGTGTCTAAATGATGCATACTTAGTCCCAAATCTGGCTGTTCTGTACACTCAGAACCATGCTCTTGGGGGGCCAGTCCCAGTAACAGAGAAGTCCCATTCTGTTTCTCCTCCTCTGCCCTATATTCAGGCCAAACCTCTGGGAGCACTTTCTGTGAGCAGAAGAATGTACTGATTCTTTGAGCAGTGGCTTTTAAACTTTGTTGCCTTTGATGCAAAAAGAAATACAATTTATACTGGCCAGGCAGCACATACATATACATAGATATTTTGTATATATGATTGAAGCAGTGTTATACAAAATGATTTCATCCTTTCTCATGTGCTGCAGTTGGGTACTTTGAGTTCTACCCCAGTCTGTTGTGTTTTACAGTGGATTGCATGATCCCTTCAGGCGGGGAGTTTTACAGAAATGCGCATGCCCAGCCCAACCCTCCAAGGGCTGGTTTTGTTTTCTGAGAGACCCTTACTGAGAGCCACTGCACTAATGAGTCATGATGCCGTTTGCACAAAACCTTGCTACGTAGGCTACGAAGATTTACCACTGAGTGAGAGCCACTCTGAGCGCACTTGCTGTCCTAGTGGACAGGGAGGCCGAGGGAGGGAGGAACTGCACCCAGTTGTTACATCAGAAGAGGGTTGAGGAGGCTGGAGTTCCAGGAGCTTTGAAGAGAGTAATCCCATAGATGGGTGAGCTGCACAGAGCTGCGCAGAGGACAAAGACACATTTGTCTTTCTGTGTACCGAACCTGAGGCCATCTTCCTAATCTGATTGCAGTACCCAGCACTTCCTCTCATGCCTGTGTGGTTAAGTGAACTTTCAAATGAAAGTCAGTGGTGAGCTAAGCATTTCGCTGGAGTTTCGGACTTTTTGTGTTTTCCTAGTAAGGAAACCTGGTCAAGTGTTCCCTTAAAACAGCAAAAATGCTACAAAGTAAAAACCCAATAAACAATTATTAAACTATAGGACATGCTGTACATGCTGAGGTGTTTGAAGAAGGGTAGAGGGTCCTGATGGCTGCAGTTGATGTTGAATGCAACAGTATAAGGTGCACGGGTAGCTGGATAAAGACACCGGTATAGATATCCAGCAAAGCATTACTTTTGACTTCCGGATGGTGGAGATATACCATATGATTTTCTTTTCAACTCTTCTCTACTTTTGAACATTTTCATAATACAATGTAGGGATAAAATACCCAAACCTAATGGTTAGGTATCTCCCCCTACCCCACTCCACCATGTGGGAACTTTGTGTTTGATGCCAGGTCTCCCCAACCTCTGCTGTCTTCCCTTCCCCCCACCTTCCTACTCCACAGACAGAGCAGTATCGACCATCTGTCGTGTCTCTACAGGGCTCAGATGAGTTATTCCTATTTTTGCAAACAAGGGCGTACGTTTCACTGGAAGCAGAAGCACCCTAATTAGGAGCCCTCAAACTACTGCAGGAAAGGCTGTGGGACGCTGACTGCTCTTGGCCCTTCAAGAGGTATTTGGATGCCCACTAGCTGCCAGCTTCCAAGCCTAAATTCTCACTTGTGTCTCATTTTGGTAACTTAAGGGAAATATGGGTGTGTTGATGCTTGCCAGGAGGTTCTCTTTTGTTTTTGCTGCTTCATGTTCAATACACAGCAGAAGTCTCTTGGCCACTTGAAAGGTATCTGGATGCCTGCTTGATGCCAGGCATTTGGAAAGTAGGATGCAGGGGAGAAAACTTCAGTATAGGTTGCTCAAGCACCATCTCGCAGGGAGTCTGGGTCGTTCCTGGGGTTTTAAAGAGGGAGAAATTCCCCAGTATTGGGCTATCTGGGCCATACATAACCTAATCCCTCTGTGTTCATTGTCTGTAACACGGACTACCAGAACTACCTGGCTCACAGGACTGTTGAAGAGTTAAATGAGATGATACGTGGAATGTGTCTACCATGCATTCAGCATATAGCATAAAACATGTTTTTCTTTAAGAACACCAGTCCTCTGCATTTGATGTTCTATTGTCTTATGTAGACCACATAACTGATGTTATTTTATAATTTGGTTTTCATTACTTTTGAACTTGACACGCTGTCGGTTTGGAGGGCAAAAAGGCCAGTGGGGATTTGTTTTCCGTGTGGGTCAGAGAGAAGGAATTTCCCTTAAGAGAAAAGTGACTGGCGTTTATTGAAATGACTCGAGCAAGTTATTTAACCTCGGCTGAACTGCGATGGCCTTGTGTGAAAGGTGAGATGCTTGGACACATCACAGAGTTCCTTTTCAGCACTTTGCAGGAATTTTTATAGAAGAGATACTTTTGTCTCTTCCCTAAGTCATAGAGCAAGAAGGAAAGTACATGTAAAACTTACAAAATCATCCAAGTTCAGCTTTATTTTTGCTACTACTTGAAGGACCTACTACCTTGAAGTTACTTTTATGGCCATAATTTTATAACATTGCCCTGTATAACCTGGAGTATCAGTGTTTTATTTTTAAACCAATTCCTGGCAAGCATCACCATATATATATATATTCTGATTAAAACTAATGCATATTCACCCTAAAAAAAAACAGACAAAATTTAAAAAGCATCAAAGCTATAATCCAGACATGCACAGTGTAGGGGACAAAGACCAAAGGAAAGAAAATTAAGCTCTAGTTAAAACTAGAGTGCGTTCGACACTGGTGTCTTCTTATGTTTTGCATTCTGGCACCTTGTCTTTGTCACAGAATATCATCAAGGTGGGGGGCAGGCTCTGGACACCCTCAGAATGTTGGCTGGCACTGCAAAGCTGCTGTCCCCACCTTGCCAAAGTGAGTTCATTTACATTGAAAACCATGGTGTCAGTGACATGGGTGACTTAACATTGCCTTAGGAGTCTTCCTTTAATGTTTACATTTGTGTCCCTGCTTGTGGCTATACCATCTCAGGTTCCATTCACCTTAGCAAGCACCTGCAGTCAAGTATGCAAAATGGTTTCCATGGCAACCCCTTTCGATCTATCACTTACTTTTTTTTTTTTTTGGTGGGTACCAGGGGTTGAACTCAGGACCTCATGCACTAGCAGGCGCCTGTGCCACTGAGTGATATCACCGGTCCTTTTTTTGTATGCAGGTACCGGGAGTCAAACTCAGGACCTCGCGCTTGCCAGGCAGGCGGTTATGCCGCTGAGCTATCTCACCAGCCTCAATTACTTTCAAATATTACAAAATTTTTTCTTCAGCTGAAACTTCCTCTCCGCTCCCCTCTACTCCCCTCATCTTCTTTTTCCTTTTTCCCTCCCCTTTCCCCTTTCCTTTCCCTTCTTTTTTTCTTTCTTCTTCTTTTTTTTTTTTTTTTTTTTTTTTTAACTTACATCTCTCCTCTCCCCTATTTGTAACATTGGAAGTGTATCTCCTGGGCTGCTTAAATCATGGATCTCCCTCTGCCCTGCCTTTTGAAAGGTGGTGTTCCTCCCCACCCCTTGTTTTAATGAAATAAATGGCTAACCCAGGATCTCTGATTACAGCTCTGAGTCAACAAGTGGGAGGAGATGCCTCCCTTCTTGATTTAAAAGAGGCTAAAGTTAATTGAAACAATCATCTTTAACATTTGTAACTATGTACAAAGTAGGTGCAAGAGAAAACTCACCAAGTTCATTGCCTAATGATGAGATTATTACGAGCAGATTTGGAAAGTGGACTTGAAGAGCAGAACCACTCTTTGCAATTTGGATGGTGTATTAAATGGGCAGGAGGAGGACTGAGTTTTAGCGACCCATGTTTCCTGCTGGTGTAAAGAGCTGTGGAGGGTGCGTGCCCACCGTGTGTGTTGGGAAACACCTATGAAATGCAATGCAAATTAAGGGCAATAACACATTAAGGTTGCAAATTTGAACACAAATGAAGAGATGCAAAAGAAAGTTTTGCATAGCAACACTCATTTCCTGTGTGGTAATTATTACTATCAAATATGATATTGTGATGTCCAGGATGTAGAGTATGGCGGTTACTACTCTTCACACCCCATTTTACGTTTTATTGCTATTATATGCAAGTCTTTTGCATTCTGTGCTCTCCTGTAAGTAATGAGTCTGTCATTTATTCTTGATGTAACCATAATCATCCTTATTTTGGCAGTGTGCAGACCTTGTTTTTGTTTTCTTCCCTATTAGGTCTTGTATTTTTCTAAATGTGTTTAGATATGATCTGTCATTCATTGTTGACCGTGGCTGAAAAACTCAAGTGCAAGTTTTGTTTCATAGACGTACAGTTCTGAATTACCTTTGTCTTCTTTTTAGCCCTTTAATTTTTGAGGCATTCTTGCCATTCCATGAGCAGCTTGTATCCTGGTTATTTTGGGTCTTTTGGCCTTGAGCCTCTCTTTGGCTTCACAAAGCCTGTATGCAGGCTGTGGCCATGTGCATCTCCTTGTGTTCTTTTTTAAAATCCTACTTTCATGTCTCTTTTCTTTCCAAGTCTTTTTTTTTTTTTTTTTTTTTGAGATAGGGTCTCACTATGCAGTGCAGGCTGGCCTTGAACTTGATTATGTATCCCAGGCTGGCCTCAAACTCACGTGAGCCTCCTGCCTCAACCTCCCAAGTGCTGGGATTACAGGCATGTGCCACCATGCCTGGCTTCCTTCCAATTCTTAATAGCTTGGCAAAGTTTTTTTTTTAAAGTGCAGAAGAATTATTTTATTTTAAAATCAGATACCACTTCTGTCCCTTGGGGTGATAGAAAGAATGGCAGGAAACTCTTCTTGTAAGGTGTAAATTTTTTATTTCTTCCATCTTTTTCTCCTTCCTTTCTTCCTTCCTTCTCCTGTATAGTCCCCCTTCCCTACTGGGGGGTCTGGGAGCCCAGCGTGTCCCTACCACTGCAGTTGCTGCCATCGCATAGTTCACGCCCAGGTCTTGATTCCCACAGCTGGCAGGGATTATATCAGCTTGGTTTAGCAGTCTCATTTTCTGCTCCCAGTGCACACTCGTTTTAATGTGTTTCAGTTAATGAGGTAGAAGAGAGAATGAGGTGTCACTGTTTATACACAGACAGCTCGTGTGGAGGCCTTGTCGCAGCCTGCGTGGCCTCGGGCATCCTTGGGGAAGAAGTCCCACAGAGCAAAGCCACCTTTTCAGAACATGTTTTTTCACGGCTAAGGCAAATTAATGTTTATTTCCTGAAAGATGATTACAAAACCATCATACTTATATCCTTTCTCTTTTCTAGATGTGTCTTTCTTATGTAGTGATAAAAAGATGACTTGGCTTAGAGCTTGGGGTGCAGTTGAGAGTTAATCAAACACGCCCCCAAAGCTTTTTCAGATTCTGTTCTGTTTACCAGCCCTTCGCCCCTAGAGGGACTCCCTCTTGCAGTAAGCTTTAGTTAATTTGAAGTAGCACAAGTAAGACCAATTTCAAGAGTCCAAGAACAGTCATGCCTGTGTGTGGGATACTGAGTCTAAAGCAGGTGTAAAAATGTGTATTTTATGAAGGTGGGCATAGGGTGCAAGCCTGTAATCCCAGCACTGTGGAAGGCTGAGGCAGGAGGATGGCAAATTTGAGCCCAGCCTGGGCAATTTAGCAACCTAGCAAGACCCTGTTTGGAAAACAAAGGGCTTGAGATGTAGCTCAGTATGAAGGCCCTGGGTTCAATCCGCAGTATCCCCCCCAAAACAAACAAACAAACAACAAAAGGAATTTGGATTTTGTGTTCCATGGGCCAGAACACAAAATGAGAGCGGTAGAAGAGACTTCTGGAGTCTGATTGGGTCATGACATGGTATCTGCTCATTTTGGAGTCAGGGCCCAGAGGCTGGGGGCCTGTCGTCCTGGAGGTGCAAACACTGCTGTCCCCTGTCTCAGGGCTCCTGAGTGAGCTGACTGCTTCCTGGAGCAGTCAGGGAGGTGGGACTGAGTGTATGGCATGGAAAGAGAGTGCCAGGGGCATGGCAGAGGGAACCTGTCCCTCTGTGGGACCCTGCTGAGCCATTTGGTCAACTGAACCTGCACTGGGGAAGGATGTGCGCCCATGCCTTCCCTCCTTCCGTCCTTCCCCCAGCCCTTCCCCTCCCTTCCCTTCCCTGGCACCGGCTCACTCTCCGTCTCTGCACCAAGTGCCCTAAATGGTTAAACCTGTTGCCTGGCCTTGGCACCATGCCAGCCCCACAGGGCGCAGCAGGCTGGAGGACCCCAGCGCATCCCGGCTTCCCGAAGGCACAGCGGCCGTGGGTTTCAGCAGGAATTAAACAATTACTAAGTCTTAGTCCTCCCCACCTTCCGTGGATTGACTCTATAAATTGTCAGCCTGTTGACATTTTAATGCGAATTATGTCATGTGGTATCCCCTTTGATTTCGACATGCCTCAGTTTGTAAATACATGAGCCACTCAAAGGCTTGTGGTTAGTGTACACTCCGGAGGCCTCGGGGTTTTTGGTGGGGGAGAGAGCGCTGGAGAGAGCACAATGCTGGGAGCGTGCCTGGCTGGAGAGCCTTTCCCAGTCACCCGGGGTGACTAGGAGGGGTGCGGGGTGGGGGCTGCTGCCAGCCTGCGCTGTGCCTCATGGCTCCCAGCCATTCCCGGGGTCCTGAGAATGCCACCTTCTTCGGTTTTGTTTTGTTTTTTTTCTATTGGTGCATTGATAGCTGAGCATTTCCCCAAGTCACCGTGTAGCCCTGTTCCTCTATTTGTAACATGTGACATCACCACCCATGTCACCAGCACCTGGAGGAGAACCAACTCATTCTAGATTCCAGGCCACACCAAGAGGCAAGGGGGCATTGGCTGGAGCAGGGGTTTCTCTGGAAAGCACTTGGTTGTCCCCGTGGGAGAGTGAACAGAGAAGGATTGTCAGGGAGAAGCTGAGAAAGAACGAAGGTGAAATGAAGGATTGAGATACATGGAGGAGCCGGGCATGGTATGGCTCACCTCTAACATTGGAAGGCTGAAGCAGGAGGATTTAGAGTTGGAGCCCAGCCTGAACAGCTTAGCAACTTAGTGAGACCCTGTCTTAAAGTGTGTGTGTGTGTGTGTGTGTGTGTGTGTGTGTGTGTGTGTGTGTGTGCTGAGGATGGAGCTCAGTGTAAAAGCCTTGGGGTTCAATTCTCAGTACAAATGAGGGGAAAAGATTCATGGGAGAAAATAGAAGACTTGTTAGTTTTCTGGGAGAATGAGTGGAAACTTGGAGACGCTGAATGTTCAGATGTTCAAAGTTAAATTCAAGGGAAGAAATACTTGAATAGATGTTATAAGGGGATAATATTTTAGTAAGAACAGCTGAGAAACCCCTGTGCAAGGCCTCTCCTGCAGCTCACTGCTCCAAGCCCCCTATTTCTGCCTCCCAATCTCCTTATTTGAGACTTTCCTTTAAAGTCCACACAGCAGAGGAGCCGGTTGGTGTCTTAGCAGTCCCTTGTGTGTAGGATGTCAGCGCTCAGAAAAGGGCGGCTGAAGCCGGGTATAATGGTGCATACCTGTAATCCCAGCACTCAGGAGGCTGAGGCAGGAGGATCGCTGCGAGTTCGAGGCCAGCCTGGGATACAAAGTGAGTTTAAGGCCAGCCTGGACTGCATAGTGAAACCATGTCTCAAAAAGACAAAAAAGAAACGGGAGACTGAGCCATTTTGAGGTCTGCTGGGTTGTGCCGAGAGGAGGTCGGCTGGGGTGGACGCTAAGAATAGCTAGACCCTGCAGATGCACAGGAGTTGGGAAGTTGCTCTCTGCCTTGCACACAAGGGGCCGGAGCATGTAATCTTCCCTCGCCTACATACAGCAACTGCTGGACTCGCTGTTGGTGCTGGAATTTGGCTGACTTACAAAAATGTCATGGGATCTTTAATGGCCATGGGTGGTCAAGACCTGTTTCCCACGTGCTGAGTAATTCCAGTTTCATGTGTGAATAATGACCATGTTAAAGCAATTAGAGCTGTACATAATATGAAAAGCAAGAAGGGACCCAAGATCTGGTGACCAGAGAGACATGTCCAGTGAGAAGGTGCTGGTAACTTCCACAAGGGTTGAAAATATTTTTCAGTGGATTCTGTGTTTTAATGCATTTTTAAGGAGTTCTAAGACAAACAAGGGTTTGAAAAGTGAAGTCACTGCATATCCCATCTTTTGCCTCTTCCATTGATTTATGTGGCTTGTATTTACTTAGAAAGGAAGGGATAGAGTGACTGTGTGTGCGTGTGTGTGTGTGGGGGGAGGCTGAGGCAGGGATGGGAAAATACACATTCCTTAGGAGTACTATTTAGTTGGATACTGTGAAAATTGTACTTTGTCTCTCTCTGTCATCTAATGGGAATTTAGCTATAAGGGCATATGTGAAATAAAATTACAAAATCTTAGAATAATCATGGCCCATAAAAACATTACTCTTTGCTAATTAAAAAAATTGCAGTTGATAGATGTGTTTCTAAATTAAAACAGCCACTTCCAAGGTACAAAGCAAGCCCTTTACTTTTTTTTTAAAAAGATCATAAAATGTCACTGCAACATGTAAATAGGTCTCAGGTACCTACTTCCTCTTCACTGTATAGAATATGTTAACTCTTGAAAGCATGCTCTCAGGCAAATCTAGAGCCTTTTTCAATAAGCATGATATGTGTTCTGTAACTTGCTGGGGACAAGGGAGTAGCAGTCTGCCTCTTATTCATGTCTTCCAGAGGATGCGAAACCTGTGGTCATTGTCTGCCCTTGGCTAGAGGCAGTTCCAGCCCTCCTGGGTGACCAGTCAGGAATTATTAAAAGATGACACTTCCTGTGTTTTTCCAGCCCTGTTAATAAGACAAATTTTGGATGATTATAAAGTTGAGGGTGGTGGTCAATTCATTTCCCTTCACTCTTTCCTTCCCCCTCATTCATTCTTTCCAAGTTAAAAGAGATAATGCAGAGACACAGGAATGGGCGAAGTGGGTGTATGTGTGGGCTGCATTTTAGCAAAGCTGGCAAATGTCCTCTCCAGGAAGAGGTCATCCTTTCTCGACCAGATGGCACAAATACACAGCATTGCTGCTGTCATCAGGTGGTGCCTGTATCTTCTGAAATGTTCTGGCATCCAGGGGACAGGGCTGTAGAATTATTCCGCTGTTTATAGAGTTAAGGGCCTCATGATTCTTTTTGTTGGGCTTTAGTTTGTTTAAAAAAAAAAAAAAAAGTATGGTTAGCTAGCAAGGTGATAGAATAATTGACAGCACTGGGCTCACTACAGCCAAGCTGAATTTGCAGCCGCATTGATGGTGAGTGAAGATTGTTCAAAAGGGAGAAGCCAGCCCATCTGGGCAGCAAGGGAAGTGGGTGGCAAATTACCCATTTCCGTGGCACAGCGATGGCTTTGTATTAACTCCACATTCCAGCTTGTTCCAGCACCATAGGTTATTTGCATAGCATCCAAAGTGCAGATCATACAGTGTGTGCAGGTATCAGGGCACTGACAGTTGACACTGAATGTGAATGGGACCTGTGTGTCCCTGTCCTCAGACCTTTCCTAACCAACCCCACGACTGCCTGGACAGAGGTCAGACTTGCCGGTGGGGGCACCTGGGTAAGATTCATCTGCATTTGTGCTTCTTGGGCCTAAAAATGCATTTACATGAAGGGTAGGAGGAGATGGGTTTAAAATCTCATAGGAAAGAAGTACCCCAAGGAAGAAAACCCAGGAGGTTAGTTTAATAAGAAGAGGAAAAAGGGGGAAGTTAGAGGGAGGCAGGGGATGCATGAGAGTGAATGAGAAGGGTTTCTGACAATTAACTAATTCTCCTTGCTCTAACCCATGACAGAATTAATCACACATTAACACACTGACAGCAAAATTAATGTCATATGCAAATTAATAGTGCAGGCTTGGCATTCAACAGCCTGTTGGCTTTTTAAGGCTGGTGTTGTAGTTACACCCACCGTGCCCATCAGCTCACATGGTACCACCCCACCCTCCTGCTGCCTAAGAGTACCAGGGGCTGCTTTGTAACCGAAGCGGCTCCCATCCCACTGGTTTGAAGTGACTTACGTGGAAACCCATGACTACCATGGAATCAGAAATAACAGCAGCCTTGGTTGGAAACACTGTGGGCTCTAATAATTTTATTTTTAATCACCACCACTGTTTAACCATCAGTCACTTGTATGAAACCAGGGCCTGTTTTCTTGAAATACTTCTAGGAAGCTGCCGAAGTACTCCAGAGATGCCATATTAAGAAAGGGAATTGAGTTGTCAGGAGCAAGGGACAGTCAGCGTGTAACACGGTCAAATCCAAAGTCATTCCAGCATTAGTTACAAACTACAAAGAGGATTTTTTTATGTGGCTTCAAAGAGGTTTAACCTATTGAAACCAACTCTTAACAGGGAAAATGTGAGCCTCTCCTCAATGCTAATAAATAAGTAAATAACAAGAAGAAAGAACAGTGTGTTTTATAGCATTCTGACTGCTAAACTCTTGTGCCTGGGGCAAGTGTGGGCTAACCTGTTACAGCCAGCAACTAACTTGCTTGTGAATTCCCCATCTGTGATAATTATTATGTCAACACTTAATGAGTAATAGCATCATGAACCAGGCATTATACAAGACGCAATCCTACCCGGGAGCTGCATCATGTAAGTGTTGGGATGAAGCAGTTCAGAGTAGGACAAAGATGGTCAACTGTGGATGTTGATCGAGAATGAGTATTGGCATTTCCTTAGTGGTGCTGATTTCCTTAGCTTTTTCATTAGCTCCCACTTCATCTGCTACCAAGGAGACTTGAGATTGATGAGGTCACGACAGAGATCCGGGAAGCATCGTTGTGGGCGGTGGGATCGTCTTAATTCCTGGGTGTGCCTGGTGCCTCCTTCACATTAGAAGCCTAAGACAGTCAGTGTGGGGTGGGGATCATGGGCTGAAGAAACTGGAACCCTGGGAAAACAATAAGATTTGGGTTTTATAAGTAAAGTGGGAATTTGCATCAAGGATAGAAGGTTCATGTAGTCATATGTTCTGTCTTTGTAGATAGTTGACAACATATATAGATAGAAGTATACATGGATATCTGTAGATATATGTGAATATGTATTTGCTATAATCTTTATGTATGGTATAGTGCTTTGGATACTACTGATTTTGCCAGTCCTCATAGCAACGTTACTGCTCTTTGTGGAATAGAGGTGTTTGCCTCCCAGAGAGTCTTAAGATTGGATACCTTGGTGGATGAGAAGGAGTTCTAGAAACAGTGCAACATATAGCAATCTCAAGCTGGGCGTGGTGGCGCGTGCCTGTAATCCCAGCATTTGGGAGGCTGAGGCAGGAGGATTACTTTGAGGCCAGCCTGAACCGCATAGTGAAACCCTGTCTCAGAAGACAAAAACAAACAAAAAACAAGCAATCTGAAGCAAATATCTGATGTTAATATTTGATCAACAAGACAGTTTCATGGGAAAGAACCCAGGTACCAGGAGAGTGCTTAAAGTGACTAACACACTCCACAGGGCCATAGCATGTAGGGACCATGTGCAGGCGTGTCTGGCACTCACTTTCCCCATCTCTGTGTTCGAGGTGAGGAGCACACCAGCTCTGGTGCCAGCCTCTGTTCTGGCCTTCTGCTCTGTACCCTAGAGCCAGGGTAAGTCCTCGTGCCAGTTGCCACACCTCCCATTTGGTATTGGTTGGCCTAGTGGGTCTTACAGGATGAAATGGACTCAGAAGGGACAGGTGACAGTGGCCAGAGGGAAGGTGGTTTGTCTGGGACAGGTGGGCCTTGCAGTCCTCATGGGTGGGTGGTTGGGGGATGATGTGGCGCTGAAGCCTGGTTAGCCAAGGATAATACCAGCCCAGGGTCGGCAAGTGAAGTAACTGCAGAGGGAAGAATTTAGGTACAAAGAGAATAGTCAAGATACAGTGTTCGGGTACCGAGGTCCCATCAGACCTCAGATACCTGTAGGGGGATGACAGGGAATAAACACAAAGACAAATTTCAGGGTACAAGGGGGACCGGGAGGAGTTCGCCTCTAGTGGACTGGCTCGGCTACCTCCGTGGTTGGCTCCCTTTTATTGGCTAGCAAGAGGCACAGGGGAGGGGTAGCATGCATTTCATGGAGCAGTAACTATGGAAAATGGGTGCATAAGGATTAAACTAATGAGGAACCAGATTTTCTCTAAACCCAAATGCCTGTATTTTGACAACTGTCCTCAGCAGATGCTATCTTGCCTCAAGAGTGGGGTTATTAGCATTCCACTCATAGCCGGGGGCACACAGCCTTCCTTATGCCTCCCTGTTCCTGAAGCAAGGTCACACCGACCTCAGGACTGTGGTGCCAGGGCGGGGGGCTGAAATCACAAAGTTGGGTCCCCCATAATCTATCACATAGCCTGGTCCTCAACATTCAGGTGTCCCTGCTTGTGATGAAAGTTCTCAGAAAGACAGTCAGAGCCAGACATGGTGGTGCACACCAGTCATACCAGCTACTTGGGGCAGGAGTGGGGCTGAGACAGGAGGATTGCAAGTTCGTGGCCAAGCTGGGCAATTTAGCTGACACCCTGTCTCCAAATAAAAAGGGCTGGGGAGTTAGCTCAGTGGTAAAGCACTCCTGGTTCTATTTTCAGTACCTCAAAAAAAGTAAGAAGTGCACCCCAAAATGTGGAGATGTGGCCTGTGTGACAGGGTATGGGTTGGGGTTGTGGCTGCACAGGTGCAGGGTTAAGAGAGTCCAGTGAGTACCTGTGTGACTCCCCTCACACCCATGCTGTGCAGTGGGACCTGATTTGGGGCCCGGGTGGCAGGGGCCACTACACACCTCCTGCCGTGCTCGATTGCTAGGCAGGCCTGTGCGTGTGGCCATTTTAATTTCCCCAGCCCCCGGCCTTGCCTAGGATACAGCCTGCTGCCTCCAGGGGTTGCTAGGAAACCGGCAGAGGCCTGGCTCCTCCCCTCAGGACAAGGCCCTAGCCAGCTTCCTAGGCAGAGCCAGCATGCGTCATGCTGAGGCCTGTGCCACATGCGCTGTCCCCCTTTGCTCTGTGCCCTGATCCTTTCCCTCTAGATCCCTGAACTCCTTTCAGCACTTAAAGTAGCCATGTGCCACATAGAAGTGCTCAGGGGAAATATATATAAAAAAGATAGTGAAGATAGATACACTACTAATTTCTCTTAGTTCATTGAAAAAAAAAGGTTTGTGCTAATACTGTTTGGACAAGTGAATGCCGATATCTTGTAGTCTGAGTAACTAAAGATAACAATGTATTAACCATTGTTACCCTCCTATTATGTAGTTTTAAAATTTTGTTCTATTTTTTTTTTTTCTCTTTAAAAATTTTTTAAAAAAGTGCTCAGGGGAGGCCACACGTCATGGGCTGCCTCTTCATGCCTCTCATGTTAGTACAGTATTAAGAAGCCGTTAACAGGCAATGAGAGCAACCCCACATCCAGATTTTGTTCCAGGGTCTCTCTCAGGTTCCGCCTGAGCAGACCACACCTCTAGGCACCATGGAAAGTACAGGGGAGAAGGGCATGCAGGGTCTGTAGCTCTGTACAGGTGGGCTACAGCTGGGCTCTGTAGCTAAGTGGTAGAAAATACTGTGTGTTCTGTAAGGCTTTTTTAATATTAGAGACAGATTCTCCCTAAGTCACTGAGTTGCCCACCCTAGGCTCAAATTTGCAATACTGCTGCCTTAAAACCTAAGAAAGTTAGCTGGGCTTGGTGGTGCACACCTGTGATCCCCAAGCACTCTAAGAGGCTGAGGCAGGAGGATTGCAAGTTCTAGCCCAGCTTGGGTAATTTATCAACTTGGTGAGACCCTATCTCAAAAAATAAAAAGGACTGGGAAGTCTAGTTTGGTGGCACATACCTGTAGTCCCAGCACTTGGAAGGCTGAGGCAGAAGTGTTGCAGTGAGTTCAAGGCCAGCCTGAATTACAGCATGAAACCTTGTCTCAAAACAAAACAAAACAAAACAAAGCAACTCTAAGAAAGTTGTTGTCTTCTACTTGAAGAAGCCACTCACCAGTTCCATACCAATGAGCAGTTTTTCCCTTCAGTGTTTACATTGATTATAGTCTTAATCATGGTGGAATCCAGTGGCTCTTGGACCCAGCTGGTGATTGTGTGGATTAGTTACTTTTCTGCTGATGTCTATCACGATGTAAAGTGAAACGTGCTTATTCTGACGAGGCCCTGTGGCTTCTTGGCATTGACACATGTAGATGTCCTTCACAGTATTGTTTATTTCAGTTATTTATTTATTTTCTAACTCTGTGAACATTTGGACTGGTTAAAATAATTATGGCATGTCCTCACAGTGGTTTACTATGTAAATGTTGAACATGATGGTGCATAAGTAGTTTTTAGTAGTTTTTCCTCAATATGGAAATGTTACATATACACATTATTCCCCTTATGTAAAATTATGACAGTTGTATAGATCAGACATGCCAGCTACTGATAAAAAATACTCAGTGATAGAATTTGGTGTTTCTACCTTTATTTTTCCCTTGCAGTATTGCCTTAAAAAGGAAACCATCTATCATTTCTTAAAAAACTATTAAGAGTATCATTTGACAAAAAGGTTCCCAAGTCTGTCTGTACATCAGAATGAGATGGTGAATCTTTTGAAAGTATAGATTCTGGGGTCCCTGTGAGAGACTGATTCTGTGAGCTTGGAATACGCAGAGTCTGTGTTTTTAATACGCTTTTGATACATCTACCCCTTGAAGGTCATTTAGGAAATACTGAGCCCAGTAAAGGAATATTCTCTCAGCAGTGGTTATGGGGTCTCTCTGAATGTTCTCACTTCTTCACACGGTTGAGTCCAGGGGAACCTTTAATTGTTAGAAAGCCCTTCCTTTACGTGGAGAAACAGCATGCTTTATTACTAGCAGGGTAGAAACGGTTGTCTTGTTCCTCTTCCATAAGATAAATCTTCCTTGCGATGTGCTTGTTCTCTAGAACTTAAATGATACTGGGTACGGTTTGTCACTGGCTTTTTAAAACTTTGCAAGGTATGAATTTTTTGGATGTCACTCAGTATTTTCCTGCTTAATTTTAATAGCTGTAGAGTGCACCGTTGTGTCACGGTGCCGTAAGTAGTTAACTGCACCCGTGTCAGCTGTCCCTGTGTACATATCTCCTCCATCCTCCTGCACGCACGTCGCTCACATCCACGACTGTTCTTCCCGTCACGTGGTTTCCACACCCCGTCCTGTCCCCATCAGCTGTCTCCAGCACTTGATGAGGCTCTCGAACGCCTACGCTGCTTGCCAGCCATGGTCTTCCTAGTGAGGCCTTGCTGGTGTCGGTCACCAGGGTCTGTCCCCATCCTTGGCATAAACACGGAATCATTAACTGCTTCTTCTTTGATTAAGCAGCTACCTCAAACCCTTAGCTCCTGTGTTCATAGTCTCCTGAAATGATCAGGCTTTTGTTACTGCCCATTTTCCTGAACTGACAGTTAAACCGGGACCTCCTATCCCCTGAGGCAGGAGGTGGACATTTATTGCTGTTTTCTTTCATCCTATTTATTCCGTTGTTTCAGGGGGCTGGCTGCCCTTTCAAATTTATAATATATGGAAATGTGACAATTGTGTGTCTATATATTCATTTATTATTATTAATTTTTTTTAGCTCGAAAGTGCTTCATGTTTACTGTGAAAAATAAAACCAAGTTGGGAATGCAGAGGAAAAAAAGGTTATCTTTAATCTCACCACCCAAAGAGGTTTTTGATTTAAAATATGTACCTATAACTTTAGCCTTTTCTGTTTAGATGTGATACTGTTGTTTTGTGGAGTTAAAATGATACCATGTATAATTTGCAACGGGCTTTTTAAAAGCTTTACCATGGGTGACCTCTTTTTGGTGTCACCAAATATTTTTCAACACCATGATTTTTAATAGCTGCAGTGTACCACTGTATGAAGTAGCTGTGATTTATTTGGCTGCCTCTCCATTGGACATTCAGATTGTTTTATGTTTTTTACTATTATAAATAAAATTTCAATTAATATATAATATAAATAAACAAGTTCAAAGAGCTCTTTTAATTTCAAAGATGTTAGTGTTTGCTCTGTGTTCCCCTTCCCTGCACCAGTTCATCATTGTCTTTTACTGCTGCTGCTATGTTTTGAGTTACTCAAGTTTAACGTTTTTATGTAGTGAAATCTTCACATTTTTGTTTCCTTCCCCCTTAGCTTGGAAACGCCTTTCTTTTGCCAAGATCATGTTCCCTTATATTCCCTCATAGTCAGTTCTCTTATGGTTTTGTGTTTTCACGCGTAAGTTGGTGGTCTAGCTGGAGTTTATTTTGGTATGCGTTGTGAGGCAGGGATCTCTCTGTGTTTATTTTTCCTCGATTAGTTATCAGCCCCAGCCCCTTTTACTAAGCAATGCCTAGAAATGCCACCCTGGCACACACTAAATTATCTTTTTTGGGGGGGCCTGTTGCTGGACTTTCCCTTGTTTGATTAATTTTCCTTGACTTTGGCCTGTACACACTGTCTTAATTATTTTAGCTTGACATTCCTAAGTACAAAGATACCTTATCATACCATAGTCAGGTCCTCCTATTTCCAGATCGCTCATAAGGATATCCTGAGAGGCAGGATCAAATGTCATTCATCTTTAATAGTCTCTCGATCTACCTGTTCAGTGGTAATCATAGCAGTAGTCACTTCATTTGGGAAAAAAGGGAAGAGATAAAAAATTAGGGAAAATGAAAGAAAGTCTCCCACTTTGCATTGGGTAAACATATTTACTTCTCATGAGTTACTGCTTTCTTTTCTAAGTGCTTCTAAACATGTGCTTAATAATTTTGAATTTTCAAATGGGTGTGGTACTGTACACCCATAATCCTGGCATTCTGGAGGCTGAGCCAGGAATTTGAGGACAGCCTGAGCTACATATCAAGTTCAGAGCCAACCTGGAACATAGTGAAAACCTGTCTCAACCAAAAACAAAATTTTTTTTTTAAAGTTTTTGCCACATATAATATTTGAGTTCACAATTTCCAGATTCTGATGCAACTAAACACCAGAAAATGTGCCTCTTTTCCATGCTATTATATTTTTTCTGGATTAAGAGAAACATTGAAAATGCATGGGAAAGAATGCATTGACATGTTAAGCGTTACCTCTAGGGTAGTTAATTTTTAGAACAGGCCTTAGATCTGTCTCAAACATAGTGAGCACTAAAATTTTCACTGCTACTAATAAAAATCCTCTACTTTTTGTCATTGTTGTTGTTGTGGTGGTATGGGGGTGAAACCCAGAGCCTTCACACTGGGCTACATCCCCAGCATTTTTTAAAAAAGTTTTTTTATGCGAAGTTGCCCAGGCTAGGCTGGACCTTGCAGTCCTCCTGTGTCCATCTCCCGGAGTGCTGGGATTATAGACATTTGCCGCCACCACACCTGGCTTCCTGTGCATTGCATAAAATGATTATACAGATTGACTACCTTTATCCAAAATGCTCGGGACCCAGAAGTGTTTTATATTTCGAATTTTTTCAGAACATATCTTGGGGAGGGGGCCCAGGTCAAAACATGAAACTCATTTGTTTCATATATACCTTATGTGTATAACCTGAAGATAATTTTGCACAGTATTTTTAGTGTGCCTGCATCTTGATTGTGCTCTGTCACATGAATTCAGGTGTGGAAATTTCCGTTTGTGATGTTGTGTTAGTGTTCAGTAAGTTTCAGATTTTGGAGCATTTTTGGGTAAGGGATGCTCAGCCTCCTTACACCTTTAAAATTCACACTGAGGGTGGGTCTGGTGGTGCACACCTGTAATCTCAGCACTCGGGAGGCAGAGGCAGGAGGATCGCTGTGAGTTTGAGGCCAGCCTGGGCCACAAAGTGAGTTCAAGGCCAATCTGAACTGCATCGCAAAACCCTGTCTCAAAAAAAAAAAAAAAAAAAAAAATCACACCGAGGTTCTGTCTTGAGAGGGGGCATTACTGTTTTCCTGTTAAGACCTCGCTCATTGGATATATTTGGGCAGAGGCCACCCATTCTGATCTGGGACATTTCCATTGAGAGGAGAGCCAAGAGTGCCCCTTCTATTTCTTGCATTCTGTGCTTCTAGGTGTTTATAATAGAGCTGTGTGCCCATTCATGTGATGGGATCAATGTGGGATTTGAAGAATTTGTATGGCATGGTTCTTTATTAACTTTAAAGGCAAATTTTTGCAATGGAAACATCGGAGATCAATGCCACGTAGGGCCAAATGGGGAAATACACTCCAGATATTTGGAGATCGTGTGTGGTGGCTTCCCAGGCCAGGGGCGTAGGGTTGCTTCCTGCACCCTTGCTCATCATCTGGCCTCCATAGCAAAGGGTGATGGTAAAGATCGGGTTTGGAGTTTTGAGTATCATAGGCTATGTGGAGGAGCATGGCAGTTCTTCTGCAAGCATCCCTGGTTCCTTTCTTGTTTTCTAGAAGCCCCTCATTCTTGCATTTCTTTTTAATGTTGGACTATTGGACATTGAACATTTGGGATTAAGTAAGCCTGCATCTAGATAGTTGTAGGTTGTAGATCTCGGGATTCATGGGCCAAGTTTCTCCCCTCTGTTGTGCTCACCCCCGTGGAATCCTCGGATAATAGAAGAAGTCAGTGTTGGTAGTGGGGACACTCCCAGGTTTGTCTCTGTGACAGGTGCTGAGAGACAACTTGGATCTGTGGACTTTGAGGCTCTCCTATACCTGTTAATGGAGCCCCCTTTTCGCAGCTCAGGTGTTCTGTATTCCTGGCCAATCTGGAAAGATAAAGGAGGGTGCTCGTCTCCCCCGCCCCAAGTATCTTGGTTTTGTGGGGCCTCTGTAGCCCTGTGGCACTGACGCTCAGAATGCCACTTCGGGAATTCCATGGTGCTCTTGCATTTTGACTGCCCCGAAATTCTGCAGTTGTATACGGAGCTGCAGAATAGCATACTAGAACCAGGTGCTCTGAGTTTAATTCCTGACTCTGTTTCTTCATAGCTGTGTTAAAATGAGCAAGTGACTTAACCTTCGTGCCACATTTCCCAGTCTCTAATTTGGAATGGATCATTGTAATGTTTTGACATCACATTCATCAAGCTATCATGAGGATCAAATAAGTTTATTTATACAAGTTTTCAGAAACCTAGCTGGTGTATAGTGACAGTTTCACAGCTCTGAGAACCCAAGTATTCAAAATAAAGGTGATAAAGTCTCTGGTTTTCTAGGTAGACCTATTAGATATATCTAGGTAGACTTTTTAATATATCTATCTGTATGAAGAGGAGCGAGCTTATCCCTTTTATAAGATTTTTTTATTGTCAGCATAATAACCAGCAACTGGAATTTTATTCCCCTTCCCGGGAGCCTGGACCAGTGACTCATTTTCTAATGAGTAAAGTGTGAAAGGAAAAGGAGTAACTTGCCACTGGAGAAACCTGGTAGGCACTACTTTAAGTGATTCAGTTAACATCAACAGTAGTAAGTCATGCTGATGTCACCTACCCCCTAATGCGATGTGACAGGAAGGATTCTTTCCTTGTTGGTATCCTTTCCAAAAACCCTTAACTTCAGTATTATTGGGAGAAAACATCAGAGAAGCCCAGGGTTGCCCTACAAATGCAGGCTTGCTCTGCAAATACCTGGTCAGCTCCCTTCAAACACTTCCCGGTCACGTGAGACCTGGAAAGACTGAGTTAACTGTCACAGATTAGAGGAGACAAAGGAGATATGACCACCAAGCTCCATGTGGGGTCCTGATTCAGATCCTGGAACAGAGAAAGGACATATGGAGAAGCTGGTGACATCTGAATAGTAATAGAAGGGTACCAATCTTCTTAGTTAGGATAGATGTTCAGGCGGAAGTCGTGTGAAGGTCCCAGGGAACGCTTAACTGTCTTTTTAGCTGTTCTGTAAATCTAAACTGATTTCACATTGAAAAGTTAAAAACACCTCACAGTATGTGCTTGTTTTAAAAAAAATCAACCAGTCTAGAAGAGATGGAAACGGAAGCCCTCAGTGGCCACCTCCCATGGACAGCGACTGATAAATGTTGGTGCTCCTCTGGGGCTTCCTCCAGAGTGCATGTAAACATATTTCTTAAATGTTTTCAAAAATCCTTCTTAAAAAAAAAACTCCCATTCCTGATGATACACCTTTGAAGTTGCAAGCCTTTTAATTATGGTACACTTTTCCAAAAAAAGTTTCTTTTTGGATGCACTTTGGCTCTTCCCTAACACTTATTTAAAGTGTTTGTTCAGCCGGTGCTTAATTTTATTTTCCACTTACGCTTCTAACCCATCCAGTCCCATTTATATTGCCTCTGCCCTTGCCAGTCTCTCTAAAGCCTCCCAAATTAGCATCATCTGAGAATTTAATTAACTTGCTGTTTACTAACCCTCTCCTTTCAAGATAATTAATGAGGATGTTAAGTGACACTGGACTGACACCGCTCCCAGTGGCACCTGAGCAGGCACCTACTGGAGCGGAGCCTGGCGGGGCTGAGGCCTCCCCCTGACCTGCCCTTGAGCCAGCGTCCAGGCTGCGTGGCCACTCTAGGGGCAGGTGGTGACAGCAGATGTTTGCACAGAGTCAGCCCCCTGCCTTTGATCCACTCATTTTCTGCTTTGTTAATTAAAAAGCCTCGTTTTACTTAGAGTGGAATGCTTATTTTTGTGTTATTCCCTAGACAGAGTCTACATTACCAGGCTTGAAATTAAACTAGCTGAGGACGTCCAGTGTCACAATTCCCTTTTGTTTCTGGGAAAGTGGCAGCATAGCATCTCCTGCATCTCTCCACACCCTGGCTTTCTGCTTAGTCCAGGTAACGGGAGTCGGCCCTGGCCACTAGAGCGCTGAGTGTTGGTGGAACTCTTCTGTGGCTCTGCACTCTAGCGTGGCAGCCACGAGCCACGTATGGCTGTGGAGCACTTCAAAAGTGACCGGTGTGACTGAAGAATTAAGCTTTTAATTACATGCGACCTAATTTTAAGTTTAAATAGTCACACACAGCTAGTGGGAACTCCATGGGCCAACCACTGCCGGCATCTCTTATCTGCCGAGGTAGTCTGTGGCAGGGCTGAGACGCCAGGCTGTTTCCGTGCCTTCCCCGGCAGCTTTATTCTCTCCCCGAGAAGGTAAACTGATTGCACCATCACGTTCAGCAAGCTGTAATTAGGAAGGTACGTTTTCCAGAGGAAAAAGATGTTACTTTCTAAATCCAAATGTAAATGACTTGGATTATCCGTGTCACCGAGCGCTTCATTCATGCAGATAATTGAGAATTGACAGTGTCCTTTTCCCTCAATTACTTCCTGATAGTTCCTTGTGTTACAATGGCGGAAACGTGGAGCTGTTTTTAAATAGCTATGTTAATGTCCTCATTAATTTTACCTTTTTCTACCAATTAACAAATATTAACTCCTGTGGCAGAATTCAGTTGGCTTCCCTTAGGAAGCCGCATTCCCTCTTAGCTCAAGACCGTCTGAGGCTGGTGAAGCTTAGCTTTTCACTTTCCGTTCTGCAGAAGCAGAGTTTCTCAGGGGGGATCTTTGTACAGTGCCAGTTGCAGCGTAGCCCAGCACAGAGTGGCAAAGCATTGAACCAGGACCAAGAGACCTGGCCTGGTCTCCCTGACCCACGTCTGTAGCCTCCTTGTCTTTTACATATGGCACAACTGAGGGGCTGTAAAACCATGTCTGTAGGGACCATGCGGGTGTCACCAATGGCTGCTGTGCTGGGCTGGAGAGCACCTGCCCCGTTCTGTCTAGGTAATCACTGATGTTTGGGAATGCGGAGCCAGTACAGCCAGATATTCCTTTCGTCTTACTTTTTTGAAGAAGAAGAAGAAAATCTATTGTGATTGCATGGAAAAGTGACAGATTTTAAAATGTTGACCATTAATTAAAAATTAGGGAAAAAGACCCTCAGAGGGTTCTACAGCCTGTAGGGTTCCCAGTTGCTGCCTCTGGGCCATCACTGACTCCACCCTCCCTCTGTCCATGAACTGTGAAGAAAGGTACCTGGCATTTTCCTGTCCCCCACCCCAGTTGTCACAAGGCAGTTGTGAGATTCCATTGAAACTGGAATGGCCAAGCCCTTTGAAACCTGTGTGGGACTGGAGACCTTATTTTTCTAACTCAGACCTGCTGGTCACGCGTTCCTGGGTGGCAGGCTGTTTCCTACCATTCTGCTTTCGAGAGGTGCTTAGAGCGTGGTGTAGGGGGGACACGGAGACATCGTAGTTGCCTTCCTTTCTGCTCCTAGCTGGGTAAACTCTGGGTTGTTTTCAGCTACTGGAGGGCATCAGAGGTGGCTACGTGTCTATTGTTAGTGTTAGAGATTCCAGAAGCGTGCGGTCAGTTTCAGCTATTGTGAAGCGCAGAATAAATGTATAACCTTAGCCCGTTTTCCCATGCATTGCTCACCTTGGTTAGAGAAGGAGATGCAGAGCTTGAGCATGGGGCCTGCGACTGAGCACATGCTCGCGCCGAGACTCTCATGTTGGAAGCATGAGAACAAGGAGTGACGTGAGTATTCTGAAGTCGCTCCATTATTCAGAGTTCAGTGATTTTTGAATGGGTGTTGACCTTCAGTTTTAAATAGCTAAGTCTTATGAAGTTTTCAAGCCTTTGAAAGCCAAACTTTGAAAGCCGTAACTTATTTTGCTTAACAAAGTGTGTGTGTGTGTGTGTGTGTGTGTGTGTGTGTATTTAGTTGCACTCTTCATTAAGACCAGGTGTGTGGTATTCCAAATGATTGAGTAAATTTTCGATGTCAGCACATTATGCACAGTGGGAGGGAATCCATCCAGCCCCTTGTTTTTACAAATAAAGTTTTATTTGTAATAATAGCCATGCTTATTCTCGCCATGCTTATTCTCTCCTATATCCGTCACAGGTTTTGTGCTGTGACGGCAGCATGGAGGAGTTGTGACATAGCCGGTGTTGCCCTCAGGCCTAAGATGTTTACCAACTGGACCTTTACAGAAAAAGTTTGCCGACCGCTGGTCTAAGTGCTAGAAATGTGTCTTCTAAGAAGCTGTGTTTTAATGAATTCTGGGGAAACTGTGGACTAAGACCTTATTCTACTCACACCATCCTTCAAAATGCATTTGTTGTCAGCTTGGCTGCCTCTGGTTTATTTCTGTGATCTGAAGAATTTGCTTATTAGATGTTGAATGCAGTGACCCTGGTTTCATGGTAACTAACCCTGCCTCGGCCCCTCGCTAATGTACTGCTAGTCATTTTATGCAGGAGACTGAGTAGCTTTCAACGTTCTGCAGGAAGGACACTGCTCATTAGTGGATGTGTGCAGCCTTCGGTTTAGCTAAAATCTGAATGCTTTCTCAACCTGAAACAGTGAGTATTATTCTAAATGTTAAGTAATATAGCTCTCTACAAAGACAAAGTGCTTCCCAGTCATTATTAGCTGCGCCCCATTGTCATTCCTCATGATAATGCCACGAAGTAGGTTCTTAGTATTACCATCCAGATTTCAGTGCTGAAGCAGGGACAGAAGGGTGACTTGCTGAAGGTCACATAATAACAAAGCCCGTTGGCAATTTGTGTCATCTCATGAGTCATGTTGTCGCTGGGGAATGCAGCTGGCACCAGTGGAACTTGGACCCAGAGGCGAGCCAGTCCTCCTAACAGGTTCTTCCCTGGCAAAACTGATGATTTCATTAGCAAGGTAAGTGAATAGGCGATCCAGTAATTAATTTGTCTTTGTGTAGACCTAGGCCCCCAGTGACATCAGAGGTGGTGCAGGCTTTCTGAGTCTTCAGGTTCCCTTTTGGATCAGTCATCATCACCTGACAGCTCTTTTCTTTCCATTTGGCTTTGCCCTTGATGGAGCATATCCACTCTGACTTACTCCCTCAAGTGGTGGCATCATTCCTGTTTGTGGCTGCGGAGGCAACTTAGTGTCAGTCTCCCATGCCTCCTGCATGGCTCCTCACTCCTGTCCCCTTGTTCTTATGTGGGATGACCTAGATCCTGTTTGTTGGGCACCGAGTTGGAGGGTATACAGTTCCTGCCTTCAGGAACCTTCCAGTCTGTACGGGGAATGTGCTGGGTACATAAATCCAGTACTCAGCACTATGAGCAGGAAAGCGCACCACTGTAGGCAGAAATGGGGAGGTGGATGGGGCACTTAAAAGGGAGGCTGGGATTTGGATGAGGTGGAATGGAAGTGTGCCTGGGAGGGAATGACCTGAGCCAGTGCACACCCTGTGCACACACATGCACAGATGGCCCATCAAGGGACAGAGATTTGGTACAGCTGGCAGGAGACGAGGATTGTGCAAGGAAGGAGTGGGTGATGACACCCTATAGTACAGCACCTTTCTCATGTACACAGAGAGAATGATGTCAGTGATCTTTAGGGAAGACAAATGCTTTCTCTCATTATTATGAGAGATTAAAGTGGGATGCAACAGGAGGCCGGAACATAGGCAAGTAGGAAATGAATGAATCAAAGCCAGAAAAATGACTATAAAAACACAGGTGCTACCGGAAGCTGGGACTGGCTGTTGGTTTTTCTGGCCTTGTGTTATTATAATACTGAAAGGTCATTGAAAGATTTAAGATTTAAGCCCTCAAAATACTTACTTTGGAAAAAAAAAAAAAGGTATCCACAGATTGAATTAATACTTGCAGAGCAGGCTACTGACTTGAGGGTCCAAAATAATGTCACCTGCTGGTTAGTGGGGTCCTGAGCAATTAGCTTTATCCTACCACTGACCTACACCCCTATTCCTTTTTATTTTGAGACAAGGTCTTGCTGTTGCCCAGGCTGACTTTGAAGTTGCAGTCCTCCTGCTTCATCCTCCCAAATAGCTGGGATTTTAGACCTTGCCTGGCACTGCATCTTAATACTATAGCCCAAGAAGGTGCACGGCCAAGTTTGTGTCCAGATGTCATCATCACATAGGATCTACTGATGCATGTAACTTGTGTCATAGCTATCTGTGCTTTACCACTGGCAGAATCTTAGCAGTCCTCTCTCTGGTCCTGCTTTCCCTCCAACTTTCCCTGCTTCTTCCCAAACCCCACCATTTTGCTCAAATAAATTTTTTTCTAGTTGCCAGTTCTTTAAATTTGTATTTCTGAAACTTGGATTTCACTGAAGAAAATCACCCATGGTGCTCCAGCAGGTTTTGGGAACCATTCTTTGTCTGGCATGAAATTGATGCCCCCTTGTACCCCCAAACTTCTTCTGGGCTCACCCGTGTATCTTGGCCTGTTGGAACAGTGAATTTAGGATTATAAGGAGAGGATATTTTGTATTTCACCATTTCACCTGTATTTCACCATTTAAAAATAAGATGCTCGGTGTGGTGGCACATGTCTGTAATGCCAGTACTTGGGAGGCTGAGGCAGGAGGATTGCTGTGAGTTGGAGGCCAGCCTGGGCTACACAGTTGAGTCCAAGGCCAGCCTGGACTACATAGTGAGACCCTGTGTCAAAAAAAGTAATAACAAAAAGATTAAAACAAAACAAAAAAAACTTTAACTAACTGAACCTGCAGTCATATTGCAATGGGGGCTTGAGGCCAGAACCAGGAAGGGCTTTGGCTTTGGATGTCCTTGGGAGAGGTAAGTTGTCAGTGGTGCTTGCCTGCCAGGCAGAAGGCCAGGGAGGCCTGGGGTTGGGTGAAATCAAGGAGGAGGAGGATGCACATGACTGTGTGCAGCCTGGAACCCTTGTATGCAGGGTCCTTTCCTGATAATTCTGGGGACTTGAACACAGAGGAAGGTGGAACGCACAGGCAGCTGTTCTTTAGGAAGTATAAGAATCAGAGGTCAGGCGACAGCAGTTGTCAGCAACATACAGTCAGGAACACAGGAAGTTCTGGGAGAAAATAATATTGTTCATGTGCAGTGTACATATGCATATTAAAAAAAAAGATCCTCCCCCTGCTGCCTTGACAAAGCTGGGGATAAGTGAGCTTTCGTCTGTGCGTTCCGGGAGTGAACCGTCTGGCCCCTAGTCATTCGGGTATCTCCGCACTTGGCCTCGGTAGGTCTTTCATGTTTGGCACTAACATACGTTTTTTTGTCTGTAAAGGTGTGGTGGCCGCTGCCAGTGTTCTGACAGCTTGACTTGCTGTCCCTGAGAGACAGCTGTGGAGGCTGCCTTCTCTTCCTGCTGTCTGATGTTCTCCTGTTCTCAATGTTTTCAGTGTATAGCCAAGTATTGCAGTTACTTGTCAATTATTAGTAAAAGAGCATGTTAGGAAACCTAGATAAAGAGCAAAGCTAGTTACATAGAAGAAATGAAAGAGTAACTGAATGTGGTGGTGCGCACCTGTGATCCCAGCACTCGAGGCTGAGGCAGGAGGATTGCAAGTTCAAGCCGAGCCTGGGCTGCATTGTGAGAGACTGTCTCTAACAATACCAAATCAGAACAAAAGTGAAGGGATAGGTGACAACTAAGTTGTCCTCTGGCCAAGGAACATTTTGGCTGATTTGGAGAGAGGGAGGGAAGCTCTTTGTGAACCACATACTAAAAAATGTCACCAAGTACAGACATTTATAGTAATTATCTCCTGCCATAAAATCTTATTTAAACAAGTAGATACTAGCAAATGTACTTACTCTTCTTAGTTGCCAGCCTCCCATCTCAGTCATGAGGGAACAGACAGCCCCGTGCAGAAGCCATGTGACACACGGGCACCAAGGAACGATTTGTGGTGGGCACTGATGGGTCACCTTGTGCTCTGGGACCAGGGGTGTGCGGACAGGTTTAGGTCAGATGTGATGGGGGAGGGCTTCCGGGTGGAGGTGCTGCCAGCTTGCCTTGGGCATTATGTCATGTTTCAGCACATGCAGGAGGAGTCCAAGCAGGAAGGGGAACTGAGGCTGAAAGGCTGGGGGATGGTGGGCCAGCGCATGTGGAATAGATGGGAGCACCAGAGGTTGGAGATGGACAGCAAGCTAATGACCAGGTGTGAAATGGAGCAAGAGAGGATTTTCCTCATTTGTTCAGAGCCTCAGCCAACAATGTTTAAGTACCTGCTGTGTACCAGCAGCTCTGCTGGGTACCGAGGATAGAAAGACACGAGCTGGTCCCAGCCTGGGAGGTGCTGTGCGTGGTATGGCAGAGGAGCAGGGCTGGTTTGTAATCCTGTGACATGAGTACAGCAAAGAAACTGTTTCTGGAGGGCTGCGGGGTGAGAGGCAGAGGCTGAGCCCCAAATTGGGAAGGCTTTGGAGCCTCAGTGGCCTGAGAGCTGGGCCTCTGCCCAATGGAGAATCTGACCATTCTAGCTGAAAATTCGGTTTCTTCTCCTGAAAGACCCAGCTATTGTCACTCTACTTCAGTCACAATAGGAGGTTATTGACTTTTGAAATTTGGTGATCTGACCCACTTGATCTTTCTATAGTTAATAAAATGGAATTTTCTCATGGCCCTCCGTATTCTTTGAGTTTGCATTCTGGAGCAATTAGTGGTGGGCTAGAATAAATGGTTCCTCCTCTGAGCCAAACTTCAGTGGAAATACAGTTTTCCAGATAGATCTTGGGCACTGAACTATTTTGGCTTGAGAAAGAACCAATTGGCCAACTCTCTAACATCCTAGAAGACCACCCCTTCTGGAAGCCTGCCTTGTCTGCTGTACCAGCTAGGACAGTGGTCACCAAATGAGCTTGAGTCAGAATCACCTGGAGGGCTTGTTGGAACCTGAATTTCTGGGCTCCACTCCCACAGTTCCCCATGCTCCTGGGCAGGGCCTGGGAATTTGCATGTCTAACGCATCCTGGGACTGGTGATGCTGGTGGTCGGGGGCCACCCTTTGAAAAGCTCTGGTGTAAGCTAAGTGTCCCCTGAAAAGCGCGTGTAAGCTAAGCATCCCCCGGAAAAAACTGCTGGGTTCTTGTAGCTCCTTCCTTTAGTGTGGCTGCAGGTCTTTCACAGTGGACTCCCTTCCCCACCTACCACAGCTGGAACAAGTATAAAGACGCAGGGTGGCTCCGAGGGAGGGAGGTGGCTCTCCAGACTGCCCACAGAGCCTTCCTGTTATCCTCAGAAGGGTTCAGACCCTCCAGTGCCTGTGCAGGTGGTTGGGCCCTGACTCTTGACTCCTCTCAGCCTCAAGGTGGAGACCTCAGTTCTCACCCATCTTCAGTCTTCAACTGACCTGTGTGGACCTCAGAAGGGATCAGCCTTGTCCTCCATCCTGCTAGTTTCTTCTAGGACCCTTTTGTGAGAAGCCTCGCGCCCTCCTTGTGATCTGGAAATAAGGTTGCTAATCTTCAGAGACAGCCTAAGGAAGCAAGCAGGCACCCAGAGATCCCCCAGCCCCAGGGATGCTCCTGGTCTTTAAGCCCATGGCCATTGGAATGATTAATGGATGTCCTCCACTCTGCTGGACAATTAAGGAAAGCAGGAGAACGTTTTGGCACCATATTGTTTTCTGTTAATCTATTTTGTTTTCTGTCCGTCTGTCCCAAGGGACGGGTGCCTTACTGCTTGCTGAAGCATGCATAACTAATGTCCTCATTAAGCGCTGATCTGTTTATCAGGGCCATGCGAGGAAGCCAGCCTGCCAAACCTAGGCACAAGCTGGGGCTGTTACCTCCCTCTGGGCCTTAGCCCCACCTCATTAAGCTGGTCCAGGCTATTGATTGGGAGCCTGTGTTTGGAAGAGTCTTACTTACTCCATGCATTATCTTGACAGATTGATCAGACCTGATTGAGAACCTCTTAAAGGAACGAACAGCTGTAATGGGAAAGTTGGACTCTGTCATCCGTTAGGATGATTCTGGGAGCAAGAAGAACAAGGCTGACATCTTGGAGCAATTGTATTTACAATTAACATGGCTGAAAACGATTGCCTCTATTGATCCCCCCTTCCTGCAATTACAGCCCCATTGTTTACATTCCAGCACTTCAGTTATAAAAAGGAAATTCAATAATTATTGCATTATTTAAAGTTAAAGTGCCACAGAGTTTGCTGGCTGCGCTTGCTGGTTGATTTAACGTTCAGTAAAATCCATGCTGAGCTCTCCATCTTGAGGCCGAACAATATCGGCTTTTAATGAGACTTAAAAAGGGGGGGAAGAAGAGCAAAACTCAGTGCACAGGGTGTTTGTCTGGGTTATTTATGGGGGGAGCCCGAAAGCAGAGCAGAGAAAGTAGCCATGTCATCGTTGGCAAAACTGCGTCCCTCTCGCCACGTGGCTGTCCGCCCTGCAGACGGCCACTTCCTGGCTTCTTGCCTCAGACGTCTTCAGAGAAGCATTTTTCTCTTTTTACCCCTGTCAGTCCCTTTCCCCCTCCCAGAAGTGTAACTGTCCTCTCCAACTTTGAGCAAAACCCAGGAAATATAAGGATAAAGTGAAATGTCAGCGGTAACCAGCGTGATCGCTGCTGAAGGCGTTTGTTGAGAGGAAATTTCCCTCCTCTGCTCCTTCTGTTTCTCGTTTTGTCTTTCAAGGGAGAAATAAAATAAAATTTAAAAACCTAGCACCACTTAGGAGGAAGAAGCCAGCCCTGTGGGTGCTCCGCAGCCTCCAGCCCTGTCACACTGGCCGTCCCTGTCTTCTCTCATAATGAAGGTGATGAGGGTATTTGTCAGCAAATCATGGGAACTCAGGAGGAGCCTCTGAGTTTGAGCACCGAGGCATGCTGTCCACAGCAGTAACCAGAAAGTTCGAATGCGTGGCAGGAATTTTAAAAACCATTTTATTTTTCTCGTATTTGGTTGAAAGTCTTGCACGGGCTCCATTCCAGCAAGATGTCTGGACAGGTGTGTCCAGCAGGATGCAGAGCAAGGGGGAGAGTGATGCCTCATGCTTTGCCATCAGGAGTCATGCTTTCTGCCACAGCCTCAGGAAATTGTAGATTGCAGGTGTGAAAGGGGAGAGGAAGATGAATAGAAACAGTTCTGACTTTTATGAAGTATCTGGAGCAGGCCAGTAGCGAGCAGCTGCTTCCATGTGACTTTTTCATTAAGGAGGTGAATTCTTGTGTGCAGGCATTGCATGATTTATCTACTACACTTTGCTAGAATCCGAAATACTCTTTGGGAAAAGGCAAGTGCAGAGATTTTAGGTCTTGGAAGCTTTCTTCCCTATAATGGGACATCTCCTGTACTTTGTCTTGAGTCTCTTCTCCATGGCAGTTGCTTTCTAAGCCACTACAGCTGCATCAGTGTCATCCAGGAGAGAGTTAGAAATGCACATTCTTGGGCTGCACCAGACCTGCCAATCAGACATCCCTGGGGCTTGGCAACCCATGGTGTAACAAGGCCCCCAGGGGCTTCTGAGATGTGCTCAAGTTAGAGACCTACTGAGCTGGAGCACCCATTGCATCACAGACTGCCATGCCGTGCCGTGTAACCCTTGTGGAATGACAAAGCAGCCAGTCCTGGGCTCACCACAGTAGGGAGACTATGACAATGCCAAACATATGGCACTTTTTTTGGCACATCTTTTTTTTTTGTACTAGGAATCAAACTCAGGACCTCACGCTTGCCAGGCAGGTGCTGCACTACTGAGCTATATCCCTGGCCCTGGGTACATCTTTCAAAGGATTTTCATGTATGTTTTCTCTTGTGGTTTTAAAAATGGCCTTTTATCTTTCAAAAAAGATAAGACAGGGCTGGTGATATAGCTCAGCAGCATAAGCGCCTGCCTGGCAAGCATGAGGTCCTGAGTTCGACTCCTGGTACCTGCATATCAAAAAAAAATAGGACAAGTATAAATATCTGTGTTTAACAGGTGAAGTAATGTACTGCTTGGACCATCAGGCAGGCATTTTTTCCTGGTCTGTGGGTTATCATGGAGTTAGAGATGCAAATAAGCAAATCCTTCAGAGTGGATTTGGAGAATCAGGAAAGTACCTGCCAGCCATGTCAGCTGAGTTCTCCTCTTTCCTCTGGGCCTCATCTGGGATCCTGACAGATGTGAAGAAGAACATGGTCCTTGATTTATATCCCTCCCACCACGATGGGCAAAGGGATACAGTAAACATTTAGTTTTGTGGTAGAGGCATGGTCTTAAGGTTAAGAATACTTGTTCTACACTAGCAGTAGGACATTGGGTGAGTTACTTAAAATTCAGCACTATTTTTTGGTACTGGGAATCAAACTCAGGACCTTGTACTTGCTGGGCAGGTGCTGTGCCACGGAGCTATATCCTGGCCTGAAATTCAGCACTTTTTATAAGGAAGAAGTTGGCCTTGTGTGTGCTCAATACCCCCTGCTCACGTCTTAATTTCTGTATATCACATTTCTTTACTGTCAATCATGACTTCCCTTTTGGGATCTGGGGAGGGATGGGCACTGGTTGTAAGGAGGGAAAAGTCAAATAGGTGTGTCTTATGGATGCTCATTTCCATCCATAATCCTGTAGGCTTACTAATTTGAAAAATAACAAAGGTAATACTAATAGCTTCATTTATTATAAAGGACAACTGTGTATCAGGTGTTCTGTGTTAGGCATTTGGTATGAATTACCCCTTTGAATCCTCCCAGCAGTGCTGTGTGGAGGTTCTGTTATTGTCCCGGTTTTGCCCATGAGGAAACTGAGGCCCAGCATTGTGTATGACTTGCCCATGGCACCCAGTGAGATTCAGAGTGAGGGTCTTCTGCTTGGCTGTCTTCATCCAGGGGACACTGTAGGCCACCACGATTGACAACAATTGGACACGGAGTGGAGTGGGTATGTGCTGCGTCCCATGTATAGAACAGCCCTGTTTTTGTTTAGAGATTTACGTTCGTGAGGGCTGGGGAGTAGCACTTGGGAAGAAATGCATCTCAGTGAATGGACAAAGTCACTGTCACTGTCCTGGTGAAGTGGGAGCTTTAGGTTGCTTCTGGAGGGAGGCAGCTCTATATGAGCCTTGTCCTCCCACACACCACACTGGGCTTTGAGCTCTGTAGAGACTCCTCCAACCTTGGTAGAAGCCAGCCCTCACTGTGCTTGTCCCCAGGGAGGCCCCGTAGATGCCTGAGAAACCTCCTCCCCGTGTGCAGACCATGACTCCATGCTCCTTCCTGGGGTTTTCCTAACACAGAGAAGTGAACTCTGTTGTGCTAAAGGATTGACATTCCCCAAGGGCCCTTATTTGTATTTTTCCAGGAAAGATTCAGAGCCAAGGCAGGTTCGGGCTAGCGAGGGTTTCAGACTTAGACTGTTATTTTCCTTCTAGGATTTACTGTGTGGCTCAGGGCCACCAACGCTGTGAGTTTTGAGTCAGGCAATGTCATCCGTACAGGAGTGGTCGTCTCCTCTCTGGCCCGGGAGCTCCGGTGCTGAGCAGGAAGGAATGTGGCTTGTTCCAGGGTGTGAGGAGTCTGGCCTAGAAACCAGAAATAGGGCAGAGCCACCCAAATGGATTGATCTAGGGAGCATTTTTACTTCCTTTGGCTTTTTTTCTTGTAAATCATAGTTAGGGCTTATATCTTATGGTGTCTGCAGAACTCCTACAGTGAGATAGGACTAAATTAGCATGTGCCAAGGACAAGGGCATGAGTGGATAAAAAACCAAGATTTAAAAAAAAAAAAAAAATATATATATATATATATATATATATATATATATATATATATTTAGATTGACCTATCATGCGTCTTCCTAAAAATGTTACATTAAATCTGAAACTAACTCAACCTCACTGATTAAAAAATTAACCACTCTCACTCCTGGTTGCATTACAACGTCTGAAAGGATTCTTTTTCAGGCATTCAAAGTGAATACCTGGGCCTGGGAAGTCTTGTGTTCCAGAAGGCCCCTGCCTTGTCTCTGTCACAGTTTTACAGCAGTGGACTTGGAGTCAAAGCCCAGGTTCCAGTCCTGTCTCTCTCGCCTTCTGGGAGACCTTGGGGCAATCACATGGCCTCTTTGAGCTTTGGGTTCCTCCAAGGATGAGTCAAACGCTGCCCCCTCAGGGGGCTGTAATAAGAGAATGTAGAAGTTTGTGTGGGGGCTGCAGGGTAAGTGGCGTGGGTGCCTACAGTTGTGAATGACTGCCCACCTACTACTTCCTCAGCCCTCTCATGATGTTGGGGAATTCACCAGCTAACTGTGAATTTCCATCTTTCCCCAGGCTCTTCTTACTGGATTTGTTGGTACTATTTTATACCCTCTCTCCACAGAGCGAGCCTGAAACCCATGACATGCTGTGGTTGGCAGTCTTTCCCTCCAGTGGGGCACCCCGATGGTGGCCTCTTCTGTTTTGAGACCTCCAGGTTTATAGCCCAAGGAGAATCACAGGCCCTGCTGCCTGCCTTTGCCTGGCTGCCCTTCAGAGCTGACAGGATTATTAAGGGGCCTTCCAGGACATCCGGTAATTGAGGTTTCTTCTGGTATCCCCCAGGTACCCCGTTTGCTGAGGGGGATGCCAGGAAGCTGCCTCCCCACATCAAAGAGCTTTGCCATTTTCACTCGCTCTCAGAATAGGGTTACATCGTGGCCCAGGAGAGGGTGGGAGTGGGTGTGTTGATGGTAACAGGTGTTACTCTTTTGTGAAGCACAGGTGCGTGTGCGCGTGTGTCAGAACATGCTTTGTCCACTTCGACTTGAAAGAGGCGGCCATGTCAAAACCTGATCAATATTTGCATTCCATGCATGAAGAGCCAGATGTTAGAAGTTTCCTAGTGTTGGGGAGGAGGAGGGAGCTGGGGCCCCTCCAGATTTGTACAAATCAATGTTCTCTGACAGAAGTTGGTTAGTTTTCCTGGGAAACAAGTAACAGGAACACATTTTTTTGATTTTCACGATGAATTATTTTCTAACAAGAGCCCTCTTTGACTTTCAGTATTTGGCCAAGGCGAACAAGCCCAACATATTAATGGGGTAGAATCCCATGAAGCCATGCAGCCTGGCTCCTTTTCTTTCCTTTCTATTTTAATTATTAATTTGCTTTTTGCACTCAATTTATGTGCCAGCCTCACTGTCAGAGTGTCTCTGACTGCAGGGAGTTTTTTTTTTTTTCTTTCTGGGTTCTTCCCTGTGAACCAGACGGAGAAGGGACATCACAGAGACAGATGTGGAACCTCAGATGTGTCCATGTCAGAAGCACAGGAGGGTCATCTTCCAGCTGACTGCCACCAGCATTTTCAAACATAACTAGCTGTGAAGGATGAGAAAGGCGCAGGCGCACACAGAGGGTCCAGTGTGTTGTGTACACTTAGAATTGAACTGAAACAAACCCCACCTAGTGGGCTCTGCACCCAGCCTCCTGTGGGCCCCTGGGGACTGTGTGCTGCAGCACTAACTAGCTGAAGTTGTTTTGTTTTGTTCTGTTTTGTTTTGTTTTCTAACCACACTGCCAACCTGACAGAGGAGAGAGGGAAGAATCATGAACACAGAGTAAAGAGGAAAAAAGTGAAACAAAACCTGGGTCCCCTTCCTCCCAGATGGGAGAACCCCACTATAGAAGTGGGACATCAGGAAATTCAGGATTCATGTGGGAGAAAAATTTCCTGCCTGGCCAAGAGAGCAAGAACTCTGAAAGGAGGCAACTCTGTCATTGAGTATACCACTGGGATTTGTGCCTTGGTGGATTCTTCATATATTACAGTGAATTTAATTAAATGCATTGTGATCCCAACTGAGGGTATTCTAATTAGCTGGGTCAGGAACAAATGATCCTCTTTCCTTCTCCAGATGAAAACATCTCTGCTCTTCAGCGAGGAAGGCACGTCCTTGGCTGTCTGACTTGCTCCGTGGAGTCCTCTCCTGCCTGTGCAGCCACTCCCGCGGCTTCCTGTTGGGCAGTTCTCAGGGTGGGGTTCTGGGGAGAGGCCTGTGCCACTCGGGAGGGAGGCAGGTCTGGCCAGCAGGGTCAAGGGATTGACCTGCTCAGGGTTGGGGAATGGAGAAGGGCACAGAGGTCAGGCCCCTGCTGCTGGCCCTGAGTCCTCTGTACTCCAGCTTGGACAGCCAAGAAGTAACAAGAGCAGGAGCTGTCACACATAGGTAGGCATCAGGAGACTTGGGTTTTAAGTACAAATTTAGAGTGAGCTGTAACCTTTCTAAGCAAGTGTTTCTTAGAAATCAAGATGTAGTTTATTCTGGAATTTTTTTAGTGTCTGGGAGAATGAAGTTGGAGAATAGAACAAGCTTGGAAGTTTGAATTAAGCTTTTGTATAAGTTGCTAAGAGATGATCTTAAATGTTTCCTGTACCAACATCACTGAGAGATCATGGTTGTGGTTTTCTAGTTTCCTTTCCTTCTTTTCTCCATGATTTGTAGTGTATGACCATTTCTTTTTCTAAAATGGCTCTCAAGTGACAGAAAAAAGGATTTGTGGTAGTCTAAGAGATTGCATTTACCAACATGAGCTTGAAAGCAGAGTGGTTTTGGAATATTCTCATCATATTGTTTTTTTTTTTGTTTTTTTTTTTAAGCAGGAATTCCTAGTATGATGTTTATTTCAATTCAGGATTTATACAGCCATACCACCCAAGAGCCTTTGGATTTGAGGACTGAAGACATTTGACATCTCAATTCCCACTCACTTCTTTTTGGCTGTCTTAACCCTCTCTTCTGGCTCAGAGACTGGAAACCCCCACCATTTGGAATACAACTCTTGCATCCATATTACAATTTTATGTTTAAAATTCCATGCCTTATTGCAAGGAAATCCTGTTTCATGGGGAGGTAATGGGGGCTTGGAAGTAGGACTTTAGTGATCATTGCTCTGATTTCATAGTTTATGACACAACCAAAATCCCTTGATAAAACATGTTGCCTTGGACTCCTGGTTATTTTCCCTGTTAGCTTTTATTCACTCATTTCAATAGAAGCTTTAAGGAGTGTCATTGTTTTGGTCTTAGTAGGCCCAAAACAACAGTTCCCAGCTCCTGCATCTCTTTCCTGCTCCCAATCCCAGATGAGACCCTGGTTCCCAGGACCACAGGATCGTCCTACTGGGGCTTTCGCCTTTTGAGCGGACTTGTGGAGAAGCAGCAGGACGTGCCCTTGGGCAACCATGTCCTTTCCTTCACGTCCGCCCCAGCGGACCCCTCCTCCCAGGGCATGGCCTCAGAACACAGTGTCTTGGTGCACCCCATCCTCCCCACGTCCTCTGTAGAGAACCTTGTCTCTGAGGAGGAACGCTGAAGACAAACCATTAAAAAAGCTCATATTTATTTCAAGGAAAATAGCTTTTTATTGTCAGTTGCAGTTTCTCTAACATTTAAGTTTGAGGTCTCACTGGTTCTTCCAGCTCCTGGTTGTGAAACTCTTCTAGGACAGCTGTTACTTGTAAGGATTTTATCTATCTGGTTCCAAGCGCTTGGGGTATTGACTCACCCATTTGGGTGACCAGGATTGTTCTCGCTTGGTGCCTGTGAAACCTTTTGCCTCCATACCTGCAGGTGGGCACAGTTTCTTCTGGAACATGTTAACCAGTTTGAGGGCCCTAAGCTCCCTAGTGAATTTGCTATGGCACCTAATTGGTGCATTCCTGTTTCTTCTTCCAACAAAGTCCACGGGTAGTGGGTTTTCAGGCTTTGTGGGACAGGAAGGATGTAGGTATGTGAGTGTGAATCTCAGCACAGTGTCATCCGCTAGGAAGTGCTCCTAAGGACAATCTTGACAGAAGTGCAGGACATTCCAACTTCTCTGGCTTCTCAGCACCTCGCCTGATAGCCTGGGCAAAGGAGAGAGACCCCAGCAGTAGCTGAAACCATGGTCAAGGCCTGGGCAGCCAAGGGGTCCTCTGTGGGCCAGAAAGGAGGTGAGGGACCCTCTGCGTGCTTGGCCTTGCTCTTCAGGCCACACTTGGGTGATGGGTGGAGGTGGGGTGGTGAGGAGAAAGGGGAAAGGACAAGAATCACACAGTGTCCAAGTTCCCTCCTCCAGGAGGCTGCTGGGTACACGGTGAGGGGAGGTAAGCCCCAGCTTTTGCTGCTTCTTTCCGACCAGCTGGTCACCTTGGCTCAGTTACGTAAGCCTTGTGGGTTTTCCCTGCTTCATGCACAGCCAGTAGAAAAGCTCCTTCCCCTTCCCTGGGTCATTTGGAATGACAGCGTGTGTCACTTCCCTGACTGTTAGAAGAAATGGTCCATAGCTTTCATCACATTCCCGAGAGGCCCCAAAATGTTGTCAATTTGGCTCGTGGGTGATCTTTAATTCTCTTAGCACAGAAGTCTGGGGTCTGCAGACTTTCTGTGACAGCGACCTTTCTTGCATCTTAAAATTTAATCCCGTGTGTGCCTGCTTCCTGCTGGCTCTCAAACTTCCGTGCTCCAGACTGGGCGCCATGTCTGCTGCACACACAGAGAATGTCATTATGACATATGATACATCAGGTGACCAAAGATGCTGACCAGTGATGAGCCGGGGGACCTCAAACCATTGATAGGGACCTAGTCTGGAAAAATTTATTTATCTGTCACTTTTTAATCTAGAGGAAAGTCTGATTTTGGATTCTCCAAGTAGACTGTAGTTATAAAAACAAAAAATTGAGTTGTCCTTCATGTTGAAGAACCAGATGGTGGCTTTGGCTCTGTGTTGCAGACCCAGGGTGCTTGCTGTACAGGTGGGGTGACCATTGGCTGTCACCAAAGCAGGGGTTGGCTGACTTTGTCTGTAAAGGACTGGAGAATATTTTAGGCTCTGCAGGCCATAACCATCTCTGTCGCAGCTGTTCAACTCTGTTCAACTCAAAGGCAGCCATGGATTGTACGTAAATCAATGGACGTGGCTGTGTTCCAGTAAAACTTTACTTACAGGAACAGGCAGTGAGTTGGATTTGGCAGAAAGGCTGTAGTTTCCTGACCCCCAATCTAAGTAAAGCAGGACACTTTGGCAAGTGAAAGAAACCTTTAATAATGGTGACACTGGGAGGGCTCCATTGATGAGCAGTGTTACCAGTACTCAAGAAAGGCACCTAGGAACGAGCCTGTAGGGAAGACAGGAATGTGAGTCACCTTGCAGCTTGTCTTCAAAGAGCTGCTAGACAAGGGGGTGTGGGGGAAGATATCCCCTCTAAGGAACCTTATCATTGGCCACCATCCCTTTTGGTTGTCCCCGTATGTCCCCTGGTGGCATGCCTCTGTCCACAACCAGTCAGGGTGGGCTCGTGGCAGTGGCAGGCTTCCAGCGGCTGATGCAGGGCATGACCCCTCCTCTGTCCCTGCAGCACCTGCAGCAGCATGAGAGCGGCGTGGAGGGTGAGAGCTGCTACTACCACTGCGTCCTGTGCAACTACTCCACCAAGGCCAAACTCAACCTCATCCAGCACGTGCGCTCTATGAAGCACCAGCGCAGTGAGAGCCTGCGCAAGCTGCAGCGGCTGCAGAAAGGCCTTCCAGAAGAGGACGAGGACCTGGGGCAGATCTTCACCATCCGCAAGTGCCCCTCGACCGACCTGGGTGAGTTATCCGCGGGCATGTGGACCAGGGCAGGCGAGGGTGCTGGTCTCCTCGAGGCCTCCTGAGGGCTTTTGTTGGAGGAAGACGTGCCTGTCACTGTTGTGTTCTGGGAAGGTCATGGTGCCTTTTATTTGTTTATTTTTTTAAGCAGCTTAGTACTACTCTACTTCAGGGTTGTGCTCAGCCGTAATGAAGGCACAAGCCACCACCCAGGGGGAGACCCACAGAAGGCCTTCTGTCTCCTACCCTCGCATTCTTCTGGTACATACTCCGGATTCCACTATCGTACATTCTGATCCAGCGGAAGCTAAATTGGGTGCCTTGTTTAGTATTAAGAGTAGACAGTTTGTGGTCTCAAAGTCTGGCCTGTAAAGTGGACTTCAGGGAGGATCAAACCTAGAACTTCTTATAAAAATCTTAATTGCATTTGAGAGAGATTCTTGTCGTTCTATGAGCCCCGGCTTCTTGCCGCCCCACAGAATCAAGATTTTCTGGTGGAACTCGCCTGGTTTCTCCCTTCCCTTCTGCCGTCTCATCTGTGGTCACCTTTTCTCCCTTCCTCCTCTTTGTGACTCTAGTTCCCTTTGGGAGCTCATTTGGTAGAATTGCATCTTCTTTTTTTTCTCAGCCTTGGAATCCCTTCTCTTAACTTGGAAGCACAAGACAGTTGCCACTTTAAAAACATAGTGTAAGGTCCTGAGTTCGAGTCCCGGAACCCACATAAAGGAAAAAAAGGGCCGGTGATATCGCTCAGTGGCACAAGCACTTGCTGGCAAGCGCGAGGTCCTGAGGTTGATTCCTGGTACCCACATTAAAAAAGAAACAAAACAAAACAAACCCCATAGTGTAAAAGCCCTGCCTTAGTCCTAGATCCCCACCGTAAGAACGGTCTGTATCACTCGTCTCTGTCCACACCTCAGCCAACTGCTGCCTGTTTCCTCCTGTCTCCAAACCGCTCCGTGAAGGGTACCAGTGGCCTGGGATTTGCCCAGCTCAGTGGCTGTGCTCTGGTCCTCTTTCTTTCTTTGTGTAGTCTTTGCAAGGGCTGCCTGGTCCCTTCTGGAAGCTCCTTTCCCCTGGCTTCTAGGGCTTGTTTCTCTCTACTCCTCCTGTTTCCCTGGACAGTTGTCCATGCCCGTCCCAGACTCTTGGTCTTCAGCCTGACACTCATGCCAGTGACACTGGGCATCAGGCCCTGGTCCTCAGCTCCCAGCCTTTTGAAGCCCTGATCTCCAGGTGTTGCCAGATGCCCTCAGTCAGCTCTCCAGACGTATTGCTGGTCCCGCTTCTTGGACACGGAGCTCATGACTCTCCCAGCAGACCTCCTTTTCCTTCTTATTGCACTTCGTCTAATGACTTGGCCGGTCTGGCCTCCAGGCCACTTCTCAACCCTCCATCTCCTGCAGCACATTCTCAGCCCTTGAGCTGCCGTGGCTATGTGAGGTTTGAATCTTAATGCTACCAAATGATACATTTTTCTAGTTTTTAGAAGTAAAACGTTTCTATAAATCTTATAAAGAATAGCATAACTTTTCCCTCATCTCATTCTTTAGGGCTTTCAACTTTTAGATATATCCTTTGTGACTTACTTTATTTCTCAACAGCTTTTGCTTCTGTTTCTTCATTATTTTTAAGTTTTAGACATCTCTTGGGTTTCTAGTCCAGAAGATGAGGACTTCACAAGCACACTATTCTATAAACTCTCTCACTCTACCCACTCACACAGACCCATCCGCAAGCTCACGCACACACCACATGCACCAGCGCCTCATTCCTCCCCCGCGCACAGTTCCGCACCTCTCCCACCCTCCCTGCAAACGCATTCCACTGCATGCAACGCACAGCCCCTGTATCTTCCCCTCAGCCCCCCCTGTATCTTAGTCATGTATCTTTCCACAAACGGACACGGCACCCACACATACTCCACACATGCGTACCCCACAGATACTTCACAAATGCTGTACCCCCGTCCTCCATATCCCATACACACACCACAAATGTATAGGCACTGCAGCCCTAAACACCCTGTGTGCACTTACACATTTCATAAACACAGTGGTGGCACTGTGTACGTACACACACCGACAGACACTGCGCCCCACACGCCCCATGTGCGTGTACACACCTCACAAACGTGACACACAACCCCCACACACTCATCAGCAGGCACTGCGCCTCACACATGCCTCTGCCTCTCCCGCACTCCCCAACCCCCTCCACACTCTATCTTTCCCTCTCTCCGTCTTCTAATAATTTGGGGTTATATTAGTATTCAGTGTTTTCATTATTATAACTCTATAAATATTAATCACAGCTGAGCCATGTAGAGTTTTATAATTTCATTTACCTTCTTGTACAACTTTTTGTTTTCTCTGGTTTTCTAGGTACCTATGATTAATTCATGGCTCACCTTACTCCGCCAGAGTAGATGTTTCCTAATCTCTGAGTGCTCTGTGCTGTCACTTTTTCTATGAGCTTCGTTTCCTCCTGGAGGTGTCTGTGTTTGTCTAGACCCTTCTGGAGCCTTCTGCCCACCAGCTCCTGTCCACACGATCTGGCGCCTCCATGGCTGTCTGCTCTGTAGAAATGAAACTGCAGTCCCCACAGGACAGGGTACACTGCAATTTAGGGATTTCCCTCCCTGCAGGGGTAGTTGAGGTTTCATAGCATGGCAATATGTTCTCCTGACAGCCAGTATAAATTGTCTCTTCAGGAAAGTGCTGATGGGGACCAGGATAATTTCTGTCACTTCCAAGTCATTGCAAGACCATCCTTCCTGGGTGTTTTCACATGGCTTTTCTGGTTAAAGTATAAGTATTTACTCTACAGCTTCTGCCTGTCTTTGTGCGTCTCTGTCACATATCCCCCTGTCTGAGTGTCCTCGGGCACAGTGGGTACAGGCACCCACAGACCCTATTCTGTCCTCAAAGCCTGAGATTATTGTGCCACCTGGCTGTGGGGATCCCTGTCCTCACTTTAGTATTTGGCGCCTGCTCCTCCCCATTATTCTGCTGTTGTTATTTCACGGGAGTCTCCTGCCTTCTATTGACATACATGTAGACCCATTCCTTTCAGTGTTGGTGTCTTCTTTTTTTTTTTTTTTTGTCATTGTTTTACTCCTCAGTTAAAAGCTGGTCCTTTTCACCCCTCAGTTCTTTTACTCTGCTCAGAATTGCCTTTTTATTAATGTGGTGCCCCAAACGAAATAGTGCACAGCTGCCATTTCACCCGGGTCTATGGACTGGGACAAACAGTTCCCTGTTTTGTAATGTAATACTTTTATTTATGCAGTCTACTCTGGAATTGCTTTCCTACTCCACTGCCTTCTGGGTTGCTCTCATTTAATGCATATTAGCTCCCTCTCTCCCCAAATATCTGAGCAACTTCAGTGGAGATAGTCAACTTCCTCTCCGATTTCCAAATCCTTTTATATTGTCTTTGGCCCCCAGTCCCGTTGCTCTACCCGCCCCCCTCTCACTCATGCCCCACTGAAGCTCAGTACTCCACTGACGACAAAGGGACAGATTATTAGGTAATACTCACGCTGACATTAACAGGAACTTGGTTCTGTTTTAGAAATCCCTGTGAGAAAAAACACATTTTAAAACATATCCTCCCTGTCCCCAGGGATTGGCTTTCTTAAAAAGTGGAAACAATGTCTTCAAGAACAGGGACATTTTGGGCCTGACATTTAAGATCATCAGCTTCAAATTTGTAAACACAGACTTTGTAAAGTACTCCTGGTTCTCGACACTTTAGCAGAAGGATCAGGACGTGATCCTCCTGCTGAAAGTGTCATTCATGTGGTACTTGAAGCTCTGAGAAGCCTTTTGAGTGCCTCACAGTGTCCTGCCTACTCTGACCCAGTGGCCATGCTGTCCAGAGTTTGCGATGCCGGCATCCTAATATCAAGTTGAGTGATGACAGTAGTCTTTCTCTTTCTTCCTTTCCTTTTCTTTTCTGTTGTCCATATACCGCGAAGTTTTATGCAGCAGCCATCAGAAATCACTTTTTTTCCTTTTCAAGCCCTAGTCTGAGCCTTTGGAAAGTATCAAGAATGGAATGAACTCTGTCCGGTAGACAACAAAAAGATCTGTCTCAACTCACCTGTGTGCCAGCCAGCCAAGCTCACCACATAGCCCAGCAACCCACATGAACATGTTGGTCTGGAGGAAGGACTTGAGATAGAGGAACTTGTGGAAAATCCTTCAGAATTTTCTGCTTATGGCCAGGATTGATACCTGTTGCCTGTAGCTGTGGACTTGTAACCAGAGGAGAACACTTGGCTGCTGCCTGTGTGCATGTAGGCAGGCCACCACCCCCAGTGTGGTCCTGCTTGTGGTGGGGTGTCACTCTTAGGTCAGCGGGCAGCCCAAGTCCCAAGTTGGGGTGGTGTTAGCCCAGTGTGATGCTCTTCTTTCTACCCTCACTCCCCAGTAGACACACACGCACACACACATGCACACGGGCATGATTGGTCTTTCTGTTTTAGAAATGACTCGGAGGGCTGGGGGTATAGCTCATCAGTACAGCACTTGCCTAGCAGGCACATGGCCCTGGAATCGACCCTCAGAACCACAAAAACAAAACAAAAAATGCCAAAAAGATGCAAACAACTTGGAAATACACATCTGTGAGGAAAGATGAAGCCCTTATTTTATCCTCAGTTAGCATTTTTAAATTTCTACGTGGACTTTTGATTATTAGTTTGAATGTTTTTTCTACGAAATGAAGTAGTCTTTGTTGGGATCTGTTCTTTGTGCTCCATCCTTCCCTACACGCAGGCATAGGAGCCCATCCTTGTGGGCTGCTGCAGGAGGTTCTCCCTCAGTTGCTGGCATCAGCTGTCTGCTTCCCTTTAGTTGACCAAAAGCTCTAGAAAGGTGGAGAGCTCTCATGTAGGTGGGTCATGTTTGCCTGTTAAGAAGGCACTTCTGGCTCCTGGGTGAAACTGTAGTTAATTTCTCTGTATCGTGCCCTGGACTTGGAGAAATACAAGAGACCCTTTGTGTTTCTGCTGTTGGTTTTTTACCTCCTCCTCCTCCTGTCTTTTTTCTTTCCTGTAGATGTAGATCTCCAAACTTTGCATAAATGTAATTTAACTGAAACTTCCTTGAGGGCCTACTGTGTACAAGCCTTTTATGAACTAAGGCACGGAGGTAACCAGGTGAAGACTCAGTTGGCAGAGGGTGCAGGCATTCAGGGTTTGATTGTTTTGCTGGGAGCGAACACTGGCGTTGCCTTTGACTGACACATCTTCGGCTTTCAAGGTAGTGAATTTCTGGGGTTAGAGAGGCAGACACACCTTGTCAAGGGATGATGTGGTTTTAGTGACAGCTTTCACTGAAACACTCCCTGGCTTTGTTTAGTGGATCTTTTTTGTTCAACCAAGTTTCGGGGGCTTTACTTAACTCAAAATAGCTTAAGAGGGTAAGCAAACACACCATTTTCAGCTATTCCATTTAGCTTTGTTTTTATTTTTCAAAATTGGCAGAAGCTTGCCCTCTAAGCACAAAGTACATCTTTTTTTATAAATAGCTAAATTATATGCAATTTCAGTATAATTTTTCTCATAGTACAAAAATATGTTGTGGCCAGTTCTGTAGCTCTGAAGTTTTTTTTTTTTTTTTTTTTTTTTTTTGGTGTGTGTGTGTGTGTGTGTGTGTGTGTGTGTGTGTGAAACTAGCACAGTTATGAATCTTCTTTTCCTTTTTTACTTTATGTGTTCTTGAGGAAAGCATGGGGCTAAAGTTTGAAACTTGAGAAATTAAATGTGAAAGTGCGCCAAAAAATTGGGGTGATTGAAATTTCAAGTATTTATGGAGTAATAGAGGAAATAGGGCTATGTCTATTTTAAATATATTACCTAGACAAGAATGGTAAATTTATGAGTGCTTTTTAGAAAGATGCTTTGCCATGTAGATACGAAGATCATTATGTATCAACATGAAAGGAGAATATAATGTTCAATGAAAAATGGAGTTTATGGAATAACATACCACTTGATTTTTTTGGAGACTCATTTCCTCTACATCTTTAAAAATAACCACGCTCACCAAAGAGTTTGTACTTGGTGTATCTGACTGTTTCACACATGAGAATCTATATGGAATCAGAGAGTGTCAGGCACATGGTGAAAACTCACATATTGGCAGTGCTTCTTGATAGGGATTTTTAGCAAAATCACTAACAATGTGCCAAAAAGTAAATGTTGACTGTCTTTTGTTCATGGAGATAATTTTCCATTTGTCAGTGTAAAGCACTCATGGTTTGGTTACAGCCTGATTCTTTTGCATTTTGCATCTACATAGAGGGGCTGGGAGCAGTTCTCAGGGTGTACACTGTCTTGTTTTTCTGTTGGAACAGAGTTCTTGATTTGCCTTAATTAGTCCTCTAACAATCTGCAAAGGTCAGTGCCAATTGCTTGTTCATTTACATTTGTAATTGTGATGGCTTCTGATTACATATTCCTCATCTCAGTCCTTCCTCTAAGTGCATGCTAGAGAATCCTCCCCTCCCCATCCTCCAACAACACGCGCATGCACACGCATGCACACGTATGCACACACAAACATGCACACTAGAGTGGCGTGAAAGCTGGAGGTCTGACTCCTCACACGAGAACCCTTCGTAGTGACAACCCAGCCTTCCCTGGAATGTCAGAGTCCTATGGAAAGCCATCTTGGAAAAGCTTTTACCTCTAAGTTAGGGCTATAGTGGGCTGATGAGATAGCTCAGCGGCATAAGCATCTGCCTGGCAAGCACGAGGTCCTGAGTTCAACTCCCGGTACCCACAAAAAGGAAAAAAAGGGCCGGTGATATCACTCAGTGGCATAAGCACCTGCTGGCAAGTGCAAAGGCCTGAGGTCGACTCCCGGTACCCACATAAAAAAATAAAATAAAATAAGTTAGGGCTATAGTGAAGCCAGAGTCAAGGAAATTGCATGGATACCAGGCAAGAAATCTGAGGGCCATTATCCAGGAGCCTTCTTGAACTGGGTAATTAAGGGCAATTAAACTTTTCTGCTGGCTCTCTGCAAAATATGCTAATGAGCTGGTCTGTTGGAGGTGGACATTTGCAGAGTGCTGCTTCACTGCTGCCACATGCTGCGGGCCTGGAAAGGTCTTTCTGGGGAGGATGTGACATCACCAGGATGTCGCCTGGGCAGTGGATCCAGGTCTACAGCTCCCACCTAACCTGCATTCCCACTCTCTGCTTCAGAGAGGTGAGCACCACGCAGGATGCTGGGGCTCTTTAGAAGTTGTCCTGGCTGCGGTAGCCCAAGTTACAGTGGTCCTCACTCTTCATCCTCTTACTCTACACCGCCCTTTACTAGTCGCTTTATTGTTATGTGATGATCAAAGCTATCCAGGGCTTCCTGTTGTTTCAGTGTCTCACCCTGGAGCACAGCTATGTACTTCCCTGCCAGGTAGCACTGTTCTTAGCCAGGGTTCTGGCATGTCCTCCGTGCTATCCCCTTGAGTAGGTGCCAGGGTGTGCTTCTGTGGCCACTCAGCGCTGACCCCTCTGGGAGACACAGCACTGTGGCTGCTCCTCACTTGGGTGGGTGATACCAAGTGACAGCAAGAAGAGGGAAAAAGGTGCCTTTTGGTGGTTACTGGAGTTAGGACAGACTTTGTGTGTGGGGGCCTGAACACTGGGGGGATCCCCTCTTTAAGTATCTGTATGTGCCAGAGTCCCTAGTTGGCTCATCAGAGACCAGAGACACAGGGACCATCCAATGGAACCACAGAATATTGTATCATAGCAGTTGTTACTTTGCGAGGCAGTTACCTCACAATATTCCAAGTGTTCTTGGAGAGGGGTATTTAAGAAACCTGAAAGCTTGAAACTTGACCCTAAAGTGAATACAGATAGCTAGCTGGTGAGAGGCATTTTGGTGGCTTGGGAATTGGTGGTTCTGTCCCTGGATTTCATTGAGGCGGGGCTTATAACTGCCTGTAGTGGGCAGCAGCGGTCGTCTCCTCATGTCCAGTCATGCCTGCAGACCCCTCCTATGTGGGCCCCCATCCCAGCCTCCATGCTTAATACCCCCTTTATTGCCCCCAATGTATTTTTCAAGGGAAGTGATAATTTGCACTTGGGAATATTGGAGAATCATTTCTGGGGCTACTTACATACTATATGAAACTTGTTCCCGACCTTGGTAGGGGGCCAGGGAGGAAATAGCACATGCATCTCTCTGCTAACAGAAATAGCTCAAAGGTTTCTTCTCAGACGTATAGATGTTAAGGAACCCCCTTCAAACTGTGACCCAATTGTAAGAATTATAGTTTCAAATGATTTTATTTCAAACGCTGACTGGCAGTGGAAAGTTTTGTGGCCTTGGAAAGCAGTATACGCCCTGCCTGTACGTTTGTTGGTCCTGGGACTTCCAGGTCCCTTGAAAGCCCCAAAGGAACTTCTCTGGATCCTCTATTAAAGTTAAGTAAAGTTCAGTTTCAGTTTCTTTGTCATACTAGCCAAATTTCTGGTGCTTCACAATGATATGTAAATTATGGCTATTTCAGTAGACAGCACAGGCATATGGAACAGTCTGGAATGTTGGCCGGACAGCACCATGTTCCTTGCTGGGAACCCTCAGATTTCCAGTAGGCCCACGCAAGGAGTGTGCTCTGTTCTCCATCGACTCTTTGACTTGAGTTTTAAAGAAGTATGGAACCTGCCAGCCATCTATTTCTGCCGGCCCTGGTGGGGTCTTCTCATCTTTTTTTCTGTATTCTTTGCTCAGTTTGGGGCAAATATGTCTCCAAATAGGCACTTAATTTTGGTTTTGCCATTTAAAACATTTTCCATTAGCAGTTTTGAGGGACTTTGAAAGGACTTTGTAAAAATGTGTTTTTCAGAGTGGATGTGAGAGGGTTTTTTCATAGCTTTCTACCTAAAGACTGTCTTGAGACCTTTTGTGCATACGCTAATAAAAGGAGCTATTTATTGCTTTTTAAAGGTCCTTGACCTCTGCTCTAATTAGAATATTAAAAACTTGACAGTATGTGATTTTCTTGGAACAGGCCTATCTATTGTTTTAACCCAAAATTTTGTTCAAAGTGGTCATTTTCTTACAAAGTCAGGAAGGAGCTTGTTCATTTTTTTCTCTCACTGTTTTCACTGGCTTCAGTTTTTCCTCACAGACTGTATTAGTTTACTAAACGGATGGCTTGAACAAAAGAAATTTATTTTCTCTTAGTTCTAGAGCTGGAAGCTTGAGATCAGGATGTTGGCTGATTTAGTTTCTGCCGAAGCCTCTCTGGCTTGCAGATGGCTACCTTTCCTTGTCTCCCCGATGGCCTTTGTCCATGTGTGAGCACCCTGGCGCCTCACTGTATATTCTGACCTTTCTTCTAATACAGATTTTATTAGGGCCTACTCTGAATGTCTTGTTTTAACTTAATTACCTCTGAAAAGGCCCTATCTCTAAATATAGTCATACGCTACTGAGGCTTAGGACCTCGGCATGGGAATTGGGGAGGAACACAATTTAGTTGGTATTGTGAACTTTCTGATATCTAAAACTACTTTTGGTTACTTTTGGGTGGCAGGAATATAAATGGGAAAGGTGGAGGCAGAGGTGAAGGGAGGTGGCAAGGACCTTGGACACACCCTCCGGCAGTGCTGTGAGTACCCACCAGGCCTTCCGTGGCTTTCTGTACTCAGCACTTGCTTCTCAGTGACCACCTTGGAAAGACTCTCCCAGCGAAGCCTTGAGTGCCCAGAGCAGTCCGTTAGGACAGAGCAGGTCAGAGCCTCGTCCGCTGAGCCTGTCTTACTGGGATCTCCCCTCGGCTGTCCTGATGCAGCTCTTTTTCAAACCTCCCTTCTGGTGAATCCAAGGGGACTGACAGCCAGCTACATGTGGGGATCCTCTTGTTCCTATCGGACTTGACAGTCTAGCATCAATAAAATCTGCCCTTGCTGGGGCTGCTCCAGCAGGCCCGCCCTACCAGGCTCGAGTGGGAGGATTTATGGAAATCGTGTCTCTCCCGTGCTGCCCACAGTACTTTCTGGGATTGATCAGCACATACAGGATTTGTACAGTGTTTTCCCGCCCTAGTTTTTTTGCTCTGATTATAGTAATGCCACCAAGATCCTTGCTCCATTTGATGATCCGGTCATAGACTAGATTTAAATGTGGTATAAATTGGTAGAGCTCCCATCCAAAGTATTTTAGTTGCTCAAAGTACCTGAAGTACTTATTTTCCCTTGGTTTGCCAGATTCTACATCCTATACTCCAAGTTGGACATTATATAAATGCACGTGCCAGAGTCCCTAGTTGGGGGACTCTGTAATAAATTTGTAAATTTTGACTCTGAATAGTGTTCACTGGGGCCTGTCTCCCACTTGTGTACATAGAGATGTGTGCATCTCATGCCCCATGCTGGTCATCTCCAGATTCAAGCTGGGATATAGGCATCGAAGCTGCCCTCCACCTGGGCCTTCCTTTACCTTGAGGTATGTTTACCCCGGCACCATTGTCAGGGGTGCCTCATGTCTCCAGGTTCCCACTGTTCCAGACTCCTCTCCTGGGCAGTGCAGGCAAGGCCATTTCCTTCACTGCAGAAGACTCTTAATGGTGGTGCTGCTATAGACAGTGATGGAGCCAGGACTTGAAACAGGGGCCTAGGGCCCATCACATTGCTCCTCCCGCAGGGTACTGCCTCCTTGCTGTGCACTCTGCCGGAAACTTTAGCACTTTGCCCCAGGGATGGGGTTCTCCATCTCTAGAAAGCAGATCCATTGCCGCATCTGTCAGGGTAGAAAGGAAGGAATACTGAGACTGAGGTGAGGAATGAGTTATTTGTGACTCCGTCTGCATCTGGACGCAAGCCCTGAGCTTCCCAAGAATCAGAAATGGTTTGCATGGTTTGCACAAGAAGCCCTTGTATGATTGTGAGTTAATTCCAGAAGCATGGAGAACCCCACAAGGTGGAAGGAGCAGCTCCAGGCTGGCTGGCTCCGGCAGGGCCTTTTTCCTAAGTGGCATCCAGCCTACCTGTCACCAGTACCTTGTGAGAGGCTTATGTGATGGAAACACGGCCTGGCCACCAGCCATGCAAACTGGAGCCCACTCTGGGCATTTTTATGCAAATGAATGGGATTTTGTAGTAGATATGAACTGAACTTTGGAATGGTAGGCTTTGAATGATTAAGAGAATAACAAAAGTAGGCAATAAAAGGAGGAAGAAAATACAAAGGAGAAAAAAGGTCTCAGGCTGAAGCATTGGGGAAATGCTGAAGTGTTTGGAACTAAAGAGGTAAAAATAGACAAGAAAGGGAAAGTAGACAGTGTATTTATCTATTATGGAGGCGTAATATTGGTACACTTTATGGGGTACAGTATGGTAATTTGATACTTGAATACAATATATAATTAAATCAAGGCAGTAAGCACTTCCATCTCAAATATGAATCATTTCTATGTGCTGGGAACGTCCATACCCTTCTACTTTTTTTGAAATACACTACAGATTGTTGTAGGCAGGAGTTACCCTACTGTTGAAAGCCAGTGGTAATTCTTCCTCTCTTGCTAGGTTTTTGTGTCCCTTACCTAACCTCTTTCTGTCACCCTGCCTCCTGCCTGTCTCTAGTCACCACTGCTCCATTCTGTTCTGCTCTGAGGTTGAGGGAGTGGTGGATCTTTGACTTTACTTGCTTCTCTGGGAAGGAACCTTGGCCATGGAAAATGTGGCCAGAGTCCAGAAGTAGAGTTCTTTTGTCTTAAAAACATTGACACTGTCCTCAGGATAGCCACATGCCACTTTAGGGTCTGGGGAATCAGCTAGTAGGGAGAAAGCAGTCTGGACTTATCCCTCTTTTTGGGAAGCAGGCAAACACCAAATAAATGTAGGATGCCAAGTGCACAGTGCTATAAACACCCAGCCTGGTGGGATGCAGGCAAATGGGGGCTGTTTTATGTAAGGAGGCCAGCAATGGTCTCTCTTTGGGAGGTGACACTGGAGCTGAGGGGGAGGCAGGGAGGCGGAGCACATGCCTGAGGACCCCACACACAGACACAGGGCTGGCTGGAGGAGCAGGAAGGCTGGCAGAGGCCGGAGAGGAGCGTGCTAGGAAATGCAGCCCAGTGGCTGGTCCCATGGACCCTGGCAGGGTGTGAGGGCATTTGGAATTTGCTCATTACTGGAAGTCACCGAAAGGTTCTGATCAGGTCAGGGTAGGAAAGGGGTGTGACTTACCCTGTTCAGGTTACTGTGGCAGCATGGCTCACATGTCCACTGTCACTCAGGCATGAATTATCTAAGCCCCCTCCCCTATAAAACTTCTTCAGGCAGAGAGGGGAGGTGGTGCCACCATGCGTCATCTTCCTCATAACCTGGAGTACAGGACAGCTGCATGCGAAGGGAACTTATGTCAATCCTGGACAGTGAGGAGGAGGTTTATCATCATCGGTGAAGCTCTGTGGGCCTCTCCACTTAGCCCCAGGGATGGCAGTTTTGTTCCACATACAGAATCCATGCTGGGTGACCCTGCCCAAGTGTGCAGCACTGGAAGGACTTTTGTCCTTTTGCCTGAGGATGAATCATCTCTGCCACAATGAAAACACCAGACACGAGAAATGAGAGACACAGGATGTGCTATGACATCTGATGTCCATTAAGCTGTCCCCCTCCCACTCCCCATCTGATGCATGGTTTCTTTTGCAGAATGTTTTGGGGTATAAGAGGGTGATATTTATTTCAAGGACAAGGATGTCATCTCATTAGATACTATAATCCTAAAAAAGCACAGTGCCTTTAACACCTTTGTTCTCTTGGTGTCCCTAGTGCTTTGTGACCAGAGGTCATTATCCCATTCCGGGAAGACTGGTGACCCACCTCTGACTTCCATGTCTAGCTGTCCTTTGACAGACAGCCTGATCTAATTCCGCAGCCATTTCATTATCTGTGGACCTGTGCCCGGACCCCAGGCGGATCTGAAGACTTCCTTAGAACACATAAGACCAGGAAGATTTGTGCCATGCTGTAGTGTTTTCTCTGGGCTTTTCTTTCATCAGGATTGTAGACTGGCTTTTTGTTTTGGGGTTTTTGGGGGGATATGTGGTTATCAGGGGAAGGGCTTCTAGTCCTCTGTAAGGCACAGTTATAGGGTTAATTGGGAAACAGTGATTCTTTTCCAATAGCTATTTTGGAGTGACTCCTTGAATTCCCACCCAGGGCCTCTGTCCCTTTGGGATTGTCTCATTTACATGGAAAGGCCCCCGGAGAGAGGGATTTTGGCACATATCATGAATATTTGGAAAGAGTGTTTCAACCACACCTGGCTGCCGTGTGTGAGGACAAATTTAATTTATTTTAAAAATCTGGCCACAGGCAGCTTTTTCTGTTTGTTTCTTTAGGGGGGGAAAAGAATTGAAAAGCAGCAGCAAGCTATGGTTTGCATTTGTTTTCTTCCAGATTTGACCAGCCAACAGAAGAGAGATTATCTCTAAAGGATATGAAAGGTTTAATCATTTTAATTTTGTTTTTATTAAAGTTTATCATAACTTTTTTTTTTCCAACATGCCCTGGTAGAATAGGAGAAAAAAGGAGGTAATATAAATATACAGAAACCCCCCAAGCATTTGGTTAATAAAACTCTACAATGGGCAGTGCCTTGTGGAAGGAAGTGGCTGGGGGGCTGGGGATGACGGGCTGACCAGGGCAGGCTGTGACAACACTGATTCGTAGCCAGCATCTCATGAACTTCCTGTCCACCTCCAACTCTCCCTTGTCATGGGAGCTCAGAGCTTTCATTAAACTGAGAGAGAAGAAACTCCAACTGTTGACTTACTCTATTCTGGTTCTCAAGCAAGCCTAGATCCCCAAGCCTTTTCTTGCTGAAGGAGTTGAAATCCACAAAGAACAGTGAAATGTTCTTCTATTAGAGTCTTCTGTTTGTATATCACAGTGAAATAGTTGAACCCAGGTATTTTGAAGACTTGCTTGAAGCCAAGAACCCTGAAGTTACTTAAGCACACTTCTTTTTTTATGAAACAGCAAAGTTGGGATAAAGATAGGCTTTTAGTTTTGGGATAGAAAAACTGTCTTATAAATTATGGTAAAATTGAGTAACAAGGATCCTAGATTAATGGGACTTTTGGCTCATGTTTCCCTTTAGAACAGAAAAATGGGCTTATTTTCAAAATTAACCCAGTTGTCAGATCAGCTGGTATGGATGAGCCACGCAGGTTCAGCACAGCCCCCCTCACCTGTACAGCAGTAAAATCCTGCAAAGGCCTGGCTGTTGCAGTCCAACCCCCAGACCAGACAGGTTGCATCTCCTGACAACAATGCCATCGTTTCACTCTTCTGGTCTTACCAAGATTGGAAACTTGACTTGCACATTTTAAGCAGGAGTATCGAAGCACTGCCTTCTCGTTAAACCTGACTTAAGGTGGCAGTTCGTTTAAGTCTTAAGTTTTGGCCTGCATTAGAGCTTTAGAGTACTTCGTGTGCCATTTTTATGGGTGGAAGACTTGTTCATCAGAGAAGCAGCGTTTCTGTTGGCAGCTGCCACTTCAGTTCCTTGACTAGTAAACACTGCGCTGAGGCTTCAGCCCAACAGCTGTGTGAGTAGATAACCTGGATCTTGGCAGGCCATGTGGATGGTCACATACTCCTTCAAGGTTCATTTGAGGGTTATGCCTGAGAATACTGAAGGCTTCCACTGGATCCGAGGCCTCCTTGCAGAACTGGCCTCAGAACCAAACCAGATCTCCCTGCTGAGAAAGGGACGCAGAGCTCAGGGGCTGCCCCATGTTTCAGGCATCTGCTGCTCCCAGCTGGCTGTGTTCCAGATAGGAGTGTGCCAAGCAGGCCCAGTGGCCTGTAATTTTGGAATTCTTTTATGGGAGTTACCTGAGTCAGACAGGAGCAGTTTTCTTGGTTACTTTGAGCTCGGGTTGTAGAAACACCGACAGTGAACAGATGCAAGCCCCTGCCATTCTCTGTGAAGTCCTTCGGGGGAGCCCAGCACCAGCAGATGTGGCAGTTTTCACTGACAGGAAGAGAGGTCACACAGCTGTCCTGCCTAGGACTTCTGTGTCACACGGACTGGAGGACCACAGGAATTCTGAGACGTATCGTGACATCTTGGTTCTTTATATAGTTTATGAAGACAGGAGAAAGTGGATGAACACCTTCTACTGTTTCCTGGCATTCGGCTGTGGACTACAGAGACACCTCCATTGTGGCTTTACATGAGTGAGAAGTTTTGTTTTTCCTCATACAAGCAGCCTTGGGAGCAGGGCAGTCAGGCTCAGGATGGAAAGGTTCCACTGCAAATCTCCATCATTCCATGAAGCTCTTCTCACCAAGGTACTAGTCTTCTTGTATGGCTACTACAAATGGCTGCTACATCTGAGCTCTGGGCAGGAGGATGTAGGACAGCCAGAGTGCATGCGCTACTAAGTTGGCTTCTTTAAAGAGCTCTCAAAGCCCCACCCACTTAATCTCTAACTCATTGGCTGGAACTCAGGACACCGTTCATACAGCTTTTAACTAAGGGTGGTGTGCCCTGAATAAAACAAGTGTTCTATTAGCAAAGAACAGTTATTAGGGAGGCAATTAGAAGTCTCAGCCCTACGTCTTTTAAAAGATAAGGAGGAGATTAAGTAAACTATGTTATGATTATGTGATGGAAATCTAGGTAGCCATTAAAAATAATGTTGATTAATATTTAAGGATATGGAAGAAAGCTCATAGACTGAGGGGAAGCAAGACAAAACCATATATAATCATCATAATTTCCTTCAAAATATATATAAATATACAGAGGTGTTGTTATAACTGATTACGGATGATTTTTATTTCCTTCACACCTTTTTCTCTTTTCAAGGTTTTCAATAATAGGCACTTACTCCTTTTATGATTAAAAAAATTGACAAATTTTAAGTGTGAGGAGTAGAGAACTTGGTAATTACTACCTCGTATATGAAATATACTTGATGGAAAAAATAAAATGAGTAATAAAGGGGAAAATCTATAAACGTGTAGTGATAATGGAATGATGACAAATAGCTATAGTGCTACAGATTCATCGAGAACAAATCTCATCATACTAATAAGATAAAATGAAATAATGTACATGAATTCCCATTGAAGATGGAAGTTACACAAATGTAAATTTATATTCTAGGGGCTCTAAATATACATCAGAAATATCTACCATTTTCTCCAGTGTCCTTTCAAGGTTATTCAGTGGCAATTTCTCCTCACTTTTGTATTGGAAATACTGGGGCATAGTGAGCTTTACGGGTGTTTATTAAACCTATGTTAGTCGTAAACACTAGTTGCAGTGAGGGAAGATGAACAAATAGAAGAAATGATCCTTGCCTGCAGTCTATTTCAGGGATGTCTTACACATACATACAATGTTAATGGGTTCAAGGTGATCCTTGGTAAGTACCAGATAATGGAGCAGGACAGTGAATCTCCTAGACTTTCCCAGGTGTGAGGAATTCTTGGGTTGAATGCAGAGGAAGCTCCAAGGCGAGGGTGAGCCTGTACCTGGAAAGATGGGTAGGTATAGGCAGACAGAGGAAGACAGTACAGAGGCATCATGGGTGCTCAGGCCTTTGGTCAAGTGCCAGCAAGCAAGTCAAGCTAGAAGGACTGAAACTTGTCCCATTTTCTTCCATCTTTTGAACCTAGTTTCTTCCATTTCCCCTTCTACCCTGTGAAAGAGAATTACAAGTGTGAATATTATGGATTTATTAAAAACAAAATCATAAAAGCTCTCATCTTTCCTGTAATATCCTAAATAAATTTATAATCTAAGAAATTTTCACACGCGTTGAACCCTGACTAAAAGAAAGACTAAGAAATAGGAGTAATATGTTGATTTTTGGTCTGCTTGTCTTGAGGGAACTGCAAGTGCTGTTAAGAGCTCTATTTCTATTTAACATTTTCATTAATAACATGGAAACTATAGTAAGTATAATTTGTATATGATCTAAAATATGTGTAATGTATATAATTGCAAATACTTAAAAATAGAGAAATTCCAGGGGCCAGTGATATAGCTTAGCGGCATAAGCGCCTGCCTGGCAAGTGCAAGGTCCTTAGTTCGACTCCCAGTACCTGCATTAAAAAAAAAAAAAAATAGAGAAATTCCATAATTGGTCTAGAGATGTAGAAATCTTATTTTCAATTTGTGCTTCTTTTAAAATTTTAAAAATTTTGATAGGATTTCAGACTTGCAGAAAAATAGTGTAGTACTAAAAAGAAATCTCATATACTTTTACCCAGATTGCCCAAATGTAAGCATTTTATATTTGCTTTATCAAGTTTTCTCTTGTACATTTTCTTTCTCTCCATATATGTGTATGATACACACATACACACAGATACGCACATTGTTACTTTTTTCTGAGCCATTTCAGAATAGATTTCAGACATGGTGCCCTTTTATGTCTCGATGTGTTAGCGCATATTTACAGATCTTATTCATGTTTTCTTAAGTGTCCTTTATATGAAAAGAATATCTCAGATCACAAGTTACATTCAGCTGTGTAGTCTTTTTAATGTCTCTTCACCTAGAATAGTACCTCAGTCTTTCTGTTGTCTTTTATGATCCTGATATATTTGAAAAGTCAGTTATTTTGTAGAGTATCCTCAATTTGGGTTTGCTTTATGTTTCCTTATGATGAGAACCAGGCTGTGTGTTTTGGTAGAAGTTCTAAAAAAGTCACATTGTGTTCGTCCTGGTATGTGTCATCGGGGGTCCATGGTCCTGATTTGTCTCTTTATTGATGGTATCAACTTTGGCCACTTGGCTTGGATGGTTCCTTCTTGAGTTGTCCATTGTAAAGTTATTGTTTTTCCTCTTTTCCTTTCCTTTTTCTGAGAATCTAGGGAAGAGATACTTTGAGACTATTTAATAAGCTGTAATTTTAAATGGGATTATTTTGGGAAAATAGAAGTTAATAAGTTAATAAAAAGAAATGTTTGATAAATGAAGGTGGTAGTCACAAAGGTTTATTTTTAGCTTGTGTACTGTTTACTAGTTTTTCTGGGATTAGTGTTAGGGTTTAGATCTAAAATGACCCCAAAGCCTCGCGTGCTCGGAGGTGATTGGATTATGGGGTTGCAGTAGCTGGCCTGCTGTTGGGAAGCGGGTGTGGTCAGAAGGGGGCGGGTCCCTGAGGGTGTGACCTGGAAGCGCATATCTCCCTTCCTGGCCCCTCCCTTGAATGTCTCTGCTTCCTGGATGCCTTGACACAAGCGGCTTTCCTCCGCCCAGGCCCTTCCTGCCTTGGGGCTGGCCAACTATGAACTAAAAACGTGAGCCAAAATAAACCTCTCCTTTAAGTTTTGGGTGTCGGGTATCATATCTCAGTGACGAGAAAAGTGACTGAGACAGATTAGGAAATTCAGCAGCCAGAACATCAAGAGACTTAAGGACAATTTTCCAAAATGCCGTTGATCACTGATCATACAGGTGAGGAATGGTGAACTTGGGAAATGACCAAGACACTAGCCTAGTATAAGAAGGAAATCAGGCAGTCACTTGGCCAGAGATCAAGAGAAACCAGGAGTCTTAGGATTCTGAAAGTTGGTGCTGTGGTAAGTCTTCCTCTTTAATTCCTTTAAAAATAAGGTACTAGTTGCCGTTAGTGCGCTCGGCTTCAAGTGGGTGTCCAGCTGGTGGAGGCTGGGGCAGGCTGGCTTCAGCAGAGGCCAGGTGGGTCGGTGGCCACTGTGTGCAAGGCAGGGAAGCGTACGTAGTCGGATGGCAGCTGGGGCTGGAAGCCAGGCCTGCTGTCAGCCTGTCTAGTTTCCTCCAGTCTCCCAGATATTTTGTTTTTGTTTTTTATATTTTTAGCTTTCTATTTTCTCTGGTAAATTTAATACACAAAGTTCATATTTATTTCCATACTTTCCATCTTCCCCCCTTTCTCTGAGGAGATCAAATGAGAGACAGATCTTTTTGCCCTGGGATGGCTCGGAAAGTGTTACCTCAGCTTCATTCTCTGCTGTTATCTCTCATTTGCTCTTTTGGAAATACGGCCTTTTGATTTTTCTTCCTCTTGCATCAAATCATTGTCGTGTTTTTATTTCTGTCCTTTTTTCCCTAATGTATGTTATTTTTTGTATTTATTTTGTATTTATTGTTTGCAGTACATAATGGTGACATTCGTTGTGGGAAGAGTCTTACAATCCCTGCCAAGCCCCTTCTTACATTTTCTCATTTCTGGAGGTAATTATCCCTCCTTTCAGCTTCAAGGCTGCACAGACAGTGGGGACAGATCTCAACTTCATGGGTGAGCAGAGGCCTATCGCGCCCCTGAGCCTGGTGAAGCAGTCAAGGTGGAGGAACCTAAGGTGAAGGGGACGCGCTCTGTGCCTGAGGAATCTCATTAACAGGAGGAGATTCCTAAAAAGGGCCATGGTGTGGGCTCTGAAAACTGCCGATTTGCTCTTTTGTAAAAGTTACAAGAGTGTTGTGACCGAAATATAAACAGGTGGAGGGGACAGAAGTGAGAGCTGGATGATGCGAAGGGTGGACCGCGTTCTGGGGGAGGAGAGCTTGGAGTTACCCCGAGGGAGCAGGGGGCGCCACAAGATGCTCTTTTTTTTTTTTTTTTTTTAATGTGGGTACCGGGAGTCGACCTCAGGACCTCGCGCTTGCCGGGCAGGCGCTTATGCCGCTGAGCCATCTCACCGGCCCACAAGATGCTCTTACCTAGCAAAGTCTCACCATCTCTCCTTGTTTTAGGTGGATGATGCTGGCTTCCCAGGGGGAGACGGAGGCTTCTGAAGGTGAAGCTTCTGGAGGTGAAAGATAAGAAAGGGTTTGCAGTAGGAGAATGGAGGAGAACGCTGTTGAGGATGACTCAAGGTGAGGTGCAGGGCTCCAGCCTTAGGGGTGTAAAGCTCCCGGTAGTGTGCAGGTATAGTAAGCAAGGAGGAGGAAAAGGCTGTTCTCATTGAAACCACCCTTATTTCTCTCATTCCCCACTTTTCTAAATGAATATAGCACTTAATCTGTACCGCTGTCGTGCACATGATTATAATTATGTTTTTGTTTATCTTGTATTGTTCCAAAAAAAATTTGACAGCCTTGTTTGGCTGATTATTTAATATCTGCTTACTATTCATCCCTAAAATTGTAAACCTCTGCGGGGCAGAGACCATGTCTTATGCTAACTCCTGTAGTTCCTTGTTCAGAATCTGTCCCAGTGATTAGTAGCTTGCTCAATTCTTTGCTTCCTTGGTTGCCATCTTGCTTGATTCCTGTGGCTTTCTAGGTTGGCTCTAAAAGCTCCCCTCCCAACTCACTTTCTCTCTCTCTCTCTCTCTCTCTGTCTCCCCCCCCAATTGCTGTGTACCCCTTTTATTTATTTATTTTTTGTGTGGGTACCGGGGGTCGACCTCAGGACCTCATGCGCCAGCAGGCGCCCGTGCTGCTGAGCGATATCACTGGCCCTTTTTTTGTATGTGGGTACCGGCAGTCGAACTCGGGCCCTTGCGCTTGCCAGGCAGGCGCTTACACCACTGAGCCATCTCACCGGCCCTGTGTACCCCTTTTAAATGATACATCTTTAAGCAGCTTATATGTCTATCAGTAGATGAGTAGATAAAGAAAATGTGGGATATGTACACAATACAGTACTGCCCTGCCTTAAAGAAGGATAGATTTGAGCCATTGATAAGAAAACGGGTGAACTTTGAGACCACAGTGTCAAGTGAAGTAAATCACACACACAGCTTAAATATTCCATGGTTTCTCTTATTTGAGAAACCCAAAATATAAATAATTTAAAGAGCAAAATAAGAGAAAATAGGAAAGAGGAAGATAGATCTTTTGCAAATGGCAAGGGACCAAGGAATAAAGCAGGGGGAGAGGATGTCAAAAGAATTAACATGTGTTGTGTACCTGAACCAACCCCCCGTGATGGTTGTAACCGTTACGTGCTGGAAGGACGTATTGAAAGGGAAAGCAGCGCCTGGTCATACAGGCGTTACGCGGTCATTTCTGTAAGACTGCTCTCCCTTCGTCACCACTTGAAATTTGACAGGAAATGACTGCATGAACAAAAGCAGACAATCCAACCAAAATAAATGTGAATTACCTGTTAAAACAGTGTCAACGGTAAATGGAAGAAGAGTTTAACTGCTCCTTGGCTCCAGAGGGCACTAGCTCATAGGATTACGTCGTTGCTTCTCGCAGCCTTTGAATCAGGGCATGTTTTGTCTTCTCAGTGTGTTTCATCTGTCTTTCCATCCCCCAAACAGAAGGGCGACACAGTTAAGACACAGTTCTCGTCTTCCTTATCAGGTTTGGGCCGAATGCACCTCCCTGTTTTTTTGAAAGCCACATTTTCCAGTGTTTGTTAGCTGGTGCTACCACTCCAGCTTCTTCCCTACCCTGCTTAAAAAGTAGTTTTTCCTAAATTTCATGTGACTGCTCAGAGTAATCACATAATGTGCTACACGGCCATTATCGACTCTTTGTGGCACAGAATCAAGGGTGGGCTTCTCTCCAGGGGGCCACAGCTGACAGACTTGTGATACACTGGGGACCGGGGCTGAGGATGCCGACTGCAGAGCCTCCCGCTGGGCTGCGAGAGTGGACGCTGGACTGCAGGTCATGTTTGCCCAGCCCGTGGTGGGAGACGGTCATGCCAGTGAGATGCAGTCTAAATTGCTGTATAAGCAGACCCCCCTCCAAAATAAAAGATGTTTGTTAATTTAAAATTGCAGTGTGCGTATTGCAGGGGAGAGGTGACCCATAAGGATGTGAGGCGCCCCTCCCCGAAGATAATGACTGTTCATATTTGGCAGAACTTCCTTCTAGAAAGACTGTATAACTTAGGGAATCTGGATATTTGTTGCTTATCCTGTTTTGTGTCTCTATGGAAGAGGAATCTGGGATGGTGGCGTTGACTCCATGAAAAGGTGTTATTCCTGTATATTGAATGAATTCAGGGGGTGAAATTGCTTTGAAGAACTGCCAGGGTCGATTGAAAGAGCCCCTTAAATGTCCTCAGATATTTGCTCTGACCCAGCACCCGCCCCATCTCCTTTCCCATCTCCTCCACTCTGAGGAAACCCCTCTGTGGTTCTTTTCCTCTCTCACGCACCAAACGCGGGGCGGGTGGGGAGCTTTTGGATCAGACTTGACTGTGAGAGCTTTTACAAGACACACAGGAGTTTAGATTCTAGCCTCTCTAAGCTCAGCGACCTCAGTCAGGTTGCATAACCTGAGGATTCTTGATCTTTTCAGATGATCTGATGACAGAAATGACCCTTCACCCTGAAAAATGCACATACACAAAAAAATCTGCGTGTTCCTTTCGGGGCTTGCAGCTGCACACCTCCAAGGTTTCCTGTAAAACAGGGTGCAAATGTGCCTTTTGAGGGTCTACCTTGTTAACTCTCACTGACAAATGAGAGAATTTACATAAAAGTGTCATGCTTGGCATGGAGTCTGGCATGTCCCAGACACACATTCTCCTTGGCCTTGCTCTCTGCTCCTGTTCTCCCTCCCTCCCTCTCTCTGTACAACTGTCAAGAGAGAAAAGTTAGGCCCATTTCATTTTTGGATCACTTGTTAGGACAGAGTCCTGCCAGATTTTCATCTTGTCTGACCACAGTCATTTCTTTGTTCCTTTTCACCTCCCTCTACTTTGGGCATCTGACGGCCACATCACATTATCTTTCTGTTTTTCAGCTTCCGTACACCCATGTCCTTCCTGTGGGAGGAGTTTGGGGTGGAATGAGCTCGGAGAAGCAATGGGTCCTCCTCTCCCACTGACAGCTGTCTTGGTGTCACACAGAATCTTCCATGTGGCATTCTCTACCCATGAGGGTAAGGGGAGCCCTTCTCTGGGTTTTATGCCTCAGACAAATCTGAGTGGTGTAACCATGTCCTCAGTCTGCGGGACACTCAGCCCCGGAGGGCTTGGCAGAACCGAGGATCTTGGTGTCTGTGGTGGGACTGGGAGGAGGCCCTGACCACCTCCAACCTTAACCTGTCTCTGTGGCCAGATGTGGGTGATGGGAGACCCTCTCCAGCTCAGCTCCAGAATCTTCTCCTCCTGTTTCCTGTACCTATCTCATCAATGTGGCTCTTGGCGTCCAGCCTTGGGTTGGCACATTAGGTGAGGATGAGGCTCATGTTCATTGTGGAGCTCACTAGAGAGTCAGCAGCACACTGGTGTTAGCAAGGTTGACAGCCCAGTCAGAGTCTCCCGGGTAGACATGTCGGCCTCATCTCCCAGCCGGAAACCCACCAGCCCACATCTTTATTTGCATTCTCCAGGACTCTGAGAGGTTCTGCTGTTTTTCATTCGGCATGATAATGACTTGTGGCTGAATGTGGCCCAGCACAGAGCCACCATGAAGGTGAAGGCTCATCTCTTAGAACTCAGAGTCCAACTGGGGACTGACTGGACTTGCTTGTGCTTACCTTGGTTCAGGTATGGGATGCCACAGGAATCCCAGCCCTGAACACCTTTCCTATTGAAAACTGAAAATAGGAAAATTCCTGTTTTCTTTCAACCTGCATGGTTTTCAGCCAGGTCTTTGGTCTTGTCATTTGACTTCAGCTTGGCCTGGGTGCATGACTATCACCCAGAAATACTATTGATGGGATGCTTCAAATCATACCTTCATTTCAAGACTGTAAAAGCAGTCTTCTCAGATTACTATGCTAATATTTCTCTTTCTATTTATAATAACCCATTAAGGTGGTTCAGCTGGCTGTCAGTAGCATGAGGGTAGGAAGGAATGCCAAACCCACTTCGTAAGGGCCTCGTAGAGGGGCTGGGGATGTAGCGCAGTGGCAGAGGACCTGCCTAGCATGTACAAGGCCCTGAGTTCAATCCCTAGTACAAAAAACAAAAGCAAAAACAAGCAAAAAACAAAAACCCAGTCTCATGGGATGGGTAGATAAATGTTTCCTTTACCCCAGACCTATTCAGGTTCTCCCTGCCGGAAATGCACTAGTCCACGTCTTTATTTGCATCCTCCAGGATTCCAGGAGGGTCTGTCATTTTTCACTTGGCATCGTCGTGACTTGCAAATTGAGCTCACTTCCACGGGATTGCCCGAGGCTCTGTCTTCAGAACTAACATCTGGATGTTTCCAAATAGCCTGCCATGTGGATGATTGATGGCTTTCATTCTTGGCTCAGATTTGGACTTAAGCCACAGGTTTTGGAGCTGGAGTTGGTGTCACTGATGCATACCACCCATTAACTCAGTAGCACTGGTGGCCAGGAATCAAGGACCAGGGACATGGTCACCTGAGAGGTCAACTGCATCTCTGCCAACATGATTTGGTACTTCATTCATAAGTTTCTGGATAGGTCTCAAAGCTTTACATGTGTGCCCTTTGATACATGACAATCTGTCGTCAGGACACCATGAGAATACTTCCACATCTTCCAAAGATGCAGGATGGACTGTCCCTCAAAACTATTGACAAATGCAAGACGAGACAATATGTCAAGGTGCTGCTGTGTGGTTGGTGTGGCCTTGTTTGTACAGGTGTCCATATGTCTTCTAAGGTGTGTTTCAGGAAGCTTCCTTGTGTGCCAGGCAGCTTCAAAGCCTTGGGGATGTGGTGGTAAATGTGGGGGCAAGGCCCCAGCTCTCTTGGAGCACACAATCTAGACAGGCTTGTGGGTAGTAAACAGAACAAAAAATGAATGTGTCAGGCAAATAATTAAATGTAAAACAGTATGCCTAGTGGACCCCTATTGCAGAGAGGTAGTTAAGAAAGGAAGTTCTGGATTTTTCTTTAAAGGCTTTTTTGTGTTGAATAATCCCAAGCACATACATAAGTAGAAAAAAGGATACAAGAGACCTGTGAATCCACCACCCACCCTCGACAGATAGCAGTGCATGGCCAATCCTGCTTCATCTGTATACCCTACTCTTCTTTTCCCTTCATTAATTATATTTGAAATAAATCCCATTTGTGTCATTTCATCCATAAATATTTCAGTTTGTATTTCTCTTTTTAACATGACTACGGTATCATTATCAAATCCCTGAAAATTATCAGTCCATGAAATGATCAAATACTGAATCAGAATTCCCTAATACATGGTTTTAAAAAATGGTTGATTTGTTTAAATTCAGATGCAGACGTAGTCTTCATATTTTCACTGATATGTCTCTAGAATCTTCTCATCTGTAGGCTTCTCTTCTGACTCCCCCCACCCACCGTACAATTTTTGAGTCACGTGTCCCATAGAATTTCCTGCTGTGTGGATTTTGATGACTACATCCCCACGGGGTTGCCAGATGTGTTCTTCTGTCCCGCATCCTCCCTGTGGACTGGCGCTCATTCATGTCTGGAGACTTCATCCAATTTAGGGCCAGTTGTCCTTTTCCCTCCAAGTCTGCTTCATGTGTCTTATCAGGGAGACACATGTAGCTTGTTGACCCGTCTGTACTGATAGCACCCTTTGTGGTCATTGCCTAAATCTCCTTTTTCACATGGAGTTGGCAAAATGGTGATATTCTCATTCTGTCTTCCCTTCATTGATTAGCTGGGCGATTCAATCTAGGGAAAGTTTCTCATTACCTAAATTTTGGTCATTGTGAATACTGCAGAGAGAGGTTATTTTAAATGCTTGATCCATTGCCTCTATTTTGACATATGCTGGAACCTGACTAGACTTTGTGAAGAAGGGGAAGGGCCCTGCAAGCTGAGAGCCCAGCTGGTACAAAGGCCCTGGGGCAGAAGGAAGGCCGGTGCAGCCATCATGTCCTGGGGAAGGGCATGATGGGCACAGCATGGATTTCTAGCCCCACATTTGTAAACAGGATCCTAAATTTGGGGTTTGAGTGCCATGGGAAGCTCTTAGAAGGGGTCAGAAGTGGCCCACCATAACTGCATTTGTCTTTAGGTCACAAAGTCACAGGGTTTGTACACACGTCCTCTCTTGGAGCTTATTAGTGTCAGAGCAGAAGACACAGAAAATCGTAGTTACGTATCTTTACGTGGAAGTTTTTAAATATGTCGGTTTTTCTGTTGGTCTTTCTAGATCTTGCACCTTTTACATTTTGGTGATTTTGCTTTTTCAGAAGTGTTTCCTCTGGTGATAGTTTTTCCCATCTGGTTTTCAGGGGAGCATTTGGGGCTTCCACAAGCGTGTTTGGCTATTCTCTTGCTCTCATGGGACTGGAATTACTGAGGTGAGAGGATTAGCCGGCATAACGGAGAGTCTGTGTGAGGGAGGATAGATGGTCTCTTTCTGCACTCCGAGGGCTTGTCCTGTGCCTGGGCTGCAGGGATCCCCAATTGGTGGCGCTGTGCACATGCAGCCGCAATAGGGGGTGCCCTGTCTGCCTCTGTCCTGGGTGAGGTTCACCTCATGCACCTAATGTAGTAGGTTTCCACCAGTTGCTTAGAGGAAAGCTCTAATGCCTCTTTGCCTTTGCCAATGTGAATCTTTGTATTTGTGCAGGAGGGGTGGTGCTATATGACTGTCTGCATCGGGACAGCCCTGTGGCTATAGGGTCATGGGTACCAAGCCTTCCAGAAGGTTGGTGCAGACACTTGCAGCACCGAGGACACAGGTATCTGCCAGCTACATGGTGGATGACAAGTCCTGTGAGTCGGGAAGGGAAGGGACAAGAGAAGAGCATGCACCAGCTGGTTGCTGCCAACCAGCTAAAAGATGAACAGTGATGGCCAGTGGTGTCTGCAACTGAGTGTCCCACCTTGTGGGAGACTGCAAGAGGCTGTAATGTCAATTTTACGTCCCCCCCCCCATTAATTCCTACTTTGTAGTTGTTAAACAGGGATGCATTTTTGAGAGATTCAACACACCACCATGCTGGTGCTGAGCTCTGGAAGCCCAGTTGAGAGTTCAGTCCAAATCTACCCTTAGTATGTTGTGCTCTGTAAAAAGCCACAGGGCAGTAGCTGCAAAGGTCACTTAAAAGGTTGTAAATTTTGAAGGATGCAGAGGGGCAAGTTATTTTTTTTTTAATATTTGTTAAATAATAAAAGGAAAAGAGGCAAAAAGTGGGCAAATTTTTGTTTTTGTTTTCTGGTTCACCCAGGGCCTAACATATGCTAAGCAAGTTCTCTACCACTGAGCTACATTCCCAGCCCTTTTTATTTTTATTTTGAAACAGGGTCTAAGTTATCAGGCTGACCTTGACCTCGCAATCCTTCTGCCTCGGCTTCCTAAGTAGCTGGGATTACTGGTGTGTGCCACCATGCCTGGTTCATAGTTTTTAACAGGGTGTTAAATATGTGGATTTCCTGCTTCCTGTGGGAAACAGAGACATTTAGATGGATACCTGATGAAACAGGAAGGGAGTGTGTGGTACCTTCCAGGGGTGACCAGTTAGTATGGCCTCCTTGTTCCTTTTTGCTTACAGCAGAAAGTAGATTTTCTGGAAGGGAATCTAAATGCGTTAAAACACAATGGAAGACGAGACTGTGTTACTTATGTAAAGGTGGGACACTCAGTGGGTAGACCTGGGCTAGAAAGAGGGTAACAAAATGTTCCAGCGACTGGGAATGTTGTTATTCATAGCCATGTGAGGAGTCACGAACATCCATTATGCTGGAGAGGCACATGGAAAAGTTGCCGTCCCTTCAGAGATGTTCAGATGTCGTCCTTTAACATAAGCTTCTCTTCTTTAAGTTTTATTGTTGTTATTTATCAGCCACTTCTGGAAAGCAGCCTCTAAGTCTCTCTCATGGCCAGAGGGCCCAGTGTCTGGCAGTAGCACCACTTAACTTGAGCCCTCCTTTCCTAAAGTCTTGGGAATATGAACAAGGAGTGGCCAGGTCCTGTTCTTGTGTCCATAACCAGAAGTGGCCATGATCAAGCTGTCTCTAACCAGTGTCCTGCCCTCTTCTCACATAGCTGTGATGTTCTTTGTAGGATTGCAAATGATCTTTAAAAGATCCATGCTGCCTTGAATTTTCCCCATATTCCAGTGGGGACAGTGAGCTTTTGTCTGTGGTTCCTTCTGTGGGAATTTATATGAAGTTAAAGCTATGTTTTAATTTCACCATAGTCTTCATTTCCCTCTGTGGGAGATATAAAAGTGGGGCCTTGTAATGGACCACCAGACTTCCAGTGGTTATCGCACAGGTGTGAAAGTGAAGGTGGGAGAAGAAAGCTAAGGTGGTGGTAAGGGTTAGGATTCTCTCTCTTGCCCCCATGTGGCCTCCCTGAGAAGATAATGGTTGTCATAGAGATCCAAACCCACAGGCAGCCCTTTGCCCCATTTCCTCCCACAAAGAATGGAATCCCGAGAACTTTCCTGCCTTCTGGACATGAAGAGAAAGGCTGAGTTGGTGAGAGGGGAAAATAAAGAGGATTGGCCCAACTGTTTGTTTATCTGGGCTGGATATTTCTGGAGCGAGTAAGTAAGCGTCATCCTTTGGGTAGAAATGCCCTTCTGTGGATTGCTTTTTAAAAGGAACAGTGTAGAAAGGTGGGAAGTTCAGCTCTCTTTTGTGAAGTATGGAGTTGTGCTGCCTGGTTGGAGTAGCATGGGGAGGGGTGGGGGCTCCTAGGGTGCAGACAGGACCCCAGGGGTGTGGGGAGGGGGATGTGGAAGCCTGGGACTGTTCCACAGTGGCGGACCCCAGCATCTGCCAACACCATGCGCCAGTGGGGGGCTCAGGAGTTGAGCATTAGAAGCCGCACAGGCGCAGTGAAGCTGGGCATGGCTTCTTAGATGAGCTGTCTGAAGCTGCTGTGGTTGGATTGGCCTGAAGCAGAATGGGAAGCCTGCTGGCTTTTGGAGGGGAGGCCAGGCCACCAGGGCCTGGGGCTGTGCCCTCTGCATCGCCCAGGTTGTGGCAGCTCGTGCATAAATGGGGCAGCCGGGTCCACATCTCTCCTTCCCTCTGCGCAAATTGGAAACGACTAACCTTGCCATATTTAGTGCAGTGCTAACGGCTGCTCGCCTCCAAGGGGTAATCATGCGGGCATAAATTCGGAAAGTTGCTAAGCTATGAGCAGTCTTATGAGCATTAAAAGTGTCCTCTTTGCCAGAAAGGTCATTCATAACTTGGCTACCCTGCTGATGTACAGTCAGTGATATTGATTGATTAATGTATAAAAGCACCAGATCCATTTGCTTCTATGAAAGAGAATAAAGTGCAGCCGACTCTCTCTTTATTTTCACCTCATCCTTTTATTTGAAGGACATTTTTCCCCCTCTTTTTGTTTTGCCGGCTATGTTTAAGGGGGTTACAAAAAGCCAGTTTCTGCCAAGTAATGTGTTCACAAAGGGAACATTGATTCACATCAGTGTCGCTTGAATTACCCTTAAAGGTTTGCCAAGGAGTTGCTCCTGTATTAACCTTCTGTCCGTGAAGGAAGAAAGAAAGAAATAAGTCATAAAGTCAGCCGCGCTGCTTTGGATTCCACTTCTGCACTTGATCTAAAATAATTTCTTCCGTGGCTGATTGCAGTGAAAGGCATTGACCAGAAAGGGCCTTGTAAGTTTTGGGGTGTGGGATGGGGAACATGAAGGGAATCAAGCCCACCCCCTACTGTCCACCCCCCCCACTAGATCTGGGAACAGAATAGTGAATCTACTTCCCGTGCAGAGATTAGTTCTGATTGGCTGCCTGCCTGTCAGGCTGAGGAGCTGCATCCCTTTCCTTGCTCTGTTAGGCAGCTCACAGGATCAGGTGGCAGAAACCCTTCCTTTGTGTGCACAGTGAAGCGTTTTGGTGTGGCAAGCAACTTTGCTTTTCAGCAGTGCTGGAATGAATTGGAGATACAATCTTCAGAGTCATCCTTAAGCTTCCGGTTTCTTTGCGAGTATAGCAGGACAGTAGCCTGATGTTGCGGGGGAAAGAATGACTGTAGTTAGCTTCAAATAAAGTTTGTTTTGTTGTTTGCTTTTATAATTTTTTTCTATTATCCAGGTAGTCTGAGGAATTTCCTGTTCTTGAAAAACTGAAATGTGGTTGATGGTCTGTGCAACCCAAAGCATCGGGTGAGCCTTGGGCATTAGATGGGATAGAGCATCTTATTAATAGTGAGCTGTTTCTAAGGTTTTCTTTCGGTAGCTTGATCAGAAATGCCCAGGAAGATAGCCCAGTGCTAGGCAGGTATGAGGCCTTCAGTCAGTATTAGCTGGCTGGGCCCAGGGATTCCTCACCATTTGACATTGCTGTTGGAGGGCTTCAAGCCTACTGTTTATTTCCTGGGGAGGTGCAGCCTGAAGTTTCACCTGCAGGTGTCAGTGTGGAGTTCTCCCTCCAGGCTGCCCCAGTGGGAGAATGGGTACCTGTGTTCTTTTGATGGGAGCCATAGAGTGAAAACTGGTCAGTTGGCTTGACTGTTTTTATGGGCCAGGACCCACTCAGTAAGTCTTCAGGGGGTACAAGATGGGCCTGACTATTCTTTCCATACGGTGCAGCGGAAGGTGGTCCCTGCCTTTTACCAGGGCTGAGTGAATGGGGAAGAGCCAATTGCACGTGAGCGGTGCTTGTGGCCAGGAGCCACATAAGAGTTTTCTCTGTGCTTAAGAAGAGTGATATGTAAGTCTTCCCTGAGAGCCTGGATCCTGGGACCCATGTGTACCATCTGTCTGCCCTGGACAGTGACTGCCTGGGTGATGTAAAAGCAGCAAATGAAAAAAGTAGCTTCCTTTTTCCCCCTCCCAGAAGTGGTTTAGGAGTTTGAAGGTATCTAAGCCTCAGCCAATCCCTTTTACTTAAAAGGGGGTGTGGAGTGAGCTCGCTACACCGGGCCTGTGCTTTGATGGAGACACAGATTTCACTCAGAGCCTTGGGAGCCACCCCTGCAGCCTCCCAGGCTTTGTATGACACTTTGAATAATCTCTCCTGTTCAGCCCTGAGGAGGGCAGTGTTACTGGGGGCTTATGGGCTGACCGCAGTGCAGGTGCTGATGTCAGTCTTGCTGGCTTCTCCTTTGTTGGAGAACATGACCAGAGAACCACAGACAGACAGGTACAGCATCGGGCTTGATAGTTACATGCATACTGTCATCACTTCCTTTCCCTTCGTAACGGCTGGCACTCTCGGTACTTATTGCTAAGCTAATCCCAAGACACTGGTGAAGTGCTGGCCCATACGGGGAGCTGAACTAACTTAATGTAATTGTTTAATTAAAACTTTGGCTTTCTAATTGCAGTCTAAACACAAGCGCCTTTTGTTAATGAAAGGTAACCTCTGTGCTTGGAGTTCTTGTACACAGCATTTCTTTTCCCCTTTTCCAACTTGAAAAATCAGCATTTATGTTCCCACCACAGGGAAGGGGCAGGTGGAGTTCCTTGCCTTTGGAGGAGATGCTCCCCAGTTCCTTTTGTCAGTCCTCTCAGTACCTTAGCCAGGCTGTGGACGCCTATCTGACTTCATATTTCAGTGAATCAAATCTTTCACCTGCTGGAATAACTGGAAAGCCAGAGAAACCAGAGGAACATCCCACCACCACCACCCTTAATTTTTCTGGAGTAAGCTTTTTTTCCCCCCATATCCTTCACGCAGGAGTTGAAATGGATAGATTTTAATATTTGCTTTTTAAAGGGGAAACCTTCCCTTGGTTTTCACATGAATCTTGGAACCTTTTCTTCCCCTCCTTTCTCAGCTGAGGTGTTAGACCTGGCTTAGAGGATATACTGAGAATGAATCCATTTTCTTTCCTCTGTCTCTGCAGAATAAATGAGAATTTGCCTGATTTAATAAAATGGTTTCATCTCCCTGCCGTCATTCCCATCTCTAGAGTGTTTCTTCCTTAGTGGCCTGCTCTTCCATAATGGATCTCAGTTCTGTTCATCTGTATTACAGGCTAGGGGTTGCATGTGTAATGCATTCACCCACACTCCCACACACAGACCGTTTTGCACGCATGCATGCACTCCAGCAATGGGGATCCTAATGGCGGAAGGTGTGGAAATTTGTCACCAGATCTCATTTTCCCTATTGTCAGGTGAGATGGTTATAATTGACGTAGAGGTTGGTACAATTTGCCATCCGTCTGCCATTAACCCAACCTCCTGGAGTTGATGTGACCACAGTGTGGAATATATTTTGGGGGAAGGGGAGAGGTTGAAGATGGAGAATTGCAGCATAAATCTCTCACTGTGGCCCAGCCCTTTCTCTGTATAATTGGAACATATTTATCTGTGTGTACCGTAGAGTATTTTGCTATCTCCCCATTGCCCTTACATGGACTGATGGATGTTTTTTGCTTGAATTTAGAATGTTTTTTCCATTTGAACCTCTCCCCCTCCCAAATTTGTCTTTTAATTTCTATTTCTTAGGTTGATTTTTTTTTTCTTTCCATTCTGACACTAATTATGCCAGCCGCACTGGGAGCACTCACTGCTGGGAGGTACCCAGCTAAGTGTTAAGAAGGGTTTTAAAAACAGGCTGAACTCTTTCTTAATGAGCCTCAATCGGGCTCTCCTCCGGGTGGTTTTGTTTTGCTGATCTGTCAGTTTTTCAAGGATTTAATTGCACTTTTTTTCGTATTAGTCTTTGAAATTGGCCTATACAATCTTGCTATAAAATACTCTTTATAAAAAAAGTTAGTAGTTTTTGCCCCTCCCCCCATTGTTGGTGGGAATTTTATTTTTCACCTTTGTCACTCCAGGGTCATCTTCTGCCAGTCACTCCAGAGACCCAGCAGTAGTGAGGAACCCAGAGTAGAGTGGCAGGAGGGGCCTGGAGATCCTGCCTCTCTGTGTAGCCTCAGAGGCAGTCTCCTCATTTCTTAAGCCTTCCTTCTGGAGGGCTTCAGTAATACAGCCTGGCTGATGCCTCCTCTTCCAAGTTTGTTTGATCAATAGCAGAGAGATTGGGCCACAAAAGCTATTTCTTTAGGCATGTAAGTGACAGATTCCATCAAGTGGTGCCAGCCCAGCTCGTCAGCATGGTAAGTCCTCAAACATGGAGGCAAAGAAAAGACAGAATCCCAAAGACAGAAGGCAGAAGTCGTCAGGCAGGGAGGGGAGAGAAGCAAGGCCATATCCTTTATGCTATTATCTTTATGGCATAGAAAAACATGCTTGAAGCAATCAGCATGAAATTCTTAATTGCTTCGCTTACTTCTGCTGTCCTCGTGGGACAGATTGTGCAAATGCTGGAGCTGCCAGGCCCCTCATGTTAGCACACTGTCCCTGCCGCACACACTATTTTTAACTAGTGCTTTGTTTTGCAAAGATGCACAAAGCTTTTTCTTTCTTTCTTTCTTTCTTTTTCTTCCCAAGTATGCTAATAAACAGCAGAGGCAATAAAGAGCTGCTTTAGCCAGGCTGGCAGCGGCTACACTTTATTAGGCTGGGCACTTAGCTCTCCCTCTGCTGCCCTGCCTTCTGCTTCATCTCTTTGGATTTCTCCATTCCTTCCCTCCAGTGTGAGTTTTGGCAATATTTTCCCCCTCTCTGAATTTATCCTGTGAACAAACCAATTTTCTTTTCCCCTTGCCCACTCTCTTGAATCTGATTTGTATCCCACCACTCTTCTGTCTTCTGATGTGTGTCTTCCTCTTTGAGATTTCCAGTCCCCTCTCATGAGGATGAAAATCCAAGAACCAGATCTCAGAGATTTCAAAATAAAATAAAAGTAAACTCTGCTTAAAAAACACTTTAGCAGGAAAGCCAGGCTAATTGTAAATCAATGGGTCTTAAAATGCAGCATTGATCTCCAGTTAGAAGTTTGAAGGGGAAAGCAGTAATTACTGCACCAGAAGGTAGTTTTTCCTCTTAGTAAGTTCTGGGCAGAAAGAAGGCTCATTAGGGCAGCACTTCGGAATCTGAGTAATTAGTTTAAAAAGTACTTTTGTGGTGTTATTCCCTTGGCTGGAAATCATTGGAGTCTTCGGATTTATAGCTCAATTCTGATAAGATTTGATTTATTATTGTGTTTGGTGTGGAAGAACCTTGATACATAATCACTCAGGTGAAGATTCAGGGAAGCATGGATCAGAGCCTTGGGAATGAAGAAGTTGTTTTAGACCAGGTGGGGCCTGATTGTTTAATGACTTCTGCTGTTGGCTGGTAGTATTGAATGGGGCCCGCTTAGAGCCCTAGCATGGCCATCCTGTGAGACCACCAGAGGCCAATGGTGAGCAGAGCTCCAGTGAAAGAGGTGATTTTCTTGCCACATATCTGTTGGTGTGATAATTCAGTGACTCAAGTGGTTTTAACCCATGGGGTTCTACAAGGGGATAAATTCTGTGAGGATAGGAGCATATCCATCTTGCCCGATTGGGTCCACAGTGGGTGGAACGTAGTAGGCACCGACTAGTAGACATGTTTAACTAATGACTCAGTGAAGAAATAGCCGACTCCTATTTTTTGTTTCCTAGATGCTCTTGAGAAAACCACCACAGAAACTTTCTGTTAGATCAACAAAGCAAGGAGAGCTGCTGCTCTGAGTGTTCATCTTCATAGAGAAAGCAAGCAGCCATTTTTAACAGGGGCTTGGCTTTGCGTCCATAGGAAGCCATCAAAAGCTCATTCTCCTTCCTCATTTTTGGTTGAAAAGACAATATACGACCTAAAGCAATCCTTTTAAGTCAACTGTCACATTCCCGCCATTGCATAGCCCTCTCCATTTTTGTGTATAATCTTTTGTGTGCCTGTGAGGAATTAATAACCGGTGAAGTGTGTGTGAGCATGTTTTGGTTTCAGATTCTTACTAGAAACTTGAAGTTATCTCTGCTGTTCCTCAGAGAACCTCCAAAGAGTGTGCTCCACTTTCAGTTTAGGACTGTACCTCAGATGATGCAATGATCTGTAATCTTTCATTAGTGCAGTGCTCTTTAAAAAAAAAAGAGAGAAAAGAAAAAAGAAATCTCATTGGAACCCAGTGTATAAACAGTTTTTTATAAAGCTTTATAACTGTAGTTACCTTAGGAGTTCATACTCGTAACATTTACTTGTGAAGTGAAAATATTAGAACAAAGCATAGTTGATCGACATTTTGATCAAAAGTAAGAGTTATGGAAGGTAGTTAAATAGTATTGACTAAGCTTTTGTTTTTTTATGTATTTTGTTTCAGTTCGTTATTATATAAATCTTCATGCAAACAGAAGTAGTTCCAAACAGTAATGGTTTTTAATAGTGTGCCGCTTTGTGTCTTCCATTAGGCGGAAACAACACTTTATGCTAAGGTCTACACATAAATTAGTTATCTTGGCCATATAACTAGTTAACCTGGCCTTCAGTGTGTTAAATTTTAGCATATGCCATGTTTGATAAAGCTTTATTATTATAGCATTTCAAGCAAAATTGGAATCAAAGTTTGCCAAAACCCTGCAGTATTTTGGGATTTTCCAGAGGGCGGCTCAGATACCACCGTACTTTGAAGTATACCAGGACTCTTGTCATTAGAAGGACCCCAGACTGCTCTTGCTGGAAAATTCACTGTGGTGTTGAGTGGCTGGTGAAGGGCCCCTTGTCTGGGTATCTCCCTGTCACCCACACTGGGGACCCCTGCATAGAACATGCAGCTTTCTGTGTCGTGTAAAGGGTAACTATGGGTGGAAGAGGACTTGGCCTCCCCTTGAGGCCTCTTGCCCCTCTTCTGTCTGGTGTGTGTCAGTCTTCGCCCCACGAGGGTGACACCTGGCTGAGGCATGGCTCTCCACCCCCTGCCTTGGTTTGTTCAGGACTCTCTTCTGTGAATATGGAAGTACTGATGTTCTGCTTGGAAAAATGTCACTTTATTTATAAATGAGAGGAAATGTTTCCACTGTTTATCCTAGAAACTATGAGCTGTGCTTTCAAATGCTAAAAATTATGTCCCTGATCACAGCCTCAGTCAGGCTCCTGTACTCTGTCACTGCTTGGGCAAAAGCTGCTTTCTTCCCCTACAGCATTTGCTTTCCATCCATCTATGTGGCTTCCAACTCTCTCCTTGAATTAAGTGTTCCTGCTTGCAAAGTGTACGAATAATATTAGCACCACTGAGTGGAATAGTGATTTTCTTCCTTTTTTAATTAAAAAAAATTTTTTTGCAGGGGGGCTTTTAGAAAGAAGCCTGGAGTAATATTTCAGACTGCTCCCTTTGGGGGCAAATTCCAATTAATCCTCTGAAAGCCTGTCTTGGGAGTGAGGTGTTCTTAACCTTCACATTTCCTCCCCAGACTCATGTCCTGCCTGAGCTCATCCTCTTTGCTGTCATGGCAACACCTGGTGTTTCCTGGTCGCTGGTTGTCTGGCTCTCAACTCACAGTTTTGTGGATCCAACCCTGTCCCCAGTTCCCTAGGCTTTTCCTTAAACTGCCTACCTAAAGATTCATAGTTGCCAGCAGAACTTTTTCTCCCACTTTCGGCCGTACTGTTGATAGAGGTACTGCTGAAGTGATTTATTCTGTGTGTGTCACATTAGACTACCACTTTTTGCGTGGATTTATTGGACACTTGGTAGATAAAAGTCATGGCTGTCCCTAAGGTGCTAAGTCCTTTTCCATACTGGAGCTTGGGACTTCAGGTGAGTGGATGATGTTTTCAAACAGGGCCTGTGTTTGGAGTCACTGAGTGAGATGGGTGCTGTTGAGTGTGGCCAGCATGTGTGACTGTGGCTGGGGGACTCTAGAGGGCTGGGAATGCATCCCCAGAGTGGGCTGAGGGCTGACGCAGGAGTTTGTGTTTTCAGATTGGTCCCATCACTGTCTAGAGTGCTCTCCAGAGACTAGACTGGGACTGAACTATTTCCACCTGATTTCTCCAGGCCAGTTCACTGTGACAGTCTCCTTCCCCCTTTCTTCTGCTTCATGTACCCTGACGTGCATAGCACTGTTGTCAACACTAGAAAGTGAAAAAATGACTTTCAAATGGGAGTGTAGGTAGCATTGTTTCGATAGATGAGCCCCAAGCAGCAGACGGATCAGGGACCTTCAGTCGAGTTCTGGAAACTTTAAGTAAAGGCATGCTTGACACGGCTGTGTCTCCTACCCAGAACAACCAGAGAACAGAATGGCAGCTGCGGGCCAGGAATTGATTGCATTAATTGATATGCCAATAAGAGAGCTTGTTACATCCACCATTGGTTAGGAGGCCAGCTAACAAGTCCACTGATCAATGGCACCAATAAAGATTTCATCCATTAATGAGCAACATGGTAATTAATGTTATCCATAAACCAGTTAGCTTGCCTAGCTAATGCACCAGTTAGTACAGTGAGTGGCAGCGCCGAAAGTGGGCAGGCAGTCACCCTGTGTGGCAGGGGTTGGGTCTTCAGGCAGCAACAGAAGAGAACCTGACACTCTGGAGAGTTTCTTGCAAATGGAGATAGTAAAGAAAACACAGGGGTTCAGAGCTCCGGGCAGAGAGAAAGAAGGAATGGAGTACGGTGAAGCCCTGCCCTTGGCCGGTGCCTGCTGGGCAGGGACGGGCCGCGCTTTTCTCTTCCAACTGTTTGGGTTGCACAGCTTTCCCACGCAAGTCTCTGAGGGGCTGTTAGAGGCTTGATGGAATGACTGAGTTCCAGGGTCACTCTGGTCCCAGCTGGGCATGCTGTCCCCAGGGACACCCTTTGTTGGTGGCTCACACGCACTGCCCTGCACTCCTGGAGGGTGGGCCGCAGCCTCTTCTGGGAACCAGGAGTGAGTGGTAAAGTAATTAAGCTCCCCCACCCCTGTGTTTCATTAGGAAGAAAAATTTTGCTAGAAGAGAGAAAAGGAGAAACAGACAATTTGAAGCTGTGCCTTTTCCCTTCCCCTGGCTTTTTGAAATGACATCAGTGGGTTGTTTGCCAAGCATAACCTGGCAGCCCGGCAGCTCTGCCTGACTGCCTGAGATTTCTGGGGACCGTGCAGCTCGCCAGCTCCAGCCGTGGCTGCGTGCCAAGGTGACGTTCCGTGACTAAGCAGAAACAAGGGAGAGGGAGAGAGGGAGGAAGAAGGTATGTGTGGTTGGGGAGCTGGGGGAAAGAGTGGTCCCGGGCAGGGTGTGGCATGGGGAGAGGAGGAAGCATGTCTGGGGATATCCGGTCAGGAGGGCGGGTGTCAGGGGAGTGCAGTGGCGGGCCAGGAGGGCTTCCTGGGGCACAGGAGGGAGGAGTGGGGGGGGGAGTGCACAGGGCAGGAGCCACTGATCCAGCCTGGGAAGAGGCTGAAGGGGTCTGACTTAAGAGGGAACCAAATGAGCCAAAGCGAAGGTGACAGCCCAGAGGGCCTGGAACCATTGAGAAGGAGGCTTGGGGAAGCTTTTATCAGCATCAGGCCTGAGATTCTCTGCAGTGGAGTTTCCTTTGCATTGTTAGGTATTGACCCTCAGAGACCCCTTGTGGATTCCCTAATTGAAAATTAATACGAGATCAATGCCATGGGCAATTTGCATATTGATCATAAACAACTTTGAAGGCACCGAGTATGCGGTGGATCAATAGGCCTCCTGAACAGGCTGTAGAGGGAGCACCTCCCAGTACAATGCACTCCAGAAAGGTTAATGATTTGGGAAGTTCCTAACTGCTTGGTGCGGGATCACCCCCACACCACGCAGCATCCGCAAGAGCAGTGAGTACCAGGCCCGTGCTGCCTCCTCGGGTCCCCCTCCGGCCCCTCCCCCGGCCCCCCGAGGTGGAGAGGAGGATGACTATGCTGGTGTGAGAGAAGGGGCTGGCAACGAGTGTTTTTACAGTTGCCTTTTTTGGAGATGGATAAAGTCTTCGGGCAGTTTATTCTGGGAAGTGTACTGTAAAAGGCAGCAGCCAAGTTAGGCTCCAGTAATTGTTCTGGCCCCTTCCCCAAAACATACTTCTCCTGGTGAATGGAATGGGATGGGATGGAAGAGGGAGGAGTTTTGCCCTAGCCAGCCTCTTCTTCCTCTTCCTTCTCCTTGGGCTTCTGATCAATGCGGAACCCACATTATTGTTTCCTTTAAGCTGGAATGGCTTTGGCCCCATTTTGCTTCCTGTTCTATTCAGCTCTCATTTTCTGGCTTTTACTTCCTTGCCCTCAGCCATCACTTATGCACCCCTGGGTTGTGCCTTCTTGTCCCTGCTCTGACTTTAGGCCTTGCCTTTCTGCCCCTGCAGAGGCAGGCTTAGTCCCTTTTACCTGCTGCCTGGTCATTACCTCTGTATTTCTTTGCCACCTTCCACTCCCCACACATATGTGGCCTAGACCCAGCTTCTTTCCTCTCTTGGCCAAAGAAACAGCATACAGGCCAGCTGCTCTGTGGGTGTTCCAAGCTCGCCCATCAAGACTTAACAACAAAGCCCAGGACACTCGGGAACATACCCTCTTCATCTGTCTTGGAGCTCCCAGCACACCTTGATACAGCCAGTCCTACATTAAGGCCCAAGTATAGTGATGCTGCCTGCCTGAACCGAGCCACCCAGCTGTCGTCCCCAGGAGATGGAGGGTGACTGCACCTGCAGCAGAGAGGGACGAGTGTCACTAGGGGGAGACACCTCTTCTGTAGCAGTGAGCTCAACAGACTTATTTTCCTTACCACCAATTTGAGAAAAAGAAAGCCCCTCATCCTCAACTCCAGAGTTATGTTGTACTCGGAAGAGCCAGTCTTAGGTAGCCCTGGCCTCCTCCCGTAGTGCTGTGTGGTTTCTGAGTTGACGGAGACCACTGAAACTCATGTTGGGGGGTGGGGGGCAGTGCCACTTAGGCAGGGCCCTGCAGAGGGCTCAGTAATTGACTCCTGCCTTCACGCCGCTGCCATCCTGAGCCCGAGTCCTTCCCACCAGGGGTGGTGCTGCCCTCAGCCTCTCGGGTGGACACTCAGGAACCTGAGGGTCGCATGGCTGTTTCTATCCCCATGCTACAGTGCAGCCTGTGGCAAAGGATGGTTGATGACCCCTTCCCCTTGGCCCAGCTCCCTCAGGAAAGGGAAAGAAAGGCTCAAGGAGATTTTATCTTCATTTGCACCTGCCTCCCTGTCTGTGTCGATATGTTGTGCACAAACATACCCAGAGAAGCACTATGGTCTTTCTGCAGGAGACCCCCGCTGGGCCAGTGCATCAGTATGTGCAGATCGTCCCCTACACACACAGCTCTCTGCTAAGGGGATGAGTCAGGACCACAACCAAGGCCAGATGCTAATTACCCAGAAGAGTGGTGAGCCCAGGGCCATATCTGCCTGGAGGAGGTGCTAAGAGTCCCTATTGTGACATTTCAGAAGTGCCCACGCAGTGGCCAACAAGGCCCACAAGACTCGCCGACCAATCCTGCCCGAGCCCGTCTTCCCTACCCCGTCTTTCCACTCACTACTCCTCCAGCAGGCCAGCCCTCTTCATCCTAGGGCTTTTGCTCTGCCAGGAAGGCCCACAGGCCACCCTCTGCAGCTCACACCCTCATTCTCTCAGGTTTGCATGTATTGCCCTCCCCCCTCACATTAGTACCCCCTGCTTTATTGTTGTCCACCAGCATCCGACTTACACCAGGCTCTCTTGTTTGGCTGCTTGCTGTGGGCCTTCCTTTGTCACCTCCTGCCTGCCCCTGCCCACGAGCACAGCGGCTTTCCCTGTTGACACCTGTACTGTGAGTGTCTAGAATAGCTGCTCCGTGTGGCTGCATGAACAGACAGCAGAGGCAGAAGTCTGTGTTCTCCCCAGAAGCCCAAAATGGCAACCTGAAGGTAGACATTAAGAGCACAGGGCCTGATGACCCTTGTCATCTCCTGGCTCTGTGACTCTTACCAGTTATCTAACCTCTCTGAGCCTCAGTTTCCTCAGCTGAGAATTGGGGGTACTAATAGCATCCGTGTCAGCTGAGTGATGATTGTGTAATTAGCCTTATTAGTAGATACTTCCTAATGCGGGTACACACTGGGCTCACTGGGCCTGCGGTATTGGTTTCCATGGTTGGTTGTCTGCACTGAAGGACCTGCACGGCCAGGAGAAAAGGAGAGGAGCTTCACTCTCATATGACTCCTTCCTTCATTTTTCACTTTGCCATTAAGGCATTTGTGATTGGGTCAAAGAAAATGGCAGCAGGAGCCTAGGGTCCTGAAGCAGAATGTGGTGACCTGACAGGGGCAGGGTGGGGAGCCCAAGAGGCTTGATTCAGGCCGGGCGTGGCTGCAGCCCTGCCAGCCAGCAGATGGCCCTGCACATGTGATTACTTCATCATGGAGCCTTTCATTGACTTGGCTGAGCTGTGCTGATGAAGTAGACCGGGGACAAGAGCACATAATTGAGGGAAATAAATTCCCCTCACAGGCGTGGTGTAGCCATAGTGCACATGTACTTCCTTTGGGTGTGTGTGTTGGAGGGTCCGAGTCTCCTGCTGCTTCTGTTCTCTTTTAGACCCTCACAGGCAGTGGTGTGGGGTCAGGATGAAGGGAACAGCATCTTTCCGGTCCTGCCTCTGTCTCCCCTACTTGTCACAGTTATTACAGACATGGGTCTCCTGTGTTTGCAGGTTGCCCCTTTGCATCTGCCTGGAGGGATGGAACCTTCTAGGGCTTCCCTTGTTCCCCTCACACACTTGTTCTTTCTTTCCCTTATCCCCCTCCCTTTGTCTGTTATTATCACCCTCAGTTCTGTCCCCACCCTCGCGACGCAGAAGGGCAGGCACTGTTGCTGCCCTTCCTTCATAACTGACCCTGCATTTCATTCATCTGGACATGAGGCAGGGAGGGGGTGGGGCAGAATTTTCCAGGGCAGTCGTCCATTTGCAGCTGATTCAACACAGAGCCAGGCCTGAAGACACCAACTCACAAACACATCAGAGCGAGATCTGAAGAAAAGATTCTAGGAATCAGTCATTTGCATAAATGAAACCAAGAAATCACACAACCAGCCACAATGTTTACAGGTCACACACACACACACACACACACACACACACAGGCTACCTCAGGTCACTAGGGCATCTGAAGTTGGTCATCACTAATCAGTAGTTTACAGCAGAAGTGTGTTCCCCCTCCCTCCAGTATTTTCTAGGCCTTAAAAAACATTTCCTGGAATGTGGCATCCGCGGGCCGTGGGCTGGTGATGCACATAATGGCCAGACTGGGGAAGCAGGTTGCCTCAGTTACAAAGAAGCATGGGTGGCGTGCAGGCAGAGTAGAAGAGAAATGGAGAGCCCTCACTTGACACCCTCTGACCTCAGCTGGTGGAGCTGAATGCTGGAGAGTCAGGACTGAAATTGCAGTCACTTTAGATTATTTGGAGCTAGGAGAGGCAGGGAAAAAAGGGTCTGTTGACTACAGGAAGCTGAATTCTTCCTCTGCTGAAAAGCTTATTAGTGGAAGGGGAAAAAGCAATTACTTGGCTTTTGCTAGTTCTCTGCGCTGGGATTCAGGGCTGTGACAGCAACCCCATCACCAGTGCCTCGGACCTCACCCTGAATTCAGCATATCTGTGCTGGGCACTGCCCCAGGCCATTTGGGAGCAGTGCTTCTGGGATCCCCCTTTCAGAAAAGAGCCCAAAGGAGAGGTGTATGTGAGGAAGTGTACGAGAAGGAGAAAGAGAAAGAACTGTCACTTGGCCTGTCTTTAACTGTGATGCTTGTATTTGGGGTATCACATTGCTGCTGGGAAGCAAGTTAACAGGGGAGTATTTGCTTGGAAACATGAATACCTGGTGTGTTAGTGGCTGGTTTTGTCTTTGAGTGTGGGGTTTTTTTTGTTTTGTTTTGGTGAGCTCGTATTTTTATCCTTGCTATGCTTTTTGACTCAGAATGTTAAAAAAAAAAAATAGACATTGCTTTGAGCAACTATAGCACCACCATTCGAATCATTCACCTCAGTGTCTCAGCTTTCATGGAGAGAAGTTCCTAAGGTGTCAGCAGCCAGCAGCAGGTGCCAGGCTTTCCTGTGCAGGCAGCCCTTGCTTCTGTGACAGTCATCATCACCTTGAGCACTGACTCCCTCTGTGCTCACGTCCTTCATCTTCTTAGGGACTCTCTTTTCGGGTACCTCACGGTGTGGCCTTGGAGCCCTTCCCTTCTCTGATCCCTGTCTCCTGGCCTGTAGAATTGAGGTACTTATGGTCACTTCCTCCAAACAAAGGTTTTTCACACAGCCATGGTTTTTTCTCCTTCATAAATTTATTGTACTCATGTATGCTTGTGTGTCTTCTCCTTTTTTGGAATAACCTGCCTATTTATCCTTTTTGATGTATATACATAAAAAGATATTTTGCACTTTTCTCCCTTAATTGGGTCTAGCTAAATTTTACATGCTAGATTTTTAGTCCTTGACCTTTTTCTTTTTTTCTTGCATTTGTCTCCACTCTTCAAATGATTTTTTTCTCTTTTTTTTGCATTTTAATAACTTTATTGGTATATCATAGATATATAGACAGACAGACAGACATTCATCATAGGGAATTTGTACCTGTACATGATATATCTTGTTTCTTCTTTTTTTCCCATTACCTTCCCCTCCCTTCAACCCTTCTTCCCCTCCTTACTTACAAAAGCTTTGTTTCCATTTTTTCCTTCAAATCTTTTTTTTTCTTGTCCCTTCTTTCCTTTTGCCCTCCCCCTTCCCTTAGGGAACAAATGATTTCTCTAGAAGGCTCAGTTTTCTGTCTCCTGGAATTTTTTTTTTTTTTTGTGGGTACCGGGGGTCGAACTCAGGACCTCATGCACCAGTAGGCACCCGTGCCGCTGAGCAATATCACCAGCCCTTTTTTCCTTTGTATGTGAGTGCCAGGAGTCGAACTCAGGACCTTGCACTTGCCAGGCAGGTGCTTATGCCGCTGAGCTATCTCACCGGCCCCTCCTGGAAATTTTTTCGTTCTTTGTAAACTTTCACCAAAATTCTTTAGTAGATGAGGGAATTCATAAGACTAACTTCCTTTCAGATAGAAATTGATCTGTTTTCTCTATCATAATTTATAAGGTAGGATCTTACCTAGGGTTATTTCTTTGAACTTTCTCATAGATTGCTGTTTAAGTCTTTCTCCTATTTAAAGATGTTGCTTGGTAAGTGGGGAATCACTTTATTCTTCCATAATCTCCTTCGACACTGCATTGTTCTTTGGCTAGCTCGCCTTCACACCTTAGCTTGTTTCATTTCCTTCCTTTATAGAAAGCTTGGCCTGACAAAGTGAAGAAAGACTCTGTATTTGTTTAAGGTTTCCTTTCCTTATTCTCTCTCTACTTAGAGTCCATATTTCTCTTGAAAAAAGTCGCTCACTTATGGAAGTTTGGGAAAGATCTTTAAGGATTTCCTTGTCAGAGGATTTCTAGTACTTTCTCCAGTTGCAGCATGCACACAGAAGAATTTAAACATCCATACTTTGTTCTTTAAAATGTAATTATGCACTACACATTTCTGTAGATTCCTTTCTTATTCCTGTGTCAAGCACAAACTCTTTGTCACTAAACTGCACTGTTCTCCCCAGATCTTTAATGATTTTCTCATCTCATGGCCACATTTCTTTTGTCTTTGGTTTCATGTATTGTTTTCCAATGTCCTTACCATTAGGGAATATGGGTGTAAACCTAGAATTTAAATTACTTTGATTGATATGTTTGCCTTAATGATCACTGCTGTGTGTTTTCGTGCCTGGAGATGTTTTGCTGTATAAATTTGGGGATATAGGGTAGAATGAGTTGCTTCTCAAAGCTCATAAGCCTGCTTTTAGGTCTCAGAAACTCCTTATAGGAGGAAAAGCTAAACAGATGCACACAGAATCCTGATGCTAGTTAGTAGCTCTGGGAGATTTAGAGAGGGGCTGCTATGGCTAAAATCATTGTGAAAGGGATGTGGGGGTGGCATTTTATTAAACCTAGAAGACCATTTCATTATACGTCTAGGATCCAAATTTTTAGAAAATATATAGAGACTTTGAATTCAACTATTAGCATGACTTTCAAAGTTTTCAAAAAGAAGAGGATCCAAGAATTTTCATTCTCCCTTTCAGCACAGAAGAACTGTTAAAAATGACAACTATTTTGTAATTCCATATGCTCTGTCTCCCCACCAGTATAGGAAAGCTCTTGAAGGTCAGTCTTTGGATTTTCTCTGTACCTCGGCTTCCTGCTTTTCTTTCTTTGCAGTTTCCTAGGAACTGTCAACCGAAGCATGTTGCTTCTGCTGCCTGTTTCAGACTGAAGTGCATTTGGAGACTTGATGGTTTTGGAGAACAGCCCAGTTTTTGACTTTGCGCGTGTAGATGCATCTTTAAATGTCTCGGGTCTGACCCTAAAAGCTGCTGGTAGAGGCAGGCCGTTCTCTGCTTGCACCAGGCAATGTGTGGTAGGCACCTGAGGACTCCTCAGGATGCTTGGCGATGGAAGGGTGTGTTTTCTGGCATCTCCAGGATTCATACATGTTTCTGTCACCAAACGGATGCAGTGACCTTTGTGCTCGCTTGTGTATGGCCAAGGGAGAACAGGTTTAGCCAGTGTTTTTCTGTCATTTGAAGTTGGCCTGATTTTTATTCCTCAGATTTGGTATGGAAAGTTTAAGCCTTTGTTTGTGCTTTGTTTTTATGAATCAGCTTGTTTTAACAGCTGTGCACATAAGTGGCTTATGATCATGCAAAATGAAGCTCATTGATAGTCAGTCCCTCGCTCTGCCATCCGCTGGTAGGAGTAAACTATTTTTTCTTCCTGACGTCTGTACTTCACAGGGGTAAAGCTGTTTTCTGAATAGGTGAGGGACTTTTCAGACACGTGGGCTTAAGAGTAAAGAACAAACAACCTGGAAATTCAGGTCTCTCCTTTGAATGTTGTGTGAGGCATGGTTTTATTTTTCTTGGTTGTGTGCTACTTGTTTTGATGGTCATAAACTGTTTATCTCTTTCACTTTCAATTTGATTCTTTGCACTTCTTCACAAAAAAATCTGTACTGTAATTCCCTTTGCCATTGTCAGGTTGTCTCTCCCTAGCACGAGAAGCGCCTGGGTCTGCGCCACTGCCCTCCACCTCTCCTTCCCTTGCTGTGGTTCTTGTATAGATTGCATCCATCACCACTGATGTTCCCATTACAAGAGCCATCCCACAAGGTTTTGCTCATACCCATTAGGTTCCAATCACCATCATTTAATATCACTTCTGGTACATCCTGTTCATTTCCCATACACCTTCATTTGTACACAGTTGCTTAAGTACTCTTACAGGCCCTCCCTCCTTCACTTTTTTCATCCATGTATTGCAAACATTTTCCAGTTTAAAAAAATAAACATCACAGATTTTTTTTCTTCCTCCTCTTCTTTTTTTTTCATTAAGCGTAAGATCTTCCTCTAATAAGCCAAGTCAGTTTTGGCTCTGAGATACCAGTCTTCTTCAATGAAAACTGTTAACTTTTTAAAAAAAATTTACTCTCATTCCATCACTTATGTATGTTTTTCTGTCTTGTCTCCCACATCTCCCCGTGACTGTAGGAGCCTGGCCGTGTTTATTTCAAGCACGGTGTTATCGAAAGACAGATGTTTATAGGGAATGCTCAGGCCTTCCACCTCAGGTGTTGTGCAGGTTTCAGGCAGATCTCTTCTACTGAGAAATGTCCTTTTCTATAGAGGATGGAGGAGAGGAAGGAAGAGAGGAAGGAGGAGAGGAGGGAACTGGTACCTTCCAGAGAGACTCCCCTTTTTGCATACCCTCATGCTTGCCCAGTTGTGACCATACATCCACACACCCAAGATGATTCCTTCAAATCCACAGTGTTTTCTTCTGAGAAGCAATGTTTGAAGCCCCTTTTTCATCCATAAGACCCTCCTCTTTCTACTGACTCCAACAATTTTTCCCTTTACCTATCAAATATTCTACCATTTGCTGTCTCCTACCCTCTGTTTCCCAATAGCAGACTGAGTTAGAGTCATTATTTTCCAAACTACTTTGTGTTCAACTGACTGGAGAGGGGCACCCTTCTTGGTATCAAGGACTTTCTTATTTTGCATGCCTCTTCTTTCCAGAATATTCCAGTTTGGTGTGAGGTTAAACTTTGCAAAATACTGTTTGAAAGAAAGGAGAAAAAGAGAAAAGAACTTGTCAAAATGCATTCGTTAGATCATGTTTTAAATGAAGTACAATTGAAGGTAGTTTTTGTCCAAAGAAAGGAAAAACCCCTGCAAATCCGCTGAGCTCCCAGAGAGCGCGCCTCCTTTGTCGTTGCACTGACATTGAAGTGTAATTTTTCATGGTTATTTGGACTGGAAAATGGGGGGGAAAGGGAGAGATGGGCCTGCGATTATTTCTCATAAATGACAACACAATCACATCACGCTCGGCTACAAACATGCTCAGGGAATTTGCCTTTTTTACATTTCATGTGTGAAAGTAACAGCAACAATCATGGCTCTGTAGAAATCCAAGGGAACTAATCCCTGCTGAATTTAGCTTACTTCAGAGTTCTGGGACATAGCTGGGTTTCTTATTTAGTGTGGATTCTGAGACCATTTCAGGGTTGGGTTTTTATTTTACAAACTGGAACTCACACCTTTCAGTGATTTTTTTTTTTTTTTTTTTTTGAATCTTCCTGTGAATAGCCACCAGGCGAGTCAGTGACATATTTAGTTCTGTTGTGCTTTGTCGCTGCACATCTGCTTTTATCCTTTCTGGATTTCTGCAGGGGGCAGCCCAGGTGCTTTTGCTAAGAACACAGATAAATGGAACTTGTTGCAATACTGGCTTTAGGTGTTTCCTCCCTTTTTCTCCTCTCTTGACCCCCACCCACCCCCTTAATTCTAGTGTGGTTTTGACAAACAGTTCAAATGACCAGGTGGCCTTGCCTGGGGAGGAAAAATGGCAGGACTTGTCCCTCACCACACAATGGCAGCATTTTTCACTCCGTGCTTCTGTGTTCTGTGCTGTTCCCACAGGAGGGACAGCTCAGAGCAGAGCGGGGCCGTTTTCCCTGGGAGGACTTGGCTGCTTTGGACCCACAGCACGCTGTCTTCTGTCAGTGTTCAAGGTGGAGGTGAAGCTAGGCACTTTGGGGAATGGAGAGGATCCTGGGCTTGTGCTCTCGTGGAGCTAGACCTTGCTGTACCCAGCAGGGGCCAGACATGCAGGCTGCAGCTTGGGCCCAGCCTTCCCCAGCTGCCTCTGGCTGCACAATCCCCATTTTTCTTGTTTCTGTAAACAGTGGCATGATCTTCAAATATACAAAAGCATAAATGGTCTCTATTCTCCAATTAGTCATTTTTAATAATACCCAGAGTTGCCTTCAGAGTGTTGATTCTTGCAGCCTGATGCCAAAAGAGAGGTTCGGCAGGGTGGGGGACAGGAAAGAAGATCAGGGCGGGACGGCGAGGAGGGAAGATTCCTTCAGTGTGGGTTTTCCTGCAAGCTGAGCCATCCTGGGAGGCTGGCGGCCTTCCACTTGCGGCTTTCCAAGCTCCGCGCAGAAACAGCAGGCGCGGCGGCCCCAGGTGCATTGAGCAGATGAGCACCTGACGGCACACAGAATTCTTGTGACGGCTGACAGGGTCCATGTGGGAAGGAGCTCTGTGCTGGAGGAAGGGTGTGTGTCTGACCTTTTCCAGTCCCTCAGTCTCTCTCCTGCCCGTGTCCTCTTAACTTTTGGTGGGCCAAATTTGTTTATAAATGTTGTCTTTGAGAAGGTGGTTTTGTTTAAACAACTGGTTAAGCATTTGACCAAATTTTTTTTTTTTTAAGCTACCACAGTGGAAAAATTACCTGTAGGAGGAGTAGGCTAAGCCCTGCCCCTTCTCCCTGGTGGGAGAGCTTTTAAATGGGCAAGAAAGTGTCAAATGGTCAGGGCAGCAGCCAGAGGGGCAAGTAGGAGCGTAGGAGGCCATTTTTCCTGTCATCCCGGGCAGAGCGTGCTTCCCACTGAATGCCTTGGGCTCTACTAGTGCACTGCAGTTCTGATGTCTACTGGAAAAGAAATGACATCTTATCCTGAGAAGGTGGGAAAATATTACACTCTTGATGAATAAATGAGCGCTCCCGCTGTGGAGCCCTGCCTTCTTCACCCGCTCTTGTGTGCACACACACACCCACTTATCCTTCCTGCCTTTGATGCTTCCTGCCTGGACTACGACACTTGTCTCTCAAGATGTCCCACTCACCAGAGTTGATATGGGTCCCAGCACCTTCCTTTTGGGATTTGGCATTTTTCTCAATGAATCTATAACCTACTGTGAGGTAGAAAATGGAACGGACAAAGTTGGAAAACAGTTTCAGAAACATTCAGATGATTGTCCACCCATGACTTCTAGGTAGCTTTGTAAATTCTCTGTTATATGTGCACATATAAGGATACTCAGTCACTTTTACTAAGGTGCTAAGGGTAAGGTGTGTTAAGAGAACAGTTTGTATTTGTGGCAATTACGGTAAACCACCTTAATTTAAGGGAACATTCCTGGAGCTGAGGTATTATCACCCAGAAAACCAAATTGGTGGAGGTTACCTCTCAGGCAGCTTCAAGATACCACAGAATAAAACCAGGGGGTAACCATTTGAGATTTTGGAAATGTTGCTGTGTGGCTTATTATGTTTGGATCTCGGTGGCTGTACAGCTAGTATACAGAGTCCCAGAACCCCCGGTCACTATTCAGTGAGAGCCACTTGCCAAAATGTCCCAGAGAGAGAATGGCATAGTTAGTGGTCTACGATAGCTGTCAGAGTCACCACCACTAGCCTGTTCACTTCCGGCTGAGAGAAGACTGGACTAGAACCAACACACTTGGGAACAAGGTGGTCCATCAGCGTTGCCAGCGCATCCTGTTACAAGCTTCTGTGGTAGCAGGACTTTAATGCACTTATTTGAAATAAGTGATGTAGGCCTTAGACTCTTCTTTGATATTATAGGGTTTGATTTGACCTCTGTTTGCAAAATGAAGCATGCATACTCTGTAGAATGTCTATAGCCAGTAGAAATTTCCCACTGATATCAAAATACCAGAAGGATTGGACACACCTTAGGGTTCTGCCCTCGCTTTCCGGTTGCCAGCCCAGGCTGGGACAGCTGATTGGCCAGTGCATACGGTGAGATCACAGTCCAGTGCCTGCACGGCAGGTAGAGGGACAGAGGACAAAGCACAGTCCCCAAGTTCCTCCTCCTGCCCACCACAGAGACACCAGCAAACGCCATTTGTAGCCGTCACCCTCTGTGTCACTCTTGCTGGTCAGAACATGTCGAGTCTTGAGTCTTTCCCGCCTCCTTCAGTGGTCGTCCTTGGGTTAATTAGGTTGAAAATGGAGAAAGGAAAAGCTTTAACCCTATCTTCAAAGTAAGCAGATTGGTTATTTTGTTTTTCAAAGAAGAGGTCCTATATACAATTAAAACTTGTTTCTGGTAAACCTCATTCCAGGAAGGATAAGCTTTTAACAAAGGGCTTTTGACAGCTGCAGGCTATTTCATTTTTTTTAATGCCGAATGAAAAATCAATACATTTTTCTGGGTTATACATATTCAGAACAGGCCTGATATTTCCATTATAATGGAAAGTGGGTGTCTGTGCACATCTCGCCTGTCAGAGCTGCACCACCGCATTTTCCAAGCCACTGCTAAATATTTCAAACCTGATTTGATTGTGGTTCATGACAGCTAATGTTTCTCAGCTCTTGAGCCTGCCGACAGGCAAGCGTACTTTATCCACCCCTCCCTGAACATTACTCCCCACACAGAAAAAGGAAAGAACAATTTCATTCTTCGGGGATCACAGATTGGTGTATTATTTAAGTAACACATTCGTGTGAGAGCCTTGGGTACAAACACCCTGATTCTTAGGAGAATCTCCAAATTTCTGTCACACTGAGGCACTGTGGGGGCTTTGTCACGTCTGAATTAATCTACATTATCCTGTTAAGAATTAGGAACAGAGGGACTAATCTTGATCATTGATTGACTCCCCTTTCCTTCAAGCCTGTAAGCAATTTGTAAAATACCCCCAATGGACACATCACTCAGCCCCCGTTATTTTGGGGAGCAGTGCCATTTTTTAACAACTGGAACATTTTCGTGGGTGATGCTTTCAGGGAGTATATGCAGTGGGTTGAATGCTGACTTCGTGATGATACCACTTCTATTTTAGGCTTCTGCCTTGCACTCCTTCCACAAACGAATTTCCAGGTGGTTCATAAAATTGTTACAAATCCCCATGGGGTTTCCATTTGCCGCACGCACCTCCTTCAGGAGCAGACGTCACTATAGGTAAGGAAGTCATGCAGTGACTTTTACCAAGATGCTGAGTATAATGTGTATGAAGAGAACAATTTCCATCTGTGGTGAGCAACACCACCTCAGTTGAAGGGGAATTTTATGGGACTGTGGTCTCATCCTCTCAAAAACCTAAGCTGCCTTAGGAACCTTCCCCTTTGAGAATATATTTGCTGGGATGCTTCCAGCTGAGAACTCTGCCCTTAACAGGAAACATGAGTGATGGGAGCAGGCTGGGTTTGGCCTGGTGCTAGAAGTACTGTCTGGGAGTTGTAAGAGGAGGTGTTGCGGATAGATTTGGCAGGGGCCTTCAGTGACTGTTTTACATGGACGTGAAAAGCAGGAAGGACACCCAAAAGATCTCCCTCTTTTTCAAGATTTGTGTCCGTTTCCCTGGGCCTTTCACATCAAAATAGGACAGACCAGAGGAGAGGACCTAGCCTGTGAGCTGTTGTGGGACGTAGCCATCCAAGTGGGCTTCTGCCAGGGCACTTCCTCTGGGGTCGTGTAAAGCTCAGGCCTATCTGGGGTATGCTGGGCCTCCCTCCTCCTGCCAAGGGTGAGGGTGGGGCTTGGGGGACAGAGATGACCTCCATGCCCACCCAGGTCCTGGCCACAACCTGGCGAAATCATTCGTGGTGTTCTCTGAAATGGTTGGGATTTAAAATATTACTAAACACTTTCAGGGGAGATGGTTTTGATGTGTCTGTTTTGGCCTTGTAAATGGCATGGTGGCTGTTGTGTGTTTTGGTGAAGGAAAACGGGCCCTTCCTCAGCGTGAAAGACAGGATTTTTCCAGGTAAAACCCATCATCAGTCCAAGTCTTCACTAGTTCCTACCTTCTGTTGTTAGTAGTTGATATTATTGAAAAACAAAAAAAGAGTATGGCTTCTGTAAATGACCCCAGTGAGTTGCCACTCACTTCAGGGGAGAATGGGCCATCAGTGATCTGTGGGAAGAACTTCCTCCATTCTGGGCCCTGTCAGCACATTTTCCCTAAAGGGGACAAGGGCTTGATAGCAGCCCCAGCAGCTTGGCATGTAGATAAGGCTGTGTTTCAGAACTGGATGTCCTTGTGTCCCCAGCGACGGGAGACCAAGCTCTTCCATGGGTGCCTGAGGCCTGACTCTTGGTAAGAGGACTTGTTTTGCAGTTTTGGGACCAATAAAAATACACACTGTCTGCAAAGCATCATGGGCTTGAGCCATCCAGACAAATCTGCAGTTAGTATCCCTGTTTTTAAATCATTTCTCTACCTTTATTGGTATTCAAAGCTCACACTTTTCCGGTTACTGTCAGCCTGGGCTTTCATCCATTTTAAAGAACATTTTCCCCCCTCTCATCGTTGATGATGATGGTATAAAGACAGATGGTGTAACTGCTTATGAATGTCCTATTTTATTTCTCCAGGACCAGACAGTTCACTTGGAGATGTATATTATTTCCACATGCTTAGGTTAGGCGGCCCAGACTTGTCTGCCTCCTGCAGCCAGCTGCCCTCCCGGCCTTGCCATGCAGAGGGCGACACCTGTAGGTTATAGGTGGAACTGCAGGGAAGCATCTGCTTGGAATGGGACCTGGTTTTTAGCTGGGGTCATGACAACTGATCCTCTGCGAAGGGAACTGGCTGGTCCAGAAGTTTCTTAATCATTTCTTCTTCCATCATGCATATAACAGCCTTTTTGTGACTTATCCGCAAATAATGTTAAGGCTAGGAATCCAAGAAGACTTGATTTGTAAATCTTGAAGGGAAAAAAAAAAAGAGCAGCAAAATGAAATAACCTCTACAGTTTATCCTCTCACTGAAATTTAGCTGCTGTCATTTTCTGCTTGCAGTAGGGCAGAGAGGGAAGAAAGCAAGGGCCCAAGCAGACTCACTGAATGAGGGCTCCGGGGGTTTCACAGAACACAGTGCAGTTCCCCTGCTCATTGCGTCAGTGATCTGGTTATTCTTTAGTCTCAATCCTCTGAATAGATTTTTATTTATTTATTTATTTTTTGGAAAGGCTCAACAAACTGGAGTCAGTGCCAGGTGACAGTGAGTTTTTAACTCTCTGTTCTGCCAGTTGCATGCTACATAATGTGCAGGACAGAGGAGATGGCCGCTCAGTAGGTAAATCTTTTCCTTCTCTGCTGAGCAGTGAGTCGGACACTGCTCATCACCACATCGGGGTGTTCTCTAATTTGTAGGTATCAGACTGTCTCCACCTACGGTGACTGTGTGTATGTGTGTGTGTGTGTGCACACATGCGCTAGGAGAGGAAGGACCATTGAGCCATCTCTTTGTGTAAACTTGATTAACATATCACTATTACAGATATTTTATATCACAGCATGTATTGGGACAAATGAGTCTATTTTAAGAGACCTAGCTAATTTGGGTAGACACAATTTAATAATATTGAGTGACTGTATGCCAGTATCACCATTCAAAGATAAATTTTATAATTATAGCATTGAACAATTTCATCAAAAGCCTAAAAATATGCATGGGACATCTTACCTGAGCATAATTAAGATGGTACATATATCATGCTGTGTGACTCACTTGTTATTACTCTACCGACATACATATTTTTTCTCTAGTAAACGATGTATGGTATTAATGTTAGGCTGTACAGCTGATTAACTTCAAGCCCTGATTGCCTGATTTTTCTCTGTGTGAACCAAGGGTAGGGTGGGGAGACTTGATGCTAACTTTACTATGCAACAAGACAGAAAGAAGTCATTGAAATTTTATGTGGAGCCTTTGGTTGGAGATTAAAATAAGCAACAGCTTATTTCATCTATGTTCACCATGACCACCACATAAACTGCCTCCTGTTCTTAATGAAGAAAGAACATTCTTTGCCTCCTAGCTAAGTATTCTAGTTATTGGGCCGCCATCATTCTGAAAGAGTTAGGAAAACCTGATTCTTTTTTGAGCAGTTTAGAAACCCTATTAGGTCAATTATATATTTTAACTTCTCTTACTTCCTCTGTCTGATGAAATTTAGAGGCTGCTTTCTAGAGTGGCAGGTGGAGGGTGTAACACCTGAATGATTTAGAAGTAGGGTTGGAGAGATCTGTGATGGTATCAGGCAGAACCTTAGCCAGCATTCTAGATTTTAGCCTCATCCCTGGACCCTCCTGTATCTTATCTGGTACTAGACTCAGGTGACAGATGTGGATGTCCCTGTTCTCCTGGCCCTGAACCCAGAAAGGTGTGTTCTTAAGAGTCTCCTGATAAACTCATCGTTATGAAAATGATTTTCTTGGTTTGTCTGCTTCATTCATTCATTTATGCGTTCAAACCGAATACCCCCACTTGGGCAAATGTTGCTTAGTTTATGATCAACCTAGTTTGGAAATAACCATTCTTCTTACCTTTGCTACAACACTATTTGCTGAACCAAAGGGACATTTCCTGCATTAGTTTAAAACCAGTAGTGACTTCAAATTTCTACTCCTTTGCCTCTCATCACTGATTCCAGCATGTCCACAAGATGCTGTTGTGTTTCTAGAATTCTTTGTATTGATGAAATCATATCACTGATAATTCCATAACTCTTCATAATATGAATGACTTGCAAAAACCTTCCGCTACAGTCTGGCATGTGTGTAGGCACTGCCAGGCCAACAAAGAGCCAGTGACTGGATCTGATCTAGTCCAGTGCCAGGATGCTCTGAGGATGGAGCTAGGTGAGAAGTGAACATGTGGTTACATTTTTGCATTTTCAAGTGTAAAAGACTTGTCTATACCTTTGGGGTGGAGATGGAGTTATCACTTCACCAGGATTGGTTTTTCAGTTGGAAAAGCACAAGTGTGGCCTTCAGAATCTCTGGGAATACCAAATGGCCACATGTCTGGAGCAAGTCACAGCCTCATACCAACTGCTTCTGCAGACCTGGATATACCTTTAGCACAGTCAACCTCCCAGGGACCCCTGGGAAGAGAGAGGAGGGACGGAGTCATGGGCATCTGTGTTTTGTGCTTGCTAATTCATTGCAAGAGGGGCAGAAGGGTCCTTCATTGTGTTTTTAATCACTGACATTTTGCTTTTCTTCTTTTTCAGAAGAAGCCATTGAAGATGTTGAAGGACCCAGTGAAACAGCTGCTGATCCAGAGGAGCTTGCTAAAGACCAGGAGAGTGGCGGCGAGAAAGACCAGAGCAAGTGGACAGGTAATGTGCATGGCTGCCCTTGAGTCCTGCAGTGCTTCTCCCCTGGAAGAACGAGGCTCTAACAGGTCAGGGAACGGATGCACCCTTAATCGACCCGGATAAACTGTGTTGGCTGAATGAGTAGGAGAGCAATGTGGTTTTACTTTTTTGAGTGGTCACTTTCAGTTTTCTTTATTAAAGAGTTTTTAAAGTTTTTTTGGCCCTAAAGCCAACTTGTATATTGAGCATCCAGGTATCAAGCTCTGTGCTAGGGACTTGTGGGTTTTTGAGGTCTCATTTCTTGGGCAGCTTTTCACTGTTGTTTTGCTTTTTATTTCCTTCTTCCCCTATCAGAGGTCCAGCAAAGAGATTTGTCATGGGGAGCTTAGTTGGAGTCACCTGATTCTCAGCCTCAAGGTTCTCTAGAGGAATTAGCAGTGAAGGGTAGTCTTTGTCCTGCATTTGGGGGTCTGGGCAGGGCCCGCATATTCTTCACCTGCTGTTCCATCCCCCAGGCCCAGCGCCCACATGCTGCAGTGCACCCCCAGGGCAGATAGGCAGTGCAGCCAGGCAGGAGAACATCTTACCAAAAGCAGAAGAAATTGAAGAGGCCAAGATGGGAAATGCTATTTTTGGAAAAACTGGTGCTCAGAGAAGGGGAGCAGCCATTTCTCAAGATGATAAGATTTCTGTATTGAGGGAAAGAAGAGCTGAGACAAAGAAAAAAGCTCAGATTTTCTGGGGAGGGGCAAAGGCACTTCTGAGAAGACAGTAAGTCTCCCAGGAACCACCATAATAATAAGAGGAAATAATATGACAGATAACAGAAATTATTTTATTTGGTCAACCTAATTATTACTATCATTATTAATATTGTAATACTTGTAAGTTTTTTTTTTTTTAGAAAATATTTACCTTCTAAGGTCTGTATTGGTTGGGCCTTTGTTACTTTTCCAGGCAAGACTGTTCTTAAATCATGTTCAGTGTTGGCCTTCACTATTTAAACAAGATACTGAATCTTGGAGAGAGGCCAGAGGAGAGCAATGAAAATGACTGAAGGCTGAGAAATACTGCCTCTGAGGAGGGGCTAAAGAAATTGGGGCTATTCAGCCTGGAAAAGAGAAAGTCAAGAGGCAGCATAATGGCTTCCAAACATCAGGAGGGATCCAGCAGAGGCTGCGACATGCTGATGTTCAATGTTTCCTGGGAGACAGTGATGGGCCAGCGCTGCAGCTGAATGAATGGAGGGGACCTCAAACAGACTTCACCATCCGTGCTGCTTGCTGTCCCTTGTGAACTAGGCTCTGTGGGGTGCAGAGGCCTGTCCTTGAGATAACTGAGGGATAGGGTCAGACATGCCAGAGAGGATTTGTAAGGTAGGAGCAATGTAGAGGGTGGACATCTGTGCCCAGTGGCCCCCCTGGATGTAGTGGGGGAATTTCTGCCCATGTTGCTCTGCCTGCACCAAGATCTGGGTTTTTGCTACAGTATTAAGGGAGCTAAACAAATGGTTTTGTTGGCAATCAAATATCCAACTGGAGGAGGTAAACAGGGGAGAGGATTTCACTAACAGTTTAAAGACTGGGTGACCTTCTGGGCCATCTGTTTGTTGTCACAATTTAGGTGGTTGGTTGGTTTTTAATCATGACTTTGCTACATACTAGTCCTGTGACTTTGCTGAAGGTCTCTTTACCTTTCTGTGCCTCTGTTTCATCACATGAGAGGTCTAAAAAATAGCACCTATTGCAATAGAACTGCTGCAAGGAATATTTGAATATGGGACGCATAGAACAGTATGCCTCCCATGTTCAAATATTGCAGCATATAGTAAGCTCTATGTAAGGAGTTTTTTGTTTTGTTTTGTTTTGTTCGTGGGTACCAGGGGTCAAACTCAGGACCTTGCGCACCAGCAGGCACCCGTGCCGCTGAGCGATATCACTGGCCCTTTTTTTCCTTTATGTGGGTACCGAGAGTCGAACTCAGGACCTCACGCTTGCCAGGCAGGCGCTTATGCCACTGAACCATCTCACCGGCCCAGGAGTTTGTTTAATAGCTTAGTTAAATAAGATGAGGAAAACTTAAGTAGCAGTTTTCTGTTTGGTCCTCCATTTGAATGTAAAACTGATGTCTGGCAGCATGTGGCTTCTGGGAATTTTGAAAAGCTAGCAGGAACAACATACAAGGATTTAGTAGGATCGTGTAAATAATATTTGGTGCATATGTTTCCTATATTCTGTGTGCTGAGTGCTATGAAAACAATGAAAAGTAGCCACTGCTTGCAAAGCTCCTACTATGTGTAGCACCCTATGTTGGCATCATAAAGATGTGCGTCTCAAACCCTTATGACCAGTATAGGACAGGCTTTGTTGAGGGCAATTCAGTGAAATCTTATTCAGAGTGTTTATAATTCAGTGGGAATATGTCTTCGTAGTGCTAGTGGACACAATCAGGAGACTGCTAAAAGACATAAAATGAGTACCGTAAAAATGAATGTCCTCAATAAGGCTTCACTTTCTCATGCATTTATTCAAGCAGCAGGCTGACTTAATCTTTATCCAAAAGACAGAAAGAATGAATACGAATGAGTGAATAACTCAGAGGTGCACCTTGCCAGATGTACAGTCGTAGAAAGAGAAGGGAAATTCTTTCCTGACTCTGCAAATGATCCTCTTTTGACCTGAAGCATAATTTTGTCTCTAACATCTGAGTGTGTAACGACAGGCTTTATTAAGGTCCTTGGGCCAATTTGATCCTGGAATCGATATAGGTGCCAGCAACCTCTTCTAAGCTTTCTTTTGGATCCTTAGTATTTTATATAAAATATCTACGTTCATTCCATTTACTCCCTAAATTGAGCTGTTCCTAGCTGATTAAATGTGATGGGAAGTGCTTCCTTCTGGCAAATAAATAGTGATTTCACAATTTATTCTGTTGATTAGTGGCTGCTCATGATGCAGATTAATAATATTTCAAATGGGCCTGGATAATTGGCATTTTCTCAGCTATTGATTTTGTTTGTGGGGTTTGGGGGTTTGTGCAGGAATGGGTAATCCTTACTAAAACTTTTTAGTTATTTATTTTTTATTGGAGTGGGACTCCTGACTTCCTTTTCGGGTATCCCTCTTTGGGATTCTTTTATTTAGATGTGTGCCACCTTGGGTGGCAGCAAGATGAGCAAGATAGTAATTTGAATTACAGCAGGGTCAATTCTGTGATCTATGGCTGAGTCCTACTCGGTGCAGGGCACCAGGCAAAGTTTCACTGGTGGCGAGTTCAGTGAGAGTATAGAGCTTGCCTTCAGGAAGTATAGCACTCAGCTGGGGATTTCAGGAATGCCCATCATCATAAGCTCAGAATTACTGTAGACCAGCACTGTCTAGTGGAACTTCCTGTGCTGAGAGAGATGTTCAGCACCTGTGCTGAACAATACACAGTGGCCACATATGGCTGTTGAGCGTTTGAGATGTGGCTAGTACACTGAGGAACTGAATTTTAAATGTTATTTAATTTTAATGAATTCAAATTTAAAGCCACATATGCAGCTGTAGATACTCAAAAGGAACAAAACTAGCCCTGAAAGACTGCATCACAGGTGTAACATTGCAGGTCTTCAGAAGGTTGCATCAAGCTCTGACCTCATCCTAGGCACCACTTTAGTATTTGACGCCTGTTCTTCCTGGCAAGCATGCCACGATGGCTCACAGGGGCACAGGTACCGCTTCCCACAGCCCTGGGGTCAGCCAGGTGGGCTGAGGCCTTCTGATGCAGGATCAGCTGCAGCTTAATCTGTTTGTCCCAGTTTGCCATCAATTTCTGTGTGTACTATGATGTGAAACAAAGCTAGGAAGCACTGCTTTCTATGCATTACTGTATTTCATTTGAGTCTCACCCCTACTCTGTGATCTAGGTATTATAAATATCCTTCCTCCCACCTCTGCCATTCTGCAGGTATGAAAACTGAGCTCTAGAGAACTCAAGCAAGTTGCCAAATGGTATACAAATAGGTTCAGACTTGCGTACTGCTTTGCCACCTACTCAAACCTAGGATGCAGCGCAAGTCCTTACCAGCATGTTATACCACTCTCTGAGAATGAATGTTTAGTCTCATGGTCTCATCCAGTTTTCCTATTAGCCCAAGGAGTTGCACTTCCCCAAAGTTGTGCAGTGAGAAGAGTATACAGCAGTCATCTATGTGTTTAAAACAAACTGGATTGGCAGCCAGGAACATGCCATTTAATGAGTCAGTGTCATGTTCAGTCTGAAAGCAGGCTGGTGTCATGGGAAAAATCTTGTAGATTTGGAGTTAGGAAGCCCACCAGCTAGTGAATGATCTTGGTCAAGGAACTTGGAATTCTGGTAGCCTGGGTATCGGTCTGTGAGACACAAAAGTGACACCCCCTAGCCCCAGCCACCTGCAGGTTCCATGATGCTGAGTGGTGGCATAAAGATAAGCCCTTGGTAAACAGGGGTACATTTAGTCAAGGTAAGTGTGACGCTCTCTCATGGGCCAGTGGTGGGGGAAGGGGTGAGGAAGACACAGGAATGTTCTTTAGAGCAAAGCCTGTTCCCTAATGCACAGTTACTTCCACTGTCCAACTATGTGGTTTTCCCTTTTGAAGTGGAAAAGTGACCCCTTGTTGTCTTTTACCAGAGTGGATTTGAATGCGTGTGTTCTAGATTGAAGAGCCCCCAGTGTCAGCCACTAAACAATGATTAATGCAGTGATTAGTCAATCAATCATTAATTGCTGTAAATTAAGTGATATACAATTAATGTGATACTTTATCACCAATAATTAGGGGGAAAAATTGAACTCTTGGCAAAGAATCATAGCAAGATGGTTATTTAAATGCTGTAGCTGCCATGGTTTGTAGCCACAGAGCACCACGCTGGGTGTAGTTAAGGTAATTTGAGACATGATGACCAGGGGGTATTGGTGCTTTTTTTAAAGGGGGTGGGATGGGGGGTGGAGAACTAGCTTGGCTTAAAATGACACCATGATAAGGTTTCAGAAATCCCTAACTGATGTTCATGTGTGTATGTCTGTAAAATTTTCAGTTAGAAATGTAGTTTGAGTGTTTTCTATAAGAGCCTGCAGGGATTTTTCTTTTCTTTTCTTTTTAATCCAAGATGCTCACCCAACACAGAGCAATTAGTGCAGTGGAGCGTCCCTGATTTGAATCTATGGAAGATTGCTATTAAGGGAGGTATTAATTGGCTGGCAAGGTCTGGGCGACTGTTAGGGAAGAGTGTGTTTATGGAATATGGTGCTGGCAGGCATGATTTCAATCGGATTTGACATGTTTAACATAAATGTATAGTGTACAGCACTTGCTGCATATGAATAATTCCTACAGACCCACTGCCTTTCTAATTACTGAGGTTGAAAAAAAAGCAGGTCAGGCACATCCTGGTGGAAATCTATTACCAGCCCTCCCCCTACTCTCCCTGTTGTTTACAACTTTGTATAAATAGAGATGCCATTGTATGGGGAACTCAGTGCCTGAAATGTAATCTGTGACAGAGAATGGAAAGGGGTTGGAAAAAAAATACTGCTTCTCCCCACCCGGCTTTAATCAGGTCTATAAAGATAAAAGAAGGTATTGCTAAGAGGAAGCATTGTATTAGGAAAGCACTGGCCTAGTATGAATTAGAAGCCCTGAGTTCAAGGCCTGGTTCTGCCACTGTTATTACCTGTATAACCTTCAGCCTCTGGACCTCCGTTTCCAAATCTGTAAAATGACAGGTTGGACTAAATGGGTTCTTAAAATTCTGAAACTCCATAAGTAGATAATTGGAAGAGGGGCAGCTGCAGAGTAATGTAAACCTCAAAGAATATTAATTGTTGGAGTTACAACACTGGTAACTTTCAAAGATTTCCCTAGTCTGTGGCTAGTTAATAAGCTTGGATCCAAAGGCTAGATAGAGGGTTCAAATAGACTTTATCCACAGAGATCAGACAGCAATCACCAAACTGGTGTTTTTCCGTGGGGTATCACAGCATTACATGTGCTCAACTCATTCTGCATTATTGCCACCAGTCACACTGTGTTGGCAGGGATGGCATGGTGTGGGCATCAGTGGAGGAGTTCTTAGATTCCCATGTAGGTGCCACCAGTATACAGTCTTGTGTGGCTGGAAACCAGGCCATTCGCTACCACCACTCTGCTGCCGCAGTCACTGTAGCCTGACTCTGTATAACCTCCAGACATGTGGGACCATTTCCCTCTCCACTCAAAAGCAAATTTGTCTTCGCTGAGGGCGTATGTAAGGGAATGCTGGGAGCCCAGCTTGCACAGCCCCTCTGTGATTCACATTCCTGCCAGTGGAAACTGTTTGTGGTTTTACGTTTTCACACACGTGGATTGTGTGGCTATGTCAGCTTTTCCAGAGCGCACTCGTTCCCTGCTCGCCACTCCTTTTTTTTTTCCAGATCACTTTAAGTATAACTTGGCTATGTAACGTCACTGCAGGCAGAAGTCTGTCTCACAACTGAAAACAAACCATGAACTATTTTTATGTGGGAAGTAAAAATAGATAGAGGGTGTGGTATATATCTGAACCTGCTTGAATTCCAGTAATTCAAAGGCTTTAGCTTTGAGGATTTGTATCATTAAGTCATGAGAGAGTTAAGTACCACATCAATGAGCAAATATTTTTTGTGCAGATATGCAAAAAAGGTAAGGAATTTTTTCTAGAAGTATCATATGTAATCACATAATTATGGCACAATGTAATGAAAATTGTGATCAAGAGATAGATAAGGGGCAGTAAAAATGTAAATTAAGGAGCAAATCATGTTCATCATTATAGAAAACACCTTATAGATTTGCATGTGATTCTTTAAAAAGTGGCTATGGTAATCTTCCCTGTTTTGTTCTAGTTTTAGCTTTTGTGCTGATGGAAAAGCACCTCTGGTATTAGAATCATGATCAGGACTCGTTAAAAAATACCATAGTGCCTTTCTCATGAGATGTCAGAGTATTTAGGCTCCCCTATTTTTGTGGGGTGCAATGTTATCTTTATTTTGCAGGCTACAGAACTAGTGGAACTAGTGAAACTCAGATTCTGAACTCCTGGGTATCAGAGCTGTGATCAAAACCCAGTTTGTAAAACAAAACAAAACAACAACAAAAACCCAGTTTGCCATCTGGGTCAGAGATACACATGGTATCTTTATACATATTATAAAGCCAAAGGATATATGACAAAGTTTTTTGTTGTTGTTGTTGTGTTTTTGTTTTTTTATGTGAAGACTAGAGGAGAGAATTTGTAAATACCATATTTCTCTAGTTGTCAAACAACTGTCAACTGTTTATGATCAGGGGCTCTGTGGCATTTGTTGGTTTTTATAATCTCTAGCACTTAGCAGGTGTTTAGTATCCTTTGGATATCTCATTAGAAATCAGGTGGTAAAATCACATGACATAAATACTTTCCAGTCCAGATGTTTCCGCTTTGTGAACATCAAGCCCATAGGGTAGTAGGATTATTCCATGTTGCTGTAGGGAAATGGCAATTAGAGTGTTGGTACTTATCCTAAACAGGCCTCTCTGTCCCCTTCACTCTATAGTTTTGTGCTTCTACACAGACCTGTGTTATTTCCCTGATACTTCTCAAAGTGAAACCATAGCAACAAATGTTCAAGCTCTCATGATGCGTTAGACTCTGTGGTAGGCTGCTTGTTGTCTGCTCTTTCACAAGCCTCACGACACCCTCAGAGAGATACTGTGGTCCCACTGATAGATGAGGAAATTGAAATTTCAGTGTAGTCAAATCACATGCTTGAAGTCACACAGCAAGCATCTGAACGAAGGTGCGACCAGCACTGCAAACCATTGTGCTTTATTACTTAACATGGAAAACTAGCACTTTCATGTTAAGGAAGCTCAAGCACAGGGAACCCTCCCTTCCTAAGGAGTCTCTAGAGGTGTGGGGGCACCGCCTCCTCACTGCTCACACAGATCACTTACCCTTGGCTTTTGGAGTGCTGTGAACAAGCCAAATGTGGAGACTCTGGATATTGGGAGAAACATTGTTGTGAACATCTGTGCTGTACAAAATACCAAGGGAAGATGATTCCAGGCTTCTTGGTGCTTTAAACTGACAGGGGAGAGTGAATAAATATTCCCATTTTCCAGTCTCTCAAGGGTCTGAGAAAAAACCCCTAAGTAGGTCTTGGGGAAAGCTGATTCATCAGGATAATGAGAAGTTATGTCCAGCAGTTCTTTGTGTCTATCACCATACTGGACACACACCCAGATCTTAGGTATTTATTTTCACAAGTTTGATTTTACTCTTAAAATTTAGCATCTTAGGAAGATAAGTCTGGAACGGAGAAAAAGCTCAGAGTTTTGTCATATTCTACTCTGGAAGTCTGTGCCTCTTAGAGCCCAGAGAGCCTACCTAACCTAATTAATGTTTGATTTGATGGTGACTGAATGAGCTTCTGTTAATTAATTTTGGCCTGCTCCTATGACTGGCAGTACCACTGCTTCTGACGTGTCTCACACCTCTGGGTATTTTCCTATTTCAGTGCAAGGGTCTCTAAGGTCTTTCCTGCTCTCATTATCTCCAAGTCTGTGGTCACTCCAAGCCAGACAGCAGTGGGATAAGTGTAGAACTCAGTGTGTCCTCCAACTGTGGCCACAGCTGCAGATGGCATCTGGGCACAGCCCAGGGGAGGACAGGTACTTTGGGGAACTCACAAGAGGCCAGAGGCAGACAGGCCGACTAAAGTCAGGAATCAGGAATATTTATCAGGTCCCCAATTCCTGGCATGAGCTGGGCTATTGGTGGTGGCCTGCGTCTAGCAGTTATTAAATAGACCAGCAGCTGCCATTGGTCGAAATGAGGTGGTAGCTCTGTTTTAACTGGTGGCTCATTCACAAACCTGACACAGAGGGAGCAAAGTATCTTGAAACTCCAACGCGAGATGTCCTTTTGGGAGCTCAAATCAGTGTAGTTAAGCAGCCTTATGCATATTTCAAGAAGGAATTAGCACAACAGATTGATGTCTCTGATGTAGGGCTTAGTACTGTTTTCTCCCCAGTGATGTAAAGCAAGCAGCAGCATCCACCACTCTACCTCAAGGCTTCAGGAGCCTACCAGAGAGGCAGCTTGCTGGGAAAGCAGTTGGCCCCACAGCTTGGCACCTGACCCCCCACTCCCAAAGTGCTGACTTGTGCACACAGGGGCTAATGCAATCTGAGCATTCATCTAGGGCTGATGCAAAGGCAGTGTTAAGCTGGTATGGCCTGCAGGTGCCTAGATCAGGGGAGCCAGCACTAAAAAAGCTGCTTCCTCTTTGTGCAAGGTGGAAAGAGCCCACAGCTATTTACCCTCTTCTCATAGATGTTCTCCAGGACACATGGAAAGAATGAGATATCTGTAAACAAGGAAGTCTGTCTTTATTCTGGACTATATTGCTGACAATGCATAGAGATTATTCCTTCTGAATCTCTGGCTTTGAAAATGTGCCTGCATTTGTTTGTAGAGGGAGCACGTTCTCTGAGCCGTATTTAATCCTTCACTTTGGGCCTGAGGGGGAAGACATCCAGGCTTTGAGACCAGGCCTGCCCATCCTTCCCAGTGTAGATGAGAGTGTCATGTGGTCAGATTCATTTGAAAGTGGACTCACAGATCTGCCCATGCTTGCTGGGTCCTCTCATTTAATTCTAGTCAGATCACAAAACAATATGGCTCCCCCCAGTTACAGAAAGCTTTGGCTCTGGCAGCTGTTCTCAAAGTTTGGTCTCTGGAACATCAGCATTACCTGGGAACATACTGGAAATATAAATTGTGTGACTCAGACCCACTGATCAGAAACTCTGGGGTGGGACCTGTGGTCATTGTGGTAATGAGCCCTCCAGGGCATTCTGATGCATTGTGGAGTTTGAGAGCCTCAGGGCTGCAGTCTCATTGACAAGCAGAAGGTCTTGAGACCCATTTCTCCTTGTAACTGGACAGCAAGACAGAAGAGGGGCTTGGAAGACACCCTGAGTCTTGGCATATGTAGTCATGGGTGGCAGGTTGAGGGGCGGGAGAGAGGGATGGCCAGAGAGGCAGGTCACAATGACAAGTGATTGAAAACTGGAAATCTTTTAGACTGGTCAATAATTAACATCTGGGTGAAGGGTACATGGACCCTTTCTATACCTGTATTTTTCTTGCCAAATTCTTGTGAAACTATAATTTATTTCCAAACAAAATAATAATACCCAAGAGCTACTGGATTTTATCAAAGCACTGACCTATCTCATTCACATATGAGTTGGAGGAGAAAAAGTTCCCCAATGATTATCCCCATTTGTAGTATAATTTAAATTTTCTTTGAAATACTTTCTAAAAACAAAAATTCTAATGAGATCAACAGGTCCTGCCATACCTGTGTCAGCATATTCTTCTGCTTTCTTGGGTAAGTGGCTGTACTTCTCCAAATGCTTTCTAGAGATGTACAGAGCAACGTGGCTTGCAGTTCCATTCCTGGGAGTGTTTTGATAGAAGATTCTCAATCTCAGTAGGCTGGATTTGGGACAAGGTAAAGAAGCCCCAAGTTCTTTTCAGCCAAGGCAGATACATCAGCACCTGCTAGGTGTTCACATGCATGCCTCTGTTTCCCATGAGGTCTCCTCAATTTCTCTTCTGAAACATCATTAAGTGCCTGGTTGAAGGCAGAATGAGACCATGCATGTTTAAAGACCAAGTTGGCAGCAAAGCTGAGGAAGGAACTTTTGTTGTCTGTATTAGGAGAGGAAGAGAATTTAGCCAGATATCTGGCCACTTATCAAGTACAGTAGCTCCACAGAAGATGTGAGTAAGAAAGTCCAGCCTGTCCTCTGGGGAAGGAATTGCGAGCAAATGCCAAGCTTAGCTCCATTTTCATTGACAGTATGAAGATCACAAAGTCCGGAAGCACAAAAGACCTTCTGGAAAGACAGTTTTTCTGGTGTTGAGAGGGAATGCGAGGTCAATGAGAAGCTGAAGGAGAAGGGCTATGAAAAGAACTCACTAAACCTTTCATTTAACTGTAATTACCTGAATAATCATTTTCAGATCAGGTGAAATGTCTGTGTCTAATGTTCTGTGGTAGCTATTCCAACTCAAACACTGATTATGGGGTTGTGTGGAAAAAAATGTTTTCCCCTAGTCAATGGAGATAGATAAAACATTGCTGTAAATTTCTGGGGCAGGTGGCAAGCTGGTTTACGGAATGCAAGGCGATGAGAACTTCTGGCTTACGGAAAGTAGCATGAATTAATAATCATTTAATTGGCTCCTCCATTATGTTGCTGGTTTGGGAGATGGAAGTTTAGATGGAGGTGCTGTCAGTGGTACTTTATCTAAGAGTCTGATGGTTGAGAAATGGGGGTGGTGGCTGCCTTTGGACTTTCTGCAAAGATCAAATGTCAGGTAGCGTCCCAGGCCCTCAGTGGGCTCACCTTAAGACCCCCAAAAGGAAGAGGATCAGCACTTTGGTGCATACCATCTCCAAGTGCCATTCCACCATGAGCAGAGGAAATGCAGAAGAAACTTCACAGCAACAGGGACAGCTCAGTGTCTGCCCATGATCTTCCCAAGGGAGGTGTCTGGCCAGAGCGAGGCTAGCCCACAGCACAGAATGTCCACCATGCCAGTAGCCCCATCGTGTGCCAAGTGAGTAGATATATTTTGCTCAGGAAACACAGAAGCTAATTCTACCCGTACTTTGGTTTTCTTGGAGGGCAAGTAAATGTTTTGGCTAATAATTAGAGGAGAGCAAAAACTGGGTAGGTACCTTAAGGTTCTATTTTTACTTCATTTCCAATTTTTCTTCAGGTTGTTCACAAGGTAGCTAGTCTGTGCCTTCCCTGGCTTCAGAGTCGATCTCAGGTCACCAGTCAAGAGATGAGGCATGTGTTGGCATTAATTCTACTGGAATTGCATGTACAACTCTTTCAAGTTTTCTGTGGCCAAACTTCAGAGATTCCAACTTGGATTTTGTTAGTGAAGATTGGGATTGGCTGATACTTCCTTGTAGGAAGAATGTTTATATCAGGTAAAGCATTAGGGGATCATGAATGTTTACTGTGTTTCTAACATATTTGGCCTCTTTGTAAGCCCTCTGGGTGATACTACTGTTACATGTTCTCTAAAGCATGCCACTTCCTAAGTAAAGTTTTGTTGCCCTTGTTTTAATTATTCTTTTGCATAAAGCCAATTCTTAAAAATTACAAACAAAACTTACATGAATTTAACTATGTTCTTTCTTCTATTCCGTAATGATTAGTATGAGAAGAGGAGTGACTTTTTAAATAATTATTATTAGAGGTTAAATACTTCCCAAACAAATACAATAAAAATCGAAGGATATGTGAAAGTTTGTCTCCATGCATAAATAATCCCTCCTCAGGAATTTATGCGTTGCTGACTGTTTCTCTTTGAAATGAATTTTTTTTCCTAAAACATAGAAAAACCTAAGAAAATAAAATGGAGACTCATGTATCATGCTGGCCTCTTTCAGTATTTGTCAGTTTTAGTGGCCCACCCATCACAATTTAAAGGGCAATGTTGACTCTTGGCCCAAAAAGCTAAATTTGAACTTTGTGAGTAGGGATATGCCTGTCCTTCCTCTGCAAGTTGGGTAGGACCGCCATAACTCTTGATGACCAAGAAAATGCTTTTTTTTCACTTCTTTGAAAGTCTGTGTGGCAAAGAATTTGCAGTTCATGTCATGCTAAGTTTCATTTGGGCTCTGACCCAGCATTTCATTCTCACAATATCCAGTTTACCTTGCTTTCTAGAATATGTCATCTACAGCACACTCATGTGATTCCTTACCACATTTTGATCCCCTTTGAAATGCCAGAAGCCCAGCGTGTTGCATATGAAAGATTCGTAAAGATTTAGCACATATTTTCATATGACATAACTGCCAAAATGAGAAAAATTGCTTTAACTGTCAAAGTAAAAATATACCGCCCGATGTTTTGCTCAGTGTGGATCCAAGATTAGACGAGCTCAGGTCTGTTCAGGGTGGTATAGCTATAGATTCAGTGTGGGTCCAAATACCAACTTTTTCATGGACAGCAGAATTTAAATACTATCCCATTTAACTGTAACATTAAAAATAATATAACTACATGATTAACTTAGAAAATGGCCCATGATGCTACCACCTAAATACTGCCATCACTTTCTTCTAGTTTTTGTTTTAAAACCTATTTTTTAATGTAACTGTAACCTGGTATGATTCATATTTTATCTTATTTCTTCTCTGACTTAAATTTGCGGTGATTTTTCCATATTGCTTCACAGCCATCATTTTAATGTCTTCTAGTATGCAATAGTATGGCTATACATTATTTACTCACACCATGCCCTGCTATAAGATGAACTACACTGTATTCAATTCATTTTATCATTATAAAAACTACTACAGGTAGTGATCCTTCAAGTTGTTTGGGTTTTTCGTTCCCCATATTTCATTGCCAAAGATTTCAGGTACTGATTGTTTAAACCATGTCTTGTCTCTGGAGCACATCTATTTCCTTTTCACTAATGTGACATCATAGCAGACTTAGAGTGACCAGTAATTGATTTTTTAATGGTGTTTTCTGTATTGTGACATCTCTTCTGAAGTTTAAGTTTAGAGAAGTCTTCAAAGCAGAAAACCACAGTACTTTCTTTGTTGTTATTCATACAACCTCATTTCCTTTATGCCTCCCATGTGTGCTAGTGACAGAAGTAGAGTAGAAATTGATTTTGAGACTATGGCCCTTTTGAAGTTGTTCAGAGAGAAGCTTGAGAAAACCTCTGATTGTCTGTGGCCTGTAATACACCCACATCTAGCATGTTGATGGAGAACTTGTACCACTCTTTGCCTATCTACAGAAACTGTACAAACACGTCCTTACCGAGTCTAGATAGGGATTGATGTTTTAATGTCTGCGGTCAAGCTAGGGAGTGGCCTGTGTCAGCTACATTTAACCTAATTCTTGGGAACAGTTCCCATACCCCCTAGGGAAACACCTTGAGATCCTAACTGGTGTTGTTTATAGTCTGTTATAAGAATGGCATTGGTTCATTTTAAGAGAAGGAGCTAGTGAGCTGCAGGTGGCTAATGTCCACTTCTAGATAGATTTAGACAGATCTGATCTAATAAAGATGCAGTTTGTCTTGGATAGGAGATAAAACCCAAGTTTGTGCACCAGTGGATACCGTATTTCATATTACAGCAGGGCTGTTATATTACTGGGAAGAAAGAGGAATGTGTGAATGAGTGCTGATTTTATTTTCTAAAATACTCTATAATGGCTCCTTAGCTCAGGCTCACAAAAGAAGCTTTAGATTTCCAGAGCAGTTTGGAGGGGGGTGTTAAATAAAGCTTCCCTTTCTGTGCAAGGGGAGTGGATAATGGCTTCTGAAACTGGAATTATCTCTCACCTCTGCAACCTCACCACAATTCGTGCACTCAGGATTGAAGGAAGAGAGTGGACTCTGGTTCTGTATGGAAACTAACACAGCACAGGGCTACTGTGTTTGCTTTTCAGCTCCAAAATAGTGAAATGATTTGGGTATTCTCAGCCTCAGGGCCCATTGAGTCATACTGCTGAGCCAGCAGTGGGGTGTGGTGGCAGGCAGGTGGAAGCATTTATAAGGTGGTATCATAGTCCCGTAAAAGCAGGTGTCCTTTTGGGCCAGATAGACTAACAGAAACCCGGGGGGCGGGGAATGCGTGTTTGGAATAAATCCTTATTCTCTTGGCTTGGTCCTATTGGAGGAGGAAGCAGTACATAAATGGGTCTTTCCCAACTATAAGCATGGAGCCCAACCGAATGCTTACTAGTTGGAGGTGGAAGTAGGGAAGGTGGTGAGGGGATGATGGGATGATCATGACGAGTAAGTAAGTTAGTAAACATCTAAGTAAGTATCCTTTTATACCACCACTCACCATCTTTAGAATGTATTTGACGAGTTAATATACAGAAGGTATACACTAAGCAAAAGTAAAAATGATGGAGAACCTTCTGGAAGCAGAGGAAACTTAAGTCCCTGAAACATTAAAGCCTGAAGTTGTGAGAGGGTTTAGGCAGGAACCCACCACACTGCAAGGTCCAAAACCTGCAGTGCAAGGTTCTATAGGATCAGGTCTAAGGGGGGGCCAGGAGATGGGAAGTGGGCCATGGGGGAACTGGTCTAGAATGTTACAGCACCTAGTTAATCGGCAGCCATTCCATCACATTAAATTTCCAGCCGTCATGTATTACCTTTCAAGTGAAAATGAATAACTCCCATTAAGAGCAAAATGGGTTTGAAGTCGATTCGAGACAGATTAAAGTACTGTTATGAATCTGTGTGTTGGGAGGAGGAGGGGTCTATGTGTAATATGCCTGTCCTTGTACTTTTTAAATAATAGATGTCCTCCAAACTTATGTAGACCAGGTTACCAAGACACAGGGGTTAAAAGTCACAAGATGTGCATTCTGGGAAGAGCACCAACTTCCTGGAATATTTCCTGTACTTGACAATTTTTTTTCAAAATTGTTTTTTGGTCTTAACGATTTCAGTGAATAAAATTGATTTTAAAAATTATTATTAAAATGCGTATCTATAATGACAACACCTTAGTGTCCATGACAGAACAAATTTTAAGGTTGAACATGAAATGAAAGTACATGCTAGACAACTAGACCGGCTGACACAGAAAGCAGTTTTACCACAGAACAAAACTTAGGCTTCCTACACTAGTGACCTAAATGCTGACTCACATTATTTGTTGATGACAGCTTTGGAACAATATATCCATACTACCATCTTCAGGATTTCTTTTTTCCATATTGCTTTAAGCAAAATTCTGACAAATGGATGTTCCATGTCCAAAATAAGTGAAAGAGAAACCCTTGGAGACTGACCGGGCTTTAGAATGACCAAGTCTAACCATGTTGGACTTCGTGTTTACACTGGAGGAGCCCTGCTTATCCTGATCAAACCCATAGCCTGGCTGTTTACTCATCATAAACTTTCAGGGTCCTTTCTGTGCTTCAGGGAACTCCTTCCATCAGTACCTCCATGCCTACTGTTTGTTATTGAAACCTCATGTGCCTCTTCTCATTAACTGATGTTTTCATTTTTTTTTTGATGGCGTGGGCAAGAGGGGTGCAGAGGCATGGTTGTGCAAGCAGATAGGAAACTTTCCTTCTTACCACCCACTCTGAATAAATTCTTACATGTGAAACATTGGCTCGATTATAACTTGGATTCATGCCCTGCCTAGTTCCACTCCTCAATTGTTTCTTCCCTGAAAGCAAACTGCTGAAGCAAAACTGGATTTTTTCTGTGTATTGGTATGCAGCTGTCCCTTGAACCCTTCTCAAGTTCTATAGGCTGCCTGTAATACACTCTGTTGTGATTCTAAAAGGTGGGACAATAAAGTTGCAAGCACATAGTTTCTTACATCTCTGAAGCAAAGTGTGCCTCATACTCAGATTGGCTAAGCAGTTGGAGAGATTTTGCCACCCACCCTCAGCTCTGTTGCCCCCCCCCACAGATAGAAGCCAGCAGACTGTACTTAGAGGGGGAAGGTTAGACAAGAGTGGATTTAGCTTAATCCAACTCCAGAGCCTTTTATTCCATTTTTTAAAACCTTTTCCCAATGTTCAGTTGTTAAGGTAGTGACAGAAATTCATGGAGGAAAAAGAAACACTTGCTTCTTTTCCAGCGTGCTTGATAAGTCAGTCCGGATGTTCATCCTTTCTGAATTTTTGTGTTGTAAGAAAATCCTGTGCTATAAATGAATGTTGATTTTCACCCAAAACAAACCCTCTGGGAGCTGGCCTGGTCTGGCTATTACTGTATTGCATCTTCCACTTTTTCTCCTAGCCTCATCCAGCCAAGCAGAGAAGGAGCTGACGGATCCTCCTGCTGCCTCCAAACGCATCTCCTTCCCAGGTAGTTCGGAGTCTCTGCTGTCTTCGAAGCGACCAAAAACATCTGAGGAGCTCAAACTGGAGCAGGTGAGGCCAGAAGGCACTCTGTTGGTGGGGGTAGTGTTTTTACTCTGGTGGGGAATGAACTTGCGTGTGGGTGGGCTTGGGCAGAAACCGTTGGTGGTGGGAACGGCAGATTCAGACAGAGCGGTGGGTGTGTCCCCCACAGATGTACCAGTGCCCCTACTGCAAGTACAGCAACGCCGACGTGAACCGGCTCCGGGTGCATGCCATGACACAGCACTCAGTGCAGCCCATGCTTCGCTGCCCCCTGTGCCAGGACATGCTCAACAACAAGGTCCACCTTCAGCTGCACCTCACCCACCTCCACAGTGTGGCACCTGACTGCGTGGAGAAGCTCATTATGACGGTAAGGTGGCCGGGAGTAGGAGCCCATGGTCTTTCTTCCCGCAGGGGTCAAAGGTGATGCAGTGACATGAACAAGGTCGGTGTCGTTGGTAGACAAAGCCATTGTAAAGCTGGAAGCATCAGAAAGTCATCCTAGTTCTGCGACCCCGTTCTAGTGTACCCGCCTTAGTCTTTAATGGCTGTGGGTTGATGATCACTCAAAGTGCCGTATGTGTGTTTCTCAGTGTTCCTTCTCAGGATACCGAGGCTAACCATTTACAGGAAGAAATCACACCCAGGTTCTCCAAAATTTTATTGAACAGGTCATGGTCTGGGTTGCTCTTATATTCATTACGTCTCATTTCATCCACATAACAAACCCTGTTTTAAAAAAAGTCTGACATGTTTCCATTAATGAATGAGGAAACTGAGGCTCAAAGAAGTTCACTGACCTGATACCCTTTGTAAGTGGTAGAGTTGAAATTCGAACCCAAGTTTTCCAATTCTAGGTGTAGCCCTATAACATTGGAGTTTCTCAAGTGGATACTTGGTTCTCAAAGTGGGAATGTTGTCAGTTGGATATAACATGTTGACTCATCAGTTTGGCTTTGCACTTAAATATGATGCTGACATACAGGTTTTGAAAGAATGACTCTTAAGTGGCCACTGTAAATATGGCCCAAAAGGCTAGTAGAAAGATTTAATTCTACACCAGGCGTGGTGGCGCACTCCTGTAATCCCAGCACTTGGGAGGCTGAGGCCGGAAGATCACTGCAAATTCAAGCCAGCCTAGGCTACATAGTGAGTTCAAGGCCAGTCTGAACTATATAGCGAGACCCTGTCTCAACCCCCGTGCCCAGTTTAATTCTAATCATAATGTGAAAACTTTTCAGAATACTACAGGTAGTGATGATGTTCTGCTTTTGACTATACTGGAGCTTCCGGGAAAGTCCTTTCCTGGTTACAAGAGAAAAAACTGCCAAAGAGAATGAGTCTCACCTCTACCTTAGTATTATTTCAACAGTAGAGTAATACAAAATTAATTTGATTGCCTTTTCATGTGAAGATTCCCAGAGAGGTAGCTTGTTCAGAATTCTGCATTATAACGTGCAGGTCACAGACATATCACCTCTAGGCATTTCCTATTCCATCTGGTTATGTACAATTAATGAATAATGTAAATGATATTTAGTCATGAGGAACATATAATTGATGAAGTCAAGAAAACTTTACCAGCCAGTGGGAAACTCAAAGGTGACATCCATGAGCTTCCTCACAGGTGGCTTTCAGATATATATTCACTTTCCATGAGCATTTTCACACAGGCAAAGTGAACTTTGTGGAAATACTCTCTGTAAATTGAAAAGCTCCTCCTCCTGTGGAAGGATGAGTTTCCATGTTGTAGGTTTCCCTGGCATTCTTACTAGCTCTGGAAATACCAAAGGGGTTTTTCTGGCCTTGTCTGAGTTCCTAGCTCATGGCCTGGAACCCTAGGAGCCTGAAAGAACAGAAAGAGGTGTGAAGAGGGAAGCATTTCAATATTTAATGATATTTTTCTTTTGCTCAAGTGATTATTTTTGCTGTTTAATATAAATCTAGTGTAAGAACTGGGGGCTTATAGTAATCTGCACGACTGCTTTACATTAGACAGTAAAAATTTATTTTTACATTCTTAGGGATCAGCATAGCATGTAAATTATATTTCAAATATCCACTGTCGTATTTTCATAACAGCAATAGCAAGGTACAATTCAAGTGGTAAGTCTGGCGATCATTATGAATCTTCTTCATTTACCGCCAGAGTCTTCAAGGGCAGGATATTACTGCTGTGTTTGCTTGGGAACCAATCTCATTTCTGAGAATTACCCACTAACCAGCACCTTTGCAAACAGTGATTCTCAACCTTTTTCAAGACTGATGAAAACAATACAACAGCCATCCTGGGCTCTTCTATACCCACTGAAACTCAATAAACACTGTTACAGGCCCTCCATCAAGTATTCTGCAAATACAAAATTGCATGTACAATGCCAGGGACCATAAGGATACATTCAGGGAGCTGGCTAATAAACCCCGTTCTCGAGCCCCTTGCAACATAGTTCTCCCTAAAAGGGCTGTGCTTGGTATGTCTTATGGAAAGCCCTGTTGCCTCATCTTTCCACAGCAGGCAATGCAGATGCTTTCTAGACATTTCAGAAAAGTGTGCAAATTGTAGGAAATATGCTGGTTATAAGAAGTCAGTTTGCCAGGGAACAAGAGGAAGTTAGTGGATTCTTAAAGTTGATAGTTATGAGAAATGTGGGAAATATAACCATGTAGGTGTTTTCCTTTTTACTTAAAAGTGAAGGATAATTTTGTACACTTCCTTTACATGGGAAGATGGAGTTATGGCTGTCGGTGTTGAATTGGTTTCCCTAGTCATGACAATGGTTTGCATTGGGCCCAATGATGCATTGCCATTTCAGTCCTTCAGTTCAGCAGGAAAAGAACAACAACTAATGCTAGAGGGTAATTTGTGGCCATACTCCAGGTAAACCTGGAGTCCCATTTGAGGGCCGATGTCAGTGTCCTTCCTCTGAAAAGTTTGGTGTTAAAATGGAATTTGCAGTGGTTTTACAACTAAGTGATTATAATAAACCTGTGGTTAAAATCAAGCTCCTGGTGGCTATTTTACTCTAATTTTTTTAGAAAATTGGCCCTTGGAAAGTATTGGTTAGGCTTTCTGATGATTTATCTGTTTGTTCCCAGCCAACTAGAGAAGGAAACTCTGAAAACAGTCTGATGAGAAATGCCCTTCAAAGCAGAGCTCCATTTTCTAAGCCATTAAGGAGCAACCAGTTTCTGGTCCTTCATCCTTCAAAAGAAGAAAGTAGTGCCTGCTTTTTCTCTGAATGGCTAGAATGAATGGCAGTGTGAGGAGTGAATCTTTTCTTACCCAGTGGGTTTGGCTGAGTTAGGTACCTTTGGCTGCAAAACAGGAAAAGCTGGCAAAATCTCCCAGATAGATAATTCCTGGCAGACATGGGGTGTGTCCAGGATATCTAAAGCTATAAATTCTGTTTTTTGTTTTTTGTTTTTTGTTTTCTGAGTCCAAGGTCTCAGGATCTAGCTTGAATTGGGTTTCAGTCCCTCTAAAAGTAAATTCCAACCTGATAAATAGAAATAGATTACTTTCTACACAATGTCTTCCCGTTCAGTTGTAAATGGAGAACGTTTTGAGGAGGCTTCATTTAATAATACCTTATCAGACAGCTTTCAGGAACCTGCAGTGTCTAATATGTCTGTTGCTATGGTAACAGCTGCTTGCTTATGCTCTGCATCTCATATCTATGTCTTCCATGGGCCCCTTCTTTTTACTGATGAGGGGTCTTGAAAAATATAATCCACTAGGAACAATTGCAGGGCTGGCCTTCCTCTATGGAAACTGCACCCACAGCACTTTGTTTTGCTTGGCCTGTTGGAACCAGAGCGCCAAATGGTCTCTTTGCACACGTCATAGGAAAGAGGGAAATCTATAAAGCTTAAAGAAGATGAGTTAAGTATCCCTCCACACCTGGCTAGGCAGCTCCCCTCTACCCCCATATCATTTTCACATATCTAAGTCTCATGAGTATTTGCAGTGAAGATGGAGATTTCAGATTGGTTTAAGAGATATAGGAGGTACTACGCTATGCTCTTATTTTCCCAGTCTTTTGGGGAAGGAAGTTTGAGGGCATGGGGCACATGTTTCTGGCCCCTAAGAGAGAATGAAAAAGACCACCTACCATGCATTTCAATACTCTTAAATTATTCTAATTGATCACTGTCTTTCTCAGTGACAGGACATACCACTGGGATCCTGAATCATTAATATGGGGAAATTTTCTTTGTTCCTTAATCACTTAACAAAATAGGACCTCACAGTGGAGATGCGGATTGGCTGTGAGTCCAGGAACCCCTTTTTCTCTCTTTCTAGTTCTTATTCCTTCATTTCTGTACATGCACAGATTTCCTCTCTGTGCTCCTGGCCCTGCCCTGCCTGCTGTTTTCTCTGCATCCCTCTTTTGGGAGCAGTAGTTTTCCTCCTGTGATCTTCAGTCAGTGTCTGTGACTCTCTGTGCTCCATGGGTGACTGTGCTCTGTGAATCTGTGGGACAGGCTGGACACCTGCCCCTCCCACCCCACGGGGACTCTCGGATGGCCCTGGCCCTAGGGCTGTCACACCCACCTGGGTATCAGCTCTTTCACTTTGTCTCCATTTCAGAGGAAAGTAATGAAAATAATCGGGCTTCATTAATTCCAAGCCCTGTGAGATGATAGCCATTTGGAGCCTGTTTGCCAATTAGATGGTCTAAATTAGAAGTGACCTTGGTATACTGCCACTGCTTGCCTCTGAGTCTAATGAAGCTTTTCTCTCCAATTCATTCTCTTCCTCAGCTCCCTTCTCTGTCTGTGTAACTGTTGTGTATTCCCTGTCCCCCCCCCACCATCTTTCTCATTTTCAGTTTTTAAAATGTAGTTCTCATCTACATCTGTTTCTGGCCATATGAATGTTAACATGGCCTGCAGTTTTTTTCTTGTGAATTTCAGGTATGAAAAACAACTGCATAAATTACACAGAGGCCTTATTAGAAAGGGGAGGGATGGGAGAAGTTTGTCAATGGCTGCAGAGTTACAGTTAGATGGGAGGGGACATCCTTGTGTTCTGTTGCACAGTATGGTGACTGCAATCCACAATATTGTGTATTTCAAAACAAGTAGAAAGGATTTTTAGTGTTTCCCTACAAAGAAATATTTCAGGTGATAACACATGGTAGTTACAGAAAGTATACATGTGTGGAAACACATATGTGTACAATTATATATCAACTTAAAAATGAAAAAGTAAATTTTCACAAAGGAGATGAGACAAAGGGAAAATTTAGGCCTTCCAGACCTGGAGGCCCAGTGCCCAGCTTACACATGCTGAAGGCAGTAAAAGTGGGGGCAAGTCTCAAACTGCTGCCAAGAGGTACCCTGGTTTGCTGGCTGCATGAGTGCAGAACCAGCTGGTGGGCCAGCAGCTGTGTAGGAACAGGAGGAGCTGAGCACCTAGACTCTCACTAGAGCAGGTGGCTTCGGATATAACACTAGCCCATCTACTCAGCCCTGGAAGGAGTTGATTTTTAATTTCATGCTTAAATCTTTTTGTACAGAACCAATACCTCATCCACAGGATATGGAGATTGGCTAGGTCTGTGCCAGAGATGTCTGTGCCTGATGCTTCCCCTCTTTTTCCCCTCTGTCTGAGGTGCTTTGTTCTATTGATTTTCCCTGAACAATCCTTGGCAAACCTACCTTCACTTGGAAGAGTGGGCCTTCACAAAGACGCGCTCGTCAGGGAGCTATGCCAAGGCTGGGGCGCTAAGGGTCTCGGAGAAACCAGGCTCAACGTTTTCTCTCTCTTTTTTTTTTTTTTTTTTTTTTTTTTTGTGGGTACCGGGGGTCAAACTCAGGACCTCGCTCTTGCAAGCAGGCACTTGTGCCACTGAGTGATATCGCCGGCCCTTTTTTCCTTTGTATGTGGGTACCAGGAGTTGAACTCAGGACCTCGCACTTGCCAGGCAGGTGCTTATGCCGCTGAGCCATCTCACGGGCCCAACACTTTCTCTTAAGAATCTCTGCTTTCCAGCACGTGGAATGTGTTGGCTGCACTGATCTAACCTAGGCCAGCCTGTCTGAGGCTAGCCTTGAGATGAATTTACATGGATAAGCCCATAAGAAGTTAGTGGAGAGTGATCTTGGCTACACAAGGTTAAATTTGGATGTTGCACATCTACAGGTGGGAGAGTGAGCTGGTACTGTATTCCTTCTAACTCCACCTTCCCTCAAAAAAGAATAAATAGCAGCAGCCCCTCCCAGATGTCATGGGGGTACCAGAACCACATCTAAGACTCTGCGCTCTATGCATGTCCTTGGGTCTTTGGGGTCTATTCACCTCCTAGAATCTCAAAAGGTAGTAAATTATAATCCAAAATAGTGATGAAACAAACTAGCAGGAGGTTGGAACTAGGTATTTATGAACCCATGGTTGCCTCTCAGTTGATCAAGGGTAAATTCATTCGAATTCATGGATGATTTCCCTCTGGGGAGCCTATGATTCTCTGAAATTGTCTGCAGCATTCTGTGTGTGAAAGCATTTTTCTAGGAGTTTGCAATGTTCATCAAATTTCCTAAGGGGTTTTTGACCTCAAAATGTTATTCTGGACGGTGAGCTTCTTGAGGGGGGCAGGGATCTTCTCTTGCTCTCTGCATCTTACAAGCATGCAGCACAGGAACTCTGTCCAGTGTTTAGTGAATGGAGGTCAAATGAAGGGATGAGCAGAGTCACTTAAGGTCCTTCCTTCTCAACACTGAGTTGTTTTGAAATTGCATAAGCTTGAAGAGTTTGAGCATCAGTGTAGTACTCCTTTGTTTCTATTCGTACATGTGAAAATTGCTTAAATTGGAAGAGTTTCTCCTATATTACATGAGACCTATTTACTTGTTAGGAAGCTGTTGGAACCACTGTTTCCAAACTTTCAGCACCCCAGCTCAGCTGAAGTTTTCTCCTTGTGTTCCCATTACCTCTGCAGTGATTGACATGGTTCAAAAAGGGTGGCAGGAAAACACATAGTGTCTGCATCACCCTTTGCCCAGCCGAGGCCAGCCTTGAGACCTAAATGCTGAAAAAGTAACGATACTAGTTGATTGAATTTTCTTAACTAGAAGGACTTGTTAAATCTATTCTAATATTCTCATGCCCCAAGGTGAATAGAGTATGGGAGACATAATTGCATGTGTTCAGTGTTTATGGTTGTACCAATTATTAGGATAATGATTCTGTTCTGTGGACAGTACAGTCAGTGTGTAGGTGTTTGAACTGATTGTGTATTAGCTGAACCTCAGAACCTTTTCTGTTTGGCTTTGAGTCCACAGCTGGGCAAGTGGCTGGGGCAAATTTGGGCAAATAGAGAAAAAGCAGGGAAGAGAGCAGTGACGCACATGTGTGTGCTGCCTGTGTGGGAACACTGGTGGTAGGATTCGGTTATTCAAGGACCTCTGAAAGTAGGTACATTTAGAGTCATCCTGGTTATGCTGTTACCAGGTTTTGTCCTCTCATAAACCTACGTGCCTCAGTCTCCTGGTGAAAGGAAAATTGTTGAGTGAGTGACTTTCCCATTTTTGTCTGGCCATCAGGAACTGTGTCTGAGACAGTCTGAACCTTCCGTGCAGTCTGGTAGCCAGATATGATTAGAAAACAAAGGTAGTGCCAAGGCAAGTGTTGAGGGAACTCTGTCTTTGGATCTCTTTCTTCTTCTGTGAGCTCTGTTGGCGGGGTTACCTTTAGGGCTCTTTAGGAAAAAGCATGCAAGCTTGGAGGGACAAGTTTTAGAAGCTGGTAGGAGAGGAAGGAATGGGCACAGCCCTGGGAACATTAGTGTCCGAGAACTGATGCGAGGCCCCCCGGTGGCCTGCATAGCGAGGCAGTCTCCACTGTCAGTCCCTGCTCAGACACACATGCAGAGAGACACCCCCCAGAATTTCTAGATCCTTAAGATTTCCTTTAGGGATGCTTCCTTTTTGCCTCCTAGGGATTTCTTGCCTGTTAAAATTTCATATACCAGGGCCGGTGAGATGGCTCAGCGGCTTAAGCACCTGCCCGGCAAGCGCGAGGGCCCGAGTTCGACTCCCGGAACCCACATACGGAAAAAGGGGCCGGTGATATCGCTCAGCGGCACGGGCGACTGCTGGCGCGCGAGGTCCTGAGGTCGACCCCCCGGTACCCACAAAAAAAAAAAAAAAAAAAAAAATTTCATATACCAAACCTTTTTCTTTTTTTTCCAGTGAGAGGTTGGGAACACTATAGATGAGAAGAGGCAGGTAGATAAAAGTAGTTACTTAAACACATATGGGGCAAGACTTCCAGGTTTGGAGCCCAGATTAAGATGCAGAGGAGCATGTGAGGTTGATGATTATATTTCGGGGAGAATTAATTGATAGAAGGTGAAGGCAGACAAAGAACCGCTGCTTACTGCCTTCTTGAATCCCAATCAGGAATTATGATTAAAGTCGCAGCGAGACAACAGAGGGCTGATGAATTGGTGTCTTTTTTTTTTTCTTTTTTGCCGTCATTCACACTTGATTGACTTCAACCTTTCAAGTGCAAAAGTCTCTCTTTTCCATTATTATTCATAGCCATCTGAGTTTTTCTAATTAAAGTGTATGAAAACAATTACTGATCCGTCTTACTGAGTCTGTTAGAGGGGATGTCTGCCTTACTGTAATGCGTATAAAAAGCCCACAGTTTTCTATAATGATGTGCAGCTGAGGTGTTAGATAATTTTATTCTTTTTTACTCTGTAGGGCTTTTTTTTAATTTCTCATGATTCATTTTTCATAATTCCTAAAGATCCCAGGAAAGGACTGATCCTGCAGCTACAACCAAGAAAGGAGGTGGGGGGAGTCTTTTTTCCTTTCCCTTTCTCCCCCCCTTACCCCCAACCTTGTGCCCCCCCTTGACTGAAGACTATAAATTAATCGGTGACCTTTCACTTCTTGGATTCCCGCTGGACTCCCCAACCATACTGGCCAGAAATGCTTTCTATTAGAGAGAAAATAGATGGAATGAGTTTGGCAATCTCCAGTTCATTCCTAACGATTCATCAGCAGCTGCCACAGAGCTTGTGCAAGGGTGCAGATGTCTGTGGGAGCCGGAATGCTGTCACTCACGTTCACTGCCACACACCTGCTCTCGGTAAACGTGCGGTTTCTCACAACTCTTCTCTGGAGTGCCTGTTGCTTAATTTTTGTACCTATTGGCATCTGAGGTACTGAAAAAAATTCTGCTACCCCTAAATGTGAATGGAGAGTCACTGTTTAGTATCGATGCTTGTAGTTGTCTGGGTTTCCTCTAGTTGTTTTGCCTGTGGCTGGTGAACTTAGTGAACGTATCAGTGACTATTTTGAGCAAGGCCAGGTTCTTCAAACCATTAAAAATTAGCAGTAATTTAAAAATATATCTAATTTGAAATAAAAATGTAGCTGTTCCAGTTTTTGCAACAGAAAGTGAAAATGTTATTGTAGTAAAGTCATGTGTGGGAAAATAATGGCTCCAAGTAGGGCTGGGTACCATGTAAAAAGGGTAGTGGTGACTTCAGCTTCTGTGCCAGTACCCTCTAGGTCAGTCCATTTTTCAAACTGTCATCAAATTAGAGACAATTTCTAATTTGTAACTATCATTGGTACCTAATCTTCCTACCTCATAGCAGACAAAAGGATATTGCTTTGTTTTTCTTTTTCCAGTACTGGGGAATCCAACCCAGGAGCACTCTATCACTGAGTTACATGGCTATTCCTCTTTATTTTGACACTGGGTCTCACTAAGTTGCCCAAGTGGGACTCAAAGTTGCCATCCTCTTGCCTCAGCCTCCCTCAGTGCTGGGATTATGGGTGTGCACTACCACACCTGGCTGATATTGCTCCTTTTTAAACAACCATTTATCCTTATATTGGCTATTGAGAGCTACTTATCACCTTAAAGGGAAAATGGTAACTGGTTGGGGCAAGTTTCTGGCCATGCAATAGGGAAGCATAGAGAAAAGACTGAGGATCTGATCTAAAATTGTAGCTATTTGGATCCAGGGTAATTATGGAATTAATTTATTAGGGAATAATGGTTGTGGTCAAGGTGGGGGTGCCCCACTATCAAATGCTGTGCAGGCCACCTCTGATGGCTAGACAATCGGCAGATGTTGCCTGTGATGTATGCCACAGGCAAAGATGCCAGAAGAAATCTTGGCTTAAGGGATTCACAGAAAAATGCTTGTCTGTGCTTGATATCAGCTTGTAAAGGGTTACAAAATGCTGTTTCCTGGAAAATCTGCCAGAACGTCTGCATGTCCTTAGCCTTCCCTTTGTTCTCCTCTCTCCTCCTTACCCTTTTCTTCACTCTTACCTCCCCTCCTCTTGCCCGAATACATTTGAAAACAGTACTACAATGCTCCCTGCTTCAAGAGTACAGTGTACTTTACTAGGTATGATTTAATTAGGGCCCTTATTATGTTTTCAGCAGCTTAAGGTGGGCCTTTCAACTTATCTACCTAATTGGTTGCACAAGAAGTTTCACAGCCCATGACAAAACATTGTCAGTGATCAAAGTCAAAATTCTGCATAAAGGAAAAATATTAATAATAAGATTATTCTTCAAGTGTGCTCTGCTAATTATGTCCAGAATGTAACCGTAGAAACACTTTTGACTGATGTGAGCTTTGTCTAATAAACATAAATCTTCAGTGAGCTATGAAAAGTGACACCTCCAGCTTTACCCTGGTGAAGGCTAATTTTGCTTATTAAATAATTTTTAAACCCTTCCTATTTTGTGTCTTTCCTCTCCATTTGACTCTCCTTGTCTCTTTGCCTCTTGCTCCTCAGGTGACCACCCCTGAGGTGGTGATGCCCAGCAGCATGTTCCTCCCAGCAGCTGTTCCAGATCGAGATGGGAATTCCAATTTGGAAGAGGCAGGAAAGCAGCCTGGTTGGTATCATTCATCTTGACTTCCACATATTGAAACAAGATGAAATCGTGGGCCAAAATTTTCATGGGGCCAAGGGTTCAGAAATTCTTTACAATATTCTAAGCTGAATGTGACTGATTGGGAGATAAGGGTCACTGTCAACTCCTTCCTACTCTGGTTCTTGGCATGTGGTTGTATATTTTTATGGTTTAAAGTGAGAGAAATCTATTTGAGAATCAGTGGGTATGGGTGTGGATTCATGTCTGCTTAAGACTATACAGGGAATGAGTAACCAGAGAGTCGGTCAGTAGGCCCATAGACCCTCCATCCTAGGCCATTAAATATTTCATTGCTGAGATTTAGTTATTAGGGACTTGTGGAACATGTAGGTTGATTTGGGGGACACCAGATTAGTTGTCTTTCTCGGTGCTCCCTCGGCAGAGTTCATTGCATCTTCTGGGATTGCCTTAAAATGAAGCAGAGAAGTGCATTTGCAGAAACTATTATTGTTGGCACATGTGCTGCAAATTATTGTTGACACATAGTGGTTCCTAACTCGGTGGATTGTTAGACCTTTTTGAAGCTGTCCTACATCTTTTTACCTTTTGCAGGCACCTAAGGTTTAAGTTAGAAAGAGTTCAACCACACTACTGCCCAGCCTCTCCCTTGTGATTTTTCCATATTAGGCAGCAGACAGATGACCTGAAAAGGGTCAGGGTACTTATGAATATGATGATCTCATTGTAGAAAAAATTTTAGTGTGTACACATGAGTAGAAAAAAATTTTCATGTGTGGACACATGAATGTTCATTTTTGAGTGAGTAGAGATGACAGTCAAAAGTCATGTTATAACGAGAAATTAAATGCTTACAACTGTGATCCAAAATTTCTTATATTACAATATACAGTAGTTTTTAATAAATCTCCCACAACTAAGGGCAGCATTAAAATTCAGATCTGCTGTGCTAAAACATAAAAAGGGAATCCTGAAGATTCTAAGTCAAGCAAATAAATACTATTTTTAAAAAGTAAATACTATTTAGAAGTCTGTGAGATCTGATATGACATAGGACTGTTAGGAACCAAAACTTTTTCTGGCCTTTCTATATTCATCTCTGTCAATGTGCACCTCGCTTATATGTACTGTACTGCCTCGGTGGAGAGATTCTGTTGTTCAGGTTGAAAACTTCTACATCGACGAAGCCTGGCTAGGTAGATGGCTTGGGGTGTCATCCTGGAAACAAAGCCTTCTTTATCTTTGGGCTTGATTTTTATTTTATTTATTTATTTATTTATTTACAGAAATGTCAGAGGATCTGGGAAAAAACATCTTGCCATCTGCGAGCACAGAGCACAGTGGAGATTTGAAACCCTCTTCTGCTGATCCAGGCTCTGTGAGAGAAGACTCAGGCTTTCTCTGCTGGAAAAAGGGGTGCAACCAGGTTTTCAAAACTTCTGCTGCCCTTCAGACACATTTTAATGAGGTGCATGCCAAGAGGCCTCAGCTGCCTGTGTCAGATCGCCATGTGTACAAGTACCGCTGTAATCAGTGCAGCCTGGCATTCAAGACAATTGAAAAGTTGCAGCTCCATTCTCAGTACCACGTGATCAGAGCTGCCACTATGTGTTGTCTTTGTCAGCGCAGTTTCCGAACTTTCCAGGCTCTGAAAAAACACCTTGAGACAAGCCACCTGGAGTTGAGTGAGGCTGACATCCAGCAACTTTATGGTGGCCTTTTGGCCAATGGGGACCTACTGGCAATGGGAGATCCCACCCTGGCTGAAGACCACACCATAATTGTGGAAGAAGACAAGGAGGAAGAAAGTGACTTGGAAGATAAACAAAGCCCAACAGGCAGTGACTCTGGGTCAGTACAAGAAGATGCAGGCTCAGAGCCAAAAAGAGCTCTGCCTTTCAGAAAAGGCCCCAACTTTACCATGGAAAAATTTTTAGACCCTTCTCGCCCTTACAAGTGTACTGTCTGTAAGGAGTCTTTCACCCAAAAGAATATCCTGCTAGTGCATTACAATTCTGTCTCCCACCTACATAAGTTAAAAAGAGCCCTTCAAGAATCTGCAACTGGTCAACCAGAACCCACCAGCAGCCCAGACAATAAACCTTTTAAATGTAACACTTGTAATGTGGCCTATAGCCAGAGTTCTACTCTGGAGATCCACATGAGGTCTGTGTTGCATCAGACCAAAGCCAGGGCAGCCAAGCTGGAGGCTGCAAGTGGCAGCAGCAATGGTACTGGGAACAGTAGCAGTGTCTCCCTGAGCTCCTCCACACCAAGTCCTGTGAGCACCAGTGGCAGTAACACCTTTACCACCACCAATCCAAGTAGTGCTGGCATTGCACCAAGCTCCAATTTACTGAGCCAAGTGCCCACTGACAGTGTTGCGATGCCACCTCTAGGGAATCCCATTGGTGCCAGCATTGCTTCCCCTTCAGAGCCCAAGGAGGCCAATCGGAAGAAGCTGGCAGATATGATTGCATCCAGGCAGCAGCAGCAGCAGCAGCAACAACAACAACAACAACAGCAACAACAGCAGCAGCAGCAAGCACAGACACTGGCCCAGGCCCAGGCTCAAGTTCAGGCTCACTTACAGCAAGAGCTGCAGCAGCAGGCTGCCCTTATCCAGTCGCAGCTGTTTAACCCCACCCTCCTTCCTCACTTCCCCATGACCACTGAGACACTGCTGCAGCTGCAACAGCAGCAGCATCTCCTCTTCCCTTTCTATATCCCCAGTGCTGAGTTCCAGCTCAACCCTGAGGTGAGCTTGCCGGTGACCAGTGGGGCACTGACGCTGACAGGGACTGGTCCAGGCCTGCTGGAAGATCTGAAGGCTCAGGTTCAGATCCCACAGCAGAGTCACCAACAGATCCTACAGCAGCAGCAGCAGCAGCAACAGCAGCAAAGTCAACTCTCTCTGTCCCAGAGCCACTCCTCTCTCCTTCAGCCAAACCAGCACCTCGAAAAGAAAAACAAATTGGTCATTAAAGAGAAGGAGAAAGAAAGCCAGAGAGAGAGGGAGAGTGTGGAGGGGGGAGAAGGCAACATGTGTCCGAAGGAATTGTTGCCAGACACCTTGAAGGCCAAAGAGAAGAAGGAGGTGGCACCAGGGGGTGGTTCTGAGCCTTCTATGCTTCCTCCACGCATCGCCTCAGATGCCAGAGGGAATGCCACCAAGGCCTTGCTAGAGAACTTTGGCTTTGAGCTGGTCATTCAGTACAATGAGAACAAGCAGAAGGTACAGAAGAAGAATGGCAAGACAGAACAGGGAGAGAACCTGGAAAAGCTTGAGTGCGACTCCTGCGGGAAGTTATTTTCCAACATCTTGATCTTAAAGAGTCATCAGGAGCACGTCCATCAGAATTACTTTCCGTTTAAACAGCTCGAGAGGTTTGCCAAACAGTACCGAGAGCACTATGACAAACTGTACCCCTTAAGGCCCCAGACCCCGGAGCCACCACCCCCTCCCCCGCCACCTCCGCCACCCCCGCTTCCTACAGCACCCCCTCAGCCAGCTTCTGCGCCAGCCATCCCTGCATCAGCCCCACCTATCACTTCACCAACTATTGCGCCAGCCCAGCCATCTGTGCCACTCACCCAGCTCTCTATGCCAATGGAGCTGCCCATCTTCTCACCACTGATGATGCAGACGATGCCATTGCAGACCTTGCCAGCGCAACTGCCCCCTCAGCTTGGCCCTGTGGAGCCTCTGCCTGCAGACCTGGCCCAGCTGTATCAGCATCAGCTCAATCCAACCCTGCTCCAGCAGCAGAACAAGAGGCCTCGCACCAGAATCACGGATGACCAGCTCCGAGTGCTCCGGCAATATTTTGACATTAACAATTCCCCCAGCGAAGAGCAGATCAAAGAGATGGCTGACAAATCTGGGTTGCCCCAGAAAGTGATCAAGCACTGGTTCAGGAACACTCTCTTCAAAGAGCGGCAGCGTAACAAGGACTCCCCTTACAACTTTAGCAATCCTCCCATCACCAGCCTGGAAGAGCTCAAGATGGACTCTCGGCCCCCTTCCCCAGAACCTCAGAAGCAGGAGTACTGGGGAAGCAAGAGATCTTCAAGAACAAGGTTTACTGACTACCAACTCCGAGTCCTCCAGGACTTCTTTGATGCCAATGCTTACCCAAAGGATGATGAATTTGAGCAACTCTCTAATTTACTGAACCTTCCAACCCGAGTCATTGTGGTATGGTTCCAGAATGCCCGACAGAAGGCCAGGAAAAATTATGAAAATCAGGGAGAGGGCAAAGATGGAGAGCGGCGTGAGCTTACAAATGATAGATATATTCGAACAAGCAACTTGAACTACCAGTGCAAAAAATGTAGCCTGGTGTTTCAGCGCATCTTTGATCTCATCAAGCACCAGAAGAAGCTGTGTTATAAGGATGAGGATGAGGAGGGGCAGGATGACAGCCAAAATGAGGATTCCATGGATGCCATGGAAATCCTCACACCAACCAGTTCCTCCTGCAGCACCCCAATGCCCTCTCAGGCTTATAGTGCCCCGGCACCATCAGCCAACCCAGCTCCCTCTGCTTTCCTGCAGCTTACAGCAGAGGCCGACGAGCTGGCCACCTTTAATTCAAAAACAGAAGCAAGTGATGAGAAACCAAAGCAAGCTGAACCTCCCAGTGCACAGCCAAACCAAACCCAAGAAAAGCAAGGACAACCAAAGCCAGAGCTTCAGCAGCAAGACCAACCTGAGCAGAAGACAAATGTGCCCCAGCAAAAGCTCCCACAGCTGGCTGCCCCACCTTCCTTACCACAGCCTCCTCCACAGGCGCCTCCTCCTCAGTGCCCCTTATCTCAGTCGAGCCCCAGTCCCTCTCAGCTCTCCCATCTGCCCCTCAAACCTCTCCACACATCAACGCCTCAACAGCTGGCCAACCTACCTCCTCAGCTCATCCCCTACCAGTGTGACCAGTGTAAGCTGGCATTTCCATCATTTGAGCACTGGCAAGAGCATCAGCAACTTCACTTCTTGAGTGCGCAGAACCAGTTCATCCACCCCCAGTTCCTGGACAGGTCACTCGACATGCCTTTCATGCTGTTCGATCCCAGTAACCCTCTCCTGGCCAGCCAGCTGCTCTCTGGAGCCATACCTCAGATTCCAGCAAGCTCCGCCACTTCTCCTTCCACGCCAACCTCCACGATGAACACTCTGAAGAGGAAGCTGGAGGAAAAGGCCAGTGCAAGCCCTGGAGAAAATGACAGTGGGACAGGAGGAGAAGAACCTCAGAGAGACAAGCGTCTGAGGACAACTATTACACCAGAGCAGCTGGAAATTCTCTATCAAAAGTATCTACTGGACTCCAATCCAACTCGAAAGATGTTGGATCATATTGCGCATGAGGTGGGTTTGAAGAAACGTGTGGTGCAAGTCTGGTTTCAAAACACTCGAGCGCGGGAACGGAAAGGACAGTTCCGGGCTGTGGGCCCAGCCCAGGCCCACAGGAGATGCCCTTTTTGCAGAGCGCTGTTCAAAGCCAAGACTGCCCTTGAGGCTCATATCCGGTCTCGTCACTGGCATGAAGCCAAGAGAGCTGGCTATAACCTAACTCTGTCTGCAATGCTCTTAGACTGCGATGGGGGGCTCCAGATGAAAGGAGATATTTTTGATGGAACTAGCTTTTCCCACCTACCCCCAAGTAGTAGTGATGGTCAGGGTGTCCCCTTGTCGCCTGTGAGTAAAACCATGGAGTTGTCTCCCAGAACTCTTCTCAGCCCTTCCTCCATCAAAGTGGAAGGGATTGAAGACTTTGAAAGCCCCTCCATGTCCTCAGTTAATCTAAACTTTGACCAAACTAAGCTGGACAACGATGACTGTTCCTCTGTCAACACGGCAATCACAGACACCACGACAGGAGACGAGGGCAATGCAGATAATGACAGTGCGACGGGAATAGCAACTGAAACCAAATCTTCTGCACCCGGTGAAGGGTTGACCAAAGCAGCCATGATGGCAATGTCTGAGTATGAAGATCGGTTGTCATCTGGTCTGGTCAGCCCAGCCCCGAGCTTTTATAGCAAGGAATATGACAACGAAGGTACAGTGGACTACAGTGAAACCTCAAGTCTTGCAGACCCCTGCTCCCCAAGTCCTGGTGCAAGTGGGTCTGCAGGCAAATCTGGTGACAGTGGGGATCGGCCTGGGCAGAAACGTTTTCGTACTCAGATGACCAATCTGCAGCTGAAGGTCCTCAAGTCATGCTTTAATGACTATAGGACACCCACTATGCTAGAGTGTGAGGTCCTGGGCAATGACATTGGACTGCCAAAGAGAGTTGTTCAGGTCTGGTTCCAGAATGCCCGGGCAAAAGAAAAGAAGTCCAAGTTAAGCATGGCCAAGCATTTTGGTATAAACCAAACGAGTTATGAGGGACCCAAAACAGAGTGCACTTTGTGTGGCATCAAGTACAGCGCTCGGCTGTCTGTACGTGACCATATCTTTTCCCAACAGCATATCTCCAAAGTTAAAGACACCATTGGAAGCCAGTTGGACAAGGAGAAAGAATACTTTGACCCAGCCACTGTACGTCAGTTGATGGCTCAACAAGAACTGGACCGGATTAAAAAGGCCAATGAGGTCCTTGGACTGGCAGCTCAGCAGCAAGGGATGTTTGACAGCGCCCCTCTTCAGGCTCTGAACCTTCCTACAGCATATCCAGCGCTCCAGGGCATTCCTCCTGTGTTGCTCCCGGGCCTCAACAGCCCCTCCTTGCCAGGCTTTACTCCATCCAACACAGGTGGGTTCTGCTCTAGGTGATTGTTTTCAAGTGCAGTGAGTGTTTTGTTATATGGTTACCATCCAAACTCACCAAGTGCTGGACAGATAGGAAGCATCCCTTTCTAGTTCTGTAAAAACAAGACTGCAATTCCCTTCTACCAAGCCTTTCCAGTACCAGTATGTATATGTTTTTTTGTTTTGTTGTATTTTTGCCTTTCTCGTCCAGAGATAGGAGCTCCTGATTGAAACAGTCTCCTCTGAAACCACTCCTGTGCCCTGTATTCAGTAGCACAACCAGGGTATATGGTATAGGGAAGAACTTAACATATTAATTTCTAGGGCATTTTTAAGAGGTTCCCATTGTAGACCTTGCCTTTTAATTATCCTGGGAAGGCCAATCCCCTTATATTTGTTGCTAGATTTTACTCTATGGAAACTGGTCCAAAGAGAATTTAAATCAATTCTTTGCTGTCACCTAGGGTCCATGCCATCTTTTTTAGAGAGCTATGACAGATCTGCTATCAGAAAAAGGTTCTTATGTAGATCCTTACTCCTGGGGTTCTCTTCTAGCCAGAACAACAGTGGCTATGTTAGTTTCTAAAGAAATTGCCTTTCTACTTGAATGCACTGACCAGAAGTCATGTCATAGGCACTGTGGTTCTTAGTTTTGACATATTTGTGTTAGTCTTCCCGAGGAAAGTACTAACATGTGCTTAGGGGGTCCTGAGTAACCCCTTCAGTTTCCTTTTGTCCATCTCCTTTTCCTCACTCCTGCCCATTTAGAATCATAAATACTTGGTACTTGTATATTCCATCTGAATAGGGAGTTTTGCAGTTCTTCCTATATACCTCATGTTTCTCCTCTGTCCTCACCCATCATCTCTGGATCCAGCCATCTTTCCTAAGTTGGACCTTCCCCTCCAGGGTCCTATGAGGATTAGTCACAAGCCAGCAAGTAACCCCCCGCAATAGTCAGTGCTGACCAGTACCTGCTCACTGAAGGGGAGCCCCTCAGAGTATTCCCTAGCGTTCAGAATGTGTCCCTGTTCCCAGGGACTGAAGCTGCCCCTAGTTTCTAAGTGAATTCCAAGTTTTACAATCTTGGTGATATTTAACAGAACATAAGGCTACTGAATTCCTGGTTTCAATTTCTTATCCAAAGAGAATAAGAAAAGAAAGCACTAAGATGTAGAAGTCAGTGTATATATGTGTTGGCAAGTAATGCCACAGAATGATGCTAAAGCCATCTAGACGTAAGCCAAGAAGTACACCATGGAGAGTGGCCAGACACGGAATTATCCTTACAGCCCAGGGCCTTAGAAGTCCCAACACATCATAATAATGTGGGAAAAAGTAGAATCAGAATGTCTGATCTATTCCCCTTGTTTTACAGATGAGAAAACTGAGGCCCAGAGAGGTCAAGACCATTCAGCAAGCTAGGGTGGGAGCCAAAGCTCCTGCCCAGGCCTCCGGGCTACCAGTGCTATGTGCTCCTTCCACAACACCCAATATGAGCCAGTCAGTCAACAGGTATATGTTTAGTGCTACTCAGGTTCTGACCACTTAGAGTGGAATCAAGATAGAAGACTGCTCTTAATCATTCAAGGCAGCCAGGTGTGCCCCACTTAACATCACCTACTGTACCATAGCTCTCAAGAGTACTGGATCTGGACTGGGAGGGAAGAACTTGTGTTTATTAAGCATTTATTATATGTCAGGTCCATGTTAGGGTCTTTCCACATGCTCTTTGATTTAATCCCTACAAATATCTGTTGTGGAAAGCTGAGGTTTCAGGAGGTCAACTATGGGACCCAAGGTCACATACCTGGTTTTTGTCGGCCATAATCCACACAGGGGCACTCTGACTCCAGAGTGCATGACTAGTCTCAGGATGATAAAATACCTTGCTTGATTCTACTCTTACCAATCAGGAAACCAAGATCACAGAATTACTGTGAAAGTGTATTAAGCTACTGTTTCTGGTATGGCTCGTACAGCACTTGCTAAATAGTGGGGATTTAGTAAATCTTTCTTAAAATGTGAGTCTCTTGTATAGACCTTAGTTCAACATGCACCAAGTCATTTCAAGGCTGTCTCACCTGAATTTTTCTCTTAAAAGCTCGGAGCAACAGGTTTGGGGAAAGATCTTTTTTGGCTCTAGCCCCAAACCTAACATGCAAGCTAGCTCATTGCCTGGTAGCAGATAGAAAGAGCCATGTTCCATATTTAGGATTTATAATCCACTCTGTCTCTGCCTCATTTGAACCAATTTAACCAAGCTGTTGAATTTTTTGAATACAGTCAGTTACGTTTTCTCCTCTGGTTTCAGTCTTTTATGTGCATTGAGGAAATTGGCCAAGGTACTTTCAGCAGTCCCTTTCTGCTGTTTCGGAAGAGTGTATTCTGTGATGCTGAGTGAAACTGCCTCCTTGGCTACCCAGTGTTAGCAGATGTTTTCCTGGGATTGGCAGCTGGAAGCAACCTTGGTCTTTCACCTGCAAAGTGAGGGTTTTGATAATGCAGGGAATACTGTACCATTCTCTGGAAATCAGCATAGTCTTCACCCAGGTCTGGGCCTCAGAAGTTTTTTCCTTTTCATGAGGAGAGTGTCATGCCATGGAACCCCCTTACCCAGCTTTCTGATCCTGATGAAATATTGAGGGGCTATGCGATAGAGATTTTATGTGTCCTCTGAAGTGAACTGCCTAGTGTTTCGGATGTGGTGAATGTTGGAGGTGTTCTGAGAGTTGTTGCTTGTGTATTGCCTGACTCATCCTTTCATCCTCCAGCACACTCTGCCCCTCCCTGTCCCATGCTGTTCTTCCTTAACACTGTGCTGGTCCTAACACACCTGCAGCTTGGTGTACCAGCAGCAGCAGCAGCACTCTCTTCCATCACCCTGCAACTGAAGACTTGATCTAGAAGATGCATGTGTGCCAGGAAGGATATTAGGCTCTAGGGTGGGTGAATGCTATGCAGGTAATGTTGAGTTAGGGATGAGCATGACTGAGGATGAGGCTGTATTCCATGTGGGCCCGGTGACATGGTCAGAGACCTGTGGCACCCATATGCAGTGGTGCCTAGGGGAGGCTGTGATGTCTTAGGAATTGACAGTGTCAGCACCTTGGGCTGTTCTGTTTCTGATGCTGCTTTTCTCCTCTTCCCGTGGCTGGTTTCTCAAGCATCTGCAGCCCCTTTGGTCCTCCTGTGTATCATTCACAGGCGCAGGAGGAGGCAGTAGTCTTATTCAATAGGCTTGTTGGAGTAGATCAGCTGACAGGAGGCACGGGAGCAATTTTCTCTGAATGGGTTGTTTTAACTTTTTTCCAGGCCCATCTTCCACACTTCTCCATTCATCCTCTTCTCTCTGCCCCCCTAAAGCATCCCCTCAGTTGCAGCAACGGAGGTCAGAGAGGAAGAACTCCTATAGAGCCCATTTTGTTTGTTCCTGTGGCCTTGGTGCCTTTGCAGGTTTCTTGCTTTGGCTTTGTTTTCCAAACAGCTTCTGGTGAAACAGCCAGTTTGGGGGCCTCCAGACTAATTGCATTAGGCAGAGTGAAAGGTATCTGGGAGTATGTGGCAAGGAGAATGTGTACTAATGAGTGTGGCATGTTGGGTAGGAAGGTACTGGAAGCTGTTATGGCAAAAGGTAGTATGGGAGCTGACCCAGGACTGGGTCTTGATTTAAAGACATTGGTTTTGAGAGGATCCTTCAAGTTTAAACCTTGGCATTTAAGACGTTATGCCAGTGACACAGGTAAAACGTTTTGAGCTTCAGCCCTACCATCTTAGACTGATTTGTTTTTGTGTCTCTATTCCTTTTAGCTTTAACGTCTCCTAAACCGAACTTGATGGGTCTGCCCAGCACAACAGTTCCTTCCCCTGGCCTCCCCACATCTGGATTACCAAATAAACCATCCTCAGCATCACTGAGCTCCCCAACCCCAGCACAAGCCACAATGGCGTTGGCCCCTCAGCAACACTCCCAACCCCAGCAGCAGCAGCAGCCACAGGTGCAGCAGCCTCCCCCGCCGCCAGCAGCCCAGCCACCACCCACACCGCAGCTCCCACCTCAACAGCAGCGCAAAGACAGTGAGAAAGTAAAGGAGAAGGAAAAGGCACACAAAGGAAAAGGTGAACCCCTGCCTGTCCCCAAGAAGGAGAAAGGAGAGGCCCCCACGGCAGCTGCAGCTACCATCTCAGCCCTACTGCCCTCCATGGAGTATGCAGTGGACCCTGCCCAGCTGCAGGCCCTGCAGGCAGCCTTGACTTCAGACCCCACAGCATTGCTCACGAGCCAGTTCCTTCCTTACTTTGTACCAGGCTTTTCTCCTTACTACGCCCCCCAGATCCCTGGCGCCCTGCAGAGCGGGTACCTGCAGCCTATGTATGGCATGGAAGGCCTATTCCCCTACAGCCCTGCACTGTCGCAGGCCCTGATGGGGCTGTCCCCGGGCTCCCTACTGCAGCAGTACCAGCAATACCAGCAGAGTCTGCAGGAGGCGATCCAGCAGCAGCAGCAGCGGCAACTGCAGCAGCAGCAGCAGCAGCAAAAAGTGCAGCAGCAGCAGCAGCAGCAGCCCAAAGCAAGCCAAACCCCAGTCCCCCAGGGGGCTGCTTCCCCAGACAAAGACCCTGCCAAAGAATCCCCCAAACCAGAAGAGCAGAAAAACGCCCCCCGTGAGGTGTCCCCCCTCCTGCCGAAACCCCCCGAAGAGCCAGAAGCAGAAAGCAAAAGTGCGGACTCCCTCTACGACCCCTTCATTGTTCCAAAGGTGCAGTACAAGTTGGTCTGCCGCAAGTGCCAGGCGGGCTTCGGCGACGAGGAGGCAGCGAGGAGCCACCTGAAGTCCCTCTGCTTCTTCGGCCAGTCTGTGGCGAACCTGCAAGAGATGGTGCTTCACGTCCCCACCGGCGGCGGTGGCGGCGGCGGCGGCGGCGGCGGCGGCAGCGGCTCGTACCACTGCCTGGCGTGCGAGAGCGCGCTCTGTGGGGAGGAAGCTCTGAGTCAACATCTCGAGTCGGCCTTGCACAAACACAGAACAATCACGAGAGCAGCAAGAAACGCCAAAGAGCACCCTAGTTTATTACCTCACTCTGCCTGCTTCCCCGATCCTAGCACCGCATCTACCTCGCAGTCTGCCGCTCACTCAAACGACAGTCCCCCTCCCCCGTCGGCCGCCGCCCCCTCTTCGTCCGCTTCCCCCCACGCCTCCAGGAAGTCTTGGCCGCAAGTGGTCTCCCGGGCTTCGGCAGCGAAGCCCCCTTCTTTTCCTCCTCTCTCCTCATCTTCAACGGTTACCTCAAGTTCATGCAGCACCTCAGGGGTTCAGCCCTCGATGCCAACAGACGACTATTCGGAGGAGTCTGACACGGATCTCAGCCAAAAGTCCGACGGACCGGCGAGCCCGGTAGAGGGTCCCAAAGACCCCAGCTGCCCCAAGGACAGTGGTCTGACCAGTGTAGGGACGGACACCTTCAGATTGTAAGCTTTGAAGATGAACAATACAAACAAATGAATTTAAATAAAAAAAATTAATAACAAACCAATTTCAAAAATAGACTAACTGCAATTCCAAAGCTTCTAACCAAAAAATCAAAAAACAAACAAAAAACAAAAAAGAAAAAAAAAAAGAAAAAACGTGGGTTGTTTTCCCATATACCTATCTATGCCGGTGATTTTACATTGTCTTTTATTTTTCTTTTAATATTTAAAAAAACGAAAAACAGAAACCCTATCCCTGTTACATTGTGTCCTTTTGAAGGTACTATTGGTCTGGGAAACACAAGTCCGCAGGGCCTCCCTAGCGTCTTTGGAGCTTAAACCCCTTGTATATTCACCCCTTTTCAATAAATGCCCCACCTTGATAGCACAGAGGAGCCCGGCATGCACTGTATGGGAAAGCAGTCCACCTTGTTACAGTTTTAAATTTCTTGCTATCTTAGCATTCAGATACCAATGGCTTGCTAAAAGTAAAAAGGAAATGTAATGTCTTTTTATTCTCAGGTCAATCGCTCACACTTTGTTCTGTTTTCAGAATCATTGTTTTATATATATTATTTTTTGAGGGTTTTTTTTTTTTGTTGTTGTTGTTGTTCCAGAAAAGAATTTTTTGTTGTTGTTGTTTTAATTTAAAAACGGGCAGAAAGTATTCGAGAAAAACAATGTGAACTGCTTTAGCTTTCTGGGGATTTTTAAGGATAGCTTTTCTGCTGAAGCCTATTTCAAGGGGAAAAGTTAAAACACTCCCACTTTCAGAAAAAAAAAAAAGACCCACTTACACAAAGAGTGTTGAGGACTTGTAGCTTAAAAAATAAGTTTTAAAAACTGACTTTCTGTATTTATGATAGATATGACCATTTTTGGTGTTGAGTAGATTGTTGCATTGGAAATGAACTGAAGCAGTATGGTAGATTTAAAAGGGAAAAAAAAAACCTTTTGTGTACATTTAGCTTTTTGTATGGTCCAGCTGACAGCTCCTCATTTGATGTTGTCTTGTTCATTCCTAGCAGATAGATTGCAATCTGTTGATTTGCCTAAGCTTTTCTCCCCTTTGTCCCTTAATTCCACTTTCTCTTTCCTCTTCCCAACTCCCATCCTATAATCTCCCACTTAAGGTAGCTGCCTTCATTTCTTAGAGGGTGGCTGCAGAATTATTTTATAAAACTATAGAAAATTTCAAAGGATTCTAGGGGTCATTAGGATCCTCACAGATTATTTTTGGTTGGGGAGTTGAAACTTTTTAGAAGGCATATAATTCTAGTTACCTATGTCTGGTAGCCTTGTGCATTTATTTTTTATTTATCCTTCCTTTGACTTTTCTTTGCACCCCTTTTCCTTCTTGTTTGGTAGATGCTTCAAATATTCTTTTCCTGACGTAAAGCATTTGTTTCAGTTTGTGTAACTGGGCTATGTGCTTTTCTTTCTAAAGTTTTTGGTTAGGGGTTTGGTTTTTTGTTTTTGTGTTTTTTCTTTCCTCTCTCAGAAAAAGAAATTTCATGCTTTAAATAAAATCCAAAGACACGCCCTTTCACTGCTGATGCAGAAAAAAGGGAAAGGGTTCTTGTTACTTGAGAATTTGTTTCTGATTTAAACAAACAAGACTTAGTTTAATAAAAGAAAGAATAAAACAAAAGATTCCCAGGTTGTTATGTGCTTCTTCTGCAAGCAGAGAAGCAACTGTTAATGACAATTCCATATACCAAAAGACACATTTTTTACTTCAAAGTTTTGTCCTTGTGTTAGGCAGTCTGAGCAGCGAGTGATCCAGAGCGCAGCCAACCAAGCAGATAGCAATGAACAGAAAGGCAACCGTATGTGAGGCACTTGTATTTATGTTAATATCCATATTCCTATAACACAACACAATGTAACACACACCCTTTTTTATCTTAAAAAAAAAAACAGTCTGAACTTTGAAAGGAAAACTTTGTGCTGCTAAAATGTAGGTTTTGGAGACAAATACTTTGCTGTTTCACTTTCATAGCTAATCATCAACAGACACAATCTTCCCGTATCCCCAAAGTGTGAAATCTTTCTCCCTTTCATTCTCTTCCTTATGTTTCAAAAGGGAACTTTGAAGACTGTGAATACAGGTTCCATTGGTCACCTTTCGGGCTTCTTTCCCTAGTGCTGAAGCCACTCATCGACTTTGCAAAAGACTGGAGCATTCCAAGATCTGAAAAATGGAGTTTTTCTTTTTTTCTCTTTTTCTTTTTTAGCCAGGACTATTTTTATGAATTTGTTTTTAGTTAAAGAGTAGATCCTGAACTGTTGTACATATTTCTAACTAGGCTGATGCACAGTGCAAATTCCTTTTTAATTTTTTTAAGTAGAAATACTAAAGAATACCATCTTAACTATTCATATCAGTATCCAGTTATAGCATAAGGTGTCAAAAACAAGTACACAAAACATTTACTGTTTTAACAAGCTATTTCCTTTTAAGAAGAATTCTTGTATTTCTCCCTGTGTTTGAGATGAACATTTTTAAATTTTAAAGTTGTACAGTTTTTTGTTTTCCATTATTTTATCTTGTTTGTAACTCTATGAAATATATATATATTTTTTGCCATTTAACTGTTGTATGTTACTCTGTGTCTGTATCATAGAAAAAAGTTGTTTTTGTTTTTGGTTCTCTATGTGATACCAATTAACAATTTAACACTAGCTTTACCTGTCAAATTCTGGTAGGTCTTCTCTGAAAACTGTTTTTAAAAATGATATTGCTTGGTAATAGTGCAATTTCTATCCCTTTCCCTCCCCATCAACTTCAAGTTCCTTTGTAATTTTGCCATCCCTTCCCTAATTTTTTTTTTTTTTTTTTGAGCTACTATGGCATCCTCCCTCTGTGAGGCAGAGTGACTGTCAGTGTTTTGTGCTGCCATGCCTTGACTCGTGGGTGTGTTTGGCAACAATAAGGTGGTGGGGTAGATTGGCTAAGCTTTCTTCCACCCACCAGTATTCCTGAGAGGGGTTATGTGATTGTTTCAACCTGGAGTGGGTTGCACACTTAATGCTTTCCTCTACAACTGCACCGCCCACATACATGTTCATTCAAAGAAGAAAAAGCGGTTCTCAGCACTAACCCAGAAGTAGCAAAGCAGTCAGTGATGGTGAAAATTAGAAGTGAGACGTGATCCAGTCACATGTTTTTGGGCTGACATCCACAGTGGCTGTGCCTGTATCATTTACAAAGCATGAATTCACTACAACACTCAGCTGTTTAGATTGACCTTGTTTAGGGAATTTACTCCTGTCTGCTGTATAGTAGGTAGCTGAGTAGGATATCTCAGCTTACTTTTTAAATTAGTTCTTAACCTCCATTGGCACTTCATTTTTTGGTGGTTGTTTTTGTTTTTTCGTTTGTTTTTCTCAAATAACCCTAGTGTGGGTTGGTGCTAGACACTATTCAGTCATAGCACCAGATTGACCCACCAAATTGGGGTAACTTCATCTGATCTTTCAAAAAAAAAAAAAAGAAAACACACATACACAGAGAAAAGTTTAATACATCTAGGAAGTTTTTTTAAATTAAAAGCTATTTAAAGAGATGAATGTGGCCAAAGTTTTACACAATTGAAAATAAAGTAAAACAGACGGCATGTGTTTAAACCTGAGTTTATCAGGCATGGCAGGAAGTTGCAGGAGAGTGAGGCAATGACCCAAGCCAGTGCACTTGATGTTCATGGACATATATTTTTTTTAAATAATAAATTAAATTAAAACATTTTAAATAGAAGCATAAATTGAGTTGGCTGTTTGTTGGCGCTGAGATACTGCCCACTGTGAAACAAAGCTTTGACTAGTTTTTTGTTTGTTTACTTTCTTCAGGGGGGAGGGGGAAACAAGTTTGGGTAGGAAAGGAAGCATAAATGAACGTGACCCTGAGGTGAAGAGGTATATGAACAGCCTTTGCAATGTATAAAAAACAAAAAAACACAAAAAACAAAAAAAATAGAGCAAGTGAAACCAAAAATGATGTTCTTGGTGTTTTTCTATAATGTAGTCTTGTTAGCTTTTTTGTTACTGTAACAATGCTGATCTCGAACTGTACCAAAATACATGGAGACTAACAAACAGAACCACATGGGACTTTCAAACTGAAAAAAATTTGTCACAAAAACTTTGTTGTCATAGTTAAGTTGATTGTAGATGGTAATTGAATATACTCCTTTGAAATATTTCATCAAGTATGTTTCCTGCTCATTGTGATACATTAAAAAAATATGAGCAAAAGTTCTTGCCTCTGTTACCAGATTTTGTGTTTATGAGAGAAAGGTTAATGGCTGCTGAAGTGTAAATTTGAACAATATCTCAAGGTTGTATTTGCAGGGAATACTGTGTTCCAGGGTACATAGAGATGCATGTGAACTCTTTGTTTTTTAAGTACCCGTGTATCTCTTTATCTCCTGGCACTCATGAAACTGCCAGAAGTATGGGTTATGACTGGCAAGCGTATGCCTGACCTCTTGGAGAATTACTGACCCTGTAGAACCCTAACAGATACTAGATTTTTAATTTAAATCTTTATATGAAAAATTTTACACACTTGCCCCAACTACAAGCAAAAAGAGTTTGCTCATGGCCAGGAGAGAAGTATGTTCAACTTTTCTGAACTGGGATTTGGATCTAGTGTCTGTAGCAGGATACCAACGGTAAGTTGAATTAGGCAGATGATTGACTGTATTTACCTGTCCTAGCAAATGGGTTTTGTAAACCTCTGTTAGTGCAGAATTTGAGATAGACATAGTCTGTACAACAGCAGTAGCATCAGTAATTTTTGCATGCAAGGGACTCTTCAGTCCTCTTACACCTACCCCTCTTTGAGTGGAAAAAATGCCAGAAATTCATTAACAAGTACATCCAACATCAGGCCTAATGGCCTTTCATGCACCTCTAATTTATAGTCGTAGCTAGTTAATAAACTAGAGGCTAGGCTTGAGTGGCATTGCTGACTGGCTGTGTCCTTGCAAGGTCTGCAGCATCTGTCCTTGGTCAACAGGATCTTTTCTTTCCCAGGAGTTAAGCTATGAAATCCTATTCTGTTGGCTCAGATGGTCATTGTCAACGAAGTCTTTTTCATAGTTCCTGTAGTCATTCATGAAGCAGCAGTGACCCTATTAACTCAAAATCTCATACAGTTCTGTAATTGGCAGAGGTATTACTAGTACTCGGGAAAGCTGGATCTCTGGCCAGTGATTGAACTGCTGGACCTTTCTTTGGGGTGTTCCCGAAGAAGCATGTTCCTGTCTCAGCATGTTTTCTTGACACATAGTTATGTCACTGATCTTTCTTCCCACCCCATGAAAAGGTATAGGATGATAAGACTTGTTCAGAACCAAAGCCACATCTGACTTTCGAAGCTGTAATTATTTTAGGATCTGGCAGGATCACATTGAGACATTTTAAATGGAACCAGTTTTGCAGAGAGGTTTTGCTGCTTCAGCTCTTTGGAAGAAGGCGAATACAATTCAAATTCTTCCACAGATAAATTTTCAACAAAAAATGACAAAAGGTTAGTGATGGCTGAGTCTTTGTATCAGCAAATCTCTAAGCACCTAAATTACATTGGGAGACAGTTGGTAAGAAACCTAAAGCGCTTTCTATTACTGAAAAGGCCTTTTTTCTTAGGGGAAAAGAATTCTTCCAATCTGGCTTCAATATCATGCTTTTGTGGATATTAATGTTGGAATTAAATGTCCCCTCTCCCCATGTGAAATGGTAGCATCTTAAAATGACTGGTATGTGTTTGTTAGGTAGCTGTTTCTAATTTTGCCTTTAAAAAGTGTATAGTACCTAGTGCATGTTATAGACTAATACTCCAAATCTTACAATTAACAAGTTTAGACTTCAAGTTACAAGAGCACAAGCAGTTTAAGAGTCAAGTTGAAGGATGAGAAGTTTGTACCTGCTTTTCTGTAGCCTTAATTACAACAGGACAGATGTGCTCACTCAGCCTCCACATTACTGCTGGGGTGGATCAACCAAGGCTCTGGCAAAACTTGCGAAGAAAGTGTTAAGATCATTAAAGGAAGTACGGGCTGTTTTTAAGATGTTGTACCCAGTTAGTTTGGGTTCCTCTCAATCTGTCTTCTTAAGTTTTTAAATTACAGGCAACAAAAATTAATTCCATTTTTCCCCTTTGTTTATAACTATTTCACTATGTGTGGAAGAGATGGACAAAGAGATAGTTTAACTAGGAGTCCCATATTAACATTAGAATAAAAACTTTCAGAGGAACTGTTTTACCCTTGGGCTAGGAAATGAGTGTTGAGAAGCAACTAGGAAGAGTAGTGGGAAAGGCATCTGAATCTTCTCCACCTTTGTCATCATACTCAGAGCTTCTCACTCATTCTTCCTTTCCTACTCAACAAAGTACTGTTCCCTAAGCTCCCTTACACATTGCCACTTTCTTTCAATCCCCTCTGTCAATGCCTTCTGTTTGTATGACTTGTAAAAATATTTTGTAAAATTGCATACTTATTTGCCTATTCCTCAAATGACGTATAAGATGAACAGACTGGGTAGCATTTATCCCTAGGTTTCAGGATAGTGAGATAAGGAGTGAGGGGCAAAGGTACACCTTCTCCCCATCCACTGTCCTGAGACACTAGACAAGGGTGGGTGGGAGTAGGAGCTCCAGAGTGGGGTTCGGATTCTGGCTCCCCATTATGACCTTGATTGTTACTTATGTCTCTTATGCTGTAAAATGAAAATAAAAGTATCTGCTTTATAGGGGTGTTTGGATTTTAGTGTCTCAGTCTCTAGTCCAGTGATGGCGAATCTTTTAGAGCTTTCATTGATAACAAACAGCCTGCTGCAGTACACGTGCCATAGTTTCGCCGCCACTGGCTAGCCTTTAGTGATCAATCTGGTCCTGAGGAAAGGATGAGCTATAGTTTGTTTCTGTTTGTTACTATAGACATATATCTGCTTCATATATCTGCTTTACTACCCTAAAAGGTGAGCAATTAAAAGTATGGGGTTGTAGCAGAGAAAATGTAGTAAGCTGTGATTTTGTCCACTGCTTGTTTTAAGGTGTCCCGATGCACAAGTTGAGAGCCGTAGGATATGAAATGAGACTGTGAGAGTAAATGAGTTGTAGGTGAAACAAAACTGAAAGGGGATACACACAAAGGAACACGCAAGAGGATTTCTCTACCTCTAACCACAGGAAGAAGTTTTAAAAATACTATTATTCTAGCAAGCTGCAAAATAAATGTGGAAAAGGCAAGGGAAAGAGGGAGTAAACAAATCAGCACACAGAAAAGGCTGAATAGTGTTTCCATGATAGCCTTTGCATATAAGAAATCATCAGTGATACCTTTTAGGAGGCTATGGTCCTATGTGAATTTTGTCCATCTTAAATCAGAAACAATCTTGGCAATAAAGTTGCTGCTATTGGGGGCAGGTGAGATGGCTCAGCGGCATAAGCGCCTGCCTTGCAACCGCGAGGGCCCGAGTTCGACTCCCGGATCCCACATACGAAAAAGGGGCCGGTGATATCGCTCAGCGGCACGGGCGCCTGTTGGCGTGCGAGGTCCTGAGGTCGACCCCCCGGTACCCACAAAAAAAAAAAAAAAAAGTTGCTGCTATTGGAATCAGAGGGCTAGTAAGGCTAAGCAGAATGACTAGTAACTGAGTTTTCCTTTTCTCTGTGGATAACAATCCATAAACTTAGCTTTGTCACACAACCTGGAGATAGGATGTCATCATGAGGTGTCTTTGGTTCTCAGTTTGACCATGTTTGAATAGTTACAAAAGCATGATTTGCATTCAGGTATTTTTCTGTCAATAGTTGAAAGATAGTGCTTCCCCGTGGTGGTTCATTATTTACAGTAACATATCTAATATCCTTATGTCTTAATGTATTTTTCACTAGTTTTAAGGTTTTTCATTTTGTCACATTGCTATTTTATTATGATATGCCTTGTGTGTAGTTTATTCATGTTTCTTGTGTTTATGGTTTGCTGAGTTCTTGGATCTGTAGGGCTATGACTTTATGTCAAAATTGGCAATTATTTAGTCATTCTTTCTTCAAATATACTTTTGCCCTCTAGTTTCCTTACTCCTCTCCTACTCAGAGAATCCAATTATATAGATATTAGTCCACTTAAGTCCACTCACAGCTTACTGATGCTCTGGATTTTCATTTGTTTGGCTGGCTTTGTTTTTGTTTTCACTGTTTTCTCTTGAATAGTTTCCAATTCTATGTCTGTAAGTCAATTAATCTTCTAATCTGTCATTGATCATATCCAATGTATTTTTCATCTCAAATATAGTTTTCATCTCTGGAAACTTAATTTAGGTCTTTTACAAAAATATGTTCCATGTTTCTACTTAACTTTTTAACACAGGGAAAACAGTTATAATGACTTTTATTGTAATCCTCTGCAAATTCTAATATACGTGTAAATTGTGAGTTGGTTTCAGTTGACCAGTTATTCTTCTTTTTTTTTTTTTTTTTTTTGGTGGGTACCAGGGGGTCGACCTCAGGACCTCGCGCACCAGCAGGCGCCCTTGCCGCTGAGCGATATCACCGGCCCCTTTTTCGTATGTGGGTTCCGGGAGTTGAACTCAGGCTCTCGAGCTTGCCGGGCAGGTGCTTAAGCCGCTGAGCCATCTCACCGGCCCCAGTTATTCTTCTTATGGGTTGTGTTTTCTTATCTCTCTGCATGCCTGGTAATCTTTGACTGAATACCAGACATATGAATTTTACCATGTTGGATGTTGGATATTTTTGCATTCCTATACATTTCCTTAAGCTTTTCTTTCTGAGATGCACTTAAATTACTTGGAAATGGTTTTATCTCTTCTTTTTAAGTTTTGTTGGGCGGGGTTAGGCTAGGGTTAGGTAAAGTGCACTTTTTAGTCTAGAGCTAACTATTCCTCACTACTGAAGAATGATTCTTTTGAGAACTCTACTCAAATGTCCCATGGACAGTTCCCCATCATGTGTAAACATGAGGTATTGTAATCTCTTACCCTTTGGGTAGGTTCTTTCTTGAGCTGCCAATAGTTTCCTCATGTACTTTTCTGAATACCTGTGTGGAACCCTATGGAGATCTCCAGCTTGCTCTCCCTCACCTGGTGCTCTTGTTCTACAAATCCTAGCTGCTTTGGTCTCTCCAGACTCAGCTTTATCTCCTTAGCTGAGGGAATCTACAGGGCTTCACTTAGGTTCCATACCAGGTGCTATGGCCTGGGAACTCTCAAGACAATAAAGTGGGATAATGAGAGGCCTCACCTTGTTTGTTTCTCAGTGTTCATTGTCTTTCACTATGTGAGGGTATAAAGTGCCTTGAAAGTCTTTCCTTCAAACATTTTTTTCCTGTAGTTTTAGTTGTTTCAGCTGGGAAAGTACCTCTGGTTTTTATTACTTTATCTCAGCTGGAAGCAGGCATCAAATTTATTTTTTAGATAAATGTGGTAAGAATCCTGCATACCTTTTCAAAGTAATACCAACACTTATGAAGGTTCCAATTAACACAGGAGCCTGACTTCCCAGCAGACTTCTTTGGACCTGATACAGTGCTGATTGATACCTTAAGATTAAGGGTTGTGACTCATTCATCCTTTTGCTTACACTACTCAGAGGTAATAGAAATAGGTAAATGTACGAATTCCTCTAGCCACTTTTCTGCTTTGTATAGCCTCAACACCACATGGAGTGGGGTAAAAGCATTTCTGGCTTTTTGAAGAAAGCCAGCCCGTGGAAGCTGACACTAAAACGCTGATACTAAAACACTTTTAACTTCCCCCCTTAACTACAAGGGTTTTCACTATTCATAAGTTATTCACACCTTTTTATTTAAAAAATTTCATTTCAATGTCTTCCTTCACACACATGATTTTTCAGACTAAATGTGGCTTAAAGAAATGCATGTGTTTGAGATGAATTCATGCACTGAGTAATAAAGAAGAATGATAAAAACTAGGGCCTGGCAGACACCAGTCATTTTTGCTAAACCTAAATTCTGTCTTATGTTTATTTTGGTAAAACTTGGTTCCTACTTATATTCTGCAAGAAGAGTGGTCAGGTGAATTAGAGAAGAGGGAAACCCTAAAATAGCTAACAAGTACTAATGAGAACTGAGACACCCCTCATGAAACAACTGGGAGAGTATTTACATTTTTCAATGGTAGGGCTAGGGAGCAGGCAAAGTTTCTTTAGTAAGATCTGAAAGGGATGGAAGTGAAATTCCCTTTTAGGATAAAACCCTACAAAAAAGAAAACAGCGGACAATAGAGTTTAAATTTAGTAAGTCAGGGACAATAGGAACCAAAGAAGGAGACAGAGCATGTGTGTGTGTGTGTGTGTGTGTGTGTGTGTGCTGAGATAAAACTGAGGGAAGGGAATAGACCAAGCATTCTGAGTATAAGGCCATGTTTTTTAACACTTCATAAAAAACTTGCAGCCAGAGGGATCACTGGAGTCTTGAGGTTAAGTCATCTCGACTCATCCATTCCTCCTAAAAGTTCAGGAAAACTAATTTCATATGAAAATGATCAACAGGAAAGGATTGTGGTCAAATTCCATAGAATGGTATTATTTTAAAAAACGGTAAAGAGCAAAATAATATTCCTACAGAAAATGAAAGAAAAGGCATGCCCATAAAACATGATAAAAGTTACATAGTTTAATATTTCAAAATGAGCCAAAAAAAAAAAAAAAGATTTTATATATACAAAAGAAAAGCAACAGAACCAGAGAAATCTACAAAATAATCATTTTTTCTTGAATCTATTAAAGAGCTGAAGCGACATAACAGTGAAGAAACCTAAATTCTAAAAGGAACAAGCCCTTCAAGCCTTTAAGAAGGAATCAGCTACCAATTTAACAGGATGTTAGTGGCCAAATGAGGGCTAGCACATCCTTTGAAATAACTGGGGCAGGGGTTGGGATGCTCAGAACTCCCATGGGCCTCCACCAGCTGTTGTGAAAAGAGTGGTACAAGCCTGCTAGATGTAATCAGCTGCTCCTGGGACACAGGCTTAAAGCACTACCCACTTTTCCAGCCCCTTTTCTCCTACACGGCATCAGACGGAGGGCCTAGCCTTATTGCTCCCAAGTCACAGGCATAAAACACTTTGTACCTTGTAGAGAGGGTCAAAAAACCAAAATGAAACAAAAAGCCCTATAATCCTGCGGAGGAGCAGAAAAAGTTGTTGGGCCCAGGGCCCTATACATTAGCCAGCAGATATCCTACTACCACTGAGGGAGGACCAAAAACTGCCTAGATCAACTAGTACACAGATTAGGCACTTTGATGCCATAGGAAGGAGGCTCAGGAATGCTGAGAAAGCCTCTTCCCTAGGTCAGAGTACACAGGGCCTACCTAAGACTGAGGTTGGACCCAGACATCAGAGAACCCCTCCCCACTCCCATCTTGAGCCTAGTACCAAAGTAAACAGCCCTCCGATACTCAAGCCTCCACTCTAAACACAGCAACAGCAGCCCACAGTTAAGAAATTTGAAGTCTGAGGTATAACTAAGGTCAACTCTTGACTGTGCCACTTTCTAGACATGTGTATGATCTACCTTACGTATCTCTGCAGTTCTAGATACAGTGTCCCCTAAAAAAACCAACATTATGTCATTACATGTGGAAAAATATAGTGTTATTTGAAGTTGCTTTAACAACAACTTAACTAATCCAGTGTCTAGATATGACTATCAATTCTCAAGATGTTATGGGCCAAATTATTCCCCTAAAAATTCATATGTTAAAGTCCTAACTCTGGGTACCTCAAAATGTGACTGAGTTTTGACCTAGGGTTTTTAAAGTGATAAATAAAGTCATTGGGGCAGACCCTAATCCAAAATGGTTTATAAGAGGAAATCAGGAATAACATGAACACACACAGAAAGACCATGGGAAGACAGTGAAAGGTGACAGCCATCTACAAGCCCAGGAGAGGTCCTTGGGTGTGTGGGTGGCCAGGGGTGGGAGTGGAAGGCTAACATCTTGATCTTAGACCTCTGGCCTCCAAAACTGTAAGGAAATAATTTATTGTTGGTTAAGCTCTCCATTCTCTGGTATTTGATTTGGGAGCCCTGGCAAACTAATATAGGAGCTGTATATAGAGAAAATAAAGGAACACATTAAATATACCATAGGGATGCAGTAAACCAAAAGACTGTGGGAAACTCTAAACAGATTTCTTTACAAATAAACTGTAAGGAGAGTGAAGGACTTGGAAGGAAAAACTACACATTAAAAAAAAAGCCCTTATAAACCATACTCAAAAAATGTCAATGTCAATGTATTTGGGTCCTGATTCAAGCTATAATTTTTAAAAGGTTATGAAATTTGAGACAGTTATAAGTCTGATGTCCTGGAATCTCATAATATTAGTAAATTATCATTGCACAATTAAAAACTAACATTTTAAAAAGAAACCATCATTAGGCAAAAAGGGGCAGGGAAATTAATGTCTAGGGCCCCTCTATAAATAAGAATCCTAACAGGAAATACCCTACACAGTAAGCTAGGACCACAGGAGGCTATAACCTTGAGGCTGGGGTTATCTATAGGTGCAATAAGCCTCTTATAGACTTGGGTTCATATTTACTAAGAAGTCCATGAAATCTCAAGCTTTAAACTTGGCTTTCTGGACTGAGAGTAGCCACAGTCACCTAACACAGCAAATGTAAAGCTTCTTGAGAAGTGCATTCATCACATACTTAAAATTACCCTTACATATAATTTTCAAATATTGTGCCTAGCTCACAAAGGACACAAAGAAATTAGACTCCATGAGTGAGAAACACCAGAGAACAGAAATACAACCTCAATGACTTAGAAAATGAAATAATCAAATACAGGTCATAAAACAACAGTGCTAAATATTTTTGAAGAAATAAAATCTTGATGATATCGTCATTGGACAAAATAGTAGCATAAAAATGATAAAAGTACAATAACCAAAATCAAGAACTCAACTGAGTAACAGCAGATTGGACAGACCTGAATAATTAGTGAATCAGAAAACAGACAGCCAGGCCTGGTGGCACACCCTTGTAATACTTGCACCCAGAGCCTGAGGCAGGAGAATCACCATGATTTTGAGGCTCTCCCAGGTTATGTACTGTAGTGAGTTTAAGGCCAGCCTGGGCTACATAATGAGTTCAAGGCCAGCCTGGATTACATAGTGAGACCCTGTCTCAAAAAACAAAAACAAAAACAGATCAGTTTACCCAAAATTCAAAATAGAGCAAATATTGATGAAAGTGTAAGAAATACACTTCAGGGAGAAAATCTGACACATAGTAAGTCAGTGTCCCATGAGGAAGGGAGAAAGCAAATGATGAGGGAGGATATATTTGAAGAGCAGTTGAGAATTTTCTAGAAATAATGAAAGACATCTAGAGATTCAAAGTGTCATTGAAAGTAAAGGAAAAAAAAAAAGAACTGTACACAACACCATAAGAAGGCAGGAAATAGGCAGAGAAAGCAGCTTTGTTAACCTCAAAGTAGTAGATTTCAGTCAATTGATTATGCAGTGGCAAAAATGGAATCCAGAACACAATAGAATGATATTTTGAACCTGCTGAAAGAAAATAACTACCAATTATTTTGTTACCCAGAAAATGTATAATTTTAGAATGAAGGGAAAAAAAGACATTTTCAAATTAACAAAAACAGTTTATATATAGGCTGATTATTAAAACAATGTACTTCCATTAGAAGGAACATGATCCTAAAGAGATCTGACACAAGAAGACACAAAAATTTAAAAAATACTGAAACTGTGCTTAGCCAAAACTAAATGAATACTAATGGCATGGCAATCAGTGTGCATTTTTAAAAATGTAAAATACACAACATTAGCATCTAAGTTAAGAGAGAATAAATAAAGTTAAACTTTTTTAAAAGGGTTTTCTTTTCATGGTACTAGGGACTGAACTTGGGGCCTTTGTACTATGCTATATCCTGTGCCCTTCCTTGGTGTGATTTTTGGCATATGTGTGGTTTTTTGTTTGTTTGTCTGTTTTGATAGGGTCTTGCTAAGTTGCACAGGCTGAACTCGAACTCATGACTCTCCTGCCTCAGCCTGTCGGAGGGCTGGGAGTATAGGCCTGTGCCACCACACCCAGCAAAACTTGTATATTGCCCAAGAAGCAAGCAGCAACACTGGCTACCATTAGGCTTTTATATGTTAATAATGAAGGGCTTACTGTCTTTAAGTTTTATGCACTTATACATTTGAATTCAATATTCAAAATTACAAGGCAAAGGAAAAACTAATCAGTTTCATAAATGATCTGTAGATTGAGGAGGCAATCTTACTATATAGAGGAGAAATCAGCATTTAGAAAAAAGATAAATATAAGTTTTTAGTTTTCAACATTTCATTAACAAAATATACTGTATGCAGTGGTCAAATTCTATTGCCTTTAACAACTACCAATATCCTTGAGTGCTAATGTTTTTACTTGCTTTTCTTAAAACAAATTTACTGAGGCATAATCTACATATAGTAAAAACCGTTCTTTTTAGGGTTATAGTCCTATGAGTTTTGATAAGTATATGCATTGGGTAATCACCACTAAAATTAATATATAGGCTATTAACATCAAAAAGCTCTTTCCATTGTTAATCTCCTTCCAGCTCACAGCCCAAGAACTGCTGATACATTTTCTTTCCCTATAGCTTTGCCTTTTATAATATAAACAGAATTATATGGTATGTGGCCTTTTGTGTCTGGCTTCTTTCAGTAAACATAAGAATTGGGAGATGCATCCATGTTGTTTCATGTATCAGTAGTTGCGTTTTATAACAGATAATGTTTCATTGTGTGGCTGTAACATAATATAGCTAACCATTCACAAGATGATCGCTATTCAGGTTGTTTCTAGTTTGGGGCAATTGTTAATAAAGTTGTTATAAACATTCATAATACACATATCCACGTGTGTGGATGTATGTTTTCATTTCTCTTGAATAAATATATAGGTATGATATTGCTAGTTCATGCAGTGTATGGAACACATAACTTTAAACGAAGTGGACAGGTCCTAAGATAACCCCAAATTAGCCCAGCCTCCAGGTATGTATGCCCTGTGTAGTATTCTCCTCCTTGAGTGGATGTGTGGGACCTGTACCTTGCTTCTAACCAACAAAATACAGCAAAGGAATAGATTGTCACTTCCATGATTACATTACAGAAGCTTCTAACTTCCCCTTGCTAGCAGACTCTATTCTCTTCTTTCTTGGCTCTGATGAAGTAAGCTGTTATATGGCATGGTCCACTGGCAAGAAACTGAGGGCAATCAACAGACAGCAATGACAGAGGCTTTCAATCCAATAGCTGCAAGGGACCGGCTCTTGTCAATAATAATATGAGCTTGAAAGAGGATCCTTCCCCATTCGTGCCTCAGGTGAGACCCTGAGTGTGACTGATATTTTGATTACAGCCTTGTTAGAGACCCTGAAGCAGGGAACCTAATAAAGCTCTGTCAAGATTCCTGACTCACAAAAACTGTGAGATAGTAAATGTATGTTGTTTTAAGTTGTATATGTATATATTTTTGTACTCTTTTTGCACTCTTACTAGCAATGCATGAGAGTTGCAGTTGTTTTACACACCATGTGAGTTTAGTACTGTCAGTTTTTGTAAATTATAACAATGTTAAAAAGGTTTGCGCTGGTATTTCCTTGTGACTTTAATTCGTTTTCCTTATGACTAATAACTTAGAATGTCTTCTCAATTTATCAACATCGAGTTTTGAAGGGGAGAAGCTTTAAATCTCAAGTCCGGTTTGTCCATTTTTCTTCTGTGTCAGCAACATAGGCAAGAAATCTGTGCTAACCTTAAGTCCCAAAGATTTTCTCCTACCTTTTTTTCTAGAAGTATTAGAGTTTTAGGTTTTACAGTTAGGTATATGATTCATTTTGAGTTTTTCTGTTTCATTGTTTTGTTTCATCTTTGTATATGATGTGAAGCATTCTATATATATATATATAGCATATATATATATACCTGAGATTGCAAGTAACTTGTTCCATGAGTCTTCTGCAAGACAAGCAAATATTTCTAATAAATTTTAACTTGATCAATAAGTGATGTCTTACAATATGAGCAGTACATGATACTGACTGTCACATGATCACAACTGAGCCAATGGTTCTTTTCTCTCTCCCCTCCCCTCTCCTCATCTCCCTCCCCTCCCCTCCTCTCTCTCTCTCTCTCTCTCTCTCTCTCTCTCTCTCTCTTTCTCTGTCACTGCAGTATTCTGGGTGATCATCTCCCAATAGCAAGAGGTTATGGAAGAGATTTTGTCTGCAGAGAAGGAGGAAAAATAGGGGGTGGAACCCTCACTTCAGATGAGGTTAGGGAGATACGTAAAATGTGGGAAACAGTGCAAAATTTTGTAGAAACACACCACCTGAATAAGGCTATAGCTGTGTAAACAATGAATCTGCTTAATGACAATGCAATGTCACAATTCTGTGTAATCCTCAAAAGGAAGCAAAAGCAAGTGCCATTGGATAGGCTTCTTGTTAAAGTTGCATGAAAAGAAAATTCCATTAAGCCAATGGCTAGCAGTGACTCCAGTAGGCATAGTGAAAATCATCCTACCAATAACCCTCCTCTCTCTTGTCTCCCTCATACCAGCCAGGAAGGTTTGCAAAAGTAAATGCAGGTTAGTTTGCTTATTTTTCTTTATATTTTGTATTATATTACAGTATTGTAATCATTTTTGTATGAATATTTTGGGGTTATGGAACAAATCATCTGCATTTCCATTATTTCTTATAGGAAATTTCACTTTGATATACAAGTGCTTTGGATTGCAAGCATGTTTCCAGAACGAATTATGCTCGCAAACCAAGATTTTTATATATATATAAATAATATATATAAATTTATATATAAATATAACAATAGATATATAAATAATTTAAATGTAAATATATATATATATATATAAAATTTATGACAAAGGATGCAGTTGAGCACAGTGGAAAATAATTGTTCTTTCGGTAGTACTGAAAAAAACTGAATATCTGTGTGTGAAAAAAATATAAAACAGGACCCTTATATAGCATCAGTCTCAGGTGGTCCATAGATCTGAAATCTCTTTTAGAAAATATTAAAATCTTTAGAAGATAATATAGAACATTTTCATGACCTTGAGGTAGGGGGGAATTTCTCTTTTAAAAAACCTTTTATAAGAAAAGGATACGCTGTTAAATTTGATTATACTAAGAACTTCTTCAGGGCTGGGGATGTAGTTCAGTGGTAGAGTACTTGCCTAGCATGCATGAGGCCCTGGGTTTGAGCCCCAGCATTGGGATAGGGGGAAGGACTTCTTCAACATATCAAAAAGACAGCATAAAAAAACAGAAAGTAACAAGCTATAGAGTAGAAGGAAGTACTTGCTACATGTATAACTAGCAAAGTACTAGTATTTGGGATATACAAAGAACTCCTAAAAGTCATTAAGAAAACCTGTGGATGGAGTACAGTACATGCATTCATGAGATCCTGTGTTCAGTTCCCCAGCACAAAACACCCTCAAACGAGACAAGTATACGAATAGGCAAAAAACCTGAGCAAGCACTGCACAAAAGAAGAAATTTAAAGGGACAATTAACATATCTGTAATCTCATCAGTAATCAGGGAAACACAAAGTTTAAAAAAGCACAATGTGATACTACCACACATCCACAGATGAGCTAAAAATCTGAGAGTACCAAGTCCTGCTATAGATTAAGAGCAGCAAGCATCCACATAAATTAATGATGGCCTTATAAATTAGACAACACTTTGGCATTGTAAAATAAAGATGAAGATATGCATGCCATATGGTCCCACAGTTCCATGCCTATCTGTATACAGAAATTCATCAGGAGGTATATGCATACAGTACAAAAACATTCTTCCTAGCAACACTTTTTCTAATGGCCCCAAAATGGGAATTATTTTATTTACAGATCAATACTTATAAAGTAAAACTTTAAAGAAAATAAAAAATGTAATTTTCATAAAAGCCAGAAGAGTGGTTACTTCTAAGGGAAAAGGCATAGTGATCACAAAGGGACATACAGAAAAAGGAAGGTGCTTCTGCAGTCCTAAGGTTCTTTTCTTAATCTAAGTAATAGTAAGTATTTGCTTTATATGATTCAGTTAAACTGTAAGTTTTCAGTCCTTTTCTGTATATGTAGGTGTTTTCCACAGTAAATGATTTTTTAAAAATACAACACGCAGAAAAGGTTGCATAATGTGCTAACATTTGCAGGAAGAAATAACATGAATTTTATATGCATATAGTATGTGTATGTGTGTTATCTGATGGATTCACAAGTCATGAATAACCGTGGTTATTCCAGAGGAACTGAGGGTCAAGGATGGGGAGAAGGCTTAATTTTCATTATATTCCCTTTTTACTGCTTGAATTTTATACCAACTATACTGCTTTTACAAAATGTGTTTTAAATGTTACTTAAAACATAACAAAGATACATGTTATGCCAGATGAGTCTAATAATATAATGGACCAAGAAAACTTCCATCTCAGTTTTATTCTAATAAAAAAGAGACTTAGATTAAAATGGTGCTTCCTAAACCTTGAGCTAAGGTCTGTACCAGGTCACATCTCTGGTTTTAAATGTTTTGGTACATTGATGCCATAGTAAACATTTACACACTAGTGATGAAAAGTTACTCTAGGTATGGAAGCAACGGAACCCAACAGGTGACTTGACAAAGCTTAAAAGTATGTCAATGACCTACTTTGAATTCAACTTTGATTGGAAATAAGGCATTTCTTTCCCACAATGCTAGATATTTATTTCCACTCATACCACTTAAATACAATGATAAAGCAAATCCACTAAAACAAATGTGTAGAATCACGAGGGGGCTGACACACTTGTAGAGCTTAAAGAGTGCCAAGAGTTTTCTTAAAATTTTTCTTCTGCATAGCTATAAGGGAATTACTGTGGGTTTTTAAACACTCACAAAATCTTTTTGGATGGCAATATCACAGGAAGAAAAATTGAGACAATCAGAAAGAAGTTCCTATTTAGTGATGTGTTTAGTCATTTAGTGAAATTTTAGTAATGTTTTCATGCTAGGAAAATTCTATTCAATATTTAAAACTGATTTTAGCAGAAAACACTTCATGTAATCCTCCTTTCTAAAGGCCCATTATGCATAACGTTTGTTCTCATCACTAGATTGTCTTCTCTTGTGTCATCCTCAGCTTGAATGAGGATGTGTGTGCCTCAATTTGCTTGTTTGCTTACTCTGCTTCCTTCTTCCCTCTCTCTCCCTTTCTACTTGTGTGGATGTGTGTGTGTGTGTGTGTGTGTGTGTGTGTGCGCACGCACGTGTGTGTGTGTCCTGTGAGATCTCACTTCCAGTGACTGATTACACACATGCCCTTCCTTACTACATACTAAGGGGAATCACAGGACATCTTTTCCTCTTCTATGAATTTTTGTAGTCAAAAGCTCGAGTATGGTAGTCTTGCTGCTCCAGTCTCATTTGATCCTGCTGAAATGTTGAGTAAAACATACCATAACGTAGTATGATAAAGATAGATGAAAGAAATTTACTGAAGGAAATGAAATACTTTGTGAAACCATGCTTCTTAACTTCTTTTCAAAGAATGATTTGTCATAATTTTTTTGTTTCTTTTTCTGGTTTTGCTTTAATTTAAAGGTCCATCAAGTATAACGCTTGGCTATATTAAGACAAGAAATTGTGATTTCTGAGCAAGAATTTGGAAATTATTTCCTACATTTTGTTATCTAACTACAGCCATTATAGCTAACACTTACAAAGGTAAGCACTCGAGATCGAAGCATACTAGTTAATTCAATTTTAGGTTTGGACTTAGTACTTGAAAACCATGCATTTCATTACTGAATGCCAACAAGAAGTGAATCCCTGCAGGTTCTTGGCTGATGTGGTTGTGAATTCCATCAGTGATCACTGCCCCTCCTCAGATAAGCAAGATTCAAGGCCAAGTGTATTTTTATAACTAACCACCTTGATCTTATCTCTTCTACCATTACTGTCACAAATTATGTACAGTATCAATGCAAAATATGGCCTTGACTGCCCAAGAATACAATGTTGACCCTGGTACTAATATGAGATATTCCAATCTATAAGGCAACAAGTCCATCCGTACTCTAGAATAGACAGCTGAAGGGATATCAAAAGGAATATCAGGGCCGGTGAGATGGCTCAACGGCGTAAGCGGCTGCTTGGCAAGCATGAGGGCCCGAGTTCGACTCCTGGAACCCACATACAAAAGAAGGGCCGGTGATATCGCTCAGTGGTACGGGTGCCTGCTGGCAAGCGAGGTCCTGAGGTCGACCCCCCGGTACCCACAAAAAAAAAAAAAAAAAAAGGAATATCAAACACAGGAAAGTCTGGGATATCTGGAAAATCCACTCTGGATTAGTTTGATAGCTCTCATGTAATAGAACAAAATACCTTTTAAAAAAAAATGGTCGACAGATGTCCTAAGAAGAATAGAACATGAGTACCACATCTAATTACGTGAGATTTTGGTGGTAATATCTGCCTCATGGCTCCCTTTCTTCAGAGGGAAACACCCTCAAGTTCTTAATGCATTTTGACAGGACACCTGCTGAAGTCTTTCAAGACATCACAGAAGATCTTCCTTGGTCCTTATTAACAAATTACTTTAATAGTTGCCAAATATGAACAGGAAATGACTACCACAGACTGTTGCTGCCCTTATTTACTTTGTGTTTGTTTGGACCTTTTCTAGGATATATCAACTGCTTAGGACACTCGTTTATCCAGTGATGAGGACTACAGCAGTAGTGGAAATCATTATATAACGTTTTGTTGTCATAGAAGTCTGTGTCTCTGTGTGTTTATAATTGCAGGTAGAGGAGATCTGAACTTGAGAGACTGTAAAACTTTAGAAAAGAGTTCGTAATTTGTGCTTGAAGCTCCTAAAAGGGCCATTTAGCACATCTAACTCTCCTCCACCAAGGACTATGTCATTCAGACTCTTCATGAACTGTCCTCTATTTGGGGAACTGCATAGTGTCTAGATTGTTTGCTATCCTGTCTGGTGATAAAATTTCGTCAGCTATAAGGAACCACATTATCCTGGCAGAACAAAATGACATTGCTTTCTTTAAACTCGCTGTTTCCCTTTCTTTTCTCCTTTCTTCTTCTTCTTCTCCTTCTCCTTCTCCTTCTCCTTCTCCTTCTCCTCCTCCTCCTCCTCCTCCTCCTTCTTTTTTTAACTTAACCTGTTTTTCAAACTGGGGCTGGAACTGATTGGAACTTTAAAATGCTTTTTACCGTTTGTTCTTTTCTCTAACAAGAACAATGGTTTACTCCCTTTTGAGGCAGGGGCTCCATGTAATGAGTCAGTGCTTCTGTTAACTCCAAGGACCTTAATTATTTCCACCATTTTCTCCATGTGTTTCATTCACTGACTGTGTGGATCAGAGGCAGGCTGCTGGTTGTCAGAGACTGGAAAGTCACTGGCCTTCCTTGCTGGCAGGGAACTGGATTCTGCAGCAACTGTATTCAGGGATGGAGTATCCTGTCTCTGAGTTTGTGCAGCACCTTCTGTTTTTAGTTTATTGGTGAACGGGGCACATCACAAGAACTTGGAGTGCAGCTAAAGCCAAATCAGACTTGACGGAAAATTATTAGCAGGGTACAGAAGGAAAAAAGATCCCCCTTCCTTTCTGTAATCAGGTTAATATGTGCATGGAATGTTTCACTTAAAAAGGTAGTGTGTTTTGGCAAAGCTGGTTTCTTAAGTAGAATTTCAGTTCCCATTATGCGAGGCTATCCATTGCTGCTCTGGCAGGGCCTTTGATCAGTGAACTCAGTGGGGGAGAAGGGCATAGGCATATTAATAACTTCAACATGTGGCCCTTCGGCCCAGCTGTACCCTCGTCTTGGAAATAAGCCAACTGGAAAGGGTTTTTCTTAACACAACCTGTATATGCATATTTTAGAAAGGGGTAAAGGGAAGGTAAGTGTTCAAAGAAGGAAATAAAATTGGGTTTTTATGGTAGTTCTCTCTCTTTTCCTTGTTACCTGTTTTGGGATATTCTGCTACTACATGTTTGGATCCTGTAGACTGTACTCCATCCTCAGTTTTTACTATCTTCATTCCTTCTTCTATGATGTTATAAAGATTAAAGCTGCTGGCTTAATTTACATACCAGCTCGGGACAAGGTTTGGGAGGGCAGGAGGCACTATAAGAGTCTAGAAGGGATGAGAGATTAATGGGAACCAGGTGCCTGAAATAGGAGCCCAGGGTCCATTTTTGCCAGCGCTATATCTTTTGCCCTTTACCCCCTGCATTGGTATTTTTGACTGCTGTATTTTAACAATCATGGGCTTTGGTCCTCATTATATTGCTCCTGCAATCTCAAGCTTAGCCTGCCCTTTTCATTTGTATTTTCTTGTATTACTCTTTACCATTTTCTCTTCATTTTCTTCTTCTGAAGTGTCCATTTTGCATGTATCCTTGTCTGGTTCTCAATAGGTTCCTGAATCGACATCATGGTCGTTGAGCATGCTTTAGTTCTCATAACAAGTAGCTTTGCAATAATGACCTCAGGTGACACTCATCTCATTTTCTCTCTCTGTCCTTTTCTTCCTCCTTCAGTTTTATAATATATGTCCTCTTATTCCTGGTCTGAACCTTTCATGCCTCCAATTCCCTAACTGCTTGATACTGACTTGTCACAAAGGATTAGCAGGGAGCGATCCCAGAAGTGGGATCTGATACCTACAGGCACTGTATAAATTAGGATACAGATTTGATTTCTGTAACAAAGGCCAAAATAACTATGGCTTAAACAAGATAGCAGTTAATTTTGTCTCATGTAACAGTTCCAGCATTAACCACAAGGACCTGAAAAGGTGACCCTATTATTTCTGGTACCTGGACTCCTCTCCTTTTGTTTTCTTTCTCTCAACACACAACTTATATTTTATAGTCCAGGATTGCTTCTCCAGCTCCTGTGTCCACATTCCCACATGAGGTGAAAAATGAGGGAGGTTATGCTCCTTCCACTTTAAAGGTGTCAAGTTGTACTTATTACTTCTTATATCCCACAGCCTAGACTCTAATCACTTGGCCACACTTTGCTGCCAGGGAGACTGGGAAATGAATTCTTTAGCTACTTACACTTTGTCTTAGACAATTATGAGGGTAAAATTGTGAGAGATTTATAAAATTGAACTAGCACAGATATGTTATCTTATTAGAAAAAAGTGAGAATTAGAAGAACCAAACTTGTAATAGTTTATAAAGCTACTTGTTAACTAAAGCATGCTCTATGACCACTCGGGAGCTTACCGAGGTCCAAACTGGTCATATATCCTCTTTGTTTTTGAACTGACATTCTCTGATCATCTCACACGTATTCATTCAGAAAACTAAGCATGCAAGGTACTGTACGGGCTTTGGGTCTACACGAGCACCTCCAATACAGAGCCAGCCTGTATGTGTCCTCTCACAAGCATGAGAAGCAATCAGACAATAACTCAGATGTGCATGGACAAGAACACTAAAGAATGGTGAGGTGTCAGTAGACTCTAGTAAAGAGATTGAACAGCAGGTGAAAGCAAAAGAGCTAAGTAGTAGTGAGGCAACAACAAGCTTTATATGTTCGGATAAAGAGATTAAAATTTAACCTATATAAGGCAATAGCAAGATACCAAAGACAAATTAGCAGGAAATACATAAATAGATTTTGTTTTAAAGGGTGTGATTCCTCTATAAAAGAAATACTTGATCAATTTGACTACATGAAAATTAAAAAAAATTTGGCTGGCACAAACATGAACAAAATCCAAAGATGAATGACAAAATAAGAAAAATATTATCCATACATATGACAGGCAATGGGCTAATTTCCTCATATAATAAAAAAGTCTAGGGCCAGTGAGATAGCTCAGCGGCATAAGCGCCTGCCTGGCAAGCGCGAGGTCCTGAGTTTGACTCCCGGATCCCACATACGAAAAAAGGGCCGGTGATATCGCTCGGCGGCATGGGTGCCTGCTGGCGTGCGAGGTCCTGAGTTCAACACCCCCGTACCCACAAAAAAATAAAATAAATAAATAAATAAATAAAAATAAAAAGGTCTAAAGATGAGTAATAGAAGAAAAATAAAGTGCTCCAAAGATATTAACAGACTCTGCACAGGAAAAAATTACTAATGACTTTCAAATAAGTTCAATCTCACTTAAAAAATAAGATAAATACGATACATTACATCCAAAATTTGCTAATACACATTACTGGTGAAAAGGTTGCAGAAAACAGGTACTCAGGGCAAAAGGGTTACTTCAAAGGAGTACCTTTTAATTAAAAAGATACTCCTGCATGGTAAGCAGCCTCCGTGTGAGACTGGAACCTAGTGACTCCCTTCTAACAAAAGAATATAACAAAAGCAATGAGAGGCCAGTTCCTAGATCACATTACAAAAGGACTCTGACTTCCATATTGCTCATACTCTCTTACTTTTTTACAGCATCATTCTAAAAAACCCTCACTAGTCCTACTGAGAGTGTCCAGTGGAGAGAACCATTTGGAAAAAGGTGTGTCTCTAGTCAACAGCCAATGCAGACCTGAGGCCAGCCAACAGCCACAGGTGAGCTAGCTTGAAGCAGATGTTCTCCTGGTAGAGCCTCAAGGTGACTGACTGTAGCCTAGCCAACACTCTGACAGCCTTATAAGACTCTAAGCCTGAGAACCCAACGCAGCCATGCCCTGATCCATGAAAACTGTGAGATAATAAATATATTTTTCTTTGGAGCCACTAAACTTTGAGACAATCTGTTACACAGCAATAAATAATTAAAATTGATTTTGGTACCTGGAGATGGAATGCTGCCTCGATCTTGGTACCAGGCAGGGCAGAGGCTAGAAAGATTTTGAGGAGCATGGCAGAAAACACATAACATTGCCTTGAACTATTCATAGCAATCTCATCTTTGAGGATTCTTCAGTAAGGGCACAAAAGCAAGTAAGGAATATGTTATTGGAAAGTAGCAGAAGAGAGATCCTTGTTATATAGTTGTAGAAAGTGTAATAACACTGTTGCCTTCAGTAACATGTAAAGTGGGGTATGTGCAAAATGAGCCAGAGGATCTAGCTGAGGTCTTCAAAAAATGTGTTGTGTGCTGAGCGTGGTAGCACACACTTTTAATCCCAGCACTTGAGAGGTGGAGGCAGGAGGATTATGGCCAGCCTTAACTACATAGTGAGACCCAAAAACATAGTGAGTTTCAAAAACATAACAAAAAAAAGTGTTGAAGTTGCTGCTAATTTGTTTTGTTCTGAGAAAGGATCTCATTTCCAGACAATGCATTATAAAATTCAAATGTCCAGTTTTACCAACACACACACACATACACACACACACAAAATCATAATGCATAAAAAGAAATGGGAAAGTATGACCTATTCAAAGAAAAAAAAAATCAATAGAAAATGTCCCTGAGAAAGACCAGATGGTAGAATTACCAAAGACTTTAAAACAACAGTCTTAAAAGAACTAAATGAAGCTAGGCATCCTTAGGATTAAAAAAAAATTTTTTTTGTTTTGGTTTGGTTTTTCAAGACAGGGTGTTTCTATGTAGTTCAGGCTAGACTTGAACTTCAGGTGATCCTCCTGCCTCAGCCTCCCAAGTGTTGGGATTACAGGTGTGTGCCTAGCTGTGGGTGTGGCCAAGAAAACACATTTTTTTTTTGTGGGTACCGGGGGTTGAACTCAGGACCTTGCGCTTGCCAGGCAGGCACTTATGCCGCTGAGCTATCTCACCAGCCCAAGAAAACAATTTTTAAATGTGCGTAAGAGCCAGACACAGTGGCAGCACCCCTACAATCCCAGTTACTTGGGAAGCTTACACAGGAAGATTGCAAGTTTGACACTAGTGTAGGCAACATAATGAGACCCTGTCTCAAAGTAAAAATTAAAAGGTCTGATCCCCCATACCACAAAAATGTATATAAAATATATAAAATGTATATAAAAATATCAATAAAGAGCTATGATATATTTTTAAATTTCTGGACCAAAAAGTACAATAACTGAAATAAATAATTCACTAGGAGATTCAGAGGCAGATTTGAGAAGACAAGATAAAGAACCACTACACCAACGGTAAATGAAATTATTAAGTCTGAAAAGCAGAAAAGATAAAAGAAAAGTGAACACAGCTTACAGACATCAAGTAGAACAACATATATATTATGGCAATTCCAGAAGTAGAGAAAGAAAAAGGGACAGAGATTATTTGAAGAAATAACAGATGAAAATTTATGAATTTTGATGAAAGACATGAATATAGATATACAATAATCTTAACAAACTCCAATAGGATGAAATCAAAGAGGCCCATACTAAGACATTACAAGTATATTGTCAAAAGACAGAGATGAAGAGACAATTTGAAAGCATCAAGAGAGAAGCAATTTATCACAATAAGCGTATCAGTAGATTTCTCATCAGAAACCTTGGAGGCCAGAAGGAAGTGGTCTGATATATTCAAAAAGAAAAACTATCAGCCAAGAATCCTATTTAGCAAAACTGTCTTTCAGCTATGAGGCAGAAAGTAAGATATTCTCAGAAAATCAAAAGCTGAGGGAGTTTGTTGTCACTTAGACCTGTCCTCCAAAAAATGGTAAAGGTTGAAATGAAAGAGGCTAGAGAGTAACAAAATTGATAACAACAGATAAAGATCTTGATAAAGACAAACAAGAACAATTATAAAAGGTAGGATTATTATAACTCTGGTTTGAAATTCTTTTTTCCTATAAGAGAATAATAGTTTTTAAAGTTATTAATATAAAACCTAATCCGTGTATAAGACATTCACTTTAGACCCAACTACATTAATAAAGGGTTCAATACATAAGAAGATGTAATACATATTTATAGGTCAGGTGTGGTGGTGTACACCTGTAATCCCAGAATTCGGGAGGCTGAGGCAGGAGGATTGTTGTGAGTTTGAGGCCAGCCTTGGCTACACAAGTGAGTTCAAGGCCAGCCTGCACTACATAGTGAGACTCTGCCTCAAAAAAAAAAAAATTATATAACTAATACCAGACTATCAAAATATTGGAAGCAAAAATTGACATAACTCCACTAATAAAAAAATCTGAAAAAAACTAATGGATTTAAAAACTACACAATATAAGGAAATAGAGGACTTGAACAAAACATTAAATCAACAAGATCTAATAGAGAACACTCTACCCAACAATAGAATACACATTTTTCTCTTGTGCAATTGTCTCAACAGACTTAAAAAGTGACTTCATACAAAATGTCCTCTCAACGCCAACAACTGAAGGAAAATTTAAAAATTCACAAATTTGTGGAAATGAAACACCACATTCTTGACCAGTGGATGAAAGAACAAATTACAAAATATATACAATATACACTTTCATTAAAAAAAGAGAAAAAGATCTCAAGCCAACAACTTAACTTTACAATGTAAAGAACTACCAAAAGAACTAAATCCAAAGCTAGCAGAAGAAAAACTATTAAAAATCAGAATAGTGATAAATAAAATAGAAGACAGAAAAACAGTAGACAATGAAACCAAAAGTTGGTCCTTCAAAAAGTTTAACAAAATTGACAAACCTTTAGCTAGACTGACCAAGAAAAAAAAAAGACTCAAATTAACTAAAATCAGATATGAAAGTGGGGACATTACACCAATAAAAATTATTATAAGAGAGCACTAAGAACAATTGTATGCCAACAAATTGGATAACTCAGTGAAATGGCCTAGTTTCTAGAAGCAGAAAACCTACCAAGAGTGACTCACAAAGAAATAGAACATCTGTATAGATCTGTAACTAATAAGGAGATCTAGTTAGTAATGAAAAATGGTCTAACAAAGAAAAGCCCTAGATCTGCTGGTCTACTGTTAAATTTTACCAAACATTTAAGGAAGTAACATATATCCTTTTCAAACTTTTTCAAAATATTGAAGGAGCACTACCAGACTCACTCTATGGGTTCTGCTGTCCTGATAACAAAGGCAGACAAAGATACTAAAAGAAAACTACAAACTGATCACCTTGATGAACACTGAAGCTAGTAAACTGAATTTAGTAGCATATAAAAAGATTATATACAACACAATTAAATGGGATTTATTCTGGAAATGTGAGAATAGTTCAGCATGTGAAAAAGAATTAATGTAATACACCACAATAACAGGATGATGGGAAAAAGAAAAAAATGTAGTAATTTCTATTGATGCAGAAAAAAATAATTTGACACAATTCAATATCCTTTCATGATAAAGCATTCAACAAACTAATAAAAGGAAATTATTTCAACATAATAAAATGTATATATGAAAAACCCACATCTAACTTTATACTCACGAGTGAAAGACTGAAATCTTTTCTTCTAAAATTGGGAACAAGGCAAGGATGCCTGCTTTTGCTGCTTCTATTCAACATATTTCTGGAGGTTTAAGCTGGCAGCCAATGTTCATAGTTGAAAGACTTAATGTTCTTAAAATCACTCAACATAATGTACAGACTCAGTGCAATCCCTATCAAAATCCTAGCAATGTTTTTGAATACATAGACAAATCCATCCTCAGATAGGAAGAATCTTAAGGGACCTTGCATAGACAAAACAATCTTGAACAAAGTCAGAAAACTTATACTTCCTGATTTCAAAACTTACTATAAAGCTATAGTAATCAAAACAATGCAGTACAGGCATATGGAGAGAAAGGGGATAAAAAAAAGAATTAATATGTGTTATATCCATGTACCAACTCCACACAACAAATGTAAACATTATACACTGCAAACATGTACTAATAAAAAATGATTAAAAAAAGAAATGTATGGGCCAAATAGAAATAAACCCTTGCATATAACTGCTATAAACTGAACTGCATCTCCCCAAAATTCATTTGTGGAAGCCCTGACCCCTCCTGTGACTGTATTGGAGATAGTGGCTGTAAGGAGGTGGCTAATGTTACATGAGGTCATAGCGATGGAGCCCTGCTCCAACAGAACTCTCTTATAAGAAGAGAAAGCGACACAAGAGCTCTTTCTTCACCGTGTGAGGACTCAGTACGGCAGACATGTGGAAATCAGGAAGAGGACCCTCCCCAGATCCCAACCATGCTGGCACCCTGCCCTGGGACTTCAAAACTGAGTTTCTGTTGTTCTGGCCACCCAGTCTATGGTATTTTGTTACGGCATCCTTAACTGTCTAATACAAGGCCAAATGATTTCCCACTGAGATGTCAAGACTACTCAGTGGGGGAAAGGATAGTTTTCAATAAATGGTGATGGAAAAACTAGATATTCACCTGCAAAAAAAAAAAAAAAGCTAAACTATTATCTACTACTACACACAATAGTTAACTCAAAATGGATCAAAGATCTAAGAGCTAACACTTTAGTAGTATTAGAAGAATATATAGGGCAAAAGTATTATGACATCACATTTGGCAGTGATTTCTTGGATATGACACTAAAAGCACAGGCAACAAAAGAAAAAACAGACATATCAGATGTTATAAAAATTTCAAACTTTTGGCCAGGTGTGGAGGCTCATGCCTGTAATCCCAGCACTCGGGAGGCTGAGGCAGCAGGATCACTGTGAGTCTGAGGCCAGCTGGGGCCACAAAGTGAGTTCAAGGCCAGCCTGAACGGCATAGTGAGACGCTGTTTCAAAAAGACAAAAAAACTATCAAACTTTCATTCACTAAAGGACTTTATCAACAGAGTAAAAAAGCAACCTCTAGTATGGGAGAAAATATTTGCAACTCACACATTCATTGAGGCTTTAATTTCCAGAATATATACAGAACTCCCACAAACTCAACAACAAAAATCCAATTTAAAAATGGGCAAGGGACTTGACCAGACATTTCTCCAAAGAAGATATAAAAATGGCCAATAAGCACATGAAAAGATGCTCAACTCCATTAGTTATTAGGGAAATACAAGCCAAAACCATATAAGGTAACATCTAACAACCATTAGGTCTCTTTCTCTTTTTCCATTTAAAAATCACAGAAAATTATAAATGTTGGCAAAAATGTGGAGAAACTAGAGGCTTTTGGACTGTTGTTGAGAATGTAAAATCGTGCAGTACATGTGAATAAGTGTGGTGGTTCTTCTAAAAATTCAAAACAATAAAGATCAAGCAATTCTGCAAATGAAGTGAAAGCACAGTCTTGAGGAGATATTTGTACATATGTTCAAAGCAGCATTATGCACAACTAGCTGAAGAGTGGAAGCAACTCAAATGTTTATTGAGAGGCGAACAGATAAGCTAAAGTGGAAAGAGATACCATGGGATACTATTCAGCCTTAAAACTAAAGTAAATTCTGCAACACACTACAACATGGATTAACCTTAAAGACATTATGTAAAGTAAACCAGTCACAGAGAAATAAACATTGTATGATTCCATTTATATAAGGTCCTAGCATAGTCAAATGTATAGACAGAAAATAGAATGGTGGTTGTCAAGGGATAGTGAGGAAATATTTACTGTTTCTGAGATTACCTGTCTTTTGGTTTTTAATTTTTTATCAGGAATTGCTAAACTAGAATGTTTCCAAAGTGTATAAAGTCATTATGATTGGAAATCCCTTAAAAGTGGCTATGTCTTGTTTTGTCTTGTCCTGTCCTGTCCTCTCCTCCCCTCCCCTCCCCTCTCTGTCTTCTCTCTGCTCTCCTCTCCTCTCCTCCCTTCCCATCCTCTCCCTCCCTCTTTCTCTTCCTCTCATGGTCCTGGGGTTCAAACACAGAACCTTGTACATGATAAACACTTGTCTCATCCCTGAGCTGCATCTCCAGCCCCTAAAGGTATCATTTTAAACATTATTTAAGAAATGTTTTTGGAAAACTTAAAGAGCACTTGGAAAAATAAAATAAAATTAGATCCCTACCTCAAATGTCTTAAGTATATTCTCAATAGATTAAAGACTTAAACTTTAAAATGAAGCCTTCGAAATATTAGAAAGGACCTTAGGATAGACACAGGTCTTTGAAACAGGACACAAAATGAGCTAAACATAAAGGAAAAAATTGATAAGCCTGACTAAATTAAAATTAAGAACTTGTGTTTATTATAAGATATCATTAAGGAGTGAAATAGCAAGCTAAAGTGGAAGAAGATTATATATATATATCATTCATATCCAGAATAATGCAAAAACAAAAAAAAAAGCCATCAAAAACCTCATTTAAAAAAATAGGCAAGAAATTTAAACAGACACATTGCAAAATATGATATCCAAGAATCTAAGAAATAAATGAAAAATGACTACATAAAATGTGTGAATAGGGCAGGATGAACTAAAATTACAGAGAGGAACCACCACACACTGGGCATAAAAGCACATACCTTTAATCCCAGCTACTTGGGAGGCTGAGGAAGGACGATCACAGGCTTGAGGCCAGCCTGTACCACTTAGACCCTGTCTCAAAAAATAAAAAATCTGGGAGTGCCATAGAAGAGGGGAGAAAAGGGAAGGGGAGAGACAAGAGAGAGAGAGGCAGAGACAGAGAAAGAGAGCAAGACAAAGAGACAGAGAAGAGAAAGAGAGAGAAAAGCCATCATACCTTCACTAGAATGTGGACACAGGAATGCTAAAAAATGATGATGGCAATGTAAAATGGTAAAACCACTTTATTGTTTTGTTTTGAGAGACCCTAAGTTGCCCAGGGTGGACTCAAACTTGCTATTTTCCTGCCTCAGCCTCTCAGTGTACTGGAATTACAAGTGTGTGCTACTATACCTGGCTGTAAGGTAAAATCACATTAGAAAACTCTCAATATCTACTAAACTAACCATAGGCCTATCCAAGTTCATACAGAATAAGTCATAAGCCTACCTAAAATCACATAACAAAGTACAATAAATAATGTCCATCTAATATCAGAATGTTTTTCTTTACTGTTACCTTGCTCTTCTAACATGAGTCCTGGTCATCTACAGACACACCAATGCCAGAAATAAATTTTATGTCTTTCTCAGGTTCATTGTTATTTGCATTTGTTTAAAATGAAAGACTTGCCAGGCATGGTGATGCACACCATAATCCCAGCACTTGGAAGGCTGAGGCAGGAGGATCACTGTGAATTTCAGGCCAGCCTGTGCTCCATAGTGAGTTCAAGACCAGCCTGGACTACATAGTGAGACCTTGCCTCAAAAAAAGAAGACGAAGAAGAAGAAGAAGAAGAAGAAGAAGAAGAAGAAGAAGAAGAAGAAGAAGAAGAAGAAGAAGAAGAAGACGAAGAAGAAGAAGGAGGAGGAGGAGAAGGGGAAGGAGAAGGAGAGGAAGAGGAAGAGGAGGAAGAAGAAAGAAGAAGAAGACGAAGACGAAGACGAAGACGAAGAAGAAGACGAAGAAGAAGACGAAGAAGAAGAAGAAGAGGCTTCTGAACACTTAATCCCCGAGTGCTGGGATTACAGGCATACACCACACGCCCAGTGGTCCTTACTTCTTGACAGTAGTCAAAACTCAAGGCCATGGTCTTGCTTAGTATTTTTTTTTTCTGTCATCCGTCGACCATCGTAGATCCCTACCAAATCTCAGGTTTGTGAGCCTCCTAAACCTGCAGGGATTTATTACTTAAAGTTCTCACGTGAAATGGTTTCCTGGAATTCACCATAGGTCTTTATTCTAGAAAATGCTTTTTGTCCCTGTTTCTTATAACGATCTAATAATGCTGCATCACTAGACTAAAATTTATAATCATTGTGGTTAAAAAATTTTAATAGCTTTCCAAATCACCTTTTGGGCAATGTTAATTTGCTGCTTATACTGCCAGACCATAGGTGGTGCCCAGTCATCAGAAGCACCAAAGCATTCCTGTGACAGGTAATACTGCCACGCTGATCTGTTAATAGGCCTTACTAATATTCTATAGAAGCTTAAAGGGCATGCATGGAAGGTCCCATCAAAAAGCAGCAGGTTAGATATTATAGAAGTTAATTTGTGTTATTTAACAAAGACAACAACAACAATAATAATAACAATAATAATTAGTAGTAGTATATTTATCCTTCAGGTCCCTCAACTAATTAAGAAACCTTTTTAAAACATTGAAGCATTTCAGACAGTACCTAAAAAAAGTACTGAAATTTCAGTAAAAAGCCTGAATATTTCAAACATTTTGCTAGAACAAAGTGAAACAAAGAAATCTCCCCAGATGTCAACCTTTCTCCACAGATCAAGAGAGTTGGGCACGGATAGGAGCAAGGAGGAGTGTACTTTGGAGCTCTGAATTTGCAGGAGAGCTTTTTTCTTGCTTGATTAAAGGAGCAAAAAGGACATGAATTAAAGCAATCTGGTTAAATAAGAGAACAGGTTAGTAATGACTTTTTCCTCCTCCTTAAGAAATTTTATGATGATTCTACACATGTGGGAATGCATAAGCTTCTTTAGCACAATTTCCATTTCAGACTGTGAAAGTGTGAAGAATTCCTTCATATGAACGGACAACAAAAACCTAGCATCTTCAAACATAATGTATTCAGATAAATCACAATTTTAAGTATTTAATAATCTGCATATTGTATTATGTGCATGACATGGCTTTTTATCAAAGTTTGGTTTATATTTGTTATATGGCCTACTGCTCATATTTATTAAAAAAACTCATGACCCAATTTCCTTGGTTCTACTTCTAATTAAAAAAATACGTTCTCAGGTACAAGTGTCTTGCATTTCTCTATGTATCTGAGACTCCTCTGCCTCACTTGAGGGTTCTGTGTTTTGCCTCCAAAACTTAGTGTAAGAATGTACCACGGTCAAAACTATGAGGCTGGAGCGGGATAGAAAAGTCCAAATGAAGGCAGTGGATATTCTGTCCTACGATAGGGGAGCAGTAGCCAGGGATACCTCAGAACCCACCTGCCTCTACCTTTGGCCACTTAGAAATTTCCAGCTGGACCATTTTTAAGTGTTGTTCCTGCAGTAATCACTTTTCCTGTCTCTGAGATACAATACCTAACACCCAGGTTTAATTTGGTTCATGGCTTCAAGGGATTCGAACCATGGTTAGGCAGTTTCAAGGCAGAAACATCACAGAAGGGCATAGTGGAACAAAGATGTGTAGTTCATAGCGGCTGGGGAGCAGAGCAGTGTCAGAGAGGAAGGGGCCAGGGACCATGTCTAGTACCAAAGGTCACGCCTTCATGACTCGCCCAGGTGCACTAGGAAGTGTGCTTTACTAATCCCCTAGGAGGCTCCCAAGCCAATCAGGTTCACACAATAAAGCTTAACCACCACAGTCCTAATTCATTGTTACTGAATAGTAGACATTAGACCTGTTTTATAATCTTAGACAAGAAAGAAGAGAGAAGGATATTTCTTAGAACTATCACTGCATTTATGTTGTTATTCTCATTGTTTTCTTTTCCTCCTCAGAGTCAGAATTCATTTTTAGCCTGCCATAACTGACAAATTTCCTGCAAGAGCCTCCTCATACTTCCCTGGAATTCTATTTGACCACAAGGTAATTTAGTCACCTTTTTTTAATACATAGGTAGAATAGTGAATGTCAACAATTCATCAGTGTCACCAGATAACTGTTAAAAACACAAGCACCAGTTTCCACCTCTGACCTACTTTAGAATCCATGGGAAAGACTATAGGAATCTTTACTTTTAAAAGAATTCCAAGTGGTATTTTGATTAGGTAACTTTAAGACACACTGCAGAAGGTCACAATACTTCTGGTTATATATCTGTTGACCATATAGTCATCATCTAATCAGGACATTTTGAAAGTCAAAGAAGGATTATTAAAAATTCATTGGCCTACCTGGTAAAATCTGACCATTTTGGGCAATCAGAATATATGCTCATGCTACTTACAGATCACCATATTCCTCTTGACCTATGTCCTTTATTTATTTTTGCAGTAGCTTTGAGATAAAAGTTTCATACCAGGCAACTCATCCTCTTCAAATGTCCAATTCAACATTTCTAGTATATTTGGAGTTTTACAACCACCACCCAATCTGAGAACATTTCCACCATTACCAAAAGAAAAACAATACCATTCAGCAGTCATCCCAGCTCCCCAGGCCCTCCCCTCAAGCTCTATGCAACAACTCATATATATATATATTTTTTTTTACTTTATGGATTTGGCCATTCTTGAAATTTCCTATAGATGGAATCATTCAATAAGTGGTCTTTTATAACTGCCTTCCTTTACTTAGCACAATGTTTTCAAAGTTCAACCATGTTGTAGTATGTGTCAGAACTTTATTTCTTTTTATTATTGAATACTATTTATTATAAAGATATATTTATCCATTAGGTGAAATAGCTATTTTTATTTTTCAATACATTTATGGTCTTTGTAGCAATGACCTAAATATGTGTTCAGAAATTAGATGGGTTGAGAAAAAGACATAGGTAGGGAAGGAATCAACCTTAAGGATCAGCAGAAATCCCTTCTGGGCTACCAAGGGTCCTTGCTTCAGAGCTTAAAGTCATTTATCTAAGAGCAGATGAACTAATATATCAAAGCTAATATAACACTTGTGAAAAGCTCCTGGGTCTTAGTTCTTTGATCAAATATTTGCATTCTGTGTCTTGAATTAACAGTTTTAATTTCTAGTGTTAATAGTTTACTCAATGATGACTTCTTTAATTTGATCTTTTTCTTTAAAATGTATGACACACACAGGCTAAGTTTTCAGGAAATGTGTTTAACCTTATAAAGACCTACACATAGTGTAATGCTCTTACGTGAGAAAACATATAGTAAAGTTAGGTGTGTTAAAGTAAAATCAATACCTACAAAAGAGAAAATTAGAAAGGACATTGCTGATTTTCCTTCCCTCCTTTTTCTTGTCACTACACTAATGTAAGTTTGGAACTCTTAGGAATCATTACATTCAAAAGTTTCCAGGTTCCCATTCTAATGTGTTCCCAGGTTTTCCTGTTAGGGGGATGAAACTAACAGAGTTAGTAAATCCTTATTTATTTGTCCCCAAAGCCAAGCAGTATTCTTTCTTCTCTGGTGCAAGTTTCTATTCATTCGCTACCTCTTCTCAGGTTCTTTTGCTGGCCATCATTAATCTTTCAGGTTACAGCTGGGTGGGTTCAGAACGAAACCATCAGAGGAACTGAATAATGAAATATTTACCTGAACCAATGGGGGAAAAAAACGCCTATGAACTTTGTCCTTTCAATGCAATCACATTTTTATTTTATTCTATTCAGTTTCTAGATAAAAGATAGCATACATATGTACACATGCATATATTTACTCTGCACATATATATTTAACTATCTATCCTCATTTGTAATGAGGTGTAATATATAGAGCTCAGTTAGTTACCATGGAGACACTGGTCCTCTGTTTCTTATCACAGAGCCACACTATCGTCTGGTGTCAGCCAAGGAGGGATGACAAAGGCCTCCCCAAGAGCCTAGCTCTGCAATTACTGAGCAATCAAGTGCCTCTTAATAGAGCACATTCAGGTATACATGGCTCCTCACTCAGCACTGTCGTCTCTTCTTTTTTAAACTTATACATAGCAGGTTGCAGTAACCAAGTAGAGATATCTTCCTCTGTTGGATTTCCTGTTTATTCAGGATTTCAGTGATATTCTTTGGTTTATATTACAGAGCTCATTAGTTACCAGCCTCTTTATTTTTGCATCTGCCATTTTCTAAGCTTTAGCAAGTATTTTATTCTGAGGATATATAATGATATTCCTTTTATGCATGAATTCATTTTTATGGTTCGTTATTAACTGGCAACATGAAGAAGTGAATAAATAAAAATCATAGTCTCTAAGTTTCCTCTTAGTTCCAGGTTTCCTCTAATTTCTCCAAACGAATCACTAAAGCTATCAACAGAAGGAGAAAAAGAATGACTAGAATTCATTCCTAGTCATCTGGTGCTGATATAAGCAAGAATCTATATGAATACAATACATATAATAGGAGAAAGAAAAAGTCTAATTTTTCTTTAAGGATTTTAATTTGAGGGCTGACTTGACTGTTTCGAAGTTTGCCTTGGATGCTCAGACTGAGACATTTCAAACTCACTTAGAAATTTGGGGTAATATGGAGCATGGGCTGAGGCATTTAAATTAGCCTAGATCTATTATTAACAATAGGTTTCTTTCTTTCTATTTTTGGTTTTTTTGAGACAAGGTCTTGCTATGTAGTTCAGGCTGGCCTTGGACTCACTGTGTAGCCTAGGCTGGCCTCAAATTCACAGCAATCTTCCTACCTCAGCCTCCCGAGTGCTAGGATTACAGGTGTGCACCACCATGCCCAGCTAACAATAGGTTTCTTTTAGAGTTTGGTCTTGTGCAGTGTTTATAGTGTTATAAAATACACAGTAGTCAATCTTTTAGCTAAAAATGCCCCTAATCACCAAGGAATAAGGGATATTTAAGTGTTTAAAAGCATGATTATGGTTGGGATTGGAAGACATGGGAACAGTGACATACTAAAAATGTGTAAGACACAATCACTGTTCTGAATAAATTTAAGATCTACTTGGGAAAATAACCTTTAAACTTAAATGCCATGCTCAACAATATGAATAAAATGGCAGAAAGTACACACAAACATATGTGTCTCTGATGGACAATCAGTCAAGTCCAGAGTTAGTACTATGGTCTGCATGTGTCCCCCAAAGTTCCTGTGTTAAAAACCCAACTCCTAATGTAAGAGTGCTGAGAGGTGGAACTTTTAAGAGGTGACCGGGTTACCGTGTAGGTGAATGAATTAACACTTTTATCAAGGAAGTGAGTTAGTTATTACAGGAGTGAGTTCCTGATAAAAGGATGGGTTCAGCTCCTCCACTACCCACTCTTCCCCTTCCACCAGAAGATGGTATAACATGAAGGTTCTCACCAGTCTTGAAATTCCTAGCCTCCAGAACTGTAAGCCAAATAAACTTCTATTGTTTATAAATTATCCAGCCTGTGGTATTGTTATAGCAGGATGAAATGGACTAAGACAATTAATAAGATTTAGTAGAAAAGTTGAGATTAGTCTTGAATAGAAGAAAAGAGGAAGAAGCATTCTAGGCAAGGAAAATATCAGAAGCTAAACTGCAGTAGTGGAATAGTCACGGTCCTTCTTTCAAACCAAGCCCGGAAATGCTTCCCTCCTTCTTTTACTAGAGAGAGAGAGAGAGACAGAGAGAGAGAGAGAGAGAGAGAGAGGAGGGAAGAAGAAAGAAGGTGAGAGGTAGGGAAAACATTATATTTAAAATTATACAATAAAGAAATGAAAATCAGAGATTGCTTATTTTTTTGCAGTTGGTGAACAAAGTGTTTCACTGACAGAATATGGACGTATTCCATGTTAAATGATCCCTAAATGTCAGGAATGTCATTAATTAATAGAAATGAATGACCGGAGACCTGCCAGGTGCAGTTCAGAGATCCAGGACTATATATTCATATGTTTTTACCTATGCTCTGGAATCCTTGGTATAGCTACACAAGCATGGGCTTTGTCATAAGCTTGACAGGAGCCTGATTATTACTATGTTTTTAATAGATAATTGACTCCTGTCATTTTTGCTACCAAAAGATGTTCTCATGAATATATAGAATCTTGCTGGGCATGGTGGTGCATGCCTGTAATCCCAACAGGAAGATCACAAGTTCAAGCCCAGCCTGGGAAACTTAGCAAGTTAGTGAGACCCTGCCTCCTAATTTAAAAAATAAATAAAAAGGGCTTGGGATAAATATATATTCTCTTTCAAGCTGGACACTGGGGACATTCATTTGATCAGTGACATGAGCTGGGAAGAAGTCAGCCTAAAAGTTTATTTGGGTGGTTAAAAAAATTGTGTAGCCAAGGTTTATTAGGAGGGGACTGGAAAGAATGAAAATCTTCATAATCACATGACAGCGATTTCTCCAGTAAACACTATCTATGTGCTGAGCACTGTGCTTGACGCATCATGTGCCCAATATCGCATGTTCCTACCAGATAAATAGTAGAACTTCCAGGTATTATAGAAGAAGAAACTGAGGTGCAAGGGAGGGTAAGTGGTTTTCCTAAATTCACAGGGTAAGTGTCTGTATCTGATGAACACAATAACTTCAATCTATTATAACACAGGCAGAATTTACTTCAAAATATATAATTATATTATGTGTTTCTTTGGCATTTTCCTTTCTTCTATATCCTTTGAAAAGGCATAAAAGAAATAAATATCTTTTTTATAAATTTCTTTCAAGAAGAGTAATAAAAATTGGAGAGGATATTTCTGGACAAAGAGGAAGAATGGTGTCATGTTGCTCACAGAGGTAAAGCTTCTTAGGATACTAGAGGAAACTAGTAAAAACGGTCAAGAAATCTTGTTCATTAAACTGTTTCACCTTATCTCTTTAGCTATAAAGAGACTCATGTAAAATGGGGGGGGTAAAGAAAAAGTAAAATTTAAAAGTATAGAGATTTTAGCTGGGCAGGGTGGCACATGCCTGTAATTCTAACACCATGTGAGGCTGAAGGACGAGAATCACAAGTTTGAGCCCAGCCTAGGTAACTTAGCAAGAGCTTGTCTCAGAATTAAAAATAAGATTAAACAGTCCAAGGATATAGATCAGTGCAAAGACCCTGAGTTCAACCCCTCAGTACTATACACACACACACACACACACACAAACTCTCTCTCTCTTTCTCTAAAAATTAAGAGTAAAGAGATTTTAATGCATCTTCATTCATTTGCCATTTCATGATGGTGAGATAATAAATCCCAAGCAGCTCTGCCTACTTCATGACCTGGTCTTCTTGTCAATCCTTTGAATGTAGCAAACTGGCTTCTGTCATAGGGTCTTCGTGCTGCTTGTCTCTACCCCCTGGCATTTATGGCTGACCTCTCAACCCGAATCTCAGTTCAGACGTCACTTCCTCCTGCTGACAACCTAGGTAACAAAATGTCTCTCCTTTCTGGCTCACAACCCACCCCATATTCTACCTAAATATCCTGCTTTTTTCTCCTCACAGCACTTATCACTATGTGAAGTTTTTTTCTTTATGTTTTATTTTTAATTTATTTTTATTTATGTACTTAATTCATATGTACCATTTTACTTATGTGACTACTGTATAAAGACTTATTACTATATCTTCAGCACTTAGAGAAGTAGTTGGCACATAGTAAGCACTTAGTAAATATTTGTTGAATGAACAAATGCTCACCAAATCAACCAATAGGAATAGGACAGTAGGGCCGGTGAGATGGCTCAGCGGCTTAAGCGCCTGCCTTGCAAGCGCGAGGGACTGAGTTCGACTCCCGGATCCCACATACGAAAAAGGGGCCAGTGATATCGCTCAGCGGCACGGGCGCCTATTGGCGCGTGAGGTCCTGAGGTCGACCCCGCTGGTACCCACAAAAAAAAAAAAAAAAAAAGGAATAGGACAGCATCCTAAGACTAATACATTTAGGAATGCTTCTCAATTTAAAAGTGCTTGCATATATATTCAAGAGTCAATATCCCACTTGGAGCCAATCTAGGCTCCAATGAATTGGTTATATCAAAACACCTACAACTCAGAAAATTTTGCTATCAGGAATCTTACTAATATGAAGCCCTTTAGTTCAATTTAAATTCATGACATAATAGTGTACCCACTTACTGTCCAAACACCTTTCAAACTCCTAGTAAGAAGAATAGTATAATGAGGAAGAACAACAAAATCTAAGTTATTGCCTTGTATTCTGAAGTTTTTTTGCCATTTCCAACAAAGTTCCTGCTTTGATTTGCCAGAAATGTCCTAGTAAACACTTAAGGTTTTATATACTTTTTTTTTTTTAACTAGAGCAAGTTATATTGCTCTGACTAGCTAAAGAATACCATGGTTAACAAATGAAAAACAGCTGGTCGAAGTAGGCAACTTGTCTATAATCCAAAATTAATTTCAAGTTATCTGGGTATTTGAGGAAAAAATGACACGTAGAGTTGAGAATTCAATCTCACTCACTCACACGTACATTTCTTTGCCCATATATCCAGGAAATACAACACACGTTTCATAGGTTTTATCTCATTCTAGCCACTGGCCTGACATTATACTGAAGAATCAGCAGCTTGAATATGCCTCTCTTCCCCCTCAATCTCCTACTATAGGGCTTGGCAAGAATCAGCATATTTGAATTTGGTAGAAGAGAGAAGTAGCAAACTGATAATTCTAAGTTGATAATTAATACATTTCAAAAGCACCAAATTATTGCTGTCCACAATGCCAAATAACTTTTCCTTGTTATTATTTGCAGAATGAGGCTTAGGTAAAAATCATGAACTTAATTAAGAATATCCTATGCTGAATTTAAGGAGATCCCAGTTCCTTCCAATATTTCTAATGGGAATCTTGACTTTTTTCCCCCAGCTGATGACTGAAGCTTTTTGCTAGAGTCTTTTCAACAGAGGCAGAGACTAGAGTTCTTATTCATCTCTATCCAGATTTCTGCTCTTAATTCATCAAGGAGTTGTTTCATTTTTAGAACATTATACATTGTTTTCAACTTCCTTTTGCTGTAAGAAGTGACAATATGTCTAGTTTTTTAACTAATCTGGTGTGAAAACAGTCCCCCCTGGGTAAAAAGAGTCCTTCCTAACAGACTGAAAATTACTAATCATTCTCTTTTTGTGGTAGCACTGTGCAAATGTACAGCCATTATGCATTCATCAACTGATATTTTTTAAAGATCTGTCTATAAATAGCACATTTATTTTGTAAACATTTCTAACAATTTCACCTTTAAAACTTGCAATGTGGTTCATTTGCTTGGAAAAGATGTAAAACACAATGTTCAATACATCATATAAAATTATTTTAGGGAGGCTTTTGGCTTTTTATCCCCATGCCAGAGCAGTTACAAGGTGATAAGAGAAAAGTGATCGGATTAGCACATAGGGCAGTCCTTAGTGATCTAACTGCACATGGGTAAACAATACAGTGAGGAGACTCATAATAAACTCAACAATGGTATCAGGAAATTGCAATCGAATATAGAAAATGGTAGTGCAAGAATGCATCCCTGAAAAGCTACACAAAGCCTTTGAGATGACCCAAATGTAAATGAAGTTCCCTCCCTAGCTTTAGCAGTACCTAAAGTTAAATCATGGGTTTTGCTTCCTTTACTCTTTTTTTTAACAAGCAGATTTTTAAAATCTAGAAAATAAAAATAAATAGTAATAGGAAGAAAGAATATCAGCAAGATGTTACAGCATCCAAATGGTACATATATCAGCATGAGTTGGTAAGTAAAATGAATAAAAGGCCACATCTGAACCTTAATCTTTAAATATATTTTATCTCCATTTTATAAGTATCCATTCAAGGGATTATCTTTATATATTAAGGGCTCATTTTTCAACTTTATTAAATTTTCTCATTAAACAGGTAGTGCAGTATATATGCAATATTACTGATGACTAAATAAGTACACTAATATTTATCCAACACAGTAATAACTTGGGGAAATTACACACTTATTCCACTGATAAATACGTTACACATTTTAAAATTTTTACATAAATTTATTTTAAATTGCCTTTAGTATCAATTTAAGAAACCAGAGAACGAAATCTGTCTCATTACTTTTTAAATCCATCTCTTTTACTTTGTTTTTTTAACCAAAAAAATCCTCCACCTTGGTCACTAGACTTATTTCCAAATGACTTTGATTTTTTTAAAACAAAGATAACTTCAACTCAAAAACTGGAAAAATTAGTAGGTGCATGTCCTGGGGACCTTATAACATCTCTTCCTATACCTTCTCATTTCCATTCCCACAGCCAATGCCCCAGTCCAAGGCATCGTATCCCACAGCGGATCTCTCTTTAAACTGCTGTCTCTCTCGGATAATCAATTGTGCGCGGTATTGCCAGGGTCACCCTCTCAACGTATAGCTCCTATCTTCTCCCTCTTGCTCAAAAACCCTCAGGGCTTTCCAGTAAAACAGTGAAGATTTTCCACTCTCATTTTCTAACACATATTTATTGTTTGCGTTGTGCAAAGCATTGTTCTAGACACATTATTTTCCTCCTCTTATTAACCCTAAGAAGTAGGTACAAATGTCATCCCCATTTTACAGGAGAGAAAACCAAGACACAAAGTACAAGTCACTTGTCGAAGGATACGGTATGTTTCAGCACCGAGATTACTACCAGCTCCAGAACTCTATCTCTGTGTCTGTTTTCCTATCTCATCTACTTTTTGTCATTCTCTCACAGAACCAAAAAATTTTAATGGATGGATCCATTAAGATCCATCGGAAATTTTGCCTCTTCCCTGAAGCTCACTCAGATAACATGTCTATTCACTGTATACTTCTTTTATAACTATTACAACATTGTATTTTATATAATATTAATTTATATGTACAGTTCTAACTATAACTTTTTAAAGAGTAGAACAATTTTTTATATTTCACTGTTTCCTTTCTTACCAACACAAGGTAGATTGGCAGGCAATTGCTATAATTGAAAAATAAATTAACTGACAGGTGAAATTATGATTTTAAAAATATACATTGTATATTTTTTAACTAAAATGGAAAGATAAGTACAATCTTGCACTTGTGTGCCACAGGCTCTGCAGGCAATACCAGAACTGTTTTTGGATAGTACATAGCATTTCAAAAGAATCACTTTGAAAATGACAACAAGTTTTTATGCATTCAGTTATTATTTACTGGGTACATACTACATGCTAAGCATAAGACAGGTGAAAATACAAAAATAAAAGTTCTAGAGTGTTTAATGAAAAAAATGTAATGTTTAATGAAAAAAAAACTGATACTTTTAAGGGCAGAAAGTATTCTAAATAGGGAAGCATAATTGGGATTTACATGGTATAAAAATCTCTTAAGGGCCGGTGATATAGCTCAGCGGCATAAGCACCTGCCTGGCAAGCTCAAGGTCCTGAGTTCGGTTCTCGGTACCCACATAAAGGAAAAAAAAACTCTTAAAACATACCAACTGGGCATCAGTCTCCTCCCAGTGAAGGTAAGTGAGGCAGAACCCAAAGAAAAAAGCCCTAAAAGCAATGAGATATGAGCTCTAAAAGCAAGATTTGCAGGAAGAAAATATACACAGTACATGTTATATGTTTAACAATGTAATTACTACTAGGAATGGAATTTGTGGGGATTTGAGATTCCTGGGTGGAAGATGTTTTGCTAGTTCAAAGTGTGTACAGAGGTGATAGCTCTGCCTGCAGTGAAAACTGTGGCTTTAACGTATGTATTAAGGGATATATCTGAAGATGTGCTATTTCTAGACATCTACGTGATAATATCCTTAAAAAAGAGTTTAGGTTTTTAAGAATTCCAGATTTGTCTTCTTTATTTTCACAGATGACTGCTTGAATTTTGAGCCATTCTCACACTTTTTTTTATGGAGTAAACCTGAAATCAGGTCCTTTCCTTTCAGATTTTGTTTCTATAAGATAATTTCTACACAACTGATTATAAAGGTCATTATTGTCAAATCCTTGTCAAAGTAACAATGTAATATAGCACTTAGCAGAGTGTTAATCTGAAATGATAAAAAAAAATACCTGTGTCTATATGGTATAGGTGAATTTATTCAGGCTATTTATTTCCACAAGAAAATTGGGGCTACATTTATTATTTATTATATACTATTATAAAAAGAAATAGTTTATAAGTCTTTATAAATAGTGGATGCCTGTGCCAAACCAAGATCTTTTTCTGATGAGTTTTTAAAAGGCACCAAATATTATGTAACTAGGAAAGACACCATGACAACAGAAGAGCATGGCACAAGCAAGGTACACTCCAGCAAGTAATGCTTACAGTTAAAATATTTGGGGATAACAAAATCAGAAAATCAGCCAGGCATGGTGGCAGAATTCAGAGGCTGAGGCAGGAGGATCTCTGTGAGTTCAAGGCCAGCCTGCACTACATAGTGAGACCCTGTCTCATAAAAAAAAAAAAAATCAGAAAATCACGGGGCTTGAAGGAACTTCATTAGTTCTTTCTTTTTCCTTTGGCTGATAACACATGTAACACCTATTCCAAGTAAACTAAGAATATTCTTTATTTTTTGCATCTCAGATTTGGTGATTCAGTCACCCTCTTTTGTTATCCATGCTGTTTATGCTCCATTTAAGTCCATTTCTCTTCTGTCCTGAAGATGGAGAACTGATAACACCCCTTTCTGCAGCAAGAGACTTTCTGTACTTGATAATGTTTAATCACTCATCAGATGTATTTATCTCCAGAATAAAAACAAAGCAGAGGCTTTTTTTTTTTCTTTTTTTAAAGAGGATGTTAGAGGATGTAGTTTAATGGTGACCCACATGACACTCAAAATCCTTACGTGCAGCTAGGTTAGTGGTGCATGCCACTCTGGGAGGCTGAGGCAGGAGGATCACAAGTTCGAGCCCACTGTGGGCAACTTAGTGACTTAGCATGATCCTGTCTCAGAATAAAAATATAGAAAGGTCTGGGGATGTAGCTCAGTTTGTGAGGCCTAGGTTCAATCTCCAGAACAACAACAACAACAACAAATCCTTACATGCAAGTGAGGGAAGAGGAAAACAAAGAAAACAAAGGTGCAGTGAGCCAGGTGGAATGAGGAATAAAGGTAGAAGGGAATAAATAAGGAAAACAGATTCACAAAATTCAAAGTAAGATTTCAGTGCTTAGGATACACAAGGCACTGTGCAGAGTGCTGAATACACTTCTTATTCACTATCATTTTATGAGCTAACACTCAATGTGTACAGTGATACCTCAGTTCACAAACACTTCTGTTCGAGAACAGTTTGGTTCTCGAACAGAAGCATTTGGCAAAATTTTGCTTCTGTTTGTGAACTCTGCATTGGGCAATGGACACTTGATGACCTGGGCCATCTTCCCCAGAATCATGGAACTAATTAAATTCCTGAATAGAGGTACAACTGTACTTAGTGTCAGTACCATTCTAAGTGTGTTTCAATTATGAACTCATGGCATCTTCAGACCATCCTAAGAAGATTATTCCTATATTTCAGAAAAGGAAACTAAAACACTTGTTCATAAAACCTTCATATATTTGCTGCTTCCTGGAAAGTAGACAGCATTATTCCTATTTGACAGATGAGAACACTGAGGATTACAGATTAAATAACATGTCCCTGATTACAATAGCAGGATTTAAACCCAGAATTGTGTTTAAAACTACTTTTTGACTTGTATAAAAAAGTGTACACTATCATGTGTAACTTGATTGAGAGAAACAAGAAAATAATAACAACAATAATCACCCGCACTTACAGATCGTTTATTACATGTTAAGTACTGTTCAAAGTATAAGTATCAACATATTTAATCCTTGTAACTCCTCATGCATACTACTGCTACCTGTGTTTCCATTTCACAAATGAGAATAGAGGGGCAGAGAGAGTAATCCACTTGAGTTCTCAACGTGTCATTTGAGGGACTGGTATTCAACCCAGGAAGTCCAGTTCCAGAACGATGCTCTCACCACAACACTATTATTGCCTCTTATAATTAAAATCTATAATAGGAGCAACTGTTTGGCTATTGAAAACTGCAAATGTTTTTACAGGTAAATATATCTTGGCACTAATTATTTACTGAGGACCTACTTTTGGTGGACACTATGATATGCCACCCAGATCCCTCTTCAGGAATAAAGGATTTATTTCCCTACTTAATGAGAGTGCTACTGCCCTCAATTGTCAGTCCTCCAATTTAAAAAACAAACAAACAGACAAACAAAAAAAAAAAAAACACCACCAACAAAAAACCTGCCTGTGTAGTTGGCTGAGATCTTTGTTGGAAATGCACCGCAGCTCATTTTCTAGAGGTGTTGATTCCAAAAGTGTCCCCTAATACACACCCTGAATATTAATCTCTGCCTCCTTAGGAACCAATCTGTGAAAAAAACACTACACAATCTCACTGAACTCACACAGTCCTATGAACTGGGTGTTATTATCCTCATGTGGGCATTGTGCAAATGAAAGCACTAAGACTTAGCTTGCCCAAGGTCATAGAGGTGGTCAAGGTGACACCGAGACCATTATAGGGACAAAGGACAAACAAGCTCCTGGGCCCCTAACATATTACTCATTAAAAGCATGATTTGCGTTTTCTTCTGAGGCAGTCAGGGACATAGAGGCTGCAGATGCCCAACAGACAACTAAAAGCAGAACAAATCTTGCCTTTCATTTTGTAAAACTGTGGGTCAAATCCCTTTTGAGTTCTGCACACAGGCATGTAAGACATTTAGGAAGTGTCTATCTAAAAGCTAGCAAAACTAAGTTGATTAGTAATAGTTTTTTATATCCTAGTAGCCTCTTCAAGACTGAGGACACTAAGATAAGAGATCTACAGGGACATTCAGCTATACCTAGAAGTCTCCACTGCCCTAAACCTGCTATCATTTCAGATTCCAGGCAAAGCAGGGCCTCACAGACCACCCCATGATAAGGTCACGCCCTCCTCCATGAAGCAGGGGCAATTACTCCATGATGGAAACTGAGGCTGCCCACATCCCAAACAGAAACAATCATCTCATGGGAACTGAACTGATCCTAAAGCCATAAAGATTCCTTCAGAGCCACAAAACCAAGACTGAGATAATAATCAGCCAGACCCCAGCCCACTGCAGTGCCCCATGAACCTGGTCCCAGTTCTTCTGTTGGTGGGCGAGTCTAATTCTCTGTTTAGATGTGTGCCTCCTTCAGTTCCTCAAACTGAAGCCTCTTTCCTATTTTCTCTTATTTTGCTTTGTTAGGGAGCTGGCCTGATCTTTGGAAGAGCTATGCCCCACCTTGCTTTCTTCTTATTTTCCAATTAAAGCTTTTTGCCTGAAAATTTGTGCCTCAGTTTTAATTTCCATTATCACTGAGGCAAAGACCCGTGCTATGGTAGCTGGTGATAAATGATGGAGCCAGAACTTGAACCGAGATAGTCTGATTCTAGAGGCTGTACTCTCAACATCTACAGGATTGTAATGACTTCAGAAATTGAGATTTACCATTAGTTCAGCATGTATTTAATACTGAGAAAGAGAAAAAGGCACTCTGAAGATCTCCAATCCTGAGGGAAAATATCTACTGTTTTATGTTTAAAGTATACATGAGAATAATAGTAGTTGGAAAGACCTGAAATGTAACCAAGGTACCCTAAAATAATTTTTTTCTCTAGGCCTCCTATAAATTATTTCTTGGGAAGAGAGAACTGAAATGATCAGGGAGAAGAAAATGTTCAATTAAATATATACTCTTTCATGTTCAAGTATCTTAAACTCAAAGAGAAAAGGTTTCATTCTTCAACATGAGATGTTTATCATTTAATATATCTGTCTAGCATCTTTTCTCCTATGAGGGAAGTTGAAAACATGGAGTGCCAGCCTTGACTTTAATGAGAAGTCACAGGGTATGGTGTCTGCCTGCAATATCCTAAGGGATACAGAGCAGTGTTAAAAGACGGGGTGGGGAGGGAGAGAAGGCTGAGCTGGCACAGAGCCATTGCTTTTGCCTGAGTTATGGTATACAATTACAGATTTTATCCAGTGTTGTAAATTTCCACATACTTTTATCCATCTTAATTTTATCACTCCAGGACAGGCAGATTCAAGACATAAACAAATCTCTTGGAGGCTTAAATTGTGAAGAATCCAATTTTTAAAATTATACTCTTTTTGTAGGCATAGATAATTTCCTATATTTCCAATGGAAAAAATGAAAAAGTGGCAACTAAAAAAATCCAAATATTAAATTTATCCTCTCTGTATTTGTATATCATGGTGGCATCTTTGATTTCACTTAAAATACAAAGTAAATCGAAAAATATATCCAGAACATAAGAGGGCCCGAAAAACCAAATTCACAGAAAATGGGATGTAGTTAGCAAAGATTACATGCATCAGTGAACTGTACTAAATTGAACACTTTTAAATGCCAGAGATTTTCTCTGTGAAACTGGGGAGTTTGAAAGAAAAATCAATGATGTTGTGGAAAGGAAACCCTCTTCATACATCTTTAATTAGTCAGGCAGAACCTGGTAGACTTCCATATTACAATGGATCAAACTTGTAAAATTGGTTTTGATCCCAGATTCATTGGTACATCTTCCAGGAGAAGCTCCACTCCAGACAATCAAAGGCTTTTCAACCTTGAATGATCCCCAAGATCACTCTTTGTTTGCACCCACCCTACACTACATTCCGTGTTTGTCTTATGTTGACTACAGCAAATCTCCCTGGAATTACCCTGTAATAGCACCAGTTATAAGAACAGGCACAGGAAATGAATGCTAATGTCTGGTGTCCTGAATAACTAACTTAAAGATAGTAATACGTAATGTATTAACCATTGTTACCCTCCTATTATGTTGGTTTGAAAATTTGTTCTTCTTTTGATTTGTTTTGTTTTTTCTTCTCTTTAAAATTAAAAAAAAAAAAAAAAAAAAAAAAAAAAGAACAGGCACAGGATCTTCAAACTGGTTGGTTTCAAGTTTAGCTTGAGCCTTTAAAATCTATAGTAGTAAGTGAAACCAGGCATAAAGAGGCACAGTTCTTCAGATCTTTTATTTTTTAATAAATCAAATAAATATTGGCCATATTGTTTATATTAGGGTATAAACCCTTCTGTAAAATCACTGCTCAAGTTTAATAGTGAAATAGGTAAAGGGTTTCTATATTTTTCTGAATAATCAATACCAAAGCTGCTGATGCAAATTTATTTGAACTCCAGGGAACACATCCTTTGAAGTTCTGGGAAATTTTTAAATATAGTGTACAAATCAATAAGTGGACAAAAACATCTTTATGAATGTGTTCATTTTTATTTGGACAGAAAATATGCCCTTAAATGTAATTTCTCTTACTCCCTCTATAAATCTTTTCCTCAAATCATTTATTTTATAAAAGAAACTCATGACAATCACTGAACATAAAACATTCTTTTCACTGTAATTAGAAGTGATGTTAGCAGTACCTCTCTGAACAGGATGATTCTTCGAGCCATAAAGAGCCTTCCTCTTTCCACCCCTTTGTAATTCTTTCCTTCTTTTTTTTTTTTTTTTTTTTTTTTTTTTTTTCTTTACCCATCAATTCACATTCAAGTTTTGGAGCCTGAGTTAACTGGAACAATTTGAGAGTGTGTTTAGAAGGGATTATACTGGCCTGGTTTGATGGTATGTCTTATTTTGAATGGGATGCATCTATGAGATTAAAAAAGTATTTTTTCATTACTGCCTATTTTCACAGTCCACTAAGCAAAAATACAAAGCAATTTTTCTTACCCCCATTTTCCCTTTCTCCCTTCCTTCTCTTTCTTTTCCTATGGAGTTCAAATTAAAGAAAGGTGAAAATTGAAGCTGTTGCAGGCAAGGCAATTGCAACATGCATATTTGATTTTTATGGTGGATCTAAATTGCTGAATAAGGCCATGGAACAAAGCGAGACTGCAGCTTCCTGCCCATCACATGCAGCCACTGAATGCAGAACAAAAGCTTTGGCCATTAGGGGCTCAGCAGGGAGACACATTATATAAATGACTTTGTCTTCTCTACCCCCTCCCCCCTACTGGGTGCACTGGACAGAGGTGTGTGTGTGTGTGTGTGTGTGTGTTATGAGTTGCTAGGGCAAGCGACAAGAAATTTGGGCGCAGCAATGGGAATTGAAATGAACAGGACCGTATGATTCAAAAGGGCCATGGTTTTCTCGCTGGACCAGTGTGGGTCTCAGTGCTCTGATCAGAGCGCCATCTAAGACTACTCCCCTGACTAATCTGGTGTGTTTTCAGTGTCATCTGTAGCTTTTCTTTATACTATTTTGTTTCTTCATCAAGAATGATGAAGCAGGAAGAAAAATATCAAGAAAAAATATGAAACTTTAGTATTCCAAGGTAATTCTCAGACCTGCTAAAAAACAAATCAACATAGATTTCAATATGGCACTAGTTTCCTAGGAAAATACACTCTTAATTCCTCCTTTCAGGCCAAAGGATTTTCTTTTGGCAAGAAAAAAAAAGATGTATCATTAAAAATCCAAGCTATCACATAATGGAATCAACCCATTTTTAGGGGGCACCCTGTGGTGGTGACCTGAACACGTGCAGTACTACTGTTTTAACTGGGTTCAGACACCAGCAATCCTGCACACATGGGCAACAGACTGCACAAAATTTGTTTTGTAGAGGATTTTAGTAAGCTTCCCAAAGGTGAATCATTTTACTGCTTCTAGTGTCACCCAAATGAATAGGGAGTAGAAGAGAACCTCTGCAGATATAGGTTGAAGCACAGAACTCCTAAGTACATTGCTAAAGGTGACACAGTAAATTGAGGTTAAGATTGGAACCTAGGTCACTGGACAATTTCAACTAGGTCAATTTCAACTATTAATATATATTCTGTATAAGATAATATCTCAATAGTAAATTTCTGCTTCAGAAAGTATATGATGATGTTCCAACTGTCTTCTGATTCTCAAACAGTGAAGAAAATAATCCTACTGTGAACCACAGTACAGAAAGCCTTTCTGTCATGTGCTGGGGAACCAGAACTGAGCTTCTTGGAGAGAATGAATCCCAAAGACAAATCCAACACAGAAGTAGACAGATCCCAAAATCAACCAACAGTGACTGAACTGTGTAAAGCTAGCTCAACGAAATGCCATAAGAAAATTGCCATTTGGCCCACATGCATTACTCTGTCTCAAAATGGGCAATTCAGTTAAAATAAGGTAGTCTTATGACCTATGAGAGGTAAGAAGGGACAACAGTGGGTTGTCACTGTAGGCTACTTCTGTTCTGAGTTACAGAGGTCACCAAGCTACCTTTTTTTTTGGTTCTCACTTTATGGTGGTTAAATATCTTTTTTTATTGGGTAGAAAACGGTCTCTCAATAAATACTGCTTAATGGATTAAGGTTCGGAGACAAGACTTATCAATAGTTTTAAGTAACTGTGTTGAGTAGGTGGTTATAGGGTGTCCCTAACCCTGCATGGCCAGAGGTGAAAAGGTGACAATCAATATAGATAAACAAGCAGATGGATGAGTGCAATAGAGAAGAGACTACCATATAGTCATTCATTTTACTATTCATTCATTCAGTTATCAAATATTCATTAAGGGCCATGTGCTGTGAATTCTGTGCAAATAAGACAGACACCATCTCTGTCCTAAGAAATATAATAATCTTAAGTGTGGTTGGATGTTTTAGAAAAGATTTTAAATAGTTATAAAAATACCCACCTAAGTTAACACACAACAAAAGATACGAAGAGAAAGTGCAGTGTTCTATGAAGATATTAACTGGGAGGACCTACCTCACCCTCTAAAGAAGGAAAAGGAACCCTTCTGCATTGTTAGTGAGTGTAAACTAGTACAACCACTATGGAAATCAGTGTGGAGATTCCCCAAAAAACTAAAACTAGAAATTCCATTTGACCTAGCTATTCCCTTCGAGGCATCCTCCTGAAAGAGTTAAAGACATCGTATCACAGTGATATATGTATCTATATTTATAGCAGCACAATTCATAATAGCTAAATGTCAGAAGCAGCCTGTATGCTCATCAACAGATGAATAAAGAAAATGTGATATTTACACACAATGGAGTACTACTCTGCCATAAAGAAAGATAAACGTAAGTCATTTGTAGGAAAATGGCTATACTTTGACATAATAATGTTAAATGAAATAAATCAGTCACACAAGCTTAAGTATCACATGGTTTCTCACATGAGAAACCCAAATTATAACTAAAGAGCAAAATAAAAGATAGATAATAGGAAGTAGGGAGATAGATCTTTCTCAAATGAGAAGGAGATCAGGAGATGTGGGGGGGGGTGAGGAAAAGATGATAAAAATAGGAATTAAAATGTTCTGTGTACATGTACCAACTCCACAAAAGGAATGTAAACATTATGGACTATTGTAAACATGTACTAATAAAAATAAATTTTAAAAATCACTGCATTAAGAAAGAAAAAAGGGCAAAAGAATAAATTTCCTAACAAATAGAAAAATAAAGATAGAAAAATATATTCTCTAACCACCTGCATTTCACCATTTGCAGTACATTTCAAGATATCAATTAAAGAGCCGGTGAGATGGCTCAGCGGTGTACGTGCCTGCCTGGCAAGCGCGAGGGCCCGAGTTCGACTCCCGGATCCCACATACAAAAAAAGGGCCGGTGATATCACTCAGCGGCACGGGCGCCTGCTGGTGCATGAGGTCCTGAGGTCGACCCCCGGTACCCACACACACAAAAAAAGATATCAATTAAATAAGAGAGTCAAGAAAATGATGTATTTCTTCAGGTTCTTACATACTTTTTCCTCTCTTTTAGTCTATCAAAGATGGAAAATTGTTACTTTGCTTAAAAGTAAAACAAAATAGCAGTTTGGCTACAGGTCTTAAGTAATTCAGATTTATTTTAGAGTAAATGAGGTTATAAGTCAAATATATAAATTTATACCTGTGCTGTCCACATATGGTAGCCACTAGCCATACGTGGTTGTTTACACTTACCTTTAAATTTAGTACAATTAAATGCAATTTAAAATTCAGTTTCTCAGCTACACTAACCATACTTCAAGTGTTCAGTAGACACCATATTAAACACTGCAGCTAGAAGCTATTAAAAGTATTAAAATTAGACATGCAGTTCCTCAGTTGAACTAGCCGATTCTCAGGGGCTCAGTTTTGAGTGAGCAGTGCCTACCACAATGGGCAGTGCAGACAGAAACCATTTCGATTGCTGCAGAAAGCAGCACTGGACAGCACTGCAAGCCATCTGTCTGCACACTGTGCCCTCTCTGACCTCATTTTCTATTCTTCTCTCCCTGCTCATGCCACTCTAGCCATACCAGACTATTGCTATTCCTTCAGTGCATCAGTTAAACTTCTGCCACAGTGTCTTTGCATGGGTTGGCTCCTCCTATTTCCTCCCTAAATCCATCTTGCACAACAGTCCCCAGCTGCTTGTCTCTGCATGTCAGGCTTCTTTCTACTTTAGTCTCAGATCTTTTTTTTCCTCTTTGGTGCTGGGGATAGAACCTAGGGCCTCACATATACTATACACATGGTCTACCACTGAGCTATACCTCCAGCCACCAGGTTTTCCTTGTCCCAGGGCTTTCTATATACTATTAACTTCCCCTGGAAGGCTGTTCCCTCCCGACTTTATCTCACCTTTGAATATCAGCCCACTTATTACTTCACCAGGAAGGCCCATCCTGACCAGGTCAAATCTTCCTGTTATAAACTCACATTCCTTTCTCTCAATAGCATTTATTACAGTGGCAGGTTTATATTTATTTATTTATTTGTTTATTTATTTTTAATTCATGCCAGACTTTTCAAATTCACCGAGAGCTCATTGAGGGCAGGGACCATGTCTGTTTCTGATCACCATTGTATTCTTGAAAGGGAACAGAATGCACGGTAAAATGTAGGACTTTAACATTTATGACTGAATTATGAATGGATCCATGCTAGAGAAAAAACAGCCATATACGTTGTGTTGCTTCTTCCAGGCATGTCAGGCGTCCAAATTTCAAAGTAAGATTAGACATAGTGAATGAAAATCAATGACAGTGACTATAATAATGTGGGAGGTATGACGTACTTCCTTCATGTTGAAAAAAAGTACTATTCCTCCAAGAAAAATAGTTATTTGAGGGTGACAGCATTATGTGTTTTATGTATTCTTTGTGCACATCTGAATTTTCTAATATTTCCCCATAAACATATATTAAAATTGTGAAAATGTTATTTTTGATTGCAATATCAAAAATTATTATGCTCCAGCACAGCAGAAAGCTGAAATACTTACGAGGGACAGTGATTAAGAATAACAGTGCTCTTTTTCCTCCTTCTAGACATATCAGAGTTAAAATTTTCATTCCGCCTTTTGCTAAGTCTATGACCTTGAGCATATTACTTCACTTCCCTGAACCTCACATGCCAAATGAAGATAATAACAGCATGCACTGTATAAAGTAGTTGAGAAGATTAAATACGATAATGGATATAAAATATTCAATAAATGATAGATAAATGCACAGGCCAAAATGTCCAGATGTAAAGTACTATAGCCAGCTGAGAATAAATCTCAATAATCATTCTGATTCTTATGCAGGGTAAGTGGTTTTAGCTTAAAGATTTCAAGTTTGGTTTCTGATACTGGGTTTACTCCCAAGGTTATACTATCTTTCTTTGACTGGACCACATACTCTGGAAAGTGAAATTAATCTTGTTACTCAGATTTGAAATGTCTCACAAAACTCTCATGTGTTTGGAATGGATTATGGAGGTGCTATGTTCTTCAGTGGATTCACCCAATGATAAGTTGAGTAGCTGAAAGCACTGTTAGGAGGTGCGTCCTGGTTGGAGGTAGGTCACTGAGGGCATGACCTGGAAGACTGTATTCTTGTCCACAGCTTCTCCTTCTCTGCCTGCTTCCTGGCTGCCATGGGTTGAGCACATTTTTCCTCCACCATGCTCCTCTGCCATCTTTTTTTGTCTTGGAGTCAGCCTACATACACAGAAAACATGAGCCAAAATAAACCTCTACTCCTTTACATTGTGGGTGTTGGGTATTGTTATGGTTTAGATCTAGAATGTCCCCCAGATGGCTCATGTGTTCAGAGGTGGGGCTTTTGAAGGTGACTGGATCATAAAGATCCAATAGCTGGCTCGCTGTTAAAAGGTGAGGCATGAATGGAAGAAGGGTAAATCTGCGTCACTGCCTCCTCCCTTCTCTCTCTGATTTCTGGCCACTATGATGAGCTTTCTTCCACTATGCCTTTCTGTCATGACGTTTCTGCCTTGTAGCCCATCAATTACGATGTGCAACAAAATAAACTTCTCTTCCTTTAAGTTGTGAGTATTGGGTATTGTATCCCAGTGATGAGAAAAATGACTAAGACAGGTTTTGATACCAGTAATGAGACCATTGCTGTGACTATACCTGACCATGTGGTTTAGAAGCCTCTGGAACTGGTTTGCAGGAGGAATATGGGAATGTTTGCAGATGCCAGCTAGAGAAGTGTTAGAACGCTGCAAGCTTGATGGGAGATTCTGGTTAGTGCTCAGAAGATGAGACTACTGATAGAAAACCAGACAGTAAATGACAGGCTGAGGAAGTTTTAGGTGGGGGCAAGGACTCCACAGGCTGGAGGCCATGTGTGTTAAGCAATGGCAGAATATTTGTCTACATTTTTTCCATGTCTTGAGTCTCTGGGAGACAGAGATTAAGGGTGGCAAACTAGTTAATCTGGAGGAAGAAATTTCAAGGCAGCCAAACATTCAGGTTGTAGCATGGGTTCTGATGGCAGATTTTAGCCATATCTTATCATGAGAACCAGGACCAAAAAGCAGCGCTGAATAACTTGAAAAGTTGTGCTAGTGGCCAAAAATGAAGTATTTGTAAAGTTGGAGCCTGTAAGTTAACAACTGTAAAGCTGGGGCCAAGAAGAATTTGGTTGCTGAAAAGATTGGCATTAAAAAGAATCCAAGTGTTTTGTATCAGGAGAATATGGGAAATCAGGAAGACCTTACTCTTTCCTGGTTCAAGGGTGTAAAAATAAACTCCTTTGAAAGACTTTGCTTTGAGAACAGAGCCCCAGGGCACCCTGCTCAAGAAAGGCTACCTTGCCAGGACATGGTGGCACATGCCTATAATCACAGCTCTCGGGAGGCTGAGGCAGGAGGATTGCTGTGAGTTCGAGGCCAGCCTGGGCTACAAGTGAGTTCAAGGCCAGCCTGAACTGCATAGAGAAACCCTGTCTCAACAACAAAAAAAAAAAAAAAAAAGAAAGAAAGAAAAGACAAGACTACCCAGGGAATTCATTCCTTGGGATTCAGTTCACAGTTCTCAGCCATCCAGGCACTAAGAGGCCTTTATAGCCATAATCTAAGGGTCCTTAGCTATTGTTTGGGCTGATGGCAGACCTTGGTGACATTCATGTGGTGTTGTTCTTACAGGCATGCAGAAGGCAAGAGGAGGCTTCCACTCAGATTTCAGAAGGCCTAGAAGGCTAGGCAGTGTTCCCTTGAGAGGGCAATGTATGAAGTTGTGAGAGGGAAGCCAAAAGTGCAGTGGAGATCACAAAAAGTTGAAGACAGAAACATGGAACATCTGAGAAAAGCCAGAGTCAGTGACCAAAGTCAACCCAAGAGATAGATCATGAAGGCTGCAATTGACAAGGTCATAGGAGTGGAGCAGACTAAGCCTTTTGGAGTTCACATCTCACCACAACTTGTCATGGGTACTGGAAAAGGAACTATGGAATTTAATGTATGACTTGCTGGGTTTCAGTCATGCTTTGGCCCCACTCCTTTCTACCCCCCTTTTTCTTTCTTTTGGAATGGGAATGTTTACCCTGTGCCATTGTATGTAGGCAGTATTTAACTTTCTTTTTTATTTTTATGGGGACTCACAGCTAAAAGTTTGCCTTGGTCTCAGAGGAGACTTTGGACTTTTCAGCAATGGTGGAACTCTTAGGACTTTCATAACTCTTAGAGATAGACTAAATGCATTTTTCAAATAAAATGGACATAAATCTTTTGGTGGCAAGAGGAAGAATGTTCTGGTTTATATATTTATCTAGAATGTCCCCCAGTGGCTCATGTATTTAGAGGTTGGGCTTTTGGAAGGTGATTGGATGATGGGGTTGCTGTATTTGACTTGCTCTTAGGAGGTATGGCTTGCTTGGAGGTGAGTCACTGGGGCTAAGACCTGGAAAGGTACACCTGCCACCCTGGGCCCTCTCTTCTCTGCTTTCTGGCTGCCGTGATGAGCTTTCTTCTGCTGTGCCTCTCTGTCGTGCCATTTCTGCCTTATAGCCAGCCAACCATGATCTGTAACCATGAGCCAAAATAAACCTTTCCTCCTTTAGGTTTTGATTGTTTGGCATTATGTCTCAGTGAAGAGAAAAGTGACCAGGATTGGTATTTTGTAACAGTAACAGGAAAGTGACAAATATAGCTCTGAAGAATTAAGTTTATTCACTCATTCAACAAACTTTTGTATGCTTTTTTATATCATGTACCAAGGTTGGGATAACATTCATAGCAAAATAGATATACTCTCTGACTTACAAACATTGAAGTTGCGACTTTCACAGATACAAACAAACCTCACATTATGAGTATTCATAGATGTGAACAAATCACAGAGGTAGCTCTTCAGTTTGCCAGACATTGTCACAGTTGTGATGCTGTGTGCTTACTGTACAATGAAACAATATAAAGTACTAAATCAGAGCCCAGGATATCCAGAAGCAAGAAGAAAAGCAGAAGTGATGTGGAGGAGACTACTAGGAAGCCCAAAGCAAAATACATCATATATTTGTGTCAAAGATGTATAAGACTCACTTTGTTGGACTTACAGATGAGTGTGATTTATGAATGTTCTCCAGAATGGAACTCATTTGTAAGTAGGGGACTTACTGTAGTAATACATCTCAGCCTTAATAACATAAATAGTTCCTGGACAAGTCTCTAAGACAAAAATTAAGTTACCAACTGTCATATACATTATTTTTATTATATACTATGATAGTATTTTAATAAGTGTTTTTTTGATAACAGTGTTGTTCATAGGTATGTGAAAAGTAATTGTATAGGGACATTTTCTTAGCATTGATTATACTGCTTAAAATTTAAGTGACAGATACTAGTGTATTAATTATAAGAAACAACAAAAAAAGTAATAATAGCCTTATAACAGAATACTACACAACTCTTAAAGTGTAGTGGTAGAAGTATATGACTGTCTAGAAAGATGTTCATAATATATTGCTGAATTCAAAAGATTTCAAAATTTCATGTTTAGTGAGAATCTATTTATATAAAAATTACATAGTAGATAAGCAAAAAGACTGGAAGGATATCAAAATGCTGTCATTATTTATGTCACTGGGTCTCAGCTGTGCTTCATATCAGAATTGAGAAGGACATTTATAAGAAATATACTAATCCAGGGGCACTATTAGAAGTTCTGATTTAATAGCTCTTATATGGGGCCAGGCTATCAATATTTTTAAAAAGCTTCAAAGGTGGGCTGGTGAGATGGCTCAGCAGCTTAAACACCTGCCTGGCAAGCGCAAGGGCCCGAGTTTGACTCCCGGATCCCACATACGAAAAATGGGCCGGTGATATCGCTCAGCGGCACGGGTGCCTGCTGGCGCGCGAGGTCCTGAGGTCGACCCCCGGTACCCACCAAAAAAAAAGCTTCAAAGGTAATTCCTGTGTATACACAGGACCCTTTTAATTTTTTTTTCTTTTTATTAGTACATGTTTGCAGAACATGCAGTTTACAATCATCTTGGGGAGTGATTATTATGTACAGGTACATAATACAGTTGGTTTCTTTTTTTTTTTTTTAATCCCCTTTCCCTTCCTTTCTACCTCCCTCCCTCTTCCTCTAAATCCCTTTTCTCCATTTTCATTCTTGTTGATATTATTAATCTTATCTCATGTTTATAACATTTAATGTTTACATTCAATCCTGTGCATGGTATGTCTTTATTCTACTTATTTCTCCTCCTCCTCCCCCTCTCCTCTCACCCTCATTCTCTTGAACCCTTTCCCATTTGCAAATCTATCCCCTTGTCACTGTCTATCCATCCTTTATTGTGCTCTTTGCTTGTACTTTGCCTTACTCAAATGAGAGATACTATATGATATTTAAGCTTCTATGTTTGATTTATTTCACTCAACATCATATTTTCTAGGTGTATCCGTTTTCCTACAAATGTCTTAAATTTGTCTTTTATACCCAAATAATGTTCCATTATATATAGATACAACATTTTCTTTATTCAATTGCTTATTGACATGTATACAGGCTGCTTCCAGGATTTAGCTATTACTAATTGTGCTGCTATAAACACTGGTATGGATATGTCACTATAGTATGATGTTTTTAGCTCTTTGAGTAAGATACCTCGAAAGGAGATAGCTGGGTCGTATGGAATTTCTAATTTTAGTTCTTTGAAGAATTTCCATACTGATTTACATAATGATTGTATTAGCTTACATTCTCACCAACAATGTAGGAGTGTTCCTTTTTCACTGCAGCCATGCCAGCATGTTATTTTAAAATTTCTTTAAGATTGCCATTATTTCTGGTGTAAGATGGAATCTTAGTGTTCTAATTTGCATTTTTCTAATGGCCAAGCATGTTGAACATTTTTTTCATACATTTATTGGCTATTTACATTTCTTACTGAGAAATGTCTGTTTGTTTCACTTGTCCATTTCTTGATTGGGTCTTTTATTTTAAACGGTCTAATTTATTTGAGCAGAACCCTTTTTTAATACCTGAATTTGGTTATACTTTCCTCTTCCTCATCCTCTTCATCATGAATAGTCCCTGGATATAAATATCAATTTTATTATTCCAAAGAACCAAATTTCGTCATCCTATATTGAGTGTTTATTTCATTAATTTCTATTCTTTAATATTTTTCTTTCTACTTTAATTTCTTTTGATATTGTTTGCTCTTTTTTCTACCTTCTTCAGATTGATGCTTAGATTATTGGGTCCTCACCTTTGCTTCATTTCTACTATATGCACCTAGAGCCAAATTTTCTTTGTAATCATGCTTTAGATGAACAACCCACAAGTTTTCATATGTAGTTATGATACTACACGTATCAAGTTTGTTCTTCTTTATAGCCCAGTACTATTCCATTCTATATAGAAACATTTTCTTTATCCAATTGCCTGATAGGTATACAGACCTCTTCCAGGATTTAACTATTATTAATTGTGCATGCATTGGTATGTATGTGTCACAATAGTATGATGTGTTTAGCTCTTTGGGGAAGATACCTAGAAGGAGATAGCTGGGTCATAATAACGGTTCATTATAATTTTTAGAATTTTTTCTATTTTTCCATAGTCATTTTTCCCTTGAGGTATGTATGGTATATTTTAAAGCATAAGTTTAATATTTGGAGTTTTTCCAATTACATCATTCTTTTCTAGTCCAGTTCTATACAGATCTGAGAATATATTGTATATAATCTCAAATGTTTGAATTTTTTGATATTCTTTTTATGGACAGAGTGTAGTTGTTATGGAGTGAGTACCTGTGTCCCTTCAAAATTCATATGTTGAAATCTTAACTCCCCATGTGATGGTGTTAGAAAATGAGACCTTTGGGAAGCACTTAAGTCCTGAGGGTGATACTCTTATGAATGGGATCAGTGCCCTTATTAGTCCCCAGTGCTCTCTCTGACTCTCTTTCTGCCATGTAAGGATACAACAAGATCACAGCAATCTGCAGGCTTGGAAGAGGGCCCTTACCAGAATCAGACCATGTTGGCACCCTGACCTTAGTCTTACCACAAAACTGTGAGAAATAAATTTCTCTTTATAAGCTACCCAATTTACAATAGCATGTTACAGTGACTTGAGTTGCCTAAGACAATAATGTAGTCTAAATTTTAAAATGTTCTGTGTCCACTCAAAAATAATGAGTGTTGGGCCTGTGAGATAGCTCAGCAGCATAAGCGCCTGCCTAGCAAGCATGAGGTCCTGAGTTCGACTCCCTGTGCCCACATATGAAAAAAGGGCCGGTGATATCACTCAGCAGCACGGGCGCCTGCTGGCGTGTGAGGCCCTGAGGTCGACCCCCGGTACCCACAAAAAAAAAAAAAAAAAGAGTGTTATGTAGTTATAATATATATTCTGAAGTTTTTACAAATAAGGTAAATAAATCAAGTTTGTTAATTGTGTCCAAATTTTTGCTCTATAGACTTCTGTACTTGTTTTAAAGGTTATTGTAAATGGTATATTCCATTATTCCTCTGTAGTTATTAATTTCCATATTTCTCCTTCTTGTCTTGTAAATTGTTGCTTTAGTGTATACATTTTCAAGCTTGTTATTAGGTGCATACACATTCAGATTATTTTAGTTTCTGGTTAATTAAATATTTTATCAAGAAATCTCTTAGTTTTATTATTAACAACTCTTTTTTGCAGTATTGAGGATTGAACCCAGGGCTTCACATATGCTAGGTAAGGGCTCTACCATTGAGCTACATCTTTGCTATCACCAGCCCTCCTTTTTTTGAGACCGGGTTTTATACTAAGTTGCCCATACTAGCCTTGAACTTGGAATCCTCCTGCTTCAGCCTCCCAAGTAGCTCTGGTTACAGGTATGTATCACTATGCCCAATTAACAGTATGGTTTTAATGACAACCTTATTTTTTTAATATAGCCTCATCTTGTTTGTTTTGGTTAGGGATTGAGTAATTTGGTACATTGTATCATTACCCAAAGTTCTTAACTTGTTCTTGTACATACTGTGTATCCTTTGCCACTTGACTGTATTCTTTCCACTAAAGGCAGAGTACCTCCTTGCTTTCTGTCTTTGGATTCAGACAAAATCTCATTTTGACTTGAGATGTTAGTAGCTAAGCTGCAGACAGAGCCTTGAATTTTACTTATTCAACTTAACTTGTCCATGCTTCTGCCATCACTCTGAGAAGTCTGTACTCGGATTAGATTGGTGGTACAAGGAAGAAGCATAGGCCTGAACCTAAACTCCAGTTTGGAACCAAGTTAAGGCTAGATGTATTCATCTCAAGACATATGAAAAATTATACATTATTTTTGTTTTAAGTAACTGAATTATGAAAATTATTATGGTTTTAAAAAGATAACACCATGGATTGGGTGAATCGGTATTAAAAATCTAAAATATATAATGTGATAGTAAATTTGAAATCAGAAAGCAGGTGGCACAAAACTGAAATAGGAAGCTAGGAAAATGGCATGAAACTGTTCATGAGAGTTAGAAAAACAACAGCTAACACGGTATCAAAACTTTTGGTGAAAAATAATATATGGGCTAATAAGAGAAAATTATGTAATAAACTTGTAGAATTCAGTTAGTAGAATTTGAGGAAAAATGTTGACTACATGAGCTGTTTAATTCTAGCTGCATTTGATAAAGTACTCCAAGAGAGGACATCAGAAAAGAAGTCCATTTCCAAGCAGAAGTAAAAGGACCATGAATTGTGCAGACATTTTAGGATTAGAAAATAAAATGGTTTGTCATTTTAAAGCTATGATCATTAAAAACAGGGAGAAATCTTAACCCAGGACATTGGGTAAAAACTAAATAAAGGATATGGCTATTAGATTCTTTGTTAAGACGTCTGAAAGAAAGTGGTGCCGGGCCGGTGAGATGGCTCAGCGGCGTAAGCGCCTGCCTGGCAAGCACGAAGGCCCGAGTTCGACTCCCGGATCCCACATACGAAAAAGGGGCCGGTGATATCGCTCAGCGGCATGGGCGCCTGCTGGTGCGCGAGGTCCTGAGGTCGACCCCCCGGTACCCACCAAAAAAAAAAAAAAAAAAGAAAGTGGTGCCTCATAGATCATCTCCACGTCGGAATAAACGACGGCTCCTAGAAATATCAAAGGCATAGTCAGTCCTACAGAAATGTAACATATTCCCAAGTATCTGTAGTTGTCTAGACAGAATAACGTATAAAGAATAATACCAGGGCTGAGGATGTAGCTCAGTGGTAGAGTGCTTGCCTAGCATGCATGAGGCCCTGAGTTTGAGCTTCAGTAATGCCAAACAGACCAATAAATAAAAACATACATACATACATACATGCATACGTACATACATACTGTGCTTTTGGCTTCTGGCACACAAAGTGGAATGGAATCAATATATGAAAACCCAGGCAGCTTTTGAGAGAACATTAGGAGTACTGCCAGGCTGAAATCAACAAGATGGTGGTAACATAAGGTATAAAATACTTTTGGGGTAGAGGATTCTAGGAAGATAGCGGAGTAAAAAACACTAGGCCATCTTAACTCTTTGACAACAATTGCATTGGCAGAATCTGTCTAAGGCGGGTGTGTTTAAACTACAGGTTACTGGCGGCATGTAGCCCTGGATAGCTACTAATGCAGCCCAAGAAGATTGTAAACTTTTAATATTATGTGATTTTTAGTGATATTTTTATGACTCGATTATAGGGTGCTCCAGCATGGACTGCATAGGCAGGTGACAACTGAATTCTCTAGGGAAGGAAGTGCAGCGCTGCCTCTTGCACCTGTCACACAGTCAGTCCAATCAAAACCCATGTATATCAAACATTGCACGAACTCGTGTGATTTGGTGAGTAAAGCAATTGAGGATAATAGGATTTCACATATTTTCACATGTATTTGCATGTTGTTGAGCAGACATGCAAGTTTTCTTAGTGATCAAACTTGGGCTTGGTTTAAAAACTAATAAGTTAAAATATAAAAAAAAGAAATTTGGTAATTATGTACATTAATTATGTTATATATTTTATATGTTGCTCAAGACAATTCTTCTTCACTCAGTGTGGCCCAAGCAAGCCAAAAGGTTGGCACCCATGGTCTGAAAAGATAACTATCTTAGGACTCTGGAAATTACTTGAAAGCTTGCAACTTCTAGGGGAAGACCTGGAGAGTAAACAGTGATTAATTTCAGGTAGTTCTCGGTAAGGTGGAAGCTATCCATCCCCCAGCTCCCTACCACAAACTCTGTAACAAGCAGTTATGTACACGTTCCTAGAGCAGCCTGCACATAAGTGTTACAACCAAGAGGGGGAAAAAGGAACTTGTCCTATACATATCAAGGATTTATGCTGTGATTACTGATTGCTATTCCTGATAGTGGAGGGGAAAGCCCAGAGGCAAGTCCATCATTGCTGCAAACCTTCCCTTGCACCAACTGAAGCAATTTCCAGGGAGATTTAAATGGCCATCATACTTGTTCACCTAAAATTGTCTGCTTTTCCCTTTCTTAGAATCACATATTTAAAAACTAGGGTAATTGCATATGTAGGTGATTAAGGCCCATAAAAAAGGACAGGCTCAGAAAAGACCAGAGGAGACCTCAAGTTTAGACCTCTGACTGATCTCCAGCACTGACACTGCCTATGAGAGTTTAAAAACAAAAGGTGAACCGAGGGGAAGGGGAAGAATTTGATTTCCAGAGTTAAATTCAGTTTTTGTACTAGTATCAACAACTACAAAGTCACAGACATACAAAGTAAAAGGAAAGAAATCCCATCCAAAAAAAAAAAAAAAAATTGTCCCTGACAAAGTCCAGATGCAGACTTATCAAAGATTCTTAAAAACTGTCTTAAAGTTGCTCAAAGTCCTAAGAGAATTTGTGGAGAAAGTCAAGAAAATATACTATGAACAAATTAGAAATATCAATAGAAATAGAAAACATAAAAAGAAACCAAAAGAAATTCTTAACCTGAAAAGTATAATAAGTAAAATTAAAAATTCACTAAAGGTACTCAAAAGCAGATTTGGGAGGACAGTAGAATCGACAAACTTGCAAACAAATGAAATTATTCAGTTTGAAGAACAGAAAGGGAAAACAAGTAAAAACAGCATAGAAAAATCAAGCAGATAACATAGGCACTGTGAAGAAGAAAGATTATTGTAAGGAGCAGAGAATATTTGAAGATAATGGCTGAACTCCTCAAATTTGATGAAAAGCATGAATACAAACATCCATGAAGCTCAACTAACTGCAAGTATGATTAAATCAAAGAAAACCACAACAGTCAAACTATCAGAAGGTAAATCTGCAAATCAGCAAGGGAAGCTACTCATCACATACAAAGGTTCTTCAACAAAAGTATCAGGAAATTTCTAATCAGAAACCTTAACTGCCAAAAGCAGTGGACTGACATATTCAAAATGCTTTAAAAAAATACAAGAATTCTTTATTAAGCAAAAACTGTCAGTATAAGTTAGAGTTTAATAAAGGAACAGATTTAATATAATATATATCTATATATCTATACCTATATATATGATATATAAGGATTTACGAGACAGGCTTACAATAGCTGCCTGCAGAGTAAGGTGTGGAAGAGTGCAAAAAGGAGTCTGTGCCCTGGAGAGCTGGATGATCCAGTCAAAAGTCAAAGGCTTGGAGCTTGCTACAGATTCCCATGCAAGTCTGAATGGGGAAGCTGAAGGGTCTGCATTGGAAGGTTGAAGTCTGTGCTGGAAGCCTGAAGAGCCTGCACTGGAAGCCTGGAGATGGATGTCCAAAGGAGATGGTGAAGACTGGAGTTCCTTCAAAGAAGTGGAAGCAAGACTTTCTTCTTTCTTCCTTTCTTATTCCATTAAGGCTACAAGCCTATTGGCTGTGCCACACACACCCAGGGTCAGTTTTCCCTCTTCAGTAAGTCAGTCATCCAGGTACACCCAGAACTGTGCTAAACCAATCTGTTAGGTGTTTCTTATTCAAGCTGACACCACAACTAACACCATCCATCCCTTGTCAATTTGATAGACACATTTCCTTAAAGCATACTTAGTCTCCAGATACAATAGCAAGGTCATAATTATGCCTAACATGATGCAACTATCCTGGACACAAACAGAAGTGCACCAATTCTTTCCCCAGAATAGAAGACAAGGGCTGGTGAGATAGCTCAGCGGCATAAGCGCCTGCCCGGCAAGTGCGAGGTCCTGAGTTTGACTCCCGGTACCCACACGAAAAAAATTAAAAAAAAAAAAAGAATAGAAGGCAAAGATTTTCTTTCAGTGATGGTTACACCTAATATTTCATAACTTAAACATTATGTTACAAGGAACAAACTAAAAATATCTGCTTAATGTATGTGCATACATGCACAAGCTTATAAGTGAAATAGGAGAGAACAATTATAATTACAGTCCTTGTGTCCGCAAATGGTCACACAGTTGTAGCTGGTCTTTATAACGACCTTCCACTGCTACCCATTCTGTGTTCCCTTGGCCTTCAGCAAGCACTTCAGCAGGTCTTGGTTCTTTTCCTGTTGTAGTGGCTCATACCTTCATTCTTGAAAGTTTTGGCCATTTGTCATCCAAACCTCGATTGGGTTGTAGTTTCCCAATGACCTTAGTAATAGGGCATAGTAATACTACGAGGTGCCCTAAAGGATCTCCTGCACTCCAAATATATTCTTCCTTTCCTCCATTGTGGAGTAATAGTCTAGTTTCCCTTTGATAGCCTGGATCAATCACCTCTGCCAACACCATAACTCCCTTTTTAGCTTTTTTACTCAGAGGCATGAGGAGCCCAAAATGATCCAGGGTAGGCCTTAGCTTCCAGTTCAATGGAATCATTGTTGTGCTTCCTGGTAGAAGCCTTCCTCCCTACGAAACTAAGACTTCTAGTCCAGCAGAGCGTAAGACTGTGGAAACAGGAAGCAGAAATTTTTTTATGCTTACCATTCCCACTTCCACCCCTTGATTCTTGGACCTGTGAATCTTGGCTGTGTGAGACACAGTACCATGTAGTAGACACTGATTCAAAACATACACAGCATTTTTTTTTTTTTTTTTGAGACAGGGTCTCACTATGTAGTTCAGACTGTTTTTGTTTTGTTTTGCTTGTCTGTTTGTTTGTTTTTGTTTTGGTACCAGGACTCGAACTCAGGACCTTGAGCTTGCCAGGCAGGCGATTGTGCCGCTGAGCTATATCCCTGGCCCTGTTTTTGTTTTCTGAGACAGGATCTTGCTATGTAGTTTAGGCTGGCCTTGACCTCGCTTATGTAGCCCAGGCTGGCCTCAAACTCATGGCAATCTATCGAGGTCTTGGCCTAGCCCCAATCTCCTAAACGAGTGGATGGCAAAGGCTTAAATAAATGAGACAAGTGGTATGATGTTAGGGCTCCAGGAGGATCAAAATCCTCTAACAGAATTTGAGATTCTCTGGGGGTTGAGACAAAGAACTTCTCTGGGTGGCCCGTATTTATTTGATTTACAAACAAAGGGAGGGGATACTGAGGAAAACACGGGAACCTGAGCAGGAACTTTGGGAATAGTTTAAAGACTTTTCTAAGCAGTAAATTATGTTAATTTAGAACTATCTTATCTCTAGGGTGACGTTTACTGCAAGAGTGAGACATCTACAGCTACAGTCTCTATTTAGTTAATTGGGGTTGGAGCCAGGTAACCTCAGTTAGCTGTGGTTATCTTGAATTTAAAGCACCATACATACATTCTTTTCCAACACAGCCAGAGGTCCCTGTGTTTAGCAACTTAACCCTATGCAGCCCAGTCTCCAACAGCAATCCTCCTGCTTCAGCCTCCCAAGTGCTGGGATTACAGGCATGTGCCACCATGCCCGGCTTTGGTAAGCATTTAGATGTAATACAAATATCTTTACATCCTTTGCCCATATAGTGAGAACTGTCCATATACCTCATCCCCAAATATCTTTGTCACCAATTTTGCAACTGTGTTCCTTCCAAGTCCCTGACCATTTGGTCAGACCACTGGTGATAGCCCATGAATCAGTATATAGTCACATATCCAGCCATTTTTTTCTTCCAGGCAAAATGTATGACTAGGTGCACTGCCTAAAGTTCTGCCCACTGTGAAGATTTCCCTTTATCATGTCATTCAGGGATATCCTGAAAAGGGGCTATAGCCCTGTCGTTGTCCACTTTTCAGTGGTGCTTACACAATGTGCATAATCATTTGGAAACTAGACCCTAGTCTTCCCTTCTGTCAGCTGATAATAGAGTGTACCCCATGAGGCCATAGGTGCATGCTGGGGGAAAGAAAGCAGTATAGCAGCAATATAGGAACCATGGGCATTTGGGCAACTTTTTCATGTAATTTACTTAGGCCCTCTGGATCTGCTCAGGTTCAATCACATATATACTCCATCTACCTAGTGATGGGCTATCACTACACACATCCAACTTTATCACTTAGTGGATCAGATGATATACCCAGCTCATGAATAGCAGCTCAGATTGTATGGTAACCTGGTGTCCCATGCTCATGTGTTCAGTTTCCAGTAAGGCCTAGTAGAAGGCCAGGAGCTGCTTTTCAAAAGGAGAGTAGCTGTCTACAGATAATGGCAGAGCCTTGCTCCAAAATCATAAAGACATCTGCTGTGATTCACCTATAGGGGATGGCCGGAGACTCCAAACAGCATCCCTGTCTGCCACTGAAACCACAAGTACTACTGGATCTGCTGGATCATATGGTAAAGCAGCCTGGACCTGTTGTAGACCTATTGCTTCTTCTGGGCACCCCTCAAAACTAGCAGCTTTCTGAGTCACTAGGTAAGTGGGTCGGAGTATAATACCTAAATGAGGAATGTATTGCCCCCAAAATCCAAATAGGCCCACTAGCCATTGTGCCTCTGTTTTGGTTGTACAGGGAACCAGGTGCAACAACTTATTATTCAACTTAGAAGGGATATCTCTATATGTCCCACACCACCGATCTCCTAGAAATGTCACTTGAATTTTAGTTAGATTTATTTCCCATCTTCTGACATGCAAGTGCTTTACTAACAAGTCCAGAGTGGTTGCTACCTACTGCTCAGTTGGTTCAATCAGGATAATATCATCAATGTGATGGGCCAGTATATCTTGTAAAAGAGAAAGATGACCCTGTAAACTAAGTTGTGTCACAGGGCTGGAGAGTTAATATAACCCTGAGTTAGGACAGTGGAGGTGCATTGCTGCCATTGCCAGCTGAAAGCAAATTGCTTCTGGTGGGCTTTATGGATAGGTATGGAGAAGCCATTTGCTAAACCAATACCTGCATACCATATACTAGGATATGAGTTAGTTTGCTCAAGGAAACCATATCTGGTACAGCAGCTACAATTGGAGCAATCCACAGTCATTCTCCAAGACCCATCCATCTTCTGCACCAGCCAAATAGGAAAATTAAATGAGGATGTGGTGGGAACTACCATCTCTGCATCTATCAAGTCCTTGATAGTAGCACTAATCTCTACAATCCCACCGGGGATGCAAAATTGTATTTGGTTTACTATTTTCCCAGATAAAGGCAACTCTAATGGCTTCTATTTGTCTTTTCAAAAATAGTAGCCCTCACACTACAGGTTAGGGAACCAATGTGAGGATTCTGCCAAGCACTGAGTATATCTATCTCAATTATGTATTCTGGAACTGGGAAAATGACTTCAAAATGGATTGAGGGACCTACTGCACCCACTGTGAGGCAGTCAGTTCTTTGCTAAAACTCCATTCATCACCTGACCTCCATAGACCCTGTGGTAGTCAGAGTTTACAAGGGAAGAGATTTAATACAGGACACATAATTTTTAGGATTATTTTATAATATTCACCCAAAGAGTCAAATGCAAGAGTATGGGAGATCTGTCCACATGTGATAGGAAATGTAAATTTTAGAATTTTAGCAAACTAACAAACAGCTTAATATCATATTAGGACAGAATATGCTTACCCGGCCCACCACATAGTTAGACTCAGTCAGCCTTGACTGATCACACCAGCTACAACTCAGGCAGTCTGACCTAGCTCTGTCTGACTGCACCCAGCTGCACTACCTACACTCCCAAACCCCTAATATATCCTGTTTTGCGAGCCTGTTTCAAGGACTTTCTACCCAAGGTAGACTCGTCCAGTAAAGGACGCGCTTGCTTTTACCTACCTCATCGGCCCAACACACTCCCTGACTTTCCCGCCTTATGATAAACAATCCTCTCTGACTAAACCTGCCCAGAACAAATTCACCTGACAACGTGTGACTCAGCCTATGTAACCAATTATAAAATAACCCACTATCACCTATGCACTTCCTGCTTACAAAATGTATATAAGTTTCTGCTTTACTCTGAGTCAGGGCTGGTGATCTGGACTTGGTTCCCACCAGCCCACTAGAGTAATAAAAGTTGCCTTCCTACTCCTTGGTGTGGAGCATCTTCCTTTCAGTCCAGTACTGGGTTCTGCAACACACACACTAGAGATCCAAAGAATCCAGCTGAGGGTCTGGATCCCACAGCAATGTCCTTCGTGAGTCCAGCTGAAAACCGAGAGCCCATGGCAATGTCCTCCACGAGTCCAGCTGGAGGCCTAGAGCCCATGACAATGTCTCATGCAAGTCTGTATCAAGGATCTGCACTGGGAAGGCCAAAGGTCAGCGGTGGTAGCTAGAAAGTCTGTGCCAGCGGGATAAAAGATCTGTGCCAGCAGGCCAAGGGATCTGCACTGGACCCAGGAAGCGATGCTCAAAGTAAGCATTAGAGCTCCCCCAAAGAGAACCACAGCCATCCTCAGTGACAGCGAGGACCTGAGCTCCTCTGACTATGAGAACAGCTGAGTTCACATCAGAAAAACCAGTGTGACAAGCTTCTCCAGGAGAATCAACTGCATACCATTTTCCTCTCTGGCTCTTTTTTACGCTGTTGAAAACAATCCTCATGTGAGCCTTCCACACCTGGCACCACACTGATTCAGTTCAGCTGAGTGTTACAAGTTGACCATTAGCTAATCCACCACAATCCACCCCTGGTCAACTTGATAACCAGACACATTTCCTTAATCCATAGTCTCCAGTGGCAGATTTGTGAAAAGTTAACATGTTTTGGTCTATTCAGATTTACATTAATATAACAATTACATATATACAATTCTTGTTGCACTCATTCCCGCACCAAAAGCAAAATATTCAAAGGGTGATCAAAAGGCAAAAACCACAATACTTTGGCTACTAACCTGATTACCAAAATATGTAAAAACTACATTAAAATCATAGTAAAAGAGCTATTACAATCATGATCCTTGCTTCCCATTAACTTTTAACAACAGGGCATGGCGACACTAAGAAACAGGAATCTCCTGCATTTCAAACACTCTCTTCCCTTCAGGTGAAAGGCTTTGGTTCACTTTTCCATTGTCCTGTTCCTTCTCAACAACAAAGTTCTCCTCTGTCATCCTTGCAATCCACAGCTCCACCGGAGCCTTCCCTCTGGCCAAATGCTTCATATCACCCTGCTGGCTCTCCACCCTTAATTTCAAACATAGATCTGGCCAAGACCTCTCAACAGCAAACATGTCACTGTCCAAACAGTAGACTGCATTGAAGTTTTTCTGCCACCCAGGCAATATCTCTAACACAAGCACATGTAGACCAACTTCCTGCCAAACAACATACATCACCTGGGATCCAGCAGCCAATGCCGTCCTTCTCAGTAGAAGCCTCCCGAGCCTCATCCTAACTGGCAGCATTTCCATCAGTACTCTGATTTTCCAGGCTCTGACCAGAGTCTCCCATATAGTCTACAGCATACAGGGTTGCCTCTCCTGCTAGTCTCTCAGAACCTTTCCAAATTAATTCCCAAGGCTCTTAAGCCACATGGCCAGGCAACATCACAGCAATGACCCCACTCTCAATACCAAAATCTATATCAGTGTTTTACTAGAGAAACAGATATAACACAAGATATACAAATACATAAGAAATTACAAGATTAGCTTACAATTATCAGCCACAGAGTTGGATGAGGAAGCGTGCAGAGGATGTCTTCACACTACAAGATGAAGGGTTCAGTCCAAGGTCTGGAGCTCACTGCAGTGTCCCATGCAAGTCCGTACCAGGAGGCCGATGGGTCTGTGACAGAAGGCTGAAGAATCTACACTGGAAGGCTGCAGGATCCAAGGTGGAAGCTGAAGAGCCTGCGCTAGAAGCCAGGAGATGACATCTAAACTGAAGGCAAAGACTGGAGCTCCTCCGAAGAACAGAAGCCAGTCCATCCCTCCTCATTTCCCTTTTATACCGTTCAGGCGACAAGCCGCCCCAGGATGGGTCCTCTACACCCTAGGGTGTAGAATTGCTGAGTCATTTTAGTTAAGCTTCTAAATTTCTCAAGTTGGCACAATCAATCAATTATTACTATTACTGGAGTGCTACTCCAAGAGTCCCCTACTCTTACTGGAGTGCTACAATGATATTTTAAATCCCCTGATATCAGTGTTAGTTCAGAACCAGTATCCAGTAGTCTCTGAAATGTCTGATTTTCTTTCCCCAATGGACTATTACTCTAATAAATGGCCTTAGGTCCCTTTGAGGAAGGATGGGATAAAAAAATGACAGTATACGTTTTTGGTAGTGTATGAGGGTCCTTCCTCAAGGGGAACTTGGCTTCCCCTTCATTCAAGGGGTTCTGAGTCTGTAAGCTGGCTCAAATCTGGGAATTGGTTGAGGGACAGTGATTCTCTGTTACTATTATTTGAGGTATATTTCTGTTTATTTGTCCTTAAATATTTTTCTGATTATATAAATCTAATAAAAATTTGTAGGCTTCTTGTCTATTTCACTTTTGGAAACACCATGGCTAATCAGCCAATGCCATAGGTCTACACATGTCATATCATTCCAAATATCAGTTTGCTTCTCCTATCCATTATAGTAAATACATGTACCTTGTCTTTGGTGGTTGAGTGCTGTACTTGACCCCTGCCACTCTGGGATCTAATCCAATCCACTGCCTTTAAGTTTCCCAATTGAGTGACTACAGTCCCTAATGTAAGGTCTGGCATATAGAGAAAAGAAACAGGGCTCTTCAAGGATGTTGGTGCGCCCTTCACAAATCTGTTTCTTAAAGTATTAGTGAAGGGTACATTTTCTGGATCATTCCAGTGCAAGGATTAGATTTGACATGACAAATCCACTCCAGCATTCCCATTTCCCAAAGCCTTTGAATTCCCTCACCCATAGTAAACCAAGGAATGTCAGACTTCTCTCACTCACAGTGGGCCATCTTTTGATTCATACTTCTGCCAACCAGTGAAATAAACTATTGAAACCTTTTTTTTTAAAACTCAATGAACTGCAGTATTAAATTCAAAATCTCTAACTGATGGGCCCATATTGAAAAACTCAGGCTGATACAGGTGTATGTTTTTGCCACCATTACCTCACACCCGTAAAATTCATTCCCGTATTTGTTCATCTGACTCTGCTTATAAGAGTTAGAAACCTCAGCTGGGCATGTTCATGCCTCTAATCCCAGCACTGAGGCTGAGGTAGGAGGATTGCCATGAGTTTGAGGCCAGCCTGGACTACTTAGTGAGGTCAAGGACAGACTGGACTACATAATGAGACCCTGACTCACCCCCTCAAAAAAGAGTTAGAAAACAAAAGAAGTTATTTGGGGATATAGAAGACCTTCTTATGGGTCATATTGTGTACCTCACCTTTAGGAGCTTTCTGGGATTTGAGCCTATAACCCTAGAGACAAAAGTGGGAGGTGATAATGGGTCCTGAGGAGAGTCAGCATTATCGTGCTTAGTAACTGCATCGGGCAACACAGGATTAATTCCCTCAGGTATAGGAGAAGAGGCCAACACCATAGGGGGTGAGGGTGGGGATACATCCACCACTGTGGGTAGAGAAATCTCTTCCTTTTACAAAATAACCTTATCAGCCTTTAGGTGCTTAAAGTTCCCTTGTCTGGATTCTCTCAAACATCTCTAGCCCAGTTTACAGGAACCCATGATTTTCAAATCAGTGCCTTTGCTTGTACTTCAGATATCCTTCAAGGCTGAACATTAAACACACACTGTTTTTCAGTCAATCAAATTACAAGAGCTTGTGTTTGGGTTTCTGCAATCTTAGCCGTGCAGCTAAAGGAGAAAAGATTCTCTTTCAGGACACATTTAAAAACTTTTAGATTCTTTGTGTGTGTCTGGAGCTGGGAATTTGAATACTTCAGCTCTTTATTTTTCTTTATTAATTTCTCGTAATAGTTAGAAGACTTTCGATTTTTTCTTTTCTTTTTTTTTTTTTGTGGGTACCGGGGGTCAACCTTAGGACTTCGCACCCCAGGAGGCGCCCATGCTGCTGAGCTATCTCACCAGCCCTTTTTTCGTATGTGGGTTCTGGGAGTTGAATTCAGGACCTCACACTTGCCAGGCAGTACAATATTGAACTCATGATATTCCATTACTAGTTTGTGCAGAGATACTAAGAATAAGCAGCCAGCATCATTATATTTCTCACTGTGCTAAAAATATTCAAAAGTATCGTATACAGAGTCACTAAATTTCTTGCATCTCACATGTGGGGAATTAGGGGAATCAGATGGAGCTACCTTGCATATTACTTAACACACTTCACAGGCTGTCTGTACTCCACACAGTATCAAAAGGAGAGACCATGGCAACTTTCCGCCTCATCAAATAAAGGAGCCAACTCCAAGAGCCACTAAACCCATTAAAGAAATCAAGCCTTACAATTTTCTCTAGAGTCACATCTGGCACCAAAATCTTTACCATTTAGGGTTCACTATGGGAACAGGTCAATATATACAGAGCCTGTCAAAAAAAGGGTATACACACTTCAGGAAAAGAACAACAGTATGTTTTTTGAATCAATAATGTTACCCTTGTATAGTGGACAATAGAGGATGCTATATGTTGCAGAAAACCCACTACATTGCTGGCCCTTGGAGAAGAAATTAAAAATGCATGTGCAGCAACCTCAATGACCAAGAATACCCAAGCGGCAGTTTGCTGTACTAATAAATGTCTGGAAGCTAATGCTGACCACTTTGAGCACCTCTTGTAATTGTAGAGGCCAAAGGTAACTTGTATTAATCTCATGGTGTCTCAATGAATTTAGTATTAAAATATTTATACAAGTTTTTTTTTTCCTGAAGTGTGGCTCTCTGTCTGTCTGTCTGTCTGTCTGTCTCTCTCTCTCTCTATATATATATAATATACATATATAGCTCTGTCTATCTATCTATCTATCTGTCTATCTATCTATCTCTCTATCTATCTATCTATCTATCTATCTATCTATCTATCTATCTATGGACTTACAAGGTAGGTTTATAGTGGAGAGCCAGGAGTGGAAGAATACAAAAGGGACATCTGTGTACTGGAAAAGCCAGAGGACCCAGACAAAAGTCAGAGGCTTGGAGCTAACCACAGAATCCTAAGCGAGTTTGTATGGGTTACCCAAAAAGTCTGCATTTGAAGATTGATGAGTTTGTGCTGGAAGCCTGAAGAATCTGCACTGGAAACCTGAAGATGGACATCCAAAGGCAATGGCAAAGACTGGAGCACCTTTGAAAAAGTAGAAGTGAGACTTCTTTCTTCTTTCCTTATTTTATTCCATCCAGGCTACGAGCCTTCTGGTTAGTGACACCCACAACCAGGGTGGGTCTTCCCTCTTCGATTAAGTCAATCATCCAAACACACCAGAACTGTGATAAACCAAACTGCTAGGCATTTCTTATTCAACTTGACACAACAACTATTACACTTTCAACAGTGAGGGAGAAATTAAAAGAATTCCCAGAAAAATTAAAGCTGAGGGAGTTTGTTACTACTAGTTTTGCTCTTTAAGAAGTTGTAAAGAGCTGGGTGTCAGCATTCTGAGAGGCTGAGGCAGGAATATTATAAGTTCAAGCCCAGTTTAGGCAATTTACTGATTTACAAAAACCCTGTCTCACAATAAAAAGTAAAAGGGAGTGGGGTTGGGGTGTAGGGGTGAGGATGCAGTTCAGTGTGAATGCCTTGTGTACAATTTTTTTAAAAAGAAAGAAAAGAATTATAAAGACATTCCTTCACACTGAAATAAAAGGACAGTATAGAATAATTCAAAACTATATAAAGAAATAAGCATCTTGGTACAAGCAAACACACGAAACCATAAAAACTAGTAACTTTAGCTTGTAACTCCCATTTTTTATTTGCTACATGACTCAAAAAACTAATGCAGTATAAAGTAATTATTAATCTGTATTTCTGAGCATACAACCAGAAGTGCGATAATGCTACCCCCAAAGTCTCAACAGTAGCAGCATTTTCCAAAAGTCCAAGTCTCATCTGAGAATCAAGCCAAAATCTTAGCTGTGCACTTCTGTTTACATAAGAAACAAGTTATGTCATCCCAAGATACAATGGCACAATATAAGCATTCCCTTTTCAAAAGGGAGAAATCAGTGGCCAGAAAAGAATTTGGACCAGAGGTCTTCTGGGAAGATAGCAGCGTGGTGAGCTATCCTCCACTGAGGATAAAGAGCCTCCCTGAGATTTGGTGTCCAGACACTGTAATACAGCAATATGAGGAAGAGAAGGAGTAGGGAAGTGGGTCCCCAGGACCCAAACAGGATCTGAAGCAAGAATTGAAGCCCACAGGGAGAGCAAAGAGAGAGACTTCAACAAAGAAGGAGGTGGCAGATGGCGCTTTCTCCCTGAGCCTGAACTCACTGCATGGGATGTGTGGCTTGAACCTGCAGATACACGGTGATCACTGGCAATCCCAGAGGCCTACACAGAGAAATGCATCAGTGGAATGGAGCAGTGGATATAGCAGACTGCAGTGGCTGGTGAGTTATTCAAATTAAGATGTCCCCAGGAGAGGGTGATTGGACAGTAGCCATCTTGGAGAGGGGACAACTAAGCTCAGAACTCAGAACAGCTGCAGCCGGCTCCATCTAATGGCTCTCTTTGACAGGGTCAGGGAGCTGAGTTTAAGCCAGCAGGAGGTCAGGGATATGAGTTCAAGCTAGCAGACAGCCAAGCTCAAGCCAGCAGGAGGCAAACAGACCACTGCAGGCTGAGCAAATCTTAATCCACCCAGAAACTTGCCTGAACTTCAGGGCAACTAAAGGTGCAGGTTCACTGGGATTATCCACTACAATGCTGTAAGTCTATGTATGGCTTGCTGGGATTAATCAACTCAGATCTGGACTCTGTCTGCCCATGTTATCTGCCAGTGGACATGTTTTCTATTTCTTCTTCTTTTTTTTTTCTTTTCTCTGTTTTTCTCTTTTCTTTTTTTTTCTTGTTTATTCTTGTTTTTTTTTTGTGTGTGTGGGTACCGGGGATCGAACTCAGGACCTCGGGCGTCAGCAGGCACCCATGACACTGAGCAATATCACTGGCCTTTTTTTTGTATGTGGGTGCCGGGAGTCAAACTCAGGTCCTCGCACTTGCCAGGCAGGCACTTATGCCACTGAGCTATCTCACCAGTCCGTTATTCTTGTTTTTATATGAGTATGAATATGGTTTCTAGTTTTTGTTGTTGTAGATGTTTTATTCATGTTTTTATTTCTTCCTACCCTCTTTCCCTCCTGTCTTCTTCACCAGTTTCTCAAATTCTGTGTGATCTTCCTTTGTCCTCCAGCCTTGCTTCTAATCTCTTCCTCTTCTTCTATTTCTCTGTTTTCTTTATCCCTAGCCCCTTTCAAATTTTCTCACCTGAGGGTAAAATTGCCATATTCAGGGCTGCTTTTCTGCACACAATTTTCTGTTTCATTTTAGATTTTGTTATATAACCACAAATCTAGTTCATATGGTTAAAGGTAGATAGTTACCACAGTTTGTCATTTTCTAGGCTGTGTTTGCTGCTATTGTTATTCCTGATTGTATCACTTTAGCCCAGGTGACATTCTTGTTCTAATCAGTTGTTCTTCCTGGTATACCATGACTGAGATTGCCTAAGGTTCATAAAATATACTATAGGCCAGGGCCAAAGAACCAGGGGCTGGGCCAACTAGAACAGCAACTTATCATCCCCAATAAAATGAAGAGGCACAACTTTGAAAGAGAATCAAAACCCAAAAGCCAGCTATACCTGGAAGACACTTCTGAGAAGCAGTCATTTCCCAACAGTTCTAAATACTAGCAATAAAGCTACTTGCCATAGGCAATTTACATGCATCAATTCAGGAATTAAACTGAAAAAAAAAAAGAAAAAGGAAAAGAAAATGAGAAGACACAGAAGCAAGAAGCAACCCCACACTTCCAGCTCAGCAAAGGCAAACCTAGGGGGCAATGAGGTGGAACCATTCAAAAGCCACCCACTTGGGCTCTCTGAAGTGGTAACAGCAGAAGTAACAAAGCAGATGAATGAGGCTATAGAAAAAATAAAATCAGAAGTAATTTCTCAGATAACTACAGAGATGGTGACCATAATGAAAGACATGTTTAGTGATTCTAGAGCAGATACAGATAAAAAAATAGAAGAGCTTAGGAAAATGATGTAAATCATGAATAGCCAACATAGGAAAGAAATGGAATCCATGAAACAGATTCACACAGATACCCAGGAGATTAAAAATTCCATTCAGAGTATACTCAGCAGGGCTGTGAGATGGCTCAGCGGCGTAAGCACCTGCCTGGCAAGCGCAAGGGCCCAAGTTCGACTCTCGGATCCCACATATGAAAAAAGGGCCGGTGATATCGCTCAGCGGCACGGGCGCCTGCTGGCGCGCGAGGTCCTGAGGTCAACCCCCGGTACCCACAAAAAGAAAAAAAAAAAAAAAAAACAGAGTATACTCAGCAGAATGAACCAATCTGAGGACAGAATTTCACATATAGACCAGAATTACAGTTAACAATCATGAAAAGAAAGATTTCTTAAAAATAGCAAGGAATCACAAGAAATCAATCCAGCAGCTGTAGATGATGCAAAGAATAACAACATAAGATTTATCGTAGTCAATGAAAAAGCAGGAGATAGCATAAATGACATAAAAAAATCTGATCACAGAAGTCATGGCAGAAAAATTCTCAAGCATGGAAAAAGAATTTGACATACAGATAAGTAAGACACATAGAACTCTAATCAGTCATGATCAAAAAATATCTACACAAAGTTACATAATAGTCAAGATTCCAGAAATTCAACACAAGAAAAGAATATTAAAAGCTGGCATAGAAAAGAAACAAAGCATTTATAAAGGAAAACCCATCAGAATCACAACAGACTTCTCAGCACAAACCCTCAAGTTAAGGAGAGCTTGGAGTGAAGTATTTCAAGCCCTGGAAGAAAACAATCTCCAACCCAGATTTATGTACCCCGCACAACTATTTTTCAAAATTGAAGGAGAAATGAGATACCTCCATCACAAAGAACACCTGAGGAAATTCAGGAACACCAAACCAGTGCTCCAAAATTATCAAAAGGATATTCTAGAAAGAGATAATGAGGATTACAACTCCATGAACCACAACAGAATAAATCCATCAAACAAGGCAAGCAATGAATGAAAGGGGAAACTAGGGGAACCAACAACAAGAAAATAACATGACCAGGATAAGTCAATACATACCAGTTATGACTATCAGTGTAAATGATCTCAATTCATCAATCAAAAGAAACAGACTGGCAGAATGGATCAAAGGGCATGACCCAGCGATATGGGATGGGGATGTGGCTCATTGATAAAGCTCTTGTATTACATGCACAAGGCCCTGGGTTCAATTCCCAGCACCACACACACACATACACACACACACATACACAAAGATCCAACAATACAATGCATACAAAAAACACATTTAATTCAAAAAGAAATTCATAGACTGAAAGTCAAAGGATGGAAAAGAATACTCCATGTGACAGGAACCCAGAAAAAAACAGGGATTGCTATTCTATTTGCAAGTAAAGTGGATTTCAAGCCAAGACTGATTAAGAGAGACAAAGAAGGTCACTACTTGCTCCCTTCTAAAGGGAACAATCCAAGAAGAAGAGATAACAATCACAAATATATATATGCACCAAATACTACTGACCCAACTATGTAAAACAAATAATAACAGACAAGAAAAATCACATAAGCACTAACATAATTGTAACAAGGGACCTCAATACCCCATTGTCACAAATAGACATGTCAGCTAGACAAAATATCAACAATGAAATATTAGAACTGAACCAAACTTTTCAACAAACAGAATTAGTAGATGTCTGCTATGTTCCACCCCACATCAGAATACACATTCTTCTCAGCTGTGCATGTGATGTTCTTCAAAATAGATCACATACTAGCTCATAGAACATGCTTAAGTAAATGCAAAGAAATTGAAATTACCCCTTGCATATATCAGACCACAGTGCAATGAAATTGGAAATCAATGGCAAAAGAAACAACAAAAACTACATAAACACATAGAAATTAAATAACACCCTCCTCAACAACCAATTATGAAATGAAAGAAGAAATTAAACAGTATCTACAATTAAACAACAATGCCAATACAACATATTAGAACTTATGGGAAGCAATAAAAGCAGTCCTATGAGAGAAATTTAAAGTGGTGAATACCCATATCTGGAAAACAGAGTGAGTTCAAATAAACAACCTAATGTTGAATCTCAAGTTTCTAGAAAAAGAAGAATAAGTCAAGCCCAAAGCTCGTACAAGAGAGGAAATCATAAAGATAAGAGTAGAAATTAATACAATGGACACTAAGAAAACGATAAAAAGAATCAATGAATTGAAGAGTTGGTTCTTTGAAACATTAAATAAAAGTGACAAACCATTAGCAAACCTTATCAGTAAAAGGAAAGAAAATACTCAAATGCAGAAATAAGAAATTAAAAGGGTGAAATCACATCAGATACTGCAGAAATACAGAAGATCATCAATACCTACTTCAAGAATGTGTATTCTGGGGGCCGGTGAGATGGCTCAGCGGCTTAAGCGCCTGCCCGGCAAGCGCGAGGGCACGAGTTCTACTACTCCCGGAACCCACATACGAAAAAGGGGCCGGGGACATCGCTCAGCAGCACGGGCGCCTGCTGGTGCGCGAGGTCCTGAGGTCGACCCCCCGGTACCCACACACACACAAAAAAAGAATGTGTATTCTACTAAGATGGAAAACACAGAAGAAATGGACAGATTCCTAGATACATATGAATTACCAAAGCTGAATTAAGAAGATATAAAAATTCTAAATAACCAAATATCACTCAATGAAATGGAAGATGTAATTAAAAACCTACCAAGAAAGGAAAGCCCAGGCCCTGACAGATTCACTTCTGAATTTTGCAAGAAATTTAGAGAAGACCTAATGCCACTACTTCCCAAACTTGTTAATGAAATGGAAAGGAAAGCAATACTCCCAAATTCATTCCTGGCAGCAAGCATTACCCTGATACCAAAGCCAGAGAAGGATACTACCAAAAAAGCAAAACCACAGGCGCATCTCCCAATGAACATAGAAGCAAAAATCCTCAATAAAATACTGGCAAACAGAATGCAGCAAATCATCAAGAAGATTATACACCATGACTTAGTAGGATTCATCCCAGGGATGCAGGGATGGTTCAACATATGCAAATCAGTACATGTAATACACCATATTAACAGAGCCAAAGATAAAAACTATATGATCATCTCAATAGATGAAGAAAAAGCATCTGACAAAGTCCAACACCTATTCATGATAAAAAAAAATTACAGAAAATTGGAATACATGATCTTTATCTCAATCTGAGAAAAGCCATCTATGACAAAACAACACTCATGATCCTACTAAATGGACAAAAACTGAAAGCATTTACTCTAAAATCAGGAACAAGATAAGGATGTCCACTATCATCACTCTTAGAACATCGATATCATCAGAATATCAATATAGCTCTGGAAATGCTAGCCAGAGCAATTAGACTAGAGAAAGAAATAAAAGCATAAGGATAGCAAAGGAAGAAGTTATACTATCATTATTTGTGGATGACATGATATTCTACATAGAAGACACTAAAAACTCCACCAAAACACTTCTAGATGCAATAACCAAATTCAGTAGTGTAGCTGGATACAAAGTCAACACTCGAAAATCAGTAGCACTCCTGTACATGAATAACACACTTACTGAGAGAGAGATTAGGGAAATAACACCTTTCACAATAGCATTCAAAAAGATGAAAATCTAGGAATCAGTCTAACGAAGGAAGAAAAGATCTCTACATTGAAAACTGCAGTACTTTGAAAAAGGAGATTGAAGAGGATATCAGAAAATGGAAAGATATCCCTTGTTCTTTGGTAAGAAGAACAAAGATAATGAAATGGCCATACTTCCAAATTTGATATACAGATTTAATGCGATCCAGATCAAAATTCCAACACTGTATCTCACAGAATTAGAGAAAACAATCCTAAAATTCATTTGGAATAAGAGGAGACCTAGAATAGCAAAGGCATTTCTAGGCAACAAAGGCAAGGCAGAGGGCATCACTATCCTGACTTGAAATTATACTACAAACCTACTGTGATAAAAACAGCATAGTACTGGCAAAAAAAAAAAAAAAACCCAGACCTGAGGATCAATGAAACAGATTAGAAGATGCAGAAACAACTTCAGACATACTCAGGTACTTATCTTTGACAAAAGAGCCAGACACCTTCACTGAAAGAAAGATAGCTTCTTGAATAAATGGTGCTTTGAAAACTGGATTTCCACATGCTGAAGATTAAAAGGAGACCCATATCTTTTACCAGGCCCTAAACTAAAATCAAAATGGATCATAGATATAAATATTAAAACAGAAACACTAAATCTGCTGGAAAATAGGTGGAAATCTTGAAAAGACTGGTGTAGGCAAAGACTTTATGAACAAAATCCCAATCATATGGGAACTATCACAAAGAATCAACACCTGGAATCTCATCTTACTAAAAAGCTTTTGCACAGCAAAAGATAACACCAACGGAGTGAACTGAGAACTCACAGTGTGGGGAAAAATTTTAGCCAGCTGTTCCTCACAGGACTGCTATCTAGAATATATAAAGATCTCAAAATATCAGATTCCCCAAATTTAAAGATACAGTCCAAAAATGGGCATCTAAAATGAACAGATACTTCTCAGATGAAGAAGTAGAAATGGCAAATAAATATATGAAAAAATGTTTGACATCACTGGTCATTTGAGAGATGCAAATTAAAATAATAGTGAGATTTCATCTCACTCCGGAAAGAATGGCTGTTATCAAGAAATCAACCAATAACAAATGCTAGCGGGGCTGTGGTGTAAAAGGAACATTTCTCCATTGTTGGTGGGAGTGTGGACTGGTGTAACCAGTGTGGAAATCTGTGGCAATTCCTCAAAACAGTAGGACTACAGGTCCCATTTGATCCAGCTCTTCCCCTTCTTGGTATCTTCCTAAAAGAATTAAAAGCATCATACCACAGTGATATATGCATCCCCATGTTTATAGCAGCAGAGTTTGTAATACCTAAATCTTGGAAACAGCCCAAACACTCATCAACTGATGAATGGAGAAAGAAAATGTGGGGTTTTTTTTATACAATGAAGTACTATTCAGCCATAAAGAAGGATAAACTTGAGGCATTTCTAGGTAAATGGATGCACCTTGAGACCATACTCTTAAGTGCAATAAATTAGACACACATGTGTAAATACTGTATTGTTTCTCTGGTGTGAGACATTGAAAGTGTAAGGACCAAAATGTATAATAGATATTGGGAAATGGGAAGAAAATATTCAAATGGAAAGGGGAACTGGGGAGGGGAGAGGGGGAAAGAAAGGAAGGGAAAAGAAAAAAGGGAGAAAAAAGTAAATAATGGAAACAAAGCTTTTGTAAATAAGGAGGGGAAAGGGGGTTGAAGGGAGGTAGGGGAATAGTAATAAAAAAAGGATCAAGTTATATTATGTACAGGTACAAATTCCCTATGATGAATGTGATCATTATGTATGCACAAAATGTACCAATAAACTTAATAAAAGAAAAAAAAAAAAGAAAAAAGAACTGGACCAAGACAAAACTAAACCTCAGTAGGTAAACAGTAAGTCCTGTAGTTCCATATCTGGCATCTGGGTAAAATGTGAGTTCCAAAGGGCTTGAGTGGCCCCACCCATATGACTTTGCCAGTTCCACACCACACAATCTCTTTCTTGAACTGATTCTATTCACAGCCTGCAGCTTTCTGTGGCGGACATTTCACATTCCCAGCATCTTCAATTTTCTGGGGTCTCCACTACACCTTTAGCTTCACTCCCACAACTTCATGTACTGCCCTTTCCACGGCTCTTTGTCAAGGTCTCTCTTTGAAATTTGGGTGAAAGCCTCCCAGATCCCACAACTCTTGGATTCTGCATGCCTGTAAATCCAGCATCACATGGACAACACCAAGGTATGCCATCATTGGAAGCAGCAAGCAGGCTCCCTTAGACCATGGGAGTATTGGCCTCTGAATGACTGGATGTCTGAACATGATGGAATGAATCCTGGAAACCAAATCCTTAGGAGGCTCTTCTTGAATAAGTGTTCCAGGTATTATGTTCTCAAATGAAAGGTTTAGATTTCTGTGCCTTTGAATCTTTCATGAGGGGTCTTGCTGATTCCTGAGATGCCCTTGAGGCATCTTTCTTCTTGTCTCTGTGCAAAGTACTTGGTTTCTTTTTAATGGCTCTTTTCTCTTTAGCTGCCACCCCTCCTTTGGCCCCAATTTCATACATGGTTCATTTTGGACCAAAATTTAAGTTTTTCAAATTCTTCTGCTCTGCATTTTGCCTCTGGTTCTCACTATAAATCTGGCTAAAATCAGCCTGCCATACCCACTCCATGGTCTGAATGTTAGGCTTTCTTTAAATTTCCTCCATTAAATAAATTAGCCTACTGTTCTTAATATTAGTCTCTTCAAAGTCTCAGGACATGGGCAAAATAAGGACAACTGTTATGCCAGAGAGTAACACACATGCCCATTAGTTCAACTGCCAGTGGAATCTTTCTTCCCAGCTGAATCCTTCTGAGCCTGGCATTTACTGTCTGCATTCTGGTCTTCTGACCTCTGACCAGAATTATCCATCAGGCTCTGCTTACTGCATTCTAAGGCTTCCCTAGTCTGTTATCTCCAAACCTTTCCAAACTTCTCCCCAAACCAGTTCCAAAAGCTTCTAAACCACAAGATCAGGTACAGCCACAGTAACAACACCACTCCTGGTACCCATGTTCTGTATTAGTCAGCATTCTCATTGTTGAGACACAATACCTGGGACACACAACTTAAAGGAAGAGTGGTTTCATATGAGTCACAGTGTCAAGGAATTCAGTCCATGATTGGATGGTTCCAAGGCAGGAATTTAACTGCAGAAGGGTATGGTGAAGCAAATCTGCTCAGTTCATAGCAGCTGGAATCAGAGCAGAGCAACAGTCCGAGAGAAACAGGAGAGGGACCATATATTGCAACCCTAGGTGATAGATGAAGGACAATAGATAGTACCCAGACACACCCAAGAGCATGCCTTACCCATCTGCTAGGTATCTCTTAATTCAGTAAAGTTTACATTTAAGGATTAAGAGTCATATGGTTTCAGAGGTGTTATTCCATGGTCAGCTAGATCCATTGCTTTTAGGCCTATGGCAAGGCAGAAATATCGTAGTGGAATGGTGTGGCCCAGGAAAGCTGCTCACCTCATGGCAGCCAAAAAGCAGACATAAAGAGAAAGATCCAAGGACCAAATATAGTTCCCAAGGTCACATGCCCAAGACCCACTTCCTTCAACCGGGCACACCTTCTGTTCCATCATTTTCCAATAATGCCATTAAATTATGACGTCATCGGTAGAGCAGTTCATTGATGAAGTTAGAGTCCTCATGATCCCATTGCTTCCCCCAGACCCATCAGGAACCAAACTTTCAAAACAGTAAGACTTTTGAGGGACATACCATAGCCAAAACCTAACATTTACTTACTACCATATTAAAATAGCTTCAAATGCATCAAATAGCTAAATATAAGAGCTGAAACTATAAAATTCTCATAAACAAGCATAGGACAAAATCTCCACTGCATTGGATTTTACAATGATTTCTTGAATATTAGATGAAAGGCATAGAAAATAAAAGTAAAAAGAGACAACTTCATGAACACTAAAAATCTAAAGACAACAAAACTTATTGGCATCAAAGGATAATTTCAATAGAGTAAAATGGAAACCCACAAAATGTATGAAAATATTTGTAAGTCACATTATCCAATAAGGGATTAATATTTCAAAACCTGTGTCTAAAAACTACATTACCAGAATCAGCAATGTGAATTTGTTTGCATTGAGTGTTGTTTCTCTTGTTTTTTCCTCAAGCTGTTTTTTTCTTGTGCCTTTTTTTATTTCGATTTAACACCAGTGAATGTTTATGAAAGCATAAGTGGGTAATTGGGTTTCAGAATTTATTTTTCTCTAAAAAATAATTTAAGTTTGTTTTGGGGAGTGGGCAGCTTCCCTAGCAACTATATAGAATCTAAATCCTATCTGAATTTCAAATAATTTGAAGCTGATTTTCTGTACCTGCCTGGGTTGATTTATTTCAGGATCATCATTTCTTCTACATTCAATTAGGTATACTTAGTAGGTCTTGAATATCAATATTTCCCCTAGGGTTCATAATTCTGAGTATCTTTGGTCAGTTTCTTAGCTTTCTAGTGATGTTTATTTTAAACAGAGATACTCAGTTCTACAGGAATTGGCAGACACTCATAGGAATAAATCATCTCTAAATGCTAGAGTTATCTGTCTTGGATGTCCCTCAAACTGACTTCACAACTTTTCAATATATTGTTAGTATCACAGAGTCTCAAAAAGAGGTTTTTTTGCAGTACTGGGGACTGAACCCAGGGCCTGGTGTAGGCTAGGCAAGCACTCTACTAATAAGCTCCATCCCGTCCTCAAACAGAGATTTTTGGTCTAGACTACATAATCTACCATTATTACTAGAAGTCAAGCTCTATATTTTACTTAAGCACAGACTGGCCAAGTTAATGACTTAGTTAGACCCTATGTCGAAATAAAAAAATGTTGGGGATGTGGCTCAGTGTGAAGGCCATGGGGTTCAGTCCCCAATGTCTGTCTCTCTCTCTCTCTCTCTCTCACACACACACACACACACACATGCACACATAGAATATAAAAAAAGAAAGCAATATCTATGATATTGGTTTAAAATACAAATTCCTGATTCTCTCTCCAATCTAGCTGAGTTAGATTACCTTTTAAAACAGAGTCCCAGTTCACTGAATAACTACATGTATATAAAAATAACTGGAAAGATACTCTTATTTGTATGATACTTCCCCATTTGGTCATAAATTACCACTTTCCACATGAGTTAATGGAAATAATTTTCTTTTAAACAAAAGTTCCCAGTATAATTTGCATCTTTAAAATACAATTAGGTAAATGAAAAAACAGAAGTGAAACATATCTTTATAGTTTCAAAGTAATCTTTCTGAAATGGATAAGCAAATACACAGGCACATTTTCCACACTAAAAGTTTTCCACACACATTTCTGATTATTTTATTTAAATATAAATGTTAGCTTAAAGTATAGCAAGATACCTGTATTAATATATGTAAAACATGAAATGGAAAGAGCCATGTGAAGAAAATTTATCTAATTAATAAGATCTAGATGTCATAGAAGTAAACAGTTCAATAATAGAAACAGGGCCAGTGAGATGGCTCAGTGGCGTAAGCGCCTGCCTGGCAAGTGTGAGGTCCTGAGTTCAACTCCCAGTACCCACATAAAGGAAAAAAAGGGCCAGTGATATCGCTCAGTGGTACACGCGCCTAATGGCAAGCGCAAGGTCCTGCATTCGACTCCGGGTACCCACATAAAAAAAAATAATAATAATAAAAACAACTTTATCTTTTCTGCACTAATTTGGGATTCTTATTTATTGAATTGTGAGAACAAAAAATTTTCAGGTCAAGGTAAATGATAAAAATAAACATTAAAGAACATATTTAAACTTAGTCTAATGAATCTTAAAATTTCCTAATGGTAGGCTTAAAATTTCATGTTTAGGAAGAAATAAGAAATAAACTTTTCCTCTTACATTATTCCCAGTGGCATATTAAACAGTTTCAAATTCTCCTTGAAGTTCTAAATGTTTATAGCTATTATTTATTTAATTTTTGTTTAGCCAAGCCATACAGAGTAACTTCTATTAAACTTGACTGAGAAATTAGTTCCTTTTAATTCCTTAATGTCTGTGAACATTGTCTTACTAATTTCCTCCAATTTCCTTTTTAACCTAATCTTCAAAATTCAACACAATTTTCTCGTATAGTCTTGCTAGAAAAAACAGAAGTAAATAATTGTATTCTTTCAATTATATGTTAGCTTTTATGTGATTATTGCTTTGCTAGGTAGGAACATTTTAATCAGTTTTACTTCCCTAATATTTGTCCCCGCCTATTGCTTAGCCATCTTCATAAATATTTTTCACAGTCCTTGATCTTTTAATCCAATCTAACAACAATGCTTCCCAGAACTCTATTCATTCTCTCCGAATCTTAATCTCTGGTAAAAGGTGACCTTCAATTGTGTTGACTCTCCTCATGGGATTTTGAGTCATCAACTTACTCTGTCTCTTAAAACCAATATATATATTTTTTATTCCTGTCCTCTAACTGACCTGCTCTGTAAAACATTCCATGAAACATTTTGCAAAAACTAAATTCAAACTACATATTACCAGGGAGAAACAAAAGCAAACAGGCAAATCAGCAAGATTAAAAAAGAACCAACTAATCATGAAATTTGGGACCATACTGACTGTCAATCCGAATTATTCAGTCCAAGATAATATTCTGCTTTGGCATGAATTATAGGAGTTGGCTATGTGATTCTGAATTCCAATTATAATTGTATCATGCTGTTTTCGCCCCCTAATAAACTACTCCTCATTCCAGAATTTAACTCTACACTGGGGATCTACAGTATTGAGTTTGATAGTGAAAATGTGGGCTTACAGGAATTGTAAATTTACTTTAACACGCACATTTTACATTACTTACATAATTTTCTTATACTTTCTGATACTCTCATTCAAGCCCAATTTATCCCTATTAATACTGAAATCAAGAAATCCGGACTGAGGGTGTGGCACAGTGCAAGAGCATTTACCTAAAATCCACAAAGCCCTGGTTTAATCCCAAGCACTGAGGGAGGGAGGGAGGAGAGGAAGAGAAAGCATATTGTCAAATCAGAGGATGTGTCCATCATTTCTTCTCATGCAGACTGTTTTACTTAACTTCTACCTCAATTATTGTTTCCACTAACATTTCTAATAAAGTCTAATTGTCTTTATGAAAATAGCCTAAAATGTGCAGAACACTAAACTCCTTAGCAGAGTTCATGATTAATAATCTCTCCTAATTATGTTGTGAGTTAGGCGAAAAGGCATAATACTAGGTTAAAGGCAAGGGTTCAAATAAATGGAATCATTATTATTAAATGAAAATTAATATTTAAGTTGGTAACATTTCATGCCTTACAGGCAGCCAATTTTTATGTGTTTGGTTCAGTGTCTTATGGAAATATAAAGTGAAAAATTTAACAGAATGTTAAAGTCAATAGGAGTAAAATTTTGGGGAACACTTGTCATGTTAGAAACCCACTGCAATAATCATAAAATCTCAGATGTTTTCTTTCTTAGGCTTACAAACGGCTTAAGATTTGAATTAAGGACTTACAAATTTTTCTTTCTTTTCCTTTCTTTCTTTGTTTTTTCTCTCTGTAAAAGTGAGAAGAAAAAAGAGGGTAAGAGGAACAGGATTATTCTGTCCCTTCTCTCTATGATGCCAACTTCAACATAAAAAAATCTAAATTGTACTTCACCAAGTGACATACGAATAAAAAATCAAAACAAGTCTGCAAAAACACTTTAGGCATTCAAATTATATTTTTTGTTAGTTGGATATTTTTTCTCTTTGTTCAAATATTTGCAGTGGGAAAGGAAGCTATGCCCCTGAGAAACAATTCCCAGAATGCACTGTGATTTCTGCTACATTTAAGTTCTATGCTCATTAAGGATACCGATGAGTTTCGTCTTTGTTTTTTACGAGGGCAGGATCCAGTAATAACTCAAATGCCCAGACCTTTCTCCAGACAACATTTTTCTAACAGTTCATGAGGAGCTGATCCAGGGTCAGAGGTCTTAGGCTGTGCGCCATTTGCCAGCTGGCAGTAAGCTCTAAGGACAGAGGATGCAAGAAGCGTGACGATTCCTCAAGATCCTCATTCACAGAGCAATGAGAGTATCCCCACAGTTACCTCAAAAATACTTACTTTATCTCAGTTTTGTGGGTTTAAGAAGAGGGGGGTCAAACTTTCTGGAGTAGCCTTGCAGAGCTTTACATGCTACAATCTCCTCTTACCGAAGCTGACTTATTTTTACGGTAACAAGATAAAGTTTAAGAGAGGATAGAAGGTTTCTATTATAGACAAACATAATTTGCCCTGTGACTAAGAACAGAGCAATACTGAAAAAAAGACAAACACCTGGAACTTCTTGAGGGAGAAACAGTGGCTAGTATATGAACACTGTGGAGTGATAGAAAAATCTCCAAACAGGGAAATTATAATACGATCTGTTTATGTATAGTTATTTAGGGTGAGTTCTTTCTTCGTTTGAACTTCTTCCTCAGATTTTGTGCACTGGTCCCACTCAACACCCAGATTTTGACTGTTTTTCCCTTCCTAAATGGCTAAACTGAGATGCCGTGTGTAAGAAATGGAAAGTGACAAGATATGACCGAAGCATTGGAAATCAATCCAAACTAAATGTGCTTCTTAACTATAAGTGAACAGTTGAAAACACTCCTCTTTTATAGCCATGGAGATAAATACTTTGTTTTTATTAGGAAAAAATTGCTTTGGACTGAATAAAGTCATTTGATTAACAAGTCAAAGCAGATGATTTATTGATGTTTCAGAAAAGAGTTTACAGGGTCTAGTGAAAAAAGAGACTGGGCTCCGAATTAACAAATTACCCTGGTATAGGGGACATTGACAGTTCACTGCTAATAAATTTATGGGCTACTGCTGGGTGTTTCATCCCCATTTGGTTTATTATGATAAAATATTGCGGCATGAGTAACCTATAGCCTCATTGCAATATACTATATTGACCTCTGACCTTCAGGACCTGACAGCAAAACTATGTATTCGATTCTAAATTTGTCTAAATCTAACAGGATCAACATAAGTGTGGTTTATTTTGAAGGGGCGATGCAGTGTAACCAACACATAGCATGCTGCCTTGGGATTTGCTAGAACTTAGTAGGTTAGCTTTCAGAGGTCACTAGAATTACAGGTTAAGATCCAGAAGCCACTGGCAAATGGCATATGGTCTGAGCGAAGAAAGTGTTCGCGAGAATCTTACTATTCAACTCTAAGGAAAATAGTTCTTGTCTCCCGGAAAACTTCAGGATTTTGCATGTTTGAAAATGAATCTTTTAATTTTTTATTTCTGGAAGTTCCTTTCTTCCCTCTTCAAATCTGCCTGGTTATTTGCTACTGCTTGTTCTCTTCTCATGTTTTTTATGCCTTTTAAAAAACTTTTTATTCGTATATGTTTACAGTATATAATGCATACATTCATCTTGGGGAGTTGGTACATGTACATATTGCCTTTTTATTCCCCTTCCCCTCTCTCCATCACCAGATTTCCTTCCCATTTCCAAAAGCTCTATCTCCCTATTTCCTCTTATCTTTTTTGTTCTTTAAATCATTTATACTTTGGGTTTCTCATATAAGAGAACCCGTGCAATATTTAAGCCTCTGTGTTTGGTTTATTTCACTAAGCATTATGGTGAATCCATTTTCCTACAAATGACTCAAATTTATCCTTTTTTATGGCTGAGTAGTATTCCTGTGTGTGTGTGTGTGTGTGTGTGTGTGTGTGTGTGTGTGTGTGTTTGTACTTTTTGGAAGTTTTGGGGACTGAACCCAAGACTTCACATATACTAGGCAATCACTCTGCTACTGAGCAGCTACATACCCTTTGAACCTCCTTCCTTTTTTTTTTTTTTTTTTTTTTTGAGAGAAGATCTTGCTAAGTTGCCCAGGCTTGCCTTAAACTTGGAATTCTCCTGTCTCAGCCCCCCAAGTAGCTGTGATTACAGATGTGCATCACTGTGCCCAGTTTCATACTCAAAAATATTCAATAGTGGTCTTAAGGTTAACAAAACTACCAAACTGTGAGGTCTGGAAGCCTTTAGAAATGGCCCTTTTTATGTAAATGAATTAGGTAGAAGGGGAAAGAAAACTTCAGGCTCAGAAAATTTGTACTACCAACTTTATTCACATTCTAATACATTTAATGAATGACTTGATTCATTGCATTAGCCTACATATTTCATAACTGCATATTACCTCTATTTATTCTATTTCCTATATTCTGCAGATGTGTTTCATAGTTTGGGATCCACACTGGATAACACACTAATAGCTCTTTTAAGTACCCCTTGGGCTTAAAATAAAGTAGTACTTTAAGTGGCTAGTTTTATGTAAATTATCAAATGATTAAATTTTCATGATATTTTAAATATTCAACTTAATACAGTATTTTTAAAGGTATTTTCCATGAGTCATTAAAAAATATGGAAGCACTATATTAAATCTCACAATTTCTCACAGTTCAGAAATCTGCAGGTATTTAAACATTTCTGCTTTTCCATAGACTCAACCAATGAATATGACAAATGTGTCATCCTCTTGTGATTCTCATATTCCTTGCTGCCATAATACTGGATATGCTTGTGGCCTCATGTATACTGAAATTAAAATGGAGGACCTAACCAAAATACAATGAAAAAGAAGTTATGAAAGGTAAAAGGAAAAATTACACTTTTAACAGATACCTATACTTTTCCAGATAGAGGAAAGATTAAAGTGGGGATACGAAAGAAGCCAACATTAAAGAAAATGAGAATAAAAATTGATATATTTGTTCTGGATTTTCTTCCAAGAGATCACAGACATGTTTTAGAAAATATGTTAATTTAAGCTATCTGGTATAAAATTTAGAATTATTTTTCTTATTCTGTGCTTTTGGAACTTTATTTATTAGAAAGATGACAGAAAAATCACTTATTAGTAAAGTAATTCAAGGCCTGCATAAGAACCTTGTCTGAAGTAAAGTCAACAAAGTTATTGCTACCTTGTCTATATAGTGAATGAAAACTATATCGATGACATTTTTCTGATCTCTTCTCTCAAATAAAATCTTGCTTTGAGCATTCCATACATAATCAAAGAAGAAGATCCACTTAGAAAAAACATTACTTCCAATTTTAGTTTTGTAAGCATGGGAGCAAGATTATTGAAACTGAATGGGAAACTGGTATATAGCTATTTCTAGTCTTGCCCATTTATTATCCCAACAATTTTCATTTTTACTTAGTAACTCAATTTGTTCTTTTTTCTTTTCATAGTGCTAATAATCAGAATGCAGGGCCTTGAGCATGCTAGGTAATTGCTCCACCACTCAGTTATATTGTTATATGTTCCTTATTAAGAAATTTTTATTTTATTATTTATTGTTTTTTAACTCCCCAAAACAAAAACAGAACACTAAGAATGAAAGAAGGACAGTTTAAAGAACATGTGCAAGATATTGTGCCATTAACATTCAGAAGGCAGAAAAACAAAGGAATAGAGTGTAGCTGTTGTCTTTCAAACACTGCACTACAAATTCAGCATTAACTCCAGTGTAAGAAAAGTCACACCTACATTTGGAAAAATCACCTAAAATAAAATTAATCAGATGACATTTTTCTTAGGATAAAAGAAGAAAAAGGCTGAATTGTTCTGAAGTGATAGAAGGAAAAAGACCTGAAATCAGGGAGTATATGTTAATTTGCATAGAATTTTAGCTTTCCTGCAGTGCTAAACAATATCTGCATCTGAGGATGACAAGGTGACAAATGGGACAGGAATGCATCTTTTATTGCCTCTCTCTTTTTTCTTTAGTGACTAGGGGACAGCTACATACAGGAATTCTTATGATTTGTTTCTGTAGCACTACCCCCCAAATACATCTGGAGAAATAATTTAAAAGGCCGATAATAATTTACTGTTTTCTGTAAGCTTTCCTTTTCCACCCTTTTTATGCTTTTTACAAGCACTATGTACCCTCCAAGTGAACTAATCCTATTATAAAGTATTTCTGGTCTTTTTATTCTTCTAATCTTTCAACTATCCTCAGTTTCATATACAAAGTTTTAGATTAACTCATGGAAATTACTGCTCTTGATTTCTGTCTACTCTTTGGACCTGACTTTGTATCATTTTTCTCTTAAAAGCTGTTATCTCTGTTTTCTCTGCCTCCTGTCTGTTTGCCTATGAGAGTGGCATTATATAAAATAGAATTATAGGATCTCATTATCATTCTATATCAAAATTTTGTTTCAGAATACTTGCTCATTGGAAAAATAAAATGCTAATTATCAATATAACTTAAAACATCTGGGTAAATACTTATTTGTAAATGGAGACTTTTATATTTGAAAAATTATTGACCTGAGAGTGAATCTATAGAATACGAATAAACAAGAATTGTTAAATGATATAGCTCATCTACAGTAAATTGTGCTATAAGAGGATGCTAGAACAGCTAAGAAGCTGGGCATATTGTAGGTGACCCTGGAGTAGACTCTGCTATGGTTCAAGGACAGAATACTGACAATGTGATATCAAATCGACAGAGCTAGCTTTGAACAATGAAGGGATGAAAACCTAAGCATTTCTGCTTCTATAAAACCACATCTAATGAGATCACGGACATGTTTCAGAAAGTAGTGGAGTGCTTTGAATCATGTGTATCTTTCAGATCTGAACAGATTGTCATGGCGAGCATTCTTTCACTTCTTCCTCCTTTTGAGCAATCTTTAAAAGTTGAGATGTGCTTACACAGAAATACACAGTGAATCTCTAAGTCAAAGCAACACAGTTTTAAGAGCAGGAATTATGATAAAAGGCACTGGTAGATGTAAGTGCCAGCCTAAGTGAGGTACTAGATATTTGTTTAGTTTAACCAAGTCATCCAAGTAGCTCCAGGATGAACTCACAATGATGTCCCAATTTCTGCTTTCCCACATTAACATAAGTTTCCTTTTATCAGTTGCCTATGGCTTGTCTTTCATCTTCAATTTTTAACCTATGAAGAGAAATGTGCTGGGCTTGGTGGCGCACTCCTGTAACTCCAGCACTCTGTAGGCTGAGGCAGGAGAGAGGCTAGCCTGGGCTACATAGTGAGTTCAAGGAAAGCCTGACCTTAAAAATGAAAGCAAGATTCTGCCTTAAAAATGAAATGAAATGAAAGCATATACAAAGGTAGGAAAAAAACTGGTAATTTGTAAGCACAAATAAATAAAATTTATATTGTAAAGGAAAGCTACAGTTATAACTAGACACAGTGGGACATTATATTTTTGAAAAGCATACAGGTAAAATGAAAAATATAACAACTACTGTAAAATACTTTATGGTTGAAAAACACGGCAGAACGATAAAAGGGTTTAAAAAATTTTTAAACAGATTTTAAATGCACAAACAATTTGACCTCAAATTAAACATACAGGAAGGCAAAAAAAAAAAAAAATCTGTTGGATAGAGGGCTGGCAAAAGAAATGAGTAACAGAAACAACTGTATAGGAAATAGAAAATAAAAGGATCTAGTATGCTAATTTCCAAAGAAGGAGTAGGATAGGACCACTACAAAGCACAATAAATGAGTATTTGGGAGGAATGTTAAAACAAGTTCTTTTGTTTAGCAAAAATTAAGTTAATCAAGAACACTGTACCAGAAGCCACTAAATGAAGCCAATCCCTAAAAAACTACAAGTCCAAAGGGTTAATAGAGATCAGAAAGACAATTACATGTAATTATAGTTATATCTATAGACTTGTGTGATGTAGTCTCAATGATGTTTAAAAAACTGTAGAACACCTATAACTAATCTTGGAGTCCAAGGCTAAACCCATTAACACTGAACAATAAAACATGATTCTACTTCTGTGTTAGGCATTTCCCATAGCCAGGACAAAATACCCAACACCTGAAACATAAAAGAAGAGAGGTTTATTTTGGCTCATGGTTTGAGATGGTTCAGTTAGGATGGATTCAAGGCAGAAAAGGCCTGGTGAAAGGGCATGGTGGAAGAAAGCTGCTCACCTCATGGTATGCAGGAAGCAGAAAGAAGGGAGGAATCCAGGACAAGAATACATCCTTCCAGGTCAAGCCCCTAGTCACTCATTGTCTCTGACCAGGTCCCCGCTCTTAATAACACATTCAGCTATGAACTCATGAATGAACTAATCCATTTATGAGTGTAGTTCCCCTGTGATCTAATCACTTTCCAAAAGTCTCACCTCTAAATCCATAAGACTTTGGAGGCACATAGCCTCCAAATTCTTAACACAATTTGAAACCTTGTATCATGTAATCTTTTATTGGCTTCATGAAAATTATAAACTCTGCTAATTCATATATAAAGGTTTAATAAAAACATGGCTAATTGACTATTAGCATTCTTAATTTTTACTAAATACACTCATGTCAAATAAACCACATAGGCTTTTCACAAAATTAAGGATTTACTTAATAATGACAATGCAAAAGAGAAAGAGAACAAGAATATTTGGATATCAACAGGCATTTTGTAATATCTAATTATTATATAATAAACTTCTTGTGACACTGAATAGATTCCAAGAAAATAAAATTATTATGGCTTAGTTTTTATATGATAAAGTCTATAAAGATGACATTAAAGTCCCATTATTCCATTTTCATCACACATTACCTGATAACATGCAGATGCAATGAATTTGGTACAAAAGAAAGTGAATTTAAAGCTCATCATGCCATATATTAGAATGTGATTAATAAACCAGGAATGAAGAATAATGATCTGTGGGGTAAAAGGAATGAAAATAGAAAAACCATAAGAAATGGAACTAAATCCCACATTACTTTCCTTTATAATCAATATCTAAAATATGCAAGGGTTCTTTTATTTTAAATTAATTGAACATATATCTTAAGACCAGATTTTATACACAAGGGAAAGATGTGACTTTTTTTTTTTTGTGGGTACCGGGAGTTGAACTCAGGACCTCACGCTTGCCAGGCAGGTGCTTATGCCGCTGAGCTATCTCATCAGCCCCAAGATGTGACATTTTTAAAATTTATTATCCAAATTCTGTGAAAGATGGAGAAACTCTGGAAGAAAATGAGTTGGGAAGAAAAAAGGAAACATTTTATGTTGGTTGTTATGATTTGTGTCTGGATATCCCCCCCAAAGCCTCATGGGAGGTGTTTCAGAGACAGCTGAATCCAGAGTTTGTGATTGATTCATGGTGTAATGTTGGGATTAAGGGTGTGAGTGCTACACCCGCCCGGGGTGGGGGGGTGGATTCATGGTGCCATGCTGGGATTAAGGATGTGAGTGCTATACCTGCCCTGGGTGGGGGGAGCCTGCATACAATATAAGGGACAGAAAGAGGCTTGTCCCCTCCCTGCTCTCTCTTGTTGCTTTTGCTGCTTTCTGCCACCATGAACTTTGCCCTTCTGCTATGTGCCACCCTGCTTTGGAGCCAACTGATTATGGACTGAAACCTCTACAATCTTTGAGCCAAATACACGTTTCCCCCTTTAACTTTGAGTGTCTGGTATTTTGTCTCAGCAACAAGGAAAGAACTAAAACAGTTGGCATTTAGAGCTATTTGTAGTACTCAGGTATGTTTCAGAAATCCACTTCAGAACACTGATTTAAAAGATACTACGATAGTATTATGAACACCTGTATAAATGTCAAATATCACTGTAAAGTAACAATAATTCAGTGAATTCACATTGTGATAAAGGGATTAGAGTATAAACACTAAATGAAGTTTTCTAAATGATCTAAATGACCTAAAGGGTTAGAGTGCGTTTTATACTCATAGTACAGCAGAGAGTACTTGATTTTTTTCAAAACAGTACATGTAGTAGGTTGCAATATAAAAATACAATGGTCCCATTCTATTATTAAGATATGTGAATTACAACAATAAAACAAAAAATATGGAAAAATAATGCCATGATAAAGATACTTCCATAATTATATTTGGTTAGTTTAAATCACATATTAAAAATAAGGGGCAATAATCTGATATTAGGAAAAACTTCTAGGCTAATTCTCTGAAAAGATAGCACAAATGAGTAATTTTTAAAAAGAAGACAATAATAGAGGAGCCAGAATCGGAATAAATTACCCATTTTTTGAAATGAAATAGTAATGATATCACTAAAATGATAAATTTCTGAAATAACTAGACAGAAGAAAGCAATCAATAATCATAACCTTAACTTCCATAGGAATAGCAAGAAAATAGCCTCTGTCATCTTCCAACTAGTCCCTAATAATACCTTTCAGAACCCAGAGCAAACCTATATGGTACAATCACATAAATTTAGGTAGTAACCATGGTTGTGGATAAACCCAAGTTTTTCATTATTCCCAAAAGCAGTGAAAAGTAAGCCTAATAAAAAATATACACATTTTATGAATATCAGATCCATTGTAAGTTATAGAGGATCTTAGAAATCTCTAACTTTTCTAACTTTTCTTTTTTTGGGGAGGGTGCTTGTCATAGAACAGCACCCAGGGAACTTGCACATGAGTAATCTACAACCTACCATAATATAAATATTAAAGGAAAGCCCAGACCTGCAATTTTGTCATTTTCTAGGGTGTGTTTGATGCTACTGTTATTGCTGATTACTAATTTAGCCAAGTTAACAAAATTGTTCTAATTAGTTCTTCCCAGTATGGCAAGACTGAGATTGCCAGAGGATCATAAACAATACTATAAAGCCAGTGCCAAAGAACCAGGGGCTAGGCAAAATAGACAGCAACTTCTCGCTCCACAATAAATTGAAGAGGCAGGATCTTGCAACTGACTCGAAACTTAAAAGCCAGCTACACCTTGAAGACATCCTTCAGAAACAGTCATTTCCTAAGGGTTCTCAATACTAGTAATAAAGCTACCTGCTGTAAGTAATTTACAAGCATTAGCCCAAGAATAAAACAAACATACAAAAAAAGAAAATGAGAAGACACAGAAGCAAGATGAAACCCCAGACTTTAAGCTCATCAAAGACAAACCCAGGGGGCAACAAGGTGGAACAATGGGAAAGCCACTCACCTGGATTCTCTGAAGTGGTAACAGCAGAAGTAACAAAGCAGATGAATGAGGCTCTACAAAAAAAATCAAATCAGAAATAATTTCTCACATAACTACAGAGATAGTGACTATAAGGAAGGACATTGTTAGTGACTCTAGAGCAGATACAGGTAAAAAAAGAAAAAAAAGAAGAGCTTAGGAAAATGATGGAAATCATGAATGCCCAATGTAGAAAAGAAATGGAATCTATGAATCAGATTCAACAGATACCCAGGAGATTAAAAATTCTACTGAAAGTATATGTACCAGAATGAGCTAACATTAGGACAGAATATCAGATATAGAAGACAGGATTGCATTTAGCGATCATTAAAAGAAAGATTTCTTTTTTTTTTTTTTTTTGTGGGTACTAGGGGTCAACCTCAGGACCTCGCGCACCAGCAGGCACCCATGCCACTGAGTGATATCACTGGCCCTTTTTTCGTATGTGGGTTCTGGGAGTCGAACTCAGGACCTTGTGCTTGCCAGGCAGGCGCTTATGCTGCTGAGCTATCTCACTGGTCCAAGAAAGATTTCTTAAAAATAGCAAAGGACTAAAAAAAAAAATCAATCCAGCAGCTGATAGGTAAAACAAAGAAGAAGAATTTTTTTTTTTTGTGGATACCGGGGGTCAAACTCAGGACCTCACGCTTGCCAGGCAAGCGCTTATGATGCTGAGCTATCTCACCGGCCCAAGAAGAATAATTTAAGATTGATCAGAGCCAATAAAAAAGCAGGAGATGGTGAAAATGACATAAAAAACCTGTTGGCAGGGCCGGTGAGATGGCTCAGCGGCTTAAGCGCCTGCCTGGCAAGCGCAAGGGCCCGAGTTCGACTCCCGGATCCCACATACGAAAAAGGGGCCGGTGATATCGCTCAGCGGCACGGGCGCCTGCTGGCGCGCGAGGTCCTGAGGTCGACCCCCCGGTACCCACAAAAAAAAAAAAAAAACCTGTTGGCAGAAGTCATGTCAGAAAATTTTGCAAGTATGGAAAAAGAACTTGACATACAGATAAGTGAGGCATATAGAACTCCAATCAGCCATTATCAAAAAAATCTACACCAAAACATATACTAATCAAGATTCTGGATATTCAACAAAAGAACAGAATATTAAAGCTGTTAGAGAAAAGACACAAAGCATTTATAAAGAAAACCCATCAGAATCACACCAGACTTATAAACACAAACCCTCAAGTCAAGGAGAGGTTGGAGCAAAGTATTTCAATCCCTAAAAGAAAACATCCTGCAACCCAGATTGATGTTCCCTGTAAAACTATCTTTCAAAATTGATGGAGAAATAAGATACCTCCATGACAAAGAACACCTGAAGAAATTCATGATCGCCAAATCAGCATTCCATAATGTTCTGAAGCACATTCTAGAAAGAGATAATGAGGATTACAACTCCATGAACCCTGGTAGAATGAATACACAAGGCAAGGCGAGTAATTAAACAAAGTGGGGATAAAAGAGAACCAACAACAGGAAAATAACATAACAAGGATAAGTCTATATATATCTCAGTTATAACCATCAATGTGAATGCTCTCAATTCACCAATCAAAAGAAACAGACTGGCAAAAAGCAAGATCCAACAATATGCTGCATACAAAAAACACATTTAATTCAAAACCAAATTCATAGACAAAGTCAAAGGATGGAAAACAATACTCAATCGAACAGGATCACAGAAAAAAGCAGGGGTAGCTATTCTATTTGTAGACAAAGTAGATTTCAAGCCAATGCTGATTAAGAGAGATAAAAAAGGGCATAACATCCTTATAAAGGGAACAATCCAAGAAGAAAAGATAACAATCATAAATATAAATGCACCAAATACCAGTGCACCCAACTATATAAAACAAATATTAAAGGACATGAAAAATCAAATAAGCACTAATACAATTGTAATGGGGGATCTCAACACCACACTGTCACAAATAGACACATCAATTGGACAACATATCAATAATGAAATATTAGAACTGAACCAAACTTTTTACCAAATGTACTTAGTAGATGTCTACAGAGTGTTCCATCCCACAATATCAGAATATACATTCTTCTCAGCTGCACACAGGACTTTCTCCAAAATAGACCATATTCTAACTCATAAAACATGCTTAAGTAAATTAAAGGATTTGAAATTATCCCATGTACATTATCAGACCATAGACCAATGAAATTGGAAATCAATGACAAAATATACCACAAAAATTTCATAAACACATGGAAATTAAAGAACACCCTCCTCAACAACCAATAGGCCACAAATGAAATTAAGAAATTAGACAGTTTTTACAATGAAACAACACATTGGACCTTATGGGACCCAATGAAAGCAGTCCTACAAAGGAAATTTATAGCGGTGAATTCCCATAACAAAAAAACAGAGCAAGCTCAAAGAAACAACCTAATGTTGAACTTCAAGCTCTAGAAAAAGAAGAGTAAGTCAAGACCAAAGCTCACATAAGGAGGGAAATTATGAAGATCAGAGCAGAAATTAATGCAATGGACAAAGAAAACAATACAAAGAATCGATTAATTGAAGAGTTGGTTCTTTGAAAGATTAAATAAAAGTGACAAACCATTAGCCAACCTTATCAATAAAAAGAAAGACAAGATTAAAATTCAGCAATAAGAAATGCAAAGGGTGAAATCACAACAGATACTGCAGAAATACAGAAGATCATTAATACCTACTTCAAGAATGTGTATTCTACTAAGATGGAAAACACAGAAGAAATGGACAGGTTCCTAGATATATATGAATTACCAAAGCTGAATGAAGAAGATATAAAAATTCTAAATAACCAAATATCACTCAATGAAATGGAAGATGTAATTAAAAACCTACCAAGAAAGGAAAGCCCAGGCTATCATGGTTCACTTCTGAATTCTACAAGAAATTTAGAGACGACCTAATGCCAGTACTTCCCAAACTTGTTAATGAAATGGAAAGGAAAGCATTACTCCCAACTTCATTCCTGGAAGCAAGCATTACCCTGATACCAAAGCCAGAGAAGGATATTACCAAAAACACAAAACCACAGGTGAATCTCCCAATGAACATAGAAGCAAAAATCCTCAATAAGATACCGGCAAACAGAATGCAGCAAATCATCAAGAAGATTATACACCATGACCTAGTAGGATTCATCCCAGGGATGCAGGGATGGTTCAACATATGCAAATCAGTACATGTAATATACCATATTAACAGAGCCAAAGACAAAAACTATATGATCATCTCAATAGATGCAGAAAAAGCATCTGACAAAGTCCAACACCTATTCATGATAAAAACCGTATAGAAAAATGGAATAGATGGTCTTTATCTCAATCTGAGAAAAGCCATCTATGACAAAACAACATTCATTGTCATACTAAATGGACAAACACTGAAACCTTTTACTGTAAAATCAGGGACAAGACAAGGATGTCCACTGTCATCACTATTATTCAATATAGATCTGGAAACACTAGCCAGAACAATTAGACAAGAGAAATAAATAAAAGCATAAGGATAGCAAAGGAAGAAGTTAAACTATCATTATTTGTGGATGACATCATACTCTACATAGAAGACACTAAAAACTCCACCAAAACACTTCTAGATGCAATAACCAAATTCAGTAATGTAGCTGGATACAAAGTCAACACTCAAAAATCAATAGCACTCCTGTACATGAATAACACACTCACTGAGAGAGAAATTAGGGAAATAACATCTTTCACAATAGCATTCAAAAAGATGAAAATCTAGGAATCAGTCTAACAAAGGAAGAAAAGACCTCTACATTGAAAACTGCAGTACTCTGAAAAAGGAGATTGAAGAGGATATCAGAAAATGGAAAGATATCCCTTGTTCTTTGGTAAGAAGAACAAAGATAGTGAAATGGCCATACTTCCAAATTTGATATACAGATTTAATGCGATCTGGATCAAAATTCAAACACTATATCTCACAGAATTAGAAAAAACAATCCTAAAATTCATTTGGAATAAGAGGAGACCTAGAATAGCAAAGGCAATTCTAGGTAACAAAGGCAAGGCAGGGGGCAACACAACCCTACACTTAAAATTATACTACAAACCTACTGTGATAAAAACAGCATGGTAATGGCAAAAAAAAAAAAAACAACAACAAAAAACCCCACAAAGATCAATGGAACAGATTAGAAGATGCAGAAACAATTTCAACACACTCAGCCACCTTATCTGTGACACAGAGGTCAAACGCCTTCACTGGAAGACTTCTTGAATAAATGGTGCTTTGAAAACTGGCTTTCTACATGCTGAAGACTAAAACTCGACCCACATCTTTCACCAGGGACTAAGCTGAAATTGAAATGGATCAAAGATCTAAATATTAAAACAGAAACACTAAATCTGCTGGAAGATAGAATAGGTAGAACTCTTGAAGACTGTGGTGCAGGCAAAGACTTTATGAACAAAAACCTGATTGCACAGGAAATACCATAAAGAATCAACAACTGAGTACTCATCTTATCAATAAACTTTTTCACATCAACAGAAACTACCAACAGAGTGAAGAGACAACTCACAGTGTGGGGAAAATTTTTTGCCAGCTGTTCCTCATACTATGTAGAATATATAAAAAACTCAAAAAAATCATCCCTCCCTGGGCTGGTGAGATGGCTCAGCGGCATAAGCACCTGCCTGGCAAGCGTGAGGTCCTGAGTTTGACTCCCAGAACCCACATACGAAAAAAGGGGCTGGTGATATCGCTCAGCGGCACGGGCACCTGCTGGCGCGAGAGGTCCTGAGGTCGACCCCCGGTACCCACAAAAAAAAAAAAGAAAAAAAAATCATCCCTCCCAAATTTAAAGACCCAAACCCAATCTAAGATGAATAGACACTTCTCAGATCAAGAAGTAGAAATGGTAAATAAATAAATAAATGAAAAACTATTAGACATCACTGGTCATTTGAGAGATGCAAATTAAAGCAACACTGAGATTCCATCTCACTCCAGAAAGAATGGCTATTATCAAGAAGTCAACCAATTTGACAAATGCTGGCAGGGATGTGGAGAAAAAGGAATGTTTCTCTACTGTTGCTGGGAGTGTAGACTGGTGCAACCAGTGTGAAAATCTGTGTGGAGTTTCTTAAAAAAAACCAGATCTAGAGGTTCCACTTGACTCAGCTCTTTGCCTTCTTGCTATTTTCCCCAAAAAAATTAAAAGCATTGGGCTGATGAGATAACTCAGCGGCATAAGCGCCTGCCTGGCAAGCGCAATGTCCCGAGTTCGACTCCTGGTACCCACATACGAAAAAAAGACCGGTGATATCGCTCAGCGGCAGGGGCACCTGCTTGCGCTCGAGGTCCTGAGTTCGACCTCCGGTACCCACCAAAAAAAAAAAAAAAAAGAAAGTACTGAACAGTATGAGCTATTACACATATAGAAGCATCATACCCCTTTTCTTTACTCATCACAAGGTATTGCAAAAAATTAATGATAAACATGCCCATGCCAGGCCTTTTAGCATGTCCTTCCTTCTGGTGTTCAGAGTTCTGTGTTCTATGGGAAGTAAAGTTGCCTAAGAATGGATAATGTCATAACCACACATATCACCTAGGCCACCAGAGTCCAAAGTTGCAGAGTAGTTATTGTTGCACTTACATATTATATAAAATTTGTTATTTCACATGGAAAACCTGTATTTCCACAGTGGAACTCTTTATTTAAAAACATGGATGGTTGATGTTCTATTTACTTTTAGATTTTGAGACAAGCAAATTTTCTAAATGATTAATGTAAAATATTTTCAAAGTATGAATAAAAGATACCTTAGAAATGACTTGGTCCAATTCTCCTTTCAATATAAGATTCTCAGTTTCACAAAATAAAAGATCAATGTATTTTATTAGCACCAATTTCCCAAACATGTGGACGTATTCCTTCCTTCATCATGTGTCCTCCATGGCTTTATTATATATATAGAAGGCTGAGACATCTGCGATGTTCCTTTTAACTCACTGATTCACATATATATATATTTGTTGCTAGTTAGAATTTACTGAGTGTAAACATTGTGCATTACCTCAGGCTTAATATTTTTTTGTACAAAAGATAAAGAAGCATTCATAAACAATAACAATGAAGACTCATATAAATATTTTTATGTTGAGAAAATTTTTTTTGAAAAGCATCCATTATATAACACTTAATAAGTACAGACAGTCAAGTGCAAAAGAAATTTATTACTCTGAATGACTACTGACCAAGAGGTGATAACATCTTGGAGTTATCCAATTCATGCAGTGGTCATTGGAATATTGCATTACTATACAAATTTAGATCTGTGTTTTATTTTTAGTGATTGTTAATTTAGGTCTCAATTGCAATATATTTCTCAAATGTTGTACTTGTTTATGCTCTTTGTTCTATAGTTGCTGGTGAAGGGATTTGCCTGTATTTGTAAATAAGAGCTGCAGCATTGGGGCATAGATGTCAGTTAGGCCTAAAACAGTTTCAGCAATTAATTCAAAGAAATTATGTGTACTTTAAAATAATTTAAACTAAGAATATTTAGAAAGAATTAGTTTGTGATTTTGAGAGACAAGGGTGAAGGTTAAAGATAAGTAGTTAAGTTGCTCTGTGGCTCAGTGTAAGTTCTATGTCTGACAAAGGGTCACCTACATGGTATATGAAGTAGAATCAGCAATTGTGAATGGAAAGACTTATGAAATAGCTCAGTATAATTTGCTGAAGATGAACATATCTGTCTGTAGTGTTCTAAGGCTTAATCATTTTTATTACTGCTTCTATTTTGTTGACAGTGGTTAGGTACCAACTTGACATAAAATAAGTTCTCTCTTCCAGATGTCCTTTTACTAGAGGGATAAAGAACAGACTATTTTTTCTGTGACATGCAATATATGTGGCTTTAATCTTCAAACTCACCATACCATAAATTCGTATCTACTTTGTTATTCATTTTTACCCTTGGGTATTTTTGACCATTTGATGACTTTCAGATCACACTCCCTTTGAATATCTATTTTGTTTTATTGTTTTTCTCCTAATGCAGTAGTTTCTATTTTGGAAAAGCAGAGACTCATTTTGTTATTTCCATTCCATATTTTTAACCTCTTTGGACACCTTTATATTGCTTTGTACCCCTTATGCTATTTGCATTACCTCTTAATTTAATAGCACCTGTGAATTTCATTAACATTCCTTTTACCCCATTTTCTACATCATTAATGCACCAGCTGTATAAGACAGAATGTAACACTGATCCTTGCAGCACCCAGACAAATTCTCTAACTTGATACATTGCCAGTTATCATTTATCAATATTTTTTATGGTTCTCTAGCCAGTTTTGAATCCATGTGACTCTTCTTATACCCAAAACAATATGAATTAATTGTCCACAGATGTCATGAGACACTGCATCAAATTTTTCACTAAATTAAAAAAAATTACATCTATTGTGTTTTTTCACTTAATGGTATCTAAAAACTTACACACTCAGACTAGTTTAATCTTTATAATTCTAGAGATTTCTCTCTATGTTACTTTTAGTATTCATACCATTTTCTTGGGATGAATATGGCATGATAATCTGTGTTTTTAAAACAATTTTTTTTAAATATGAGGGTACCGGGAGTCGAACTCAGGACCTCGCGCTTGCCAGGCAGACGCTTATGCCGCTGAGCTATATCACCGCCCCTAAAACTCTTTTTTAATAATTGTAGATTTACAGAAAAGTTGTAAAGATAGCACAGAGTTACCTTACACCTTTCCCCTAACTTCTTCTAATATTAATACCTTAGAAAACCGGAAAAGATTTCTCAACATTAAGGAATTAACATTCATAGAGTACTATTAACTAAACTAGACACATTATTCTGTTTCCACTTGTTTTCCCACTACTGTCTTGTTTTCGTGCCAAGATGCAATCAAGGTTATTACATTGCACTTAGTGATCTGGTTTTAAGTCTCCAATGATCTGTAATAGTTTCTAGGTCTTCCCTTGGCTTTCATTACTATTATAGACTGAATATTTATGTCTCCCCAACCCCCACTCCCACCCAAATTCACACTGCAATACAATCTCCAAATGGTATTTGGAAGTAGGGACTCTGGGAGAGGATTAGGCTATGAGGGAAGGACCTTCATAAATAAATTGGATTAATGTTCTTATAAAAGAGGTCCCAGAGAGCTAACTCCTTTAGTCAAATGAATTTTATCAAGATAGAGTTCTAGGGCCGGTGAGATGGCTCAGCGGCTTAAGCGCCTGCCCGGCAAGCGCAAGGGCCCGAGTTCGACTCCCGGATCCCACATACGAAAAAGGGGCCGGTGATATCGCTCAGCGGCACGGGCGCCTGCTGGCGCGCGAGGTCCTGAGGTCGACCCCCCGGCACCCACAAAAAAAAAAAAAAAAAAAAAAGATAGAGTTCTAAGAACCAGGAAACAGACCCTCACCAGATACTGAATCTGCTGGCACCTGGACTTCCAAGACTCCAGAAACATGAGAAATACATGTTTGTTGTTTCTGAGACACCCAGTCTACGGTATTATGTTACAGCAGCTCAAAAGGACTAAAACACTTACCTTAATGCTTCTGAGGAGTGCTAGTCAGGTATTTTGTAAAATGTTCCCCCATTAGGGATTGTTCTTGCATAACACTAGGTTCATGGAAAGACTATCACAAAGGCAAAATATCCTTCTCTTTGCATCATACTAGTAGTATATGGTAGTATTATGACTTATTGCCAGTGATGGTAATTTTGATCACTTGGTTAATATAAAATCTGTGATATTTCTCTACAATAAGTTAGACATTTTGATTTCTACATATTATTCCATGAATTCTCTGTATGGATTATTAAAATCCTCTAGGGAGACCTAGAGGAACAAAAAAATTCTCTTTTAACATATGAAACATGGATATACACATAGCACATAAATAGTTATATGATGCATTTGAGGTTATTAATATTTCACTAGAAGCATGGAGGATCTTAGCAAAAATATGTCTAAAAATATTTCTCCATGGTAGGAGTGGGAATATAACACAGTTGAATTAAAAAAAGATAATGCTCTATTCATTCAAAGGTTGTTACTAAACCACAGGACAGGGAGGGAAATAAGCTTTACTTCATGCAGGAGGGAAATAGCTACATACATTATTTGGGATTCTGTAAAAACATTCTTTTTCTTTTTAAAAATCATCATTTTGGTCCATTTTCTGTCAATAGTTTGTGTCTATATTTATTTGTTAGTTTGGATCTTCTAAAGAAACCCAATGAGAAGATTAGGCACAAAAAATTTATTAGATGATTACCTATAAAAGGTAAAGAAGAAGGATCAAGGGAAGAGAAGAGAACTTTCAGACTATGATGGAAACCTACCTGTGATGGATGAAGGAAATGAAGGAGTTCTGGATAGGAAGTCTCAGACTGCATACAGTTCTAAGACTATTTCAGCCCTGTTGATGAGGAGTCCTCATGTCAAACTATCCCATTGAAGCAGTACCGGATTTCACAGAAGACTTGAATTACAAACCCTAATCTATGCAGTCATTGCCTATAGAAATCAGTTAGGAACCACAGCCCTGGCACAACTCAGGGGTGGGTTATAAAGGACAGCAACTGGGAGTATCAGTCAATTATGTTCCCTGAAGCAAGAGAGCTAAGCAGTAAATTTTCATAATCACCACAGTCCCTAATTTTAGTTTTATTAAAACACTAGAAGTTATTTAAGAATAGTATGTAATTTTTTCTAATTCCAGAAATTACGTTTTTACTCTTTCATTTTCTAAACATAGCTCTATACATTTTTAAAAAATCAATAATTTCTTAGAAACCATGACTTTCTTTTTCCATTTAAAAATATTTGTTCAGTAACTTCTGGTTTTTATAAGTAGGGGCATATTTTAAATTAGATAACCCCCCCATCAATAACAATGATAGGGCCGGTAAGATAGCTCAGTGGCATAAGCGCCTGCCTGGCAAACCTGAGGTCCTGAGTTCGACTCCTGGTACCCACATACAAAAAAAGGGCCGGTGATATTGCTCAGTGGCACGGGCGCCTGCTGGTGTGCGAGGTCCTCAGTTCCACCCCTGGTACCCACAAAAAAAAAAAAAAAAAAAGATAAATTTTGACTAAAATATAAGAAAATAGAAAATTGAAGGCACTATGGAATGATCTGAAGCAGGCAAAAACCAAAGGGGACATTAAGTTTGAAGGAAGGAATGCTAATAGATCATATCTACATTTATGTGATTTTTCCAGTAAGGTTGTTCGCCAGTTTGCACAGTGCACAAGGAATGGAGTTTAGATAGAAAGCAGCAGTTTTGAGTTAGAAGTTGAAACTGGAGTCTGAAGCTGTTAGAACAGTTGGAAATGGAAGGGGGAAATATCCAAAGATGAGAATGACATGGCAGGAGAGGTGAACTGCTTCAAAATCTGCATAATACTTCCTTTTAAATCCTTGGCAGACGCTGGAATTAGGTATGTTCAGGGCAAGATCCATGAAACCTAGAGAAAATTAACAGCTCAAAGGCTGATACAGCTAAGGAGAAATTTTAGCAGCATGTCAGTGATGGTGAGTCAGAAGTAAGGATAAATGCCTAAAGTTAGAAGGAATTAGTAAATATTTAAGACTAAAGTTCACTCTTTAGACTAAGGATAAACCTGAAGCAGGCAAATTTATTTATTTATTTATTTATTTATTTAATTTATTTTATTTTTTTTTAACGTGGGTACTGGGAGTCGACCGCAGGACCTAGCGCTTGCCAGGCAGACGCTTATGCCACTGAGCTATCTCACCGGCCCAAAACAGGCAAATTTAAACAAAGCCAAAAAACAACACTCCACAGAACCAAGCAAATCTTCCAGTAAATTAACTACCCCTTATTACAAATTCAAATCACTCTTTGGAGGAAGATAATTGAATCAACACATTATTTACAGTGGTAATATACAGTAAAAACTTGCAAGATTATGAGAAAATACAGGAAAATATATCCAAATTAAAGAAAAAAGTCTATATAAACAGACCCACTGACAATCCAGGTGTCAGGATTAACAGGCAAGTACCTTAAAGTAACTATACGCTATAAGCTAAATAATGAACAGCAAAGGAATACAATTAATGAAAGTATGCAGGAAGTTCATAGAGGTATAAAAAATGAAAATAAAAACCAAATGAAAATCCTAAAACTAAAAAATACAGTATCTGAAATGATTAAAGAAAATCAATGGATGGAATTTATGGCAAACTGTATAATGTAAAAGAGAGCTTTAGTGAACTTGAAGAAAACATAATAGAAATTACCTGAAATGAAGCACATAGAAAAAAAGGTCAGAAAATAACAGATCTTTAAATATATGTGTGTTCAAGATTAAACAATGTAACACAATTGGAGTTCCAGAGGGAGAGGAGAAAGTGGATGTGGGAGGAAAACAAATATTTGATAAAATAATGGTGGAAGCTGAACATGGCAATAATGCCTGTAATCCCAGCACTCTGGAAGGCTGAGGCAGGACTGCAAATTCAAGCCCAACCTGGGCAACATAGCAGGACCCTGCTTCAAATTAAAAAATAAAAACAGAGCAGCAGATATAGCTTAGTGCAAGGACTGTGGGTTCAAGTCTTAGTACCACAAAATAGTAATAATAATAATAATAATAATAATAATAATGAAAATTTCCAACACTGAATTAAAAAGTATAAACCTATACATCAAAGATACATAGTAGGGCCGGTGAGATAGCCCAGCGGCATAAATGCCTGCCTGGCAAGCCCGAGGTCCTGAATTCGACTCCTGGTACCTACATACAAAGGAAAAAAGGGCCAGTGATATCGCTCAGTGGCACAAGTGCCTGCTCGCAAGCTCAAGGTCCTGAGTTTGACCCCCGGTACCCACAAAAAAAGAAGATATATAGTAAATCTCAGGCAGGATAAATATAAATAAAACTATAGCTAGGTAAATCACAGTAAATTGCTGAAAACCAAAGAGGGAAAAAAAAATCGTGAAAGTAGCCAGAGGACCAAAAGATATACAGGGAAATAACAATGAGAATGATGACTGGCTTCTCATTAGAAATAACAGAGAACAAAAGATAGACAGTTATGGTGGCACACACCTGTAATCCCAGTACTTGGAGGCTGAGGCAGAAGGATCTAGAGTTCCTGGCTGGACTGGATTACATATCTAGACCCTGTCACAAGCAAACAGATGAACAAACACATTGAAGGACTATGACTACTACCATCCTAGGCCTCACCCAGTGACTCATATTATTATTCAGTCCTGCCATTGATAGCAACCATTACTCATTGTGCTTTCCCAAGCCTCATCCCAGGGACCCCCGTCCTTTCTCAAGCCTTGTCTTTAGAAGATAGCTAAAACTCCTTTCACTGAACCCCCTTCCCCATGACCCATCTGCAGACTTCATAGCCTATCTGGTCTGGTCTCTAGTACCAGAGTGGTCCCTCTCAGCATTGTTCTGAAATAAGCCTGTCCTGTTGAGCTTGGACCTTTGTTTCTTTTCATCCTTTTTCCTAACATTTTGGTGCCACATACAGGGAAGAAAGTCAAGGGGACTACTCTGGTATCTCCCTCTTCCTTTTGTGACCCCTCCTTCCTTTCTCTCTCTCTCTCTCTCTCTCTGTCTCATCCCTTCTTCATGAGTTCTAGGCCATTTGCTAGTAAGATCAGCTTCTGCCTTCTGCAGGTACCCAGGAAGTATACATTCATCCCAGACCCCCAAGGGACCCTGCAGGGCCAGGCTCTGTGGTGGACATCCACAGAAATTGGAGCTGGAGACACCTGCTCAGTCTTTCAGAAAAACCTTCTCTGATGTGGCCAGGCCACATCCACAAGAGAATCTCCAGGTCCCTCCCTAATCCTGTTTGGGTGACACCCCAATGTAAGACTATGGACTCCCAGCCAATCTCTTATCAATTACTATGGGCTCCCAAATTTCTCAAATTCTGGCAGATACCCCTTTAAATTGCCTTCTAAAAAATCTTTTACTCTTCAATTTAAAAAAGGGTATCCGGGTCTCATGGTTTGGCATAATAACAGCCAATGGCCTGAATTTGTCACACTCAATTTACAAATTCTTCATGACCTTAAGAACTACCTGCAGAGAAATGGCAAGTGGCAGGAAGCCCCTTACATCCAAGTTTTCTTCAGTTTCCACTTATGTCCCTCTCTCTGCCGAACTTGCTGTGCCCACCAGATACTCTTGCTAGAGGACAAACCTACACTTCACTCTTCAGACTTTTACCCTGACACAGCAGATAAGCCTTCACCATACTGGCTTCCTTACTACCTATCTTAAGCAAGCACCACCTCCCAACTGCAGAAGTAGCTCAGGGAGCTATAGAAGCAACTCAACTTTCTGCCCCCTCTTTTTCCCTCCCTATAAGTTACTTGTCCCAATGTGACTCCTGCAACTCCTTCAATCTTCCACTACCAGTCAAAAATGGAAAACAAAAATTCTAGGCCTAGGGAAACAAAAATTAATAAATTTACTTTTGGCTTTCAATTTAAATGGGTATTTTTGTTTAAGTGATATGCTTAAAACATTTCTTGTGTAAATTTGTAACAACACAGGTTTAATTTGATCTTCTGCTGCTTCACATAAAGACCCAAGGCTGATTTGGAGAGTTGACAAACAGCCAAATTTACAAATGTTAACAATCTGAGACCAGGGTGGTGGAGGGGCAGAAAGACACTTTAGAATCCAAGGAGCAGTAACCAAGTTTGTTATGAAAAGGATATAGTAAGTAGGACAGAGGAAGAGATAGGGAAGACAGCTATACATATAGAAATATAGTTTTGATATGAAATAATTTTGCATGATAAGATTTGCCCTACCAACATAGAAAAGAAAAGAAAGATAGCAGCAGAAATGGAAGGTTCCAATAAGTTGAAAAGTGTTTGTGGAGGATGGAGTTTATAGAAAGAAATATGTTTGCTGTAAGTAAGATAGAAAAAAAAGAGAAAGATATATTTTTGATATGAGAGGATTTTGTATGTTAAGATTTGCCCTACCAAGAGAAAAAAAGAAGACAGAGGCAAAGACTAGACGACTTAAATATGTTGAGAAATGGCTTGTGGAGGATGCAGTTCAGTTTATAGAAAGAAATATGCTTGGTCTTGCCGGTTTGGTTGAGCCCAGGCTGTTTCTTCTAAAAAAATGTATGCTGTCATGATTGTTATGCTAACGTGTTATATTGCCCCTGACCACAAGTCTTCTCTATAAAGCTTTATAATTGTTATCTGTTAACATTCTATAGGAATTCAACTTCCAAGTCAACCATGATTGATAAGAAAATAACAGTTCCCTGGTCATATTATATATTCCAAGGTGCTTGAGAGCTACATAAGATCATAAAATTAAGCTCCTACTGCAATACTGATTTAACTGATCTCCTCAATGTTCAACAGCTGAGGTTTGGAGATCAGAGTTTAAAGTGTAGTTGGGCTAAGAGGGCAGCCAATATTTTGGCTCTGGCCCTCCAAGGTCAACAAGGACCCAGGACATGAGGGGACCTTTCCACACAATCCTACAACTTTGGTAAGTTCCCCAACCTCCTGATTGGGGAGATTGTTGGACCCCAGAGGAGAGGAGTAAACAAATGTGCAGTATGCTAAAAAGGAGAATCACCAGTCAGGCTTCCATTGGAAGCCACATGGTTGAGCAAGACTCTGACCCATTCTGGTGGCTAACACCAAGAGAAGAACACAAGGTTAGAAAAGTAAGGGCAGAGGAGCCTAAACTGACCTTGATAGATAGCAAAAGGTTAATTTTGACTGACACAAGTTTCACTTTAACTTGGTCTTGAACACCCAGCAGAAAGCATACTGCAAAATATACTGAAGTAATAGTAATACATAGAAGATATAAAAAGGGGGCTCCAATCACTGATTTCTGCTGACAGTTTTGAACTACACCTGTAGACATGTCTAGGAGCCACCTGATTACAATTACTATTCCAATCCCTTAAGAATAGTGTCTGGATGAGGCTCCTTCCCCAATCTCCCTTTCCACTCTAGTGTTCATGCTTTAGTCATACGTGCTTTAACTCTTGGTAAAGCTTGTTTAATCTCAAATAACTCCCAGTGATACAGCCCTTTATAGTATCTGTTCTCTTCTTTTTACTCATCTGTTTATTATTGTCATGCCTAATCAATCTGTTTCAAAGATTTCTCACCAACAGGACTGCAGCCATTTCACAGGCAGTTGCTAAAGACCATGTCAATACAGTCCTCCTTCTTCGGTCCAGACAAAACCTTGACAACCGCCACCCCTAAATGGCAAGAATAGTGAAGGAAGAGATGCACTGCCTGTTTTCTTTATCCAACCATAGAGTCTGGAATAAAGGAATATAAACACCACTATACTAGGCTGCATCCAGTGATTCATGTTATTATTCAGTGCTGCCACTAATATCAACCATTACTCCCTGCACTTTCCCAAGCCTTTTCCTTGGGGCCCACTATACTTTCTCAAGCCTTGTACTTGGAAGATAGCCACAACTGCCTTTCACGTAACACTCCTCCCACCCTCCCCTCACTCCCCCCATGACTCTATATAAGACCTCATAAGCTGTACAAGAGTACCAGTTTGGTCTCATTGCCGAAGTGGTCTCTCTCAGGTTTGTTCTGAAATAAACCTGTCCTCTTGAGCTTTTACCTTTGCTTCTTTCCTCCATTTTTCCTAACAAACAAGATATTTTTTAATACCCTCACCCTAATATTCAATAGCCAGAGAAAATATGCCTCAAATATGAAAGTAAAACAATATGAAAAACATTTGAAGATGCAGGCACGGGCAATTATTTCCAAATCAGAACTCCAATAACTCAGGAAATAAAAGCAAGAATTGAAAAAAGGGCAAATAAATATATGAAAAATATTCAACATCATTGGTCATTTGAGAGATACAAATTAAAACAACACCGAGATTCCATCTCACTCCAGGAAGAATGGCTAGCATCAAGAAATTAACCAATAACAAATGCTGGAAGGCTGTGGGGAAAAAGGGACTCTTTTACTCTGTTGGTGGGAGTACAGACTGGTGCAACCACTGTGGAAATCAGTATGGAGATTCCTCAAAAAGCTAGGATCAGGCCGGTGAGATGGCTCAGCAGCATGAGCACCTGCCTTGCAAGCGCAAGGTCCTGAGTTCAACTCACGGTACCCACATACAAAAAAGGGTCCGTGATATCGCTCAGCGGCACAAGTGCTTGCTGGCACATGAGGTCCTGAGGTTGACCCCTGGTACCCACAAAAAAAAAAAAAAAAGGCTAGTATTAGAGGTCCCATTTGATCCAGCTATTTCCCTTCTGGGTATCTTCCCAGAAAAATTAAAAACATCATACCACAGTGATATATGTGCACCCATGTTTACAGTAGCACAATTTGTAATGGCTAAATCTTGGAAACAACCCAAATGCCCATCGATTGAGGAATGAATAAAAAAGATATGGTGTTTTTGTACAATGGAATACTACTCAGCTATAAAGAAGGATAAATATGAGACTTTTATAGGTAAATGAATACTCACATGTGTAAACATCATATTGTCTCCCTTGTGTGAGAAATTGGAAGAGTAAATAAAGTCTAAAATGTACAATAGATATGGTGAAATGGGAAGAAATTGTTTAAAAAGAAAACGGAACTAGAATGGAGGAAAGTAGAAAGGAAGGAAGGGAAAAGAGAGAAAAATGCAAGTTAGCTATACTGTTAGTGTCTCTTAGTTCATTGAAAAGGAAGGTTTGTACCAACATTAACTGGAGAATTTTTATGCCCATATCTTGTATTCTGAGTAACTACTTTCCAGATGACAATATGTGATGTATTAACTATTGTTATTCTCCTATTATTTTGTTATGAGTTTCTGTTTTACTTTTTTCAATAAAATTTAAAAAAAGACGTAAGGATGTGATCCAGTCAATATGTTATAAGGGAAGAGTGTTGGAAGATTTCTGAGATTTCTTTGCTTTTAGAAAGAAGCACAGATGAAGAGATGTTTTGCCAAATGCAATTTGGAGCAGATTTGAAGAGAAATTGCAGAGTTTCTCTTGTGAAAGACCCCGGTCTGAATACAAGGGCTAATACTTTGAGGATAGCGAAGCAGAGAAGAGTGAAGATCTGGATACCGATGATGTCACTGAGCAGCTGAAATAACCAACATGTGAACTGTCACATTTTGAAATTTGTGTGTGTGTGAGAGACAGAGACAAAGACAGAGACACAAAGAGAGAGAGAGAGAGAGAGATACTGGGGATTGAATCGAGGATATCACACGTGCTACGATGCAAGGCAGGTGGCACTACCACTGAGCTACACCTCCAGCCTTTAAACTTCTTATTAAAGAGCAAGTTTTCCAAATTTTAATTTTTTATTAAAAAAGTAATCATAGTTGAAATTACTTTTATTGTATACTTACTAGGTACCTGTTACTGTGTTAGGTGCTGTATCTAAATTGTCTTAATACAGTAAATCTATGAGATTAGGATGCTGATTAAGCAGATGAGCAAAATGTTTAAATGTCTTAAATTACTTCACCCAGAGTAAATAGCAGTTTAGAATCTAAGACATTTTCACTTTAAAGTTAGGCTTTTAGCTGCAGCAATTCTTGAGCTGCTGGCTCAGTGTTATTTTACCATTAATTACACACACACACACGCACACACACACATAAATAAATAAATAAAAACCCAAAAACATATTATGGGACATGTATTGTGCTAATTTCATGAACACTGTACTCAGACTTTTGAAGTGTTTTTCAAGGAAGCAGCTTTAAATGTTAACTCAGTAAATAGACTTGTTAATTTGTATTTGATAAGGGATATACTAAATAATCTGTAGTTTTACGTTTAGAGAGGTTTGGAAGGCAAGGCAGATTACAAAGGGTTGTGTTGTAGCTTAGAAAGTTATGAATCACTTTGTCAGGTCTGCATCTCCTGGGACATACAGGAAGGTCACCTTTCACTAATGGGAATTCTCATGAGTGCTGCAGCAATTTTATATTCAGAGTGACTGAATTCTAATTGCAATTATAATATCCCTAAGGGCTTAGTTAGAAATCACCAATTACTAGAAGTAAATAAATGTTTACTGATTATTTCACTGAGTACATAGTACTGTCTTATATGTAGGACATAAAAGAAATATGAACTATGAGATATTAGCTAGACTCAAGCAGACTGGTTTGGGAGATGAGATTAATACTCACAAAACAATGAGAGTAAAACACAAGGAAATATATCATAAAACAGTCAGGTGATACTGAAAATAAAGAATGTGGAAAAAGGGAAAAGATGTGTAATCAAGTGTCAAGTTTGTATCTATACACCACTTCACAGTTTTTAAAAAGTTCGTATGCTCTCTTATCTGGTGATCACCAAACTCTACAAAGGTAGGAAAAGCAAATAATATTCAATCAATAATGAAAGCTCTTATGGATGATAACGTAAAATGTATGAAACACTTTTCTCATTTTATCCTCATAAGAGTTCCATGCAGTAGGTAAGAATCCCATGTGGAATGGTAGTGTCCCCATTCCAGATGCTAAAACTGAGCTAAATGAATTGCTCAAGAATATGCAACTTTCTGGTTGGTCTTTAACATTAGCATTGAAGTAGATTCTTACCAGCGTTAAAGTTCTACTGAATGTTTGCCAATACTGTGAAATAATGCAACTTCAAGATCTAGAAACATTTTGTCTATGAAGAAATCTTTTCTTTATTTTAGTTGAAATATGTTAAAGTAAAACTTTGGTGAGTCTGAACTTAGTTGAAATATCACGTAGTTCACTCTGAAGAAATTTTTAGAGTGTGTTAGTACAAAAGAGTTAATTTTATATCCTCATCACACCGGTTCGACTTTCCTAGCCTTAAATGTGATTAGGTTAGGACCAGATACATGAACATTTGAGCCTTTGTTATACACAGTGTCAATGATGAAGTGATATCACACAAATTTAAGGGTTACTGTAGCGCAGTTTATACTGTCTTAATGAAAAACGTTATTTATGTTTCTAGAGTTACTATTGTAATATATACTAATATTGAATAGGTAATTTGAATCACCTGGCATATGCAACTCAGGAATCAGGTTCTGTTTCCTTTGGGACTCCAGATATACTATTACCTAGTTCTGGACTTTTAACTTCAAAATCCCAGCCCAGCCAAGTCCAAATCAAACCCAAAGAAACTCGGTTCATGTCATCAAATTCCTATGAGAATGATTTACGTTTGAAAAGTATCTCAAGGGCCGGTGAGATGGCTCAGTGGCGTAAGCGCCTGCCTTGCAAGCGCGAAGGCCGGAGTTCGACTCCCGGAACCCACATACGAAAAAGGGGCTGGTGATATCGCTCAGTGGCACGGGTGCCTGTTGGCGTGCGAGGTCCTGAGGTCGTCCCCCCGGTACCCACAAAAAAAAAAAAAAAAAAAAAGAAAAGTATCTCAAGCAGGGCATAGTGCTGCACACGTATAATCCCAGCACTTTGGAAGGCTGAGAAAGGAGAATCGAAAGTTCAAGCCCAGCCTGGGAAACTTAGAGACTTACTAGGAGCTTGTCTCAAAATAAAAAATAAAAAAGGCTGGGGATATAGCTCAGTTAAAGGCCCTCAGTTAAATGTATATTCTCAATACCATAAAAAATATCTCATGAATTTATAAAATTAATTTATAGAATACTAAAACATTTCCTGTTTACTAAGTTTTATTCTCAAAAGAAAAATGATTTGAAAAACCCAAATAAGATGCAATCTTTACCACCATTTCCTGAATATTTTCATTATCTCAAACAGAAACTCTATACCTATAGAGCTGTAACTTCCCATTCTCCCTTACCATGAAGTTCTAGGTAACCCCTAAAATCTATTTTCGGTCTTTATGAATCACACAAAAATTGAATCATACAGTATCTAATTCTTTTGTTTATATTTCAATTAGGATATTTTCAAAGTCCATCTAGGTTGTAGCATATATGTGCATTCTTCCTTATCTGCCATTTTACTTTCCTAGATTTCACTTCCTGAGGTTTCAGTTAGGTAAGTCTACCACAGGTCCAAATTATCGAATTCAAAATTCCAGAAATAACTTATAAGTTCTAAAGGGCATACTATCCTGAAGCAGCAAGATGATATATCATACTGTCCCACAAAGGAAGTGAGCCATCACTTTGTCCAATACCTATATGCACACAGTATATGCTACTTGCCTATTACACATTTAGTAGCCAACTTGGTTATCAAATCCAATGTCAAATATAGCAGTGTTTGTGTTTAACTAATTGTTCCATAGTAGCTTAGGGCTACATTATTCCTGTATCATTTGCCTCTGTCCAATTCATTGTGGTGGCAGTGTTTCTCACATCATCACTAGAAGATAAGAATAGTAGAATAAGATATTTTGAGCGAGAGAGAAGAACAGAAAGAGAGAGGGAGAGAGAGACTGACTACATTCACATATCTTTTATCACAGAATATTGTTATAATTGTTCTAGTTACTATCATTATTAATCTCTTTCTGTGCCTAATTTATACACTTTATCATAGACGTGAATGTACAGAAAAAAATAGTATCAGGTTTGGTACTATCTGTGCTTTCAGGTATCTACTTAGTATATCAGAATTTCATTTCTTTCTATGGCTAAATAATATCCCATTCTATAGATACACCACATTTTGCTTACTAACTCATTTCCTGATGTGTATCTGGATTATTTTTACCTTTCCATTAGGAATAATGCTGTTAAGAACAGGAGTATAAAATTATCTGAATGCCTTTTCAGGATATACCTAAGAGTAGAACTGCTGTGTTCAATACTTTGAAAAATTAACAAACTGTTCTTCACAGCAGTACCCTTTTACAATCTATCATTAATGAGCAGGGTTTCCAACTTCTCTATACTTTTCCTAACATTTATTTTCTTTTATAAAAACATTCTGATAAGACCAATAGTATCTGATGTGAAAGATATCTTACTGCTTTTGGTTTGCATTCCCTAATTATCAATTAAGTTGGTAATTTATTTATATGCTTACTGAACATTTCTCTACATTCTTAGGAGAAATGTCTATTTAAATCTTTTGCCCATTTTTTTACACTGAGAGTTTTTTGTTGTTGAGTTGTAGTAATTCTTTATATATTCTGGATATTATAACATGAACAGGTAATATGGTTTGCAAATAATTTCTCCTGTTCTATGTATTAGCTTATCACTCCCTTGGCAGTGTGCATTTTTTGTGTACAATGTTTTTAATTTTCATTAAGCCCGATTTTTTTCTTTCATTGTTGTATATGCTTTTGATATCATATATAAAAAACCATTGTCAAATCCGATGTAATCAAGTTTTTATCCTATGTTTGCTTTGAAAAGTTTTACAGTTTCAACTCTAAAATTTAGGTCTCTAGTCCATTTTAAATAAATTTTTGGAAATGGTAGAAGGAAGGAAGCCAAGTACATTCTTTTCAAGTGGATATCCAGTCTTTCCAGCAATATTTGTGGAACACGTTATCTTTTATCCATTGAATGATATTGGCACCCTTGAAGAAAATCATTTGACTGTTAACATGAAAGTATATATACGTGGTTTCATTTCTATTGCATTGGTCTATATGTCTGTCCTTATGCCATTATCAAACTGTTTGATTACTACCGATTGTAAGTACATTTTTAAGATCAGGAATTGTGTTCTTCAACATTGTTTTTCATTTCAAGATCATCTTGATTATTTGGTGTTCCTTCAAATTCCATATGAATTTCAGGATAGGATTCTCTATTTCTAGAAAAGGTGCTGTTAGGATTTTGATAGGGATTGAACAAAATTTGTAGGTCACTTTATGTAGTACTATTATCTTAATAATATTAAGTTTTCCAATCCATTAACATGGGATGTCTATGTATTTATGTCTTCACTTCTTCTAACAATATGTTACAGTTTTCAGAATACAATCTTGTACCTCTTTGGTTAGTATTTATTCCTACATATTTTATTTTATTTTATTCTTCTACATATGTTTGCAAATTGTATTTTTTAATATCTTTCTCATGCTGCTCAGTATTACTATAAAGAAATATAACTGTTAGAGTATTGATTTTGTATCCCACAACTCTGCTGTATTTGAACTCTACATATAGCTGAGATTTTGGATGTGTAAGTGGATTCGCTTGGACAACATATGATAATATCATTTGTTAACAGGGATAACTTTTCTTCCTTTCAATTTAGGTTGTGGTACTTATTTTTTTTCACTCAGACTTCAGTCCCATATCATTGCATATAATGTTAGCCGAGGGTTTTTTATATATGGCCTTTATCATAGTGAGGAAGTCCCCTTCTTTTACTAGAATTTTTTAACATAAGGTTTAAAAAATTCAAGTGCTTTTCTGGATGCACTGAGATGGTCATGTGGCTTTATTTCTCTTTTATAGTAATGAAATATATTATGTTAGTTTACTAATGTTGGGCAATCCTATCCTTGGATAAACCTTATTTAGTCATGATTCATAATGCTTTTAACATGCTGCTAGATTTGGCTTGCAGACTAGGTACAAACAAGGCAAGTGAAGCCCTAGAAAGTTGTGAAAAGTGCTTGATGTGAAATACTGCTCAGCTCTCAGAAGACCAGAATGCTGATAGGAATGTGAATGCAAAGGCCACACTCAGGAGGAACAAGAACTCCCTTGGCAGCTGGACTAGAGGCCATGTATTATACATTGCAAAAAAATTGTCTACACTTTGCCCATGTTCTGAGACTTTGAAGGACAGTGAGATTAAGGCTGGCAGACCAAATATTCTGACAGAGGAAATTTCTAGACAGTTTAACATCCAAGTTGTGGCATGAGGCCTTAGGCTGCTTTAAGCCAAATTTGCAAAAAGCAGAGCTAAATGACATAAACCTTGGCCAGAAAGGAAGCACCTGTAAAGATAAAGCAAAGGAGAATATGGTTGCTGAAATTAGTGTGAAAAAAAAGCCAAGGCTGGGTGTGGTGGCACACACCTGCAATCCCAGCACTCAGGAAGCTGAGACAGGAGACCATTCTGAGTTCAAGGCCAGCCTGGGCTATATAGCAAATTCAAAGCCAGCATGAACTACATAACTACATAGCAAGATCTTATCTTTAAAAAAAAAGAAGAAAAAAGAAGCCAAATATTTTGCATCATGATAATAAGAAAAGACAGCTCAAAGGCATCTCAGAAATTGGCTAGACAAAACCCTTTAGGCTCAAGGGTATAAAAGGGTAAGGACAAATTCCTTTGAGTGACTTTCCTTTGAGAAGATAAGCTTATGGGTGACTTTGGTCAGTGCTAAGAAGATGAGATTGCTGATAGAAATACAGACAGTAAATGCCAGGCTCAAGAAGTTTCAGGTGGGAACAAGAACTCCATTGGCAGTTGGGCTAGAGGGAATATGTGTTAACCTTTGGGAGAAAATTTGTCTATATTATGCCTATATCTTGAGATTTTGTGGCAGACTGAGATTAAGGGTAACAGACCAATTAATCTGGAGAAGGAAATTTCAAGGCAGCCCAACATTCAGGCTGTAGCATGAGTACTGCAGGCAGGTTTTAGCTATATCTATCATGAGAATCAGGACCAAAAAGCTGAGCTGAGTAACTTGAAAAATTGTGTTGGTGGCCAGAAACAAACCACCTGTAAAGTTAAGGCCTGTAATTTAGGACCTATAAAGTTGAGGCCAAGAATAGCTTGGTTGCTGAAAAGATTAGCATTAAAAAGAAGCCAAGGGCTGGTGAGATAGCTCAGCAGCATAAGCACCTGCCTGGCAAGTGTGAGGTCCTGAGTTCAACTCCTGGTACCCACATATGAAAAAAGGGCCGGTGATATCGCTCAGCAGCACAGGTGCCTACTGGCACATGAGGTCCTGAGTACGACCCCCCGGTACCCACAAAAAAAAAAAAAAAAAAGAAGCCAAGTACTTTGCATCAGGACAATAGGAAAGATGGCTTGAGAGCATTTCAGAAATCGGGAAGACCTCACCCTTCACTGGTTCAAGGGCGCAAGGCATCTTTGAAAGACTGCTTTGAGAAGAAAGCCACGGAATGCCCTCTTCAAGAAAGGCCACCTAGAGAATTGGTTCCTTCAGATTTGGCACTCAGAGGCTTTTATAGCCAAGATACAAGGGGGCCTGGCTACTGGTCATGCTGATGGCAGACCTTGACATCATTCACGTGGTGCTGGTCTTGCAGGCATGCAGAATGCAAAAGTTGTGGGGTTAGGGGAGCTTCCACCCAGATTCAGAAGAATATAGTTTTCAAAATTACATATTTTTGAGCTGGTGAGATAGCTCAGTGGCATAAGTGCCTGCCTGGCAAGCACGAGATCCTGAGTTAGACTCCTGGTACCCACATATGAAGAAAGGGCCAGTGATATCACTCAGCGGCACAGGCGCTTGCTGGCGCACAAGGTCCTGAGTTCGACCCCCGGTACCCACAAAAAAAAAATTACATATTCTTGATTGATTTGATCTCTTATAAGTATATAATGTTCATTATCTCTTGCAACCTTTTATGAATTAAAATAATTAAAAATAATAAACTACTCCAGCTCTTTCTTCCTTACCATTTTAATGGGATATCTCTTTCCACTTGCTTTGAAATTCTTTGTATCTTTGAATCTAAAGTGTCTTATAGACAACAGAGATGGATCACCTTTTTAAAAACTTATTTTGATAGTCTTTGCCATTTAATTAGATGGTTTAATTTATTTACAATTAAAATAATTATTGATAAGGGTTTACCATGCCATTTAGCAATTTGTTTTCCGCATGTTTTATGTTTTTTCAATTTCAATTCTTTCATCTGTTTTATTTGGTTTATCTTTTGTCATGTACCATTCTGATTTATATGTTTGGATGTTAATATGTGCATTTATGCTATTTCTTTTAAGGTTACATTGTGGGTTACAAAAGATATCTTCAGTTATAACATCCCAGTTTGAATACCACCAGCTTAGTCTCCACATATGTCCCTATACATCTCCATTCCTTTCTATTTATATTGTTGTTACATGTGACATATATACACATTGTGTACCATTAACATAACTTTAAGATGATTATTTAATGCATTTATCCTTTAAGTCAAAATTTAAAAGAAGCATTACAAACCAAAAGAACAATAATATTGCCTTTTATATTTACCTATATAGTTACCATTACTAGTTTATTTCTTTGTATGGCTTAGATTTAATTTCAGTCTGAAAGTCTCTAGCACTTCTTACAAGGCAGTTCTACTAGTAATAAACTCCCTTCATTTTTGTTCATCTGTGTCTGTCTTAATGTCTTCATTACTGAAGGATAATTTTTCCAGATATGGAATTGGTTGATAGTTATTTCCTTCCATTATTTTAAATATGCTATCCCACCTTCTTCTGGCCTTCATAGTTTCTCATTGTAAATCAACCATTATTTTCTAGAGGATTTCTTGTACATAACTCACTTCTCTTTTTGATTTCTAGATTTTCTCTCTGTCTTTGGAGAATATAACTATAATGTGGCTTGTATGAAACTCTTTTGAGTTTATCCTGCTTGGAGTTTGTTGAATTTGTGTGTGTGCATGTGTGTGTGTGTGTGTGTGTGTGGTAACAGAGATTAACCTAAGGGGCACTGTTCTACTGAGCTACATACTCAGACCTTTTTATTTGAGACAGGATCTCAAGGTCCCAAATGGGTCTTCAACTTGCAATGTTTCTCCCTCAGCCTCCCCAGTATCCGGGATTATAGGCATGTCCCACTGCACCTGGCTTGTTTCTGATGTGTATAGTCATGTCTTCCATCAAATTTGAGAATTCTTCAGTTATTATTTTTTAAAATAATTTTTCTTCCCTTCGTTTTCTTTCTCCTTCTGAGACTTCCATAATGTAGTATTTATATATTTGATGATGTCCCACAAGTCCCTAAAGCTCTGTTCATTTACTTAATTTTCTTGTTTTTGTTATAGTTTATACCTAAAATATCCCCCTAAGTTGATGTGTTCAGATTTGGGGCTTTTGGAAGGAAACTGAGTCATGAACATGCTAATCTAATCAATAGGTCAATCCATTTATAAGTTCATAGTTGAATAGGTTATTACAAGGTAGGGCTCCAGCAGAGGACATAGGTAAATGGCAGTATGGCTTTGAATGGTACATCTTTTCCCTAACCCTTTCCCTCTCTTTGGCTCTTTCCCTTTCTCTGCTTTCAAGCTGCCATGAGGTGAATAGCTTTCCTCTACCAGGCCCCAGCATTATGATGTTTCTGCATTGGAACCAGCTGACAAAGGACTGAAATCTTTCAAACTGTGAGCCAAAGAAACCCTTTTCTCATTTAAGCTGTGTATCAGTTATTTTGCTACAGCAGTGAAAAGCTGACTAATACACTGCTCCACAGGTTGGGTAATTTTCAGTGCCTTATCTTCAAGTTTCCTCATTCTCTCTTTCTATCTGTATCACCGAGACTTTCTTGTGAATTTTCATTTCAGCTATTGTACTTTTCATGTCTGAACTTTCTATTTGGTTCCTTTTTACAGTTTCTCTTTATTGATAGGCCTGCAAATCATAAGAAAATTGGAAGACTAAAACCACATGCTTCTTGGATTTCTTCCTTTCTTTGCTTCTTTCTTTCTTTTTTCCAGGGGTGGCATGGGGGATTGAACCCACTGAGCTATATCCCTGGCCCCTCCCCCCTTTTAGACAAGGTCTTGCTATGTTTACTATTTATATATGTATATTTATTCATCACATTTTACTTCCTTTGATCCTGCTCTTAAAAATTATTTTCAAATGTTATCAAAAGTAGAAAACCCTAAATGGATTAAAAGCAACTTGACTCCCTTGCTGTGATCTATTGAAAGTCAGCCCTCCACACAAGGGTTTGTAAAAAAGAAAAGAACCAAAATAAAAGCAACTTGAAAGTTTATCTCTTTAATATAATGACAATCTCTTACTTTTTTTTTTTTTTTTTTTGAGGTAGGGTCTCACTATGTAGCACAGGCTGGCCTTGAATTCACTTATGTAGCTCAAGCTGGCCTCAAACCCACAGCAATCCTCCTGCCTCAGCCTCCTGACTGCTGAGATTACAGGCATGCACCACCATGCCCAGTATCTCTTACATTTGTATCGTTGTGCTTAAATACGTCTCTTACATTAGCAAGTTATGCTTAAATACTTCTAGCTTTGATTTTATTAATTTATTTTTCAATTCAATTCCTACAGTTCTCATTTATGTTTGATAATATAAATATTCTTTGCCTGAAATTTTGGGGGGTTTTTGTGTTTATTTTGTGTGTGTGGTACTAGGGATTGAATCTAGGCTAGGGCCTTTGCTCTGAGTTAAGTCTCCAGCCAATTATTAAAAATTTTTTGAGACAGGGTCTCGCTAAGTTGCTACACTGCCCAGGTTGGGACACTACTTGCAATCCTCCTGTCCCAGCCTCCCAGAGGACACTTTGGGATTAAAAGTATGGGCCACCACACCTGGCTGAGATTCTTGTTTTATTTTATTTAGGTAGGCTTTCTTTCCACCTTTTGTTTCATGAGCTGCCTCCTTTTCAAGATCAATACAAGGAGAAATTCCTCCTGAATTTTCTCTATTCTTTTCTTTTTCTTTGATCTTTTTTAGAAATCTTTATTACTCATACATTTTGCAGCTTTTTTCTTTACCCTTACCTCTTTCTTGAGCACTTAAATGACATTTCTTACTTGAATAGCTTCATGAATGAATTTCATTTCCCTTTAAACCAAATTCTCAGTGTGTTTTACTGGTATACCATCCTGTCAATCTAGATTTAATCACTATAGTTATTTTTAATCTTCCTTCTTCCCCCCTCACAATGGTCAACAGATCAGTATGTTTTTAAACTGAGGTCGTAAGCAGAAATGGATTAAATCACTAAATCAAGTAAAACTGCAGATTCATGTCCTTCTCCCTGAAGTAACTGAACACGCTTTCAAGGACTGGGCACAGAAATCAACACCCTACATAAGACTTAGGCAGCCTATATTTTGAGAACTACTACATTATATTAAGTCTCATTTAATTCTGTTTATTCTACCTTTTCAGTGTTTCTCATCCATTTCTTTCCTTTCCTATTGTCTCTACTCTAGTTTAGGGCTGCTTCATCGCTTAGCTGGATGTGTTTAATAAGATTTTCTTGCCTCTAGGATATTTCCAACTCTAATTCATCGTACGCACTGGGGTCTTATTAATCTTACTAAATCACAGCTCTGCTCATTTAATGTGACAAGAATTTATTGAGAGCATACTACATACTAGGTGCTCTAGGGCAGTAGATTCCAAATGGGGCTGATCATCAGAATTACTAAATGGGGGAACCTTTTCAAAATAGACATTCTCAGCCTAGTGTGGTGGTGTATACCTGTAATCTCAGCACTCAGGTTGCTGAGACAGGAAGATCAAGTCTGAGGCCAACGTGGGCAATTTAGTTAGACCCTGTCTCAAAATTTTTTAAAAATGACATTCTCTACCACCTCTCTAAGCCTACTAAGTTAAAATCTGCAGAGCTAGAGTTGAGAAGAGTTTATTTTTTAAAAGTTCCCCTGATGATTCTTTTGGGTAACAGTAACTACTTTTGGGTCATTTAGCACTTGACTGAAACATATTAAGACTTACACATTCTTGTGTATTTTAGTGCATATTTGGAGGAGGTATGAACATATGCAAATAACTACCAAGTAACACATTTGATTAATGCTATACAAGAGGTACCAAGTATCATGGAAAGATTAATTTTAACTGCATTAAATTCCTTCAATAATATATCCATCTGGTTGAAATCTCTTTCGCCTATAATTTCAGATAGCATTTATCTATAATTTTCTTATGGTCTTCTTACTTTTGTCCTGCACTATAATTATTTTTGTCTCATGTATATTTGTACTTGAAAAAAAGAGTCTTGGCCTTATCAATGTATATAGTGTGACAAGGAATTTTTGTTGAAGTTCTAATTTATTTACAGGATAAAATTATACAAAAATTATGATTACAGTAGTCCCTCATTATCCACAGGGTTATGTTCCAAGCCCCCCAGGAGATGCCTAAATCATGCATGGATAATATTACACCTATATAAGCTATGGTTTTTCCTATGCATACATGCATAGGTAAAGTTTAATTTATAAAATGAGCATGGTGAGAGATTAACAATAATAATAATAAAAAAGAACAATTTTAACAATATGCTATAATAAAAGTTTGTATTTTAGGTGGTTATTGAGTAAAATAAAGCCTACTTAAATGTAAGTGTTGCCATAATGTAATGATGGATCTGATAACTGAGACTATTACTAAATGACTAACAGGTAGGTATACAGTATACAATATAGAAATGCTAGACAAAGGGATGATTCACATCCTGGGTGGAATGGATTAGAACAAGATTTCATTGTGCTACTCAGAACAGAATGCAATTTAAAACTTATGAATTATTTATTTCAGGAATTTTTCATTTAATATTTTTGGACTATTGACCATGAGTAAATGAAACTGTGGAAAACAAAACTGTGGATAAGGGGGGACTACTGTTGTTTTGCACTTGATAAATTATCTCAAAAATAGGATGTTCTTATAATTCATGGATAATTGTAGCCAAATTAACGGATCTTGATCTCAGGATGACATTTAGTGCAGTTCCTTCAACACAGCAGGTACTCAACTAAAAAGTATTGTGTGAACCAGCAGGGTCTGGAAAGTGCATCTTTCAATATTTGAACACATACTTTCTAACATGTCTAATATCTACTATGAAAGGTTATGATTCCAAATGAAATAACTTGGTGGCGATTTTTGCAAACTGATACCACGTGAGTCAAAACCAGCCAAACTGGGGAATAAAGAAGGGAAAGATGGTTATTTACAAGTTTTGAGTATCTTTTGTTCAGACAAGTATATCCTGATTCACCACAGGCCTTATTATTCCCTGCTATCTTACACTAATCTGATTTCTGTATTTATGTCATTAGAAGTCTAAAGAGATTTTTTTCTTGGAAGTGTTGGGGATTGAACCTAGGGCCTCATGCGTGCTAAGCAAGCACTCTACCACTGAACTATAACCCCAACCCTAAAGATGAGAATTCTTAAAAGTGACAGGTAACTTCTCCCAAACATTTCTTTTTGTTTGTTTGTTTGTTTTTTGCTCCCAAACATTTCTGCTTTTTGAGTGTTACTCCTATCAGCTTCGCTGTGTGCTCCCCTCCCAAAAAACTTATATGTTGAAGCCTTAACCTTTAGTACCTCAGAAAGTAAATATTTGGAGAGAATGTTTTTATTTTTTTGACTTTTATTAGTACATGTTTGCAGTACACGATTACATTCACTGTAGGGAACTGGTACATGTACATAACACATTTCAATTCCCTTCTTTTCCCCTCTTCCTCTACCTCCTTTTATTTTTCCAGTGTCATATTCATTTATTTATAAGACCTTAGAAAGTTAATTATCATATATACAGGCTGAAAACTAGATAATACACCATAGAACATGTAAAACAACTATACTAAGTAAAGATACACTTCTAGATACATTGTCAGCACTGGATTACAATACCTTTTTTTCTTTTTCACTTTCCCTATTTGTCTTTCATTTCAATATCACATGGTTTCTCTTACATGAAACTCAATATAAAGTACAAAATAAATGAAAGAATGTTTTTAAAGAGGTGATTAAATTAAAATGAGGTCTTTAAGGTGGGTGCTAATCCAGTTAAAATTGATATCCCTATAAGAAAAGCAACTCTGCACACATATATGTACACACAAAGAGGAAAAACCCTGTGAAGACAAGAGGGATGAAACAGCCATCTATAAACCAAGAAGAGAGGCCACAGGAAGACATCAACCACACCTATACCTGAATCATGGACTTCTGGCCTCCAGGATTGTGAGAGAATAAATTTCTGTGCGTAAGCCAGTCTGTGGTATTTTGTTATGACAAACCTAGCAAGCTAATACAAAATGACATTTAACATTAATCCAAATTTAGGCATTTTTTACATCAAAACTTATTTTCATGTTCAAGATACTTTGTCAGGCACAGTGGTGAATACAATCTTAACTAGCTTAGACTTTAGTTACTGAAGCAAATTATATGTAATAAATATTTGTAAACATAAACTATAAACATTACACAGTGAAAAGCAAAAATGCCAAATAACGAGTATATTTTAAATTCTATAGCTATTCAGAAGGAGAGAGTTGACTATAGGCTAGATCACAAAAGATTCAGGATTTGAGCTTGAAGGATAAGTAAGATTCAACCAAGTACAGGGGAGAAGATATCCAGGAGAAAATGTGTACAAAAGCAAATATATGGCTTCAGGGTTTTTGCTTCGTATTGTGGATTGAACTTGCGGTGCTCTACCACTCAACTACATACCCAGTCCTTTTTCATTTTTATTGGTACATGTTTGTAGTACATAATGATTACTTATATTCATCATGGGGAGTTGGTACATTGCACATAACACATCTTAATTCGTTTTACAGCCCCTTCCCCTCCCCTCCATTTTTTGGTCCTCCTTCCATTTGCAAAAGGTCTATCTCCCTGTTTCTTATTGTCTATCTTTTATTTTGCTCTTCACTATATTTATACTTTGGGTTTCTCATCTAAGAGAAACCATGTAATATTTAAGTTTGCATGTCTGATTTATTTCACTTAACATTATGGTCTCAAAGTGCATCCAATGTCCTACAAATGACTCAAATTTATCTTTTTTAAAAATCTTGAGCCGGGTGTGGATCACTTGCAGAATCACTGTGAGTTCGAGGCCAGCCTGGGCTACAAAGTGAGTTCAAGGCCAGCCTAAACTGCATAGTGAAACCCTGTCAAAAAGAAAAAAAAAAAAAAAAATTCTTGAGACAGGCTCTCACTAAGTTGCCCAACTTTGGCTTCAAATTTGTGATCTTCCTGCCTCAGTGCCCCAATCAGCTGGGATTATAGGCATGGTCCTTTCTCTGCTTTTTAAGCTCTAAAATCACTATGCATTTTCAAATTAATGATCTAACTCAAAATTTTGGCTTTTTCCTCCCTCGCTAGATAAATAACATTTTAATTGACTTTGTTTAGTATAATATTGAGATCCAAAGGATAGTCTGCTCCATTGTTAAAGCCTCTTGGGCTGCTGAGCTGGTTTATTTTCAAATGGCCTGTGTAGCTCATGGAACATTCCCTTTTGAAATCCTGGGCATTTTGTGATCCCTTGCTGATTTATCAAATCTCATCACATTATATGGTTCCACAATGCAGGTGGCCTGTGTTTTAATGCCTCCTCTTCTTAAGAATGTATTACTGAGTTCATTAATGTTTCATATCTAAGTATTCTAATGTATTTAATTTTTTATTTAATGAAATTTCTAACCCTCAGGCTGAGGAAAGTTGTTCAGAATATTTCATCCAAGCTGCTGGAAAAGTGCTCATTAGCAGACAGTTTTGAAGATGGGATTTTAAGAAAGGAGTTGGCAGGAACCTAAACACATATAGATCTAAGCTTTCATAACTCCCTGCCTGCACCTTAACTCTAAAGGAAGATTCTTGATAAGCAGAGAAGTTTAACCAAAGTTCGAGATTTTGGTGAGAAGAATTTAACAATGACTTTCGTAGTTTGCTATAAGATGCTATTTTTAAACTGTAAGATTTTATTTTAAAGTTACAGAATTACCTGTCTGTAGAAAGCTTTATTTCTCTTCTATCAGTTCAACAATATTTACTTTCATTAATGAGATAGATTTATGTGAGACTGAGGTAGAACAAATAAAGATAGGTTGAAAAGAGATCAGGAACCTAAAATTTTTTTTTGTCTCCCTTATTACTTTAAGACTCTGGGTCAAATTCCCACTCAACCCTGCAGTTAAGCATGTTAATCATTTAGAAAAAGTTGGCAAAACAAGGTTTATTAGCCCTAAATTTACCCAGCCTACCTCAAGACTGAGGACATCAAGATAAGAGTAACCAGTTTTCAGGATTTACGGGGACATCTGATTACTAGCTTTTACAATATCCAGTTCCAGAACCCCCGGAAGCCATGCCTAGAAGTCTCCAAACTTGTAATCACCTCTCCTTTAAGGAAAAGCAGAGCCCTGCAGACCACTCCATGATGAGATCACCCTCCTAAACAGAAGTGACCATGTCTTGCAAACCCAATTTGCAGAAACCAGAACTGAAATAATGATCAACCAAACCCTGATTCATCTCAGCTAGCCCTTAAAGCTGGCCTCCATCTTTTGTGTGCCAACCAGTCTGAACACCTGCCTCAGAGGGTGTCCCCTCCAGTTACTCTGGCTGCAATATTTTCCTATTCTTCATTACCATCTACCTTTACCTATAAAGCCTATCTGTGCCTCAACTAGACATCTCCGGAAATTCTTTTTCCATGCCTTGAGGCAAGAACCTACTCAGTAGGAAAGAGTTAAGATCCCAGTCTCTTCCTCGGACCCTGTCCAGTGACAAGACCTTCATCATTAAATGAGATTAGGAGCCATGTTTAACATGTAGGTTAAGTTTAGATTACAATGATTTCCCTAAAGAAAGGGGGAGATTCAGCTGAATTCCTTTGATTCATGGGATGGTTATGCCCAAACTCCTGTGCACTTTACTTTCTGCCTTTAGATTATGGGCACTTAAGAAAGTAAGTCAGAGAACCTTTAAGACTGTTACAGAAAATTAAAAAAAAATAATTCAAGTCTTTTGTCCATTACCCGGTTCAGATGAATTTTGGGTCAGGAAGAACCAGACTTTCGGAACTCAAATTGCACATGGTGTTTAAAGGCTAAGAAATGCATACAGTGCGGTTACAAAAACCCACATAAGAAGCTATTGAACATTTAAGGATTCAAATTTTCAACTTTTCTGTTGTTTGTTTTTAAGTACCATTATGTGCGCCAAACAGTATGTTGTGTCGACTCTGGGGTTTCTTTTACTCTCATGTAACGAGCGAGTACGGCCACACGCTTACCTTAGGGAAACACCTTGCACGTTATAAGTGGACAGGTAAATGCTTTGGTGAAAGAGGTTAAAGGAAATAGAGCTGGTGGCGTGCGAGAATATTCAGGAAAACGCCCGGAGCACCAAACTCCCAGGACACTTAGGGAGGCTTTTCCCGTGGAGCCTGGCCCTCCGGTCGGAAGTCACCTCAACCTGCCCGCCCGGAAGCCGTCGTCTTAGCAACACAGTATCGTCCCGCCCCCTTCCCTTAGCCACACCCATTATCTTTAGCATTCTGGGGCCGGCCAGACTTCGATTGGCTCATCTGTCCTTCACTCTGCGAGACAGGAGAGACGGTGGGGCTCTGGAGCGCGTTTTTGAATTTGTGGTGCTTACACAGTCCGCGAGGTACTTCGTGGCGTTCGTGGTGTGGCTGGAGCCAGCGACTCACCGGTGAGAGACTGCGAGGGGAGAGTGGCAGAAAAGGGCTGCGGGAGCTGGGGGGGCCCAGAGTCGGACAGACCTCTAGACAGGGACTTCAGGGGCGCCGCCTCACGCCCCTGTGGCAGGGCCTGCGTTCGCCTCTGGGATTTTACCTCACGTGGTTCCCCTCGCGTGTCCGCGACGCCAGCCCGCTCCCTTCCCTCCCCTGACGGAAAGCTCCTCCTGCCGCTCCAGCGCCCCTTCTTCCACAGCCCTGTCAGCCTCTCCCTCCCCTGAAGCAGCACCCCAGCTTACATTTGCCTCAACCATGTTGCACCCCCCATCTCCTTCATATTATGTTCTCATGTCCATCACCAACACTGTCCGAAACTTTCTTCATCTATTTGACACTGGAAACATGGCTCCCATACGGAGTCCAGAAAGTTCCTTAGTAAGAAAGGTTACTGCCGCTCTGCTCCCTTCAAGAGGCACATTGTGAAGGTGCAAGTGAAAATGCTTTACAAAGTGCTACGAGAATGTAAGTTATTGATGAACTCCTGTCGAAAGCGTAATTACTTTGTCCTTGGATCCTATTAATACATGTGTGTCATACTGGTTTATGCGGACTGTTGGAAAATGAAGCCCACATGGTTTACCGGAGAGCAAGCAAACTCCACCAACTGATCCTTGGCGTCAAAACAACCACTCTTCCACACCCTGCCTTCACTAACCTTTATCATATGTCTGTGATGATACCCCACCTCCCCACTGCCATTTAATTTAGTTTCTATTGAGATTCCAGACCATTTCAGGAGATTTACAGTGCAGACAGCTTTCCTCTGTGGGTGACTGTGAAAATCCTCAATATCCTTTCCAATTTTTGTATGTTTGTTCGTTTGTGACTGGTTCTTGCTAGGTAGCCCAGGCTAGCTCTAACTCACAGTAATCCTCCTGCCTCAGCAGGCGTGCACCAGCAGGTCCCACTCTTCCTTTCCAGTTTTAAATAAAGAGCTTCTTTATGCCTATCCTCCAGAACAGCGGTTCTGTTTCTTACATTTCTTTTTGGTTAGACATAGGAGGAGATCATAGTCCTCTTTTTTTTTTTTTTTTTTTTTTTTTTGTAGGTACCGGGGGTCGACCTCAGGACCTCGCGCGCCAGCAGGCGCCCGTGCCGCTGAGCGATATCACCGGCCCTTTTTTCGTATGTGGGTTCCGGGAGTCGAACTCAGGACCTTGCGCTTGCCAGGCAGGCGCTTATGCTGCTGAGCTATCTCACTGGCCCCCATAGTCCTCTTTAATAACCAGAAAAAAAAAGTGGAGCTTTTCTCCAGAATATCACACATACATGTAAAATTTTCTATCAGATTCAAACTCCTTTTTGAAATAAGGATGTACTTAGGACCCCAGTCTAGGTCTAGCAGTTTATTTCTATTTTTTTAATAGAAACTGTTAAGCAGCAAAACCAAGTATTTTACAAAATGGCCATCATTTAACTTCTAAATTGTTTTAAGGCTTGTAATTCTGAGGGAGGTGGCAATTGAGAGGGATAAAAATTTCACTGGAGCACTCTTAACATTAGAAAAGTCCTTGAGTGTTTCCTAAAGTTATAAGAAGATCATCCAGAGATAAGAGTAGTATATGGGCACAGGGGAATAAAAAAATGAGTAGATACAGTATCCAGAGCCTGTATTTATTTATTTATTTATTTATTTATTTATTTATTTATTTATTTATTTATTTTGACCCAGGGTTTCACTATGCAGTTCCAGCTGGCCTTGAACTCACTTTATAGCCCAGGCTGTCCTCGAACTCACAGCGATCCTCCTGCCTCGGCCTCCTGAGCACTGGGATTACAGGCACATGCCACCATGTCTGGCCTCCAGAGTATTTTTAAATTAATATAAAAAGTAGGAATTTTCTTGATCAATGCAAAGAGTGAAAAATCTATGTTCTTTGATTTTTGGATGTTTTATATTAATTTTAATTGTGAAATTTTACTAGTAGGCCCTGAATATAATCTCTCTTCTGTAGAACTATTTCCAGCATTGTTTTTTCACTTTGGAACTTATACAGTTCATCTGAAATTTACATTTGTGTATGATGTGAGAAATGGCTTTAAATAATTTTGTGTTGTTTTTTGTTAGTATTTCAAAAATCATGGCCCAGCTGAGCTCAGTGCTGCATACTTGTAATTCCAGCTAGTTGGGAGGCTGAGGCAGGAGGATTGCAAAGTAAAGTTCTGAGAACATAGCCATACTCATTTGTTTATTATTATCTATGACTGCTTTTCTTCTGCAATGTCCAAGTTGACTCCTTGTGACAGAGACTATATGGGCTTCAAAGCCTAAAATATTTACTGTCTGATCCTTTACCAAAAAAGTTTATCAATCCCTGGACTAGACATCATTTTGCCACTGATAATATCATAAACATCCTATCTATATGTGTTCCTCAATTTTTGAACTTTGTAGTCTTTCTCCTTTTCAAGCCCTCCATATACTGTATCTCTAAAAAATGACTGAATATCCAATAATGTAAACTGCTCACTCGTGCCCCACATCAAGCTGTTCTTTTGCCTCAGTGTTCTTGGTCCTTGTACCTTCCATGTGAATTTGTGAATTTTATGATCAGCTTAATGGCATGAGAAATCTTTTGAGTTTCCGCTAGAAATTACACTGAATATGCAGAGTAACGTATGAAGAATTGTCATCTTTACAATAGTCAGTCAACCCATCCATGAATATAGTATATCCTAATTTCTCATGTCTTCTAATGTGATTCTACGACTTTATTTTTAGAATTTTCATGAGGAAAGATTGAAGTCATTTTTTTGAAGCATAAAGATTGAGGAATCTTCATGAGGAAGATTGGTCTTTCCTTTTGCTTTATTGTGATTGTTTAGAAATAGAGCAATGGTAGTTGACATCTTTAAATGATCTTAGATTGTTTTATCTTGTATTTATTTATTTTTTTTAGACAGGGTCTTGCTATGTAGTAGTTCAGGCTGGCTTTGAATTCATGTAACCCAGGTTGGTCTTGGACTCTTGTCGATCATCCTCCCTCAGCCTCTTAAATGCTGGGATTATAGGCATGTGCCACCAAGCCTGGCTTTGTTCTGTATTTCTTGAAAAAGTTTGGCATTTTTTGTTGTTGCTAAATGTCTGATAGAATATATCCTTCTAAGCCTGGATTTTTCTTTGTGAGGTGGTTTTAATGAAATTAAGAAATGAGAGTAAATTCTGTTTGCCAACATCTTACTATATCTGGCACTTCATTTCTTTTGCAAACCCATGCTTGTATCATTTTACTTAAATTTGAAGAACTTCCTTTAATGTCGCTTGTAGTACATGCCTCTTTTTGAACAGTGTTTCTTTGCTTCAGAACATTTTTATTTAACTTTCATTTCTGAACTGTTTCTTTTTAAACTGGTTATGTAATTTTTGGCTAACTTTTTTAGCATTTTAAATTCTATTGTGGTTTCTGTTATTTTTAAGCATATATTTGGGGTGGTTCTTTGTTCCCTGATATATAATGTGCACTCTCCCTACCCCTTCTTTTCTTAAGTCATTTTTTTGAAGCATAATTTACACATGCTAAAATTCATCCTTTTTTATGAATATAGTTCTATGAATTTTGACAAATATCAAGAACTGTCACAATCAAATATAGTTATTTCTGTAACTCTGTAAAGTTCTTTCATGCCCCTTTATTATCAATTCTTTATGTTCATACCCAACCACTAGCAATCACTGATATAGGGCTATATTTTGAGAATATTATGTTGACAGAATTATGTAAAACACAGGTGTTTCAATCTGGCTTCTTTCACTTTCTACAATACTTTTAAGATTGATCCAGGTTGTTGTGTACTCAGTAATTTACCCCTTTTTATATGTGAGTAGTATTCCAATACATATATGTACCACAGTTTGTTTATCCACTCACCAGTGAATGGACATTTGAGTTAGAAATGAAGCTATTATAAAAATTTGCCACCAGGCATGCTGGTGCACACTGGTAATCCCAGGACTTGGGGAGGCTGAGACAGGAGGATCATAGCAAGTTAGAAGCCAGGCTAGGCTACATATTGAGTTCAAGCCCAGCCTGAAATAACATAGCAAGATCATATCTCAAAAAAACAAACAAGGGCCGGTGAGATGGCTCAGTGGCAAAAGCGCCTGCCTGGCAAACGCGAGGGCCCGAGTTTGACTCCCGGAACCCACATACAAAAAAACGGCCGGTGATATCGCTCAGTGGCACGGGGCACCTGCTGGCGTGCAAGGTCATGAGGTCAACCCCTGGTACCCACACACACAAAAAAAAATTGCTTATAGGTCCTTCCATTGTCATAAATTTTTATTTTGCTGGGTGATTACCCAGGAGCGAAACTGCTCGATCATATGGTAAGTGTATGTTTAATTTCATAAATTGTTACCAAATATTTTCCCAAAGTGGTGGGTCTGTTTTGCATTTCCTTCAGTCACATATATCTGTTCCAGTTATTCTACATTCACTTCAGCTCTTGGTATGGTTAGTAATTTAAATTTTGACTGTTACAGTAGATAAGTACTGATTATAGTTTTAACTTGCATTTTTTCCAGTGACTGATGTTGTAGAGCATCTTTCATACATTTATTTGCTATCTGTACATCTTTGGTAAAGCATCTTTTTTTTACAGCTCTATTGAGATACACTTGACATACCCCAAATTGCATAATATTTAAATTGTATAATTTGATATGTTTTGACACAAGTATACACCCATGAAACAATCACCACAATCAAATTAATGTACATGGTACAATCTGGGTGAACCTTGAAAACATTATGTTAAGTAAAAGAAGCCAGTAACGAAGCGCCACATATTATTTTAGTTCATTTATATGAAATATCCAGAGTATGAAAATCCATAGAGAGAAGTAGATTCATGTTGTTAGGGACTGGAAAGGAGAGAATAGGGAGTGACTGCTAATGAATATAGGATTTCTTTTGGGGATGATGAAAATGCTCTGGAATTAGATATGATGGTTGCACTGCTTTATGAATAGTCTGAAACCTAATGAATTGGACACTTTAAAGGGTGAGTTTTATGGTATATGAATTATATTTCAATGCAGCTGTTTTTTAAAAAAGGAAAAACGATGTTACTTATTGTTCAAAAAACATCATTTATAATTGAAAAATATGGAAAGTAACAAAATGTCCATCAGCAGAAGAATGATTATAAAATGGTTGTATATTCTCAAAACAAAAAGTGGAGCTATTGAAATAATAAAGTAGAGCCATATGGATCTATACAATCAATCTAACAATCATAGTTTGAGCAAAAAAAGAAAAAGGTTGCAGAGGAATCTATAACATGTATAATACAGAATTAAAGTTTAAAAACATTTAGAACATTAAAAAATTCAATAAAAGCACAAAATGTGTGGGGATCATAAACATCAGGTTCCAGGTAGTAATTAGTTGTAGAGATAGCTTGTGTGGTGTGTACCTGTGAAGGAGAGAGAGGGAGAATGTTATTAAGGAAGATGACACAGAATGCTTCAACTATATTGGTAATGTTTTATTTCTTGAACTGTGTTTAAGAAGTTTTATTTGTTTTTAGAGTATTTCAAATAATTTTCATGAAAATATATAAATATATACAACAAAATGGTAATAGACCATGGAAGGGATACATAATAAGCTAAACAATCTTCTCCATTTACAAAAGGGTAGTAATACCAAATGTAGAGCTGAAGACAGACAAGAACCAATAGAAAAAAGGATGTTAGGAGGTGGACTGATTTGCATATACGAAGTCACCATATAATTTCTTTTAAAGAAGTTGTGATTTCCATTGGGAATACTACACCAAGTAAAAATGTAAAGTGTGATGACCTGGAAACAATTTTGCTAATCATATTTTGCAAAGTGGTACTATCAGAAGTCAAATTAATGCCTTCTAGGATATTTTTGAACAATAGCAAATAGTCTCAGAGGGAGGAAACATAGGGATGTGGAGTGTGAAGAAAACCCATAAGGGGATCTTTTTTACAATGGCATAAGAACTTAGTTTAAAGCTAATCACCTAATCAGGAGGTCCCCTGAGAAACAGATTACACAACTGAAACATGGAGATACTTGCACGGTTTTTAGTTCATAACAAATATTTATCGATATCAGATGCCATTCTAGTAACAAAGAATGATAAAGATTTGGTCTTGGGCCGGTGAGATGGCTCAGCAGCTTAAGCGCCTGCCCAGCAAGCGCGAGGGCCCCAGTTTGACTCCCGGAACCCACATACGAAAAAGGGGCCGGTGATATTGCTCAGCGGCACGGGCGCCTGCCAGCGCGCAAGGTCCTGAGGTCGACCCCCCGGTACCCAGAAAAAAAAAAAAAGATTTGGTCCATGTCCTCAAAGAGGACAGAAATTTATTGTAACTATACCATCGAACCTGTTTCTTGGGAAGAAAACTTTTGTAAAGAGGGAGCTATTTAGGAACTGTGAGTTCAGGAAGTTATTTAAAAAGTGGTACCCACGGAGATATATGAGTGATAAAGGAGGCCCAAGAGATTTCTAGATACCCAGACTTGCAGAACATGGACAGGAATTATAAGAACTTTGTATATCTTCTTAAATTTAGAAAAATTCTCTATTGTGAATTTAATTGTGTCCCTCAAAAAGATGTTCAAGTCCTAACCCCCAGACTTTGTTAAATGTGATTTTAAAAATAACGATCTGTGCAGATTCAGCCTAAATTGAAATGGGATCATACTAGATTAAGTTTGACCTTGGCCTGGTGTCTGTTGTTTCTATAAAAGTAAGGAGTGGGAAATTTGAATACAGAACCAGAGAGAACAAACACGTTCAGAGGGAGAAAGGCCATGTGATGACAGAGGCAATTCTTACAGCAACAAGCCAAGGAACACTAAAGATTGCTGTACCACCAGAAGCTAAGAGGAAAGAGATGATTGCTTCCTCCCTACCCACCTAAAAGACCATGGCTCTGCTGCCACCTTGACCTCATACTTCCGATCTCCAGAACTGTGAAAAAATTAATTTCTGTGTTTTAAACCACCTAGTTTGTGGTAATTTGTTACTTTGGAAATACATTCTCCCCTGGGTACTACCTAGTTCCCTATAGGAATTAGCAATGAAAATGATGAGGAGGCTTACTTGGAGGGCATAAAAAAGAACACAAAGAAGAAAAAGAAAAAAACTAATACTGGAGAATACGTGTCCTTTCTGCAGCCAATCCTGAAGGGATAAAAGCTCTAGGAATCAGTGACAACAGTTTTAGGGAATATAGGAATACCAAATCCTAAGACCTGTTTTTATGTTACTCTAGAGATTATCAAATTCTAATACTAATTTGCTTTTCTTTCACCTAATAAATAATGTAGACCTTATAACATTTTAATGCATTTGCTCATTCTTGTTTAATTCCCTAGATATTTTGAATTCCCTAAGACATTAATATTATTGTTTTATACAGTCAATAATTGTTTATGTTTATCCTTTTTGTCATTCTTCATTCTTTTGTGGATCTCCTAGCATTTACCATTTACTGACTATGGGACTTTTGCCTGAAGAATGCCCTCTAATATTTATTTTAATCTGGTTCTGTTGATGATTAATTCTTACAGTTTTTATGTCTGAAAAGTCTATTTTACTTTTCTTTTTTTTTTTTTTGTGGGTACCGGGGGGTCGACCTCAGGACCTCGCGCGCCAACAGGCACCCGTGCCACTGAGCGATATCACCGGCCCCTTTTTTGTATGTGGGATCCGGGAGTCGAACTCGGGCCCTCGCGCTTGCAAGGCAGGTGCTTACGCCGCTGAGCCATCTCACCGGCCCTATTTTACTTTTCTTGATGAAAACTATTTTCATCAGTTATGGATTGACTGTTTTCCTATCTCTTTGAGCATGTAATTCTATTGTCTTCTACCTCTGTTGTTTTTGTTGAGAAATTAGCTATAAGATTTATTTTTCTGAGGCTGGTGAGATAGCTCAGCGGCATAAGTGCCTGCCTGGCAAGCGCGAAGTCATCAGTTCAACTCCCGGTACCCACACAAAGGAAAAAAAGGGCCGGTGGTATCGCTTAGCGGCACAAGTGCTTGCTGGCAAGCGCGAGGTTCTGAGGTCGACTCCCAGTACCCACACAAAAAAAAGATGAAGACATTTAAAAAACAGATTTTCTTTTATTTAAATAGGACACAGACATTATTTCTTAACTTACAAATTCCTGGAATTCATGAAGTTCTGAGTTCGACTCCCAGTACCCACATAAAAAAAAAAAAAAGATTTATTTTTCTACCTTTAAAGGGAACTTAACTCTTTCACTCATTTTAGATTTCCCTGTGTCTTTGGTTTTCAGTAATTTTAAAATTGTGTGCCTAGGTATATTTTTTTCTAGTGTATACTTGTCCTTTTAAGGAATTCAATGCATGGCTTTTATCTTTTACCAACTTTATAAAATGCTTTATCAATATTGTCTTAGATATAGCTTCTTCCCCCTTCTCTCTCTTATCCTATTAAGTTCCCTTATTCCATTTTCAGTCACTTTCTAGTCTTTCTTCCTCAACCTTAGGCAAACACTAATGTTTTTAAATTCATTTTATATTTTAATTTTGTTTTGTAGGTTAGTTTTGAATTTTCTGTTGCATAAATGAAATTGTATAGTATGGAATGTTTTGTATATGATTTCTTTTCCTTAGTATTATTTATTTTATATTATTTAGTGTTTCGTATATGTATATATTTTTTTCCTGTGCCAGGGATATCAAACCCAGTCAGTGTTATGTTTTTGATATTTATTCATGTTTTTGTGTGTCAGCATTATAATATTTTTATATCTACACCTCTATCTATCTACTAGTTTGTTTGTTTATTCATTCATTTATTGATTGACATTTGGATTGTTTCCAATTTGGAAATGTTATGAATAAAGCTGTTAGGACGATTTATATATAATTTTTGGGTAAATACCTAGGAAGTGGAATTGCTAGATCATGCAACCATCGTATGTCCCATTTCATAACAAACCACCAAACTCTTTTCCAAAGTAATTGCATGATTTTACATTTCCCTCCAGGAAGGTATGAAAATTGCAATTACTCCACATCCTTGTCAGTGCTTGGAATTATCATCACTTTAATTTTAGCCATCCTAGTGGATATTTATTAGTATCTTGTGGCTTTAGTTTGTACTTTATTGATAACTAATGAGACTGAATATTTTTTCATATGCTTATCATGTATTCAGAAATCTTTGTTCATGGTGTATCTGTTAAAATAATTTTTAAAAATTTTTTTCTAGTATATGTTTGCAATGCCTTGTATTTACATTCATTTTGGGGATTGGTACATATACATATTGCAAATTGATCTGGCTTATCTGTCTTTTTATTGAGTTATAAACATGCTTCTTTTTTATTTTTCAGTACTGAGGATTCAACCCAGGGCCTTTGCACTGGGCTGCATCTCCAGTCCTTTTTTTAATTTTTAATTTGAGACGGGTCTCATGAAGTCCATATATTTCCTGGGCTGTGTTTGAACTTGCAGTTTTCTTGTCTCAACCTCCCAGAGTTCTGGGATTACGAGTGTGTGCACAGCACGTTATAAACATTCTTTAAGGACAACACAGCAGGGAAGGGGGAAGCACTTTGTCAATTACATATATTCGGAATATCTTATCCCAATCTGAAACTTGCCTTTACATTTTCTTAATAATGTTGTTTCAAAAGCAAAAGTTTTAATTTTAATAATGTACAATTTACCCATTTTTAATTTTATATACTTGATGGCTCTAGAAACTTTTGCCTAGTTTAAGGTCACAAAGATTTTGCTCCTCTGTTTTACAGTTTTACCTTTTATATTTAGCTTCATGATCCATTTTATATTGACTTTTGTATGTGGGAGGGGTCTGGATTCATTTTTTCTGTGTGGATATGCAGGTCTTCCAACACCATTTTTACCTTTCCCAATTAAATTACCATTGATTCTGATGATGAAAGAGTATTACCTATCTGAACAACCTTTCTGTGGTAACAACTATAATCTGTTAACAAAATGTAAACTACTTTAATACAATAGAGAAAACAAAAAATGAGCACAAACTAGAGGACCATCTGCTTTGTAAAAGAGAATGACACTAGGTGAATTTCCTATTTTTATGAAAACTTTTTTCCTAGTGTGAAGTCCCCAGTAGATAACATTTCAGACAGCTAAAACTTGGGTAGAGTATTAACAGACTTACTAGTCTGGACAATCAAAGGGGAGGATTTGAGATATTTCCAACTGCTAGAAAGTGAGTAAGAAAATGACAGATCCACAAAGGAGGTCTTGATCTGACTAGGTCTTGATGTAAACTAGGATTGCATCAGATAGTTCTCAAGCAATCTCACAAAAGCTAAAAGATCTGAACAGAGATTTCAACTACTTCCCATCACAGGAAAGAGAATTGCGTGTTTGACTTAAGCCAAGTCAATTGCCTGTTGAAACAAAACTATCAATATTCTTAAAAGACCACATAATTTAGAATCTCAACAACACATCAAACTACAGTATTCATAATACAGTAAAAAATAACTGACACACAGTAGAATGTAGTCTATACATGAGAAAAGATAATCAATGAAATCTAGCCCCAAGATGAGATAAATGTTAAACTAGTAGACAAGTATCTTAAAGCAAATATAAATATGCTCATCAATGAAAAAGTAAACATTCTTTGAATAAATTAAGAAATAGGAAAGCTCACCAAAGTAGAAATTACTTTTTAAAAAGTCTACAATTGAAAATGTAGTACCTACCCCCCCAACAAAAAAACATTGATGGGCTTAACAACAGATTAAAGTATCAGAAGAATTAGTGAATTTGGAGACAGATCCATAGAAATGATTTAATCTGAAGACAAGAAAAAAATTGAAAGATTAATGGAGCCAGGTGTGATGGAATGATTCTGTAGTCATAGCTACTTGGGCAGCTGAAGCAGGAGGATCTCTTGAGCCTACATGTTCAAGACCACGCCAGGCAACACAGTGAGAATCCATTTTTGGGAAAAAAAAAAAAAAAGACAAAACAACCAGAGCCTCAGTGACATGTGAGACAATATCAAAATGTCAAATATACATCTAACTGAAGTCCTAGAGGTATAGGTTAAAAAAGGAAGAGTAAAAAAGTAATAATTTGAAGATATATGAAAGAAGATTTGTCAAATTAAGTGAAAGACATAAATGTACACATTAAGAAACAGTGAAAAGCAGTATAAATACAAAGAAAATGACAAGGCAAATTTCTGTTTGAAAAACCAAGACTAAGAGAAAATTTTGAAATCATTTAGAGTAAAATGACACATTTTTACAGAAAAAAAATTACAAATTACGATATGTTTTTCATGACAAATAAGGGTCACAAGCTGGGTGTGGTGGTGCATACCTGTAATCTCAGTACTCAGGAGGCTGAGGCAGGAGGATTATGAGTTTGGGGCCAGCCCGGACTGTATGGTGAATTCAAGGCCAGCCTGGACTACATAGTGAGACCCCGTCTCAAAAACAAACAAAACTAGCATCTAAAATGGAATAGTGTGTTTAAAGTATTGGAGGTTTACAAGTTGCTGTTAAACTTTTTCGCTATTTAGCAAAAATATCTTTTGAAAGCAAAGGTCCAATAAACAGAGTTTGATAAATAAAGACTAAGAGAAAAAAAAGACTAAGAGAAAAAAAAAAAAAAAAAACGAGAGTTTTCTGCCTGCAAATCTTCAGTTCTGAATGTCTTTGTTACCTTTGTTGAAAATCAACCTTGTGTGTTCTGTTTCTGGAATCACAGCCTCTTCTGTGGATTTCTGGATTTACTAGTGTGTTCTGTTGATATAATTCCTTATGCTCCTATCATACTGTTTTTAAATTAGGCTTTGGTTTAATAGTAGTCTTGTCTGAGGGCGGGTGAGATGGCTCAGCGGCATAAGTGCCTGCCTGGCAAGCCTGAGGTCCTGAGTTCGACTTCCAGTACCCACATACGAAAAAATGGCCGGTGATATCGCTCAGCGGCACAGGCGCCTGCTGGTGCGCGAGGTCCTGAGTTCGACCCCCGGTACCCAAAAAAAAAAAAAAAAAAAAAAAAAAAAAAAGCTGCACAAACGCTATGTGCCATCTTTGGGGCCGGTGAGATGGCTCAGTGGCATAAGCGCCTGCCTTGCAAGCTCGAGGGCCCGAGTTCGACTCCCGGAACCCACATACGAAAAAAGGGCCGGTGATATCGCTCAGTGGCACGGGTGCCTGTTGGCGCGCGAGGTCCTGAGGTCGACCCCCCGGTACCCACAAAAAAAAAAAAAAAGAAAGACAAATAGTAGTCTTGTCTGTACTGAGTTGTTTTAGGTTTATGTTAACTTTTAACTTAGAACATGGGAGTACTCATAAGTTCTTTCCTTCTACTGTTTTTCAAATATGCTTTTCCTTACTTTCATTATGTATAGGTGGCAGTTTCTTTTGGCAGCCAGGAATAGTCATGTGAATCAGTACAGTAACCCTTTGTCTGCCTGTTGATTTACTGGCAAGAGAGAGCATTTAGCAAACAAGAGTTGTAGCAGTCCCAGGTAGAAGCTGCACGGCATTTATTATCTAGATCATTGATCACCTCTTCCATACTCTGTGATTCAATGTAGTTACAAAACTACCCAGGTTTAAGGTGTGGGGCCATGGATCTAATCTCAAGTGTTTTGGGGCCATATACTTTTCAATAGTTTACTTTAGAACAATTTCAGTTATGCAGAAGAACTACAAAGGCAGTACAGAATTTGCATATCGCACAGCACTTTCCTTTACTATTCATGTTTTTTATTAGTATGGTATATTAGTTACAATTGATGAAACTTTATTGATTCATTATTGTTAGCTAAAATCCACATTAAAAAATAAATAAATAAAATCCACATTTTATTCCTACCCTTAGTTTTTATCTAATGTCCTTTTCTATTCTATAATCCCAATAGTATACCATTTTAGATTTAGAATTCATGTCTCTTTAGGCTTCTTGCTCTTGGTTGTGACACTTTCTCAGACTTTCCTTGTTTTGATGACTTTGACAGTTTTGTTGAGTACTGGTCAAATATTTTGTGGATTATATCTCAATTAGGATTTGTCTAATTTTTTTTTCATGATTAGACTGAGGTTATAGATTTTGGGAGGAAGACCACAGAAGTGTATATATATCATGATTTATAACTGTTGTTATTAACCTTGATCCCCTGGCTGAGGTAGTTTGTTGGGTTTCTCTACTATAAAATTACTTTTTTCCTCTTTTCTATACTGTATTCTTTGGAAAGAAGTCACTGTACATAGTTCACATCTAAGGAATGGGGAGTATGCTGTATCTCCAAAAACGCAGAATATCTATGTAAATTACTTAGAATTTTTTTTGAATGGCATACGTACCTATTTTGCCCTATTTATTTGCTGACTCTATCACTTATTTATATCAGTTTGGGCTCCTCGATATTTGTTTAATACCTTGGATTATAATGTAATGGTACTTTATTTTGTTGCACAGATTTTTCCAGTTTTGCCAGCTCTTTCATTTGTCTTTTGTGTCTATTCGACATAATCTCTTCATTGCAGGGTTCTTTTATTTTTTGTTTTATTTATTTTAGAAGTCTTCTAAAGCACTTCTTTATTTTCCAGAGCCATATTTTTCCTTAAATTTTTTAGAAGTGGATACATCTTTTAGATTGTCAGATCTCCTTTCTATACCTATTGAGAGTAGACAGGAAAGATGTCAACAAAGTATAGGACTTGTGTGAAAGGTAGCAAGTATGAAGTTTACTTTTATATTTCAATGAATGGGAATCCTGAGGAATTAGGTAAAACTTTCCAGATCAGTAATTCCAGGTCCTCAAGTTTGATTTCTTTCTTTCTTTTGGTTTGTTTTTTGGTTTTTGGTTTGTTTTTCTTTTGTGTTTTTGAGACACAGTCTCACTCTGTAATTCAGGCTGGCCTTGAATTCACTGTGTAACCCAGGCTAGCCTTGAACTTTTGGAAATCCTCCTGCCTCAGCCTCTGGAGTGCTGAGGTGTTCGCCACCATGCCCAGTTCTGATTTCTTTTTTTTTTTTTTTTTTTTTTTTAAGATTGGGTCTCACTATGTTGCCCAGGCTGACCCCAAACTCCTGAGCTCAAGTGATCCTCCTGAGTAGCTAGTACTACAGACATGTGCTATGGCATGTGGCTTTGAAGTTTATTTTTAAGTTATTAGGGACTTACTGAAGTTTTTGTGGGAGCACAGAATGAAAAGTCAACCTTTAGGAAGTTAGAGGAAAAAAGAAGGGAGAAAGTAAAAAAAAATATTGAGGTTTTTAAGCATGATGATTAAGACAATACTGCTGTTAAGAGAAATAAAATATTAGAACAGAGACATGTTCTCAGGGTGAATTAGGGGATATAGTTTAGAACATTGTGATTTGAAAGACCCGTACATAACAAAAATCAAGGTGAGTTTGTCTAGCTGTCAGAAATGAATGAATGGACCAACGTGGGCCTGATGGCATACACCTGTAATCTTATCACCTGGGAAGTTGAGGTAGGAAGATCTCCAGTTTGAGGCCAGCCAGTGCTACACACAAGTTCAAGGCCAGCCTGGACTACATAGTGAGACCCTGCCCTCTCCCATAAAAAGGGAATGATTAGACTCAAACTGGTGAGAGATACTCCTGTACATTTAAAGTCATGAGTTTGATACTAGTTTAGAAAGAAGAGAAAGGAGCCAAAGACAAGTGTTTTAAGCAGTAGAAGGATCCAGGTAATAAGAAAACCATACAACTGAAATAATCATGCTTCCATTTTATCAGCTATTTAAATATTATATAATTTTGGTATTGTTGAAACTTCAGCATTTCATTAGTGAAGATGTCCGTAAGAAGCATTTATTATAGTGTTAGATAAAATAGAAGCAAATATCAAAAAGTAGATTTATTTGGTGGCAGCATTGACAGTGGTTAAGAACAGACTTTGGACTTTAGAATTGAAAAGGGTCAAATTCTGGCTCTGCTACTTAATAGTTCAGTTCCTTTGCTACCTACTTGTGTAGCACTTCAGTTTTCAACTTCATAGGGTTCTTTCGTGTATCAAAAAGGTAAATATTTGTGAAATTCTTGCAAAATGCCTAGCATATGTTAAGTGTCATACGAGTACATGTGAAATAAAATGAATGATAAAATAAATTGTGTATTTCATAGAAAATCTCACTGTCCATGAGCAATAATTGTGAAAAGACTAAGGACATTGTTATGACTTGTATCCAGATGTCCCCCCAAAGCCTCATACACTCAAAGGTGGGGCTTTTCAAAAGGAGCTGGCTGGATCTAGGGCATGTGATATTGGAATTAAGGGTGTGTGGCACTAAATTAGTCCACTAGGGCCAGGGATATAGCTCAGCAGCACAAGTGCCTGCCTGGCAAGCGCAAGGTCCTGAGTTGGATTCCCGGTACCAAAAATATAAATAAATAAATAAATACATAAATAAATAAATAAGTCCACTGATTGGAATTAGCATAGTTCTGGGTATGGATAATGAGAAGACCTACCCAGGTGTGGGTGGCACCACCCAAAAGGCTTGTAGCCTAAGTGGGATAAAAGGGAGAGGGAGCTTGTTGCTGCTGCTTGCTGCTTTGCTGCTTCCTGCCTGCTCTGCCACGAACTGTTTTTCCTCTGAGATGCTCCTCTGCCGTGCCACCCTACCTTGGAGTAATCTCACTATGGGCTACAATGTCTACAAACTGAGCTGAAATAAACCTTTTCTCCTTAACTTGTGGGTGTCAGTGTATTTTGTCCTGGCAATGAGAAAGTAACTAAGACAGACATGAAAAATTAGTTAGATCATGAATACAAAACAATGGGCCGGTGAGATGGCTCAGTGGCATAAGCACCTGCCTGGCAAGCATGAGGTCCTGAGTTCAACTCCCAGTACCCACATAAAAAAGATAAAAGGGCCGGTGATATCACTCAGTGGCACAAGCGCGAGGTCCTGAGTTTGACCCCCAGTACACACATAAAAAAAAAAAAGAATACAAAACATGATCTCTCCCTCTCTCTCTCTCTCTCTCTCTCTCTCTCTCTCTATATATATATATATATATAATACAAAACATTATATATATATATATATATATAAACACTTCTCTGAATAGAAATGAAATACAACTACTACTATTTGAGGAAGCATGCTAAAACAAACAATGGATATGGGAAGTATGACCTTTTGCAGTTCATGCTTTTGTATAATATATATATTTAAAAGTTTTATCTTTGTTTATTTTTAAGATATTTTATTTTTGTTTTGTTTTGCAGTACTAGGGGGTGGAACTCAGGGCCTTTACACTGAGCTACATCCCCAACCATGTTTATCTTAAATTTTGATGAAGAGTTTTGCTAAGTCACAGACTGGGCTCGAGCCTGCTATCCTCCTGCTTCAGCCTCCCAGAGTACTGGGATTTCAGGCATGTGCCACAATACTTGGCTAAGACATTATTTTTTAGAGGAGTTTTAGTTTTCACGGTAAATTGAGCATAAAGTACAGGAGTTCCCATACATGAATACCCCCTATTCCCACACATGCATAATCTCCCCTACAGGGTGGGGAATATAGCTCAATGACACAGTGCCCGCCTGGCAAGTGCGAGGTCCTGAGTTCGATTCCCGGTTCAAAGAAAAAAAAAGACATAATCTCCCCTACAATCAACGTCCTGAACCAGAGTAGTTTATTTGCTATAATTGATGAACTTCTGTTGGTAAATCATTATCACCCAGAGTTCAAAATTTGCATTAGAGTTTACTCTTGAGGTTTTATAGTCTATCAGTTTTGATAAATGTATAATGACATATACCTATCATTTTAGTATCATGCTGAATAGTTTCATTGCCCTAAAAATCCTCTGTGCTGCACCCACCTATTCATTCTTTTTTGCCTCATCTATAGGAACCTCTGATCTTTTTACCCTCTCCATTGTTTTGCCCTTTCTGGAATGTCATATAGCTGGATTCATACTACACATAGCTTTTTCAGGTTGTCTTCTTTCATTTAGTAATATATACATTTAGTTCCTCCATGTCTTTTTTTGTTTGTTTGTTTTTGTTTTTGTACTGGGGATTGACTGAACCCAGGGCCTTCACCATGAACTACATCTGCAGCCCCACCCCACTATTACATATTTTATTGTAAGATAGGGTCTCACTAAGTTGTTCAAACTTGCCATTTTCCTGTCCCAGTCTGCCAGACTGGTGAGATTACAGGTGTGCATAAAGACACCCAGCTCTTTCCATGCTTGGACAGATAATTTATTAGTGCTGAATAATCCATCATACTGATGTACCACAGTTTGTCCATTCACCTATTGAAAGGTACCTTGTTACTTTTATGTTCTGGAAATTACAAAAAGAGCTGCTATAAACATCCATGTGCAGTTTTGTGCAAATACAAGTTGTTAACTTATTGGATAAATACCATTATGCTGGATAGTATGATAAAAGTATGTGTAGTTGCATCTCATTGTGGTTTTAATTTCCCTTTTCCTAGTGATGTATAATGTTGAGTGTCTTCTGATGTGCTTATTTGCCATTTCTCTGTTTTCTTTGTTGAGGTATCTGTTCAGATGTTTTGCCCATTTTTAATTGGATTGTTCATTTTATTATATTGTCGACTTTGCAGAGTGACCTTTAATATATTCAACTATCCTTGTAGCTGGTGAACATAGACTGAAATCACTGAACTGTGAGCCAAAATAAATCTCTCCTGCTCTGAGTTGCAACTATCAAGTATATTGTTCCAGCAACAGGAAAGCTGACTAATGTATCATGGCAGCTCATAATTTTATAGATGCTAGATCTGAATGAGCCAAACTTTGCTCTGTACATAATGAGTGATGAGATGGCATTAGCATATAACCTATAATGGTTTGTATCCCTTAAGCTTAAATGAGGAATTATTACTTAAGTAATAATTAATGTAATAATAAGTCTCTTCCACCTGAACTTTTTTCTGGAATATCTCTTGATAGAATAGCTGTTTGTTTGATTGTTTCTCCCCTGAATGTTTTTTTTTTTTTTTTTTTTGTGGGTACCGGGGGGTCGACCTCAGGACCTCGCGCGCCAGCAGGCACCCGTGCCTCTGAGCGATATCACCAGCCCTTTTCGTATGTGGGATCCGGGAGTCAAACTCGGGCCCTCGCGCTTGCCGGGCAGGCGCTTAAGCCGCTGAGCCATCTCACCGGCCCCCCTGAATGTTTTATAAGCAGTTAAATATTTAAAATTTGTGCCAAGTTTTCATTTGAGGTTTTTAAATGTGCAGCAAGGACTTTTGATTTTTCATTGCTAGAGTTTAACTTTTTTCCTTTAATTGTTCTTATACACAGTGTTATGATGAGAGAAGAGGATTGATTTGTGAGTGATTGGTTCGCCTGGTTGGACAAGCCATATATAGGTTAAGCTGTTTGAGAGTGACCTGCTAACCTTATGGAGAGATTTCACTGTACTTTCATTTTATTGAGTTTAATTATACATGCAAGGCAAATGGAAGGTGTGAATGCAGTTGATTTTGTGGTGCTTCATTCATTGTGACAGGCATTTTACATAAGTGCCTACACCAAAAATGTTGGGGAGAGAGTTTTTAATGTTATTGTCTACGAATTTGAAGCCAAAGTACAATGTAGTTAATAATTTAAAAAGCTTACCTATTTTGCTCTACTATTTCTAATTGCATATTTCAAATTTAAATGTTAGAATGCCAATTCCTTTTTGCCTGAGGATGTGTTGCAAGGTCCAAAATATACTTCATAGTTGTAGTTGAATCTCCTAGGAAGCCTATATAATCTTCTCCTTTTTCTTGTGATCTGAATTAGGAGAATGAGTGGTAGATTGGTATTTCAATAGTTTTCTTTCATCTGATGTTACTCTTCTTATACTAGTAACTACATCAATAAGTGGAACTTAATAAAATTAAGCCAATCAATTTTTCCAAGGGATAAATGTTTTTTATATTTTTAAACAATGTATATTTGGTACAGACTATGTACTTTGTAAGTTTATAGCTCTACAATAAGCTGTGAGAAAACAGTGTCTTGTGTCAGTATTGTACATGTTGGTTGATTGTGGCTGAATTTAGAAGGCATTAGAAGAAAATATTCCACAGATCTGTCATTTTTGAAAATAGGAATGAAAGGGAATTAAAAGGGACTATGGTGTTGGGAGTGCAACTGTTTCTTAATCCTGACTTCAGAAAGATAAATTGATAAAAACTTTGAATGACAAAGCCCAAGTAAAACTCAGTCTTTTATTTATTTATTTATTTGTTTGTTTATTTATTTGTTTATTTATTTATTATTGGTAGATATTTACAGTATGTAATGATTACATTGATTCTGGGGAGTTGGTACATGTACATAACACATTTTAATTCTTTTTTATTTCCCCCCACTCCCTCCAACTCTTGATCCCCTTCCCTTTTGTAAAAGTTCTGTCTCCCTGTTTCCTTTTATCTTTTATTTTGTTCTTTATTTATACTTTGGGGTTCTCATCTAAGAGAAACGATGTCATATTTAAGCTTGTTGTCTGATTTATTTTGCTTAACATTAAGGTCTTGAGGTTCATCTATTTTCCTACAAATGACTCAAGTTTATCCTCCTTTATGGCAGAGTAATGCTCCATTGTGTATAAATACCACATTTTCTTCATCCATTCATCTGGTGATGGAAAACACTGCTTTTAAGATTTAGCTATTATGATAATTCAGTCTTTTAGCAAGGATCAAATCAATGACACGACCTTTATACCCACTGAGAAAACCTCAAAAATTATTGATGTATCTCAGAGCGAATTTTAATTATGGGTATGTTTTTATTAAATTTCTTTGAATTGCATGGGACATCCTGTGGAAAAGAGTCCCTGCCTGTGATACTTGATAGCCCAAGATACCTATATTTTAGGGGATGGAAACAAAAGAATGAGAAAAGAAGATAGAGCAAACATAAGAATGTCTAGAAAAGGACTGTGAATGTGGCCACTGGACTAAGAACCTGACTGAAATGATACAGATAAGAAGCCAAGAAACTCTGTGTGAGAATTGTGTATGTTAGTATCATAGATATATCACAGTTTTCCAAAACAGTTGTGCCAGTTTGGACTCCCACAAATAGTGTATCAGCCTTTGTAATTTTTGTCAGTTTTGTGTAGGTTACAGTAATGGTTTCATTAGTATTTCCTTCATGTCTAATGGTTTGAATATATTTACTTGTTTTCTGACCATTTGTATTTCTTCCTGTGACAAAATGTTCATGTTTATTTTTGTTGTTTTCATTTCTTGGCATGCAATAAATTAATCTTAGGTGTACACTGCAAGGAAAATTTTTTAATCTTTTACATGTATGGAAAGATATCCAGATCATGACAGAAAACATTCTCAGCATAATAAGACTCCCAGTGTTCATTACCATTTATTACCACCTGTTGTCATCCCAGAGGCTAACACAGTTCTCATTGTTGACATCAGTTTTACTTGATTTTGAACTTCACTTAAAAGTGTGTGCTACTTTGTGTATAGTTTCTTCAATTTATAGTATGTGATGTAATTTGTGTGTTTGTAGTAGTCCATTATCTTTTCATTGCCATGCATGTGCTACTGTGAATATACCACAGTTTATTTATTCATTCTCTTGTTCATAGAAACTGGGATTTTCAATTTTGGGCTATCAAGGTTAAAGTAGCTATGAGTGTTCATGTGCACTTAAAAAGGAGATTATTTTTCTATTATCAGGGTTTAAAGTTGCAAGCTTTGATAATGTTTGTTTTGTTTATGTATTCTTTTTTTTTTGTATTTTCTGCACTCTTATGTTTTACTAAGCATTTTGTGTAGGTGCCTCCAGTTTTGCTTCTTTCTTGCATCTTTATTTCTCTTTGATTTTATTACATTGAAGTAGTTTTTGCATTGTTTATTGAGTAGATATCTAGAACTAATACGTATTTATTGTTAATTGTCATATTGTCGCCAATTGACTAAGGTTCTTCTGCTACATTTAAATAGAAATCATGAATTTGCAAAGCATGCTCTCTTTAATCTAGTGGCCTTGGGATCTGAATGCCAGTGGCTCTCGACTGTTGGTATGATAGTACAGCCCTGAGCTTTGAGTGCCAGTGATTCCTAGTTCTTAATGTTACAGTTCTTAGTGTTATATCTCCTGGTGACTCCCAGCCAACCCTGTCAGCTTCTCAGTGGCCAGGGCTTGTAGCTTCATCGGCAACCTTCTAGAGCTTTTCCAGAGTGGTTCTCTGGGGCTGTCCCACAAGTCTCCACTGCTATCTGCAGTTTTCTGCATGTCTCTGCCACTCTTGGCTCTTTGCTGGCTCTGCTGCTTTCTGGAGTTCTTTAGGGCTAATAGCTCTTAATGTTACTAGCTCTTTCTTAGTACAGCCTGCTTAGACCACTCTACTCAAGATAATAATCACTAGTAGGCAGCAGGACCACCCAAGGAAGGCTTTCACTGGGGCCTATGCTATAGCACAGGAGGATACTGCACAGCAGGGACCCCCTCCTGGACTGACCTGAAAAAGGTAAAGGAACAGGACCTATTCTGGAACTTCTGAAGTAGTGAAATAGAGAAGCAGGTCCTCTGGAGGTTACAGGGAAGAGTCACCTAGAGCGGCTGCAGAGTAGAGTCATCTAGAATAGGTCTTTTTTGAAGTCTGCCAAAGTAAATATCTCCCAGGGCAGCCATGACATATCAGCCTCCACTGTCATGGTGATAGCTCAGCTGAACACAGACATGCTGCTTGATGACAGCTCTGGGGTTTCTGCAGAAATGGCGAGGCTAAAGTGTGATTGCCACCGATTTCAAGGAGTCTCCAGGAGGGACAGCAATGTTGATCACTGCCCATTGGGTTTGGAGATTTGGGGGATAATGGCAATAGCCTCCCTCCCTCCCCAGTCTTTGCCCTGTAAGGCATGGTCCTGTGCCACCACTTCTTACAGAGGTTGCAGCAGCTGCCTTCAGTGATCTTGGTGCAGGGGAGGGGCAACGAGGCTCTCAGCGGAGCCATGTCACCTCTCAGGGCTGCAGGAGGGCGTGGTAAATAGAGGCCTAGTGAGTGGCTGCCAAGGCAATTGCAGAGGTGGCAAAGAGACACTGGAGCTGGTTGCCTGGGTCAGCAAGGGCGAGAGACTTCTGACTATCGGTGAGATCATGTCTGTGGCAGTCAGAGGGAAAAGGGTTGGGCCTCACTTTTTTACCTCAGTACTTAGATATGTAAATTCATGTCCTGTTTTAGTTCATTTTTTTCTATTGCATATTTAAATATTAGTTTTATTCCATTGTTTTGCTTTTTATGCAGGCTATACAATTTTATGTATGTTGGACTCTCTCTTGTATTTTAAAATTTTCTCAGGGATTCATATTATCCTACTTCTTCATTTTGTTTAGTCCTTTTGGCTGTTTTCATACTTTCTCCAGTGACCCTTATTTTCAGTAAGTCATCTTCTGTCTTGGGTATTTTATTATAGTTCTTCATTTCTAAAATTAATTTTTTTCTAATTAATTTTTTGTATGAAACCAGTTGCCTCTCATTTCACATCTGCCTGAGTTTTGACATTTCTGTTCAGAATTGGAATGTTCAATTTGAGAGATTTGTTTGTTTGCCTTTTAATTCAGTGTAAATATTTGTTTACCAGTGTGTAATTCAAGTCAAGATACGATTATAGTTTTCTGTGCCTTACAGATCGTTTTGAGTGCTATATTTCAGCTGAAGAATTTTTAATGAGTTTTTCATTTTCTATGCTTTTGTTTTTGTGCTGTTTCCTTTTATTTGCTTGTTTGTTTGCTTGTTTTGTTTTTGAAGACAGAGTCTCACTATGTAGTCCAAGTCAGCCTTGAACTTGCTGTGCAGTGCATGCTGGCCTTGAACTCACAATCCTCCTTTCTCAGCCTCCTGAGGACCGGAATTCCAGGCATACACCACTGAACCTAGCTTCTGTATTCTTTTAATAACTTTTTACACTAGTTGCTTGTTAATTTCTGATCAGTTTTGAATAAATTGTTGTTTTAAGCAGCAATAATTGTTTATATAATAAGTGGCGACAGAGGTTGCAAGATTTCTTACTTCAGAATCACCCTATTTTTTATTATAATAAAGTGTAGTTTCATTAATCTATAATTTGTTTTGGAGGATTTAATGTCTTTCTAATTTTGTGCTAATCTTTTATTTCTGTAGGACCATTATTATCTTTTATCTCTTACTTGTTTTCTTTCTTTTTACCACCACGCATCCAAATAGTACCCCTTTAAGTCACAGTTCTTTTCCACAGAAGAAGTATTTTTCCAAGACAATCACTTGTATTTCTTGCAATTGCATGTAACCAGTACTCTGATCTAACAGGTCTCAGATGTAATTTTAGGATTTTTCTCACTTTCTCTTGCACAGTTTATCTACTTTTTGTCTCTCTTCAGCTTTGCTTCCTTCTCCTTTTCTAAACAGTCTGTCTCTCTTTTTCTCTGACACGGGCTCCAAAGATAGCTGCTGGATTTTAATGTTCAATTCTCTATTTATATGTATTTGAAGGGCTTACTATTGTCTCTTAATATACTATAGACATAGATGAATAGGATTTTCTATTTTCACTGCATTTCTATTTTTAAAGTTTTGTGGAGATTATGGAGAAACATTTGGATTCAGGTGTTTGTCATTTTATGGGAAACTTAAATCTTCTATTGTCTTGCAAATATTAGTCAAAGATACTTTAAAGTACAGATTTGATAACTTTAATACTCATATCTCCTGTAGGTCTGTTTTTTTGTTATAGTTTTGTCTCCTGGAATGCCTCATAATTGTCAACTGAATGTCAGACATTGGATGTGATAGTTTGAGGATCTGGATGATATTAACTTTTTTCTAAAAAGAGTTTATTTTTGCCTCTGGCAGGTAGATAGAGTTGAAATGGTTCAACTTAATCCATTCGGGGTTGAGTTGATATATAGCTGGGTTTCATTGTTATATACATTTCTAGTTTATTGCTCGTGTTTCCCAAAGTTCATTTTTCTCCCTAGTCTGTGACACTGCTAACAGCTCTGCTTAGCTTCTCAGCCTTCTGCCTGACAATTGGCAAATGATGAGAAAATCCATGCTCATAGTTGAGTTGCCTCTCTGTATTTTTGTTGTTGTTGTTGTTCAAAATCTTGGTCCCTGGAGTGTTGGCTGCTTTATTAGCTCTCTCATGCCTTCATACAACTATTTTCCATATTAGTACGTTTGAACGTGTCTACCAAAACTTCTTGAATTAAGAACTTAGTTTCTAAAGTTGTATATAATGGACTTTGGAGGTGAGGCCTTTAGGAGGGTCATGAGAATGGGGCCTACTAAGGATAGGTGGGTGATGAGAATGGGGCCCCTATGATGGTATTAGTGGCTTTATAAGAAAAAGAAGAGAGATGGTTTAGTATACTTGCTCTTTCCCTACATGTGATACCCTCTGCCATGTTACTGAACTTCCCAGCCCTCAGAATCATGAGTTAAATAAACCTGTATTTATTCTGTATACATTTTTCAGTCTATGATAATCAATTATAGCAACAGAAAACTGACTAAGATACATATAGTCACCACACAAAGACCTTTTAGTCAACAATGAACCACATATTTGATGGGGGGTCCTATAAAATTATATTGCCTAGTGACACTGTAGCAGTCTTACTTTGTGTAAGTATATTCTGTGATATTTGAACAATGAGGAAAAGATGTTATGATGCTTTTCTCATAATGTATCCCTGTTATGAATTTATCATTCTTTATCTCTGAGCAGTATTCCATTATGTATAGATACCATATTTCTTTATCCATTTATCCGTTGATGGTCATATAGGCTGCTTCCAGGATTTAGTTATTTTGAGTTGTGCTCCTATAAATGTTGGTATGCATGTATCGCTGTATATGATGTCTTTAACTCTTTTGGGAAGATACCTTGAAGGGGAATAGATGATTATATGGAATTTAAAATTTTAGTTTTTTTGAAAAATTTTCATACTGATTTCCATAATGGTTGTACTAATTTACATTTCCGCCAACAACATCGGAGGGATCCTTTTTTCACCACAGCCATACCAGAATTTGTTATTCTTTGACTTTTTGATGATTGACTTTCTTTCTGGTGTAAGAGAAAATCTTATGTTGTTTTAATTTGCATTTTTCTAATGACCAGAGATGGTGAAGATTTTTTTCATACATTTGTTGGTCATTTGTACTTGTTCTTCTGAGACGTGTCTGTTCATTTCACTTGTCCATTTCTTGATTGGGTCTTTTATTTTGGGTGATCTGGATTATTTTTGTTTGTTTATTCTTTACATATTCTAGAAACTAATCTTCTGTCTGAGGAATTGCTGGCCATTTTTTCCCATTCTATAGGTTGTCTCTTCACTGTATTAATTGATTCCTTTGCTATGCAGATGTTTTTAATTTGATATAATCCCATTTTTTGATTCTTGCTGCTGTTGCTTGTACAGTTGAAGTTCTGTTCAGAAAGTCCTTGCCTACACCTATGACTTAAGTGCTTTATCTTCCAGTAGCTCAATGTTTCTGTTTTAATGTTTAGATCTTTAATTTGTTTTGGTTTTAGTTTAGTACATGATGAGAGATATGAGTCAAGATTCAATCTTCTGCAAATAGGTAGCCAAGTTTTCCAACACCATTTGTTGAATAGCTGTCTTTCTTCCAGTGTATGCTTTTGGTTCCTTTGTGGAAGATCAAACAGCTGAATGTGTCTGGTGATCCTTCTGTAGCCTCTATTCTGTTCAAATGATCCACATGTCTGTTTTTGTATTAGTACCATGTCATTTTTATCACTGTTGCTTTGGAGTATAACTTAAAGTCAGGTATTGTGATACTTCCTGCTTTGATCTTGTTGTCCAAGGTTGTTTTTGCTATTCTGGGTCTCACCTGGTTTCATATGAACTTTAGGGCTGTTTTCTCTAGTTCTGTGAAGAATGCTATTGGCATTTTGATTGGAATTGTGTTGAATCTGTTTACGAGTTTTGAGAGTATGGCCATTTTGACAATATAGGTTCCGCCTATCTAGGTGCAGGGAATACCTTTCCATTTTCTGATGTCCTCTTCTATCTCCTTTTTCAGAACACTGTAGTTTTCACTGTAGAGGTCTTTCACTTTGTTTGTTAGGTTAATTCCTAGGTATTTAATTTTTCTTTTTTTTTTGTGGGTACCAGGGGGTCGACCTCAGGACCTCGCGTGCCAACAGGCACCCGTGCCGCTGAGTGATATCACCGGCCCCTTTTTCGTATATGGGTTCCGGGAGTTGAACTCGGGCCCTCACGCTTGCAAGGCAGGCGCTTACACCGCTGAGCCATCTCACCAGCCCGGTATTTAATTTTTCTTGATGCTGATGTAAATGGTATTGTTTTCATAATTTTTCTCATTGAGTTCATTTTTGGTATACACAAATGCTATTGATTTTTGTGTGTTGAACCTGTATGTTGCTACGTTGCTGAAATTGGTTAGTAATTCTAGCAGTTTTTGGTGGAACTCTTTGGGTCTTTTATGCAGAGTATCATGTCATCTGCAAATAATGATAATCTAAGGTAGTCCTTTCCTATATGTATCCCCTTTATTTGTTTCTCTTGCCTGATTGCTCTGGCTAATGTTTCAAGGACTATGTTGAATAGAAGTGGTGATAGTGGGAATCTTGTCTTTTTTCTGAATTTAGAGGGAATGATTTCAGTTTTTCTACATTTAATATGATGTTGGCCATTACTTTGTCATAAATGGCTTTTATCAAATTCAGGGACAGTCCTTCTATAGCTATTTTCTTTGGTGTTTTTTGGGTGTTGCATTTTATCAAAAGCCTTTTCTGCATCTGTTGATACAATAATGTGGTTTTTGTCCTTGCTTCTGTTTATGTGGTCTGTTGCATTTATTGATTTGTGTATGTTGAACCAACTTTGCAGCTCTGGAATCAAACCTACTTGGTCATGATGTATGACTTTTTGAAGATGTGTGTGATGATGTGTTGCTAATATCTTGTTGAGGCTTTTTGCATCTGTGTTCATTAAGGAGACTGTCCTCTAGTTTTCTTTTCAATTTGGTTCTTTGTCTGGTTTTGGGATCAATAATCCAAGCCCAAACCAAAATTAAGAAGGGAAACCATAAAGATTGCAGTGGAAATCAGTGAATTAATACTAAAAAAAAATACAAAGAATCAACAAATTGAAGAGCTGGTTCTTTGAAAGACTAAACAAAATAGTTAAACCCTTAGCCAAACTTACCAAGAGAGAGACTCACATCAATGCAGTTAAAAATGAAAAAGATAAAATCACAACAGACACCATCAAAATCCAGAAGATATATAGTAATTACTATGAACAACTATATTCCAACAAATTGGGAAATCTTAAATAAATGGACAGACTCCTTGACTTATACAAATTACCAAAGCTAACCCAAGAAGACACAAAAATACTGAACAACTCAATGACAATACATGAAATTGAGGTACTAGTAAAAAACCTACCAACTAAAAATGTCCAGGATCTGCTGAATTCTACAAAACTTTTAAATATGTTTTATCATCACTATTCCTCAAACACTTAAATGAAATTGAAAGGAAAGGAGTGCTTCTAAACTCATTTCTGGAAGTCAGCAAGTTTGTTAATTTTTTGAACCATTCAGATGATGTGAATTTAGGTTGAATATCTATGTTTGACCAATTGTGATTAGAACTTATGATTTTGTTTTCCTCTGCTGTGGTCACTGCGAAGGAAACTTTCCTTGCAGTTGTCTAACCCAGACTTCTGGATCACCTTCACACTGCAGGTAACCCTTTCAGGTCCCAGCTTAATAGGAGGAAAGTCTCTATTTTAGGTGTTTTTTTTGTTTTTTTGTTTTTTCAGTCCTTCATAATTAACAAGACCTGTGAGCCTATAGTTTTAGTCAAAATGTCTGGCAATATGTCCTCAGGACAACAGCAAATTTAGCATTCTACTTATCTCTGAGTTCCCATTTTCTGTAGATTTTTGGATTGGTAATGTCTTCCTATTCTTATAAACTCCTGGGTGCTTTAAAAATGTTTTTAAATTTTTACCTTGTACTTTTAGTCAACTTTATTGATGAAATTAGTGCATTTACTGTGGTCCTTTACACAGCCTGAAGCAGAATGTTCTAATTATAAAATCTGGAGAACCATTCATAGAACTTTACTTTTTCACTTAACATTTTCTTATATACACATACCTACCTTTAAAAGAAGACAAACTCTTCTACTTTTTGAACTTTGCTCTCAGGGAAATGGTTTTGAGACACATCTAATGTCTGTAAAGGTGAGTTTTACTTTTGGTGCAGGAATACATTTATTACTTGTAACATTTTTAGACTGTGTAAAGCCTTTAAATAGTTTTCAGAAGACAGAAATTTAGGCTGCCATCAATTTATCTGGATATTTCTGTAATTCTAGGAATTTACATGTGTTTAAGTTATATTTCCTTTATGGATAAAAGTAAAGGTGTAACACCAAAAGCAAGAAAAGTTTTCTTTCTATTTTTGTTTCACTCCTTAGTTTCCATTTCCTGAGTGGTTAGAAATTTGGCAAGTTTATAGAAGTTTTTATGAGTTTATATATGTTTGGGTTTTTCTAAATAAATTCAGAATTTACTTTTATCTTTTTTAAACATGAATACCTCAAAGACAGGATTTGTTTTAAAGATTATTTCAAAATAATTCCTTTTATGAAAAATTATCTAATCTTTATTAGGTAACAGAGATATTTTGTGTTAGAGTAAAACATAGCTGTGCTATTCCTTTAGTATTTGGCTTTGTAAATAAATATCAGAAGTGATAATCTTAAAACTTTTTAAAAAATCACTTTCTTCTTTCCCCAGAAAGAAAATAAAATCATCATTCTTTTCTAATATTCATTAATAATTTCTTTTTGGCTGTAGGTGAAAGGCTCTTTTCAAGATCATTCTATGACACCTGCAAAGATACATTTTAGATCTTATAGCCTAGATCTCTGTGAAAGCAGTTCTAAAGTACGGAAGTGACAGAGCGTACACTTAATTTTTAGATAACTTCAGTTGTGGACTTCAGAATGAAGCAGCTGGGGTGGGGGGGGGGTCCTTATTAGAAGCATAAAACCTACTGACTCTGTCTTGGCCAGTGTTCCCTTTTTTCCAGTAAGCTGTCTGCTATACAGAGGTGTATAACCCTAATGGCTTGTTGTATGCCATTAAAAGGCATTGTACACTCATAAAAGAATGACATTTTGATCAATGCTGTTAAAAGAATTACTGTCTTGACACAGAAAAGCTTTCCTGCTGCAAGTTTAAAAATATGCCTTTAAAAGCTTTTTATTGAATACCTTTGCATCCCTCAGAAATATGCCATTTTGGCATGAGGTTACTCTGAAGTATTCCACATTATAACTTAAATGCAAAACCTCCTGTTTACCTTTAGAAGTCACAGAGCCAAACAGGTATTTCCCTACAAAATGGAGCTTAAAGACATGGTAGCATCTTAAGTCACTGTATCTGATCTAAAAATAGAATTTTTGTAAAGAGAAAGCTAAAAACTAAACTATTCCTTTTTATTGTGTGAGATATTGATTTTTTTCATGCTGTTTTGTTTAAACTTTGTGGTTTAATTTCCCTTTGGATTTAGGAGTCATGCTTTTCCCCCCAGTTCAGAGAGAGATCTTTTTCTAATCACTGGGGAATTGGATCTCTTAAATGGTGATGTGTTAGATGTAGTTTTCCACTGTTTCTTTTTCTTTTATTATATTTTTGATTAGGAGTTTATGAAAACCATGTCAGAATAGTCATAGGCTTCCAAAGCCGAAGTTTTCTTCTATACAGAGCTGGTCTTTCACATATTTACTTACATATTGTTGCTATAGTTTTAGCTTTATTTTATATTTTGTAAGCCTTCTATTATGTACTTCTGATTTACACCTTTAAAAAAAAAAAAACTTGTGAACTGAGCATTTTAAAGTCCAATACCCAGAAAACCACAGCTTTCATAAATATATTATTACAAAGTGATCATTCATTATAGATTTTAAGTTTTGTACTTTTAAAACTTTATGTTTAATTGCAGTCTAATAAACTTATCACATATTTCAAGGTATGGGGATATTTTAGAATAGATAGCATTGATTTTTTAATAAAGATATTTTATTGTCTCATTAAAATGCTACAACAAAGGCAAGGCTTGATGGCACATGCCTACAATTCCAGCATTTGGGAGGCTGAGGCAGAAGGATCCCAAGTTTGAGGTAGGGCGACATAGTAAGTTCAAGGCCAGCAAAACAAAAATAAACCCAAAAAACACAAAGTGCTTTTATAACATGTGACCTTGTTTCTTTGGCAAGACAGGTTTTTTGTTTTGTTTTGTTTTGTTTTGCGTTTTTGCTTTTTTTTGAGACAGGGTCTCACTGTGTAGTTCATATTGGTCTTGAGTTCATTCGGTAGCTCAGGCTGGCCTCGAACTTACAACGATCCTCCTGCCTCAGCCTCCTGAGTGCTGGGATTACATATGTGTGCCACCATGCCCAACTCGGCCCAGAGTGGGGGTGGAATTCTTAGATTTTATTCATCAACATGCAGACTTGAATTGTTTCTTTTTCAGAGATGTGTATACCATCCAGAAATTTTCTGATCCCCTTGTTTTTTGTTTTTTGTTTTTGTTTTGTTTTGTTTTTGTTTTTTATAGCGGGTACCGGGAGTTGAACTCAGGACCTCGAACTTGCCAGGCAGGCGCCTATGCCACTGAGCTATATCACTGACCCTATGATCCCCTTGTTTTTAACTACTGTGGCTTACTGAATCGGAGTTGATGCATCGTTCTGTGCTTGAGATATTGCATAAGCATTACCTGGCCTCATCTGAACCGTGCTGCTGTACTTTTCACCGAAGAAATTCTGCATTTCAAGAAGAGACCCATTCTCCTAAATAACGACATTGGTAGGTAGTAAGCATACTCAAATCTCATCTTGTAATGGAAACTCATGTAACACTCTTGCTGATGCTCTTTACATGACTACCAGTGGTGCAAGCAACAACTAGTTCCTTTCTATTTCACCACCATTTGCTAACCTGGAACCTCTTTATGTTGGAAAGGAGACTGAGTTCCATACTGAAGTGATTGACGTTCTTCTGTAGGGTTCTCTGGGGCCCTTAGCAATAACTGTGCATTCCTTCAGAGTGATGCCGACATTTTCTGGAATGTCCACAGTTTGATTGCTGAGAATGGTCTTCATTCTTGCAGTAGATGTAGCAAAAATGCATTGATTTTTATGTAGCCTGTTGACTTTGTCATCCTGTTGTAGTTTTCCTTGGAAAGCAGATGTTTTTGTTATTGGTGGTAGCTGCATTTTTACTACTCATAATCCCCCAAATGCCACGTGATCTATATAACACTAAAATGTGTTACAGCTATTTTGTGCCATGTTCAGTGCTAAAGTACTTCCTATGGGTTGAAGACCTTACACAACTTATTCAAACAATGCATAAGTTATGGAATTTTTCAAACATAGGTATGCGGTATGATCAAACTATACAGTGAATGTTTAAATTTTAAAAAATTTATTACAGCAAAAAATACACTACTATTAATCCCCCTCACAATATTTCCCCTTGCCTCAAACATATTTATCCCATCATTCTTGCCTCTTTCTGAAACAGGGAAGTCCTCTTTTGAGTCTTTACAAGGTTTAATCAAAAGTACAGTGAATGTTGCTACATAGTGCCATACAGTGGAAAGATAGGCTCTGAAAAACATTCTGTTCTGTTCTCATCCACGTTATTCACCAAATCTGACACTGAAACTGGCACTTCTGGTTTTTCCCCCAAGTGAAAATGACCATAAAAGGTAAACATTTTGAATAGATTCAGGACATCAAGGCAGCCTTGACAGTGCAACTAAAGAAAGACACTCACAAAAGAGGACTTCCAGAACTGCTTCAGAAAGGGCAAGAACTATGGGATACGTGTGTTTGAAGTGTGTGTGTTGGGGGGTTATTTTGAGGGGACTTAATGACAATATATCTTTTACTGAAATAATTTTTTAAAATAATTTAAGCGTTCATGTTTTTCAATCATATCATCATCTGACTCTCAACTGCTGTGCTATTCTAACCTGTTTTATATCTTATGTATTTGTGTAGGTAGTGTTATCCATATTTTACAGATGAGGAACTTAAAGCTCAGAGAGTATATACTTTGTATGTCGAGATACAGTGAAGGTATGGCAGAGCTGGCATTTGAAGCATGCTGTATACACTTCAAAGTATACATTCTTTTTTTTCCCAAAGTGTATATTCTATGTTATATTCTATTCTATGTTAAGTATTTCTCCCTTAATTATTTTTGTTTATTCAAACACGAATTTTATAGAGATTTTGAAATAGGAATTTGTCTTATGATTTTCACTTAAGGTTTGGAAAGAAGCATATTGAAAAGATGACTACATGTCAGGAGACCTGGGTTCTTCTAATATCTCTGATTCTGGCTGTATGACATTGGATAAATCATCTCTTATAGATTTTTTTTTTTTTTTTTTTTTGGTCAGTGCAGAGCATAGAACCCAGGGCCTTGAATATGCCAGGCAAGCATTCTACCACTGAGTTATACCCCCAACCTCTTATGGGCCCTATTTGTAAAATGAGAGGTTGCTGTGTGTGGTGGTTCACATTTGTAATTCCAGGTACTCAAGAGGTTGAGACAGGAGGACCACAAGTTTGAAGCCCACTAGGGCAACTTAATGAAACGTTTTCTCAAAATAAAGTAAAAAAAAAGAACAGGGGATGTACCTCAGTGGTAGAGTGCCCCTGGGTTCAATGCCTAGTACTAGAGAAAGAGGAAGAGAGAAATGTAGGTAGGTTTGGGCTTAGAGGATTTCGAAGGTTTCCTCAAATTCTAAAATCTTATTTGACTATTTTGACTCAGTGTTTACACCTGTTCTTTTGAAACTGGATAAAACTTTATAATCTATATTTCAGCCCTTTAAATGCTGTATTTTTTAATGTGAGGAGTGAGAAGCTCAGATTTTTTCTTCATTATTTCAATATGACATCTGTTATTAAATTCAATAATGGAAGAAATTCCATGTAAGGACACAATGAATCTTATTTCAAGGACCCTCCCTATTTTAAACTACTCAGGAGTCTCCTAGTTTTTAAAGTCAGAATAATTGTGAAAAACCAAGTATTATAAAAGGAAATAAAACTATTTTTCAAAGAAAATGTTTCCACCAACAAAGGCAGGAATAGGCAACTGCCACCGTCAAAGTACTTGTAAATTCTTAACTATACAACAATACTATTAGAAATAGTATTAGAAATAAGTAATACTATTAGAATACTATTAGATACTATTAGAAATAAGTAACAGTTACTGAGAACTTCATGCTACCATATTGTACTAAGCATTTTACATACATCATAAAATGTAATATTCGTGAAAACACTGTGAAGTCAGTACAACTATTATCCTCATTTTATATACAAGGAAATACAGACTTGCTGAAGTTACACAGTTTTTTTTCAAAGGTTGCATTGTTTAGTGGTAGAACTAGAATTCAAAACTATAGAATACCTCAGACTTTTTCCTCATATTTACAAAATGGAATTATGATTAAAGGTTTCCTATGATAGCACTTAATGATAAAAATTAGATTTAAAAATGAGACTTTTTAGAAAGGAGTGGGCCTGATGATTTGTGATGAGTGGCAGTTTTGCGAGTTCTCAGCTTTGATCACTGCCAGTTACATATTTTGTTTATAGAGTCATAAAACAAGAAACTGCTATTGAACAAAAAGATTTTTCTTTTGTGCTACTAGGGATTGAACCTAGTACCTTCACACTGAAGTACATTCCCAGCTCTTCTTATTTTGAGATAGAATCTTCCTAAATTGCCTAGGCTGGCCTCAAACTTGAGATCTTCCTGCTTCAGCCTCCTGAATTGCTGGGATTATAGGCATGTACCACTGTGCCTAAGTTAGACAATTTTATGATATACTTATTGTCTAAAGAGTTAATAAATTCATTACATGTTTTAGAAAAGCATTCTTTGGAGTTTGGGGTGTGGATGGACCAGAGAGATAGAGAGCGTTTGTGTACATGTACATGCATGTGCTTGCACTGGTAGCTGAAAATTAGGGTGACTGTCCCAATTTGCCCAGGGTTAGGTTTCTGGGTCATAGAACTTTTAGTGCTAAAACTAGGGAAGTCTTGGAAAACCAGAGCAAGTACACACACACATATGTATACATATATACACACACATACGTGTGTGTGTGTGTGTGTGTGTAAAATAATGGTAGTAGTTGAGCTACAGGGAATTCATATCTTGCCAACAGTTAAACAGCTCTGAATTCAGTGCCTAGACTGATATTTTTCTGTTTTATTAGTAGAAAGCTCAGTCTCCTGTGTTTTCCCCATTTCAGATAACCTTTTCTTGTCATCAAAGAAATTAATTTCTTTGTTGGAATCATTGCAGGTAAACTTGATAGCAGGAATGCTGTTATTGAGGCAGCTTACACAGTGATTTGCTAAGTACAGCCTCTTCATAAAAGGTGAAGCAGAAGTCAATTTATCGATCACTACCAGGATTTCAGGAACCTGTTGAATTACCTGATTTTTTTCACCTTCTTATAAAGTCTACTATTTTTATTCCTTTTATGCTTTAGCATTTAGTTGTTTCCTTTGGAAGCATTTTTACATGTGTTTTCATATCATGTAAATTTTTTTTTGTTATTTGCTTTTTTTAAGCATACAGTTGGAACTCTCTTAACTAAATAGTAAATAGGAATTTCTTACTATTGCTTTTCTCAGAGATTAAATTATGGGACAGTTGACTAGAGGACATGATGTTTCTTGATTACAAAGCTTCTTTGATTGCAAAATTTCACATACTGTAAGTACAGCTTAATGAATTTTCATGACCTAAAGATACCTGCGTAGCTAGCATCTTGATGAAGAAACAGCGTCTACTTGGCAACTTGGAATCCTTTTTAGTGCTTATATCTGAGCTGATTATCAGGCTCTCTCTACCGAGATAAATTTTAGTTTAGTATTATATATTTATCTAGATTTAACTACTGTCCAAAGAGCAAGATTACTTATATTTGTGCAAATTATCTAGGTAGTTATATTATTTTCACCTTCTATATACTCACTATGACTTATTAATATTTAATTTCATTCTACAAAATTTTAAATGTTTAGAATTTCCTTAGTTGGCTTTGTGGTTCCTGAATAAGGGCTTAAGCTATTTCTGAATGGGATCGTGATTTTTCTAAATAACTACATTACTTGGACAGTGAATGACATTCAAGGTGATTTCATTGGCCCCTTAATTTTCTCTGTTTTGAGCTTCTAAGATTACAGAGCTCAATCATATGCAGAGACTTTGCCATTCAGACTGACAGTTCTATCAGGTCGGGTGGTACATGCTGCAGGTACATTATTGCTAGGTGATTTTTTTGTTTTATTTTTTTCTTTACTTGAGATCCAGGTGGAAGCTGTTGTCTCTGAAGGTTAAAAAAAAAAAAAGAAAAGAAAAAAAACTAGAACATCAATCTGCCACCTCCACTTGGCTTTAGTTTCTCTATTGAGTTTCCATCCATGTATGCTGAGGTGTTCCAGTCACAGCCCCATATTCAGTGTTTTTCAGTAATGTTTTGTCAGAGAAAGGTCTGTCCTCTTTGGTGAGATTGAAATGAGTAATAGTCTTTTGACACTATTGGCACGGGGTTTTCACGGTCCGTGGCAGATCTAATGAGCTACAGCTGCCTGCTTGGAAAATTCAGCTTTCAATTATCTGAAAGGATCCCTAGGATATGGACTTGAGTTTCTGTGTGTATTAAAACAACAACAGCAACGGCAACATAATGTTGGCAAACTTATAAATATGCCATAAACTGCTTTGTAAGCTGCTTTGCAACCAAACATTCAAAGATTTCCCATTTCGGGCTGGTGAGATGGCTCTGCGGTGTAAGCGCCTGCCTGGCAAGCGCGAGGGCCCGAGTTCAACTCCCGGAACCCACATACGAAAAAAGGGCCGGTGATATCGCTCAGCGGCACGGGCGCCTGCTGGCGTGCGAGGTCCTGAGGTCGACCCCCGGTACCCACAAAAAAAAAAAAAATAAAAATAAAAAAAGATTACCAGTTTCAACTGCAGTAATTAAAATTTTTTCCAGGTTTTTGCAGAATTCTGGGAAAATGAATAGTACAAACTATTTGACCAAAGTACTTTTGCATCTGGAACTCAGTTTATGTTACATTTGTGCTACAGGTTCAGGTTTGCATTCATGTTTAAGATCAAGGAAATTATGTAAGACTGCACTTTCAGTGTGGATTATGTACATTGATCCTCTCTTCTTGGACCATCATGTTCTTTCTATATGTGTAACTAGGCATACTATGATATGGGAATAAATTTTACTGCATGAAATCATATAACAGAATATGATAGGCTTGTGGTTCAGTGGAGGATCCAATATATAAGCACAGTTAGAGCTGGAAATGGCGATGCATACCTGTAATCCTGAAGGCTGAAGCAGGAGGATCACAAGTTTGAGGCAAGCCTGAGTAACTGAGCCATATCCTACCTCAAAAGTTAAAGAAAAGGCTGGGAGTAGGGGTGTAGCTCAGTAGTAGAGCACTCCTGGGTTCAGTCCCCAGTACCATGGGTGGGGGTGGGAGGATGGACCTTTATACCTAAGGATTAGACTTGTAACTTTAGATATTTTTGTTATTCTGAGAATGGATAGAAAGTGGCTATTTACAATTCTCACATAGTAAAGTAACTAGACCATTTTGTCTAAATTCGTACAAGACAAGTGTTCTAGCTCAAGGTTGAAGGAACTGTTTATAGACTTAGACAATGGTATTTTATTAATTTTTTCTAAACTGTTTTAATCTATCCGTTTCAGGAAAATATTCTTTTCGAATGGTTTTATTGTTATTTACACGGGACATTTCTAGGTGCTGTATTGTGATTATTTTCACATATCAACTATTAGAAACCCTCAAGGAAAACATTGCCTAATTTTCTAATTTACAAGCAAAACTACCTTGTGGCCTCCAACAGCCAGTTTTTGGGAAAATGGGCCATTACTGGTCTTGAGAAAGAAGAAGCAAAAAAAATTTTTAAGTGCAGAGAGAAGTTATTCAATAGCATTCCACAGAACAGTGGAATGACTATTGGGCATTATAATAGTTATTGCTATAAAATAGAACAAATGGAGTTTCTCTACTAAAGTGTGAACTTTCCACGTTTGCAAGTAGAAACCACTTCTTTGAATTTAATATGAGAATCTTGATACAAGTAAGCATGAATCCAATAGAGCTATTGTGGCACTTGTAATGATTTGTGGCACATAGTGAATTAGCATGTAGTACAGAACAAGGGTGACAAAACAGAAGCCCCTAAAACAGGATTGGAATGGGAATGTTTTCTTTCTCCATAAGTATTTCGAATAAGGAACAATGAAAGTTAGCAACAGGATCACATTCTACATTACTTATAATTTATGGAGCAAGTCTGTTGTGTATGTTATGAATATTAATTGATTAGTAAGCTAAAAAACAAGAAAGTAAAGGGAAAGTATAGAAATTGTGACTTTTCCAATAACAGAATCTGTAAAAAGTGAGAGTAAATAGAAGAAGAAAGAGGGAAGTGCTAAATTTTTTTTTTTTTTTTTTTTTTTGTGGGTACCTGGGGTCGAACTCAGGACCTCACGCGCCAGCAGGCGCCCGTGTCATTAAGCGATATCACCCAGCCCTTTTCTCGTATGTGGGTTCCGGGAGTCGAACTCGGGCCCTTGTGCTTGCTAGGCAGGCGCTTATGCCACTGAGCCATCTCACTGGCCCTGGAAGTACTAAATATTAAGGAAGGAATCATCATTAATGTCATAAATTGCCTGAGATCCTTTGTTTTTCTCCCATTTAATCCTGATATTTAACCAGATCCTCCTATCATTTTCTGCTCTTTGTGACCCATGTTTTAAATGGCTTTGTTGAGATATAATTCATGTATCATACAATTTACCCATTTAAAATGTACAGTGCAAAAATTATTTTTGTCTGTTGTCTAAGTTCTAAAAGTTGTTGATTTGAAATTCTCCACCACCTTCCAAGGACATTGTACTTCAAACTATTTATTTGATCACATGGGTACAATCAGAAAACCATGACTATTTGCTTTGTTGGTACAGTCTTGTAAATCAAAGACAGTGGCATACAACTGTACTCTTAGATATATCTAATTTTATATAGTTTCCTAAATGTGATTTTTGAAAGGTTGTTTTTTATAATAGATATAGACCTATTAAATATACCCCCTCCCTCACCCCTAACTCTGATCTTTTAGTTAAAGATTCAGAATATTGATCTTGTCTGAGTCTTAGAGTTTTTGGACTAAGAGATTCTGACTCATTCTGACAGCACTCACAAGACACTAATGTATAACTCAAAAAACGAATTATTCAATATAATGTAAAATGTATTTGCCCTGGGGATTAGACACCGTATCTTCTAAACAGCACATTCTTTTCCTATAAGTAAGCTACAGGGCAAGCCAAAATATTATCAGTAAATTGTCTTATCTGTATGGAACCAGAACAAAAGGACCGGTTATATAGTTCAAACACTGAGTGGCTTTACCGTCTTTTAGTCAGACTGTGATAGGCAGAATAATGCCATCCCCTCCTCCCAATAATGTCTGTGTCCCAGTCCCCACAATCTATTACCTTACAAAGAAACTTTGTTGATGTGATTCAGTTAAAGACCTTGAGATGATGAGGCTCCGGTTGATTATCTGAGTGGCCGCAGTCTAATCACATGCATCCTCATGACTAGAGAACCTTTTTGTGGTGAAAGGGAGATGGGGCTATGAAAAAACCAGAGAGACAGCAACCTGAGGAGGACTCAACTAACCATTGCTAACTTTGAGGATGCAGGAAGGAGTCGCAAGCCAAGGAACACTGATGGCCTCTAGAAGCTAGAAAGTGAAGGAAATAGATTCTGCTCTAGAGTCTTAGACAGGAATGCTGCTTTACTAGTACTTTGACCTTAGCCCAATGAGACTTATTTCAGAAATCTATAAGACTTTATGGCAATAAATTGTTTTTAAGTCACTAAGTTTGTAGTAATTTGTGTGTCAGCAGTAGAAAACTAATACACAGACCTCTAGATTTCTTCCTGAATGGAACTGGTTGGTGAAGCTTGGGCTAATATGCCCTCTTCCAGAACAGTGTGTTAGCCAGCGAGCCTTGCCTATGTTTGCCTCCGTGGCTCTCTTTTCTCTGTCTCTGGTGCTTTTCTCAAAGCCCTTTCTTGAATGAATTGTATCTATTAAAACACATTTAATAAGAATATAGAGTTAAGAGTTAGATGGACCTAGGTTTGAATTCTGGCTTTGCTATTTTGCTAGCTTAGTATCCTAGGACAGGTAACTTAATATTCTAAGCCTTTGTTTTTCATGAAAAAAATGGGACTAATAATATTTACTTGCATGTTGTTGTGACAATGAGATTATATATATATATATATACATATATGTCACAGTGTTTGAGATATAGTGAGCACTTAATAAATGACAGCTATCGTGGTGTTGGTGTTGGTGGTACTGGGGATTGAACTCAGTGCCTTTTCACTAGCTACACCCCCAGGCCATTTTATTTTGCATTTTTATTTTAAGAGAGGCTCTCACTAAGTTACCAAGTTACCCAGGTCTATCCTCCTGCCTCAACCTTCCAGAATGCTAGAAATACAGGTTTGCACCACTACACCTGGCTTTTATTATTTCTTAAAGACTATACGTGGAGTTTGCCAATGGCATGCATTCTAACCCTTGTTCAGATGTAAATATATTAAGAACTATTTTGTTTAGTATACTCTCCCACAGAATTCTCTTCATAACTTTGTGGCTGCTGATAGTAAGCCTTCTTACCAAAAGCTTATTTTTTAAAGATTTAATAGGTGGGTTAGAACTCTCTTTGGCTTATGGTGCAATATATAATACGTTTTAATATTTCCTTCTAAGAGCTAGTGTGAAACAGACTCCATTAAGGAAAACCTGGAAGTCTATTTCTGTAATTAAAAAAGAAAATCCTAATGACTGGAATGGTTTCTCCAGTTTTTAAAATCCCCCTTGCTTGGCAAATGGCTGACACCTAATAGGCAGCAATAAATGTTTATTGAACTGAGCTGAACTGAGTTCTAAGCAGTTATTCTTTCACAACCTGTTTTGAATTCATTCCTTTTGTTACTACCCTGATTTTGGCCCTCAGCCTATTACAGCAGTTTTAAACTGCTGCTCTTTTTACCACTTGTCTTTTCCCTCTTTAATCAGTCTTCCATGGTGCCACCAAATTAGACAAATACTATCATACATTATTTTATCTCCTACTTAGTTTTTGTCTTTGTTCCATTGCATATTTCATGACTGCTACTTTATATAACCATTGTTTCCCAACTTCTTATGGCATTGCGTGCCTAGAAAATGATATTTGTGTGGCACACTGGGGTAGCAGAGCTGCCATCTTATGGCTAGAAGCTTTGTACCAAGAATTAAGGTCACCACCATCTCAGTACACCTGCCACCTAGTTTAGGAACAGCAATATGCCTTGGCTTACCTATTGGGAAGCTCCTTTATCCAGCATCTGAAACTGGGTGTGATTAGAATTCATCTCATCTTTTATATAGATATTTAATGAAACTCTACTGTGTTTTCTCTAAGCTCTAGGGGAATGGAGTTGAAAACACTAAATCAATTATTCTACAGGAATCCTCAATTCCAGGCAACAGATCTGTGTACTCACTTCCAAATGGGATGTCTGTATTTCTTTCATACCTCTGTTCATGCCTGTTATTGTTTTGCTGTTACTCCATCATCATATGTCTGAATCTTCATATTTTCTTCTCCATGATGCTTTCCCTAGTACATTTAAAAGTACAGTTTTATATATCATTTTCTAACCCTTTTATTACACCACAAGCTCATTGTATTTGTTTGTGTCTGTAAAGCATGGATTCTTTTCTGTTTTTTTCTTTTTAAACTGATACATAAAAACCTAAAAATCATGCTTATTAGATTATATATATTAATCTTAATTCAGTTACCTTTATCTATACTTTTTAAATTTTTCATTATATGCCTTCTATTGCTTTTATCATACTTACAACTATTGACCAAAATATTTACCCTGCTTCCTCTCCCTATAACTTTACATCATATAAATTTAGAGAAACATTTAATACTTTTGTAATAAACACAAAATAATATTCACTGGGCAGATACATTATCAGGTAATAGCAAATGGTTCTAGGGGTTCATAATTAGACTAGGCATTATTCTAATAGCCTTATATATGTTTAATGTGTTTAGTCTTCAGAACAGCCTTATAATTATAAAATATTGTTATATCTTCATTTTATAAAGAGGAAACTGAGGCCCACATAAGTAACTTGCTCAAAGTTTTATACCTATTATGTATCAGTTGAAATGTAATGAGGTAATGCAGCCAGTTTTGATATGTGAGCTCATGCTGACAGCCATTCTGCTATGCTATATGCTATGCTATGCTATGCTATGCTATGCTATGCTATGCTAAAACAAATTATATATGAATCAGCAAACCAGTAGATACTACTAATTAATGCTAAGCATTCCCTTTGAGGTGAGATAGGCTGCTATATATAAGTGAAAAAAGTAGTCATAAGGAATATAGATTATATAGTGTATGATAATACACAATCAGCACCTGGTCAGTATTTTAAACCAAAAGTTAGTAAAAAGCTGAACATAGTGACTCTTGTCTATAATACCAGCTACTCAGGACCCTGAGACAGGAGGATCGTGGGTTCAAGGCCAGCTTAGACAACTTAGAGACCTCAGTCTCAAAAACAAAGTTAGTAAGAATATTATTTGTGAAGCATCTCTTATGTGAGCTAAGAAATGATGTTGGTACTTTGCATATATTATCTCATTGAAGCCTTATAATAACACTGTTGATTAGTTAATATTATCTCTATTTTACAGATGAGGAGAACAAATCTCATATATTTTAAGTAACTTGTCTAAGAGTTACTAAGTTAGGAAATTGGCAGACCTGAGGTTGAATGAAGCCTGGTCACTTCGGCCCTGTTTTCATTGTGCCTCTGATAAGAGGGTGCCCTGGCAGAAGGGCAGAGCACAGGCAAGCAAACTATTGCACAAATGTAGTTAGATGTGTGCTTAATTTTGGAAAATAGTGTTGTGATAATGGTAATTTGCCCCACAAATTAGAGTTTGAGAGAGAAAATATAGCCAATATTCTGGAATAAACCCAGTAAGAGCAATATTTATTGTTGCTAAATCATTACTATGTGATGTTGACTTTTTTCTCTTTTTGTGGTGTATTTATATATTCTACAGCACATGTATGGTTCACAGGCTCTATTTATATCCAGAGATGTTTGGAGTAGTGTTTGGACTGTAGAAGTAAGTACGGTGTAAACATTATTTTTTTAGTTCTTAGTCTGAACATTGACATTTGACTCTACCATGCTTTTTCTTTATAATGTCACACATTTACTTCGCTTTGTCTTTTTTTTTCTTCTGACATTAACAAAGAGATTTCTTCATAGCGAATTGACTCTGAATATGACAACTCTTCGTTGTTACCTCAATGGCTTAGTCTCCACATGCGATTTCTTCTCTGTCTTTAATTAAACTTGTTTTTTTCTGTGTTGTAGCTGGGAGCACCGTGTTGACACAACTCACTCTTGTACAGAACAGATTAAAATGTCAGTGTTCTAATGTTCTCATCTGTGGGAAAAAGAAAATATTTGGGGTATTTTATTTATAACTTTTAAAAGACTTCTCAGTGGAGAAAAAATTACTTTTAAGATGGAAAACCATTTGACAGTTAAAGGGACAGAACTCTATTTTAGTATTAGTCTAACAAAAAAGACTGGAAGGTATGAAAGATTACTAAAACTCTTTTCTAGGAATTTAGAACATATTCTCTCTATTTCCTTCTTAACTATCTTTTGATTCCCAAGTGTTCTGCTTAATCCTTCCAGATGCTGTGTCTGCAGAATATTGATAGTTTCCACAATAGGCAGTTAGCCACTATAGTAAATATATATATTATGTGGAATAGAACCACTAGTCAAGGGAAATGGAGTTGGTGTATTGAGGCTTTAACCTTCAAATTGTGTCTGAATGTATTTTCTTTTACAACAGAGTCGCTAATATTTGCTAGCTGTTTATTGGTAATGAGGCCAGCAAATTCAATACACCACAGTTTGAGACGCTTTTCCGGCTATCAGTCATTCATAGGGTACAAGCCACATTAGCACTGGGTGCCATGCAAATTTTAGAAGTCGTAGTAAATAGATGGGCTTGCTGCAAATTGATAAGGTAGGTATTTATTTAGGAATTAAGGTTAGTGGGGGATTAATAACACAGTATATTTGGAATATTTATACCTGTATGTATTAATTATTAAATTCTTAAAACCTTATGAGTAAATAATATCTCTATTTTACAGATGAGGAAGGTAAGGTCTATAAATGTAAAGCATCTTGCCCAAGGCAGAACACAAAGTGGAGAAGCAGGATTTGAATCCAAGGGATCTAGTTCTATAGCTTATTGTATTAGAGTTTCTGGTATTGTTCATTAGTATGATAGCGAGTATCCCCGCCTGTCACAGAGGAGAACAGGTGTTTACCAGGCATGACCCCTGTAATCCCATCACTTGGGAGGCTGAGGCAAGAGGATTGCCTGAACTGCAAAGAGAGAACCTGTCTCAAATACCATCCCCCACAAAAAAAGTAGAGTTTCTGAAAGTTTCTTCACTTTTGATATTGTACAGTTTTACTTGCTGGTGATATGGTTGGCAAATATGTATATTGTATAGATGATGAATATTAAAATGACAAGAAAAATCCTTTCTTATATTCATATATGGTAGGTGGTGCCCAGGCAAAATGCCTAATATTCTTTTGGTATATCTTTTTTCTTTTTAATTTTTAAGAATTAATTACTAATAACTCTGAGGTAATGAGGATTGAACACATGTGAGCTCTACTACTTAACTATATCCCTAGCCCTTTTTATTTTTATTTTGAGACAGGGTCTCAATCAGTTGTTCAGGCTGACTTCAAACTTATGATTCCCCTGCTTCAGAATCCTGCCTAGCTAGGGTTTACAGGCATGCACCACTATAGCTGGCTGGGTACTTTTTTTCTTTCTTTCTTTTTGAGACAGAGTCTTGCTACATAGTTCAGGACAGTCTTGAACTGACTAGGTAGCCCTGACTGACCTTGAACTTGTGGCAATCCTCCTGTCTCAGCCTCCTGAGAGCTGGGATTACAGGTGTGTGCCTCCACGCCCGGCTGGCTGGGTACATCTTAATTAGCAGAAGAATTATTGTCTTAATACGTCTTAATTGGCAAATAGTAGCTTTCTAGAAAGGCTTACTTTAGCATTCCTAATGCCCATTCCATACTGCTGGGTTGAAAGTTAGCTGCCCTCTTGCAGAGTATCTGACTTTCAGACCTTATTTAGGATTGCCTGGTTCGAGTTGTCCCTTGGGTTAACAGCTGTGGAATCTTGGATTTCTCTGGCATTGCTCCATCTATGTAAATTGCAGATGTTCTCTAATGCCCTTTTGGACTGCTTTTGGAAAAGAGGAAAGCGAAAAGTTGAAGTCTTTTTCTTTTTAAAGGAGTCTACCCAGGGTTCGATGTAGGAGGAAATACATTTACAGAGTTTTTCCCCTTTATGTTTCCCTTCAGTCTTGGAAACTACTCCCTGTAACCCTGCTGCTATGGGATCAATTTGTTGGCAAGGGTTATTCAAACACAGCAGAATTTGTGTTCTCTTTAGATTAAAGTGCTAAAGCCAACAATAACAATTTTCATGTGGGAACTAGTGCTTGATATCCAAGTCCGACTATACTTGGTGGCCTGTAATTTGCTATAGAAAAAAATACACATTTGAAGGGAGAGAGGGTCTTTTCTCAGGTTTTGTTTATTTGCTTTCATCTTACATTCTTCATCTGTTTTTAAAATAGAAGTTGTTCTGGGGCATTTTTTTGCCTTTAGATTTGGGGGTGAGAGCTTGATACTTGAAATGAGACATATAGTTGCATTCTTGTTTTAAAAATTAACATTTATATTAAGGTACAACTTAGAAACAGTTAAGTAAATAAATCTGAAATGTGTAGCTTAATGAGGTTTTTTGTTTGTTTTGGTGGTGCTGGTGATCAAAAACCCAGGGCCTCATGCGTGCTAAAGCTCATGAATTTTTGCACATGTGTAACTCAGTTCTTTCTTCTCTTCTTGTTTTATTTAATTTAAAATTTAACCCCTATGGCTTAAGAGAAAGTAACATAATCTTGAATACTACTGCTTGCTTTAGTTTTTTTAATTTTTACCCTCAGTTATAACCTTAGTACTGTGTGACAGCTTTTCACTGTGTTCCCCATTCAGCTCCTTCTTTTATTCTTTCAGAAGTTATTTCAAACTTTTGTTCTCATATTGAGGGTTTCTTTCTTCCCATTTCTGTATTAGCTGTCAGCAGATGGCTTACCCTTTGCTTCACCAGGGAAGTAGAGGCAATCAGGAGTAAACTCTGTTTTCTACTTCTAGCCCTCTTACTGCTCCCCAACATTTAGAAAAAGTATTCATATCTATCTCCCATTCCTGTCATCTATCTAAAGCTGTGCTTTCATTTCCTTTTACTCAGTGATTGATATTACCAATTTATCCCTTTTGCCCTTAGCCTCTGTATTTCTTATTCTTCTCAGTGTATTTCATGATTGAGGCCTCTCAATTTAAAAAAATAAACAAAATAATACAAAATTTACCCCTTATCCTGTGCCACCCTTTCACCTCATGGTCATGCTTGCATCTTCTCACTATTACCACTTCACATGTCATTTGCTCTTGTCAATTGTAACTTGGACATCACCCCTCCCTCACTAAAACTTTTGCTAAAATCATCAGTGACTTTTGCCAAACCCCAAAAATACCTTTTTGCCCTTTTTGAAGCTCCTTTTTTGATGTCACTTTGTCAGATTTTTTCCTTCTTTCTCTATAATCCCTCTTGAGACTCCTTTTGTGAATTTCAGTTACTCCGCCTATCCCTTGTATGTGGGAGTTTTCCAGAATTCAGTCTTTATTTGGCTTTACTTCTATTTTATGCTTCTGTGAGCAATGTGGTCCTCAAACACAAGGTTCTAGTTGCTGCTCTGTTTCTTCTGATGCTATTATATCTGCAACTTTCTAAAACCAACTTTCTACCTGACAGTTGTATTTGGATGTGTCATTGGTATATTTGAAAAACTGACCTCATTATGTTTCCTCAAACTATTCCTTCCCCATACTAAATCCGTTTCCCTTATTGTATCTATCTTGGTCAATGGCACCCTCTTTGCCAGGCACTAAGTTCTGGGATACAGAGCTACAAAGATGTTATAAAATAAGATCCCTGCTCTCAATCACAGAGACTGAAGGAAAAGACAGATATAAACAAAAAACTACAGTACTTTTCATCACAATGTAGTAAATACAATGATAGAGATATGTACCTTGTACATTTGTAACACAAAGAAGGACACCGAACTCAAATTATGGATTCAGGAGTGGTTTCTTGGAGAAAGTGGTACCAAGTACAGTCCTCAGAAGTAGGAGCTTGCTGTGACTTTCCCTTTCCCTTTCTCCTTCATTATTTGCTGTCTCATTAATTTTAGACTCTTGATATCTGCCTATTTGTCCCATCTTTCCATCACACCTGCTACTATTTTAGTTCAAGCATTCTTGGATTACTACACAATCTCCTAATAGCTTTCCTTTCTCTATTTGCATGATTTCCCCCTCATCTATTACCCACATTGATATGGCAGTAACTTTTAGTTACAGTATGATCATATCTTCACAGGTTTAAATCTTTCAGTGACTCTCCACTTCTTTAGAAATTTAACTCTTGAGCATGGCAGAATCTTCCCTTGGTGTACTGGACCTTCCTCTTGCCTCACCTCCTTGTTACTGATACTGTTATTTTAATGTTTTTATTGGGATATATATGCTATATAACACACCCATTTAAAGGGTGTGATTTAATGGTTTTTAGTATATTCACAGAGTTCTCTGTACAGTCAATTTTAGAATGCTTTTATCACCCCAAAGAACCACTAACCCCTTCAGCAGTTACTCCCCGGCTTATCCCACCTCACCCTTAGGCAACTACTCATCTACTTTCTGTTCTATAGAGTTCTTTACTCTGGGTATTTTCATATAAATTGAGTCAAACAATAGTTAGTCTTTTGTGACTGGCTTCTTACACTTATACCATTTTCAAAATTTATCCATGTTGTAGTATATATTAGTACTTCCTTTTTACTATATATTTCATGATCTAGATATAACACATTTTATTTATACAATCATCGGTTGCCAGACATTCGAATAGTTTCTGCTTTTTGGCCAATATGAATAATAATGCTATGAAAGTTCTTGTGTAGGCATGCTTTGTTATTTTGGGGGTATATACCTAGGAGTAGAATTTCTGGATTACTATATAGCAGTTTGTGCTTAACATTTGAGGAACTGGCAGACTTTTTTCCAAACAGCTGCACCATTTTAAATTCACACCAACAATGTGTATGGGTTCCAATTACTCTTCATCTTGACAATACTTATTTTCTGATTTGTTTTCATTTTAATATACTGGCCATTCTAATGGGTGTGAAATAATACATATCACAGTGGATTTCATTTGCTTTTTACTTATGGCTAAGCATTTTGAGCATCTTTTTATGTACCTTTTGGGCATCTTGTATCTTTGAAGTAATGTCTATTTAAATCACATTGTAAAAGTTGATGCATCTTTATTATTGAGTTGTAAAAGTTCTTTATACAGTATATACTAGATACAAGTTCCTCATTATATAAGCAGCTTGCAAATATTTTCTCTCTGTTATGGTTTATATCTAGATGTACCCTTAAGCCCCATGTGCTCATAGGTGGGAGTTTGGGGATATGATTGGATCATGGGGATGTGAACTCATCAGTGGACTAATCCACTGTGATTAGTGTGTGTGATTAGTCCACTGATGAGTTCATAGCTAAATGCGTTGTTGGGGTGTGGAACCTGGTCAGAGGAGGCAGGTCGCTGGGGGGGTGTGACATGGAAGGGTTTACCTCTCTCCCTCCTCCCCTGATCTCTCTCTGCTTCCTGCCACTATGCCATAAACAAGCCTCCTCTGCCATGCCGCCCTGCCTTGGAGCCAGCTGACTATGGACTGAATTCTCTAGAAACTGGGACCCCAAATAAACCTTTCCTCCTTTAAGTTTTGGGTGTTGGGTATTGTGTCTCAGCAAGCAGAAAGTAACTGAAGACACCCCCCTTCTGTGAGGTTTATTTTTTTTTTCTTTCTTGATAGCATTCCTAGAAACATTTAAAAAATTAATTTTTACAAATTCCAGGTTGAGTCGAGTGGTACATGCCTATAATCCCAGCAGCTCAGGGAGCTGAGGCAGGAGGATTCCAAGTTTGAGGCCAGCCTGAGCAATTTACTGAAATGCTATCTCAGAACAGGGAAAGGAAGAGGGACTACGGTTGTAGTTCAGTATGAAGGCCTGGTTTGAACCCCCAATACCACAAAAATAAATAAAGAAATAACAAAAGGAATATCCTTCCTTTCAGATCTTTAATTATTTCAACAGTGTTTTATACTTTTCGTTGTATAAGTTTTAAGTTTACTCCAAAACATATTATTATTGATGATACTGTAAATGGAATCTTTTTATTAATATCATCATTGGAGTATTCATTTCAAATTTAGAGAATTAGAGATGAATTCTTTTGGTTTGTTTCTTTTTTGCTACAGGGTCTTGCTATACAGTTCAGGCTGTCCTTGAACTCACTATGTAGCCAAGGCTGGCCTTGAACTTGTGGACATCCTCTTGCCTTAGCCTCTTGAGTGATAGGATTATGGATGTGTGCCACCATGCCCAATTTACAGCTGATTTTTATATATTAATCTTGTGTGCTATAAATTTGCTCAGCTGATGTATTAGGGATTATAGATTTTTAGTGGACCTCTTTAGTATTTTTTTTTTTAATTAAGTTTATTGGTGTTCCACTCCAATTGGTGGAACAATTTAGATATACTTAATGATCACATTCATCACAGGAAATTTGTCCCTATACATGCTATATCCTGGTTCCTCTTTTTTTTCAAACCCCTCCCCTCCCTTGAATCCCTCTTCCCCTCCTCATTTACAAAACTTTCTTTCTGCTTTATTCTTCTTTTATCCTTTTTTTTTTCTTTTCCCTTCCTTCCTTTCCCCTTCAACCCTCCCAAGATCCCCTTTCTTTTGAACAATTTTTTCCTATTTCATAATACCTACCATACACTTTGGTCCTTATTTATCGTTTCAGTTTCAGAAACAATGCAATATTTACACATGTGTGTCCAATTTATTTCACTTAGGAGTATAGTCTCAGTGCATCCATTTGCCTAGGAATGTCTCCAGTTTATCCTTCTTTGTAGGCTGAGTAGTAATTTCATTGGGGGGGAAAAAATCCACATCTTTTTTATCCATTCCTTGGTTGATGAGCATTTGGGTTGTTTCCAAGATTTAACTATTACAGTTTTTCTATAAACGTGGTTGTGCATATATTGCTGTGGTATAATGCTTTTAATTCTTCCAGGAAGATACCCAGCAGGGGAATTGCTGGGTCAAATGGGACCTTTAATCCTAGTTTTTTGAGGAATCTCCACACAGATTTCCACAGTGGTTGCACCAGTCTACACTCCCACCAACAGTGGAGAAGGGTATCTGTTGTGATTTCACCCTTTTTGTTCCTAATTGCATGCATTTGAGTCTTTTCTTCCCTCTTTTTGATAAGGTTGGCTAAGGGTTTACTAATTTTATTTAGTCTTTCAAAGAACCAACTCTTTGATTCATTGTTTCATTGTATTGTTTTCTTAGTCTCGATTACATTAATTTCTGCTCTTATCTTTATGATTTCCTCCTTCATATGAGCTTTGAGTTTCATTTGTTCTTCTTTTTGTAGAAGTTTGAGGTTCAACATTAAGTTGTTTATTTGAGCTCATTCTGTTTTCCTGATGTGAGAATTCACCACTATAAATTTCTGTGTTAGGACTGTTTTCATTGCATCCCATAAATTCCAGTATGTTGTATTGGCATTATCTTTAGTTTTAGACACTGTTTAATATCTTCTTTAATTTCATCTGCGACTCATTGGTTGTTCGGGAGGGTGTTATTTAATTTCCAGGTGTTAATATATTCTTTGTGGTTTCTTTTGCTGTTGATTTCCAATTTCATTGCACTATGGTCAGATAATATGCATGAGATAATTTTAATTCCTTTGCATTTACTTAAGCATGTTCTATGGTCTAGTATGTGGTCTATTTTGGAGACTGTCCCATGTGCAGCTGAAAAGAACGTGTATTCTGATGTGGAGTGGAACACTGTGTAGACATCTACTAAGTCCATTTGTTCACAGGTTTGGTTTAGTTCTGACATTTATTTGTTGATTTTTTGTCTAGTTGATCTGCCTATTTGTGACAGTGGGTATTGAGGTCCTTCTACAATTGTATTAGTGCTTATCTGATTTTTCATGTCCGTTAATATTTTTTTATGTAGTTGGGTGTACCGGTATTTGGTACATATATATTTATGAATCTTATCTCTTCTTCTTGGAGTTTTCCCTTAACAAGTATGTAGTGACCTTCTTTGTCTCTTTTGATCAGTCTTGGCTTGAAATTCACATTGTCTGCAAATAGAATAGCTACCCCTGCTTTTTTCTGGGTTCCTGTTGGATGGAGTATTGTTATCCAACCTTTGACTTTCAGTCTATGAATTTGTTTTTGAGTTAAATGTGTTTCTTTTATGCAGCATATTGTTGGATCTTGCTTCTTGATCCATTCTGCCAGTCTGTATATTTTGACTGGTGAATTGAAACCATTTACACTGATGATTATAACTAATACATATTGGCTTATCCTTCTCATATTATTTTCCTGCCATTGGTATCCTGTCTTTCTCCTCTGTTTAATTGCTTGCCCTGCCTGGGGGCTTCTGTCTATTGATGTTCTTGGAATGTGTTCTTCAGAGCATTTTGGAGAGCTGGTTTGGTGATCATGAATTTATTCAGTTGTTCTTTCTCATGGGAGTTGTTTTCTTTTAGGGCTTGAAATACTTCACTCCAAGCTCTCCTTGACTTGAAGGTTTGTGTTGAGAAGGCTGCTGTGATTGTAATGGGTTTTGATTTGTTTTTTGTTTTGTTTTGTTTTGTTTTGTTCCTCTAACAGCTTTAAATATTTTGTTCTTGTGTTGAATTTCTGAAATCTTGATTATTATATGCCTTTTGATCATGGCTATTTGGAGTTCTATATGCCTCACTTATTCGTATGTCAAATTCTTTATCTTTCTTTTCATGGTCACTAACCACAATCCTGCCTTCTAAATCTGATATTCTATCTTCACCTTTGTTCAATCCATTTCATGTACTTTCAGTGGAATTTTTAATCTCCTGGATGTCCGTTTGGACCTGTTTCATGGCTTCTATTTCTTTCCTATGTAAGACCATTCATGGTTTTCATTGTTTTCCTAAGTTCCTCTATTTTTTCATCTGTGTCTACTCCAGATTTGCTGGGTATGTCTTTCATTTTGATCATCATTTTTTTTTTTTATGTGGGTACCGGGAGTTGAACTGAGGACCTCGCGCTTGCCAGCAGGTGCTTGTGCCGCTGAGCAATATCACCAGCCCTTTTTTTCCTTTATTTGGGTACTGGGAGTCGAACTCAGGCCCTCGTGCTTGCCAGGCAGACGCTTATGCCACTGAGCTGTCTTACCGGCCCTCATCATTTGTTTTTTTACCTGAGAGATTATTTTTTCTATTGCCTCCTCCATTTTTTTTTTTTAACTTCTGCTGCTATCATTTCAGAAATTTCAGTGTGTGGCTTCCAATTTCTTATATTTCATTGTGCTCTGGACTTGTCCTGGATGGGCTGGAGGTTTGGGGTTGCATTTTGCTTCTGCATCTTGTCGTTTTCTATTTTCTGTTTTTATTTTGCTTTATTTTCTGTGTTGGTGCCTGTAGATATCTTATGGTAGATGGCTTTATTACTAGTATTGTGGCTTCCCTAGGAAATGCCTATTCCTCAGAGATGTCTCCTAGGTGTAGGTGGTTCTTGGTCTTTGTGTCTATCCCAAGAACCTACCTTACCAATTTATTAAGGATGAGAGGTTGCTATCTATTTGGCTCTGCACTCTGTCCTTTCGTACTGGACCATGGTCATGGTTATTACCCCAGGCAATCACAGTGTTGTCATACAAGGGAAAAAAACTGATTACAACATGTATGACATCCTGGTTAAAGCAGTACAATTAGTAATAACAATAACATCCATCACAGCCTAGCAACTGATCGTGGTAACTATTACTTTGGTACCTTTAACCATAGGAGCAAACTCTACAGTTATATAATGAAATCCAACATACACCAGGAACTTGTACGCAATAAGTTTCCCCTTGGTAGATTGATTTTACCTTCTGGATCTGCGACGCCGCTCTGGAAACAGTGTCCCACAGTTGCTAGGCCACTTCCACTGGCGCTGCTGGTGCTGCTGGAACTCTGTGTCCATTCCTGCTGGCCTCCTGGTGCTGCTGTGCTGCGCTGGGCTGGGGCTACTCCTTCTGGTGGCCCTGGTGCTGCTGGGCCATGCTGGGCTGGGGAGGCTCCCGCTGGTGCCCCCTTTTTAGTATTTCTGAAGTGTAAGATTATGCCAGCTACAAATAGAAATAATTTTCCTCTTTTTTCTTCCAATCTTAATGACTTTTGTTTCTTTTTTTCCCCTAGTTGACCTGGTTAGAGCTTCTAGTACAATGTCAAAAGCAAGTCTTAAAAGCAGACCTCATTCTCTTTTTCCTTTTTGTAGGGGGAATGCATTTGATTTTTTTAAACCATTGAGTAAGTTATTTGCTGTCTGTGTGGGTTTTTTTCCCCCAGGTTAAGTTCCCTCTTATTTTTAGTTTGTTGAGTGGATTGTAACAAATGCTTCTGCTGCTACTTCTTTTCCTCCTCTCTTCTGCTCATTTTTCCTCTTACTTCCTCCTCCTGCTTTTTTTTTTTTTTTTTTTGAGACCGGCTCTTGCTATGTAATCCAAGCTGGCCTTGGCCTTGATCTCACTATGTAGCCCAAGCTGGCCTCAAGCTCCCTATCCTGCCCCAGCCTCCAGAGTGCTGGGGTTACTAGCATGCACCATCTTGCCTGGCTTTCTTCTTTATAAACAAATGTTTCATTTAGATGATTATGTGGCTTTTGCCCTTTGTTCTATTGATAAAGTATATTTCACGAATTGAGTTTTGGATATTGAGCCATTCCTTCATTCTAGGCTATATCTCAGTTGATCATCCTGCTTAATCCTTTTCATCTTCTGCTAGCTTCAATTTGAGCCAGTTTTTAAGATATAGTTTGTGGGGCTGGTGAGATAGCTCAGCAGCATAAGCACCTGCCTGGCAAGCGCGAGGTCCTGAGTTCGACTCCCGGTATGAACATACGAAAAAATGGGCCGGTGATATCGCTCAGCAGCACGGGCACCTGCTGAAGTGCGAGGTCCTGAGTTTGACCCCTGGTACCCACAAAAAAAAATATAGAGAGAGATATATATCTCTCTATATATAGATATCTATAGAGAGAGAGATATATATAGTTTGTGTCTTCCTACTGTTTTTTCAAGGATTTTTGTACCTCTGTATTAATAAAAGATTTTGGTTGTGGTTATTTTTGTTTTGCTAGTTATGATTGAGGTTTTGTTTCTGTTTGTGTGGTATCTTTTCTTTTATCAGGGTAATACTTACTTCTTAGAATGAAATGTGAAGTTTTCCCTGCTCTAATTTTCTATATCTTCTTGAACTAGTTTTGAAAAGTAGACTGTGTCTTTCTAAGAATTTTCTCATTTTAGCATTGTCTAACTTTGATACCTCCTGTTTCATTCCTGATTTTAGTAACTTAAGTTTTCTTAGCTATTTCCCCAGGTCAGTCTTGCTAAAAGGTTGCCAATTTTGTTAATTATTTCAAAGAAGCATCTTTTGATTTTATTAATTTCCCTTACTTTTCTTCTAATTCTATTAATTTCATTAATTTCCATTTCAGCCTTTATTATTTTTTTTTCTTTTTTGCTTTATTTAGGTTTAGTCTCCTTTCTTTTTTCCTGAATTAATATGGAAGTTTGGATTATTGTTTTGATATTTTTTCTTATTTGGTATATACATTATAGCTATAAATTTCTGAGTGAGCATTGGCTTAGCTGTATCTTGTAAAGTTTTGTTTTCATTTTCATTCATGTAAAGGAATTTTCTAATTTCTTTGTTATATCATCTTTGATTAATTGGCTATTTGAGAACATGCTACTTTTCGTATACTTATGGATTTCCTAAACTTTGTTATTGGTTTCTAATTTCAATATGCTCTGTATGACTTAATTTGTTTTAAATTTATTGAGTCTTACTTACATTATGGCCTAATATAGGTCCTGCTTTGGAGAATATTTCATGAGTACTTGAAAAGAATGTGTATGCTGTTGTTGTTGGTTGGAGTGTAGTAGAGGTTTTAGGTTCTATTACTGGATATTGTTGTTCAAGTCTAACATAGTTGATCTTCTCTGTAGAGATATGGAAGTCTCCAACTATTTTTGTAATCTATTTTTCCCTTTTATTTTGTCAATTTTTTCTTCATATGTGTTGTTGCTCTTTTGTTAGGAGCATATATGATTTTGATTATTGAATCATCTTGATGGATTTGCTTTTTTATGATTAATAAGTATTTCTTTTCATCTCTAGTGATTTTTTTTTCTTAAAGTCTAGTTTGTCTGGTATTAAAATAACCACTCCTTTTAGTTCATTGAAAAGAAAGCTTTGTGCTAATATTGTTTGGAGAATTTTTTTATACCCGTATCTTGTACTCTGAGTAACTACTTTGAAGATAACAATACACAGTGTATTAACTATTGTTATTCTCCTATTATTTTGTTATAAATATTTGTTTTATTTTTTCCATAAAAAAATAGCTACTCCACCTTTTTATGGTTGCTGTGTGAATGATATATTATCATCTTTTTACTTTTAACATATTTAATGTGTGTTATGTAGAAAGCATAAAACTGGATTTTTTTTTAATCTGGTCAAACAAGTCTGCTTTGTCATGGCTCATAATAGTGCAATTGTGCTTAAATTGTCAGTTGTGCTTCATTGCTTAAGTAAATCCTTCAAATACAGTGATGCTCACAGAAGCTTCAGATTGAGTACTTTATGGATTTCTTTTTCTCTTTATTCTTGAATTTTGAATGCTACAGCTGTTATAAACTAAAGTCAATATGCCTCTTGAGGTAGGCTGTGTAATTAGCAAAAAAGTTGTATAATTACCTTTGAAACCACACAGTTCAGTGTTGATGGTTGTTGGATCGGATTCCTTTCAGTTAGTAAACTGCAGCATATCCACAACAACGTTAAGGTTTCAGTTTTGGCTTTGGGGTTGCCAGGAATAACTTTGTGTGGATAATTAACCAGCTTGAAATAGAGCAAAATGATATGATTTATTTTGCACTATGGTAGTAACAGCAGTACTACAATGTTTAGAACCCCACATTATTTCCATAGCTGGATACATCTTCATAATGGAGTAGCTTCCTTTCACTAACTTCAAGTACCACGAAGAAAACTGCTTCCTCATAAAAGGGTTTTAACTTATTTTCTAAGCTAAACAAATTTTCAGCTCAGGGTGTTTGTGCTTATTTTTCTTCAGGCTACAATCTAGAATCTGTTAATGGGAAGGTAGAGTGCAGAATCCCCACTTTTGTTGATCAAGTGCTTTTCAATCTAAACTGTTCCTTGGAGGCAAGGTATTTCTCAATTCCATTTTCCTCTCTGTACTGTGAAAATGATCATTATAGACACCATAGTTATGTGGTAACCTCAATGTTTTATTCTACTTATTTATAATTGGAGATTTTGGCAGAGAGATGTTACTGGAAAAAAGAATTGAATATAATTAAAAGAATTTTATAACCCCTGGTCTATGTAGTAACGTTTAAAAAAAAATCTAGAAAAGGGGTTTTAGGTGAGGTTTCTACCTTTTTTTGGTCATTGCTTTATCAGTTTCTTTATATTTCTTAAACAAGACAAAAAGTTCAAATTATGACCCTTAGTAGTTATGGCTTAGTTATGAATTATTCTCAAAAATTTTGATCTGTATTTACTGGAATTATAAAGTAAAACTTAAGATGCACTGAACACTCAATGATTTCACAAGGAGTCCCTGTCATTTTCATGTTGAAAAATTACTTAGCATGAGAAAGGAAATAAAATCTCCTGGTAATCACTTTGTTCTATTTGACTTACGCTGGTAATAATTTCTTTTTCAGGTAGAACATGGCCGCTTCATAGGATCTCAGTTTGCTGGTTAAATTTGCTAATGATCTCTACCTTTAAACAAAAGGAGCATGCCTCATAAAAGGTCCTTATTCCAAACTACTAATGCATTTCATTCAGTTCCAAGCTGCATCTGAATACCTGCTTTCTTGGATCACTACTGGCACAACTGTCCCAGGCTGGGTCCCCTAGGACTCTGAAAGGGACTTAGCTTTGCAGAGTGTTTATTGAAGGACATCCTTGGAGTCAAAACCTGAAGAAGGCAAGGGGAAAATACGACAGTGGGCAGAGGGAGAGGTCAAGCTGCATAAAGGCCAAATGCTAGCCTAGACTGACCCCTGAGGAAAACTCTAGGATCCTATTGACTTTAGAGTTGTCTGGAGGTAAGACAAGGGGCCAAGCTATTATATTCCCATGTTGATCCCATGTGGGACAGAGGATGCCCAGGGGAGGAGCCTGAGGCCATTGCATAAAAGCCTATCAGTTGATGGCTGCACACTGTCCCAGCAGGTGAATAAAATGTCTGTCATATAAGAGGAGTCTGGGAAGTTCCTCACATTGTCTCCCACATTATGGTTTTAAAAATCCAAGCAGCTTAAAGCACAGATATTTTTTCTTAAAAGCTGGAAGGAGGAAACCAAAACTAGAATAGTAATTGACAGCGGTTAAATAATGGAAGATTTGTAATTATTTGAGTATCATATGGTTTCTCTTATATGAGAAACCCAAATTATAAAGAGCAAAATAAAAGATAATAGGAAGTAGGGAGATAGATCAAAGGGGAAAGGAATCAAGAGATGGAGGGAAAGGAGAGGAGAGGAGGGAAAGAGGATGAAAAAGGAATTAAGATGTGTTATGTACATGTATCAGCTCCACACAAGGAATGTAAACATTATATACTATAAACATGTACTAATAAAAAATGAAATAAAAGAGAATAAACATGGTACATACTATAAACATGTACTAATAAAAAATGAAATAAAAGAGAATAAACATGGTACCTCTTGAAGCATCATTTTCCCTTGATACTCATTATATAAAATTTTATTCTTATATGGAAACAAAAAGTTACATTTTGAAGTAGAAAAAAATAATTCTTTCATGAAAAAATGGTATTAATATATAATGATTTTTATTTTTAAGTGATTAAATATTTTTAAAATTTCCATTTTAATTTCTATTACTGTAACTACCAGTTGTTATAACCACATAAACATTCTCTGGAGTCCTCAATACTTTCTAAAAATGAAAAGGAGCTCTAGAAATCACAAAATTTGAGAACCATAAGAAAAAGATACTCCTCACCAACTTATCTGGCATTTAAATATATACTGACAACCTTGCCCAAGGAAGATATTTATAGCTAGTTTCAATTTTACTTTTCCTTCTAATTTTTTTTTAGTTCTGCAAAGAATTCACATAAAGCAAAGATTTAGATTGAGGCTGGGAAATAAGGAGACATATAAGCATCCCTCCATTATGTGGGGATAACTAAAAGGATTCGGAAATCTCAGCACATATTTTTTTCTATGATTCTGAATTAAAGAAGTAGTAACTTCTGATACATTTTAAGCTTAGATAAACCAGTGCATTTTGACTATATCAGTGTTTTGTGTGGGTTTTGTTTTGTTTGTTTGTTTTGCTTTGTTTACTTGAGACAGAATCTCCTCATGTAGTTCAGGTTGGCCTCAAACTTGTGGTGATCCTTCTTCTGCCTCCCGAGGGCTGGGATTACATTCATGCATCACCTTGCCTTGCAAAAGTTTACATTATTTTAAATAAATTTTCAAATTAATATTCTCTTTTTTAATGGCAATGTATTTCCAATTTTTATAGACGTCATGAGGAAAATTATTCTATTTATACCATTTGTGTTGCTTCTCATTCAGGAATTTTTTTTCCAAAGTGAGGAAATTACACTGATAATGCTAAATCTTCTATTTAAACTTTATGATATTAGAAAAGAAGAAAGATTACCTTTGAGAATGTATCCAGTTCTTTTTTTGTGAGCACAAGTTATTTTTCTGAAAGAACTTTATAACCGTTATTGCCAGTTGCAAGAATAAATATTTCACTAAAAATCCTCTAGATAGCCTGTGGATATTTGGCTTTTATTCCATCATCGATTGGAAAATTAGTATAAACTATTTGCACTTCCAGGGGATTTTTTTGTATTTCAACTAAACTGCCACCTTAAGTCATGAATATTAGGGCATCAGAACATCTGGGAATTAGATTTTTTTTTTTTTTTTTTTTGGCACTGAGAATCAAACTCAGGACCTCACACTTGCCAGGCGGGCACTGTGCTGCTGAGCAATATCCCTGGCCCTAGAATTAGATTTTTAAATAAAATTACTCTTTTCTTCTAAAAGCAGTAGCTTGACATTTTCTCATATGATAAAATGGGAGTCATCACCAAAAAATTCCTCTAAGTTTCCATGGGTACTACTTGGGAGGAAAACAGAGTGGAAAAATGAAAAGTGTAAAAGGGTAAAAAAGAAAAGACAAAACGGGAGGATAGTGGTAGTGACTTCTTTAGTAATATCCCGTGAGAATATTTAAAATAATTTAAAGCCATTACAAGTTTTAGGAGGTAACCAACAAATAGATAAGGACAGCAAATCTCTACTGTGATTTGTTGGTTAGCTGGTTAGCACCCTTACTACCATGTTATTGATCCCTCTAAGTGCATGGGTAATGTTGAGAGGAGAGTCAGAAAGACATTGTTTCATGTCTTTACTAAGTGTGATGAAAAATATGGTGAATGCTACTGACGAGTGCCATCCAATGGAAAGGCAGGCTCATAAGAACATTATGTTGTGTCCTCATTCACCATACTCACCTGATCTGACACTGTGCAACTTCTGTGGCTCTTCCAAAGTCAAAAAGACCATGAGAAGTAAACATTTTTTAATCCATTCAGGACATCAAGTAACTGTGACGGTGCAACTAAAGATGCTTACAAAAGGGGACTTCCATAACTGCTTCAAAAAGTAGCAAGAGCAATGGGATATGTTTGAAACAAGGGGGGATATTTTGTGGGGGTATTAATGGCAATGCGTCTTACTCTGATATTTAAAATTTTTTTAAACATTCACTGTATTTTTTTTTTTTTTTTTTTATGCAGGTACCGGGAGTCGAGCTCAGGACTTCGCGCTTGCCAGGCAGGCGCTTATGCCACTGAGCTATATCACCGGCCCTCACTGTATTTTTTTAATCACACTAAATATTTGTTTATCTTACAGCCAGATATCAGATACTAGTTTAAGTCTTTTGCTTAGTTTTTTTTTTTTAATAAACTTTATTTGGAATAAGTCTAGATTTATGGAAAAGTTGCAAAGATTGTAGGGAGGGTCCTTATACACCCACTTACTCGTTTTTAGTTTCCTCTCTTCTTATCATCATACATTACTGCTTGGTTTCTTTTAACCTTCACAAGCAAAGGAGTTACTATTTTACTTTAGGAAGAAACTTAGGCAATGTGTGAAGAATAATTTATTCATTCAACAAATACTGGAGTGCATACTATGAAGCAGGTATGATTTTAGGGTGGCCATGGGGATACATTGGTGAGTAAGATGGTATGCCTGCCTTCATGGACTTATAATATTTACATAATTTGTCCTTTGTAATTCTACATTGGATTAGTTTTCTTTTTATTCCTCTAGGAACTCATTATAGGGAAAGCACTGAAATGGTTTCTCTTTTGAGCATATTGAATATGCCCTGTCCCAATCCCAGATGTGCTTTCTCAAAATTATGAGATCTAGTTAACTCCAGATCTCTATACCTTGCAACCTGCACTAACTGTTCTGTAATGTTAATATTTGCCATTTGCATTTCCAGTCATCCATATATCCTATTATATTTACTGCTGTTTATTTTCATCCTCCAACCATCCTTTGCTGCCTTGTAACCTACGTAATACGGGCTCTGTAGATAGTATAGATTATGTGGAGTTATAACGTTCAGCATGGAAAAATCTTTGGGTTAGATTTTCAGTGAGGGAATGTGGCCAATAATTTCTGTGAACAGCAATGGGAGTCCCATGACTATCTCACTATACCCCTTGCTGAAAATGCTACTATTCCTGAGGGTGTCACTGACCTTTGCATCCATTATAGAAGTATGTGAGGAGCAGGGAGGGAGAAGTACCTTAAGTGATAGGTTAGCCACAGAAAGACAAAAGAATAATCAGAGCACTTAGAATCTGGAGGAAGCTTATAAAAGAATGGGCAAGTGAGCTTCTTCTAACAGGGATTCCTCCTGTTCCCTATTTTCAGTGTGGCAAAGCAAACCAGGCCCCTATGGACTCTAACACTAAAGAATGAATTATAGACCTGAATAGTAATGTGGTACTGCTAATGATTTCATTAGTGAACATGGTACTTGTCATTCCTTTTAGGAGTGTGTGTGTGTGTGTGTGGTATGCATGTGTATGTGTGTGTGTTTGGGGGGGACACTAATTTATCAAATAATTTATTTAAAAATAAATTATAGTTCTTAAAGAATAATTTATTCATCACAAATCTGACTATGTGAGAAAATGCTGAATATGTTTTTTTCAGCAAGCATATTGGCTCAATAACAAACAAGTTATATCATTAATTTTTTCGGTTAGTTCCATATACCTATTGCTACTAGCCTGGTTCTTTTTACATCTTTTCCATCTTTTTCCAGTGTTTTAGAACTTTCTCCAAATATGTCCATAACAGGATTTTTTTTTTCTTTTTGTGGGTACCGGGGGGTCGACCTCAAGACCTCACGCGCCAACAGGCGCCCGTGCCGCTGAGCGATATCACCGGCCCCTTTTCCGTATGTAGGATCCGGGAGTCGAACTCGGGCCCTCGCGCTTGCAAGGCAGGCGCTTACGCCACTGAGCCATCTCACCGGCCCATCCATAACAGGATTTTTTACTTTTCTCCCTAAACTTGTTTTTCTCTTAGCCTGCTCATTCTCCATATATTAATTTTTATTACCTTGTAGAGTTAATCAGATTTCATTTTATTATTACATATATTTGTCCAGAAGTGATATTTTTTAGTTTTGTTAAAAAACTTTTTGTAGTATTTATCATTTATAATAGTCCTAGTTGTCTTTTGTAAATGTTATACTATTATTAATGCTAAAAAACATAATAATGAGTATTTTTTGTAATAAGCCACAACACAAGGTTCACTTTAGTTTTAAATGTTTTTTTCTTGCAGTACTGGGGGTTGAACATAGGGCCTTTATACTGAGTGGTTACCTGATGGTGGATTCTAGGGGAATTCTTTCCAGGTCCTTGGTGTCCTGGACAAAGAATTGGACAAGAAACACAGAAAAGGTACCAGGGATGTACATTTCTTGAAGTTGGAAAGAAATATGCTCTGTAGACTAAAAGCAGGCCAGTGGACAGATTCAAGGGGCCTTGAGGATAAGGGAAGGGGGTCTTTTTCATCTGGAATTCCTGGATTGGCTTCTTCCTCATACAAATAAAGCATTGGAACAGTTGTCCTATCAAGAACTCACTTGGCCTAGTGCCAGATTTAAGTTGTCCTTTTGAAGACTTGCTTGGTTTTGTACCAGGTGTAAATGAAGAATTGAAAATAGCACTTTTCTAATTGGGTCTCTGTACGGTGCTCAGGAACTGCGGAGTCATCTTGGGTCCTGTGTTCTTTACGTGGGACCCAGGTCTCCATGACTTTGGTGGATTCCACCCAGTTGTTTGACCGGTTTTCCATGCCCTAATTTCCTACCTCAGAGCTACATACCCACCCCTTTTTATTTTTTGTGACATGGTCTCACCAAGTTGCTAAATTGCCCAGCCTGGGCTTGAATTTGCAATCCTTCTGCCTGGGATTATAATCCTGTGCCACAAAACCCAGCCAGTTTATTGTTAGAAGTATTTTATATGTTCTCGTACTTCCTCATACAAAATGTTCCTGAAGAGTTTGTATGCCTTTTATGTTCTTTGTCTTCCAACTGTATTTTTCTGACATTTATGTCCTTATAGTTGTATTACTGTTCCATTAGTTTTCCAGGATCTCATGGCCTTCTCAAACCTTATCTTAATTTCATGCTACTAGCTTTAGGGTTTTCTAAGGTTCTTTCATGGGATTCTTGAGAGAGTTGGACTTGTAGTTCTTGGAATAATCATGAACCATTAATCTGCTCTTCAGTAAGTGACGTGGATCGGCATTTCAGTGAAGGCAAATTAAATATCTTTTAGTTATCATATAAGAAGTCACTTCATTTTCTTGATATTGTAGTAAATACCAAGCTACATCCAGAGACCACATGGAAATGGAGATATAGGGCACAATACTATACTATGTGAAAAGTTCAAAGATGGGCTACTGTCCTCGGTTTACATGAGGATTTATGTGAGAGAAGTGTATTTGGATCAACATCATCCAAAGACTATCTCTTTGACTAAAGAGTACCCTTTGTCACTGACAGTAAATAACCTTGAAATGGTTTGTGCAGCCCAACATGAAATGGAAAATTAATAATTATCTCTAAACCCGGATTGTCATCTGGATCATTTAGAACATCAATTTTTTATTCTCCTACCACTGGGGCATGGCTCTTGTGCAAGTGACATAATTTGCATTTCTGTTAAGCTTGAGGCTTCTAAGAAACACCCTTTCTTTTCTACAAAGGAACAATTTAAGATCTCTCACTAAGATCACCTACATTTTCTTATATATTCAATATTGTTCTTTAGTATATGTGCTGCCGAAGCAAGCACTGAATATTGTTCTTTGAGTTTAACTTGAGAATTTCTGTCTAATTGTTTTGTCTTGTAGAATTCTCAAAAGTAAATAAATTCTTTTGCTGGTTTTCTTAGGTAAATATATGCCTTTCAAATATTTGATTGGAAAAAGAAGACAGTTCCTGTCTTGCTCATCTGGGTAAAACTCATTTACTGTTTTTCCTTTTAAAATGTTAGCTCAAGTGACCTTACACACAAGTCTCAGCTGTGCATTAGCATTGCTTGGGGATGTGTTTGTATCTTTTGTCTAAAAATACCCAGCCGGTAGGATTCATGATCCATGAAAGCTAATTGAAACAATTTCTCTTCAAGTTTTGGCAAGCGAAGCATGCATTATAAGCATTAATATCTATAAATTGAATTGTTAATGAATCTAGACACTAATAATGCAATTTTGCAGGCTTAACTAGAAACACTAAAATTATCAGGATCTAGAGCAGAATTTTCAATCATTTTTGCTTATTAAATAGCAAAGCTATGCTTTTAATAAGCTAATCATTTTTATTTGACCCCGTAGGAATAGCTCAGTTGATTAGAAACAGGTTTCTAAGTGCAAAACAATGTTGTTTTTATCTTACTGTTTTAACTACCAAAGTACTGAAATTTTAAGATAGATATTTGATGTCACACTCTGTCTTCTAATCACATTTGTACATGCATAGCGCTTCCTGAAATATCTATGTATCCCATTTTTTCTCCTTTATACTGTATATTTCATTCATATATATATATGAATACAACCATTAAAGATTCTGTTATCAAGGTAATAAAATTTGAGCTTCCTGGTTGCTTTTCTGATCTCTGTTTTCAGAGACTTTGATATTTCCATTTCAGTATCATCACATAAATTCTTTTGAGTACCCCTAGTTTAAAAAGCAACAATATCTAGCAGGCAATGTTAAACAAGGGAATGTTTTCTCGCTACCACTGGAGTGACTTTGGGGTAGTAAGCCATGCATTTAGGGGCACATTTAGTGCTTTTCAGTAGTTGTACACCAAACAGTTCCCAAGTGCACTGAGAGAGTTAATGTACCTTTCTGTGTCCTTTCACTTATTACTCAGGAATGACTTAAGTATTAGGGAGAGTAAAGCAGTAATAACCAGGAATACCGTGGCTTCTCTGGATATAGTCTCAAGAAGGTTAATGAAATTGGAATTCAAAGTACTCTGCTTCTTCTATACAAATCCTAAGGACATGCACAATTGTTTGGGCTTAAACTATGGAAAACTAAGATGCTAAATTATAAATGTTGAATCTGATAGTATATATCAATTTTTGCTTCAAAGATTATATGTTAAGGGCCGGTGAGATAGCTCAGTGGCATAAGCACCTGCCTGGCAAGCGTGAGGTCCTGAGGTCAACTCCCGGTACCCACATTAAAAAAAAAAAAAAAAAAAAAGATTATATGTTAAAACTTTTGTGGATAGGTAGAGGGAAAGAACCATTAAGATTCTTTGGTATTGTCTGTTTTTCAGCACTGTTGCATATTCCTTTTTACTACTAGGTTTGAGAATCTATAATCCATTTAGAAGGATGCAATGTGTGACCAATGTATATCATGGAATTCCTCAGGAATATAGTATGCATACATTTATAAAAGTGTTTTGACACCAACCAGTATAAATGTGGTAAGTGTAGGTATGTACTTTTTTCTGATAACTATTGAATTTATTTATATAAAGTTTATACTTTGATTCCCTTATAAATAGCTTCATCAAACTGACAGTAAAGTGATCTTTGAGCATTTTATGCTGTTTTTTCCAAAGTGATTTAATAATCTCAGGCAAGTTACTAATCATAAAGCCTAGGGGGAAAAAAAAAGAAAGACAAAATTTTTCTCCCAAAAAACTATTCCAAGAACATTTATTTCTTAGGTGATAAATTTTTACTATTTTCTGAGATTTTGAACAAGATTTTAAAGTGTTTTATTAAATTTAGTCTTTTTTTTTTTTTTAAACTGTTAGGGATAAAATTTAGGTTGACTATATCTTTCCTATCCCTAAATCTGATTAAATGATTCCCTGGATTACAATCTTGCCTGGATTTGACTACCTATTTTTATTTGCAAGGATGTGTAATTTTAAAATTATATATACTAATCTAAGTTTTATAATCAATATCTTATCCAGAATTTCTTAAATCTATTGGCAAACATTTGACATGGCTCCTTGAAGCACTGAAATAATATATGTTCCTGAATAAGCAAAAAGTTTTGGCCTGTTTTTGGCCATTATCTGATCAATTTCATGAAAGTTAATTCCATAGGCATATCTTAATAGGCAGTCTCTACCTATTATGATTATTGATATTTTAAGCAGAGTGTCAATTTTTTTCTTATTCAAGTATTTGACAAAATCTTTGTGTCTGTGTAGTTTCTTTTTAATTTTAAAAACTACCCTAGTGAAGTGATAGTTTAGAAAAAATGACTGGAAATCCTTAAGATAAAATTTATACAGTTAGGACATGTACTATCGTTATCATTCCTGTATTTGATTTGACTCTAGCTCTGCTTCTCAAAAATATTCTTTTTGGGCCAATGAGATAGCTCAGTGGCATAAGCACCTGCCTGGAAGCGCGAGGTCCTGAGTTCAACTCCTGGAACCCACATAAAGGAAAAAAAAGGCCGGTGATATCGCTCAGGGGCACAAGCATCTGCTGGCAAGTGCGAGGTCCTGAGGTCGACTCCCAGTACCCACATTAAAAAAAAAAATTCCTTTTGATATCCGTTGTGTTATAAATAGGACCGAAATATGTGTTACACTGAGAGATATACCTCATTCCAGGGCAGAGTTGAGTTGAAAGGATATATTTTATAAAAATATTCTTCTTGCGAGTACCTTAGAACATCCTATAGAAGAAATTAAAAGCAATAAATCAAACATAAATGTCAGAACAATCTTTATTGCAAGCTTAATTCTTGACCATTATCTTAAAATTATTTCTTAAAATAATTTTAAGATATTAGAACTTAAGCTTTGGTAACTTAAAAAAATCTGTTCTATAACTCTTACTGTGAAATTACAGTGTTAATAAAGTGGTTATACTAAATCCTGAGTGAGATTTAGCATAAAAGTCATAACTAGACATAATGAAGAACTAGCATTCAGTGGGACACAGTGGCACATGCCTATAATCCTAGCTACTTGGGAGGCTGAGGCAGAGGGATCTCAAGTTCAAGGCCACTTTGGGTGATTTAGCAAGACCTTGTCTCAAATAAAAAATAAAAAGAGCTGGGAATGTAGCTCAGTGGTAGTGCCCCCCCCTGGTTTAATCCCCAGTTACTGGGGAAAAAAAAAAAAAGAAGAAGAAGAAGAAAGAAAAAAAGAAAAAAAAATCCAGAATTCTTTTCTGTAAATTTTTCTGCCATATGCTTTTCATAGTATCTTCCTGTGACTCAGATAAGAAAACCAGGGAAATGTTCACATTGCTTGTATGAGGAATCCATCCATCCAAATACATGTCACAATGAGTACATTATGAGACTTGGAAATTATTATTATTTAGTAACATCACCTATTCTTAGAAGTTAACTTAGAAGTGCCTTGGGGCATTATATTCCTCATGCCGCTTTTTTCTGACTTTGTGACCAACCTTTGGCCTTCTTCATATCATGCAGGCTTTAGCATGGCTTCCAAGAATCAACTTTATCTCAGTTGTAATGGCTTACTCTAATGTCTTCTAATAAAACAAGTAGTCCAGAGGTAGGTAGTTTGGAGCTGGCTAAGCCACTTAAACAAGTCATCAAGGACCCAAATTCTTTATGGCATCTTCCTATTCCACTTTAATGTTCAGCTTTTGTTCTGGTCACAAAATTATTACTCCAGTTGCACTCATCACATCCACTTTCCAGGTAAGAAGAGGGAAAAGTAACAAAGGCAAAGGGTGAAAGACGTCTTTCTAGGCTTTGTATTTATCAGCAAAGGGAAGCCCTCCTCAGGGACTTTCATTTCTATTATGTTGGCTTTCACTGTCATCCGATCATCCCCCAGCTGTGAGGAAATCTGTTATGATGAATTAAAAAAAAATTGTTTTTCAGTTCTTTTGAATAGCCAAGACATTCTCAAACTTGAATATCAAAGTATAAAGGAGTACACACTGAAAATCTTACTTTTATGTCACATTTTTCATTCTTCTACTTTTGTACCATTTCCCCTCCATAAATACCTATTGATATTAGTCTTTTTGTAATGTTTATAGAGATTTCTTAAATGTATGTTGAAGGTAACTTAAATATATACTCTTTTCTCTTGTCATCAACCCCCCCAGGAGGTACTGGGGATTCAGGGTTGAACCCAGGACCTTTGCTCTGAATCTTATCCCCAGCCCTTTTTTTAATTTGCTAAGTTGCCCAGACTGGACTTCAACTGGTAATCCTCCTGCCCCAGCTTCTCAGAATGCTGGAATTACAATTGCGTACCACCATGCTTGGTTTCTTTTTCTTTTTCTTCTCCTTTTCCTCTTTCTCCTCCTTCTCCATCCCCCTCTTCTTCTTCATCTTCTAAACATAAATGGTGTACATGATATGTATCTTTAATTGGTCACATAGTTGCCCAAACTAAACAAAACAAATCAAGATTCATTTAATAAGGAGAATGTGCATTGGGAAAACAACAGTAGCATCTGCCAAGGATTATTTTGTTTATGTTTCGGTCTGAGTTGAGTCCCGTAGTATCTATGAAACTATTGATTCTATTTAGCAAATGACAAAAGCTTAAGTGTTCTTTACTCGAGATGCTTGTGATTTCTGTGTAGCCCGGTGCCTTGTAAAGAGAAGCTGATCAGTAAGTGTACAGAATGGAGCTCATGATGTCTCTTCCCCCATAACTGCTCATCTTCAACTCAGTTAATGAAACCACTATTTAGTAAGCTGTTGAGACAGAAACTAAGTGGCCAACCTTACTTCCAATCTCTTCAGCCTTCAGATGCCTTTTCTTCCCTTGTACATCGTATCTATCTAATCACCAAGTCCTATTGGCTCTACTTTCAAAAGACAATTTTGAGAGACTGAGGCAGGAGGATTGCAGGTTTAAATCCAGCCTAAGCAATTTAGAGACCCTGTCTCAAAGTAAAAAATAAAGGCCTAGGGGTGTAGCTCAGTGTGAAGGCCCTGGGTTCAAATCCCTAGTACTACGAAAAAAAAAAATGCAGCTACCTCACCGTCCTTGCTACTACCTCTGTCTAGGAGAGCCTGGCCATCGTACATGCTTGCCTGTATCCGCAGCAGTTCTTTCACTCATCTCCCTACTTCCCTTCTTGCCCCCTATAACTCATATGACAAAGTGACCTTGAAAATCATTTTTCTTCATAAAACTCTCCAAAATATTCCAACTGTAACTACATTAAAGTCTAAAGACCATACTGAGGTTAGTGAGGCCCTTGTTCATCAGATATTTACCTAATTTTTTTTTTCTTTAATGGTACTAGGCATTGAACCCAGAGCCTTTACACTGAGTTTCATCCCCAGCCCTTTTTAAATTCATCTTGAGACAGGGTCTTTCTAAGTAAGTTGCCTGGGCTGGGCTAGAACTTGGGATCTTCCTGCCTTGGCCTCCCAAAGTGCTGGGAGTATAGGCATGCAGTACCACACCTGAAAGTCTACCTTTTCTTTGTCACCAGATATTGTTCTCAGTGCAATGATGATGGGGGATAACAGTAAACAAAGATGTAAAATATGTAGGCACAAATTTAAATGCCATAGGAAAGGGAAGAGGATTGTTTAGATGTTGATTGTGTCCCATTTCTGTTTGCTATTTTCACAGTAATGTTATATAACCACTTAAAAATCAGTGGCTTATAACACTAGAAATGTATTTATATGGATCTCCTAGGGTTCTTATAATCCAAGCTAGACTTGCTTCCAGGTTATGGCTTATATTCAGATATAGTTCATGGATCTCCTGTTTTTCTAACACCAGTGGAATACTGAATCATGCTGTTTTTCATGGCAAAAAGATAGAATGCAAGAGACCAGGCCATCTTAAGTCTCAGCTGGAATCACGTCTGCTAACTTCCCAGTGGCCACATTACATCGTGTGGTCAAGCCTAAGGTCTAGGGGCTGGGAAGTAAAATCTGGCCGCTATGAAGTTAGAAGTGTGGACATTTTTGGTTTTGTTTGTTTGAGTCAGAGTTTCACTATGGAGCTCAGACTGGCCTTAATTTGTGATCCTCTTGCCTCAGCCTCCCAAGTGCTAGAATTATAAGAGTGTGCCACCAAGCCCAGGTCAAAATTGTGGGTGTGTATTACTACTATGGAGGAGTGAAAATTTGAGAATAATAATATAATCTAATGTAAGGTTAGGGAAATTCTTGCTGTCATTTGAGTAAAGTGGAATTGAAGGAGGTGGTCATGGATATCTGGGGAAAGAGTGCTCCAGGCAGAGAGAACAACAGGCACAAAGATTCTACGTTGGCAATATGCCTGGCCCTTTAGAAAAATAACAAGAAGGAGGCCTGTGTAAGTAGAGCAAGAGAGTAGTGAAGGAATGAAAGACATTGCAGAAGATGAAGGGGAGATGTACTTGCAAAATATTGCAAAGACTTGGACTTGTCTCATTATAAGATGGTAAACCTCATAAAGGATTTTGAGAAGAAAAACGACCTCACCAGAGCAGAGCCTGGTATATGGGAATTTCCAGTGTGTATTTGTTCAATGAATGCTGCTAATAATAGTTATTCTGACTTCAGTAGTGCTTCCCAAAATAACCAAAGAAAAATATTTAAAGTGTGAATGCAGTAAGATAACAAAGCTTTAGAAATGATAGTTATTAACAATAGAATAGAAATGAATAATAAGACAGATAGATTCTGATAAGAGAGTTGTAAGATATTGTTTGCCAGAGCCATCTGGTGAATTTTTGAACCCAAAGAATGGCCTTTTCTGTTTGAAATTAAGCTAGTTATGTAGAAAGAGCAAGATTGAGCTTGGTGGTCATCTTTTAGGGATCTGAAAGTGTTGTAGGGCTTGTAAAATGATAGGGAGGAGTTATTTTATACAGGTAACTCCATGTAGACTGCCAAAAGTATATTGTATTTATTGGAAAGAGACTTGAAGGCCAGTGTATATGAAACATTTCAATAATTACAGAGCTAAAAGTGTAATTGAATTGTAATAATCTTTGTCTGTAACCCTAAGAAATCAGTCAAAACTTAATCCTGCTTGGTAGGATTGTTACTATTTTTACATGAGACTGCATTTGCCAGGTACCTTACCGACCCAGGATTTCAAGTCTCTTCCTGGCCCAGCAGGAACATAATAGGCATATCCAAAGCCATTTTCTTCCTCTGCTTTTCTTTTTCCTTCTTTCTTTCTTTCTTTCTTTCTTTCTTTCTTTCTTTCTTTCTTTCTTTCTTTCTTTCTTTCTTTCTTTCTTTCTTCCTTTCTTTCTTTCTTTCTTTTTCAAATTAATACCACCTTCTGTTTGATAGCATTTATGCAGAGGAATATTTTAACAGAGAGAAATAGTTTTTAAAACATACCAGGTATTTATTCTCTGGTTGAATATCCAAACTAGGCAGCCATGAAAAATATTTTGAACAATATGATTATCTGTCCTAATATCATTGCTTAAGATTTCAAATAAAATTCAACTCCTCTGAAAATCGTAGTTGTTTTTTCTTCTCTGCCCTGCATTACTCTTCTGTTATTAATGTATTAAAGGTGATAGCTGATCAACAAAGACCCATTTACGTTTCTTAGATGTCATAACTGTTCTTTGATCGAGTTATTTCTTTACTTTTTTTCTTGGCTTTACTTTTCTTTTGGAGACAGAGTCTCACTATGTAGTTCAGGCTGACCTTGAACTTACTATGTAGCCCAGGCTAGCCTCAAACTCATAGCAATCTTCCTGCCTTAGCCTCCGAAGTGCTGAAATTCCAGGTGTGTGCCACCTCACCTGTGAAGTTATTACTTTACTTTTAGTTTGAAAGACAATTGATTGGTTTATATTCAAACCCAGAATGCCTAGTTCAAGAGTTTATGCTTATTTTTAAATTAATTTTATTGGTACACTTCTGATATACACAATGATTACATTCATCGTAGGGAATTTGTACCCGTAGATAATATATCTTGATTCTTTGTTTCCCCATTCCTCTCCCTTCTCATCAACCCTATGCTTTTAAGCTGGCATGGTGGTGCAGGCCTATAATCCCAGCACTCAGGAGGCAGGAGGATTGTAGTGAGTTTGAGGTCAGCCTGGGCTACACAGTAAGTTCAAGACCAGCTTGAGCTACACAGTAAGACCTTGTCTCCAAAAAAAAAAAAGAGTCTATCCCTTTTTATGCTTTTAACTTGTATTGTTTCATCGCATTATTTTGAATCCACAAATTCTTACTGTCATTCTCATATTTACTAATTTTGCCAGGAGCAATTACCCATATTCACTATCCTACCATATTAATACCTTTACTAACTTTTGTTCATTTCTTCCTCTTGGATTTTATTTTCTTCCTGTTAAAGGGCATCTTTAGTAGTCAATAAAGGTTATGAATATTAAAATTCTTTTCTTATGTTCCCAGAATCTCCTTCTGCCTTTGTGTGTGTGTGTGTGTGTAATAGAATTCTAAGCTCACAATTTTTTTCTTTCTTTATTTTTGGCAATATTTTCTATTTACTGTCAATCTTACTCTCTCCTATGAGAAGTCTGCTGTCAATCTTACCCTTTCCTATGTAACCGATATATATATAAATAATATATATTGTTTATATATAATAATATACAATATATATATAAGAATTTTAATATTCATAACCTTTGTTGAATACTAAACTTTAACAGGAAGAAAATAAAATCCAAGAGGAAGATGTGAACAAAAGTTAGTAAAGCTATTAACATGGCAAGATAGTGAATAAAATATTTATATGTTATATATATATATATATATATATATATATATATATATAATTTTTTTTCTTTTGCAGCAGGGTCTTGCTGTGTAGTTCAAGTTAATCTTAAACTCACTATGTAGCCTAGGCTGACCTCAAACTTGTGGCAATCCTCTTGCCTCAGCCTCCCTAGTGCTGGGATTACAGGTGTGTGCCACTACACCTGGCTATTTATATATATGCTTGGAAACTGGCTTTTATGTTTTCCTCTTTTTCCCTTAATGGTTTGTGATTTCATTATGATATGAGCCTATGAATTTTTTTTAACTCTTACCTGAGGCTTGACAGTTGATTTTCTACATGTTTGAAAAATTTTCAACCATTATACGTTCAAATGTTACTTCTTTAGTTTTTCTATTCTCTTCTCCTAGATCTTCCTTTAGTATTAGATCTCTATATTTTATCTTCTGTGTGTATTGACTTTTCTTTCACATTCTTCACCTTTTTACTTCTCTCTCTTCTGCACTTTGGGAGATTTCTTCCACCTTATTTTGTGATTTACCAATTCTTTCTTTTCTTTTCCTAGAGAAGAATTTACCCATATAAACAGATTTTTAAAATAATGGGGCTCAGGAACATTACCCCAAAAGTTACAACATCTTGGCATTTTTTAAAACAGCAGAAGCAGAAAATTCTCTGACATTCTCCTGTTGCTGACTCTGTCAGGCAGGGGACTCCAAGAGGTTTATCTGTGTCTTTCTTTCCTTTTGCTACTTTGGGAGTGGTTCTGAAGTTTAGAAGCACTACCTCCTTCCCTCTTTTGTCTCTTTCATCAATGTTAACTTATAAAAGCATCATTAGTTTTTGTTCTGAGTCACTTAATAGTTACCTTTGGTTAAAAAAAGATGGAAGAGTTCAATACTACTAGGAATATTTACTGTTTCTTGTAGCTGAAACCTGATGATAAAATATTTGAAAGGAGTTTTTTTTGTTTTATTTTTTTAATGGGTACCGGGGGTCGAACTCAGGACCTCGCGCTTGCCAGGCAGGCGCTTATGCCGCTGAACCAACTCACCGGCCCTGAAAGGAGTTTTTTTAATCTCCTGTTCTCAGAAGTTGGAATTTGATATTCAAATATGCATATTTTTTCAGCCTTCCTGTTCTCTAAAGGAGGCTGTTTCTCCCGTGGGAACTTCTCACTAGACTGAATCCTCTCTTCCCCAGCCCCTGCTGACTATATATGCTGTACCAACTTGGTCCACCTCCTTCTTGGGGGACTTTATTGGCCTCTTAAGGAAGCTTAAGAACTCACCAAACCGGTCCCTCTCTGACCGTCTCTTTCCAATTACTTCTGCTCTTCCCTTACTCCTTTTACTAATTTTAATCATCTATTCAGTTCACTTGAATCTTTGATGACCTCTTCGGGCTCTCACCTCCATTAATGCACAGTTCTGTTTTAGTCATGTTGATGAGTGTAGCCGTTGTTTTATTTTCATTTCCACTGCTATATGATTAACAGAAAACTAGATTCTCCTTTGTTTTTTGTTGGTACACACAGTGCTGCTAAGGTTTTTGTATGTGTGTATCTGATATACACATACATATGGGATGTGTACTCTTGTGTTCACCTAGAATGGACATGTTGGGTCAGAGACTATGAGCATGTTTAGCTTTCCTAGGAATGCCAAACTTGTTTTCCAAAGTGCCTATACTGTTTTTGCATTTCCTAACAACACACATGAATTCTTACTCAACATTCTGACAAAAAGTGTTTTTGTCAGCCCATGGGTTTGAAACGATATCTTCTGGTTTTAATTTGCAGCTACTGCATTAATAATATGAATGGCTATTTGTATGTTTATGAACCATTTTTAAATCTTTTCTGAAAACTTTTCTTCTTTTGCTTATTTTTCTGTGTGTCTTTGATTACTTACAGATTTGTGGGAGTTACTGTAGTATTCTGAATACAAATCTTCTTTCAAGAATATATGCATTCCGAACACCTTTTCTTAGTTTGTGAGTTATCTTTTTTTTTTTTTTGCACTACCGAGGATTATACTTAGGGCGTTATGTATGCTAACCAAGTATTCTACAACTCACCTATATTCCCAGACTGCCAATTTTTAAAATTATGCTTTGCGATGAACAAAAGTTCTTAATTTTATTCCAATTTCTCAGTCTTTTTTAAAATAATGCTATGGTCTTTTGTTTAAGAAATCTTTCTCTACTATATTATTATAAAACTTCTGTTATCAGTTATCTTCTAAAACTTTAGGAAGTGATTTCTGTAAGGAAGTGATTTCTGTATACTGTGGTATAAAAGAATTTTGTCTTTTGTTGTCAATCCCTGTGTGACTACCACTGTGTCCATCTTGCTTTAATCATTGTACTTGGAAGAGAATTTTTGGTAGGGTATATTCTCTCAACTTGTTCTTCTTTATTAGTATATTGGTCATTGTTTGCTCTTGGCTTTTCCATATACTTTTTTTTTTATGTGGGTACCAGGAGTCGAACTCAGGACCTCGTGCTTGCCAGGCAGCCTCTTATGCCGCTGAGCTATCTCACTGCCCCTCCATATACTTTTTATGATAACTCATCAACTTCAAAAAACAGCTGTTGAATTTGTTTTAATTAATAGGTTAGTTTGGGGGAGAGTTCTCCTTAAAATATAGAGCCTTTTCTGTCTATAAACATGCTTTCATATCTTTCCATTTACATATATCTTCTCATCTTTTAATAAAGTCATAATTTTTCATGTCATTTGTATATTTTTGTATTTTTCAAACATGTTTTTGTTGCTGTAAATTATTTACTTTGTTAATAAATAATTTATTGGAGAATAATGTAATGAATGCCTATGTGCCTATGCCCAGCTTTATAAAATACTAGCATTGTGCATTTTATCCCGTTGCTGCTTTTTCTCCCCAAATTAAACATTATAAACAATTATAAACAATTACTATTCCCACTGTGTTTCTTTCCTACCTCATTTTCTTCTCTCTTTTCTAGTTTTCACAGATCCATAGTTCACGTGTTTTTATATTTCTTCAACACACTCATGTAGCTATGAACAATATATTGTTTTGTATGTTTTCATGGTGAATGGATCAATGTCCTTTGTTAAACAGCAACCTTTTTGCATTAGTAGAAAGTAGTTTCTCGAAATCTTTTTGCCTACAATATAGTTAATTTTTATTTTTCTTGTGGATTCTCACTAAAGCATCTCATCTATGGAACTCATGTTATTTTTGTCTTCATGAAAGTTTTATAGAGGGGGAAGTATAAAGTTTTCAAGTGTGCATATGCCCCCATTGATTTGGCTCTTTCATGAAGCAATATATCAGTTAATTATTTTAGTTATACCTCAATGAGACAAAATTTTGCTACCATTGATTTTAGGTATTTAAAAAAAGTTTTGCTTCATTCACCCACAATTTCATTTCTTATGCACTTGGATAAAATAAATACATACTAAATAAAAGACAACTTAAACAGTATGTTTCAAAGATCTTTTGTGTTTTATAAATTTTTCATTAGGCTCGATACTGAATAAAGAAAAGAAAGCCTGGCAAAAGTAGTTGCTTTTTATTTGAGATTGTTGGTAATGACTGGAAGTAAATTGAAGAATACTTGAAGTTGGACGTGATGGCGCACACCTGTAATCCCAACACTCAGGAGGCCAAGGCTGGAAGATTATTAGTTTGAAGCCATCTTGGGCTATATAGTGAGACCCTGTTTCAAAAAAGAATTTTCAAGTGTGGTTTGACTCTTCCCTGCTTGTAGATTCATTCTTTCTTTCCCAAAGTTTAAACAAATTCAAGTGATGTTTTGTATAATTTTAGATAAATATCAACTCATGTTTTTGTTTCAAGAATGACAAATAAATGTATATTTGCTTTGGTTACAAACTACTGTAGTACTAATTTTACATGGATAGAGGAACTGAGTATTGCCTTGCATGAAAAGGAATAATAGTTTACCTGTGGGTTAAGGAAAGAAAGGGGTGGAAATAAAAATGGAGCACTTCATTTGAACTTGAAGAATTCACAAAATAAATTCCAAATAGGGTACTTATATTACAACTTTTTCTCTATTAGTAGTACTGTTAGAATAATTAAATCAGACAGGATTATTTATTTTGTGGGTAATTTTTTTAATTTTTTATGTTTTTATTAGTATGTGTTTGCATAATATTATATTCCTCATAGGGATTTGGCAAATGTACATAACACATCCTAATTCTTTTTTCATCCCCTTCTCCACTCCCTCCTCCTTCCATCTCTTAGTATAGCTCTTTCCTTTTGCAAAAGATCTATCTCCCTGTTTCCTATTATCTCTCTTTTTTTGCTCTTTATTTATATTTTGAGTTTCTCAATAAGAGAAATCACATGGTATTTAAGTTTGTGTGTCTGGATAATTTTAATACAACAAGTTTAGGTGCTTTATATAAAGATGAACACAAATATTGAGTCACTTTGGTAGCCTTGCATAAAATATGCTGCTCCAAGATTGATGGAATCTAAGTTTCTATTTATTAAAACAGAAAAAATATTTGAATCACAGAAAACCAAAACTATTATTGTTTTGGATGAAAGTAACAAAATCAGAGAGCAGAACTCATTTAGAAAATAAACTAGAACATGGTTGTTTGGAGAGCTACAAATAAGGTCATGCTATTCCCATAGTTTTAAACATAGAGGGTAACCTAAATTTTAAAATCCAGAAAATTCAAACATTTTATCCAATGTAAATACCTGGGTTCTTGTGAAGTGAAAACATCACAATAGCAGGTTCTGTTTGCTAGCTTTGGTGGCTACTCCATGTATGTGGTCATGAAGCATTTATTACACCGCTTCTTTTTCCTCCTTATAGAGTGAAAGCAAAGGAAACAGGGCAGATTGGGTGGAGTCTGCAGGCTAAGAGAAAAATTACTGAAATTGGGCTACTGTAGCAGTAAATGGGAAATCCGATGAGCTTGTTCATCAGAGCTTTTTATTCCTTTTAGACATATATATATATATATGTCACAAAGCATATATAATTATAAAAAATTATATATTAATATAAAATTGATATAATTATATATTATATAAAATTATATAATTATAAAAATTATAAGACATATATATATGTCACAAAGCATTTTATTCTCTTTAGGCATATATATATATATATATATATATATATATATATTTATATCACGAAGGACTCCAGCCGTGTTGTTTTAGATGCACTGTAAGGGAAAGGAAAAAAGGCCATAGAATATCTTTGTTTCTTGACTGTTTTATCTGGATAAACAATTGTAATAGAAATTTTAAAAACTAACAGCTTGACACCATGCTAAGACAAGCTATGCTAGCCTAGCCTGTCTCACTGTTACAGCATTAGACTCAGCTAGCTTTGATCCAGCATGCTAGCCGCAAATCATAGATAATTTAGCCCAGCTGCACTACTCAGCCTGTAAATGTATCTTGTTTCAAGGGCTTTCTGCTCCGGACAGAGTAGCCCAGCCAAGGACATGTTTGATTTTACTCACCTGCTCAGCCCAACCTTCCTCTCTAGACTTTCCCACCTTCTGATAAACAACTCCCTCTAACAAAACCTGCCCAGGACGAAACTGCCTAACTACTAATGATGGAATGTATGTAACCAATTATAAAATAACCTTTTATCAGCTCTTCTACTTTCTGCTTACAAATGTATATAAATCTGTGCTTTGCTCTGAGCCGGGGCTGGTGATTTGGAGCGGAACTGGTTCCTACCAGCCCACCAACATTAAAAAAAATTTGCCTTCCAACTCCTTGGTGCAGAGAATCTTCCATTCGGTTTGATATCAGTTTCTGCAACATGGTGACCTACTGCTCAAAAGAGTCTACTTATACACAAACCCAAACTATCTAGGACTTACAGCTATAGTACTTTTTGCTTTTTGTTCATTTCTCTCCTTTTCTTATGATATTTATCACTTCTTTTGCTTTACTTAAAATTTTTTTTATAACCTGAATAAACACGCTTAAAAGAAGACATACAGGGCCGGTGAGATGGCTCAGCGGCTTAAGCGCCTGCCCAGCAAGCGCGAGGGCCCGAGTTCGACTCCCGGAACCCACATACGAAAAAGGGGCCGGTGATATCGCTCAGTGGCACGCGCGCCTGCTAGCATGCGAGGTCCTGAGGTCGATCCCCCCGGTACCCACACACACACACACAAAAAAAAAAAAAAAAAGAAGACATACAGATGATCAACAGGTACATAAAAAAATGTTCAACACCATCAATCATCAGGGAAATGCAAATCAAAACCACAATGAGATGCTGTCTCACGCCAGTTAGAATGGCTGTTCAAAAGACAAAATGTAACAAGTGACAGTGATGACCTAGAGGCTAAAGAACCCCTACACACTATTGGTGGGAACATAAATTAGTGTAGCCATTATGGAAAATAATATGGAGGTTTCAAAAAATTATAAAGTTACCACATGTCCCAGCAATCCCATTACTGAGTATATTCTCAAAGGAAGTGAAATCAGTATGTGGAAGACATATTCGCACCCCTATGTTTACTGCAGCACTACTTACAATACCCAAGATAGGGAATCCATCTGACTGCCCATCAGCAGATCATCAGATGAATGGATAATGAAAACGTAGTAATAGTCAATGGAATACTACTTAGCATTAAAAAGGACAAAATCCTATCATTTGGAACAACATGGATGAATCTGAACATTATGTTAAGTGAAATAAGCCAGACACAAAAAGACACTGTATGATCTTACACATATGATCTTACACATGTTGGATCTTACACATAAAGCTGTGTATGTATGATATGGATGATTTGAGATGTGGGGAGGAAAAGTGGATGAAAAAAGGAATTAAGATGGATTATATACATGTACCAACTCCCCACAAGGAATGTAAACATTATGTACTGCAAACATATACTAATAAAAATCAGTTAATTTTTTTTAAATGTGATTACCATAGGCTGGGGAGGAAAAGTCCAGAAGGAAGTGGGGAGAGTTGGACCTCTGGATACAAAGTTAAAGTTAGATAGGAGGAATAAGTTCTAGTGTTCTCTTGCATAACATAGTTAACACTAATGTATATTTCAAAGTGCTGGAAGAGAATTTTGAATATTCCCACCACAGAGATAAGTGTTTGAGGCAATAGATATGCTGATTACACTGATTTGATCATTAAACAAACATCACATTAAAAATAAAACAAAACTTAAAGTTTTTTAAATGGAGAATTTTACACAGTATTAATTTCTGAAGTAGTGATTTCATTTCCTTTGGTGTTCTTCAGATAACATTATGCTTACTTCACATATAACATTACATCCTTATCATTCTTTATATTTTTATTGTATACTTTTTAAAGTGCACCATAAACTAACTGTACAGTGTTTTTAAAAATCAAGACATAAAAGAAAGTGTATTTGTTTAATTTACCCACACATTTTTCACGTGCAGTTCTCTTCATTCCTTGCAGAAGTTTGTGTTTATATTTGGTATTTTCCCTTTACCCTGAAGAATTTCCTTTAACATTTTTTATAGTTCATGTTTTCTGACCACAAATTCTCTAAGCTTTTGTTTATCTGAGTTGTAAGAGTATTAGTGAAATATCTTGATCAAACTATAGATTTTAAATGATACTGTTGATGTTTCCAAATTTCTGGAACCCAATTTCCTTGATTTCCTTATCCTCCTTTTCTCCTAATTCTGCTATAAGTCAAATACTTCATTGGTAAAGTATAAGATGACTCTACCATTAACCTGTTTGGAAAATGAGATTTTCATTAACCCTTTATTTCACTGCCTCTCCTTTTTCATTGTGTCAGTATCAAGGAATAAGAACCCTTGTCAAATTCAACGTAGATGACCCACTTAGAAAGTCTCTTATTTTACAAGTTTCGAAGATTTGGTATGTAGTCTCATTTATCTAATTTCACTTTAAGCCTTTGTAAGAAGCGGCAATACTAGGGCATGACAAAGCACTTTGCAAAACTAATGGAAGGTTTTATTTATCTTTTTAACTTCTTGAAACATTTTCTACAGTTACTAAAATTTCTGTTTTTGCACATGAAAAGTTAAGGCCGTAAAAGAAAGAAAAGTAAAGGATTTCAAGATACAAAGTATTCATTTCTCGCTTTTTTTTTTTATTTTTTTTACATTTCAATATGTTTTATCTCTTGCTGTCAATAAATAAGTTTAGCAGGAGTATATACTGACCATTCTCACCTTCATCACCCTTAGGGGACTACTTTCTGTCTATTTTCTCTCCCTTCACATTCCATCCATCAGCATATCTTGTCAGATTTACCTCCAAAATACATCCCACATGTGACTACATTTTTTGCCTCCAGTGCTCTCCCTTAGTGCAAGGAATTTTGATCTTTTATCTAAACTTTTCCAGCAGCCTCTTAACTTGCCTCTCTTGTTTCTAGTCTTACATCCTAAAACCCTATTAACCACACAGCAGCCAGTCATCCTTCCATAATCAATGTCATGTTTCTTCTCTGTGCCCGGCATGGTCTGGTCCTACCTCTCAAGGCCCATGCATTTATTTATTTTTATTTATTTATTTATTTTTTGTGGGTACCAGGGGTCGACCTCAGGACCTCGCGCACCAGCAGGCACCCATGCTGCTGAGTGGTATCACAGGCCCTTTTCTTCATATGTGGGTACCGGGAGTCGAACTCAGGACCTCGTTCTTGCCAAGCAGGCGCTTATGCTGCTGAGTTATCTCACCAGCCCAAGGCCCATGCATTTAAACCCTCACTCACTCTGCTTCAGATACACTAGTCTCCTTGCTTTTCCTTGAACATGCCGAGCATTTGGGAGGATTTATTCATATTGTTTCCTTTGCATGGAATGTTCACCAAGATATTCTCAAAGATGTCCTCATTTGTGTATTAAATCTGCTCAAAGTTTTGTCAGAGCACCACCAAAATAACAAATCTTGCCCTTTAACACCTTGGTAGCATAGTGACCCTCTCTGCCTTTATACCTAAAGAAGAGAGATGTTGAGAATATTATGCAGGCTAAGTGAGAATTTCCAACAGAAGTTCCTTTCTGATTATATGAAGTGTACACATACTTGTTTTTGCATGTACACTTTATGTTTCTTAAGCAGTTGTTTTACTACCTAGTATACATTATGAATTCTTTCTTTCTAAGTCTGGCTTATTTCAACATCATGGTCTCTAAATCTCTCTATTTTTCCTACGAATAACAGAATTTCAGTTTTCCTTATGGCTGAATAGCAAATACTCTGTTATGTATGTATACCACATTTATTTATCCATTCGTCTGTTGATAGGCACCTGGGCTGGTTCCATATCTTGTCTATCGTGCATTGTGCCACAATAAACATGGGTATGCAGGTACCTGTATGGTATGCTGACTTTAATTCCTTCAGATATATCCCAAGGAGTAGTATAGCTGGATCAAATGGTAGCTCTATTTTTAGGTTTAAAAAAAAATCTTTTATTGGCATATGTGTGTGATACATAATTACACATTTGTATATCGTATTGTGATCATTTTCCACCCCCTTATCTTCTACCCTCCTTCTGCCCTTCTCCTGATCTTCTTTCCCATCTCCAAAAAAATCAACCTCCCTGTTTTGTACCATCTCTCCTTTATTTTATTCTTTATTTGTGTTTTACCTTTCCCATATAAGAAAAACATGTGATATTTAACCTTCAGTGTCTGACTTATTTCATTGAACATTTATAGTCTTAAGTTCCATTCATTTTACTACAAATGACTCAAATTCATCATTCTTTATGCTGAATAATAGTCCATTTTGCAAATATACCACATTTTCTTTATCCATTTGTCTACTGATGAGCATCTAGGTTGTCTCTATAGTTTAGCTATTGTGAATTGTGCTGCTATAAACATGGGTACACATGTATATTTTCCCCTACATCCTTACAGCACTTACTGCTTCTTGTTTTCTTGAGGATAGCCATTCTCACTGGAGTGAGATGGAATCTCAAAGTACTTTTTAATGGCATTTCCCTATTGGCTAAAGATGGTAAACAGTTTTTCATATACTTATGGCTATTTCTACTTCTTTTGAGAAATGTCTGTTTAATTCATTTGCCCATTTATTGATTGGGCTATTTGACCTTTTGGTGTTAAGTTTTTTGCTTTATATATTCTGAATATTAATCTTTGGTCAAAAGAGTAGCTTGTAAAGATTTTCTCCCATTCTTTAGGCTATCTTTTCACTATTGTTTCCCTTGCTGTGCAGAAACTTTTCATTTGATGTAGTTGCACTTGTTGATTCTTGCTATTATTTCCTGTGCTATTGGAGTCCTGTTTACAAAGTATTTGCCTATGCCTAAGGCTTCAAGTTTCCTCTATGTTTTCTTCTAGCAGTTCAAAGTTTCAAGTCTTATGCCTAGGTCTTAGATCCAGGTAAGAGGGATGTAATTTCAGTCTTCTACAAGTGAATATACAGTTTTCCCAGCACTGTTTGCTAAAGATACTGACTTTTCTCTAACATATATTTTTGGCTCATTTTCCAGAATGAGATGGCTATAGTTGCACAGGTTTGTTTTTGTGTCCTCTATTGCATTCCATTTATCTATGTGTCTATTTTTTGTGCCAGTACCACACTGTTTTTGTTACTATGGCTTTGTAGTATAATTTGAAGTTGGGAATTATGATGCCTCTAGAGTTGCTCATTTTGCTTAGGATTGCTTTGGCTATTCTGGCTCTTTTGTGTTTCCATCTGAATTTTAAGAATCTGAATTCCATCTGAATTTTTTTTTTTGTAGTTCTGTGAAGAATATCATTGGTATTTTGATAGGGATTGCTTTGAATCTGTAGATCACTTTTGGTAATATGGCTATTTTGATTATTTATTCTGCCAATCCATGAACATTGAGAGTCCTTTCTATCTTCTTGTGTATTCTTCAACTTCTTTCTTCAGTGTTCTGAAATTTTCATTGCAGAGGTCATTTATCTCCTTGATTAGATTGAACCCTAAATATTTTATTTTATTTGAAGCTGTTTTGAATGGAATTATTTTTATGATTTCTTTCTTAACTAGTCCAGTATTAGTATATAGTAAAGTTATTGATTTTTAAATGATGATTTTATATCCTGCTACATTGCTGAATTAGTTTATCAGTTCTAAAAGTCTTTTGGTAGGTTCTTTGGAGTCTTCTAAGTATAGTATCATATCATCTGCAATCAAAGATAATTTTACTTCTTCCTTTCCTATTCATATACCTTTTATTTTTTTCTTTTGCCTAATTGCTCCAGCTAAAATTACCAAAATCTATATTGAATAAGAGTTATGAGAGTGGGCATCCCTACTTTGTTCTTGAGCATTAGAATCTTGCTTGATAATTTTGGATTTGGGACTGAAAGATTATAGTTGAAGCCCTTAAGATGTGTAATTCCTAGCTGTAGGCAGCCATGCTATTTCTAGGAGACTTAACTGCATCTTTGTACATTTCTGTTTTTGTATAATTCTTCCTCGCGTTCTGAGATACTCCTGTAAATTTCTCTGTTTGCTAAGTCAGTTCAAGGTACTTTTGGTTACTTCTCACCAGAAGAGTCCTGACTAATACACTCATTTATGAGCAAGGTGACTAGTAGGAAATACAGGTGGGTATAAAATTCATACCCTCATCCTAAGCTGCCCGAACCCAAGAGTCTATCCAAATACAGAAAGTTCTTATTCCTCTAATTAAATTATGAAAATATGCAAATTGATGAGTAGTTAAAATATATAGCAATTTTCATAAAAGCCATTTTCTTCAAACTTAGAATGGTTTCAGATTTTTTTCTCTTGTTTGGTATACTTATGTCAGAGTAATATTTCTGCACTTTTATAGGATGTAATGAAATCAGTAATAATAGCACCAGGCTTTCTTGGTTATTTAGATTAAATGAAGTCCTCGAAATTGAAAAAGTTGAATGCAGTATACATTGTGTCATATGACTGAATGTTAGCCAAGTCCCAAGGGGTAAAGCTTTTATCACTGACGGCAGCTGCTAGAGCTTCTCTCGCAATCGGCACTTTGTATTTAATGTTTTAAAATATTTGGCAAACACATCAGAAGAAAGGTTGTAGGTGTTACCATTAATTGGACTTTAAAAATTAATACTGCAAAACAGTGTTCTGATTTTTGCCCTTTTGGCATTCACAGATAAAGAGAACCCAGAGTACTTTTCTCAGCTGTATCTTGTTTTTAAAGAAGATAGTGATATTAAAAAGAAATTATTTACTCTAAATAGTACTGTGTCTAGCTACATTGTGGGGTTTTTATTTTTTCGTGTGTATATAATCTATCTGCAATCATATATAGTGGGTTTTTAAAATGTGAGACTTGATTTCTAACAATCTCCATTTCTTCAAACAAAGCTGCTAGATGCAGGAAATTTGACTATTTTGGTTTTTATTTGTGTTCCTAAGCCCTTGCCACCTTCTTATGGAATTATAAATGAAATAGGAAAAGAGAATACAAACTATTATTGATAACTTACAATGTAAAGTTTAAATTTTTCAACTTTCCAATTAACTAAAACTCAAAGTATATATTTTCTCTTCTCCAGAATTAGCATGATGCTACCACAAGGTGAATGGAGGTCTTGAGAAATAATGATTTTTTTTTTTTTTTTTTTTTTTTTTTTTACTTTTCTCTGGGGTTAATATTCCAAGTCAGCAGTCTAAGGTACAGACTGAGAAAGTTCTTCCACTACTCTTAATGTTTCCGCTAATACAGAAAGTCTAGAAAATGAACTGATCTTTTCCCAGTATATCTGCACTAGGATTCCACTGGTGGCACCAATATGTTCTGCATGAAGATTAGCCCCCCATATTTTGCTGAGGCCTCAAAATTTGAACAGTTCCTATTAGATTTGTATCTGGAACCTTGAGAGTTTGGTGGGCATAATTATAAAAGTAGAGAGCCTCCTTGTAGGCAGGATTGAGTAAAATTATTATTCTTCCTTTTAATAGTTGTCCCTCCCTCCCTTCTTCCCTCTCTCTCTCTTTTTAGTTCAGTTGGCCTTGAACAATTCACTTGGTAGCCCAGGCTGGCCCTGAACTCAGGGCAATCCTCCTGCCTCTGCTTGCCTCTCCTTCCCGACTGCTGGGATTGCAGGCGTGCGCCATGCCTGGCTGTTATTATTTTTTTTTATCTACCACAAAAGGTTGTAATGAGGTAATGAGGTATTACATTAAATTGACTTCTGCAGTCCCTGGTATTTATAGTTTCCTTAGTGTTCCTTCATTCTGCCCTACCCCAGGTTTCTGTCTTTCATGGACATGAGCCCCAGTACTCGCCCCTGTAGTCCTGTCTTTTGTCTCTCATGTAAATAATAATGCTCTGTGCTTGGTTTCATGATCTTGCCACGTTTTTGCTGCTCCTCAGGCTATCCTTTGTGCCCTATGGAACTTGTTCTACGAACCTGTGTTGCCTTAAGTCCTCAGCCTTTTCATAGACTTATTCCTATAATGGTTTACATTTGGAGCTATCGTAAGACTATGACTACCCCTGCATCCTCCATAAGTTGGAAACTACTTTGTTTTCTTTATCGTACATTCCTTATGCCTGGGGCATTGATTGCTCACTATTGTTCAGGCCCCTTTTTGCTGTTCATAATTCATCACTTGTCTATTCTCAGCCTGAAGTAATCTCCTCTTATACAACTATCTTTCAACAACATGGCTTTTCTTTTTTTGGTTGCCTTTTACCAATCTCCAAGTTACTCCTTATATTAAATAAAAGCTCATACTGCATAGTCTTTTCCCCTAATCTTGTATTATGTTACTATTCTAGATGTCATAAGTGGGTTCAATGGAGCTGTCCTGGCTGATAACATAGTCACACAATTTCCTGACATTTTTAACTTCAGTTATATCCTCTGTCTTGCTACCCAAGATGACTCTACCCCTGAAATCTTATCTCTCTCCCATAATCTCCTATTCTTCCAGCTTACTCATGCATTTATTTGATGGAATTAAGACTCCTAGTACTTTTGCCATTTAAATTCTCACAATTGAGCACATTGTTCATCTTTCTTCCTTATTCATTGTTGGCCCTATGAATCAGAACTTGAGCAAGATTCTTGTCATCTCACTGAATACCTTGATTTCTTTTCAATCACTTCCGCTCAGCAAATCTCCAAGGGTGAATCAACTTAGGTGACTATACTGGCAGCAGTTCTTGTGTTCCTGTTCACTCCTGTTTTCCAGAGCAGAGCTTTAAAAACTGTTGTTCCTGTACCAGATGCATCACTATTACTGGAGAGCTTGCGAGAAATGCACATTTGTAGACCCCATTCCACACTTACTTAATCTACCCCCATAAACTCTGGGTGTAGCAGTTTGTGCTTCAATAAAGCCTCCATGCCCTTCTGATGCACACTAATGTTGATAATTGGTGCCTCAGAACATTTAATTTATAATTCTACTTCTTTCCTCACTCTTTCTTTCTGCATCCCTATTTATTGTTAGTTGATCACTGGTTGTAGCTTTAGCTTTATAGAGAAAATGGATGCTATTAGTTATGAGTTTCATCAACTTTGTCAATGCCAGATCCCCTGCATGATTTCTCTTGCGTGTGTGTGTTTGGTTGAAAGCTGGACATTGTGTGTGGGATTGTAGGAACAAAAGTAAGTAATATTTAGATGTGGAAATGGGCCAGTGTTTTCTGCTAGGCTGTTAAAGTGGAGTTAGTAAAAATGTAAACTATGCTTAGCTTTTGTTGTTGCTTTGGCTCCCCTTAATTTTTTAGCATTACCTTGTACTCAGGATTAGTACATGGTAACCTTGTGTTTGTTTTGTCGTTGTTTTCAATCAATGCTGTTACTCCACTCTAGACTTTAGGTCTTCCTTTTATGCTTATACCGCAGTGAGTTTCTCTTTGTGTCCTGTCCTAGTAACAGACTTCTTTTTTCCTTATTAATTCTTGCTAGCCTGGTAGTAGATGGCAAGTAGGATACTCACTGTCATGGTTCCACTTCAGTCTTGAAATTTGTGGTGGGCATTTTTCAGTGATCACGTGTCTTCCTAGATCTCTAATGATAGGGCTGCAGGGTAGTCTGCAGCCCTCCTCTTGTTGGCTTAAGGCTTATACATTGCAGGGAGAAGGATCTGGGTGTTCCTGGAGCAGTGACCACTTGCCTTTCCCAGGCTGGTACCAGTGAGGGAAGCTTTCTCTTGCCTTCCTCCTTTTACCCAATTTATTTTGTGAGCCCTCATGGTTGTTCATGGATAAAAATTTCCTTGAATCTGTGGCTCCAAGAGTTTTATGTTCTCATAGTAGCCCAGATCTGGCCTGTAATAATTTGCTTAAAATGTTAACTGGATTCTTCTTACTCATTTCTTCCACTTCCTTTTAATTTCTTGTCCCAAGTGAGTCAGTGCTCACATCCAATCTCTCCTTAGAGACATTTGTCTGTCCTTAGATTTCAGGATAGTTTGTTGCTCTGTAACTTCAGTTCTATTAAGTGTGAAGGAAGTTATATCTTGTATACTGTTTAGTTTTTTTTGGTTTTTTCTTGTTGCTTTGAGAGCTTTTCTGTACATCCTAAATGAAAGCTATTTTTAAAGAATAATTTATTTATTCATTATCGCTATTCCATTATATTCCATTTTCATATATCCTCACTCGTAACAGTCTTCAATCCCTTAAAAGCTTACCAATAACCTGTTTGAAATCTAGAGGACCTTTTCAGGTTTTATCTGTTTTAGCTCTCCAGTATAGGTGTTACTATCAATTACTCCCACCTACCTTAAAATTGACAACCCATTCTGCTTTTATTGGATTTCCAGATGTTCCTTCTTAATTTTATCTTCCATTTTAAAACAGGAAACAAAATAATAAGTTTTTTTAAAGTAATTTAATTATTAATATAAATAGTTTTTAGAACTCATAATGCCACCATTAGCAGAAAACAACCTCTATAAACGTTCTATCTAGATGGCCATTGATTTTCCTAATGAATTCACATAAGCATATGTGTTCTTACATTTAGAAAAAAATGTTTCATACTTTCATGACTAGGTTTTCTCATTAATGTTGTATCTCACATGTCATTATTAATCTGAAATATGTAGCCAGTCATCATATAAATGTGTCATAATTTATTGGATTAGTCACATAATTGGAAATACAGATTGTTTCTATGTTTTTGGACAGAATTCAACAAAAACTTTCCTGTAGATAAACATTACTATGTATCTCTTTTTTGAATAGCTTTGTAAAAATGATATTGTTGAGTCAAATATATTAAATAGTTTTTAAATTGTTTTTCTATTTTATTTAATATATAATGAATTACTGGGGTTTTATAACAGCTTTATTGAGATATAATTCACTTGTATCGTTCATTTAAAGTATAAAAGTTAATGATATTTTAGTATATTTGTAGAGTTATGCAACCATCACTACAATTTTAAAACATTTTTAATTTTTTTTTATTAGTACATGTTTGCAGTACGTAATGATAACATTTATTGTGGGGAGTTGGTACATGTACATAACAAATCTTAATTCTTTTTTCATTCCCTACCCCTCCCATCCCTCCCTGCTTCTTCCAACTCTTGGTCTCTGTCCCATTTGCAAAAGCTTTATTTCCACTTTTTTCCATCAATTTTTTTTTCCATCCTCTTTCCTTCGCCCCCTTCCCCACTTGTTCTATCTTGTGTTTCCTTTCCTGTTTGAAAAAGATCTCTCTACTTGCTAGTATCTATCATTTATATTGGTCTTTATATTTTGGTTTTCTCATATAAGAGAAATCATATGATTTTTTTTAAATTTTATTTTAAAGAGAAGAAGAAAAATAGAAATAAAAAAGTTTCAAATCAGGCTAATAGGAAGGTAACAATAATTAATACATTGCAAATTGTTATCTTCATAGTAGTTACTCAGAGTATAAGATACAGGCATGAAATAATGTCCAGACAATATTAGCACAAATCTTTCTTTTCAAAGAACTGAAAAAAAAAAGAAAAAGCTAACTTTGTAACTATCTTAACTATTTTGTGTATATATATATATATATGTGTATATATATATATATATATATATATATATACTTTTTTTCCTTTTTCTCTTCCTTCCTTTTCCTTTTCCCCCATCAATTTCTCTTTTCTTTTGAATAGTTTCTTCCCAATTCACAATATCTATTCTACCTTTCCGATCTTATTTACTCATTCAGCGTCTCACACTAGTGAGACAGTGCAATGTTTACACATATAGGTCTGATTTATTTCACTTATGAGTATGGTCTCAAGTTGCATTCATTAACCTATAAAAGTCTCCAGTTTATCCTTCTTTATGGCTGAGTAGTACTCCATTATATAAAAAGACACATCTTTTTTATCCATTTCTCAGTTGATGGGCATTTGTGTTGCTTCCAAGATCTAGCTATGATATCTAACCTTGTTTACTTACTTATCCTAATGTTTTTTTCTTGTTGTTTGTCCTATTCTAAAATACTTTCCTTGGCATTTTTTACATACTTAGTTATGTCCTCCCTGAATATAAACAACTTTACTTTTCACTATAATCCTGTCTTTCATTTATTCCTTTTGCTTTAATGATATGGCTAAGACTTCCTTAGGCATGATCAGAGTTTTATTTAAAAAAAAGAAAGGAATAAAAGGCATCTAGATTGGTAAGGAAATCCCAGTAGGATTTTTGTGAATAAAGATAAGCTGATTATAAAATTTATGTATAAGGGCAAAGCAAAAGGAATAGGTAAAATCATGTCATATATCTTTGTATAGTTATTATTTTTAGGGGGAAAATACCTTTCACCATTAGGTATTGTTAGCTGTACATTTTCTCTAGATTTCTTTTACTGGGTTTGTCAGTTTCCTTTATTTCCAGTGCACGGAGTTTTTGTCATGAAATTATGTTGTATTTTGCCAAATTCTTTTCTTTATCAGTTGGTATGATTATGTAGAATTTTTTTTCATCAGACTTTTAATATGATGGCTTATATTGACTGATTTCCAAACAACAAACTTGTCTTATATTCCCATGTTATACCCCACTTAATGGTGTAGGATATATATATATTACAAGCTAATGTTTTGTTGAGGACTTTTTTTTTTTTTTTTTTTTCAATGTGGGTACCAGGAGTCAAACTCTGGCTCTCATGCTTGCCAGCAGGCACTTGTGCCCCTGAGCGATATCACCGGCCCTTTTTTTCCTTTATGAAGGTACCAGGAGTCAAACACAGGACCTTGCGCTTGCTAGGCAGGCGCTTATGCCACTGAGCTGTATCACTGGCCCCTTGTTGAGGACTTTTAAGTGTACATTTGTGGGACATATCGGTCTGTAGTTTTCTTTTATTATTATATCTTTGATTGGAAAAGACCAAGTTTCATGCTCTTTTCTTAGTGTTGAAGGTACAGTGTGCAATACATAGTCTGTAATTTGAAGAAGGTGCCCCATTGTGCCCCACATGTCCCAGAAATCTTTTTTTTTTTTTTTTTGTGGGTACCGGGGGGTCGACCTCAGGACCTCGCGCGCCAGCAGGTGCCCGTGCCGCTGAGCGATATCACCAGCCCCTTTTTCGTATGTGGGTTCCGGGAGTCGAACTCGGGCCCTCGCGCTTGCCGGGCAGGCGCTTAAGCCGCTGAGCCATCTCACCGGCCCTGTCCCTGAAATCTTTATCATTGTCACAGGACTTTCTATCTTTGTAGGTCTTATCTCTTATTTCTTGGAGTTTTCTTAAAAGGCATTCAGTATATTTGGTACTTGCAATGAATTACATTTAAAAACTGTAATACCATCAGTATATTGGGTCAAGGTAAGATTATGTGAAATATTCAATTTGTTCAGGTCTCTTTCAACTATACTGTAACAGAAAGCACTAATAACATAGTCTTGGAGGCAAAGCTAACTATATACTGCTAATATTATGTATATGCCAGTGGTGGTGAACCTATGCCATATATGCTACAGCGGGCTGTTTGTATCACTGAAACCTCTAAAAGGTTCACCATCACTGCTATATACTATTATAGTCGAACTATTGCCTACAGTGTATGGTGAATGATCTTGTTATTACATGACAAAATATTGTGTTTATTGTACAAAGATGCTTATAAAATAAAAGTCTTATAAAATACGTCAACCTTCCTGACTAAGCACTTGTCACAATGTTCCCAACTCACAGGAAAACAATGATCAAAAAAGGTGAAAAATTTAATATTGAATATCTCATTTAAAAGAATTTCTTTTATTATCTATTTTTTAATTTTTTTATTTTATGGAAAAAAGGTAAAACAAAATTTCATAACAAAATAACAGGAATGTATTAACAATAGTTAATACATTACATGTTGTTATCTTTAAAGTAGTTGCTCAGGGTACAAGATATGGGCATAAAAATTTTTCCAATCAATATTAGAACAAACCTTCCTTTTTCATGAACCTTTAGACACTAATAGTATGACTGACTTGCATTTTTTACCTTTTCCCTACTGTCCTTTCCCCTTTCACCCATCCTAGTTCCTTTTTCCTTTTGAACAATTTCTTCCCATTTCACAATATCTATTGTACATTTTAGACCTTATTTACTCTTTCAGTTTCTCACACAAGGGAGACAATATGATGTTTACACATGTGATTCTGATTTATTTCACTTACGAATATGATCTCAAGTTGCATCCATTTACCTATAAAATCTCCAGTTTATCCTTCTTTATGGCTGGGTAGTACTCCATTGTATAAAAAGACCAGATCTTTTTTACCCATTCCTCAGTTGATGGGCATTTGGGTTGTTTCCAAAATTTAGCTATTACAGATTGTGCTGTTATAGACATGGCTGCACATATATTGCTGTGGTATGATATTTTTAATTCTTCTGGGAAGATACCAGAAGGGAGATAACTGGGTGGAATGGGACCTCTAGTCCTAGTTTTTTGAGGAATCTCCACGCTGATTTCCACAATGGTTGCACAAGTCTACACTCCCACCAACAGTGGAGAAGGGTTCCTTTTTCCCCACAGCCCTGCCAGCGTTTGTTATTGGTTGATTTTGTGATGGTAGCCATTCTTTTTGGGATGAGATGGAATCTCAGTGTTGTTTTAATTTGCATTTCTCAGATGACCAATGATGTTGAATACTTTTTCATATATTTATTTGCCATTTGTATTTCTTTATCTGAGAAGTGCATATTCATCTCAGATGCCCATTTTTGGCTTGGGTCTTTGAATTTGGGAGGTCTCATTTTTTTTCAGTTCTTTATTTGTTCTAGATAGAAGTCCTTTGTCTGAGGGACAGTTGGCTAAAATGTTTTCCCATTCTGTGAATTGTCTTTTCACTTTGTTGGTGATTTCTTTTGTTGTGCAAAAGCTTTTTAATAAGATGAGATCCTCGTTGTTGATTCTTTGAAGTATTTCCCGTGTAGTCTGGATTTTTTTCATGAACTCTCTACCTACACCTATGTCTTCAAGATTTCTACCTACCTATTTCTACTTCAAGATTTCCACTAGATTTAGTGTTTCTGTTTTAATATTCAGATCTTTGATCCATTTTGACTTTATTTTAGTACATGGTGATAAGCATGGGTCTTGTTTTAGTCTTCGGCATGTAGTTAAAAGAATTTATTCACAAAATAAAAAAGGAGGAAATGAGGCTGCACCAAAGTAAGTTTTGGGGGCCTTATTGTTAGCCAAATAAGGAAAATAATTTACTGATAGTGAGTTAAATTTTGTTTGGTTGCAGTAGCTAAAGATATGTATGCTGAAAAAATTTAACATTTTAAAAATCATTAGCTTTTCCATAAGTTAAAGACTTTGCAAACAACATCAACAGTTTATCATAAAACAAAACTAAAGAAAAAAAGAAAGGCAAATTATTTTGTTGGTTCTGTAATAGTCTGTTTGAAACAATCATAGACAGGATTTTTTTTTAAAGTAGTATAATTTAAAGTGTAATCTGCTTGGATGTATTACAACAGATAGTAATAAAGATATGTGTGGAAACAGAAGACTCAGTTGGACAAATTTATGAAGGTCAAGTTTAAGGATCTTAGTAGTATTCTTTATAAGTAGATACTTTGTGGAAAATGTTAAATATTTGAATCTATTGTATGTTATTGAGCTAATAGTATTAACAGTAAACTTTATTCCTCTCAGGGACTTAGACATTGTTAGTTGTATGCATTTTTGTCAGAAATAGATACTGAATATCCTGACCTTTGTCTGCCATTCAAGGGAGCTCTGAGCGACAACCCTCATCCATTTCATTTCACTTTATTTTATTTTATTTTATTTTTGAGACAGGTTCTCTCTAAGTTGTCCAGACTTGCCTTGAACTTGTGATCTTTGGGCCCCTGCTCCCTGAGCAGCGGGATTTACAGGCATATGCCACCACACCTGGCTCCTGACTTTCATTATCACACAGAAGTTTAATACCTTTGCAGTTATAATGTCACACTATGAATTTTAAAACTCAGGGTCAAAATTGAAACTTTTCCAAATGAGAGCTTTCACCACTGTGTCAAACAGGATGGCTTTGGAAATAAACTTTTACTAAAGACTGGCGAATGCTTTTTTAATTAATTGAGTAGCAAACCACACTTGTATGTGATAGAGTAATTTAAATGATAATGTGGCTTGAATCATGATAATGTCAACTTGTTTTGTTTATGGCCTATATTATCAGAAGCCAAAACAAGAAGTAAGATTTTTATTCCCACATTCAGAGTAAGTCTGTTTTCTAAACTCAAATTATAGTTTCAAGAGACAACCTACAAAATGGGAAAAAGTTTTTGCTGGCTGCTCCTCTGACAAAAGACTAATATCTAGAATATACAAAGAAATAAAAAACATCAGATCCCCCCCCAGAGTGAAAGACCTAATGAACAAATGGGCAACTGAAATGAATAGACACTTCCCAGAAGAAGAAATACAAACAGCCAAAAAATATGTGAAAAAGTGCTTAACATCTCTGGCCATCAGAGAAATGTGAATTAAAATAACACAAAGATTCCATCTTACTCCAGAAAGAATGGCTAACAACAAAAAAATCACACAATAACAAATGCTGGCAAGGCTGCCAGGGAAGAAAAGCACCCTTCTACATTATTGGTGGGAATATAAACTGATACAACCTCTATGATAATCAATATGGAGATTTTTCAAAAAATCAAAAACAGAAATTCCATTCAACCCAGATATTGCCCTTCAAAGAGTTAAAGATGCATGTATGACTATGTTTATAGCAGCACCACTCATAATAGCTAAATTTTAGAAGCAGAATATATGTCCATCAACAGATAAATGGATAAAGAAAATATAGTATTTATACATGATGGAGTACTACTGTGCCATAGAGAAGAATAAATCTGAGAAAATGAATGCACCTTGAGACCATAATGTTAAGTGAAACAAGATACACAAACTTAACTACCTTATAACTTCTCTTATAAGAGAAACTCAAAGTGTAAATAAATTGTAAAACATAGTATGAAATAGGGGGATAAATCTGCAAATAGGAATGGGATTTAAGAGTCGGAGGGAGGGAGAAGGGAAAGGACAAGAGGAGGAGTAAAAAGAATTAAGATAAAAGTACATATATATACTCTCTAACATGTGTGTAAACAGTAAGTACTGCAAACATGAACTAATTTTTAAAAACTATAATTTCAGTAAGTTCTTAACTACAAATGAAAGTGATAGTAAGTAATGAGAAGAATTCAACCTCCGTGTCTGTAGATATGCACCACATACCAGATGCCATGCTAGCTTTCTGCAGTAAAGATACCACATCTTGCACAACAGCCACACTCAGGGTTGGTATTTGGGTTAAATTATTGTTACCTATTTTTTTCTGCCATAATTAATCCAATTTTTGTAAGAAGCTGACCAGCAAATTAAATAGGGACGTGGTGATGACCACCTGCCTATATTGGTGAAGGTTGTCCAGAGAAACAGAACCAATAAGCTACGCATATGGAGAGTTTTATTTTTAGGAATTGGCTCCTGCAATTGCAAAGATTTAGCAGTCAAGCAAGTTATAATTATAAAATTACAAACACTGATGGGGTAGACTGGCAGGCTGAAGACACAGGAAAGAGTTGCAATTTGAGTCCAAAGCTAGTTTGCTGAAGAACCAGGAAAAACTAGCGTTGCACATGCAGTCAGAAGGTGGTCTGATGGAGAAATGAGAAATCAGCCTTGTGGGATTTTTCTTTTTCTGTTTTTCTTTTTTTTTCTTTTTTTTGCTGTGGGTTTGTTTGGATTTTTGAGACATGATCTCTCTCTGTAGCCCAGTCTGACCTCAAGTTTAGGATCCTTCTGCCTCAGCCACTCAAGTTCTGGCATTACAGGCATGTACCACATCCAGCTTAGCCTACTGTTCTATTCAGGCCTATTACAGATGAATAAAACCTACCCACATTATGGAGGGTCATATGTTCTAATCACAATCACCGATTTAACATAAATCTTATTTAAAAACACCCTCAGAGAAATAAGCAGAATAGTGTTTGATCAAATATCTGGCACTCTGATCTGAAAAAATTGACAAAATTAATCATATACACCCTGTATATTTTAACTTTTTGAAGGCAGATCTGCTCTTTTCATATGCCCTAGAGATAAAATGCTATTTTTAATGTACTATCTTTGTAGTGGATAGGACATTTTCAGGAACTTTACTACTGACTCTACAGTTCAGAGGACCCAGGATGAGGGTCTTGTTAATAGCTAGTATTTCCATTCAGATTTTTTGTTTAGAAGCAAGAGAAATACAAGTTCAAGGTCAGCCTGTGCTACATAGTGAGTTCAAGGCCAGCCCGGAATACATATCAAGACCTTGTCTAAAAAAAAAGAAAAAGAAACAGGAATAACCTCTGGTCTGTGAATGTAGTGAACTCACTATGAGAGAGGGTTGGGCTAGCAGTCCTTTTATTATGTAATCCCTATGTCTTCTATATGAAGTTTTCTTATTTAGTATGCTATAAAAATAATTCAGAAATAAAGGTCTCCAAAATTCCCACATTGTTTTCAGTTGGTAATTAATCATCCTGAGCCCATCATTTCCTCTTACCACTGTATCACTAATTCTCACTAACAGCCATCCGATTCCATAATACTTATACTTACTGTTTTCCTCATTCTTCTAAAATCTGGAGATGATGACACAAGCCAGTGAATTATTTTCTGTGTTTTCCATCTCAGTTCAATCAAGTGAAAATATTAACAGTTGCACTGCTACCTCTTGCGAAAAACCCCTGACCACTAATTTTGAGGTCCGTGTTTACAGTCAGCTACTCGGTGAATGATCCAGAATTTCACCCTTATAGTCTGCTTTGTAGGACCATCTCTGCCACTGACTCTTGAGTCTCTTAGGAGCAGAGTTCCGGGAAGAGATTCTTTTGTTGAGGGAGTACTCTTAGAAGAACATGAGGAAAGCAGGAAAAGTTAGGGGCAGAACTAAGCAAAGATGTAATTTCAAAAGAAGTCTAGCCTCAGATTGATCCTATGAGGAACTCTTAGAGTTTATGGCATTCCATAATTATCCCTCTTGAAATGTGGCGACTTAGCATTTGTGACTTTGTGTTTGTGGTGCTTGACTTTATATCCTAGGTATTACTGGGCAAAGAGACTATTATTGGCAGGGTAAAATTGGTAATTGCCCCTTTTGATTAGGTTCATAAAATTCTCTTGTATGATTGTACTATGTCTTATTCATCTGGCTCCCTAATTATTAGATATTTTGATTGTTTCCAGCTTTTCCTCATATAAATCATATGGAGATAAACATTTGTCTATAAATAATTGAAAGTATAAAATTTTTAAAGCATTAACAAGATAGTTGCTAAAATATGAAAAAATCCTGAACTTGCCAGCTTTTTGTTGTGTGATATCCATACTATTTAAGGAAGAAATTTAAGTTAAGCTTTGGTTTAGAAAATGGAAATATGTTTAAGCTATTACATGAACACAGAGTTGAGAAATGGAAATCAAATTAGAACAAAAGAACTATAAAAGGAAAATTTGATAAACAAAATAAATAGAAGTGTAGATTTATGAGAGAATAATTACTTACATGCTGATACCCACCTGAATTTTCTAATTTCTTTTTTTTTTTTTTTTTTTTTTTTTTTTTTGTGGGTACCGGGCGGTCGACCTCAGGACCTCACACGCCAACAGGCGCCCGTGCCGCTGAACGATATCACCGGCCCCTTTTTTCGTATGTGGGATCCGGGAGTCGAACTCGGGCCCTCGTGCTTGCAAGGCAGGCGCTTATGCCGCTGAGCCATCTCACCGGCCCTCTAATTTCTTAAATAAAATAAAATGTGAGAATTGGCCAAAAATCAAGTTGAAAACATCTTATTGATATAAGTATGTAAAATCAGACCTGTAGATCATAATTAGACTAAAACAAGCAATTTACAAATATTTCTTCATATACATTTAAACAAGAAAAGGGCAGCACAATAAACTGTCCAAAAATAGTAAGTTAAGGCTATAGATTTTTAAAAGGGAAGGATAGAAGTGATTTGCAGAGATAGCAGTAGGGATTTAGGTAAGGAAAAACTGAAGAAAAGGATGTATACTTTTTTCCAAGATTATTGAAAACATATGGCAAGATGTTCATGTAGGGAAAGAAATATTTAGAAAAATGAATTAGTAAGAAGTAAGAATTAGGGCTGGTGAGATGGTTCAGCGGCATAAGCACCTGCCTGGCAAGCGTGAGGTTCTGAGTTTGACTCCCAGTACCCACAAAAAAAAAAGAAGAAGTAAGAATTAATAACTACAATGTCTAAGACACTCAATTAAAAAAAGTACTTCTTTGTTATTGGTGTGCACATATAGAAGAAATTTATTTTTATCAGAGAATTTATTTTTATAGATAAAAGAATTTATTTTTATAGAAGTTATTTCCTCTAAGGGACAGAAGAAATTGCTATTGGGAAAAATGTATACAGTAGGTGCTAAGGTACTAGTAATGTTTTGTTTTGTTGTTAATTTGGGTGGTGTGTTGTATCTAGTATTATATTTTGAAACACATTTATAGAAGCTGATATATTTCTTGTTAAAAATAAATTTAGAATAGGTTTTAAACAGAATTTTAATTATAAAAGAAATTGTACTTATTAATGTAAAAGAAGGACAAAATAGTTTTCAGCTCATATGAACTATATTGATCTTGATTCAACTTAATGAATTTCAGACTAGTTGAAATAGAAACATTCTAAATTAATCTTTACTCATTTGATGTAACTGAATATTGTCATGGTAAATTGGAATCTAAAATTTAAACAATTCATTGCACAACAGAATTTGGGGTGAAGGATCTTTGACAATTTTGCATCGTGGCTGTGAGAACGTTAATAGCCTTCTCTGGTGTTCCAACATCTTCAGGAAAATTGTAGCAATTGCAGAAGGGCAGAGAATTGTAGGTAAAAGCTTTGCTTCATACACAGTAGCAATAATAAAGGTAATTTAGCACTAATATTCAAAAAAGGAAGACAGTGACCCTGAGCATAATTCTGCTGTTAGTTCACCATCCGCCACTCCTAAACTAATGAAACAAATATTAAGGGGCAAAAAAGTGGTATGTTCTTATGAATATAGCAAGACTATAAACATTAGGCAGCATTACAGTTAAAAAAAATAAACAAATCATTGTAGAGAAACTTCATTAATGATTTATGAGAGAAGATATACATCATGTTAATTAAATTTACAGATGATGCTAAATAGTACAGTGTTGACAAAACCAGTAAAGACAGATAAAAGAGACTTAAAGTGGTTAGAAATATGGGCAGGAAATGAAATGTGATTCAACCTGGAAATATGTAGCTAATACATCTGGGGAAAAGTAATCAGAAACACAGCCATTCAATTGGCAGAATATACAGTACTTGGAAAGCAGTAATACCAAGAGACTTTGCTTGAGATGATAGTGGTAGCAAATTATATACGATCTTGTAATACAATATGGCAGTAAAATCAGTCAATGAGATTTTAGTCTGTATATGCAAAAGCTTCACATCATGTGGCTGGAAGATAAAAGTTATTTAAATAGTACTCCTTATATCACAAGGAGAATACCACTTTGTGTCATGTACATGCCTCAAGTAAGCAAACTGAGTATCGTCCAAACTGGAAAGTAAGTGTAAAATGGGCTTCAGACTTTATTTTATACGAAAAATTAAGGTAGAAGGTGCATTGTTTGCTCACTTTTTACTGAGTCTAGTTATGATAACATTTCAGAAATATTTGAAAGATATAAACATCATGGAAATCAAGTCATTTTTAAAGGTAGGATAAGAGGCTTTATAGTTAAGTAATGGGATGAAATTAACTAACGGAAATTTAAGACTGAATCCGGGAAATGTTTTCTGACAGTGAAATCTATTAGTCTCTGGAATGGAGTCCCTAGAGAGGTGGGGGGAAGTTCCATTCCTCTATTCATTGTACTAGATCAAGGCTTGGACAACACATTATTCACAAAACAAAAGTAAAAACTAATTTGGCCATTTTGCATCAGCAGTCTTGCACATAATGGCTTTGTCAGGTCTTATCCAACTGTCTTATAGTCTCAGACTAACATGTTATATCCTATCATTAAAGAACTGCTTAATTTTTTTTTAATGAATGCTTTCTAAAGACCAAATTCATATTTTCCAGCTCATGAACTTCAATTTCCTGGATTATTATCATTTTATTCTTCCAAGTCATAGGAATGCTAGAAAAGAAAACACCCCTCCTTCTCCCTGTTGATGAGATACGGTCTTAAATATTTCAAGGCTTTTGGATCATGTCAGAAGAGGTAGCTGAACTCTGAAGTCTCACTTACACAAGTGCATTGAAAACATATTTTTATTGCAGCTTTGCAACCACAACTATGCAATACATAAAAATTCATTCACTTCCTTTTCTGGGTTAATCCACAGAGAGATTTTTACCAGATGGTGTCCTGGAGGTACTATTTACTTTTAGCAAAGCAATATAACTGAGCTTGAAGAATATAAAGTATGCACTTTATTCCAACATTAAAACATTATGTCAATTGTATGTTTAAATTATCTGGGCTAAAATTTGTCTGAAACTCTGTTCGGTGCCCTAATGTAGCAAAATGAATTTGGAAGCAGCGCACTTTTACATGACAATCAATTTTAACCCAAAGTGTGATTCTTCTAGTAAAAACAAAACAAACCAAAGAAAAAAAGAGAAAAACATTAAAATATATACCAGACTTAGGCAAGACATAAATTATGTGTGTGTGTGTGTGTGTGTATACACAGGGCTAAAAAACATATGGTATGTGTTTAAATAAAAACATTTATTGTAGTAAAAGACACACTGCCATTAATCCCCCTCTCTCTGAACACAGTTATCATATTGTTCTTGCCACTTTCTTTATATATATATAAAAACTGTCCCTTCGTCTGAGGGACAGTTGGCTAAAATGTTTTCCCACTCTGTTTTCTTTTCACTCTGATGGTGATTTCTTTTGATATGCAAAAACTTTCTAATAAGATGAGATCTCAGTTGTTGATTCTTCGAAGTACTTAAACATATTCTTGACCTTACACACCACTCTCATTTTGCTGCGTGTGCCCGGAGTGTCTCACTCGCAGGTGGTGAGGAAAATATGCAAAACCTGGAAATTGAAATTGGGAACTTCCACCCATGCTTCTCAGCCATCCTCCCCGGGTAAAATTTCTTTTTTACCACGGGATTAATTCTGAAACATTATGGGAACTCATCCATTCACTGAAGGTTGACCTATGCCTTTCCAAGTTTAACTTCAAAATTGAAACATGTATTTTTGGCTGAACACTAAAAATTCTCCAACAGTAATAGGTAGGCCCGAAGTTCAATACTTACACCACCCAGAGTTACCACAGTTCTGTCAAATTCAGAGCCCAATTCTAATACACAGATCTGATTCCAAAAATAATTGTCTTGAAGTGGCATATTATAAAAGAGAACTTCAGGATATTAGTTTTATGTTCTTTGTTCTGGATTCTGGGGGAAATTATCATTTAAATAAAAATTATTACACACACACCACTAGTCTGAAATTTACAAAAACCTATGTAAAGATCAAGGAATCCAAAGATTAATTTTACACCGGTTGCTACACATTCTCTATCAACACAAATTACAGTTTTCTGGACATAAATACAGATGGTTGTCGATGACTATGTTGACTATACATTGTGATCTTGTAAATAGAAATGACTGTAAACCCCCCACCATGGCTGGGCTTTGTTTTCCATACCTGTGTTCACACTACTCTCTAAGTTGTGCCAGCAGCATCAAGTTCAACCTCCAGGTTGGACATGACAGAGACTCACTATCAAAAGTAAGTAATATGAAACTTCTTAATATTAAAACAAGACACTGTGTATTCAAGCATCTGTTAACAGAAAGTTGATGCACATTCTGTTTCTTTTTCTAAGCACAAGTGTTCAGACTCTGTCAATTATAAAGAAAAGAGGTTTACTTCGTCCACAGAACCATGAGAGCCAGTTAGGCCAACCTCACCAGGGCCCTCCTCCACCGTCACTCACAGGTGTTTCTCCTCACATTTTAAGAACAGAACATTTGCAGCACTGAGTCACTGAATTGATGCTGACCCAGGTTTCACTCTTGTTTACATTCATGTCTTCCCACGGTTTTAGAGAACACTGGCTTCTTCAATCAATCCTCTGCAGCAAACTGTGTTTTTATCTCCACTCTTTTCAGATTTTGCAACAGGTTATTTTGTACATTTTTCTCTTTCTCTCCTTGTGTGGCTTAAGGGTCTCCCAGGTTATTCCTATGCAGGCAGATCCAGTAGAAGCCACAAAAGGTGGCATTCTGCTCTCGGTATTGTACTCAGCACACGCATTTTGATGCCATGACACCAGAAGAAATGTTCTTGCCACCTTCCGAGCAGTTTTGGAAGATCTCTTTTGTGAATGTCTTTATGAGGTATGATCAAAAATATGGTGAGTGCTGTTGTCGAGTAACATCCAATGGAAAGGCAGACTCATAAAATCATTATAGTATGTCTTCATCGACCTTATTCACCTAATCTGGCGTTGTGCAATGCAACGTGTGGCTGTTCCCCAAAGTCAAGATGACCATGAAAGGTAAATGTTTGGAATCAGCTCAGGACATCAAAGCAGCTACAATGGCACAACTAAAGACACTCATGCAAGAGGATTTCCAGAACTGCTTTAGAAAGTGGCAAGAATGATGTCATAAATATGTTCAAAGCAAGGGGGAGTATTTTGAGAGGATTAATGGCAATATGTCTTTTATTGTAATTTTTATTTAAATGTACCATATTTTTATCATACCTCATATATAATTTATATATATATATTCTAATATATATACATTAGAAAAACTATGTGCATAGGCACATATGTATATATACGCATATATTTTAAGGTATAGTGCTTAAATTATGTTTTGCATTATTAACCCCTTTTATTATCTCTCTAGAAAGAAGTAAATAAAATAGATGCTTCTGTTCTCAAAATGCTTAACAGCCTAGCTGGAGAGAAATATATGAGAAGGAAATATCAATAGTTTAGACACATATCAGTTATTTAATGGAAACATTTAGATAGTGTTGTCTAAATTGGAGAGAAGGTGACGAATTTGTTTCAGTAGAGTAGAAAGTCTTTTGAAATCTAATAAAAATGAGTTAGAGAAATGGTGCTGGAATTGAGAGAGTGTAGTAGTCAGGGTTCTTTAGAGAAAATAAATATATGTGTCATATCATTATGGAGCCTGGTAAGACTAAAATCTGCAAGGCCAACATCCAAATCCAAATTTGAAGGCTGGAAGCTGCTGTAGAACAGGAAGAGACCATGATGTATTTCAAATGCAGGAGAATTTTTCTCATTCCTAGGAAGATCAGCCTTTGTTTTAGTCAGGCTTTCCACTGTTGAAACCATTGGATTGAGGGTCTCCCATATTATCTGCTTTATTCAGTGTACTGATTTAAATGTTAATCTCATCCAGAAACACCCTCACAGAAATAGAATAAGGGTTTACCAAATACCTGGCAGCCTATGGCCTAGTCAAGTTGTCACAGAAAATAAGCCATTGCACAGAGACTAAGAAGAATTGTAATTACAGAGAACAGTTGTTAAGTTTTTGAGAAGGGAAGTAGCACAATAGAAATACCCCATGAGGACTATTCTGATAGCAGGAAGTAGAAAAAGTGGGAAACACAAACTTGACTCAAGAAAAGTTGATAGCTACAGAAAGAGCTACCAGGAAGGAGGAGATCCAAAACTCATTTCTAAAGAGAACAAGTGTATCTTGGTTATGTGCTTAAAATGTAAACAAAGACTGTTAACTTGAGTTTAAAGAAATAACCAGTCTAGGATTTTGAGTTATTAAGTTGAAATGAGGAAGGTGAAAATATTGTTTTGTTTTACTAGGTTTCCAAAAAGATTTCTTTTGTCCTCCCTGAAGAAAAAAACCTGTAAAACACAGTTTTATTTCACTTTCCATATATATATAGTATTGATTTATATATATATATATATATATATATATATTTATATTTATATATATTTATATTTATATTTATATATATATATAATTCAGTTCTATTTTTGGAATAATTATGTGTAGTATAATATGTCATATATAACATAATAATAAAATATAAATATATTTAGGTGTCAATAAGCCACCCTCCAAGAAGAGTGTGGGGCTAGGTAAGTACATGTGAGTTGAAAGCTGCTTTCCACTTTTTCAATGCAAATGACCCTATTGAGCTTATATTAAATGGGAAATGCACCCCTCCCATGTCCACCCAATTCACTCCACCTAGTCCAAGTGAAATGCCTTGTCTTTCTGCCCTAGCTGGGTGCATCCTGTATTTTACTAGTTTTTTTACAGTTGTGCAATCTCCTATAGTATAGTTGTGCACTTCTTCAAAAGCTCAGAGAATTAGAAAGTGGAAGATAGCTGAGTGATATAGTCACAGCTAATAGAGAATTTTATTTTAAACATGCTCTGAGATGGACACATTACTTCCTATGGTGGTGCTGGGTTGATCTGTTACTTCCCTTGGCACAGCAGTAGGATTAACATCTGAATAATCTTACTAAATTCTTTGTCTGAATTGTAGTGTAATTACAATTACAACAGCTGTGGCCTTAGTAACTCTTTCCACAAAGCTGGAGTGGCTGACTCTAGTCAGTAGAGAATTCGAAAGTCTGTATGTTCTCAGATACATCAACAGTGACTGTCAGCTCTGTATCTGGTTGAACCTAATACTACAAGGGTTGAAATTTAGTTCTTGGCTATCTCCAGATCACTGGTTAACTCTGGATCATTAGTCATTGTAGTATATCATTGTAATTCTGGCTATATTGTAGGGAAAGTCACAGCCAAGGCAGAGAAAATCAGAGCCTACCTGAGGATGGTGCCAGTGGGTGGGGAGGGGTAGGGGCAGGAGGTTGGTGATCAGGCAGGCAAACAGCCATCTCCCATTTTTCTTAAGTAAAAGTTAGCCAGGAAAGCAGCTCTTTGAATATCACAGAATTAGGACAACATTCTTTTTAATTCAGGGATCTTTAACATTTTTTGTTGTTGTTATAAACAAAATATAAACGTTCCTAATCCAAGAAGGTAAGAAAGAAACACCACATAGAGGTAGATCTTGGCTTGCATTAAATCTAATTATAGAAGCAGAATTCAAACTTACGTAAATAGAATTGAAACGTTTCTATTTTCACTAACATAAGAATTTTGAGCTATTATTACAAGGTAGCCTGCCAGCTAGCAAACAATTCAACTTGCACAGTTTTTATTTCTTTGTATTTGTTCAATTGTTTATGTTGCTTCTTGCTGTAACTTACAAGCTGTCTTTCCCTAAACCCTGGAGAGGTTTCGTAGATGCCAAATATCACAGCAAGGGCAGGGCAATGAAGTCTTGTACTCTGTTTCAACCAGGGAAACCCCAGATTATTTTTGCTTTATTGATTTCCAAGAAAGATTTATTTTGTCCACCCTTGAAAAAATAATTTTGAAAACCACAATTTTATTCCACTTTACCTTAAGTATATTAGAAATATTTTTGTCAAAATTATGTCTTTTAACAGTAAAAGTATACTTGAGAATTTCATAACCTATTTAACTCTTAGGAACATAAAATTATGATTTCATTTTTTAAAAACAACATTACTGAGATATAATTCACATTCCATATAGCTCACCCATTTAAAATGTTCAATTCAGGGTTCCTATTATTTTCACATTGTTTCACAATCATCTCCACAGTGGGTTTTTGTGACTCCAGAAAAAAAAAACTGTATACCCAACAACAGTCACTGCCCATTTTCTCCCAACCCTCTGAACCCTAGGCAACCTCAGATCCATTTTCTGTATATATGGATTTGTCTATTCTAGATATTTCATATAAATAGATTTATATATTGTACTAGGTGGTCTTTTGTGAATGGCTTCTTTCACTTAAAGTTTTTGAGGTTCATCCATGTACTATGAATCAGTACTTCATTGCTACATAATATTCCACTGTATGGATATACATTTTATTTTTGTGTATCCATTTAGCTTATACTAAAAGTTTAGGCAAACATTACATACAACTCTAGAAGAATATCTATAAGCCATGTAAAAATTTCAGTTGATTTCATAATTACTGTGAACATGAATATGGTAAAATAAGCATCTTAAGAATACTGATTTATTATTTGCTAAGCTTGTGATCGTTCACCTTAATTGTGTGTGGACTTTATTGGTTTTTGAAATGCCCAAAGAATCAGTAATGCGTGTTTCTGTGTGTGTTAGGTGAGTCATAGAAGCATGACTCTTGAGTACAATATGTGGTCCCTGGCCCCTTTCTCTCTAGCGCTGTTTCCCTTCTCTGCTTCCTTGTCCCCATGAAATAAGGAGCTTTGCTCTGCCGTGTCCTTCTATCATGATATTTTTGCCTTGGAGCCAACCAGCTATGGACTGAATCCCCTGAAGCCATGAGCTAAATTAAATCTCTCCTCCTTTACTTATAGATGTCAGGTATTATGTCCCAGGAACAGGAAAACTGACTAATATAAAGCACCTTTTGATATTCTCACTAAAATATTTTGTGGACAAGCATTAATGTTGTTAATTCCAAAACAATTACAACTGGATGTAAGTTATTTAACCTTTCTTGGACTCAGTTTACTTACCTGAGAAACCAAATGATAATAAAGTAATATACAAAGTTTTTAAACAACCAGGAACATAGTTTCTTTTAAGAAGTATTATGCAGATCAGAAAACTAATTTATTGCCTCAAGCTTCCCATTTCTAATATTTAGCCACTAACTCCATTTTAGATACTCAGCCACTAGCAGCTAGTGGCTGTCACTTTAGACAGTACAGAAGAATACTTTCATCATGTAGAGGAGAATACTTTCATCGTTGTAAAGCAGAATACTTTCATTGTAGAGGAGAATAATTTCATTGTTGTGTAAAGTTCTGTTTGCCAGTATCATGTACCACACATGACTACCAAACACAGGAGAAAAATCTAAAGAGGAATGTAGGTGGTGGCATATACATTATGTTCAGAGTGGGTTGGGATCTCTTCCTTCTCTAATGATGAAGGCCCAGAAAGTGCTGCTACTTGTGCTACTTGTTGGAGTGTGGAGGAGAACATTTAGTAATATCAGGTGATGCATGTATATTCTAAAAGTATAGCGCACCGAAACAAAGAAATAGATTTACGTGATAGAGGGTAGTGAAAACAAAATAGAGAATTAGAGAAGAACTATAGTATAGAGAATTTTTCCTGAGGTTTTTGTGCCTCATTCTGTCAACAGTGAAAAGTAATCCACTTTTGAGAAGGGAAGTAATAGATTGGGAAATCTGATTTGATAAAATAGAGTAGATAGGATGGATGAAAGGCTCGGAGACACATTCAGAGGGTATTGCTACAGGTTAGGCTTAGAACATAGACAATTTTAATTATGATAATGACACAGATGCAGAAAGGAAGGTTTAAGAATATGAAAGAAGAGCCAGGTGACTGCAGTGAGAGATGTGGTAACTGAATGGAGTTGGAGAATGATGAAAATCCAGGAAGTAAAAAGACTGAGTGTTGGAGCCTACAAGAAGACAGCAACAGCAGGGCCAGTTTAAAGTACAATGCTTTCAATTATATACCATAAAAAATTAGAATTGGGAAGCATTTGCCTCTGTTTCAAAGATGAAATGATATCATCCTCAAAGATTGTCATTTACTTTTAAGAGACTTAATATTGGAACATCTGTTAAGTACCAGTTACTATGTGGAGTAGCCAACATACTTACCCTTTTTAATATTCATAAATGATCAAAGGTAAGTAGATAGTAATTATCTGTGTTTTATAAGTGAGAAAATCAAAGTTCAGAGATGTTACTGAGAGGGAACTCACTACATTAAGAATCTTCCTATTATTTCATTATTGGTACAATTCTAATTGTTATGAAATTCTTCTTGAAATAATTCTCTGTAACTTCACCATCAGTACACTTGTGTTCTATGAAGTAACTGAACAAAACTATAACCTCCTCCCTTTTTGCCATCTCCCCACCCATCTTGTGCTCTGTATATGTTTGTAGATGCATGTCTTTTTGTAATCATATCTTCTGATGACTGTTATTTCAGCATCTCTTCATATAATCTGGGTTTTGTATCATTTGCCATCTTGTTTCCTTCCTTCCTTCCTTCTTGCTTCCTTCCTTCCTTCCTTCCTTTTCTTCCTTTTCTAATCAGTATTAGGAATTGAATCCCTCAAAGCCTTTGCACTGAGTTACATCTCAGCTTTTTTCTTTTCCTTTTTCTTTTTCTTTGAGACAGAGTCTTGCTAAGTTCCTAAGTTGCCCTGGGTGGGCTCAGACTTGCCATCCTCCTGCTTCAGTCTCCTTGAGTGCTGGAATTATAGGCATGGACCACCACACTCAGTTTGTTTCCCTTCTTTTTTACTACAGCTTGTCATGGCCTATCTGAAATGTGGTGCCCACAATAAGCTTCAGTGTTCCATAAATACTTTGACCGCCTAGGATTCAGTGGAACTATTTCCTCTACTGTACATGTATTTTATATGTTAATGTATTCATGACTAATGGGTATCTCTGGAGAAATTTTAAGCAGGCATTTGGAAATTTAGAATTAGTGCTCATTCATTCATTGTTTCCTATCTACCATATGCTACTTAATTTATGGGTACTTAGAACTAAACATTTAATGGCAATTGACCTTAGGAGAAACTTTTTATGAATAATTTGTGTGTGTGTGTGTGTTAGCGTCCCAAAGACAGCTGGGTTTTTTTATACTTCCGTGTCTGATTTATTTAAGTTAGCATTATAGTCTCAAAATTCAACAATTTTCCTATAAATGACTCAAATTTAACCATCTTTATGCTGACATTTTGTGCGTGTGTGTGGTGTGTATATCACTTTTTTATTAGTACATGTTTGTAGTCCATGATGTTTACATTCATTTTAGGGAGTAGGCACATGTACGTAACTTCTTAATTCTTTCTATTCCCCTTCCTCACCCCTCAATATTTTTTATTTAGTTCATGTTTTTTATTTAGTTCAGCACATAATGACATTTATTGTGGGTAATTGGTACATATACTTCACACGTCTTAAAATCTTTTTATGTCCCCTTTTCTTTCCCCACTTCCCATCCCCTCGATCTCTTGGTCTCTTCCCATTCACAAAATATCTATCACCCTGTTTCCTTTTATCAATCTTTTATTTTGCTCTTTATTTTATATGTGCTTTGGGTTTTTCATACAAGAGAAACCATATGGTATTTAAGCTCGTGTGTCTGATTTATTTCACTTAACATTATGTTTTCGAGGTGCATCCATTTTCCTACAAATCTCTCAAATTTATCCCCTTTATAGCTGAGTAGTATCCATTATGCATAGATAAACATTTTCTTTATCCACTCATCTGTTGATAAGCATATAGGCTGCTTCCAAGACTTAGTTATTATGAATTGTGGTGCTATAAACATTAGTATGGGTGTATCACTGTAATATGATATTTTTAACTCTTTTGGGAAGACACCAATAAGGGAAAAATAACTGGGTCAAATGAAATTTATAGTTTTAGTTTTTTTGAGAAATTACTATACTAATTTCCATAATCGTTGTACTAGTTTAAATTTCTACCAGCAATGTTGCAAGGTTCCTTTTTCACCACAGCCTCACCAGCATTTGTCATTATTTGATTTCTTGATGATTGCCACTCTTTCTGGAATAAGATAAAATCTCAGTGCTGTTTTAATTTGCATTTCTCTAATGGCCATTGAAATTGGACAGTTTTTCATGTATTTACTAGCCATTTGTATTTCTTCTAGGAAGTGTCTATTTGTTTCAGTTGCCCATTTTTTGATTGAGTCTTTTATTTTGGAGGGGTTCTAATTTTTTTTTGAGTTCTTTATATATTCTAGGTATTAGTTGTCTGTTCAAGGTGCAGCTGGCATTTTTTTTCCCCCTTTCAGTAAGTTGTCTCTTCACTCTGTTGGGTGTTTCCTTTGCTGTGCAGAAGTTTTTAGTTTTATATAATCCCATTTCTCGACTCTTGCTGTTATTTCTTGTGCCATTGGAGTTCTGTTCAGAAAGTCCTCCCCTACACCTATGACTTCAAGAGCTTTACCCATTTTATCTTCCAGTAGGTTGTTTCTGTTTTAATATTTAAATCTTTGCTCCATTGTGATTTCACTTTATTACTTGGTGAGAGATATGGGTCTAGCTTCAGTCTTCTGCATGTGGATAGCCACTTTTCCCAGCACCATCTGCTAAAAAGGCTATCTTTCCTCCAGTGAATATTTTTGACCCTTTTGTCAAAGATCAGGTGGCTGAAGTTGTCTGGGTTTGTTTCTGCATCTTCTGTTCTATTCCATTGATCTGCATAAGACAGCTATTTTGACACGGGATGTTTTTGAGTTACTTTTTCTGAGAAGAAAGGGGGGAAAAGCGATGAGAGGAATGCAAAGTACCTAAATGAAGCAGACATGGAAGCAAGAAAAGGAGAGAATTTCAGGAGGAGCAAATAGTTAACAGTGTCTGAAACTTCAAAAGGGCAAGAGAGGGCTGGGGATATAGCACAGTGGCACAAGCACTGGCAAGCTCAAGGTCCTCAGTTCAATCCTAGTACCAAAAAAAAAAAAAAAAAAAAAAAAAGCCAGGAGAGCTCTAAGAGAGGATTTAGAAATTAAGATATTCTTGATTAGTTTTCTGTTTAATGAGAATAGAATCAATCTTTCAAGGGATTAAAGTTTTAGTGTGAAGAGAAGTAGAAGTCTTTATGTTATTATGTAAGAGCAGGCTAAAGAAGATAGCAGGAGATATATATATAGAGAGATTTTTCTAAGTAAATTTGCTCAAGCTACTCTGTTGTTTATATGAAGCACTAAATAAGTAAGACTAACCAGATTCTTAAAAAGTAGCATGCTAAGCAGGAACTAGTCCCGTTCAGATACTAAAATAGAATAAAGCCATGTTGATTTAAATAGTGTGGTAAGAATATGTGAATAGGCAAATTCACTGAATAAAAAATATGAAAGTAGACTCAAAAACACATGGAAATTTCATATATAATAAAGATTACATGACTCAGTGTAGGAGAAATCAAATAGTAATAAGTGGTCACGTGACACCTGTCTAGCCCTCTGTTCACACAAATGTTGGATTCTAGTACCTTACAACAAAAATTTCAAATGGAAAAAGGTTTACTCTTAAAAATAAAAACAGAAAAATACTAAATTAAACTCTGGGAGAATTATAATTTTTTTTTATTACAGAGGTGGGATGTCTTTTTCTAACATTGAAAGTCATAGTGAAAAAAAATTGACTAAACAAAAGAAAAACTTCCATGGTTAAAAAAACACTATAAGTATACTAAAAAGGGCTAACTATAAACTGTAGAAATGTATTTACAGTCCTATAATCCAGATAAAAGAAACTAATATATATAAGGAGCTCCTAAAAATCAGTAAGAGGAGTACCAACAATCTGATAAAATATAAACAGACAAGTGATGAATATAGTGACCCCTAAAATCCTAAAGAGCTGCTTAATTTGTCGTAGAAGAGAATAAAAAACATACCATTTTTCACTCACCTGATGGGCAAAAGAGAGGATTTTGGCAGTGCTATGAGTGGTAAGGAAGACACTCTCATACATTGCTAAGTGGGAGTCAAAGCGGATAAAACTTCAAGAAAATGATTTGTTAGTAGTTCTTTAAACTACTGGATCAGCAAGCTATACATGTGCTTTCTGACCCAGTAACTAACTTTGCTTTTAGGAATTTTTCCCAAGGATAGACATATCCGTATCCGAAAGGTTCTATGTACAAGAGGATTCCGGGCAACACTGCCTGTAAATACCAAGAGTGGAAATGAGATAAATGTCTAACAGGAAAAGACTATTTAAAGAAATGTAGTACAATTTTATACATAATTTGTAAGTAGAAAAGTGTTGTCATTATAATGAAGAAGTCATGGAGATTCCAGTGTGTGATTTTTTTCCAATATGTTAATGTTTTGCTTCACAAAACAGTAATTGTGACTGCTTTTTGCAACTGTTCCCTTTATTCCACTAAAAATGACTACCGCTTGAATACTACCTGGGAACCTCCACCCATCCCTCACTGGTGTGGGTCCTACAAACTGGAAGCTGGAAAGAGGGTGTTCAGATCCCCAAGAGTAGAACCTGAAACAAAGATTTGACTTCAAGTCATTTTGGGAGGACTTGACCCCAAGAAATTCTATCAGAAGAATGGGAAATAGGTGACTAGCAGTTAGTAAAGGGTAAAATGCCAAATTAGGGGTTCCTGTCCATACATTCTTGGGGGACAGTGGAAAATCTATGCTTAAAAGTTATTCTACTTAAGGATGGGGCAGTTCTACACCAATTCACATCAATCACTGGTTGAGAGCTTGAAAGATTTCACTCTCTGTAAATGTATACATATGTATGATGTCCATGTATTTAAGCATACAGGCTATTTTTCTGAACCATTTTAGACTAAGTTGGAGACATAATAAATCTGTACCTAAAATATCTGTATGTATTTCCTAAGAATATTATGAAAAATAACAACTGGGGAAATTAACATTATATAATAATATTATAACTAAAAAGTTCATTCATATTACACCGATTCCCCTGCAATAGGCTTTATGCTATATAAAATAAATATATTTTTTTGGCGTAACTGTCCACTACAGGGTCACATGTTGCATTTACTATCTTGTCTCTTAATATCTTTTTATCTGAAATTATCTGTCTTTGTGTTTCATGACTTTGACATTTTTTAGGGTATTCAGGTAAATATTTTGAAGGATATCCTTCAATTTGAATTTGTTTGATTTTTCTCATGATTTTATTCAGGTTAAGAATATTTTGCAAGAATACCACATAAGTGATGTTTCTTTCTCACTGTATCATATTAGAAGCCATATGATGATGCCTTTTCATTCCAGTTCTGTTGATGTTCACTTTGATCATTGATATCTAGTAGGTTTCTCCATTGCAAAGTTACTTTTTCTCTCTTGTACAAAGAATTGTATGGATAATTTGAGATGATGGAGATATCCAGTTCCTTATCAAACTTTCACCCACAAAGTATAACATATTAATGATTCTTGCTTAAATCTGTTATTACTATGATATTTGCCAAATGGTGATTTTCTGACTCTAATATTCCTTTTGCATTAATTGGTGTTCTTCCATCAGAAAAAAAACTTCCTTTTCTCCCATTTATTTACTTATTTTAAAGAGAAAAAAAAGCAATAGAAACAATGATACAGAATTTCAAAACAAGATAATAGGAAGTTAATAATGGTTAATATATTGTGTGTTGTTATCTTCAAAGTAGTTGCTCAGAGTACAAGATATAGGCATGCAAAGTGATCAAACAATACCAGCACCTACCGTTCTTTCCAATGAACTAAAACAAATTAGTAGTATAATTATCTTAGCTATATTGTGAATACATATATATATATTTTTTTTTTCTTTTCCCTTCCTTCTTTTCTAATATCCCCCATCCCTGTTGTTCTTTCCTTTTGAGCAGATTCTTTCCCTTTCACAATATCTATTGTAGATTTTGGATCTTATTTCCTCTTTCAGTTTCTTATACTAGGGAGACAATGTGATGTTTACACATACAAGTCTGATTTATTTCACTTATGAGAATAGCCTCTAGTTGCATCCATTTACCTATAAAAGCCTCGAGTTTATCCTTCTTTATAGCTGAGTAGTATTCCATTGTATAAAAAAACCAGATCTTTTTATCCATTCCTCGGTTGATGGGCATTTGGGTCGTTTCCAAGATTTAGCTATTACAAATTGTGCCGCTATAAACATGGATGCACATATATCACTGTGGTTAGATGTTTTTAATGTTTCTGGGAGGATACCCAGAAGGGGAATAGCTGGCTGGAGTGGGACCTCTAATCCTAGTTTTTTGAGGGATCTCCACACTGATATCCACAATGGTTGCACCAGTCTACACTCCCACCAACAGTGGAGAAGGGTTCCTTTCTCTCCACAGCACCCCCCCCCTGCAGTAGTTGTTATTGTTCGAGTTCATGATGGTAGCCATTCTTTCTGGGGTGAGATGGAATCTTGGTGTTGTTTTAATTTGCATTTTTCAAATGACCAATGATATTGAATACTTTTTCATATATTTATTTGCCATTTGTATTTCTTCATCTGAAAAGTACATATTCATCTCAGATGCCCATTTTTGGATTGGGTCTTTGAATTTGGGAGATGTGATTTTTTTCAATTCTTTATATGTTCTAGGTAGAAGTCCTTCATCTGAGGGACAGTTGGCTAAAATTTCTTCCCACTCTGTGGGTTTTCTTTTCATTCATTTGGTGATTTCTTTTGTTGTGCAAAACTTTTTAATAAGATGAAATCCCAGTTGTTGATTCTTTGAAGTACTTCCCGTGCAGTTTGGTTTTTGTTCATGAACTCTCTTCCTACCCCTATATCTTCAAGATTTCTACCTACTTCCTATTCTAGTAGATTTAGTGTATCTGTTTTAATATTTATGTCTTTGATCCATTTTGACTTTAGGTTAGTGCATGGTGATAGACATGGGTCTAGTTTTAGTCTTCAGCATGTGGAAAACCAGTTTTTCCAGCACCATTTATTAAAGAGGCTATCTTTATTCCAGTGAACATGTTTGGCCCCCTTTTCAAAGATAAAGTGGCTGAGTTTGTTTGTAGTTGTGTCTGCATCTTGTAATCTGTTCCATTGATCCTCAGGTCTGTTTTTTTGCCAGTACCATGCTGATTTTATCACAATAGCTTTTTAGTATAATTTCAAGTCAGGGATTATGATGCCTCCTGCCTTGCCTTTGTTGCCCAGAATTGCTTTTGCTATTCTAGGTCTCTTCTGTTTCCAAATGAATTTTAGGAATGTTTTCTCTAGATCTGTGAGGTATGCTAATGGTATTTTGATCAGGATTGCATTAAATCTGTGTAACAGTTTTGGGAGTATGGCTATTTTCACAATGTTGGTTCTTCCTATCTGTGAGCAAGGGATATCTTTTCATTTTCTGATACCCTCTTCGATCTCTTTTTTCAGAGTACTGTAATTTTCAATGTATAGATCTTTTACACTTCCTTTGTTAGATTGATTCCTAAGTATTTCACTTTTTTGGATGCTACTGTGAAGGGTGTGTTTTCCCTAATTTCTCTCTCAGTGAGTTTGTTGTTTGTGTACAGGAATGCTATTGATTTTTGAGTGCTGACTTTGTACCCAGCTACACTACTGAATTTGGTTATTAATTCTAGAAGTCTTTTGGTGGCATTGTTGGGGTCTTCTATGTGGAATACCATGTTATCTGAAAATAATGATAATTTAACTTCTTCATTTCCTATCTTTATTCCTTTTATTTCTCTCTCTTGTCTAATTGCTCTAGCTAATGTTTCCAGAACTATATTGAATAGGAGAGATGATAGTGGACATCCTTGTCTTGCTCCTGATTTTAGATTGAAAGCTTTCAGTTTTTGTCCATTTAGTATGATGTTGGCTGTTGGTTTGTCACAGATGGCTTTTATCGGATTGAGGTCAAGACCACCTATTCTGAATTTCTGTAGGGTTTTTATCATGAATGGGTGTTGGACTTTGTCAAAAGCTTTTTCTGCATCTATTGACATGATCATGTGATTTTTGTCTTTGGCTCTGTTCATATGGTGTATTACATTTATTGATTTGCGTATGTTCTCCCATTTATTTATATACACACAAACTCACACAGTGGGAGAAAATATTTGCTTGCTAGTCATCTTAACATCTAGAATATGTAAAGAACTCAAAAAGCTTGACAGAAAAGCAAGTAATAAAATTAAAAATGGGAAAAATGGTCAGAATAAGTACTTTTCTAAAGAATAAATATGAATAGCTAATAAATATACAAAAATGCTCAATATCCTTAGCCATCGGAGAAGACATATCAAAACTATGAGATTACCATCTCACCCTAATTAGAATGACTATTCTAAAAAACAATAACAAGCACTGACAAGGGTGTGGAGAAAAAACCTTATACATTGTTGGTAAGAATGTAAGTTAGCATAATCACTATGGAAAACAATATGGAGGTTCCTCAAAAAGCTAAAAATAGAATTATTATATAATCCAACCATCTCACTCTTAGAAATATATCCAAGGAAATGAAGTCAACATACTGAAGAGCTACCTCCATGCCATGTTGTTCATTGAAACATTATTCACAATAGCTAAGATGTGCAATCAGCCTAGGTGCCCATGGACAGCATATGAATGGAGAAAGAAAATGTCTCACACACAGACACACACAGAGGACCATTAGTCAGCCATAAAGAAATATGAAATCCTGTCATTTTCAGGAAAATGGATGGAACTGGAGGACATGAGCATGGTAAGCAAAATAAGCTAGACATGGAAAGACACATACTGCATGTTCTCTTTTGCATGGAAACTAAAAAAGATAGACACCTAAAAGTAGAAGACAGATTACTAGGTACTAGGAAGAGTGTCTGTGGGAGTGGGGGATCAGGTAGAAGAAGGGTGGATGGTCATGATAAATTGAGAAATTATGGATATATGAAAATATCACAGTAAATCCCATTAATCTGTACAATAAGTAAAATAAAAAAAATACAAATATCAGTAGGAATTCATGAATTGTTTTAATGCTTGTCAATGGAAACCTCTTCAGGCTGACCCTTGTGCTTCTCTGAATAATCCCACTTTTTTTTTTTATCACTTCCTTGTTTTCTGGTATAAAAAGATATTCCAAGTTCAGTTTAAACATTCTTTGCCTCAGTTCTTCAACATGCCCTTTGTCCAAGAAGTCCTGGCTTCTTTCAGTGCTTGAAATAATGATCTATACATTGTAACCATTTTTCAGTTCTTCTTGGCCCAGTGTTGACTTCTAAATTGTATAAATACTTTTTAAAATTATAATTTAAGGGCCGGTGATATGGCTCAGCAGCATAAGCGCCTGCCTTGCAAGCGCGAGGGCCCGAGTTCGACTCCTGGATCCCACATACGGAAAAGGGGCTGGTGATATCGCTCAGCGGCAAGGGTGCCTGTTGGCGCGCGAGGTCCTGAGGTCGACCCCCCGGTACCCACACACACACACAAAAAAGTTATAATTTAAAAAATTTAGACCTCAGGTCACAAATAGATTGTAAAGTCATGTGACTGTACCAGTAGAAAGAAAATATGATTTAATTTTTTAATTTGCAGGCTTTGGGGTTGGGTTCAAATTTACCACTGCTATTCAATTGTTTGTAATTTCATCTTATTTATCCGTCAGTGGGGATGGACATATACACCTCCTTGGGTTGATGTGAAGATTTAATGATATTAAGACCAGAGACATAATGTAAATTAAATGTAGCTATTGCTTTATGAATAATTGTTTATATTTAGCACAACATTGAACATTATATTTAAAACATGATTGTCAAATTGAATTATAAGTCCCTTAATCATGAGATATATTTCTAGATTCATTAGTAATGGAGTACTCCTGAGCATTCCTTAAAATCATTTAAAAAATATGGAGTCAGGGCCGGTGAGATGGCTCAGCGGCTTAAGCGCCTGCCTGGCAAGTGCGAGGGCCCGAGCTCGACTCCCGGAACCCACAAAAAAAAAAAAAAAAAAAATTCAGTCAACTATTCATGAATGACAGGTGTGTTGGTACGTGCCTATAATAGCGCTCTGGGAGGCTGAGGTAGGAAGATTGCTGCAAGTCTGAGGCCAACCTGGGCTACATGGTGAAATCAAGGCCAGCTTGAAAGACCTTGTCTCAAAAAACCAAACCAAACCAAACAAAAACAAAAATAAGACAAAACAAAACAGAAAACCTCATGAACGTAGGAACAAAACCAGACTGAAGTTGCTGCTCAGCTCAAGGAAGCTCTCATAGAAACTTGAGTTAACAATGCCTAGATCAGATTTGTTGGATTTTGACAGAAATAAGCTATAAAGCCCATTTATTGTAGATTAAACAAATACCTGCCTTATTAATAAATTTCAACAAGTCTACTTTATATAATTATTTATAAATTATAATACTTATAATTTGGCAGTTTAGGACCAGAGGATGAAAGTAAAAGGCAGGGAAAGTAGCAGAACTTTGGATTTAACACAGTGGAACTCATGTAGTTTAGCATAGGGAGGAATAGAAAGGAGAATACTATTATAACTTAGCTTTTTAGCTTGTTCATACTTATTCAGTATAGAAGTATTCACTTATTGTCTTATCAAGTTCAAGTAGATGGCAAATTGGCTACTTCTGGAGCCATATCTGTTATATTTTCTTATTCCACAGTTAGTTGGAAACCATTTTATGTTCAAAATATAGTAGTAACCACTGATGGAACTACTATCATTATTTGCTTCTACCCTGCCAAATCAAAACTATGTTGAATGTTTTGGGTGGAAAAATATGGGGCAAGCCAATGTGACTATTGTGGCTAATCATCTATACTACTAAAGCAAAGAACATGACTGGAGCGGGGCCTTATCCTTCAATACATCTCTTTGTATTTCACAACCCTTTGCCTAAGATTGTTTGAACGAACATAAAGGATGAATCCTAATTTATAAAAATAATTGGAACATGAATCAGATGTGACTCCTTTTCCTGGGCTGAGAGGAAGGAAAGTTGGGAGGAAGGAAAAAAGAAGGAAGGAGAGAACATTTTAGAAATACTGTAGGAATGTAGAAGACAAACATTGTCATGGGTAATTGAAACATTGCCTTCTAACAACAGGTAGACAACACTATGGAAGGGGAAAACGAGGCACTAAGGTAGCTATCATGTGAGAGCTATATAAATGTGTAATGGGATTTCTTATATAATAGTATTTTTTTAAAATGAAATAATAAGTAAGCTAAGTTTTTCCTATTTCTATACTTCCTTAGTTTAGACTTATTTTCTGAGCAGCATAGTAAGGATCAGTGAGTTATTATTTATAAGCCTTTAGGTCCACAGTTAAGGTATGTTATGAAATAGTTATGCTACTGTAAAAAACAAAATCACTCTACAAACTTGTAGCAACACATGTAAGTTTTCTCAGAAGACAATGTACAGTAGTGTAGGTTTATCACTGCTATAAGCTTTCAGTGATTGCTAATGAATATTCAATTTGGGTATATAAAAACCCCAAAATAAATCGCATTAACTCTCAGTATAAAAAGATCTGTTACTGGAATGTTCAGGTTTTCAAATTTCATTACTTTTTAGTATCTAAGGATAACTCTGAAAATCTTCCTTAACAATCTAAAATGAGGGTTGAGAGGTAGACTTTCATTTTCTGGTGTGCCTTAATTTATCCCTAAACAATATCATCCACTCTAGAGTTTTAGCTGTGATGCATATATGACAATTGAAAGCACACATCTGAATTCCACCATTTGCTACTGCACCAATATTGAAACAATACTTAGTGCCCCAGGGCCGGTGAGATGGCTCAGCGGCTTAAGCGCCTGCCTGGCAAGCGTGAGGGCCCGAGTTCGACTCCCAGAGCCCACATACGAAAAAGGGGCCGGTGATATCGCTCAGCGGCACGGGCGCCTGCTGGCGCATGAGGTCCTGAGGTCGACCCCCCGGTACCCACAAAAAAAAAAATACTTAGTGCCCCAAATAGATCATACTCTTTTATTTTTTCATACTTTTGCTCTACCAGGAACACCTGACAAAGAAGCCCCACTCCAGGTCTTATTTACTTGACTTTTACTCATACTTGAAGATAGTTTTTGCATCCCACTTCTACTAGAAACATCATGCTTGTGGTGAAAGGCTAAATGTTTTCAGGAAAATCAGAAAGAAGATGAGATATCCACACTCAACAGCAATATTTTCATTGTATTAGAAATACCAGGGAATTTAAGCCAAAAAAGTCCTTCCAGATTAGGGGGAAAAAAGATATGAAACTACTCTCTTGCATGGTTTTATTCATAGAAAATGCTAAAGAATCTATGAAGAAAGAAACTCTATTAGGTTAAAGAGTTCATCAAGGTTTTAGAATAAAGCAAAACAAGGTTTTAGAATAGACAAAGATAAATTATACTTCTTCACAATTTATGACACTTATTTCTACAATAGTGTCCCACTTTCAAAACTCATTACAAAGCTGTGGTAACATGATTCTGTGGCACTGGCATAAGGAGAAACATATAGGTGAATGGGATGAGATCCCAGAAACAAACCTTTACATTTATGGCCAATTGATTTTTGACTGTGCTGCCAAGATAATACAGTGCAAGAAATAATAGTCTTTTAAATAAACTATGCTAGATACCCACATGCAAAACAAATTTGACCCCTACTTTAAACCATATATTTAAAAAATAACTCAAAGTGGATCATATGCCTACATACAAGAGCTAGAACTGTAAAACTTTTAACAGAAAACATAGACAATGATGGCAAATCTTTTAGAGCTTTCAATGATAAAAAAAAAAAAAAAAAAAACAGCCTGCTGTGGCACTCATGCCATAGGTTTGCCATAACTGGCATAATTTAATCTTCATGGTTTCCTTAGCTATGACACCAAAGCACAAGTGGCAAAAGAAAAAGTAGGGAAAATGGACTTCATCAGAATTGGAAACTTTTATGCTTTAAGGACTCCATGAAGAAAGTGAAAAGACAATCCACAAAATGCCAGAAATTATTTGTAAATCACACATTTCTCAAGGGGCTTATATTAGGAATATATTTTTTAAAAAGAGAAAAAAAAACTCTCACATCACAACAAAAAACACTAAATTACTCTATTTTGAAATCTGCAAAGGACTTGAAGTTTTCAAGTGGAGATAAGTAAAAGGTCAGTTATCCTGAAAAATCACTCAATATAGAAATCCAATCTGGGCATGATGGCGCATTCCTGTAATCACAGCACTTGTGAGACTGAGGCAGGAGGATCGCCATGATTTCAAGGCCAGCCCGGGCTACATGGTGAGTTCAAGGCCAGCTTGAACTACAGAGCCATCACTTTTCAGCCTTTTGGCTAAGATCAAGTATGAACCACAGAGCAAGACCCTGCCTCAAAAAAAAAAAAAAAAAAAAAAATCCAAATCCAACCCAAAATGAAATGCTACTTCATTCCTAGTATAAAGGGTAAAATTGAAAACAAAAGACAACCACAACTGTTAATGAGGCTATTTAATAATTAAGACCTTTGTATATTACCAGTGGGAATGTAAAATGACACAGCCACCTTGGAAAACAGTTTTTCAAAACGTTGTACAGTGTTATTATATTACCCAGAAATTCTACTTCTAGGAATATGCCTAAGAGAAATGAAAACATTTTCATGTATCAATTTGTATATCAGTATTACTAAAAGCAGTATTATAGTAATAAAAAAGTAAAATTGTACTTAGAGGTAGAAATAGGAAACAACCCTAAATGGACATTGGGAGTGTGTCAAGACTGTTTTCTTAAGAACTATCAGAATCAGCTATTATTTCTGGGTTGATTCTAGGAGATCGGGCAATATATTGAGAACAGTATGTTGGATTCTGTTCTAAAGGAACCTAGTTTCTGCCAATAATAAGATCTACTAAGACTGGAATTTGTCTGCATTATGAGGTGAGTGAAGTTTACTTTTATGATATGAATGGTAGGTCTCTTCTCTATAGTTTTAACGATTTCTTTCCTGAAGCCATTTAACTATATTTCTGTAGTGGAATACAGTCTGAACCTCTTAAAACCTTTTTAATAGGGCTGGGGATATAGATAAGTGGTAGAACACTTGCCTAGCTTAAGTGAGTCTCAGGCTTCGAGCCTCACCACCAAAAGAAAAAAATCTTTGCAGTCACAGATTATGAAAAATGAAATGCTTAAAAAATGATTGTTATTTTGAATTATTTTATTTTTCCTTTCATTACATATTTAAATTTTTAAGCTCTCACAATAATTTTACAAGCTGGTGAACACTGACAATACTATTTCTTCCACAGAACTATAACCACATATTCTTAGACAGTATAAATATGTGTTAGTTGAACTGTTAGCAGAATTAACATTAATATGAATCTTCATTTTATCAGTTTCACAAAACAAATCATGAGGTATCTAAATATTAAATTTAAACAACTCACAATGTATATAAAATATTAAAGGTCTACTTAATTCATTAGCAGAAAACCCCCTTTTTTTGCAAGAGAGGTTGCAAAGAGAAGGAAAAGAAAAATCACACTTCAAACAAAAATACATTGGTAAACAACTTCCTATAAATATGGCAAACAATCACAAGAACTTCAGAAATTTTATGGTTTAAGAATTGTTTTAGGGCCAGTGAGATGGCTCAGCGGCTTAAGCGCCTGCCTGGCAAGCACAAGGGCCCAAGTTCAACTCCCGGAACCCACATACGAAAAAGGGGCCGGTGATATTGCTCAGCGGCACGGGTGCCTGCTGGCACACAAGGTCCTGAGGTCAACCCCCTGGTACCCACAAAAAAAAAAAAAAAGAATTGTTTTAGCTTATCCAAGAAATCAGATAATAACAAATACTGGTTAAGCTGAAGGAGAAAAGGAACACTTCTACATTGTTACTGGGAATGTAAACTAGTACAATCACTAGAGAAATCAATATGGAGAGTCTTCAAGAAACTAAAAGTAGAAATTCCTCTTGACCCAGCTATTCCCCCTCTAGGTATCTTTCCAAAAGAGTTAAGGACATCATACCACCACAATACATTCCCATGTCTATAGCAGCACAACTCATAATAGCTCAAGCTTGGAAGCAACCTATATGCCCATCAACAGACAATTGGATAAAGAAAATGTATTTATACACAATGGAGTACTATTCAGCCATAAGGAATGATATATGTGAGTCATTTGTAGGAAAATGATGCACCTTGAGACCATAATGTTAAGTGAAATAAATCAGACACACAGTTTAAATATCACATGGTTTCTTTAATGCCAGAAATTCAAAGTATAAATAATTTAAAGAGGAAAATAAAAGATAGATAATAGAAAACTGGAAGATAGATCTTTTGCAAATGGGAAGAGGACCAAACAATGAAGGAAGGAGAGAAGGGAGGGGAGGACAAGGGGAAGTAAAAAGAATTGAGATGTGTTAAGGATGTGTACCAACTCCCCATGATGCAGTAATCATTATGTACTGCAAACATGTACTAGTAAAAATAAATAAACACATAAATAAATAGATAAATGCATATATACATAAAATGTTTTAGCTGTAATAATGAACCATCTCTACTTTCAAAACTATTTGCTAAGTTAAAGAGCATATTCTGTACATTCAGCACAAGATAAAGGCAACGTTCTATTTAAAATATTTGAATAATCCACTCCCATTCTTTCCAGGCCCTCCTTAGTACACTGCACCTGAGAGTGCAAACATTAAATTCATCACAATGCTCATTTGTCTGGAGATATTAAAGACTTGTGCCTATTTTTAAGTTTTATTGCAGAATACCAAAATAATTTTTCCTCCTTTATCTTCAACAACTGTACAAAACATGGTAGCAAGGCCAATTTCATAGATATTATGGGTACTAATTGTCAAGTGCTTTGAAATTCTTAAATAAAATATTTGTAAATTGTATTACTTAACCAATAAAATATTTTATTAAAAAAGAAGCACAAATAACTCAAAGATCTGTCAGCTTCTGAATAGGAATGTAAAATGTGATTATTACATGCAATTAAATATTATTTGACCACTAAAGGAATGAAGTAGTGGTACAATGTATATGTGTGCTGTAACATGGTTAAATCCTGAAGGTCTATGCTAAGTGAAAGAAGCCAGTCATAAAAGGCTACATATTGTATGTTTCTATTTATATGAGATGCTCAGAATAGGCAAAACAATAAATTATTTTCAGTTAATGAATTTTTTTTCCTCCTGTAGCTCATGGCATTCCCACCAGCCCTAATGCCCATTCCTGTACATTGCTTATAGTTGAGAGAGTACAGCCTGTATGAAACCCCAGCCTGTATTTATTTCTGATGATATGTGCTAGTAATTGCTTGAATTTTATTTAAATAATTTAGGCAGGAACTATCACATATCCTGAAACATACCTATGGGTAAGTAAATATAATTCATTTTTCTTGTCTTTATTTAGAGATACAAAGCCAGAAAATTAGAAAATTTCACATATCGCTATTCTTTTTCCTTAATCTACCATTCTGCTGGGTAGCTTACACATCTTATAAACTTTTAACACAGTGTTTGATCAGCTATTTGTCATTCAGAATTGGCCCATAAGATGAAACTTGTTTGTTACCCCTGATAAGAATGTAAGTAATGATGTAGTAAATGTAGGTGATGGTATAAATGTTTTTATTGTCTTTATCTTATTATATTTCTTTGGAAAAAGTCAATGAAGGGTTATTTTTTTGTTACAATGATCACAACAGGGACCTTTTCTAAAAGGTAAAATTTTATATAATAATAATAATTGTAGATTGTTGGATTTCCATACTTCCTTTCAACTTAAAAATTCTTTTCTTTCCCAAATTTAAAATATCATTGCCAGATGATGAAAGACACTGCTGACTTCTTTGGCTTAGGGGCTAAATGGTAACTTTTCCTTCTTTTGTAATAATGGTTTTCTTAAAGCATTTAGCTTTTTTGGATAAGAGATGATTTAGTTTTAAATATTAAACTTGTTTCACTTGTATCTGTGGCAAGTGGAATAGTGTCAAACAGAATTGCTTCTTTTGAATAGTTGTGAAAGTCAGAAGTGAAGATTTCCTATTTATTTAGCTGTCATGTGCTTTACTAATAGAGAGAAAAACTGGAAGAATTTCTTTTAGTACAGTGCAATGTTAAAGTTCATAAGGTTAGAAATAATTTTCATCCTTACTTAAAACTCATAGGTAATTTTTTTAAAAAGGTTTAATTACAGTTGTCATTTCTGTGATTTCTACTGAGGAAATAGTAGAGAGAATACCCGACTGAGTGTTCTCCCTCATTCCTCAATAACTATATTCTTGAAACTATGACCTTGTTAGGTAACATTGGTGGGAAGGTCAGAGAGCATCTGATTTTCAAAATGTTGGAATTAATGCATAGTAATTTCACCTTTTAAAAAATAATAGTATTTTGACTAAGTGGATCCTTTTACTTTTAGTAGTACTCTAGTGCTGCCTAAAGTGAGTTATATTTGCCCTTGATATAGTCATTGAAAAAAAAAAAAACAGAAAAATATTTTTGAGAGACTTTACAGCTTGTGGAAACTTTAAATTTATTGGATTATAGCCAGGCACTATGGTGTATTCCTGTATGGGAGGCTGAGGCAGAAAGATTGCAAGTTTGAATTGTGCCTGGACAATTTAGAGTTTCAAAGATATAAAGGGCTTGAGATGTAGCTTAGTGTAAATGCCCTAGGTTCAATCTCCAGTGCTGAATGAATGAATGAATGAATGAATGAATGAATGAATTGAATCATGCTGTTTGGTTAAAATATATTTTAAACATACTAAAAAAAAGATGTAAGGTAATATATGTAATACCCAAATGCCCACTGCACAAGTTAATAAATTCAGTTTGAGGTGATTACTACAGAATTTTAACATAATAATAATGATGCATTATAAATACAATTCATGTCTTTATTTTCCATTACCTTTTTTTTGGAAATAATGCCTTGAAATTTATGGATTTCATACCTAAGAAATTTTTACATTATTATATCTTTCTGTATCCAAAAGTGATATATGTTGTTGTAGAACACACTTTAGAACAATAAACAAGTATCACACTATGTATATCATTCTGTAGTTTCTTTTTTCTCAACATTCTATTTTTGAGGTTTGTTTTCATTGATACATTTTATATGTTATTTCAATTTAACACTATGCCTCAGTTTATCCACTTGTTTCTTCACAAACATTTAGGTACTTTCTGTTTTTTCAAGTACCAAAGTCAATGCTATGGTGAACATTCTTCTACCGGTTACTTTGAACTCAAGTATAGAACTTTTTGCCTTCATATGTGCCTGAGAATGGAATTCCTGGGTATATGTGTACATTTAACTATACTGAATGTTACCAATTTGATCTTCAAAGTTGCAGTAGCAGTTTACATTCCCATCCCTGGCATTTTAAAAACATTTTTTGAGATAATTTGCATGCCATAAATATATATAACCTAATATGTAGGGTACAATTCAGTGGGGTTTAGTATATTTACAAGGTTCTAAACTATTAGCTAAATCTAGTTTTAGAACATTTTACATCACCCCCAAAGAAATCTTGTACCCATTGGTGGTTATTCCCCTTTTTTCCTTCTGACTTCCGTGTTTTTATGCCCTCTCACCCAATGTAAGCATGAATCTACTTTTTGTCTCTGTAGATTTGCCTATTCTGAACATTTGTATATACAATATCATATAATACTTTGTGTTTTGTAACTTATTGCTTTCACTTACCACAATATTTTTGTGATTCAACCATATTGTATCACCTGTCATTTTTTCACCCTTTTATTTTTCTTTTATTAAGTAGTATTACTATGTTTTGTTTTGTTTTATTTTGTTTTTTTGTGGATACCGGGGGTTGAACTCAAGACCTCGTGCGCCAGCAGGAGCCCATGCCGCTGAGCGATATCACCGGCCCTTTTTTTGTATGTGGGTACCAGGAGTCAAACTCGAGACCTTGCTCTTGCCAGGCAGGCACTTATGCTGCTGAGCTATCTCACCGGCCCTGTGTTTTGTTTTCCATTCATTGTTGGGTGGACATGTGTATATAATATTTTTATTTCTCTTGAATACAAAATTCTCTAAGAGTGGAATTATTAGGCTGAAGCATATGCTAACTCTATGTTTAACATTTTGAAGAACTGCCAAAAGTGGCTGAATCATCCTACAGTCCTAGTAGCAATATCTGATATTTCCAGTTTCTCCATATCTTCACTAATATTTGCTATTATCTGTCTTTTTTTTACTATGTATCCTAGTAGGTACAAAGTTGTATCTCATTGTGGTTTTGGTTAGCATGTCTTTAATGTGAGTATCCTTCACTCATTCTAAATACAATTTCCTTATCAGAGAGATGATTTGCAAATCATTTCTTCCTTCTTGTTATTTATCTTTTCACTTTCTTGATGGAGTTCTTTGAGGCACAAAAGCTTTCAATTTTGATGAAGTACAATTTATCAAACTTTTCTCATGTTTGTACATTTGATATCATATCTGAGAAATCGTTGCCTAAACCAAGATCAAGAATATTTATTCTTCCACGTTCTTCTAAGAATTCTATAGCTTTCGCTCTTGCATTTAATTAGATCTTTGATCTGTTGTTACTTAATTTTTTACATAATGAGACATATACACATTCTTTCACTTGTGAATGTCCCTTCATCACAGCACAATTAGTTTCAGTTTCTTCCCCCCATTGTATTATCTTGGCACCTTGTTGAAAATCAATTGACCAAAACCATAAGGGTACATTTCTGAGACTTTCTATATTATTGATTTATATATCTATCCTTGTGATAGTACCACACAATCTCAATTACTATAGGTTTCTGCAGTAAGTTTTAAAATTAGGAAATGTAAATTCTACAACTTGTTTGTTTTTCTGAAGATTGTTCTGTCTATTTTGGCTCCCTTGCACTTTGCATATGAATTTTAAGATAAACTTGTCACTTTATGCAAAATGTATCTAGGGTCTTAGTAGGGATTCATACAAACCTGTAGATCAATTTAGTGAGTATTGTCATCTTAACAATATTAAGTCTCCCAGTCTATCAGAAGACCATTGGATGTCTTTGCATTTAGGTATATTTTTAATTTTTAAATTTCTTCCAGAAATGTTTTGTGGTTTTTAGTGTACAAGTCTGCATTTCTGTTGTTACATTTATTCCTGAATATTTTATTCTTGTTGATACTATTGTAAATAGAAGTATTTACCTAATTTGTAATCTATACATGGGTAGTATATAGAAGTATAGTTATCATATTCTGCAAGCTGGATGAACTTTTTAATAGATTTAATAGCTTTTTAAAGTTGTTTCCTTAAGGTTTTATGTACACAAGATCCAGCCTAGAGCTTATGCATGCTCTTGAGTTTTTAATTCAGTGACATATTTTTATTTTTTTAAGGCCTACCTGTTCTATTTTATTTTTATCTCTTTTACTTTATACTTTCTTGTTGGCTTTTACTAGAAAGTGCTTCTTTATTTATATCTTCAAACATCCTAAACATACTTCTCTTAAAGCCTTTGTCAGACTGTTTCAATAAAACTAATTTTATGTGGACTGCATTTCTTTTCTGACTGTTGATTCTGTTGGACACTTTGTTAGAAGTAGATTTCTCTGAATTTTGGTTTGCAGGTCTATTTTGAGTGGGAAGTTTTATGAGTGTTTTGTTCTTTTTATTTGACTTTGATTATTCCTCCCTGTGATGATCTTCAATTACCTGCATCTGGCTCCTTAAGACTCCTTCCAGAACCTAGGTCTTATAATGACAATTTGGTGTTCAGCCCAGAGTCACATTAGGGGTTCTACAAATTCAGCTATGGAGTATCCTTTAGATGAGGGGGGGCCTAACCCCAGTCCCTAGCATCAAACTATTTCTTCCCCATTTCTGTGAAACCTATATAGCACCCCCTTACCACACTGGAGCTTAACCCCTGGCTACCACTGTTTCCCTCCAGAGTCAAGGGTACCAGTAGCCACAGACCTGAGCACTGTTGTGCATTTCTTGTTCCATTCTGGACCACGGAAATAGGTGAGGCTATTTATGTTTCCTTTTTGTGCGTAGTTAGCCCTTTTTATATTTTATTTATCATATTTTCTGTTTTGAAAAGCACAGGGTCTGTGCCAAATTTTACATCAAATCATGAAGAAACTTCATTACTGAAAGCACAATAATACATATTTATTATGTAATTTTAAATTGTCTGCTGGATAAAATTATTATATTTATTCTCCTTTAAGAAATATTATTTTGTTATTATAAGCCAAAGAAAATGAATACTGTATTTCCATTTCCCAAGTAGTTTCCCCCACCCAAATATCCTTTCAGTAACACTCGAATATTTATGTACTATATGACAAACACTATTCTGGAAATTTTGTTTATTATCTTTTTAATTCAATCACAACCCTACAAAGTTGATATTATTGTTATTATTTTATAGAAGAATGAACTAAATCTTAGATTCTTCAAAAACTTGTCAATCATCAGTAGAACCAATATTCAAATCCAGGTCTGTCTAATTTGAAAGCCTGTGCTTTAAATCACTTTTTTTTTTTTTGCTTTTCTATTTTAATTGTTGAAAAGTTTACATTCTGTTCTCTTCTCCCCTTTGAAAAATTAGTATAATTTTAAGATATTTTGGTATGGAAAAGTAAACTTGAAAAGGGAACAGACTAGGTGGTTTCAAATTAGGTCAGAACTTCAGCCATTGTTCACTTTTTTGTAGTATTTCAGAATATATTTGAAGAACATTCTCTGACCTGGTGGGGTCTTTCTTGATAAATTATCAGTTTTGTTCTTCAAAGTTTTGGATAAGAGACTTTTTTCCCCATCTTCCCATTTCCATTACTTTTATGTTATAAAGTAACATATAAAAGTGTACCTGTGATTATTATTATAATTGTCCATTATAAAAGAAAGTATAAATTTTCTAAGTTAATATTTTAAACTCTCCATATTTATCTCCATACCTATACTGGGAATCTATAAATGAAGAATTAAACCTAAATCTCACATACTATCAGCATTCATTAATTAATTGAAATAAAGAAGTATTTTAAGGAGATTGGTAGGCCAGAAAGAGAATTAAGTGCTATAGAAGTTTTCAACCAGTAATGAATGGATAACTGAACTTAAGGATAAAAAATAATTATAACTGCAGCACAGGTGTAGTGCTGAAAAAGATTTGAATTTGTACAATATCAAGAATTCAGATAGCAGATACAAGAATCAAATGATCAAGAAGGACATGTAGGTATACCAATGCTCTAGTAGGCTGATTGTAAGGGCTTTAGTGCTAGTTTGGAGTGAAACATTGAAGGAACATGATTTTAGCTAGATTTTAATTGATGCAATAAATAAAATGGAATAAAATCATTCTTGATGGGTTGAAACTATCTGCTGAAATGACTCTCCTCCATGTCTTTTTTTCTAATTGTAGGAAATGGTTTATTGGAAATCTCAAGTTTGAACTGCTCAGTCTCTGTATCCCATCTCTCTAGGGCCAGCTCAGGCCTTCATCCTGTCAGAGCAGATAAAACAGAACAGCTTGCAATTTTCTATAAAGGGGTCCTTGGGATGAAGCATTTTAATGTCCATAAAGAGTAGACAAGACCTTCATTTTTAAAGGCTCCCATGGAACATTTCAAACAGCATGGATTTGTCTTGGTGCCCTTTGCCCAAATTAATAGATTAGGCTGAGGAGTTAGAAGAAAGCTAAGCATTCAGGTCTACTTACCATCCAGTAAGATTTTCCTATATTTATCTTATTTTAGTCCACATGCCCTCAAACTGACAACACAGTGAGTAAATAATACTTAAATAAGACAGGCTACTGATTTTTAGACCTATGTCACTTAAATTTAGGAGAAATGTAGAGTAACAATATTATTTTAGAAATTCAAAATAAGCTACAATAATCTAGAGAATAGATTAAATTGATCTTTCTTGACTTTTTTTTTTCTATTTATCAGTCTGAGGTTGAATTGCCTTTCTAGTTTCAAATAGCTCTTCCAACCAAGAGCTCTGTAAAGAAAGGGCAGAGAGGGACTGGCATGTAATAAAATACCAAGTATGTTATTTTGAATTCTTCTCATGCTTGGAGAACAGGAATATCTTAAGCTTTGATGGAATGGTGCAATTTTAAATTTTCCATTTGACTACTTTAAAAGGTTCATTGTCTTTTAATTAAACTACAGGGGGAAGAGTGGAGATTAAAAGATGTAGTACTATAAAGAGGATGGCTTTTAGCTACTAGTATCTAAGTGAAGACACCACAATAAAGCAAGATGGAGTGTAGCAACAAGTTTTGTGCCTTGAAGCCTCCTCTTGTATGACTGTGGCAGTAATTTGGAGTTAATTTGTGCAGTTTCTCAATAAAAGACTTTGTGTTTTATTATTCTTTGATTCTTCGTAGCATCTCTTCCCAGCTATTCTTTCATTTTTTTTTTTTAATGTGATCCTTAAACAACTAGAAGTGATAATGAGGTAAAACCAGTTTAGGTGAGAAGCTTGATTCAGGCTCAGTACATGGACATTTCCTATTCATCAGCTGCTGTTTACTTTCCACAAAATGACCACCTCAAATAACTCCTTCCTTGAATCGCCCATGTTCTACTCTCACTGACAAGTATAGACCCACTTTTTCCTATGGGAATGTTTGGGTTTCTATGTTTGGGAATATTATTGCCTGGTAGTTGTTTTATTTTCCTTTGTCTGCATGAAGATTTTTTTTTCTTTGTGTCTGTTTTCCTCCCTTTGCTTTCTACTCCCCACTTGTCCCCAAGTCCTTCAAGCCAATGAGCTTGTGGTGACACCTTCTGGGCAGTGCTGGGAGTGAATTACAGCCGTAAGTTCCATGGTGGAGTTAGCACATCAATGATGTGTATAATACTGTATTTGGTTTGCTTCATCAAAAGAACAGATACAGCATTCTGATTGTGCTTGGAATTTCTAGCACTTGTTAAATGTCATTGTCATTCCTTACTAATGAGTAAGGATTTGTAGAAATCTAAATAAAAATCCAGGGCCCTACCTGCTTAATCAGTGTAAGGGCATGGTACTTGGTCAGAACTGGAAATGAATGTTAATAGAATGTTAACATTAACCAGTGAATGCATGTTATTAGAATATCAGCACTACACATTATTCTCTGTGTGTGGGCACACATTTTGTACATGTGTGCATGTGTGTGTGTGTGTGTGTTTGTGTACAACACAACAGTATCAAGTTATATGCCAGTCTTTTGTAGCAGTGGGAAAATGTCCCATAAACAATCTCAGTGGAAACAGTGTCATTCATCTCAACAATTTACTACCCAATGTAGGAGGAAGGATTCTCCACAACTGTTCTTGTCCATCCATGTTTCTCATCAGTTCTAACAGTTGTAAAAAATCTTCTGGGTAGCCTTGATTGAAATCTTGCATTTTTCTGAATAGACTCTGTTTCCTCCACCTCTGCTTCAAAGATGATTTAACTCTTATAATAAAAAGATTTTAAATGATAGCTTTTTCACACAGCTTTATGATGATACAAGTTTACTATTTCCAATTTTCTTTTTTAACTGACTTCTGTTTGGATCTTGAACAGGCTTAAGGTATGGCTTCTAGTAAAATCATTAGATGGGTCTAGCAAAGTTGCCATTACTATCTTTTCAGGAAATTGGCTACTATTAACAGAACTTTATAAGCTTAATATTAAATAATTTCCAGGCTCTCAAGAATCTTCTGTCTTCAATAACTAACAAATGCAGAAGTACTGGGCAACAAAGGTACTACTGGCTATCAAAACAATTGTAAAGCTGCCCCATCTCTATGACACCACCTTAGGACAGTATCAAATGGAAAAGCACAAACAGTAAACTTAAGAGTGAAGCTAACTGGTGCAGTTGGATTGCAGACTTAAAATGGCACTTCATGTCTTAGCTCTTTACCTCATCCTTTAGTGAAATGTTGCATATGCAATATAATACATGCATTTATATTTTGTACAGGGCCCAATATTTCTGTTACTACTATATAATAAAGTCAAAGTAGGGACACATTGCCTTCCAATTTTGATTTACAAACAGATGATAGTTGAAAAATAGACTAGAGCTATAATGAAAATGGGAAAAACACTTTCACGAAATTAAAAGAAAGCTTAAAATACTAAGGGTGTGAATGAGTAACAAAATATCATGTAGTAACTGTAGAGATGATGGTTTTATTTGAAGTGGGGGGAGGGAAGAGAGAGCTAGAAGGAAGCAAAAACACAATTTGGTCTAAAATTGAATTTCTCTGATAAGGCATTTCAGAAGCGGCTTGTCTTATTCACTCAGCAGCAAAATAATCATATGCGCTTTAATAATCTTTATTTTACAGGAGTGTGTTGCCAGGGTAACGAAATGTAAGCAGGGGAACAGCACCTTGCAGATCACAAAGGCAAATCTGTGGAAAGAAATTTCACTGAGTTTCTCTTTTCCTTGCCAGTGTAATAAAGACTCTTATTTTTCCTGCACTATTTAATAATCTCACATAAACATTCTTTTCCCTTTTCCGTTTTTGTATCTGTTTAAACATGGACAATAGCATATATCTGGAACTGTCAAGCTCAGTGGGCTAAGCAAAAAACAGATGTTATATCTTTAGCATTTTTATATAATTACTTTTTATTACTATTTTACCCCATCTCCATCCCTCCCAACCTTATGTTATTTCCTTTTCTCTGTAAACCAATCTGATGATAGTATTCCAAATAAAGGGCTTGAGATAAGAGTTTGTATTTGGCTACATTAATCAAAATTTATTAGCTAACTTTGCCTGCATGGAGATTCTAGAAAGGTTGATTCTAAAAAGGAGATTCTAAAAAGATTGCAACTAAAGCATCCATTTTTGGGAGGGGGTAAATTGAATTACAGCAAACAAAGTGACAAGCATTCAGGCCAAAAGTGCAGAAATAATCATTTCTTTATACTCATGCACACACACACAAATAATCCCCCCACAAAAGGAGTGAAGAAGAAAAGGAAGCAATGTTAGGTTCTTTCAGCTTTCCATTGGGTACTGTCTGTAGGAAATTGGCTGACTTGAAATTAACAGAATGAAAGGTTCCAATGCTTTCTCAAAAGAGATAATAAAAACTGGCAATAAGAATGTGCCTACTGATCATTTGATTAGATCCAATTTATGACAAATATATGGCTTATATGTATTTGCCTGTCGTTATCTTTGCTAAATGCCATAACCTGTGAAGGTAATTTAAGAGCAAAGTAGTATTATCCTATAAGACTGAGGAAGGAAGGAAGGAAGGAAGGAAGGAAGGAAGGAAGGAAGGCAGGAAGGATGAGGGAGGGAGGAAGGGAAGAAGGATGGGTGAGTGAAAAGAAGGCAAAAAGAAGGAAAAGGAAAATGAAAAAGGATCTTCACGAAATTAGATATGAAAATCTACATTCACATGATTGTTAAAGGTTTGATTTCTGTCAGATATTTCAAATTAACAGCTACCTGTTAGTTTTAATGTGCTGTTTACTCAAATTCTGTAGATTATCTAGCTCTTTCTCTAGGTCTGTGGGATAAAAGGCAACCACAAATAGGCGCTCAAATATCAGTTTCTGGGTGGGTTTCCTTCTAAATAATTTTGGATTTTGATGATATTTAAACTATAGTATTAATTATTGTTACTAATATTTCTCTAGGACTTGTTCTTTCTTGCCAATAAACCCTGCTCAAATACTTAAAATTCAAACTAATTAAAACTACATTAAAAACAGATAATTGTAAAAGAGCAAGTAAAATTTGAAAAGACCCAGAAAAGACTTCTTCAAATGGCAAACTGTAGGGTAAATAATCTATAGTGATATAACTAGTAATATACTCCAATGTTCACAAAATTGGAAAAACATCATGTTGAAATTGCAAAGATTTCTGATATTCTCCTGGAATTGCAAACTGGAATGCTGTGGAAGTCAAAGTTTGATTCTCATCAAGCCCACTGAAAACCCTTGAGAAAAATTTTAAACCCAACAGAGTCCATATCAAATCATTTATCCATGTTATATAACTATTGGTTTAAAATCAGTTCCTCATTTTCATTCTAAATACAGTGAATTCATTTGGTACTTCCCTGAAGCCAATATCTTCTTCGATATAAAATCTCTATTTCACCTCTGTTATATAAATTATTTCTTAAGAGCTTTTAAGTTCCCTAAGAATGTTGCCAAAAGGGCAGATATTTTTCTCTCCTTGGGCTGTTGCTTCCATCTAGGTTCTCTATGGAAATAAGGTTAGTGGTTTTGGGCACTGAGTAGCATATCTATTTTCTTAGGATTTGGGGCTTTATCTCTTGTACATAAAAATCATCAATAACTCTACATTTTTATTTAATTGTTATGAAGATGAGCATATGGTTGGCAAATGAAAACTTGGTGTTAAATATTGTCCCTTTGGTGCTCTTAATTCAACTGTAAAAATTTTCAAATCACTTGCTAGCATTTAGTCTTCCTTATTTGGTAAAAAAAAAAAAAAATTATTTCCCTTCGCTTCTTGATTATGGTGCAGTTTTGGAACCATGTGTAACAGGATCTTATGGTGAAACTCTGTTTGTTTTAGCTGAGGTCCCAAGAAAACGATTTCAGGGTGAGATATGAAGACACCCTCCAGTTCTTACATGAGAGGGAAGGAGAAAAACAATTATGCAGTTCTTAAGTTTCTTAACCATGTCAATGATAAAAAGGATTGGGAAGTTGTAAATTAAGGAAAGGGGTATTTGGGGAGAAAGGTGTTAGTTTGCTGTGTGTCCTGTCACAACTCCCATGGGAAGGAGTGGGATAGATCTCCGTTCCTCAGAATTCAAGAGAGATAGACTAAGGTCACTTAGCTTAAAAGTGACTTCTGCCATTTAGGACCTGCTATTTGACTGATGCCTGAGAAATCTAAAGAGCTTAAAACTAATTGGCCAGTTGCTTTGAAAGTAGAATAACAAAAAGACGACTATTTTAGGCAACCTGTATGCTTAGTGCATGTCATAGATCAGAGGTGAGCATGAGAGACATGACACAAGGTGTCTTAGAGCCTGGGCTGCCTGGGTTAAGTGAATTGCACTGCTACCTTCTTGGGACCAGAAAGCAGAGAAAGAGAGAGAAGAGTGAGCTTCAACTAAATCAAAGGGTCTGGAAGTGACCAGGCTAGCAGGGCTGACCTGGGAAAGGAAAGTTGCTATAACCTTGAAATTTAACTTTTTTATTACTGTGATAGACTAGGTATACTGATTGCTAAGCATTTTGATTACCTTGTTTTTTGTATGTTTTTGATGAACAAAAATAAAATCTGCTCTAAAAGTTGGCAATAAAATTGCTTTATACCCCAAAAGATTTGCTTATTAGACTTAATTTTGTGTGTGTATATTATATATGAAATTTCATGTTGTAAAATAATATTAAATACTCCATTTAATCCCTACTTTATTGTTTCTGTTTCTATAGTCAGTATTTCTATCCCTTCTACTTTCTCCTATCCATACTTCAGTGAGAAGTTACTAAAGCTAGGCAAAAATAACAGTCAAAATTTTATCTCTCCTCCAAAAGCTTTCCACAATTTTTCTTGACTTAATATATGGCCACTTCTTTCTGTCTTTACCCAGAGTTCAAGTAGGGGTATCAAAATCAAGAGGTTTTATTATTAATCTACAAAATAGATCATATATTACAAGATATATAAAAGTTAATGGTAGTGTTTTTAGAAGGACATGATTGAGCTCTTAATACAGTATAAAGGATTAAATAATAAAGTAGACATTGTATGTCAATACATATCTACAGGCTAACACACTATAGTCTTAAATACATAAGAGGAATCTATAAAACATTAGCAAATAAATTATCATTTTTGCATCCAGGTTAGTTTCCAGGGGACCTTCTGGCCTCTGATTTTTGCTGGTCTTACGTAGGCAAAGCTGTTTGTATATCTTAATTTTTCTGTGGTGTTGGGGCTCCTTAGAATGTAGGAGAGATAATGACAGGGAAGAATGGGTAGAGAATGAGATGTTAGAAAAATACTAATAAAGAGCAACAGGATTCATTGGAGATCATGTGATAGAAAAATAGCTAGCCATTGTGAAACACACAGAGTAATTACATGAATGTATACCTTCAACAGTTGGATCTTATTGAGACCTTTGAGGTTGATCTCATAATGCTCTCTACAAAAATACTCTTCTTTCTTGACCTTAACAGGCACTATACATTCTAATTCAGAGAAATCAACACTTTCTAAAGTCATACTACCACAGACACACAATAAAAAAAGAGAGAAAGAAAAAGGAAAGAAGAAAGAAAGGAAGGGAGGGAGAGGGAGAGATGGGGGAAAGGAAGAGAAGAAAGAAAGGAAGAAAGAAAGAGAGGAAGAAAGAAAAGAAAAGACAAGAAAGAAAGAACCTGAGGAGAGAAATATATTGATTTCAGTGCATTTATACAGTTTAATAATTCTTATTAGTTGAATAAGAATTTTCTATCATTTACAAAGTGATTTATATTGCAATCTGTGTGAATAGTCAGTGCTTTTTTTTCCCCTCAGTAGGTCATTTGTTTTATATAAGTGCAGAATTGTAACTATAAAAATTAAGTGGTAAAGATATTACTAAAAATTGTTACTGAAATATGTAACCAAGGAAATTGACTAAGTCAGTTGAACATTTCTAGCTGTGCTTATAATTTTGTTTCAGTGAGGCATATTAATAGGATTGTCTGACTAGTTCAAGAATTAGCTATACCACATAACTTTTTGAGTCTCTTCCTTATCTCACCTATAACATGCAAGTAGTATTTCTTCTGTTTAATGATTGTGTTATGGTAAAGATCAAAATACAGGATAAAAAAATCTATTGATATGGACATGTATCTCCATATATATGATGTCTTCATATAACAAGGTCATATAGTCACAGTGTTCTGAAAAATGTTTGATATATATTTATATAAATATACATTTATCTACATAAGTGTATGCATATAAATGTGTATATATTTTCATTACATGAAATATGATTCTTTTCATTATGATTTTGAATGCACAAAAGAATCCAGTTGTGCTCTCACTTTTCTATTGCTGAGAATTGTCTTTGAATAAAGATGAAAATTTAAAGTCCACAGGAGTATTCATTAGGTCACACAATTAAAGGAAAGTTATAGATTTTGGGGGAAAAGAGAATTTTACTAGTTTTCATTCATACCAGGGAATAAAGTCAGAATTGTTAGACTACGGACAGAAAGAAAGGAATCTTATTTTGCAGATTACTGAAAAGCCTATACAAAGCTTTCATAAATATTCCGTTTAGATTCTTCACCTTGCATTTTTACTTTTGCTTGTTAGGCCTTGTTGTCTGAGCAGTAGAGTGAAGTGAAACTCTTAAGCCAACAAAATTCACATTGCTCATTTCTTATGGGACCCATATTCCTCCACAGAAGTCCGTTAAAGAGAATACAGCCACTGTGACTAAAAGTGAGAACAACGTAATTAATCACAAGTAAAATAGGCAAATTCTTAAAAGCAAGTTTGATGTTAAGGTGAAGTTAAAACTTAGTTTACTTAATTCAGCCATGGAAATAATTTTTTGAACAATGTGATATTTTTTACCCTGAGAATTCCTCCTCCTTTCCCGCTATTATTCCTTTCTTCTTTCTCTCTTGCTTGCGTGCCCTCTGAATCACGAGTGGTTGAAAATATTTGAGTAATTTGATGTTAATAAACTGATAGGTGCTTTATCATCTTGGCTGTAGTTTCATCTCACTATAATGTGTCATAGCAAAATACGTTAAACCTTCCAAATAGAGCTCAAGTCAGAAATATTGGCCTTTGACATATTAGTTTGTAAGTAAAAGATTTTACAAAATATCACCTTTTTTATTCCTTTAACACATACCTTCATAATGCTTTCTCTCTTACTGAGGAATAGTAGAGGCTCAGAAATTACCTTAGGACATGTATGTACAGGTCAATGAGGAAGGTCTGATAAATAATCCCCTTCAGATTTTACCATTACTGTTACTTAACTTTACAATGACTTCTATATAGTTATTTAGAAAGCATTTTACAAGCAGTAGGAAAAATATGTTCTATGAATTCCAGGAATTTGCAAGTTAAGAAATAACATCTGTGCCCTATTTAAATAAAAGAAAATCTGTTTTTTAAATGTCTTCATCTTTAATTCATGTTTTTTCTGCTTTTATTTTGTGGTTAAAATAATACAAAGATGCATCATAGGCTAACATAAAGGCAAATTTTTATTTTACTGTTAATATTATTATATTAATCTTTGTGATATGAACTACTTTATAGGTATTAAATGAGATATTAGTAAGATTGTAACTGGAAATCTGGATTACAATTTGAATCTATTTCTTCAGTGTGCAAGATTACGTACACTGGTAATAATTGGTAGGGGTTGTGGCTATTGTGTTTGAAATGTTTGCTGGCTTATACAGGATCTCTTGTAATTTGAGGGTGGATTTGGAATGACCTACTTCAATATTATTGCTATTAGTGACTCCACTGAAGTGTTAAATGATAAATCCTTTTCCTTGGATAATCCTAACTTAACCATGTTATGAAAATAGAAATAGCTCTCCACAGAGGGTGTGTGTGGGGGGGTCAGCTTCTGGTCTTTCAAAAGAGCAGATACTTTGGGCTTCCTTTTTTCTCTAAGAATGTTGTTTAAAGCTGCAGTTAACATTTTCCCACATAATGCAAGGATTTATGAGAATGCCTTTTCATTTCAGGGTAAGTATATGACATTCAAATATAATTATAAGACTTAAAAGAAATGATCCATTTTCTTACTCTAAAGCAGAGTGATAACACATCTTTATCCCACCACAAAGTGTGATGTGTTCCAGTTGTGATAAATCTCACCAGAAATAAAATAGCTTGTCTCTAAATATTAAATGTATTTATACTTAAATTTTCAGAGAGTGAGATTGTCTATTGTTCTTCACTGAAAGCATAGATAACTATACTTCTTAGCTAATTACAGACCACCAAACATAATGAGGTTTTGTAGATCATTATTGCTGAGAAGGAATACAAAGAATGAATCCCAGTGAAATTTCATAAACAAAATGGATTCTTATTGTGATTATAACCAAGTGTTTGCTACCGAATGCCTTCCCTCCTTTTCCACTTTTCCTTCTCCGTTTGCATCTTTCCATTCCAGGAGGAGTGAACATTTTTATGGCTTTTCTCTCTAATCAATCGCCCCTCTCTTATAAGTGAACAATGAGGTGACAACCTAGCTGTGCTAATATAGTCTTACATGGCAGAGATTCCTTTGCTGTCACACTTAATGAGGGTCTGCTTTGTTTTTTTAAGCCTTCTTTAGCTGAGGAAGAATAAACTCATAATCTGCCTTAATTTTCACAAGGAAAGGTAAAAGTTGTTTTATTTAAATAAGCCCTGATATTTTCAACAGCTTAAATTAGATGATTTACTTTTTCCCGTCATGGTAACCTGGATTCTTCCTTCTTTTGAAATGGAAACTGCCCTAACCCCATAACCTCAACATCACTGTGAGTAAAACTCTTTCTAATTATATGACTGCATAGTGTGCATATTAGCATTGCTAATCGGCTTGCTGTAGTGGATTTGTATCTTCAGTACTAATGTTCATAGAATGTCCATTGATGTAATTGCAGCTCTGTACCTTGCTTAGATATATATAAAACCACAGGTCTGAATTTCTAAGTGCATACCACAGAATATGGAAAAAAATTTAAATCATATACAATTTTATGTCACTAACTTGAGTTTCCATGCAAAGCTATTATCCAAAATGTTCATGGTGCCTCCACTGGATCTGTAGCCTAAAAAACAAAAAGACTCCATCTCACTTGATTTTGCTTTATTTGTTTTTTTTTTTTTATAACTGAAAGATAATTGTTTCATGGGGAAAGTTTCTTAATCAATATCAAAGAATACCTTATAATTTCTGAAAATCACATTCAAAAGCTCTGTGTGAGATCATCATGACTGTCACAAATGAATATTTATTAAATGTCCATTAAGTTTTGATATTATACTAGGTTTTGTAAAGATTTCACTAAGATAAACAAGTAGAATTGAAATATAAAAGGGAGAAAATCCATATGAATATAATTGTATACATAAATGTGAAAAAATACAAAACTAGATTATATATTTTAATAAGTATATAGACACTTCTAATGCATGTGAATATGGCATAAATATGTTGAAAGAATTATTTATATATGAAGCAATTTTTATATTTTCTTCTGCTGATATAAATCTTCCTAAGTTATCAAAAATGAAGCAGAATATTATAGCAACAAATGATTAAGAATAACCTAATGTGCTGCCCACATTTGGTACTACCTTATTTAGTAGAAAATATAGTTGAGTAAAATTATGAAAGAAGAGAGTTTAAAGGGATAAAAATCAAAATAAGATCTTCACAAACGCATTGGTAGTAAAAGGACATAGCATGAGTTTCACAGGTAAAAGGTTGACTGGCAGATCCACATGAGACAAATAGAAGGAAAAAGAATCTGAATGCAGGAGTACCCTGACTATTATGATAGAAAATGGGAGAGAATTATGTTAGTCTAAATGAAATCCATAAAATATGAAATTTACAAGTTTGCAACACAAGATTTTCAGAAATAAAAGTTGAATGAAGGAAAAGAATGCTAACGAAAAATATTTATTCAATCACTCATCACATTTACTATGTATTGCTCCCTAACAGATACTGTGCTAGAAACTATGTGAAAAATAAAAAGATTTATAAGAGAATTCCTGGACAGACAACTTAATATTAATTTGAAAATTCGCCACACCTAAAAATACAGAATGCTAGATAAAAATACAACAAATATTCTGCCTGATGTATGGTTGTACTTCTGAAAAAGGGAAATATCTGTGACCTAAAAATGGAAAAGATTTTAAAAATAGAGTGATAAGCATAAGTAGTGGTATGGGGTACCCTGAGAAGGGGGATGGAAGGATGTCCTGGACTAAGGATATAGATTTAATAGTCAGTCAGTATTAGGAGACAAGATTTGAAGGAATTAGTTCTAAAGGAATTAGAACTAAAGCACCAGTGTTAAGCAAGAACCTTAGGAGTACTGTATTGTTAAATAATAGAGTTTTTTTTTCTAATCTGACATTAACGAAATGAAGACATCAGCTAACATGAACCAAACCACAAACATTGGTTCAATTCACAAGGTATAAGAAATGAGTAAAAATACAGGAACTGCCCAAGTAAATATCTCCTTAAAGCCAGGAACACAAAGGGATAAAATATCAATGTGTGAACTAAAAATAAACATCTTATACCCAAATCCTTGAGAGACTGGAAGACCTCTGTGGAGAGTTGGGAGGTGGGGAAGAGATATCCCTGAAAATTCACAACCACAAACCAGATATAACATGGGTCTACATCCCAAATACATGCTATTGTGGCCTGAAAATCCTTAAATCAAGAAATTTAGTTTTAAGTAAATTTTTTAAAGTATTTTAAGACTAAGAAAAAAAAGGCTGGAAAATAAACAGAAAGTAGATTAAAGGAAAAGCCAATTTCTAATAATTAAAAATAATATTAACTAAAATATGAAGCTCTAAGAACAAGTTTAACTGAGATAAACAGTGAGAAGAGAGTGTGAGCTAAAAGATACAGCTGAAGAAATATTTCTAGTGAAAATGGAAATATATGGAAATATCAAAGAGTTTAATGTACTTGAAGATAGGATGAAAAAGTGAAATTATACTTAATCAAAGAGTAATAGAAGAATGGGGCAAGGATCATGGCTGAAACTTTCCCAGAAAGACAGTAATCTGCAGATTCAAGAATTCAACTGAGTCATAAGCAGAAGAAACAAAGAAATCACTCACAGGAACATCATAGTGAAACTGTAACACAATAAAGTTGAGGAGAAGATTGTTAGATATAGCCAAGGAGAAAAAGCAAATTATCATCAAAGCAGCAACAATGTATTAGTCTGACAGCTAAATTCTTAACACTGAGAGCTGGGAAACTATAAAATGTCTTCAATGTAGAGACAGAAAACAGCTGTCAATCAGAGTTCCATTACCATCAAACATACTTTATGAAAAGAAGCAGAGAAAAAAGACATTGTTAGGCACTACAAAGTTGTTTTTTTTTTTAAGTTTGAGGAACTATATAAATTCCACATTGACATGAAGAGAAAAGGAGTATTAGAGATAAAGCCAGTCAGTGCTTATGTAGAAAAGTTTCAGTTCATTAGAAAGATAAAACATTTCTAAATGCACATAAAAGGATCTAAAAATAAAGCAAAAATTGACAAATATAAGGAACATAAACAAATTCACCAAACTATTTGGCAAAGTTTAACATATTTCAATGTTTACATAATTCATCTAATAACAATTAATTAATTATTATAATTAACCACACTATTCAAGATAGATACCTAACATACATTTTATACATATTCTTTTCATTCCCTCAATATTTAATAAAAACTATTTTTAAGTTTAAAATTTTATCACATTAAAAAGGCAGAAAAAATAAGGAAAAAGCAAAGAAAGCAAAACAGAAATAATAAGCACAAAATAAGACTACAAATAAATTCATTATTTTTCGAAAATGTAAAATACACTGATCTTACTAGATTAAAAAATGTCAACTTTTATAAACTAGTCTAAATTCTCCTTATAAATGGCATATATGAAAGAGTAGAAAACAGATTAGTTTTAAAAAGTACAAGGCAAACACAATAGAGACAAAGTTAATACATTGATACCAAGATCAATGTTATTTAAAGCAAAAGCTTTCTTAGAAGAGAAAATTCCAATAGATTAGAAAATGAAACTAAAGACAAAATATAAGAAACACAAAAGACTTTCATGCACCTATTAACAAAGCCAAAAACTATATACAGCAAAAATGGATAGAAGTATAAGAATGAAATGACAATTCTACAGTGCTAACGGGAAGCTTAATACTCTTCTCTAAATAACTGCTGAAGAATACAGTAAAGCTAGAAAATTTGATCAAAGCAAGTAACAACATGATCTCATGGATAATGTAACACGATTTATCCAATGGTTAATGAATAGAGTTTTCAAGTTAATATATAGTATTATAAGAACGAGAATAGAACATCAGGAGAATCTCAAAAAACCTAAAAATAAATCATTTTCATGCCAACTGTGTTCTCTAACCATAATACAGCAAAATTAGAAATAAAAAACAAAATGAAAAACCAGAAAGATCAAAAACATCTCTTAGCTTGGGAAATTTTACAATACACTTCTATACTCATGAGTTAGAAATAAAAATTGTAGTAGACATTTAAAAACATTTAGAATGGACCAATAACACACTATTTCAAAGCTTGTAGGATGAAGCTAGGGAGTCCTTAGAGGAAAATGTATAGCTAAACATTTAAAAGAGTAAACCTAAAGAAAATCAAGGGAAGTAAATGAAGAGCAGAAATTAATGAATTATAAAGATAAAATTGAGACTGTCCTTTGAAAAGATTGAAAACATGAAGCAAAACTGGCCAAGAAAAGTAATCCACATATAATCAGAGGAATGAAAAGGGAGCTATGGGTACATTAATTATTTTAAAACATAAGAGAACACAACTTACCTGCCTCTGTTCTCCTGGAAAACTGCCTCTCTGTTCTCTGAAATTGCAAATATTAGTAGTAGTCGACTTTCAGAACGTGAACTATGTTTATCAAGTGCCATTGCTTATGTTAACAATGACATTTGATAGGCAAATTGCCTTGGCCTGGAAGGGATATAAATAAGATATAAAATAAGGTTATCTGATAGGAGCCCCAGTTTTAAACTTCCCAGAACACAGTGACTAGAAGCTGTGACTGCCAAATTCTTACAGGACGTATCAGTGCCTTCCGCACCGGCCCAGTGTGATCTTGTTCTTTCACTTCTGAGATTAGCTCCTTCATGGTTCTGTGTCTTGGTGGATAACTACTCCTGTCCAAGAAAACTTCCTGACACTGCCCTGCCAAGATGCTCTGTAGCTGTGTATCCTGACCTGTATTATGCTAAAAAGATTTTATGCCACACACACCTGTAATAGTTATATGAGTCTAATTGTTTGTTGAGCTTCAAAAAAAAAAAATCCTCCGGTACACATAAATTAATTTATACCAATATATTTGAAAAGTTAGCTGAAATGCACAATTTCTCAGAAAAATAAAACTTTTCCAACCTGACTGAAGAGTAATTAGAAAGCACAAATAGAACTATAACTCTGTAAGGAATTACTATGTCTATGACTTTTTAAGAAATTTGATTTCTTGTTCATTGAAAGAAATTATAAATGATAAAAATTTATCTACAGATCATGCTGGTACCATATATTGAAGGCAAAAATGGTCATACCCTACAGTTGAGCAAATCCACTTCTAGATATTGCTCTAAGGAAATTCTCACGTGCATGTGGAGAAAATTTTGGTTATATCATTGTAAATGTAATTAATTGGAAACAAGCTATTGACAAATGAACTGATAAGTAGCCTATGATGGGTTACTGTATAAGAATATTATATAGTCAGTTAATGAATGAACTAGAAATTGCATTAACATGAATATCACAGGCAGGTATAGCAAAGCAAACCAGTACCAAGTATAATACGTATGTTGGAATGTCATTAATATAAAGTTTTTAAAATGAAAAGATAGTTATATATGTAATAAAAGTACAAAAACATGTACTGAATTTAGAATAATGATTTTCTCTAATAGAAGGTTGTTACAGGATATTTTAGTCTTGTATTTAATGTTTTATTTCTTAAGCTGGGAGCTAATTAAACATGTCTTAACTTTTTTTTTAAACAGAAAAAGTAGGAAATAACAATAAAACAGAGTTTCAAAACAGGCTAGTAGAAGAGGAACAATAATCAACACATTGCATATCATTATATTCACAGTAGCTGTTCAGAGTACAAAATATAGACATGAAACATTGTCCAGAAAATTACTGGCAGAAAACTTTCCTTTCAATGAACGAAGAGAAACCAGCTGTATAGCTATCTTAACTGCCTTGTGTTTATATAATTTTTTTCCTTTTCCCTTCCTTCCTTTCCCCTTTCTCCCATCACAGTTCTTCTTTTCTTTTGAACAGTTTCTTCCCTACTCACAATATCTCTTGTACATTTTGGATACAGTTTACTCTTTCAGTTTCTCACACCAGTGACACAATATGATGCTTACACATGTAGGTCTGGTTTATTTCATTTACAAGTATGGTCTTGAGTTGCATCCTATAAAAGTCTCAAGTTTATCTTTTTTATGGCTGAGTAGTATTCTGTTATATAAAAAAAAAAACACATCTTTTTTATCCATTCCTTGATTGATGGACATTTGGGTTGTTTCCAAGATTTAGCTATTACAAACTGTGCTGCTATAAACATGGGTGCACATATATTGCTGTGTTTTGATGTTTTTAATTCTTCTGGTAAGACACCCAGAAGGGAAATAGCAAGGTCGAAAGGGACCTCTAATCCTAGCTTTTTAAGAAATCTCCACACTGATTTCCACAGTGGTTGCACCAGTCTACACTAACACCAACAGTGGAGAAGAGTTCCTTTTTCCCCTCACCCCCACCAGCATTTGTTATTGGTTGTTCTCTTGATGATTGCCATTCTTTCTGGACTGACATGGAATCTCAGTGTTGTTCTAATTTGCATCTCTTGAATGACCAGTAATGTTGAACATTTTTTCATATATTTATTTGCCATTTGTATTTCTTCATCTGAGAAGCGTGTATTCATCTCAGAAGCACGTTTTTGGACTGGGTCTTTCAATTTGGGGGCCTGATTTTTTCCCATTCTTTATATGTTCTAGATAGAAATCCTTTGTCTGAGGGACAACTGGCTATAATTTCTTCCTCACTCTGTGGGTTGTCTTTTCACTTTGTTGGTGGTTTCTTTTGTTGTGCAAAGGCTTTTTAATAAGGTGAGATCCCATTTATTAATTCTTTGTTATATTTCCCCTGCAGTCTGGGTTTTGTTCATGAAGTCTCTGCCTACACCTATGTCTTCAAGATTTCTACCTATTTTCTCTCCCGGTAGATTTAGTTTTTCTGTTTTAATATTTGATCTTTGATCCATTTTTACTTTACTTTAGTGCATTGTGATAGACATGGGTCTAGTTTTAGTCTTCGGCATGTGGAAAGCCAGTTTTATCAGCACCATTTATTAAAGAGGCTATCTTTATACCAGTGAACATGTTTGGCCCCCTTGTCAAAGATAAGGTGGCTGAGTGTGTTTGGGGTTGCCTCTCCATCTTCTATTCTGTCCCACTGATTCTCAGGTCTGTTTTTTGCCAGTACATGCTGATTTTATCACAGTAGCTTTGTAGTGTAATTTCAGGTCAGTGATTTTGATGCCCCTGACTTGCTTTTGTTACCCAGAATTGCTTTCGCTATTCTAGGTCTCTTCTCATTCCAAGTGAATTTTAGGAATGTTTTCTCTGGATCTGTGAGGTATGCCAATGGTATTTTGATCAGGATTGCATTAAATCTGTATAACAGTTTTGGGAGTATAGCCATTTTCACTATATTGGTTCTTCCTATCCAGGAGCAAGGGATATCTTTCCATTTTCTGATGTCTTCTTTGTTCTCCTTTTTCAGAGTACTGTAGTTTTTAATGTATAGATCTTTTACTTCTTCTGTTAGATTGATTCCTAAGTATTTCATTTTTTTTTGGATGCTATTGTGAAGGGTATGGTTTCCCTAATTTCTCTCTCAGTGAGTTTGTTGCTTGTGTACAGGAATGCTATTGATTTTTGAGTGCTGACTTTGTATCCAGCTACACTACTAAATTTGTTTATTAATTCTAGAAGTCTTTTGGTGGCATTTTTGGGGTCTTCTATGTAGAATATCATGTCATCTGCAAATAATGATAATTTAACTTCTTCCTTTCCTATCCTTATTCCTTTTTTTTTTTTTTTTTTTTTCTTTCTCCTGTCTAACTGTTCTGGCTAATGTTTCCAGAACTATATTGAATAGGAGTGGTGATAGTGGACATCCTTGTCTTGCTCCTAGTTTTAGACTGAAAGCTTTCAGTTTTTGTCCATTTAGTATAATGTTGGCTGTTGGTTTGTCACAGATGGCTTTTATCAGATTGAGGTAAATACCCTCTATTCCAATTTTTTGTAGGGTTTTTTTTTTTATCATGAATGGGTGTTGGAATTTGTCAAATGCTTTTTCTGCATCCATTGAGATGATCATGTGATTTTTGTCTTTGGTTCTGTTGATATGGTGTATTACATTTATTGATTTGTGTATGTTGAACCATCCCTGCATCCCTGGTATAAATCCAACTTGGTCATGGTGTATAAATCTTCTTTATGATTTGCTGCATTCTGTTTGCCAGTATCTTGTTGAGGATTTTTGCATCTATGTTCATTAGAGAGATTGGCCTGTAATGTTCTTTTTTGGTTGTGTTCTTCTCTGGTTTTGGAATCAGGGTAATACTTGCCTCCAGAAATGATTTTGCAAGTATTGCTTCCCTTTCAATTTCTTTAAAGAGTTTCAGCATTAGTGGCATTAGTTCTTCTCTGAATTTCTTGTAGAATTCAACCGTGAATCCTCAGGGCCTGGGCTTTTCTTCTTTGGTAAATTTTTAATTACATTTTCAATTTCATTGTCTGATATTGGGTTATTTAGAATTTTTATATCTTCTTGATTTAGTTTTGGCAGTTAGTTTGTGTCTAGGAATCTGTCCATTTCTTCTGTGTTTTCCATCTTATTAGAATATAGGTTTTCAGAGTAGGTATTGATGGTCTTCTGAATTTCTGTAGGCTCTGTTGTGATTTCCCCCTTTTCATTCTTAATTGATGGAATTTGTGTTTTTTCTTTCCTCTTTGATGAGGTTGGCTAATGGTTTATCAACTTTATTAATTCTTTCAAAGACCAACTTTCCTATTTGTTGATTCTTTGTATTTTTTTTTAGTCTCTATTGCATTAATTTCTGTTCTTATCTTTATAATGTCCTCCCTTGTATCAGCTTTGGGTTCAACTTGTTCTTTTTCTAGAAGTTTGAGGTTCATCATTAGGTTGTTTATTTGAGCTTGTTCTGTTTTCCTGATATGAGAGTTTATCACTATAAATTTCCCTCTTAGGACTGCTTTCATTGCATCCCATAAGTTTCTGTATGTTATATCAGCAGTATAGTTTAATTGTATATACTGTGTAATTTCATGTTTAATTTCCTCTGTGACCCATTGGTTGTTCAGAAGTGTGTTGTTTAATTTCCATGTGTTTGTGTAGTTTTTGTGGTTTCTTTTGTCATTGATTTACAGTTTCATTGTGCTATGGTCAGACAGTGTGCAAGGAATGATTTTAGTTCCTTTACATTTACTTAAACATGTTTTGTGGGCTAGTATGTGGTCTATTTTGGAGAACGTCCCACGTGCAGCTAAGAAAAATGTGTGTTCTGTTGTTTTAGGGTGGAACACTGTAGACATCTACCAAGTCCATTTGTTTGCAGGCTTGGTTTAATTCTGATATTTCTTTGTTGATTTATTGTCTGGTTGATCCTTGTATTTGTGAGAGTGGGGTATTCAGGTCCCCCACTACAGTCATATTGGTGTTTATTTGGTTATTCATGTCTGTTAATATTTGTTTTATGTAGTTGGGCACACCTGTGTTTGGTGCACATATATTTATGATTGTTATCTCTTCTGCTTGGAGTTTTCCCTTAACAAGTATGTAGTGACCTTCCTTTTCTCTTCTGATAAGTTTTGGCTTAAAGTTTACACTGTCTGCAAATAGAATAGCTACCCCTGCTTTTTTCTGGGTTCCTGTGGCATACAGAATTATTTTCCATCCTTTGCCTTTTAGTCTATGAATTTCTTTTTGGGTTAAATGTGTTTCTACAATGCAGCATATCGATGGATCTTGCTTCTTGATCCATTCTCTCAGTCTGTTTCTTTTGATTGGTGAGTTAAGACCATTTACTTTGATGGTTATAACTGATATGTATTGGCTTATTTTTTTCATGTTATTCTCCTGTTGTTGGTTTCCTGTCTTTCTCCTCTGTTTAATTGCTTGCCTTGCTTGGTGGTTTCTTTCTATTGGTGTTCATGTGTTTGTTATCTCTTTCTAATATATCCTTCAGAGCATTCTGTAGTGCTGGTTTGGTGGTCATGAATTTCTTCTGTTCTTCTTTGTCATGGAAGTGTCTTATTTCTCTGTTAAATTTGAAAGATAATTTTGCTGTGTACATCAATCTGGGTTGAAGATTGTTTGCTTTTAGGTCTTGAAATACCTCACTCCAGGCTCTCCTTGATTTGAGGGTTTGTATTGAGAAGTCTGCTGTGATTCCGATGGGCTTTCCTTTATAGGTGATTTGTTTCTTTTCTCTAGCTGCTTTTAATATTTTGTTCTTATGTTGAATTTCTGGAATCTTCATTATTATATGTCTCGTGTAGATTTATTTTAGTGATGGCTATTTGAAGTTCTATATGTTTCATTTATTTGTATGTCAAATTCTTTATCCATGTTTAGGAAGTTTTCTGCCATTATTTCTGTGAAGAGGTTTTTAATGGCCTTTGTGCTGTCTCCAGCTTTCTCACTGACTCCAATCAATCTTACGTTTTTCTTCTTTGCTTCATCTTTTAACTGTATCCTGGTTAAAGTAGTACAGTTAGCAATAACAATAGACTCAAGCACAGCCTGACTACTGACAAACTGTGGTAACTATTAGCCTGATATATTTAACCATAGAAGCAAGTTCTATAGCTATATAATATAACCCAACTTATATCAGGAACTTGTATGCAACATTTTCCCCCTTAGTAGAGTGATATTACCCTATTGTGGAGAGGTTTAAGAGGGGTAGGGGGTAGGATGGAGAGGTGGGTGGGGTTAAATATAGTAGGAGCAAATTTGGTGGACAAAGGATGATCATCCAAGTTTTGCATAATTGTAGGATACAAGAGGGAGGGATTGGAAAAGAAAGCCTAGCAGTACTGAAGTGAACCAGAAAAGGAAGAGACAATGTTTACCCAGATGAAAGTCTCATAAAATCAAGTGAGACAGTTGATGTAAAAGAGGAAGAGGACAAGTGGAATAATACAAAGGGAAAGTTTAGAGATCTAAATTGTGAATGAGAGGGAAAAGAAGGTAGAAAAGAGAAGTAAAAGAAAAACAAAAAAAAAAGAAAACAGGAAATAAAAGTAATCAAACACATGGAAAAAAACAACAAATATACAGAAAAAAAAACAAAAGGGCAAAACAGAACAGAGAGAAAAAGAGAAAAGAAAAGGGAAAAAACACAAACAATAACAAAAATAAAATAAAAATAAACAACAAAACAAAACACATTAACCAAGTGGACTACCAAGAGGAAAACCCATCAGACAGAGAAAAATAAAAGTAGTGAGATTCTTCTAGTGTCCACGGTTCTGTGGTGGGTCCAAGTCTGATCCCGGAATGTGTACTCCAGCCAAGATTGCAGGTGGATTTTTGATGGGTTTGGGTCTGATCTTTGTCTCTGGATTTGGGGGGTGGGATTGGTTTTCTGTGCCTGGAGTTCTCCCCAGCCAAAAAAGAAAAGAGAAAAGAGAGAAGAAGAAAAAAAAATAGGGGAAAGAAAAGAAAAGGAGGTGGCATTACCCTCCCACCTCTATTCTGCCTATCTTTGTCCCCAAGCACAAAGCTGGTTCACCTAACTTACCTCCTGCTGGTTCATATTGTTATTGTTGCTTTGAATTTTTCCACTCCAGTAGTCCCACCTGTCTATCATGTGTGCTTTAGCCAGGGTCCTACTGTGTCACTGGCATTCCCGCTGGTCTCCAGTCCTTGAGTCCCATCAATGGAGGGAGCAGGAGCCCATCTCAGACCCCTTCCTGCCAGTCACCCCAGCTCCAGATCAATGGCAGGAACAGCTCTTAACTTTTTTTGAAGCATTAAATATTTTATTAAAGAAAGATATGTAAAGTAAAATACCAATTTTTAAGGTACTTACAATAGGGCTATCTGATAAATCACTATAATAAAAGGCATTACATAATCACTGTAAAGAAAGAGAGCAAGTATTGTAAGATTTCAGATAAGAGGGCAATGTTTTCTCTGTTAGGGTGATAAAAGGAAGTTTCATGGAGAGATGGGCATTTTGTCTGGGCAAAATTCTGACAAACTTGTTTTCAAGGATTTTATTTTGTTCTTTCCCTTTATTCTATACTTAGTGAAATCCCTGTGGCCTATCTGCAAAAAGACACTGTTGAGAAAGAATGGAGTAATTTTTAACGGAGGGCAAGTAGATAATCTGAGGACTATGATTTGTGAAGCAAACAGTGGACAACAAGGACACACAGATGTTTATGACAGGCCTTGAATGTCAGATGTAGCAAATTAGATGATCTCCAGTAGGTCGTTGTTTCTCATTTTTTCCTTTTTAACCTGATTCGTAAGATAATTTTACATTTCAGTTCGAAACCATGGGGAAAAGTGTCACAAAAGATTGTGCTGCCTTTGAGGAATGTTGTTCTAATCAAATGGAGAACAATTAACTGCCTTTAAGTAGCAATGTGAGAAGAAAACACACTCAAACATACGTGTTTTTAAAATAATGCATTAAAAATCTGTTTGACCTTAATTTGTAGTTTTTTGTTTTGTTTTGTTTTGTTTTGTGGGTACTAGGGGTCGACCTCAGGACCTCACGCGCCAGCAGGTACCCGTGCCGCTGAGTGATATCACCGGCCCTTTTTTCATATGTGGGTTCCGGGAGTCAAACTCGGGCCCTTGCGCTTGCCAGGCAGGCGCTTGTGCTGCTGAGCCATCTCACCATCCCTGTAGTTATTTTTAAAATGAAAATATATTGGAAATAGAAAGACCAGAGAAGCAGCTATTGCCTTAGGCTAAATAGACTAAAATTGAGAGAAATGTTAAGGAAGAATCAGCAGTACTTGTGACTTTTGCAATAAGAGAGAGCTTTGACTACCAAGAGTGACAAAAACTTTAACAAAAGTGGAAGAGGCCGGATATGGTGGCACATGCCTGTAATCCCAGCACTTGGGAGGCAGAGGCAGGAGGATTGCTGTGAGTTCCAGGCCAGCCTGGGCTACATAGTGAGACCCTGTCTCAAGAAAACAAAACAAAACAAAAAGGTGGAAAAATGTGGCATCTGGTCTTTATCCTGAACTCTTCAAATTCTTGTGACAGATTGTGAGGGGAGAGATCATGACATACATTTGAGGTTGGTAGTCTGGTTCTATGTTGCAAAAATACAAATGATTCAAGGAAAGTACTGTAGCCGTTAGAGAATTTAGGGTGTCCTTACATGAAGCTAAGTTGGAAATGAGAGGAACCAGTAACTTGGGAATTAGTGACATCATGCATATGGATGTTGAAGACTAGCAACATTAGATAGACCATACATAGACACTTGTAGGCCACTGGCTAAGTAAGGACAAATAAAAGAATAAATGTAAACTGGATAAAAATTGGTTTATGTTGTTTAAATAGCCAGAACATTTGAGTGAAATACAGACATAAAAGGTGGTACGTGATTCCTCGAATTCAATATGAAAATGAAAGTTAACAATTTCTAAGAGAAATGAGAGAACAACCCTGGTGTCGGTTATAGAATTGAGTCTGGAGTGGTTTGTGAGGGGATATCTTTTCAAAGTCAGCATGCTGGTAGTTGTGTAATATTGCAGACAAGTAGAGAAGAATAAAAGGGTAAAGGGGATATTACAAAGATATTTCATCTGTAAGAGACGGAATAAAACATTTCTTTGACAAAAGAACTATAGTCAATTTTAAATTGACTGAGTTTTACTTTAGTTTTACTGAAGTTTTACTTCGTTTTACTTTACATTGACATCTTCAAGTTGGTAGAGTTACCTTCTGTCTTGTTTTTTTTTTTCTTGTTTCTTTTTCTGTGTGTGTGTGTGTGTGGGTACCGGGGGTCGACCTCAGGACCTCGTGCGCCAGCAGGCGCCCGTGCCGCTGAGCGATATCACCAGCCCTTTTTTCGTATGTGGGTTCCGGGAGTTGAACTCAGGACCTCGCGCTTGCCAGGCAGGCGCTTATGCCACTGAGCTATCTCACTGGCCCCCTGTTTTTGTTTTTTGAGATAATATCTCCCTGTGTAGTCCTATAGCAGAAGATGCCCTCCAGCCAGTATACTTCAGTTTGTTAGTTGCCCAGGTAATAGTTCTGTTTACAGTTCCTATTATTTTTGTTTCTTAGAAACGGCTGGTCACTATGATGCATATTGTAAAAAACCAATCCCCAATTGACAAGCCATTCTGCCTCTGTACTTCCTGCTTGCTTATCCCATATAAGCCCTAGACCACCAGAGATCAGGGCCTGATACTTTGGGAATGATCCCACTCAGTGCCCATCAATGTAAAATAAATCTGCCTCCAAATCCTGGGTGTCGTGTTGGTGTTTCTGCTTGCTGTTGCAGTCCAGGCTGGCCTCAAACTCTCTGCGATCCTCCCGTCCCAGCCTTCCCAGTGCTGGGATTACAGGCAGGCACCACCACCCCTGACCAGTTTTCACAATTAATTTTTATTTTTACTTCCTGCTTTCAGTCTCCCTAGCTGATCACTGTTGTGAACTATTTATTTTGGAGGTAATTACAGATTCAAAGCAGCAGTAAGAAGTAGTATGAAGAGAATCCCATGTATCGTCTATCCAGTTCCCCCCCACCAAAGTTACATCCTGCACAACTATAGTACATATCATCACAACCAGGGCATAGACATTGATACAGTCCAAATGCAGAATGTTTGCATTACCAAGGGCCCCTCATGTTGCCTTTTATAGCCAGACTTACTACCGTCTGTCCCAACTTTCCTTACCCCTGATGACCACTAATCTGTTCTCTATTTCTATTATTCTGTATATTGAGAATATTATACGCCATACTATAGGTAATCTCTTGAGTTGAAGTTTTTGTTGTTGGTTTGGTAGGTTGGTTGATTGGTTGGTTTTTAATCTACATAATATTCTGGAGATTCATCCAGGTTTTTGTGTATATCAGTAAATCTTTCTATTTTATTGCTGAGTAGTAGTCCATGGTGTGAATGTAGCACAGTTTGTTTAGCTGTTTACCCACTGAGGAACATCTAGGCTATTTCATTTTGAGTTATTTATAAATAAAACTGCTTACATTAGTTTCTTATAGTTGCCAAAACAAATGACCACAAATTTGGGCTTAAAACAACAGAAATTTATTCTCACTGTAAGGGCTTTAGGGGAGAATCTGTTCTTTGCTTTTCTAGTTTTGCTAACTTCTTGAGTTTGTAACCACATCACTCTTTCAGCCTCTGTCTTTACATCATCTTCTCCTCTTTTGTCTGTCAAATGTTCCCGGTGTATCACCTGTAAGGACACTTGCATTTGGATTAAAGGTGTACTTGGATAACCCAGCATGATCTTTCCATTTTATGATCCTTATTTATATATATGCAAACACCTTTGTCCAAATAAGGTAACATTCATAGGTTCCAGGAACTAGGACATGAACGTATCTTCCTGGGATTCATGTTTCCACCCACTACTACTTTAAACACTCACAAGCCCTTTGTCATTTGAAAATAAATCTTTATTTCATTGCAATAAGTGCCCTGGAATGCAATTGCTGGGTTGAGTAGTTAGCACATGTTTTTTTTTTGAGAAAATGCTAGACTATTTTCTAGAGTTATTGTACCATTTTATATTCTACCAGTGATGTATGAGCAATCCATTTTCTCTGTGTTCTGAGCACCATTTGGGTGGCGTCTCTTATTTTTCATTTTAGACATTGGGGGGGTTGTGATGTCTTACTGTGGTTTTAATTTGCATCTACCTATTTACTTATGGCTAATGATGCTGACTATCTTTTCATGTATTTACCATCTATATATCTTCAATGGTGAAATATCCCTCTCATGAAGCCTATTTTCTTTTTGTAAATTATTACATGTTTTAATACATAACGAATACATTTATGGTGGGGAGTTCATACATGTACATATTACATCTTAGTCCTTTTTGATGCCCATTTTCTAATTGGATTATATGCTTTTTCTCCGTTTAGCCTTAAGTGTTCTTTGTATAGTTTAGATACTAGTTCTTTGTCAGATATTCTCTGTCACTCTGCATCTTGCCTTTTTATCCTGTTAACCTGTGCTTTATAAAACAAAACATTTTAATTTTGAAGTGATCCAATAAAGCAGTTTTTCTCTTCATGAATCATGTTTTCAGTGTCTAGTTATTTAGTTTGTCAATATCTAGAAAAGTTGAGGATACTTGTATATACCTTTGTGAAACTCATATATCCACAAAGAAAATTAGATATTAATGATCACTGATACATTGTTAATAATAATGAAAAACTGAGAAAGCCTAATTGTCTATAATAAGAGAGTAGATGAGTAAATTTGAGAATATTCACTCTGTGGAGCACATAGAACAACTAAAGTAAAGAACAACTGAAGTATTACATGAATATTAGGAATAAAACTATAAAACAATGTCAAGCATGAAATATTATTACAGAATATTACAGTATAATATCATTAATATAAACTTAACGAAATTTACAAAGCATGCATGGAAATGATGGACATCAAATTTAGGGTACAGTGTATGTCTCAGGAGACAGGAAGACAGTAACTTTAGGAAGGATTTTCTACGAAGTTTAAACTAAAACTGTAATATTCTTTTTCTTAAAATTCTACCTGATTATCATAAAAATTGCTAATATGTATCATAATTTTTCCATCACAAATAAACTAATACAGCAAAACTTCAATCAGCAATCATCATATTGATTCAAGCCAGTAAACTTATGTTATTTATATTAAGTGGTGATAAGTACTATTGAGACAAACCAATGTAAAGGGGATAGATAGTGCTAAAGTTTAGGGAGATTGCTCTTTTATAATGAGTGGTCAGTGGAGGTTTGTGACTCAAGGGAAAGAATATTTCAGCTACAGGGAGCAGCAGTTTGACACATGTTTGACACATTCCAGAGACAAGCAGGAGACCAATGGAGGCCCGAGTAGAGTAAGGGAGAGGGGAAGCAGTAGGAATTGAGAGCAGGCAGTTAGGAGTAGAAGAAGTTTAAATCAGGACCTAGTATTGACTTTGAGACAGGAAGCCACTAAAGGGTTTTGATCAGAGGAGAGACCTAATCTGACTTATATTTTATAAGCATCACTTTAGTTCTACATAAGAGAAAATGCCTACTAGCCGTTCTTCCTTCACAATCTGGAGAATGTAATGAAATAATAATAATGTGCTAGTAAATGCCAACTATACCATGTTTTTCAAGAATTCATGTATTTACTTCTTATTGCAACACAATGAACTAGGATGATAATTAACTCCCATATTACTAACAAGGAAAGTGAAATACAAAGAAGTAGAAGTAAGCTGCTCAAGATGACACAAGTCGCTAAATGACAACAGCTTGAATCAGTTCCAGGCAATCTGTAAGATACTGCCTCAGAATAAAAAAACAAAAAGGAATGGAGCTATAGCTCAGTGGAAGACCATCCCTGGGTTCAATCTCCCGTACTACAAAACAAAACAAAAATAAACCCAGGTATTCTGACTTCTTTGCTTCCACTCTTAATAAAAATGCTATACTGCCTCTTGTATTTCTAGATGGTATTATGAAGGTTATACATATGGATGCGGATATAAGTGTGTATGCCTTCAAAATAAAAAATTCATCTACTATATAAAACCAATAAAATAATGGAAAGGGTGGTATTGTAATAGGGATAAATTCCATAACTGGTTTTAGAGGTAGAGGATAGAATGTATGGCAGATTATTGACTTCAGGGGAAAAATGGTTTATAAAAGATATGTGTGGAGAGAATTTTGTGTGGAAAGAAGAACATTTATAAAAATATTCCATTTGAAAACTTAAAGGATAAGAAGATGTTAAAATGTAAGTGGCAACATTTAGCCTGGATGAGATTGGTTGTCACTGGACAAAATTAAATCTGAATAAGATCAGCTGTTACAAAGAAGTAAAGAACTACAGCTTTTTTTCTTATCATCTTAGGGAAGACTGATCTGCTGACATATCACAGTATGTTCTGAAAGTGTCTACCTTATCTGAACTGCGTTTCAAAGTTCAGTTCCATTTGGAAGGAATATGTTTCTAGTGGTGACTTAGGAGACCTTTTTTTCCCTTCTGTTCATATTTAAACTGAGTCATCCAATTCGAGATTATTGTGTCACATTTTCCACCTTTCATTCTCCTCAAGAGGCAGTAGTCAGGAGAAACACAAGTGATGAACATTAGTGGCCAAGTATGCGGTTACAAAAATCAATAAACCACAGGATGCTTCAGATTCTTAAATAGTTAAAAAATGGTGAGGCTGCTACAGAAAGAGTGACTATCTAAAGCTGGCACTCAGAATGCAAGGACCCAACCCATAATTAAAGCTTCTCGTCCCATTATAACTTCCTCTTTTACATGAGCATTCTGAGAGAACACATGACCTTGATCATATCTGAATGTTTTATGAAATTAATATTTTACAAGATGACAATGCAGTTTAATAAAGAAATAAACAAATACTGTCTAGTACTTAAAATGTAATTGCAGGCAGTGTTTAACAGTCTTGTATGCAGATTGAAGAAAGGCTCCAGGCTTAGATTTTAAGACTTTAAACTAATCTGTACAGTCTCTTCTGATGATGTAAAGTATTACAACCTCAAAAAGAAGTTTGGGATTTGTATTTTGAATTTTTATTAAAATTCCTTTTATGCTCCTAGCATGATTTATTGAGTTCCTTTTAATATCTTTCACATTTCATTGCACAACTAAGAGTGATAAACATCTATTAAGTGCCAGCTGCTTAACTGACCCTTTAATTGAACAGATATAGGCTGTACTCTGTGAATTCTACGTTAGCCAAACAAAAAAGAAAACTGGGAGAATCCTGACACTACTACCAACATGACATGTCTCTTTTCTTCGTTTTCCCAATTCCAGCTTTTATCCACTTACACCTAATGAGGTTAGCTTAGAGGCTTCAAAACAGAAGTAAGCTTTTAAAAACAAATTTTATTTATTTATTTTATTTATTATTATTTTTTTTATGTGGGTACCGGGAGTCGACCTCAGGACCTCACGCTTGCCAGCGAGCGCTTGTGCCACTGAGCGATATTACCAGCTCTTTTTTTCCTTTATGTGGGTACCGGGAATTGAACTCAGGACCTCGAGCTTGCCGGGCAGACGCTTATGCCGCTGAGCTGTCTCACTGGCCCAAAACAAATTTTAGAAGCAAAGGATTTTCACATTGTTTTAGGAATAAGGTATGGAATATATGGTAGTAAATAAGCAATAGTAAAAGTGAATATGAGTTAAATAGGTTTAAAAGACACAGTCTTCAGGATTGAAGAGAAGAAGCATATTGATGGGGGCAGTGTGAAGGAGGAATTTCAATAAGAAAATTGAAAGTATAGTATATTGAATATATTATTTGAATGTATTTGTAATGAGCCCTTTAGCTTGTCTATACAAAGCTAACATTTATTGAGCACTTACTATGTACTCCAGAGTGCTTTACTTGTATCAATTTAACCCTCCTAACAATTAAACAAGGTCATTATTTCCTCCATGTTACAGATGAGTAACTGGGGCACAGAAAATGTAGATCACTTCACCAAGATTATATACTCTGCCAGCTGCGGCACCCAGTCTCAAACTCAGCCTAGCATGGAAGCACGTGCCCTTAACCACTATGCTAAATCAAGTCTAGGACGGCAGACCTGTACTTCAGTGTCTTACATCAATTTGATAGTATGTTTTGTACAAATTTTAACATACTGTGTATCAGAAATTAGGATTCCTTAAAGGTAAAGATGTACCAAGATATAGACATACCAAGCATTTAATAGTAGCTTTGTGAGTTGATGTAGTATCATATCTGATTGGTTGAAAGAAAGAATGGAGATTCCTTTTACATATTCAAACAAAATTTCCTAATCTTTATTCTAGCTTTGTAAAAATTTAAAACTATAGAAGCTGTTTTCTAAATTTATCTGTTAAAAAAGTTTTGGAAAATCCTAGATAAAGTAGAAAATTATACACAGATGAAATTAATAGGAAATATCCAACTATTGAGTTATTTACTATAAAGGAAATATGAGAATGTAACACATTGAAGATTATTTACAATAAAATTTCAGTGCTTATAATGGTTATGTTTGCTTGTGGGGCTATGAATTATTTTGTACCTTTTTTCTCTCTTCCTTTCCAATTATTTAAATTAATTTGTTTTCCTCACTATTATAGAAGTCATTTTAAAGGCTTCATCAGTTAAAAGAAATTTAATTAAGATTATTCCATAATTGATTTATAATTTTTTAGAAGGACTGATTTAGTTTACTGGGTTATAAACTCATCCAGGGCAGAGACTGTATCTTCTACTTCTTTATAACTTCCTATAATACCTGTTCTTGCGTATAGTAGTAGTCTGATGTGCAGTTAATTACAAAAGCCCTCACTGCAGACTATTGAATTTACCATGCAGAGAAATGAAATGAAACTTTGAAACTTTTGAAGAATTTTCAAAAGATTTTATAAAATAATAGGGAGTAGTAAGTCCTAAAACTTAGGAAATTTAGACCACAGAAAAAATTATAAATATCAGACCTCCCTTTTCCATTATAGTATTATAAAAATACAGCTTCAATTTCCACTAAAAATTTTGCTATTTGCCAAAAGTAGCCTGGGAATGGTGGCTCATGCCTGTAATCCCAGCACTTGGGAGGCTGAGACAGGAGGATCACCGAGAGTTTGAGGCCAGCCTAAGCTACATAGTGAGTTCAAGGCTAGTCTAAACTACATGGTGAAACCCTATCTCAAAAAACCAAACCAACCAAACAAAAAAAAGTAGCTCTTATGATTTCCCTAGAGACTTTAAAAGATCAAAGGAAGGTGATAACAAAACAAAAAGGATACTATGAGAAAAGAAAATTACAAACTGATCTTTCTCATGAACATTACATATAAAAAAATCCTAAACAAAATGTCACCTGATTGAAGCCAGTAATATATAGAAATTATTATAAATTATGACCAAGTGCAGTTTTCCAAAAATGCTCAGGTGCTTCAACATTTCCAAATCAATGTAATCACTATGGGGGGGGTCCCCACGACGATCTTGCTAGGCTTTTCTTAAGTCTTTGATGAACTTTGATACCCATTCATAATAACCAGGAATAAAAAGAGACTTCTTAACAGAAAGAAAGAAAGAAAGAAAGAAAGAAAGAAAGAAAGAAAGAAAGAAAGAAAGAAAGAAAGAAAGAAAAGGACTTCTTTAACCTGATTAAGAGAATTTACAAAAATCCACAGCAGAATTCAAAACAAGATAAATGTCCCCACCATCATCACTTCTATTCAATATTGTGCTGAAGGTCCTAGCCATAGTAAGGTAAGAAAAACAAATTAAAAGCCAAAACATTTGCAAGAAAGTTTTCTTTATTCACAAATGACCTATTAGTATATGCAAAAAATCTAAATGAATTTATAATCTTCATGTCTTTGGGATAGGCCATATTTCTTAAACAGAACACAAAAAGTACTTTAAGAAGCAAAGGATTCACTGCACCATGTTAAAATTAAGAATTCTGTTCATCTAAAGAGCCCCTTACAAGAGCAAAAAGGCATATCACAACCTAAAAGACATTTACAATGGATGATCTGACAGAAGACTTATATTCATAATATACAAATAACTGCTACAAATCAATAAGAAAAAGTCAGATAGCCCAAGAGAGAAATAGATAAAAGACTTAAATAGATGCTTCACAAAAGAGGATACCCACCTGCCAATAAACATATAAGAAGGTGCTCAATCTTATAAGAGAGATATGCAAATAAAACAAGAAGAACAAAATACCAGGAGTTGGCTAGAAAACAGAGCAATTGGGATTCTTACACACTGCCGGCAGGAGTGTAAATTGATTAAAAATTACTATAGACAGCTGTTTGGCAGTAATTGCAAGGCTGAACATATGCATAACCTATATCCAGCATTCCCAATCACCCACATGTATACTTTTTTTTTTTTTTTTGGGTGGGTACCGGGGGTTGACCTCAGGACCTCGCGCCCCAGCAGGCGCCCGTGCCGCTGAGCGATATCACCGGCCCTTTTTTTGTATGTGGGTTCCGGGAATCGAACTCGGGCCCTCGCACTTGCCAGGCAGGCTCTTACACCGCTGAGCCATCTCACCGGCCCCACATGTATACATTTAAACATGTTCTAGAATGTTTACAGCACATACGTATAATAGCCCAATAACGGAAACAACCTAAATATCTTTCAGCAATAAAATAGGTAAATAAGTTGTGGTACAGCCATGCAGTGGGAACACTTTACAGCAGAGGTCTAAACTTTTTTCTGCAAAGGGCCAGATAGTAAATATGCAAGACTTTGTATGCAATATGGATTTCTGTCCCAACTACTCAACTCTATTATTGTAGCATGAAAGCAGTTATAAACAGTACTTAACAAAAGAACACAACAATTGATGGCTCAGCGGCTTAAGCGCCTGCCCGGCAAGCGCGAGGGCCCGAGTTCGACTCCCAGAACCCACATACGAAAAAGGGGCCGGTGATATCGCTCAGCGGCACGGGCGCCTCCTGGTGCGCAAGGTCCTGAGGTCGATCCCCGGTACCCACAAAAAAAAAAAAAAAAAAAAAAAAAAAAAAAAAGAACACAACAATTTAAAAAACATTTATGGAACCTGAAATTTGAATTTTATATAATTTTCAGATGTAGTGAAATTTTATCCTTTTGATTTTTTTTTAACTGATTAGAAAAATAAAATTTTTCTTTAGCTTACCGGCCATATGAAAACAGGCATTGGGCCAAATTCGTCCCTCTGGCCACAGTTTGTTGATCCCTGCTCTGCAGCAGTGAGAGTGAATAAAACATTAATGTGATTTAATCTCACCTAATTTTGAATAAACGAAGCTAGACGCAAAATAGTACATATTGGGTGATCCCATTTATATAAAATTTCAAAGTAGGCAGAATGAATGATGTTAGGAGCAAGTTAGAAGACTAACTTAGACAGAGTCAGGAGTGACTGAAAAGGCACCCGGGGAGCTTCTGGGACACTAGTCACACATTCTGCCTTTTGGTCTAGACACTGATTACCAAGAGCGTGCAGCTTGCATGGCTTACGCTTTTGACTGGTACTTTTTTTGGTAGGTATGTGTCTTAGTTACTTATCTTGTTGCTGGGACAAAATACCCGACACCCAAAGTTAAAAGGGGAAAGGTTGAGTGCTACTGTTTGTAGAGGTTTCAGTCCATAATCAGCTGGACAGACAGGGTGGTGTGGCAGAGGGGCAACAGTTCATGGCAGGAGGAGACAGCAAAAGCAACAAGAGCAAAAGGGCAGAGCAAGCCTCTTTTCCTCCCTTGTATTGTATGCGGACTACCTGCCCTAGGGCAGTCGTAGCACTCACACCGCCAATCCCAGCAACTAGATAATGACCCAATCACAAACTGTCGATTTAGTCACCTCCGAAAAGCCAGTCCCACCATGACCACATGGGGATGTAGCTAAGTGCAAAGGCCCTGAGTTCAATCCTCAGTACTGCCAAGGAAGTAGAGGGTGTTTCTCTATTTCTTCAGGAAAATGATATAGATGGACTTTATTGCTAAGGAAGTTTCCAAAAGGAAGGGGTTATTCCACATTTCACTAGACTCTATCCTTTACGAGCATGACTTCATATGTGCTAATGCCCTCAGGTCCTGCTAGAGCTGTAGCCGTACTTCAGCCACACTGAATCTCAGCCATTGCAGCCTTGAGGAAATGCAACCTTTTCATTTTATGCCGTAGACCTGAAGTTTAATTTTCATTTTTATACACAAAGGATAAAAATTATATACATATAAAAATATATATATATATATATATATATATATATATTTGCTTAAGTTTATAGTGATTTAAGCTCTCACGGGTTGGCTCCATTGTCTCAATGGAGTCTGTGATGGATTGCAGAAGAACTTGTTTGGGGGTTTGCCACAGCAGACAAGAGGCTCATTAACCACAGGACTTAATGAAATTTTACCATAAATTTTTAAACTAAAAAAAGTATAGAGGATAAAGCAAGCTATATGGCAATTAGAAACCAACATGAGAATTTTTATTTTTCATCTATTTGTCACTGAGCTTTGGAATAAGATAAATATCATTTTTTAAAAAATCTAAATGCTTTACTTGCTGAACACTCTTTACAGCTCCTCAAAGTATTTGCATAATGTAACATAAACTTATTTTCCATTGCTTGTATAATTCACCTTCATTTCAACATTACTGAGAATTTACCAATTTTCCTTTGTTTAAAACCTGCTTTATATGTGTGTTTTGTCCTCTAGAATTATCATTTTCATTCACAGAACATTCCAGACTGATTTCTAGATTTTTTCTACATTAAAAACTACGACAATACCCCTGCTCCTTATGGCTATAATACCTGGTATTATTTATGGGTTTTCATAAGCAGGAGGGGTGAAAAGAAAAAATATAGTACTGTCTGGCCTCTCTCTGCCTTCTCCTCTTTCTCTATCCCCCCCTCCACAGAGGAGTTTAATTTTAAATGATAAATGTGGAAATTAGAGACCATCGAGAAAATCCAATTTGGTGAGGAGTTTTAAAAATCCCATAATAAACGCAGAGTGAAATGTATGATTTAATGCAGGGCGCCAATGGCTGCTATTATGGGCTATTAGCAAATCGGGGCTGAGAGTGAATCTTTATCACTTGGTGAGTGCGGGTTGGTCCTGCCTTTCCCTCTGCTATTGATTTGTAGCCGCTTGTCATAATGACACCGGGAAGCAATGAATGGAAGATGTGCTTTTGATAGGATTCAGGGGGGTGTTGCAGGGGGGAGAGAAAATTCAGCAAGTTTTCTATCTCTTCTGCCTGATTAGATTTTTCTTCTTTTAAGAGCTTTCACATTCCAATAAAAATGCTAAATCAGCTCTGTACCAGAATTTTTAGGGTGTAAATAGCTAGTCACATTTAAAGGAGGAAAAGATATAGAAATACCAGCCAGACTATGCAAGGTTAGATGAATATGACTTTATAAAAATGGAGTTGTGCATGTGTGTATGTATGAACACATGAAAGTAGCATGAAGGAGTATCAAGGCATAATACTTAGTACATGTACTATATAAAATTGTATTTTTATAAGTATGTAATAGTTTGTCTACAATAACATGATAAAAGTTGATCTAACTTCACATTTATTCATAAAAAGGAAGAAAATCCATTTTGTTTTTGTTTGTGTATAATTTCATAAAGCACACATAGAGGTATATTATGCTGATGATTAAATAAATTTAATTCCTTAACTTTAACTGATCACGGTAGAGATTTAATCAAAATTTTCAGCATAGAGAAAGCACACTGTTTGAGAACAAAGACATTCATGGGATAATCCAATGGGGGAGAAAATTTCCATATAGAAAAATCTACATTAAATTTTATTTAGAATGAGTTAGCTGTGGTTATGTGGAAACAGTTGGTTGCAGCCTCAGCATGTTTCTTTCTTCCACTCTTAAGAGGACACAATTGTTTCTCTTTCAGGTTCTTTTATTCTGAGATAATGCTAGGCATTAGAGTCCCCGTCTTTCTTTGCGTGCAGAAGTGCGTGCATGCAGGCAGTATGATGTTACAGCAATGGATGTGCTAAAGCAAGCCTGGGAGGAGGAGTGTATTCAATGATCATATGACACTCTTTTGTTAAGTGGTAAATCCTACCTTGTCACTTGCTTTATTTCTCAAGCAGGTATAGATGAGACTTAGTAAAAACAGCACAGATATCTCTACTACAGCAACTAGAATACCACTAGTAAATACTTGCTAAATGCTCGTATTGGTAATGTATTCCTTTATCTGCACTAGTTGAGGAAGAATAAGAAACATTAAAATATTCCGTCGCATGTATTCAGAAACTAGGTAGAAAAAATAAATCCCTCTGAAGTCTTAAAAATTAACTTACACATCACCAGGTCTTCTACTCTATTTGGAAATACCATGGCGGGGGGGATACATTGCCTGGTTTATAGAATTTAATATCAGGTAACCAAAAGGTGGCTTTTAAAAAATCAAAACTATTAATTTCAGTGTATTTACCACATTTGTGAAGTAAAACAGGTTGTGTGATACTCTTGGTATTAATCTCCCTGGGGGTAGGGGGCTGTATTTAAAACCAATTCAAATGAAATAAATGTTTATAGAAATGTGGACCAAGAACAGAGAGACTGTTTATCTGTAGTAGAACACTGTGGCATAAGGGGACTACTTCCAGTTAGTCTTGCCTGCCTGCTAGGACCTTATGAGAGCGTGCACATTTTCAGACTTTGAGAACAATGCCCTTTAATAGGTTTCACAAGCTATGCAAACAGCTGCCAGAGTTTGTACATTCCATTCCTCCATTCAAGGACTATACCTAAACTGTGATAAATTAGAATGCTGCCATTTGTTATGTACCGTTTATTAAAACCTAATTACAGGCAGAAAGAGGCATTTCTCCATTTTTTCAGTGGGGGTTTTATTTATCCCATGTAGTGATTATTGTTTGGTCTATCTATGACCATTTCATACTACAATGAATTACCCGTATTAAAGTAGTAATACATATGTTCACATAGCCTTTGTTCTAATGTAAAAGCATAATTAATCATGCCAAGAGCACAATAAGGTAGTTGTTCCGTATTTTATATATATTAAGTGATTTCTATTATTATCCAAACAAAAGTAATAGAGTAGAAAATAGAAGTGTGAAACATTTTTATTTTTTGTACCCTGCAGTTTTATAAAATGTAAGTATATCTCATTCTATAAATTGAGATAAACATATTGTGTAACTTAGAAAGTTTTCTGAAAATATTTGTACTTTTATTTGCTAGGATATCTATGAAAAATTATAATAAAATTTATTGTTGGTTTATTATGTTCAGTAGTTTTTTTCTTCCTTCAGTGACAGGATAAACATTTTCCTACTATTGAAAATTTCACCTGTTTAGACCATAAGTAAGACACATAAACTACCAACAATTTTCCTAATTGAGATTAACATTAATAAATATATAAAATAAGATTAGAGTTTGTTTACAAAGCATTTCACTTACATTAAGTGAGACTTATCATTATTATGCTTACTTTTATTATAGTTCAACAACAAAGGGATAAGTAGAAGAAAAACACCTGACTATTTGTACATATAAATCAAATGAGGGTAGGGAGAAACTCAAAATAGAATAAATCTTTGTTTTGTGTAAATACAAAACTGAAATTAAGGCAAATGAAAGAATAAGATACAAGAATTATAAATTTCTAAACATAAAAATATTAATAAATAAGAAGCAGTAAAAATAGTGCATTGAAGAAAATATCAAGATAAATGGAAATGAAGATGTTAAATAGAATTTAACTTTATGTTTTACACATCCATTATCTTTAAGCTTTTGTGGAGTAGCAAAAGAGCATGATCTTTTCCAAGTGTTCACAGCACAGTAAAATTTCTGTGAGCTTTGTACATTATCACACTAATCCTCCCATTATCAACTCTCCTGTGTGGTTTCTGGCAAGAGTTATTGCCCCTGTTTGACGGAGAGGCTGAATCACAGTGGAAGCACTGACTTCGTCAAGGTCAACAGTGAGTCAGGGACAGAAATGGAACCCAGAGGGTTTTTTTTTTTTTTTTTGCTTCAGGTCCTGTGGTCTTTTTATACCCATTTCTCTGCCTATTGTTTTCTTGGATTTGCTAGCGTCCCTGTTCTATTTAGACACCTTTCAAAGATTTTAGATGACACAAATACCTAAAGAGCTATATTTCAAGAATATTTCTTCTCTATTGTCACATTCTGGAAACATTAAGATACATGCTCTTGTTTCTTTGTACCTTTTATATTTTGGATTGGTATCTCTTAACATACTTCATTTAATCACTTTTTTGATTATACACATTGAATCTAATTTAATGTGTACAGTATGGACTAAGACCCTCTCCCAAAAAACTAAAAAGTTAAATAAACTTAATAGATATATGAGTTCTAATCCTTTCTTTAGTCACTGTTCTGAATTTTCTTATTCACCAGAAGACAGTTTCAGAGCTCTTTTTATTTACCCATGTTGTGGATCAAGACTGATTGATCTTCACTTAATTGTTAAGCACAATGATAGGATTATATAAACATGCATACATACATAGACATACTGCACACATTACACTTACAAACATGCTTATTAATCCTTTTTTTGTATTTTTCTATTGCTTTGTCTGTAATTCATTGTGTGTGGGCTCTTTTAAAAGAGAAAAATTATGACAGGCATGGTGGCACATGATGATAGTGCAAGCCGTTTAGGAGGCTGAGGCAGGAGAATTACTGGATCCCGAAAGTTTGAGGCCAGCCTGGACAACACAGCAAGAGCCTGTCTCCAAAAATAAAAAAGAAACATTATGCCCAAGATAAAGTGGTAGTTTACAGTATGGAGTTACCATTCTCATAACTCAAATTCCTTAGTATGTATTATGCATTGTGAACTCTGATTTTCTTTACTCCTTTAAATTTCTTCATGCTAGTTCCAAAACTGTTTAGCGGAATATATAGACATTATTTAATTCTGCTTTTGAAATATCTCTTGTTTTCTCCTGAAATTTAAACATACACTCACCTTATAGTCAAGAAATTTATTCTTCTTGTGTTATCCTTTTTTTTGTGTGTGTATGGTTAAGGATCAACAACATGTTTATTGTCTCTTATCAGAAATAAAAATTTCAACACAAATAAGCCTTTGAAAAATTTTCCAATGATACCACCAGCTAAATAAATTTCCAGAGATTGAGAGGTGGAGAAAAGCAGTCATCACTGCTAAATTTTTTTTCTCAAAGAACGAGCTCATTTTTTTAAAGTACTATTAAATACACTAACACTTTGTGCAAATTTTCTTTTAAAACACACATTATGTAAAAATTGGTGCATATCATTTCATAAAAGTTTTCTGAAGTTTTTAACTCTTTAATACATTATAGTTTTACTTATCTGTCATTAAAAGCCATAACGTTTTTCTAAAGTATAATTTATCTTTCTCTGTTGGCTACTGTGCCAAAGAAAATCTAAGATTCAGCACAAGCAAAACAATTCATGGAGAAAAAAAGGATAAATCTATATTATGGGCGAGCCAGCACTAGAGGGCGCTCTTCAGCAGGCTGCAAGGTAAGGTCATTTTTAACTGGTGTCAGAGCCTGGAGGCTCTGATGGAGGTAAAGGTTTGAGGAGCTGAGGGGAAGGCTAAGAAATGGTATTTAACCTTTTATAAGAGCTAATCTTCCTAAAGGGCTGGAAAATCTTAGTCAATGCCAACAATAGTATGTCTCTTAACACACATTCTCAGAATTTTCTATGAAACATGCATTTCTTAGAAATTAATAATTTTTTTTTATCTCCTTGTGTTTCTCCTTTCTACATGAATTAAGGGTGACATATTATTTGGCTTTTTAAATGACATGTTAAATTTGTTTTTTCCATGTTTCTGTTTATATCAGTACTCTTTCTGACAGCAGATAGAAGCAATAACTTTTGTATCTTTTTATCTCTTTTTTTAATTTGAAAAAGCTGAAACTAAACCTAAAGTAACATTTTTGCCCTTTCTTATGCACCCTTTTCCTGTCTTTTGCTCTGTTATAGATGAAATCTTTTTCACCTAATTGGAATTTGCTTTGAAGCAACCTCTTCACATACTATTTTATTTCCCATGCTTATTTTATCCTGGTCCACCAGAGGGACATGATCTCTAAATCATATCCTTTCTCTTACAACCTTTTGAATTTTCCTCCTTCTCTTTTCTATTTTCATTTTCCATTCCTTAATACACTATGCATTACGATGTTTACACATGAGAGTTAGATTTATTTCACTAACATCGTATTGTCTCCCACGTGAAAGAAACTGAAAGAGTAAATAAGATCCAAAATATATAATAGATATTGTGAAAAGGAAAGAAACTGCTCAAAAGGAAAGAACAACTGGGATGGGGGAAAGGAGAAAAGAAGGAAGAGAAAAGGAAAAGAATATATATATGCATATACACAAGACAGCTAAGATAATTATACTAATTTCTTTTGGTTCATTGAAAAGAACAGTTTGTACTTATATTGTTTGATCAACTTTGAACACCTATATCTTGTAATCTGAGCAACTACTTTGAAGATAACAATACACAATGTATCAACCACTGTTAATCTCCTATTACCTTGTTTTGAAATTCTGCGTCATTGTTTTCATTTTTCTCCTTAAAATAAAAAAAAATACACTATGCATAAGATGACAGGAATGTAAGTACTCTAAAGGTAATTAACTGAGTGTTATTCTAGCAAAAACACTGAAGCTATGTAGACAATTAACATTTATATGTCTACCTATACACAGATCACCAATATTGAATGATTATAGTTGGGAAGTAGTGAAGCATAGCAGTTAAGAAATTGGGCTTTCAAGTTAGATCATTTTGAGTTGCTTCTGAGTGTGCAACATTGAGTAATTTCTCAATATCTGTAAGCCTCAGTTTCTCTATCTATAAATATGGGATGAATAATAATATTTTATCTCACAGTTGAGGATTCAAAGTTTTATATATGTATAACAATACACAATAAACACTAAAACAATATTAGTTATCATTATTTGGATGTAGCTAAGATCTCTGATTATTAACAATGGCCTTATTTTTATGCAGTACCTTTTGTTATAAATCTTAAAATTAAATATTAGGTATTTGTTAGCTTTGGAGCAACGAGAAAAAAAAATAATGTAAAATCAATGGTAGCATTGCCTTGTCTCTGAAAGGCCTTTAGAATAAAAATAACGGCCATACCAGGGTGAGGGTAGGAAGGTATTCAGGTAGCAAAATTTAAGAAAGCATTTACTTTCAGGCAGCAACACCAAACTTCATGACCCTGATGATGAGTGCCTCCTTAACTACTGCTTACTAAGCATTTCTATTTCTACACTCTGATTCTGGCCCTGATAAACCTCAATTTTTTGCTTTGGTTTTTGCTATAAGTTTATGAAATCAATGCTTATCATAAAAGATCATTGTCATGTGACTCAATTATTAGGTAGAGTCGGATTGGAAAACTTTAAAGAATTTTATCTAAGACCTAATCTATAGACTGACTCAAATAAGAAATCTTAGTCATTCAGTTGGGCTTTTGAGTCATAATAATAAATATCTTAAATATCTTAAGTATTAAATATATCATTATTATAATACTTTTTATTTTTTTCTGTGCATATTGCAACCAAAAAAATTTAACTTTAACCACTAAAGCCTTTGGGAATTAAATTTATCTCTGGCACAGCATATTTTAGGACATTCTAATAAGGTTAACAATCATCTGTCATATGACTCATTTCAGCTACAACTATCTAAAGTAAAAGAACTACTGGTGTTATATTCAAAGCTAAAATTACCATGTAGCTGTAAACAGATATAAATAGTTACATTGAAATTTAGTGAAATGTCAATGCTAGTATTGTTTTGGTTCATAATTAAGAGATGTATCTCTGTAAGAGAAGAAAATTCAATTTTTTTTGTTGTTGTTCTCCTGCCACACTATAATTTTATATCTGATCAGGGAACCACCATGCCTGCCCTTAAGAAACATTGTTTCCACAGTCCACTCAATTCCAAGGTACTTTTTATGTTGATAATGGGAACACTTGTTTTCTTTATTACTTTAGTTTTGAAATTAAAACTGTTAAAAAGGAAAAAGTATAAACATAAAACAAGATTTCTCAATTAGATGATAATACTCAAGGCTATACACAGAAGCCTTTTCTTGAGTCTCTTGATTTACAAATTCTTATCACTTAGTAAATTTTCCTTCTTCTCTGGCTTGATCCTAGTCAGATCTAGTAAACTCAAATTTACATATAACCAAAGAGAAACTAAGTCTGTGGATGCTGATGATGTCCCAGGAAACTCTCCTTCCTATGGATCAAACCTGAAAATAATTCCTAAACTGACTTCACTGACAGTAATAATTTTATAGTTATATGACATCAAGCAATTTAAACTGAGTAGAGGATTAATTTCTGTCATTTGTGTAAATCAAACTTATTTGATATTCCTAAAATCTCTATTCTCCTCAGTTTATGTCAGATTAAAGCTGTCATAGTCTGTTCCTACATTACTATAAATATTCCACATTATACTCTGCATACAGTGTCTTCAAAAATATTGACTGCTATTCTTGTTACTATTTCTGACTTAGCCTAAGATATACTAAGAAAACAGTAGTAGTATAGTAAGGAGCTCCATTAGGTTTGAACTCTAGCTCCTGAATAAGTTAGATTACTCTTCAAGACCATAGCCTTTTACATAACATGAAAGTAGTGACAAAACTTACCCCATAAAATGAACATAATCATCAACTAAAATAATATCTTAAAACTCATCATTATTTGTCATCAGAAGGCCTGTGACAGTTTGGTACAGTAAATGTGTCCTTTATTCCAAAAGGCCTTAAAGCTATGTTTCTTTTGCACTTTTATTTTTTATTATTTTTTCCCACAATGCTGTGGGTCTAACCAAGCTTTACATATGCTAGGCAAGAACTCTGCTGCTCAGCTATACTCTCAGACCTCAAATTTTTAACAGTCTCAGAATATTCTCTCTCCTGGACATCAAATCCTAATGTTGGCTTCAACTACATACTGTGCCTTTGAGTAATTTCTGTCTCCAGTTAGGGTTTCTGTTTTACTTGACATTTCTAAACATAACTTTAAATCAATATATCCAAAACTAAACTCATGATCATCACACCCTCACTTAAAAAGTAAAAACAAAAATCTCTTTTTTTGTTCTGCATTCCTTGCCTTTTGTAAATAACTTCCCTGTCTAGGCAGTTGCAGAAACATCAGAATTATTGTTGCAAGTGACATCAGCAAGATGGCCAAACAGAGTTGTTCATCACTTGTTAAGGTTTAGATTCAGAATGTCCCTCAAAACTTTCATGTGTTTAGAGGAGGAGCTTTTGGAAAGTGATTGGATCATGGGAATGCTATACTTATCAGTGGATCAATTCAGTGATGAGTTCTTTGCTGAATGTGCTATTAGGAGTTGGAACCTAGTTGGAGGAGGTGGATTGCTGGGGCATGTCTTTGGAAGGTGTATCTCTTGCTCTGGCTTTTCCCTGTCTGCTTTCTGGCTGCCATGCATTGAGTAGCTTTCCTTCACCATGCCCTTACACTATGCCATTTCTTCTTGGACCAGCTAATCATGGACCAAACCTTTTGAAACCACAAGCCAATGACACAATGACAGGAAAATGACTAATATACATGTCTTCCTCATAAATGAACAACTATATTTTGACTGGAGGGATTGAGGAATAACACTGGAAGTTAGGAATGAAATCGCAAGATGCCTGTACAGTATGGAAATCCAGAGTAGGACCATAAAGAGGAGAATGAAGCATCTCCCTCACCTCAATTGGCTTAGAGTCAGAATTGACTTTTTCTCAGAGGGAAGGTTAAGCTGGATGCCCCTAACGATACCCATTACTGCCACAGATGCCTGCAGTACTTACTACAGGAGAGTCTTGCAGCTCTCACAGGCTTCAGTCACAAGTTGGAGTATTACCCAGGGTCCACACTGCTGTATTACCTCAGAGTAGGAGCCCTCATTGTACAACCCCATGACCTAAGTTGCTATGGCAAGGTGCTGCCTTGAAACCAAACCCACTGCTAGAGTGTGTTCTGCTCTAGAAGCTAATAGGCACTGTGTCTCTCTGTCTTTGAAGATCTAGTGCCATTGCACCTTATTCACATGAAAGGCTTTTCAGAGCACAGCAGAGTGCTTGAAACCATACTGGCCACACTTCTACAGCACCCCCTCTATTAAACAGGTAAACGCACACAGCAGGGAAGCTAAAAACACAGTTTTCTTGCCTGCGAGCCCCACATGTTCTTACAGCCAGTCCTGTAGCGATCCTGCCCCTTCCCCCCACCAAGAGCCTCCCACAAGCAGGCTGATCTACCTCACCTGTGTGTGAGCCTGCACTCAGCCCTACAGCCAGCCCAGTGGCAGCTCTAGTGCGTTCATGTGCGCCCACCCTTGAGCCAGCCCGGCAGTGGCCCCACCCACCAGAGAGCCTGCCACATGGCCAACCTATTGGCTATGCCCAATTTTGCTTACATTTGGCTTGAAAGCCATACAACCCTAAAGCCAGTCCAGGTGCCCCACTCCCATCAAAACTACCATGTGATCCCACCATGATCACAAACTCTTTCAGCCTAGGCTACTGACACAATTGCAAACGCTGCTGAAGAGGTTTACAGCTGAAGAAATTGCAAAGACCACACTACTGAATCCACCTAGAATCAAAGTTAACACACCATACTCTACCAATAACCTAGTACTCATCTATAGGAAAAAGTCTTTCCCTATGAAAACTACTCCATAACTGGAAAAAATGCACAGAACACAAGAAACATGTAAAAGCAAGGAAACAAGACATCCCAAAGGAAACACAGTAAATTCCTCAGCAGCAGACCCCAAGAAAACAAAATGTATGAAATGCCAGAAAAGGAATTCAAAATAATGACGTTAGGCAGCCTAATGAGATACAAGAGAACACAAACAACTTAATGAAATTAGGAAAACAATTCATTTTCTGAATGAGTTCAACAAGAAGATATATATAATTTTAAAAGAAGCAAATAAAAATCTTGCATAGGGAATTCAATAAATGAAGTAAAAATATATCTGAGAATTTCAACAACAGAGTAGATTGAGCAGGAGAAGGAATTTCTGAACTTGAGGACAGGTCTTTTGAAATAATTCAGTGAGATAATAAAGTAATAGAAAGAAGAAAGCCTATGAGAATTATGAAATAGCATTAAGTTAAAAAAATATATCCATCATGGGTATTCCAGAAGGAAAAAGGATAAAGGTGTAGTAAACCTGTTTAATGAGATAGTAGCTTAAAAAAACTTCCCAAGCCTTGAGAGAGACAGAGATTCATATCCAGGAAGCTATTGCAACAATGCAGACAAACCATAATAACAGAGGAGGTAGTGGAAAGTGACTTGCTTTCTTCTTAGTAAGAGAAGCAGTAATAGTTATTATATGACTGTTACATTATCATTTGTATTAAATTCCCGAAATTATACTTTCCTCATCATACATCCTCTCCAAGCAATTAGGATAGTCTATGAAATCCTGTGTCACATGTGATTTCTCTCTTAATATTTTGCATATTTAGTGAATTTAAAATAGTTACACAAACAAAAAATAACTTTTATCCACAAGCAGTTAATCACATGCTGGGACTGACTTTACACATATGCCATTTGGCTGATACACGTGGCCCATGGAACCCATCGTTCATTGTTTGCAAACACTGCTTGAGGATCCGTATCTTTTTCTGAGGATTAACTCGGTAAAGCACAGCTTGTCCCTTCTTACCCTGTGTACACTGGAATTATCTGCCTTAAAGCTATAGCTTTCCCTGAAACCCAATGGGGAATGAGACAGCTCCCTCTGTTTCATTTTACAGAGAAAAACTTGACATCGGTGGTCATTCTTCAGAAACAATAGCTTTATCCTGATATCTAACTTTTCCTAGAGACAAACAAGTAAGTACAGCCTTGTCATAAGGGGCAAAATGGAGAAAACAAATAGAAAACAAAGGAAAAAAATCCATGATCTTCAGTTATCTATGGAGTTTTGGCTTATCCAGTTGTTAACAATTGGCTTTGAAAGCTCATAATAACAGCTCCTAGAATTACAGTTTTAGTCTGTGCTTTTTATTTTCACAGAAGTGAGTTTATCTTTGTCATATTGAGTTGAAAACTTTGAAGACACAACGAATTGGTTCTCAACCCTACTAATTTACTGCCTTCAACAACACATCTCCTTTCATAATAGCTCTTTACAGCTTGGGCCAAGATGGCAAAAGAGCAGGTTTTCAATCTTGTTACTCGTTTCGGATTTATTTTTTGGGATTTCAGACACTTGAATATTAGTTGCACTTATGGTTTGGAAGTGTAAAAACACAGAAACTGAGTACTAGCAAATGTCTTCAGAATAACACTAAATAACAACAACTTTTAGCAATTGCTTTTCCAATTGACTTTAACTTATAAGACTATTGGTAAAGATCTTAACATTGTGCATTTTCTTGTTTGAGTCATGAAGCAGTATCCTCCTAATCTTAGATGGGTTCTTTTTTTCTTTTTAAATGCTGTTAGATTTCTGCCTTGTTAAATTTTGTATTGCTAAAATAGACTTAATCAGACTTATATATATTCTCCGCTGAAAATTAAGGAAGAGTACGAATAACATTTATAACAATACACACTTCATCATTGACAGTGTCTGAGTATTCTGACTCCATGTGGGGTGCATGCAGTGCTGTTTTTAGAACATCCTAGCCTCCTTTTATTGACATGTGATGAATCTATACTCATTTGTTTGTTTAGTCATTTTAAAGACTATTTAATTTTTACTCTTGAAATAACAGTTTCTAAAACCTTACTTTGTATGTCAAATTCTCTGTTTAATTTCATCTCATCAGATATGATCTGTGCTTACCACTTTCAAGCTTTCAGAGATACCCTAATTCTAGGGTTTGGTGCAGGACCTTTATTCTCAGCTTTCCAGACTGAGGGATCCTAATTGTTTCAAGTTTACAGTATCTTCCTATTCCCTGACCTCCTTGATTTTAGTGACCTTTAACATGTTTTTAAGTTTCCAGATCTTTACACAAAACATCAAGCCTAAGTACATCATAGTTTCATGTATGAAGCTACTTTGTAAGTTCATTCTAAGTTCATTCTAAGTCCAAATCGTCAGAGAACAGTACTTCCTAGGAAGAGAAGCACTCATTAATATTATGGAGTATGTTTTGGTCTCTAAAGTTTGAAAACACCCTAATTAATGTCTTTCTCAGTTTTGTTTCTGACATTCATTCTTTGCCTTCTGAGCATATAGATTTGCTTCTGAAAGAAGTTGGCTTTGAATTTTTACACTTTAACCAGTTCAATCAATTTGGTAGATAAGACATTTAAAATATGATAACTACACACATACTGATTCATGTATAATATAAACAGAGTAAATTTCATTAATACCTTCCATCTTGGGAAAACTTTGAAAGATAAAATTTCAGAGAATAGCAGCTTTTATTTATTTTTTTTGCAGTGATTTACTTTATTTTTAAATTTTTATTTTTTTGTACATGTTTACAAAACATAATGATTACATTCATCGTGGGGAATGTATACAAGTATATAACACATGAGGATAACTTTTTTTTTGGAAAATAAAATTATCCACAACTGGCTGCTAAACCGATTTTAGTTAAGTTCTAGTAAAGTATCAGTGAAGTATTCGCTTTATCCTCTATATCATTCCTTTTTGTAATACTGGCAGTAACCAATTATAACATGAAAGTAACTGCTGTTTTTAAGTATTGATTAGAATTGGGACAATGAAAAAATACATCAAAATACTTAGGTTTTTCTTTCTCATGAAGAAGCTTCTGAATCTTGCTGTCCAAAGAAAGTATCTAGGGAGTATAACATCAGCAAGACGACAGAATAGGAGGTTTTGACTCTTATCCCTCCATAGACATGTGGATTTTCATAACCACCCATGGATGAAAATAACTTTGTGGGAGCCATGGTAGCTGAGAGGTTCCAGCACACTGGCGGAGCATAAACTCTGAGCATAGATGCAGTGAAGCGGGTAAGAACACTTTCATCTAGCCTATGTTTTCCTCATCAAAGCACCATGGTTTGGTACCAAAAGAGATCCTTTCAGCCCATTATTTTTTCCATGTGGAAAAAATATGAGAGCAAACTGACAGCCTGGCTTATTCAGTCTTGCAAGATGCTGCAGAAGAGTTCACTTCTGTCTGGCCCCACGCAGAATACTGAAGGAATCCTAATGCCTGAATCATCTGGTGCAGCCAGGAGAAGGAAGAAGGGGCGAGAGTTCACAGCAACTGGTACACAGTTCTCAACAGTCAGTAGTAAATTCAGTAAGCCAGGCTATGGACTCTACCAAGAAATCTGCCCATGAATCCCAGTCAGCCTATATGTGCCCCCAGAGTCCTATACATTCCTCCCTCGTGTGGACAGCACATGGATACGCTCACAGTTTTGCATCTGAGCAGCCAGATTGACTCTACTGGTTTCTGAGTAGGCACTAAACCTTGAACACCAGCGTGCTGCCCTAAGGAAAATAAATGATAGACTTTCAGAGGAGGCACACAATTATGACAATTATGATTTCTCTCCTGAAAGGTAACAAGAAAAGTGGACCAGGTGCATCCATAGTTAAAGGTTGAGAACCCCCTATAATTTCCAGCCACATTCAGTAGTGAAGTTCTTTTTCTCCCTAAGGCAATCAGTAGGAGAGGAACTGACTCCTTCTTCCATGTGAGGGAAACAAGAGAAGTCTTCAAGGAGCGTGAAGATGCAAGGAAACATGCTACTGCCAAAGGCAAAGAATAAAACTCTAGTGGCTAATCCAAAAGAAATGGAGATGTGTGGAAGACCTGTCAGAGAATTAAAAAATGGGGCCGGGGATATAGCTCAGCGGCACAGCAACTCCCCGGCAAGCACGAGGTCCTGAGTTTGATTCCTGGTGCAAAAAAAAAAAAAAAATTCAAAAATGATCATTTTAAACTCAGTGAGCTATAAGAGAACACAGAAAGCTAAACAAAATCTCAAAAACAATGCATGAACAAAATGAGAAGTTCAATAAAGAGAAATCGTTTTTATAAAAAAATAGAATCATATTCTGAAGCTGAAGAATAGAAGGAACTGAAAAATTCAATTGAGATCTTTAACACCAAATTCAGTTAAGAATCAGCAAACACATAAATAGATCATTTGAAATTATCCCATCATAGGAATAAAAAGAAAAAGAATGAAAAAAGGAGAAGAAAGCCCATAGAAATATGGGACAATTAAATCAATATATCCATTATAGACCCAAGCGTAATGGTGCAATTCCAACACTCTGGGAAGCAAGGCAGGAGGACTGCAAGTTTGAGCCCAGCCTGGGCAACTGAGCAACTGAATGAGACCCTGTCTCAAAAAGGAAAAAAAAAAAAAAAAGTCTGGGATGTAGCTCAGTATGAAGGCCCCAGATTCAATCCTTAGTATTTTCTCCCCTCAAATTATATGAGGGATTCCAAGAAGTTGTAGAGCAAGGAAAATCTTTCTAAATCTGGATGGCGAAATGAACATTCAGGTCCATGCAGTGCCCCCCTCCAAAAAATCCAAATATATAGAGCATAAAGAGGTCTTCATCAAGACACATTGAAGTCAAGGAAGAAATTAGTTCCTAGACTCAAATAATAATGCCAGTACAACATACCAGAACCTATGAGACCCAGTGAAAACAGTCCTAAGAGGGAAGTTTATGAGTGTGAAAGCCCACATCACAAAAAACAGAGCAAGTTCAAATAACTTAATGATGCACCTCAAGTTCCTAGAGAATCAAGAAAAATCCAAATCCAAAGCTAGTACAAGGAAGGAAATTATATAGATCAAAGCACAAATTAATTAAATTGAAACTAAAAAACAATACAAAGAATTAATGTATCAAAGAACTGGTTCTTTGAATGAATAAGTAAAAATTTTAAAACCCCTTGCCAATCTCACCCAAAAAGGAAAGAAAAGATATAAACCAATGCAATTAGAAGTGAAAAAGGTAAAATCACAACAGACTTTACCAAAATCCAGATTATTAGTAACTATTTTTGAGAACCTACACTCTAATAAAATGAAGAACTCAAAGGAATGGATAGATATGGGTCTAGGTTCAATTTTCAGCATGTTAAAAGCCAGTTTTCTTAGCACCATTTATTAAAGAGGCTATCTTTTTTTCCAGTGAAGGTGTTTGGCCCCTTTCTCAAAGGTAAGGTAGCTGAGTGTGCTTGAAGTTGTTTCTGCATCTTCTATTCTGTTCCATTGATTCTCAGGTCTGTTTTTTTTGCCATTACCATGCTGTTTTTATCACAGTAACCTTGTAGTATAACTTCAAATTACCAATTGTGACGTGCCCTGCCTTGCCCTTATTGCCCAGAATTGCTTTTGCTATTCTAGGTCTCTTCTGGTTTCATACAAATTTTAGGATTTTTTTTCTCTAGTCCTGTGAAGTATGTATTGGTATTTTGATTGGGATTGCATTAAATCTACATAACAGTTTTGGAAGTACACCCATTTATTAAAATGGATCAAAGATCTGAATATTAAAACAAACTCTAAATCTTCTGGAAGATAGAATAGGTAAAACTCTGGAAGACATAAGTGTAGGCAGAGACTTTATGAACAAAACCTTAATCACACAGGAAATATTACAAGGAATCAACAACTGGCATCACATCAAATTAAAAAAGCTTTTGCGCAGCAAAGGAAACTACCAACAGAGTGAGGAGACAACCCACAGAATGAGAAAATATTTACCAGTTACTCCTCAGACAAAGTATTAACATCTAGAATATACAAAGAACTCAAAAAAAAAAATCAACCGCCCCCAAATTTAAAGACCCAATCCAAAAATGGGCATCTGAAATAAATAGACATTTCTCAGATGAAGAAGTACAAACAGCAAGTAAATATGTGAAAAAATGTCCAACATCACTGGTCATTTGAGAAATACAAATTAAAACAACACAGATTCCATCTCACTCCAGAAAGAATGGCTATCATGAAGAAATCAACCAATAACAAATGTTCTTAAGGCTGTGGGGGAAAAGGAAACCCTTCTCCCTTGCTGGTGGGAGTGTGAACTGGTACAACCACTATGGAAATCAGTATGGAGATTCCTCAAAAAAACTAAAACTAGAGGTTCCATTTGACCCAGGTGTTCACCTCCTATGTATCTTCCTGAAAGAGTTAAAAGCATCATACTACAGTGATATATGCATACCCATTTTTAGCAGCACAATTTATAACAGCTAAATCTTGGAAACAGCTCATCTCCCCATCAACAGATGAATGGATAAAGAAAATGTGTTTTTTATATACGATGGAGTACTACTCTGCCATAAAGAAGGATAAAATTGAGTCGTTTGTGGGATAATGAATGGGCCTTGAGATCATAATCTTAAATAAAATAAATCAGATACACAAGTTTAAATATTGTTTCTCTTTTATGAGAAACCCAAAGAGTAAGCAAGGAGCATAATAGAGGATAGACACTGAGAAGTAGGAAGAACATGTTCAAATGGGAAGGGGAACAAAGGAAGGAGTAAGAGGAAAGGAAGGAAGGGAAAAGGAAAAACAAAGAATAGAAGGAAAAAGTGGAAACAGACCTTTTGTAAATGGAAAAGTGAAGAAAGGTTGAAGGGAGGGCAGGGAAATGGGGAGAAAAAGAATTAAGATATATTATGTATGTGTACAAATTCCTTATGATGAATGTGATCAATATGTATGATAAATATGTACTAATAAAAAATATAAAGTTAAAAAAAGAATAAATAGATTTCCTAGATACATATGAACTACCAAAGCTGAACCAAGAAGATATAAAAACCTTGAATAACCCAATATCAGGCAATGAGATTGAAGAAATAATAATAATTTTTTAAAAATTACCAATTAAGAAGAGCCCAGGTTCCCAGTGGATTCACTGACCGATTCTACAAGAACATTAGAGAAGATTCAATACTCCTTAAGCTCTTTAATGAAACTAAAAGGGAAGCAGCCATCACCCTGATTCCCAAACCAGAAGAGGATTCACCAAAAAAGATAACTATAGGTCCATCTCTTTAATGAACATTGCTGCAAAAAATCCTCAACAAGATACTGGCAAAACAGAATGCAACAGATCATTAAAAAGATCATACATCATGACTAAGTAGGAGTCATCCTAGGGATGTAGGGATAATTCAATATACATGAATCAATAAATGTAATATCATGTGAACAGAAATAGGGACAAAAATCACATGATCATCTCAACTGACAAAGAAAAAGCCTCTGACAAAATCCAACATCCATTCATGATAAAAACCTTGAATAAAATAGATATAGAATGATCTTATCTCAATTTGATAAAAGCCATTTATGACAAACCAATGGCCAACATCATATTAAATGGGGAGAAGCTGAACGCTCTCCCTCTAAACTCAGGAACAAGACAAGTTGTCCACTATCACCACTACTCTTCAAAATAGTTCTTGAAACATTAGCCAAAGCAATCAGGGAAGAAAAAGAAATAAAAGGGCTATGTATAGGACAGAAATAAGTCAAATTATCATTATTTGTGGATAACATCATCCTCTACAGAGAAGACCCAAAAAATTCCACCAAAAGATTCCTAGAATTAATAACCAAATTCAGTAGCATAGCAGGATGCAATGTCAGCACACAAAAATCAGTAGCATTATTGTACAACAATAATAAATTCCATGGAAAGAGCTGGGGATAAATACCTTTCACAATAGCACCAAGTAAAATAAAATACTTAGGAATGAACCAAACCAAGGAAGTGAAATACCTCTACAATGAATGCTATGGTACACTGAAAAAGGAGGAGAGGTAGACATCAGAAAATGGCATGATATCCCCTGTTCCTGGGTAGACAGAACCAATATATTCAAAATATTGGCCATATTTCCAAAACTGATATACTGATTTAAAACAATTCCAATCAAAATACCAACAGCATTCCTCACAGAACTAGAGAAAACAATCCTAAAATTCATATAGAACCAAGAGAGACATAGAATAGCAAAAGTAATCTTATGCAACAAGAGCAAGGCAGGAGGCATCACAACTCCAAACTTCAAGTTATACTACTAAACTACAGTAGTTAAAAAAAAAAAAAAGCATATTATTGACACAAACGTAGACATGTGTATCAGTAGAACAGCCTAGAGGATGCAGAGACAACTCCAGGCATATTCAGCTAACTGATCTTTGACAAAGGGACCAAAAACTTATGCTGGAGGAAAGATAGCTTCTTTAACAAGCAGGGCTGGGAAAACTGGCTATCAACATGCAGAAGACTGAATCTAGACCAATATCTCTTACCATGTACTAAACCAAAATCAAAGATCCAAATATCAAAACAGAAACAATCTGTTGGAAGAAAAAATAGGTAAAACTCTTGAAGACATAGGCATAGGCAAAGACTTTCTGAATAGAACCCTAATTGTACAAGATATAAAACCAAGAACCAACAAATAGGATCATGTCAAATTAAAAAAAACTGCACAGCAAAGGAAACCATCAACAGAGTGAAGAGACAACCTACAAAATGGGGGAAAAATTTTGCCAACTACTCCTCAGACAGAGGACTAATACCTAAAATATATAAAGAATTTTTTAAAAAGACCTCCCCAAATAAAAGACCCAATCAAAAAATGAGCAACTGAAGTGAACAGACACTTTCTCAAGAAAAAAAAATAAATAGAAATGGCCTTTAAATATATGAAAAAAGATGTTCAGTATCTCTGGCCATTAGAGAAATGCAAATTAAAATAACACTGATGGGCCGATGAGATAGCTCAGCGGCATAAGCGCCTGCCTGGCAAGCGCAAGGTCCTGAGTTCGACTCCCGGTACCCACATACGAGAAAAGGGCCAGTGATATCGCTCAGTGGCACAGGCGCCTGCTGGCACACAAGGTCCTGAGTTCAACCCCCGGTACCCACAAAAAAATAAAATAACACTATAATTCCACCTTACTCCAAAAAGAATGGCTATTATCCAGAAATCAGATAACAAATGTTGTTAAGGCTGCAGGGGAAAAAGAAACTTTTCTTCATTGTTAGTAGGAATGTAAACTAGTACAACCATATGGAAATCAGTGTAAAGATTCCTCAAAAAACTTAAATTATAAATTCCATTTGACCCAGCTATTCCTCTTCTCAGTGTCTTCCCAAAAGAGTTAAAAATATTACAATACAGTGATACATACACACCCATGTTTACAGCAGCACAATTCACATTAGCCAAATCTTGGAAGCACTGTATATGTCAGACAGATGAATGGATAAAGAAAATGGACTAAGAAATGGGAAGGGGGTGAGACAGTGCAGGAGGGGATAAAAAAAAAAATGTGTTGTATACATGTACCAAGGCCCCACAGGGAGTGTAATCATTATATACTACTAAAAAAATTATCAAACTGCCAAACATCAAAGACAAAGAGAATTTTGAAATCAGCAAGAAAACAATAATCATATAGAAGGGACTCTTCATAAGATTATCAGTAGATTTTTCAGCAGAAGTCTTACAGGCCTGGAGAGAGTGGAATGTACAATGCTAAGAGAAACGAAAGAATGCCAACCAAGAATATTATATCTAGCAAAGCTGTCATTCAGAAACAAAAAAGAGATAAAGTGTTTTGTAGGGAAAAAAAGAACAAAACTAAAGGAGTTCATCACCACTAGACCTGCCCCACTGGAAATGCTGAGGGAGGTTATCAAGTTGAAATGAAAGGGCATTTAGCAGAATTAAAATATTCAAAGGTACAAAATTTGCCAATATGAGTAAAAATATAGTCAAATTAGAATATTCTATTACATAATGATGGTATATAAATCATTTTTATTCTACTATGAATGTTAAAAGACAAAAGTATCTAGAATATCTTATCAGAAACACAATATAAAAAGATGTAGATTGCAACATCAATAACATTAAGGGTGGAGGAGTAAAACTGGAGTTTTTGTATGTGATCCGAATGAAATTGCTATCAGCTTAAAATAGACTTTTGTAATTCTAAAATGTTCTATGTAAGCTTCATGGTATTCACCAAGTGAAACACACAAAAGAAAAAGAAAGGAATCAAAGCATAACACTACAAAAAGATCATTAAATAAGAATGGAAAATAGCAAGAGAGGAAGAAATGAACAAAAAAGACTGCAGAGCAGTCAAAAAAAAGTAACAAAATGAAAATAGTAATTTCTTAGCTATCAATAATTACTTTAAGTGTAATGGATTAATTCTTCAACCAAAAGATACAGAATGAACAAGTGAATAAAAAAGCAAGATCTAACTATGCTCCTATAAGTAACTCACATATGTTAGATTTAAGAAGACTCACAGACTGGAAGTGAAGGCATAGAAAAAGTTAACTCCATGCAAAAGGTAAACAACAGAGAGCAGGGATAGCTATCTGTCACAAGAAACAATGACACTGTATAATGATTACGAGTTCCATTCATCAAGAGGGCATAACATTTGCAAATATATATGCGCTCAATATTGGAACACCTAAATATATAAAGCAAGTAGAATTTAAGGGAGAAATAAACAATAAATAATAGAGGACCTCAGCACCACAGTTTCAAGAATAGATAATTCCACAAAAATTATAATATTTACAAATATGTGGAAATTAAATCACACACTCATGAGCAATCATAGGGTCAAAGAAAAAATCAAAAGGGAAATAAAAAACTGCCATGAGACAAATGAAATAAGAACAAAACTACAAAAACTTGTAGTATACAGCAAAACCTGTCCTAAGTGGGGGGTTTCTATCGGTAAATGCCTATGTACCTACATTAAAAAAACAAGGTGACAAACTGCCTAACAGTACACTTCAAGGAACCAGTAAAGAAGAAAAAACTAAGCTAAAATTTAGCAGAAGGAAGGGAATAATATCATAAAAGAAAGAAAGAGATCCAAAAAAGATCAACAAAAGAATTTCCTTTTGGAAAACATAAATAAAATTGATCTTTAGCTAAGCTAACTAAAATAAAGAGAGAAAATTATAAATGAAAAAAGAAGCATTACAACTGATGTGAGAGAAATACAAAGGAGGGTGAGGGACTCTTATGAAAAATTATATGCCAATAAACTACATAATCTAAAAGATATGGATAAATTCCTAGACACATACAACCTGCTAAGACTTAACCATAAAGAAATAGAAAAACTGGAAAAACAAGCAGTAAGGAGATTGAATTAGTAATCTAAAACTTCCCGACAATGTAAGGCCCCAGGACTAGGTGGTTTCACTAGTGAATTCTACCAAGCATTTAAAGAATTAATGCCAGCCTCTTTCAAACTCTTCAAAAAACAAATAAACAAAAACAAAAAGGGAGAACACATTCAAGCTTCTGAGGCTTGCATTGCCCTGATACTAAATCCAAATGAGGATACTACAAGAAAAATAAATTCATAAATTACAGGCCAATATTCCTGATGTATATAAGATCTGAAACTGCTAGGAAAAAAAATGGGAAATATTTCAACACATAGGCACAGGCAATGACTTCCTGAATAAACTTCAGTAGCTCAGGAAATAGCAAGAATCAACAAATGAGATTGCATCAAATTAAAAATCTTCTGCAAAGCAAACAACTGAGTGAAGAGACAGTCTACAGAATGGAGAAAATCTTTGCTAGTTACCCTACCAAAAGAGGATTAATATCCAAAACTATAAAAAACTCAAAAAACTTCAGAAGGACAAACAATCCAACCAAAAATGGGCAAATGAACTGAACAGACACCTCTCAAAAGAAGAAATACAAATGGCCAACAATTACGTGAGAAAATGTTCAATATCTCTAGCCATTGGGGGAATTCAAATCAAAACAGCATTAGGATTTCATCTCACTCCAATCAGAAAGCCATCATCAAGAACACAAAAACCAATGTTGTTAAGGATGCAGGGAAAAAGGAACTATTACGCACAGTTGGTGGGAATTAAATTAGTATAGTTACTATGGGAATTAGTATGGAGGTTGACCAAAAAAACTAAAAATAGGACTACCATATGATCCAGCTATACTAATCCCTGCTATATAACCCAGTGAATTGAAGCTATCGTACTATAGAGATACCTACATACCCATGTTTATTGTGACACAATTCACAGTAGCCAAGATATGAAACCAGCAGCCACAAAGAGCAAATAAATTATTTGCAGGAAAATGGATGAAACTGGAGATCATCATGTTGAGCAAAATAACCAGACTCAGAAAGACAAGTATCACATATTTTCCCTAATATATGGAATCTTAGGAAAAGAAAGATGACATGAAAGTAGAAAGGAGACCATCATTAGACAAGAAGAAAGGAATAAATGAAAAGATTGATGAGGGTATAAGAGAGGGTAAATGGGGGGGATTAAAATATATTCTATGCATTTGTTAAAATGCCACAATGAAACCAAATATTTGATAAAATTAACATATACTAATAATATATATGAAAACATAAGTAAAATCATCTTTATTTAAAGATGTCTTGATCTTATATAAAGAAAACCCTAAAGACTAACAAAAAGCTATTAGAAGTAGTTAAGAAATTTAGTGAAATTGCAAGATGCAAAATCACTGTGTTTCTATCACTAAGAACAATCTGAAAAATACCCCATTTATAGTAGCATCAAAAAGAATAAAACAGGGCCGGGGATGTAGCTCAGAGGCACAGCGCCTACTTGGCAAGTGTAAGTTCAATTCTTGGTACCAAAAAAAGAAAAAAAAAAAAAAAAAAAGAATGAAATGTTCAGATTTAACCAAGGAGGGGACTGAGTATGCAGCACAGTGGTAGAGCACTTGTTTAACCTATATGAGTCCCTGCTTCAGTCCCCAATAGTGCAAAAAGAAAACTTAAAAAATTAACCCAAGAGGATGTGATATTTTTAGGTTTTTACTTTTGGTTCCTGGCTCATAACTCCCGCTCTAAGGCAGGCCATAGAAACATAGAAATGCTAATCTGCCCCTGCCTTTCTGTCCTGGAGCTAATCACAAAGACATTCTCTGACCAACCCTTCTCCACTGAAGGGACATAAGATCTTCCTGGTTCCAGAGAGGTCTTGGCCTATACCCTGCCCTACATCCTGTGCTGCACAGAGAAGCCAAGAAGAATAGACCGACCTCAGTGGGTTTCCCCACCCAGTCTATTAGCAATCATGTCTATGCAGTGAGGTCTCCATAAAAACCCAAAACAGTAGTGTTTGGAGAGCTTCCAGATAACAGAAAACAAGGAGGTTCCTGGAAAGTACTGCACTTGAAGAGAGCCTGGAAACTTTGCAGCTCTTCCATGCAAGTAGTGTTTCCTTGCCTTCTGTGAAAGCCTCAAGCAAATTAATCAAATCTAAGGAGGGAGCTGTGAGAGTCCTGATTTATAACCAGTCACTGAGAAGCAAAGGTAAGACAATCTGGGGTTTGTGCTTGGCATCTGAAGTGGGAGAGGGTGGCCATCCTATGACATTTGATGGTATCTCCAGATAAATAGTTTCCAAATTGGAACAAAGTAGAGGATACCCAGCTGGTGTCCACAGCTACAGAACTGATTGTTTGCTCACTGGTGGTGATAAATACTTGTACCTGCATCATTTGAGGTCGCCGAAGTCTTCTGTGTTGATTATGGTATGAGAGCAGAGGAAAAACAAGCAGGTGGTTGTTTTTCCTGACACATGTAAGTGAAAAATCTATTTACTCAAAACTATAAAACATGGATGAAAAGAGTTAGAGTAGATATAAATAAATGGAAAGATATGTCATGTACATATCGATTGAAAGAATTAAAATTGTTATAATCTCTATAATGCTTGTTGCAATTTGGATTTTGATATGCTCTAGAGGCCCCTGTATTAAAGACTTGCTTTCCGGGGTGGTGCTATTGGGAAGTGAGGAAACCTTTGAGAAGTGAGTCCTTGTGCATGACTCCACCCACTTCCTCTTTTCTCTTGCTCCCTGGCTCCTGATGTGAGCAGTTTCGCTCTAATCAGAGGCCCAAAATAAGAGAGTCCATTGATCGTGGACTGGAACCTTCAAAGCTATGAACCAAAATAAACCTTTTCTTACAATAATTTAATTATGTCAGATATTTCATTATGGTAACAGAAAGCTGACTAACACACTAGTCAAAGTGCTCCACAAATTCAGTGCAACCCTGTTAAAATTCTGATGGCACTATTGATAGAAAAAAAAAAAAAAACAAAAAACAAGATTCCCAAATTCACATGGACGTATACAAGGCCCCAAATAGCCAAATCAGTCTTGAACAAAAAAAGCAAAACTAAAGCTACAGTCACCGATCTCAACTTCTATTACAAAGATGTAGTAGTCACAACAGTATAGTACTAGCATAAAAATAGACACATAGACCAGTGGAACAGAATTGAGAGCCCGGAAATAAATCTACACATGCACAGCCAAATAATTTTCAACAAGGGTGCCACAAGTGTACAATGTGGAAAGGACAGTCTGGTCAGTATATAGCACTGGCAACACTGAATATCTACATGCAAAAGAACAAAATGCTGCCTTTATCTCATACCATACACACACATCAAAAAAGATCAAAATGGATTAAAAATGTAAATAAAGACTTAAAACTATAAAAGCCCTAGAAGAAAATTTAGGGTAAAAACTCCTTGGCCTTAGTCTTGGCAATGATTTTTTTGATATAACATCAAAAGCACTAGCAACAAAAGCAAAAATAAAAAAGCGAGACCACGTCAAACCATAATATTTCTGCACAGAAAAGAAATAACCAACAAAATGAAAAGACATCCAGTGGAATGGGAGCAAACATGTTCAAACCATATCCATGATAAGAAGCTAATATCTAAATTATACAAAGAACTCATACAATGGAACAGCAAAGAAAAGGGGAGGAGGAAGAAATATGTTATTTAAAAATAGACAAAATATCTGGTGAATATTTCTTTCAGGAACACACACAAATGGCCACCAGCTATATGAAGTAATCCTCAACATTGCTGATTATCAGGAAAATGCAAATCAAACCATAATGAGAAATCATCTTGTACCTCTTACTCTGGCAATTATGAAAAAGACAAGGAAGAGATAACAAGTGTTGGCAAGGATGTGGAGAAAAGGAGATCTTTGTACACTATTGGGAACATAAATCAGTGCAGCTGTTATGGAAAAATAGTATGGGGATTCTTTTAAAAATTAAAAGTAGAACTAACTATATTGTAATCCCACTTTGGAGTATAGATCTAAAAAGAAATGAAATTGGGGGTCTCCAAGAGGTTTTTGGTCTTTAGCATTCATTGTAGCATTATTTACAATAGCCAAGATATCAAAATAACCTAAATATCCATCAATAGATGAATAAAGAATTTGTGGCATATAAATTCACACAAAAATAAGGAGATCTCTCCACTTACAACAACATGGATGGACCTAGTATATTATGCTAAGTGAGATAAGCCAGATACAGAAATGCAAATGCTATCTCATTTATATGTGAAAACTATAAAAACTGAACTCACAGAAGCAGAGACCACAATGTTAATTGCCAAGGGGGATGAGGAACTGAGATTATGGTTTGAGTTATGTTAGTTAAACAAATTCTGGCAGTCTACCATACAGTATAGTGCTTATAGCTCGTAGAATTGTATGTTCGTATCACTCACACACAAAAAAACCCTAATAATAATAATAATAGTTATTGTTGTAGAAGGAGACTTTGGGAAATGATGGATGTTTATGGCCTTGTTGGTAGTTATGGCTTCTCAGGTGTATACTTATTGTCAAATTCATTGAGATGCATACATTAAATATATCAGCTTTTTACCTGTCAACCATATCTCAATAAGGTACTTTTTTAAAAAAAGAAAAGCATCTAATGTAATCATATGGGTTTTCTGCATTGATATAATTTTATAGAGATTCAAGCATTACCAAAAAATACTGAGGTTACTGGGCTGGGACATCAGTAGTTTGATTTTTACAAACAATGCTTTAGCTACTGTATAGAAACAAAAGATTTAATTTCTAATTTTTATTTGATTCATAGTGTATCTTTATCCAATTTGCAAGTGGAACTTCAAATTCAATTATGTAGAAACCAAATGACTTGAAATTTAAAGGCAGGGAATAGAGACAGATTTTCAAAATAGTGTTCCTAGAACATATGGAAGCTTATGACTTTTTACAAAGTCAAGAAGAAATGACTTTCTCTGGCATTTAAAAGTATGCAAACCTTTAGGTCTCAACCAGTCATAAAGGATGAAAAAAATTTATTTTTTTAGCTCGTTTGTATATGGCTCTTCAAAAAATGGCCAGTAAACCGTGAGCTTGTAGAGTCAGTTGATGTTCTCTATCATGGCTATCACTACTAGATAATTTAAAACATAAATCTACAATTATTGAAAAGATCAAGTAAGGCTCCAAATTTGGAGGGAGTAATGGGATGCACCCTTTTTTCTCTTTCTCTCTTTTTTCCCCCCTCTTTCTTTTCCTCATGTGGAACAGAAGGAAATGACTAATGGTACCTTTTCTTGTCCTATGATCCCTCCCCACATTCTTTAACTGCAAGGTTCATTAGATTGTCATTCATATTCCCAGGAGTTGCTAAGCTGATAACAGTACTGTTGATACAGTTTTAAAATTGAAACTCTCAGAAGATTCATGAAGCAAGCAAGCATCCTACAACAAAAGTTAGCATTTTACAACAGATTTCTATTTTTCTGAAAATCCTCAACTTTTACAACTAATTTTAAAATAAATTTACTAAAAATGAAAAAAAAAAAAAAGGAAAGAGCCAGTGTTTCTTTAATAGCATCCTGTTACTCAAACTCTGGAACAATTATGGAGAGGCAGATTATATTCTTTGCTTTTCTTAGAGAATGTATAGACTAAAGTTGTAGCCACTTACAACTTTTTTTCTCATAAAACCATGGAAACATTGGAGGTAGAATATTTGTTTGCAAGCTTAAAAATCATAATTGAAATATAATTTTATTCAAGAAGGAGCTCACAATTTCTGAATGTGAAATGATTTTTTATGGATGGAAAAAGCTCACAATTCTGTTTTTGAAAAGAAATTGAGGAAAGAAGGCGATGCTATATAAAGAATATTCATCTGGGAGATAGGACACCCAAGTTTTAATCTTGATCTGTTATTAACTAGCCATGTAAACTTGGATAGATCACTTTACTTTTAAATCCCAGTTTCTTCTCAACTGAGCAAATTAGATTAGGTGATCTGATCTCTGTAAATTCAGGGAATTAGATTAGATTTTTTGATCTTTCAGTTGATCCATAAGGAAAGGAGGAATTTCTTTGTCTTATATACACTTATTTATCTAGGAAGAAAGTGAGATAAGTTATGTGGGTATCTATATTATTATCTATTAACTTGAAAGCACTTGCAGTTCTCTGCTTTGCAACCTTTTCCTCTATATTAGATGGAGATGGAAGGATCAAAGAGTGTAGTTTTTGTTCACTGAAGGCTTTTGGCATATACATGAGCTTGAAATGGTATAACATTGCTGGCTACTGTGTCCTATTTTGCTAGCCTGGAAATTCATACCTAACTTAGGTAAAGCATTTGCACTTATAAAGCGTTTGCACTTTCCATTCTTTATCAATCACTGACAGACTCATTGTTTTATAATGTACTTCTCAGCAAGCTGTTTGCGACTCATCGCCTGCCTGGCTTTATAGTCTATAAATATTTAATTCTTTAATAAACTGCTTATATGTAATATAAATGATGAATGCTCTTCTCTTTCCTTTCTTTTAATAGTGCTACTATTTGCAAAACAATTCTTATTTTTTTCTAAACAGCAATATGTTTCATAAATGTTTGACTTTCCTTTTTTTAAGTAGCAATTTATTCTGGGAGGTTGAGAGAATGACAGGAAGGAAAACAAAGCCTTGCTCTTGGGAGCACAATATAACCCTTCCCTGGTCCTCACCCCTTCTAAGCTGCAAATTGATGGGGTAAAGATGAACTTTGAAATTGTGGCAGAGAACAAATACCCGTCTCTACTGACCCAATGGGCAAAACAGCTCCAAATCTGTAGACTAAATATATATTTACACTGAGCACTTATGGTTCCTTCTTTGCTCTGCCATCCTTTGTCTAGGGGAATCATAAAAGATAGGGATAATATACCAATGCCTTAGTGTTCTTCTTTATATATATATATATATATATATATATATAATTTTGCACTTGAATTTTGAATGTTGGTTGATTTACTTTCTGTGCAAATGATTTTCAATATTTAATGACTCACTTTTAAAATCAGGTAAGTCAGATTTTTATTGAGTGCTTATTGTGCTCCACACAACTGTTATACTATTTTCAAGAACACTATTGTTATTTTTCTATGATATTTCAATATAATTTGAAACCCTATAAATTACAAATTCCCTCAGGGAAGGACAGGAAGAATAAATTGGCAAATTCCAGAATAAATAACATTTCTTCAATGCCTGGTACATTTGGATAAAGCATGGAGACAGTAGGGGTACAATATTTGTTTGGGAGCTTGAAAATCTTATATACTACTTCCACCATGAAATTGATAATACTTAAAGCTTATCACCTGCCCTTTCTAATCTGTAGTATAGGCATAAAATTATGCAATTTATGTAAACACCTGGCATATAATAGGCCCTCAAATAGTGCTAATTCCTAATCTAAATGTTCTACTCTGTCTAAAGAAGAACATTAAAATGAAATAAAAATGGGTGAATACAAAGATGATATTAATTTTATGCAAATGGGGCATATAATTTCATTTGTTTATATAATAATAGTGATGGGTTTCTTTAAACATTAACCACTTTAAATTCAGGTTTCTTTTTTAACTGACAGCACATATCTGTGAGAAGACTCATTAGGACCTTTTTGCTCTGGAACAGAGATTTTTTTTTATGCAAAACTGTGCAGATCAATCTTTTATCCTTGTTCTAATAATCTATATGATCAATCTAAGTGAGTTAATTTGCTTATATAAGTCAAATTATTCCAGCCTTATATTCCTTGCACCCTGTCCCATTATATATGAAACCATTCTATATTTCAAAGGTATGATTCCATTTTCTTCTTTCATTCAACATTCACATCAGAAATGTGCTCTCATTTTATTCTTCCTAAAGCAAAATTGCCTGTGATGCCCTTAGTATAATTTTCTACATTGTTTGAACATCATAAATTCAAAGTGGCTTAGGTATGATCTCAGGCTTCCCTAATGAGTTCCACTTCCCTTGGTTGCACTGTCTCATTTGCTTCTGTAACAGACTTTTACCTTTACCTATCTCTCTTCCTGATTTGATATGTGATGCTGGACAAGTCATTGTTTCATCTCTAGTTAATTTATGTTGTATATTAAATTTTCTTGAAATGTTAAGGTCAGTGAAAAATAATAGATAATTTTATTGCTAGTAATAACCTTGTTTTTAGTATTATTGAGTTCTCACTATATACTAGGTATTGCTTTAGGATATGTAAAAAGTTTTTTTCATTTAATCTAACTCTGTATGGTCAGGTTTTCTAATTCATAGGTAAGGGAAATGAAGCACATCTTGCTCAAAGTCACATAGCTAGTAAGTGAATAAAACTGGAATTCAACATAGATCCTGTTGATTCCAATGCCTATGTTTTGCCATATTGCCTTTTGGAAAGCTCGGTAGAAAATTTGCTCTTTTTTAACTATAAAGTAATAAGGATGGTTTCTTTCTCCATTTCAAAAGCACCACTATTCATAGGGGAAAAAATTAGTATCAATTCATGTTCTGGTGATGTCTTTCTATATAAAGAAACACCATATGAAAATGCTTTGTGCATTGTAAAGTCTTAGACAAATGTTAAGTTATAATAATGGTAATGAGTTTGAAGCATTTTTATTATGATACTATTAATAGTTGTGGCATTTTTATCCCAAATCCAGGTATACTTTGTTCTGTATGATAAAAGGCTTCCTGAAAAATTCCAAGTAATTTTTAAAAATGAAAAACTACTATTTTAAATATACAAAGGAGCATATTAATTCTGAGTGAAGCATATAACAAAGTAAAAAATTACTTCATAATGTGACTAATTCCCTAATTATGTGTTTTGAACCTTCAATTCTTTAGCATTAAAGATTATAAAGGAGGACACTCTTAAATAGTGTTAAGTGATACTTATAATCTCTTCAAATATTGCCAAAAAAATCTTGGCAAACCTGCTAACTTATTTTTGAGACCAGAAGCTGTCATAATTAGAGGTATAACATTACAGAACCCCTACGTCTGTGTTTATCAAGAGCCTGAACCACTTTCCCTTTACATTAATGTGCAATAAATGGACAACTAGACACATTTCAGTAGGAAAAAATTAAGTACCCATCTATAAATAATTTTATATATACATTAAATACATATGTTTTACAATACTCAAATTTTGAAGATATCAAGAGAGGTCATATGATATTCTCTATTACCTCTCATTTATTTTCAGGTAACATCTGATTTACTAAAGTAGTTTTTTCTGTATTCTTCACAAAGACTAGCAGAAACTTTCAGATCGTCTTTGGTATTTAATTGTTAATATAGGGCATATTTTACTTCATAATACTAAATTCCTTATATGAATTCTTTAAAGTCATTTACTTTAATTTAGCCTCCTGGAGAATACTATTACTGTTTCATGCAAAATAAAGAAATATCTACATTTTGTATGTATCTGAAAACATACAGAAGCACCCATAAGCATTGCGATGATTAGCTAAAAATCATATGATAACCCCAAAGTTGGCCATTTGGTTGCAGTCTCTTGCATGATATTTCATTCTTGACTATAGGCATAGCACCCAATCTGAGGTTTAAGAATATAATCTAGCTTCAAGTCAACTCACTCTTTTATGGATTGAAGTAGTCTATTGTTGTTCTGTACTGCTACCTCCTAGCCCATAGGATAAATCTTTCTTGAAAGGAAGATATTTCCCAGAGCCTCTAAAATCTTTTCACACACAGTGTTTGGCAACTATTCAATACTTTGCAGGAATATCAAGAAACAAGCCAAAAGAGGGGAGGAAACAGACCCATAGTGAACCAGATATTAGAATTACCAAATAAGACTCTTCAAATAGATCTAAATCATAATATTTTGGAAAATGCAAGAACTCCAACTTTAGAGAAAGAATTAAGTGAATATTCTAGAACTGAAAAATACAGTAGCTTAAATCATTGGGAAGATGAAGAGAGGATTATTATGCTGTGTGATAGATCAGTAAAATATATTCAAGCCAAAGCCTAAAGAAATAAAGGATGGGTGGTAAACAGCATAAAATATACAAGACATTCCCAACACTCTGGAAGGCCAAGGCAGGAAGATAAATTCAAGCCCAGCTTCACAGCTTAGCAGGAGCACAGCTTAGACAATTTAACAGCTTATCAAGACTATCTCAAAGCCCTGGAAGAGGGAGAAAGAGACTGAAAATATCTGTATTAGTCACTTTCCTATTGCTGGGACAAAATACATGTCACCCACAACTTAAAGGAGGAGAGGTTTATTTTGGCTCATGGTTTTATTTAGTTCACAGTTAGTTAGTTCTAAGGCAGAAATGGCAGGGTGGAAGGGTGTAGCAGAAGAAAGCTACTCAAACCATGGCAAGCAGGAAGCAGAGGGAGAGAGGAGGAGCCAAGGACAAAGCTATACCCTTCCAGGTGACTCCTCATAGTAATCTGACCTCTTCTGACCCCCAAATACATGAGACTCTTGGAAAACATTTTAAATCTAAACCATAACAATGTCTACCCTAGGTATAATTGGAATCCTAGAAGGAAAAGAAAGGTTACAGGGAAAGTAATGTCCAAACTGGTAATGACTAACAATTTCCAAAAGGGAAGAAAGATATTAAGCTATGGATATCCCAGATCAGATAAATAAAAGGAGCTGGATGTGGTGGTGCATGCCTGTAATCCCAGCACTCCAGAGGCTGAGGCAGGAGGATCACTGTGAGTTCAAGGCCAGGCTGGGCTACATAGCAAGTTCAAGACCAGTCTGGAATACACAGTGAGACCCTGTCTCAAAAAAAAAAAAAAAAAGGAAAAGTACACTTCCACTTATCAGTAAAACTACTGAAGATTAAAGGTGAAAAACAAATCTTCAGTGAAACAACAACAACAAAAAAGACATTACAGTATTAAGACAGGCAGCAGACTTCTTAACAGAAGTGATGGAGCCTAAAGGACAATTGAATGGCATCTTTTAAATCTTAAAATGCTGGAAGAAAGTAACTGCTGATGTAAAATTCTATATTCAGGGAAAATATCTTTCAAAACTGAAGATGAAGTAACTTTATAAATAAAAACTAAGAGAACTTTATGGAGCAGACCTGACCTAAAAGAAACACCAAAGGGAATTCCTTAGGTAGAAGAAAAGTGATCTCAGGAGGAAGCATGAAAGTAGAAGAAGAAAAAAAGGTAGACACATGGGTGAACCTGAATGAATTTTGACTGCTTAATAAATGAAAATATTTTGTGAGGTTTAAAATATGCAAACAATAAAATAGTACCTTAGTGAAACCCTGTCTCAAAACTTTAAAAAGGGAGATGGGACCTGGGGAGGTAGCTCAGTGCAAAGGTCCTGGGTTCAATGCCCTGTACTGGAAAAAAAAAAAAATCAATAACACAAAAAGTGAGAGGAAATAAATAAAATGATATCAGTCTATGCTTCTAACATTGTCTGGAAAATGATAAAAGTGCTAACTGATGTAAATTGTAGTAATTCATGTTACGCATGTTGTAATATTTTGCGTAACATTTAATAGTGATATATTACTACCAAGTTAGTTAAGGAAACAGTGGAACAAAAAACACCTATATATATACGTATATATATATAAGCCCCATATATCTACATCTATATCTATATCTATATCTATATCTATATCTATATCTTCTTTTCTTTCTTTTTTCCAGGCAAGGAACTAAACCCAATGCCTAGATTATGCTAGGCAAGTCTTCTAACTGCTCTACCATTGAGCTACTCCTCCACTCGAAGAAAAAAATTATTAATCCTAAAGAATGCAAAAAGTTATGAAAAAACATACAAAGAGGAAAAATAGTAAGGTGACATGGCTGTAATTCACAATACATCAGCAATTATATTAAACATAAATTGACTTAATTCTTCAGTTAAAAAATTTGTCTAAATAAAACATAAAATCCAACAGGGATAAAGGATACAGAAAAACAGCAAGAGAAAAACATAACTCAGTTATACCAAAATATAATTAGCATTAATTAACTGTGTTAGCATTAAACAAGGTAGACTTTCAGGCAAGAGATAAAGATGAAGTAGTTATTAAAATGTCAGTCCTATACAATGATATAATCATCCTCAATTTATGTGCACTTAATTAAATAGCCACAAAATACATAAATCAGAAATTAACAAAACTAAAAAAATACATACACAAATTAACATTGGTATTTAAAACTTCATGACTTCCCTTGGTAATGAATAGAACAAGCAGAGAAAAAAATCACTAGGAATACAGATGAACTAAAAACATAGTTATCCAATGTAACTTATGTAGTATGCTGAAACTAACAGTGTCAAAATACATTCTTTACAAATGGACATTTACCAAAATTGACAGTAAAAGCAAGTTTCAAAAAGTGAAAACATTTTTAAAAAGTGAAAACATTGAAATCTTTTCAAGTATAATATAATCACAGAGATTTAGAAAGCATGCTAGAATCAATAACAGTGGATAACTAAAAATTTGTGAATCACTAAAGATTAGGAATTTAGGCCATATACTTCTAAATATTGTATAAACCAAAGGAGAAACTATGATTTTAAATTAGGAAGTATTTTGAACCAAATAATAGTGGAAATATAACAAATGAAAACCTGTAGATTATATCTAAAGCTGTGCTTAGAGGACAATATATAGCCTTTAAATGCATTTTTTAAAAGGCTGAAAATACCTTCTCAATAATTCAGAAATAGAATTGGAAATGAAATCCAAAGAAAGTAGAAGGAAGAAAATAACAAAATTTAAGTAGATTTAAAAGATCAAGTGTAACACAAAGATATAACAGAAAATCATCTACAGCAAAACAGCAGTCAATTTTCAAATGCACATGGAACTTTGAAAAGGTATAGACCATATGTCCAGGCATAAAACAAGCCTAGAGTTGAAATTATACAGAATATATTCACTGAAAACAATGGTATCAAGTCAGAAAGTCATAGAAAATGATCAAATATTTTGGAAATTTGAACAACACATTTCTGATTAACACACATCAAAGAAAAAATGACAAGATTTTTTCACACCTCAAGTAAATAATAATGAATACACATCCTATGAAAATGTGTAGGATAAAACTAAATCAGTTCTTAGAGTGGAGTGCATAGCTTTATATATCTGTATTAGAAATGAAGAAAAATGTCAAGCTTATTGTCTAATAGTCTACCTTGTAAACCCAGAAGAGAAGAAAATTAAATAGAAAAAAGGAAGTTATAAAATTAAAAATAGAAGTCAAAAGGAAATCAATAGCCAGAGTAAATTATTTGAGATGACTATTAGATCTGATTTTTAAAAGATTGATCAAGGTATTTTATTGCCTGTAATCCCAGAACTCAAGAAGGCTGAAGTTGGACAATTGCAAGTTAAAGTCCAGCCTGGGCAACATAGTGTCTTAGGGAGACCTGTCTCAAAATAAAAAAGGTGTAAGGATGAAGCTCAGTGCAAAAGTCCTGGGTTCAAGGCCGGTGAGATGGCTCAGCGGCTTAAGCGCCTGCCCGGCAAGCGCAAGGGCCCGAGTTTGACTCCCGGAACCCACATACGAAAAAGGGGCCGGTGATATCGCTCAGTCGCACGGGCGCCTGCTGGCGTGCGAGGTCCTGAGGTTGACCCCCCGGTACCCACAAAAAAAAAAAAAAAGAAAAGAAAAGTCCTGGGTTCAATCCCTAGGGGGAAAAAATGAAAGAAAATACAAATCACCATGATCAAAGGAAAGAATGGCATCGCTAAAGTCCTCATGGGCAAAAAATGGGTAGTAGTATATTAGAAGCAACTTTATTCCAATGACTTTGATAACTAAAACGAAGTGGGCAATTTTTTAAAAAAAGCACAGCTCACCAAAATTGACACAAGAAATTCTGACTCACCCTAGGTCATCTTTTAAAATTTGAATTTGTGACTGCAAAATTGCCCACACAGTAATCCCCTGGCCTCACAGCTTCAGTGGTGAGTTCTATGTAACCTTTAAGGACAAAATAATGACAATTTTACATGATCTTTTTTTAGTGTGTAGAGGAGGGGGATATTTTTCAACTCATTCTATGAAGGCAGCAAGACTCCGATAACGATACCAAAGTCATTACATGAAAAGGAAATTATGGACTCTCATGCACACTGATTTAAAAAACCCCAGCAAAATATTATCAAGCCGAATAGTGCAAAATATAAGAATAATACATCATAGTCAAAAGAGGATTTGTCTAGGGATTGCAAGATTTGTTTAACATATGAAAATCAGTCATTCACTATGCTAAAATCCTCATTTAAACTGTTCTTAGCTTCAGTAGGGGCAGAAAAGGCATTCAACAAAGTTTAGTAGCTGCTTATGATTTTTAAAATAAATCTTAACAACTACGCCTGGTGTGGTGGTGCATGCCTGCAGTCCCAGCATTCTGAAGGCCAAAGCAGGAGGCTTGCCGCAAGTTGGAGGCCAGCCTGGGCTACACAGTGAGTTCAAGGCAAGGCTGTAGTATATAGTGAGGCCCTGTCCAAAAACAAACAAAAATCTTTAATAACTAGAAATAAAAGGAAACCTGTTTCATATGATAAAGGGCATATCTTTTAATGATGAAAAACTAGTCTTTCTCTCCCTAAGACAGTGGATGTCCCATAAGATTGGAAATAAGACAAGGATATTCATTCTCACCATTCACTACTTCTATTCAGCCTTGTACTTGGTATCCTCACCAATGAAATAAGACAAGTTAAAGAGAAAAAATAATTGGAATAAAATAACAATTGGCATTTTTACTGGTAATGAGGACATTATCTATCCAGAGATGAATTTTATTGTTTGCAGAAATTTATAAGGAATCTTTTAAAAACCACTATTTGTGTAAAAAATAGAGAAAATATATTAATATTTTTCATATATTAAAATCTGGCCATGATATATTAGTATCTGGCAAAATGAACAAGTAATCAGTAGCAGTGATTATATTTGGGGATAGGGTCAGGAACTCATAGCTAGAGGAAAGGAAGGACTTTTTTCTTTCTATATTATTTAAATTACTGACAGTGAACATAGTTAAATTTATTACCTATTTTAAAATGTAACATTTTTTAGGAAAGACTGAAGTTGGCATTGTCTCACTTTCAGTTTCTATAACTCTCCACACAAACCGTGATAGGACTTTCTTATCATGATGTCATGCAACATGGTCATCATTTCAGAATTTATTCATTTTTTATCCTTTCATGCATCCATTATGCATTAATATGAGCTGTAGTTTGACTTATGATTACAAATTATTCATAGCTTGTCCACCATGGATGGCTATTTAATACTTTCTCAATAAACCTTTTACCTGCATAGCTATTTAGGAGTAACAGGTAAAACTGAGTATTTCTTTTTCTGTATTTCTTTCAAATAGCAAACAACATACTGAAATAATAAGAATAATAACAGTAATAAAATGTAACAGTTACTTAGTGCTTGTTATGTACAGATCTGGTACTAAATTCTTTAAATGTATTGTATCAAAATTGAATAGCCATAATTCTGATAACAGAGAAAGGACAAGATACTAAAGTCTGCAATAATTAGTCATTCACTAAGTAACCATCAATTCTCTGCACTCTGTATTTTGTACACCGTAACAACTGTGTAAAATTAAGTGTGTGTGTGTACGTCTGTGTTAAAAATACTTAAATATAAGTTTTGGAGATTATAGGTAAAGAGCAGCAGAATTTAGAACATACTTATAATTAGAGAGACCAATTCTAGGTCAATCTTATTCCATTAAGTAGAAATTTATACAGATATGCAGATCAAATCAAAACCAGCTCTAGGTAATTTAAACGGAAGTATAAAATTGTTTTAACCTGAATTTATGAATGTAATTTACAAAATCTCTTTTCTGACTGCTGTTTCTGCTTTCTCTTTCTTCATTAATGCTCTGAGACCATGAGTAATAGGTCAAATATTTTATCAATTCTGAACTCACACAACAGGCTCATTCACTATTCGTCTGTCTCTATTTACTGTAGACATGCACTAATCCAAACTTCTAATTTCAACATTCTGAAAATGTTAAACAACCACAGTAATCATTATCCTGAGAATTAACCATTGTAAAAATTACCAGGCCTCCTTAAGCATCCAAATGTTTCCATTTGCTCTTTAGCAACATACACTATGATAGCACCAAGAATTCCCTCTTTCACAAATACCTGGACCAGGAGGCACTCTACTGCATCTCCAGATTAGGAGTAGCTGAGCTTTTGGCTTCTGAGCTGTAGACAGCTGGGGGAGTGGGGACAGGCACCAAGTTGCTGCTGCTTTCCTCAGCCTCAGACCTAGAAGGGCCTGTCTCAGTGCTCATCTTGTCTTGGTGAACCCTGATAGCTCTCTGCTCCAGGAGCCCACATCAGGGACTAATGAAGCAAAGATGGTTTCTGAAAATCTCATGTCCTACAGAATGCCATGCAGTGGCTCTGAATCTAGTCCTCTTCATGTATTCTCTCTTCTCCCCTCCCTTCCATATCCGTGCCCTTGTTAGCTCCAGTTTCCATTAGAAATGCTATTTGTACAGCAAATTTCACAGATTGGATCCATCTCAATGCTGCCATGCAAAGAAAACACATCTGTCTGACTCTTCATTTAAAAAAAGGGAAAAAAATGAAATAGCAAAATGCTGTAGTCGCTCAGAGCTGTTTCCTAATGAACCTGTTTGTCCCCTGAGCTATAGTGAGGAGCTTCTCCTGGGTGAGAATTCTTTATGCATATTAATATTATGCATGATTTCCATGTGACTCTTTCTGACTTGCCCTCACCCCTTCCTTTGAATTCATTTAAATAAAAATAATTTATGTGGACATTCCTTCAGTCAGGATTTTCTCTCCCCCTTTCTTAAAGACCTCTATAATATTTCGTTGATGCTCTGCATCCAAGGCAAGTCGTTATGCTTTTGCATATCATCAGAGCTTTATAAAGAACAACAGCGACATCTGCATGTGCCACAGCGCCAAGGAGATAGGAAAAATACCGAAAACAAAACTCTGTATTGCATTGGAGCCTGTCTGGCTCTCTGTCTCCTCAGCAGCTCCTGACACTACCATGGATAGGAGTAATTGTACAATGTAATCACATCATGCTTCATCTGAATATTCATAGCAGAGACAAAGCTTTGGAGGATAAGGGAGGAGCAGGGATAATTTAAATATAAAACAGCATCTCATTTCCAAATCAAGTTGTGCCAGTTAGATTGTGCACCAGGATTCAATATTAAACCAACATCATTTTACAGTTTGGAAATTGGAAGTGAAGAAGATGGAGGAGAAAAAGAGACTCAGTAAAGAGCGGGTAACATTATATTCTCATTCTTGACTGAGGAAAAACAAAACAAGACAACAACAACAAAAGTGACAGAATAAAAATAGTTAAAATGATTTTGAAGAGTCACCAACAGTGGCTAACCAGCTGCTATTTACCAGGAATGAAATAGCCTATTGAAGGAGCCTTAAAAGCCCCCAATTAATATGTTGTGCATGTATAAGATCTACAAAGAACTCACTGTATTCCTTCTCTCCCCCCAAAGCTCCCAATACTCACATATTCCCTAACCACCACCTTCCTTTCCTGTCAGGTGCCGGGTAAAAAGATCAGAACTACAAAATAATTGACTAATCGCTTCAAAAGTGACAACATCCCTCTTCAAAATGAAAGGATAAAACAAACACATACAAGAAGGTAACTGTTCATTAATGAAGGGATAAATTACCGATGGCTTCATTTTCTTTAGTTCATTACCCCCAAAAGAAACAAATATAATCCACATGTTAATATTTCTTGTCTTCTTTTTCTTGGTTTTTAATATGATGCTTTTTTTTTTTAAGTGTTGGTATTTGTGGAAGCTTCTGCCTCTGCATTCCCCAAAGAGCTACTAGTTTCAACTCACTGGAGTTTATATTCCTTTAATTGTCTAGTGCAGGAACATTTCTGCTGTTTTTTTTTTTTTTTTAATATACTGCTCTGCAGGAATTAGAAGAATCCAAGGTTGTATCCAACTTCAAAGGTTTCCAAGTCATAATGATTTTAGCAGAAGTAGGAGACAGATTATGGAACAAGTTCCTGTTTGAAGATAAGCATCATAGGGACCTTTTCTTTTCTTCACTTTCTCCCCAACTTTGTACTTCTCCTGGCTCTGAATGCCCCTTGCTAACACAGTTTAATGATATGCAAATGAAATATGCATAAAACCATTCTACTGTATGATGATTAAACACTGGAGACATTAACAGCAGAGACTTCACTCTTTGTAATAATCCTTCCCGACCAGCCACTTTGATTGCGGAATTATGGAAACCCATAGCAGTTGGCAGAGAGAGTGAAAGAGAGGAGAAAAGATGCAGGGACACATCACCCATCTCGGGAGAGGTCCCCCCACCCTTCGTGCTGCGTTCCTATTGCTGTCTTTTGTAATCCATCCATGCAGTCTCACCAGAGCGATTAACGGGGGGAAAAAAAGCAAAAAAAAAAAAAAAAAAAAAAAAAACCACCTCTTTTCTCTTAACGTTTCAAAGCTCATTAGGCAAACGATTATTCCTCATTAACAGCGAAAGCTCATTCATTAAAAGGAAGAATATGCCCAAAAGATGCCAGCGCGGTTAATCCTGAGTCCCGTAACTGGGCTGTAAATCCCGTACTACTTGTATATTCCATGCGAAAGGGACACGCGCCAATCCACATTTTAAAAAAAGAAAGAAAGAAAAAAAGAAAACTGTTTGTGTGTTTTGTAAAATCCACAAGAGCAGCAATTAATATTCCCATTGAATGACTTTATTTTTTGCCTTTCCCTTTTGTTTCCAGCGCCTACCCCTGGCTCAGCGCCCGGTGCCAACAGAACACCTTTCAGGATTCACAGCAGCACAGACAACGTAAATACCAGTCGTTCCCTGAAACCATTTTGCAGATTTTTTTAAAACAACCACCTAAAACACAGAGACAAGCCTCTTCCCCCTTCTTCTCCCCTGCGTTATGACACCAGGGTTTCCTCAGTAGCCCCTTCCAAATCCCTCTGCCTTCAAGTTTGTGCATGTCTGTGTGGCATCCCTCCTCCTCCTTCACTCCCATAGTGGATCTTGTAAAAGGGCTTCAGATCGGCCCCATTCATCTCCCTGGTGATAGCAGTGAATGTAGATAAATCTCTGGCTGCCTGCTTGCTGCTGGAGTATGATTTTTATTTTGTCTTCTGTGTATACCTGGGTCAAAAAGTAGGATGTATGCACATACACACATCTACATACATACATTTCCTTCTCTGTCCTCTGCCTTCTTCTTCTTTTTCTCACACATCCACCCTACATATGTGTGTATATGCATAAACATATACACCTACATACATACCCATACCTATAAGACAAAAATATATACATATCTAAGCCTTTAATTTGTCGGAAAACATGTGTATTTATATACACATACAGCCTTACACATATGTCTAAATGCAATTGATAGGTGCCTATCTTTTCATTTATACCAGTCTATCTCTCCATTTAAATATTCCCTCTCTTCTTTCAGCAGAGGCTGTGTGCAATTGCAATCCAGGGTTGTAAAAGCAGTATTCTTTCCTTATGATTTCTATTTGTAGACCTTTATGCTCTCTTCTCTGCCTTCTTCAGAGCTGTAAAATTGGCATCTTTCCCTGAGGTTTTCCGAATGGCAAGTGGCACCCGCTGTGGCATGCGTTCATGCCGCTTCCTATGGCATTTCTCTTCCGATGTCTGCTTTTTCTCTTTGTTTGTTGTTGACTAGGCTGAATGATGTTTTTTTAAAGTTAATTATAAACGAAGTTGAATAGCAAACAAGCCAACAGCTTGCCAAAAAAAAAAAAAAAATAGACCCACACAAGCGCCTTCTGCTGCAACAGATGCCCAGATCACCCCTGGCATGGGCAAGCGGGCAAACGATTTTGGTGGTTGTTAATTTTTTCTGTTTGTTGCTGTATTTGTTGTTTGTTTTCCTTGCTTCTTTTTGATTTTTCAAGAAGTCCAGGATCTCGGCCTCTGCTTGGAACAGAACAGTGTCATGGCGGAGACGACGGCCTTTGTCTTGCTGGGTGTGAAAACATCCGCTGTGCTGGCTCCACTGCGGCAGAATCGAGTTTAAAGGAAAAAAAGTGATTAAAGTCAGCTTTGTGCCTCTTTGGTGTGGAAGACCCCCAGACCCCAAGTAGCCGACTCCCAGGGTCCGAGGAAGGGCTCATAGTTGGAGCAGCCCAGGCTGTAATCCTGGCACTGGCGCCTTCGGTTGCTGCTTGCTGTTCGCTCCTGGGGGTCTGGATAATCTCCCTTGGCTTTACCGCACTGTCTGGCCCGCATACAGGGCCCCGTAACATATACCCGCTGCTGCTATCACACGAAACTGTGGCGTTGCCCCTGAATGGATGGCACCGTGCCAACTCTTCTGCCATCCGCCCTTGCAGCTTTTTTCTTTCCTCCTCCCTCCCCTTCTTCTCCTCCTCCCGTCGACTTGACGTTAATTAACACACGGGTTAATTGATTTTAAAAGCCGAAGAATTACAGTTAACTTTTCCCACAGGGTACAGACGCCAGCCGCTTGGCACACTCTGCCTTTCGCATTGGTGCAGGGGGGCAGGGAAAGCCCGCAGCAAAACTAGCAACTGCTGAGGGAACGTTGCTTGCTTATTGGAGTAGAGCCGACAGAAGTCGACGTGGCACTGCCTCATCCTTTGCAATATATGTAGCCATTATATATTTTGTTAAATAATCAAAACACAACCCTAGCTTTCTTCTCCCTTCCTCTCTCAAAATGGGAAATCCCTCCTGAAGTTCACCTAGAAGGGGGGAAAAACCCTCCCCAAGACCATTTATCTAGTCTATAATAGGCTTTTTTTCAGCAACAAGAAAATAACTGGTGCCTTTTCATTTTGTCTTTGTTTATTTATGTATTTTTTTTTTTTAGTTTCAAAAAAGGAAGGCTATGCCTTCCCTTAATATTACTGGCATAGGAGATTTTTATTTTAAAGAAAAAGTTCCATAAAGTTTTTATCTATACCTCAATGTTTTGTTCGGTTTCCATTCCTATTGACCCAAATGAGTTATTTATGGTGAGATTTCAGTGAGAAAATAGGTAAATTTTAATTAAGAACAAAATCCATACCAAAGCTCTTTCTTCTTTTGTTTGTATAAGTATATTTTTGTTATCTGTCTGCTTCCCCCCAATAAAATGAAAGCAATTGATACTGTAGCTGGAAAGCAGAAAGGCAAGGCTGGGAACTTGACGTTTTCACCTTTTCATGCTTTCATTTATTTCATTTTGTTTTTTAAAAGCGTGCAGCAAGTGAAGCGACAAGAGGAATCCATTATGTAAATCACGTCACTTTGCATAATGTCTCATGACTGGGATATGCAAATTAGCTGTATAATTTATGAGAGCCAGTGTCTGTCTAAAAGTGTTTCACATAATTTACAAAGTAAGCCTGAGAGACATTGGGAAGGCAGCTCTTCCACCTCATTGCTAGGAAAGTTCTGTATATTTTCCTACAAGTGTTCGCTCATAATATCTAATACGGCCAAGTATGATTTAAGAAATTAAGGTTCCAAATGTTCATGAAAGACAAAGATTTTCCTCTAACTCTATTTGCCTATTGATTCTTTGCCTAAAACTTTGCAAGAAACTTAGATCCTGAAGCCTTAATTTTTAGATTCAACTTTAAAAAACAAAAACTTATTAAAGCCAAACATGCGCTTTACATGTGGATTTCCTTTTCTCCATCAAAGAATATCTTAGAGAAGCACACTTATCTATGTGTCTGGATCTATGAAGAATGGAACTTCTCATTTTGGTTGTTTTTTGGTGTGTCCTGCTCTGTGCAGTATTTTGTATGTCTTAGACATTGATGTGGAAGGCTCATACAATCAATAGTGTTACGAAGGTAAAATTCTGGTTTCAGAGTTGTCTTCAAAAAAAAGGAATACTGTTCAGTAAAAACCAGGTTTTAGTTGAGTCACTTTGGTTGACCACTCCATAACTTATTTTGATGACTTTTTTGAGTAGATGATTATGAACCTTTTGAAAAGTCATTAACATATTTGATAATCTGACTTCATCTGGCCTTAAATTTTTCATTATCATTATAAGTTCTATAATAGAGAGTTGTATGCTGCCATGAAAATGCATATTGGCAGGATTCTTGAAGGACATGTCAAAAAGACTTCCTAAGAAAGTGAATTCAGCGTCAACTCTGAAAGTTGAAGAAATTAGACAAAAAGAGGGAGAACATATTTCCTACATAGAAAGTATTTTCAGGTAAAGAATATAGTTATGTGGAAGAGCCAAGATCAGACCAATGTAACTAGAGTATCATGAATGAGTTATTGGATCATTTTGGGAAGAAATTGGCAGGGAAGCATACATGGAGTTAGCTTACTACCTGCATTCATTTGGTGGTGCATGGTCTCTGTGTCATTATTAATTGCATGAACATGTACTTCATTATGTTCATACTGAGAACTTACTGTTAAAATATTTCCTATATAAAATATGTGGGTTTTATTCAAGTACATATTGAACATTAAGATGAATCACCCTGTGACTCATAAAAATTTGAAAATAATCAATTCAGATGAAATATATTCTCTGACCACAAACAAATTGAACTAGAAATCAAGAAAAAAGAGATATTTGGAAAATCTCAAGTTTGGGAAATTAAACATATTTCTAAATAATGGATTTCAGAGGCACTCGGGGGAATTCGAAAATATTTTTATTGGAGTAAAAAGAAAACACCTTACAAAATTTCTAAGGTCCAGCTAAAGATGTGTGTAGATAGTTTTAGTGACTTAGTTTACAAACCAGGAAAGTTTTGAATTGAATAATCTTTCTTTTAAGAGAACAGCTTTAGCCCAAAACAAGCTTGACAGGAAAGAAATTTCATCTACAAATGAAAAAAAAAAATAAGTTGAACTTCGGAAAAACTGAAAATGTCTGCTAATTTGAATAGCAGAAAATAAATGAAAAAGTAAATACACACTGGGACGAATATTTGCTAACAATATTAAGGTGAAAAATTAATCTCAACCAACTAAAAATGACACGGAAGATAGAATTGGTTGACAGCTATTACAAGTGAAATGTGCATGTTGAAGAAGCTAGAAGAAATCAGGAACATATTAAGTAGAGATATGAAAGATTTAAAAGACTTTAATTGAACTTTTAGAGACTAAAACTACCATGTCCAAGATTAAGAAATACTGGAATGGCTTGGCAGGAGATTACTTGAAGACATGTAGATGACAACTATCCAAAATGACACACAGAAAACTGCCAGAAAAATAATGAACACAGCATCAGTGAGGTGGAGAACAATTGCAAGTGGCCTAATATGTGTGTAATTGATATCCTTAAGGGAAATTGGAAGGGGATCAAAAAAATATATTCAAAGAGGTAATAGCTGAACTTTTCGAACTTATCAAAAGTTGTAGCTCAGCAGATCCAACTCTCAGTGAATCCCAAGCACAAGAAACTAGAAAAACTACTTTGTCATATCTCTAAAGCAGCCAGAGAAAAGAAGACACAATGTGTACAGAGAAACAAAGATAAGAACGGCAGATTTCTCATTGGTGTTAATGCAAGCTAAAAGAGAGTGGAGAAACATTTTTAAAGTATTGAAAGAAAAAAAACATAAACAAATTTTGTATACACCAAGAATATTTTTCAAAGAGAAATATAAACATTTTTAAGGTGTGCAGCAGAAAGAACTCCTTAGAAGACCTGCACTATAAGAAATATTAAAAGAAGATCCTACAGCAAATAGAAAATTATACCCAGTGAATAAAGAGCCTTGGAAATGATAATTTGCACTGGTAATTTTTTAAACTTTTATTACTTACATGTGATATGTATATATAGCAGTTCCCTAAAACAAATGTAATTACGTATTATAAACATGTACTAGTAAAAAAATTAATTCAGAAAAATAAAGTAAATCACAAAAAAGTATTTAAAGATAAATGACAGTTTAAAATAATAATAAAATAATAATACCTTGTTTTTATGACACATGTAAAAATATATAACAATTAGCACAAAACCTATTAAAGCAATTGGAAGAATTTTGTTATAAGGTTCTTATGCTATTACATAAAGAGGTATAATATCAATAAAATCACTTGAAGATAGACTGTATACGTTAAGGTAAAATTACATACTATGCCCTAAAGAAAAGGAAAAATGACAGTTTTGGCTTATACATAGTATGATCAAAAATATGGTGAATGCTAAAAATTGTTTTAAAATTTATTACAATGAAAGACATACAGTGGTACTTCAGTTCACAAACTTAATTTGTTCTATGATTTTGGAAAAGATGGCCATGTTTGTGTTTGTGTGGGAAAGATGGCAGTGGTCATGTTTGTCACCTGATGCAGTTTGTAAACAAAAACAAAATTTTGCCAAATGCTTCTGTTTGTGAACCAAATTGTTTGTACACAAAAGCATTTGTGAACCAAGTTACCACTGTATTGCCATTAATCCCTGTCAAAATATTTGCCCTAGCTTCAACCACCCTTATCCTATTGTTCTTGCTACTTTCTGAAGCATTTCTGGAAGTTCTCTTTTATGAGTGCCTTTGGTTAGGCTGTCATGGCTGCCTTAGTATCCTGAATCATTTCAAAATGTTTACTTCTCATGTTCATTTTAACTTTGGGGAACAGCCAAAAGTCTCATGGTGCCAGATCCAATGAATAAGGTACTTGAGGACACACCATGTTTTTACAAGCCTGCCTTTCTGTTGGATAGCACTTGGCAGCAGGTTTCACCATGTTTTTGGTCACATATTGTTAAGACACTCACAAATGAGGACTTCCAGAACTGCTTCAGGAAGTGGCAAGAACAATGGGATAAGTACGTTCAAAGCAAAGGGGAGAGTATTCTGAGGGGGCGGTTAATTACAACATGTCTTGTATTGTAATCAAAAATTTTAATTTAAACTTGATCATCCCTTGCAGGCTAACAAAGGTGAGAAAATGATTACCAAAAATAGCTTAAGATAAATAGTAAGATAATAGATTTAAACTTAGTCTTCACTAATTACATTAAATGTAAATGGCCTAAATAAATGGCAGAAATTGTCAGATTGCATAGAAAAACAGCAAAACCCAAATATACATACTTTTATACTTCCCCTGATGTAGTGCCCTAAGATTTATTTTCAAGCATACTATGCCAGTTCCTACAGTATGTTTTAGCTAGATGCTCCCACACTCTGTTAGCATTAAATCTCCCTATCTCTTTAACAGGCCCAAAATTTTGCCATGGGGCCATCACAAAATATGACAGTAGTTATTGCTCTGGTGTCCTGGAAGTAAAGTGAGGCCAGGTTCTGAGAAAGGAAAGCATTAGTCTATAAGGCATTTGGCTCACTTAAAGCCTTTACATCATCACGAGAAAGGTGGAGTCCCTATATCTCCTTACAAAGGGAGTGGGTCCTTTCTAGAGGCCCATAATATTCCAGGTTATCTTTCAAGGCCTGACTGGCGTAGAAGACTTGACTGGAATATGACAGCCTTGTAAATTCTGTGCTTATAATTAAGTTCCCTTTCTAGTCTTAAACTATGTTTGACTTTTTACTTTTATTCTTTGTTATAAGTTGGTACTTAATTAACTTAATTTGTCATTCTCTTTTTTATTAAATCATTAGTACTCAACAGTAACTACCCAATTCCGTAGTCCCATACTCTCTTCACCATTGCTGTGGAATGCCAGAATCAATTTAAAATGTTTACACAGGCTAGTTCCTTCTTTTCACCTGTATGGTATTAAAAGTCTTAGCATTTGCACTGTGAAAGCTGTCAGGGACTCTAGCACTTTGTCTAGACTATTCTTTCAACCATCATTTCTGGTAAGCACCTGTCCTAGGTAGGGTTCCATAAAGGCAGAGCCTAAAACAGATTTTTGTGCAATTGATAAAAGAACTTGTTCTCCTTTCAGGAGACTCCTATAAAGGAGAAAGTGAGACAGGATAGGACAGAAAGTTAAGATGTAGTTTCAGAAAAAGTTTAGCCTCAACTTAAACCTATGAGGGTGTCAGCCTGTTGTACACCCACATCAATCAGTCATTGACTTTCGACTGCCTCTGGTAAGGCAGCACATGCTTCTATGCATTCCAAACAAAGTGACTTCCAAAGGCGGAGGTGGCTGCCATTAACCAACTCGTTTCCTAAGAAAGGGAAAGTGTAAGCAATTATTATTATTATTTAGCAGTTGTAGTATATTTGTACTATCTCGGTGAATGAAATTTGGGCAGAGCCCCAGTAGCAGCTACAACAATAGCCAGGTACCTAATAAATGTGAAAGTGTGTTTATACCTTTTAATTACAAGAATGAAAATTAAAAATCGATTTAAATACATGTCCCAGTTTAAAAATGTGCATTTAGAAAATGTATTCTGTAATTGTTAAGTGTAGGGTTCTAAAGGTCCAGCTGATAGTTGTTCAAATCTGTATCTGATTCACTGATTATTTTTTTTAACCATTACATACGAAAGCATGTTAAAATCTTCAATTATCAATACTTTTAAGTTTTTCTTCATTTCTGTCACTTGTGCTTCGTGTACTTGAAAGTTATCTCATTAAATGCATTCACATTTAGGACCACAATGCATTCTTAGTGAATTGAACCTTTTAAAAAATGTTATTAAGTGTAATTAACAAAATTGCCAAAAATTGCAAAGTGGTGATTGATAACTCAACCTCTCTAGGATTCAGTATTTAGACTCTGGGAAAAAAACAGTTTGGGGAACAAACAAAGAAGTGGTTCCCTGGCAGTCAGGAGGGATCTGACCCCCACAAAAAATTATTAAATGGTACAAAAAAAAAAAAAAGAAAAGGACCCCTCTGCCCTTTCTCCACACATCACACAACTGCAAATAGCTTGCTGTCATTGGCAAGACAGAGTGAAAAGAAAAATTTCTCGTCACAGAGTATAACTGCAGCAGAATGGACTCACCCGGTGGTAGCTGTGATCTGCAAGGAGAGTGCAGGATTCTACTACCAGTGTGTCCTTCTATGGACAACAGCTTTAATACAGACACCCATCATACCCCTGAAGAGAGTGCTTGCTGAACTGCCCTTCTGGGGAAGGGTTGATTGTTTGCAACGGGGACTCAGACCCTTAACTCCACTCCAGGACTCCCAGAGTTATGTTCCCAAAGAAACAGGGTGAAGGACAGCGACAGGAAACAGACAGCAGTCAGAGAGTAGCCTGAAAAGAGACTCCCTGAGAGGTTTAAAGTAAAAAGATACAGACCGAGCTCCCATGGCCAGAGGCCAAGCTCAGTCTGAGTTGCATGGAATTTCAAAACCATGTTATTGATATCCTTGTCCTACTGTCTGCTGATGCCTGCATTCAGCATGGATCTGCAGTCTGACTGCCTTCTTTATCTATCAGACTGAGCAGGGACCATCTTGACTTGCACACTGTCCCAATATTGTAGATTCTGGAAGAAAACCACACGTCCAAAATGACAGAGAAATTTCTTTTTTGTTTTTTTGTTTTTGTTTTTGTTTTGTTTTGCCTTTTTTTTTTCTCCTTTTTCTTTTAAGAGTGTGTTTTTTCTTCTTTTTTTCACTCATTTATAAAGGGTAGATGAATTCTCCCTTGTCCTTTTTCCTTGATCCTTTTTACCCTTTTTCTTACTTGTTTATTGCATTTATTTTTTCTGTTCTTTCCTCTTCTCCCTTTTAATTTGTCTCCCTTTAACTTTTTCTCCATATTTTTATTCACCATATAACTTCTTTTCTCCTTTTTTCATCACCTAGTTCTCATCAGTTTTTTTTTCTGTTACCCCTACCTAATTATATAAGCATCTCTGTATACCACTATTCAGATCATTTGCCCCTCTTCTTTTTCTTTCTCCTGTCATATTGCTTTTTGTGTGTGTGTGTGTGGGTACCGGGGGTCGACCTCAGGACTTCGCGCGCTAGCAGGTACCCATGCCGCTGAGCGGTATCACCGGCTCTTTTTTCGTATGTGGGTTCCAGGAGTCGAACTCGGACCCTTGCGCTTGCCAGGCAGGTGCTTACACCGCTGAGCCATCTCACCAGCCCCTGTCATATTGTTTAAGGTTTCAAATTTTCTTTTTTGCATTCCCCTGATCCCAACCCCTTATCTATAATAGTATAACAATAAAGCTTTACTGGTCTTTGGATAGTTGACTGTATAAAATTACTGTTAAATTAGTACCATATGTCCATCACAGGGACAAAATAATAAAAGCTGTTAGAGAAAGACAGAAAATCACATATAAAGGTAAGCCCATTACAATACAGCAGACTTTGCAACATAAATCTTAAATGTTAGGAAAGCTTGAAGTGAAATGTTTCAAGCCCTTAAGATAGCAACTTCCAATCCCTAATTATGTACCTTGCAAAACTTTCTTTCAAAATTAATGGAGAAGTAAGGTTTTATTCTGTGACAAGGAGCACCTCAAGAAATTTATGGCCACCAAAGCATAATTACAAAAAATTATCAAGGATATCCCAGAAAGAGACAAGCCAACAATGCCAATAACTCAAAGAGAATGAATACACCTGGCAGGATGGGCAGCTAAACAATAGGAAAAAAATAAGGAAATCAGCAACGAGAAAACAATGCAATGACAGGAATAGGTCAGTATCTTTCAATAATCTCAATCTGAATGGTCTCAACTCCTCAATCAAAAGACACAGATTTGCAGAATGGATCAAGAAACAAAACCTGATATGCAAATACAAGAAACACATTTAGTTCAAAAATATATTGATGGATTAAAAATCAAAGGATAGAAAAAATATTCCATGCAACGCGAACCCAGGAAAAAGCAGGAGTAGCCATCTTACTTTCAGACAAAGTGGATTTCAAACCTAAACTGATCAGAAGAGACAAAGAAAGTCAATACAAGTTGGTTAAGGGAATAATTCAACAGGAAAACATAACAATTATAAAGATTCATGAAAAAAAATTATAAACATCTATGTACCAAACATCAACACACACAACTTTATAAAATGCTACTAGACATGAAAAATCATAAACATCAATATAATTGTAATGGGGGCTGGCCCTCAGTACCACACTATCACAAATAGATCAACTAGACAAAAAAAAAATCAACAAAGAAGTATCAGAGTTGAATCAAACCTTTGAACAAATGGACTTAATAGATAGCTACAGAGTATTCCACCCAACAACAGAATATAATTCTTCTCAGCATAACATGGGGTTTTCTCTAAAATAGGCCACGTACTAGCTAATAAATCATACTTAAGTAAATATAAAAGAATAAAAATTATCCCATGCATATTATCAGATTGTAGTGCACTGAAACTAAAAAATCAATGGCAAAAGAAACCACAAGAATTCAGGAAACACCTGGAAATTCCCTCTTGAATAATCGGTGGGTCTCAGAAGAAACTAAGGAAGAAATTAGACAGTTCCCAATAGTAATGCCAATACAACATACTAGAACCTATGGGCCACAATGAAAGCAGTCTTAAGCAGGAAGATTACATATGTGAATGCCCACATCTGAAAAACAGTAAGCTCAAATAAATAATCTTTTGATGCACCTCAAGATCCTAGAAAATCAAGAACAATCCAAATCCAAAGCTAGCAGAAGGAAGGAAATTATAAAGATTAGAGCAAAAATAAATGAAATAGAGACTAAATGAAAGAATTAATGAATCAAGAAGCTTTTTTCAAAAGTACAAACAAAATAGACAAGCAGCCAATCTTACCAAGATAAGGAAATAAAAGACCCAAATCACAATAGAAAATCACAATGGATTCTGCTGAAATCCAAAAGTTCGTGGTCAACTACTTTAAGAACCTGTACTCAAATAAAATAGAAACAGGGTATTGACAAGCAGAATGCACCAAATCATCAAAAAAATCATACCACAACCAAGAAGGCCTCATTGCAGGGATGAGTCAACATACACAAATCAATAGATGTAATACATCACATAAACAGAAACAAGGACAAAAATCACACGATCATCTCACTAGATGCATAAACAACATTTGACTAAATCCAACATCCATTCATGATAAAAAAAAACTGAAGAAAATAGGCATAAAGTCTTTATCTCAATCTAATAAAACCCATTATGACAAACTAACAGCCAAAATTATATTCAATGGAGAAAAGTTGAAAATTTTCCCTTTAAAATCAGGAACAAGATAAGAATGTCCACTATCGCCACTCCTATTTAGTAAAGTTCTAGAAACATTTATCAGAGCAATCAGGCAAGGGAAAGAAATAAAAGGGACATGTTAAGGAAAGGAAGAAGTTGTATTATCATTGCAGATGACATGATCCTCTACATATAAGACCCCAAAGACTTCTATAATTAATAACCAAATTCAGTAATCTAGCAGGATATAAAGTCAGCATTCCAAAATCTATTACTCTACACCAATAATAAACTCACTGAGAGAAATTAAGGAAATAATACCTTTCACAATAGCATCAAGCAAAATGAAATACTTAGAAATCAGCCTAACCAAGAAAGAGAAAGACCTGTACCATGAAAGCTACAGTACTTTGAAAAAGAAGATCAGAGAGGATATCAGAAAATGGAAAGATTCCCCCTGTTTCTGGATAGGAATAGCCAATACAGTTAAAATGGCCATACTTCCAAAACTGTTATACAGGTTTAAAGCAATCCCAATCAAAATACCAATAGCATTCTTCACAGAACTAGAGAAAATAATCCTAAAATTCATATGGAACAAGAAGAGACCTAGAATAGCAAAGGCAATTCTGGGCAAGAAGGGAAAGGCAGGAAGCATCATAATTCTGAACATCAAATTATACTGCAAATCTACAGTAATGAAACAGCATGGTGTTGGCAAAAAAAGAAAGAAAAGCAGACTTGTGGGTCAGCGCAAAAGGATAAAGGGTGCAGAAACAACTCCAGGTACATTCAGCTACCTGACCTTTGGCAAAAGAGCCAAATACTTTTGCTGGGGGAAAAGTAGCCTCTTTAGCCAGTGATGCTGGGAAAGCTGTCTACTCACATGCTGAAGATTGAATTTAGACCCACATCTCTACCATACACTAAGCTAAAATCAAAATGGATCAAAGATCTAAATATTGAAAGAATAACACTTAATCTGCCAGATGACAATATAAATGAAACTCTTGAAGGCATACATGTAGACAAAGACTTTCTGAATAGAGCTCCAGTTGCACAAGAAATAATTCCAAGATCACATAAAGTTAAAAAGTTTCTGCACAAGAGAAATCACCAACAGAGTGAAGAGACAACCTACACAATGGGAAAGAAATATTGCCAGCTACTCATCAAAGGACTAATATCTAGAATATATAAAGAGCTCAAAGAAATTAAATGCCCCAAACTTAGAGACCCAATCAAAAAATGGGCATCTGAAATGGAATAGAAACTTCTCAGATGAAGTATAAATGGCCAGTAAATACACGAAAAATGATCAACAGCTCTGGCCATTCAAAATGCAAATTAAAACAACATTGAGATTTCATCTCACCGCAGAATGAATGGCTACTATCAGGAAATAAAAAAATAACAAATGCTGGAGAGGCTGCAGGGAAAAGGAAATCCTTCTTTGTTATTGGTGAGAGTGTAAGATGATACAACCACTATGGAAATCAGTATGGAGAGTCCTCAAAAAAACAAAATAGAAATTCTATTTGACCCACCTATTCTACTAGGTATCTTCTTGATAAAGTCAAAGATATCATATAGAGATATATGCATACCCATGTTTATAGCATCACAATTCATAATAGCTAAATCTTGGAAATAACCTAAATGTCCATCAACAGATGAATGGATAAAGAAAATGTGGTATTCATACACACTTGATCTTAGCCAAAAGGCCTAGAAGCAATGTGGTATTCATACACAATGGAGTCCTACTCTGCCATAAAGTACTATAAACTTGAGACATGTGTAGAAAAATGAATGCACCTTGAGAAGATAATGTTAAGTGAAGTAAATCAGATGCCCAAGCTTAAATATCATTTAGTTTCTTTTATATGAGAACCCCAATACATAAAGTGCAAAATAAAGAATAGGCTGTAGGAAAATGTGAGATGGGTCTTTGGTGTATGGGAAGGGAACCCAAAGGGAACAGAAAGAAAGAGGGAGAGGAGAGAGAGGGGAAGGTAAGGAGATCACTAAAAATGGTGCGTGGGGAGGGTTCTGAGGTGCTGTGTATATGCACCAAGTTCCTATGGGGAATGTGATAATCATGTATGACAAGCAAGTATAGAAAATAATAAATAGGAGAGGGGATCCAAGAGTTGCAGGGATGGGAAGGGAAAGGGGGGGAGGGGGTTTATAAAAAGGAATTGAGAAATGTCATATACATGTACCAACTCCCCATGATGAATATAATCGCAATTTACTACAAACATATACCAATAAAATATTTTTAAGTGTAATGGACAAAATAATACATATTTAAGATGTAGAACATGTTTTATGGTACATACAAATTTTGAAATGATTACTGCAATCAAGCTAGTTAACATATTCATCACTTCACGTATTTAGAGCAATTCTTAAGTTCCTTTACTCAGAAACATTTTATAACAGCACAAGTCAAAAAGATTAGTCTTAAGAAAAATGTGTTTAACAACTCACTCCCAGAGACAGATTAAAACAGTTAAGTAAACACCATTCTTTGCTATTTCTTGATACCATTAACACGTTCTTTAAAGTAAATACCATATATTACTGTTTTGCAACCTGTTGTTGCACTTAATAGAATGTGGTGGACACTTTTTCACTTCAATAAATTTATGTCAACATCATGATCTCTTAATGGTATAATTAATAACTTTTTTCAATCTTCCCATTTACCTCCTTTATACACTCTTCTCTCTCTTATTCTCTTCCTGTTGTTTTAATACTCTCCTTTCTAGTTTTATATCATTGTTTCTAGACGCCACATATAAGGGGAAATATGCAATGCTTTCTGAGTTTGGCTTATTTTTCTTTACTTTATGATTTCCAGTGCTGTCTACTTTCCTGTAAATGATACAAAATAATTTCCTTTTCCTTGACTAAATAATATTCCATTTTGTATGTGTACCATATTTTCTTTATCCACTCATCCCTTGATGGCCACCTAGGCAGGCTCCGTATCTTGGCTATTGTGAATTGTGCTGCAATAAACATGGGTGTCCAGGTGTTCCCTATAATATGTTGACTTTAATGCCTTTGGGCATATACCTAGGAGTGGTATAGATGGGTCATATGGTAGTTCTACTTTTAGTTTTATGAGGAACTTCCGTACTGAGTTCTACAGTCACTGTACTAATTTTAGGGTTCCCTTTTTCCTGCATCCTCAACAGCATGTATTTTTTGCATTCTTGATTATAACCATTCTGACTTGAGTGACATAAAATCACAATGTAGTTTTGATTTACATTTCCCTAACAGCTAGAGATTTTGAATATTTTGCATGTACTCTTTGGGCTTTTGTAATTCTTTTTGAGAATCCTCTCTTCATTTGTCCATTTATTGATTGAACTATTTGATTTTTTGTTAATACCAAAAACTTTTAATATGTTTTTTTGAGTTCTTTATATATTTTGGATATTAATCTTATGTCAGAAGAGTAGTTGGCAAAGATTTTCTCCTGTGCTGCAGGCTGTCTCTTCAATCTGTTGGTTGTTTTCCTTACTATGCAGAAACATTTTAATTCAGTGTGGTCCCATTTGAGGATTCTTGATATTGCTGGTACTTTTGGAGTCCTATGCAGGAAGTCTCTGCCTGTGTCTATGGCATCATTTCCCCTGTGTTTTCTTCTAGCAGTTTCAACGTCTCAGATCTTATAACTAGGTCTTTGATCCTTTTTGAGTTGACCTTTATTCATGGCAAGAGATGGAGATCTGGATTCAGTCTTCTACAAATGGATAACCTCAGCACCATTTGTTAAAAAGGCTGTCTTTTCTCCATCATGTTTTTGGCTCTGTCTGCAAGAATCAGGTGGTTTTAATTGCATGGGTTTGTTTGTGTCCTCTGTCCTATTCCATTGTTCTATGTATCTGTTTTTGTGTCAGTAGTACCATGTTGTCTTTGTTATTATGGCTTTGTAGTACAATTCGAAGTCAGGTTTGTTTTGTTGCTGTTGTTGTTGTTGTTGTTGTTTTTTGTGGGTGGGTACCGGGAATCAAACTCAGGACCTCGCACTTGCCAGGTAGGTGCTGTGCTGCTGAGCTATATCCCCAGCCACAAAGTCAAGTATTTTGAAACCTCCAGCCTTGCTCTTTTTATTTGGGATTGCTTTGGCTATTCTGGGGTTTTTTGTGTTTCCAAATGAATTGTATGTCTTTTTTCTAGTTCTGTGAAGAATGTCAATGGAATTTTGATGGTGATTTCATTGAATCTATAGGTTGCTTTTTGGTAATATGTCCATTTTAACAATATTATTTCTGCTGATCTGTAAATATGTCAGTCATTCCATCTTCTAGAGTCTTTAATGTGTTTCTTCAGTGTTCTGTAATTTTCAGTGTAGAGGTGTTTCACCTTTTTGGTTAAGTTGATTCTTAACAATTATATTTTTCAAGCTATTGTGAATGGAATTGTTTTCCTGACTTCTTGCTCAGCTAGAAGGTATATTATTGATATATAGAAAAGCTATTTTTTTAACGTTAATTTTGTATCCTGCTTCTTTGCTGAATTTATTAGCTCTAAAATTCTTTTAAGTGATGTCTTTGTGGTCTTCTAAGTATAGGACCATATTGTCTACAAATCAGGGTAATTTGACTTTTTACTTTACTATTTGTATATCTTTTATTTCTTTCCCTTGCTTAATTTTTCTTTTCTTTTCTTTTTCTTTTTTTTTTTTTTTTTTTTTTTTGGTACTGGGAATCGAACTCAGGACCTCACACTTGCCAGGCAAGCACTGTGCTGCTGACCTATACCCCCAGCACTTGCCTAATTTTTCTAGTTAAAATTTCAAATATTACATTGAACAGGAGTGATGAGAGTGAACATCCGTTCCTTGTTCCTGATTTTAGAGGAAATACATTCAGTTTTTCTGCATTCAGAATGATGTTGTCTATGGAATTGTTATATATAGCTTTTACTGTATTGATTATAATCCTTCAATACCAAGTTTCTCAAGGGCTTTTATCATGAAATTATGTTGAATTTTATCAAAGGCTTTTTATGTGTCAATTGATGTGATCATGTGATTTTTATCCTTGAATCTATGTATGTGGTATATTACATTTATTGATTTGCACATGTTGAACCATCCTTGAAACCATCTTTATCATGGTGTGTAATCTTTCTAATATGTTATAGAGTTCAGTTTATGAGTATTTTGTTAAGAATTTCCACATCTATGTTCATCAAGGATTTTCAAGGATTTTGGTTTATCTTTTTTCTTTTTTTTCGTTGTGTCCTTGTTAGGTTTTGATATCAGGATGAAGTTGGCCTTTCAGAATGCCCTGCAGAATGAATTTGGTAGTATTCCTCCCCTTTCTATATCATGGAATAATTTGAGGAGCATTTATATCAGTTGTTCTTTGTCAGGCTGCTAAAATTCAGGAGTGATTCCATCTAGTCCCAGACTTTTCTTTGTTGGGAGACTCTTTATTGCCATTTCAGACTCATTGCTTCTTATTGATCTATTTAGGCTTTTTGACTCAATTTTAGTAGGCCATATGGGTCTAGAAATTTATTAATTTCTTCTAGATTTCCCAATTTATTAGACTACAGATTTCCTAAATAGTCCTAATGACCTCTGGATTTCATGGTGTCTGACTTAATATCCACCTTTTCACCTCTACATGGATTTGGGTCTTCTCTCACTTTCTTTTGATTAGTTTGATTAGATTGGCTAGTATGTTTATGTTTTCAAATAATCAACTTTTTATTTCACTGATCCTGTGTATTATTCTTTTAGTCTTTATTTCATTAATTTCAGCTCTTTACTAGTTCCTTCTGTCAGTTCTGCTTTTGGTTTATTCTTTTTTTAAGATCTTGAAATGAATCATTAGGTTATTTATTTGAGATCTGTGTAATTCTTTTTTTTTTTTTTTTTTTTTTTTTTTTTTTTTCTGTACCAGGAACTCACAACCTCAGACTTGCCAGGCAGGTGCTGTGCTGCTGAGCTACATCCCTAGCCCTGTATAATTCTCTTTTATTTAGGCACTCATACTTCCCACTTAGAACTGCCTTTGCTGTGTCCCAGAAATGCTAGTATGTTGTGTTTCTATTTTATTTGATTCTAGGAATTTTAAAATTTCCCTCTTGTTTCTTCACCAACCCACTGATCATTCAAAAGTGAATTGGTTTCATCATTCTGATGTTTAGCTATTGGTTTTTCCTTTTTTGGTCTGGATAACCTAGATGAGAGTGAAGTATTAAAGTTATCCACTAATATTATTGGATTAGGATGTATGTGTCCTTTTATGTTGAGTAGTGTTTCTTTTATGAAATTGAGTGCACCAGTGTTCAGTTCATAGATATTTACCATTGTTCTGTCTTCTTGGTAGGTTTTCCCCTTTACCAATATATAGTGATCTTCTTTGTGTCTTCTAATTTTGTCTGGAGGTCTGCTTCATCAGATATATGTATAGCCACTGTTGCTTGCTTTTTATTCCACTGCATGGAATGTTGTTTTTCACCCCTTCATTTTCAGTCTGCATATGTCTTTATTCACAAGGTGTACTGTGTTTCTTTTGGGTACCAAAGTGTTGAGTCTTGTGTTTTAATCCAAATTACTAATCTGTGTCAGTCAATTGGAGAATTAAGATTATTTACATTCAGAGGTATTATGGAAAGATATGTACCAATTCCCGACGTTTTGTTGTTTTGCTGTTTGATTCTTTCTTAATTCTCAATAGCATATCTACTCTTCCTCTTCTGTGTTTAGTATTCCTTTCAGTGTCTTCTGTAAATGCTGGCTTACTGGTCATTAATTTCTTTAGTTTGTGCTTATCTTAGAAGGTCTTTATTTCTCCTTCAGTTCTGAAGTATAGGTTTGCTGGATATAGTAATCTGGGTAGACAGAGAATCTCTCTTTGTTGAATTGTTCCTTTACCTCCTGCATTGTCTTCTTTAATTCCCTTAGCTGTTTATTTGTATCATCTTTGAAGTTATCAATAATTTTAAAAATCAGTCATTAGAATATTTTGGCATTTCATCCACTTCGTATCTTTGCATTCAGTTATTGATGGATTATATATATTTGTAGTAACCATGTTGCATTGTCTTTTCATTCTTCCTGTGTTTCTATATTGAGACGTATACATCTGTTTGGGATGGGTATCTCTTCCACTTTCATATGAAGGTCTTCTTAGTGCTCAGCCTTCTTTTGAGAAATTGATCCCCAGCACTGCTTAGAAAAGAAAATACAAATTACATTAACAATGATGATGCAAAGACAAACCAGATATTACTGTACAGTAAAAACCAATTACAGCAACAACTATACCACTGACAATAGAAAAGAAAGCCGCAACAATAATATAAAGTAAACTAAAAGGATGAAAACTAATGAAGTCTAAAAGTAATGATAATAAAGTATAGTAATAAAATATGTAAGGATATTGGAAAGGGAAACTGGAAGAAGTAAAATTGTGTGTGTGTGTGTGTGTGTGCGTGCGCGTGCGGGTACCGGAAGTCGAACTCAGGACCTCATGCTTGCTAGGTAGGTGCTTATGCCACTGAGCTATATCACCAGCCCAGAAGTAGAATTTTTAAAAAGAGAAAAAAGGTGAAGAGAAGAAAAAGTGTGAGAAAAATTCTAATTAAAGAATAAAAATAAATGAGATTATATAACAGGAAAGGGAAATAAAAACAATAAGCATGAAAAAAAAAGATGTGAAAAAGAAAAGAAAGGAGAAAAAAGAAAAAAACCCAGAAAACAAAAGAAAAAGAAAACATTCCTCCACATTGAGTTGTCTGGACGGGTGATTTTTCTCTCAAAGACCTACTGTATTGGAATCCAGTAGGTACAAAGGAGGCGGAGTGAGTCACAACTGGAGCCTGCTGTATTTCCATACCCTCTTAAAAGGCTGTTGTGTGAATGCTAGGCCCTGTCTCCCCCTTCCTGCTGGCCAGGGCCTGTAATAGTATGTTCTCTGTTTCATGGCTATATTTATTCCACAGGCTTTTTAGTGTTTGTGTGTATCCTTTTGTGCTTTGTAGTCTATGGGCTGGTGATGTACCCCACTTGCTCCAGAAGCCCCCTGTCCATGTATGTGGGGACATGGCAAGCATCCAGCCAAAGCTGTATCCCTGAACATGGTGAGTGGGGAAAGGAAAAAGACAACCGAGTTCTGTGCTGGGTGGGAGCAGTGAGGAGAACCAAGTGATCTCCTGGAGCTCAACACCAGCATTTCCAGACCCAGCAGCTGCAAAACCACACAGAAGGGGCATGGCAACTCACCACAGAGGCTGATGCTATGGACCACTATGCCCTGTACAGCTTGAGCTCCCTGCTGCTTAAACTTTTCAGGGGGTCTGCAACTAGCCCTCTCCTTCCCCATGACCATCTCTTGTGGCTGTCTTCCATCCAGTCACTGTGGCAAGCTGTCCCCAGGACCTCAAAGTGTGGTTGCTCTGTGACCGCTGATCCCCAGAGTAGTTTGTCCTCAAACAGTAAACCCACACTCAAAATGGCTCCTGGACACAGATTCTGAGTATGGCAAGCCCTGAAGTAGATTTCTTCTCTAATGGGAGAAGAATCACTTTCAGAGTAAGTACTCACACTGAATTTACAGCTTGCAATGAGCATGGGTTTTTCCCAGGGATAGCACTCTGGCTTGTTGTTTATCACTGGAACTGCTCTGGGCTTACCTGTGCTTGTAGAGTAGAGCGACCACCACCACACACACACACACATGCACACACTACTGATGCCTATATGAACTAGAGTTGGTGTTGCAGACTGCTTTGTTCTTTTTTCTATGTTGCTTTTTCTGTTTCTCCATGATTTTTAGCATTGTTGTTGGGTATTTCTTAATTCTCAGAGCTCTTCTCTTTCTACTCACTGAGTAACTGTTTTCCAGTTATCTAGATTCCAGGTCATGGACTGGTTATGAACTACTGCCTGTTTCTACTCCACTCTCTTGATCTCTCCTGATTGGACCTTGTATCATTATGAAATGTTTTTCTTTGTCTCTGGTAGAAATCCTTGTTTTGAACTTTACTTTATGTAATACTAATAGATTAGCTGATTAATTAATCATGTTTCTATAATATATCCTTTTCCACCAAACTGTAATGTTTAGTATATCTAGTATATACTTAGATGGTAAATTTATTAGGAGAAGCAAGTAAGTAGATAACCTAAAAATGAAATCATTGGTTTTCTTTGGGGATGGGCAGAGAGGCCATAATTGGAATATGGCACTTGGGAAGGATTTCTATCCTGAGGAAAAATTTTATTTTTTTATGTGACTGGTAGTAACACAGGTATCTGCCTTATAATAATTCACTAGATATATAGTTATATCTGTGTAGCTTTACAGATGTAGTTTATAGTTCAAAATGAAAATAATCTACAGTAAACAAAGAAGAATGCTCATTATGTCATGCACTCAAATATTATTTACAAAACATTAACCACATGCTGTGTCACAAAGCAAACCATAAATGTCCAAAACATGATATCATTCCAATTGTGTTTTCTCAGCAACACATAATCATATTTGAAATCTACCTTACAAATAATTTAAAAACTTGACATGATAAAATATGTCATGCAAATAATGAGCTAAAACCCATAGTATTAAATATCCACGAATCTTTACTACTAATAAAGAAACTTTGAAGAAATAAATAAACTGAGGCAAAAGGCCAGCTCTTCTTTATAGTAAAATTCCAACAAGTAAATGTAAGAAGAATAATAGACATAGAAAATCATCATTTGGTAAAAATCAGGAAAATAATTATTTCATCAGATGCTTAAATTGGTGAAGAATTATGAGAAAGAATTTCCTTTATTTGTTTCTTTTATCTCATTTCAAAGTATAATTACAAAGGGAAAAATAATTACTATCAAAAAACAAAAACTGGCAGACACCTTAACTCCGTTCAGATAAACCTGTATTGGGACATCAGGGACTTCCAGTTATTTTACATTCTCACTTATCATGTTGAGCTCAGTATTACTTTGGCAAAAATACATAACCTCAATCTAATCATGAGAAAATTTGAAGCAACACCAAACTGAGGGACTTTCTGCAAAATAATAGCGATCAGTGTTCTTCAAAAGTGTCAAGGTCATGGGAAAACAAGGAAAGACTGAGAAATTGTTATTGATTGGTGGAGACTAAGGAGACATGATGGTTAAAGCAACCCTTCCTTCTATACAGACAGCTCAATTAAGGGTTTGTCCCTCCATTAAAACCATAATAACTGCTTTTTAAAGCTAGTAAGAAATGCTTTATAAATATACTAAGGGCTTCTCATATGCTCCAATGCCCTCCAACAGTGTAGCAAAAACTTATCTGTCACAGCCTGTTTATAGTCCTTAAGTCTGTTGGTGTGCCTTTTCCACTTAATCATAAGTAAAAGTTAACCAGCTCATTGAGAGAGAAATCCTGCTGGAGAAACAGATAACATAGAACTACAAGAGGTGCAAGAAATACAAGATGACCACCTACTACAGAAACTTATTTATAAACACAAACACACAAAGATCACTAGATATGAGAGGAAGATCAGCAAAATGAAAATTTAAAAAATTGTGTTGTTGATTCTAGAAGAATTGTATATGTTGCAAGAAGCAAAAGAAAACTTTAAAAACTTTAGTTAACAGCTTAGAAAGATTCAAGTGGACATGTGTTCACCAAAGAGAGAGTACAGGCTTCCATTGAAAGGATTAAATTGGAGCTGGAAGGAAGTCTTAAAGGTTGAAAGCCCTGTTAATTAAAATAAAAAATTAAGTAAAATTGATAGAATGACACATCATTGGCTGAATTAATAATATGAAAGGAAATTCTCCATAAAATAGAATCAAAAAAGCATACGGATATAAATAAATAGAGAAAAGCTGAGATGTGGTTGTCAATGTTTTCTCATTGTTTCTTGCCTTTATTTAGAGTGTTACTTTAGGCTTTCTTAGTCATTTCAGTTTGCAAAAGACGTCTTGCTTTGTTTTTCCATTATCACCCCAGAGATCATACACTTGTAAACATTAATGATGCCCAAAGTCTTTAGAGTATGGCATAACTTTTCCATAACCATCAATTATCTGTAGTTACATTGTTTTACAGTTGCCTTTCCCAAAGCCAAATGTTTGTTATTTACTTAGAAAATAACGTGATTTTTGCAGGAGAAAGAGCCCTATACAAAGTATGCCTCAGAGATTCAACATGGCTGACTAGTGGAGGAGTCGCATAGGAGAAGCTCAGAAAGGATTCACTAAGAAGGTATTGTGAAGAGGGGAGGGGCTTTCACACTGAAACAGAAAATTAATAAGAAAGACGATATATGTAGATCAAATCAAACAGACAACTGAAAAAGGGAGATGGCACTGCCATGGGCGGTCTGCCCACCCCAACCCCCTCCCACTCCTCTGGGAGCCCCCATTTTAACAGTGAGATAAAAACCCTGAGGGACTGAACTAGCATTGCAGAGACCAGATTCCTGGGACAGACTTTGAGTTCACCCATACACACACACGCACACGCACACGCACACACACACACACCCCTCCAATCACTGAGGAAAGCTGCATTTCTGTGTTCTCTGCTCCAGCACGTACCATAGGCAGGGGAACCCCACACATCACACTCCAGCCAGAGAGAGGATACACAGGTAAATGGCATCTTAGGTGAGTTGGTGCAGCTCAAGGGCCTGCATATTTACACCACTGGCCAAGTCACCTGTGTGCATGCACACAGTCCAGCACTCGCCCAAATAGCCCACTTGCCCAGACTGCCTGCTGAGTACAGGCAAGTGTACCCAGACCACCTGGCACCAGCTATATGGATCTGCTGGCCAGCTGAGTCATAGACATCACGTCCAAACCACCTAGCATGAACCCTGCATGTCCACTGGCCCACTGGGTCGTAGGCACCTGCATCCAACCACAGGCTTGTCCGCTGTGTTCCTGCCCACATGCCAGTGTGCCACATCAGTTGTCAGATTATATACTCATCTGCAGAGAACATGGGTGGTCACCTGCAACCAGACTACAACTAAGGCAAGAAGGAAATTGTGCAGACACATGGGCTTTTGCACATAGCAGTCAAGAAGGAATTGCAGACACTTCTATCCCCTGCAGAATCCCCAGCAATGCCCATGGAGGACAAGGGAACCCCACCCATACCCTAAGAAGAGTGGCAGGGACTGCAGATTCCAATGGGCCGGCACACCTGCCCCAAGGAATCTGTGGATTTGTGCCTGAGGTGAAGAGCCGAGCTGTTCCATGCCAGTCACTTCTGTCTCCTACAGAATCCCCAGCCAGTTTTTGAGAGCAATTGCAGACCTCTGAGGATGCCCACCAGAGTGTAAGCACGCCCATATCAATGGTCACCCACTTGCCGTGAAGCTACCTGCCAATTCCGCCATCACACCCAGAGAAGGGGGTGCTGGAAGAGTTCTTAACCTAAGAAGTAGGGGGCCGGTGAGATGGCTCAGCGGCTTAAGCGCCTGCCCGGCAAGCGCGAGGGCCCGAGTTCGACTCCCGGAACCCACATACGAAAAAGGGGCCGGTGATATCGCTCAGTGGCACGGGCGCCTGCTGGCGCGCGAGGTCCTGAGGTCGATCCCCCGGTACCCACCAAAAAAAAAAAAAAAAGAAGTAGGTCAGCCTCAGACTCTGCTTGGATGCCTATAAGCCAGCAGAATGGAATCCTGAGACTGGATTAGCTTCCGTTTTGCAATGGAAAGATCAGAGGTGATATTGGTGTGGCTGCATATAAACACGTGGCAATCAGCACAAGGAAGGAATGGTGTGAACACTCAGGCTTTCCTGCAAAGCAGTCACATGTGAATCATATATACATTCTCTGGTTGGAATATTTGAACTGAGTTCCTGTCAGATATTATCTGAGTTTTGCTTTTTTTGTTTGTTTTGGTTTATGTTTTTTGTTTGGTTTTTATTCTTTCTTCTATTGGTTTGATTTGAGAGTTCTCTCCCTCTTCTCATCTCCCTATCTAGTTTTTTTTACCTCAAGCTCCCGTAGCAATACTATTATTCCATCATCTGATGTTAAGTAGCTAATCACCAGTGGTTCAAGCACCCCATGAGACAGTCATGCATGTACCACTGGTGGTACATGCTGTGGGACCATGTTAAACTCCTCCTCTCAAGTTTTTAATTTGGCATATTCTGCTCTCTCTCAGTCACTCCTATCTTCTCCTGTATTAACCATCTATCCTTCCCCTCCTTTTCCTTTTTCTCTTCCATATCTTACCTAGCCTCCTGTCCTCCCATACCTCTTTTCCACGTTACCAGTACACAAACTTATCAGAAGGTTCCAGCAGCCACATAGCTTTCCTCAATCACAAAGTATATATATCTCATCCTCACTCCCACGAATATCTTCTTAAAACCCTCAACACTAATCTTCCTAGCAGGGAAGCTTGTCCTTGTCCTACCTGCCCTTTTGGGCAGACTGGAATGCAGAAACTCCCCTCTCTTTTCTGGTCACAGCTGCAAGCCCTAGGGCTAATGACTGCTGTGGCACTCACAAGGCAAGATAAGGCCTGCTAAAGAGGTTAAAGCACCTGGGGAAACTACAACATTTCCTTGTTACCCCTGTCTCATCCTTGTCCTTGTCCTTGCAAGAATGTTTTGATCTTCCTAGCCCACCATAGTTGCCATTACTGTTCCTGGAAACACCCACTGCCCTTCACCCATTGTCCTAGACTAAGGTATAATGAATAAATATCAAAAGTCTGGGTGCCTCATGGCCTTTTGTTCCTAGAGAGCAACTGGTCATCCCAAATCCCTGCTAAGCAATCCTCTATTTTTGTCTCTTGCTCTTTCTTCCTGCCTTACACAGTAACTCCTGGAAGGAGATGGGAACCTCCTGCAGGGGTCTCCAATAATAGACCACAAAAAGTATCAGGCAGAAATACCAGAAATTTTAAAAAGTATATAAAATTCAAAAATTGTAGAAATGACCTATGTGAAGATATAGTGTCTGAAATTGATGACAAAATTGTAAATTACAATGAATTTCTCAGAGAAGCTACAAAAAAGTTAAGAGAACAAGAAAAAACTCATCCAACAGCTACTAGATGACACTAAAAAGGCCAACCTAAGGCTAATTGGAGTTAGAGAAAAACTAAGATAACACAGACAAATTAATTTATTTACATAAATCATAAAATAGAAAATTTCCCAAATATGAAAAAAGACCTCAACATACAAGTAAGTGAGGCTTCCAGAACACTCACTATGATGAAAAAAGAAGCTCCTCCAGCCACATCATAATAAAATGTCAGATGTCCAAACAATAAACAGAATTTTAAAAGCAGAGAGAAAAAAATCACATATAAAGTTAAGTGCAGTAGAATTACAGTAGATTTCTCAACACAAACTTAAAAGGTGAGCAAACTTGGAATGAAGGATTTCAAGCTGTAAAAGCAAACAACATCCAACCCAAATTAACATACCTAGCAAAACTTTCCTTCAAAATAAATGGAGAAATAAGGACATTTCATGAAAAAGAACAACTCAACAGAATTATGAATACCAAATCACCACTCTAGAAAATACTCAAGAATATCCTAGCCAGAGAAAACAAAACCAATAAAGGCAAAAACCCAGATGGAATGAAAACACCAAGCAAGGTCAATAGATAAACAACAAGAAAAAAGTGGTAGGAAAAGACAAAGGAGTCACCAATAGAGAAAAAGCACAATGATAGTAATTAATCAACTCCTCTCAGTAATATCTCTCAATGTTAATGGCCTCAACTCTCCAATGGAAAGACACAGATTGGCAGACTGGATCAAAAAGCAGAATCCAACAGTCTGTTGCATTCAAGAAACACCTAAACCTTAAAAATATTCATTGACTAAAAATCAGGATGGAAAACAATATTTCATGCACCAAGACCCCTAACACATGTAGAAGCAGCAATTTTCTTGGACAATGTAAAGTTAAAGCTGAAACTAATCAGAAGAGACAAAGACAGTTTATACAGTTAAGTGAAAAATTCATCAAGGAGATATAATACTTTTAAATATGTATGCAGTGAACACTGGAGCACCTATCTTCATAAAACAAATACTACTGAACATGAAGGATCAAATAAATATTAACATAATCACACTTGAAGATCTTAATACCCCACTTTTGCAAAGAGATCAACTAAACAAAATAATCAATAAAGAAATATCAGATCTGAACCATATCCATGAACATATGGATTTAATAGATATCTACAAAGTATTCCCCCATTACAAGAGCATACATTCTTTTTTGCAGTGCACAGTACTTCCTCCAAAATAGATCACATACTAGTCCACAAAGCATGCTTAAATAAATATAAAAGAATCAAAATCTCCCTTTGTGTCCTGTCAAACCACTATGCAATGAAAATAGGAATCAACCACAGAAGAAACCACAGAAAACTTAGAAGAACTTGGAAACTTAATAACACCCTCTTGAAATGCACTGAGTCACAGAAGAAATCAAAGAAACTAAATAATTTCTGGAAGTTAATGACAATGCCTGTACAACACACTGGAACCTATGGGACACAGTGAAAGCAGTCTTATGAGGGAAGCTCATTGCAATCAGTGCTCATGGTAGTAAAACAGAGCAAGCTCAGGTAAAATACCATTCACAGTAGCATCAAGAAAAACTAAATACCTAGGAATCAACTTAACCAAGGAAGTGAAAAACCTCTACAAAGAAAATTACAGTATTCTATAGAAGAAGATTGAAATGGAAAGATTTTTCCTGAATGGGCAGAAGCAATATTGTCAAAATGCCCATAACTCCCAAAACTGTTATATAGAATCAGTGCAATCCCAATCAAAATAACAACAGCATTCTTCAGAGAAATAGAGAAAATAATCCTGAAATTCATATGAAACCAGAAGAGACCCAGAATAGCAAAAGCAATCATGGGCAACAAGCAGTAGGTATCACAATACCTGACTTCAAGCTATACTACAAAGCAACAGTGATTTTAAAAAATCAGCATAGTACTGGCACCAAAACTGACATGGATCAAAGGAATACTATAGAGGATGCAGAAACATACCCAGATATATTCAACTATTTGATTTTTGACCAAGGATCCAAAAGCATACGTTGGGAAAGATAGCCTATTCAACAAATGGGACTGGGAAAACTGGCTATCTGTTTGCAGAAGATTGAAGCCAGACCTCTATCTCTCAGCATGTACTTAACTGAAATAAAAATGGATAAAAAATCTAAACATTCAAACAGAAAAATAGACCTTACTGGAAAATAAAATAGTTAAAGGACTTGAAGTCATAGGTGTAGACAAGGACTTTCTAAACAGAACTCCAATTTGTAAGAAATAGCAGTAAGAATCAACAAATGGTATTACATCAAACTTAAAACCTTCTGTACAGCAAAGGAATTAATAAGTAGAGTGAAAAGACAACTTACAGAGTGGGAAAATTTTTTGTCATCTATTCCTCAGGCAGAAGACTAATATCTAGAATAAATAAAAAACTCAAAATCATTAGATCACTTAAAATAAAAGATCCAATCAAGAAATGGGCAAGTGAAATGAATAGACAATTCTCAGAAAAAGTACGAATGACCAATAAACATGAAAAAATGTTCAGCATCTCTGGCCATTAAAGAAATGCAAATTAAAACAGTGTTAAGATTTCATCTTACACCAGAGAGAATGGCAATCATCAAGAAGTCAAAGAAAAACGAACACTGGCATGGCTGCAGTTAGAAAGGAACCCTCTACATTGTTGGTAGGAATGTAAACTATAATATAACCATTTTTTTTAAAGACAACAAGTAAACATTCTCATGTATTAACAAATTCAAGCATTAGAGAATGTACAAATACCTTTTGGAGAAAAATATTACTCAGTATAAGATTAAGCCGTGTAAAAGCTAGGTAAAAATAGAAAACTAAGGAATGGAATAGTCACAGTGAAATTGCATTTTCATACTAGGGAGACAATACGATGTTTACAAATGTGCATCCAGTTTATTTCGCTTCTGAGTATTTTCTCGAGTTGCATCCATTTACCTATAAAAGTTTCCAGTTTATCTTTCTTTACAGCTGAGTAGTACTCCATTGTATAGAAATACCACATCTTTTTTATCCATTCCTCGGTTAATGGGCATCTGGGTTGTTTCCATGATCTAGCTCTTACAAATTGTGTTGCTATAAACATGGGTGCACATATATCGCTGTAGTATGATGTTTTTAATTCTTCTGGGAAGATACCCAGAAGGGGAATAGATGGGTCAAATGGGACCTCCAATCCTAGTTTTTTGAGGACTCTGCACATGGATTTCCACAGTGGCTGCACCAGTCAAAACTCCCACCAACAGTGGAGAAGGGTTCCTTTTTCCCCACAGCCCCTCCAGCATTTGTTATTAGTTGACTTCTTGATAATAGCCATTCTTTCTGGGGAGAGATAGAATCTCAGTGTTGTTTTCATTTGCATCTCTCGAATGACTAGTGATGTTGAACATTTTTTCATATATTTATTTGCCATTTGTATTTCTTCATCTGAGAAGTGTTTATTCATCTCAGATGCCCATTTTTGGATTGGGTCTTTAAATTTGGGAGGTCTGATTTTTTTGAGTTCTTTATATGTTCTCGATAGTAATCCTTTGTCTGAGGAACACCTGGCAAACATTTTTTCCCACATTGTGGATTGTCTCTTCATTCTGTTGGTGGTTTCTCTTGCTGTGCAAAAGCTTTTTAATAAGATGAGATCCCAGTTGTTGATTCTTTGTGATACTTCCTGTGCGATGGGGATTTTATTCATAAAGTCTTTGCCTACACCAATGTCTTCAAGAGTTTTACCTATTCTATTTTCCAGGAGATTTAATGTTTCTGTTTTAATATTTAGTTCTTTGATCCATTTTGAATTTAGTTTAGTGCACGGTGAAAGATATGGGTCTAATTTTAATCTTTGGCATGTGTAGAGCCAATTTTCCCAGCACAATTTATTAAAGAGGCTATCTTTCTTCCAGTGAATGTGTTTGGCACCTTTGTCAAAGATAAGGTGGCTTAGTATGTCTGGAGTTGTTTCTGCATCTTTTATTCTATTCCATTGATCTTCAGGTCTGATTTTTTGCCACGCTGTTTTTATCACAGTAGCTTTATAGTATACTTTCAAATCAGGGATTGTGATGCCCCTGCCTTGCTTTTGTTGCCCAGAATTGCCTTTGCTATTCTAGGTCTCTTCTGGTTCCAGATGAATTTTAGGATTGTTCTCTCTAAGTCTGTGAGATATGTTGCTGGAATTTTGATCGGAATTGCATTAAATCTGTATAACAGTTTTGGAAGTATGGCCATTTTCACTATATTGGTTCTTCCTATCCAGGAGCAAGGGATGTCTTTCCATTTTCTGATATCCTCTTCAATCTCCTTTTTCAGAGTACTGTAGTTTTCAGTGTATAGGTCTTTTACATCCTTTGTGAGGTTGATTCCTAGGTATTTCATTTTTTTGGATGTTATTATAAAAGGTATTGTTTCCCTAATTTCTCTCTCAGTGAGTTTGTTATTGGTCTACAGGAAGGCTATTGATTTTTGAGTGTTGGCTTTGTATCCAGCTACACTACTGAATTTGCTTATTAAATCTAGCAATTTTTTTAGTGGAGTTTTTGGGGTCTTCTACGTAGAGTATCATGTCATCTGCAAATAATGATAATTTAACTTCTTCCTTTCCAATCATAATTCCTTTTATTTCTTTCTCTTGTCTAATTGCTCTGGCTAAATTTTCCAGGACTATGTTGAATAAGAGTGCGGACAGTGGACATCCTTGTCGTGTTCCTGATTTTAGAGAGAAGGCTTTCAGTTTTTGTCCATTTAGTATGATATTGGCTTTTGGTTTGTCATAGATAGCTTTTATCAGATTGAGATAAAGACCATCTATTCCAATTTTCTGTAGGGTTTTTATCATAAATTGGTGCTGGACTTTGTCAAAAGCTTTGTCTGCATCTATTGAGATGATCATATGGTTTTTGTCCTTGGTTCTGTTAATAGGGTGTATTACATTTATTGATTTACGTATGTTGAACCATCCCTGCATCCCTGGGATGAATCCAACTTGGTCATGGTATATAATCTTCTTGATGATTTGCTGCATTCTGTTTGCCAGTATCTTATTGAGGATTTTTGCATCTATGTTCATTATGGAGATTGGTCTGTAGTTCTCTTTCTTAGTTGGGTCCTTCTCTGATTTTAATATCAGGCTAATGTTTGCTTCCAGAAATGAATTTGGGAGTATTGCTTCCCTTTCAATTTCATTAAAGAGTTTGAGAAGCAGTGTTGTTAGGTCTTCTCTAAATTTCTTGTAGAATTCAGCAGTGAATCCATCAGGGCCTGGGCTTTTCTTTGTTGGGAGGTTTTTAATTACATCTTCGATTTCATTGATAGTTATTGGTCTATTTAGGATTTTTATATCTTCTTGGTTGAGCTTTGGTAATTCATATGTATCTAGGAATCTGTCCATTTCTTCTGCATTTTCCATCTTATTAGAATACAAGTTTTCAAAGTAGGTATAGATGATCTTCTGGATTTCTGCAGGGTCCGTTGTGATATCACCCTTTTCATTCTTAATTGCGTGGATTTGAGTATTTTCTTTCCCTTTTTAATAAGGTTGGATAAGGGTTTGTCAATTTTATTTAATCTTTCAAAGAACCAACTCTTTGATTCGTTAATTCTTTGTATTTTTTTTAGTCTCCAATACGTTAATTTCTGCTCTGATCTTTATAATTTCCTCCCTTGTATGAGCTTTTGGCTTAGCCTGCTCTTCTTTTTCTAGAATTTTGAGGTTCACTATTAGGTTGTTTATTTGTGCTTGCTCTGTTTTCCTGATATAGGAATTTAATGCTATAAATTTCCCTCTTAAGACTGCTTTCATTGTATCCCATAAGTTCCGGTATGTTTTACTGTCGTTATCATTCAGTTGCAGAAACTGTCTAATTTCTTCTTTAATTTCATCTGTGACCCATTGGTTGTTCAGGAGGGTGCTATTTAATTTCCATGTGTTTAGCAAATTCTTGTGGTTTCTTTTGCCATTGATTTCCAATTTCATTGCACTATGGTCTGATAATATACATGGGATAATTTCAATTCCTTTGCATTTACTTAAGCAGGTTCTGTGAGCTAGTATGTGGTCTATTTTGGAGAATGTCCCATGTGCAGCTGAAAAGAACGTGTATTCTGATGTTGTGGGGTGGAACACTATGTAGACATCTACTAAGTCCATTTGTTCCAAAGTTTGGTTCAGTTCTGATATTTCATTGTTGATTTTTTGTCTAGTTGATCTGTCTTTTTGTGCAGTGGAGTATTGAGATCCCCCAATACAACTGTATTAGTGGTTATTTGATTTTTCATGTCCATAAATATTTGTTTTATATAGTTGGGTGCACTGGTATTTGTTGCATATATATTTATGATTGTTATCTCTTCCTCTTGGATTGTTCCCTTTACAAGGATGTAGTGACCTTCTTTATCTCTATGAATCATTCTTGGCTTGAAATTCACTTTGTCTGCAAAAAGAATAGCTACCCCTGCTTTTTTCTGGGTTCCTGTCACATGGAGTATTGTTTTCCATCCTTTGACTTTCAGTCTATGAATTCCTTTTTGAATTAAATGTGTTTCTTGTATACAGCATATTGTTGGATCTTGCTTCTTGATCCAATTTGCTAGTCTGTGCCTTTTGATTGGTGAATTGAGACCATTAACATTAATGGTTAAAACTGATATGTATTGACTTATCCCTGTCATGTTATTTTCTTGTTGTTGGCTCCCCCTCTTTTAATTTTTTTTTCCCTCCCTCTCTTTAATCATTTGCTCTGCCTGGTGGATTCCTTCTGTTGGGGTTTCTGGAGTTGTAGGCCTTCTTATCCCTTTCTAGAATGTCCTTCAAAACATTTTGGAGTGCTGGTTTGGAGGTTATAAATTTTCTCAGATGTTCTTTGTCATGGAAGTATTTTACTTCTCCATCAGTTTTTTTTTAAAGAGAATAAAAAACAAAACAAATCAAAAAAAGAACAAATTTTCAAAACAACATAATATGAGGGTAACAATGGTCAATGCATTACGTATTATTATCTTTAAGTTAGTTATTTAGGATACCAGACATTAGCATTCAATTGTCCAAACATTATTGGCTCAAACCTTACTCTTCAATGAACTAAGTAAAATTGGTAGTGTATCTATCTTAACCATCTTATATATATATACAATTTTTTTCCCTTTCCCTTCTTTCTTTTCTCTATTCCAGTCTCTCTTTCCTATTGACCAATTTCTTTTTGATTCACCGTGTCTATTGTACATTTTGGATCTTATTTACTCTTTCAGTTTCTCATACTAGAGAGACAATACGATGCTTACACATGTGCTTCTGGTTTATTTCACTTATGAGTATTTTCTCGAGTTGCATCCATTTACCTATAAAAGTCTCCAGTTTATCCTTCTATACGGCTGAATAGTACTCCATTGTATAAAAATACCACATCTTTCTTATCCATTCCTCAGTTGACGGGCATTTGGGTTGTTTCCAAGATCTGGCCATTACAAATTGTGCTGTTATAAACATGGGTGCACATATATCACTGTGGTATGATGTTTTTAATTCTTCTGGGAAGATGCCCAGAAGGGGAATAGCTGGGTCAAATGGGACCTCCAACCCTAGTTTTTTGAGGAATCTCCACACAGACTTCCACAGTGGCTGTACCAGTCGACACTCCCACCAACAGTGGAGAAGGGTTCCTTTTTCCCCACAGCCCCTCCAGCATTTGTTATTAGTTGATTTCTTTATAGTAGCCATTCTTTCTGGGGTGAGATGGTATCTCAGTGTTGTTTTAATTTGCATCTCTCGAATGACTAGTGATGTTGCACATTTTTTTGTATATTTGTTTGCCATTAGTATTTCTTCATCTGAGAAATGTGTATTCATCTCAGATGCCCATTTTTGGAGTGGGTCTTTAAATTTGGGAGGTCTGATTTTTTTGAGTTCTTTATATGTTCTCGATAGTAATCCTTTGTCTGAGGAACAGCTGGCAAACATTTTTTCCCACGTTGTGGATTGTCTTTTCACTCTGTTGGTGGTTTCTCTTGCTACGCAAAAGCTTTTTAATAAGATGAGATCCCAGTTATTGATTCTTTGGGATAGTTCCCATGCGGTTGACTTTTTAGTCATAAAGTCTTTGCCTACACCAATGTCTTCAAGGGTTTTTACCTATCCTACGTTCCAGCAGATTTAATGTTTCTGTTTTAATATTTAGATCTCTGATCCATTTTGAATTTAGTTTAGTGCATGGTGAAAGATATGGGTCTAGTTTTAATCTTTGGCATGTGTAGAGCCAGTTTTTCCAGCACCATTTATTAAAGAGGCTATCTTTCTTCCAACGAATGTGTTTGGCACCTTTGTCAAAGATAAGGTGGCTTAGTATGTCTGGGGTTGTTTCAGCATCTTCTAATCTGTTCCATTGATCTTCAGGTCTGTTTTTTTGCCAGTACCACACTGTTTTATCACAGTAGCTTTATAGTATAATTTCAAGTCGGGGATTGTGATGCCCCCTGCCTTGCGTTTGTTGCTCAGAATTGCCTTTGCTATTCTAGGTCTCTTCTGATTCCAAATGAATTTTAGGATTGTTTTCTCTAATTCTGTGAGATATGCTGTTGGAATTTTGATTGGAATCGCATTAAATCTGTATAACAATTTTGGAAGTATGGCCATTTTCACTATATTGGTTCTTTCTATCCAGGAGCAAGGGATATCTTTCCATTTTCTGATATCCTCTTCAATCTCCTTTTTCAGAGTACTGTAGTTTTCAGTGTATATGTCTTTTGCATCCTTTGTGAGGTTGATTCCTAGGTATTTCATTTTTTTGGATGTTGTTGTGAAAGGTATTGTTTCCCTAATTTCTCTTTCATTAAGTTTGTTATTTGTGTACAGGAAGGCTATTGACTTTTGAGTATTGGCTTTGTATCCAGCTACACTACTGAATTTGCTTATTAAATCTAGCAGTTTTTTAGTGGAGTTTTTGGGGTCTTCTGTGTAGAGTATCATGTCATCTGCAAATAATGATAATTTAACTTCTTCCTTTCCAATCATTATTCCCTTTATTTCTTTCTCTTGTCTAATTGCTCTGGCTAAAGTTTCTAGAACTATGTTGAATAAGAGTGGGGACAGTGGACATCCTTGTCTTGTTCCTGATTTTAGAGGGAAGGCTTTCAGTTTTTGGCCATTTAGTATAATATTGGCTGTTGGTTTGTCATAGATAGCTTTTACCAGGTTGCGATAAAGACCCTCTATTCCAATTTTCTGTAGGATTTTTATCATGAAAAGGTGCTGGACTTTGTCAAAAGCTTTTTCTGCATCTATTGAGATGATCATGTGTTTTTTATCTTTGGTTCTGTTAATATGGTGTATTACATTTATTGATTTACGTATGTTGAACCATCCCTGCATCCCTGGGATGAATCCAACTTGGTCATGGTGTATAATCTTCTTGATGATTTGCTGGATTCTGTTTGCCAGTATCTTATTAAGGATTTTTGCATCTATGTTCATTAGGGAGATTGGCCTGTAGTTCTCGTTCTTAGTTGGGTCCTTCTCTGGTTTTGGTATCAGGGTAATGCTTGCTTCCAGGAATGAATTTGGGAGTATTGCTTCCCTTTCAATTTCATTAAAAAGTTTGAGAAGTAGGGGCGTTAGGTCTTCTCTAAATTTCTTGTAGAATTTGGCAGTGAATCCATCAGGGCCTGGGCTTTTCTTGTTGGGAGGTTTTTAATTACATCTTCAATTTCATTGGTTGATATTGGTTTATTTAGGATTTTTAAATCTTCTTCATTCAGCTTTGGTAATTCATATGAATCTAGGAATCTGTCCATTTCTTCTGCATTTTCCATCTTAGTAGAATATAGATTTTTAAAATAGGTATAGATGAGCTTCTGGATTTCTGCATGGTCCGTCGTGATATCACCCTTTTCATTTTCAATTGCATGGATTTGAGTCTTTTCTTTTCTTTTTTTAATAAGTTTGGATAAGGGTTTGTCAATCTTATTTATTCTTTCAAAGAACCAACTTTTTGCTTCATTGATTCTTTGTATTGTTTTTTTAGTCTCCAATACATTAATTTCTGCTCTGATCTTTATAATTTCCTCCCTTGTACGGGCTTTTGGCTTAACCTGCTCTTCTTTTTCTAGAAGTTCGAGGTTCGCCATTAAGTTGTTTATTTGCGCTTGCTCTATTTTCCTGATATAAGTATTTAATGCTATAAATTTCCCTCTTAGGACTGCTTTCATTGTATCCCATAAGTTCCGGTATGTTGTACTGTCATTATCATTCAGTTGTAGAAATTGTCTAATTTCTTCTTTAATTTCATCTGTGACCCATTGGTTGTTCAGGAGGGTACTGTTTAATTTCCATGTGTTTAGGGTGTTTTTGTGATATCTTTTGCCATTGATTTCCAATTTCATTGCACTATGGTCTGATAATATGCATGGGATAATTTCAATTCCTTTGCATTTACTTAAGCAGGTTTTATGAGCTAGTATGTGGTCTATTTTGGAGAACGTCCCATGTGCAGCTGAGAAGAATGTGTATTCTGATGTTGTGGGGTGGAACACTCTGTAGACATCTATTAAGTCCATTTGTTCAAAAGTTTGGTTCAGTTCTATTATTTCATTATTGATTTTCTGTCTAGTTGATCTGTCTTTTTGTGACAGTGGGGTATTGAGATCTCCCAATATAATTGTATTAGTGCTTATTCGATTTTTCATGTCCTTTAGTACTTGTTTTATATAGTTGGGTGCATTGGTATTTGACGCATATATATATGTGATCGTTATCTCTTCCTCTTGGATTGTTCCCTTTATAAGGTTGTAATGACCGTCTTTATCTCTCTGAATCATTCTTGGCTTGAAATTCACTTTGTCTGCGAAAAGAATAGCTACCCCTGCTTTTTTCTGGGTTCCTGTCACATGGAGAATTGTTTTCCATCCTTTGACTTTCAGTCTATGAATTTCTTTCTGAATTAAATGTGTTTCTTGTATACAACATATTGTTGGATCTTGCTTCTTGATCCATTTTGCCAGTCTGTGCCTTTTGACTGGTGAATTGAGACCGTTAACATTGATGGTTAAAACTGATATGTATTGACTTATACTTGTCATGATATTTTCCTGTTGTTGCTTCCCACTCTTTGTTTGTTTTTCCCCTTTCCCGCTATTTAATTATCTGCCCTGCCTGTTGGATCCCTTCTGTTGGGGTTCCTTTCTCTTTCTAGAATGTCCTTCAGAACATTTTGGAGTGCTGGTTTGGTGGTCATAAATTTTCTCAGATGTTCTTTGTCATGAAAGTATTTTATTTCTCCATCAATTTTGAAAGATAGCTTTGCGGGGTACATCAATCTGGGTTGAAAATTATTTTCCTTTAGAGCTTGAAATACGTCATTCCAAGCTCTTCTTGACTTGAGGGTTTGTGCTGAAAAGTCAGCTGTGATTCTGATGGGTTTTCCTTTATAGGTGATTTGTCTCTTCTCCCTAACAGCTTTTAAGATTCTGCCCTTCTGTTGAATTTCTGGGATCTTGACTATGATATGTCTGGCTGAAGTTTTTTTTTGGTCATGTCTAGTTGGTGTTCTAAAAGCTTCCTTTATGTTGGGGTCAAATTCTTTTTCTCTTCCAGGGAAGTTCTCCATAATAATGTCTTTGAACAAGGTTTTAATGTCATTGATGCTATCTCCTGCTTTTTCATTTATTCCAATTATTCTTAAGTTGTTTATCTTTGAGTCATCTAGCAGCTGCTGAATTGATTTTTCATGGTCCCTTGCTGTTTTTAAGAATTCTTTCTTTTCATGATCACTGATTGCAAGCCTGTCTTCTATATCTGAGTTCCTGTCCTCACATTGGCTTAATCTGCTACAAATTCTTTCAATGGAATTTTTGTTCTCTTGGATATCTGCTTGCATCTGCCTTATGGATTCCATTTCTTTCCTATGCTGAGCATTCATGGTTTCTATAGTTTTCTTTTTTTTTTTTTTTTTAAAGAGAAGAAAAAACAAAACAAATCAAAAGAAGAACAAATTTTCAAACCAACATAATAGGAGGGTAACAATGGTTAATACATTACGTATTACTATCTTTAAGTTAGTTATTCAGGACACCAGACATTAGCATTCAATTGTCCAAACATTATTGGCACAAACCTTACTCTTCAATGAACTAAGTAAAAATGGTAGTGTATCTATCTTAACCATCATATATATATATATATATATATATATATATATATATATATATATACAATTTTTTTTTCCCTTTCCCTTCTTTCTTTTCCCTATTCCAGTCTCTCTTTCCTTTTGACCAGTTTCTTTTTGATTCACCATGTCTATTGTACATTTTGGATCTTATTTACTCTTTCAGTTTCTCATACTAGAGAGATAATACGATGCTTACACATGTGCTTCTGGTTTATTTCACTTATGAGTATTTTCTCGAGTTGCATCCATTTACCTATAAAAGTCTCCAGTTTATCCTTCTTTATGGCTGAATAGTACTCCATTGTATAAAAATACCACATCTTTCTTATCCATTCCTCAGTTGATGGACATTTGGGTTGTTTCCAAGATCTGGCTATTACAAATTGTGCTGCTATAAACATGGGTGCACATATATCGCTGTGGTGCGATGTTTTTAATTCTTCTGGGAAGATGCCCAGAAGGGGAATAGCTGGGTCAAATGGGACCTCCAACCCTAGTTTTCTGAGGAATCTCCACACTGACTTCCACAGTGGCTGTACCAGTCGACACTCCCACCAACAGTGAAGAAGGGTTCCTTTTTCCCCACAGCCCCTCCAGCATTTGTTATTAGTTGATTTCTTTATAGTAGCCATTCTTTCTGGGGTGAGATGGTATCCCAGTGTTGTTTTAATTTGCATCTCTCGAATGACTAGTGATGTTGCACATTTTTTTGTATATTTGTTTGCCATTTGTATTTCCTATCTGAGAAATGTGTATTCATCTCAGATGCCCATTTTTGGAGTGGGTCTTTAAATTTGGGAGGTCTGATTTTTTTGAGTTCTTTATATGTTCTCGATAGTAATCCTTTGTCTGAGGAACAGCTGGCAAACATTTTTTCCCACATTGTGGGTTGTCTCTTCACTCTGTTGGTGGTTTCTCTTGCTACGCAAAAGCTTTTTAATAAGATGAGATCCCAGTTATTGATTCTTTGGGATAGTTCCCGTGCGGTTGAGTTTTTATTCATAAAGTCTTTGCCTACACCAATGTCTCCAAGGGTTTTACCTATCCTACCTTCCAGCAGATTTAATGTTTCTGTTTTAATATTTAGATCTCTGATCCATTTTGAATTTAGTTTAGTGCATGATGAAAGATATGGGTCTAGTTTTAATCTTCGGCATGTGTAGAGCCAGTTTTTCCAGCACCATTTATTAAAGAGGCTATCTTTCTTCCAGCGAATGTGTTTGGCACCTTTGTCAAAGATAAGGTGGCTTAGTATGTCTGGGGTTGTTTCAGCATCTTCTAATCTGTTCCATTGATCTTCAGGTCTGTTTTTTTGCCAGTACCACACTGTTTTTATCACAGTAGCTTTATAGTATAATTTCAAGTCGGGGATTGTGATGCCCCCTGCCTTGCCTTTGTTGCCCAGAATTGCCTTTGCTATTCTAGGTCTCTTCTGATTCCAAATGAATTTTAGGATTGTTTTCTCTAATTCTGTGAGATATGCTGTTGGAATTTTGATTGGAATTGCATTAAATCTGTATAACAATTTTGGAAGGATGGCCATTTTCACTATATTGGTTCTTCCTATCCAGGAGCAAGGGATATCTTTCCATTTTCTGATATCCTCTTCAATCTCCTTTTTCAGAGTACTGTAGTTTTCAGTATAGAGGTCTTTTACATCCTTCGTGAGGTTGATTCCTAGGTATTTCATTTTTTTGGATGTTATTGTGAAAGGTATTGTTTCCCTAATTTCTCTTTCAGTAAGTTTGTTATTTGTGTACAGGAAGGCTATTGACTTTTGAGTATTGACTTTGTATCCAGCTACACTACTGAATTTGCTTATTAAATCTAGCAGTTTTTTAGTGGAGTTTTTGGGGTCTTCTGTGTAGAGTATCATGTCATCTGCAAATAATGATAATTTAACTTCTTCCTTTCCAATCATTATTCCTTTTATTTCTTTCTCTTGTCTAATCGCTCTGGCTAAAGTTTCCAGAACTATGTTGAATAAGAGTGGGGACAGTGGACATCCTTGTCTTGTTCCTGATTTTAGAGGGAAGGCTTTCAGTTTTTGGCCATTTAGTATAATATTGGCTGTTGGTTTGTCATAGATAGCTTTTACCAGATTGAGATAAAGACCCTCTATTCCAATTTTCTGTAGGGTTTTTATCATGAAAAGGTGCTGGACTTTGTCAAAAGCTTTTTCTGCATCTATTGAGATGATCATGTGATTTTTGTCTTTGGTTCTGTTAATAGGGTGTATTACATTTATTGATTTACGTATGTTGAACCATCCCTGCATCCCTGGGATGAATCCAACTTGGTCATGGTGTATAATCTTCTTGATGATTTGTTGGATTCTGTTTGCCAGTATCTTATTAAGGATTTTTGCATCTATGTTCATTAGGGAGATTGGCCTGTAGTTCTCGTTCTTAGTTGGGTCCTTCTCTGGTTTTGGTATCAGGGTAATGCTTGCTTCCAGGAATGAATTTGGGAGTATTGCTTCCCTTTCAATTTCATTGAAAAGTTTGAGAAGTAGGGGCGTTAGGTCTTCTCTAAATTTCTTGTAGAATTTGGCAGTGAATCCATCAGGGCCTGGGCTTTTCTTTGTTGGGAGGTTTTTAATTACATCTTCAATTTCATTGGCTGATATTGATTTATTTAGGATTTTTAAATCTTCTTGATTCAGCTTTGGTAATTCATACGAATCTAGGAATCTGTCCATTTCTTCTGCATTTTCCATCTTAGTAGAATATAAATTTTCAAAATAGGTATAGATGATCTTCTGGATTTCTGCAGGGTCCGTCGTGATATCACCCTTTTCATTTTCAATTGCATGGATTTGAGTCTTTTCTTTTCTTTTTTTAATAAGGTTGGATAAGGGTTTGTCAATCTTATTTATTCTTTCAAAGAACCAACTTTTTGCTTCATTGATTCTTTGTATTGTTTTTTTATTCTCCAATACGTTAATTTCTGCTCTGATCTTTATAATTTCCTCCCTTGTACGGGCTTTTGGCTTAACCTGCTCTTCTTTTTCTAGAAGCTCGAGGTTCACCCTTAAGTTGTTTATTTGCGCTTGCTCTATTTTCCTGATATAAGTGTTTAATGCTATAAATTTCCCTCTTAGGACTGCTTTCATTGTATCCCAAAAGTTCCGGTATGTTGTACTGTCATTATCATTCAGTTGTAGAAAGTGACTAATTTCTTCTTTAATTTCATCTGTGACCCATTGGTTGTTCAGGAGGATGCTGTTTAATTTCCATGTGTTTAGGGAGTTTTTGTGGGATCTTTTGCCATTGATTTCCAATTTCATTGCACTATGGTCTGATAATATGCATGGGATAATTTCAATTCCTTTGCATTTACTTAAGCAGGTTTTATGAGCTAGTATGTGGTCTATTTTGGAGAACGTCCCATGTGCAGCTGAGAAAAATGTGTATTCTGATGTTGTGGGATGGAACACTCTGTAGACATCTACTAAGTCCATTTGTTCAAAAGTTTGGTTCAGTTCTACTATTTCATTATTGATTTTCTGTCCAGTTGATCTATCTTTTTGTGACAGTGGAGTATTGAGATCTCCCAATATAATTGTATTAGTGCTTATTTGATTTTTCATGTCCTTTAGTACTTGTTTTATATAGCTGGGTGCATTGGTATTTGACGCATATATATTTATGATCGTTATCTCTTCCTCTTGGATTGTTCCCTTTACAAGGATGTAATGACCGTCTTTATCTCTCTGAATCCTTCTTGGCTTGAAGTTCACTTTGTCTGCAAAAAGAATAGCTACCCCTGCTTTTTTCTGGGTTCCTGTGGCATGGAGTATTGTTTTCCATCCTTTGACTTTCAGTCTATGAATTTCTTTCTGAATTAAATGTGTTTCTTGTATACAGAATATTGTTGGATCTTGCTTCTTGATCCATTTTACCAGTCTGTGCCTTTTGATTGGTGAATTGAGACCGTTAACATTGATGGTTAAAACTGATATGTATTGACTTGTCATGATATTTTCCTGTTGTTGGTTCCCACTCTTTGTTTTTCCGCTTTCCGGCTATTTAATTATTTGCCCTGCCTGGTGGATTCCTTCTGTTGGGGTTCCTATCTCTTTCTAGAATGTCCTTCAGAACGTTTTGGAGTGCTGGTTTGGTGGTCATAAATTTTCTCAGATGTTCTTTGTCATGAAAGTATTTTATTTCTCCATCAATTTTGAAAGATAGTTTTGCAGGGTACATCAATCTGGGCTGAAAATTATTTTCCTTTAGAGCTTGCAATACATCATTCCAAGCTCTTCTTGAATTGAGGGTTTGTGCGGAAAAGTCAGCTGTGATTCTGATGGGTTTTCCTTCATAGGTGATTTGTCTCTTCTCCCTAACAGCTTTTAAGATTCTGCCCTTCTGTTGAATTTCTGGGATCTTGACTATAATATGTCTGGCTGAAGTTTTTTTTTGATCATGTCTAGTTGGTGTTCTAAAAGCTTCACTTATAGGGGTGTCAAATTCCTTTTCTCTACCAGGAAAGTTCTCCCTGATTATGTCTTTGAACAAGGTTTTAATGTCGTTGATGCTATCTCCTGCTTTTTCATTTATTCCAATTATTCTTAAGTTGTTTATCTTTGAGTCATCTAGCAGCTGCTGAATTGATTTTTCATGGTCCCTTGCTATTTTTAAGAATTTTTCCATTTCATGATCACTAATTGCAAGCCTGTCTTCTATATCTGAGATCCTGTCCTCGCATTGGCTTATTCTGCTGCAAATACTTTCAATGGAATTTTTTATCTCTTGGATATCTGCTTGAATCTGCCTTATGGATTCCATTTCTTTCCTATGCTGAGCATTCATGGTTTCTATAGTTTTCTTAAGTTCATCTATTTTTTTGTCTGTATCAGCTATAGTGTCCTTAAGCATGGTCTTCATTGTAGACATTATCTCTGCAGTTATCTGTGAGATTATTTCTGTTTTAATTTTTTCCAGAACCTCATTCAGTTGCTTTGTTGTTACCACTTCAGATAGGCCAGGTGGGTGGCTTTCGGATTGTCCCACCTCGTTGCTCCCTAGGTTTGCCTTTGGTGAATTGGATGTGTGTGGTTGCATCTTGTTTAAGTGTCGTCTCATTTTTTCTTTCTTTAATTCCTGGGGTGATGTTTGCAAATTACCTATAGTAGGTTACTTTATTGCTAGTGTTTAAGATCTTTAGAAGATGACTACTTCTCTGCAGTATCTTCCAAGTGGAGCTTGCTTTTGGGTTTTGAGCTTTCTGCCAGATCCTACCTCTTCAATTCGTTGGGTATGCGAAGTTGCTACCTGTTTGGCCCAGTCCTTGATTCTTTGGTACTGTGCCACTGTATTTTCTGTGTCCCTTAGTCAATCTCAATCATGAAATATCAGGAAGGAAAGATGTTTAGAACAATTATTTCACATTTGGCTATAATGTTAACTAAAGCATCAAACACAGCCTAAAAAATGACAGACTGAGCTAACCAGTTATTTACCACTTTTAGCTGTATAGAGTTGTGGTTATATAACAAAATCTAAAACACACCAGAAAAATTAGATGCAGTATACAAGTCCTATGTATGTCAATTTTTCCTTGAGGAGTTTAAATTTAAAATGAGTTAAGGAGGAAATAGAGTATTGGGAGAAGAGGAAGGAATTAGATGTAAGGTTAGAGGACCAAGAGGGATCCCACTAAAATTGGGACACTAGTGCAGAGGACAGGTGGTAAAAAGAGAAGGAAGGGATAAAAGGAAGAACAGATCACAACCACAATCACAAAGAAGTTAGAGGCGCTGTTTACACTCATATAAAAAACCAGAGAGAATAATGAAGGAAAGAACAAATACCCATACAGAAACAAAAACGAAGATAAAAACAATAAAACAGACAGATCAAAAATAAAACCCCACCAAAAAACAAAACAAAACAAAACAAAAACAAAAAAACCCTTCGCCAGAACAAAAAACAAATCAGTGAGAAAAAAAAAAAATTAAAATTAAAATTAAAAAAAAAAATAAAAAAAAATAAAAAGAATCAGTTCCAGGTGTTGACTCTGTTGTAGGCAGGTACCTTGTGACAGAGTCCTGTTCTGTGCAGTTCCGTCCCAGTAAGCCAGGAGCGCCCTCTGGCGGGCGGTGAGCAGAGGCGCGTACTTTCAGGCAGAGACCAGTCTAGCTCGCCTCCGCTCTCAGCGCCCTTTCACGATCCCTGGGCCTGAGAGGCTCAGCGCGCTGTCCGGAGCGCGGGTTCCCTGCACTGGTTCCCGCCGCTCTGGTTTTTCGCCACACCCCCCACAATGGCGCCGGGCCAGTAGCTCTCTGGTGCGGGACAGGTGTGGCTGAGAGTCCAGTCTCGTTCGCCTGCTGACCTTAGCACACTTTCGTGGGCCTGAGAGGCCCCGTGCTGTCCTGTCCGGAGCACAAGTTCCCAGAGCAGTTTCCGAGCCGCTCTGAGTTTCGCCACACCCCCCACAATGGCGCCCGGCCGGTCGCTCTCTGGCGCGGGGCAGCTGTGGCTGAGAGACACTCACCGCCGGTCAGCGCTGTTCTGCGCCGCTCCGCTGCCCCACCGCTGTCTCAGGATCCTCCGTGGGGGCTCCCTGGGCGCCAGCTGCCACCGTGTGTCCGTAGAATTGAGCCTCCGCGGCGCTGCAACTCCCGGGATAGTAGAAGGTGCGCGCGTGCAGTCTGCTCCTTTCCTTCTTCTTTGTTGGAAGTCACCCGTCACTGGTGCCGGGGGTCCCAGATTGCACTTTAGAACTTTTCTGGGTTTCGGGGAGGCATCTCCCCCCCTCCTGCGCTTTCCGGGTCGCTATATTCCCGTGTTGCAATGGTAACTTTTAGAGAGAGTTTCGCTGCCTGCTTCTTACTCATCCGCCATCTTGAGGTCCTCTCCAGATAAAGGATTTTACCAATAAAATGTTTGACAATCTGGGAGCGCCCGGACCTTGTTGTGGTCAAACAATGGAGGCGTCCAGCAGCAGTAGCCTGGTGCGCGGGGTGCGCGGATCGTCCCTCATCACCTGGGCAGAATGCTCGGCGGCTTCCGCCCCGACGAAGGCGTCCAAGTGCGGGGTGCGAGCGCCCCAGGCCGCGGGCTCCTTCTATAGTTTTCTTAAGCTCATCTATTTTTTTGTCTGTATCAGCTATAGTGTCCTTAAGCATGGTCTTCATTGTGGATATTATCTCTGCAGTTATCTGTGAAATTATTTCTGTTTTAATTTTTTCCAGAGCCTCATTCAGTTGTTTTGTTGTTACCCCTTCAGATAGGCCAGGTGGGTGGCTTTCGGATTGTCCCACCTCATTGCCCCCTAGGTTTGCCTTTGGTGAATTGGATGTGTGGGGTTGCATCTTATTTAAGTGTTGTCTCATTTTTTCTTTTTTTAATTTAATTCCTGCGGTGATGTTTATAAATTACCTATGATAGGTTACTTTATTGCTAGTGTTCAAGATCTTTAGAAGATGACTACTTCTCTGCAGTATCTTCCAAGTGGAGCTTGCTTTTGGGTTTTGAGCTTTCTGCCAGATCCTACCTCTTCAATTTGTTGGATGTGAGAAGTTGCTACCTGTTTGGCCCAGTCCTTGAATCTTTGGTACTGTGTCACTGTATTTTCTGTGTCCCTTAGTCAATATCAATCATGAAATATCAGGAAGGAAAGCTGTTTAGAACAATTATTTCACATTTGGCTATAATGGTAACTGAAGCATCAAACACAGCCTAGAAAATGACAGACTGAGCTAACCAGTTATTTACCACTTTTAGCCGTATAAAGTAGAGTTGCGGTTACATAACAAAATCTAAAACACACCAGAAAAATTATATGCAGTATACAAGTCCTTAGTATGTCAATTTTTCCCCTCAGGAGTTTAAATTTAAAATGAGTTAAGGAGGAAATAGAGTATTGGGAGAATAGGAAGGAGTTAGATGTAAGGTTAGAGGACCAAGAGGGATCCCACTAACATTGGGACACTGGTGCAGAGGACTGGTGGGAAAAAGAGAAGGAAGGGATAAAAGGAAGAACAGATCACAACCACAATCACAAAGAGGCTAGAGGTGCTGTTTACACTCATATAAAAACCAGAGAGAATAATGAAGGAAAGAGCAAATAGACAAACAGAAACAAAAATGGAGACAATAACAACAAAGCAAACAGACAAAACAAAAATAAAACCCAACAAAACAAAAAAAAAAAAAAAAAAAAAAACCCTTCACCAGAACAAAAAACTAATGAGAGAGAAAAAATATATATAAAAAATAAAATAAAATAAAATAAATAAAAATAAAAGTAAAAATAAAAAAATAAAAAGAATCAGTTCCAGGTGTTGACTCTGCTGTAGGCTGGCACCGTGTGATGAGAGTCCTGTTCCGTGCAGGTCTGTCCCAGCGAGCCAAGAGTGGCCCTTTGGCGGGACAGTGAGCAGAAGCGTGGACTTTCAGGCGGAGACCAGTCTCCTTTGCCTGCCGCTGTCAGCACACTGCTTTTGCGCCGCTCTGATTTTCGCCACGCCCCCCACAATGGTGCTGGGCCAGTCGCTCTCTGGCGCGGGACATGTGTGGCTGAGAGACCAGTCTCGTTCACCCGCCGCCCTCAGCGCACCTCCGTGGGTCTGAGAGGCGCTGCACTGCCCTGTCCGGAGCACGAGTTCCCAGCACTGTTTTCCCACCGCTCTGATTTTCGCCGCACCCCCCACAATGGCGCCCGGCCAGTCGCTCTCTGGCGCGGGACAGCTGTGGCTGAGAGACACTCACCACCGGCCAGCGCCGTTCTCCGTTGCTCCCCTGCCCCGCAGCTGTCTCCCGATCCTCCGTGGGGCTCCCTGGGCGCTAGCTGTCACCGTGTGTCCGCAGCTTTGAGCTTCTGTCGCACAGCGATTCCTGGGATGGTAGAAGGTGCGCGTGTTCCTTCTTTGTTGAAAAGTACCCTTCACTGGTGCTGGGGGTCCCAAGCTGCACTTCAGAACTTCTCTGGGTCCCGGGGAGGCATCTCCCCCCCTCCTGTGCTCTCCTGGTCACTAAATTCCCGTAGTCCAATGGCAACTTTTAGAGAGTTTTGCTGCGTGCTTCTTACTCATCCACCATCTTTTTTCCTCCCCACCTTCTCCATCAGTTTTGAAAGATAGTTTTGCAGGGTACATCAATCTAGGTTGAAGATTATTTTCCTTTAGAACTTGAAATACATCATTCCAAGCTCTTCTTGACTTGAGGGTTTGTGCTAAAATGTCCGCTGTGATTCTGATGGGCTTTCCTTTATAGGTGATTTGTTTCTTTTCTGTAACAGCTTTTAAGATTCTACACTTATGTTGAATTTCTGGAATCTTGACTATAATATGCCTGGCTGAAGATTTTTTTTTATCGTGGCTAATTGGAGTTCTATAAGCCTCACTTATCTGAACATCAAATTCTTTTTCTCTACCAGGGAAATTTTCTGTGATAATGTCTGTGAACAGTCTTCTGATGTCATTTATGCTATCTCCTGCTTTTTCATTGACTCCAATCAATCTTGTTATTCTTCTTTGCATCATCTAGCAGCTGCTGGATTGATTTTTCATTGTCTCTTGCTATTTTTAAGAATTCTTTCTTTTCATGATCACTAATTGCAAGCCTGTCTTCTATATCTGAGATCCTGTCCTCACAATGGCTTAATCTGCTACAAATACTTTCAATGGAATTTTTGTTCTCCTGGATATCTGCCTGAATCTGCTTTATGGAGTCCATTTCTTTCCTATGCTGAGCATTCATGGCTTCCATCATTTTCTTAAGCTCGTCTATTTTTTTGTCTGTGTCTGCTCTAGTGTCCTTAAGCACGGTCTTCGTTATGGACATTATCTCTGCAGTTATCTGAGAAATTAGTTCTGATTTAAATTTTTCCAGAGCCTCATTCAACTGCTTTGTTGTTACCACTTCAGAGATGTCAGGTGGGTGGCTTTTGGTTTGTCCCACCTCACTGCCCCCTGGGTTTGCCTTTGGTGAACTGGATGTGTGGGGTTGCATATTGTTTAAGTGTCGTCTCACTTTTTTTCTTTCTTTAGTTTAGTTCCTGGGATGCTGTTTGTAAATTGCCTATGGTAGGTTGCTTTATTGCTAGTATTTCAAACTCAGGAGATTCTTGGAATAGCAGGAAGAAAAGCACCAGTCAGTGTGTCCTTCTCGGCTGGTGCTTCTGTGTACTGCGATGTCTCGCGTTACTCCACGGAGGTTCCAACTGGAGCCGTGGATGGAGTGGCAGCCACCCTGAGTTCTGAGCTCAGCTGCTGCCCCCCACACAATGGCACCTGGCTAGTGGCTCTCTTGCACGCCTGACAGCTGGGGCTCAGCACTCACTGCCAGTCAGTGTGTCCTTCACAGCTGCCGTTTCTCTGTATTACGGTGTCTCGCGTTCCTCCACAGAGGTCCCTGCTGGAGCCGTGGATGGAGTGGCAGCTGCCCTAAGTTTCAAGTTCAGCTGCTGCCCCCCCCAATGGCGCCCGGCTAGTCGCTCTCTCGCGCGGGACAGCCGGGCATCAGCACTCACCGCCAGTCAGTGTGTTCTTCACGGCCGCTGCTTCTCTGCACCGCTGCTTCTCGCGTTCCTCCGCGGAGGCCCCCGGCGGCGCCAGCAGTCACTGCGTGTCCGCAGATTTGAACTGCTTCAGTCGCGTCAGGATTCCCGACACAGGGAAATGGTGCTGGAGGCCACCTCCTTCTTCTTTTTTGGAGTTTCTCTCTTCACTTTCTCTGTGGGCCCCAAACTGCACTTCAGATCTTTCCTGGGTCCATGGGAGCCACTTCCCTCTTTCTTGTCCTCCTCCAGTCACTATATTTCAGTGTCCGGATGGCGACTTTTGGAGAGGTTCACTGCCTGCTTCTTACAGATCCACCATCTTTTTCCCTCTACCGTCTAATATAACCATTATGGAAAGCATTATGGTGATTTCTCAAAGAGCTGAACTTAGAAATTCCTTATGACCCAGCTATTCCCCTTCTAGGGAGCTGCTCCAAAGAGATAAAAACATACTATAGTGACATGGGCATACCAATTTTTATAGCACCAGAATTCATAATAGCTAAATCCTGGAAGCAGCCTGTATGCCCATCACCAGACAAATAGATAAAGAAAATGTGGTATCTCTATGTAGTGGAATACCACTCAACTATAAAGAAGCAAAAATTCAAGACATTGTAGGAAAGTGGATGCACCTGGAAAATATAATGTTGACTGAAATAAATAAGGTGCATAAGCCTAAATAACATATGGTATCTCTTATTTGAGTAAGGCAAAGTACAAAGAGCAAAATAAAGGATGGATAAAAGGAAACAAGAGGATAGGTCACTTGCAAATGGGAAGGGCTCCAGGAGACTGTGGGCAAAAGGGGGAGGGGGAAGGGAAGGGGAAGTAAGAGGAATTAAGATATATCATGTACAGGAACAAAATACCCATAATGAATGGAAACATTATATGTCATAAACATGAGCTAAGAATAACAAGAAGAAGAATAAAAATGGGGAAAGGGGTTTTAAAGATGGAGGGAGGGAAGTAGGTAAAAAGAGGAAGAGGACTAAAAAAAGGCACAAACTGGGTTATGTATATGAACCTACTCCCCAAGATGAATGTAAACTTCTTGTACTGCAAACACATACTAATAGAAGTAAAGAAAATATGCCCCATCCCCATCATCTTCACTGCCATTTGCCAGGGGTAACCATTACTGACAGCTTTCTTTGTATTCTTTTAGATTTTTCTTCTATGCATGTATAGCTACATATATAAAATATTGAACAAAGATTAGATCATACTTATTTTTCTGCATCTTGCTTTTTGAATTCGATAATAAAGATATGGGATATTTTCGTCTCTATATCTACATATTTGTCTCATTTTTAACAACTACACAAAATTCTACACAATGAATCCACCATAGAAAAACCATTTTCCAGTTGATGAATCTGTTTTCACTTAAACAGTAATTACCATTGTGTGTTCAGGTTTTATTCACTTGACATATGCATCCTTTTATGTTTAAGTTGTTTTCAACTTTGACTTACTGTTTGTTTTTAGTATGCTCATGCTTCCTTGCTTCTCTCCATCCTTTCAAAATTGTGTTTTCAGTACACCTAGTTTTTCTTGCTTCTATGTTGTCTTTCTCAGTTATTGTAATTCTTGTTGCTTACTCTTTAAAATCTTAGATTCAGATAGAAAGTTTTAAGATCTAATAAATGAGTGGTATTTTAGCACATGATTTAAATAGGGTTTAAGAGTGGTAGGCACACCTGGCATCTAAGGCCTCCAGTATTCTGAGACTGAGGTAGAACAATCAAGATTAATAGAGTAGATCTCTCTTAAATAATCCAAGTGGGGCCTGTAATTGGTCAGGTAAGTTAAAAAGTTGGTTATAGCTGTGACTAATAAAATGTTAATAGTTAGGCATTTTACTTTCTTTGAAACATAAATTGCATTCATTCACCAAGCTTTAGATGTAAAGATCTACCAAGATCTTTTAGTATAGGTTATTGAATGGTGCCCTGAATTCTCTCACAAAAAATCAGACCCTTAAAATATGATTATGATTCCTAATCCAATTTCTTTGGAGAAAGAAAGACATTTTGAGCAATTTGAATGTAGAATATTTTTAGATATTTGCAAATGTTCTTCTCTTCTTTTCTAGTGTCTCATCGCATTTAATTAAAGTTAATTTTTATGTACTTCTTTATTGAGTTCATTTAGAGCTCAGTTTATTGCCACCTTTATAGGCCAGAGTTCTCTTTTTCACACATATTGTATCAGTTTTATGTAACTAATTAGACTTCAACATTTACAAATAGTGTTGGAAACAAATACAAACTATCTTTATAGTAAGTTTCTGATTAACTACAGGAAGAAATATCTTGCCTTGCTGGGGGATAGCTTATTAAGCAATGAACCTTCAGCAAGGTGAATACCAACCATATTTTTGTAGAGAGACTGAAGAGTGCAGTGCAGTAGAGTGAATCAGCTAAGTGGAGGTTGGTTAAGATAATTTCCACTGCATATTAGGATTAAAGGAGATAAGCAAACTGCACACCGATAGAATCAGGCGTCAAGTGAGGGCAAGGGAAAGTTTACGGAACTGTGTATGCTCAGCTGTTAGCACCTAAATTATTTTCAGGTAAGTGTTCCATATTTGGTACATTTATTTTTATTGTATTATAATGTTGGAGAGAAATTCCATTTTTATCTACCAATATCTGTTTGTATTGTTAGAACATGGCTTGTTTTAAGACCAAATGTAGCCATTGCAAATTGCTTTTTATGTGTGCATAACTGTGAACGCTAATGATACGCAACTTGCCTAAAATTTAGCATTTTATCTTTGCTTTTAAAAATAAATAAGGTTCACCTGAAACAGATCTTAAATCTACTTGTATTTCCAAAGTACTTTTGTGAATTCCATTTTGCAGCAATATTTAAACCAAGAAATAAATGTACATGGCTTTTTCTTAATATAGTAAATCATTTTCAACCTCTTCCATCAATGGTTATGGGATATTGCTGTAAAGTGCTAAGATCATTTCTCTGTGTTCCCCAAATACCCAGCTTCCTAGCCATGCACACTGCCTAAGGGTCCAATAAGTAGGTTAATTCTTCCTTCAGGGTTGGCCTGAGGGTTAAAGTTCCTGATGAGCCAAGTAGAACTTGCAAGTAGGAAGAAGGTAGGTGGATAAAGTGTACATCAATGCTGGGGATTGGGGAGAAAACCAACTCAGTGTGCAGCTGAATTCTCACAGTGATTTTCATTCTGTTTCATATATCTCATCTATTTCTGTGTCCTAGCAGATGCTTTGTTTTTGGCTTGTTTTAAAGGGCTATTATAACCAAGTACTTTCACTATTTCACAAATGGTTGTTCTGAAAACACATTGTAATATTTTCATCCAGTTGTTTTGTTTCTTGTTTTATATTTTGATGAATGAGATGAAAGAAGAGAGAGAAAAATCATGATAATATGGGAAAGCTTATTCTCACTTCATTAAAATTTTTTCTTTGACAACTAATAGTAATAACAATCATCTCACCAGGTGTGGCGGCACACTCCTATAATCTCAGCATTTGGAAGGCTGAGGCAGGATGATTGTAGTGAGCTCAAGGCCAACTTGGGTTACATAGTAAGTTCGAGGCCAGCGTGAACTACATAAAGACCTGACTGTAAATAGACAAACAAATAAATAAATAAATAGCGATAATATCTACATCTGCTGGTTTAATATACTTTCTACATTAACCCTTGTACACATTTTTAACTGACTTTGCATGTTACTGGTGGAAAGAAAACCACACTCCCCTAATGTGAGTAATTTGCATAGTGACATCCAGCTAGTAAGCAGCAGAATAAGAGTTCACAGCAGAAATATAAACTCAGGTTTCTCCCACTCCTAAGCCAATGCTTTTTCCCCTTTGCCAATATTTCTCAATCCCGGAATCTTGAAAGACTTGAGTATCCCCAGATGTCATTTTGACAAAATTTTCATTCTTTCAACAAATATTTATTGACTGTTTATTGTGTGCTGGATATTGTTCTAGGCACTTTAGATACATAATGATAAAAAAGATAAAAATGTTGCTGCTTGAATAAACTTATATTCTTGTGAGCACTGAAGAGATAAATAATAAACTAAAAGGAAGTAAACTATATAAGATGTTAGAAGGTAATAAGTGCTGTAAAAATTCCCTTTGTTAGTTTTAAATTGTGTTTTTATCTGACTATAGATATTTAACATAAAGATATTGTGAATAATCTTAGTGACTGCCTACATCAAAGTACTGACTTATGACTCCATTGTTTGCTGTGTGATTGTGTTCTCTTCACATTCTTGGCTAGGGAATGCAAAAAAAAATACATATATATATATACATATATATATGTATATATATATATATATATATCAACTGAAGTTGTCGTAGTAGTTCAAAGAGGATTATCACTGTAGCTTTGTAATATAACTTGAAGTCTGAGAATGTGATGCTCTGTTTTGCTCTTGTTGCCTAGGATTGCTTTTGCTATTCTGGATCTCTTCTAGTTCTGTATGAATTTTAGGATTGTTTTGTCTAGTTATGTAAGTAATGCTGTTGGTATTTTGATTGGAGTTGCATTATCTATATGTCAGTTTAGGTAGTATGGCCATTTAAACATTGCTTCTGCCTATCCAGAAACTGGATACCTTCCCATTTTCTGGTGTCCTCTTCAGTCTCCTTTTTCAGAGTACTATAGTTTTTGTGATAGAGGCATTTAACCTTCTTGGTTAGGTTAATTACTAAATATTTAACTTCTTGAAGCCATTGTGACTGGTATTATTTTCCTAATTTCTTGCCCAGTGGGTTCATCATTGGTATACAGGAATGCTATTAATTTTTGTGTTTTGATTTTGTATTCTGTTACCTTGCAAAATTTGGTTATTAGTTCTGGGAGTCAGTCTTCTATATAAAAGACCATATCAACTGTGAATAAAGATAGTTTGACTTCTTCTTTCCTATATATGCTCCTTTTCTTTCTGTTGCCTGATTGTTCTGGCTAAAATTTTGAGTACTATATTGAACAAGAATGTTGATAGTGAACATACTTGTATTGTTCCTGATTCTAGAGGGAAAGTTTTCCTTCATTTAACATTATGTTGACAGTGGTTTGTCATAAATGGCTTTATCAAATTGAAATAAGATCCTTCTACAACTATTTTCTTCAGTTTTTTTTTTTTAATTAGGAATGAATGTTGGACTTGCCAAAAGCTTTTCTCCATCTACTGAGATGGTCCTATGATTTTTGTCCTTGCTTCTGTATATGTGATGTATTACCTTTACAGCTTTGTGTATGTTCAGCCATCTTTATGTCGCTGGGATAAAGCCTACATAGTTATGATGTATGATCTGTTTAATGATTTGTTGCATTCTGCTTGCCAATATCTTATTGTTGATTTTTGCATATATATTCATTAAAGAGATTGGTCTATAATTTTCTTTTTTTTCTTTCTTTTTTTTTTTATGTGGGTACCGGGAGTCGAACTCAGGACCTCATGCTTGCCAGGCAAGCGCTTATGCCACTGAGCAATCTCACCGGCCCTAATTTTCTTTTTTTAGTTGTATGCTTGTCTGGTTTTGGAATCGAGGTTATGCTAGGTTCTAGGAAGTATTTTGGCAGTATTGCTTCCCTTTCAATTTCATTAAAGTTTGAGAAGTATTAGTGTTAGATCTTCCATGAAATTCTTGTAGAATTCAGTGGTGAATCCTTTGGGTCCTGGGCTTTTCTTAATTGGTAGATTTTAATTACTGCCTCATTTCTTTACCTGTGATTGGATTATTCAGCTTTTTTATCTTCTTGGTCCAGTTTTAGTAATTCATGTGTATCTAGGAATCTATCCATTTCTTCTGGATTCTCCAAATTATTAGAGTACAGTTTTTTGAGGTACTTATTGTAAGCTTTTGGATTTCAATGGTGTCCATTGTGTTTTTGCCTTTTTCATTTCTAATTGAATTGATATGGGTCTTTTCTTTCCTTCTTTTGGTAACATGGGCTAAGAGTTTGTCTGTTTTATGTATTCTTTCAAAGAACTAGCTCTTCAATTCATTGATTCTTTGTACTTTTTTAGTCTCAATTTAATTAATTTCTGCTATAATTTCCTTCCTTGTACTAGTTTTGAGTTTGAGTTGTTCTTGTTTTTCTAGGGCCTTGAGGTGCATCTTTAAATTACTTTTTGGGGCTTGTTCTGTTTTTGAGAAGTGGGCATATATAGCTGTAAATTTCCCTCATAGGACTTCTTTCACTGTGTCCCAAAGGGTCTGGTATTTTGTACTGGCCCTATATTTTGTATCTAGGAATTAATTTCTTTGTTAATTCTTTCTGTGAGCTATTGATTGTTCAATAGTGTGTTTTAATAATCATGTGTTTACATAACTTCTATGGTTTCTTTTGATATTGATTTCTGGTTTCATTGTACTATGATCTGATAATATGCATAAGATTATTTTGATTTTTTTCTATTTATTTAAGCAAGATTTGTGGGCTAGTATGTGGCCTATTTTGAAGAAAGTTCCATGTGCTGCTGAGAAGAATGTGTATTCTGTTGGTGGAATCCTCTGTAGATTTCTATTAAGTCCATTTGTTCAAAGGTTTGGTTCAGTGCTATTTCTTTGTTGATTTTTTTTTTTTTTTTTTTTTTGGTCTAGGTGATCTGCCTGTTCGTAATAGTGGGGTGTTGAGGTCCCCCATTGTTATTGTGTTGATGCTTATCTGATTTTTTCTGTCCAGTAGTATTTGTTTTCTGAAGCTTATTGTACTAGATTTAGTGCATATACAGGGTTTGCAAAAAAAAAAAAAAAGTATACATCAGGGAAAAAAAACTTGTATATAAATATTTTAATACTAAATTTATTGAGACATCATGAGATTAACACAAGTTTCCTTTGGCCTCTACAATTACAAGAGGTGCTCAAAGTGGTGGCCATTAGCTTCCAGACATTTATTAGTACAGCGAACTGCTGAAGTGCATATACATTTTTTTGGCAGACTCTGTATTTACAATTGTTATCACTTCCTGTTGAATTGTTCCTTTAACCAATATGTCATGGCTTTCTTTGCCTCTTCTGATCAGTTTTGGTTTGAAGTCTACTTTGTCTGAAAATAGGATAGCTACTCTTTCTTGTTTTAGGGCTCTCATTGCATGGAATATTGATTTCCATCCTTTGTTTTTTAGTCTATGGATTTCTTTTTGGATGAAATATATTTTAGTCAGGCATGGTGGCACACACCTGTAATTCCAACACTCAGGAGGCTGAGGCAGGCGGATTGCTGTGAATTTGAGACCAGCCTGAACTGCATAGTGAAACCCTGTCTCAAAAAGACAAAAAAAAGACATATGTTTCTTATATGCAGCATACCATTAGGTTTTGCTTTTTGACCCAATCTGCCAATCTGTGTCTTTTGTTTAGGGAGTTGAAAACCATTTGTATTATTACTAAAAGGCATTGACTTATTACTGTCATTGCATTATTTTCCTGTTCCTGACTCCCCCCATTGGTCTTAATTGCTCACTCCTACCTGATGTGTTCATTCCATTAGGTATTCTCTTTGTCATGGAAAGACCTTATTTCTCCATCAATTTTGAAGATAGTTTTGCAGGATATATTAGTCCAGGCTAGTAGGTTTTTCATTTTTATTTTGTTGTTCTTGTTGTTTGGCTTGAAACACTTCTCCTGACCTTTAAGTTCTGCTGTTGAAAAGTCTGCTGTAATTCTAATAGGTTTACATTTATAAGTGATTTGTTGATTTTTTTTCTAACAGCTTTTAAGGTTCTGTCCTTTTCTGGACTTGTGGAATTTTGACTATGTTGTGTTGTGAAGAACTTCTTTTGGATCATACCTATCTGAGGTTTTGTATATTTTGCTTACCTGTATGTTAAATTCTTTCCCAATACTTGTAAAGTTTTCTGATATGATTTCTGTAGCAAGCTTTTTATGCCATTCATGCCATCTTCTGATTTTTCACTAATTCCTGTTAATCTTAGGTTAATCTTCTTTGCATCATCTAGCAGCTGTTGGATCCATTTTCCATACTCTCTTGTTTTTAAGGTATCTCTGAGTGTATGGTCACCTGTATCAGCCATACATACCTTCTAATTCTGACACTCTGTCCTCACGTTGGTCATTTCTGCTGCCCATATTTTCCATAGAGGTTTTTTCCTTTTTTGTTTCCTGGATTTCTGTTTGGTACCTTTTCATGAGCTCTAATTCTTTGCTAAACTAGTCATTCATGTTTTGTATTATTTTGTTTAGCTCAGCTAGGTTCTTGTTAGTGTCATTTTTAAGCTCTCTCATGATTTTGCTTATTAAGTACCTTATCCAGTTAGTTATATCACTTTTGAGCTCACTGAGCTCCTTATTGATCTGTTCTGTTTGTTTTTTCTTTTATCACTGCATATAATTCTGCTGTTTGGCCTTTGATTTCCTCCTCAGTGGTGCCCAATGTATCAGCTTTGAGAGAATTAGGAGTTTTTGGAGGCATTCTGTTGCCTTGTTTTCTTACTTTTCTTTCTTTTTCTTTTTTTGTTTTCTTTTTTCTTTTTTTGATTCTGAGGGTTGCAGGTCAATTAAAATGCAAAGACTTTGTTGCAAGTATAGAAACCTTTTTAGTTAGTGTCTGCTTTCCAGTGATGTACTCTGGACAAGGCTAACTATAGGCCTTTACCTCTCTCACAAGATCCTACTACTACCATTAATTTGGGGAGGCGATGGTACAGTGCAATGGCACCCAGTTCTGTGGAATAAACTGCAGTGATGTTGATGACACAAAAACAAACCCAATATTAGCATACAACAAAAACTAATTAATAGCAACCACTCTGCCACCTCTGGAAATAACAAAGAAATCAGCAAGAATAATATAGTCAAACTAGATATTGACATACAATAAGAATAAATAAAAACTACTACTGTACCACCCCTAACAATAGAAAATAAATCTGCAGTAATAATATAGACACAAAGACAAACCAAACATTAACATACAGTAAATATTTACTAAATTCAACCACTATAACATTATTAACAGTAGAAAAGTCAATTAAATATCTAAAAATTAATGAAGGTTAATTAGTACTAATAGTACTAATAAAATGGAGGGGTGGGAAAGGGAAAATAAAATATGTAAAATTTGAAAGGATGAGGAGAAAAAAGTGAGATAAAAGATCCAATTAGAGTAATAGAATTAGATAAAAGTAACAGAAAAGAAAAAAGAAAAAGAGCTAAAGAAAAGGAAAAATAGAAGAAACAGAAGAAAGGAAAAAAATCCAATTACCCCAAAACCAACAACAATAAAAACAAAGGAGAAGTAAGTTCAAAAAATTGCTCCACGTGTTTGAATGAGTGGTTTCTTTCCAGAACCTGCAATATTGGAATCCACCTGATATGTGGGTAAGATAGTGAGTTACTAAGTTCTGTTTCATTTCCACACTCACTTTCTTGTGTGTGAATGCTGAACCATGCACCACCTTTCCTCCTGGGCATGGTCAGTCAATGGTGGATGCCCTAGGATTGTATTCACTCAAGCCATTCCCAGTTTCTGCATATCTCTGTGTGCCCCATGTCACTGCTTTCTCTGCCTAGCTTTATGGCTTGTGGAATTGCAAGGTGCCCCCTTGCTCCAGAAGTCCCTGTGTCCCTACATCCCAGGCTGTGACAACCATCGAAACTGAGGCATATCCCTGATCACACTGGCAGATGAAGAAAACAAACAGACCACTGAGCTCTGTGCTGAATATAGGCAGTGGAGTGAGGGTGAAGTTAAGCAGTCCACCAGACTTAATGCCAGCTCTTGCAGACCCAACCCCATTCCAAAGACCACATGCAACTGGCCTGGCTTGTCTCCATAGAAAGCAATATTCCTGTGTCCTTCCCAGGCTGAGCTTAAACCTCTCAAGGATTCTATGTCTAGCCCAAGCCCTCTCTGCAGCTGTCTCTTGTAGCTGTCTCTCTCCCAGTCACTGCGACAGGGCAACCCAGAAGCCCCAAAGTGTAGTTCTGTGGCTTCTGATTCCCAGAGCAGCTCAGTCTCAAGCAATTAACCCCTTCCCAGAATTGTTCCTGATTAATCACTCTCAAATATGACAGGCAGTGCAACAGATTTCTTCTCCAACTGAAGGAAAGAGTTATCTCCAGAGTAAAACCCCATGCTATTTTTACAGCTTACAGTAACCATGGCTTTTCTTGGGGCTAGCACTGCTGACCTGGTCCACTGTTTCTCTCTGGGGCTGGCAACTCTTTCCAAGCTTACTTCGTATTTGCAGAGACAGATCCTCCTCCCCAGGGGCCCAGGTTAATGTTCCAGACTGCTCCTTTCTTTTGCATTGTCTTCAGTTTATCCAGTTTCTTTGTGCTTTCTAGTTTTCCTGTTGGCTCTACCTTAATTCCCAGAGTCTTTCTTCATTTTCTTTTTGCTAAATTGTTGTTTTCCAGGTGTCACAAGTCCAGGTCCCGAACTATGATATGCTGCCAAATTTTATGCCACTGTCTTTGCTTTTCCCCAAATTGTTTGCTTTAAATGGGTGAATTGTGAAGGTTGTTAATTATATCTTCATGAAATAATTGGATTTTTAATTAGATCCTTGCAACAGCATATTTCCATTTACCATCTCATGCTCTGTGATATGATTTTCATATATAATACATTATATACATTACCCTTAGAGTTCAATATTACTATATTTCTATTAATGACATTCTTTGAAAGATATTAAGAAAAGAAAAAATATACTCCTTTATTTTTGCCCAAGTATTTGCCATCTCAGGTTTTCTTCATTCTTCCCATATAAATTTCCAGCTAAGATTCCCTAGGCTTAATAATTCCGTTATATTTCTTGTTGTACAGGTCTGCTAATAACAAACTCTAAATTTTTGTGTCTCTGAAAATATATTTATTTTCATTTCACTTTTAAGGTAATTTTTTTCGGGATATACAATTCATATGTGACATTTTCTACTTCCCCTAGGACTTAAAAGAAGTTGCACTAGTCTCTCTCTGCCATTGTTTCTGATGAAATATTAGTAGTAATCTATATTATTGTTTTCCTGTTTGTAATGGGGCTATCCCCACTCCTTCAGGGTGCTCTTTTCTTTGTGTTTTCAACTATTTGATGAAGATGTGTTTGAGAGTAGTTTTCTTCATACATATCTTTCTTGGGATCTCCTGATCTTCTTGGACTTGCACATTTATGTTTTTCAACAATGTAGGAAAAATTTGGCCATTATTTTCTCAGATTTTCTTTCTGCCCAATATTCCCTTCTCTGAAAATAAAACTAAATATTCAATAATTCAAATGTGATTTCACAGGTCCCTAAACCTTTCTTTTTTGCCAATATTTTTTGTCTCTCATCTTCAGATTGAATATTTTCTGTTGATCTATCTTCAAGTCCACTGCTTCCTCTTTTTTTGGCTATATCTAGCTCACTGTTGTTCTCAGCCAGTGTTTCTTCATATATTTAATAATTTATAGTTGAGCCATTGTAGAGACTATGGGTATTATCATCTAAACAAAGTTGATTTTGTTCTAGCAGGCAATTCAAGTGGCTAACTCAAACTCCAAACTCTCCCCTGAGCTCAAGTCTTTAGCATTCTAGCTGTCGCTTTCTGCCAGATCCTCCTAACATACATTAATCAAGGACATCCAAGGATTTAAGGGAATTTATATGGGAGTTTGCTCCTCTGGCCCCTTAACTTCCTGCTCTCTGATATTTTCCAATCTATTTCTAGCTATTCCATAAACTCTTCCCTCTGCATCCCTAAATCAATTAAGACTGCAGTTTTCTACTTCAGTGCCCCTACTCCATGCAATGCAGATTGGGAAGAGTCTTCAGGTGAGTGATGGCTAATCTTTTAGAGCTTTCAATGAAACTAACAGCCCACTGTAACACGTGTCATAGGTTCACCACCACTGCTTTAGGTGAAAGCCTCATATATACAGAATCAGTCTAATTCCCTTTTTTAAGTATTAATTCCTTCCACTTTCCTGCTGTAAGTTGGTCTCTGGTATCTTCAAATAGTTCTTTTCATATTTTTTCCCAGAGTTTATTGCCATCTGTTGAGGATTAACAATACCAGTAACCCTACCTTACCAAAGGTATAACTTGTATATCCTATTTCTAAACCTGAAGAATACTTTTGCACAGTGAATGTTCCTTTTTCATGACCTCTTATTTTTGAATCATGAATACAATAAACATGTTTTCTAATTTACCCATGAATATTTATTATAGGTCTTATGAGGTTTTTTTCTCTGTTCTGTTCTCTTTTCTTCAAAGTTCCTTTAAAAAAAATTGTTCAGCTTTTCGGTGGTATCAAGACAGGAACTTTGATCACATATCTGCTCCTGACTATCTATTTGTAATGACTGACAGGTACTAAAGTGATAATTGAAATCTCCTTGCATATGAATGTGGACCGTTATCTGTTGGTGTCACTGTTAATCAAGATGACTGGTCATTTTATTATGGACCTCCGAATGTTAATATTTCTAAGTCTCGATCTTATCATGATGAGTTTTTCAGAGAATTTTTCTAAAATCCTGTCTTGAGAGTAGGAGATCGGCTATCAGCATTCTTGGAGCCAATTGGAGACAGAAGCTGACATGATCAGCATTTAGTATACAGATTTTTAGTAACTGATTTGTTTATTTAAATGAAAATACAGTCTTCAACCAAATTTGATGTCCCAGTGTTACCAGAATGCTGGGTTTGGGTCTCACAGTGACGAAGAATGAAACCACAGGACAGAGGAGGTAGAGTGCAAGCAAATTTTTTAACAGACATAAAGGCAAGAAAGTAAAAGATATAAAGGAAAGGAAGTAAAGCTCCCACTAGCCGGAGGTGTTTCTGAGTAGAACAGCTGTGAGGGCTCTTTGTCTAGGGGTTTTTAAGGGATTTAGAAGGATGCTTGGGCTGTTGTGTAAGAAATAAAATCTCTACTCCACAGGAGAGTACAGATTTTGGGGGGCCCAATCTATGTAGTGTTCACCAGTGTCCATGCAGGGCACATGCATCCTTGAGCCGAACTCCTGCCTGATCATGCTCTGGGGAGGTCCCAGACAGCCAAAGGACACTCGGCAGTTGTTTTTGTAAGATCCCTGGAGGATCTCAGCAGACTCCATTTTGGGCTTTCTGACTCCATTTTAGGGCAGCTCTCCTTAGTGCCTAATAGAATCCTAACTCCTGTTTCACTAATCCTGTTACGCCACTTCGAAGTCCCACTGTTCTACTATTATAGACAGCTAAGTTAGGTGGAAATATCATAGGCAGTCAGACAGGGCTGGGTTCTTGAGGAAGTCAATGCAGAAGACGGGAATGCACTGATTCTGTGGCTGGAGGTACATCTGAAGATTAAAGTCACAATGGCCAGATTTGCGTACTTCGCTAAGGGACAAATGGAAGCTTGATATTATTGGTATCACCCTTTTGAGATTTTCCATTATCTCATTAGGGGTGGGTCGTTCTTTCCTACCCACTAAGACTAAGACCACTAAGACTAAACTAAAACCACTAAGACTAAAGACTAAGACTACTAAAACTAAGACTAAAGACAAGACCAAGACTATACATTATCAACCAAGGTTAATGATGTCATCCATATGCCCTTGCTACTGTTGGATCAATATGACCTAAGCAACTATACTTGTCATCTTATTGGTTGATCATAATTTTGACCCACATTGTACCCACTTCATGATTTTGCTCTGTAAAACATCCTTTGAGAAGTGGGCTCATTGGCAACTCATTTGGGACCCCTCCTGTCTCTCAGGAGCTATTCTTATTCCCCATTCCTTTTCTCCAATAAGTTTTCCTACTCTTAACATCTGTTGTTCCTTAGAATTCATTCTTCGACTTTGGGGAATGCAAACTCAGTGTATCTGACATCTAGCATCTCCCCTATGTCACTTACCTCTACAAACATAGAACTCTAAGCTTCTCTGTGGATGAGGGAGGGGCAGTTTGCTCATCAACATGGTTGATGAAGTCTTTGTATAGGCCTAGCAGCTACTTACACAGATATTTACCCAATCATTACCTTTATCTGCCTTATACATACCCCTATATTCAGAGGTAACTAGTACCTATATATGTAATATCAGTTGAATTCTTTTTAAGCTTTGTTCCACTAATGTCTTAAGTTTTTTGTTTTCAGTGGTTTGTTGTCAGTTCCATTTATCCTTCTGCTTTCTGGCTTTAAAATTTTAATGTTTTCTCATCTTCTGTTATCTTTGACTTTTGGGGTTTTTTTATTATTATTATTTTACTGTCCTTTTAATGGAGTTTTCAAAGGGAAAAGTAGTAAGTTTATATGTTCAAGCCACCATGTTTAACCCTAGGTTGGTATTCAACATATATTTCTTGGCAGTATTATGATAGCTTTCTATTTGATCTACTAAGGATAATTTACAATTTTCCTTAATTCATTTAGACATTTGCTTTCTCCCCACTTTCCCTATCAAACACATACTTTTCCTGGTTCGATTTCAAAATTCCTAGTGGACAAACATCCAGACTCAAAAACATTTGATTCATTTTGGAAAGGAGTACTTCTCTTGTTAAGTGTATATAGTTAGTTGGAATTTGTTATGGTATGCTAGATGTATGAAGTCACTCAGGATTTCTTATGGTTGTAACTACAGAACACTTCGTTACCTTTAATCGGTAATCTTTGCTATCTGTATCAAGGAATTAATTACAAATGCATATAAGGGCATGAGGCAAAAAACTGCTTAGAGACAGAAAGTATAGATAGGTTCAAGGAACAGAAAAGAATTCTACCTCTGTTATATATAAGGGATTTGATAACATATGGCAGTGTGATGGGGCAAGACAGTTAGACTTAATGTCATACTCTACTGGAATAGATTTGTTAATGCTATTTGTAATTTTTAACTTGAGAGATTACCACAAAACTAAAAATAAAGTTATATTTATCTAAGAGATTTGATGCAACTCTTTAGACAAGTAATTTCTATAATTCGAAGGTTAGTTTTGTGGTTAAAAATTCACAAGAAATCTTTTGTTTTTGGAATGTTCATTTTTATTGCCTCTCACTTTTCCCCAGCACATTTCCGTATGGGTCTAATTAGTCAGAACTAATGAGACACTAGGAAAGCACACATTTTGTTTTTCCAAACATTTTAGTGGAGATGGGCAAAGGGTATTGAGATTAGCAATTTGGTCAGCCAAAAAAAATGTGTCTTTACAAATACATACCATGGTGGAGACTATGGAAAGAGAGAAGAAATAGATTGTTTGGTCTTTCACACTAACTGGACATGTGTATAACAAGGTGTATAATATGTGTATAACATGTGTATAACAAGTCCAAATTTCCCCTTGACAGTTTATTACTTATCCTGGGGCAGGAAGTGGGCGCGGTATTTAGAAACGGGGGGAAATGTCTTTTGCTCATAGAGCAGATATGCATAAACTGAAAGATGAAAGAGTGACATTGGTGACTGTAGTAGCCAAGTCTTTAAATCACTTCAAACTCATGCGTCTTACTACTACCGAGAAAATATTTGTATATTTGTGCCCAAATTCCAAGACCTGAGCCTAGTTCATTGGTACATGAAGATCTGGCTATGGGCCAGTCATAAGAAGCAATGTGAACCAGTGCAGCTGAGTTCTTTCCATGCATTGGGAAGTACTCCCAGGATTATGGCTGAACAGGCATGAAATGGGCAGGGTGGCCAGGTTTTCAGAAAAGAACCATGCACAATTTATGATGGCTTATGCAAAAAAAAGAAGCATGGCACCAGGGAATTTCAATAATTACAACAATGGAACTACTTGGTTGTCTTTATTTTAATATCTTATGCCGGTGACATTAGTAACAGATGAAAAGAATTCAACTCTGGTTGACTGGTCAAAGGATGATAACTAGAACTGACTGCTTAGTCTGAAAAAGCATCCTTAGAGGTGTTGGACACCAAGCAAAGCAAACATCCTGGGAAGAAAAAAAAAAGTATAAATAAAATAGGAAATTCAATTTGAAAAATAAAAAGAATGTGCTATTAATTTGTGTCCCAGGCTGATGATGAGATGTGTGCATACACATATAACAATCATTACACATTGAAAAGTACTTGAAAATAATAGTTTATCAACAACTGCATACATATAATTTCTAAACCAAGAGCACTGCCATTTAAGCAGAGGATATATTTTATCTATGTGCAGTCATCCAAGAAAGACTCGTTAAGTTAAATGCAGGGCTGAATTTTGAAGAGGTTGAAGACTGTGGATCTCTAAAGGTAAAAGAGTCAGTGTGATATGAAGTTCAGTTCTAGGCTACCAAGCCAAAAAACAAAACGAAACAAAACAAAACAAAAACACTTGATTTTTTTTTAAATTTCAGATCAAATGATTATCAGCAGAAGCGTTCCTTCTTCCTTTTGGTGATTTCCCACTCTCGTCATGATAATGAAAGTCTTAAACCAATGTTACATTGATGGTAGACCTAAAAAGATAGAAGACAAGAAAAGTCAAACTTGAGGATATCAAATATGGTAAAGCAGCTGAATATCTTTTATGGAAGTAATTTTTTAGCTAATAGAATGGTAGTTCCAATGATGAAATATTTTGAATAATGAACTAATTTATAGGTAGCCATGTGGATACTTGAGCTGAAAGATAATTAACATTGTACAAATATTCTCAAAATTTGGTTGGTGTAGAAAAAGTCAGATGATAATAATTCCTATCAACCCATACACAGGAGATAGTTAAGGCGAGGGAGCAGGAAACTGGAGAGTTTGGGAAGGAAGTGGGGATGCAGTGCTACTATGGTGTTGATGAAAAAGTGAATTTTTTTTTTTTTTGTGGGTACCGGGGGTCGACCTCAGGACCTCACGCGCCAGCAGGCGCCCGTGCTGCTGAGCGATATCACCGGCCCTTTTTTCCTATGTGGGTAACGAAAGTTGAACTCGGGACCTCGCGCTTGCCGAGCAGGCACTTATGCCACTGAGCCATCTCACCGGCCCAGAAAAGTGAATCTTAACATTATTACAAAGAAAAGATTAACAGAATTTGTAATAGTAGGTTAAAATAGAACTAGGAAAAAATGATACTAAAGTGTTTTGATAATTAGGAAGAATTAGTGAAACTGGCTCTTAGGAGGGATGAACTTGTTTTTCAATACAATGTTTCAGGAGTAGCTGTAGCATTTAAATCAAAATGTTCTATGGACAGTGGTGGAAATGGAACTAGTAAAAGGGTTAAGAAATGTAATACTAGATGAATGATGATTGCTTAACCTCAGTAACTTCTGAAACCATAAGACTCACTTAGGACCTTCAGAAAGGGTGTGTCAAAGGAGTGAAAAGTTTGTAATTTAGCCTTGAGAAAGGCCCAGTGTAATAGGAAATGAATTAGTGATGGACACACTCAGAGAAAGTTGGAAGGAATTGTTTAATCTCCATATTGTCATAGATTGTCATACAAACCCATGAATTCTAAAAATCTACAAAAGTGGGCCTCCAGTCTGCTATTCAGAAGCTGAAGATGCAGTGTTTCATTTACGCCACAGTAAGAGAGTGAAGGAATAACCGCTGCCACGGTTGCTATTGTATGGCATTGTAGAATAGCACAGGGCTTTCCCAGACATGATCTATATTTCCACAACTCGGTGTAATTATTATTACTGTTCCCTTCGTACAGATGAGGAACTCAAAGGTGGGCTTGGGCTTACCTCTCTAAATTAAAAAAAAAAAACAGAATGGGGAAAATGATTTGGACAAGGAAATAATTTGAGAGAACATTGAGTCAAATTGTGTGATTGGAAAAAAAAATTTCTACATTAGCCTTATTTTAAACTTCTGCCCTCCTAAAAATCATTGCTAATAAAAGAAAAATTTTTGTGTTTGCCCCAAAATAGTCTCATAATGCAGAGCAATAATAATCAAACCAAGGCAACTACTCCATTTGAATTCTGCCATGTTTATTTTTAAAAATTCATGGATTCAGGGGTGAATAAACTATCTTAATATTTTATTCAAAATGTATATGTGTATTTAGCTAGAGATGTTTCATTTTGGTATGAGTTTTTCCTTCTCTGCCTGCTATTCTTGAAGAACTGCTCTGTTTTTCTGTAAACTTATCTAAATAAGGGGCCATTTGTAGAAAATGCCAGAGAGAAAAATAAATTTATAAAAACACTAGGGAAAATAGAAAGATCTACATTTTATTGTGTTTAAAGAAACTCATAATCTGTAGCCCCTCTTCTTCCTCTTTCTAAACTCTTTTTAAGATCATTCTCTTTCTCACTTCACATCCCTCCCATTCTCCCTTCCCCTCTCTCCCCCCCATACCTTTTACCTCATCTCCTCCTCCCCCTCCCTCGCTTAGATCTTCCCAGAATGGATCCACTTTCTTGGCATGGTCCTCCCCATACATGGCCACAAAGCCTCCAAAGTGGGAGGATGAAATGTAGACTGCAAGGGGTTATTTTCTAAGTTGAATATTACATTTTTGCAAAGCTAACAAAAATCTTTCTTGTTTTGTCCACTGGTGTGTTTATATGTGTGTGTGTCTGTTTCTTTCATAGGCTACTTAATCTAAACTTTTATAACTTATTCGTGGACTCCAAGACACGTTCACTACTAGTCATTCAAAAGTTAGATAATTGTCATAAATTCTTAAAATCTTCCTATGTATTTTCCAGGTTTGCTTGTTTTTTGCAAACTATGCTCCAAGGCACCCCTGGACACTGCAGCCAGCTCACGGGAGCACTGCAGGTATTTAAATTTTTGAGAGAAACACAGTGACACCTGTTGGGCATGACCTGAACTACTACTATTAACTAGGCACTTGAGTCATGAAAAAACTACTGGATACCAAAAACAGTAGTTTTGGAAATCTCTGCTGTAGACATTTAAAAAAAATTTATATAAAATTAATTTTAGAATTTTCTTATATGAATCCATCAAAACGATTTAGATATGTTACCGAATGTTGATAAAAAATTACTAAATAAAAATAAATTTTTATCAAAAACATCTATTAATGAGATGCATGGGATTTTTTCCCAATTAGCTAATGTCTGTCTATAAATTTTACTGACTGAATCAGTTTTATTTACTTTTATTTTTGTTTTGCTGATGTAATCCTTAAGAACACCTGTTAGCATAATATGAGATGTGATCAAAACAAGGTGAATGTTTAAATTTTTAAAAATTATTACAGTAAAAGATCACATTGTCATTAATCCCCCTCATAATACTCCCCCCTGCTTTGAACGTACTTACATCATCGTTCTTGCTACTTTCTGAAGCAGTTCTGGAAGTCTTTTTTCATGAATGTATTTAGTTGCACAGTTGTGGCTGCCTCAACGTCCTAAATCAATTCAAAATGTTTACCCTTCATAGTAACTTTGGGAAAAGAAATCAGAAGTTGTATGGCACCAGATCCTCTGAATAAAGTGAATGAGGATGCACTGTAATGTTTTTATGCGCTTACCTTTCCATTAGGTGGGACTTGGCAGCAGCATTCACGGTATTTTTAATCACACTTGGTAAAGATACTCATGAAAGAGGACTTCTAGAATTGCTTCAGAAAGTGTCAAGAATAATGGAATAAGTGAGTTTAAAGTGCGGGGAGTATTTTGAGGGGGACTAATGGTAATGTGTCTTTTACTATAGTAAATTTTTAAAATTTAAACTCACTATTTTTGATAAGGCTTTACACATTAATACCTGGCAATAGCAAAAGATTTATTATTGAAATGTCATCATTCTTTGAGATCAATTTTTTTTTTTTTGTGGGTACTGGGTGTCTAACTCAGGACCTCGCGCACCAGCAGGCGCCCGTGCCTCTGAGCGATATCACCAGCCCTTTATTCGTATGTGGGTTTCGGGAGTTGAACTCAGGCCCTCGTGCATGCCAGGCAGGCACTTATGTTGCTGAGCCATCTCAATGGCCCCTGAACTCAATTTTTGAGGTATATACCAAATATATAAGCAACGAGTTGGAAAACTAGCTTCCTTACAGGAGATTTTGTCTAGACCTGTGCTGAATAGTAGCCATTAGTCACAGGAGGCTATTTAAATTTAATCAAATGAAAAATTAATATAATTTAAAATTCAGTTCCTCGGTTGCACTAGCCTTATCCCAGGTGCTCAGTAGCCATATCTAGCTAGTGGCTGCTGTGTTGGACAACACAGATAGAGAATATTAGCATCATTGTAGGGAATTCCATGGCATAGTGTCAGTCTATGTGTTAAAGTCATCTTTCTCAATACATACACAAGTATTTTGTATTTCCATTTTTTGTAGCCCAGAAGTTTTATTTTTAATTAAAAAATAAGTTTTTTTTAGTTTCAGGTACACATTATAATAACTTCTTTTAGTGATTTACCTCTTAATTTAACTTTTTTTTAATTTACTGGTTGATTTATGTAATTTTGTTCATTTTGCTGTTGAGTAGTATTCCATTGTATAAATATGCTTTATTGATTTTCACATACATGGGTAGATTTTTTTCAGTTTGTTATTGTTATTAAGCCCAATGCTGTACATAAAGTCCTGTTATTTTCTCCTACGGTTCCTGTACAAATTTCTCTAGTAGAATTTCTGCACCATAAGATATTCTTACCTTCAATTTTACTGGATGATGCCAAATTGTATTTAGAAACTTGTCTGCAGTATTTAAGAGTTCTGACTTCTTCATGTGTTATTTCAAGTTAGATTGGCTGTGATTGAAAAAAACAAAGAAACACATGAAGAGTAATAGCATTCATCACTCTGTGTTACTCTGCATGTAGATAAGATTTAGAGGTAAGTCGTTCAACATAGTGTGGTAAGTACAAAATCATTAGGATTTAAATCTCAAACTCACTGCAGTCCTCCTGCCTCAGCTGAAGTATGCCACCACACTCAGCAATTTTGGCTTTTAGATCTATATCTATAATAAATCACTTCAAGTAGCTGTTTTTTGCTTTGTTTTGGCCCAGAATTTACCATCATTATCTGCAGAGCCATTTGCATAACATTTACTTCATTGCTGTATGAAGTGGAACTCTAATTTTTATCATTTATACAGCAGTATTGGTTTAGATCCATCCATATATAGTGTATTCCTTTTTCAATGCCTTGTTTATTTTTGCTTGTCTTTTCTTATGAATTTCTTATGAACTTTCTTTCTGTGGGACAGCCCTTAAGAATTCTTTAGGACCAGTGAGATAGCTCAGCGGCGCAAGCGCCTGCCGGGCAAGCGCGAGGTCCTGAGTTCGACTCCCGGTACCCACATAAAAAAGGAAAAAAGGGCCAGTGATATCGCTCAGTGGCACAAGCACCTGCTGGCAAGCATGAAGTCCTGAGTTTGACCCCCGGTACCCACAAAAAAAAAAAAAAAGAATTCTTTAAGGAGGGTCTGTTGCTTATAAACTAGCTTTTTGTCTAAAATGTATTTATTTTAGTCTCAGACTTTAAATATTTTTCTGGGAATATAAATTTAAGTTGTAAATTTTTTTTCATTAATTTGTTATATTCTAGATTTCTAGTTTTCCTGGTAGCCATTAAGATGACAGATATCAGTGTTGTTTCTTTCATGGTAAATTGTCATTCTCTCTGATTTTTAATACATTCTTTTTAAGTTTGGTGGTTTGCAGATTCACTCTGTTGAAGTATAGTACATGTGTGGGTTTCTTTTTATTTATCCTGTCTCGGATCATATATTTCCTGATTCTCGGGGTTTATATTATCATAACATATCTGGAAAATTCTCAGTAATTATTTTCTTGAAACTGCCTCTTATTTCCTTTATTATCATTTCTAAAACTATGGATAGATGGATATTAGGCTGTCTCATTCTCTCCTCGATGCTTCACAATTTCTTTGAAAATTTTTCCTTGGAATTTTCTTATAAATTTTAAATTAAATTTAAATTATAAAATTTTCTTTATAATTTTCTTATAAATTTTTTTATATTTTCCCTATGTCTATACTTTGTTCCGGCTAATTTTTTTAGTTTCATCCTCTAGTTCACTAATTCTCTCTTTATTTATGTCAAATCTAATGTTGTACCTGTTTATTGAATTTTAAATTTTTTAATTAAATTTATTTTTATATTGATACATAAAACACAAAAATTATACATATTAATGGGGTACTAAGTGATGTTTGATACATGTATACATTGTGTGATCAGGCTGAACCTATCTATCTCCTCAAACATCTATTACTTCTTCACTGTGAAAATAATTTAAAATCTTATCTTCTAGCTTTTTGAGATATACAGGATACAATCACTATCTATGGTTACTTTACTATGCAACAGTATAGTAAAGCTTCTTATCCCTATCCAACTGTAACTTAGTCCTACTGATTAAGCCTTCCCCATGTCCCTCTCCCCATGTATTATATTTTAAAAATTTTAAATAAACCATCTGGTTAAATCTTTTTTTTTTTTTAATCTACCTGGTTTTATTTTTTAGTCACTTATTTCTGGCTCACATTTCTAGTCCCCCTTATTTCTTTACATATGTTAAACATTTTATATTATATTATTTTATATTTTGAATTATGCAATTCCAATATTTGAATACTGCATTTTTTAAAATCAGGTTTTCTCCTTATTTCTGTTGGCTCCTACTCATAGTATCTTTTTCCTCAAGGATTTCATAGTTTTTGTTTTTATTTTTCCAAAATGAGATCATGTAAATTGGAAAATCTGAGCAAATCCTATGAGATCAGGATTTAGAAAGTATTTTCTTAGAAAATTTTTTCACTTTCTCTTACTAGTGCCTGGAAAGAACTATCAACCAAAAGTTAATTTCTCAGTTTATATATTTTTTATTCCACATAAATAGTATGATTTCAATGTGACAGCTAACCTGTACTTATGAATTAGTATATTCATACATCCTGATTTGCCCAAATCAATCCCAGTTAATGCCCTTTGTTCTGCTGTAATTGTTAATTATAACCTTTCTCACTCACAAAATTCCCTTTTCAGTTATAAATTATGTCAGTCTACTAAGAGTACTAAGAGGAAAGACTTTTTGTCTATTCTAACTATAGCCAAGCTGAACAGAAATTTTATTATTTCTCCTTTGGCAGGGCAGAATTTCTAGTTCACTCATTCATTGAAGGTGTGTCCAGAATCCTGATTTCAGGTTAGGGTTTCCATTCCAACTTCTCAAATAAGATGCTTTAAGTTTCTTTCTAGGGGATTGGCAGTTGCCCTCAGGGCAGCTTCTGGCTTTAGCATGTTTACCTCTCTGGACTCATGCTTTTCCTTAGTTCTTTGCCTCTAAGGATTTTCCTTACTTTATTGTGAGCTCAGCTATATATTTAAAAGGATGTTGTAAATCATTTATCCAGAATATTTAGTTGTTTGGTTAAAAGAATGTTTTTCCCCCCTAGAACAAAATCCCTGAACTCCTCGTAAATACTATCTTAACTGCATGTGGTATTGGAAGAGCCAATTTTTCTAGTGTTGATATAGTTTCAGAAACTTCAAAGAGCAGATTTCCTACTTGAGAGCTTTCACTTGTCCCCACTTTGTTGAAAACAAAAGAGAACAGAGGGCAATTTAATGAAGAGAAAATGTAATTATCTTTGAATATTTTATATTCTCTAGGTAGGACCTGAGAACATAAAGTATAATCACTTTCATTTTGCTAACAAAAGGAAATATACAAGTGCCAGCATGGAAGATGAAAGACACTATTATTTTATACATTTTGTAGATGAACAAATTGAAGCACATAAAGGCTAAATAACTTACCCATGACCCACTATTAGTGACAGAGCCAATACTGCAACCCACATCCAGCTTGTCTAATAGTCATGCCCTTGATAACTACTTTACATGCCCCTTAACACATTATATACTTCTATCATCAACATACTCATAAGCAAAGTACTGCTACATTGGTATCTATTAAAGCCTTACTAGTATTTTGGGTGCTGATAAATATCTATAAGCCACTCAGCAAAAGAAATAAGAATATAAAAGAATTTCATCTGGTAAAATGTTATTAATAATATGGGAAAATAAAGTCTTTTTGATCCTATATCATAAACACTTTCCATTTCTCTCTCTTTTCTCATTCTGTTCCATCTCCAGGGAAGGCTCTTACCTGTTTGTGTATCCTGAAAATTTCTTGTTTACCTTTTAAATACCGCACAAATATTAACACCACTTCTATAAACCTCCGATGAATCCCATCCTTCCCATATATTTGTTACAACAGAATCAACAACTGACTCATCTGTGTTTTAATAAATTTTTGCAAATCTTTATGATAGCAAAGATTATTATGTTGAATCACATTAAATCACTATTTTTATAGGTCAAAATGGTTGAAGATCAGTAACATCATTTGATTAGACCTAAATTTATTGTGTCTATATATACCCAGCTAGATGTAGGGGTAGTGGCCATGTCTCACTTACCTTTATTTCTCTAATTTAGTGCCTGGAGGTATACTCAAAATATCATTGTCTCATCAAAGGAATGTCCGTATCCTAGAGGCCAGCTATGGCATGGGCACCCACCAATCATTATGGATACTACATTAAACAGTTCCTAAGGCTGTGCCCATACTCTGTTGCACAACCAATGCCAAGGAAACATGCAGAGAAATCCCCTTAGGATTTTAATGAACGCTCTAAACAGAATACTCACCAACTACGTTCAGTGCTTCAAACTTCTATACAATAGTACCACCAAATGTCACTCTAACCTCTAGAGACAAAGAACTTAGAACTTTTTAAAGTAACGAGTTCTATCTTTGAGAACTTCTCTTTACTAGAAAATTCTTCCTTCCATTACAGTTTATCTTAACTTCTACTCACATATCCAGCCTAGTTGTATGCTGAGGGACCTCACCACAAGTCTTACGTCTTTCCTAGATGACAGCTTTTCAGATATTTGATTATGGCTGTCATACCTGCCCCCAAGTCATTTCTTCCAAAGATCAAGTTTCCTCAGTTTCTTAAATCAAACTTTATTTTTCATGGCTCATCCCCCCATTCCCTCTGACTTTTTATTTATCAGTGATGCCCAGAGCTGAGCCATATATTTTTGGTAGGCTATGACCAGAACAGAGGACAGCAGGACTATCCCCCTTCTCAACCTCATTTAGGTAATGATTTGATAGCATGTTGCCCCTGATAGCATGATACACTAAGGCATTTCCTGTGTTTTAAAGTGAGTATAAACCCACTCCAGGAAAACCATGCTGTAGGAAGGACAGGCTTGACAACTAACACCACAGCAAAGTCAATTAGCCCTAGCTGTGCAGCAGAACTATTTATAGAGCTTTTTAAAAATGGGCCTATGGCCCATTCGAGAACTACTGAATATAGCAGACCAGGAATGGAATCTCTGAAAAGAGTATGGAAGGCAATTCAAGAAGTGGTTAAGAGTGTATGTTCTGGAGCCAGACTACATACCAGGTTTCAAATTGAGACACATGAAATTTTGTTAATACTTACACTTTCTGTATGTCCTCATCTCTAAAAATATATTATGATCTTAAAAGGCTGTTGTGAGGATTAAATAAGTTATAAGAACCTAAGAACCACTTCGTAGATTTTAAGTAAATATTATCTGTTATTTTGATCTGTGTGTATTTAAAACTCTGCTGCTGAACATATACCTGTCTCCAAAATAAACCACATATTAGGCCATAAAGTTTGCTTAAATAAATATAAAAGAATTGAAATAATCCCAGGCATATTATCAGATCATAGTGCAATGAAACTAGAAATCAATGGCAAGAGAAACCACAAATATTATGTAAACGCATGGAGAGCAAACAATACATTCTTTTTTTGTGTGTGTGGGTACCGGGGGTCGACCTCAGGACCTTGTGCGCCAGCAGGCGCCCGTGCTGCTGAGCGATATCACCGGCCCTTTCTTCGTATGTGGGATCCTGGAGTCAAACTCAGGCCCTCGCGTTTGCCAGGCAGGTGCTTATGCCGCTGAGACATCTCACCGGCCCAAACAATACACTCTTGAATAACTAATGGGTCACAGAAGAAATCAAATAGCTCTTAGAATCAAGTAATAATACTAGTACAACATACCAGAACCTGTGGGACACAATGAAAGCAGTTCCAAGAGTGAAGTTTATAGCTGTGAATGCTCACATCAAAAAACAGAGCAGATCCTAAATAAATAATCTAATGGTGCATCTCAAGATCCTAGAAAAACAAGAACAATCCAAATGAACTAGTACAAGGAAGGGAATTATAAAGATCAGAGTGGAAATTAATAAAATTGAGACTAGAAAAAACACAGAACTAATGAATCAGTGAATGAAAAGGATAAACAAAATAGACAAACCCTTAGCCAAACTTAACAAAAGAAGGAAAGGAAAAAAAAAAAAAACGCATATCAATGCAATTAGAAAGGAAAAGAGTGAAATCACAACAGACATATCCAAAATCCAGAGGATCATAAGTAACTACTAATGTATATGTACTAAAAAAAAATAAATCTCTGCTGCTGATTTTCACCCATAGGCTGAAAAAGCACTGATATCAGACATGGTTCAACAGTATAGTCACATGTCAGGAGGGACAGAGAGTAGATGATCCCCATACCTTTCTCAAACAAGAATTCCATTCCTAATTCCCTCCTCCATCTGCTTATCACCACGGTGAAATCACATAGGCTTAAATTCTCAAGTGGCTATCAGGACACAACTCCTGCTAACAATGCCTCTCCCTTTCTTCTTACACTTACCAAATACCCTAGATCAACATTTCTCACACCTTTTGATCTTACAAGTTACTTTTAAAAGTGTACTTTTTTAAAAAGTGTTACGTTAGCCTGTCATGCTGGCGCACACCTGTAAGCCCAGCACTCGAGAGGCTGAGGCAGGAGGATCGCTGTGAGTTCGAGGCCAGCCTGGGCTGCATAGTGAGTTCAAGCCCAGCCCAAACTACATGGTGAGACCCTGTCTCAAAAAAAAAAAGTGTTACTTTCATGTGCCCCATATATTTGCCAAGCTTGAATATTACTAAGCAAAAACATTAAAAATTATAACAACATCTCTTATCATAAAAATACATTGTAATACTAAAGAAGTAGGAAGATAGTAATTTCAGGATAAACAATAACTCTAATAATAATAATCAATTTAAACCTATAACCTCTGTTTGTCTTATGACTGGTTTGTTTAATTGCATGTTTGTAAATTACAAATAGAGAAAACTTGTCAGAGTAAACATCATTTTCTTTGCCTGAATTTTCACTTGTAATTATAATTATGCATGTGTACAGACAGTCTCTAAATTTGGTTAATGCTACCTGAATAGGAAAAAGTACCACTTTTGATTTACAATTAAGTTTTGTAATATTTATATTTCTGTGATTTGATTTTATTTACTAAGTTGGGTTTGTTTTGACTGTTTATTTTAGTAGAAAATTTATAGAATAAAATAGGTATATTTTAGAACAAAAAATATCATGTATTTCTCTATTCAAGTATTTCTTGCTTAGGTAATGAAAATTCTGCCAATTAGACACTGGGGAAAATATCTGTCAGTAGTTAGCGCTAATAGAGACACCAGAGAATTCTCCCCACTATTAATCTATGGATAATGGAAGACCTATTTCTTAAGTACACACAGAAGAAAGAATAGAAAAAATACTGGCTATGACACGAAATGGATTGCTTTCTTCTCACACTACTGTGCCCTTATAACCTAGGGCATGTAGAGCAGGCTGGCAGCCATCGCATTACAGATTTAAAAGTGCTGGAATCTCTCGGTCCTGTAGCAGGTTGCCTGATGGATTGGTGAGTAATGTACTTGAAGAGTGTATTACCAAGCTCTAGACTAATGGCCACCTCTTGCCCATGGCCTTTATGGTAGATCATTCATTGTGCTGCCTCATCAGCTACCTGCCAGTCTGTATCTGGCATAAGCACTGCCTGTTCCAAAGCTGATTAATATCCTGGGAATGAGTTCCACTACAAGTTTCAGTGTGGATTACACAAAAGTGGGAATGTTCTGGTGCTGTGGGGACAACCAGCTTTTCTTTGATAAATAAAAGAAAAAATTCTTGATTTATATATTGTCAAAAGAGAAATCTGCACAAACTATAGATTTCCTATATTGTTGTTAATTATAATAAGCATATTAAAGGAATAACAACACATTAAAATCTTAAGTCTCTTTGGTGCTTTAATCAGCACAAGTATATGTTTTAAATTCAATTTTCTGTAATTGAGTATGTGAAATAAGACATAAGAAACAAAAGCAAATAATAAGAGAGCACATGTAACTCAAAACTAAGTAGAGATTATAATTTTAGGGGAATTTGAAAGAGAAAGAAGTCAAAGAAAATTGGAAGAATAAAAAACATTAATGGAGGAGATACAAGTTAAATTGCCTCCTAAAGACCAGAATTAGAGTAGGCAATAGAGAAAGTGAATATTCCAGGTCAGAAAATACCATGAGCCAAATCATAGAAGTACAGTATTAAAAAGCATGACATGTTAATAGATTAGAAAGAAGAAAATCCTTAACAGAGCAGAGGATATGGATTTGGAAGTAGAAGTATGGAAAATCAAGTACAAGGTAAGAAGACTTCTAATTCTGGAAATGTAATAAACTAGGTCATCTTTGTGAGACAACTGAGTACAGATGAAGTTATGAAGGTGAAGTCCCCATGAAAGAATTAGCATTTTTCAAGGTAAGAAAGAAACTAGAGCTGTCTCTACCATGTGAGCATATCATGAGAAGGTAGCCATTTGAAAACCAAGAAGAGAGCCCTTACCAGACACTGAATCAGCTGGAACCCTAATTTGGACTTTCCAGCCTCCAGGACTGTTAGAAATAAATTTCTGCTGCTTAAACCACCCCTCGCAGGATGGAACTTTTCTCCTCAAATGGCAGAATGGTGAGTTAGACCAAGGTCCCACAATGTATGGATCTATAGCAATGTATAATAGAATTGAAATTTTTTCAAGTGTTGACTAGCATTTTGTATTATTTTCTTTTGTGAAATATCTCTTTATGCTGTTTAGATGCCTTTTTATCAGAGTCTTACTATTGATATTAGATATAGGTCTATTGTGTTGGGTATATAGCTGTAACAAGGTATGACTGAAAAATATGGCTAATGTTTACAGTTTGAAATTTTATTACCTTAACAGACACATTGTCATTAATCCCCCTCAAGATACTCCCTCTGGCTTCTGACACACCTATCACATTCTTCTTGTCACCTTCTAAAGCTGTTCTAGAAGTCCTCTTTTGCGAGTGCTTTTATTTGTGTTGTCGTGGCTGCCTGGATGTCTTGAATCAGTTAGAAGCACTTACCTTTCATGGTCTTTTCTTTGATTCTTATGGTAGAAACTTGAATCATTGATTTCTAGTTTAAAATAAGCATTAAATCTGTGATTTTCCCTTCTAAGTGTACCTGCCCCTCACTACTCCTGATATGTTTTTATTATTGTTCCCTTCAAAATCTTCCCAATTTCTCTTTTGATTTTTTTCTGTGATCCATGGGTAAGATAGAAGACAGTTGTTTAATTTCCAAATGTTTGGGAGATTTTTGTTATTTATTTCTAGTTTAATTCTATTGTGATTTTATAGTACTCTGTATAATTTTAATATTTTGAACTCTACTAAGACATATTTTATGATCTAGCTTATGATATATGTTATGGTTTAAATCTAGAATAGCTCCCAAAAGACTCACGTGCTTAGAGGCGGGAGTTTTAGAAGACAGTTGGATCATGGAGACATTGTAATCACCAACGCACTGATGTACTGATGAGTTCCTACCTGCATGTGTTGTTAGGAGACAGAGTCTGGTTGGAAGAGCTGTGTTACTGGGGACATGTCTATGTAGGGTATGTCTCCCTCCCCAGCACCTTTCTCTTCTCTCTTCTTCCTGGCTTTCCAAAGGTGAGCAGCTTTCCTCTGCTATTCCTTACACCATAGCATTTATGCCAACCATGGTGAGAATCCCTCAAAACTGAGCCAGATCAAACCTCTCCAATTAATTTGTGGATGTCAGGTATTTTGTCTCAGTGATGAAAAAGTAACTAATACAGAAAGTTTGGTACACAAGTGGAATTGTTCCTATAACTGTGCCTAACCATGTAGTTTAGAAGCCTTTGGAACTGGGTAGTGGAAAGAATTTGGAAAGGTTTGGAGATGTAGGGTGCAGAAGCCTTAGAATGCTATAAACAAAGATTTATGGGGAATTCTGGCCAGAGCTCAGAAGACCAGAGCACTGATATGAATGCAGAGAGTAAAGGCCAGGCTCAGAAGGTTTTAGTTGGAAACAAGGACCCCATTGACAGTTGGACTAGATGCGATGTGTATTATACTCTAGCAGAAAATTTATTTACATTTTGTCCATGTTCTGAGACTTTGCAGGAGACTGAGATTAAGGGCAGTAGGCTAATTAATCTTGAGGAAATCGCAAGACAGCCCAGTATTCAGGATGTGACATGGATACTGCTGGCTGCTTTTACTCAGATTTATGGTGAGAATAGGAAGCAAAAAGCAGAGCAGAAAATTTGAAAATATTAAATTTGGGCCCAGAAGCAACCATATGAAAGAAAGAAGTAAAAGAAATGTGGTTGTTGATGTAGCACCATTAAAAAACAACCAAGTACCTTGTATAGGAAGAAGAAAGATGCCTTGAGAGCATCTGAGAAATCAGCAAGACCCACCCATCACAGACTCAAAACTGTAAACATTTTCATTGAGAACAGAGTCTCTGGCAGGCCTGCTCAAACATGGCCTCCTAGGGAATTGGTTCTCTGGGATTCATTTTACTGTGCTTAGCCATCCTGGCACTCAGAGACATGGTACAAGAGGGCCCAGCTACTGCTCAAGCTGGCAGCCAACCTTGGCATTATCCATGTAATGCTGGTTTGCAGGCAGGCAGAACGCAAGAGTTATGGGATCAGGGAGTCTTCCACCCATATTTCAAACACGGGTCTGGGAAGTCAAGCAATGTCACCCTGAGGGTTCAATGCATGAAGCTGTGAAAGTGAAGCCAAAGGTATAGTGGAGGCCCCAGGAAGTTGAAGATGCCAGGAATGTGGAATGTCCACTGAGGAAAACCACTGGCAGTGAGCATACCCAGCCCAAAAAGAGGCCATATGGACAAACTACAACCCTCAATGCCATGGTGGTGGGGCTGCCCAAGCCTTCTGGAACTTATATCTCACCACCATGTGCCCTGGATGCTTGATATGGGGCTAAAGGACTGAATATTTGCCCTGCTGAGCTTTGATCTTACTTTGGTTTGATTCCTCTCTATGCCTTTATTCTTCTCTTTTGGAATGGAAATGTGTTCCCTGTGCCCTTGTAGATTAGAAGTATTTAACTTTATTTTTGCAGGGGCTCACTGCTAAGAATTTGTGTTGAGTCTCAGAGGAGTCTTTAGATTGGACTTTTCAGCCCTATTGAAACTGTTAGGATTTTGGAGACTCTTAAAAATGGACTAAATACATTTTACATAAGGAGATGGACATGACCCTTTTGGGGGCCAGGAGTGGAATGTTATGGTTTAGATTCAATATGTCGCTCAAAAGTCTCATGTTTTCAGTGGGTTGATCCATTGATGAGCTCCTAACTAAATGTGCTGTTAGGGAGTGGGGCCTGATTGGAAGAGATGTGTCACTATGGTTATGCCTTTGGAGGGTATATCTTCTTCCAAAGCTCCTCCTTTCTCTCTTTGCTTCCTTTCTGCCTTGAGGTGAGACGCTTTCCTCTGCCATGCCCTTGTGCCATACCATTTCTGCCTTGGAGCCAGCACACTGCGGACTGAATTCTACAAAACCATGAGCCAAATTAAACTTCTTCTTTATTAAGGTCTGTAGGTATTTTGTCCCAGTGACAGAAAAGTAATTAGGTGAATGTTCAATGGAAACGTGTGTGTATGTTTAAAATATTAGTTATTCTATCTTTAGTCTTGTCAATATTCTGTTGTTAAGTTTTAATGTTATTATTTCTTCTTCATGAAGTGATCTTTTTATCATTGTAAAATGCCCTTCTCTATCTATCACAGTACTACTTTTTTTGAAATCTACTTTGTCTGATATTAACAGTCACACTGGCTTTCTTGTAATTGGTTTTTCATCCTCTTATTTTCAATCTATCAGTGTACTTATGCATGTACATCTCTTATAAAAAGTATATAATTGAGTTTTTATTTTAAAATTTCATTTTTTCTGCCTTTTAATTATAAATTAATACTTATATTTATACTTATAATTATATTAATACTTATAATTATGATACTTATAATTTGTGTTTAAATGTGAATATTGATATGGCTGAGTTTATGCGTACCATCTTGCTATTTATTTTCTATTTATTCCATCTGTTCTTTTTTCCTTTGATCCTTCTTTTCTAATTTCTTTAGGAATAAGTACGTTCAGGTATTCTGTCTTATCTTCTCTATTTAATTATTAACTCTACCATCCTTTTTCTCCCAGTAGTTGCATTATGTACTACATCAAGTTAGCACAGCCTATACTTACATGTAAATTAAGAAGCTTCAATATTATAATTGCATTTATTCTCATCTGTAGTTTGTACTATTTTTTCTATTTTACACTTACCTACTTTTTCTTCCCTTTTTTCTCCATTTCCAGTGTTCTTCTTTTCTTCCTAGAGTCTAATTTTCTTTCAACCTGAAGAATTACCTTTATTACTTTTTATACTATAGATTTGCTGTTAACAGATTATCTCATCTTTTGTCATTTGAAAACATCTTTATTTTGTGTTCATTTTGAAGGATCTTATCACCAGTTGTAGGATTCTACATTGACAGTTTTCTTCTTTTAACACTTCAAAACAAAGTTCCATTTTTTTCTGGTTTCAATTGTTTCTTGCAAGAAGTCATAATTATTGTTGTCTCCCTTCTGTAACATCAAATTACATGTTCATTAGACTGCTTGTTATTGTCGTATGAATTGATGTTCTGTTCAGGTTTGTTGTTGTTTTTCATTTACTTTGTTTTTATCCTTTTTTTTTTGGTCTGTTTGGATAATGTCTCTTGACTTGTCTTCAAACTCCTTCATCCTTTCTCCTATTGTGTTCACTCTTCTGTTAAACCCGTCCAATATGTTTTTTTCTTATCAGATATTTTAGTTTTAGTTCTAGAATTTTTACTTAGCCTTTTTTAAAATTTCAGTTTCTCTATTGAAATTGTCACTAATTCTGCCCATCTTGTTCTCTAAATGTTTGAACATTTCTTTTAGTTTTAAAATTCTGGTCTGCTATATACTCTGAGTTATCTGTCAATCTACTTGTTAAGTTTCCAGTGAATTCTGGTGTATGTGAGATTCCTCCAGATTCCAGTCAGCATCATTAGCTCTCACTAATTGCTAGTAATTTTACTGATTTCTTGTTGAATCCAACATAATCTTTCCATCCTTCATATATATATTTTTTTTCTTGCTGCTTATTATTAAAGGGTTTGTTTTTCTGGAAATGACTTCATCAAGACTACTTTACATCCACTGCTCTTTAGTATCCACTTCATTAGTATGATTTTTATTTTATCTTGTTTTTCTTGTTATCATGGGGCAAAGGCCGCCCATGACTTTTATATCCAAGCTCCAATGTAGAAGGTATTAATTCTTACATGCATTTTATGGCTGTCTTCAGAATTTCAAAAAATACACACATACACATAAAGGAAAGATTAATAAGCATAATTATAGGGAAATGAGTTACTACTGAAAAACATTAGGCAGAGGAGTGACATGACTAGTTTATGAACCCTGGATTAAAGTGTTGAGAAGAAACTGTAACTTTTTATAAGGTTGTTATAGTTTAAATCTAAAACATCCCCAAAAGTCTCATATGTTCAAAAGTGGAGCTTTTAGAAGGTGAATGAAACATGGGAACTCTATACTCATCAGTGGATTGATCCATTGGTTAGTTCATAGCTGAATGTGCTATAAGGAGATGGGAGTCTGGCCTAAAAAGGTGGGTCACTCGGGGTATGAACTGGAAGGATGTATTCTTGTCCCTGACTCTTCCCTTCTCTCTCTAATTCCTGGCTTCCATGAAGGAACAGCTTTCCTCCATGTCCTCCATGTCCTTCTACCATGACATTTCTGCCTTGAAGCAAGCCCACCATGGACTGAACCCACTGAACCATGATTCTGGTCTCTATGAAGTTGCAGGTGTCACTTATTTTGACCCAGTGACAGGAAAGTGATTAATACAAAGGTGAGTGTTATAGTCTGGACTAAAGACAACAACCTGAACTAAATCTATTGCAGAGGAATGTAGAAGAGAGAGCCAATTTGAGAAATCAAAATCTGTACCTATTGCAGTATGGAGATGTAATAGAGATTATTAACAGAAAATAAAATTACAGGATTGTCTAGTGTCAGTTTATGAACCCGTCAGAGGATTTTTTATATTCAGTAGGTTTTGAGAAATTTTCAGCAGAGACATTTGGAGAGTAGAGTAGTGTTTATGCTGGACATGGTGGCGCATGCCTGTAATCTCAGCACTAGGGAGGCTGAGGCAGGAGGATTGCTGCGAGTTCGAGGCCAACCTGGGCTATATAGTGAGGTCAAGGCCAGCCTGGAATACACAGCGAGACCCTGTCTCAAAAATAAATAAATAAATAAATAAATAAATAAATACAATGTAGTGTTTAAAAATATTAGCCTAGAAATGGCAAGGAGAATAGATTAGAGAAGAAAATAAATGTAAGTAAGGGAAAGCCACCTGGAAGGATGCTGACACAATACACAGGACTTACTAAAGCCCTAAACTAGTATGGCTTAGCAGGAAAGGTGATAAAAGAATAATAATGATAAGAAATAATCATTATAAAAACTTTTAATAAGTTTATTCCTTTATTATGAAGGGGCACATCATTATTAGCCAAAGGATTGATTTGAATGTGTGTCAAGGTTTATCATATTCAAAGTTACTATACACTTCTATTATTTGATACTATATTACTAAGTGATTACTCAATGTGCAACAGGAGAATAAAAGGAAAATAAACCAAATTAAATTATTAAAAGCTTCATAACATCTGCCTACAATTGGAATCCAAGCTAATAAGTGAAACCTCATAAAGTCTGAAAAAATCTTTATTAAAAATACCTTAATGAGAACAGAATTATGGTTTTAATAATGTAAAAAAAAAGTGCAATTAAGTATGCAATTATAAAAAGTAAAGAATTCTACTACCATCAACTGAAAGATTTTCAACCACTATCATGAAAATATATTTCCAAACATATTCAAACATTTCAGCAAAGACTTATGCATTGTGAATGTGGATCTTGAATCAGACAATAGCAAGCCCTCTCCATCTTCCCCCATGCAGTATTCTGTAGACCTTTTCTGTGAAAATCCAGGTACTAATAATTTTGAGCTTTGTGGACCATATAATTTCTATCACAATGACTCCACTCTGTCATTGAAGCATGAAAGTAGCCATAAACAATGTAAAAGACTCAACATGACTTTGTTCCAGTAAAACTTTGTTTACAAAAACAGGTAGTGGGCCAGATTTGGCTTTTGAAGGATAGTTTGTCAGCTTCTGTTCTACAGGGTCAGTCTCTATGGGAGAATCCTGTAAGAGTTAATCTTTCAGTATGGTCTAGGACAATGCCCTCCAACAGAAATGTAATATGAGGGCCGGTGAGATGGCTCAGCGGCTTAAGCGCCTGCCCGGCAAGCGCGAGGGCCCGAGTTCGACTCCCGGATCCCACATACGAAAAAGGGGCCGGTGATATCGCTCAGCGGCACGGGCGCCTGCTGGCGCGCGAGGTCCTGAGGTCGACCCCCCGGTACCCACAAAAAAAAAAAAAAAAAAAAAAAAAAGAAATGTAATATGAGCCAATAGGAATTTTAAAGTTGACATGTCATGATTAACCATCATAGCTACATTTTTAAAAAATAGGTGAAATTAATTTTAATAGTAAATTTATTCCAATATAGCCAGAATATTGTTATCTTAACCATAGCAACATTATATATAATATATTATATATATATATATATATATATATATGTATATATATATATGTGTGTGTGTGTGTGTGTGTGTGTGTGTTGTATGTGTGTATTATAGTAATATACATATTACTACAAAACCTGTGTATCTTATGCTTGCAGTGCACCACCACCATTTGGACCAGTCACATTTAAGTGTTAAATACCCACATACAGCCAATGCCTACTATTTTGAAGAGCATATGTCTAGATACTTCATAGTTATCCCAGAACTAGATACTTATCCTCCAGACTGGAAATTACTGCTGAGACCATTTCTCACCCAGAAAGGTGTTCCTTTCACTCTCTTCCTGGCTTCAACTTCATCTGTGTAACTACTAGAAACTACCCCTAGCAATGCTTTGAAAACTTTAATATACATAAGACTTACCCAAGGATCTTGTTAAAAATGCAGTAATATATATTATGTATAGGTACCAATTCCCCACAAGGAATGTAAACATTATATACTACAAACATATACTAATAAAGAAAGTGATCTTTTAAAAATGCAGGTTCATCTTCAATTTATAGGAAAAAACCTGAGGTTTTGTATATTTAACAAGTTTCTAGGTGGTGCCAAGGACCACACTCTAAAAAGCAATGACTGGAAAGACTACTTCAAAGAATATGGCTATAACTAGAACTGATGGCTTACCTTCCCCTAAAAAGTTATCAGGTCCATTCCCAGCACACCAGGCATCCTTGATCAGGTCACCACCAGAAATGAAACCCTCTAAGCAAGCGAACACTGTCTACCAAGAATGTAATGTAAGCCATACAAGTAATTTAAAATTTTCTAGTAGCCACATTTAAAATAATTTTTAGAAAATGAAACCTTGGCCAGGGATATATCTCAGTGGTAGAGTATGTTCTTAGCATGTACAAAAACCCAGCACTGCAAAAAAGTGAATTCAATTTTAATAACCTTTTATCTAATCTAGTAATTCAAAAATATGATTCCAACATTTAATATAGAAAGTATAAATGAGGTATATTACATTTATAAATATGAAACACACACAGTTCAGTGTGTGTTTTATATTCATACACATTCTTAATTTGGACCAGCTGTACTTCAAGTGCTCATTAGGCACATAGGGCTAGTGCCTATTCTATTAGACAGTGTAGCTCTAAGGTCATAATTCTCATGACCTGAATGCTCATCCCTATGTGGCTCTTGTGTAACCTTGATTCTAACCTACTTTCACAACCCTTCTTATTCCCACCAAATCCTTCCACTATGTAGTCTAGAACTCGTGGTCTTTCGTTAGCAAAAACACTGCCTTCTATTATTAGCCTCATCCCAAAAATATTCCTTTCAATTATTGCTCTAACAGAAACTTAATTATCCCTTAGGACTGTGCTTCTCTTCCTGCTGTGTCAAGTGGTGACTGCTTTTTCCTCACATATTTTGGGGGACTTGAGGAGGGATAAATGATTTCCTTTATCCTCATTGCTCCATTCAGGCACTTTATCTTCCTCCTTCTCTTAAAAACCTATTTCTTTGGATCAGATGCTGTTACGGTTTAGACATGGAATATCTCCAAAAGTCTCATGTGTTCAGAGGTGGGGCTTTTGGAAAATGATTGGATCATGAGGCACGATGCTCATCAGTGGTGATGAGTTTATAGCTAAATGTGCTGTTGGGTGGGAACTGGTTGGAAGAGATGTATGATGGGGGTGTGTCTTTGGAGGGCATATCCCCTTTCCTGGGTTCTGCTTTCTCTCTGCTTTCTGGCTGCCATGAGATAAGCAGCTTTCCTCTACCTTGCCCTTCTACCATACTGTTTCTGCCTTGGAGCCAGCCAACCATGGGCCATGAGCCAAATCAAACCTCCCCATTAAGATGTGGGTGTTGCATATTGTGTCCCAGCAATGGGACAGCTGACTAATACAGATGCCAATAAATTTTGGTACCTACTACCTCTCCTTTTTAGTGGCCATTTGTTCAGTCTTCTGGTTGAACAATTTATGTAGTGAGCTCTTGTCTCATTGTGTTCCTCTCTACTATCATACTTCATCATCTGTTTGGCTCTTTGATGTTCTTACTTCCACTCATCTTTCCTCAATCTTTTCTCAGATAGCTACTATATAACATATAAAATCTGTATTTAAGAGTCTAATTTTTAAAAAGTGTTTCCAGATCACTCAAACTTTAGTATCCATATGCCAATAGTTCTTCAACTTCATTGTACCCATCTATCAAATGATTTCAACCCCATATTCACCTCCCTCATATCATCGTCCCTTATTCCCAGTGTTAAATTTCAAAGTCTTTCACTGTAATCAGTCCATTGCATATCTTTTTGCTTCTTATTTCCTCACTACACTGGATGGTAACCCTAAAGTTGGTATATCCTACTCATCACTTACTCTCATCCTTACCTGAACAGATAAATATAGTTAAGAGAAAATATAAAATCATGCTGACTGGCTAGTTGAAAACTTTTTACTACATCTATTTCCAATTTTTAAAATGATGTTAAAATAATAATGTCTAAAGAGAAATAGTAATGTTTGTTATTTATCTCTCTACCTGCATTTATAGGTACAAGTTCAATTGCCGTACTAATTGCAGTGCTGTATTATCAGAATAAAAGTGTATTTATAAACTGTATGAAACTAAAAAATAGGAACAAAACCATTTTCATACCAAAAAAAAACTTTTTTACTACAAATCTTAAGTCATCCTTAGTATTATACATTCCTAGTTGATGACTTCATGTCTTGTTTCATTGAGAAATTAGAAACTATCAGAAGAGAGCTGGTTCCTCCCACAAACAAGTCTATCACATGTAACCACTACCTTCCCTGATGTTATAATGAATAGCATATCTATGCTCTTGTCTAGGGCCAATGCCTAGACTTGGAAGTTGGATCCCATCTCTTCTGTACTCAAAGTCTTGATCCCTGCAATTACACACTCACTCTTACATATCATTTTTTTTCATTTTCTAATAGAATCATTCCTAACAATATATAAACCTTGTTTTAGTCACTTGCACATCACTGAGACACAATACCTGGCACTCTTAACTTAAAAGAAGAGAGGTTTATTTTGGCTTATGTTTCATTCCATGGTTGGCTGGCTTCAAGGCAGGATGGCATGGCACACGGGCATGGTGGAGGAATAGCTACTCACCTCATGGCAGACAGGAAGCAGGGGGAATGAGATAAACTTTTCCAGGCCATGCCCCAAGTTACTTGCCTCTTTCTACCAGACCTCACCTCTCAACAGGAAGTCAGCTATAAGCCCCCATAATCCAGTCACCTTCCAGAAGCCCAGTTTATGAGTGCGTAAGGCTCCTGGGGGTACATGTAGATATAAATCATAACTAACATGATGTGGTGGCTTCCAATTTAAACAAAACCTCCCTTCATCCCAATAACTCTAATAACTCTCCAGTTAACACCCCATTTCTGTTTTGTTTTGTTTTGTTTTGTTTTGAATTTCTGAGTTTTCTTTCACATTAATAGAGTTGTCAATACCTGATGACTTTTTTCCACCATTATCCCTCATTTTATCTGTAACTCACTCCAATTAAGTTTTTGTCCTTATTTCTACTCCAGACATTCTTATCAAGTAGCCAATGATGTCCATCTTGCCGAAGTAACCAATTCTCAGTCTTCATTTTATTCAAAGTTGTGAGGTCATTTTATAGCATCAATTAACCTCCTTTTTCAAAGGTCAGTTTTTGTTGGTGGTGGTGGTTTCTGGTTTTGCTCATGTAGCACTGCCTATTTGCCAATCTCTTATGATGCCTCCTTTTCCTCTTCCTGAGCTCTAATACATGGAGCTTAAAACTATCCTTTGGCCTGTGCTCTGTCCAAACCCACTCCTATAGTAATGTCTTCTAGTTACATGGCTTGAAATGGTATCTGTACGCTAGTATTTACAAAACATGTATCTGTCTTTATGCTGTACTTCTTCTATGAGTCCTACCTTATTAACTTGGATGTCTCATGGTATTCTCATATTTAACCTGGCCAAAGTGGAGTTTTTTTATTTCATCTTCAATCTGCTCCCCCTTTCATCTTCAGCCACTCAATTAATGACATTACCTTTCACTCTTTCATCCAATTTCTCAACAAGTCTCATAACTCCACCTTGGAAATAAGTTCTGAATCTACCTCTTATCTTCTCCACTGCTACCATGGCAATCCAAGATACCATAATAATCTCTTGCCTATGATAACCTCTTATAGCCTGCTATCTGATTTCCTTGCTTTCATTTTACTCTCCCATCCCCACCCTTGAGTCTATTCTTACAAAGCATCAGGAGAGATCTTAAATTACCCTTTGATTGCTTTCACTGTGACTAGGATAAAATTCATGCTCCTCGTCTTGTCCTTTAAGCATCTATTCCTTGGTACTGCCTCTTTTTCTTATTACTCTCTCCTCTGTTACTGTATACCAGCCATCCAAGCATGTTCTGGTCTGAAGGCCTGTACCTTCTGTCTGGAATACTCATCCTTGAGATCTTTGCAGTGCTTGTTCTTTTATATCATTAAAATCCCAGCTTGAAAGTAAACTTTTAGGTATATAGATCACCCCATTTCAATCAGTCTCCCTTGACAATCTCTATTCTTTTACATGGCTTAATTTTCCTTTATTATACTTACAGCTACTTGAAGTTATATTTTTAATTATCGGTTGATTTATTTTCTTTTTTTATGCCTTCTCTAGAAATTAAGTTCCATAGCTAAATGAAAGGATGTTGGATTTTCCTACTTATTAAGTTCGGTGTCTCCTGCAACTAGAACAGTGCCTGGCAACAAGAAGTACTGAGTAAATTAGTCTGAAAGTTCTCAGGAGATAGACCAGATGGCTGACCAAATGAGAATTAGTTGCTTGAGTTTTTTTCTTGTGCTGACCTGGGCTGTATTGAACCAAAAACCCTTCTACTAATACAAAGTAATTCCTGAAATGTAGTCCATATCCAGTGCTTGTTAAACACTGGATATAGAAATTCTCAATGATCCCTGCTAATCAGCTAATTTGCCTATTTCCATCAATAGTTGCTGGCTATTAGTTGCTGCTGCCCAGTCTCCATCTAACTTGGCTTACAAGAGCTTGCTTTTAAGCAGAATTTTCATTGCTTGCTTTGCCATCTCCTTGCTTGGCTTTTCTTTCTTTAACAAGCACAACAGCATGCTGCTGCATCTTCAAAGAGTAAATTAATTCGGCCCGCAAAAGGGTCAAGTGCTAGAAAGTGCATAGCCATGCAGTTTGCATGGCAGGATACAGAAGATATGATGCTAATAAGATTCTAAGATGAGAACAGCAGACTGTCTCTCGGGATTCAGATGAAGGGGTCTGTAAATTTTAAAAGAAATGGTCTCCGAAAACTAATGATGTCTGCTTTCCAATTCATTAATAATGTGGAGTGGGGAGATGGGAGTGAGATCCAGGCCATGCTTTGAAATATCAAAATGTAACGAGGAAGAAAACAGTAAGAACGATCTCAATGGGGTCATAAAGCTGGGAGAAGGAGGCAAACTATAAGAAGATTTGGTGGTGCTATATGGAGGCGAGGGAATCAATCCACACCATGTGTATATATTTATGTGCATATAGTACCTTTATCAATACACGAGTAGAAAAAATACTGCAACATTGATAAGGCTTTTGCAATTTTCGTATTTAAGGTGATTCAGAGAGAATATTTCAAGTATCATAAAAACCATCTAAACCGTCTGTCTTTCCATATTTACAAACTCTGCCCTTCACCTCTTTGCAATGCATACAAGGAACAAGAACCTCAACCTTGTTTGTAGTTAATAGTGGAAGAAAAAAAACCCTCAGGCAAAGCCTAATGAACCAAGAGCAATTCTGAGCTCTCCTCCGTAATATCTGCCGAGGCAGTGTCTTTCCAAGGGCTGCCTGGACATATCGTGTGACCTTGCTGCTTTACATCATTAAAATTTCCCATTACTGGAATGGTGTCTGCATGGAGGGGCCCTTGTGCCGATATTATGGCGGGGTTTCTCCCTGCTGCATTTGGAGTTTGCACTAATAGAAAATGCTTCTCTGCTTGAACAGTTCCCTCAAGGTAGGATGTGTGCAGCAGCAGGAGAGTTCAGCTTTGGCTTTTAGTTTGACAAAGCTATTACATTTTGCAGATTGAGGTTATGGTCTTTCCTCCTATCTCTGTATTTTATCTGCATGATATTTTCTGATCTCCCTTTTAAACCCCCATTAGTTACGATTGAGGCTCTGGGGTGGCAGCCTGCCTTGGAGCCATGATATCGTCAGCTTTTCTTATGAGCCACTAAATACACTGACTGATTCACTGGGGTTCAGTCATGTGGAACCTTTCCAAGGGGCCTAGCTTTAGAAAGGAGACCCTTGAGGGCCAGACAGAGGCCATGGGTTGGGGGTGGGTAGATAATGCAACCCCCAAAGGACCAACAATCTTAAATGCAAAAGCCCAGCCTTATTCTCCAGGGCCACAGGCTCTGTCAGGTGGGTTCTCCTGAGCATCCTCCTTCTGCAGGTGGCTGCTGTACCATGAAGCTGTGAAAGTTGAAAGAATTGGTGGCATTTCCAAACCTCAGGCCCACCCTCAGCTGGTATTACTATATACATCTCCCAAGATGCTACTGTCGCACTAACCTGCTCCAAACTTTGTTACATCCACAAGTCACATTACACTTTCATGCAACTCTAATCTTAAGATTTCAGTAAAAAGTTTCACAGTAATGAATACTTCGCCTAAAGGGGCCAGAACTATTTCAGAGTACTGGTTATTCAACTGTAAACTGTTTAGCACCAATCCAAACAAAAGAAAGAGATTCCTTGACTAGCTCTCTCAACTCCCTCGTGAAACATAGCCAACTGAGAGGTTTTTTAATCCAAAGCGAGAGCTCTAATTTCTAAAGCAAGACAGTGTGGCCATTTCTTTCTTCATGGCTTTCCTATTTGCAGTAAGACAGTGAATTCTTCCTGATAAATGCTTTCGAAGCTGCAAGGGCAACACAACCAAGTGCCTCGAACACTTCACTTTGTTCACCTACTCGAATGTGTGGGATGTGGCAGTCTAGAGTGGGGGCTGTCACAGAGGTGGGTTGTAGAGGTGAGGAATTTATTTCCCCAGGAAATCTCATTAGTGATGCAGTGCCTGTTTTTCACTGAGGTTTCTGCTCCTTGGCTTTGTTTTCAGCTGAGTAACCGAGGCTGAAAGCTGTTTGGTGACTCACAAGAGGTCACGCTCAGAGTCGGGGGCACAGACCAGAGCATGCTGCCTACCTGTGATTGATGTGCATTAAAGCTGTCTTGAGCCACTCATAAACACAGCAAGAATCCTGTTCTCTTTTCATCAGTGCTCTTGACCAAGACTTGATTTACTGTTTTGAAATCAGCTGCTCCTTCAGTCATCTACAATAGCTTCTTTAATAGCTTGTCATAACAGTTGATGACAATTTGGAAAAGCTCACATATTCAATATATTTTTTAAATTGACTTTGCACTATTCCAGGTACCGAGGCTTTATAAACAGTCTAATTGTTCCCTGAGTGTTTGCTGACCTAAAGGAAAGTGTTGATGAATCAGACCCTTCTTTTCTATCTATGAGGGTATTGAGATGTGTATTCAATATTGTAGCAAATCGCTGCTGAAAATTGGTTCCATGTCCCTGAGGCTACTTACCTCCAAAGGTGAAATGGCAGAAGTACCTGCTAGTGAAGACCATCCAGCTCTGCTATTTCCTGATGAGATTGCTTTAAAGTTTGTATCGAGAAGGGATTGAAATTGGATCTGAGAATTATAAGTGACAATACAATTCTCATTCTGGTAAATAATAATCAACATCATCTGTACCATTGAATGGGTTTTGTCAGTTTGATACATATACCTGTATGATAATGAAGTTTAAGACTGATGTTGTACTAGGGTGCAACTCAGTAGTAGAGCCCTTGCTTAGCATGTGCAAAGTTCTGAGCTTGATCCCCAGTGCTGAATAAAAGAGGACAGCACTGAAAAACAGAGGCAATCATTGCATAATATTAAAAGTGTAGAGTATTAGATGCATTTGCACAGAATATATAAGTCTTTTTTTTTTTTTGTGGGTACTGGGGGTCGACCTCAGGACCTCGTGCGCCAGCAGGCGCCCATGCAGCTGAGCGATATCACCTCCCTTTTTTCGTATGTGGGTTCTGGGAGTCGAACTCGGGCCCTCATGCTTGCCAGGCAGGCACTTATGCCGCTCAGCCATCTCACCAGCCCATAAGTCTTATCTGAAACACAACAACAATTAAAAATAAATTCCAGGCCGGTGATATCGCTCAGTGGCACAAGCGCCTGTTGGCGAGTGCGAGGTCCTGAGTTCGACTCCCGGTACCAACATAAAAAAAAATAAAAAATAAAAAGTAAATTCCTACTTCTGATCAGTTTATTTTTTATATTTTGATGGCCTGGGCAAGTTGAACTGCACTCTTACCTTCCAGTAGCGACTTGTACATCTGTGTCCAGGAATGCCCCCTGGGGTGATTTTCAAAATACCTAACAACCAACCTGACAGGTACAGCAACCATCCAGAATAAATTCACTAGTCCCACAGAACAGTTGTGTCAGCCACAGCAGCCAGTGCCACTATACCAGAACACCAGCCCTGCTCCTATCCCTTTCCACAAGTACAAATCTCACCTATCCTTGAAAGCTTGGCTTAAGTTTTATTTCTCTTTCTTATCCTATACAGTCAATTTCTTGATTCTGAATTCCTACAATACAGCTGTGCCTCCCAATCATCCCTATATCACATGGTATTATTAAAAAGGTATTACACATTTTTATATTCCCAATAGCACAATGTTGTATACATGTAGCATTTCAAAAATATTTTTGGGCATGGAATATTTTGGTAATAATACTCACAGATGCTGTTTTAAAGTGCTACATTTCATGTAGTGTTAATTGAATTTCCTTTATGAGCTTGAGCTTGGTATCCAAGCACCCCATTTTCTTTTAGAAGAGCCATCTGAAAAAATTACATCGCAGCAAAGAACTATAGAATCAGCATACTGTCACTAGTATCTCTTCCACTGTAAATTTTCTTTCTTCATATACACTGCACGTTTTTCCAGATGATCAAAAAACTTTGCTCCATGCTCTTTAATTTGGAGTGGAATTGTGAATTATACCTGCAATAGAAAAGGCAGACTTCAGTTTTCACCAGAACCTAGGAGAGTTGTGTATGTTACAGTTGGTTCTTATATATTGTCCTAGTTTCGTATTTGAGCAGCATACATAATTTCTGTTCAGAAAAAAATAACATTGAAATAAATTTACAGGAATTCTCCCAATGTTTAGCTTTTTTAAAGGTTAGTTTGATTATCTGAAACTAAAAACAAAATATTTTCCTCCTTAGAAATGATATCAAGGAATCAGTGTTTTAAGCTGGCCCTACAGTTATTGTCAAGCCACCAGCAAAGAAGGGTCTTAGACTGCCAAGATGATTTTAGGAAAGAAAGGTGGGGTGGATTCTCTGAGAAAGACTGAAGGCAGTACCTCGAAAGCATTGAGTATTATCCCCAGATGATGGCATGTGTATATATATACATATATATAGATATAGATTTTTTTTTTTTGCAAAGCTAGAATAGAGTGTTGGGGGTCTTGTAAAGCAAGTGTAAATAAGTACAGCAAATAGGATAGGATATGTAGGACAGTAAAACATCAGAACATTATTACAAGAGCTAGTTCTAGTCCTGGCTCTGCTATGAACTCTTTGGTGGACCTTGAATATATCTGTCTTAGACACTTTCTCATTGCTGGGAAAAATACCTGACACTCACAACTTAAAGGAAGAGAAGTTTCTTTAGGCTCACATTTATAAGCCATAGTCAGCTGGCACCAAATCAGAAGCAGCATGGTGGAAGGACCCAGCACAGAGGAAAGTGGCTCACATCATGGCTGCCAGGAAGCAAAGAAAGGAGGAGCCAGGGAAGGAGATATACCCTTCCAGGTCACACCCCTAATGACTTGCCTCTTCTGATTGGGCCCCACCTACTAACAAAAGTCAGCTATATCACCCCTATGATTCAATCATCTTTCAAAAGTCATGCCTATGAATGCATGAGGCCTTTGAGGGACATTCTTGATCCAAACCTCAACAATATCATTGTACCTTTCTGGCCTATTTTCTCCTGTACAAAAATGAACAACTTTACTATACAAGGATCCTTTCAGATAAACTATATTATGACAATCTTTTTTTAATAAGGCCCTCTGTAACCAAATCTCTGTTTGTCCTCTTCATACTGCCTCTGTGTTTCTCATTTATTTCATTCTGCTGAATCCAGCCACTCTTTCCATTCAAACTACTCACAGGCTAATAGTAATATAACGGAGAGGGACTAACACTTAAGCACATAGTAGATATGACAGTCCATATTTTATTTACTATAAATATGCCCATGCCTATTCTTTGTCTTAATCTGAAAGCCCCTTATAAGCAAAGACGATATCTTCTTTTGTTTATTCCTATGTTTTACAACACCTGATGGAGTCAGAAAATGAATAATGACAACAATGATACTGATATTTTAAATTAAAATTTAGTATTCTTTTTTCTATTCTTTTAACATTTCTGAATGCATAGCAGAATATTGCTACTTATGTACACACCCATCATAACTCTGTGCTAATTTTAGTGGATAGAGTTGTTATAAATCAATACTAATTGTTTTTATGACACTACTAATTAGAGCCACTTGTGAGTACATTAGTTTGGTTTGTATTATATATGATTTTACAGTGAAATGATAATGCTAGTGTGTTATATGCTGGTGTGTGTGTACGTAATGAACTGCCCTTAGAGAAATATAGACAGCATTAGTGCTTCAAGTTGTTTTTTCAGTCCTTGTCACTGCTTATCTAAGTCTTGTTTTTATAACTCAAATTTTGATAGTTTTCCCAAGTAAGAGTGCTGGTGGCATCACCTAATATTTGGATACTTTCAAAGCTCATTTTCTTTCCATTTAGGCCCCTTACAGATTATAAAATAACATTTAAGCTTGTGCTTTCATGATAACTCTTTTTTTTTTTTTTTTTTTGTGGGTACCGAGGGGTCGACCTCAGGACCTCGCGCGCCAACAGGCACCTGTGCCGCTGAGCAATATCACCGGCCCCTTTTTCGTATGTGGGATCCGGGAGTCGAACTCGGGCCCTCGCGCTTGCAAGGCAGGCGCTTACGCCACTGAGCCATCTCACCAGCCCTCATGATAACTCTTGTTCTTGACTATTGTAACACTAAATGCTGGAAAAGATGCAAGGTGCCTTAAAAAACCCTATATTCTAAATCTCTTCTTTCCTTCCATAATAATAGTAATAGTAACAGAGTAATAGTCTTTGGTATGGCTAGTCACATTTCCCAGCCTCTCTTCCAATTAGTTATGAACAAATGAGTAAGTTCTCTCAGTGGTGTGTGAGTGGGCATGATATGTACCACTTCTAGGCTGTCTTAAGAAAGAAGATGTGTCTATTTTCTGCTCTTTCTTTCCTTCTACTGGTTAGAAAAAAGCATGTGTTCTTGTGTGTTTCTCTGCTTTAATGAGCAGTAAAAAAAACATTCCTTGGTATATACCTAGAAGACTTCTTACATCTGGAGCATGAGGTCATACCTTGCTCCAAAAATATCTGGGAAATTGAGAATCTAACTATTTTATCTATTATAGTTGCAAGTGGGCAAGGGCAAATGGAGTCAGGAATGAGTAACTAATAAACAGTGCCTGAAATAATGACCTAAATACACACAGGAAGAAGTTAGAAGAAAAATATTTTTTAAAAACCCAATTTGGAAGACATAAGAAGTTAAAAGCAGAAAATAATGATGTAAGCAAAAGGCCTGGAAGTACTATTTACTAGCCATTATCTAGTTCTTTAACAGTTCAACATAATTATGAAAATTCTTGCAGTCCTAATCAAGACAAAATTGAGCCAGGCATGGTAATGAATGCCTGTAATCCGAGTACTCTAGAAGGCTAAGCAGGAAGATCACAAGTTTGAGCCCAGGGCAACTGAGTGACTTAGTAAGACCCTGTCTCAAATTTTTTAAAAAGGAGCTGGGGAGGTAGCTCAGTACAAAGGCCCGTAGTAAATCCTAAGTACTGGTTTAAAAAAAAGAAAACACAAAAAATAACATAAACCAAGGCAAAAATAGAAAAAGTTTTCTTTTGCATGTAAAAGAAAGTTCAATATAAATTAATATCAACAAATTTGGAAATCTAAAAGGTTGAGAATATATATATATATAATGCTGAGAATATATATATATATATATATATATATTTGGTTCAAAAAACAAAATAGTATCATAGAAGAGATTAAAGGAAAAGTCAAAGACATGTTCCTTAAAAAGACCCCTGACAAGATGGTACTATAGATAAATTATATTAAAATTTAGAGATAATTCCTAAATTACATAAATTTTCCAGAATATGAAAAGGATGGAAAAACATCTTCATAAATTCTAAATGGCTAGCATAATCTTGCTCATAAACCATATAAATAATAATAAATAACAATAAAATGAGCCAATTAACTTATATATTTAAATTCTAAATAAAATATTCTCAAATCAAATTTTGCACTGTTTTAAAAGAAAAAAATGTTTCTAGGTGATATAAGACTCAAGTCATTGATTGATTAAAATTTGCTTCTGGAATGCAAGGTTAGTTTAACATTAGAAAATCTGTTACTGTAATCCATTACATTATCACATTAAAGTAGAAATCCATATAGTCATTTTAAAAGATGCCAAAGAACAGTTTGATAAAACTTATTTCTAATTAAATGAAATTTTGAAAATCATTTTGTAAGCTGAGAAGATACAAAACCAAATTCTTTAATCCAATAAAGGTATGTTAGAAATCTATGATGAACATTATAATTAAAGGTTTTTGGCAAAGATGGATAGCTGTAACTATTCCTTCTTCTTCCATAGTAATATAAATCCCAGTTTTAAAGCTGAGCTCCAACTGCATTTCTCAGATTTCCTGGCAATTAGAGGTAACCATGTGACTGGGTTGACTAAATCTGACAATTGAGGTATAAACAAATGTATCAAGAGCAACTTTACAAAACTTACATTGCCAACAAGAACAAATTTCAAAAGCCCACAACTTCAACTTTAGAAAGATTACGTGCATTAAGATGATATTTGTGTAAATGTTAAACCCATACAAGTTAATACAATTTACAGCCAGGTGCAGTGGTACACTCCTGTAATCCCAGCACTCTGAGACACTGAGGCAGGAGAATTGCAAGTCTGAGCCCAGCCTGGGCAGCTTAGTGACCTAGCAAAACGCTCTTAAAATACAAAAAATTAAGAAGGGCTAGGGATGTAGCTCAGTGTAAAGGCCTTGAGTTCAAGCCCCAGAACTGAGATAGATAGATAGATAGATAGAACTTAGAGGTACACATAGAAATATGAAAAACATGCGTAAGAATGAAATGCATCAATATCAGAGGGAATGGGAAGGAAAAGAGTAGTGCTTTAGCTGTACTCAGAACATTTTATTTCCTTAAAACTAATAAAAATGATAGCAAAAGAGTTTTGAATCAAATGTGGCAAACAATTAACAGTTATTAAAAATCAATTACATTAATGACCCAGCTATTAAGTTAGAGCAAATTATTTTACATACTTTTCTGTATGTAGAAAATATTGCATAATTTTAAAATTTTTAGTTATATAAAATAAATGCTGAAAACAAAGAAAAACATAATAAAATGTCAGAGGCAAATGTACAAAGTGAGGGAAGTTTCAGCCATATGGCTTTGTTCTCAGATTCCAGGATGACAACACGGACGGGCCTCGGGGCTTGGCCTAATTGTCTCCTCCGGAGTAAATAAACGTCCCAAAGCCGAGGCTAAAGGTAGTCACTTTGATTTTCATATCCCAGAGATTGTTCTGATAAAGAAATCAATTCAGATGTTCTACTATTAGCAATGGATTATTAAACGACTACAATCAGAGTGAAATTACTCATATCTTTATTTACTGAAGGAATTTTTTCTGGCTTTGTCTAATAAAGATGAATCAAGATAGCAGAAAATAAAATGTAATATAGCACATTCATAAACGGCAACAAAAGGCATAAAATGCCAAAGATCAGTCCTAACAAGAAATATGTAAAACCTTCAGGGAACAAAACTATAAACATTTACTGAAAATTATAATATAGTTGATTCTCAACTTGGCCCATATGTTTTAATGAAATACCAATAAAATAGAACCTGATAAGCTAATTTTCAGATTCATTTGAATAGAATCTTTTTTTTTTTTTTTTGAGACAGGGTCTTACTATGTAGTCCAGGTTGGTCTTGAACTCACAGTCCTCCTGCCTCAGCTTCCTAAATGCTGGGATTACAGGCATGTGTCACCATGCCTGACTAGGGAATATTTTTTTAAAAGAAATTGAGAGAAGGTTATCTATATCAGAATTCTAAATACATTATAAAGTTTTAATAACTGAAACAGTGTAGTATTGATAAGAAAATAAAAATTAGAATAGAGGGTCCAGAAACAGATTATATATGAGATATTTAATACCAGATTTAATATGAGATTTAATAAATTAATACTGATTTACATTTCAAATCAGTAAATGGAGTAAAAAGTAATACATATGCACATACTATAAGCACTTTATACCTTATATAATGTTTATAAATATAAATCCCAAATGTGTTGAAGAGCTAAACATAATGAATAACAAAATTGTAAGATGATCACAAGAAAATATAGAAAAAATTTCTCAATTTTATCTTGGGGGGCTTCTTTTTAATATAAAAACAATACTCAGAAATCACAAATGAAGAAATGCACAAATATCGTTAACTTTGAGACAAAATAGTAGAAAATATTTGTAACATGTTCAATTAAGAAAGCAATAATTGAATCAGAATACACAAAGAGGCCCTAAAAATCAACATTGAAAATGCAATAAAATATGAAAGATATAAAAACATAGAGTAATATAGAATAAGAAACCAAAATGGCCAATACATGTGTGAAAATATTCTCCATCTCATCACTAATCAGGCAAAATACAAATTGAAGGGAGTAGGAGCCCAAGGAAATGGATACTTCCATGCATGCATTAACTGTCTCTTCTAACTTCTCCTTTGCTCACTTCAGTCTTGCTGCACCAGCCACCTTTCTTTCCCTAGTACCTGCCACCTCTGAACACCTCAGACGCTTTCGCTTGCTGCTCCCTCTGTCGAGTCCTCTTCCTTCAGATAGCTGGATGGCATGTTCCAGTACTTCCTTCCACCTTTTCTGAGATTATCTCCTAAGCAAAGTAACTGTACCATCTAACTTAAATATGCTACCTGCCCCATCACTCCTGATATCTCTTAACCTGCTTTATTTTCCTCCACCATGTTAGATAGGTAGTAGCTAGGGAAGTAACTACTGAATTAACTTTGTCTGAATGAACAAAAATATGTCAATAATAAAGCAGTAAAATTGGTATGAATTTCAAGATAGTTTACATTTAATTAAATACTAAAATAGATAAAATATGGGTACTCTCTGACCCAGCAATTCCACTTTTATGTATCTGTTCTTAATGCATATTTGCCCACAAGGAGACATGTATAAAGATAACCAATACTACATACTACATACTACAGTTTTTAATAATAAAAAAAAAACATAAAGATCTACCAAATGAGAAGTTAAATAAAATATGATATATTTATGAAACACAAGACTATGCAAATGTTATAAAGAACAAAATATTTTATATGTACCCATATGGAAAGATATCCTGACATTATAATGTTAAGTGAAAAAAGCATGTTACAAAAAATACCCAAAAAATAATCTTATTCATGGAGAAAATGTACTATGTGTGTATATACATGCAAACTTCACATTTATATATACATGCATATACAAATATATGTAAATACATTTATATACACATGCATATACAAATATATATAAATACAAATTTAAGGTATAAAAGTTGCATACCAAACTGTTATTATTTTAACTTCTTTCTGTGGAAAGCAGGAGTTTGCATGAGGGAAAACTGGTACGGGAGTATATTCCATATATTTCCACTTTGTTTTACTCTTTTACAATGGGAATATATTCATGTTCTGCATTTTTAATTAAAAAATAGATTGTCTGCAAGGTTATCCTCTCCAATGTCAGTCTCACTCGTTTGTATCCTGAAATGCTCTCTTGGGTGGTGGTGAATGAGATGAAGTAATGGCCAGTGTGCTGGGAATTGCATTTAGAAGGGCATTGTGCTAGGGAACATTAGTCAGCCACGTGTGCCCCTGTAGAAAAAAAAAAGACTAAGAACCATGTTCATGCCCCATTGTTTCATTTTCTCTCCGCAGCATCTAGAAACAGAAGAAGCCTCATGTTGCCTTTACTGTGGTCACAATATGTCAAAAGTGCAGGAGGGGGATTTTTTGCAATGTAGACACATTTCATACCTACAGAATAGCTCTTTGTTCTGTATTCTGAGTAATTTTAGATAAATAAATGCTTCCCTGACAACATAAAATACAGTGAAATAAGTTGCAGGACTCAAGGTGTATAAATGAGTATATTGGCAGTCCCCTCTTTTAGCTCTTATATGTGGATCAGAAAATGTGAAACAATATACGGCATACTAACCTCACCTCACAGGCATTTGTAATCCTTTCCTTATGTGCTTTTACTCTCAGTTGTTGTACTATTGCTTTCCAATTTATACACAAACATGTTTGTGCTAACACGTAAGAACACATACACACACACAGAGCCAGAACTGCCTGTCTCAATGCCAGGCTTTTTCTGGATAAGCATTGCCTGACCTTGTGTCTGTTACTATCGACATCCTTTTAATGACTACCCAGGGTTACAACTCACTGACCCATGGGCTAGCAACAACCTTTTGGGACAGCTCTGTTTAAATCAGATTCCTTTCTCTTTCTTCTTTACTTCTTGATGTGACAGGATAGAATTGACTTGATAGGATATGAAAAGGAAGAGTGTGATTTCCATGTAGATATATTAACAATAATAGCAATAACCAAAATAATGATACTCAATAACTATTGAGTACCTGCAAATTGCCAAGCACTATACTAGGCATTTTATGGATCCCATTTAATCTTCACAACCTCTACAAGCCAGATACTATCATTATTATTCTTATGTCCACTTTACAAATGAGGAAAATAAGGTACAGAGCGATTAAATAGCTTGCACAAATATTGCACAGCTAGAAGTGTCAGAAATGGGATTTGACCATAGAAATAGGTGTAATAATGATCAAAATATGAAAAAAATTGAAGGTCTATGTGCATTCATTTTGATTCTTAATAATTCTAAACTAATTTGACATTTTTAAACTACAAAGGTAATATCTGCTTATCACAAATGAAAATAATTAAATAACAAGTTGTATTCAGGTAACTGGTCATTACTTTCCCTTTCATCACCCTGGTCACATTTCTCCACTACAGTCTCCTTATGAAAGGCTTAAAATGCCTTTCTCTTTATTCATACCAACATAAAAGTATACATACACTTATGTAGGGGTCTCATTTGTTCGTATATGTGTATGTAGTGGCTGTGTTTCCGATATTCCCTTCCCCAGAATTCTCTTCCTTGCATGGGGCTAGGAATTGGCTAGGATTGGCCATCAGAGAAATTTGCCTGGGATTCGGAAGGCAAAAATAAAGTTCCTGATATGATTAGTTTGAAAAGTTAGGGTAAGGTTAGGTGCTATAGCAGCTTGTATGAATTTTTGTGGGTAAGGTTAGGTGCTATAGCAGGTTATATGAATTTTTGTGGATTTGCTGGACCACTTTGTTGGCTTCAGCTAACACCTGGCACTGCAAGTTCTCCAGTTCTCATAAGATTTCTTCTGTCAACTTCTCCTACTCCTATTCATGTTCTGCTCCATGACCAAGGGCACTAGCTTCTCCTACAGGTCACCCACATCCTGTAAGTTGGAGGTTTGGTGTAAGTGAAAGAGCCACTGTGGTTTGCCCTCCTTGGCTCCAATTTGCTCTTGGAATGACATGCTATTTCATGTCCATCTTTCCTTCCCACCTGCTTGCCCTGGAAGCTTTAGGCCCTATACTGTATAGAAGTAACAGACATATATAAATTATTTTACCAGCTTCCACAATTGCATTGGCCAAACTCCTATAATAAATTCTAGCTGGTTGTGGTGGCACACACCCGTAATCCTAGCACTTGGAAGGCTGAGGCAGGAGGATCATGAGTTTAAGGCCAACATGGGCTACATGGCAAGTTCAAATCCAGTCTGGACTATGTAGTAAGATCCTGTCTCAAAAATAAACAAACAAAAATTCCTTATTCTATATGATTCCTACAAATTCTACTTCTTTGATCAAACCTTAATACATTGTGTTGGTTTGTTTTTATCTATACAGATTCATATAATACAACTTTCTTCTTCACTGATTGATCATGAAGATTCTTACAAGTCAATAGATTTTCCCTACTCCCATCCTTTTCTCCATATACATATAATCACACTAAAATATCAATTTATATACAGGGTATACATCATATATTCTAACTTTGCTTAATGATTGATTATTTTCCTTATTGACCTTTTATTCTCCGAGCTCCTTCCTTGTGTCCCACACCCACTCTCCAGACGAGTTGCATCAACAAACTTACGTATGTTTCTGAATTTTCCATCATGGTCAAAGATCCATTCTGAAGTACTGATACAAAACTATTATTTAAGTAAACTATACTTTTCCTACCAACTTGCATTACCTATTTTGCCATGTGTTAAATTCTCATATGGTCTATTTCTGAATTTTATATTCTGTCAAGTGATTTGACTGTTCTTATGATGGTATTATATTGATTTGATTACAAAAACTATGTATGTTTTTATGTATAATACAGTAAGGAGCCACGCACCCATATACTATTCTGTTTTATGTTTCTAGATTATTCTAGGACATTTATTCTTACATATAGATTTTAAGATAGCCTCTTTTTTAAAAAATTCTGTTCAGATACTAATTATAAATGTATTTTTATGTTAATGTGGGAGGGTTACTGTTTTATCATCTTTGATCTTCCCGTCTAAGAACATGAAATATCTTTAGAATGCTTCCATCTCATTTCATCCTTCAGTGAGATTTTATGGTTTTCTTCATATAATCTTGAGCTTTTCTTTCTACAGTAATACCTCGGTTTATGAACGCTTCTGTTTGCAAACAATTCTGCTCTCAAACAATAGCACTAGGCAAAATTTTGCTTCCCTTCGTAAATTCCACATCAGGTGACCACACCCATCTTCCCCACAAGCACAAACGCATCTATCTTCCCCCAAAACCTAAGACAACTTAAGTTTGTAAACTGAGGTAACACTGTTACTTTTATACCTAATTATTTTATAGTTTTTGTCACAATTTTGAACAAAATACTATTATTTTTCTATTTTTTTCCTAGGTCTACTTCTGTAAAATACAGAAAAAAAATATTTTTAAGACCCATCTTGTATCCAGTTCCCTTAACAGATTATTTTACTTTCTGTCATAGTGCACATAAAGAAACAGAACAAATATCATAAAATAGGGTTTAATTATAGAGCAGACCTTATGCAATTATGGGAGATGTTTGGAAGAAAGGATCCAAAAGGGGGAGTTGGAGGATCAGAGAAAGTCACTAATATGCTCTGTTAAAGGTGAATGCATGGCAATCTGGAAAGCTAGATATGTCCAGGTGCCAGAGAGAAAACACAAAGAGGAATTAGCAGAAATGCTTATACATAGTTGGCACCTCTGCACAGCTCCCATTGTAAAATCATCAGTCCAGTGTCTGGTGGACGATCTGTGGCTACTCTCAGTTAGCAAGTCCAGCAGTTAATTTTCTTGCCTCCCTACAGTCACTAGAATCTCCAAGACAGTGTTAAAATAATAATTATCATGGTCTTTCTTAAGTAGTTTCTGATTTGAATTGAAATAGTTTTAGAGTTTTGTTATACAGAATGACATTTTCTGCTGGTTTCTGGAAAATTGCCTTCATTGCAGTTAAGTAAATTCCTTCTTTTTTTTTTTTTTTTTTGTGGGTACCGGGGTTGACCTCAGGACCTCACGCGGCAGCAGGCACCCATGCCGCTGAGCGATATCACCGGCCCATTTTTTGTATGTGGGATCTGGGAGTCGAACTTGGGCCCTCGCGCTTGCCAGGCAAGTGCTTATGCCGCTGAGCTATCTCACCAGCCCAAAATTCCTTCCTTTTATTATCCACTAGGAATGACTTCTGAATTGTACCTTTTTAGCATCCACCAATATAATCCCTTTGTTTTTCCTTTTGGATTTTATGATATAATGAACCATGTTGATAGATTTCCAGATACTAAAATGCTCCTTTTTTCCTGGAACAAATCCTTCTCAGTCATATTGCATTATTATTGTATTATGTTACTGGATTCCACTAATTATGACATTGTAACTTTTGCTTATATATTCATAAATGAAATTACCTTCTTTAAGCTTCATCTGTGTGAATTGTATTTTTCTGAGATACTTCACAATGAAAACTCAATAATTTGAATACATCACTTGTGGCATTAATAGGTGACCAGCAGGATGGGGAAGGGGGGCGAAATACAGTGATCACTGTCACTATAGCTTTCCTATTGGTTGACCTCTGTGTCCTGAGATAAATTACTCATTGCACACTGATCCTCAATCTCTCATGTCTTTCTTTTACCATGGTTATTATTTCATTATATACTCATTAATGGGAAGGACCATCTGCTATGATGTTTTCGTATACCAGATTTAATTAGTCATTCATTTAGTGCTGAGAAGATAGAGGAAGGTATTCAATATGAAATACTCTCCTAAATGCCCTTTGTTAATTCAGTAAGAAATAAACACAATTTTGGCCATCTCAACAAAGTTAATATTTACACAATGTTACATGCATAACTTTGCCTCTATTAAGACCTCACTAGAGGAATATAAGGTATTTCAGACATGTCAGTACAGTGATTTTAATATTTTAAAAAGTTCATATTAAGTTCATTCCATGAGTCTGATGTTGTCATCCAAAAAAATCAAGTCTGCTACTTCACATGTCCTCTAAATATGCAGATTTCCTATTTGAGTTATAACAGCAAGCAGGGAGGGATCTATGTATATTTATAATTTGTATAGTTTGTTTGCTGTGAGTGAAAAGAAAGTGTAATCTCAGTTCTTCTTATTTCCCTTTGTAAGGCTCAAGTAGATATAAGCTTGTGGGGCTAACATCAGGCTCATATCGGAAGGGTTCAGACACAGAACAAGGACTTTTAGGGGTCAAAGAATCCATAAAGGAAATTGGTCTGTGCCTGCCTCAAGCTGTGGTGTTAATATGAGTAGACAGAATGCTGTAGAAATGTGAGGGAGAAAACTATAAAAAGTATATTTAAATTGCTATGAAGCTTCAATTGAGCCCTTTTCCATTATTCCAGAATCATTACTAATATGAAGGAAGCAGAGAGAAACCCAAATCCAGTGAAAAGCCATAGGAAACTACAGAACATATGAAAATCCCAGCTGGTGAATAAAATCTATCACATAGGCAAAACAGTATGAATGAAAATCTTTTAAACATGTATCAGGTGCAGGGGCCAATTGCGGAGAAGTACAAGATTAAGATAGTGCTGGGTAAAAATGGGGAGCACTCATGCTCACCCCTCTAAGAAAACCTGCCTATGCTCTACTGAGTCATTCACCATTAGGGTGCTAATGTCACGTCTTTCCTATAATGTGTATATCAAAAAGCATGCAGAGATGTTATGGCTCAGCTCCCTGAATGAAGTAATCTTTAAAATGAAGATTAGATATTAGTTTTACTACTCTATTATTAGAATTATAACAAATCTAACTGCTAGATTTCTTTGAATGTATTGTCCTTCATACCATATCATAAGGATAATAACCGAGGTAGAATATTTAACAAGTATACATTGATCACCTACTACGTGAAAAACTACAAAGATAAATCAGACATAGTCTTGGATTTCCAGGAGTAAAAGTTCATGTTCTGTGAGGGAAATAGGTATACGTAAATAACACCACACTGACTGTAACAAGAATAATAATAGAGGAGTAGAATTCTGTCCAAGTTGGGGGGGGGCGATGAGGAAGGAATGAATAAAGATGAAAGTTGGGAAAAGATGGTTTATATAACATTCTAGTGTAGTCTAGGAGTTCTCATCCCGACTGTATTACTAACGAGCTGAGTGACCTTCAGCAAGTCTCTAGGTTTTCGTTTTCTCATCTGTAAAATGAAGGAGTCTTTCGATAATGATCTCTCAGGTACCTCTTCAGAACAAAGTCTCTAATTTGATCATACTACTCACATATCAAAATGGCAAGGGCAAAATGGTTCTCAAAAATAAACTAAAAATTTTATTATACAACAGTTTTAGTAGCAAAGCATTTACTTTTTACTGCATCTTTCTTATTTCTATACAGGTCTACTTCAGGAAAGTGAAAAAGGGAATGTCTTTCAAAATAGTACATTAGATTTGGAGACAAGAAACATTAAAATGTAGAAAAGCACAAAGAATAATTTAACCATCATTTATATTCTATATTTTTAAAATATTATTGATAAAGCTGAAACCCCATAACCACTATTCCTTGGTCCAGTTCTTTTTTTCACTCTTCAGGCACAACAACTAGATTTTTTTTTTAAGTGTTGGGCATTGAGCCCAGGGCCTGGTGAATGCTAGGCAAGTACTTTTTTTTTTTTTGTGGGTACCGGGGGGTCGACCTCAGGACCTCACGCGCCAGCAGGTGCCTGTGCCACTGAGCGATATCACCGGCCCTTTTTTCGTATGTGGGTACCGGGAGTCGAACTCGGGTCCTTGCGCTTGCTAGGCAGGCGCGTACACCGCTGAGCCATCTCACCGGCCCCCTAGGCAAGTACTTTAAAACTGAGCTACAATTTAAGTTCTAAGAATTTGTTTTTGTATTTGTTTTTGTTTTTTTTGGTGGGTACCGGGGGGTCGACCTCAGGACCTCGTGTGCCAGCAGGCGCCCGTGCCGCTGAGCGATATCACTGGCCCCTTTTTTGTATGTGGGTTCTGGGAGTCGAACTCGGGCCCTCGTGCTTGCCGGGCAGGCGCTTAAGCCGCTGAGCCAACTCACCAGCTAAGAATTTGTTTTAAGTTTATCTTCAAAATGATTTTTTACCTCTTAACATACATTTGAATGTATATATTTATAAGCAATAATATAGATTATCTGGTATGTCTTTTATATAATGCATGTATAATATCTTCTATTATTTTTATTTTAATGCTTAATATCTTTTTTGGACCTACACACCTGATAGTTAATTCTTTTTGACTGTGGTATAAAATTCCATCAGATAATTTTCCATTTTTGTGGATTTTTAGATTATTTTCAAATATCTAATATAGTCAATGCTACATTAAACACACGTGTATACATTTCTTTCTGCACATGTACGAGTATTTCTCTAGGACATATATCTGTTGGAATGGCTTGTTCTAGGGATGATGTTTCCAGATATTATTAGGTATCGCCATGTGCATTGCAAAGTGTTTGTAGCAATTTATACTACTACCAGCCACCAGAGGTTCATGAAGTTCCCAAATTCTTACCAAAATTTTATACTGACTAACATTTAAGCCTCTGACAGTTTGGGTGAAAAAAAAATGGCATCCTATTATTATTTTTCTAGTGAAAACTCTTTTTTGGAGTATGACTTTTGGCCAAACAGACTTATTCTTTTCTGAGTTTTTACTCCATTCTCTTTGCCAACATTTAGGTTGCTATACAAGAAGTCCTAATTTTCAAATTTTATGGTCTGATCTATTTAGGAAAGCCTTTTTTACCTTGAAGCAACCCTAATAGTTTGAGTTTGTTTTTCTCTTTAGGTCTCTAATCCATCTGGAAAATATTTTGTGTGGGCATTGTGGTAAGGAATCTATTATTTTTCCCATTATGGATAGGCACTTGTCCAAAACCATTTATTGAATAACTTGTTCTACTACTCAAAGATTTGTGAAGTAACGTCTTTCAATTACCAAGTCCCTGTAAATGTTTATATCTGTCTCTAAGCTCTTTATACTGATCCATTGATCTCTAGCTGACTCTATTTTTTATTCCCTAATTGGCTATGTTTAACAAAACAAACTAGTTCAATTGAGTGTGCCCATTTTTAATATCTCAGCCAAAGGATTTTCCCCTGCTGTACTTCTGGGTATCCAAAGTGAAGTGGGGTTACTGTGGGGAGATGCCTGGGTGGAGTAGGCAGTTGGTGGCAGAACAAAGACAATATATAGCACAGGTGAGGCATTAGGCCCACTCCCAAGGTGGCTACATGGCCGGTTAGTAAGTTCAAACTGAAGACTGGACAATCTGAAAACAAGACTCTGATAGAAGGAGTTCTGGACATCTCCGTTCAGCTACTGTGGATTGCGATTCTTCTTTGACCTTTCCCTGTCAACTCCTGGGTAGTAGCTCACTCTTAAATCACTCTCCTTTTTAGAGATCTTTGGGATGATCTCTTTCTCCTTTCCTTTCTCGTCTTCACTGCCTTCTGACCACAACCCTCTCTCTAAAATTATTTTCTTTTCTCTTGCAGTAGTCCTTGTGGACAGTTAGAAAGATAGTTAGAAATAAAGCCTAAAACAATCAGAATTTGACAACTGTAAAACCAGCTTCCCCTCCCCTGAGAGTAAGAAAGAATTTTCCAGGAAAAACTGCCTGAAATTCATGCCCTAGAAAGGAGGGAAAATGTTTTAGTCCTTGCCTGCAGATGGTCTAATTAACTTTGAATCTACAAAATAAAAGACGAACACAAAACAAACTGAAATCCAACAACCAAATAGTTTTCATTTAAAGGTAAATTGATGCTGGGGTTGGCGGCACATGCCTGTAATCCCAGCACTCTGGTAGGCTGAGGCAGTAGAATCACAAATTCAAGCCCAGCATGGGCAGCTTAGTGACATAGCAAGAACCTGTCTCAAAATAAAAAATGAAGAGCTAGGGGTATAGCTCAGTGCGAAGGCCCTGGTTTCAATACACAGTACTGCCAAAAATAAAATAAAATAAGCTGAAATCCATTTTTCTTCTCCGTGTAATTTAGAAAAATTTAAAAGAAGATATGTTTGTTCTGATGGACGTTCCTAATCTGTAATCCTAAATATATAGGGAAAATGTCATTCATACCTTTCTAAAGGAATTTGCTCTCCACTTGCACCCTTTATCCAAATCCTTTCTAATTCTTGGAACACATTTTTCTGAAAAGGACTTGACTGTCTCCCTTTCCATTCAAAAACACACTTCCTGTTGTCACTTTCAAGAAAGAGATTCCCAATGGTACTGTAAGGTGGAACGAGGAAATGAAAGTTGGAATACCTAATAACAACTGACGGATGATTGTGAAGATCAGCATCTCCGAACACATGCTAGATCCAGCCCCATGGTAACTTCTAGAGCGCAGAAGAGTTCATAGCTTCTCCCTTGATATTAAAGAGCTGGGCTCTGAGGTTGTAACATGCTTTGGACTTCTTGAAAGATAGTCTCAGTTTAAAATTCAAGCATTTTTATTAATTTAGTATATGCTTTATTAAAATGTACTAATTAATTTTGTTTTTGTGAATTACCAATTTTACACTGCATTAAAATGTGGACTTATTAGTCTTGGATTTTTCTTTACTAACTACAAGATTATAAAACAGTGTTTTCCATTTTTAAATTAAGAATTGGGAAGAGTATATTCAGTGAATTTTTCATAGCTGGGCATCAGTATCCCAGAAATTTTTGTTATTTATAAAAATAAAGATGAATAAGTGACTGAAACTATTTGTGCTTACTGATTTAAGTCCATGTGTACTTAACAGAGTTTCTTTAAAATATAATAAGTAGGGTTAGGGATGTGGCTTAGTAGTAGAGTGTTTGTCTAACATGCAGAAGGCCCTGGGTTGAACCTCAGTGCTTCAAAACAACACAAAGAAACAATGAATGATGATATGAAAGATATTTGACAGAAATTAACATTCCCACCTCATTCTGAGTATTCTGTTTATTACTGCCCTACAGGAAACACACACTTAAAAGTTCCAAAAAATGAATGCAAAATTTCTGAGAAAACAAGGATAATGAAATTTAAATTGGGCACTGGGGGATTTCTAACAACCAAAATAAGGGGGGGGGGGGGGAATGGAAAGAGTAAAAATATTGCCAGAGTACAAATGGAGGTGTTTGGGAAATGGAAAACTTGGCAATTTAGTGTTGGAGTTCTGCCGAGTAACAGCCTATTCAGTGAAATGCTGTGAACCCTTAGGTTTAATTTTGAGCAGGAAATGTAAACAGGGATAACAGGTTAGAATTGTGTTTTGGGAAGAATGACTGGCAGTGACACATAAAGTGGTATGGAAGTGGCTTAGAACTTTTGAGAAGCTGTGGAATTCCTTAGGAAACTTTACAATAATAATGTCTTTGAGGAAATGAGGGTTGGACAAACGATAAGTGTAAGCACCGGGAAGAGAGAAGACAAGGCCAAATGAGACCAAGTGCCAAAGTGGCAGAAGTAACAAAGCATAATCTAGTTGACTAGCAGTCAAAAATTCTGGACTCTATTCCCAATTTAGTTATAATCTTTGGGTTATGAGTTTTAGTGAGGTCTACTTTGAACAAAGTGTGGTAGAACAAAGTATGTCCATAGAATGACCATCTTGTGTGATCAAAATTTTCTTAATGATCAGAGTACAAGATGCTAATTTTTTTAAGAAAAATGAAGCACGTTTAAGTATCTGATTCAAAGAAAAATTTGGAGTAAGGACAGCTTTGACCCTAATTTAGAGCAAGATATATAACTTCTCTGAGTCTCTTTTATAATATCTACTTCATAAATTTTTGCAAGGATTTAAGACCTAATGACATCATGCATGTAAAGTAACAACACAGTCTGAAACATATAGTAAGTGCTAAGTATTAACTCCTCTTTCCTTTCCCTGATTGCTATTTCCAAATCTTTGCAAGACTTTTGAAGAGAATAACTCAAAAGTCTTGTACATATATACTCTGAAGTTATTTACATGGATTGATCTCCTCTATTTTCTTTATTTTCTCTTCATATTTAAGCAATTATTTTTGAAAAGCACCATTGGATGAATTAGAAAGTATAACTGAAAAAATTTTTCATTTAATATAAAAAACTTAAATCTGATGTGGGTAAAATAAATGTAAGAATGACCAAATTTTGAACAGAAAGTATATACTTCACTTTATATAATGAACATAATATTTAAAATTCTAGATTAACTCAAGTTCTATAAATTTCATTCTCAATTTCTTCTTCAAATTAATTTGGATTGTAATTTCACATTTATTTAATCAATTATTTACAGATAATGGTCCCTAACATGTTAGTTTCTGTTTAGTCTTCCTATTATATTAGGTATAGCCTATATCAGTGATGGCAAAACTTTTAAAAACCTAGTGCCCAACTCAAAGCCCACTTATTTATTGCAAAGTGCAAACACTGCAATTAAATCTGAATACTGAGGTTTTAGTTTAGAAAAATCAACTCATACATTAACATCTGTAGTCTTTTTTTAAAGAGAAAAAATGATAAAAACTGTGATACAAAATTTCAAAACAAGATAGTAGAAGAGTAACAATGGTTAATATATTTTGTATTGTTATCTTCAAAGTAGTTTCTCATATTACAAGATATAAGCATGAAACATTAATCAAACAATATAGGCATAAACCTTTCTTTTCAATGAACTAATAGAAATTGGTAGTATAACTATCTTAACTGTCATATATATATTTTTTTTTCCTTTTCCCTTCTTTCTTTCACCTTTCCCCCATCCCAGTTTCTCATTCCTTTTGAACAGTTTCTTCTCATTTCACAATATCTATTGTACATTTTGGATCTTATTTACTCTTTCAGCTTCTTACACTAGGGAGACAATACAATATTTACACATGAGAGTCTGATTTATTTCACTTATGAGTATGGTCTCAAATTGTATCCATTTACCTATAAAAGTCTCCAGTTTATCATTCTTTATGGCTGAGTAGTACTCCATTGTATAAAAATACCACATCTTTTTTTATGCATTCCTCAGTTGATGGGCATTTGGGTTGTTTCCAAGATTTAGCTATTAGAAATTGTGCTGCTCTGCTGGCTCCATCTACGGCTCCCAGCTGGGCTCAGGCCCGCAGAAGGTGCACTGACGGTTGTAGGCTGAACGAGTCTGGTCTCGGCCAGAAAGTACAGGCTTGCTGAGATTATCCACTACCCCACCAAAAAGCTACTGCTGGCTTGCTGGGACAGATCGGCATGGAACAGGACTCTGTCTCCACACGTTGTCTACCAGTGACAGCAGAGACAAACCTAGAAGTGAACATTTTTCTTTTTTCTTTTTTTTTTTTTTCCTCTCTCTTGTTTGTTTTTTGTTGTGGTGGTGGGTCTTTTTTCTCCTTCATTGTTTGATCTTGTTTTTATATGAGTGTAAATGGAGTTTCTAGCCTCTTTGTGGGTATGGTTCTGTTCTGTTCTTCCTTTTATCCCTGCCTTCTCTTTCCCTCCAGTATTCTGCACCAGTTCCCCAAAGTTAGTGTGATCCCTCTTTGTCCTCCAACCTTACTTCTAATTCCTTCCTCTTCTTCCACTTCTCTATTTTCTCCTTAACTCATTTTAAATTTTAACACCTGAGGGCAAAATTGACATATTAAGGACTTGTATACTGCATATAATTTTCTGGTTTGTTTTAGATTTTGTTGTATAACCACAAATCTAGTTTATACGGTTAAAAGTGGCAAATAACTGGTTAGCTCAGCCTGTCATTTTCTAGGCTGTGTTTGAGGCTTTTGGTACCTCTATAGCCAAAAGTGACATAACTGTTCTAAACAGCTGGTATTCCATGACTGAGGTTGACTAAGGGTCACAGAAAATACTGTGGCACAGTGCCAAAGAACCAAGGACTGGGCCAAACAGGCAGCAACTTCTCATCTCCAACAAATTGAAGAGGTAGGATCTTGCAACAGACTCAAAACCCAAAAATTAGCTACACCTGGAAGATACCTCAGAGAAGTAGTCATCTCCTAAGGGTTTTAAATACTAGCAATAAAGCGACCTACCCTAGGCAATTTACAAGCCCAGGAATTAAACTAAATTAAACTAAATTAAATTAAAACTAAATTAAACCCCAGGAATTAAACTAAAGAAAGAAGAAAAAATGAGAAGACACTTAAACAAGATGCAACCCCAGACATCCAGTTCACCAAAGGCAAAATCAGGGGGCAATGAGGTGGGACAAACTGAAAGCCACCCACTTGGCAGCTCTGAAGTGGTAACAACAAAGCAATTGAATGAGGCTCTGGAAAAAAATCAAATCAGAACTAATTTCTCAGATAACTGCAGAGATGATGTCCAAGATGAAGACCATGCTAGGGACTCTAGAGCAGATACACAAAAAAAAAAATAGGAAAGCTTAAGAAAATTATGGAAACCATGAATGCTCAGCACAGGAAAGAAATTAAATCCATAAGGCAGATTCAGGCAGATATCCAGGAGAAAGAAATAATCCATTGAAAGTATTAGCAGCAGATTAAGCCAATATGAGGTCAGGATCTCAGATATAGAAGACAGGCTTGTGGTTAGTGATCACGAAGAGAGAGAATTCTTAAAAATAGCAAGGGACCATGAGAAATCAATCCAGCAGCTGCTAGATGAGTCAAAGAAGATAATTTAAGGTTGATTGGAGTCAATGAAAAAGCAGGAGATAGTATAAATGATATATATAAAAAAAAACTGTTCATAGACGTCATGGCAGAAAACTTCCCTGGTAAAGAAAAAGAATTTGATGTACAGATAAGTGAGGCATATAGAACTCCAGTTAGTCATGATAAAAAAAAAAAAAAAAATCTTCCTCCAGGCATATCATAGTCAAGATTCCAGAAATTCAACATAAGAGTAGAATCTTAAAAGATGTTAGGGAAAAGAAACAAATCATCTATAAAGGAAAGCCCATCAGAATCACAGCTGACTTTTCAGCACAAACCCTCAAGTCAAGAAGAGCTTGGAATGAAGTATTTCAAGTTCTAAAGGAAAATAACCTTCAACCTAGATTGATGTACCCCACAAAACTATCTTTCAAAACTGATGGAGAAATAAAATACTTCCATGACAAAGAACATCTGAGGAAATTTATGACCACCAAAACAGCACTCCAAAATACTTTGAAGGACATTCTAGAAAGAGATAACAGGACTACAACTCCATGAACCCCAACAGAAGGAATCCACCAGGCAAGCAAACAATTAAACAGACAAAGGAAAAAAAAGAGGGGGAGCGAACAACAGGAAAATAACATGACAAGGATAAGTCAATACATATCAGTTTTTACCATCAATGTTAATGGTCTCAATTCACCAATCGAAAGACACAGACTGGCAGAATGGATCAAGAAACAAGATCCAACAATATACTGCCTACAAGAAACACATTTAATTCAAAAAGAAATTCATAGACTGAAAGTCAAAGGATGGAAAACAATACTCCATGCGACAGGAACCCAGAAAAAAGCAGGGGTAGCTATTCTTTTTGCAGACAAAGTGAATTTCAAGCCAAGACTGATTAAGAGAGATAAAGAAGGTCACTACATCCTTGTAAAGGGAACAATCCAAGAGGAAGAGATAGAAATTGTGCTGCTATAAACATGGGTGCACATGTATCACTGTGGTATGATGCTTTTAATTCTTCTGGGAAAATACCCAGAAAGGGAATAGCTGGGTCAAATGGGACCTCTAATCCTAGTTTTTTGAGGAATCTCCAAAGTGATTGATTTCCACAGTGGTTGCACCAGTCTACACTCCCACAAACAGTGGAGAAGGGTTCCTTTTTCCCCACAGCATTTGTTGTTATTGGTTGATTTCTTGATGATAGCCATTCTTTCTGGAGTGAGATGGAATCTCAGTGTTGTTTTAATTTGCATCTCTTGAATGGCCAATGTTGTTGAACATTTTTTCATATATTTATTTGCTATCTCTATTCATCTGAGAAGTGTGTATTCATCTCAGATGCCTTGGATTGGGTCTTTGAATTTGGGGGTTCTGATTTCTTTCAGTTCTTTATATGTTCTAGGTAGAAGTCCTTTATCTGAGGGACAGTTGGCTAAAATTTTTTCCCACTCTGTGTGTTGTCTTTTCACTCTGTTGGTGATTTCTTTTGATGTGCAAAAGCTTTTTAATAAAATGAGATCCCAGTTGTTGATTCTTTGAAGTATTTCCCATGTAGTTTGGGTTTTATTCATGAAGTCTCTGCCTACACCTATGTCTTCAAGATTTCTACCTACTATCTCTTCCAGTAGATTTAGTGTTTCTGTTTTAATATTTAGATTTTTGATCCATCTTGACTTTAGTTCACAGTGATAGACATTGGTCTAGTTTTAGTCTTTGGCATGTACAGAGCCATTTATTAAAGGACCATTTATTAAAAAGGCTATCTTTCTTCCTTCCAGTGAACATGTTTCGCTCCTTTGTCAAAGATAAGGTGGCTGAGTATGTTTGCAGTTGTTTCTGCATCTTCTAATCTGTTCCACTGATCCTCAGGTCTGGTTTTGTTTTGTTTTGTTTTGTTTTGTTTGTTTGTATGTTTTTGCCAGTACAATGCTGTTTTTATTACAGTAGCTTTGTAGCATAATTTCAAGCCAGAGATTGTGATGCCTCCTGCCTTGCCTTTGTTGCCCAGAATTGTGTTTGCTATTCTAGGTCTCTTCTGGTTCCAAATGAATTTTAGGAATGTTTTCTCTAATTCTGTGAGGTATAACATCTGTTGTCTTAAAAAGAAAAACAAATACCATGTGTGCCCTAGATTTGCCACCACTGGTCTGTACTGTATAAGCAAATACAAGTATACTGGCTATTTTGAAAAATCCACTCTGCTTTAAAAGAAACAACACATTAGATTCATTTGTAATTTTTATGATAAAATTTGTTTTTCATAGTTTTCTATAAATTTTTAAAAATAAAATGCACAAAGTAGTGTGAAAAAAAATCAATAAAGCAATTTACCTAATCAAGAAAATAAAAGTAAATGTGGGTGAGCAAAATAGGGCCTTTTTATTCAAACTTTGAGAAACAGAAATTCTATTACCCAAAGGCTGCTCTATGAAATACTTCCTTAAGGATATACAGCTGCAAATCAAAGTGAATATAAGAATGAAGAAGACGTGGAATACCAGAGACTTTAGAGCAAAGAATTACTCAGATTCAACCATGTGTATAATTTATTTCTTGGCTCATAAGAAATTAACGATCTTTTATCAGAATGGAATAGTTTTAATACCTCTCTCTCTCTCTCTCTCTCTCCCCCCCCCGAAATCTCCAGATATCACAAATGAAAATAAGTAAGAGTGCAGAGATTTGAATAAACTTGACACAACAAAAGTCTGGAGACGAGAGCTTCATGACAAAATGCCAGAGGGCTCCAGAATAGCTGCTCCCAGCAAAAAGAACAGGTTGGTAAATTCATGTATTTGACCCATTTAGGAAGAGAATTACAATTTTGTCAGTTTGAGTAAACTTAGTGAAAAATAAGCAGTAAAGAAAATAAAAAGTTGTAGGGAAAAAATATAGCCATAATATACTCTTTGACTCTGTGGTCAATAACATCTCTGTAGTAATAATAATGTAAACACCAAATAATGTTTTACTAAGAAATTGTTCTGTAACCATAGTAGAAGGGGAGAAGGATGGTCAAAGAGGATGCATATGTAGAAGCGTATGTAGAGGCACAAGCTGTAGAAGAAGTGTAAGACAACTAAATTCTCATCTTCCCTCAGGATGATATACCTAAAATAGAAAAAAAAAAAAAAAAAAAGAAAAAGAAAGAAAAAAAACACAATGTTTCAATACCAGCATGCTGTTTGGAAATATGGAGACAAATAACAAAAGAAACAGCTACACTATTTGAAAGTAGTTGATTGTAGAATGGAAGCTCTCCAGGAGAGACAGAATAGAGGGCTGCTATTTTCCATTATAACTTATAGAATATTTTGACTTTCCAAATGCATCTGTTTAAAAATGTTGATAAGAACAGAAGAATTAAATAAGTAAAAAATCAAAATTGCATAGAATCTGAAAAATCAATTGACTATGATAACTAGTTATTATAGGAAATGAAATGTAACCTAATTAACTGAAAATCAAGTACACAGAGTGCGGCACACAACTGCCTAGTGAGGAGATACTGAGTCAAGAAGCAATAGGCTTTGTCCAACTTGACATATCTATGATATTTTTCTGTTATAAAAATTATTTTTAGGGGCCGGTGAGATGGCTCAGTGGCCTGCCTGGCAAGCACAAGGTCCTGAGTTCAACTCCCGGTACCACATATGAAAAAAGGGCTGGTGATATCGCTCAGCGGCACGGGCACCTACTGGCTGGCATGCGAGATCCTGAGGTCAACCCTTGGTACCCACAAAAAAAAAAAAAATTATTTTTAAACATCTTATTATGAATTAAAAATTGTGTAATTTATCATTGAATTACTACCAGTATGTTTTTAGTCTTTTTAACTCTAAGTTTTGATGTACTATGAAATGAGAAAAATGATTTTGCCTTTCTCATTACATTTTTATGAAGACTAAATAAGATGATACACGTGCTATCTACCAATTTGCATGATACTCAGAAAAGGCTTGATGAATATTAGCTATAATTATTGTGTAACAGTAGCGTGACATTAACTTAGATTTTGTTTTCAATATAGAATATATTTTTATATTTTCAACAAAAAAATGATTTTTTAAATTTATATCAATTGCTTTGGACCATGTTTACAATTGTTATTGAGTTCATTTGTAGTTTTTTTAGACATCATTTGTAGTTAATAATTGATATTGGCTAGTAGAATTCAATCACTATGGATGATGTTGACACCAAACTAGTGATTTCCTGTCTTTGATGTTAGCTATTCATCTAAACACATGATTGATACTGATAACAACCCATCACTATAAGTATTGAATGGAGAATTTTAACCCGTACTTAATTATGGATAAATAATGTTTGCTTCCTTTTGTTTATGGTTCCTCTTCTTTATGCTTGCCAGGTTCTATAGAGATGGCAAAGACTTTGAAGTCAAAGGAGACTGTCACATTCACAGTGTCATTTCACTAATGGATTGCATCAGCCAAAGGAAAAGCACTGGTGAAAGCCAGAATCAATTTCAGGTGGGTGCCACTCCGTACCTAAAATATGTCAAAGTCATGTGTATTATGTATTCAAATCTATGCCAGAAACTGTGAAGACAGAGATTGGAAGGAAGAAACACGAGAGTTTGGTGTGTACTAAGTGTTGGCATAACAATTGATTGTTGATCATAACAACCCTGATAATAACTCGGTGAGGGTAGCTTTGTTAGGCCAAATAAGTGGCGGAAATATGGGTCCAACCTACGTTCAAAGTTGATAGATATTTCTACCATTCTGTCTCTTGCAATGGGTATTCTAGTAAGTGCCTTCCTTAGAAAATGTCATGTGTTGTTTCTTGTAGCTTTTTAGGCCTGTCAGATTTTCTTATACACATTCTCATACATGTTAGTTCCCACCAAATGAACTGAGTCTACTTGATTTTGCTCAGTTAGTTACTCTGTCAGGAATCAGCAAACTTTTTCTGTAAATGGATAGTTACTAAGTCTCTGTTGCAACTACTTATCCCTGACAGATGCTGACAATATGTAAATATATGGGTGAACATGGCAATGTTTCAATAAAACTTTATTGATAAAGACAGACAATAGCCATAATATGGCCCACAGGGTACATTTTTTGGCCAAATCTTGCACCATACCAAAGGCAGTCATTTTTCACATATGTTAGCCTTTTTAGTTTCAGAGCATTCTGTTTCTTATAATTCTCAAAATCTTCTTCATTCTACATCCAGTACTGATTTCCCAGTGTCCCTCACCATGGACATCCCCATGTTATATTACAACTCATCCTTAAAGATAAAAAGGGTGTGAGGCAAGGACCCAAGTCTGTCCATGATGGTGAAATTTGTGTCATTAGAAGAATATTTATAAAGGGGCTTGGAGACCGTCAGGTTTGGTGCCCCACTGTGTGTATCAGAGATGACCCCATGGTAGGAAATCTTATGCAGAAGGCGGGCTCTAATTGCACAGGATAAGAACCCAGCCTCCCCTGGAGGTCTCAGTTGGAATTATTGATTACATGGTAGAACAAGATGAGATTGACAGCACTTGAGCCACCAGCATCTAAATTCTGTGCAAAGAATTTTGTGCTGGTCAACTACACTGATGTTCCCTGCCATGCTAGCATGTGTCTTGGTTTTAAACGCCCCCCCACAATACCACCAAATTGTTCATGTTGGTCTGATTTTCCTACTCTTCCTTCTTTTCTGGCACTTTTTGTTTTATAAGTGTGTATAGCTACTTTAGAGACATTCTGCCACCTTTCTGACTTGGCTAGAGCAGGGGGAATAGGCAGGTTGTGATTGGAATCTTAATAACCTGTCAAAACAGAGCATTTAAATCCTGTTCATGTTATTTTCTTTCCTTTCCATGGAACACAGATAGCAAAGAAGACAAATAGGAGAGGTCCCTTGGTACTCTTTTCTTGTTTGTGTGATCCTGAGGGTTTTGATGAACTGGCCTTTGCGTGTTACACTGAGATTGTTCAAGCCAGCTTCAGCTGAGTCTGACTTGTTTAATGATTTGGCAAGGATCCAAGAGATCGGAAATCAAAACAAAACAAAACAAAAAAGGAAAAAAACCTAGATCAGATCAGCATACATCCTAACAATATAATCATTCAGCATCTTATCTAGTTACTTATTATAGGTTGTGCAGTGATTGAAATGGAAATAATTTACTCTGGCTACTCCATGTTACTGTTAAATCATTTATGTGCTGTGAAAGAAATTGCAAACTGTTGAGACACAAAGATCCCCTAACTGCATTCTCCCAAGGAGTTCTCTACCACCCTCCTCTGTTCTATTTCATATTTTAAACATTTTCTTAGAATATGAGCTTTATTATCTACGTTCAAATTCAGCAAGCCTTACTTGTCTAGATAGATCACCATCAAGAAATACAGTAATGTGAAATAAAGCTACTTCTGACATTTTTATGGTGTATGATATATGATCTAATATGATGTATTAAGTTCTTTGTAATAATTTTTATTTTTTGAAATAGCTTATTCTTTGGAGACTACTTAATACATAATTCCATAGATTTTAGTGATATCAGTATCTTTCAGTATCATTTTAATTGAGCTTTGTGCTTTTTTGTTCCCATCAACTGTGAATCAAATAGGAGTCTATCAAATCCTATTGGGTGACAAATCATAGGCCAAGGAAAAATTGGTTCACAAGTCATGCCCAAAGACAAATAAGATTTAATCCCTGCCTTCAAGAAGCGTATGGTTTAATAAAGACAGAAAGTATACACTAAACTATAAAATGTTATAAACTTAATAAAAGGCAATAATATATCATGCAAGTTAGAATAGGTAATAATACTGTAATTATTACTTAGAGCAGCTGCATTTATGAACTATGCACTAAGCACTACTTTTAATACTTGCATATTTTTTTAAATGACTGAAGTATAATACATTGTACAGATGAAGAAAAGAAACCCAGAGAGATTAAATAAGGTGGGCAAGATTTACAGATATTAGGTGGTAGACCTGGATTCAATAAACAAGATAATGAAATGATGAAAACACATCATAATACTGGAAAGATTTGATCGGGGAGATTTAAATATGGACTCCAGCTAATGGAATATTGAAACTCTCCTTAGAATATTTACAGACTGATCAGAATGGTGATAATGGAGATACTAAGGAGTAAAGGATAGAAAAGGGTAAGATTTCTTATGAAATTTTTGGAAGGAAGGATAAAAAATAAGACTTGGTAACTAATTTTATAATATAGGATACAGGAAGATTGTGTTAAAGATGACTGTAGTGTTTTACATGATAATGAGTAGAATAATGAAGTACTGTGGGCTGATCTTAACATATTCGTCATCTCTGGGCACTCAGAGTACACTGCACACATTTCTCTGTTCTCAGTTCTCATCACACTGCATCTGTAACCATTTGTTTATGGCTTTTCTCCCATTAATTCTGAGCTCCTATGCCTCAATATTTATATATGCAGGCAGGACAGTGCACCAGACACAGTTAAGTCTTCCATAAATATCCCTCTGGAGTAAACTTTAAAGATATTAACACAGAAATGCTCACCAAATAACCACATATGACTCTTTAGGAAATTGGAAATGTGAAATGGACATTTTAGAATGCTACCAGTTTGCAGATATAGATTTTGATTATCAGAAAGAAACAATATTTGAAATCCTGAGAACGGGTTAGTATTTTAAATGAAAATAATGAAAGAGACAAACCTGAAATATGAGGGTTAAAGAAAACAATAAAGTCCACAAAGGCCAAAAGTAAGAAAACTTTAGAAACAGAATTTAAAAAGAGATCTTTATTTCAAGGAATGGCTGGTCAGTAATGTCAAATGCTTAATATTGAAGGAGTTTCTGATGATCCTCAAGAATTAAGAAGAAATTTATGTCTTTTATTACTTATTTTATAACTGTAGAATATTATATTTGAACTGGTACAGATGCTATAGTAACTAGAAGGTTTATTTGGCATTAACTTTGGTTTCCTTGTAATAAATGTGTGTATATTCCTCAAGGGAAAGTAAAACATTTCCATAATTAATCAAGTTAGATGAAAATAACTAATACATTAAAATGAGTTAATCATAAGCTATCCCATTTAAACCACTGAAATATGGGAAAAGTTAATTTAAACTTGAAATTTATCATTTTAATATTCATGCTAACTACAGGATTAGATATTTTCCATTAAAGATCTATGTTTCTAATCTCCCAGCATTTCTTCCTCTAGACAAAAAATTTTGAATGAGTCCTGAAGTCATTTGTTTGGAAGAAATTTGGGAGCGTGCCTATTTAGCTGTCTTTTATTTGCATTTGAAATATTTAAAGTGTACTCATTATCCAAGCATCCTTAATGTATTGAATTATGAAAACTGATTTCAAACATCCTTGCATATATTATTTTGAAAATACAATTGCTTTCTTGATGTTCTTTTTAAACAATCACTGAAAACCTCATCTCCTTAGAGAACTATGAACTCAGACCACTAAAGAGAAAGAATAACTAAAATTATTAGCATTATAAGTACATTATTCTTATAATGTATCACAAGAATAAACAGTAGAGGGCTTTATTAGGTTAAGATATGCCATATCCACCCCCTTGTTTCATAACATAATTGATACATTATAAGAAGTGGTCTCTTTTCATGCATCCTGGAGTGCACATTTCTGCCCCATCTCAGAACAGTAACCCTAGAATGATTATCTTTCAATGATGTATTCTACATTGAAACTAGAATAACATCTTTATACCTAAAAGTAGAAAATTTAAAAACTTAGAAGATGGAATAAAATCTAGATAATATATAGGCAAAGAAATAATTAGTGACATGAAGGGCAATAGAAAAATTTTCCAGACAAACAGTGAAATAACATTCTAAAAGCAGTTACAGGGCCGGTGAGATGGCTCAGAGGCATACACACCTGCCTGGCAAGCGTGAGGGCCCGAGTTCAACTCCCAGAACCCACATACGAAAAAAGGGCCAGTGATATCACTCAGTGGCACAGGCGCCTGAGGTCGACCCCTGGTACCCACAAAAAAATAAAAAATAAAAGCAGTTACAGTATACAGGATATATTGTGAGGCTCCAGAGCACATTTAAAAGTAGATCCACAGGAAACAAATAGAAGGAATGAAAAATATATATTTACAAAGATGATCCACAAATTTTCAGAATTCAAAATGCTAGAATCTTCACTTTTAAATCACACCTTGAGTGGTGGAACAGGATAAATAAATGTGAAGTCATATCAAGTCACATTATAATAAATCTGCAGAGCTTAAAAGATAAAGAAGAATCTTAAAAGCAACCATAGAGCATATATAGATTACCTAGCAAAGAAAGACAATTTATATTTTAGTAATCTTCTCAACAGAAACAATAAATACCAGAACATAATGGTGTTTGTGAGATATAATTGTCAATTTAGAATTTTATACTCAGCTATACTAACCTTCATGAAGGAGACCAAAACTATAGGTTCTCACTATCCAACCAGAAAAAGTTTAAAACACATAAGAAACAAAGTTAAAGAGGGAAACCTGGGATATAAGAAAGTACGACAAGGATAAAAATTGATAAATATATTGTTAATCACCAAATGCACAGAGGCTGAGTGACTTTTTTTATTTTAAAGATGGTTAATCCAAAAGTAAGACAAAAATAACAAGATGGGGGATGAGGATGTAGCTCAGTGGTAGAGCACTTGCTAGCATGTACAAGGTCTTGAATTCAATCCCTAGCACCACAGAAACAAAAAAACAAAAGTAACAAAGTGGTGGGTAGCGTTAAAGGATAATAAAAGCACATCTGTGTCATATGTAAGAGGAAGAAAAATATTGTATATCTAAGAACTTAAAATTTAGACTTTAGAAAATTGTATTTATACATTAATATAGTAATTTATAGCTTTTGGTCCTGAAATGAAAAAGGAGAAATATTGAGATTTAATCAATAATTACATGCAGAGAAAAATGAGAGGAAAAAAAGTGGAGCTGTAGGTGTAAGTCACTGGGATAACACTTGCCTGCTCTGCATAAGGCCTGAGAATGATCCCAGCACAACTAAAAAGAAAAAAGAAACATAAATAGAAAATACAAAATAACAATTTAGAAATGAGTTCAGATGTCAGTAATCATAATAAATATATAATGGTTTATTGAATATGTTGGATTCAATAAGATTTAATCAAGAAATGATTTTCTTCCCTCTAATCCCCTTCACACTTTTGTCTGATCTCCTTTCCCCCACACAAATCCCATAGTTTTTTGCCACTGTTAGTATTAACAAAAAGCTCATTTTCGTATAGGAATAAGTCTAATCCATTGTAAATCCAAGCTTCAATCTCACCTCCATCTTAAGGCTTTTACCCTCCTCTATTGCTCCTGTAGCTCAGTCCCAAGCAATACATAGGAACTCGCACTGGAGAGCCTCCTGGTTTGTCTGTATGTGACTCCTTTCCCTTGCTCTCCTTCGCTGTTTGTACCTGAGACTGGGCTGCCTTAGCTCCTCTAGGGTTGATGTAGGGAAAGGTTGATATAAGGGAATTCTTTCATAGTGGTTGTCATGGGACAGATGCCTGACCAAAGATTGGCTCTTTGTCATGGAGTACTTTGTTGGGTTTTTGGAGGATCAAGATATCATTCCTACATCCCACTGACACTGAGCCCTGAACAAATTTATGGTAGGACTGCACCACATACTTTCCTGAACCATACAATACACTTTCAGAGTGACTTCTTGTAGCCACTCCTTCCCAGTAGGTCTTGCTCTGGTAGGTTTTTTCTGCTCACGTTGCCTCTCTGTCAAGCAGTGAGTTCTCTAAGGAACCATCTTTTGTGGCTTGAGCTTGATTAACCGTTGGTGTCCACTTGGCTTCTGCAACATTCCCTTCTTCTACCTTCAGCTGAAGCTCATCTTAACCCTGCAGTACTGTTTCATCACCTTGTCATCAGGGCAAACTCTAGCTAGCCTGTATTGGGCAATTTTTCAGGCACCAGTCTCTCTAGTCCTACCAACTACTGGGCTTCATCAGGTGCTCTAAAACTTCCCCTTCTTATTTGGCTCTATCCCAAGGCAACGGCAAGTCTGCAGTGTCTATTCAACATGCATACGAGTGAGATTTCCATCTCTGGCAAGTGAGATGAAAATCTCACTCTGGCAAGGGCCCCATTCGTATCTTTACTTGGCTTGGGGAACAGGGGTAGAGAGGGTACAGCACTCTTGCCGGTCTAACTGTTCCTCTTTAATGCATTTTCTGGAGCTATTTTCCCCTCCCTTCTCCTCTCTTCCCCTCTCCTCTCCTCACCCATTCTCTTTGCCTCTCTTCTCTCCTCTCCCCTCCTTTCTTCCTTTTCTCTCCTTCCTTCCCTTCCTCCCTCCATCTTCCTTTACCCCCTTCCTCTTTTCTTTTCTTCTCTCTTTCCTTGTCTATTCCCTCTCCTCTCTTCTCCCTCTCCCCCCACTTCTTCCTTTTTCTCTCAAGCTTTTTATAAATGTGCTGCATATACATAATGGAGTAAGGATTGCAGTTTTTTTGTGAGGTTGTGAGTGTGTCTGTGTGCATGTGTGCTCTGTGTGTGTGTGTGTGTGTGTGTGTGTGTGTGTGTGTGCAGAACCAGTTTTGCAACTGTAAGTCTTGCAGTTAAATCTATATCCTTTCTTTATTATTTTTCACCTACTGCCCCTGGCTACCATTGAAACTGAAAACTTTTCAGTTAATGTCTTACTACAAATGTAATTGAATTAATTCATTTTTCAAGAGATGGTCAGATTAGACAAAATAACATCTTGCCTTTTTCTGATCCCAAAATACATATCTAAAGCAAAAATGCAAATAAACGTTAAGAATAAAATGTTGAAGTTTGAATAAAGATTTATCAGACAAATGCTGAAAGATGTAGTATTAAAGGTAAAAAAGGCCTTTGGAACAACGCACACTGATACAAAAAAAATGCTCAGATATAACAATCACCTTGAAATAGAGGAAATTATAAATAGTAAGGAGAATTTATTTTTTTTTAGTAAGGAGAATTTAGCAAAACTATAGTAATAGTGGGAGATTTTAACACACTTCTGTCACAGACTAGTATTACGGAGTGACAAAATACAGAAAGAATACGGGAAATTTAAACAATAAAATTAGTAAGCTTAATGTAGTTGGTCAGTGCAGAAGTCTGTATCCCCATTCACAGTATACACATTCTTCTTGAATACATATAGAAAAATTACAAACTATGAACATACATGATGACCCACATTTGTAACCCTAGCACTCTGAGGGACTGAGTCAAGAGGACTGCAAGCTCCAGCCCAGCCTGGGCAGCTTAACAAGACCCTATCTCAAAAAAGAAAAGAAAAGAAAAGAAAAAAAAGAAAAGAAAAGGTTGGGATGTAGCTCAGTGTGAATGCCCTGTATTCAATTCCCAACACCACACACATACATATGCAAAAGAGAGCATGTATTAAGTGACAAACTAAATCTCAGAAAAGTCCATACAACTTTTTTTCTATATACATTATAATTAAATTACAAATCAACAATAACAGATAATAACAAACAGAACATATGCATTTGAAAACCTACAGATGACCTTAATAATTTATGGTTAGGGCAAAACTACAAAGGAAATTTTCTTTTTAAAAAAATGGTATATGTTTGTAATACATAATAATTGCATTATGGGGGATTGGTATATATAATATTTATGTTTACATATATAACTGTATAGTATCCTGATCAGTTTCTTCCCCCCACCAACTTCCCTTCTCCCTCCTTCCCCTGATCCCCTTTCCCATCTCCAAATGTTTACCTTCCTGTTTCTAATTTATTTATATTTTAGGTTTCTCATACAACAGAAACCATGCAATATTTAACCTTCTGTGTCTGACTAATTTCATTTAACATTATAGTCTCAAGAGTCATCCAGGGCAGGTGAGATAGCTCAATGGCATAAGCACATGCCCAGCAAGCACGAGGTCCTGAGTTCGATTCCCGGTACCCACATAAAGGAAAAAAGGGCCGGTGATATCGCTCAGCGGCACAAGTGCCTGCTGGCAAGCATGAGGTCCTGAGGTCAACTCCAGGTACCCACATTAAAAAAAAGAAAAAGAGCATCCATTTTCCTACAAATGACTCAAATTCGTCTTTCTTTATGGCTGAGTAATATTCCATTGTGTAAATATACCACATTTTCTTTATCCATTCATCTGTTGATGGGCTGTTCCCACAGTTTAGCTATTATGAATTGTGCTACTATAAACATGAATATGCATGTATCACTACAGGATGATGTCTTTAACTGTTTAGGAAAAGTAACCAGGAGAGGTATAGCTGGGTCAAGTGGAATTTTTTATTGTTAATCTTTTGAGGTATCTCCATACCAATTTTCATAGTGGTTGTACTAGTTTGCATTCCAACCAACAGTGTAAAAGTGTTTCGTTTCTCCCACATCCTCACCAGCATTTGTTGTTTTTTGTGTTCTTGGTGATAACCAATCAACTGAAGTAAGGCAGAATTCAGAATTGTTTTGATTTGCATTTCCCTAATGGCTAGAGTTGCTGAACATTTTTTCGTGCCTTTACTGACCATTAGTGCTTCTTTTGAGAAGTGTCTATTCATTTCAGTTGCCCATTTTTTGATTGAGTCAATTGTTTTGGGGATCTAATTTTTTAGTTATTTATATATTCTAGATACTAGTTCTCTATCAGAAGAGTAGCTGGCAAAATTTTTGCAATTCTGTAGGTTGTCTCTTCATGCTGTTGAATGTTTCACTTGCTGTGCAGAATCTTTTTAACTTAATATAGTCCCATTTATTGATTCTTGGTATTTCTTTCTGTCAATTTTGAAGAATAATTTTGTAGGATATAGTAATCTGGGCTGACAGTTGTTTTCTTTTAGAGCTTACAAAAATTCATCTCAAGCTCTCCTGGTCTTAAAGTTTTGTGTGAGAAATTTGTTGTTATTCTGATAAGCTTGGCTTTATAAATTACTTGGTGTTTTTCTCTACTAGATTTTGGTATTCTCTCTTTGTTCTGAATTTCTGGGATTTTTGACTCTGGGATGTTGTGGAGAGGTTTGTATCTATTTGGAGTCCTAAATGCTTCATTTAGCTGGATATCCATTTCATTTCCTAGATTTGGACCATTTTCTGCAATAACTTCAGTGAATAAATATTTATACCTGTAGGATTGTTTTCTAATGCTTCCTTCACTCCTATAATTCTTAGATTTGTTTTTTGGAGTCATCTAGGAGCTCTTGGAGCATCTTCTCACAGTAACTTGTTCTTTTTTGAGTAGCACTGAGTAAATGGTATACTATATGAACCTTATACTCAAGTCTTGAAATTCTTTCCTCTGACTAGTCATGCCTCCTTCTAAAATTTTCAGTTGAGTTTTTCATTTCCAGGATTTCGGGTTGGTTCTTTTCATAATCTCTAATTCTTCACTAAAGTGTCCATTCATATCTGACATGTATTCCTTAAATCATTCAGCTGCTTATTTATACCTTTTTTATGTTCATTCATCATCATATTAAGCTTTGAGCTCATCCAACATCTTAGTAATTACTTCATTCATTTTTTTGTTGGTCTTGACTGTGATCTCTTCAATTATTTTACCTATTTTTTTTAAGTTCTTTGGAAATTCATCCACCTCATTGCCTGTGAGATCAGCTTTTAGGGAGTTATGAATATTTAGAGGCATCTTGGTGCCTTGTTTCCTCACAACTCTTCTGTTATGTTAAACATTATAGATCAGTTGGAATAGAAAGCTTTGCTCCTATAGTAGAGATCTCTTTAGTAAGTGGGTTTCTCCCTAGAATGGGCCCTTAGTTTTGGGTAAATGTCAGTGTGCAGATACCTACTCCACCTATTCAAAAAACTAGATTCAGTCTCTATCACTGCCTTTTGAGGAGAGAAAAATCACCAGTAATAACAATATTCAAAGAACCAATCAGACATTAACACTTAATTTAAAATTTGTTTTAAAAGTTGTTGACTTGGGCCGGGGATACAGCTCAGTGGCATAGTGCCTGCCTGGCAAGCGTGAGGTCGTGAGTTCGATCCCTGGTACCAAAAAAAAAAAAATTTGTTGACTCGGGGCTATGAGATAGCTCAGCAGCATAAGCGCCTGCCCGGCAAGCACAAAGTCCTGAGTTCGACTCCTGGTACCCACATAAAGGAGAAAAAGGGCCAGTGATATTGCTCAGCAGCACAAGTGCCTGCTGGCAAGTGCAAGGTCCTGAGTTCGACTCCCAGTACCCACATAAAAAAAAAAAAGTTGTTGACTCTTTTAATAATCCAGGAAGGTGAAGAAATATGTTGTGGCTTGTATCTAGCTGTCCCCGCAGAGCTTCATGTGCTCATGGGTAGGGGTTTTCAGAGTTGGCTGGATCTAGGGTGTGTGAATATGGATTAAGGGTGTGTGATATCTGGATTAGTCCCCTAATTGGATTAGCATAGTTCTGGGTGTGGCTGAATGGATTTACTGAAGAGGGAAGGACCAGCCTGGGTGTGGTTGGCACCAATCAATAGGCTTGTAGCCTGGATGGAATATAAAGGGACAAGAAGGAGGCAGACTTACTGCTTCCTGCCTTCCCTGCCATGGACTGTTTCTTCTCCAACATGCTGCCCAGCTCTGGAGCCAGGCCACTACGAACTGAAACCTCTATAACTGTGAACTAAAATAAACATTTCCTCCTTTAACTTGTGGGTGTCGGGTATTTTGTCCCAAAAATGAGAAAAATAACTAAGACAGAGTAGTAATGATGAAATATAGACCAAGAATTAGGGAAGAAAAGGGGAAAGGGGTGGGAGGTTATAAAAAGAATAATATGATGAGGTAACATAAAATTTTAAAAAAAGAATACAAAATGAGGAAATAGATTTTGATGGTATTATTTTTATGCCCAGACAGCAGTGTCAGAAGAAGAGTAGGTCTGAAAGGTTATGTGAGGGAGCAGAGGAAATACAAGTGGAAAGCACGAGCAGCTTTACGGCTGTTGGAACCAACTTATGCGTCTCCACCAGCAGAAACCCAATGTTGGAAGACTCAAGAAGCAACCCTTGTTGAGGGGGAACAAGGTATCTAAATCACTGTAGAAAATAAAACATTAATCCACACCCATACACAGTTACAGATACTCTTAAGCTCTGCACCCACACTGTGTGAGTGAGGGAGACTGAGAATGAAGATCACTGAGTCTGTCTCAGCTGCTGACTGCAGGCAAGTCTGCGGAGAGAGCTAACACTCCAACCAATTTACTGTCTTTAGCCCAACAAATTTCCTCAGGATCCTTGGTGGGGTGTTATTCAACCCTGGGTTCTCTGTCAGCCATGAACTTCCAGACTGCTTCCCCTCTGTCCTTCTGACACCATCTCTGCAACTCCAGTTCCCTTTTCTCACTCACTCAGCCCCCTGTGATTTCAGTGCCCTCCCTGCTCTCAGGGTTAGGGAGGAGTTTTCCCCAGTAAGTGAGGCTGTTACTTTCCACCCCTCGTGTCCTTGGGTCCTAATTGTCACAGGCCTCTGAATTTATCTTTAGCTCTTCTATCTCCCTGTACCTACAGCCAGAGAAGCAGATATGGTATAGCTCTGCCTACAGTATAGGCAACAGCTTCTGGAGTGAGCACATGGCTGCAGCTACCCCCTGCCTTCCTTCCCTGAAAGTTTTGTGCATTGCACAGGATGGCTAAGCTCTGGATTTGGGTTTAGATCTGCACCAATGACTTGGGAGTCTGTTTGCTTATTATTATCACAGATTCTGGGCCATGTCCCAGTAGGGAAACAGCATGGCTCTGCTGCATTGTGAACAATAACATCTCTGGACCTGTGTTGAGTGAGCACAAGAGCTTATGTGCAGCTTTGCTTCTTATACTAACCTTCCCCTTTTCTGTGTTTCCTCTGGTTGCTGTCTTGTTCAGGTTTTAGTCCTGTGGTTGGTAACTATATCACCTCATGTAGCCACACTCTGACTGACCTCAGTGCATACCATGGGGTTGTCTATACATGCTGCTTCCTCTAAGCTGCCATGATGGAACTGTCAGAAAACTTTAAAATATGGAAACTAAAGGACCATCGGTTAAAATTCATGAAAAGTGATTTAACTGGTACCTAAACATAAATGTATAACTTTAAGGGTATTTGTGATGTTGACTGAGAACAAAATCAGCCTAGTCAGGAACAAAGAAAATTACATTTATTTGGGTCTAATTAAGACTGCAATCTCAGGGCCGGTGAGATGGCTCAGCAGCTTAAGCGCCTGCCCGGCAAGCGCGAGGGCCCGAGTTCGACTCCCAGAACCCACATACGAAAAAGGGGCCGGTGATATCGCTCAGCGGCACGGGTGCCTGCTGGCGCGCGAGGTCCTGAGGTCGAACCCCGGTACCCACAAAAAAAAAAAAAAAAGACTGCAATCTCAGAAAAGAGTCAAGAAATCTTGAAACTGTGCTCTGAGCATTTACAAAATGACAGCTCTATTTATAGTTTTAAATCACAAGAGAGTTAGAAATAACCACTCATTAGTCAGGAACTGCGATTAGTGCTGGCAGAGCAGAAGTCAAGCTATTACTTAAGAAAGGTTTGGGTGTAGTCTCAGTATCTGGGTAGTTTGGAGGGACTGGGTAGTTTGGAGGAGTCCCTTGTATGGCTCAGCAGAGGTTAACAATATCCAGGCTCCATTTTAAGTCCCTGAACCAATGCTACTCTATTTTAATTTTTTTCCTTGACAGTAAAAAACAAGAAAGATTAAATAGGAATGCAATCATAGAAATAAGAGCAGAAATTATTAAAATGAAAAACAATGAAATAATAGAGGATAAATAAATCAAATACCAGTCTTTGAAAATACTAAAATAGAAAAATAAGTAGCCAGACTGAGAAACAAATTAAAATTGAAACCACTGCGAGATATCACTGTATATCTTTCAAAATATAAAAAATTAAAAATACTGATCATATAGTCATCAAATGTTGGCAAGAATATGGAACAACTAGGACTCTCAAACTGCTGGTGGGAATATCAAATGCAGCAAATATTTTGGAAAATAGTCTGGTACTTCCTTACAAAGCTAAATTTATATTTAACCATATGACCCAACAATTTCAGGCCTAAGTATTTACCCAAGAGAAATGAAAGCATATACCCATATAAAGACTGAAATTTTCATAGCATATTTATTTATAATAACCAAAAAAAAACTCAAATTATAAGGTGCCTGTGAAAAATTCTAGCAGAAGATTTTTAAACCTTTATGGAGTAAAATGACAAAACATTATTGAAAGATGCAAGAAGACCTTGACACATGAAAAGATATACCATATTTATGCATGAAAATTCCCAGTATAAATCATCCCCCATATTAATATATGAATTCGATGCAATTCCAAAACAATTACCAAAACCCAAAAAAAAAAAGCTTTTTGTGAAATTTAACAAGCTGAACTTAAAAACTGTAGAATATAAAATCAACAAGCTGATCTTTAAAACTATGTAGAATATAGAATCAAGAATAAATAATATTGTTCTAAAGAACAAAGACAGGAAAATCTTACCCTAACATCAAGAGTTATTATAAAGCCACATTAGTCAACACACAGAGTCATCTGCACAGGACCAGAGGAAAAGAACAGAAAAGAATGTCATAAAACAGACCTCACCATAGATAGTGACTTGGTTTATCAGGAAAGAAGTACTAGAAATCAGTAAGAAAATGATGAACAGTTAATTAACAGTGATGTAGTAGTTGGAATCCACATGGAAAATATGGAAATATGGAATCCATACGGAAAATAAAATTAGATCCCTACCTCACATGACCAAACAGAAAAAATACTCAGAAAGATTAAAGACCTAGACAGCAGTGAGAAATACGGAAAGGCATAGGAAAAACTATAAACTTCATGAAGAAAATATGAGTATTGTAAGAAAGAATTTATTAACTAAAAGGCAAAAAGCACAAACCAGAAAAGAAAATTTTAGTACACTTATCTATGTTGCAACTTGAATTTTCTCCTCCTCCTCCTCCTTTCTACTTCCTCCTCCTCCTTTTTCTTCAGTGCTGGAGATGGAACCCAGGCCCTCATCCATGTTAGGCAGTTGTATTACCACTGTGATGCATTAAAACTTCAAAAATATTCTGTTCTATAAAGGAAAATTTCCTACTCCACAAACAAAATTCAAAGGTAAGATACAGATGGGGCAGGATATTTACAGTGTATACTAACTGCTTGGTCATACTATATCTAAAATGGAATCAATTCTTGAAATGTAAACAAAGGACCAGAACAGACATTTCACAGAAACTAAATTCAACAGAAAACCAAACCCTAATAGTCACATGAAAATGAGTTCAGCTACAACTAGTAACCCCAGAAATAGAAATTAAGACAATAATGACACAGCATTTAATTTTTACTAGATTTGTTAAAAAAATAAAAAACTATGTAGTTTGGTATTATAAGTGTTAGCAAGGATGTGGACTTAACAAGAACAGGTGACATTATAAGTTGGTAAAACCAAATGAAAAAGTGGTCTGGCAATCTAACAAAGTTGAGGCCTTGCATACTGTATGACATGGTTTTGCCATATACAGGGATATATTTAGGGTGGGACTTATCTGCTTTGGGGGTATAGTGTCACCCAGCACACTGAAGAACACTAACCATCCCCAGTTCCCAACACTCCTCTCAGCGACGTGACAGCCCCGACTGTTCCTACACACTTCCAAGCACTTCTGGGCATGGGAGGGGACAGCCTCTAGTCAGGAGGAACTACCGATAGAAATGCTTGCTCACATGCAGAAGGGAACATTTAGAAGATTATATACCAGCACATTTATAAAGGTAAACACTGGTGAACAAATTACATGATAATAGAAAGAATAGACTAAAAACATGGTTTATTCATAGAATTTAAAACTTTACAGCTGCAAGTATCTATGTGGATAAATCTCAAAAACACCATATTATGAGAAGGCAACTCGTGAAATTATATGTAGTGAGTCCACTTATTTAAAATTTATACAGCACATATCAGCCATATGTACACAAATTGAAATACATATGTATGTAAAAATATAAAAACATGAGGGGAATGACATAGGTGAGCATAGCTGTGACCAGTGGAGGGAGGGAGAGACAAGGAGATTATAGAATGGTACACAGAGGGTTTCAACGTTACCTGTAATGTGTTGTTTATGTAAAAGAAAGGAATGAATGAACGAAGGCAAAATGACAGACAAAGCTGAGTGGGCTGCAATTTCTCTCTGTTCCTCTGGTTTCCTTAAGGAGGTGTTTTCTACAAACCTGCTCACTTATAAGCATTTATCCCTTTGTCCTCCCTCAGAAGGGGAGAAAGTTTCTCGACTGATGTGTTTGAAGAGGAAATGAGCATTCCTAGTTTAGCTTTTTGTTTCCATCCTCTTCCTTCCTGGGGTCTTTCTGCTTGCAGAGAGCTTGTGCATTGGTCTACTGATGGCTACAAGATGAGTGAAATGTCAGAAATCTGGGAAAACTCTGTGCAAGTGAGTACCATTGCTTAATTCTAGGGTAAAGTGCTAGGAAGCTGGCTATTGTTCCACGCCCAAGCCATGTTTTCCAAACTGGCCAGAAATAAGCTGCTATTTAGATCTGCCTGTATCTCCCCAGTTGGTTTTTAGAACTTGGAAGGGAAGGTATTATTGTATGTTGCTGCACACACTTAAGCTATCTCCCCCAACATACATTTTACTGATTATACAACACATTTTTTTCATCTGTGTGATTTCTTCCTCTCTCTCCATTTGAGTCAGAACTTGGTGAGAAAGGAGATGGATATAATTATTGATTTTCTGAAACTTTAACCATGAGGACAGAGATGTTTGTCCTTACTTGATTATTTTTTATATTTTTTTCATAATTAAAAATGCTTTAAAGAAACATACATGTCAAGGCTGAACGATCAGCATGAACAATCAGCAAACACTGATAAATAATCATGGAGATTTATATGTATGTATATGTACTTATATATGTATGTGGGGAATGTTCAGTGATTGAATCTGCTAAAACAAACTCGCAATAGACAGATTAACAAGAGAAAAGGCACAGAAATTTACCAATGTCCCATGTATACATTTCCCAATGTATATATGGGAACCCTACAAAATATGAAACTCAGAGAACGATAGATAGTTGAGGCTTAAATATTGACTTTATAAGGGAGAGGAAGTTGGAGGACTACAGGCAGTAGTAGAGATAAAATAATTTTTAAGGGAGAGAAGGAGTCCGGAGAACAGACCATGGCCTGGGGCAAAGTACCTCTGGGCTCTAGGTATGGTGCTTGGGTTTTAGTCTCTTCTTTTGTGATGTGAGTTTACTCTTCTTTTGTTAATAAAACCTTAGTAAGAATATCTGAAAGCAATTGTGTTCCTCTTCGAGACAGACCCAATCTTTCAGTAGATAAGGGAACTTCAGAGAATGGCCTTCGCTGCTTTTGCTGCTCCCCAGATGCTCTCAGTTTGAAGTTCAAAGGCATATTTTGAGGTATTTTCCTGAGCTCAAGACATATGTGTACAGATATGTATGTATTATGTACACATATTGTCTACATACCACTGTGTATGCATAGTTGTGGGTTTATATGGGAGGGGAAGGACCTGGCTGAACAAGAACTGCAGTTAAGCAAAATAAGAAGTTTTATGCTGGGTAAATAAGTAACTTTTTTTTTTTTTTGTGAGTACCGGGGGGTCGACCTCAGGACCTCGCGCGCCAGGAGGCGCCCGTGCCGCTGAGCGATATCACCGGCCCCTTTTTCATATGTGGGTTCTGGGAGTCGAACTCGGGCCCTTGCGCTTGCCAGGCAGGCGCTTAAGCCGCTGAGCCATCTCACCAGCCCATAAGTAACTTTTTCTACCTACAGCAATAGAAGAAAAAATATTATGGAAGCAAAAGCATCCATGTTTTTATCCAACAAGGAATATCATCTCTCTTTGTATCATCTCTATTGGCAAAATATACATGAAATGGAAAATGGGTTTTATAGGTAAAGATTTTGGTTTTCTACATATCTGAATAAAGGAGTGTAAGAAATTAGTGAAATAGGTATCAAAAGAGATGCCTAGTTCCCAGAATTCTGCAAGGGTAAGGCAGGAGGATCTTAAGTTTGAGCCCAACCTGAGCACTTTAGAAGGCCCTATCTCAAAATAATAAATTTAGACAGGACTTAATGCAAAGGCCCTGGATCCAAACCCCAGTACTAAAAAAAAAGGAGTGGGGGACGCCTGGTTAACATAATATAATCCTGGTTACATTCATCAAACTTGTAATTCCTTCAAGTTTAACTCTTTCCTTTCAATTCTTCTTTGTTGTTTTCCTTTTGACCACATTTCTATACTTTTCGGACAAGGGCTTGCCCTGTAGAAAAGAAAAGGCTGAGGTGAAATTAGAAGGTTTAATCAAAGCTTTTCTAGACAGCATGAACAATCAGCAAACATTGAACTGGACAAAATGAAATGCCATTCAAATGGAAACAGCCACAGCTTGCGGTTTCCCCAACAAAGAGCATGATTCCAAAGCCTACTCCCCCTCATCTCGTTCTTTTTCCAGCACTGAATGTGAATGAAATTTGGGTGTTGGCAGCAGTGGGTTTGTGAGAGATGCGGGCTGAATGGGGAAGAGTCGCATGATATTGCTTCCTGTTGCTGCACGGAACACAAGGCACCATTTTTCAGGGACAGTACCCAGAGACTATTCGTAGAGGTATCGCTCTCTAAGTCTTTTTTTTTCCTTCTTCTTTTTTTGGGTTTTCAGTTCTTAGAAATTGGCTCATACTTCAGCCTGTAGGCACTTCCTAATGTGTCATTTTTAACCACTATGGGAGAAACAAAATATGCTTCTGACTTTGGAAAGGAGGTCAAAAAAGAAAAAGCATGTGTCAGAAGGACTTTTATATCTAGATTTTAAAAAGAACACATAAATAGACATGGTGAATCAAAAAGAAACTGGTCAAAAGGAAAGAGAGACTGGAATAGGGAAAAGAAAGAAGGGAAAGGGAAAAAAAATTGTGTATATATATATATATATATATATAAGATGGTTAAGATAGATACACTACCATTTTTACTTAGTTCATTGAAGAGTAAGGTTTGTGCCAATAATGTTTGGACAATTGAATGCTAATGTCTGGTGTCCTGAATAACTAACTTAAAGATAGTAATACGTAATGTATTAACCATTGTTACCCTCCTATTATGTTGGTTTGAAAATTTGTTCTTCTTTTGATTTGTTTTGTTTTTTCTTCTTTTTAAAATAAAAAAAAAAAAAGAAAGCCACTAAAGGATTTAAATAGTATTGACTAAATATAGTAATAGAAATCTTTAAAAAAAAATAAAAATAAAAAAAATAAAAATAAAAAAAAATAAAAAGAACACATAAACTGGTTTCTTTCCCAACAGGCTGGTATGTTGTGTCATATTCTCAGCACTGTGAATTTATTAATTATGACTCATGGGTAGGTATTTTGTTAATTAAAATGCTGAAATGTGATGAGTTAATCTGGACCGATTATATTGCTTCAAGAATTGATGATTTTCAAAAGCTCCCCAAATTTTACAGTTGCCAGTTGGAAATGCAATAAAAATATAAAAGATTTCAGATTATTTGAATAATAAATCCATTAATTATTTTTTCAGGGATGAATAAAAAGAATAAATGCATATCCCTCCTCTTGGGCTGTAATGCCCAATGTTCATTAAAACAGAAAATATTCTCAGATTCAAATTAGTGAGTGGTGAAAAAGGTTGAATCCATGGACCTGGAGAACTGTGGGTGTAAAAACAGTGATAAGGGGAAGCCAATCCCTAAGGGTGATGAGCACTATAACAACTGTTCCTTGTGAGGCCAGGGATGGAAAATAGGAGCCAAATTTAATTTCTGACTAAGGTTGTGACTCCTCACAGCCAGAAGAGGGGCTGAAGGAAGATCTGCTGTTCATTGCCATCTGGAGTTTCAAGACAGAGAGTCTCAGTCCCAAAAAATAAATGAATCTTACCACTGGCTTAGTAGCTAATATGGTGATATCTCAGTATCACTTGATACAGAGATCTTCAACCTCAAATTTAAGTCTTGGTTTTGGTCTTGGAGTCCTGAGGGGCTACCTAAAGTTAGCTCCAAACAAATTATACAGAAAGAAAGAAAGAAAGAAAGAAAGAAAGAAAGAAAGAAAGAAAGAAAGAAAGAAAGAAAGAAAGAAAGAAAGAAAGAAATAAAGAAAGGGAAAGTAAGGAATGAAGGAAGTAATGATGAAAGAAATAAAGAAAGAAAGAAAGAAAGAAAGAAAGAAAGAAAGAAAGAAAGAAAGAAAGAAAGAAAGAAAGAAAGAAAGGGAAAGGAAGGAAGGAAGGAAGGATGAAAGAAAGAAAGAAAGAAAGAAAGAAAGAAAGAAAGAAAGAAAGAAAGAAAGAAAGAAAGAAAGAAAGAAAGAAAGAAAGGAAAAATTTTTTCAAAACCTCCTGCTTGCCAGGCATAGTGGTGCACACCTGTAATACCAGAACTGTGGGAGGCTAAGGCAGGAGGATTGTGAGTTCAAGCCCAGTGTGAGCAATTTGAAGAGAACTTCTCTCAAGATTAAAAAAGAAAGAAAGAAAAAAATATTTTAGTACTGGGAATCGAACTCAGGGCCTCACGCTTGCCAGGCAGGTGCTGTGCCACTGAGCTACATCCCCAGCCCCCCAAAAATTTTTAAATGGGCTGGGAGTGTAGCACAGTGTGAATGCCCTGGGTTCAATCCCCAGTAGTGTGCAGAACAAACAAAAATTCCCCCTCAAAAGACTTTGCAAACAAAAATTCCCAAACATAAATCTGTGCTAAGAAAAACAGAAATAAAAATTTAATCAAAACATGAATTAACTGTAAATGACGCTGATTAAATAACCTAGTGGGACAAAGACCTTAAAACAACACTACATATCCACTAAAATGGCAAGGGAAGAGAGAAGCAAATGTTTGCAAAGGCTAGCAACTTCTGATAGGAGTTTAAACTAGTTGAACCCCTTTCGAAAACCATTTGACACTATTTATAAAAGTTGAATATTTATATACCCTATAACATGGTGAGTTATTAAACTGAGTAATGATGTCTAGGATTTTTTTTTGTAATTCCACTTCTGGGAATACATCTAACAGAAATGAGTATATAACTATATCAACAGCATTTTGAAGAAAAATCATAGTTTCATTTTCCTTAAGAGCCTAAAACAGGAAAAAAACACAAATGTCCAACAACAGTAGAATAGATCTTTTAAAATATGATATATGTACACAATGGAATACCGAAGCCTAATGAGAAAATACTAACTACAACTATATGTAACAAGGATAAATCTTACAAGCGTAATATGAAGTAAAAGACATATCCTTGCAGACAACATGAAAAGAGAAGCAATATCTGTTACATGAATTACAATTTCAAAAGATAAGGAGAGGGGAGACAGTTTTCCAAAAGAAATATAATTGTTCTTGGCACATAAAAATAATTTTCCTCTCCAAGTTTTCATAAAGAGAACCCTGTACAGTATAGTAAGTGATGTTACAAATAACAGCCAGCCATATGATACATGATAAGGCCATAGGATAAAATCTCCTAGTTTGCTGATGGCCAATCAAAAAGCACATATCAGAAAAAGAATGATTTTTATGGGGTATCAAAACAAGAATATGAGATTATGGTAGTGACAAAGTCTATAGTCTTACAAAATTTGATGTTTTTAAGTGTTTCTATTCTGCCCTCAAACAGAGCACCATAAATTTCTTTATGTGTATATCCAAAAAGTATATTCAATAGATAGTGGGGCTTGGGGGGGGCACAGGGGTAGGAGTTTTAGTTGGTACTTTTCTTTTACAACTTGTTTCAGGTTTTATTTCTCTAAAACATACACAAAACATTAAATGTCCAAGAGTTAATTCTATTTACGTTCTATCCATTTTTGTGCTCAGCATTTTTCTTGTGTTCCATGCTTGCCTCTTGGTTCAAATGCCAAACTGACATAACCTATTCCTTAGAACTTCTCGTGAAGCAGACTGCAGGCTTAAAGCCAGCCCTAGTTCAGATCCCCTCATCCATTTATTGGCTGTGTGGCTTTGGACAAGTCATTCTATACAAAAGATACTAAATTATGTGCTGTAAGAGGTCACAAGAACTGTTCAAGACAGGGAGTCCTTCAAGATGCAGACAATTTAGTGGGAGTTAATCTCTCTTATTAGCCAATTTTCTTAACTCTAAAGTGGGAATAATATATTTACCATGGCTACTGCCCACTGTCACATAGTAGGTTTTATTAGAGCCTGTAACACATGTTAAAATCCCATTAATGGTTAAATTTTTCCTCTTATTTTTTAAATTGATAAAATCTATTCATTGAGAAGCCTTGTAACATGGTGAGTTATTAAACTGAGTAATGATGTCTAGGATTTTTTAAAATGAGGTGTTAAGAGGCTCGTTTTCTAATATATTTTGTGTACTGATGCTGAGAGCAATTCTGTAAGAGAAATTTCAAAAATGCTTTAGCAGCGATTAGTGCTGGTGGAGTTAGTGTATAATCTCCCAAGGTGACAACTTCACTGTGTGGTATATAAATTCTAATTTCTTTTTCTAAATTTTATATTCCCTAGCATTTGTATAGACCTTATAAGCATATGCATACCCTTTTCTTTCTTTCTCTTACCAAATATTTTCCCTAATAGATTTTTGTTGGAGGCTGTGTTTTTTTCCCTAGCCCAGAAAAGCCACTCTACCACTAAACCGAAGAGACAGAGATAGAACAGCTTTGTGCTCCTAGCCTCAGACTCGTAAAGTGTGGGTGGAGGAAGGGGAGGTCAGAAAATAGGTTGTTATTTCCAGTGCTGGCAATTTAGATTCAGAGGCATTTCATCTGCAGTTCCCTCAAGTGTTGAATTGAATAAAAGTAGTAGCAGAAACAGAGGAAAGAGTGGCTGGGGGAGGGGCTGTGAACACTTCCAGCTAAACACAGAGAGACAGGCAGCTTGTAAGCGTGCATCCTCAGCTTGGAATAAAAACCACAAGAAGCCTGAGAGCCAGCACTTATTGAAACAAGATGTTGCCATAGCGAAAGAAAACACAGACTGAAATCCATCTACACTGGCAGGGTGGTGTGATTACTGTGTGTGAGCTCCTCTGAGCAGGGTGAGCTATGTAGACAACTGTGTGAATGAGAAGAAGAATAAAGCACTGCCACATTTGCCTCCTGCCTATCAAGTGGATGATTTAGGAATAGATATATTTCACATGCATCTTTTACCAAGAAGAGATGTGATCATAGAGACTTACTCCCTATTTTACATTTTATTTCGTTTGCATTGAGTCAGACACTATGAAATTACTGATTGTGTATAGAAAGCTTATTGTTTACAAAGCCGTAATATCCCAAATCCTCTTTTTAAGACATTTTAAGCCAGTTTTCCTTTGAAATATTGTCTCTCACGGTGGTAAACAGCGTAAGCTACCTTGCAAAGCATTTTTAACAAGTAACATGCCTAAAGGGTACAAAAAATACAGGAAAAATGAATTGAAAATAATGCTGGAGAAAGACTAGAAAAGTAAATAGGAAAAATTGGATACTGATTTATTTTGTTTGCTTATGATCCTGAGGAAATGATCTAATTAGAAAAATCAAGAAAAAGATAACAATGTAAATTTATGTAAGACATTTTGATATGCCAAATATTGTAGATGTTCACAACACTGATTCTTTTTTATAACTAATTTACCTAAAAATTATGACTTTCCTTTTCAGATAGATATTCCAGAGTTATATGATAGATATTCATTAAGATTATTCTATACAAAAGGTACTGAATTATATGCTGTAAGAAGTATAAGAACTGTTTAAGACAGGGAATCCTTCGTCAAAGTGCAGACAACTTAGTGAGCAGAGGTACAGACTAACACAGAGAGCTAACATGGAAAACTGGGAGATGTCTAGACCTCAAAGTCATACAGCCTTGGTTTTTAATATACCACACTGCCTACCAGCTAAGTAAACACGAGAAATCATCTTAATTTCTTGGAGCTTTGGTTTCCTTACCTGTAAAATGAAGATGACAATATATACCTTATGAAATTAATGTGAAGATTAAATAAGATAATGCAAATGATTTGCCTTATGCTATAAAGTATAAGGTAGGTGCTTAATTAATACTTACTACACCTTCCTATATTTGATAGGATGGGTGAAAAGAATCACCCCATCTGACAGAGTAGTGAGAAGTTGATGTCTCAATAGGATCTAAAAGCATGATAGTAGTCAGGTTTATTTTATGTTTATTTTATTTTGTAACTGTCTAGCAACTAAACTCCATTCTGATAATGGGGGCATTCCTTTATTTATGTCTTATAGGAAACATCAGATACTCATTTTCCAACTCTACTTACATCTGGATCTGACCAATCAGCCATTGTAATCATTAGTAATATTCTTATACTTCTTATATTACCTTAATTTTCCAATGGTAGATGGTACCTAATAGATTCCATGTTACTACAGGTTGAGGTTCTTTGTATTCTTATACTACTTCTCATCTTCTTATGCCTTTCATCGTCCCTACCCACAATTTTCACTAGTAATGTATATAAAATTCTTCTAGTGGTTGTCTTCATGATTTTAAATAATGTATTTTTTAAAACCTGCTTCTTGATTGATTATCCTTTGAAAGTATAAAAAAGATTGTGAAAGTAGTGTATCTACTACTTCTATCACTTCTGTTCATTTGCCATCAAATTTTCGATAATGGTATTGTTTTTATGTTGTCAGCATTTACATTTACTGCATTTATAATATTTCCTATCACTATAATTAAGTATTATACACACTTTCCCTAGGATGATTCTAGAGACTCAGGATAAAATGCAGTTTTTACTTTATGATTGTACATTCACAACAGAACCATATGGAATAATTGAACCAATAAGAAGGAAATGTGACCACAGGCCATTGAAAGGTTGCTATTTGGAGAATGTCCCGAGCGCTGAGATTTCCATTCAGTTCATTTTCAGTATCTTTATCTTTCTATGCTTCTTCCTTTACTTGGCTTCTACTGTGTTCTATATTATATATAGTCCTCTTCTTTAGGTTCATTTGTCATTTATTCAAAACTATCTACTTAAGTAATTTTTAAATATAAAAGTAGGATACATATCCTACATAAAATTAGTAAATGTGTACATGTCAAAAATATGGTAATTTTACATTTATATTTAACTGATAGGCTATATACAGATTTTTTCTCTCATGATCTTTAAAGGCATTGCTTCAAAGTCTGCTGATATCCAATGTTTTCATGAGAGATGGGATATCAATCTGCTTTCCACTTCATTATAGGTAACCCTTCCCCTTAACTAAGAACTATTACAATTTTTTTTTTTTTTTTTTTTTTTTGAGACAGGGTTTCACTCAGTAATCCAGGCTGGCCTTGAACTCACTATGCAGCCCAGGCTGGCCTTGAACTTGCAGCAATCCTCCTGCCTCAGCCTCCCGAGTGCTGGGATTACAGGTGTGCGCCACCACACCCAGCTACAATTGTTTCTTAACTCTTGAAGTTCTGAAATTTTACAAGGATTTGCCTAGGCTTGAGGCCTCATTTGTCTTGTTCTGTTTGGTATTCAGTGGTCCCTTCCAATCCAAAGTATATGTCTTTATTATCACTTAGGGAAATTGTTTCATTATTTTCTATTTTTTGTGATTGTGTGCTACTCTCCATTGTATGTATATTTTCCTTCTGGAACTTCTGGTAAACATTCCTCTGTGCTGCCTCCCCTATTTTTTGTTTGTTGTGCTATGTTGACATTTTCAGTTCTTGTAGCTGTTTTATACTGTGATCTCTCTTTTTAACCTCTGTGTAGTTCTTTGAGTAATTATATATTTTATGCCTTTAGTTATTTTAGTCATTCATCTAAATTTATTCTCTATTAGATTATTTAGGAAAAGCTCATGGGGACAATTTCTTTGAGATCTTACATGTTGATAACTATTAGTCTATGCCCCTCTATACTTGAAAGTTGACTTTACTAGATATAAAATCCTTGGTTCACATTTTTTTTCTTGAGCTTCTTAGATATATTACTCTTTTTTTTTTTTCTTTTTTCTCTTTCTTGTCTTTTAATGGTTCACTTGGTAATCCAGACTGGCCTCAAACTTGTGAGCCTCCTGCCTCAGCCTCCAAGTCCTGGGATTACAGGTGTGCACCACCATGTCCAACTTGTTACTTCCTTTTTTCCTGGCATAAAACTCTGTTGTTGAGAATCTGATAAGGCAAGGCTATGGGGAAAAAGAAACACTTCTCCACTGTTGGTGGGAGAATAAATTAGTGCAACCAATATGGAAATTAGTATGGTGATTCCTCAAAAAACTGAAACTAGAGGTTCCATTTGACCCAGCTATTCCCTTTCTTGGTATTTTCCTGAAAGAGTTAAAAGCATCATACCACAGCAATATATGCACACCCATGTTTATAGCAGCACAATTTGTAACAGCTAAATTTTGGAAACAGCCCAGATGCCCATCAACCAAGGAATGGATAAAGAAAACACGGTTTTTATATACAATAGAGTACTACTTTGCCATAAAGAAAGATAAACTTGAGACATTTTTAGGCAAATGGATGCACCTTGAGACCATAGTTTTAAGTGAAATAAATCAGACATACATGTTTAAATACCACGTTGTTTTTCTTGTGTCAGAAACCAAAAACACAAATAAAGACCAAAATGTTTGATAGATATTGGTAAGTAAGAAGAAAATGTTCAAATGGGAAGGGGAACAAGGGAAAGGAGAAGGGAAAAAGGGAAAAGGAAAAAAAGGGAATAGAAGGAAAAATGGAAAGAAAGTTTTTGTAAAGAAGGAGGGAAGAAGAATTGAAGGCAGGAGAGAGGAATGTGGGAAAAAAGATATATACAGGTATGAATTACCTATGATGAATGATCTTTATGTATATCAAAAGTATACCAACAAAATTAATTTAAAAAAGGAAAGTCTGATAAATGATAATGTATCTTGAATCCACTTGACTCTGTTGATTATTGATTTTTGAAATTTACTTCCTTTAATCCTTTTTTCTCTTAAGACTTTATTTGTTGTATTTGTGTTAAATATCATAATAATTTAACAAATGCTTTTTTGAATTCCTCCTATGTGTCAGGCAGCATTTCTGCCATAACAGAATCTACCTAGCATTGAATATTACAACAGATTTCTCAAGACCAGCACTACGGACACTGGGACTGGGTGATCCCTTTTTGTGTGGCTACCCTATGCATTATAGGGTATTTGACAGCATTTCAGACCTCGACTCACTAGATGCCAGTAACACACTCCCCCACCCTCCACTGTGACAACCAAAACTGTCTTGAGACATCGCCAGATGTTCCCTGGGGTGGGCAAAATCACTCCTGAAATACTAAATGAGAAATCACACAAATTATTGTCAAATGATAAGTGTAATGAGAACACCCTCCATTTTAGGAAATAGCATTACTCAATTCAAAAAATCTTAGGTCAAAAAATCTTGGAGTCATTTTTGCTGCTCTTTAATAGACCTAATTTATGAGCAGGTCCTTTTTCACTATCAAAATAAGTTCTGATTCTTACTCTTCTCACCATCTTCACTGCTACCACCCTAGTTCAAGCCATCATCATTTCGTACTTGATATTGTAATTCGGTACCCTCCAACTGGCCTCTCTGTTTCCACTTTTATGTTCCTGTGCTGTTTTCCCCCATACAGTAGCCACACTGGTGTTTTATAATATAGTCAAACAATGTTATTCTCTGCTCAAAATCCTTCAATGATTCCTCATCATTCTTAGAATAAAAAATAAGGTCTTACGGAGCCTGCATGGCCCCACGTGACATAGCTGTTGGCTACCTCTCTGAACTCACTTTCTGCTACTCTTCCCCCACTCACTGCACTTCAGCCTCACCAACACTGCTGCAGGTCCTTAAGTATGCCCCGCATGCTCCTATCTTTAAGCTTTGTACTTGTTTGTATTTTAGACAAGAATATCCTCCCCCAGACATTCCTTTGGTTCATTTCCACTTCAAACAGGTGTCTGCTCAAATGTCACTTCCTCAGATAAGCTTTCCCTGACTGCCCTGCTTTAAATGGTAATTCCATCAGCACCCTCCTGTGACCCTGTTTTATTTGCATTTTATCACTTATCATTACTTGCCATTACAGTACATGTCCACTTGATATTTGTTCACATCTCTCTCCATATCTTCAAAGAAGGTAAATTTTCTGAAGACAAGGACTTGGTCTCACTTGTTCACTGACTTCTGAGGCATTAACAGCCCTAAAGAGGAAATATCCTGAGGTACAAAAACAATATTTAGAACATTGTAGGAAGTCCTCAAGTATTTTTGAATGAATGAATGAGAAGGAGGAAGGAGGAAAGAAGAAAGAAAGGAAGAAAAAAGTGATGTCATCATCATCTAGCGCTGACCCAACCAGAAACATTAGTGAAAGCTGTTTGGAGGAAGATTGTAAGTTAACTAGATGGAGGGACGGGTGGGGGAAGGTATTGTTGTGTGACACCGAGAAGAAGAAAGAGAGGGATGAAGGTGACCCTTCCAAAGAGAAGGACATGTATAAAGGACACAGGTGTAAACTTGGCACTTAAAAGTACTGAAAGTCATTGGAATGATTTTAAAACCATAGGAAGTAATTGCAGTATTTCAAACCGAGCATAACATGTTAAGATTTTTTATCTACCTCTAGTCTGCTGGTAGTAATGAGTCCACCAAATATAAAAGTCAAGTGGCTGCTGCAGTGAAGTCCAGTAGTGAGTCTTAATTTTGTGCCAGTTGAGGTCTTATGCTTAGAACTTCATGGTGTAGTTTTTTTAAATATAGTATTTAATCTGAATTTTAATTATTAAAAGGTAATACACTTATGTGGCCCAAAAAAATAAAACAAAAGACATTGAGAGATATGGAGATGTTTCATTTCGATCCTGGGAAAAATCGATCTATTATTAAGCAGATGTCACCAGATCTCCCTCCATGGGAGCTGTGCCATTTGACACTCTACCAACAATATATGAGAGTGCCTGTATTCAATATTAGTCAGGGTTCTCCAGAGAAACAGACCAATAGTGTGTGTATGTGTTTAGATAGATGAGTAGATTGATAGCTACACATACACACACAAGTACACACACATACACATACTACAAATGGGTTGGGGTGGGAGAGAGGGAGAGAGGAAGGAGGACGAAAGGAGAGAGAGAGAGAGAGAGAGAGAGAGAGAGAGAGAGAGAGAGAGAATACCGACATGTCCAAAATCTATAGAGCAGCAAAGGAGATGTTGCAGTCTTGAGTCTCAAGGCAGTGTGAAGGCAGAATACCTTTCTCTTTGGAGGACTGCAGTCTTTTCTCTCTAGGCCTTCCACTGCTTGTAAGAGGCCCACCCACATTATGAAAAGTAATCAGAATTAAAGCTAAAAGTCTACTGATTAAATTTTAATCACATCTAAAATATACCTCTGTAGCAACATCTAGACTGGTGTTTGATCAAACTGGACAAGATAGCCAGCCTGACACATAAAATTAACCATCGCAGTGCCTGTTCCCCCACAGCATTGCTAACAGAATTTATTGTCAAGTTATTGGATTTTTGCCAATCTGGTAGTTAAAAATATTATCTCAGTATATTTTTAATTAACACCTCTTATTATTAGCAAGGTGGGGCATCTTTTCAAATATTTAAGAAAATAATATATATTTTTGTTTGAACTGCCTGATCATGTACCTTTCCAATTTTTCTACTCAATTGTTGATGTTCTTCTCCTGAGTATTCTATTTTAATCAAAACTGTTTTACATATATATATATATATATATATATATATATATATATATATATGATTTGCTGGTAATCCATACTCTGCCACACTGTCTCTTCTTACACAGGTAGAGAAAAGAGACAGAGGAGGGTGTGGGCTTGAAATAGGTAAAGTTTTAAAGGAGGAATAGAAGGGATCTCTGTTCTCATGATTCCTTATAATATTTTCTAGGATTTTAAAAAAAATCACTTAGGCTTTCCTTATTTTGATCATTCTTTCAAATTACTTTTTCCTCCCAATTCTGACCTCATCTTCTACTATTATCATTCTCTCATTTTAGCCATTTCACCTCCTGTTCATTGAACAGAATGGCCTCACACAGAATCTTTGCATCTGCTTTTCACTGTGCTTGGGATGCTTCTCCCCTGTTTTCACAGCTATCTCCCATTTAGTCATTGTTTCAGTGACATCTTTCCTGGCCATCCCACCTAAAAGAAATGAGTGGCACCTATCCCTTACCATTAGAAAGATTATAGTTTAACAGGAAAGTATCTGTAATACAAATAGTAAATTAGGTAAGTCAGTGATGATACATAGTAATGTGGAATTTCAAAGGTGAGTTAAGAATTGGATTGGAAGAATGGGTAATATTTTAATAGGTCAAAACCTATTTAATAGGTCAAAACTTATATAGACCTAGCTATTGAGCAAGAAAAAGGTAACTGCTTTAAGCTCCTGTTTATTCGTCCATAAAATTTTTGTAAGTATTAAATGAAAAAATAAATATAAAGCACTTTACACAGTTTATGAAAAGAGAACAATAAATGTTAGCTTTAAAAATGTCCCGGGCTGGTGAGATGGCTCAGTGGCGTAAGCGCCTGTCTGGCAAGCGCGAGGGCCCGAGTTCGACTCCCGGAACCCACATATGAAAAAAGGGCCGGTGATATCACTCAGCGGCACGGGCACCTGCTGGCACACGAGGTCCTGCGGTCGACCCCTGGTACCCACAAAAAAAATAAAAATGTCCCTTCAAAATTCTAGCAGGGGGTACGGACTGGCAGTGTCAGGAAGTTGACCCCAGGCTGGAGCATAGGCTTGATGAAGTGACATCAGAAGAAATAAGGCAGCAGAAGAAAGTTGAAGGAAGAACTCTTATTCAGCAAACATTTAATGCTCTCTTCTTGCTCAAAGGGAAATTAAAAAAAGGTAATAAAATATATCAGGAACTAAAACTGACCCTGTAGGGACAAGGACTCTTCATTTTATGCTGTGTCCCTAGTGCCTATAAAACAGAGCTAGGCATATAGTTTGTGCTTAATAACTATTTGTGGAAGGCATCTACCTTGTTGGGGAGGTAAAGAGACAAGTAGAGGAGTAAGAAAGGAAATACTAAAATTCCAAAACTTCTGCTGTGTGTCTATGCATACTTGTACCTAAGTGCATCTCTCAGGGACAGTAGATATATGGAGGCAGGCTGGAGCAATAGAGAGGTAGAGAACTCTAATGCTTTTCATATTTAGCTGAGTTTCTGGAGTAAGAGTCTGTAGAAGAGAGAGACAGAGTTCTGAAAAACCAAGAAATGACCAAGAACGCGATGTGTAAAATCCCTACCCTCAAAAGTACAATGTTCACCCAAACACTCTGTATGGATGGTTCACTCAAACACCTGGTATAATTCTAAGGACTCTCCCTGGATTGGTACAGACTAGAGGGAAGGGACAGGCCAAAGGAAGTGCCAGTGCCAGTGACATCAAATGTACAGTAGGACCTGGATTTACCTCAAGCCACTCCCACCCAGTAATTTGTATAATCTAGAGGAGGGCATTGGACTTCCCATTGAATGAGAGTTACAGACAACAAATCACTTGAAAAAGAAATCTCAAATGCAAGTTGACCTTGGCTGCTTTTGGGATCTTACTTGGTACCCTGCTGGCTAATTCTAGCCCAGAAATCATCTCCTTCAGATAGTAATCTCAGGTTATTTCCTCCCCTTACAAATAGGTTAAGTGCCCCCCCATACTTTCCCATTGCTTTATCCTTAGTTACACCTGTATTGTGTATTGTAATAATCTGGTTTTTGTTTTGTTTTGTTTTTTCTGCCTCCCCTGTTAGACTAAACATTCAGGGAAAGGCAGAGTCTGAGCCCATCAGCACCAGTGCCGCTGGGAAAGCTGCAGCTGGAGTTAGATATCTTGTAAAGAGGCACCAAGGGCATTAGAAAAAGGGGTCAAAAATAACAAAATCCAAATGCAGAATCAGGTTAAGAATCAGAATAAACAAAACAAAAATGTCAGAGACGTTATCATAGGTACAGATACAACACTTCGGCATATTTGTTGGGATCACTTACATAGCTACATTTATCTCTAAACTTCTAAATAATATGCTTTGGAATTCTTTTTAGTTTGTACTACCACCTTCATTTTCTGAGAAAAAAATTTCGAAAATCACAACAGCAGGAAAAATATCTAAATTCCTTCTTCTGAAAAGCTATGTTTATTCATAACTGTCCTACACAGAGTGGAATGTGCTTCAGTCTCACAGCTTTAACATAATCCACAAAAGAAAAATTTAGAATGACCCCAACTCAAAGCCAAATGTCTGCAGTGTATCTTTGTGTTGATGACAGAGTTTGTGAGAGATTTTCTACTATTTTACTGTCTTTCCATCAAAGAAGGACCCAATTAAGCCAAATACTAATATTTAAAATCTGACAGCACCCAAGAGACTAAAATAAAAACCTAAATCTGACACGCGGGTGCTTTAGAGCTTGTGTTCTACTCGTGACCAAGGACTCAACCCCACCTAGAGCCAGGCCTGAACATAGCAAAACCAATTATAGAGAAAGCTCAAATTGTCTGCATCTGAATGTCATTCCTTATATTTCTTGATGCAAGTTAGAATTCCTCTTCATGGCCCATGTCATATGAGAACAAAATAGAATAGCCTAGAACACAGTAAGTAGTGCGGAATACTCAAACTGTCATGATAACCGCCTACACAAAGCAAAAACAGTCTGAGAGGGTTTTTAATGCGAAGTATTTGTGCAGAGACCTAGGACTTCTATGACTATATGTACAAAAGAATAAAGCAAACAACAAAAGCAATTTAATGAATTTGTATGTTTTGTTGCAGTGACTTTCCCTGTATCCCTTTCCTTTAAAAAGAAAAAAGAAAAACTTCAGCTATCTCTCTTGGTATGATAATAAAAATGTTCAATCTTTTAAAAAAGAAGACAAAGAATAGCTTTTAATATGGGTCAGACACTATGCATTGCTTTTACTGAATGAGCCAGAGTGCACGCTCTTTCTCCCTCATGTCACAGGCAGCTCTGTGTACACGTACAGGCATAAGGACTAAGGGGAGGTGAATGTTTTCCCATATAAACACTATGTGTGTTTGTATCCTAGCACAGCCATTTGTGAAAGTTTGTGTGTGCCTTGTACGAAGGAAAGAGACTCATGCTCCATTATTCCAAGCAATTAAACTGCAACAGCACAAGGATGAAGAGGTGGCCCTGATTTTCTTTCCCTTTGCCGTAATTGCCTCAGCAATCATCTTTGATCAGGGAAGAGCAGAGGAGGAGAGTCCTGCAAGTTGACATCTCTGGTATAAATATATACATTTATATACATGGGGCAGCCGCAGCTCCACGGCTTCTTCCTGACGTGTCTGACCTGAAACCATTGTAGCTCCACTGACACCTCATTTAATTGAATCTTTCCCTTGCAGTGCAGAAGCTGGATGACTTGAAAGGAGGAGGAAAGTGGAAGGATGGGTAATCAAGGCACACTCTTCTGCCTGAATGTCTAAAAATGACGGGAAAGTAATTGCTTTTGAAGAGCAAAAAACAGAAATAGGACTATTTGTTCTATTTAGCAAGATGCTAAAAGAGGATAAAGATATAGGGATTTTGCCCCAAATGTACCAAAATCCCTACCCTGAGAATAAAACTAATTTTGATTTTGGTGCAAATAGGAATAAAATGGGTCTTATTAAAAAAAAAAAAAAAAAGGAAAAAAATACGATCCTATGGAAGAAAAGTCCAGAGGCTCTTTTTGTTCAAAATGGCGAGATACAATAGTAAGATATTCTGAGCCCAGAGCCACAGCACAGCCCCTTTTGTCAGCTTCAAATCAGCAAGCCAGAGGGTCGAGTCAGTTTAACCTGCCTCTGTGACACATCACCCACCCGGCTGACCTGTGAGTGGCCTCATTTTTATGGATGCAGGAACTCATGGTGTAATTCATTCTCTGGCACTCCCCACTCGTTCAGCCGCCTGCCTTTCCTACAAAGGTACGCTGCATACTCTGCTGGCTGAACCAAGGAGATATCAGCCTGCTTCCTGTTTAATGCAGAAGTTGCCACGTCTTATAGCTGAAGAGAAATGTCGCTTTACACCATCAATATGGAGGCCGAGCTCACCCATGCAAATTGGCAGAGGTCCACAAATTCAGAGTTTAAAGAAATCAATCTAGACCTGGAGGAATCATCAAGTTTGGGAAAAACAGAGTCTGAAAGGTATTTGATAATATTGCCTCTTTTGTCATCAGCTCTCCATTTTTGGTTTTTTGATTATATGTTAATAAGAGCATTTGAGTGCGTGTGCAGCAGACAGCTGCTTTGCTCTGTAGTATACAATAAAATGGAAAACAGAAAATGGCATGATAATAGCACCTTTACGAAGGTCTCTCACATACATCATTTAATTTGTCTAGACTTCCCACAACCATGTGTAGTTAACAACAGCAGTAGCTTTATGACTCCTTATACAGGTCAGGAAACTGAGGCTTATATAGTTTAAAGAACTTATACAAGTTCTCACTGATGACAAACAGTAGTCCTGAGGTACAGTAAAAGGGGTCCCATTTCTGGGCCCCATTTTAGAGAACTCTGTTCCAGCCCTACTCTGGCTGCCTCACATCCTTCCCCAGTGCTCAAGGAGTCTGTGGGATCAAGGAGAGCAAGTACCCACTAACAATTTTCCAGCCTTCCCCACCTCTAGACCACATTCCACTCACTAGGACTCTAAAATTTCAAGCATGCTTCCAAGACCTGCTCAGGCTTCTTTCCTAGGTCCATCCTTTTGGTCTGCACCACTAGGTCTGTGTGGTAGCCAAGGGATGACTGTTTGCAGAAGTGGGGAATGCATTTTGGATTGCAGCCAGATTGTTCCTCACATGTACATGAAATCATTCATACCAAGAGTCAAAATCAAAGGTGAAAAGAGAAGGGGAATGGGTTGTAGTCTGGGACCTGTGAACTAACTCATACACAGGTCAAAAGTTCCTAACTAGAATATGACGTCTGAAGGTGTTACAAAGGTAGGCATTTATCAGTGTAGGAAGCTAGAGTATGTTTTATGCCATCATTTGGTTTTTAATTTCTAAGTATTTAGACGTAAGGCATGTAGATCTCCATTTGAGCTTTCATCCCAGGTTCACAAATGCTAAGGGAAGTGGCAATAGTCTACCTAGTGGAGACTAGGAAATTTGAAATGGAAATTTGAAAGAAATTTATAAACTAGAATCACAGAAATTTTCTTTAGCTCTATTTAAAGAATCGAACAATTTACTGGCCTTCATAGTCACAATTTTCCTAGGAACTCATTAAAGGCTGAGAATCAATGTCTACAATAGTTAAGGGAATTAATGATGTCTGTAATGATAAAGTAATAGGATTTTATAAGTATTTTAATACAAGCTGCTGGCTAACTACATTGCCGAATTCCTAAATAATAATATATTGGCCTAAAAAGTTAGTACCCTGAATGAAAGTGAAACATTTCTTCCAAGCAATTATGAATTCCTCTTCATCAGCAAGATCAAGTTTAAAACTTTGCCCTAGATTCATGACTAAGTTGATCAGCTATCCATTTTAAGCAGGAGGATACATTTTAAAGAAAGAAGACCAAAGCAGATGAGAAAATGTATTAATATGGCTTCCTTGAGCAGTTCACATCTGGTTTCTACAGAGCTTCTGCTGCCAACCTAAGGGACATGCCAAATTTCACCTCTTTAATGAAGCTTTCTCTCCTAGCACTGAACTTCCATAGTGTTTTTTATCTCTATATTTTGAATGTTTTGCTCTTGTTTCATCAGCCCTTTATGCATCTCTTGTTATTCCTAGTAGATTGTAGAGGCCTGAAATCCTCCACAGTATTCAGTGCACATAGTAGACCTTGAATGAATACACAGATGATTCCTACTTTTCCTTTTATTTTTTGTAATTGCCTTTAAAAAGATTTTTACCATGTTTTTATGTGCTCTGAAGTCTCTTCTGTGGTCCTTACATGGTTTTCACTGATTGCAAGAGAATATCATTTAAAAAATAGATAAAATTTTCTTATTTTGGAGATATTCATAAACTAAAGATATTCCTATATATAAAAGAACAATTTTTATCTGTTATTATATCTAAAATTTGTGTCACTTCAAAACTCATATATTGAAGCCCTAACCCTCAGTGTGTTCTTAAAGATGGGACCTTTAGGAGGTAAATGGGGTTAGATGAGGTCATGAGGGTGAAGTTTCATAACATAGTGGTCAAAGCATGCCCTGTTTGCAGGAAAAAAAATCAGGAAGGAGCTCATTTGGGACTGAGAAACGCAAGTTGGAAATGTCTGCTAGGTAGTCAGAAATAAAAGAGTATGCATGAGACAGAGGTGTGCATGGGGCATAGAGTTGACTATAGAAGCTAGAAAGGTGGGCACAAGTAGAATATGGGAATCCAGCCACTCAGTCATGCTCTTGATATTCTTCCTGAGTTGCACCATTCTTGGAGTCAACATTGTACTTTGTGGATACCATAATTTAATCATTCGACCAACTGTAATGCAATTACAATATTCATCGGTAAGCAAATATTTATCATTCACCTTATATGTGTCAAGTACAGGGATGCAGCAAAAAATGATAAACAGGAGCTAAACTTGAAGGGAGAGGATGTAAAGAAATAAACATGTAAACAAGAATATCTCAGGAATGGGTAAGTTTAATGAAGAAAGAAGGGATAATGTGAAAGTATATGGAGATGAGTGGGTTACCACACTGTTAACTAGTATAGCTAGGAGGACGTGAATGATGAGAAGGAGGCAACCATGTGGAGACCTTGGAATGTGCAGTCCAAGTAGAAGGACCAGAACATGCAGAGGCTCTGAGAAGGGAGTGAGTTGGCACATTCAAGGCACAGAACAAAGTCTAGAGGATAGAGGCCAAGAGAGAGAATAGAGGAACGCTCATATTTCTTAATTCATGGCTCTGTAAAGGGCCTGCTCCTAGGTGTTGAGGTATAGGAGTGAACAAGTGCAGTTCATCCAACATGGAAATTACATGAGTTCATACATATAGGCAGAGTTTTGAAGGCTCCATTACGAAATTCGAGCTTTATTTTGGTTACAATGGTTAATTCCTAGAGGGTATTTATTATTCAAAAAGTATGATCCAGGGCCGGTGATATAGCTCAGTGGCATAAGCACCTGCCTGGCAAGCCTGAGGTCCTCAGTTCAACTCCCAGTACCCACATAAAAAAAAAAAAGGGTGATCCAGTTTTATTTTATTTCACCATCTACCATTAAGACCTTCAAAGGAGAGACTGTTTTGCTCACCTTTGACTCTCCCGTGTCTGAGCAAAGGGTCTGTCACTTAGTAGGCACTTAATAAATTCTTTTTGAATGAATGAGCTTGTCTTGAACGTCTGTACTCTGAGCCTAAGCAAACTGCTTCAAAAAGAAAACAAAAATCTTCTCAAAAAGTTGAACATAAGGGCCGGTGATATAGCTCAGCGGCCATAAGCACTTGCCTGGCAAGCATGAGGTCCTGAGTTCGACTCCCGGTACCAGCATAAAAAAAAATTTAAACATAGAATTAATACATAATCTATCAATCCTACTGCTAGGTATATACTGAAAACAAGTATTCAAACAAAAATGTGTGCATGAATATTTATAAGAGCGCTATTTGCAGTAACCAAAAAGTGGAGACAACCTGTATGTCTGTCAATGGATGCACAAAATGTGGTAAATCTACATAAAGGACTATTATTCAGCCATAAAATATAATGAAGCTCTGATATATGCTATAACATAGGTGAACCTTAAAAACAGGCTGAGAAGGGACCCAGACACCACAAGTCACATGTATGATTCCATCTGTATGAAATATACAGAATGGGCAAATCTATAGAGACAAGAAGTAGATTAGCAGTTACCAGGGATGGAGAAGGATGGAATGGAGGATGTTTAATTGATAGAAGATCTCCTTTGGGGGCTGATGAACTGTGTTGAAACTAGATAAAGATGATGGCTAGACGACATTGTGAATACAATACATGCTTCTAAATTGTACACTTTAAAATAATTATATTTTATGTGACTGTTACTTCAATGAGAGAAACAGACAGAAATATCAGTCACTTTAAATCATGAGGAAAGGGCCGGTGAGATAGCTCAGTGGCATAAGCGCCTGCCTGGCAAGCATGAGGTCCTGAGTTCGACCCCCAGTACCCACAAAAAAATGAAAAAATAAAAAAATAAATAAATCATGAGGAAACAGGGAAAATCCCATATCTGAGCAATTTGTCAAAGAAAAGGAAAAGAGGAGGATAACAAGAAAGACTATTGGCTCAAAAGAAGGTGTTTGCTTGTTTATTTGTTTGAATAATAGAAGATGTGTGCATTTGAAGGCAAAGAGAAAGAGGACAGACAGAGGCCAGGGAACTCTCTGGAGTCTTCCCAGATCTGAGATGCTGGAGACATTGGAGACCTAGACATAACCCTATAGTAAAGACAGTTGTCATTCAGTGCAGAAAAGTGTGCTGCAATTAGGATACTCCATGGAGAAATATAACTGAAGAGGGTATTTGATATGACTGAGTCCACGTTTCCCTTTATTAATGAGACAGGAAGCACACAGCCTGGTAGTGGAAGCCAATTATGGGATAGAACAATCATAATTATTTTTTACTTTATTAATACATTGATATTATCTACAAAGGCCATTTGTTCTTAATATCGTATCATCCTTTGACTTTCCTTTTTGCATTCAATAACTGTACATGATATATGCTAGGCATTCAGAAGACAAGTATGTTTGACCAGTGGGTTTTGCTTTCCTAATTATAGCACATGTGTCATTAACTCTGAAGCCCAGTGGCTTGATAATGCTGCCAAGAACCCTACATGCCAAAATTTACTTATCTTTCTAGATCTGATGTTTGATAGCAAATGAAGTTTGGTCTATGTGTATGGTTATGGATATGTCTGTGTGAGAGCTATTTTTAAATATACTTGATTATTAAGTAGAAAATACATTCTTTGAATTAAAAAGTAAAATACAAAGGGATCACAGTAAAAATTCTGTGTCCCCACTCAGTCTCCTTTTCCAATGGCAATCCATGTTAAGCAGTTTTTATGTATCCTTTCAGAGGTATCTTACGCATATATATTTTATACATATATGTACTTATCCTCTCCCTCCCTAGTTTATACAAATAGCACACTATAAACAAATTATGTGCCCTTTTTCATCATATATTATGTTTATAGATATGATTTTTCCGGATCTTTCCTGTTATCTGTTTCATTTTCCTCTAAATGAAAAAAAAAAGAACTTCTATGTAGAAGAGCCCCTATATTTCCGCAGCTTTGTAGTGTCACATTGCATGGACAAATCATTATTTATTTAATGAGTCTCTTACTGATAGACATTTAGGTAGTTTCTAATCTTCTTTGATTACAAATTTGCAGTTCACTGTCATTTGTATATGCCATTTCTAATGTGTGCAGGTATATCTGTAGGATAAATTCATAGAACTGGACTTGCTAGGTCAAAGGCCATCAGTATATAATTTTAATGGGTCTTGGAAAATTGAATCCCATAGAGTTTGTGCCAGTTTTTACTTCCATCACGCACATATGAAAGTACATATTTCACCATAACTTTACAAGTACCGTACATTGTTTTATCAATAACTTGGGGTATTGCTAACATATTAAATATAAAATAGCTTACGGTGGACTTAATTTGCATTTCTCTTAGTACGAGAGATATTGTTTCTTTCAATATGTTTAAAAGTCATTTTATTTATTTTCCTATGAACTCTGTCTGTTTTCCATTAGGTTATTAGATTTTTTATAATCGATTTATAGGAGCTTCTTATATTATAGAATTATCCCTTTGTTATATGGATTATACACTTTCTCCAGCTTGTCATCTCATTTTGCTTTGCTAATAAATGATTTTACCATATAGAAATTTGTTTTATTTTTATTATGTTGAGTTTACAAATCTTCATATTACAACTCCTAGATTTTGAGTCATCTTTACAGAGGACTTCTTTCTCTTCAAAATTATTTTCTAAAATTCTCTCATTATTTCTTCTAATAATTATGACTTTATTTGAACATTTTTAATTCATCTTAATTAATTTTGTTGCATTGTTGGGTATTGTCCCAACATTATTTTTCCCTCACTAAATAAATATCACTTGTGTTGATTCCTCCAATACAACTTGAATTTCCTTTGAAATCTATATTATTTTGAATTTCCAAATGAAATCAATATCAATGGAATTCCTACTATGTACAAGACATAATATTGTAATATTTTCTTTCTTAATTTCTCTTCAAGAAGAAATGGAGATAGTACAGTGTTTTAAGTCCTGAGATCCACAAACTTCTGCTAATAGGTGAAAAAAGTCTTCAGCAATAGTCGTTTGGCATTGGTAGGAACCAGTTATAACATATTCAACAAGACTATGAGTGAGTCAGTCAAAACTATGTGAAGAAAGCACAAGTGATTCTCCATGAGTTCTCCTCTGTAACCAAGCAGAAAAATGAAATAGATGACAGGAGAGACTTTCAAAAATTACAATATCTAGAAACCTGAGATATTACTAAAGCAAGGATTGCCAGAAGGTCAAAGAGGCAAGGAAAGATCCTCTTCTGGAAGCTTCAGAGACAGCGTAGCTCTGCAAACAATTTTAATTTTGAACATCTAGCTTCCTGTATTATGAGAGAATAAATTTCTGTTGTTTTAAGCTACCAAGTTAGAGGTAACTTGTTATGATAGCCCTAGAAAACTAATACACCATGTGATAGGAGCATAATATACCACCAGAAAGAAAAATCTCTTTCCTCTGTGTATCCCATTAGGTTTTTTCCAAGTATGATATAAATGAAAATATCCTTTTGGTGTTGGTCTTTGGGTTATCAGGTTTACCAGGCCATATGATGACCTGATACTCACTGGCTATAGTGCCTGTATCATGTTTTTACCTGTTAAATGCAAAGAATAATACATATTCCCTTCATAAAGTTGAAATGAGAAAAATGAGTTAGTATGTGCTAACATACTTTCTAAACTACAAAATACTATGTACATGCAAGCCTATTATCACTGTAACTTTGTAAAAAACAAGCTGAGATAGTCACTAACCCAGACTATTGTTTTTATCAGCCTCATTCCACCTGCAGTTATAGTATTAATAAAAAATATTGTTTCTTTTGACTTCCCACACAAACTGTTGTCTATCAAGAAAATAGGCAAAAAACTTCATTTCAGGCGAGACCTCAAGATGGCGGATGAGTAAGAAGCAGGCAGCAAAACTCTCTCTAAAAGTTACCATTGGAACACGGGAATATAGCGACCCAGAAAGCGCAGGAGGGGGGGAGATGCCTCCCCGAAACCCAGAAAAGTTCTGAAGCGCAATCTGGGACCCCCGGCACCAGTGACGGGTGACTTCCAACAAAGAAGAAGGAAAGAAGGAGCAGACCGCGCGCGTGCACCTTCTAATATCCCGGGAGTTGGAGCGCCGGCGGAGGCTCAATTCTACGGACACACGGTGGCAGCTGGCGCCCAGGGAGCCCCCACGGAGGATCCTGAGACAGCGGCGGGGCAGGGGAGCGGCGGAGAACGGCGCTGACCGGCGGTGAGTGTCTCTCAGCCACAGCTGCCCCGCGCCAGAGAGCGACCGGCCGGGCGCCATTGTGGGGGGTGTGGCGAAACTCAGAGCGGCTCGGAAACTGCTCTGGGAACTTGTGCTCCGGACAGGGCAGCACAGGGCCTCTCAATTGAGCCCACGAAAGTGTGCTGAGGTCAGCAGGTGAACGAGACTGGACTCTCAGCCACACCTGTCCCGCGCCAGAGAGCGACTGGCCCGGCGCCATTGTGGGGGGCGTGGCGAAAAACCAGAGCGGCGGGAACCAGTGCAGGGAACCCGCGCTCCAGACAGCGCGCTGAGCCTCTCAGGCCCAGGGATCGTGAAAGGGCGCTGAGAGCGGAGGCGAGCTAGACTGGTCTCTGCCTGAAAGTACGCGCCTCTGCTCACCACCCGCCAGAGGGCGCTCCTGGCTTACTGGGACGGACCTGCACAGAACAGGACTTTGTCACAAGGTACCTGCCTACAACAGAGTCAACACCTGGAACTGATTCTTTTTATATTTTTTATTTTTATTTTTATTTTTTATTTTTATTTTTATTTTTTTTCTCACTGATTTGTTTTTTTGTTCTGGCGAAGGGTTTTTTTGTTTTTGTTTTGTTTTGTTTTGTTTTTTGGTGGGGTTTTATTTTTGATCTGTCTGTTTTATTGTTTTTATCTTTGTTTTTGTTTCTGTATGTGTATTTGCTCTTTCCTTCATTATTCTCTCTGGTTTTTTATATGAGTGTAAACAGCGCCTCTAACTTCTTTGTGATTGTGGTTGTGATCTGTTCTTCCTTTTATCCCTTCCTTCTCTTTTTACCACCTGTCCTCTGCACTAGTGTCCCAATTTTAGTGGGATCCCTCTTGGTCCTCTAACCTTACATCTAATTCCTTCCTCTTCTCCCAATACTCTATTTCCTCCTTAACTCATCTTAAATTTAAACTCCTCAAGGAAAAATTGACATACATAGGACTTGTATACTGCATATAATTTTTCTGGTGTGTTTTAGATTTTGTTATATAACTGCAACTCTATACAGCTAAAAGTGGTAAATAACTGGTTAGCTCAGTCTGTCATTTTTTAGGCTGTGTTTGATGCTTTAGTTAACATTATAGCCAAATGTGAAATAATTGTTCTAAACATCTTTCCTTCCTGATATTTCATGATTGAGATTGACTAAGGGACACAGAAAATACAGTGGCACAGTACCAAAGAATCAAGGACTGGGCCAAACAGGTAGCAACTTCGCATACCCAACGAATTGAAGAGGTAGGATCTGGCAGAAAGCTCAAAACCTAAAAGCAAGCTCCACTTGGAAGATACTGCAGAGAAGTAGTCATCTTCTAAAGATCTTAAACACTAGCAATAAAGTAACCTACTATAGGTAATTTGCAAACATCACCCCAGGAATTAAAGAAAGAAAAAATGAGACGACACTTAAACAAGATGCAACCACACACATCCAATTCACCAAAGGCAAACCTAGGGAGCAACGAGGTGGGACAATCCGAAAGCCACCCACCTGGCCTATCTGAAGTGGTAACAACAAAGCAACTGAATGAGGTTCTGGAAAAAATTAAAACAGAAATAATCTCACAGATAACTGCAGAGATAATGTCTACAATGAAGACCATGCTTAAGGACACTATAGCTGATACAGACAAAAAAATAGATGAACTTAAGAAAACTATAGAAACCATGAATGCTCAGCATAGGAAAGAAATGGAATCTATAAGGCAGATTCAAGCAGATATCCAAGAGATAAAAAATTCCATTGAAAGTATTTGTAGCAGAATAAGCCAATGCGAGGACAGGATCTCAGATATAGAAGACAGGCTTGCAATTAGTGATCATGAAATGGAAAAATTCTTAAAAATAGCAAGGGACCATGAAAAATCAATTCAGCAGCTGCTAGATTACTCAAAGATAAACAACTTAAGAATAATTGGAATAAATGAAAAAGCAGGAGATAGCATCAACGACATTAAAACCTTGTTCAAAGACATAATCAGGGAGAACTTTCCTGGAAGAGAAAAGGAATTTGACACCCCTATAAGTGAAGCTTTTAGAACACCAACTAGACATGATCAAAAAAAAACTTCAGCCAGACATATTATAGTCAAGATCCCAGAAATTCAACAGAAGGGCAGAATCTTAAAAGCTGTTAGGGAGAAGAGACAAATCACCTATGAAGGAAAACCCATCAGAATCACAGCTGACTTTTCAGCACAAACCCTCAATTCAAGAAGAGCTTGGAATGATGTATTGCAAGCTCTAAAGGAAAATAATTTTCAGCCCAGATTGATGTACCCTGCAAAACTATCTTTCAAAATTGATGGAGAAATAAAATACTTTCATGACAAAGAACATCTGAGAAAATTTATGACCACCAAACCAGCACTCCAAAACGTTCTGAAGGACATTCTAGAAAGAGATAGGAACCCCAACAGAAGGAATCCACCAGGCAGGGCAAATAATTAAATAGCCGGAAAGCGGAAAAACAAAGAGTGGGAACCAACAACAGGAAAATATCATGACAAGTCAATACATATCAGTTTTAACCATCAATGTTAACGGTCTCAATTCACCAATCAAAAGGCACAGACTGGTGAAATGGATCAAGAAGCAAGATCCAACAATATGCTGTATACAAGAAACACATTTAATTCAGAAAGAAATTCATAGACTGAAAGTCAAAGGAAGGAAAACAATACTCCATGCCACAGGAACCCAGAAAAAAGCAGGGGTAGCTATTCTTTTTGCAGACAAAGTGAACTTCAAGCCAAGAAGGATTCAGAGAGATAAAGACGGTCATTACATCCTTGTAAAGGGAACAATCCAAGAGGAAGAGATAACGATCATAAATATATATGCATCAAATACCAATGCACCCAGCTATATAAAACAAGTACTAAAGGACATGAAAAATCAAATAAGCACTAATACAATTATATTGGGAGATCTCAATACTCCACTGTCACAAAAAGATAGATCAACTGGACAGAAAATCAATAATGAAATAGTAGAACTGAACCAAACTTTTGAACAAATGGACTTAGTAGATGTCTACAGAGTGTTCCATCCCACAACATCAGAATACACATTTTTCTCAGCTGCACATGGGACGTTCTCCAAAATAGACCACATACTAGCTCATAAAACCTGCTTAAGTAAATGCAAAGGAATTGAAATTATCCCATGCATATTATCAGACCATAGTGCAATGAAATTGGAAATCAATGGCAAAAGATCCCACAAAAACTCCCTAAACACATGGAAATTAAACAGCATCCTCCTGAACAACCAATGGGTCACAGATGAAATTAAAGAAGAAATTAGTCACTTTCTACAACTGAATGATAATGACAGTACAACATACCGGAACTTATGGGATACAATGAAAGCAGTCCTAAGAGGGAAATTTATAGCATTAAACACTTATATCAGGAAAATAGAGCAAGCGCAAATAAACAACTTAAGGGTGAACCTCGAGCTTCTAGAAAAAGAAGAGCAGGTTAAGCCAAAAGCCCGTACAAGGGAGGAAATTATAAAGATCAGAGCAGAAATTAACGTATTGGAGAATAAAAAAACAATACAAAGAATCAATGAAGCAAAAAGTTGGTTCTTTGAAAGAATAAATAAGATTGACAAACCCTTATCCAACCTTATTAAAAAAAGAAAAGAAAAGACTCAAATCCATGCAATTGAAAATGAAAAGGGTGATATCACGACAGACCCTGCAGAAATCCAGAAGATCATCTATACCTATTTTGAAAATTTATATTCTACTAAGATGGAAAATGCAGAAGAAATGGACAGATTCCTAGATTCGTATGAATTACCAAAGCTGAATCAAGAAGATTTAAAAATCCTAAATAAACCAATATCAGCCAATGAAATTGAAGATGTAATTACAAACCTCCCAACAAAGAAAAGCCCAGGCCCTGATGGATTCACTGCCGAATTCTACAAGAAATTTAGAGAAGACCTAACGCCCCTACTTCTCAAACTTTTCAATGAAATTGAAAGGGAAGCAATACTCCCAAATTCATTCCTGGAAGCAAGCATTACCCTGATACCAAAACCAGAGAAGGACCCAACTAAGAAAGAGAACTACAGGCCAATCTCCCTAATGAACATAGATGCAAAAATCCTTAATAAGATACTGGCAAACAGAATCCAACAAATCATCAAGAAGATTATACACCATGACCAAGTTGGATTCATCCCAGGGATGCAGGGATGGTTCAACATACGTAAATCAATAAATGTAATACAGCATATTAACAGAACCAAAGACAAAAATCACATGATCATCTCAATAGATGCAGAAAAAGCTTTTGACAAAGTCCAGCACCTTTTCATGATAAAAACCCTACAGAAAATTGGAATAGAGGGTCTTTATCTCAATCTGGTAAAAGCTATCTATGACAAACCAACAGCCAATATTATACTAAATGGCCAAAAACTGAAAGCCTTCCCTCTAAAATCAGGAACAAGACAAGGATGTCCACTGTCCCCACTCTTATTCAACATAGTTCTGGAAACTTTAGCCAGAGCGATTAGACAAGAGAAAGAAATAAAAGGAATAATGATTGGAAAGGAAGAAGTTAAATTATCATTATTTGCAGATGACATGATACTCTACACAGAAGACCCCAAAAACTCCACTAAAAAACTGCTAGATTTAATAAGCAAATTCAGTAGTGTAGCTGGATACAAAGTCAATACTCAAAAGTCAATAGCCTTCCTGTACACAAATAACAAACTTACTGAAAGAGAAATTAGGGAAACAATACCTTTCACAATAACATCCAAAAAAATGAAATACCTAGGAATCAACCTCACGAAGGATGTAAAAGACCTCTATACTGAAAACTACAGTACTCTGAAAAAGGAGATTGAAGAGGATATCAGAAAATGGAAAGATATCCCTTGCTCCTGGATAGGAAGAACCAATATAGTGAAAATGGCCATCCTTCCAAAATTGTTATACAGATTTAATGCAATTCCAATCAAAATTCCAACAGCATATCTCACAGAATTAGAGAAAACAATCCTAAAATTCATTTGGAATCAGAAGAGACCTAGAATAGCAAAGGCAATTCTGGGCAACAAAGGCAAGGCAGGGGGCATCACTATCCCCGACTTGAAATTATACTATAAAGCTACTGTGATAAAAACAGTGTGGTACTGGCAAAAAAACAGACCTGAAGATCAATGGAACAGATTAGAAGATGCTGAAACAACCCCAGACATACTAAGCCACCTTATCTTTGACAAAGGTGCCAAACACATTCGCTGGAAGAAAGATAGCCTCTTTAATAAATGGTGCTGGAAAAACTGGCTCTACACATGCCGAAGATTAAAACTAGATCCATATCTTTCACCATGCACTAAACTAAATTCAAAATGGATCAGAGATCTAAATATTAAAACAGAAACATTAAATCTGCTGGAAGGTAGGATAGGTAAAACCCTTGGAGACATTGGTGTAGGCAAAGACTTTATGAATAAAAACTCAACCGCACGGGAACTATCCCAAAGAATCAATAACTGGGATCTCATCTTATTAAAAAGCTTTTGCACAGCAAGAGAAACCACCAACAGAGTGAAGAGACAACCCACAATGTGGGAAAAAATGTTTGCCAGCTGTTCCTCAGACAAAGGATTACTATCGAGAACATATAAAGAACTCAAAAAAATCAGACCTCCCAAATTTAAAGACCCACTCCAAAAATGGGCATCTGAGATGAATACACATTTCTCAGATGAAGAAATACAAATGGCAAATAAATATACAAAAAAATGTGCAACATCACTAGTCATTCGAGAGATGCAAATTAAAACAACACTGAGATACCATCTCACCCCAGAAAGAATGGCTACTATTAAGAAATCAACTAATAACAAATGCTGGAGGGGCTGTGGGGAAAAAGGAACCCTTCTTCACTGTTGGTGGGAGTGTCGACTGGTACAGCCACTGTGGAAGTCAGTGTGGCGATTCCTCAGAAAACTAGGGTTGGAGGTCCCATTTGACCCAGCTATTCCCCTTCTGGGCATCTTCCCAGAAGAATTAAAAACATCGTACCACAGCGATATATGTGCACCCATGTTTATAGCAGCACAATTTGTAATAGCCAGATCTTGGAAACAACCCAAATGCCCATCAACTGAGGAATGGATAAGAAAGATGTGGTATTTTTATACAATGGAGTACTATTCAGCCATAAAGAAGGATAAACTGGAGACTTTTATAGGTAAATGGATGCAACTCGAGAAAATACTCATAAGTGAAATAAACCAGAAGCACATGTGTAAGCATCGTATTATCTCTCTAGTATGAGAAACTGAAAGAGTAAATAAGATCCAAAATGTACAATAGACACGGTGAATCAAAAAGAAACTGGTCAAAAGGAAAGAGAGACTGGAATAGGGAAAAGAAAGAAGGGAAAGGGAAAAAAATTGTGTATATATATATATATATATATATATATATATATATATATAAGATGGTTAAGATAGATACACTACCATTTTTACTTAGTTCATTGAAGAGTAAGGTTTGTGCCAATAATGTTTGGACAATTGAATGCTAATGTCTGGTGTCCTGAATAACTAACTTAAAGATAGTAATACGTAACGTATTAACCATTGTTACCCTCCTATTATGTTTGTTTGAAAATTTGTTCTTCTTTTGATTTGTTTTGTTTTTTCTTCTCTTTAAAATAAAAAAAAAAAAAAAAAAAAAAAACTTCATTTCCAAGGCTAATATATTAATAAGTTTTCTTAATTATCAGGTGTCTCATTCCCTTTATTTTAGAAGGTAACAGGTATCAATGAAGACATGGAATTCTTGTACACATTCTTGTAGGTATTAGTGAGTATTCATGTGTCCGGTACTGTACTTGGTTATTGAGATACAGTGTCCAAAAGCAAGGTATCAAAACAGGGATGAAGAGTGGCCTCTGAGGTAGGCAGGCCCAGAGAAGGTAATAACAGCGCCAATGCTTAAATAATAAGAGGAGCAGTCAAGTGAAGATCTGGGAACAGCAGTCTGGGTGAGAGAGCTGTGAGCTCTTCACATATAGCTGGAGCAGATCAAAAAAGTGGCCCCGTGACTCCAGCAAAGAGCACCAAGGGAAGAAATACGCAAGATGAAAACCTGTAGGGTAAGGCAAACCTTGACTAAGAGATGTTTTAGTCAAAGTGCAATGGGAAGCCCAGGAATATAAGCAAGAAAATAGCATTGTGAGATTTCATTTGTAAAACGTTGCCCTGGTTGCTGTGCAGAGAACTGATATTGAGGTGCAAGAGTGAGGGTGGGAAGGCCCTGCAGGAGATTTCGGGGGCATGATATAATCAGCAGTGGTTTGAATCAGAGTAGAGTTGGGATGGTGGTGTGAACAGATGCGTGTCTAAAGGGGAAAGCAGCAGGCCTCGTGGATGGATGGGATATTAAGGTGAAGAAGAAAGAATTGGCACTCAGATAACCCGAACCTTTCGTCATAAACAGCCCTGATTTAAAAAGCATTGTTATTTAAAATATCTTTCTCCTCCCTAAGTAAATCTGGGCTCACCACTGAAAGAAAGATGAGTGTACTTCAGCTCAGTTATCTCATATTGGCTGCTTAGAACACAACTTGCTGTGAAGCCACACGAAGAAAGCTCTCTATCATTCCCTGCTCTTCTTAGGACTCCCAATGACTTTGCCTCCGTTTACATCTTCTAAGGAGAACTAAAGTTGGAGACAGTGGGGTCATTTCATTTTTCTGTATTTTTTCATCTAAGAAATGAGGATATTGGGCCGGTGAGATGGCTCAGCGGCGTAAGCGCCTGCCTTGCAAGCGCAAGGGCCCGAGTTCGACTCCCGGATCCCACATACGAAAAAGGGGCCGGTGATATCGCTCAGTGGCACGGGTGCCTGTTGGCGCACGAGGTCCTGAGGTCGACCCCCCGGTACCCACAAAAAAAAAAAAAAATAAATAAATAAATAAATAAATAAATAAATAAACAAATAAAAAGAAATGAGGATATTAATGTTGACTATGCAGAAGTTATCTGATAATGAAATGAAATACATGTGGTCTGGCAGATACTTGAACTTCAGTGTGGTGATGGTGGTGATGGTGACGATGATTGACATGGCACCAGACAGAAGAGAGTGAAATTCACCTGGCTTTGGAATTACCTAGTTCCAGCTAAATCTCTCCACTACAAAAACCCACATGCTGGGCCGGTGAGATGGCTCAGCGGCGTAAGCGCCTGCCTTGCAAGCGCGAGGGCCCGAGTTCGACTCCCGGAACCCACATACGAAAAAGGGGCCGGTGATATCGCTCAGTGGCACGGGTGCCTATTGGCGCGTGAGGTCCTGAGGTCGTCCCCCTGGTACCCACAAAAAAAAAAAAAAAAAAAAAACCCACATGCCACTCAAACCTGGGATGGAATTTGGTTCATTCAGAGCATGAGCCAGCTCAGTCCAACCAGGTAGCTTGTTAATGTTAGTGCTTCACTTATTCCTAGTTCTTTCTTTGTTTGTTTTGTTTTGTTTTGTTTTGTTTTGTTTTGTAAGCATAAGGTATAATTTTGAAACAGTAGCAAGGAAAAAAAGTTTCTGATAAAATAATGAGCCTTACTTTGGGCTTTCTTTTGATGCTTGCCGCCTCGCTCCCATTATGGTTCTTTGTCCACCATTGAAAAGGCCAATGGCCTCAATTTGTGCCCAGCTGGAAAGAGAACACTGAGCTAAAGAGTGTAAAGAAGCAAAGAAATCACACTGAGATGGTATTTTCCTTTATGAGACATTTTAACAATCATAACAGAACGAGTGTCTTAAATCATTTTTAATTATGGAAAATGTTTCCTGTGTCTGGATCACTCATTATACCCTTAAATATTTGATGTCACTAATGGAGCAATTGAAAGGTTTGTCCTATATATATAAAAAAATTTTTTAACATAAAGAGAGAAAAGAAAAAATATAATTATTTTCTAAACCTTGATATGTACCAAGAATCCTGTACATTTGGTAAGAAGTTGCATTCTTAATCTGTTTGCATTATTCTTACTCTCCTCCAGTTTCTCTTTCTCTCTCTCTCTCTCTCTCTCTCTCTCTCTCTCTCTCTCTCTCTCTCTCTCTCTCTTTCATTTTCATAAAACTCTGCTATTTTTGCATGGTTTTGATACCTTCTTTTATATCTTTAATAATGTTAAGCATACGTATTTGTAGTTTCCACCAGATTGTTTTATTATTTAATCTGTTTCTATGTATGCCACTCTTTCACTCATGGTTTTTAGATTTGCAAGATGTGGCTACATCCCCAGCAGGGCTTTTACTTGGAAACCTATATGAAGGTGTGGCCCTCCAGAATATTGGTGAGTTTGCTTTTGTCAAATGCCACAAGGATATTACTGACCTGAGACTAAATTTGATTTTAATTTTTCAGCTTAGAGGTTTCTGAACTTGTTGGATAGTAAGTATAAATCCCCAAATTCGGTAAGACATAATCACAAATTCTCGGGAAAGACTTGTTTCCCACCCATGGGCTAGGAAAAAACAAACACTGCGACAACAGATGAATTATTTTTCCCTAGGCCATTGTTTTAAAAGGTCTTTGTGAAGACCTCAGTTCCAATTTGCTAATTTTGAAGGGCCCTCGGCCTCATATGAGCACTAAAAACAGATCCCTTGGGCTGGGGATGTAGCTCAGCGACTCAGCGCCTACCTGGCAAGTGCAAGGCCCTGAGTTCGATTACTAGTACCAAAAAAAAAGAACAATAACAACAAAAAACAGATCCCTGTGGTCACTGAGGCAGGCTATGCTTCTCAAGGCAGATAGATGCCCTGGGGCTTACTGTTCTCATTTCAATTCTCCCTTTGTATTTAGCCCTTGGGGAGTGCCCTACTTGCCAACTTAGTCCTTTACCTAAAAGAACATGTGTTCTATTTCATTTGGAATATCTTAACATTTCTGGCAGAAGAGTTTTTATGTTATCTGGTCTACCATATGACTGAAAATGAAACTATCAATTTATTCTTTTTTTTTTTTTTTTTTTTTTTGTGGGTACCAGGTGTCAACCTTAGGACCTCGCGTGCCAGTAGGCGCCCGTGCCGCTGAGCAATATCACCGGCCCTTTTTTTGTATGTGGGTTCCGGGAGTCGAACTCAGGACCTCACACTTGCCAGGCAGGCACTTATGCCACTGAGCTATCTCACCGGCCCTATTCTTCTTACTGTAGCCTGAGAGAACTTTTCAGAATACAAGTGTGATTTCATTATCAACATCACATAAAACACTTGAGTAGCTCCCCAGTGGTCATACTGAAATCTATGACCCATAAAGCCCTGAATGGACTGGGCCTTACTTATTTCTCCAGCCTCCTGTGGAACCATATTTCTTTTCATTGTCTGTGGTCTGCTCATACTAAGGTTCTTTTGGTTTCCAGCCTGTGCCTTACTCTTCCTCACTGTAGCAACTTTCCACATTCTATTGTCTTTTCCTGGAACACTCCCAGATTCCCATAGTTTCCTCCTCATTCTGATCTAAATATAATAAGCTCAGTGGCAGTTATTTAGGTCACTGTCCTCTGGCACGTGTGTATTGCCCTTGATACCTCCCTTTTAATTACAGTTGTTACAGCCATGTTCTTACATTTATTTTTGTAATTACTTTATTAATATCTCTCTCACCCATTGGGCTCCAAAGTGTATGAAGACAGGATCCATATCTGGTTTTGTTCACTATTTTTATTAGTAAAATTAACACCAGATGCTATCCTCATATCAACACAAAGAATCCTAAACTCTCTGTCATTTAACACTATAAAAATGTGCTCTTTCTGTCATCTAAAGTAGATCAGGCAACTCTTCTCCATCTAGATCCTCAGAGATCCAGCTCTCTCCGTCATCTAAAGTAGATCAGGCAACTCTTCTCCATCTAGATCCTCAGAGATCCAGCTCGAACCCCATCTTCAGTATGTCACCATCAAGGCCACAAAGCAAGGGAAAGAGTGAAGGATCATGTGGGAGCTTCTTATGAACCAGACCAGGCATACATCTTTTCCACCCACATTCTACTGGGCCAAATCTCAGTCACAAGGTCCTACTGCAAAAGAGCTTGGAAATATAGATTACCTGTGTACCTGGGAAGAAGAGGAGAAAGTGGTTATCAGTGAGCATTCAAGTTTCTGCCACATCACTTCTACTTTTAGTAGAGAGTAATTCCTGACAATAAAAAGTTCTTGATAAATATGAATTGAATAAATCAAAAAATAGATGGATGGGTGGATAGAGGGAGGGGTGGTTTTGTTGTCAATGAGTAACTTACTGATTCAGCCAATCTATAAGCTATTTGAGTGTACAACCCATATCTGTATTGTTCATCATTATATCCCTGTTTGCTATAGAAGTTTTTGACACAAATAGAAGCTCACAAAAGAATACATGATTACCATCACTTAGGAGATTATGTAGAGTAAATGAAATGTTAGTAGAATGAGTAAATGAAATGTTTAAAGAAGGATATAAAAGAAATTGGAAAAACAGTTTAAGATGAATTGTGACAGTATAGGATGGATAGGGAAAGGAGTAAAAGAAATTATGAAGAAAAGTTAGTGTACACATAGTTGAGGGTAACAAAGGAAGAAATGGGTGGTAAGAATGGGGAACCTTACCTGAGTAACACCTCATCTGGCTAGTGTCATCTGAACACTATGTCTGCTGATTTGCAAACTCTAATTTTCTCTTTTGACGACATAAAGACTTCACCTCGGAATAAGGGTGTCTCTTCAGTGAAAAATTATCTTTCCTCCTCCTATCTTGACCCTTAGAGTTTAAAATGAGTAAAATGTACACAGGAAGTATGTATTTGGATCCACCAGAAGTTGGTGCTACAGAAAGCACTCTGCCCCAGATCACACCAAATGGAAAAGCACACTAGCTCCATCCCCAGCTGTCAGGCCAGGATTTTGCCTTTGCCTTTCTCTAATCAATACATAGAAATGCCTAGTGCCATCAGGAGGGAGCTGAATTATTTTAAAAAATGAATAAAGTAGGACAGTCTAAATCTTTACATTCTTAATGCTCTTCTCTTCAGCTTTCTGCCTGGAGATGGAAGTGACCTTGATAGCCATAGATGGGTAGTGTGAGGGTATCACCCTCCCCTGCCATCAGAAGGGACCTGAGCTACAAAAGTAGCCAGCCCTATAAGGCAGGCTTCCGAAATGCACTGTCGGACTTAGTGACAGGGGAGCCACTACCTCTGGGGCTACAGCAGTGCAGTGAGCTTTAGTGGATCGATACTTTAGTCTTGTCATGCTAATTGCTCATTGGTTGACATTCATGATCCTTCCTTGCTCCCTCCCTATGTAAACTCTTTATAGCTGGAGCAGCGAGATGCAAAAATCTCAAGCTTTCAAAGCCAGCTCCTGGAGAAGAGAGAGGGCCTGGCAGCTGAGGTATGATGTTTCCCCATTTTCTTGCCCCCCTAAAAAGAAGATTCATGTGTGTCTGCATGTGATAGTGTGATAGGGAGATGCACGAAGAAATGCCTGGAGTAACTCTCCTGCAACATGTAAATGGTATTACCTTTTCAGAGCAAAACAATATCTCCTCCCCTTCCACTCCTTCCCTCAAATAAAAAAATTATAACAAGAAAACATCCACTCATTCTATGAGTTTTGTTGCATCCCTTCTTCTGTTTTGATGACTGTGTCATCCTCCACCCAGTTCACAATAAATATGTATCTGCACTGTCCTCAAGCTGCTGAGAGAGAGAGAGAGAGAGAGATTTTGTGTGTGTGTGTGTGTGTGTGTGTGTGTGTGTGTGATCACGCCTACCATGTTGGCTTCCTGTCCCTGGAACATTAGCTTTTCTACCTGGCTGAACATGTCCCTACAACCCTGTTGCCACTGAGACCACCCCAACTCCTACTCTGTAAGCTTCAGGCCCTTGATATACAGGGTTTTGTTAAGCTGTTTAGTATTAATTGATTTTTTTTCCCATTTTTTCTTTCTTTCCCTGGGCGGGTCAATAGCTGAATGCTTCAGGAGCAGAGGATCTATCAACTGCAGACCAAGCATAGGGAGACGCAGACAAACCTGGAACAGTAACCCAGCCGCTCCAGTCACTCCGACAATACTTGGTAGCTGGACAGTCGGCAGCAGGAAGCGTGCCACAGCCATGAGGCAGGAAATCGACTCTGACCCAAGCCTTGAGGTCTGGTAAGTTTCTTCACTTTTGGAAAGTGAAGTGAATGATAACCAAGCCTTCCTAACTCAAAGGAGTTAGAAGCATTTTGGCTTTTTTGGTTAATGAGCTAAATTTCAAAATTTGGAAGCCCCGGCAGATCTGGAAGAATGGGTTGTGGGGAGGAATGGGCTTTGGCAGCGTAGACAAGGGCTAACCAAACTCTGATCCCAAGGTGAGCCACTGCAGCCACGCAGTTGTCCTGGGCATTGATCTGTGCATCCTGTTATTGATTTTCTTCTTGGGGCCAAGAATGGGGTGAACCTATGGAGGACAAGAGGGGAAGTGACACCCTCCCAGAGGGCCAAGCAGTCCTAATCAGTGATAACAGTGTTAAGTGGTCAGCCTGGAGATGAGGTTTGCTCAGATCTATTGATCTGTGCACCCCTGGGATATAAATCCTTCTGAATATGCCTCATGGATATAAATATTTATAATTAAAATAGCTGAGGAGCCTCTTACAGACACAGGAAAAGTGGCCCATCCCAAGATAAAGCTTGATATGAATCTCTTCTATCTCCCTACTTTGTACACTCTTTTATTCTCTTGCATCTGTTTATACATCTCTGGTCTGTGTCTGGAACCCTATTTTGCTCACCCTCTGTGTGACAGACACAATGTCTCAGACTATCAGAAGCTGGGAAAAAATCCATTCTTTCTGAATGCAGCTTCCAGCTGAGGAGGGAGTGCTGCTCTCCCCAGTTAAGGTTACATCATTTCACGTGCATTCAGGAGCCAGACTTAGAAAGGAATGGGCTATTGGGGGGGGCATGGAAGGAAGACTTTTTGTTGTTGTTTTGTTTTTGCCTTTAGAGGAGCGTCACTTTGAGTCCCATAACAAACTGGCTTTGTAGCACAAATGTGTTAGCCAATGCTGAGACCCTGTGCCAGATCACTTTGCAATATTAAATCTAGGAGATCAACTTGAAGGGCCCCACTCTCCTATTTCTGAGCACCTCATAATTCTAAGTTCAGCTGAAGTGAACAGAGCATCCATTATCCAAGAGAATGGAAAAAGAAAGAACACTATTGGAAAACTGCTGGGGGACAGATCCCTTGAAGCCAGCTGGCAAGATGGATATCACTGATCAAAGATTTGTCCTTTGAAAAGACAATCTTCTAAAGAATTAGAACCATTCAGCTTTAATTTTTTGAAATTTGGGTGGTAGGAAGAAAGGTCTTTGAAATCTTTCACTGAGGTCCCTAAATGCATTGTTTGCTTTGGTCCTAGGATACAAATATATTCACCCTGAATCCCTCTTCTACTTTGGTGTTTGGAATACAATCTTTTCAATTTGGGAACTTCTATTTTTATAAAGTGTCTGCCTTGCTTTAGTGCTTATATTATGAATGGTGTGTCTGTTCTTGGAAGTTTTCATTAATTTATATTTTTTGCCTGCAAAATTTCTTAAATACTTTTGGATGCTGTCCTCAACGGTGTGTGTCAGTGACTGTGTATACACTGTATAGAATGTGGAGAGAATTCACCGGTTTTTGCTTCTCCTGATTTTAAAATGTTTAGTCACTCTGGTCTATGTGGGTAAGTTAATAAATATTTGCCTGTGTTATCTTTGTGCAGGTGTCTGAACTTGGAAATCAATGAACATAAGCGAGTTAGTATTCCATGTTTCTCTACCATTTGTATTAACTATGTCTTTCCCAGATCCACGTTAAACTTTGATTTTTTTCTTCTTTTTATTCAGAGGTGGTAATTTCACAACTCAAATCTAGTTTATTTGTCTCTTTTAGCACATAATTGAAGGTTAGGAACTGTTTCAATTATCAGTAAAGGGTCAGTATTATGGACTCCATTTGGCCTAGAAAATTTATATAGAATAAAAGGCTAACAGGTATAATCACAATAGTCTTGTTTTAAGAATGTTTATAAGCATACTTGAGGTTGAAAAACACTTCAAACTAAAAATGGAAGAATGCGCTGGTTAGTAACTTGTATGCTTCTGTGGTAATGGAGAGAAATGGAATGCAGTTTTCTTTGTTTGATTTGTATGGCAACACCCAGAATGTAAAAGGTGTATTTTACAGTGGAAATAAACTTTCAATATTGACCTTGATAATTAGAAGACTCAGGCTGTTACTTCAATCATGCTGTACTAGGTTATAATAAAAAGCATAACTAATAAGAATAGATTCTTAGGGGAAATCCTGAGATCTGCATCTTTCTCCTATTGTTTGCAATATTAGTCAACATTTGCTTGCATGATTCTTCTGAAGAACAAGCTTGTTTGGAGAAAGTGATCTAAATTTTATATATGAATATACTCCACTAATTGAGTATGTATATACAGTACTTGTGGTCTTAGTACCACTAAATCTAAGTAACATACATACACTCATTGCTGTCTTGTCCTATAGGTCATATTTGAAAGCTTGTTGCCAGCTATAGGGAAATGATTTTATTATGGAATCATCCAGTCACTTAAGATAATAAATTTCATTGCCTACAGTCTTGTAAGAATTTAACTATGCTGTAGATATATTCATACACTACATTTTCACTTTATATTTTATAAATATTGATACATATATTTTTTAATTCCATTTGTCTAAAAGGTTTTATCTTCAATATATTTCATAATGCAAGAATATAATAAAAATTTCAATGTTATTTCTCTATTTATACATAAAATATAACTATATTGATATTTCACAGTTATTTCCATGTCAATAATATATGTATTAGATTTCAAAGCTTCCTAAGCATCTTGATATACTCATTTGATACTTAGAGCAAACTTATGAGATAAGTTATAGCAACAGTCATTATCTCCATTTTACCAATAGTAAAATATGCACAAGTAGACACAGTTATTAGTATTAGACTTGAAACTGTGACTTGAGGCTATGGACTCTATACTCTATGTATCTATTACAACCATTGAAATGCATATGAGGCAAATTTTGGTTGGTTTTAAGTTATTCTTAGCATCCTACCCATGTAAATCGAAAACAAGGTAGTAAGTAAATATTTCCAGCATCTTTCTTTGGCCTTTATCACATAACAAGGTTCTTAACCCTTGCTGTAGCTTGTCTTGTACATTAGTGCTAGTCTGCCATAGACCTACTCTGTATAAAATAAAATATATAGAGTAATAAAGGAAACCAATGTATGTAGAAATTTAGTTATCAAGATGTTAAAATCAATTAAGTATTAAAACCAATTTCTGGTATGATAACATGTACTTTTTATTAACATGTTCATAAAGTGTAGTAGTGGATCAACTAATTTTAAAGCAATGATAAGCGTAAAGAATTTTGAAATACCTACGACAATATCTTATGTGGGCATGATATGAAAATAGCTGTGATTTCCATTGATCACATTGTCACCAATACACCTAATATTATTGTGGTTTGTTTCCTATATTTATAATTGAAGGAAGTGCTAAACAGTGATTCTATATTAGTGAAAATAAACAGTGTTTTTCCCATGTGTGTCCATAGAGCTATGCATCTATTTCTTGGAAAGCAGTTGGTGCCAGGTTAAGAACCCCTATTCTATATAGTTCCTGTTCATTTTTCAGAACTCAACTAAAGCATCATTTCTTCTATAGAATTTTATCAACCTTCCCCAATGGACTTAGCTGTCATTCTTCTGTTTCCTAAGAATACCCCACAATCTCTGCAACCTTGCACTTAGCACTTCATAAGGTCTGCCTCAATTGACTTGTCTGTCCGTCCTATAAGAGCACACATTTCTAGGGGCCTGGGTCATGCCATACAGGATTTGATATTACCAATGCCTAGCACAATATGCTAGCGCTACCTAGCATAAGCAGGGGCTTGGTAAACATTTAAAAGGAGGAAGCAGAAAAATTCAAAGACAAAGGATCCATAGATCACAAATTATAATCTTTAAAACAGAAGATTAAAGTCAGTTTGCTTGAGTCAAATTTTCCATCAGTGGAAAATACTATGTGTATCACGAGAAGTAAGACAATCACGTGGACCTGTTCTACTTCCCTTTCAGTGAAATTCTTAAATTATAACCTCTCAAAACTCATAAGCCCAGGCCGGTGAGATGGCTTAGCGGCATACACGCCTGCCTGGCAAGCTCGAGGGCCCGAGTTCGACCGGGGGTACCCACATACGAAAAAGGGGCCGGTGATATCGCTCAGCGGCACAGGCGCCTGCTGGCGCACAAGGTCCTGAGGTCGACCCTCGGTACTCACACACACACAAAAAAAACTCATAAGCCCATTTTAATAATCTAATAATAGTAATATTGCAGGTTCTGCCCTGTTTCTTTACTTGTAGGTTCTCATTTGCACAGACAAGAGGAAGAAGCCATAGGGACATGGAGATAAAGGGCTTTCTGGAGCTTTTAAAGGGCTTTATCAGCTAAATTTTAAAAGACAAAAACAAAGGCTTTAATGTTAAGGCATATATATATAATGTGTAAGTCCTCCCTACAATTCTATGTATTTGAAAACCACTAATATTTCCTTGAAATATAAAAGATTAATAATAAAAGCTTCCTAAATCCTCAGCACAAATACTTTATGCAGGATAAACACAGATGCATATACACGGGGAGGTATACTTTCAGACACGCACTCAACTTCTCAGTATTAATGTCACATAAAAAATCAGAATTTATTCTTGCACAGTGAGTTAATTGTATGCACTTCTTCTTTCCCAGTAATAAATACTTGCCATTCCTATCCAAATGAATGGATATTCACATACTAATGTGAGGCTGCATATTTCTTGGGTTTTGATCTACAATGAACTTGTTTATTACAGGAAAAAAGATAGTTACCAGAATGGAGATAAAATTGGGGGAGAAATATAGCCATTTTTATTTTATAGTAGCTGTCTTCTATTCAGTATTCTTACGCATAAGTACATGTTGAACCTGAGTCTTTGATTAGCAGTTCAGTGAAATTCAATACCCCCATAGGCTATCTTACAGAAATATACTAGTCAACCTCACAAATTTAAATTACTGAACTGAATCTGATTTATATAAAGTTCTAAGATCTCAACTTGGATGAAGTTCATTTCAGTCTATCATTTACTAAGACACTGACCCATGTACAGTGCATGTATCCTACAAGTCATAGCTTGCCAGGGTCACTGATAAGTATCCAGGGCGCAGATGCTAAAATACCTTTCTAGGCCTGACTCTGGTTTCAGCGTTTATCACCTACTGCAGTAGAAAGGTAAAAAGCAATGTTCTGAAGTCCTCTTTCCCATTAGCTTTCCTAAATGAAATGTTGGTGGAATACAGAAGAAAAATTAGACAATGACTATGACAATAAATAAGGAGGAGCTCTTTGGAACTATGGGTCAAGGAACTGACCTCAAAGGACAAGTCCATATTTAAGCCTCTTTACCATTAGAAAGAAAGATGCACAGAGACTTAATTGATATTCTTGTACTTATATTATTAAAGGTCCACAATTTATGCATGCTCTTTTATCTATTTTATATATATATATATATATACTATATGTATTGTATATCTATTATCTGATTTCATCATTATTTTCTTAAGTGATCATTTCTCTCATTCCTTGTAAATATCGTGTATTTTCAGTTAGCTACTACCCTAAATTTACTGATTTGGTATATAACCTTTGAGCTCTTCTGGGAGAAAATCTATCTAAACCTAAATAGAAATATTTTGAAAGAGTAGGCAAATTGATCTAAATAAGTATTTGTTAAGATTTTTTGCAAATAAATGTAGGCATTCTAAGCAGAGGTGATAATTTTAGTATCACAGCAAGAATTTGATATTTATTATGCAATGCAGTGGACATCTTTCCCAGGCAGAAGGAAAAATATGGCTTTTGGAACACAATTCCAAAAAATAGAAAAAGAAAGACAGCTTAAGTACTAAACTACATTACACTATATAACAGACGTTCTTTTTTTAAAAAAAAGAAACCAAGAAAGACCTTAGAATATTTTCAGAATCATAGCTTAAAGAGATTGATTAAAGCAATTTATTTATGAACTTAACAATCAATAGAAGTTATTTTCATTAATCCACATTTTAAAGATTATTTGAAAATTTTAAGTATTTTCTAAACAGAAAAAGGTGTTCTTGGCAATTATCATCTATTAAAAGGTAACCCTTATGCCTACTAATATAACGAATCAGATGTGAAGAGAGAAAAACTGAAAGGATGCAGAGGATAATAGACCCAAGAGCAGAAGGCAGCTTTGGGGATGGATAAAGGACAAATCATTCCAGACAAATGTGATCACTCTTTTAAATCGCATTACGAGATTAATGGATGAAGGGAATGCACTAGAGGTAATACATATGGATTTTACTAAAGCATTTGATACACTGCTCCATGAATTTTCACTTGCAAAATTAATTCAAATTGGGTAGAATATGTGCATGGTCACATAGATTGAAAATTGGCTGAAGGACCATAAACAAAGAGCAGTGACAAATGTCAGTCTCTCACATTTAGGTGGGAGAGAGTGTTCACTACATCTGTGAGAATCAAGGCCCACTTTGGCATCTATCACATACCCACCTCACTAATGATCTGGCAGAGGGGAAGGGTGTAGGTTACAGAATTCAGAGATTTTGACATAGGAAATATTGGAACCAAGGTACAGTTAAAAAGAGTTTAAAATACAAATAAGAGAATAAAATGTAATATGGATCATTCTTATCCTTTTTAATAACTAAAACTAAAACAGACGATTACTAGGAAATGGTTACATACAATTTTTTATTTTAACAATGAAAACACTGGGGAAAATGCACTTAAAATCATGCTGTCATTAAATAGCATTTTTCTTTACTAGTTAAAATCTGAAATACTATGTTCCTATGTGCTCCAAATTTGAATTTATCCAAAGAAATGTATAGAAATGCTGAAAGGGCAAAGGGAATTGATTTATTTAAAAAGAATTAAATCATGCCCACTTAAGTGAATAACTATTAGGGTATCAGTAATTTCCCCAAATATGTGATGAAGACATGGCAAATAATCATCTCAAGTGAACCTTGGCTTATAGGAATTTTTCTGATAAAATAAAGTCCCCAAACACCACTTATATATCTAACTTCCACGTTACCCTCCGTATTGTTTCTTATTTTGTTGTCAGAATTTTTGAAATCATAACATTTCATTGTTTAGAAGCAGAATAAACTCTTTAAAAAGTAGACTGGACAAATTTTGATTTTTCTTTTACACAGACCGAGATTTTATTTATCATCTCTGAGTTACACATGTGGAAACTGAGGCTCAGGAAAAAACAAATGACTTATACTATACTATTAATAAATGACAGGGTTGTTGCCCAAATTTTATGGTCATCTAGTCTTGGGTTCTTTTCAATAAACAACACTGTTTTTCATGTGTATTCCATTTAAGAGACTGTCTCAGAAGCCTTATACCACAGTCTGACCTTGACTGTAAGTTCACGCTCTACTAAATTAGATAACATAATGGAAAGGGGCCTCTTATGGAATCTGGGACATAGAAAGCACCTAGTATTTAGCTAATTTTCCTGCTTTTACCCTATTTACAATTTCTTCATTCAATAGTACGTAATCGGTGCTGGGAACTATCTAGCTGTGCAGGTCAGTTATCTCAGTTTTTCTTTTTAAGTCCAGATCTCCCAAGTTGGACCAAAAGTTTCATAAGAGAATACCTTTATGTCTGTCTGTTTGCTGCAGTGCCCCCAGTTTCTAGCACATAATCAAATAATGACATCCTACAGCTTCATCTCTCCAAAGTTCCCTTGAGCTATGCCCAGGCTAAAGCCTCAGGTGCCCACTTTGTTCCCACACACATCAAATAAAATGACCCATGCACACCCTGTTCAACCTGAAAGAATGGAAGAAAGTCCTGATAGGCCAAAGGAAGCTAAATAATGACCATTCTTGCCAAAGTGTTATTTTGTTTTGTTTTTCCTTATCTTTCACCAAATCACCTCTGGGGCCTATATCACCATGATAACAAGTAAAGCAGAATGCAAAGCACTAGGCTGCTTGGGGTGCCCTTATCTAAAACCTAAAACCTTCTCCTGTGCCTGTGCCCCCCACCTTTCCACAGAAAATTCTGTAGAGGAACAGCAAGAGCCAGTGTCTTTGTAGCTTTTCCACACTCTGTTTTCTTGAAAATTTGGAAGGAAAATGACCCAGAGAAAACCCAGATTGGAGAAAAGCATGATGCTCCTTTAGTGAGCAGACCAAATCTGAGGACAGATCAAAGGGCTTGTACTCAGGTACTCAGGTAGATGTACAGCCTAGAGGCCCTCATGAATAAGATCATTGCCAGGTTAAGGACCTTCTTAGTACCACCCTCCCTACTGCGGCTCTTGTACTGTGCCCCTGGCTAGTTCACAATTCCCCATAACAAAGGCAAATGTGCATATCCTGCCTGTGAATAGTTTACATCACAGATATTTCTGCCCACAATTGAATTAGTCATATTATTTTCAGAAAGTATACTTTTGTCATTTCCAACCCTCTTCTTCCACATTAGTCTTATTGCAAATGGGTGAGTGTACCTGAAGTCTTCAGTGAAGTGTCAGGTGTAATTTAGCACTGGGCGATAAGTTATGGGATTGCCCTTTAGGCAAAGGCTAGGAGCTCAGCCCTGCCTGTCAAATAGGTCCCTGCCTTATAGTGAACTCTGCAGGTGAATGAATCAGTATTTGGCATATCAGCATTTCATAGAACTTCCATGCTAATGTCTTTTTGAAATGAAACCAAGAAAGCTGTTAACCTCAGTTAGCCGGGTGTCCCTTCTGTGACCGGGATAAATCATCAGTGTAGAGGCTGAGAACTCTCTTCTCACTGCTTTGGGAATGAGAGTTGGGACAGATAGGAGGAGCCTCCAAATCTCAGAAAACTAAATAGGAATTTTTTCATTGCCTTTAAAATGAAAATAAATATTGCTTCTCCTAACTCCCTGATTTAGCTATTTTAAAAGGATTTTGAATAATTTTATTCAATTAAATAGCATATTCTTACTTATTTTCTTTTCCACTCTTTGACTTCTGGTGTATGTGTGCGTGTGTGTGTGTGTGTGTGTGTGTGTGTGTGTGTGTGTGTGTGTGTGTGTGTGTTAAAATTCCTAGAATACCTCAAAACTTAAAATTTGGTCTTAACTGTCAGAGTAGCTATGGTCAGCCAACTAGGGATTCTCTATCACTTCTTGAATATTTTTCTAAGGTTCGGATTCAAACAATGTTCATATGAAATCCTCATATCAATCTTCTGAAGCAGTAGTTATTATTTCAGGATTTATGTTTGAACACACTGGGGTGCAGAGAACTCAATGGAGTAGCAAAGCTGAGTGTCAAACCTAGAACTTCAGTTGTCTATGCCTTAGTCAGTAGCTGCTGTGCAACCATTGCAGCTAGGTATGATGCCAGACACCAGGACTCTTTCTTCTAACAAACCAGTGCAAAGAGGTGGTTTGTAGCTTAGGCATGCAAGCTCCTTTGTGCCCTAAAGGCTCTTGATGGCCTCTTCAGCTGTCCCAAAGGGAAAGCTGTTTATCACTACTTATACCTCCAACCTTTCATATGTACAAAATGCTTTACAATTGCTTTTGTTAGCTCCAATGTGAATGTTATTCCCTTTTTCACTTTCCCTTCTTGAGCTGCCTGAACTGGACAAGGAGTAGATGACTGAAGTTAAGGCTCCCTCTCTACTCTGAGTGTTCAAGAAGAGCATAGTGCAAGATGCTGGAATAATTCTCAACAAACAAGAAAACAAACAAGGATGAGTGGGCTGCACAGTTTTTAAAACAATTATGAATCCATGATAAAATGAACTTACATCCTAGAAAAAATAGAAAAAAGCATAAATTGTAAAAAGGGCAATAGAAGGCCCATAAGCATTGTAAGTGTTGTGCTTGAAAAAGAACCTTTTTTATTTGTTCTTCTCATTCTTTGATTGGTGGGAAGAGGATCAGAGTAGGAAGGAAACTGGCTTGTATTAACAGAATTTAACCACTGGTAGAACACAAGATATGAGGGCTTGAGGACCACCAGTAGGATTCAACTGCATCATTTTAAGTACGTGAAAATAGAAGCTCAGAAATGTTAACAAACCAATCTTCCCAAGGCCACAAAGCTTGTTAAGTTGAAGATTTAGGATCTGAATGCAAATTTTCTCATGGGAAATCAGTGTTCTTATGACATCTAAGATGGTCAAGAGAGTTTCCTTTCTTTCTTGAAAGTCCCAAGTGACAGTCTCAAAGAAAAGAGAAGAAATTGACCACCCAGTATTACTCGGTTTGAAAAAAGGCAGCCTTTCTTTTAGGCCTGTTTTTCACTTTTATTTATCTATACCCAAGTCCCACCTGCCCACTACCATGAAGTCACATTTTCCACTAGCTTTCCCTGGCCTCCTTAGATAAATTTAACTAGATAAATTTAACCATGGTTAAATGTAATATGTACTCATACTACCTCTGCAACTTCGAACATAGCTCTATAATTCCACTTACCCTCCCCTCATGTTGTCATTTATTTGTTCACGGGTCTCTCTTGTTCTTATAGGCTGTGAATTCCATGAGAGCTTATTAAGCTCAGCACTCTGCAACACTTAACACCGAAGCTGGAACATGGCAGGGACCCAATAAAAGTTAGTTGAATTATCATTTGCTCTCCAGCAAACCAAAGTGGTCCAGCAATTCTGAGTTTCACATAATCTGGCAATGACAAAGATCTATTCTCTTGGGCCTTATGCTGAGGTTTTCAAAATTCTTAACAGTTTCTTCCCTCCCCTAGCCTCTCTTTAAAAACTGATTAAAAATAGAAAACAGTTTACAAGTCTTTTCTAGTACTTGTAACTAAACAGTATTTGCAAAGATTTGCAAACTTCCAGATGTTCTTATAAATACACTGGAATTAGAATTACATTAGTTTTGTTTCTCATTCTTTAATGAGAGTGAATCAGTTTCATGGAATCGTACTTTCTTTATACTTCTAGAAACAGAGACATATACAGAACTAGAAATCACTCCCCAAATGGCAGAAACAAAGATGTTAGGAAGTGAAGCTATTTGACCTCACACTTAAAGAAGGTACACTGGTTACTGATCATGAGAGTTGGTTTGCTTTTGAGCCAACACATTCCTTACATCCTGAGTGTCTATCAATTGAATATTTAAAAAATGTGTTCCTAGAACAGTATGATTTTTGAAACTGACTTTGTCTTCCTGTGTTCCCTATCAGAAAAACCAACATGGATCGCAGTTGATTCACATCTTCACTCTCAAAAGGAAATTTATGAAGCATTCCATGAAAAGAGGAGATAGGGATAGCATGATAACTTAAATCCACAAATAACCCTCAAATCCAATTTCAGCAAGAAATTCTAGCTTCTACTCACCTTTCTCCTTATCAGAGCTGCCCTAACAGAGTGGAGTTAACAAATTAAGCTTCATCTCCTTGGATTCCTTGGTATCACTTGAACATGAAAGGGCCAGAAGAAAGGAAGGAAAGGTAGGAAGAAAAATAAGAGAAAAATCTACAATTTGTGTAGAACCTGAATTACTGGGATTTGACTACATGCACTAAAAGTAATAACTATCACAGGTTTTCACCAGTGAGAGAGGAGAGTAGAAGTTCTCCTGTCCTCCATCACTTATCCTACAAGAAAATTTGTTTTGAGAAGGAAATCTCATTCTGTTCTCTTCAATCTTCACACAATGTATGAAGTATGGTCAAAAAATACAGTGAATGTTTAAAAATTTTTAACTTATTAAGGTAAAAGACACATTACCATTAACTGCCCCCTCCACCCTCAAAATGCTCCCTCTCACATCAAACACACTTATTCCGTCATTCTTGCCACTTTCTAGAGCAATTCTTTACGCGTGTCTTTAGTAGTGCTGTTGTGACTACCTCGATGTCCTGAATTGATTCAAAACTTTTACCTTTCATGGTCATTTTGACTCTGGGGAAGAGCCAGAAATCACATAGTATTGGATTTAGTGATTATGGTGGATGAGGACACACCATAATGTTTTAATTTTACAAGAATTTTCATACCAAAAATGATGTGTGACATGGATCATTGTCATAATGGAGGATGAAACCATTTGCTCATTTTTCAGCCATTTTCTAAGCACACAGTTTCTTAAAAGCTCTAATAAGCCCTTATAATATTCAGAATTCACTGATGTGTTCCTGGGTACAAACTCAGCTCATGCAGTTCCATCAAGGTCAAAAAACATTATCAATATCATTTTGATGTCAAAGCTTGATTGACTTTTTTTTTTTTTTGCACAGGAGAACTAGGTGACTTCCATTGAGAACTCTGAACATTAGTTTCAGGATCATAACCATAGACCCAAATTTCATCCCCAGTGATGACATTTCTTAAAAAGCTGGAATCTAAACTGACACAATATCAAAACTCCTATGAAAATGACTAAATTTTCTGTTAATGTATTGTTCATGATCCATGATTCACAGCACACTTCAAAACACACTTTTCAGTTGTAGCTTGCAACTGACTGACTGTACCAAACGAGTTGAAGCTTGTCACACACTGTTACTAAGGTCTGATATGCTGCTTCTTATATTGAAGATCTTGCCTTTCTGATGGATGGCATGCTACAGCAGTATTCACCATATTCTTTGATCGCACCTTGTATGCTGGGGAAATATTCTCCCAAAGGAACTCTAAATTCCTTCTGATTTAGTTATAGTAAAGGAACTTCAATCAGTCTTTCCTAAGCAGCCCTCAGGTGAGATAGGTAAGAAGGAAAAGAAGATTGATTGACATTGTTGGACTTAGGTGGAGGCTGGGAACATGCAGGAATTTGGAACATTTTCACTTTCTCATTTGAACTCTACTAAGATTCAATGTTGGCAAATTACAGGACATGGGCCAACCACCTGTTTTTGCAGATGAAGTTTTATTGAAACCCAGCCACACCCATTCATTTGCATATTGAGCCTGTCTTCTTTCCCACTACAAATTAGCAGAGTTGAGTGGTTGTGATACCATTTGGCCCATAAAATCTGAAATATTTACTATTTGACCCTTTACAGAAAGTCTGCTGACCCCTGCTAAGATCATTAACCCTGACCAAAGAGATAAGAAATCTAAATGAAAGCACACACTTCAATAGTTGATTACTAATTGCATTTAGACCCAGAAATTATAATAGGATGTAACATGTTTGTAATAAATAGACAATGTCTTTTCAACCAGCTGGGATTCCATTAATCTGCAAGTATTACAAAGAGTGAATAAAGAAAAAAGCTTTATTTCCCTCACATACAAAGTCTAGATGGCATTATTTCAGCACTCAAAATTTCATCAAGGGGGCCAGTGAGATAGCTTAGCAGCATAAGCACCTGCCTGGCAAGCATGAGGTCCTGAGTTCGACTCCCAGTACACACATAAAGGAAAAAAAGGGCCGGTGATATCATTCAGCAGCACAGGCGCCTGCTGGCAAGCGCGAAGTCCTGAGTTCGACTTCCGGTACCCACATAAAAAAAATTTTTTTTTCCATCAAGGAACCAGGCCTGTCTTATCTGTGACACCAAGCCAAAGATGGTGATATCCTTGTCTTTTTCTTCATGTTGGTTACAACATACATGCTATGGCATCAACCATAATGTTCATGCTCAAGGAAGGAAAATGACAGAGGAAGGGAGAAGAATCATATCCTCCGTCCCTGTTCCTTTCTACCTGGAGATGAACAGCTTTCCCTGAAGGCCTCTCCAGCCCCTCTGTCAGACACCTGCTTGCATCTCACAGCACCCCACTGTCCATGAAGCTGGGAAAGCAGGTATTTAACACTCCACACTCTTTGTGGGGAGGCTGCAAACAACAAGGGTTTTGGAATAGCCAGTCAACAGTGTCTTCCAAAGAATGCTTTTCTCATTTTAGGTGTGTAGTAGGCACAGTGGGAACGATCAATGAATATTTGTTAAGTGGCCAGAAACACAGGTGGCTAAATCAATTATTTCTTTTCTTCAAAAATCAAAGAAATAGGGCCGGTGAGATGGCTCAGCGGCATAAGCGCCTGCCTGGCAAGCGCGAGGGCCCGAGTTCGACACCCGGAACCCACATACAAAAAAAGGGCCGGTGATATCGCTCAGCGGCACGGGCGCCTGCTGGTGCGCGAGGTCCTGAGGTCGACCCCCGGTACCTACAAAAAAAAAAAAAAATCAAAGAAATAATGTCCAGATAGAAACTGCACAGTACATAAAGATACTCTCAGGGATCTTTTGAGAAAACAGTTGAGAAGAGCCGGAAAGGAAAACGCTCGAGGTGAATAGAGAGCTAGGTTGCTTTCAAATAGATGTCATCTGTCCTCTCTGCTCACCACATGGTCCTAATTAGATTGGTACAGTGTGGGACTAAAGTTCACGTCAGGACCAGGCTTTCCCTAGGAATTTGTGTTCAAGCTAAAAGCATTTGCACTATTTCCTGTAGGAATGTAAAGATAACTACTTAATGATAAACATTAAACTACAGTAGTCCCTTTAAATACACCAATAAGATAATTAAATGGGGGCAAAATCTGTAGGTGGAATTAGTCTCATATACATAGAAATTATTTTTAAAAACTCTTTTGGTTTATTTAACCTTACAACCTACAAAGCTATTGCTTTGTGGTATATATTCAAATTTAATTTATAATAAAGGACCTCAAAAGTTAAAGGCTTATAAGTTTGAAACACATTACATTAGTACTAGTCTTAGAGGGTTCATGCCATTGTTATAGCCAGGCCATCTTCATCTCTTTATCTATAAGCTTAGTGCCTGTGGCCTGATGTCACCTCCTGGTTACAGAACCAGAGGACAGAAAGTAAACATAGTATGACAAGGATTTAATTTTAACAGGAGAGTTTTCCAGGATTCTTTTGGGATAATAATTTTTAAAACACAACAGGTTGCTTAGTCTCTCTGGGTCTAATCAGGAAAACAGCATTTCACAAATTTATAATAGAGGGAACTGAATACTGGAAATTACATGGAAAAGCTGAGAAGCCCCTGGGAGTGGTGGGGCTAATAACAGTAGGAAGGCACTACCCTTCCTAGGCTGCAGAGACAGAGGAAGTAGGTGGTTCTTCAGAGCCCAGAAGACGGATCATCTCATGGGAACTGGAATCATGGAATGCCTGTGTGGTAGAACCGAACCTACTAAGGAGACATAACTAGGACAAGAGTCCCATCTGAAAGCACAATGGAAGGAAGAGATGTGCCTGGTTTCTCCTTCCCATGCTTCATTCTTCTTCCAGCTTCTCCCTTTGTCTGAATCTAGCTGAAAGTCAGTTGACTTGTCAACCAAGAAATGTGGCCTTGCAGACAATCAGCTCTCAGTCCGACAGAGTAGAACAAGGGAAGAGTAAGAAAAGAATTTGGAAGCAACCAGACCTAGAAACAGTACAGAAGCTTTATTCCCCACTCTTCCGCTCCATAGATGAAGACCAGCTCTTTGGTCTGTAGTAAATATTAACTTATATTTCGCAGCTATCCACCTTGAGTTCTTTCTACTGTAGATTAGGACATCTACGTCAGTACATTAACAATCTTTATTGTATATCCAATGGATAATAACCACTAGACTCTATAGGAAATACAAAGAATTAGAATACATCATCCCAGACTATAGTTTACCCTTAAACTTATAGTTAGTAGGAGACTTCCTAAAAGAGGTAAATCCTAAAAGAAGAAGTCAGGGGTTTCCCATAGAAGATGTTGGAAAAGTGTTTTCAGTAGAGGGAATACCCTAAAGAATTGGGGAAAAACATTTTGCATGGCACACAGATATCCTTAGCTGTAACAGTCTGGATGGGCTTGAAGGACGGAGAAGTTAGTGGAAAATTTTAAATTTGATCAATACACACCATAGTATACTTCTAAGTACAAGATGGCATTGAGTTCAGCTGGTCCTGAAGAGTATTAGGGAGCTAGTGGCAAAAACTAGCCAGATGGTAGAGAGCCAACTGTCCAGGGGTAGAAACTTCACAGTCTGGTGGTTGAGAATATAGTCTCTGAAGTAAAGCTGTCTGGGTTCAAATCTTTGTTCCACTGCTTACCTGCTCCTTCTCTAGAGGACAAAGATGATATTAGAATTAGTCTCCCTCTCATAGGGTTCCAAGCATCAATTTTGTGCCTGACACATGATAAATGGTATCTATTATTGAAACCATATTAGAAGATGAGCTTACCAAGGAGGAAATAAAGAGGAAAATGCCCCCTCAGGCAGTTTAGATGTATCTTTGCCACCTTTGGTAATCTAAATTGTAGTTGAAGTCACTGTGTATGCATAAACTCATTGCATATTGAGTTCCAAGGAAGAAAAAGAGGAGCCAGGGCAAACAGAAGAAACAATAGAAAAAGCAGTCAGTGAAATGATGAGGGAAGTCTGTGGACAAACCTATTAAGACCTCAGAGAATAATAAAGCTTTACAAAACAGCGGTCACTTGGCAGGATATTGAAAACCCTGGGCAGATGTCTTCTGTGCAGCTTTCTGAGCTAGCTCTCTGCGTACCATCATTTTTGCTTCTTGTGGTATTTTAAATAGTATTACAGGAGTAAAAGCTAAGTCAGAATGTTGTAGAAGGGCCTGTCCTCAGTGAGCATTAGAAAACTAAGTGGTACATTCTTGAAAGCACTCACAGGGAGTTGACAGTACATCTCTAAATCTTCCAAGGGAGCTAATTTGGCAATGACATAAACACAACATTTTCTCACAGGGTACCAGATCCACATCACTAGTACCAATTTCCTTGTTTCTCACAGGAGGCTAAGGACAATAGGGAGAAGAAACGAAGATATTACTAATAACCACAAAACAACCAAAACTGTTGCAAGTGGTCTGGTATCAACCTCATACCAGCCCTGGCCAAGGCTATTGTTTACATCTGTATGACATGTGGTTATTATCCCTGAGGTTTGGAGTGGACGGTGGAGTGCTAACCTGTGGGTAGAGATAAGGAAAGGAGATGGGGAAGAGAAAGGTGGGTGGACAGATTTGCTGTAGGATTTTGTGTGTTTAAATTCCATTACTGCCTCAAGAATGGGTGTGCAGAACTCCACTTAGCAGCAGTTTAGAGAACACACCTTTCTGTGTTTCTCCTTTAATTGAAACTATCGTAGTAGAGTTAAAGTGCTTAGCGGTACAGAATCATAGGGATGGGGAAGAGGCTGTGATCTAACTAAAGGAATCAAAGAAGCAGGATCTTGGAGGTCCTGAGGCTGTGTATCCTAGTAAAGGGAGCCATTTTGTTTATTTTCCTTATGTATCTTACTATTCTTAGTCTCTATCATCACATGCGTCAACAAGGAATTGTTTGAAGAAAAACCCAGCAACTGCTTGGTTTCTCTTATAATTAGGGTGGCCATATAATTTATCCTCCAAACCGTTATTGAAAGTAGGTATAATGAATACTTTCACTGAGGTAAAAGACAAAAGCTAGACTGCTCTGGTATGATTAGAATATGCAATTGTCTTACTTATAACCCACTTCAAAACCTTTTTATTCACATAGTATAAAGAACTCAGACTATGTAGCCAGAAATGCAAAGTCCTGGCTCTACCAGCAACAAACTATGTGACCTTGACATGCCACACAACTTCTGTGCAGTTCAATGTCCTTTTTGGTGAAATAGGATATAACAGTTGTTCCTACCTCTGAAGGTTACAGTACTAAGTGAATTAATAGGTGGCAGCTCCTGGTAGTCAGTACAAGCTGAATATTTATTGTTCATGTTATTTCAGACACACAAGGGTAAGGAAACGGATCTCACAGACCTGATAGCACCTTTGCCCAATGCCTTGGCATGGAAGAACATTTACAAATAAGTTATAAGAAAGAAAGAACGAATAAAGGAGGAAAGGAGCACAATTTTTATTCTTTACCTTCATTTTTTTCTGTTGCTTCATTTTTTTCACTGCTTTTAGGATACTTTGAAGTGCAAGCACAGTGATACCCATGCAAAAAGTCTTTCAAATATTAGTCCTAACCTAGTCTTTACTATACCTTTGTATTCCTTGCTATTTGAGCTTCTCCTATATTTTCTTGGCCTGTAACTAACGCTGGCCTTTCTTCTTCTGTTCTTCCACCCACCCACCTCTCTTAAGCTAGTAGACCTTGATGGAGAAAAGTTTCCTCTTGTCAATTAAAATTAATTCTGTCAGTTAACACTGTAGCTACCACCTCATTGCATATTAGCCACACTTTTATTCACTCCCTATCATATTCCCCAAAGATGCCATTTTTCCTATCCATCAAGCACAGAGCCACTCACCCACACTCTCTCAGGAATTGACCTGCTTTCTGCTTTATGAGATGAGACTCTTCTTCCATATCCAACTGATTTATAAACCCTCCTATTATTCCCTCACATGTCTCAAAGGGGAAAGCACTCCATTTCTTTTCAAAAGCTGCTGCTGCTGCTGCTGCTCCTCCTCCTCCTTCTTCTCCTCCTCCTTCCTCTCTCTCTCTTTTTCTCTCTCTCTCCCTTTCTCTCTCCCTCTCTCTCTCTCTCTGTCTTCATCCAAATCCATCTTTCTTCTTTCATAATTCTGTTCTATCAGTTATCAAACTCTGCTTTGCTCTTGACAAGTCTTCCAAATCCCAGAATCCTTCTCTTTTACTTGTTAATATGCTCATGTATTTTTCTACCTTAAGAACAAGCAAGAACAGCAAGAACAACAATCTTCTAATCTTTCTCCTTCTCTTTATACTGAACCTGTCAAAACAATACTCTACACACATTAGCTTCTCTTGTTCTTAATCATTCCTAAACCCTGTAAAGTGACCTCTCATACTACCAATTTGAAATTGTCTTCTCATAAATTATTATTGATATTCTAAACCCCATATCCCATGACTTCTAAATCACTTTTCTCAACCTTTCTGTAGCATTTTATGCCATTTATCAATCTCTGTTTCACAAAAAAATGTGCCTTGGCTTCTTTGATGTGGGTTCATTTTTTATTATCCTCTTGCTTCTCTAATTTGGCTTTGCCTCTTCCATCTTCCACTCCCTTACTAGAGATGCTCTCCTAATAGTCAACTCTTACCATTTTAGTCACTCAACCCTTGATAACCTCAATTATTTCCAGGCCCTTGACTATCTCCTCAGAAAAGATGGCTCCCAGATCTATATTCCTAATCCAGTATTGCAGGTACACATTTCCAGCATCCTGCTGGACATCAATGTTTACTAAAAGCTAGCCTCTACTCCTTAACAAATTTCTTCAAACCAACTCTATCTCCTGGGTTTCCTGTCTCTGAGAGGAACATCTCCATCCTACCATCCCATCCCCCAGACTCAAAGGTACAAATTATTTTTGTGCCTCCTTTATTAAATTAGTCTCCAGGTACCAGCAACTCTCCTTCCACCTTTCTCAAATCCATCACTTCCTTTCCATGACCACTGCCACTGTCTATGATGCCCTCAAATAGCGCTATATCCTGCTAATGCTATCTTTTCTTTCAATCTATTCTTCCCTGTTCTATCTTGAATCTTTCTTCATTCCCTTTTCTAATAACATTTTATATACTGTAGATAAACTCCACAGTATGGGTCCTCTTATTAGACAGGAGTAACTCCTACTATTGGTCTTTATACACACTACTCTTCAGCTAAAATTCACCTTTTCAGAATAAATCCTACACTTCCCACCTATAAGCCATATCTTTTTCCTTATTTTATTAGATTTTTAATTTTAAAGAGAAAAAAATAAAAATAAAACAGTTTCAAAACAGGTTAGTAAGAGACTTATAGTAATTGATATATTGCATATTTTCGTCTTTGTAGTAGTTATTCAGAGTACAAGATATAGGCATGATATCTTGTCCAAACAATATTAGCACGAACCTTTCTTTTCAGTGAACTAAGAGAAACTAGCTGTATAACTATCTTAACTATCTTGTGTATAAATATATTTTTTCCTTTTTCCCTTTCTTCCTTTCTCCTTTCCCCCATCACAGTTTGTCTTTTCTTTTGAACAGTTTCTTTTATTAGTTTCTTAGGGCTGCTGTAGCAAAGCACCACAAAGTAAGTGGCTTAAAACAACAGAAATATATTGTTCACAATTTAGAGAGAGACCTGAAGATGGCGGATGAGTAAGAAGCAGGCAGCAAAACTCTCTCTAAAAGTTACCATTGGAACACGGGAATATAGCGACCCAGAAAGCGCAGGAGGGGGGGAGATGCCTCCCCGAAACCCAGAAAAGTTCTGAAGCGCAATCTGGGACCCCCGGCACCAGTGACGGGTGACTTCCAACAAAGAAGAAGGAAAGAAGGAGCAGACCGCGCGCGTGCACCTTCTAATATCCCGGGAGTTGGAGCGCCGGCGGAGGCTCAATTCTACGGACACACGGTGGCAGCTGGCGCCCAGGGAGCCCCCACGGAGGATCCTGAGACAGCGGCGGGGCAGGGGAGCGGCGGAGAACGGCGCTGACCGGCGGTGAGTGTCTCTCAGCCACAGCTGCCCCGCGCCAGAGAGCGACCGGCCGGGCGCCATTGTGGGGGGTGTGGCGAAACTCAGAGCGGCTCGGAAACTGCTCTGGGAACTTGTGCTCCGGACAGGGCAGCACGGGGCCTCTCAGGCCCACGAAAGTGTGCTGAGGTCAGCAGGCGAACGAGACTGGACTCTCAGCCACACCTGTCCCGCGCCAGAGAGCGACTGGCCCGGCGCCATTGTGGGGGGCGTGGCGAAAAACCAGAGCGGCGGGAACCAGTGCAGGGAACCCGCGCTCCAGACAGCGCGCTGAGCCTCTCAGGCCCAGGGATCGTGAAAGGGCGGCGAGAGCGGAGGCGAGCTAGACTGGTCTCTGCCTGAAAGTACGCGCCTCTGCTCACCACCCGCCAGAGGGCGCTCCTGGCTTACTGGGACGGACCTGCACAGAACAGGACTTTGTCACAAGGTACCTGCCTACAACAGAGTCAACACCTGGAACTGATTCTTTTTATATTTTTTATTTTTATTTTTATTTTTTATTTTTATTTTTATTTTTTTTCTCACTGATTTGTTTTTTTGTTCTGGCGAAGGGTTTTTTGTTTTTGTTTTGTTTTGTTTTGTTTTTTGGTGGGGTTTTATTTTTGATCTGTCTGTTTTATTGTTTTTATCTTTGTTTTTGTTTCTGTATGTGTATTTGCTCTTTCCTTCATTATTCTCTCTGGTTTTTTATATGAGTGTAAACAGCGCCTCTAACTTCTTTGTGATTGTGGTTGTGATCTGTTCTTCCTTTTATCCCTTCCTTCTCTTTTTACCACCTGTCCTCTGCACTAGTGTCCCAATTTTAGTGGATCCCTCTTGGTCCTCTAACCTTACATCTAATTCCTTCCTCTTCTCCCAATACTCTATTCCTCCTTAACTCATCTTAAATTTAAACTCCTCAAGGAAAAATTGACATACATAGGACTTGTATACTGCATATAATTTTTCTGGTGTGTTTTAGATTTTGTTATATAACCGCAACTCTATACAGCTAAAAGTGGTAAATAACTGGTTAGCTCAGTCTGTCATTTTTTAGGCTGTGTTTGATGCTTTAGTTAACATTATAGCCAAATGTGAAATAATTGTTCTAAACATCTTTCCTTCCTGATATTTCATGATTGAGATTGACTAAGGGACACAGAAAATACAGTGGCACAGTACCAAAGAATCAAAGACTGGGCCAAACAGGTAGCAACTTCGCATACCCAACGAATTGAAGACGTAGGATCTGGCAGAAAGCTCAAAACCTAAAAGCAAGCTCCACTTGGAAGATACTGCAGAGAAGTAGTCATCTTCTAAAGATCTTAAACACTAGCAATAAAGTAACCTACTATAGGTAATTTGCAAACATCACCCCAGGAATTAAAGAAAGAAAAAATGAGACGACACTTAAACAAGATGCAACCACACACATCCAATTCACCAAAGGCAAACCTAGGGAGCAACGAGGTGGGACAATCCGAAGCCACCCACCTGGCCTATCTGAAGTGGTAACAACAAAGCAACTGAATGAGGTTCTGGAAAAAATTAAAACAGAAATAATCTCACAGATAACTGCAGAGATAATGTCTACAATGAAGACCATGCTTAAGGACACTATAGCTGATACAGACAAAAAAAATAGATGAACTTAAGAAAACTATAGAAACCATGAATGCTCAGCATAGGAAAGAAATGGAATCTATAAGGCAGATTCAAGCAGATATCCAAGAGATAAAAAATTCCATTGAAAGTATTTGTAGCAGAATAAGCCAATGCGAGGACAGGATCTCAGATATAGAAGACAGGCTTGCAATTAGTGATCATGAAATGGAAAAATTCTTAAAAATAGCAAGGGACCATGAAAAATCAATTCAGCAGCTGCTAGATTACTCAAAGATAAACAACTTAAGAATAATTGGAATAAATGAAAAAGCAGGAGATAGCATCAACGACATTAAAACCTTGTTCAAAGACATAATCAGGGAGAACTTTCCTGGAAGAGAAAAGGAATTTGACACCCCTATAAGTGAAGCTTTTAGAACACCAACTAGACATGATCAAAAAAAACTTCAGCCAGACATATTATAGTCAAGATCCCAGAAATTCAACAGAAGGGCAGAATCTTAAAAGCTGTTAGGGAGAAGAGACAAATCACCTATGAAGGAAAACCCATCAGAATCACAGCTGACTTTTCAGCACAAACCCTCAATTCAAGAAGAGCTTGGAATGATGTATTGCAAGCTCTAAAGGAAAATAATTTTCAGCCCAGATTGATGTACCCTGCAAAACTATCTTTCAAAATTGATGGAGAAATAAAATACTTTCATGACAAAGAACATCTGAGAAAATTTATGACCACCAAACCAGCACTCCAAAACGTTCTGAAGGACATTCTAGAAAGAGATAGGAACCCCAACAGAAGGAATCCACCAGGCAGGGCAAATAATTAAATAGCCGGAAAGCGGAAAAACAAAGAGTGGGAACCAACAACAGGAAAATATCATGACAAGTCAATACATATCAGTTTTAACCATCAATGTTAACGGTCTCAATTCACCAATCAAAAGGCACAGACTGGCGAAATGGATCAAGAAGCAAGATCCAACAATATGCTGTATACAAGAAACACATTTAATTCAGAAAGAAATTCATAGACTGAAAGTCAAAGGATGGAAAACAATACTCCATGCCACAGGAACCCAGAAAAAAGCAGGGGTAGCTATTCTTTTTGCAGACAAAGTGAACTTCAAGCCAAGAAGGATTCAGAGAGATAAAGACGGTCATTACATCCTTGTAAAGGGAACAATCCAAGAGGAAGAGATAACGATCATAAATATATATGCATCAAATACCAATGCACCCAGCTATATAAAACAAGTACTAAAGGACATGAAAAATCAAATAAGCACTAATACAATTATATTGGGAGATCTCAATACTCCACTGTCACAAAAAGATAGATCAACTGGACAGAAAATCAATAATGAAATAGTAGAACTGAACCAAACTTTTGAACAAATGGACTTAGTAGATGTCTACAGAGTGTTCCATCCCACAACATCAGAATACACATTTTTCTCAGCTGCACATGGGATGTTCTCCAAAATAGACCACATACTAGCTCATAAAACCTGCTTAAGTAAATGCAAAGGAATTGAAATTATCCCATGCATATTATCAGACCATAGTGCAATGAAATTGGAAATCAATGGCAAAAGATCCCACAAAAACTCCCTAAACACATGGAAATTAAACAGCATCCTCCTGAACAACCAATGGGTCACAGATGAAATTAAAGAAGAACTTAGTCACTTTCTACAACTGAATGATAATGACAGTACAACATACCGGAACTTATGGGATACAATGAAAGCAGTCCTAAGAGGGAAATTTATAGCATTAAACACTTATATCAGGAAAATAGAGCAAGCGCAAATAAACAACTTAAGGGTGAACCTCGAGCTTCTAGAAAAAGAAGAGCAGGTTAAGCCAAAAGCCCGTACAAGGGAGGAAATTATAAAGATCAGAGCAGAAATTAACGTATTGGAGAATAAAAAAACAATACAAAGAATCAATGAAGCAAAAAGTTGGTTCTTTGAAAGAATAAATAAGATTGACAAACCCTTATCCAACCTTATTAAAAAAAGAAAAGAAAAGACTCAAATCCATGCAATTGAAAATGAAAAGGGTGATATCACGACAGACCCTGCAGAAATCCAGAAGATCATCTATACCTATTTTGAAAATTTATATTCTACTAAGATGGAAAATGCAGAAGAAATGGACAGATTCCTAGATTCGTATGAATTACCAAAGCTGAATCAAGAAGATTTAAAAATCCTAAATAAACCAATATCAGCCAATGAAATTGAAGATGTAATTACAAACCTCCCAACAAAGAAAAGCCCAGGCCCTGATGGATTCACTGCCGAATTCTACAAGAAATTTAGAGAAGACCTAACGCCCCTACTTCTCAAACTTTTCAATGAAATTGAAAGGGAAGCAGTACTCCCAAATTCATTCCTGGAAGCAAGCATTACCCTGATACCAAAACCAGAGAAGGACCCAACTAAGAAAGAGAACTACAGGCCAATCTCCCTAATGAACATAGATGCAAAAATCCTTAATAAGATACTGGCAAACAGAATCCAACAAATCATCAAGAAGATTATACACCATGACCAAGTTGGATTCATCCCAGGGATGCAGGGATGGTTCAACATACGTAAATCAATAAATGTAATACAGCATATTAACAGAACCAAAGACAAAAATCACATGATCATCTCAATAGATGCAGAAAAAGCTTTTGACAAAGTCCAGCACCTTTTCATGATAAAAACCCTACAGAAAATTGGAATAGAGGGTCTTTATCTCAATCTGGTAAAAGCTATCTATGACAAACCAACAGCCAATATTATACTAAATGGCCAAAAACTGAAAGCCTTCCCTCTAAAATCAGGAACAAGACAAGGATGTCCACTGTCCCCACTCTTATTCAACATAGTTCTGGAAACTTTAGCCAGAGCGATTAGACAAGAGAAAGAAATAAAAGGAATAATGATTGGAAAGGAAGAAGTTAAATTATCATTATTTGCAGATGACATGATACTCTACACAGAAGACCCCAAAAACTCCACTAAAAAACTGCTAGATTTAATAAGCAAATTCAGTAGTGTAGCTGGATACAAAGTCAATACTCAAAAGTCAATAGTCTTCCTGTACACAAATAACAAACTTACTGAAAGAGAAATTAGGGAAACAATACCTTTCACAATAACATCCAAAAAAATGAAATACCTAGGAATCAACCTCACAAAGGATGTAAAAGACCTCTATACTGAAAACTACAGTACTCTGAAAAAGGAGATTGAAGAGGATATCAGAAAATGGAAAGATATCCCTTGCTCCTGGATAGGAAGAACCAATATAGTGAAAATGGCCATACTTCCAAAATTGTTATACAGATTTAATGCAATTCCAATCAAAATTCCAACAGCATATCTCACAGAATTAGAGAAAACAATCCTAAAATTCATTTGGAATCAGAAGAGACCTAGAATAGCAAAGGCAATTCTGGGCAACAAAGGCAAGGCAGGGGGCATCACTATCCCCGACTTGAAATTATACTATAAAGCTACTGTGATAAAAACAGTGTGGTACTGGCAAAAAAACAGACCTGAAGATCAATGGAACAGATTAGAAGATGCTGAAACAACCCCAGACATACTAAGCCACCTTATCTTTGACAAAGGTGCCAAACACATTCGCTGGAAGAAAGATAGCCTCTTAATAAATGGTGCTGGAAAAACTGGCTCTACACATGCCGAAGATTAAAACTAGATCCATATCTTTCACCATGCACTAAACTAAATTCAAAATGGATCAGAGATCTAAATATTAAAACAGAAACATTAAATCTGCTGGAAGGTAGGATAGGTAAAACCCTTGGAGACATTGGTGTAGGCAAAGACTTTATGAATAAAAACTCAACCGCACGGGAACTATCCCAAAGAATCAATAACTGGGATCTCATCTTGTTAAAAAGCTTTTGCACAGCAAGAGAAACCACCAACAGAGTGAAGAGACAACCCACAATGTGGGAAAAAATGTTTGCCAGCTGTTCCTCAGACAAAGGATTACTATCGAGAACATATAAAGAACTCAAAAAAATCAGACCTCCCAAATTTAAAGACCCACTCCAAAAATGGGCATCTGAGATGAATACACGTTTCTCAGATGAAGAAATACTAATGGCAAATAAATATACAAAAAAATGTGCAACATCACTAGTCATTCGAGAGATGCAAATTAAAACAACACTGAGATACCATCTCACCCCAGAAAGAATGGCTACTATTAAGAAATCAACTAATAACAAATGCTGGAGGGGCTGTGGGGAAAAAGGAACCCTTCTTCACTGTTGGTGGGAGTGTCGACTGGTACAGCCACTGTGGAAGCCAGTGTGGAGATTCCTCAAAAAACTAGGGTTGGAGGTCCCATTTGACCCAGCTATTCCCCTTCTGGGCATCTTCCCAGAAGAATTAAAAACATCGTACCACAGCGATATATGTGTACCCATGTTTATAGCAGCACAATTTGTAATAGCCAGATCTTGGAAACAACCCAAATGCCCATCAACTGAGGAATGGATAAGAAAGATGTGGTATTTTTATACAATGGAGTACTATTCAGCCATAAAGAAGGATAAACTGGAGACTTTTATAGGTAAATGGATGCAACTCGAGAAAATACTCATAAGTGAAATAAACCAGAAGCACATGTGTAAGCATCATATTATCTCTCTAGTATGAGAAACTGAAAGAGTAAATAAGATCCAAAATGTACAATAGACATGGTGAATCAAAAAGAAACTGGTCAAAAGGAAAGAGAGACTGGAATAGGGAAAAGAAAGAAGGGAAAGGGAAAAAAATTATATATATATATATATAAGATGGTTAAGATAGATACACTACCATTTTTACTTAGTTCATTGAAGAGTAAGGTTTGTGCCAATAATGTTTGGACAATTGAATGCTAATGTCTGGTGTCCTGAATAACTAACTTAGAGATGGTAATACGTAATGTATTAACCATTGTTACCCTCCTATTATGTTTGTTTGAAAATTTGTTCTTCTTTTGATTTGTTTTGTTTTTTCTTCTCTTTAAAATAAAAATAAATAAATAAATAAATAAATAAATAAATAAACAATTTAGAGGCTGGGAGTCCAAAATCAAGGTGTCAGTAGAGTCACATTCTCTCTGCAGGCTCTAGGGGAAGAATCTTTCCTTGCCTCTTTTAACTTCAGGAGACTGCTGGCAATCATTGGTGCACTTTGTCTGTAGATGAATTACTCCAACCTTCGCCTTCATCTTTATATGGCCTTCTCTTCTAGGTATCTGTGTACAGATTTCTACCTTATGAGGACACTTGGAAGCCCTAATCCAGTATGACTATATTTTAACTGGATCGTGAGGTCACATTGTTTATGGACTGAGTATTTGTCCATAATTCATATACTGAAATCTTTACCCCTATACACACAGTGATGGTATTAGAAATTAGGGCCTTGGAAGATAGTTAGGTCCTGAGAGTGGAGCCCTCATGATGGGATTATTGCCCTTACAAAAAAGAGACCTCAGAGAGCTCCCTCACTCTCTGTCCACCGTGTGAAGGCACAAAAGCCAGCGGTCTGTAACTCAGAAGAGGGTACTCAGGAGGACCCGACTGTGCTTATACCCTGATCTTGGATGCACAGCTTCCAAAAACTATGAGAAATAAATTGTGGTTGTATTGTATTCTGCCAAATCAGCCTAAATTAACTAATATATACCTAAAGATTTCAGTGGTTAGAGCATCAACATACATTTTTTGGGAAACAATTCAACCCATAACATTTCTCTGCAGAGATGGGCTTCTCCCTCTATCCAACCCCACCAGTCAAAATCCTTCTACTGACTCAGAATCTAGTCAACCTTCACCTCTGCCATGAAGTTGCTCTTAATCTCCCCACAGCCCCTCTGGGATAACATTATATTTTGCCACTTTTATAACATAGCAGTATCTACACACCCTTCTGATACTAAATCCTAAACTCCTCAAGACAATGGCGTATATATCATTTATCTTTGTAATTCCCCCGAATGCCTAGTAGTGTGCCCTTTACTCATGACTTCAGTTAGTTATATCTAATTTAAAGTTTTTTCTTTATGAATATGAGATTTTGACCATTTTTATTTTTTGTCATTTAAAGTAACTTTTTACTTGTATTGTTAAATCAAAATATTGTCTAGGCCCCAAGAATTTCAATCTAGTTTACTTTTTATTGAAATGTTTCAGCATTGAAAGCCTTACTCATATTCTCTCTCTCTCTCTCTCTCTCTCTCTTTCTCTATCTCTCAGTTTGTCTCTATAGGTCATTTTTATGCATTCATTTCTTCCTTGAATTATTTTGAAGTTAATATTTCAGGTGCCCTGAATTCTGTTGAAATCTAATTGTCAGGCTGTCAGAAGATATTTCAGGGAATGGTCCAGGAAGCCTGGCTTGGACGTTCAATTTCAGCCTTCTAGTCAGGACTTGAATCAAATCAACATAGTCAAACACAAATTCCTTTTGAGTCTAATTTTTTTGTTTTAAATGTATAAATAATTCTGTATTGTAAGGTTATTATAATTAATATGGTATTCCCAATCCCATATTAATTTATTTTTTATCCCTATAGGTTTAAGTTGGAAACAGATGGAATAATTTATGAATGCTTTTATATCTTAATTAGAGTAGGTGGCTATCCTAGTTTTTCATCTAGAGTTGCTGCATACACGTGTGGGTGTGTTCTGAAATGGCTGCAATCTTGTTAATCTCCTAAATAGACTGAACACATAGACACTAAGAACATTCACCCTATAGGCTTTTAGTCAACATGGTTCTCTAATGCTTATTTGGGACAGACAGAATTACCAAGGATCAACAGTCATGGGGAGAAAAGGAAAAATAAGTGAAATAGTAGATTGAAATGGTGTTTAAGGGCCAGCTTCTCTGCATGCGTTCGCCCCACAGAAAGGGTCCTAGGGGCTGTGGGAAAATAGGCGGCCTCCGGGCTGTGAGCTAATGCAGCGCTGCTGCTGTTTGCTTAGCTGCACAACCCTAGAAGAGACCTGGGAAAGCTAACTTGAATTCCAATGAATATTTACAATTACACTGCTCCAGAGAAAAATGCAATCACAGCGCTCCAGTCTACAGGTTTTATGCATCGAAAGAAAATGAGAGAATAGCAAAAATGGAGTTGCCTTTGGAGAGACTTATAAACACAGATCTCACTGCTTGTGGCAGAACTAAAATGCTTTATTTCTGATAAGAGCAATTTATTCTTCAGGCACCTTCCTTGATAGTAGAAAGCACCCAGCTGGGTTTTGAAGTGAGAAAGTCTTCAGTACATGGTTTTAATTCAAGCAAGAGAAAGGCATGGAAGGAATTGTATTCCATAATTTTGATTTTGTTTTCTAACAACAGACCATAGAGAAGGATGGGAAAATCCCTAAGCTGATTCACAAACTCCCTCTTCTTTCAGTTTGTATATTTATCCTGTTCTTACAGATTGTCATTTCTTCATAGGATAGCTCTGGGAAAAGCTACCACCATTTTGTGTTCCCGGTTTAAAGCCTTTGGATAACTGATTACTAGTAATAAATACAATCCCCTCACTCATTTTTTCTCATGAGATGTTGATCCACACTGAAGATCTGGAGAGAACTGGATAGAAAAAATTAGTCAGAGCCATTTGGACTCAGTGAGGCAATTTTTAACTTTAAGAGGTACCAAAGTAGATGAAATTTAATGTTTTAAAAGGACTCCATCAGAACCTGGTTCTGTGGTTCAGCTGACTAATCTCTTAGACTATTAAGATTTATATTGAATTACTATTTTCTAGCACCCTGGCCTGCTGCACTAAGCTGAAGCCTTCTGAACTACCCACCTGCATTTTTACCTACTTATCAGTCCATTTCCCCCATCAAGATGCTACTGTCCCCATCTGCCTATCTGCTTGCTTACATATTAATATATCCATCATTTTATATGTATCTACATCAACTTGCTTGTATTTATTATGATTTAGATTTGGAATGTCCCCCAAAATTCTCATGTGTACAGAGGTGGGGCTGTTGGATGGTGTCTTAGTTACTTTTTCTTGTTGCTGAGACAAAATACCCAATACTTACAAGTTAAGAGAGGAAAAGTTTATTTGGCTCACAGTTTGTAGAGGTTTTAGTCCATAGTTGGCTGACTCCAAGGCAGGGTGGCATGACAAAGGGGCATCGCAGAGGAGAAACAGTTTATGGCAGACAGAAGACAGCAAAAGCAAGCAAGTCCAAGGGAACTTAACAGCTTCTTTCTGCCCCGCTTATATTCTATATAGGCTACCAGGCTTAGGGCAGGTACCAAAACAATCAGTGGGCTGATTTAGTAATCACCCACCCTTAATCCTAGCACTCTTAATCCTAGCATTGCACAATGAGTCAATCACGCACTCTAGATCCAGCCACCTCTGAAAAAGCCCCACCTATGACTGCATGAGGCTTTGGGGGGACATCTAGATACAAACCGTAACAGATGCTGATTGGATCATGGGGATGCTGTACTCATCAGTGGACTAATCTATTGATGAGTCCATATATAAATGTGCTGTTAGGAGGTGGGGCCTGTTCAAAAGAGGCAGATCACTGGAGGTTCTTGTCCCAGACTCTTCTCTCTGCTTCCTGGATGGCATGGGATGACTGGTTTTCTTCCACTGTTCTATTTCGGCTTTGGAGACACCCAATAATGAACTGAACCCTCTTAAACCATGAGCCAAGATGAACCTCTTCTCCTTTAAATTACTGGTGATCGATATTTTGTTCAGCTGTGAGAAAGTGACTAATACAATATCAAAGCTTGGAGCAAAGGAAGATAGGAACAATGTGCCTATATTTTTGGGATTGGCCATTGGCAGATCTGAGAATGCGTGCTACCTTCTCAGATTGTATCTTCTTACATTTTTAGTTGGTTACACACATGAATGAAGTTTCAAACCAGAGGTTAGACAGGAGGTAGTTTTAGGTTCCCATGATCTTCATTAGCTTTCTCCTATGCTTGGTTGTAGGTGAATAGTATTTTCTTGGTCATACATAAGTCATACACAGCTTCACAGTACTCCTCTGTCCAGCTGAATCACTGGCTCTAAACCACTCCTCCAAGGAAATTCTATAGCCACTTTAGTTATTTAGTTAATCCCTACTGTGTATAAAGCAACATATGGCCTACAAAGTGTAACACACATGTAAATATTTGTTACGAAGACCCATAGAAGTGGTATTGCTAAGGGTAGAACAAAGAATCATCTCAAATTAATGTGATTATTTAATTAATTCTTTATTCCTATGGTCAAAGAAACATTAGATTTTGGTTTAGTGATGCCAGGAAGCCATGCATTTGTTCCAACACTACCATTTTTGCTCAAAACATTTGGATCTCCTCTCCTAGAATTCCCCATTAAAAATTTAAAAGTAGGCAAAGGACTTAAATAGACATTTTTTTCAAAGAAGATATACTAATGGCCACAAGCACATAAAAACATGTTCAAAATCACTAGTCACTAATAAAATTAAAAACCATTAACTTCACACTAACTTTGGTGACCATAATTTTTTATTGTGCTTGCAAAGATTTGGAGAAATTGGAACCTCATATATTGCAGGTAAATATAAAATGGTATGCCATTGTGGAAAACAGTTTGTTGGTTCCTCTAAAAGTTAAACATAGAATTAACAATGCTATAGCATTTTTATTCTTAGGTATATGCACAAAAGAATTGAAAACAGAGTTTTAAGCAAAGACTCAGACATGAAAGTTTGTAGCAACACTATTCACAATAGCTAAAAGGTGGAAACAACCCAAATGTCCTTCAGCAGAAGAATGGATAAACAAAAGGTGGTATATCCATACAAAGGAATAAAAAGGAAGCATATATGTTATAAAATTAATGCACCTTGAAAACAGTATAGTAAGAAGCTAGTCACAAGAGACCACATATTATATGATTCCATTCATAAGAATTATCTAAAATAGAGGAATCTACAGCAACAGTAGATTAGTGCTTGCTTAGGGCTAGAGGAAAGGCAAGATAATAAAAAGTAGAAGAATAATGGTTAAAGACTAGAGGATTTCTCTCTGTGATCATGAAAATATTTTTAAATTGCTTATGATAATGTTTCCACATATCCATACATATTGTCTTAGTTACTTTTCTCTCATTGCTGAGACAAAATACCTGACACCCAAAGTTAAAGGAGGAAAGGTTTATTTGGCTCACAGTTTGTAGAGGTTTCAGCTTATAGTTGGCTTGCTCCAAAGCAGGATGGCATGGCAGAGGGGCATCCTAGAGGAGAAACAGTTCATGGCAGGCAGAAGGCAGCAAGATGGCAAGCAGCAAGCAATAAGCAAGCTACAAGCAACAAGATAAGGAGGGACCCCGTTTCTGTCCCTTATATCTTATCCAGGCTATGGCACTCACACCCAGGGTAGGGCACCATTGATCCTACCCAGAACTATGCCAAATCAATCAGTAGACTAATTTAGTAACCACACACCCTTAATCCCAGGATCACACACACTAGATCCAGCCACCTCTGAATAGCCCCACCTATGACCACTGAGGCTTTGGGGAACATCTAGACACAAGCCATAACACATATACTAAAATTCATTGTGTTATACACCTTTTTTTTTTTGGTGTGGTACTAAGGACTGAACCCAGGGCCTTCACACTGAACAACATCTCCAGTCCCTTTTTTATGTTTTATTTTGAGACAGGATTCCACTAAGTCATTAAATTGCCCAGACTAGACTCAAACTTGTGATCTTCCTGCCTCAGCCTCCCAGAGTGCTGGGATTATAGGCATATCTCACCACACCTGGCTGCACTGTACACGTTAAATGGGTGAATTATATGATGTGCTATTTTTCAATAAAGATGTCTTCTTTTACAAAAGCAATTTATAAGCCATTCTAAAAACATTCACTCATTACTTTATCATCCTACATAATACTTCTAGGTAAAAAAAAAAAGGGTATTAGCCAGCTTTTTGACATATTTCTTTCAGATGTTTGGTCTCCAATTATTTTTTAACACTTTTTAGAAATCAGATCTACTGTAAAGTGGTGAATATTCACCACCAGTGATAACCAAAATAAAGGCCAATGATAATGTGAAAATTGCCCAGAAAACAGTTTCCAAAACTTTTAATTGCATCTGTGAAATAAATGGATCATCACTCTACATGACATTGGAAAGGGCAATTCTCATTTGGTGCCATAAATTCTGATGTATATATTTTTTAAATAGTGATATTTCATATATGTATATGTACACATGATTTTTACGTACATACAAATTCATTGGTGTATATATATACATATAACTTGGAATATATATAATAGATAAATATACAACATGTATATGTGTGTTAAGTCTTTGATTCGTAACGGGACAAGTAAAAAAATTGAAATGAGATTTTTTTTTCATTCATTCCACAATTGTGTATTGGGCATCTAATATAGCACACATGAAAATAAAAGACATGTTTATCAGGGAAACCCTTTATTAGATTAAATAGAGATAGTGGAGATTTTTGGTAAAATCTAGAATCCAGACCAGAGAGTAGAGGCCAAATAATGCACTAGTGCTTAAGAGCAAAGAAAACTCTGCAGGATAGTCGACAGAGACAAGTGTTTTCCTGGAGAAACTCTTTGGCAAATATTTTAAAAGCTTCTAAAAGGGCCTTTGGCCAGCAGAATAGCCAAAGGTATTTGGATAACTAATTATCTTGGCAAGAACTTACGTGCAGTTGCTATTTACCTCCACAGAGGAATCCATCTTCAGTTCTTTCCATAGTTTTAGGCCCTCCAACAGTAAGTGTCCTATAATTGGTATTAAAATGGTTCCTGTTGGTCCTTTCAACTAATGACAACTGCATAATAGTACAACAGGAGAGAATACTGTAGGTGTTGGTAGCTTCTTTGAAATCCTGTCCACTGTGCTAATGATCTATGAGTAAAAGGCATCACTTGTGTATTTCTATAGAATTATTTAAAGTTTTTGTCATTTTACCTTTTGCTAAAAGTGTGCTAAGTAAAGTCATAATAACTAGCTAACTAATTGTCTCCCCCACTGATGTTCAACTTCTATAGCAATTGGGTTTAAATGGAAACTTAGCCAGAAAATGATTTTTGTGAACTCAAGTGAAACTCTAATGATACCACTACATAAGAGAAAAACTGCTACCACCACATAGAAAAGTTAACACAGAACAGACTGATATCTAACAGAAGCCCTTCCAACCCTGCAGGTAGTAGTGTTTTCAAAAGTTTGCAAGCTGATCATTTTATCTGGTATTGTTTGAATGTTCAAATGTCTCCCAGAAGGATAGATAGCATTTTTTTTTCTAACTTTGAAATAGACACTCAATGGAAATGAGAAATAATGAGATTTGCTTGTACATTTCTACTAATATATCAGTCCTCGCTAATGGCTGATATATGCAGGATTTAGTTCTTTGGTCAACTTGAATCTTCAATCTACTTTCTCAAACTATGAGTTTGTATTAGTGATAGTCCACCTTTCACTGTTTGGGAGGAAATTGTTATTTACTTACAAGTTAAGATCTACTTGTATTCCTACCTCCGGGTAACTGTTGGTCTTTCCCCTCACCCTTTTATATTTATGTCTATACCTACAAGATAATTACATAAAATACACAAACCTATAACCATAGGTGGCCAACATTTGTTGCTTATGTACTATGTGCCAGACATTGCATTTGCTATTTTACAGAATGATTTAATTTTAATTTTCAAAATAACTGTGTACAATGAGACCCCATTTTACAAAGAAATGGGAGTTGAGAGAGACACTCAACCTGTGCCCTTTGGCGAATGCTGGTATAAGGACTCAAACCCAAGTGGAAAATCAAAGTTCTTACATTGTTCAAGATCCTACACACAAACCTCCTCTCCACCCACTACATCTCAGATATCACTTTGTATTATCTCCTTTCACTCTCCTCCAACCCTGCAAACCTGTTCCCACCCCAAGGCCTTTGAACCATCTTTTCCTTCAGTCTTGAAACCCTCCTATTCCCATATCTAAATGGCTCATTCCCTCCCCTTATGTCTCGATTACAATGTTGCCTTTACAGCAACCCCTCTCCTGATCATCTTACTTAAAACCACAGCCAAAACCGACCCCCCACTCCCAATTCCTCTTACCCTGCTGTTTTCTTGTAGCATTGTAACCTTCTAACATTCTCACCTTCTAATGTTATCTTTATTGTCTCTTCACTAAAATACATGCGCCACTGCAACACAGATTTTTTTGTCTGTTCTGTTCTTTGATACAAACTGAACTGTGCTTAGTACATAGTAGAGGCTTATTAAGTATTTGTTGACTAAACAAATGAAATATCTAAATGGCTCCAAAGCCTGTGGTCCCAATAATGAGATTTTAGATCTTTTCTTTTTTAAAACAGTTTCAATGTAATCTCTCTTTCTGCACCCTGACTTCCCCATTCCACCAAAGAGTAGGGTGCAAGCCCTCTTGTCAACTGCCTACACTGTGTTTATGTGATTGAGGGTCAGAAGGGACAGGGCATTATTTTCTCCCTGCCCCTGGACATTTCTATTTGGGTGCAGGAGGTCATAGGAAGCTGTCCCGTGGTTGTGTGAGTACAAGAATCTAATCTGCCATCCTTCTCCCAGTTATCTGGGAAGGAGAGAGACAACTTTCTGCTAGCCACTCAAGCAGGGTGAGTGAGCCTTGGTGCTGGACAAGCCTAGAAACCAGATCCCCTGAGGAAGAAGGCAAGGAGCTCTTTCCTTCTCTGCCCACTTAGAGCCTTCCATCTCAAAACTGAGGTCCATGCTTTGCTACTTGGCATTTGCAGTCTTTAAGGATGCAAAATAACACTGAGCTTGGATTACACTTCTAAATGGTTAAAATTCTGAATTTCATAAGGCTTAATGGACTTTGTGCTTTACTCTCACTACTGGATATTTGTTGAAATTCAACATGGAACTGATTCGTCTTTGAAAGCCATCTTAAATGTTGTAATGTCCGTAAGTTTGATGGTAGAAAGGGACTGACAGAAAACAGATTCTTATCCTTTCACTGGCATAGCTCTTTGTAAGCCAGAAGTGAACCCACTTTTTTCCACTGTATAAATTTTTTTTCCAGCTGACCGTATATGAGGGAAAACAGCTAGACACGAAATACTATAAGAAGTCAAATACATGCATGCATACACATATAAATACACAAGCTATCTATAGATCTCCTTCCTGTCTTTTCTCAATATATATGTGCATGTATATATACAAGTAGGAAATTTAATAAGTTTATTTCTGAATTTTAGGATTCAGGGTGGTTTATATTTTCTTTACATATCTGCATATTTTTCATAATTTCTACAGTAAATATGTATCATAACCATAGCAATAATAAATTTTATCAATAATGTTTTAAATTTTTACATCATTTTGAGGTTTCCCTATATTCATTATATTGTTTTGAGTCTTCTTTTTTTTCAGTACTGAGCATTGAACCCAGGCTCTCTTACATGTCAGACAAGTGCCCTACCACTGAGCTATATCCCTCGGCCTTCCTCTTTTAAAATTTTTTAGTTTGAAACAGGGCTTCACTAAGATGCTGAGTAGCTGAAATTACAGTCATGTACCACTATGCCCAACCATTTGCTTTTACTTAAGCAAATGAAACTGCCATGAAACTAATAGTAGTAAAAGTATTTTACTAATTCAAATTAGACTTCCTGATTTTTTCAAATCAATTACAGTTTTATTTTTCCACAATAAAGAATTTTAAATTATAAAATCATTTATTCATTGACCTGATGGGAAAGGTTGATGACCTTATTCATGACAGGAGAGGACACTATTCATAAAGCAACAACTACCAATTATTTTCTGCATTTAGTTAATACTACTTTACACCATTCTTTACTGTCATCCAAGATTACATCTGTCATCCAAAAAATGGAATATTCTATAGCCATTAGAAAGAATAAGGTAAATCAATATATATGACAGGGAAAGATGTTCATGAAATACACTTAAGTAGAAGAAAAGTTACAAATCAGAGTGTAGAGGCTGCTTACATGTTTATAAGATTTTTTTTTTTTTTTTTTTTTTTTTTTTGGTTTTTTGAGACAGGATCTTGCCCTATAGATCAGGCTGGCTTTGCACTATGTAGCCCAGGCTGGCCTTGAATTTGCAATCCTCCTGCTTCAGCCCACCCCCCGTGCTAGAATTACAGGTGTACACCACCATACCCAGCTGGAATTTTCTTGTATGTGTTCATATAGATGAAAAAAGTCCAAAAAGACATGTAGCAAATTGCTCATAGTGATTACTGCCTTATAGATGGAGAAGACAAAGACTCAGCTGGAAGACAGTGAGTTGGAGGCACCTACTTTAAGCCCAGATTTTAAGAGAGGTAAACTACATATCTGATATTTCCTAATACTAGATTCCAAAAAGAACATGAATGAAATTTCTCTTGATCTTTTTCTTTCTCACACATATTTAATACTTTTGATCCATTACAACCAGAAGGTAGTACTTAAAGAAATAGCACAGGTCATTTTTATTATATACAGGTCAGTTAGCATGATACTACCTTGAGTCGCTGTTTAAAAGGATCACACTTCAAAAGGTAATTGACCTAAATTCTCCTTCTTCTTCTTCTTCTTCTTCTTCTTCTTCTTCTTCTTCTTCTTCTTCTTCTTCTTCTCCTTCTCCTTCTCCTTCTCCTTCTTCTTCTTTTTCTCCTTCTTCTTCTTCTTCTTCTTCTTCTTCTTCTTCTTCTTCTTCTTCTTCTTCTTCTTCTTCTTCCTCACTCTAGTGAGTCTTCTCCATGTGCAGCCCCCCCATGGGTCTCAGACACGGAAGAGATACAATAGAGTCCTGGGGCCATGAGAATCTAGGCCACTGTGATTAAAACTAATTCAAACATTACCATAATGCTTATGTGTAGTTTGCCAAAAGTTCTCAACTTCAGTGTGTGCTAAGGGCTGTCAGCTCCATTCTGGAATGAATCAGAAGTTGATTTATGGAGAAGAATACTCTAAAGAGATTATATCTGCTCTGGTCCCATCTAGTTTGGATATGATGAAATGGAGTTCTGTGTCTCTGATTTCAAAGTGTGCTTTGGTATGAATCATGAGCAAATTTATAAAACACATCTAACAGAAGAAATTGTGCTCTGATGATGTCTTCCGTGAGCGACCAGCTTACTGGTACCTGCTTTCCTCTGTTAATCTCAAAAGAACTTTATTTTGGCAAATGTTCACTGATTCAGTCACGTTATCTGGCATTATTTATATTCAGTTCCATATCATTGCTTTGCCCTTAGTGAGATAGTTTGATTTATAAATCTAAATATTTGCTAGTGGTATTCTTAGCATAATTGTGCAATCGACTGAAGTTATTTAGAACTCACAGGAATATTAATTTAATGTTTTAAATATCCAAAATCCTGTCAGTATCAACTGATCATTGTTCCTAACGTCTTTGAGACAAAATGGAACAACAAACATCTTTGGCACATGCTCTTTCCTGGAGTATTTCTGTGGCTTTTTCCAATTATGTAGAGCACAATATTGTTGCTGTTATTTTAGAACACTTCCAGAAGCTGACAGGGCCTTGAAATTTTGACTCATTTATGAAGCCATATGTTACAAATTGCAGCTTTCTGTTCCATAAACAGTGGACCAAGGCAGATGTTTGATTTGAAAATTGTGCTAGCAAGGAAAGGCATTGGGAATTAAATTTCTAAGTAATATTCATATTTCTGGTATTTGTCATTGGACGAGCAAGTGTTCTTATTGTATTTTCCTCAAAACCATAGCCATTGCCCTTTAAATTATAAAATAAAACAAGATATAGATATAGATAAAGATATAGATATAGAGCTAGGGAATGGGAACAAAATCAAACTCCTTAGATCCTGAGATTAATATAAAATTGAGCAAAAACCCATATGAAGTCACTTAATAATGAGGTCAAGAATGCTGGATAATTTAACATACCCTTGGATCTTGATTTGTGATTGTCCAAAACTAATATTTCACAAGCTACATTGCACCTTGTCACCAAGTCCTATTTCCCCCTCAAGATAATGTCCAGGTATTAATGGACCCAATTTGGTGAAAATTACCTAATTGGCTGAAGTCACTTCAACTTGAATGTGACATTTCGGACTGTTCTATAGTCATAAGGATAAGTTGGAAGCTTGAGCAGCAGACTTGCTCTTTGTGATAATTGTAGCTGAAGCTTGTGTTATCACCGAAGCTTATTATTTTGCAAGTTGTACACTCAGCTTTTTGTAAAAATTGTACTGTAAGGAAAAAATCCCTGCAGAGGCTTCTTTTCTCCCCTGGTTTTTCTAAAACCTTCAGATGAGGATGACCAAACAAAATGCTATGTGATTGTATTTAAGTACATGCTCCCGAGAGAATAAATGTCTTATACCATGAATTAAACAAAGTTTCTTAAACTTCTGTTTTCTTTAGATTGTGTGATTATTCAGCTAATCAAATTACTGAGAGTAAATGGTATTAGTTAAGGGTACCCTTTCTATCTTTAGGTGATTGCATACCTCTTCATTGAGCAGGTAAATGAGAAGAAATCACTTTTTACTACAGTTATCATTGGCCTCTGTTTTGTGCCTGAGCTTTGTGCCTGTGAAAATAGTAAGCTCATTCCTTTATGGTACAAGAGCATCTAATAGTGGACATCTTTGTCTTGTTGGTAATACTCTGTTCTTCTATAATGTTCTATAATTTCAAGAGACTATACCTTCCATATTTCCCTCTCTAGCTTTCTTCTCTAGTTATTATATAAATGCAATCATCTAGGTCTAGTGCTGGGCATTGAAGATACAGAGATAAATGATATACAGTTTCTGCCCTCAAGGAGCTCCCCTGCTAAGAAGAGAGAGAGGAGACAATCAATTATAATCCCACGTGGTGAGTGTTCTGACCATGTGGGCTATGAAAAATTCTGGGAAGTCAGGAAGCTTCACAGATAAAGTAATTTTGAGGCCAGGTCTTGGAAGATTTGTGAGCGTTTCCAACTAGAGGAGGGGTGGTAGGAGGTTCATGGAGAAGTGGTCACCTCAAGCAGAAAGAACAGCAGGTATGAAATATGTGGCTGAAATGGCAGATGAAGTCAGATCATAAAGGAACTTACATGTCTTATCCAGGTGTCTAAAATTGGTCATAGGGTGCTTTCTTATTTTATTTTAGTTCCTCCTCACATAGCCTTAGGAACCAAGTGTCATCCCAATGACAAATCAATGTCCCGAGAAATAGAGAACCTGGGTTGCAGCAGGGTTCTACCACCTACTACTACCTGTTACCTTGAGACAAGTCATCAAGCCTTCTTGAGTTTAGAACACACATGACTTATTTAGCACCTCTCTATGCAGCAATAATTTGATATTAATACTATTGTCCTTTTGGCAACAGTTCATTACCATATACTGTTAATATATTTGTACCAGACTCTGGGTGCTATTAACCAATGAGAGCTACTGTGGCAAATATACCCTTCTCTCTCAACCAATGAACATAAGTGTATAACTCTGCAGCCAATCTTACCCGATTCACACTCTACTACACCCTCCAGAAGGGTCTGTCTTTTGCGATGGTGGTGTTTATTCTCTCTGCCATTTATTTTTGCTCTGAGAAACAGTTTTGATACATAATAGCTAACAAAAGATGTGCAAGTGTTGGTGCTGGAGCAAAGAAATAACGAGTATCATGCTGGGTGTTCTAATACAAATATAATAGCAGCTCAAGTGAATTTTAAGAGAATGGTTAGAGAAAAAGAAGAGGGACAAGGAAAGAGAAGCTGTCAGCAGAGAGCAGTGGCAATCTGACTTTGCCATATGGAGCAGGGCATCCTGGGTGGGTGCATGTGCATCTGTGAAAGCAGGCTTGGAGAAAACTTGGCTGGAGTGAATTGGTGATCGCAGGAAACCTGGAGGAAACAGAGTAGCCACTGTCAGTCATTGCCGCAATACTGGGCAATGTATTGCCCTCTGTAGGGCTTTGTATTCAGTTCAGGCAGTATACCTCTTTCCCGAGGCAGGTGAACCCCCTGTGTGAAAAAGGGTAAATGGAGAGTCATGGCCTAGCATAAGAATGCAATAGTCAAGAGCATAGGCTCTAAGCCAGTTTTCTGGGTTTGAAGCCAACTCCACCATTTACCAATTGTACCACTCACTGCACCTCAGTTTCCCCACTTACAAAAGGCGGGTAACAATAGTGCTACCAAGTGGGGATTATTATGATAATAGAATACTCATATAGTGCTTAAATAGTGCCTAGACCATATTAAATGTGAAAAATGTGAGCTATCATTGTAATTATTGTTACTATAACTCCTGTTATTGTTATTTAGTTTTCTGCCTCTAAAATGAAGAAAATTGATTATCTTTGCGGTCTCTGTCAGTTGTAACATTACCTGAATTCACTAATCCCTTTTATCCTAGAAGAAAATGTTAACTCTGACAGATGGACTGTTCTACCAGGGTTACATGAGGAGGAAGGAGTAAAATGCAAAATTGAAATTGAAACCCAAGTCAGCTTTCTCCTATGCTGCCCTTAGCACTCTTTCATGTGCCAGAAACCGACCAGAACATCATGCAACAGAGCCCTCATTCCTTAATTTCCTGCAGCCTTGGATAACAGAGCCTCAGCTCTGTTAGCATTTTTTGTTCTCTCCATACTAGGGACTGAACATAGGGCCTTCATCCCTGAGCCACCTGAGCTACATCCCCCCCACTTTTTATTTTGAGACAGGATCTTACTAAATTGCTAAATTGTCCAGGCTAGGCTCAAACTTGAACTTGCAACCCTGCTGCCTCAGCCTTCCAGACTGCTGGGGTTATAGGCACGGGCCACCACTCTGTTAGCTGTTCTGTTTGTTTTTTGTTGTTTGTTTTGATTTTGTGTTTTAACTGCTTCCAATCTTCTGCAAATCAAGAAGGGTAGTAGGGAGTGAAAAGGAATTTGTTGAACTAAAGGAAATAAAATTTTGCGTAACTTTAAATAACCTAAAGAATGTTCTCTCACCATTCACAGTTCAATCATATGCTGTTGGTCTTTGTACCCCTGGAACATTAATAATCTTTTCATGGCAAGTGGAAAGACAAATTTTGGAATATGGCTTTTGGTCTTAGCCACGCTTTGCTTTTGTTTTGTGTGGCTGGAATCTCAGTCACACCTGTTTCTCTCCTGGGGCATTTATGGCAATTCTCAAGGGCTTAGTAGAGAGGGAGGGAAGGAAGCAAGTAGAGGGGAGTAAGGAGGGGACATATTTCCAGCAAATTGACTCACCCCCTAGTGGCAATTTTGACAATTTTTGCTCCTGTATTCTCTCCTAAACCCATTTATATGTAGCAGGAACTCTGATCTCTAGCTACTAGGAATGAAGCTTTCTTTTTTTGTTTATTATCTATATTTTCTTATCTCTGTCCATTTCAATATTAGAAATGCCTTCTTAATAGCTTAAAAATCCAAACAAGATATTTTTAAAATAAGTATTTTTCACTTGACTGAACTGGTTTCATCAGAGGAGGTTAATGCGATCACTTTAATTTGCAAAATTCCTTTTTCTTTTTATTTCTTCCACATTTGATTTTGAGCATATATTTAATAATTTCTGATGGTTTGTGTTTCAGCATCAGCTGGACATGCAGAATAGGCTCTAAACAGTCTCCGAATTGAATTATGACCAAGGATCCAGTTTTCTATAAACACCAAAAATTAGAAATTATCTCTAGATCTATTTGTTAACAAAGTTGAAGACTAACCTTTAGGGCTTATTAAAATTCCACTGATGAAAACCCCAACACACGGGTTTCTATCACGCAACTCTCGGTGTTAGGAGTGTTGGTGTGTGGAAGTTGGTCTCAGCCCTCCCCTTTTGCCCTCCCCTTTAATCTCTTGGTCAGGTTTAGGCAGAGATTTTTAAAGCATATAGATTTCTTTTTCTCTCCGCTCACAGTATGTGTTGTGAATCCAAACAAACACACTGGGTCTCTGAGTGGGTAACTGTTACTGAGCTACTTTAACCAGGCCGTTCTGCTGAATCTGCCTCCCTCCACCAATAAAACAACAGTCGTTGGTACTGGGGGTGGTTAAGAGAGGCAAAAAGGGGTACGCTTTCTGTACCTGACAGTAGACATAAACCTAGAGGGAGGGGTGAGAGATGACAAACCCCTAAGTATATTGTACATTTAGTGGAATACAATGAGTTAATTCAATGAATCTATTTGCTAAGTGACAGTGAAAATACAGCCATTCATATCAAGAGATCCCTGCATGGTGACAGTGGCTCTTCTGTCCTGCTGGCAAATATGACCTCCCAAATCCTTCCAAAGTGCTGCAACATCCATGTGCAGCAGAGCATTTGGATTGACTTGGTACATGTTTGCAAGAGAAACACAATTAATGACACATAGCATCACTATTATTATTGCTAAACAGATGGAAAATAATCGTTGATGGAATTTCTGTTTTAATCACATTAAAGTAATGTGTTTGGCAGGGAGAGCCACACCAAAGTACACAATTCAAAGCCTGCCTTTGATCTGGGCCCCTTTGGGGCATTTTCCATGACTGATACACTGCTCCTCTGAGTTCACAGTCAAATGATGAAAATAATAATAAAAAAGAAAAGAAGAAAAAAGCAGGGCACCAACCTCCCGTTTTGGTGTTTTGTCTCCTTGGGGAATCAGACAAGCTCACCAGGTTCACAGTCATGCTGACTTACTCAGCACACATCTCACCCAGTTAGCCACCTACCCAGGGCTCCATAAGGGCTCTACCCAGGCCCTTATGACACTCTCCTCCTCCCCTTCTCCAGTTCTCTCCTTCCCTTTGTACACAAACAGACACGTGCTTGATGCAAGAATCTGTGGGCTCTGTCTCTTCAAAGATTTCTACTGTCTTTTTATATGAGCCAGTTTAGATGCTCATAAAGTGTTTACCAGCAATAGTCTTTACACATATTTTCCCTTCTAACCCATCACACATGTCTTGGTTAGCATTATAATGTGACATGCTAGAAATCAGAGGCTGTGCTTTTAGTGAAAATGTTCTAATTGTGAAATAGTTTGTCTTCTAAATATTCTGCTATAATCCAGGCTCAGTGCAGACATAGAAAAGACCAAACCCTATTAACTTGCCAATTTCCCTCTTACTGATACTCAAAGAACAGAAGCTAGTGTAGAAAATTTAATAGCCACTGAAAGAAAGAGTTCTATAGATTCCTGCTTCAGAAGCACAATCACCGTCTTTCCTTCTCTTGAGACGGTTGATCAGACACTTCCCTCCTCTCCTGGAATAAAGAGATCTGAAGAGGTTTTAAATTCATGGATGGATTTTTGGTTTGTTTGTTTGGTAGATTTTTCCCTCTCATTCTTTCTGCTCTGCAGAACACAACTAGTAAATGATTGGATCTTTGACAGAACAAAGGTATTTTTGATGGGCTCTGTAATCTAGTGCACTAATGCGCCCAGTCCCCTCATTGTCTTGCTGTCTGATCCCATCCCTTCTGCCAGACAGTCACTGCGGGATGAGTCACTTTTAATGTCTGATAATCAAGGTGAATTTTCAAAAAGCTGCCATTTTGGAATTATGCACTATATCACCGTGTCAGGGATGAGCAGAGGAGGAAAGATGAAGGAAAGGCTAAGATAGACACCTACTGCACATTTGGAGAACTGCAGGACACAGCCAGCATGGTGCCAGACAAGATGTGTCCGGAGGACGCAAGTCAATCAAGGCGTATATAACAAGAAGCAGACTATGTTAATTATAAATTAGAAATAACTTCTGTGGTAATAAAGATTATATGCACAAGAGAAAACATCCTAGTTAAAATAGACTGGAGGGATAGAATTAAGCACCAGACATTTGGGGGTATGATTCTGTACCTACTGAATATATTGTGGTCCATTAAATAACCTAATACAAACTCACATTAGAAAAAGAATAGAAGTGAATTGTAGCTGTCTCCATGGATGCTGTGCTGTCTGCCATCTTTATTTAAAACAACATCAGCTAAGGAACATTACCTAGCAGATGAACACAGCTTCCCTTCAATTATGCAGCCTGGATATTTTTTGAATCATTTAAATGACTGAAACCTTCTCCCCAACCCTCTTGAAATAGCCAAGAAGATATTGGAAACCCCGGGTAAACAAAAGCCAATCAAATATTCTTTCTGGGTTTCAACTATTCAAATATACAATGGTCAATGTCTTCTCTAAAGTAATTAACTAAATCCACAGTTAAGAACTGTGGCTCTGAAAATTTATTTAATTGTTGTCATTGTATTAAATAATAGGGTAGTTGAAGGAAAATGATATGAGAATAGCTGCCTTGCTACTTCTGTTTATTATGCAGAGAAGTGAACACCTATAAATAGAACCAGGATGTTTTGACTAGGGAAATGCTGTCCTCATTACAGCTGGGAGATGCTGGGGCGATTTAAAGCTGAAGCTTCAAAGCTTTGTCCTGCTTTATAAAAGCACGAAGGTTTTCATGGCTGTTTCAGTGGCTGGTCAGAGTCTGCAGGTGCTTTATCTGTCCTAGGGGAGGGAAGGAATGACATTTCAGAGAATGCTATTTTGTAACCATGATGAATGCTTACATATTTTCTCTAACAGAGGTATTTAAATACCTGCATATTTTCTTTTATACAAGTTATGTTTACAATTACACCTTGGTATTGTCTACCAAGGTTAAGTAGTTCATTCTCCCCCTACTTCCCTACCTTTGCCTCTCTCTCTTTCTCTCTCTCTCTCTCTCTCTCTCTCTCTCTCTCTCTCTCTCTCTCTCTCTTTCACACACACACACACAGACCATACCCATGGTTGCAGATAAGCAGAGAAAGAAAATGTATAGTTACTGTATTACTGTTCTCATATACATAAAAGAAGATCCAAAACAGAGAACATTTGAGATGAAAGTGATCCCTTAAAGGTCTTTTGGTACAACCCTAATTATGCTAAACAACAGAGATGTGACTTGTCCTATGACACTCAGCCAGAGAATGGCAGATGCCAGGCTAGCGTCTAGAGTTCTCACTCCGAGTAGCATGCTTTCCATCGCAGAGTGTTCTCTTTCGGTTAAAAGAATCAGGTCTCTGCAGCTTGGCTAAACAGTGATTTGGGCTCATATATCATGATAGAAAAAATATATAAGGAAGAAATAAGAATCATATATATTTTCAACCATGATACAAAGGAATAAAATGGAATATGGCATGAAATGAAGAAAAGCAAAGTGTTAATATTACATCTATCTAGCAAAATGATCTAACTAGTTGAGAATCTGATTACAAAGCAGAATTTGCCTTCTTTGAAAAACTATTAAGGACATTTTGAACTACCCAAAAAGCAAATACTGCTTACAAAAATGATACTGCTTTATTTCTCCCTATATAGTTTTATCTGAAATATTAGAATTATTCAGTCACATGCAAGCATATGGTCACTTGAGATTCTTACTGGCTCTGTAAACTTGTGAATACAAGTGAAACTAGGAAGAAACCAGCATTTCCCCCATTTTTTTCTAGAATGTGGATCTCTGGAGGTTACAGCCTGCTTTTTGCGGGTGCAAAGGTTTATGTGATATGACCTGGCATATATTTTTATATCTGTAATTTATATTTCTCTTTTGCTATGTTCTGGCTCTTGTTGGACTAAACTGTAGCTGAAGTCTGCATGTTTTTATTAAGATACATACCTCCATTTGTGCTTGAGAACCCTGAGATCCTGGGCAAGAAACCCCTGTCCCCTCAAGTACATCTCCTCTCTTGGTAAAGTACCTCATGGATTTTCTTCACAAACACCTAAAGGCAATTGGAATGCTCTTGGAAGTCCTAGATAAAAATAACAAACCATATGTTATTATAAACCAGAACAAGACCTCTCAGTAGCTCTGTTTTTCCTCCCAAAAAGACCTAAGGAAAAACCTATACTAAGAATTAAAAAATAAAAATAAAATTCATATCAACTGAGAATGTTCTTTAGCATGATAGAGAATCTTTGATAAATAAAGGAAGGGGTCAAAAACTATGTATTGTATAAGAAGTTTTAACAAATGAGATGGAGAATGTATAGGTAGTCAAGAGATAATGAAAGAATTACAAAAAATAAATTATGATTCCTTCACTTACCAAAACAAATGGCCTTTCATAGTCTTCCTGAACCTATTTTTTGCTATTGGGAAAGAACACATGGAATAACGTGCCCGTGGCCAATGGACTAAACATAGAAACATGCTCTCTTTGTTCTTGCCCTGGAGAACCATCAGGACTGTAAATGGGACTTCTTTTTCAACAGCACTGTTAGGAATAGGGGTTCTCAGCCTCAACACCAATAACATTTTGGGCTGGATAACCTTTTGGGGGGGGAGGAGAGGAGATGAGAAGCAGGTTGTTCAGCACCGTACTTTGTCTCTACCCACCAGATGCCAAAAATACACCCTCACCAGTTGTGACAATTAAAGTATCTCCAGACATTGCCAAGTGTGCCCTGGGGAAGCAAAATAACCTCTATTTGAAAAACATTGGAGAATGACTCTCATCTTAGAAAACTCTGTTGTCCCATGTTTTGGAGACAATCTTTATCTGTACAATAAAACCCATGTTTCTGAGGCTATGCTCAAAACACAGCAAATGCTTCATTTGATTCCTGATGTTGCCCATGGACAGACTCTTCCACAGAACTCTGAGCGCTCGAGATAACTATAGTCAAATCTAAAGGGAGGCATGTCTCGAGAAGAACTGAACGATTGATTATTGACATACAGGGTTGGACAGAATCAAGTAGCTATAACTCCAACTACATTTTTAAGGAATGTAAAGCTAGCAAAATATTTTGAAGGAAGCTAAATACCTAAACAAATGGAAAGATAACTTACAGTCATGGATTGGAAGATTTAATATTGGTAAGATTGCAACACTTCCTAGATTTTTTTAACTGACTATTTGAGGCAAGAATGGCCTTGGAAATCTCATGTTCCATAGAAAAGAGGTCAAGCCACAATGGGGAGCACATTTTTCAATGTCTTTTTCAGATATGGCCAAGGAAGATAACGGGGGGAAAGTATCTTCCAGAGCCATGGAGAACAACAAAATGAGATCTTCCTCCAGAGAGTGGAACTAGAGCCTAATTGGAAAATAGTCCTTCCTGTTAGGGGGCTTTCACCATTTCATTCCACAAAGATTTCAGAATTGCTGTAAATCAGGGACTGCTCTAAGATTTCTGTTCTTTGCCTTCTAAAAGGGAATGTTCATTGTGGTTACCCGGTCTCTCTACTACTATATGTTGGACACATGTGGACAAGTTACTTGTCTTCTTAGTTTATAAGTGTCTGGACCAAGCAAAGCCATACGAGATCCAGGGCTTTGAATTTGTATTGTCATTAGATGAGACTTTAAGGAATCATCTTTAGACAGTAGGTGATAGTATTTTGCATATAGAAGTGGGAAGCAAATATCACCAAAAGAGCAGACTGTGGTAGATTTCATTACTGTTCTCAATTATTTGCCCTTCCCTATTAAAAGATTACATATATTTGTATGTATGTATGCATGTATAATTTTGATGTTTACAGAGCCATGTTATGGTTTGATCATTGCTCCCTCCACCCCCATCACTTTGTGTAGCTGAAAACATTTGAGGAATACTTCGTAATTAATTCAGAGATTTAGCAAAAGGAATAATGACCATGATCTTGATTAGGTCTTAGATGTGAGGCTTTTTAAAAAATCAAGCTTGGGGCCGGTGAGATGGCTCAGTGGCACAGTGCCTGCCTGGCAAGTGCAAGGTCCTGAGTTCAATTTCCCGTACCAAAAAAAAAAAGAATATATGAGAAACCATTATAACTCAATAATAGAAAGACAACCCAAATTAAAAGGGGTAAAGGATTTGAATAAAACTGCCTACAATAAAGTTATCCTTATGGCAGACAAGCATGTAAAAACATTGTTTGCACCATTCACTATTAGGGAAAAGCAGACCAAAACCACATTGAGTTACCACTTCACACCCACCTGCATGGCTAAAATAAAAAAGACAGAGTACGTAGAGAAATTAGAACATTGATGATGGGATTTTTAAATGGTGCAACCACTTTGGAATACAGTGTGGCAGTTCCTCAACATGTAAACAAATAGATACCAAATAACCCAGCAATTCCACTCTTTAGTACATACTAAGAAAATTAAAAATATATGTGCATACAAGAACATACATAATGTGTATACATTAAACATTATTAAAAAATATGCATAACAGCTAATGGATTAAAAAAAAAGTGGTGTGCCTGTAGAAGAGAATATTATTTGACCATGAAAAGGAATTCAGTATGAATACATGTTACTACATGGATGAACATTAAAAATATGCTAGGTGAAAGAAGCAGGCACAAAGGCCACATAATATATTATTACAGTAATACAAGATGTTTAAAATAGGCAAATTCATAGAGGTAGAAAGTAAAATAGTGCTTGCTATGGGCTAAGGAAAGAAAGGGATAGGAAATGACTGCTAATGAGTACAATATTTCTTTTCAAGATGATAAAAATATTCAAAAATACAGTATTGGTGATAATTATAGTTTACTGTATTAACTCTGAAAATATACTAAAACTAAAGTGTGTACTTTAAATGCTTTATTTCTATGGTATGTAAGTGTATCACAACAGTTATTATTAAGAAACAGAAATAATGGAGGGCAATAATATCAGCGATCATTCTATTAGAAAATTGATCATAGAGAAGCTATATTAGATCCATCATGGTCAAAACACTTATCTGTTACATATTTGTTAAAATGATCTAAAAGTTCTCAAGCCCAATAAGGGTGTAGGATGTCCTTCCACTGTGAAGGTTTAAACCATGTAGAGCTCATTCTTTTCCTCCATTATTACTTGCCTGTTTGTAGATTCCCTTCAGCACTTGCTCAAATTTTTTCCTTCTCAGACACTTGTTTCTACTTAAATGAGAGTTTTACTCATAGTTTTGGGTCTGGCATAGGGATACTGGTATGTGTACATGTAATTTTTGGTAGAAGGTAATTGTCTTGATGAAGAGTTTTTAATTTAAATCCTTACCAGTGGGAGGTTTATATGCATACTTAAGGTAAAATAGACCTTAGTTTTCCCGTTAGCAACTTCTACAAGTGATTTAACTTAACATTTGGGAGTCAATTGTTTTGTAAGTTTTTAATCTTTTTACAATTCTTCCTGAGAGAGTTAATCATTCTCTCACCTGTACAATATCTGTACCTTATACAAATTCCTATTTCTGCATGCCTTCTGTCACTTTGCAATCATTCGTATACATGTCTGCCTCAGACACCAGACCATGAAAACAGGAGTCAGCATTGTGTTGACTTTGAATCTCCTTGATTCCAACACGTTCAATGAATGTTTGTGGACCTAAACTCTCACTTCCAAAGGATTTCCCTTTCACTGCTTGAAATCCATCTCCTTGTAGTGTTCTGTCCTTCAACTTCTACATTGCAGTCCCCTCAAATTATAGTTTGAACTATAAGTAAATGCTTATCTTATCCATGTATTATCTCTATTTCCTTACATCCAAAGTTACCACTAGCCATCATTTCACTGATGGCCATAATAAGAAACAATCTGTGAGAGTCGTGTCAAATGTGTTCCGTAACAGGGTTTCAAACGACAATGTGAGGACAACTTATCTGTAAACAAGGCTTTAAAGGTAAGAAATAAAGATCTCTGTCCATTCCTTCATTTGACTATCCCTGCTTCATCAATATCTCTTAGCCCTTTTAACCTAAAACAACAATGGATTTAAAAAGCTGAAATCTTCTGTCCAATGTTTAAGCATAGACTATACATGTCTTTTCTGAAAGAGACAGCTGCCCTTGTATTCATAATAAGGACAGCAAGAAGCCTGCGTATAGCTTATGCTTGGTGGATGTTTATGGTTCAGTAGAGGATAAAGGAACCTGCCCTGTCATTAGTGTTTCTGTCACTGTGACTATCAGCCCCTCAAATCAGCCATCATAATAATTGATTGAGATCTAGTGGGAATAGAGGGACATTCTTAAAGGTTGATTGATTGACTGAAAAGTCTATCACTAAACAATACAGTGAAAATTATAGTTACAACATATATAATCTCTGATGAGGGTTTTTCATCTACCAAACCATTGTTTTTCTAGGATATTGACTTGGGACATATCAATTTGATAGGTATTTTCCATGGAGATGGTTTCAAGTTGGCCTGACCAGAGACAGAAGTTTTTCAAGCTGCAAATCGCCAAACTGTTTCAGTCTTTGAAGGAAAAATATGTGAACATCAATTAACAGATTAGTGTCTTCCCAAGAGTATATCTTTGTGAAGAAAATCTTTCCCGTTCATCTTGAGTAAATCCTTTAAAACAGTGATGGTCTGTATATGATATCTCTTCTATTTTTCATTTTTCTGATGTTAATTTTATTGTATTTTATAAAATACAGTCCCTGATGTTTTACACATATTTTGTTTTGTTGTTGTTGTTGTTGTTGTTTTTATGGTATTGGAGGTTGAACCTAGGGAGTTATGAGCTACAGGGTCTTACTAAATTACCCAGGCTGGCCTTCCTGCCTCAGCCTCCTGACTAGCTGGAATTATAAACATAACTAGTCTTTACTGCAGGTAGTTTGAGAAAATGTATCTAAAATACCATGTCCCATCTCTCTTTGTTTGCAAGTCTTATTTGACTATCCAAGCTCCAGATTTCAATCCACTTTACACTCAGTGTCATCTTCTCTGAATATGCTAACATCAGACCCTTCTTTTTAACCTGCAGGCAAGTTAAAGATGTGTCAAAGGCTGGAGGCATTCATGATGCACTCATTTAAAGCCCCTTGTATCTGGGACTTCATCATGGCCATGAAACTGAGGAAGCCTCTTTTTAGCCTCTTTTTACAATGTATTTATCATTGGGGGGGTAGAAAAGTTTTTTTTTTCCCCTTTTGATTATGATTTTGGCTCCTGGAATTAAAGTTCTAGTGGGCTTTAGTAAATTATCTTCTCTCTGGCATGCTCACAAAGACAATATGGTCCTCAGGACACTGGAAAAGTTCATCTTAATCCGCCATGCCCTTCTAGCATTACTGCCACATCATCTCTGCATGATCTAATAAGTGTCAGTTCTCCATGAGTATTATTTCAAGTGAACAGATATATCACTCATTGTTATATTTCATTTGATTCTTCTGCCAAGCAGTCAACCTGTCTCCAGGAGAACTATGTTTAACTGATTACATCTTAACTTATGACATTGTATTTTTTAAAGAATATGATTTGAAGACATTGATATCTATTACTGTTTACATATATATATGCGTATGACAAGGATATGAGTGATGGCCTGGAAAGAGCAAGACCAGAATCAAGGATACCAGTTAGGAGGTACTGCAGAAATCTAAACAAGAAGTAATGAAGGGCTGATCCAAGAGTAGTGACAGTTGTGATGGAAAAGAAGGGATAAACTTGCAAGGTGTTTAAGACTTTGAAACAACAGGATTTGGTGACTAATTAGATGTGATGATGGATAATGTGGGAAGAGTTAATAATGTCACTCAAGATTTTTGCTTGGGTTAACAAAGTGAGTCATGATGAAATAGGGGAGAACAGGAGCAATAAGTTTGGACAAATATGGGAGGAAAGAAGGTAACGGATCGGTTTGGAGCACACTGAGTTTACCATGCGTGTGTCATCCACACGGTTGGCTATACGACTCAGATCAGGAGAGAGTTCCATGCTAGAGATTTGGATCTTTGAAGTCAGGGACATATGAGTATTTAAAACTATATTATTGAGTGTAATATTTTAAGTGTCACAGAGCCACTTCAATTTATTCAATGTTCTCTTAAAATGTAAGATTTTTTATAGTTATGGTTTCTCTATCTTCCATGAGATAAAGTGGGACAATCTAGTTATATCCTAATATTTTGTATATGGGCATTATGGGATTTTATGAAAAGCCAAGCCAAATAAGGAAATCTGTTTGTTTCCAAAACTTGGAACTGTAGTCTGCTAGTGCAGTCCAGATTATCCAACTTCCCTATACCTAACTCTCCTCATTAACAGTTTGTAAAAGCACAGAAATGTATATATTAGGATTTTATGTGTGTCAGCCTATTTGATTCAATTCAATCATCACATGACCCCATAAGAGGTATCATTAAACCCATTTGCAGATGAGAAAATAGGCTGAGAAATTATATGGATGGAAAGTGGCTAAAGTCACCATCGTTTAGTAGTGTGTCTCTCCAGCTGCCTGGTTACATGTGCTATTTGACAGCGACATTTTTAGGACCCCACTCTGTGCTGGGTGCCCCAGGTGATGATACCTTTGTCTGCCTTTAACCAAATATTGCAAAACCTAATCAATCTTTTAATTGCAAAAAGTGGCTTCTTTAGCCATTTCCACAAATACAAATAGTAAACACTAATTGATACAGGAGAGACAGTTCTTTTTCAAATGAATAGCTTACAATTTTTGCAATAAATCTTACCAAGAGTGCATCAAAAAATCTGGAAATGTGCATCTCTTTTCACCTCATAATCCTGCTTCCAAAAAGCTGTCCTAAGGAAGTAAGCAGAGAAACACCCTAAAATTTATTCAAAAGTATGGATTTAACAAATAGTCTTAATGCACATCTACATGTACCAGACACTATGTTGGGGACTGGGAATACAATGGTCAATATGATGAAGTCTCTGACCTCTCCAAGCTCGCAGTCTTAAGCAGTGGTGGCGAGCGTATGACACATGTGCCTCAGCTGGCTGTTCGTTATCATTGAAAGCTCTGAAAGTTTCACTAGCACTGGTCTAAAGCATTAAAGGAATATTCTATCCACAAAGATAAAGAACTTGACTGGATATTCTGGGAACAAGGAAGAGTATCATCTCACCATGCTGGGGCAGAAAAGGCTTCCTGGAGGAAGTGATGCGTATGTTGAGTTAGTGGTAGATGTTATCCTTAGGAAGATGGGAGTTAAGGACATTCTATAGAGATGCAATATAAGCAAAGCCATAAGAAAAGAAACTACATCTAGGTCTTTCAGAAAGGAGTAGTTTGGTGATGTCATACGTCATGTTCTGGAAGCTCTCTGTTACTCTATAGCAAGAGTTTGTCTGAGTGTGTTCAGAATAGCTTTAGTGTTTCTTAGGGAAGATGTTGGAGTATGTGTCAAACAGGGGCATGGAGGTGGCAGAGCTGGGAAATTTTCCATCTCTGAACAACCCCCCACACACACAGCCCAAGTTCCCTGGGAAGTGCTAAGATATTTAACAAAAGCTAAATATCTTTTCTTTATCTAAATATCTTTTCTAATATCTAAATATCTTTTCTTTTCTAAGCTAAAAGAAAAGTTTGAGAACCTTTGATGGGAAGCTACAGAAGATATTAAACACAGGAGTGCCATAATAAATATATATTTCAGGTAGATTACACTGGTGGCTGTGATTTTACCTGTCATTTATTTATAACTGAAAACAACCCGTATGGCCAATAATAAGAATATAGTAAAATAAATAATAAGTAGCTCCCATTTATTGAGTCCTTGTAGTGTGCAGGCACAATGCTAAATACATGTATATTCTACATCATTTAAACTTCATAGAAAACACACATGGTGACTATTACTAATACTTAACAAATGTAAGTACTGAGGCTTAATGAAAGTAAGTAGCTGTTTTTGCATCACCCAGCTGTTAAGGAGTGGAGCTGGTCCTACATCCCAAGTCTGACTGACTCTTAAGACTAGTTCTGCTGCCTGAACTATGGTAAATCCATATGGAAAAATATTATGCATTCTTTTTAAGTCATAGTTTTAAATACTATTTAAAGATATGGAGGAAATGTCTATGGAATAATGGCAAATAAAAAAAAACCTAAGTACAAAATATATGTGGTATCATCCCACATATTTAATAATATATTTATTAAATATATTGAAACATTAAAAATACTTATCACTGAGTAATGGGACTGTAGGTAAATTTCATTTTCTTTTTTTATTCTTTTCTTGCAATTTTTCTAGAATGAGCATATGTTCTTTTAATGATCGGAAGCAGAACAAAAAGTTATTTTAAAAACTCAAGGTAGATTGCTGGCATCATTCTCACCCAAGACTCAACAGGAAGGATCAGTTATTTCAGCATGTTATGCAGAAAAACAATGTAGACTATCATGTATGCAACATTTAAAATAAATTGTTATGTGCTAATTATTAGTCATATAACGTGAAGTTATTTTTCCTGTGTCTCAGTATCTTTGCTTACTAAATGAGTAAATTTAAGCTAAATACTCTTCAAAATTCATAAAAGCTCTAAATTTTATAGGTTTTTTTAGGTACAAATGAAATCAGGCAGAGGGACATAACAAAAACATATTAAATTCTTTTTGCTCTAGTTCCATTTTTATTAAGTCTGAGCTATCTAGTAGTATGATAATGTGCTCAAATGCGTTTGACATCCACACGCTGCTAGATATTTCAACAAAAAAATTTTTCTCATCTCATCCTCACTTAAAGCATTTGAGGTGAGCATTATTATCCCCATTTTTGCTGATGTAATTCAAGGGTTAAAGGAACTCACAAAAGGTTTCTCATGACATGTTTTGGCTAAATTCCAAATGTTTCTTTGTGAATTCCTAGAATATTGCTTGTTCAGATATGGAATTATTTATTTGCTTATCCATTTGTTTTATTATTTCAACCACCCATTGTTTTGGTTATCTAAAAGGAAAGCAATTTTTGTCCTCAAATATTTTGTATTCTAAAAGAGAAACAGGTTCTTAGAAACAATTCTGAAAGATTAGGAATGATATGTAACAGGGATGAACAGAAGCTTTCGACAATGTCTCTGTATCCTTTAGTGAGAAACAAACAATAGGACATTAATATAAAATTGCAAATTGGGGGCAGAAAGAGTCACTTGTCATTAGTATCAGGGTCATTTTAATGAAAATTAAGCCCAGAAAAGCTTGACTAAACAGTGGAAGCCTAGGCATCATTTGGACCCTGACAGAACCAGGGCAGTTAAATATTTCCTACCTGCATCTGAGCTTAAGAGAATAAATCAGTCCAAAGCCACTTGCCGTGCTAATTGCTCTAATTGCTATCACTGGAAACACTAGATAATAACTATGTGGTAGCAAAAGGTAACCATAGCCCAGAGCCGTCTAGTAACTAAAGAATTCCTAGAAGAATACTCACACACTGCTCTCAAAGCCTGGATCAGCCCAGTTAGATAATGATGCATAAAAATATGTAGTTTGAAAGAGAAGATGGATTCCACAGAATAGGGTATAATCTCCAGCTGGGGATGGGAATGTTCCAATGAAACACAGCACCAATAGGAAGAAATTGAGTAACAGCATCCCAGAGAATCACTACTGGTAGCTTAGGAACACTGCAGGCCGGAAGACTGCTGCTCGGTGTGTCCGTGTGTGTGTTTATGTGTGTGTGTGTGTGTGTGTGTGTACATCCGTGCACACTGATGTGCATCCCTAGGCTCAGTAGGAAGCCATGTGCATGTGGCCTTCAGGTAAAAGAGCAAAATGTGATAATTTGTTCATCTGCAACCTAGCCTCACTTCTTAAAATGTGACTACTCATCTAGCATCTTTGAATTAAGTGAAGAGGGTTACGTCTAAATAAGAGCTTCTAGGACTTTATGAGGGGCTGGTGACTTCTTACATTCCCCGTGGTCTGTCAATGTAAAAGATGTATAACTTTATCTCAGAAACTAAATGAAAGAAACAAGGCATCGTGTGCACACCCGGCACTGATTTGCCATCTGTGCATTGTTTGAGGGTGTGGGAAGGGTTCCTGGTTGGTCTTGCTCAGACATTTCTGTCTTCTTTTAGATAAAGAAATAACTGTTCTGAGTTGTTCTGATCCTTTGAAGACTGTTGATACATGTAGAGGTATGATGGATCAAAGAAGACTGAACCAGGGCCGGTGAGATAGCTCAGCGGCATAAGTGCCTGCCCGGCAAGCGTGAGGTTCTGAGTTCGACTCCCAGTACCCACATAAAGGGAAAAAAAAAAGGGCAGGTGATATCGCTCAGAGGCACAAGTGCTTGCTGACAAGTGTGAGGTCCTGAGGTCGACTCCTGGTAACCACATTAAAAAAAAAAAAAAAAAAAAGAAGAATACTGAACCAGAAATTAGGAAGATGGTCTCAACTATACCATTGTATCTCTAAAGTTAATTAATTTATAGGTGCTAATAACTCACTATTATTATTTTTGTTTATGTAACTAACCCAAAATAAAGAAATTATGTGTCAGAGCACTTAAATTTCATCTTAAGAATAATAAAATTGGGCCGGTGAGATGGCTCAGCGGCGTAAGCGCCTGCCTTGCAAGCGCGAAGGCCCGAGTTCGACTCCCGGATCCCACATATGAAAAAGGGGCCGGTGATATCGCTCAGCGGCACGGGCGCCTGTTGGCGCGCGAGGTCCTGAGGTCGTCCCCCCGGTACCCACACACAAAAAAAAAAAATAATAATAATAATAAAATTTAGAGGTCCCTTAACTATATGCATGGTATACATTCTATGATGGACACAAAGCTATGATTCATATCTTTAGGGAGCTTGAAATCTAGTGAGATAACGGACCAATCATGTATTGCAAGCAACTGAGGTGTAAAAGACAATGGATAATTGCTATGAGCAAATTTATTCTGTCATTCAACAAGTATTGGCAGGTACTATGTGAACTCTGAAAATAAATTACTTTTTTTCTAAGGCAGTTGAGGGGCCAAGGTCATAGAAGATTTATAGAAATGAGGATTTGCACTGGAATTTGAAGAAGAGGTTAAGGTTTTTTAGGCAGAGATGTATTGAGGCAGGTGTGAGAGGTAGTGAAGAATCAAAATGTGTAATCAAAAAATGTGTAGCTCCATAGTGACAGATATGCCTGAAAAGATCACTTGTGGCTGATTCCAGGTGACGAACTTCCACTTTATTCTGTAGATATCAAAGGCTTGGGGCAGAGGAGCCACATGATTGTTTTAGTACCTCTGTTGGTAGACAGTCTGTTAGAAAGACAATACATATCTTGGTAAAGTAAAAAAAGAGAGACTCAAGGAGAGGAAACTCAGTAGCAGGTGTTTGCAAGAGCACAGACAAGAGAGCTAAACAAGGATGGAAGGGAATGAAAAAGATAAATAGATGCAGAAGATGTGGGAGATGTGGCCTCTACTTGGACAGGGAGCTGAGGAGAGGAGAGAGTTGCAGTCGATAGTTCTCTGCAGCTGTTGGCAGCCCTGCCGTTGGTGAAGGTCTGAAATGCGTTAGCTTTATTCTTGCAGTTCCGGAGAGCTCAGTACAGTAACCTCCTTCTGTAGTCCATGTCCATGTGTGTTTAGCCTGGCATCTGGAAAGGGTGCAAAATTCATACTGTCTGCTAAAAGCTTGAATATTATCTTTCTCAGGTATTTGCCCTTAACAGATCTGTAAGCTTTAAAGTAGAAATAGAAACCTTTAGGAAGAAAATTTGTACTGTAAGCAAGTAAGTTTCCAATGTGTGTCTCTTTGTATATTGTATTCCTTTCAGAATAAGTGGTTTTTTGTTGTTGTTGTTTTGTTTTGTTTTGTTTTGTTGCGGGTACCGTGGGTCGAACTCAGGACCTCGCACGCCAGCAGGCACCTGTGCTGCTGAGCGATATCACCGGCCCTTTTTCTGTATGTGGGTACCGGGAGTCGAACTCAGGACCTCGCGCTTGCCAGGCAGGGGCTTATGCTGCTGAGCTATCTCACCAGCCCATGTTTTTCTCTTTAAAATAAATTTTTTTTTTGTGGGTACCGGGGGTCGACCTCAGGACCTCGCACGCCAGCAGGCGCCCGTGCCGCTGAGCGATATCACCGACCCCTTTTTCGTATGTGGGTTCCGGGAGTCGAACTCAGGCCCTTGCGCTTGCAAGGCAGGCGCTTATGCCGCTGAGCCATCTCACCGGCCCTAAAATAAAATTTTAAAAAAGAATAAGCTTTGAAGTTTCAGGAGGTAACTTCTGTAGCCTAGTTTTCCTAGTTCCTGTGACCATTTGGCAGCCCGCCTTGGCACTTCTTTAGTAGAGCTACTATTTATGGTCTTCTTTCCAGAATGCTCACTAGGTCCAGCTTGTTGACTCTTGTTTATGATTGGGCAAGTGACCTACCCAAAACCATAAGTATTTTATTCTCATATTTCATATATCTCAAACTTAGCTTTGGACCAGGCTTGTTTCTTTCCAAGGGTAATATTTAAAATACTGAGTAATTCCTCAGCACAGACACTGACCATCTGGAACATCAACTGTAAACAACAGTTAGGTAGGTCTATCTCAGAACATCCAGAGGAGTATCTGATTGGATGTTAGGATCTTCTGGGTAATTATAGAGGTAACTGCAAATACTGATGGTCGCACAGACCTATAATGAAGAGTTACATCGAGTCCTTTAAAAACTGGATTTAAAAAAGATGAAAAATAAAATGCAATCCACTGCCCCTCACTGAATTTCCAAAGGTTACTGGTGCCAGGCCTCTAACTACTAATCCACCGCTGTTTCCTAGGCAAGGTAGTACTCTTAAAAATAATAAGATGTGGTACACCTCCTCAGTGTGGCTTTTCTCCTTGCACATGGAGTCCCTCCCCCTGTACCTTTGAGATGCTCTGGAGGAAAAGAAGCAAACTTGCCACCATTCTTTACCCTGCTGCCTTCTGCTCTCACTCACAGGCAAGAGCACCATAACCTTGACCCAGGGAAGCTGTGTCTCATGACAACCTGGCCTGCCTCTTATTAATGCCCAAGAGCATCCAGTCCCTTTTTAGTTTGAAAGATCCAAATAATTTTAAATACCACCCATAATGTTGCAGCTGTTGCTAGAAATGGAATTCTAAGTGGATTCCTACTGCTCCTTTAAGAGCCAACTTAAATGTCACCTCTAAATAATAACTGCTGACATTTACTCAGTGCTTACTCTGAGTCCAGCACTTTGCTAAGGGCTTCTCAGGGATTTTCTCATTTCATCCTTAAGGAGAGAAAAAAGCATTCTGAGGTAAGTGCTAGTATTGTTCCCATTTTACAGATGTGGAAACTGAGAGGTTAAATCATCTGCCCAACACTGCATAGCTGGTAAGTAGAAGAGCTAGCCTTCCAGCTGCATCCTAGCACTATTACATAGTAGACACTCAGTAAATGACCTGAATAGTGGATACGGTCTGTTTCCCTTCACACTGCATCCTAAGCATTCCTTCACAGCAGCCCTCACCTTTGCAAGAACTTACACAGCGCCTGTCTTCCTAAACTCAGTGAGGCCACCATTACATGGTAGTACTGTGCCTGGAAGATTGTAGGTGTGCAATATGTATTTTCAGAAGGAAGAAATAAAGGGGAGAAAGAAGAAAAGAACAAAAATGGTTTCTAGTTTAAAGCTTGAAAAATTCAGTAACCAGAAATACACTTTTGAACAAAAAGAAACTATGTCATTGATGATTGCACTGGCCTCAAGTTAAAGCACCAGAGTTGCAACCACAGCTCCACCATTTACTAGCTAAGTGACCCCCATGCACATCATCTTACTCTGAGCCTCAGTTTCCACATCTTACAAAATGCTTTTATTTTTTGTAGTTATAAAAGTTAAATGAGATAACATACATGTACAAGCACAGCAAAGTGCATACTCCACAATAATTGTTGGTTGTAAACTGTTAAATAAGAGATCCAAGGATGAAGTTGTCATATTTCACATCATACAGAGGGAAATGTAGCCATCACTAATATATACCATATTGCAGGAGACCAGTATCTGTTCCGAGTGATTAGGCCAAATGTCTATATGTCTAAACATTAAAGAATGACATAGGCAAGTATCATCAGGAACATTTATTTATGTCTCTGAGCCAGCTTTACTGAGTATCTGTTTATATTTATAATGCAAATGCATGATGCTATCCCTGGTCAGAATAGTTCAAACACCTCTTTTTTTCTCCCCACTCTCTCCCTCCCAAGAGTACTATTCTTCGCCCACGCTCTCACTCCTACACCCTTCATCTGCCTGTCACTTTTCAAAGACAAACTTCTCAGAATGAGATCTCTGCTTTCTTTGTTTTCCTGGTTTCCATTTTGTATCCTAAAATATTCACTCCAAGTTCCGCTTGACAGACGTCCCTAATCTAATCTCCACGTCTGCTTTCTAATTTTCACAGTCAGGATAAAACAAATAGGTTGGAGTTAATTGCCGGAGCAGCGGGCCCGGAGCTCTGAGCTGTGATTTATGAGCTGAGTGCAGGCGCTCTGCAACACATTTTTCTTAATTTATTTTTAATGAGTCTCTCAATTAATTTTCTTGGAAACATCTTAATGATGTTGGAGGCGGGTGTTAATGAGGTCTGTACCAGCTCCTAATTTTGCATATTTGAAAGTGCCTAATGTCATCTTGCACCCTTTCTTTCCATTTCAAGAAGAGATGAGGGGGGAGATTATTGTTGAAAGGAGAATTTTCACTTTTCATGCCTCATTCTTTGCTTAACCTTTCAGACTTTATGGGCTTACGGTGTGTCGCAGAACAGTCACATGCTCCCTGCTGCCCTCCCCCACCCCAGCTCTTTCTCGGCTTGCTGAGTCTGAAGAGCTGCGGCAAGCAAGGGAGGGGAAAGGAACAATCCCCAAGAAACTGAGTTGTGGGGAACACTATGACAGTGTGCAGAGTGTATTTTTAATTTGTTTTTTATTAGTACACGTTTACAATGTATAATGATTACATTTATCATGGGGAGCTGGTACTGGTTCATAACACATCTTAATTCTTTTTTTTTTTTTTTTTTCATAACCTACCCCCCTACTCCCTCCCTGCTCCTTCCATATCTTGGTCCCCTTTCCATTTGCAAAATTTGCTTGGTGTCTAACCTTTTCTAAAGCAGACAATGAATTGAGGGAAGTACAAATAGAGTGTGAGTCACAGGATGTCTTATTGGCATATGTCCATTTGTTCAAAGCCTTGGTTCCCACTATGTCTGCAGAGCTTGGTCACCAGATCCACAGGGCTGCAACCCTGTCCATCTTGTAGTCTTACAAGGCCTGGAAAACAGTGCCAGTGCCCTACTAATGTGTCTTAGACCTCTGACACCTTTCAATCCACAGTCAGTAACCAGTAAGTCTTCATCAGTCTTCATTCTGTATTTGTTAGTTAGAGCTTATTTTTCCAATTAGCTATTAAATGCCTATATAGAAAATTTGGGAAATGCAAAGAATGGATCAAATAAGGGAAAACTGAGTTTACTGCCTAAAGACAGTTACGGTTAAAATTGTGCTGTATTTCCTTCTAAACGTTTTTCTTTTCCTCTTCATGGACTTTTGGTTTTATTTTATGCATTTGTGATGATACTGTACATCAATTTTCTCTCCACTTAACATTATAACATAAGTAACAAACTCCTTTCAAACATCATTTTAAAAGACTATTTAATATTTTATCTAGCAAATTTATCATAGCTTACTAAACCACTCCACTGTAGCTGGGCATCTGTAAGCTAATTCTTTTTTTTTTTTGTGGGTACCGGGGGTCAAACTCAGGACCTCGTGCTTGCCAGGCAGGCGCTCAAGCCCCTGAGCTATCTCACCGGCCCCCAGCTAATTCTTAAACTTATCACAAATATTTTGTGATATCTTTGTACAAAAAGTTTTTTTACAAAAATAATTAGGAATTATTCTTTATGGAATAGTTAAGGAATTATTGATTTAAAGATTATAATTCTTGAAGAATCCTCCTGGCACACTCCTGTAATCCCAGCACTCGGGAGGCTGAGGCAGGAGGATCACTGTGAGTTTGAGGGCAGCCTGGGATACATAGTGAGTTCAAGGCCAGCCTGCACTACATAGCTAGACCCTATCTCAAAAAAAAAAAAAAAAGTTGACTTTGAACGTAATACATAATATTACTATTATTTCTAGTATTGGCCATTATGCTTTAGCTACTTTTAAAACTACCATTAAATGAAACTTTCATTTCATTTTTGTTTTAAATTATTCTAGCAAAGTATTTTAGTCATGACAGGTTTTACAATAGCAACCTTAAATTTCAGACACGACACAGCAAAAAATTTTCTTGATTACACAAAGTTTAAGGTAGATATTTCTAGTAGGATGGTGCTTCTGACCGTATCCCCAATGACTCAGGGATTCAGGCTCTAATATCCCCTAGGGCATTCTTTCTTTTGCTTTTTCTTTTTTCTGGTCTTTTGAGACAGGGTCTTGCTATGAAGCCCAGGCTACACAGCCTTGAACTCACTATGTAGCCAATCTGGGCCTTAAACTCATTGTAATTCTCCTGCCTCAGCCTCCAGAGTGCTGGGACTACATGTGTATGTTACCACACATGACACCCCAGGAGCATTCTTAGTGCCTGCCCTGGATCCTCTTGTGTTGGGCTGGCCCAGAGATGAGATGAGGATCTGAGAAAAGAGGAAGAAGAGAAGTGGGGAGAGCAGGGAGTAAGTAAAAATGAACAGGATACAATATGTGTACATATAAATCCCCCAAGCTGAATGTAATCTGCATGTATCGCAAACATATACTAATAAAAAATTTTAAGAAAAACCGTATGAGAGAGAGAGAGAGAGAAACTATGAAGAATACTTCATGTCTTAGGGGCCTGGCATGAAAGCAGCTTACTTTATCTTAGTGATGTGCTAGGGCTGACTCATCACAGCTCACAAGAGTGGATAATTCAATTTTCAGGCATTTTTCAAGCTGGTGGTCAAACATAGACATTATTAGGAATTGAATTACATAAGCATACAATTAAATAAAAACAAATCAAATGAAAAACAAAGGTAATAATTATTCATACCTCATCTTTTCCTATTCTACTTTACCTTTGTCTCTCCTAGAGACTATTTATGTCTCTTATACCCATCAACAGAAAGCATTATATAATGACTACTACTGTGCATCTTTTCCTAACTCTCTTTAGTGACATCATGTTACTGGTTTGAAATCAACCATGTGGAGATATTTACACCATGGAAATTGGCAAACATTATAAATGGGGGTTTGATGTAGTGTTTTATTAATTTTTCTACAGACTTTTAAAAGTTATACAGTGTTAATAACCCAGATTAGTTAAAATATGATTGTATCTGTAGCCATTATATTGTGAATAGCACAGAATACTGAGGAAATATTCTTCCAGTATTTAAAAACTTCTGATTCAGAAAAATTTTACTCATCTTGCTGATAAACAAGTAAATTTTGACATATATCATCATTATTTCACTTACTCATTAATGTAAAAGAAAATATAAACCAATATTCATGTGAATACATTCATTTATCTACACTCATCAATCAATTGTAAGCATAGGCTGGCTGCAGTGCAAAGATTGATAAAAATCAATGACAGCATTCTAAGCAAATCAACTATATAGTATTGTATATTTTAAAAGTAATTATATTATTAATTGAAAATAATGTGCTACTCATCTCTATATCAGCAAATTTATCATACTATCAAGTACATAGGGCTATGTTGTTTTCTGGAGAGCCACCTGTTAAACATTTACCAGCACACCACTGCCTCCATCTATGTTCTGTTAGCCAAAACTCAAACATACGGTTTCATGTAGTCCCGAGGATTGCAGAGTAACTAGGTTAGCTGTGTGTCCAGGAAGGAGAGAACTGATACTGTGAATACTGCTCATCTCTTCCACAGTTCACCCTCCTGGGCACCAAATGTGTTTATTTTCTTCTCCCTACATCCAGAGCGCAGAAAGCCCAAAGTCCCATGTAGTCACTGCATTCCAACTCAAAGTCCAGGATCTGTGGATGATGCAAATATTTCTCTGTCATGTCAGATGTGACTCTTCTTGGCATGGCAACCAATGAACTAAAAGAAGAAGCTATCTCTCTCCCCCAGCCTATGTATTACAATGAAGAAAATGACTCCAATAATTGCAAATTCCATTATAAAAGAACGAAAAGGGAGTATACTACAGTCACTGATTCTTAAACTCTGGAATCTTATGGACAAAAGGTATGAAGGTCTTCTAACCTGATAAGAACTCAGTTCTGCTCTCTGAGAAGAAATCCTTTTGTCTATAGGTCACATTTGAAATGGAAATTTCTCTTTCCTTGAAGAGTTGTATAAATTTAACAGACTGTGGCCTGCTTTCTGCAGGGGAGATTAAATATATTTTATTTTTCAAACAGTCAAAATCTTCTTTAATTTAGACTAATTTTAGCGGTATAATTCTCTCAAAAACTGGTATAGGTTGTTGGTTAGTAGTATGTGCCAATAACTACAAGTTGTATCCTAGACACAGTTTTCAACCATGCCTCATTTTTCTGTTTGCCATTTATCTTCTGTTGTCTGGGGTCTGGAAGCAGGGAGCTTTTTCAACATTTTGACTCTGCAGATGTCTGGACTCTTTTTACTCCCATTTATTTCTGCTTACAGAAACTTGCTCATTCTCTCCTGAGTTCATCTACTTAATGGCTTAGGAAAAGCTGCCAATAAAAAAAAACGCATCACTAATAGTTTACTTTCTAGACACTTCCTCTACAGGTGCCAGCTTGAGAGGAGACCTTGTGACCACTGAGTTACCACAGGTGAATTTCACCACTGCATACCATGAGCCTCATCTTTCTAGCCACCTATAACAGTGGCCTAGCCTCCCACTGCCTGACCACTAAGCCAGCGGCCATAAATTTAAGGTTATTCAGGCACCACCTCACCACAAGACACCAATTTCTGTATCAGTCAAATACAATAGACTAAACTGTGAAAGCAGTGAAATTCTAGCCTCTTAGCACAATAAAATAAGCAGATTTAACCCAATTAAATCATTTCCACCTACTAGAAAGTTTATGCAGGCTTCTATGATAGGGCAGCTATCCTCCAATAATGATTCTGGAAAGGACATTTCTTACACCTGGTAGCGTTATGTCTTCTGGGGTCTCCTTAGAGTTCTGAACACTGGATCCTCTGCATTCAGCAGACCAAGGAGCAAAGAAAGAGTGTGGAGGAGCATGCAGGGCATTTTAGGGGCAAGACCTGGCAGGAGTATACATCACCACCCTGATACGACTGGCCATGACCCAGTTACGTGGTCCCATGTACATACAAGGCAGCTATGTGCATTAGTAGAACACTAGAAAGAAGAGAAAAAGTAGACACTGGTTAGCAATGACATCTATATAGACACAGAGAATAGAGTTAATTAGTATCTTTATCCTTTTCCTCACCAGAGCAAAGATCTTAAAGATGCCTGAAGAGCCAAGTTTGGTGGCACACATCTGCATCCCCAGCACTCTGGAAGGCTGAGGCAGGAGGATTGCAAGTGCAAGCCCACCCTGGGTGACTTAGTAAGACTCTGTCTCAAAATAAAAAATAAAAAAAGAGCTGCATATAAAGGCCCTGGGTTCAATCCCCAGTACCACCAAAAAAAAAAAAAAAAAAAAAAAAAAAAACACGAGAAAAAGGCCAGAACTTTCTTCCTAACTTCTTCCACTCATCTTCTCTGTTAGAATTTTGTAGTATTTTAACTCCACCATTCTTTCATAAGCTAAATGGTTATTTGTTGGTTGGATGAATACTTGTTTTTGCAGTTGACACTTACTTAGTTTACTGACATGTTTTGCCTATTTTTCTTTTGTTCACTGTTTCTTCCTGCATCCTCTTTTCTTCTGATTTAATTCTTTTTAAAACAGTTTCTTCTATTTATTTCTTCAGCAAGGGTCTAAGACAAATTGACTCTTCATTTTTATGCATTTGGAAATACCTTTATATCATCTTACTTTTTGAATGATAATTTAGTTGGGTGGAAAAGTCAAAATGTCAAGGTTGTCAATTATTTTTCTTAAGTATTTTGAAAGTTGTTCTATTATCTTTATGATGATTATTCAGATTAATGGCTGCTCTTTGCAGACAAACTGAGTTACTTCTTTCTGGAAGCTTTTATTACCTTTAATGTTTTCTGCTTCACTACACTGTGTCTAGATTTGGATTTCTTTCTCTTTTTTGTGACTCTTTGGACTCTGTATTTTCCTTCAGTTTTGGAACAGCTAATCTGTTTTCTCAAATAGTGCCTCTTATTTCTTTTCCTGGAATTTCTACTAGACATGCATTGGAGATTTTCATTCTGGGATTTCTCATTACGTCTTTGTTGTATTTTACATTGCTCTCCCTGTATTCCTCTGGTCTCCCTTCCAATTTGCTTGTGCTCATTTCTGCCATGTCTAATCTCTTATCCACAACTGAAGGTATATTTCTATGACTAAATATTCATTTTAGAATTTATATTTCATTTCACTTGGTTGGTTGATGACAGGGTCTCACTATTGTAGTCCAGGCCAGTCTTGAACTCGTTATGTAGCCCAGGCTGGCCTCAAACTCACATGCACCACCACATCTGGCTATTTCTTTATTTAATGGTACTGAGGATTGAAGCAGGACCTTTGCACAGAGCTACATCCCCAGCCTGTTTGTTTGCCTGTATTTTGAGAGACAGGGTATTGCTACATGGATGAGTTGCCTGGGCTGGCATCATCGAACTTGTGAGCGTCCTGCCTCAACCTGCCAAAGTGCTGGGATTACAGCTATGTGCCACCATCCCTACCTCTGTATTTCTTGAACATATATTGACCTATTCTTTTTTAAGATCTCTAGTCTCATCTTAAGTTTTCTACTCCTTTCATCATCTCGTTGAACCTTTTAAGCACATTATAAAACTCCTTTTTGTATTCCTTTAATATCTGTTAGCCCTTTGTTATGATTTCTCCCTTTTCTTCTACCTGCTAACAATCACTCATAATGTTGGATTTCCTTCTGTGTTTGTCACTTTGTCAATTCACTGTGGGGTTCTGTACATGCCTATATTATGAATGTGACTTTATGATGCACTCTCATCATTGTGCTGGGAACTCTATAAGGAGTTAATAGCTCTAGACCAATTTTTGTGGCAGCTCATAGACTCCAAATTTCCATGTATCATGTTTAGTAACTGAATTCCCCTCACTACAATCTCCCTCACACAATCTACCTCACACTGGAGGTACCGATTTCTCAGAGTTCTTTCTATCCACTCTCCATTAATGTTGCATCCTGAGGCTGACAGAGTTTTTCTGACTATACCATCTTTCCACTGTTTTTGAGGAGACTAACTCCAATCATCTTAGCAGCTATGCCCAAGTAGGTTAAACCCTATGTCTTTTTTTTTTTTTTTTTGTACCAGTAAGCAAACAAATGTTATGTCTTAAGGCATATTTTTTCCACTCCTTTTTGCCTATTCAATATTTAAATTTTTATTTGCTCTATCATTTCTTTGTGTTTCCATTCCAATCTAGGTAGCCAAGTTAACATCAAAGAAATATATGCAGAGTTAAATACTCAATAGTAGCAAAAACTCCTCCCCTACTCTCTCCTACATACTACCATAGTTCTGCTCCATAATGGTGACAAGTTTCAACTCCTCTAGCTTATTCTTTTGATAATTACCTCTATACTAATACATTATATATTTAAACTGCTATTGTAGTATGAGAAATTAGCCAGTGACCTCATTATGATAAATTCAAACTTAGTCATCACATTCCACCTTATGTTATTTGTCTTCTTAATTATTTATTCACTTTTTATACCAATACTATTATGTTAATACTGTCCACTGTTGAACCAAGTGGTGAACTGATTGTATTTTTTTCTAGTACAACTTTAAGAAATTCCCTAATCCACTATTTGATTTTTATTTACATACAGTGTTTGCTACCTACTTATCTTTTCCCTTCAAATACTTCATTGTATCAAATTTTAGTCAACACCTTTATATTACCTATGGCTGTGTAACAAACTGCCCTCAAACTTTGTACCTTAATACAATAAGCACTGATTATCTCACAATTTCTATGGGAAAGCGATCAGACTTGGATTGGGGTCCTCTAAGTCAGGCTTTCTCACAAGACTGCAAGTAAGGTGGCACTGGAGCTATTGTGAACTCAAAGTTCAACTAGGCGATCTACTTCCAATGTCACTTGAGTAGTTGGTAGAAGGATTTGGTTCCTCTTAGGTTTGGGGAGGGATCTCCCTCACTTTACTGTCATATGCAGTCTATTTATCCTTCTCCATAGGGCAGCTGACAACATGGCAGCTGGCTTGCATCAAGGCAAGCTAGAGAAAGCAAGCAACATGGAAGCCAGTGTCTTTTTAAATTCTCACCATGGAATTGATATCCTATCACTTTTATCATATTGTATTTATTACAAGCAAATCCCTAAGTGTAGCTGCTGAGACAAACACTATATAAAACCATGACTACAAGGAGTCTAAAATCATCAGAAACTATTTAAGAAGATGTTTACCACACCCTTTTATTTTTCCGTGAGATCTTTTTCTCTCTGTTGCTCTAATCTGGACTAGTTCATTTCTAGTCCCACACTCAGCTGACAACCTGAGAATTCCCTTCACCATTTTCCTGAGTTGGAATCTGTGACAACTAACTGTGATAATCAACTGGACTGGATTAAGACATGCCTAACAGGTTAGTAAAGCACATTTCTAGATATGTCTAGGTGGGGCATTGGGGCATAACCCTGGGGACTATATCTGCATCCTAGCCCTTTCTTCCATGGCGCTCTTTCCAACCTACTCTGATTCCCAGCCACTCTGAAATGAGCAGCTTTTCCCCAATTATTGTACTGGACATTCCATATGCCTTTTCAGCCAGAGCTTCACGTCCTTACGTTTTGAAAATTATTCTTATATTTTTTCCTTGATAATTTCCTCTTTTCATTGTATCTCTTTTCTCTTTAGAATTCCTATTAGTTGGATACCGGACTTTCCAGATCAGGAGTAAGCAAATATTTTTTGTAAAGGGCCAGATAGTAAACATGTTAGACTCTGTGGGCCACAAGTGGTCTCTGCCTTATATTCTTATTATTACGCTCTTTCTCTTTCTCCTTCTCCTTCTCTTTCTTGTGAACACAACCCTTTGCAAACTTAAAAAGCATTCCTAGATGCCTTCCTGCTGGAGCTCCATGCATTCAGACTGAGAGGTGAGAGAAAGGTCAAGTATTCTGGTCACTGATCTTATCCATACCTTTGCCTAAATCCCAAGTCCTTCATTCATATTAGTTTCTAAAGGAACATTAAACTGTGATTTCCTTTATTAGTCATTTGCTTCCTAACCTCCAAAAATCTGTTAAACTTTTTTTTTCTTATTGTTTATTGCTACAATTTAGATATACATAATGATCACATTCATCATAGGGAATTGTACCTGTATATGATATATCTTGATTCCTCTTTTTTTCTCAATCCCCTCCCCTCCCTTCAACCCTTCTTCCCCTCCTTTTTCACAGTTTTATTGCCATTTTATCCTTCTTTCATTGTTTTTTTTTCTTTTCTTTTCTTTCCTTTCTTCCTCCCCCCTCCCTCGTTCCCCTTTCTTTTGAACCATTTCTTCCTATTTCACAATAAGTGAAATATACACGTGTAAATATCGCATTGTTTCTCTGGTGCGAGAAACCAAAAGTGTAAATAAGGACCAAAGTGTTAAGCTCTTTTATCCAGTAGGTCATCTCTTCCATTCTTTCTAGGGTAGGTTTATACCTTTTTAAAAATCCCTGCACAGTCTTTTCAATAAAGTATCAGATGTAAGTAGAAATAAGCACATGTAGGCAATCCACCATGTTTAATCAAGAGTGCTATATGTCTTATTTTAGGATGTTAAGATCACTTTGGATGAATGAAATGCCATTTGCTAAGGCCTAGAAGCCTGTATATTCTTCAGAGTGAGTGTGATCTGAGGGAGGATAGGTCAAAGTGGTCCAGTACTGCCAAGCAAAACCATCACCATCACCATATTTTGCCACCGAGAATGTCCACAGCAGTCAAAGCCAATTATGACCTAACTATTCTCCTTTGTGCTGGCATCTTTAGTCCACTTCTGTTTTGAAAGTTGATGTTGGCATGTCCTTTGGATATCATCTTTAGTATTAGTACAAGTGAAAATTTCTTGGCAAAGTCTGTCTTGCCCTGAGATTTACTCTCAATATTGCTACCATTTCCATAAAGCACATTTTCAGAAGATTGGATTATTTAGCTATTTTGTAGTACTCTCTATACAAAAACTTGTGAGAATCAAAATACTTAACAATGAATTTCATATCATATCATTATAAAATTCATTCAGTAAACACTGGTTGAGTACGTACTATGTACTGGGTACTGTTGTAGACATTAAGGAATCAATAGTGAATAAAACAAACCTCTTCCTCCTTGGGGAAGATAAAAAATAAACTAATCACTATATATGTCAGGTGATAGTAATGACTATGAAGAAAAATAGAGGAGAGTAAGGTAAGACAAGTGATACGGTGCTATTTTTTAAGGTGATCAAGGAAACCATGTCTGATTATGTGGCACTTGAGAAAAGATCTGAATGATTTTCACTTCTTATGTTATTACCAAAGAGAGTTTATAATCATGAATTAACCCCTAACACATACACACTAAAGTATTTTACTTGGTAAGAGCTGTTAAATTTTGGTTATTCGTTGTTCCTCTGGATGATAGTCACAATTTGATATTCATCTATGTCATTTTTTCCTGTGTTTAACCCACACAATTTCATTGCTTCTATTCACATTAATAATTGTTATTGGGGCCAGTGAGATGGCTCAGCGGCGTAAGCGCCTGCCTGGCAAGGGCGAGGGCCCGAGTTCAACTCCCGGAACCCACATACGAAAAAGGGGCCGGTGATATCGCTCAGCGGCACGGGCACCTGCTGGCGCACGAGGTCCTGAGGTCGACCCCCGGTACCCACAAAAAAAAAAAAAAATTGTTATTTCCTGACAGAGACTGAAATTTTCATCCAAAGTAATCAATGTGCTTAAATTAATTAGCTCTCAGATTAGGCATTATTTTTACTTGATATATGAGGAAACTGAGGCACAGAAATCTAAAAGCCCAGAAGTCTGTAGTAAACCCCTGTAAACTGAAGCCTTAGACCTAAGTCCAATTTGTTTCATAAGACCTGAGTTACCACGTTGCTGTAGGGATTGAGTAAAACAACTTCTCTGAAAGTACCTGGCGCTCACTTAAGAGGATTGTAGAATTTCTTCTTCCTTCAGCATCCTTTTGTTAATATCTGGCTCCTAAGGTAATAAAACCACACCTTACTATCATTAACTACCTGGAAAAAATCTTACCTAGCAAAGAATCCACTTGGAAGATAATTTTCTTTCCTTGACTGTTTCTAACTCCTTACAGCTTATGGTATAGGTATCTTGGTCATTTGGGGCTGCTGAAGAGTTAGCTACTGGATCATTTTCATGAACATGTCCATGAGACTAACTTAACATGTCACTTGTCTCCTGAACTCCTGGCTAGCATTGCTCCTGCTGTAGTAGGAAAGACTTCATCTCCTCGATAATCTTAGTTTTGCGTTGAGTCAACCATCGGAAACCCAGTAGCCACAGGAGTGAAATCGCCCCTGGTTTCCTCACAGCCTGTCAATCTTTGTTAAATCAGAGAATGGTGAATAATGAATTCTTTGCTGTCCCTGTCCAAAAGTGGCAGCTGTTTGATTTCAATTAGCAAAGCTTGAAGAAGAATATTGTGCCAGAAATAATTAAAACAGGAGGGAGCTCCTTACTCTCCTCCACACTTCCTCCTAATTGAGGATCTGTGGTATCTCCCAGCAGAGCTGTAAAGTTTGGGTTCTAGGGAATTCGGGCACCCAGGGCTTTGATATAGCTCTCTCTTCGAACAAGTGACGAGACAGGAAGCACAAGCCTCCAGGAAGGATTCATTTTACTTTTTAAAGTCTTAAAATTAGTTGTACAGATCAGACTTGCCTATATGAAGATGCTAACTTGCTCACTTCAAGCCCTGCTTTTCCCTCTCTGAAAGTAGTCTATTTTCAAAGCGCCTCTTCCTCTCCTGCTAGGGCAAGCCAACCCCTTTCTCCTCTATCAAACAAGTATCTGTTCAGGTTGACACATCTGAATCTCTACCAACAAGCAAACAATCCCCTACCTCCAACTTCTTAAGTTCACAGTGTCACTTAGGGTCCCTCCAGGAAACAGAATTCACCCATAAAAGTATCAATGAAGAGAATGTAAAGAAGGGGCTACTGACAGAGAAGTGGATGTGCTAAAAGAACAAGCCAGGGAAGGCCCCCAGAAATAGCAACAGCAGGAAGCTGTTACTACCCTTAGGATGGGAGGAACAATGGGAGACCATGGTGTTATTAGAGCCAGTGAGAGCTGGGGAGTGACTCAGAAGAAGCTGTAGTCATGGAAAGATATGACCCACCCAGGTAAGCTAAAGCAGGGTACAAACACGGAAGAAATGCCCTCCAGTCTCTCAGTCTCCTTCATATGCCTCCAGTGGCCAAACCAGCCAGGACAATTCACTGTCACTTCTGGTGTAGAATTCTTGTTTTCCCAGTTTTTATGTGGTCAACCTGAGGGCCAATAATTTGTTTTATATTCATTGTATGCCCCATGGAGTTTAACTTAATACTAAAACTGAGCATGTGGGTGTTCAACAAATGTTCTTATTAGATTATTTGAATATAATTATTATGTTGTAAAAAAAATTGAGAAAAGAGATGTCACTGTTATACACGTGATAGGTTAATATATAGTGATAACTATGAAAATATGAGGGGTATCATAGTAATCAGTGGGTAAATCTCAATTGGAAATATAGAGAGAACCCTCTCTTAAATAAAAGTAAGGAAACAGTAAAGCCAATGAGAAATGATAGTTAATGTTTGGCAACAGCTTATACAGTATGCAAGGCCAACCTACATAAAATGCTTGGAGTATGTACAGATGCACTGTGCTCCTGATTTTCTGGATATACAAGTGTTACATGAGAGGTATCCTGAGGTCCTCTTTAAGAGATTACATGATGAAAGAAATGTGGTTTCTAGGAAGAAGTCTCCCCAGGGCTGAGTGCCCAGGCTCAGCTGGCTGCATGATATCTATTTAAGAGCAGAGGTGTTGAGGGGAAGAGGACAGCACTGATGAAACTTTAAAACAGATTTCTACCAAATGGTCTGCAAGCTCAAAAAAGACTTCATAGCTAGGCATGGTGATGCACACCTGTAATCCTGATTTTGGGAGGTTGAGATCAGAGGATTGCCATGAGTTTGAGGCCAGCTGGGATTACATAGTGAGTTCAAGACCAGCCTGAACTACATAGTGAGACCATATCTCAAAGAGAGAGAGAGAGAGACTTCATCATTATCTGTCCTTGTACTGGAAATCCAACTCACAATCTGGCACTTGCCAGGCAGGCGCTGTGCCACTGAGCTATATCCCTGGCCCTTTATCTGTCCTTTAGGTTTCTCAGGGTCTTAATTCTCCCATTGTGAGCACTGTGCATGCTCTCTCTCTCTCTCTCCCCCTCTCTCTCTTTCTCTCTCTCTCTCTCTCATTGATCAAATGGAGACTACTGCAGGGATATGTTACTGTGCATCAGCTAACTTACCATTTGGCCCAGCTCACTAAACCACAGGTTTCATTACCCCTTCCAACACAGCTGCCACCAATGCCTGAAAGTTGCACTCCCTTATATTTCATTAAATAAACTCTAGGGCAGTCAACACGCTGGCAAGAAACAGATGCATTCTGCAAGAATGATAAAAAGCTATAAATAATACAGAGCAGTGAATTTTGTCCTTCTAAGCAGCATGCATCTTTATCCGCAGCCCATTTCAGATTATGAGCTAGATTTTTTCTTTGCCCCAGATTATTTCTGGGCCACCTGCCTCTGCCAATAGTTGGTATGCCTGCCAAAATGCAAAGTATCTTACACTTACTTCTAAACAAATATAATTAGAATGGAAAATTGTGTATTCAATTTAATAACCTTCTGAGGAAAGAGTAGCAGAATGAGTGTCTCTATGGATTGGTAAAGAAAAGTCAAGTCAGTTTTCCTTTGTCATTTAAAGAATTATTAGTTTACCCTGCTGCCCCTTCAGATTACGATAGGATTTTTTCCCCCATTTCTGGCTGCCAACATTCTCAAACGAGTAGTTTGTGTCTTCTGCATCCTTTTCCCCAACACACATTTCTTCTTTAGGCCCCAAGAAGCTGACTTCATGGCATTTACAGTGGTTAATTTTACGTAGCAACTTGACTGGGCCATGGAGTGCCCAGGCATTTGGCCAAACATTATTCTGAGTGTATCTTTGAGGGTGTTTCTGGATGAGATTAACATTTGAATTGGTAGACTGAATAAAGACAATTGTCATAGACTAAAATTCAAAGGATTGAAAACAATTCCGCATGCCACAGGAACCCAGAAAAAAGCAGGGGTAGCTATTCTATTTGCAGACAATACTGATCAAAAGTTTAAGCCAAAACTGATCAAAAGAGACAAAGAAGGTCACTACATACTTGTTAAGAGAAAACTCAAAGAAGAAGAGATAACAATCATAAATACTTATGCACCAAACACAGGTTCACCCAACTACATAAAACAAATATTAACAGACATGAAAAACCAAATAAGCAGTAACACAATTGTAGTGGGGACCTTAATACCCCACTCTCACAAATAGATAAACTACACAAAAAAATCAACAAAGAAAAATTAGAATTAAACCAATCCTGTGAACAAATGGACTTAGTAGATGTCTACAAAGTGTCCCACCCCAAAACATCAGAATACACATTCTTCTCAGCTGCACATGGGATGTTCTCCAAAATAAACCATATATTAGCTGACAAAACATGTTTAAGTAAATGTAGAGGAATTGAAATCATCCCATACATACTATCTGACTATAGCTCAGTGAAACTGGAAATCAACTCAAAGGAAATCACAAAAACTACATTAACACATGGAAATTAAACAACACTCTTCTGAACAACCAATGGATCACAGAGGAAATTAAAGACGAAATTAAACAGTATATACAATTAAACGATAATGCTGATACAACATACCGAAACTTATGGGATGCAATGAAAGTAGTCCTACAAGGGAAATTTATACCAATGAACTCACAAATCAAGAAAACAGAACGAGCCCAAATAACTGAATGTTGAACCTCAAACTTCTAGAAAAAGAAGAACAAATCAAACCCAAAGCTCATACAAGGGAGGAAATTACAAAGATAAGAGCAGAAATTAATGCAATGGAGACTAAGAGAACAATATAAAGAATGAATGAATCGAAAAGTTGGTGCTTTGAAAGAATAAATGAAATTGATAAACCATTAGCCAACCTCATCAAAAAGAGGAAAGAAAAAACACAAATTCAAGCAATTAGGAATGAAAAGGGGGAAATCAATGGATTCCACAGAAATCCAGGAGATCATCAATACTTACTATAAGAACCTATATTCTAATAAGTTGGAAAACACAGAAGAAATGGACAAATTCCTAGACATAATCAAGTTGCCAAAACTAAATCAAGAAGATATAAAAATTCTAAATAACCTGATATCAGCCAATGAAATTGAAAATGTAATTAAAAATTTACCAACAAAGAAAAGCCCAGGCCCTGATGGACTCACAGTTAAATTCTACAAGAAATTTAGAGAAGAACTAATGCCACTAATGCTGAAACTTTTTAAAGAAATTGAAAGGAAGCAGTACTTCCAAAATCATTCCTGGAAGCACCTATTACCCTGATTCTAAAACCAGAGAAGAATGCAACCAAAAAAGAAAACTACAGGCCAATCTCCCTAATGAACATAGGTGCAAAAATCCTTAATAAGATATTGGCAAACAAGCTGTTCCTCAGACAAAGGATTACCATCGAGAACATATAAAGAACTCAAAAAAACCAGACCTCTCAAATTTAAAGACCCACTCCAAAAATGGGCATCTGAGATGAATACACATTTCTCAGATGAAGAAATACAAATGGCAAATAAATATACAAAAAAATGTGCAACATCACTAGTCATTCGAGAGATGCAAATTAAAACAACACTGAGATACCATCTCACCCCAGAAAGAATGGCTACTATAAAGAAATCAACTAATAACAAATGCTGGAGGGGCTGTGGGGAAAAAGGAACTCTTCTTCACTGTTGGTGGGAGTGTCGACTGGTACAGCCACTGTGGAAGTCAGTGTGGAGATTCCTCAAAAAACTAGGTTTGCAGGTCCCATTTGACCCAGCTATTCCCCTTCTGGGCATCTTCCCAGAAGAATTAAAAACATCGTACCACAGCGATATATGTGCACCCATGTTTATAGCAGCACAATTTGTAATAGCGAGATCTTGGAAACAACCCAAATGCCCATCAACTGAGGAATGGATAAGAAAGATGTGGTATTTTTATACAATGGAGTACTATTCAGCCATAAAGAAGGATAAACTGGAGACTTTTATAGGTAAATGGATGCAACTCGAGAAAATACTCATAAGTGAAATAAACCAGAAGCACATGTGTAAGCATCGTATTGTCTCTCTAGTATGAGAAACTGAAAGAGTAAATAAGATCCAAAATGTACAATAGACATGGTGAATCAAAAAGAAACTGGTCAAAAGGAAAGAGAGACTGGAATAGGGAAAAGAAAGAAGGGAAAGGAAAAAAATTGTATTTATATATAAGTTGGTTAAGATAGATACACTACTAATTTTACTTAGTTCATTGAAGAGTAAGGTTTGTGCCAATAATGTTTAGACAATTGAATGCTAATATCTGGTACCCTGAATAACTAACTTAAAGATAATAATATGTAATGCATTAACCATTGTTACCCTCCTATTATGTTGTTTTGAAAATTTGTTCTTTTTTGATTTGTTTTGTTTTTTCTTCTCTTTAAAATAAAATAAATAAATAAATAAATGAAGATATTGGCAAACAGAATGCAGCAAATCATCAAGATTATACATCATGACCAAGTAGGATTCATCCCAGGGATGCAGGGATGGTTCAACATATACAAATCAGTACATGTAATACACCCTATTAACAGAACCAAAGACAAAAATCACATGATCATTTCAATATATGCAGAAAAAGCATTTGACAAAGTCCAACACCCATTCATAATAAAAACTCTACAGAAAATTAGAATAGATGATCTTTACCTCAATCTTATATGCCATCTATGACAAACCAACAGCTAACATCATATTAAATGGTCAAAAACTAAAAGCTTTCACTCTAAAACCAGGAACAAGACAAGGATGTCCCTTATCACCACTCCTATTCAATATAGTTCTGGAAACATTAGCCAGAGTAATTAGATAGGAGAAAAAAATAAAAGAAACAAAGATAGGAAAGGAAGAAGTTAAATTATCATTATATGCAGATGACATGATACTCTACATAGAAGACCCCAAAAACTCCACCAAAAAACTTGTAGATTTAATATCTGAATTCAGTAGTATAGCGGGATACAAAGTCAACACTCAAAATTCAATAGCATTCCTGTACTCAAGCAACAAACTCACAGACAGAGAAATTAGGGAAAGCACACCCTTCACAATAGCATCTAAAAAAAATGAAATACTTAGGAATCAATCTAACAAAGGATATAAAAGATCTGTACAGTGAAAATTACAATACCCTAAAAAAGGAAATTGAAGAGGATATCAGAAAATGGAAAGATATCCCTTGCTCTTGGATAGGAAGAACCAGCATAGTGAAAATGGCCATACTCCCAAACTGCTATACAGATTTAATGCAATCCCGATCAAAATACCATTAGCATACCTCACAGATCTAGAGAAAAGAGTCCTAAAATTCATTTGGAACTGGAAGAGATCTTGAATAGCGAAAGCAATTCTGGGCAACAAAGGCAAGTCAGGGAACATCACAATCCCAGACCTAAAATTACACTACAAAGCTACTAGGATAAAATCAGCATAGTATTGGCAAAATACAGGCCTGAGGATCAGTGGAACAGAACAGAAGATGGAGACGCAACCCCAAACACACTCAGCCACCTTATCTTTGACAAAGGAGCCAAACATGTTCACTGGAAGAAAGATAGTCTCTTTAATAAATGGTGCTGGAAAAACTGGCTTTCCACATGCCGAAGACTAAAACAAGACCCGTGTCTATCAACATGCACTAAAGTCAAAATAGAGGGGCCAGGGAGATGGCTCAGTGGCGTAAGCGCCTGCCTGGCAAGCGCGAGGTCCTGAGTTCGACTCGCGGTACCCACATACAAAAAAAGAGCTGGTGATATCGCTCAGTGGCACGGGCGCCTGCTGGCGTGCAAGGTCCTGAGGTCGACCCCCGGTACTCACAAAAAAAATAAAATAAAATAAAATAAAATAAAGTCAAAATGGATCAAAGATCTAAATATTAAAATAGAAGCACTAGATTCACTGAAAGAGAAAGTAGGTAGAAATCTTGAAGACATAGGTGTACGCAGAGACTTCATGAACAAGTCCCAAACTGCAAGGGAAATATTACAAAGACTCAACAAATGGGATCTCACCTTATTAAAAAGCTTTTGCACAACAAAAGAAATCATGAACAGAGTGAAAGGACAACCCACAGAGTGGGAAAAAATTATAGCCAGTTGTCCCTCAGACAAAGGACTTGTATCTAGAACATATAAAAAACTGAAAGAAATCAGAACCCCCCAATTTCAAAGACCCAATCCAAAAATGGGCATCTGAGATGAATACACACTTCTCAGATAAAGAAATACAAATGTCAAATAAATACATGAAAAAATGTTCAACATCATTGTTCATTCGAGAGACGCAAATTAAAACAACACTGAGATTCCATCTCACCCCAGAAAGAATAGCTATCATCAAAAAATCAACTAATAACAAATGCTGGAGGGGCTGTGGGGAAAAAGGAACCCTTCTCCACTGTTGGTGGGAGTGTAGATTGGTGCAACCACTGTGGAAATCAGTGTGGAGATTCCTTAAAAAACTAGGGTTGGAGGTCCCATTTGACCCAGCTATTCCCCTTCTGGGCATCTTCCCAGAAGAATTAAAAACATCATACCGCAGTGATTTATGTGCACCCATGTTTACAGTAGCACAATTTGTAATAGCCAAATCTTGGAAACAACCCAAATTCCCATCAACTAAGGAATGGATAAATAAGATCCAAATGCACAATAGATACTGTGAATTGGGAAGAAACTGTCCAAAAGAAAAGATAAACTGCGATGGAGGAAAGAGGAAAGGAAGAAAGGGAAAAAGAAAAAAATATACTTATATACAAGATAGTTAAGATAGTTATACAGCTAGTTTCTCTTAGTTTATTGAAGAGAAATGTTTGTGCTACTATTGTTTGGACAAGATATCATGCCTATATCTTGTACTCTGAATAAATACTACAAAGACAACAATGTGCAATGTATTCATTATTGTAACTCTCCTACTAACCTGTTTTGAAACTCTGTTTTATTGTGGGTTTTTTTCCTCTTAAAAAAAGGAAAAAGAAAAAGAAAAATTTTTCCCCAGTGTGGGTGGGCCTCGTCCAGTCAGTTGAAGGCCTGACTAGAACAAAAAGACTAAGAGAGAGTTCCTCCTGCCTGTTCATTTGAGCTGGAACATTGGTGTTTGCCTTTGAATTTGGACTAAAGCATTGGCACCTCTTGGGTCATACATATGACAATTTTTGTACTAAAACTTATATCATCAGTTCTTCTAATGTTCAGATCTCCAGACTCCCACTGAAACTACACATTGGCTTTCCTGGGTCTTCTGTCTGCTGACTACAGATATTGGGACTTCTCAACCTCCATTATCATGTGAGTCAATTCTCCATAATAAATCTCTTTACATATATGTGAGTATATGACACGTATCTGCTGGTTCTCTTGCTCTAGGACAACCCTGACCATACTCTCAGATGTTACCAATGGTCTTCCTGTGGGCTTTCCGGGCTGCTCTCCTGTTTCACCCTGACTGATGCTGATACTATCTCTTGGCTCTCAGTCCTCCTCTCATAGCCTTTCCTAATTCTCACCATTGCAATTCTTCCATTTCTCTAATAAATCACAAGCCTGAGTTATTCTCTACATTTCAGCACAATATCTCCTACCATCTTTTAGCCATTGTAATTTAGTGCCCCTGGCTCATCTAAAATTCAATGAGTCTGAATCTTCTTTCCTTTAAAATTGTTTCTTCTTCATCTTACTTCTTACTTCCGGTGAAAATTTTCAATGTCTGCTTTTCCCACCCCTGGGTCCAATTAATCACGAGTCCTATTGGTTTTCCTTTCATTTTCTGACATTCCTGTCTTTTCATTTCCTCAACTTCTGCTCTGACATAGCCCTCATCTTCACAAGCAACAGCCTTCGGATTGCCACCCCCCTCAGTCCATCTGTCATCTGCTCCTCCTACACACCACTGCCACATTGATTGAAGCAGAACATCATTGCAACCTATTTTTTCCCCCCTAAAATCCTCCAGTGACTCAAAGAAAAACTCAAACTTCATTACTGAGCCTCTGAGCCTGCCTGCTACTGGCCCATGGTTCCAGGCTGGCTATCAAGACAAAATAGGGCTCCAGATATTGGAGCCATGTTGCATAGCACTGCCTTCTTCACTTACCTTGTTTTCCTTCCATCGTTAAATAATAAAAAAAAAAAAAAAAAAAGTGAAGAACTCTAGCAAGATAAGGCTGGTGTTATGGTTTGTGTCTAGATGTCCCCCCCAAAGCCTCATGCAGTTTTAGATGGGGCTTTTCCGGAGGTGGCAGAATCTAGAATGTGTGATTGACTCATGGTTCAATGCTAGGATTAAGGGTGCTGGCATTAAGAGTGGGTGATTGGGGCCGGTGAGATGGCTCAGCAGCATAAGCGCCTGCCTTGCAAGCGCAAGGGCCCGAGTTCGACTCCCGGATCCCACATATGAAAAAGGGGCCGGTGATATCACTCAGCGGCACGGGCGCCTGTTGGCGCGCGAGGTCCTGAGGTCGACCCCCGGCACCCACAAAAAAAAAAAAAAAAAGAGTGGGTGATTGGATTGGTACCACCCTAATCCCCATAGACTGTATACAATATAAGGAACAGAAAGAGACTTGTCTTCTCTCTCTGTCCTCTCTCCTTTCTCCTCTCTCTTCTCTATCTCTCTTTTTCTCTCCCTCCTCTCTCTCTCCTCTCTCCTCTCTCTTCTTTCTCTTCTCTTCCCTTCCCTTCTCTCTCTCTCTCTCTCTCTCTCATTGCTTTTGGTGTCTTCTGCTGCCATGAACTGTTGTCCCTCTGCCATGTGCCACCCTTCCTTGGAGCCAGCCAATTATGGGCTGAAACCTCCACAAACCATGAGCTAAATAAACGTTTCCTCCTTTAACTTTGGGTGTCTGGTATTCTGGCTTAGCAATGAGAGAAAAGTAACTAAGACAGCTGGGTATTAAATGACTTACAAAATTTGTCAAGAAAGCTTAAAAAACAGACACAAGTTTGAGCTTTCCGGAGTGACTCTGAGCACCAGGCCACAAAGGAAATTGCTGCCTCCTTTGTGATCAGAAAGCCACCATGATCAGCCACCATGAAAATTTAATATTTTCAAATTAAAAATTCAAAAAAGGGCCGGCGATATCACTCAGCGGCACGGGCGCCTGCTGGCGCGTGAGGTCCTGAGGTTGACCCCCAGTACCCACAAAAAAAAAAATTCCTTTCAATATGTTTTTTCAGAAAAGTGAGATCATACACCTTCTGCGTGAAAAATGATTCACTATAAAACTATAAATTTCCCTATAAAACTTATAGAGACCTAAACATTTCCTAGCCTGCTTTAGCTGTTATTAATATTCGTTATAGTCATCATTATCCCCACTGAGTTCAGCTAAATGCAGTGCTCTGGAAGGCAAGAGTTAAAGTGTGGTCTCTCAAACCAAACACCCTGGATTTGGAGCCCAGCTCTACCACATATAGTCAGTGTGGCCTTAGGCAAGACACTTAACCACTTGGGGCCTTAGTTAATCTTCTACAAGTTGGAAATAAAGTAATCACAGCCACAGAATTGTTGTGAGGTTTCACAAAAAAGGGTAGACCAGTGTAAATGTTCGTAATAAAGGCTATACTTGTTCTAGCTATTATCACATTGTTAGTGATAGTGAGCTACAAGCTATGCTGGAATTGGCTCGTCCCATGGAGCTGCCTCCTAGAATGCAATGTCATAGCCATATGAGTGAGTGCCGTTCTGCCTCTGTGCTACCACAGCCCCACACCAGAACATCAGCCTTTTATGGCTACAAGAAAGAAGTAGGGAATGTCCTTCATTTCCAAAGAGTCACATCACTTTTAGAAATGAAAGCTAGTCTCCCCATGAAACTTCCACTTCTCTGTCTTTCTTCTGAGCTGTAAGATCCTATCCTGGGGCAGGCAAAGTCCCAGCCCAGAAATACCAAGGATGACATTTAAGGCATCCTCACAATGGAGTGAATAGTTAGTGAAAAGGGCCTATGTGTCCACCAACTAGTGCATATCCTCTCTAGTATGGTAGCCCACTGACCACTGTAGCTACCCCGATTTAAGTTAATAATTAAACGAAATTTAAAATCCAGTTCTTTAGTAGCTTAAGCCATATTTCACGTGGTCAATAATTACCTGTGCCTAGGGGTTACCTCCATCATTACAAAGGAAGTTCTCTTAGGCAGCACTGCTGATCCAATGCTGTCATTTAAACTGGCATGAAGTCTTTGAAAGACCCTCAAATCCACTTGAAGGCAAATGATTAAAACTGGTGCATCTATATGTACGTCTCTTCCTCTGTTCACTTCTTTGTGTTGTGAGTGTTATTGTGGGGCTATACACACAAAGTGTGACCAGGATTGGGACTCTTGAGACCTACCAAAACAGTTCAGACTCAGCTTCTGCTTCTAAAGGGATGACAATTTTGTTCAGGAGATAAGAAATGCACGTAAGTAACAATAATGAGTAGAAAGTGATTGCTTCCTAAGAGAAGTGTGCTGCTCAAAGAATTCAGAGGAGGAAAAACTGCTTCCAGCTGGGTGAAAGGAGTAGTTCTCAAAGGAGCTACGCAGAGGTGGAGGAAAGACCATCCCAAGCAGCAGGAAGGGCATGAGCAAGGCACAGAGGCAGACAGGGTCCTCCTCTCATGGAACATCAGCCTGAGGCTCTGTGTAGGACCCCTGCTGACTGACTGATTACCTCAGTACACCCTGCTGAGTGCCGGGGGATTAATGTCCTAGCCCAATTGCCCTCTTCTTTGATTAAGGGTCAGTGTAGGGAAGAGAATTCACTCTAGCAAGTTAAAGCAGGGTATTAAATGACTTACAAAATTTGCCAAGAAAGCTAAAGAAATAGACACTAGGTTGAGCTTTCAGGACTGACTCTGAGCACCAGGCCACCAAAGAAACTGCTGCCTCATTTGTGATCAGAAAGCCACCATGATCAGGAAGAAGTATAATCAGGAAATGGCTACCATCCATGGTTGCCACACAAAATTCCTACACAGCCATGATGGTGCTTTTGGAGAGATAGCAGCCCCAGAAAACATGAGTTTTGACTCACTTTCACCTACCACATTTCACTTGGGTATATCTAACTGCCAGAACTATAAGTACAAAAAACACCTGGATCACAGTGCTGAAAAAAAAAAAAAAGTACATGGAAAATAAAAGTGTGGAAAACAATGATTGCTAGCTTTCTGGTTCCAAAGTATAGAAAAGAATGTTAGAAGAAGTGGGAATCCATTCCACCTCAAACCTGCCACAGACTAATTCACTGCACCACCACAACTGCCACCCCTGCCCAGTGATGGAGGATTAGGTGGCTGGTCACACTCCAGGATGACAAGATCAGCTTTCACAGGTCAGAGCCTGAGACCTTTTCTGCTAAAGGCAGACAGCAGAAGACAGCAATCACATAAACACATTAACAAGAAAGAAAAATCTAGAAAATATTTTAAGGAGCCTGGGTTTTCTTTATACATTAAGGGTTCCAGAAGTGTGCAATGTCTTTGTTTCAGTCCAGCCATTGCAATTCCCATTTGCAAAGAACTACAGGAATGGGTGGGGTTGTAGAACATCTTGCTTAAGCTACACACTGATGAAGACTGTGGGAGACTATTTTTAGGGCGAATTTCCAATTCTGAAAAATGCCAGAAAAGTGAAAGAAAGAGACATATGCACTTTCAGGAGTGACTCTGAAAGTTGGTGCCCAGCACCAGGTTTTGTTGTCATATCAGTCCCTGCTGAGGAAAGCAAACAGCAGGTAACTGTGGAACACACCTGGCTATGTAGCTGTTTGATGTTATCGGGCTTTGACTGTCAACTAAGCAATTTCCTTAAGATTTGGAAACAAAGGAAGGAGATTGTCATGAGCCAGAGGAGCAGGTGACATGCAGCATGTCTATGTGCTTCCAGCAGTCTGGAAAGGAATGCATGAGTGAGAGATGGGCACCAGAGGCGCTAGCTTTTCCTTGGGAAAGTGACAGCTTCATATGGGGCAGTAAAGGGATCTCTCCAATAAAATGCCAACTCCCTATTGCTATGAAGTCTTAATATTGCTAAAGACCATGCTACCAGTAAACAAGCCTAACTGGTGTCAGGGAGGGACCTGAGGGTGGAAGGGAGTTGTTTGGTCCTTAGCATGGTTAGAGAAAAACATCAGCAAGGAGTTCATGGTTTCCAGGCAAAATAGTTTATAGCGACTGATTTGTTACTGAAGAGTGTCTGAACCTACTTATTCCTCAAACTTTGGCTCCAGTCCCAGTGTCCCAGTCTTTCATTCAAAGGTATCTGTTCAGTACCTTCTATGTAAAATGTGCAATAAACCCGTCAGTCTTGGGGACTATAGGGAGATGAATGAATGAGACAATCTTAAAAAATAAGTTTGGTCTGCTACGGAGATAGGAAACAAATAAATAACTCTAGTGCAAGGTAGCCAGTGAAATAAAGTGATGTGAAACTTCCAGGATGGGAAGAGTTCTTCAGTTTGGAGGAAAATGAAGAGAAGGATCTGGAAGAGCTCCCAGGAAAAATAAACGATCTCAGTGAGTCTTGCTGAGCACCCATTGTTAGGTGTTCAGTCCCTCTGAAGCACAAGGATAATCTGCCATGTAGCCAGCCCCTACTATATGCCACACTGCCATGTAGTCAGTTGTTGTTCAATATATCTGATCTTTTTCAGTTATATCTGACTTAAATAATAAGCTTCAAAATTGTCTTTCCTGAATTGAGATAATGTATAAAAAGAAGGGAGGGGGGCAGTGAGATGGCTCAGTGGCACAAGTACCTGCCTGGCAAGCATGAGGTCCTGAGTTCAACTCCCGGAGCCCACATAAAAATAAAGGGGGGAGAAGGGTGTTATGCCATTTAATAAATAATGAGTAGTAATCATCCCAATTCTGAGGTGGAAATTAGCCTAGAGGGAAAGGCAAATGTTAGTTAGATGTAAGCTGGAAATATAGGGAAATCTCTTGAACAACTTACGTGTTGAAGAATAGGGATTGGCAGCTTTGCTTGCATTCCTTATTATTTGTTGTAGAGCCAGGCCATCTGTATCCTGGGAATGGGTTCATTACCAAGTTCCAGAGAATTACTCTTAAAAATCACTGTTTATTTCTAACTATGATATTCAGAGGAAGCATATATGATCTTAATTGAATTAAAAATCAAATATAATGTAGGAATTGTTGAAGATCTAACTATGGGGATTGAAAAGAATCTATAATGAAAATATGAATATAGTTCGTATAATTTTTATGCCTCTTAAACCCTAATCTAAAGTAAAATCCAAAAATGTATCATTCTAAGAATAATTGTCCAGCATAATTTATGAACACAAATTAGCATCTCATCATCTTCTCAAAGGAAAGTCTGAAAACCGAGGACCAAATTTTAGCTTTCCCAATAGACACCTCCAGATCTCTGTTAAGCATTGCTAGGAAAGAAGCTGGGACGGCAATGACATAGACACAAAGTATGTGTCTAGGGAAGGTTTGAGAGTTCTGTAAATCTATCTCAGAGATAGGGTGGAGACAGGGAGTTATATAGGCTGCAAAACATAAATTGAAAAAAAATAATTGCATCCAGACAGAGAGTTATAAGCCAGCTAAAGCACCCATTAAGGAGAGTCTGTATACATGTTACCAGCAGCATGCAGAATATGGGCCCACAGATAACTCATCACTTCCCCAGGAAGCCTGCTGTTCCCCAAGGCCTAGTAGAAAATACCGAAGAAGACATGACAGTTTTGCTTAAGCCGCACCCATCACTAAGTGGATTTTTGGCCTTGCCTCCCCTATATGAAAGGGAAAGGAGAGCACCAGATATTATGGTAAATCTGGGATGTGCCTAATCTTTACATGTACTCCACCGAAGCCAAAACCTTATGCTTCCAGAACACAAGAGGATCTAGCTGAAAGGAAGGTCCCACACACTGCTGGAGATGTATTAATACTTCTTCGTTTAAAATGGCCCACCTGTTGTTGTCAATTCACCGAGTCTTCTCATTTGAGCAATGCTTGTCAACTATAGAAACATGAATATCATGGGAAACTTTAAAACTCCTTAAGCCTAAAAAGTGTACACTAGGCAACTTGGCTGAAATAAAGGGAAACGTTGTCAAGGTAAGGCCTCATAGCAGAGAAAAGCACAGATCTGTGCTCAAATGCTGGCTCTGTCGCTTATTAATATGTAACATTGTATAAGTTTCTTAGTCTCTCAGTGCCTCAGTTTACTCATCTGTAAAGTGAAGTTTTGCCTACTTTGTAGGGTAATAGGACTAAATGAATTAAAATTTATAATGTGATTAGAGTGGTGTCTGGCCCCTCGTAAGCACCATAGAAGAGTTAGCTATTATGGCTGCTACTTGACTGCAACTTGGTGTTGTTGCTCTTGTCTTTGTATACCTTCTATAGGCAATTGAGTTTGCAACCTCTGGCCTAGAAAAGAGGATCCCAACTGAAAAGTTTTCCATGCTCTTCCCACCTGCCCCCCACAAAACATTTGACAATGCAATGTTGGTAGACATTTTTAGTGACCGTGACTGGGTGGGGAGGTGCAGGGCATTATTGGCATCTAGTGCATAGAGGTCAGGAATGCTGCTAAAACATCTTACAATGCACTGGATGAGCCTCACTAGAAAGAATTATATTAATTATGCCAAGGTTGAGAAATGGTGGCCTAGATGCTCCTGGCATGCATTTCATTCTTGAGGTCTTGCCATTCACCTAGATGTGTTGACAGGTCTCAGATTACAATTCCTCTCTGCAGTCAAAAATTCCATGCTTTTTCTTCTCTTCACCTCCTTCATTCTCTCCATTCACTCTTTCCAGGTTTGGGGAATCTCTTTGAGGCCCTGGGGAATTCTTCTGCCTTCGTGTTTCTCCAAAACACTAAGCCCTACTCCTGAGTGCCAAATTAAAAGATACCATACCTGTTTGGAGAAGGACAGATCATAGTATTCAACCATCCATTCACCATTGGATATTTAGCATTACCAGCCCCTAGAGAATAAAGTACCAACAGTACCTCCCATTAATATGAACTACCAGCAAAACCAGTCAAATACATTTCCAAATCCCCCTTTGGGGCTGGTATCACCCTTTTTGGAACCATTGTCCTAAGAGCTTAAGCTTTACTTACATGGAAGCCTGAAAGACTTTTGATGTGCTCTGCTGCATACTTCTTCAGAGGCAATGACCAATCAAACTAACTGCTCATCAAAAGAGAGAAAGAAGACAAAAATAGAGAAAGAAAAAATAGATTTATATAATTCAATACTATTCAGCCACCTTCAGGTTACTTCCTGTAATAGACATCAGCACCAGTATCCATAGAAACTTCAGGTAGTACAGGGATATTTTCTCTATCAGCCAAATAATTATTAGCTGGATCTTTTGATAGTGCCATTTCCAAGAAGCCCTTTTGATGTATTCTCATTCCAACATTCTGCTGAGTGAATGTGTCTACCAGAGATCCCTGACTCTTGACCCACTCTGATTCCTTCCCTGTGTCACCAAGAATGAGGTAAGGAAGAGAGGCTGGAATTGGGGAAGACACACAAAGAAGTAAGGATATCTATTTCCTCCAATATTTGCCAGATGAAAATGCAGTGCAACTCTTAATAGAGTTGACATGGTGTATTTTTTAAATTTTTTGTTAGTACATGTATGCAGTACATAATGATTATACTCATCATGGGGAGTTGGTACATGTACATAACACATTCTAATGCTTTTTTTTTCCCTCCTTCTCTTTCCCCTACCCCCTCCCTTGTTCCCCTTCCCATTTGAACATTTTCGTCCTACTTACTAATACCTATTATCTATTTTGATCTTTATTTGTGCTTTTGGTTTCTCACACAAGAAAAACAATATGATATTTAAACATGTGTGTCTGATTTATTTCACTTAAAAGTATGGTCTCAAGGTGCATACATTTACCTAAAAATATCTCAAGTTTATCCTTCTTTATGTTAAAGTAGTACTCCATTGTATATAAAAAACCATGTTCTCTTTATCCATTCATCTGTTGATGGGCATCTGGGCTGTTACCAAGACTTAGCTATTACAAATTGTGCTGCTATAAACATGGGTGTGCATATATCACTGCGGTATGATGTTTTTAACTCTTTCAGAAGTTACCAAGAAGAGGAATAGCTGGGTCAAATGGAACCTCTAGTTTCAGTTTGTTTTTTTGTTTTTGTTTTTGTTTTTTATGTGCAGGTACCAGGAGTCGAACTCAGGACCTCACGCTTGCCAGGCAGGCGCTTATGCCACTGAGCTGTATCACTGGCCCTGGTTTCAGTTTTTTGAGAGATCTCCATACTGATTTCCATATTAGTTGCACCAATTTACACTCCCACCAAGAGTGGAGAAGGATTCTTTTTTCACCACAGCCTCACTACCATTTGCTATTGGTTGACTACTGGATGATAGCCATCCTTTCTGGAGTGAGATAGAATCTCAGTGTTTTGTTGTTGTTGTTTTGTTTTGTTTTGTTTTGTTTTTTGGGTACCAGGAATCAAACTCACGACCTCACACTTGCCAGGCAGGTGCTGTGCCACTGAGCTATATCCCCAGCTTAGTGTTGTTTTAATTTACATTTCTCAAATGACCAGTGATATCATATTTATTTGCTGTTTGTACTTCTCCATTTGAGAAATGTCTGTTCATTTCAGATGCCCATTTTTGGATTGGATCTTTAAATTTGGGGGCATCTGATTTTTTTTTAATTTTTTATATGTTTTAGTTATTAGTCCTTTTTCTGAGAAATAGCTGATACAAATTTTTTCCCATTCTGTGGGTTGCCTCTTTGCTCTGTTGGTGGTTTCTTTTGCTGTGCAAAAGCTTTTTAATACGATGAGATCCTATTTGTTGGTTGTTTGTAATATTTCCCGTGAGATCAGCGTTTTATTTGCCTACACCCATGTCTTCAAGAGTTTTATCTATTTTATGTTCCAGCAGATTAAGTGTTTCTGTTTTAATATTTAGTTTTTTGATCCATTTTGATTTTTGTTTAGTGCATGATGAGAGATATGGGTCTACTTTTTAATCTTTGGCATGTGGAAAGCCAGTTTCCCCAGCACCATTTATTAAAGAGCCTATCTTTCTTCCAGTGAAGGTGTTTGGCCCCTTTGTCAAAGATAAGGTAGCTGAGTGTGTTTGGAGTTTGCATCTTCTATTCTGTTCCATTGATCCTTGAGTCCTTTTTTTGCCAGTACCATGTTGTTTTTACCACAGTAGCTTTGTAGTATAATTTCAAGTTGGAGATTGTGATGCCCGTGCCTTGCCTTTGTTGCCCAGGATTACTTTTGCTATTCTAGATCTCTTCTGGTTCCAAATAAATTTTAGAATTATTTTCTCTAGTTTTGTGAAGTATGATATTGATATTTTGATTGGGGTTGCTTTAAATCTGTATAACAGTTTTGGAAGTATGGCCATTTTCACTATATTGGTTCTTCCTACCCAACACAAGGGATATCTTTCCATTTTCTGATATCCTCTTCAATCACCTTTTTCAGAGTACTGTAGATTTCAATGTAAAGGTCTTTTACTTCCTTTGTTAAATGATTCCTAAGTATTTCATTTTTATTGATGCTATTTTTAAAGGTGTTATTTCCTAATTTCTCTCTCAGTGAGTTTGTTATTTGTGTACAGGAATGTTACTGATTCTTTGAGTGTTGATTTTGTATCCTGCTATGCTACTGAATTTGATTATTAAATCTAGGAGTCTTTTGGTGGAGTTTTTGGGGTCTTCTACATACAGTATCATGACATTGTGCATTGGTCACTTTCCTATTGCTGGGACAAAATACCTGACACCCACAACTTAAAGGAGGAGAGTTGGATCACCTTTTCAGAGAGTTCAGTCCATGGATGACTGCCTCCAAAGCAGAAACAGTATGAGAGGGGCATGGCAGAGGAAAGCTGCTCCTCACAGCCAGGAAGGAGGGAGAGGGGGGAAGGGAGAGAGGGAGGGAGAGAGGGAGGGAGAGAAAGAGAGACACAGAGACAGAGACAAAGACAGAGGGAGAGAGAAGCTAGGGAGAAGAGTATACCCTTCCATGCCATGCCCCCAATGACCTATCTCCTTCAACCATGTCCCACCTCCTAACAGCATATTCAACTGTGAATTTATCAATGGATCACTGATGAGTATAACACCCTAATGATCCAATCTCCTTCCAACCCCCCACCTCTGAACACATGAGACTTTGGGGGACATTTTAGATTTAAGCCATAGCACACTTTTACATCAAAACAACAAGTGCCACCTTCACTCCAAGTCCCACTGCTTCTGAGGTAGGTTTGTACAGCAAGCTTCTTATAAAGAATGAAACCTGCCTTCCCATTTGCCATGAGGATTCAAACTTCCCAAAAGTGTGGATTGAGTTGAGTTGCTTCCATTTAATCTGGAAAACTCTACTGAGCAGAAGCCACACCAAACTTATTCAAAGGTAATTTGTCCTTTCATGATCAAAGCACAGATGACTGGCTTCTGCTCAAGCACCAATCTCTTTCCATTTACTCATGAACTAGATCTTTCCAAAACAGAAGTATACCAAATCGTTCAGGACACAGCTTCTTTGGGCCATTTTCTTCAGAATGGACTATGTAAATGGCAGACACTTTCTATGTTAGATTTTTGACAGACATTTTCTATGTTAAATATCTGAGAAAAACTAAGGGAGGAAATATTTATTTTGGCTCATGGTTTCAAAGTCTTCAGTCCCTGGTTGGCCAACTCCGTTGTTTTTAGGCCTATGGCCAGTCAGAAACATCAGAGTAAAAGGGTATGGTGGGAGAAAGCTGCTCACCTCATAGCAACCAGGAAGCAGATAAGGCTGGAAAAGAGCCAGAGAGGAAGAGGCCAGGACAAGATACAGTCCCCAAGGTCATGACCCAGTCCCTTCAATTAAGCCCCAACTCCTAAGATTTTATTATCCCCAATGATGCCATCAAATTATGATTTCCTCAATGGATTAATCCACTTGATGAAGTTAGAGCCCTCATGATCCAATCACTTCCCTAAAAGTTCATCAGTTCACAACCAAGCACATAGCACATGAGTTTTGGGGACATTTCAAATATAAACCATAATGACACCCCACCCCTCAGTTTGTTCAATATGTCATGGTGGTAGAAAGAGCACTGGACCAAGTATCTTTTTTTTTTTTTTTTTGTGGGTACCGGGGGGCCAACCTCAGGACCTCACGCGCCAGCAGGCGCCCGTGCCGCTGAGCGATATCACCGGCCCCTTTTTCGTATGTGGGTTCCGGGAGTCGAACTCGGGCTCTCGCACTTGCTGGGCAGGCGCTTAAGCCGCTGAGTCATCTCACCAGCCGCTGGACCAAGTATCTTGAAATCTAGCTCTTGTCCTTTACTCTATGAGAGTTTATCCTAGCCCCAACCTTTCTAGCTCTTAATTTTGCCATTTGTAAAATCCACTCCACCTATATCACAGGGTTGCTCTGCAGTTCAAATAAGGTAGTAGTTACAAAAGTACTTTGAGAAGCTTATAAGAATTGTAATAATGTTATTCCTTGACTATAGATTAATGAACATAATAAAAATTGCTATTGCCGGTGTTAGCATAATGGCAGATTGTCCTTCCCTTTAATGAAATTCATCAGGAATAAAATTCTCCAGCTTTTTCCTGACATTCTCTTTCTTCAATAGGACCCCATGAGAACGAAGAAGAAGGAGCAGACCGCGCGCACGCACCTCCTACCATCCCAGGAATCGCAGCGCGACAGAAGCTCAATTCTAGGGACACACGGTGACAGCTGGCGCCCAGGGAGCCCCCATGGAGGATCCTGAGAAAGCGGCGAGGCAGGGAGCGGTGGAGAACTGCACTGGCCGGCGGTGAGTGTCTCTCAGCCACAGCTGCCCTGCGCCAGAGAGCGACCGGCCGGGCGCCATTGTGGGGGGTGTGGCGAAACTCAGAGCAGCGCGAAAGAAAAACAGCGCTAGACACTCGCGCTCTGGACAGGGCAGCGCGGGGCCTCTCAGGCCCACGAAAGTGTGCTGAGGTCAGCAGGCGAACGAGACTGGTCTCTCAGCACACCTGTCCCGCGCCAGAGAGCGACTGGCCCGGCGCCATTGTGGGGGGCGTGGTGAGAATCAGAGCGGCGGGAAAGCAGTGCAGGTAACCCGCGCTCCGGACAGCGCGCTGCGCCTCTCAGGCCCAGGGATAGTGAAGGGGCACTGAGAGCGGCAGGAGAGCTAGACTGGTCTCTGCCTGAAAGTACGGGCCTCTGCTCACCGCCCGCCAGAGGGCCACTCCTGGCTTACTGGGACCGACCTGCACGGAACAGGACTCTGTCACCACACGGTGCCTGCCTACAGCAGAGTCAACACCTGGAACTGATTCTTTTTTTTTTTTTTTTTCTCATTTGCTTTTTGTTCTGGCAAAGGGTTTTTTTGTTGTTGTTGTTGTTTTTTGTTTTTTTTGTGGGGTTTTATTTTTGTTTTGTCTGTTTTATTGTTTTTATCTTCGTTTTTGTTTCTGTATGTGTATTTGCTCTTTCCTTCATTATTCTCTCTGGTTTTTTATATGTGTGTAAACAGCGCCTCTAACTTCTTTGTGATTGTGGTTGTGATCTGTTCTTCCTTTTATCCCCTCCTTCTCTTTTTACCACCAGTCCTCTGCACCAGTGCCCCAATTTTAGTGGGATCCCTCTTGGTCCTCTAACCTTACATCTAATTCCCTCCTATTCTCCCAACACTCTATTTCCTCCTTAACTCATTTTAAATTTAAACTCCTCAGGGAAAAATTGACATACATAAGACTTGTATACTGCATATAATTTTTCTGGTGTGTTTTAGATTTTGTTATATAACCGCAACTCTATACAGCTAAAAGTGGTAAATAACTGGTTAGCTCAGTCTGTCATTTTCTAGGCTGTGTTTGATGCTTTAGTTAACATTATAGCCAAATGTGAAATAATTGTTCTAAACATCTTTCCTTCCTGATATTTCGTGATTGAGATTGACTAAGGGACACAGAAAATACAGTGGCACAGTACCAAAGAATCAAGGACTGGGCCAAACAGGTAGCAACTTCGCATACCCAACGAATTGAAGAGGTAGGATCTGGCAGAAAGCTCAAAACCCAAAAGCAAGCTCCACTTGGAAGATACTGCAAAGAAGTAGTCATCTTCTAAAGATCTTAAACACTAGCAATAAAGTAACCTACCATAGGTAATTTGCAAACATCACCCCAGCAATTAAAGAAAGAAAAAATGAGACAACACTTAAACAAGATGCAACCCCACACATCCAATTCACCAAAGGCAAACCTAGGGGGCAACGAGGTGGGACAATCCGAAAGCCACCCACCTGGCCTATCTGAAGTGGTAACAACAAAGCAACTGAGTGAGGCTCTGGAAAAAATTAAAACAGAAATAATCTCACAGATAACTGCAGAGATAATGTCCACAATGAAGACCATGCTTAAGGACACTATAGCTGATACAGACAAAAAAATAGATGAGCTTAAGAAAACTATAGAAACCATGAATGCTCAGCATAGGAAAGAAATGGAATCCATAAGGCAGATTCAAGCAGATATCCAAGAGAACAAAAATTCCATTGAAAGTATTTGTAGCAGATTAAGCCAATGCGAGGACAGGATCTCAGATATAGAAGACAGGCTTGCAATTAGTGATCATGAAAAGGAAGAATTCTTAAAAACAGCAAGGGACCATGAAAAATCAATTCAGCAGCTGCTAGATGACTCAAAGATAAGCAACTTAAGAATAATTGGAATAAATGAAAAAGCAGGAGATAGCATCAACGACATTAAAACCTTGTTCAAAGACATAATCAGGGAGAACTTTCCTGGAAGAGAAAAGGAATTTGACACCCCTATAAGTGAAGCTTTTAGAACACCAACTAGACATGATCAAAAAAAAACTTCAGCCAGACATATCATAGTCAAGATCCCAGAAATTCAACAGAAGGGCAGAATCTTAAAAGCTGTCAGGGAGAAGAGACAAATCACCTATGAAGGAAAACCCATCAGAATCACAGCTGACTTTTCAGCACAAACCCTCAATTCAAGAAGAGCTTAGAATGATGTATTGCAAGCTCTAAAGGAAAATAATTTTCAGCCCAGATTGATGTACCCTACAAAACTATCTTTCAAAATTGATGGAGAAATAAAATACTTTCATGACAAAGAACATCTGAGAAAATTTATGACCACCAAACCAGCACTCCAAAACGTTCTGAAGGACATTCTAGAAAGAGATAGGAACCCCAACAGAAGGAATCCACCAGGCAGGGCAAATACTTAAATAGCCGGAAAGCGGAAAAACAAAGAGTGGGAACCAACAACAGGAAAATATCGTGACAAGTCAATACATATCAGTTTTAACCATCAATGTTAACGGTCTCAATTCACCAATCAAAAGGCACAGACTGGCGAAATGGATCAAGAAGCAAGATCCAACAATATGCTGTATACAAGAAACACATTTAATTCAGAAAGAAATTCATAGACTGAAAGTCAAAGGATGGAAAACAATACTCCATGCCACAGGAACCCAGAAAAAAGCAGGGGTAGCTATTCTTTTTGCAGACAAAGTGAACTTCAAGCCAAGAAGGATTCAGAGAGATAAAGACGGTCATTACATCCTTATAAAGGGAACAATCCAAGAGGAAGAGATAACGATCATAAATATATATGCGTCAAATACCAATGCACCCAGCTATATAAAACAAGTACTAAAGGACATAAAAAATCAAATAAGCACTAATACAATTATATTGGGAGATCTCCATACTCCACTGTCACAAAAAGACAGATGAACTGGACAGAAAATCAATAATTAAATAGTAGAACTGAACCAAACTTTTGAACAAATGGACTTAATAGATGTCTACAGAGTGTTCCATCCCACAACATCAGAATACACATTCTTCTCAGCTGCACATGGGACGTTCTCCAAAATAGACCACATACTAGCTCATAAAACCTGCTTAAGTAAATGCAAAGGAATTGAAATTATCCCATGCATATTATCAGACCATAGTGCAATCAAATTGGAAATCAATGGCAAAAGATCTCACAAAAACTCCCTAAACACATGGAAATTAAACAGCACCCTCCTGAACAACCAATGGGTCACAGATGAAATTAAAGAAGAAATTAGACAGTTTCTACAACTGAATGATAATGACAGTACAACATACCGGAACTTATGGGATACAATGAAAGCAGTCCTAAGAGGGAAATTTATAGCATTAAATACTTATATCAGGAAAATAGAGCAAGCGCAAATAAACAACTTAAGGGTGAACCTCGAGCTTCTAGAAAAAGAAGAGCAGGTTAAGCCAAAAGCCCATACAAGGGAGGAAATTATAAAGATCAGAGCAGAAATTAACGTATTGGAGACTAAAAAAACAATACAAAGAATCAATGAAGCAAAAAGTTGGTTCTTTGAAAGTATAAATAAGATTGACAAACCCTTATCCAACCTTATTAAAAAAAGAAAAGAAAAGACTCAAATCCATGCAATTGAAAATGAAAAGGTTGATATCACGACGGACCCTGCAGAAATCCAGAAGATCATCTATACCTATTTTGAAAATTTATATTCTACTAAGATGGAAAATGCAGAAGAAATGGACAGATTCCTAGATTCGTATGAATTACCAAAGCTGAATCAAGAAGATTTAAAAATCCTAAATAAATCAATATCAGCCAATGAAATTGAAGATGTAATTAAAAACCTCCCAACAAAGAAAAGCCCAGGCCCTGATGGATTCACTGCCGAATTCTACAAGAAATTTAGAGAAGACCTAACGCCCCTACTTCTCAAACTTTTCAATGAAATTGAAAGGGAAGCAATACTCCCAAATTCATTCCTGGAAGCAAACATAACCCTGATACCAAAACCAGAGAAGGACCCAACTAAGAAAGAGAACTACAGGCCAATCTCCCTAATGAACATAGATGCAAAAATCCTTAATAAGATACTGGCAAACAGAATCCAACAAATCATCAAGAAGATTATACACCATGACCAAGTTGTATTCATCCCAGGGATGCAGGGATGGTTCAACATACGTAAATCAATAAATGTAATACACCATATTAACAGAACCAAAGACAAAAATCACATGATCATCTCAATAGATGCAGAAAAAGCTTTTGACAAAGTCCAGCACCTTTTCATGATAAAAACCCTACAGAAAATTGGAATAGAGGGTCCTTATCTCAATCTGGTAAAAGCTATCTATGACAAACCAACAGCCAATATTATACTAAATGGCCAAAAACTGAAAGCCTTCCCTCTAAAATCAGGAACAAGACAAGGATGTCCACTGTCCCCACTCTTATTCAACATAGTTCTGGAAACTTTAGCCAGAGCGATTAGACAAGAGAAAGAAATAAAAGGAATAATGATTGGAAAGGAAGAAGTTAAATTATCATTATTTGCAGATGACATGATACTCTACACAGAAGACCCCAAAAACTCCACTAAAAAACTGCTAGATTTAATAAGCAAATTCAGTAGTGTAGCTGGATACAAAGTCAATACTCAAAAGTCAATAGCCTTCCTGTACACAAATAACAAACTTACTGAAAGAGAAATTAGGGAAACAATACCTTTCACAATAACATCCAAAAAAATGAAATACCTAGGAATCAACCTCACAAAGGATGTAAAAGACCTCTACACTGAAAACTACAGTACTCTGAAAAAGGAGATTGAAGAGGATATCAGAAAATGGAAAGATATCCCTTGCTCCTGGATAGGAAGAACCAATATAGTGAAAATGGCCATACTTCCAAAATTGTTATACAGATTTAATGCAATTCCAATCAAACTTCCAAGAGCATATCTCACAGAATTAGAGAAAACAATCCTAAAATTCATTTGGAATCAGAAGAGACCTAGAATAGCAAAGGCAATTCTGGGCAACAAACGCAAGGCAGGAGGCATCACAATCCCTGACTTGAAATTATACTATAAAGCTACTGTGATAAAAACAGTGTGGTACTGGCAAAAAAACAGACCTGAAGATCAATGGAACAGATTAGAAGATGCTGAAACAACCCCAGACATACTAAGCCACCTTATCTTTGACAAAGGTGCCAAACACATTCGCTGGAAGAAAGATAGCCTCTTTAATAAACGGTGCTGGAAAAACTGGCTACATGCCGAAGATTAAAACTAGACCCATATCTTTCACCATGAACTAAACTAAATTCAAAATGGATCAGAGATCTAAATATTAAAACAGAAGCATTAAATCTGCTGGAAGGTAGGATAGGTAAAACCCTTGGAGACATTGGTGTAGGCAAAGACTTTATGAATAAAAACTCAACCGCACGGGAACTATCCCAAAGAATCAATAACTGGGATCTCATCTTATTAAAAAGCTTTTGCACAGCAAGAGAAACCACCAACAGAGTGAAGAGACAACCCACAACGTGGGAAAAAATGTTTGCCAGCTGTTCCTCAGACAAAGGATTACTATTGAGAACATATAAAGAACTCAAAAAAATCAGACCTCCCAAATTTAAAGACCCACTCCAAAAATGGGCATCTGAGATGAATACACATTTCTCAGATGAAGAAATACAAATGGCAAATAAATATACAAAAAAATGTGCAACATCACTAGTCATTCGAGAGATGCAAATTAAAACAACACTGAGATACCATCTCACCCCAGAAAGAATGGCTACTATAAAGAAATCAACTAATAACAAATGCTGGAGGGGCTGTGGGGAAAAAGGAACTCTTCTTCACTGTTGGTGGGAGTGTCGACTGGTACAGCCACTGTGGAAGTCAGTGTGGAGATTCCTCAAAAAACTAGGGTTGGAGGTCCCATTTGACCCAGCTATTCCCCTTCTGGGCATCTTCCCGGAAGAATTAAAAACATCGTACCACAGTGATATATGTGCACCCATGTTTATAGCAGCACAATTTGTAATAGCGAGATCTTGGAAACAACCCAAATGCCCATCAACTGAGGAATGGATAAGAAAGATGTGGTATTTTTATACAATGGAGTACTATTCAGCCATAAAGAAGGATAAACTGGAGACTTTTACAGGTAAATGGATGCAACTCGAGAAAATACTCATAAGTGAAATAAACCAGAAGCACATGTGTAAGCATCGTATTGTCTCTCTAGTATGAGAAACTGAAAGAGTAAATAAGGTCCAAAATGTACAATAGACATGGTGAATCAAAAAGAAACTGTTCAAAAGGAAAGAGAGACTGGAATAAGGAAAAGAAAGAAGGGAAAGGGAAAAAAATTGTATATATATAAAAGATGGTTAAGATAGATACACTACCAATTTTACTTAGTTCATTGAAGAGTAAGGTTTGTGCCAATAATGTTTGGACAATTGAATGCTAATGTCTGGTATCCAGAATAACTAACTTAAAGATAGTAATACGTAATGTATTAACCATTGTTACCCTCCTATTATGTTGTTTTGAAAATTTGTTCTTCTTTTGATTTGTTTTGTTTTTTCTTCTCTTTAAAATAAAAAAAAAAAAAGACACTAGCAGTGGAATCATCCATCTCCACTGCAGAATTGTTAAAAATATAACACATGTGGCTTGGAATAAATGAAATGCATTATTAAAGTATTAAAATGTTGCAAAAAAAAATAGGACCCCATGAGACTCAGTGTTCCCCAGACATGTACTTCTGAACTGGTGTAGTTTCCAGAAGGTCTCTTTAACCAGGGACATTGCTTAGATGCAGATTACACACCATATGGACTCTAAGACACTATCTGCCTGAATTGCTCTGTGAGAGATCTGCAAGTATTTTAGACTAGTGAGTGTGGAAATGATGCTCCAATATAAACCAAGTCAGTGTTGATTAGAAAACATTCAATTTTGTGAACGGCTGGATAATTTGCCAGTTAAAGGACAGTGCTTCCTTGTCCTGGCTGGAGGGAGCATGTGCTAGTTTAAAGGGTAGGAGCAAGAAGGCTGGCTATACCTGAAGGTACCCTGCAGCCCAACTCTGGATGGGCAGAGGCAGAGTGAGGTGGCGTGAAAAAGGGCTTCCAGAGGCTCCGTCACAGCAGGGCAGGCGCAGAGCCGTGTGCACTACCAACAGCTTGCCATGTGGTTTTCTCTCTCCAGATCCAAATGTCATGCTGCCGATATAAAATTCACTGAAAGGCTTCTCTTCATTTCCTCTCTGGCTGCTTCTCTCTCACAGGCTCCGTGAAGATTTCCATAGTTACCAAGCCCTCTGTGCAGCATCAGCGCTGACCACCAGCCAGTCCTAATACCATGCTGCCGTTTCCTCTCCTCTGAACCCCTCCATGTTTCCTGTTCCCACACAGTGCTGGAACAATGACTAGCTGAGTAAGTGATTTGCAACTGTACCCCCACTCCCCCTGCCAGAATCTTGTTGCTAAAGAAGGCTACTGCAGAAACTACTCTTTTTCTTTCTCAACAGACCTTTCCAATAATCTCCCTGTATTTTTAAGGTTCCTTTTGCCTGACCTTCAACATGGACTTTCTGAGACCTGGACTCTGCCTTGTCTCCATTTAGCTATTCAAGCAGGTTTTGCATCTTTTTTAAAAGCGACATTCATAAAGGGAGGAGGTCAGTAGAAGGCTAGAGCCACGCAAAGACTGTCAGCCAGGAGGGACGTTGCCTCCTGCCTCAGAACACAGGCAGACCGCTGACAACACCTGAACCAGTGGGCGAGAGGTGACCTTGGGTTGGAAACAAAGGGCTAAGCCCTAGAAGCGTGTTTCCTAGTTCCCTGCAACAACAGAGGAACTCACCCTGGGTGGCACACGAGTGCAGAAAACAAAGGCTCATTTGGCATCTCTGATATCATCTTTGGAAGTGAATAAGACAAATAACTTAAAAGGGGCAGGGGAGATCGATGACGCTGCTAACTTGAGACTGTCCATATGAGAGTCTCTGATTTATCAGCCTTCATAGGAGCTGATAAGCTCTCGAAATGAGTGTTCTGTGATCAGCGGCTATACCTCCTGGTAGTCTGGGTTGCTTTCCTGGTTGAGGGTAGGGGGAGGTGACGACGACAAGGGACAGAAAATAACACACTTTGATTCCATTATTCACTGATCCATGGGTTTGCCTTATTATGATGGGGCTGCTAATTGTGGTATTCCAAAGTGCAGCCCAAAGCTACCAGGAATTATCTTTCAGAACAGGTTTGGGGTAGGGGAAAAAACACTATTGCTGAAAGTGGAGACGTGTCATGTTTTTATTGGTATTATTATAAAGGCTGTGTTGCTTGCATTAGCAGACAGTCAGGGAAACCATGCAGCCATTCGGAAAGGAGGAGGGCAGTTCTCCCCAGGGCATGGGGATGTGTGGGATCCAGCAGGGACAGGGAAGCTATTATTAAAAATAAGAATAAGAAAATAGAGCTGTAAGGTGGGCGAGTAGCCAGGCTGAATATTGGTGCCGAACAGTGTCTGAGCACAAACCGGGGCTGCCTGAGTAAGATTAAAATCTGCAGGGAAATTTTGTTCCTTAGCACTGGCAGAAATTAGGAATAAATTCAATTGCATTCTGCACAATAGCTGGAAGCGATTGAGGTTAAGTGGCCTCGCTCTCTGATGTGTTAGTATTACTGAGCACTCTCTGCTCACGTGACTTGATGTGATCTGCTCTTGGAACACATCGCCATGGCAACTGATGATTTCTATTACAGTACATTCAAGTTCACATTCTAGGCCTGTCATATGCTTGGAAATTTCCAGTTAAAATATTTATTTATGAAAAAGGCAAAAAAAAAATAAAAAAGAGAGAGAAAGAAAGAAAAGATAGGAAAAGCTACCTCTAGACTCTTTCAGGGATAAAAAACAAAAAGATGCCCCTTATGCAGAATGATTTATCTGCAGACAAAAAGAGAATGTTGCATATTCTCTTAGCTATTGCTGCTGAATAAAAAATTTCCCATGAGGTGGCCAACTTTGTTGGGGACAGGGTAAATTGGAATCTTGCCTACTGTGGTTTGGCATGCAGGTGTGCTATCAGACTGAATACAGAGTGACAGAAGTGGCCTGGAAAAGCTGCAGATCAGAGTTTCCATTTGACTCTCTGAGGCACATGTTTCCAATTTCAGCTTCCCACTAAGGTTCTGCACCACTTTATCTTTGTCAACCCTCAGCTAGAAAAGAGCTGCCCTTACATACCAGCCACACAGAAGGGGTGTGAGGGATCTCTCATTGGATGGGTCAATATTCTGGGGTCCCAAGGGATTCTCAAGGCTGACCCTGGTAGAAGAAGAGGGCAGCCTGAGACATAACATGGCAGATTGCTCTCTCGTGAAGCCAAAACCTTGTTCCATACCGAAGTTCCATGTGACTTCCTATGAATCCTCCTAGGCACTGCCCATCCCATCGGGGTCTCAGGGATCCCTAGCCTTTTTAGGATGGCTTATACATGTCAATTGGCTTCTCCCTGGAGAAAGACAGCCAAGGGTTAAACTAAATCTTTCCTGAGAAAGGAATCATTATTTCTGCACTATGCACTATGCAGGGATGTGTTGCTAACGAGGCCTCCTAGGTTCGTATACTTTTTCCCCTTAGTCAAGCATATTAAATATGTTAATAAAAGATTCCCCAGTGCTTTCTCTATCAGAAGCTTCCAGGTGGCTGCACTGACCCTAGGTGTCAAATTACCTGGTGAGGGCATCCCATGACTCACAGATGTTCTCTCTCTAGCTATTAAAATCTCCATGATCTCTTTTTGCACTATGGCTTCTGCTGAGTCTGGTTGGAATCATATGCTGGTTCCTAGCTGAGACCTACTTTGTGCAGTGAGTCTTGCCTAACTATAAAAGTCACTGGGAGGCTGATTTAAAATACATATTTCCTGGGGCCGGTGAGATGGCTCAGCGGCATAAGCGCCTGCCTGGCAAGCGCGAGGTCCTGAGTTTGACTCCCAGTACCCACATATGCAAAAAAGGGCCGGTGATATCGTTCAGCGGCACAAGCACCTGCTGGCATGCAAGGTCCTGAGTTCGAACCCCAGTACCCACAAAAAAAATGAAATAAAATAAAATAAAATAACATATTTCCTGTGCTCGCTTCAGCAGCACATATACTAAAAAAAAATAAATAAATACATATTTCCAAATTTCCTCTAGACCTCCTGAATCAAAATTTCCAGGCAAAAGTTCTGGGAATCTGTATTCTCACAATCAAGCAAATTTGACTAGCACTGCACATAGATTGTGGAGCCTACTTGCAATATTTGGGCTATTTTTCAAAAATTATTTCACTGACATCCTAAGGTCTGTGTATGACACATTGGACCAGAAGTCTTCTGGGAAATTCCTAACTATTATTGGTATAGAATAGTATAAAAAAAGATGAGGGGCCAGTGAGATAGCTGAGTGGCATAAGCACCTGCCTGGCAAGCATGAGGTCCTGAGTTCAACTCCCAGAACCCACATATGAAAAAAGGGCTGGTGATATCGCTCAGCGGCACAGGCACCTGCTGGCACGTGAGGTCCTGAGGTTAACTTCCAGTACCCACAAAAAAAAAAAAAAAAAAGATGAAACACCATTTTTTAAAAAATGTGAACAATGGATTGATGATTGTAGTTCCAGAGATTCCCTAATAGAAGCATGAACGAATTCAAGCCTGTTAATATGAATGTATTTCCTATGCCACCAAATAATCATCTCCTGTGTAAGAAAATGATTTCTTCTTAAAACTCAGATTAACAAATACACCAAGCCAGCTACTCCAAGAAAGAAAGATTGTGCATGTAGAATGGATATGACTGATTTGGTACGGAGGTGAATTGCAGGGTTAAATTTTTAGTCCTACTCAGCAGCTTTGTCTATGAGGATTTACAAGACAGGTGTTATGTTTACAGATTGCTGACTGTGCATGGAAGGGGTGTAGAAGAGGCAGCATCAAAGATGGCAGCATTAAAGCTAAAAGCCTGGCTGGGGACTTAACTGTTCTGTATGCAGCAGAGAAGATACAAAACATGGAAGAAGCCCCATGTTTCCCTAGTCTGCTAACACACAGGAGTGCTGCCTGGACATGCAACTGTTTTGGGGGAGTCTAGATAAGGTTCTTTGGTGTCAGTACCTCTTGAATCTGTCATTCTCCCATACCTGGGGACATAAAATGAGGTTTGCTGAACTTACAGTTGTTCCATTGATCCAAAAGTATGAGCAGCGATGTAAGGTGAACTGGTGAATACTTCGAGAAATTAGAACAACCACAGTAAATTCCTGAGTCAATTTTAGAGTTCCTGAAAGCTTCTTCATACATGCACATGATTCTATAAGCTCAAAGAAAGAGAGACTGGTTTAACATACTTTCCTAGTATCCAGAATTCTAGATCCAGAAATTACCTTTTCAGATTCTGGAATGGATTATAAACCTATAGGCCCTATCCAGCCAAGGAAAGGCAGAACCCCCAGCCCAGGATGGCTCTGCCAGGGTGGCTGCCGCCTTTGTGTGGGGCAGCAGCATCACCTAGTGATGCAGAAGTTTAAGTACAAGCTCTTTTCCTGGGAACTGTCCAATTTGATCAAACTGTAATAAGATCAATTATCCCTATTAATGAATTAGAGTGGTAGTACATATAATCCCAAACTAGAGGTGACACCCAATTCCATTTTCACATAACTTGGAATGCATTCTGTGACTATATAGCATTTGAGTTTTCCATAAAGTAACATGAAAGAATGTATGGCTGAACCCATGCCAGACTGGATGGATAAGGGAGGTAGGTGAAGTTAGCAAGGTTAAAAGGAGGCTGGGTTCTTGTGTTGGTTCAGGTTCTCCACGAAGCAGATGCCAAGATAGCATTAGCAGCATAAGAGATTTAGTGAGGGATAAAGCAGAGAGGGATCAGAGTAGCAAGGGAGAGCCTTCACTCTGCCCTGCAGGTCTGACATCTGTCAAAAAGAGAAGGGAAAGGAAGAGCCTCAGACTGCAGTACAGCTCGGAAAACAGTCTGGGCAACTCAACAGGGCAATCCAGCACAAAGATCACCTACTGAGGAATACTGCCAGGGACAGAAGGGTGGGCCCTGGTACCACCTGTCCTCAGTCACTGGCTAAAAGCTGACCTGGAGTTACAGCTGGAGGCTGTCTGCTAACTGCACCCTATGCAGCAGGTGCTCTCTTGAAGGAGACCTGAACCTCCCACCTCCATGACTGCTGCAGACTTGAAGGGCAGCTGTCTCTAGAGCATATATTTACCTGCAGATCCCCACGTCCACACATGATCAGAAGGAACACTGTGGATTTATGCATCTAAACTGATGAGTGAAAACTTAGCACCTGTTCTTCCATTCCACTAACTAATGTAAACCGGAAAGAAGAACTCCTGAGTAGCATTTATTAATTTCACCTTTCTAAACAGCAAGCTGCCTACCTTCCACTGTGTATTCTCTGCTCAGAAAACCAAGTTCAGTGTCAACCACCTGAAACACCAATGGTACTTAAGCTTCTTTGTCGAGGAGACATTTGGGTCTGAAAATATCTGTATCCTGCCCAAGGCATGAACAGTGACCTCACATCCCTACCCATTCTCTCTCTCGCTCCCATAAACAGCCTTTGATCCTACTGACCACAAGATGCTGCTGCCCAGGTGATATGACCTGATTTCTGTATCTGAAAACATTAAGAAACTTGCTCAAGTTCAAGGATTTTCAGAAATCCAATTTGGGTGAATTAAGAGACTCAGATAGCACCACAGGCAAGGGCACAAAGTTTTCAAATCATAGCTAAGCCACAAAGGCCCAGGATGCCTTCAATGAAAAATGCAAGGAGCCGCTTGACAAAGAACCTTGAAAAGATCTAAGGGTGGAAGAAGGCCCACTGGGGAAATAAAGGATGAGGAAGAGGGGAAAAAAGAATGAATGTACCAACTCTTTCTAAGGCTCTGTCAAGGAAAGAAAGATAAGAGATGACAAAGCAGAATGAGTTAATACTGCCAAGAAAGTTAGAGGCAAGGCAAAGGGCCAGGGAGGAGGAAGCATGGGCTATAAAGTAGCTGGACTAATAAATGAGAAGGGGAGTGAAATTAATGATGACTCTGAGTGGCAGAGATACCGAGCTGCTCTTTTAAATTGGTCTTTAACAAGAAAAATAAAGAAAGGGAGCATAGATAATTAGGAAGTAATGAAGACCTTTAAATATAGATGTTGAAATAAACCAGGTAAGGGAATACTTGAAAACATGGCATAATATGTAAAGCAGCAGGTCCAGATAATGTGCATTCCCCAACCTTAAGGGAATTAGTTAATGAACTTGCTGAACTGCTGGCCATTATTTTCAAAGGCTCGGAGAGACCAGGGACTATAAAATGAAAATATTTGACCAGATTTTTACCAAATAAAAAATGGCCTTGGCAATTACTATACCTACCACTATATATACTCACCCTCCACCTCATGGGGATGTTGTAATGACAAATGGAATTACAAATATTAAATCACCTGGAGGAAAACACAGGGAAGTGGAAAGTTAGCTGGTGATGGCATGAAAGCTCCACGCTGATAGGCTGGAGTTAGGGCATACAGTATATGGTCAAGGGTAATGCAGATATTTGACTTTTTGCTCAAAGGAATGTAATTGAGGGTTATATAATTATATTTCTGGTTTTCAGGCTGATACAAAAGTCAACTTACATACCCAGAGAGCACAGCAAGGGAGAAAAAATCTTCATAGTAAGTATCAACCTTCGATGTTAAATTTTCCAAAGATAATCTACAGATGGATAATGAAATATAGGCAGTATCAAAAAAAATCCCAGCTTTCTGTTTAATAAATAGACTGAAATAAGTTATTCTTTATTGTATCAAAATAAATAGTGCAAGCTTCTTGCAGAAAAACAAAAATACAGATAACCAGTGATAATTATAATCACCTAAAATCTTGCCATTGCTTATAGAATTTAGTGTATTTGCACCCGTAACTTTTCCCATAAATATAAATATGGAAGTTATTTTTATAAAAATTGGATGTCCTAAAAATAGGATGGTCTACATAGATGTTATATAATTGTGTTTTTCCTACTCTCTATAATATGTACATCCTTTCATTTTAAAATACTCTGTAGTGGTTTAACCAACAACTTTTGAATATTTAAAGTATTTCTCCTTTGCCCTTTTGCTATTTTCAGTTAAGTGTACGGTTAATATCCTTAAACAAACACCTTTGTATACTTATTCTATTATTCCCTTAGAATAAAATCCTACAAGGGGAATTGCTGAACCAACTGTACTTTTTTTAGAACTTTTGTTCCATATTGCTAAATTACTTTCAAAAAAGAAAGCAACTAACACTCCCACAAACAAAGGAAACTGCCAGTTTCCTCATATGCACACCAACTAGATTTAACAAATTGTTTAATCTTCAATACAGTAACATTTATAACATCCTGTAATAGTTGAATTTGGACCATCAGATAGAACAAAACACCTGAGGAAATCTGTGTACTTTCTATGCTAGGCTTAGACTATTAGGTAGAATTGCACACACGCGCACTTGGTGGAATTGCACACGTGCGCACGTGTGTGTGTGTGTGTGGTTCTCTCTTATCTCCCTCCCTTAGAGAGATACATACATATGAATAAAAGGATTTTTAATCAAATGAATAATAGACATTCAGGATGGTGGTTACCTCTGAGGGGAGAGGCAGGGATCACAAGAATGAGAGCGGGACACAGATAACACCATGTCAGCAGTGTTTCAACTCTCAGAAGGATCACATGTTCATTTTATTGTTCTACTTCATAACTTACATATATGTTATATGCATCTGAATGTATCAGCTACAGAGAAGGGATTATGTATTCCATACTCAGTAACTAGCAAATTTCATTTTCTAGTATGTCAAATGGTGTTGTAAATGTCTCCAAAGAGCATAAGCAGTTTTTCACTGCTAAAACCAGGCTCAATACCTTACTGGCTGGGTGCCTGCCACTGAGAATACAGTAGGGAGCCTCTCTAGAGGATTCCACAATCCCCCAGAGAAGTGGCTGTGGCCTGATCCTTCAAGTGGAGAATTCCTCCCCTCTAGAGCATCAGGAAAGGAGAGAAATGAGTCAGAACATACAACAGACACAACTTCTAGAGGAATTCCCTAAGGCTCATGTCTACAGCCTTGCCCATTCTCAAACCCTTTTTAAAAATAGATTCCCAATTCTGGTAAGCTATTAGAGGAAAATAGCCTATTTTTAAAGAAGAGGTCCTAAATAGCTAAATCATTTTGCTTAAGCAATGAGCCAAGTCGCTTCTAATGAGGTTGTGGCATTACTGGGAATAAGAGATATATTTAAATAGTCCATACATTACCCCCAATAAATCACTTGAGAAGTATTCTCAAACATACTAAATGTATTTTTAGTGGCATGTGCCTGACCTTTCTGGAAGAGGAAAGATAATGCTGGAAATTTTTGTGAATAAACATTTATCCAAATTAGTAATCAAGACACTTGTAAAATTGTTTTACATTTTCTTAACATTTTTAACTATATTCTATGCCTCAGAAACCACTTATTTTTTCTACCTTTAATAAAATACAGAATCTGTCTGTGAAGTAGCATGAATATGAGGCCAGAAACTTTTCTGATGACCCAATGAGAAATCCTATAATGGTCCTATTACCTCACGGCCTCAGGCAGGATAGATATATGTATTTGCAACATTTCCTAAAATGACTTGCAGGCCATAAAATTTTTGTTTTTATGACTGTATTTCTGAGTGGTTTAAAATCAGTGCCATATTCTTTTTATAATATTCACAATAAAAATGTAAATAAGACCCATTTATTCAACAAACACCAAGAACCTGCTTTTGCCTGGTACTCTGTTGGGACGCACCAGACTGCCCTCAAAGTTCTCATAGTCCGGGACGTCTTATGAAGGCCCTGTATTAAATCAGCGTGTGAACCTTTGTATGTTATGCTCCACTGCCTGAGAGAAATAATAGCTGTATTGTGCTCAGAGATTGTCAGGCCAGGGGTCTGCCAAGAAGTTCCAAACCTCCATTGTGCTGGCCTCACCTGCTTCCCCCACCCCATCTTTCTCTCAGCCCCTCACGCTGCGTTTCCACCTGCCTCTGAGCCTTAGCTAGACTCTCTATCTTCCCTTCTATTCTTTTTCACTCCCTCTTTTTTCCTCTCCTGTCTCTGTCTCTCCTGTTCCCTGGTACTCTAAATTTTTTAAGAGTCACACTACACTCCCCCCTCAGGAACTCTTCATCCACTACAGTGTCACTCAGTCTTTGGTTCCTCTGACCTTGTCACTAGGATCAGCAAATCCTAGCGCCCTAATCTCTCAAATGTCCCGTTGGTTTTCCCCATCTTACTTGACTTTCTGCAGCAGCTGACCTTGTGGACCCTGCTGTCATCCCTCCACGTTCTCCCTTTGCAGAGGCCTCTCTCTGGTTGTCCATCCATAGGCTCCTGCTTGCCCACATTCCTCCAGGATTGGCAATCACACTCCAGATGCACCTCCTCTTATCCTGCTGCCACTCTGACCACTGGAGTTCTCTTTGTGGGCTACACACTTATTCATCAGTGCCATTGGACAAGCTCATCCGTGCCTTGAATGCTGTACTTTTTTGTCTCCGTCTCACTCATTCCCCTTTCCTCCATCTTCCTGCATTCCACGCATCTTCCTGGGACTGGCTTAAAGGGAAGGTAGCACATAGTGGCTGAGGACAGACTCTGGACTGATGAGCTGTGTGACCTTGGGCAAGTTATTTAACCTCTCTGTGCAAAATGAACTACAGAATGAAGATGATAGTAATCTTTCTTCTGGAAAATGTTCATAGAATTAATAAATTAATAAATGAAAAGTCCATGAAGTGGTACCTGGCACACTGCAAATACTTTGTGTATTTGTTTAACAAAAACAGAAAGTAAACACTGAAAGTATTTTCCAAATGTCCAAGCTTTCAATCACCTCTTGCTAGCCCATTTATCACCATCTGTTCTGTTTCCCTAAGTGTCTCCCTGGTACCCTTTGTGCTCCCTTGTTCAGGGACCCTGTTCCAGTCACCTCTGTATCCCAGCCTGGCATAAAGCTGCTCTTGGCAAATGTTTGTTTAATGAGTGGGAAATTAAGGGGTTGGTTTTCTGTGGCAAAGTAGGGATCGTGTGCCTAAAATTTCCTTGGAAGGTATTTTGGCAGCAGGTGAGGTTGGGGTACTGTCAGGCACCAGCACTTTCCACTCACTCCCACATTTCCTTCAACCCAGTAAACTGATCAGGTGACAGGAGCCCTAACTGTGCCAAACCCAATTAATCCAAAGCAGAATGGCATGCACTCACCTTTCTGTATCACATCAGTTGAGTTTTATTTTCCATCCTTCATACCTGTTTCCTTCTCTGTGTGTAGTTAATGAGCTTTATATTTAAAACATGAAAAACCAATAAAACATGAAAACCACAAATCAACAGTTTTTGTTCAAGAATATCCTATTTAATCAAGAAATGTTCCCAAGTAATGTACTCAATTCACCCACCAGGTGCCAGGTGGCAATAGGTGCTTTAAGGGAGTGGGCTAGGGAGCATGTAAGAGAGAAAAGCTGTGTTCTCTGCCCTTGGGGGGCTCACATGCCACATATGATCAGAATACATCACCTCCCTCCTGGGCAAGCATCTTTAGAAATCAAAGATGTTCCTATAACCCATTAAAGCATATGTACTTTAATTAGCCCAATTGAGCATATAACTTGCTAAAATCTCTCACCTCTTTTGCTCCTTTCAACTAATCTCTGAACACTTCATTTTCTAGTAAGCTTTCACTGCATAACAAGCAATAATGAAATGACTGATATTAACCCATTGCTAGATTAAACGAAGTACATTATTGACTGATGGTCTTCTATATTATTGGGGCTTGCAGTGGGTCTTGTCCTATGATGAAAACATTTGGTATTTGCCTAATGAGACCATTCTTGTACCTACAAAAAAAAAAAAAAAAAAAAAGACATTGTATTAAAACAGTTTGTGTTAACGACAGCATGTTCAGCACTTTCTGCTCAGAACCACATCTGTGGAGTAGGCAGGTTTCTCGATATTAAATGCTGCAGTTGGGCCCATGTTTTTAGTGAGATGTCTGATTGGCTACTCCCCAAATATAACTTAAATTGGCTTAAAATAGAACAATCACATGCTAACCCGGTAGCATTAGCAACTCTATTAACAGCCAATTTCACATCCACACCAGAGGGAGTAAAAGGTAATTTGCTCATTATCAACACCCTCCGGCAGTGGAAGGAAATGACTGTTCATCAAAAAGTATTTTCCAGCATAACAATAGCAGCACCCATATGTAACCACTTCACTCTCCCTTCCCTTCCACAATGTGATAATTAAAAAATAGCTACAGAGAAAAAGATTTTGGAATACAAACTGGTTGATATGAGTGGTCTACTCACCTACCCCCTTAAAATCAACCCTACCTTCATCTCACCTTGACCCGGTAGGGCTACAGAGGAAATGTCGCAAACAATCCTACAGGGCATAGGGTGGATCCTAGCACAATAGGAATTGCTTAGAGCAAAAAGCTTTCCAAGTCCTGACTACTGGGCTGATACCTCAGACTACTTCAACTCAACCAGTTGAATGCGGACAGTTCTTGCAATCCATTATAGTAGACCTAATCTGTAGACTCTTCTAGCGACTGAAAAAAATGAACCATTCAGAAATACAGCGTTATTCTAATATGCTATTTTAAATCTCATCCACCGACAGACTTCATTTCGTAAATATTTCTTCAGAAATCAAGTTTTTTGTTTGCTTTTGGTTGCTGCTTAACCAACTTCTATAGGACATATTTATGTATTTGAACATCATATTATACTATTGTAGTAACAAATTAAAGAAATAGATTTCTAATCTATTAGTTTGCTCAACTAGATATTTTTACTTGAATATAGTCATTTCCTAAATATTGTCTACCCTTCTAGGCCTTCCTCTCTTCCTCCTACTTCTGTCTACTCTGTCTCCTCTACACAGAGGTCACGCTAATCTGAATGAAGCAACTTTTGATGTGTCAGTCCCAGATCAAAAAGCATTCCACGGTTTCTTATTGCCTCTAGACAAAATCCAGATTCCAGATCCTAGCATCTAAATCTCTTCACAACCATGCTTCTCCTACTCTTCTAGTTCCAGGTGGAAATTTGTATTTGCCCTCAGTATCATGGAATACAGCTCATCTTTATATATCAGAATCAAAGGCAATCTCAAAAGCAATTTTCCCATAACGTCTTTCATAATTTGTGACCCACTGTACCTCTAAACAGGAATAGTCCTTGGGACCCTGCAACTTCAAGGTGGATTATAGGGTCTTCTCCCAGAACTTAAAAATAAGAGAAAAGTTTTTCTGGGTGAGCTATCCCTAGAGTCATCTTAGACAAAATAGCTCTCAGATCTGTAAAACCTGACTGGACCATAATAGACTGTACAAGGAAAGAGCTTATCAATCTCATGATGCAGAGAGAAGGGAAAAGAGAGTCACAGAGGAAATGATGATCCTTCCTAGTGATGTCCAGGAGAGAGGGAGTCTTGGGCAACAGACTGAGAGTATTGGCCCCATTGGAAAGACCTTGGTAACTGGGATAGTCACATGATGCCATCCTAGCCAGTTGGTATTTAATATTGGATTATTTCAGGGTCCTTTACTTCTTGTTATGTCACCCCAAAATTTATTTGGTTTCTCATGTTGTTATATCTATAAAGAGAAATGTTGGCCATATGGGCCAAGAATATTCAAGCTCCCTTGACAATTTATTGTAATGATTTCTTACAATAAATTAGCTCATTGGGTTTTTTTTGTTTTGTTGTTGTTGTTATTGTTGTTTTTTATGTGGGTACCAGGGTTGAACTCAGGACCTCACACTTGCCAGGCAGGCGCTTACGCTGCTGAGCCATCTCACTGGCCCAGTTCATTGGTTCTTTATTCCTTCAGTAAATATGACTGATCAATCAGTTACTATATGCCATGTATGTGTATACTCATTTGAGATAAGATGGTGAACAACAAAAACAATCCCTTAATCTATGGTGTCTACAGTCTAGAAGAAATATAGACATGTGTTCTCACAATTCTGATATAATGTGACAAATGCTCTGTTAGGGAAGTTCAAGAATCCTTGCACATGCTTGGAGAAAGAACCCAGGCTTGAGGAAGCAGAGAATGTTTCATAGAGAGAATGATATTTACCCTGAGTCCTAAGGAATCCACTGGAGTTAGCCCAAAGACGATGAGAAGAGGGAAATGGAATGATGAATGTGGTGCAAGCAGCACGGGCCTGTGACTGGGAGAATATAGGTCTGGAAGCTGATAAGAGCAGATACTACCCTCGACCTTAGCCTAACGGCCAAGAAGCAATGTGTCAGAGAAAATGAACACAATTCAGTAGAGCTGTGCAGGGGAATATGAAGAAGGGCAGAGATGAGGATCAGAAAAGAGGACCCAGATCAAGGAAGGCCTTCTAACACCTTTTACCTAAACTTTACCATGAGAAAAATGGAGAATTAAGGAAAGGTTTTCAGCAAGCAAAGTGACCTGATCATATCTCTGGTTACTGGAAAAATGGATATGGCATTGGGGATGATGAAAAGGCAGTCAATAAATGATTTATTTGGAAGGTACAATTGCTAAGATTTGGCAAGTAGGGATGAGGGGACTGGAAGTAGGGGGGAGAGGAGAAAAGGGGAAGATAGGGAGATAAGGAAGAGAGAGAGAGAAAGAGGAAGAGGAGGAGGGGTGGGGGAGGAGAGGAGAGGAGAGGAGGAAAGGGGAGGGGAGTGCAGGGGAGGGGAGGGGAGAGAATCAAGATGATGCTTGGATTTCTGGCTTGGACGAACAGAGTGGGTGGTGGTACCTTTCGATGAGGCAGCAGATAGAAGAGGTTATAAGCACCACCTCCAGGGTTTAGCTATCTGGTGAGTTTCAATCACTGTTTGATCACATACTAGCGCATAGTCTTGGGCAAGTTACTTAAGCTCCCTGTGTGCCAGTTCCCATCAGTAATGAAAGTAATCAGAGCACCTACATCATAGATTTGTCATGCAGACTACATGAGTTCATAGTGAAGTGTTCAGGATAGTGCCTGGCATGCAATGTGTTTGTATGTGTTTGTTAATTAAATGAAATAGGTTACACAGGAGGAAAAGCAGGTCTGGAGTACAGGGGGGTTTTTTTTGGTTTTTTGTTTTGTTTTGTTTTTTTGGGACAGGTCCTTGGTATGTCATTCAAGCTGGCCTCAAACTCACAGTGATCCTCCTCTCTCAGTCCCCCAAATCCTGGGATTACAGGCATGCACTACCATGCCCAACTGGAGTAGAAGATTATTATGGGTTTACTTTTTGAAATGCTGAATTGCAGAGATCTGTGAAATCACTAAGTTTAGCTGTCTAGAAGGCAGTGTGTATAAACATCTAGAGCTCCAATAGGAGAGCTATGCTGGAGATTTTGTTTTGGGAGCAATCCTCATATGAGTGGTAACTGATATCACAATAATAGGTGGAATGGACCAGAAAGGATGTAGAAAAAGGAGGAGAAGGACCAGAAGAGAGAATCTGGGGAGAAATCAGGCAGTAGAGATACTTGCCAAGGAAAGCAAGGAGCAGTCCAAAAAGCAAAAGGAAAGCCAGAAGAGGGGCTCAGAAACCAAGGGCAGAAAGTGTTTGTAGAAGAAGTGTTTCTAATAAGTGATTCTAAAAGTAGCCACCAATATCAAGTTTTTCAAGTACAATAAAGACCCAAAAATGCTGATTGGATCTGATAACAAAAGTTTGACTGTCAGCCATCAAAGTTGCTGGAGCCAGGTGGAGGCTGTGAAGTGGGGTGGGAAGCAGTTGGTGGAGGAAATATCAAGGGACAACGAATATAAAGAAGTCATTCATGAAGACGTGGTGAGAGGTGAGGAGGTGAGAAAGCGGACAGAAGATAGAGGTCAGGAGACACTTTTTTTTGGTGTTATGGATTAAACTCAGGTCCTTCACACTGAACGACATCTCCAGCCCTTTTTGTATTTTTTGTTTTGAGACAGCGTCTCACCAAGTCACTAAGTTGCCTAGGCTAGCCTTGAATTTGCAATCCTGCCTCAGCTTCCAGGGTACTGGAACTACAGGTGTGAGCCACCATGCCTGGTTGGATTTTTTTTTTTTTTTTGTAGTAGATGATACTTAAGCATATTTCACTGCTGTTAAGAGTTGAATTGTCTCCCCAAAATTCATATGTTGAAGCCCTAACTCCAGTACCTGAGAATGTGACCTTTTTCGGAAATGGGGTGTTTGCAGCAGTCGTTAGTTAAGATGAGGTTATACTGGAGTAGAGTGGGTCCCTAATTCTACATGACTGGTGTCCTCATAAAAGGGAAATTTGGAGACAGGGAGAATGTCATGTAAAGATGAAGGCAAAGATAGGAATGATGGGCATACACCAACCAAAACCAATACTACTGGCAAACCACTCTCAACTAGGGGAGAGGCCTGGAACATACTCTCCATCACAGCTCTCTGTGGAACCAACCCTGCTGATACTGTGATCTGACTTCTAGCCACCAGAGCTGTGACATAAGACATTTCTGTTATTTTAAGCCACCTAATTGGTGGTATTTTGTTACAGTAGCCCTAGGAAATGAGCATAATTGCTAATGAGACTTTCCACCATTTACCTTATTAATCAGGATCCCAGCAGGAAGTAGATAGCATGCTCAAGTTGAGTAATTTGTAGGTTATCTCACAAAGGTGTGGTGTGATGTGAGGAAACTACAAAGTATCATACAGTGCTCAAGGGTAGCCCTGACTACCTCCAGTCCTCAGGGACTAGCAGCGGGAGCAGAGTTGAAATGGGCAACAGAGAAGCTGCATGGAGAAGACCCTGAGTGATGGAGTCTCAGCCACCTCTAAGGACCTGCCAGGGCAGGTGCTACAGGCACACATGCAAATTTGCACATCCATCAACAGGGATCTCCTGCAACAACCAACCAAACAAGAAGCCACAGTGCAAGAATGCAGCTTGTACAATGCAGAGGTCTACCTCAGGGGCACAGAACGGAGGAGAGAGAGGAGACAGTATACGCAAGGGGCAATTGGAAATAAGCTCAATGTCTTTTCACGTTTTGGAACCATATGACTATATGACATATCAGAACATTTAAACTTTTAAAATGCTAATAAGAAGGACCACCCAAGAGAGAGAGGCTACCAGTTACAATGTCATTAAATTTCTACTTCACTTAATTTATACTGGGTTCTAAAGCACTTAGGAATTACTGAATAAGTTAATATTTATAGTCTCTTTTTCTCATTTTCCATCTTTGAAAACAGCTATCAAGAGAGATGTTTCACATGTTCATCAACAGATAAATGGATAAGGAAAGTGTAGTATTTATAAACAATGGAGTACTACTCTGCTATAAAGAATGATAAATTTTAATCATTTGTAGGAAAATAGACACACCATAATGTTAAGTGAAATAAATAATGTTAAGTGAAAGACCATAATGTTAAGTGAAATAAATCAGACACACAAGTTTAAATATCACATGGTTTCTCTTATATGAGAAACCCACAGTATAAATATAAATAAAGATAGATAATAGGAAACAGGCAAACAGAACTTTTACAAATAGGAAAGGGACCACAAGAAAGGAGGGGAAGGGAAGACAAAAAAGAATTAAGATGTGGTATGTACATGTATCAATTCCCTATGATGAATGTAATCATTATATACTATAAACATGTACTAATAAAAATTGAAAAGGAGAAAAAGGTTTCCTGCTATCACCTAACCTCTAGCCTTTTGAAGTGATGGAGCTACATCTTTTTTCTCCTGGCATGTTTTGGAGACATACCAGTGACTATAACAAGAACAGGCCTTATTTGGAGTTAGGGCTCATACAAGGCAGAAAGTGACTCCAAGACAAGCTTCTGTCTCTAACACAATTGATAAAAATCATTTATCTATTATTATAAACATGTATTTAACTAAGCCTACTATAAGTGACTATATTATCAAAACAAATGTGTTCACATGCTAGCTTTTTACATGTTTCTATACTAGATTTAGCCAGTGCTTTGTTTCATATGTAATCCTAATTAATTTCAGAAGTTAGCATGATCATCATTGATAAGACTAATGCCTTTTATAATAAAGGCTGGCATCACGTGTTCATAACAGTTCACTTTCGAAACTTGAAGAATTTTAATCCCTCAAAGGAAGGCCAGATATGTTTGAGTCTCTGGATTGGCTCTTATAAGTAAAACTAAGAATTTGTTTTATGACAGTCTGGCTCAAAATTCTTCAATTTCTCATTGCATAATTAGGGCTATAACCCATTAGTTCCCTGATTTTTGAAGCAAAAAGACCAGATTTGGAAATCAGCCTAACTCATGTGTATACCTGCACACTGTATTATTTATCTCTAGTGGGAAGGTGGCTGCAATAAAATATAGATATTTTTGTATGGGAGGAGAAGGGTGCTCTTGGGTAAATCATTTGAGGAAAATCAGAACTGAGCTTTGACCCAAATTCTCCCTCACATGAATAATGGGATTAGGAAGGGGAAAGTAAATAGGCCTCAGTGATAGAAAATGGGGAAACCAGGTGAAGTTGAGAAGTGACATGTAACCCAGAAATACAGGTTTCAGAATCCTCCTAGAAAAAGGTGAACAGAATTACAGGAAAAAAAACTCGTGAAGCATTGAGAAAAAGAGATAACTAAGAACTTTACATACATAAAAACACAAAAGACAAAATGGAGAGGAAGTGTGGAGTGCTCCACAGTCCAAGCTGTCTTCCAATAAAACACATTTCCATATGATCAGTAATTCTTGTAAATCATTTCTAATTCTTATAAAAGTCATGCCCAAATGTTGCAATGCAAAGGAGCCTTTCATTTCTTCCATTCATTTTCAGGACAGAAACTCCCTTTGAAGCCTCCTTGTTATCAGAACCCTGGGAGCACTGAGGTTTCCTCCCTGGTTGCCACTTGTGCAGTTGATGCACTCTTAGTTACAAAGCAATGGACTGCTGCTGCCTTCAGTCAATCTGTTTAGCCAAAGGCCTCCGATTTGTTCACATTTACTACAACGCATACAGAGGGCTGGAGGATTTTTTTTTTTTTTTTTTTTTTTTAACTATTGATCTGGTGCTTTAAGAGGGGAAAAAATCTCCTTGGCTGTCTAAACACTATCGATCCCTGCTTGGGAGTCGCAGCAGAAGTGTAGAAAGGGCGTGGATGAATTGAAATTTCATTTCCGACAACTTGTTCCTGTTATTTTTACCCTTTTGGATGGGGAGAAACACGTTGCTGCGGCTTCAGTCAATGTGGTTGATAGCTCCACTGAGAAACTCAACACAGCTCCTGCCAGAGGTTTGGCAGTGAGACATGATGTTGGATCTCGAGTGTATGAAACTGAAGGATGGTGGTGAAATGCATGACGTCTCAGCACCAACCAGAAGCAAACCAAGTGGCTTTCGGCTCCAGATGACCTACAGGAGCTGTGGTTTGGATAAAAGAAAGATTATGGGGGCTAATGAGATGGCTCAGCAGCATAAGCGCCTGCCTGGCAAGCGTGAGGTCCAGAGTTCGACTCCCGGTACCCACATACGAAAAAGGGGCCAGTGATATCACTCAGCAGCACAGGCGCCTACTGGCACACGAGGTCCTGAGGTCGGCCCCCAGTACCCACAAAAAAAAAAAAAAAAAAGAAAGATTATGGAGACTAACAACACCTTTGTTTGGGAAGGGCCCTGAGTATTGCCAGTGCCTTACCTATGACTCTTGGCTGGCTTTCTGTAACAAGCAGGGGAGACATCCTCTCTAGCCAAAGCTGTCTCAGTCCTTGAAGAAGGTATTACATTGAGCTTTTGTAGGAGGTTTCTCTTGAACTGTCTAGGAAAGGACCAATACAGAAACTGAAGCTGCTGGCCTGTAAGGAACTAGGGGCCGACACTAGGCATGCAAGGGTATGCATCTACAGCCAGCAGCCACAAGAAACATTCCCACCCCGTAAGCACACCAACAAGGATATGTGGTTTGATGCCAGCTCTGTTCTTTTATTAGATGTTAAAAGAACACAGAAGAGAGCCAGACCCCTTCTTTCTAATGGCAACATCTGGCATTTATGTAGCTGTATACCTTTGATCCTTAAGGATTCCAAAGCACTTTACAACCCGGTGTAGCGCTAATGGCTATAGCAATGATCTTACAGTAAACTTGGCCAAATAGTTTCTACACAGTTCCTCTTCTCAATTTTGCAGTGTATGCACTGTGCTTGCTTCTGGACCGAAAGATACCAGTTTGAATCCCAGATCCTCCTTTTGTTTGTTATTTTTTGTGAAGTTTGTTCATGACTGCCTCTTTTTTTTTTTAAGTACTTCATAACCATTTCTTAATAAACAGTACTTCATTTCTATTTCTAATTATTTTATAGCGCCATTTTTGCCCCCTCATCCTCATCCCTCCCATTCCAGAGAAAGATGGAAATGTTCTTCTCTCCTGGGAGCTAAGAATCTGCATTGCCGATGAGGTTGCAAATTCAGACAATAAACAGAATTAAGAAAAACTGAGCTGGCATTTGACAGAAATTGTAAAATGACATTCAGAAATGTTGCTTTTGTGGAAATTACTGATATTAAAATATAAATCAGTGTCTTGTGTTTCCCGTAGCACCAGGGGCTCTATTAGGTTATGCAGTTTGATTGCTGAGCTGAACTTAAGAGAGTTGGCAGTTCCATGCTGAAGTTATCATGAAGTATTTAACCCTTATTTTGCTGGAGATCAGGCACCTAAGACAATTCCAGCTGATAACATCACCTCCAAAAGGCCTTGACTTTTTCCACTGATTGCTCTGAAGCCCAAAAGAGGCAAAGAGGGACTAAGATGAGGAAAGAAGATAAAAGAATTTGGAAAATGCTTTCTCCAGACAGTCTTGCTGCATAGAATCAAGCAGAAAGCAGCTGAGGGCAGCTAAGGGAGCAAATTCCACCATTAATAAGGCAAAGAAGAAAAGACTATTAAAAAATTTTAAATATTACCTTGTTATACATGGATTATTTCTTTTATTTCCATGACAGCATTATAAGTTAGGTATTATTATTCCATTTGTTTCTAAGTAAGGAAACTGAGATTCAAAAAAAGTTAAATTGCCCTTGGCCACATGATTTGAGTCAAATTGTGATCCCAGGCTCCATGAAGAATTGGCTGAGGCAGGAAAATGCAAGATCAGCCTGGAGTGGGTTATGGTACCAGAAAGTAAGGTAGTGCTCAAGAAAGAGGTACACGCTGTTGAAAGGCACAGTGGCCAAAGCTGGAATAGTTGACCAACAGGATAAACAGTAGTATTAGATGATAACCCCATAAAATAAAATAGATAACCCTGAGTTCATACTGATATAAACAATTAATTAAATGGGGAGAAGGAGCAGCTCTTCTTTGCAGAAGAATTCCAGTGGGTAAATGAGGAATAATAAGGAAAATAGAAAATCTCCATTGGAATATCACAGTAATAATTATTGCAAGTGAGACCCACCTTGCTAAAAATAGCAGGTGGAAGTTGGAGGTAAAACAGGATATTTGCATATTTTCAAAGTATCTCTCCTTGAGATATTTCATAATTGTAGTGGGAAAAAATAGTAACTTTATAGTAGATAAACCCAGTAAACATCGGCATAACCAAGTGACCCAAGGTTAACATCATCAGCGATAAGATATACTGACATCGTACATCCTCTGATGATTCACTAAGAAGCTTCATGCCACACTTGCCCAAAATACACAGCATGAGAAAACATCATGCAAGTCCAAATCAGGGGTCATTCTATAAAATAACTGACCATTATTCTTTAAAAATGCCCATGTCCTATAAGACAACGAAAGACTGAGGAACTATCACAGATTGGAGGAACCTAAAGAGACAGAGAACAGTGAAATGTTCCTGGACCGGACTCTACAACAGAAAAGAGATACTAGTGGTAAAATTTGTGACATTATAATAAAGCATTTGGCTTTGTTAATAGTCTTGGACCCATGTTAATTTCTTAGTTTTTATGCTCATATCATTATGTAAGATGCTAACATTGGGGAAATGGGGAAAGGGTTATATAGGAGCTGTTTGTACTAACTTTGCAACTTTTCTGCATGTTCTTGTTATTTCATAGGAGACCACCCCTACCTTACTAGAGAGAAAAAGCAAATCACCAACATCAATAATAAAGTTAGATGTTTGTGTTAAAAGCCATAGAAAGATAACGTGAGTCATTTGTAGGAAAATGGATGTACCCTGAGACCATAATGTCAAGTGAAATAAATCAGACACACAAGCTTAAAAATTATGTGGTTCCTCTTATTTAAGAAACCCAAATTATAAATAAAGAGCAAAAGAAAAGATAGAGAATAGGAATTAGAGAGGTAGATCTGTCTCCTATGGGAAGGGGTTCAACAGATGGAGGGAGGAGGGAGGGAAAGGGAATGAAAAAAGGAATTAAGACATGTTATGTACATGTTCCAACTCTGCACAAGAAATGTCAACATATACTAATAAAAAAATTCTTGAACTGGTATTGATAAAGTGTTGTTGAGGGAAAGGGGCAGTGTCACCTGCCTGGCAAGTCCACTGTGAGAGTTAATATGTTCTTTCATATTTAGAACAGTGCCTGGCATATAGAAGCTGCCACACAAGTGCTAATACTACAAATAGTAACAGAGAAGATGATAGAACTGGGAATTGCGTTGGATCTTGAAGGTAGGTGTTGTCGTCGTCGTCGTCGTCAATTGTTGTTCCCAGTACTGAAGACTGAACCCAGAGCCTTTGCACTGAGCTATATCCCATCCCTTTTTTAAAAAAAAATTTTATTATGAAGCAGGATCTCCTTAAGTCACTACGCTGCCCAGGCCGGGCTTAAACTTGCAATTTTCCTACCTCAGTCTCACAGGGCACTGGGATTACAGGCGTGGGTGGTTTTTGACAGACAGAAAATACCTCATGAAGAAAACTATAGAGCAAGCAGAGGGGAGAGTTTTCTCTATGTCAGTCAATGATCACAGCAACAAAGATTAGATGGAGTGTGTACTTTGAAAAGGAAATTATATTAAAGGGCATGAGAATAATGGTGGTGGGAGTAGAAAAGCTGAATGTGTCACTCTCTTCCCCACCCTGGCTCCTCCCATTCTACACAGCAAGTGGAGAAGGAGTGAAAGCAAAGAACTGATGGATCAGGAGAAAACCAAGTCAAGTCAAAGAAGGGAAGGCACATTTGAGAAAAATATCTACAGAGGTCAAAGACTTTGACCACAATGTACAAAACATACAGTCTATGTGTATTTTGCAGCTAGTAGAAGTCTTGGAAATGAGGACTAAATCATAAAGTGGTCTCTCCGAGAACACAAATAAGGGTACTTTGTCCATGTTCATTAAATTCAGCTGCATGAAGCAGAAAAAAAAAATGATAGTGACTTAAACAAGACAGAAATTGCTCCTTCTATCCAGGGCTGGAATGACCTGGGCCCCTTCCATCTCCATAAACGTCTCTATGAGCATGTTCCAAATGGCTGGTGAAGCAGCAGCCATTAAATGAACTTTGCAAGCAATTAAGAAGGAGGGAAGGGACACAGAGTTGTGTACTACCTAGCTTTAACATTTCCAGGAAGTCCCCAAGATACTTCTTATATTTCATTGACCAAAACTTAGACACATAGCCATACCTAGCTCAAAGAGAGGCGGGAGATATCATCTTCTATTTGGAGTAGGCTACTTGGAGTCTACTTATTGGAATACATAGATACTCCAATAAAATCATAGTTCTCTTTCTAAGGAAGTTAAGAGTATGGACATCAATTAGTATCCTCGGTAAAAGGTACCGAAAGAGACAGCCCCAAGGAAAAAATTTTATCTAGTACAATGAGTCTTATAAATCATGGTACTCCTTTTGCTCCCCAAGCTCCTCATTTTATCTGTCATCCCAAAGGCTCTTTCTGAGGAGATTAAATTAGCCTTACTTTGTCTCAAGAAGAACCTCTACCCTAAGGCTGGACTATAACCCAGTCTTAACCTTGTATCAGATTCCTATTCCCTAATTTACTTTGCAGGACCCCAAATCTGGCAAACCCAGCATCATCTCCTACTACTTTCTCCTACCACTTCCTCCACCAGATATGCACTACAAGGAGTTCTGTCCTTTAGAACTAAGTCTAAAAGAGGTAGACTCTCTGCCTGCCAAGCTCTAGACATAATGGCTCCATCTAAATATTCTGGATAGAAAAAAATTATTATAGAAGGGGCACCTTGGTCCATTACTGGTACTCACATATTGTTAAAATAGAGGAAATGTTGAATATCCTCTCATCACTTCAATAATCAAGAGCTCTAGAACTTATCACAGTTTTTTCATTGACAGGAGGAAAAACACTAGAGAAAAATCTAAAACCCAGTATAAGTACAGACTTGTGGCTGAGTGTAGGTAAATCTAAGTTAGTTTCAATTAACCTCCAGTGAGAGCTCTTTAAACTAAATAGCATCTCCTTCCCTAAAAATCCAGAAACATGTTTTAGGTGATTTAGGTGATTCCTGATACTCTTCTATGCAAGTCAAGAAGGAAAAGGAATAGACATTGCTGCCCTAATAGCAATAGTCAACCGTATACTCAGGTAGTTACCTGTTCCTCATCAATCAATGAGTATGGCATTTGTATAACATGATGTGGACAGTGAATGAAGTACTAACTAATATGTTTCCTGTGCTGACCCACTCAATCTGTATTTCACTGAACTTGCTTTTATCCTTTTACCTTCTTTTCCCCAAAACTAAACAATGGCCATCTGAAACAGAAAAAAAAAAGGGAAATTGGAACTTAAACTGGAGAATTAGACCCTGATGAAATCCATAAGATGGGCCAAAAGTTGAGGAAAATGGTAGATCACTGCATAGGTTTAGTTTTCCAGGGGCAGAAGAACTTTGATCAATACCAAGAAATTGAGCAAAATTCTAGCATCCTATCTACCTTGCAAGGCAATACCCAGAACTTCAGTAGGACAGGTCTGAGAGGAGAGGAAATGAAACCACTTACACATCCTATAATCAGGAACATGGAGGAAAAACTTCAAGAGTGGGAGAGGACCAGCCAAACCAAAGCCCTTAGGATAAGACAGGTGCAGCATATGTGGCCTATTTGCAATGGCAAAGACATCTCAGCATACTCCAGCCAGGAGAGATGCCCATGACCGTGGACCAGAAGATGCCCCTGATGCCAGGATCCAATCTAGGACCCCAGAACTTATACACACTTTGAAGAGGTCTTAAAGAACTTGAGGAAATCAGAAACTGATTTAAGTTTAGCCTGAAAATGATGGCACTTTCTTAGCAATAACTAAGACTGTGATTTCTACCACATGGTAGAAATGAGGCTCAATAAAGAAGCTAAGTGATAGAAAAACAGTTACTTTCTTTTCACACCTCAGTATATGGCTGCTACATTAGTCACCCATGTGAGAGGTAGTGTTGGGTGTTTCTTGGATATGTGTAAGGTGCTCTGAGAGTGAACTGAGAGGAAACATAAAACATGACTAGATACTCCTTTGAACAAATTTTTTTTAGAGTTAGGATCAATTTTTCTGGGCATAGATGTCACCAAAAGAAGGCCTACTTTGAAAAGCACATGGCAAGACTTTTGAAAACAAGAAAGCAATTCCCTGGGCTAATGTAGCAGATGAGTAGTGAAGAAATGAAGGTCTCAGCAGAAATGCAGGAGACAGAAGATGTAAGAGCAAGAGTTTGAGAAGAGAGATGACATTAATGAAGTCCTAGGCCCAGAGAATCAGTAACCAGCCACTCTCCTCAGAAAGCTTTGTGAGGGTCCACATGATAACTTCATAAAGCATAAAGGCTCCCTCGGAGCTCTGTCTCTAATCCATCTGGGAAACATTACTGTCAAATGCATCAAAAATTTATCATATTTTTTTCACCATAAGCACTTCCAAAGTGCCCACTGCTATTACTAATGACTCACAGAATTCCTATGTCTCCCTCATGGAACAAAATTCAGCTTTCTACTTTTCCTCTAATTTATTTTACTTAGTAAAGCCCAATATATTTTCATGCAAATATTAGAAACTATGCCTTCTCCTTTCCATTTGAAATGCTCTTGGCCCTTGCAATGGTAGGTGTGTAACTCCAAAGTACATGAAACCATTGAAATCTAGAAAAACTTTTTTTTAATTTTGGATAAGATTTTATTTAAAAATCATCTGCTAGATATATAGTGGGTCTGTATGTAGAGAATTATTCTCCTCAAGAATACATTTGTTGCCCATCAACTGAGGAATGGATAAGAAAGATGTGGTATTTTTATACAATGGAGTACTATTCAGCCATAAAGAAGGATAAACTGGAGACTTTTGTAGGTAAATGGATGCAACTCGAGAAAATACTCATAAGTGAAATAAACCAGACGCACATGTGTAAGCATCGTATTGTCTCTCTAGTATGAGAAACTGAAAGAGTAAATAAGATCCAAAATGTACAATAGACATGGTGAATCAAAAAGAAACTGGTCAAAAGGAAAGAGAGACTGGAATAGAGGAATAGGGAAAAGAAAGAAGGGAAAGGAAAAAAAAATTGTATATATATATATAAGATGGTTAAGATAGATACACTACCAATTTTACTTAGTTCATTGAAGAGTAAGGTTTGTGCCAATATTGTTTGGACAATTGAATGCTAATATCTGGTATCATGAATAACTAACTTAAAGATAATAATACTTAATGCATTAACCATTGTTACCCTCCTATTATGTTGTTTTGAAAATTTGTTCTTTTTTGATTTGTTTTATTTTTTCTTTTCTTTAAAATAAATAAAATAAAATAAAATAAAAAAGAATACATTTGTTCCATTATAATTTTTGTGAAAGGCTCAGATTGAGTTTATAGTTCCTACTAAAGAATGGTACCCATCTGGCAGAACATAGAATCAGTAAGCTTTAGAGCTAGGAAAGACCTTAAAGGTCACTTACTACAACCCCTCAGTTTCCAGAGACAGAAATGAAGGTTCAGACAAATAAGGGCCTTCTCAAAGGACATTCTTCAAATTAGCTACTGAACCAGGGCTTTGGTAGCCCAGAGCCCTGTTTAGTGTTCTTTTATGCCACATTTATTTTAATCTTCTCACTAGCCTAGTGTGGAAGTCATTTGTGATGTTCACCAATATTTTCTTTGGAGGGCAAAGGAAGTTAAGTGTGGCCATGTGATTTGTTTCAGCCAATGAAATGTGAGAAGTGAAGTGTTTCACTTCCACTTTAAGAACCAGTATGTAATTCACCAAGATCCCTTTCTGCTGCCATGGCAACAGGCAACATACTAGATAATAGAGATTCCACCAGCTGAGGACAATGTAGAGCCGAGCCTCAGATGACTCATAAAGGATACATAGCATGAGTAAAAATAAACCTTCATAGCCTTAAGGGATTTGGAGGTTGTTACTGCAACATCACCTAGCCTATCCCTACCTGGTAAGTCTGAGCTTTGTATCATTCCATGGTGCACCTCAGTGCACAAAGACCTAAGAGTGTACACAATGCAGAGAATCAGAATACAGCTCCATAAAATATTCCAAATTCCATGTATCACCAGGATTCTTTCTTCATCTTGGCTTATATTAAGAGTGAGGGATGTACTTCATTACAAAGAATGAGTATTTTGATAGCTTCTCATTCTTGGAAATATTCTGCAGGTAAGTGCCTGGTAGAAATTTCCTCTAGACTTAGAGTTACAAACACAATGAATTAGATTATTTTAATAAATTCAGTAAATTATGACCTCAAATGCATCATCCTGTTCTTACATACTCGTACATGTGCAAAAATCTTTGGTTTTCTTGGAAGCTTTTTATCTAGATAATTCTCCTTTTAAAATTTCCTTACTTTATAAGCACCAATGTTATGGCAAGTTCATGCTTCAAAAACATCATATCATTTGACATTTCAAAGTAATACTTGTAAAATGAATGGAAGATTTTCAGATAGTAGTAAAAGAGCCTGGGTGACTTTGGGTAAGTCACTCAGCCTCCTTGGGACTGTTTCTCCCTCTGTGAAACAAGGATAGTAATAGTCCATCCCTCCCAGCGTTATCGTGAGAATGAAGATGGGTCATGCACATCCTGAATGGTTCATAATAAGTGCACAACATTAACTGTGAATTATCTGAGCCATAGAATACTTAGAAATCTAGAAAGCTAGCTCAATTCAAACCTTTCACTTTCCAAGAAGGTTGAATTCAGAAACTATTTTGTCTACCAAATTGTGGTTTTCTGGGAAAGATGTAAAAGCTATGGTCCTGCCTCCATGGTGAAGGTTTGACACACTTTTGGAAACAAAAGTATGGATAATTAGTGTTGCTAACAGTTTGGAAAAATTTTCCAAACCCCCCCACCAAGGGCATAGATCCAGCTGGGAAAATCTTTGAAGGACTAGACTCATTTATACTCTTTCCATCTTAAACACTTGACCTTTTTCAGGTTTATACCAAAGCTCACAAAATGCTAAAGCTTAAAGGAGAATTGAGAGCTGCCAAGGGACTGAAAGGTGAGGTAAGCCTCCTAACTTGTCTACATACCTGGACTTGAATCTTTGTTACAAGGGACTTCTTTTCAAGTTTCACGACTCAGAACTCCAGGTATAAGCACCATAAAATACTACAGACAGAAAAGGGCAGCAGAGCATAGTATGTTTAAAAGTCCCAATCCAGATAGGTGGGCCTGGTTCTATATCCAATAGCAGGATGATATTGGGCATGTTTTTTACTCTTTCTGTACTTTATCTTTCTCAAAAATATGAATGATGAGCACCTATTTCAAAGACTGACTAGGAGGATTATAAAACACTGCCTGTAAAAAGCACCTAATAAATATTTACTGTTGTTGCCAACAACATTCTTTTTATCTAGAATGCTGTAAAATGGAATGCAAAGTGTTCCGATTTGTCTAATATTTTGGTCAAATGGTGTATGCTTTCCCTGACTTGTTCCAGAAAGTATTGGAGGGCCTTGTTTGGGTTAGGATAGAGGTGTCCTACATGACATATGGTTTTTAACAGACCTCCTACCAAGAGATGAGTAGCTTCTAAAACAGGAATTTCTGACCCTTTCTGCTGGGTAACTGGAGCCCTAGGAGGTAGCAGGAAACAAGGATCAGATGTGAATTTTCTAGAAGACCATTCCTTCGTGTCACTGATATCTTTGGAACACCTTTGACATGTTAGGCATTGTTCTAGGAGTTGGGAACATCTATTAGGCTAAAGGGATGAACAAAACAGACAAAAATCCCTAGTCTCTTGGGGATCACCTTCTAGTGGAATAATTTCTCCAGGAATCTGATGGCAAAACATATGCAGCAATTGCCCAAGTGTCAACAAAAATCAGCCCACATTCCATAGATGGCTAATATCTATCATATGCCATGAGAAACCTAAACCATATACAGTGTGCCAATTTTTAAAAATTTAGAAGCCAATAAAATATTCTTATTCTTCACCATATGAACAAAATTGGTCCAAAAATTTTTATTACAGGCAAAATTTTGTATGAATATCCATTAATTCCCATCATAAGTAATGCAAAAAGCATAATGTTGGGCCGGTGAGATGGCTCAGCGGCTTAAGCGCCTGCCCGGCAAGCGCGAGGGCCCGAGTTCGACTCCCGGATCCCACATACGAAAAAAGGGGCTGGTGATATCGCTCAGCGGCACGGGCGCCTGCTGTTGCGTGAGGTCCTGAGGTCGACCCCCCGGTACCCACAAAAAAAAAAAAAAAGCATAATGTTTCCATAAGCATAAAAGCAAATTCAGGAATCTGGTTAATAATATCAATATTAGTGTATAAAATTACTATAGGTAACTGTAAACTCTATTATTTCATAAGTAAAAATTAAAAATTCTTGAAGCAACATTAGTTTTAAAGGCTCTTTGCTTTTTAAAGCATAATTCTCACTATAAATTGGTATCTGTTGAATGGTTGTGGTATTCATGATGTTTAAAAGTGATCTTCCATTGTTTGTTGTAGATTTGTCCTCTTCCTCAGATAAGTAATTTCCCAAAGATAATGACCTTTATAAGGATGCTGACTCCAAAATTCCTCTGGAAACTACCACCCAATTTTCACCAAGCTTTCTTGTTCAAGTGCCAAATCTCTGGGAATGTTGCCATTTTGAATCTTGTAATGCTCTTGAACTCTGAAAGTGCTACCGAATCACAAGCTTAAATTTAATCTCAGCTCCCTCCCCACATAAAAGAAGCGTGAAACTATCTGTTACTACTTCGAAGCCTACAGCAAAATTTCTCTCCCTCTTTTAAGAAATATGTTTGAGAAGGCATGCTCTTTGACAAAAGATCCATTTAACCAATACAGAAAATTTGCCTCAGTAAGCAATCTATTGTCCAATATCATGAGTATGGTAGCAACTGCAGAATTAGCACTCACCATTTTGTCTGTGGGTTGGTAGCTTTGCCTGTGGGTTGGTAGCTTTGCCTGTGGGTTGGTGGCTGATGTCACATGCTTCTAAGCAGAGTGGCCAGATTCCAGCCTTATATAAGCAAAAACTGGGTATCTAAGTACACGGCTTGATTTCAACCATCACTAATGATTTCAGATCCAGGACAGGATTAGATGGTGCCCTCAGTTCATCTCATGCCCCAGTACTGGTACAGAGATATGAGTGATGAAATCTCAGATTAAATCTATTACTACTGCACGTTGATACTGAAAAGGCATCTGCCTGGAATTTAATATCCATAAACTAGGTAGAAATATAAACAGCTTATGATTAATACTTATGCAAGAAATTAGATTTGCTTGACCCCCAGGAAAACTTGCCTTTCTAGGGTTCTGAGGTGAGCCTAGCATCCTCTTAAAACTATCTATAGTTTAAAATGGAACATGGTGGCCAGGGATATAGCTCAGTGGCACAGTGCCCACCTGGCAAGCATGAGGTCCTGAGTTCAATTCCTGGTACCAAAAAAAAAAGGAACATACTTCATGGAAATCACTTTATTGCCCTTCAAGCATTTTTACTCCTGTTCTAATGCATCAAAACCCCTTTATGATTTGGTCTTTAGGAATGAATGGTTAAGTTTTTATTTTAAAAGCAAATTTCATTTGCTATCCAATAAAACACATTTGTTACTCAACTGGTTTAAGGAATCTTCAAAGAAAGATAATTTATCCCCAACCTCTAGCTTTGCAAATGAAGAATTTTCCTCAGAGACTCTGAGCCAATGCTAAATATCCAAATTAGATGAGATCATCTACATCAAAGATCCAATTCTGAAGCCCTGGGGGTATAAAAGAATAGGGCTAGTAGGTCTTCTACTCCAAGGACATCTAAAACTGTAGAGAGGGGATATTTTTATTAGCCTGAGAGGGAATATCTGTTAATTTAGGATAGAGTTGCATATCACTGGCACTCTGTTAGTGAGTCCTCAGTGTGCTAAGCTCCACATGGAGAAATCTGGTGATGTGGTCTTCACTTTAAGACACATATTTTCAGCATCGAGGCAAGAATACAGAGAATTAGACTGTCCTGTAGGGTAGTCATGTTGATGTCACCTAATTTGCTCATAGATCCCAAAGGAAAATGGTTCTGTGGCAAGAAGAGAGGGGGGATTTCTATAGCCCCATTCTTAGGAAGGCTCCATGCCCTATTCCTGATGTGGCAACAATGAGTAAAGGATCAAAAGCACTAGAATCAAACCGCTACTCCTTATTGGATCAAGGATTTTGTTTTCAAGTTAGAAAACATTGTGTGCACATCATTTTTTACAATCACTCTACCCATATTCTCTTAAGAGAGTTCCTGGTAATTGTCTTAATGGTAATTACATGCTTGGGGCAGTTGACATCCACTGTTATTTTTCTGAAAGTGAGGGACGAGGGCAGAAGCAAGAGAGGAGGAGGGAGAGTTTTGAGATAATGAAATCCTTTTAATGATAGAGCCATGCCGTTAACCTAATTAAACTGTAAAGCGGGGGGAAAAAAAGAAAAGAAAAAAAAAAAAACCTCAGGTACTAAATGGAAATGAAGAAATAAATCAGCCGAGACAGCAGCACTTCTGGGAAACCTTCTGAATTCCGAATATTCTGACATTGCAGTGTCCGATTCTCACATTGTCCTCTGCCCCCCTTGGCCTTGTGCAGCAGTCTCTTAAACTGACCTGTACGATAAGGCTTAATTTACAACATCTGTATCAGGTCTCTAGTTCCCCCGGGAATGTGTGTTCTGTAGCTCATATATTTCAAAACTCAGACCAGTCTGTGAGCTGTGGTGCTAGGGTACTGGCTACATGGTCAGAAGAACATGCTTTCCTGTCTCTACTGCTGACAGATATGCAACTTAAGCCACTGTGGCTCGGGTTCCTGCACCATTTCTGTGTGCTCACCTCTGCCTTCCCTCCTAGAAGAATTGCCCTGAGATTATTTGCCTGTAGGAGCAAAGAGTCAGATGTTCTTGGGAGACTGCATCCCATGGTGCAGCCCTCAGCTGTTAACTGGCTGGTGCCAAATTTGGCAACTCAACTTTCATTGCCATCCCTCAAGACAGGCTCTACAGTGTAACAGGGAACACTCTGGAGTTCCCTGTAGGGTCAACCTAAAGTGACCCCCAGGACTTTGTCCGAAATTGCTTGGTTTCTTCTCCTTCCCTGTCCTGCTTCCCCTGCTTCTTGGTTTCTCTTGGGAGTGTTTCTTTAATAGATGTCACGAATCTTCTTCACATAAGAAGCCACTTCCAGCCATTCTAACTAAAGAGATGGGCACCTCCCGTACATGCTTCAGCCTCAGTTCCAGGGTCTAAAGCTCACAGGGGATAACGCCTGTGCTCAGTGTGATTGAAAAGCCAGCAGAGTGATAGGACTGAAGCACTGCATAGGTTCACAGAGGGCTTTTTCCTAATTCCTTTCACACTTGCCACCCACAACATTGAGAGTGAAAGTGGCATCGTGATGTGATGAAGAACCCACCCATCTACCAGACATCTGCATCCCACCACTTCTCCACCCAAGCTGCTACACTCCGTAGTCTATTTTGGTCTCAGTCACTGCTTTCCATCCTGACCTAGCAACAATTAACTAATCCTTTTCACTCATAATCAAAGACAGGGACCTTACCCGCTTAGCACAAGGATTTCACTTTTTTTCCCACTGGTGAACCCCTGCGAAAGAAAGTACTAAGTATTATAAGTGAGGAAGATTTTGGTTAATGAGTAAAAAGAAAAAGACTTCAGAATCCCACATCAGCTCCATCACTGATTCATTCACTACAGTCTTGACAAGTTCATTTGACACCTCAATATGCTCATTTTATCCGTGGCAGAACCATTAATATTTATAGACAGTTCACTGGGTGCCTGGAATTATTCTAGACACTGGCTTCCTCTTGAAAAATAAGGGAATTGTCTGATGCACCCACAGCAGTGTGGTGAAGATTAATTAATATAAATAATTGTCTGAATAATGTAGAGCACTCAGACACCTCACAAATGGATACTGTGTAAATGTTATACAGGATGAGTAATAATAGCAATGACTTGATGGACAAATTTCCAGCAAATTTAAAGTCCCTGTCAACCTGTTAAGTGGAGGAAAGTAAGTATTTTCATGAGAGTTTGTAATTGATGCTTTTGTTTCTCTGACTGCCTAGGCGGGGGAGAGAGACAGAGAAGTGAACAGCCTGAACAGTAAGCTCCTGAGCCTACAATTTGACATCAAGAACCTGCATGATGTCTGTAAAAGGCAAGGGAAGACTTTGCAGGAGAACCAGCTTTGTGTGGAGGAGGCCATGATGAACAGTAGCCACGTAAGGAACTAGACATCGGCGACATACCTCTGCTTACATGGCTACTCCTGCTCCCTTGGGCAGGAGCAATAGAAAATTTTTCCGCTGTCGTTCAAGAGTACTTAATGAGCTAGCAGAGGAAAGAATTAAACACATGCACCCTAACACGTAGAAAACCCCATTCCTGCCTTTAGAATATTTCAGTCTAGCTATCTACAAGGTCATCTACATCTGAGGCATTGTCTTTTCTTTATCTGACCTTAAACACCTGGATTTATAGCCCATTGCTCTCAAAATACCAGATCACAGTAATATAAGGAAAGTAGTATCTCCTAATGGAGCAGACAGACTTCCAAGTCAACCATGAAAATAAAAGCCATTGCACCTGTTCTGTGGTATCGCTGCTCATCAGTTACTGCCACACCTACCTCTCACTGGCTATGAGCTTTTCTTCTGAGGCCAGAACCCAGTCACAGGACAAGCCTAAGTCCCAAAAGAGTTAATGCTCCTAGAAACAGTCCTCAAAAAATAACCAATAGGGAGATGGCTGACTAAAAACCTCTTTCCCTTTCCCCTGAGTCAGAGAACTCAGGCATGCTCTTTGTTCTCTCCCAGAATTCCTCAATGGAACTGAGCCCTACTGCTAACAGTAGCAAGCTTGATAACACACTCTTCATCAGTTTCCTTCTCTTTGTCTTATTTCCCAAGTCCTCTACCAAAGGTTGCTATGACCACTGCCACATAAACTACTACTTGATACTCAGTTCCTTGTTACAGGGCCTGCTTTTGGGGACACTCAAGCCAAGACACTCAGTAACACTTATCCCACACATGTGTGAGTAGTAAGACCTCCTGGCATGACCATCTTCCTATGATTTTGAACTAATTCTGATCTGTAGTCCAGGGAGTTCACCAGCTGAGGAAGTTTCTTTTTACTCTGAGATTTTCTGTCTCTTTGGAAACTCTCAACCTAAGGTCTTTAAACCAGTCTAAATTTATCCACACAAGCCGGGGAGCCCACTGGAATATATTTTCCCACAGCTCTCTAAAAACTGGGTTTCCAAGAATTTCTTCCTTGTAGTCTTTATTTCTGTTTAGTGACTTGAGATCTACGTACACTTCAGACACAACCCTTCGCCGAGCCCCCAGGTTAGCCTCTTAACTGGTGTGCGAGCAACCACTGTGTTCCTTGCGGTCCAGGATCTGTGGTGTTTTGTTTTGTTTTTTTTCTCGTTGTATCTGTTAGCATTCTCCTAGGAGTTGCCACCTCACTATAGAAACCACAAATTGTTCTCTGTAATGCCCTAAAAATGCTACCAACAAAACAACTCTACCTCATCTACTGAGCATTGCTATCCTTTCCTCAGGAAGTCGCAACTATAGAAAAATCCATCGGTTTTCCTAAATGAATCTTTGGAAGAAGATTATCATAATTTACTTCTTTCTAAATATTAACATTTTAGTATATTTTCACCACTGCTGTCGTGAGTTTACTTACTCCCCCACTCAGGGAAAACCATGTGGCTTATAAATCTACCTGGCAACTTGGAAGGAGAAAAGTATTAAATTGCATTTTATTATTCTAATTGCCCAGAAGAAGTTCTAACAGCTTGAAACAAGCTTTAAAACAAGCTCTTTTTTTCCCAGCACTTAGTGCAAAATTTAAATTGCAGACTATGCATACAAATACACAATTACATGTAGACCTATACTCACCTACTCAGAAAAATCCCTTTAAGATCTGCCCTTCACAAGGAAATGTAATATGGGAGCAAAGCAGAAACCCAAGACTTTCTGGAATTTTGACTAATATCTGACACATAGCTGGGGAAATAAGCAGAAGGTTATGGTTCTGGACCACAGTTATGAAAGAAAAGTAAAATATTATATCAGATGTTATGTGTAACAAAAAGAGCGAAAGGGAAGAGATGGGTGTAGGAAAGAAAATGACATGACCCTGTAAATCAATAACACATTATGCTCTGAAACCCAGGAACATAGCAGGGACTAACATGAAACAAGTGAGGTGCCCAGGGTGCAAAATTTATGGGCACTCACTCGGCAAATACCAACTTGAACTTGCTTGACTGTGAGACTGAGAGCCTCCTTAAATTGTGTACCTCACTCCCTTCACGCTAGTCCTGGCGCTGTCCTGAAATAAACAAACCAACACACAAAGTCTCAAGTGAAAAGAGAAAACAATAGCAGAGATATCATAAAAAAATGATGACCCAGTCAGAAACGCAGGAGCTGTCTGAGCAGTTTTCCCAGGCTGCGTTCCCTGCTGGAGTCATTGGGAGCAAACTCTGATACTCAGTGGAACTCAGACTGTCGAACTAATGTTCGAGCAGTATGGAGGACATTACTTACAGCATAAAACTACTTCGGGTGAATTTTCTGCCTGAAGATAAAAGTCATTTAGCTGAATATATAAAGATTAGTAGAGGGGCTGGGGATACAGCTCAGCGGCACAGTGCCTGCCTGGCAAGTGTGAGGTCCTGAGTTCGATTCCCAGTACCAAAGGGGGAAAAAAAAAAAGATTAGTAGATCCTGATGGGCAGGATCACACAATATTATTTTTAATCATTGGTAGTGAAAAAATATTAAGCAAATCTGCTAAATGCATTGTGGAGTCCTGTATTGAATCCTAGAGCAGAAAAAAAAGGAAACATACTCATGGAAAAACTAGTGAAATCCAAAACATAGTATTGAGTTTAATTCAAATAATCTACCAACATTAATTTTTTAGTTTGGACAAATGTACTAGCTTATGTAAGAAGTTAAGTTGGGTGTGGTGGCACATACCTGTGATCCCAACTACTTGGGAAGCTGAGACAGGAGGATAACAAATTCAAGTCCAGCCTACCCAACTTAGCAAGACCCTGTCTCAAAATTTTAAAAATTTAAAGGGCTGGGAATGTAGCTCAGGCCAAAGGCCATGGGTTCAATACACAGTACTGAAAAAACAAATTAAGGGAAGGAAACTCTCGTGCTACTTTTGGAATTTTTCTATAAATCAAAAATCATTCCAAAATAGATTTTCTTTAAATAGTAAATCTCAGGTAAATAGAGACCACAAGTGAGAAGAATGTCTAAACCACAAAGATACATCCAAAAGAAATGCATGTCACCTAAACACAGAGTCCTACAGTCTACCAGTACAAGAAATGTAACCTATAGAAGACATAAGAAGTATAAATATAGGGCCGGTGAGATGGCTCAGCGGCTTAAGCGCCTGCCCGGCAAGCACGAGGGCCCGAGTTCGACTCCCGGATCCCACATACGAAAAAGGGGCCGGTGATATCGCTCAGCGGCATGGGCGCCTGCTGGCACGCAAGGTCCTGAGGTCGACCCCCCGGTACCCACAAAAAAAAAAAAAAGAAGTATAAATATAAATCTACCTAAATGATATAAGGCTAACCGAGAGTCCCAAGAACTATCCCATTTACGACTTCAAAGATAGAAAATGAAGCTCATGGCAATGACTAAAAAAAAGATAGACTTTTTTTTCTTCAATTAAAAAAAAATTATCAGGGATCCAGTTATGAGAACAGTGTTAACCAATGACAAAAGAGAACAGAAACTACAACAGGGAATAAAATGGTTAAAAAGTATTGCAAAAAGCCAGCTTTAAGCAAATCAGCAGGGCCTGATGACATTCTTCTAGGAGTACTTAAGGAATTGGCAGGTGTTATTACATAGCTGCTAGTGATTATTTTTGAAAACTCAAGAGGATAAAGAAAGTCCCTGTAGACTGTAAATGAAGTGCTCATCTTTTTAAAAAAGGGAAAAAGGACAGTCCTGGTAATTATAGGCCTGTCAGCTTAACTTCAATATCAGAGAAAATATGGAACTTAACATCAATCAATTAGCATCAACTTAAAAAGCACAAAGTGTTGGGTGGAAACCAATGTGACTTTTCAAAAGGCAAATCACGCCAGGCCAATTAATTTCCTTCTGTGATCAAGTGGCCACACAGGCAAGGAAGGAGCAATTGCTGTAATCACTTTGACCACAAGTAGAGCTAAAATGTTGACTAAATATGGGAACAAGTTTCTATGTGCAGCCAGCACTTTTCGTCTTTCTAGGTGGCTGATACCAAGGCATAAATCTAGCTGAGAAACCTGGTAGACCTCCAGGTGGTAGCCTCCAGTCACATCCAACTCCAAACAGTCACCCTAAGAACTAATCTTACTTCCATTAAATCATTTCCAACTTGCTCATTTTCTCAGATCTCAGTTTAAAAGTCAAAGAAGAATATACCAAAACATTCATGTCTTCACTAGGAAAAAAAAATTTAGGAGAGAAGACAAGGGATAAGAAATGCATTGGTTTCTTTATGAAATTGTTCTTTGGCACCTATACAAGTGAAATGTATATTTAATCCATAGCTTGTCACTTTCTATTTGTTTAGAATTAAGAAAGACAAGCTTTTGGATACCTAGGACAAATAAGTGTAAAGTTAATAGGTCTTGAATAAGTTTAGGCATTTCTTTAGGTCTTTGAAGTTTGATTCCTCCAAACCCATCGGTATTAGTGTGCAAATGTTTAAAGTTCCCACTGAGGAGAACTCCAGCTTCCCCACAGATATAAGCTGTTCCTGGATTTTTATGATCAGGTAAATTAAGTCAGTACTATATCTGGTCCTTATTACAAGAACTGAGAGAACCCTCATCATCCGGCTGGTCCATCATGTTACTTCAGACCAAAATTAAATCCAGAAGATTCCACGTGACCTCTGGGGAAGAGAATGGGTTAATAGTTAATCAGGATCATTGCTAGGCTGCTGGCTTTATAGACATTATTTAGGAAAAGACATTCTTTACCCACAGGAAACTATAAAGCCATGGAGCAATTCTGAACATATCTAAGTATAGATGATATACCAGGTACTACAAGGGAAACCCTAAAGAAAGTCTTTGTCTTTTTTTTCTTTTTCTTTTTTTTTAGACAAGGTCTTACTAAGTAGTGCAGCCTGGCCTTGAACTCGCTTGTGTAGCCCAGGCTGGCCTCAAACTCACAGTGATCCTCCTGCCTCAGCCTCCCAAGTGCTGGGATCACAGGCATGCACCACCACGCCTGGCTTTTTTGTGGTGGTTGTTGTTGTTTAGTCTTTGTCTTTTAAACAAAGAATGTTTCTCTCATTCTTTTGGGCCATAAAGAGAAAATAAGGACATGGAAAGAAGGACAAGCAAAGAAAGAATATACATGAAACCATAGTTGGTTTTCAGTTGGGTCATATATGTCCAGAAGTGAGGAGGGAGTTCCAAAACAAAAGTTACACAAAAACACTAGAAGCACCAGAAATCTAGTTTCTTAATCCTGAGAGATCAGTTCGCCTTTAACAAAGCCAAAAGAAAAAGGATTTTGGCAAAAATGATGAGGATTTTATTGACTATTTGCTTCACTAAAATAAGCTCTTGTGAATAACCCTATCTCTGGGATGCTGTTCTTTTGCTTTAGTTCTGTCCATGTTACGTATCTGTCATCATTTTTTCCCAGGCATTTCCCCATTTCCTCAGCTTGTCTGAGTAGACAGGAGGATTTGGTCTCCTGAGGACTTCCCTCTTACAATGTGTGTGCAAATGTGCACACGCAAGCACACTACAACACTACTCCCAACTCCCTTTTCTCTAAATCTGATTCACAAATGAGTTTTAAGAATAGCATTATTCTTATCCTGGAAAGAATAAAAACACTAAGAAAGAATATTTAATAGAAATGTTGAGAATTACAGCTACACAAAGTAAATACGAAATTCAATTTTGTTTGGCTTAGGAAAGAAGTCTCGTCAACTTCCCTCTAGCGACATACGTCAGATATTTAGGCCCAGAGTACAGCTTGACTCTATGTAGGCTTTCTGTTGCTTGGTGACCAAAGTGGTCCATTTTCTCTGTCAATCTTCTCAATTCTAAAGCATTTAGGGTGAGATAAGCTTCCAGGGGAACTGGAAAAGAGCAATTCAGGCTGAATGGACACAATCAGCTATTGTCTTTCTGGATCTGAGCTGGGTTAAGCCTCCTTCCCTTTACTTGTGCTGCCACCACCCACTCTCGCTAGAGAAGATTGTCTCTCTTTCAGATATCAGCTTAATCTCATTAAAATTCCATCTCTCCAGTTACTCAGGCCAAAACCCTGAAGTCATCTTGTCTCGGATGACCATCATTTCCCACCATTTGATGACTAGCTCAGCAGTGAATTATGTGGATTCTATTTTCAAAATATATCTAGAATCCAAACACCTGCCAACAGTCACTGCTACCACCTTGATCTACACCATCTTTTCTTGCCTCAATTTTTCTAGTAGTTTCCTCTATGAATTGCCTGCCTCTTCTGTGCCTTCTTACAGTTGATTTACAATGGAACAGCCAATGGGTCCTTTATAAAATTTAAAAGAGATCATGTCACTCCCCTGCTCAGTACCTTCCACTGGCCTTCCATGCCCTTTTCTTTTCTCACATCATGTGGCATCATTTTCTCCCCTCACTTTCTCTACTCCAAGCAGAACAAAATCCTGGCACACTTTGGGTTTCCTCAAATACCACCAGGCATGTTCCCACTTTCGTGACTTTGTGCTATTATCTCTCTCTGGTGCATTCTTGCTACATATTTCTACCAGCCTCCTTCTCTTGCCTTCTTCATGTTTTGCCTCAAATTTCATCTTCTTAACGTGGTCCTCCATAAAAACATTAAATTCAAAACTATAAACTCTCCATCCTAGCATTCCTCGTCTTTCTCCCTGCTTTACTCTTCTCTATAGCACTTTTTCCTCCTAATGCACTGCATAATTTACTTGCTCTAATTACTTTCTCTTCTCCTAGATGCAAACTCTATGAAGGCAGATACCATGTTTGTTTTATACAATGTTGTATTCCTATTACCTAGTACAGTACTTAACATAAGTATGTCCTAATCCCAGCCAAACAAACTAATTATGTGAAAACATCATATCCACACAAAAACTAGTATGCTCATGTTTGTAGCGGTATTAATAGCCAAAAACTGAAACAATTCAAATATCCCTCGACTAGCAAACAGATAAATAAAATATGATACAGTTATATAATGAAATACTCTTCTGCGATAAAAATGAACAAATCCTGATTCTTGCTGCAACCTAAATGAATCTCAAAAACATGCTGGGTGAAAGAAACCAGACACAAAAGATAACGTATTATACAATTCCATATCTGCCATGTATGGAAAATACAAATACGTACTGGCAGAAAGCACATTAATGGTCACCTGGCCCTAGAGGTAGGAACAGGAGTGAACTAAAATAAGCATGAGGGACTTATAGGGTGCTGGTAATGTCTAAAACTGCATTGTAATGATTGCTGTATAATTCTATAAATTTATTATAAATTATTAAATTATATACTTAATATTATAATGTATAAATTATACCTCAATAAAACTGTAAAAAAGTTAATTTTTTAAAAAGCTTGAAAGCTGTTATGTTAAATAAGTACTCTGTTAATGAAACCAAGTCCACAAGCTCAAACTCTTAGGAACCAGTGAAATTTTTAGTTTCTATTTTCATTTCTTTCGTCTAATACATAGTGATGTATGAATCTCTAATCTAGGCCCAATAGGAGAAGACATGGTCCCTTGTCCTCCAGGAATTTATCATCTAATTAGAATAGGTGCAGAATGAAAAATGAACGTGCCAGCAAGGCCTCTGGTACTGATGCAAAGACAGCTGTTCAGAGAAAAACAAAGAGAGCGGGATTTGAACAGGGTCTTCAAGTATGAGCAGAAAGGTAATAAGCAGATATGGGAGCTTAGACTGCCCTCATGCTGCCCTGTTTACCCACCTCTCTTTCACATGTCACTGTCATATGGGATAATGGGCAAGAAAAATATAAAAGCATCAGTGCAAAACTTAAATTATTCTAGAAAAACAACTCAGGGATGTGTCTTACCAGCTGAATGCCTGTTCAGAGTAGGTCCTCAGCATATGTGAATGAGTAGAAATGGACAGCGGGCCTAGCAATATTTTCAGTGGATTGTGGATTTGCAGAGAGAGAGCACACCGCACACACACACGCATGCATGCATGTGTGCACACACACACACACACACACACAGCATCTGCAGGGTCACATCTTTCAGATGAAGACAGTCAGCGCAGATGTGAACAACATTTCTGCCTTTTTCTAGCATTCCAATACCTCCAAGAATTCACCCTTGACTCCTTTCAATGCTCCTTTACCTGGTTTTTGTTTTTGTTTTTTTTTTTTTTGTGGGTACCGGGGGTCAACCTCAGGACCTCGTGCACCAGCAGGCATCCGTGCTGCTGAGCGATATCACCGGCCCTTTTTTTCGTATGTGGGTTCTGGGAGTCGAACTCGGGCCCTCGCGCTTGCCAGGCAGGCGCTTACGCCGCTGAGCCATCTCACCGGCCCTGCCCGGGTATTTTTAATACCAAATTTGGCCCACGAACCCTGACCAAAAATCCATTCCCTTCCATGTCAATTGTATTCTGTATATGTGAAGGCAAAACATTACCAGTGTTACATACATCTCTCTAGATCTTTTACATGTATGTTTTTCTTCTGACTTACAATAAGCTTCTGATAGGTAAGAACCTCCTTATAGAGTGAGACTACAAAGTACTACATTTTTCTATGAATATAATGAAGTGGTTTGTAAGTTCTCTTTGGATGAAAATAGAAAAGGTTAGATGGATAGATGTGAATGGTTGAACAAATGAAAAAAATCAAAGAATCACTGCATCCTTAGAGGCAATCTAAAGGCTTTTCTGTATGTTCTATCTGTATTATAGAACAAGAAGCAGCCACAGACATTAGCATTCGAGGAGTCCCAGATAGATTTTGGGTCTACTAAGGAGTGTCATCTGAGACAACTACAGCAACTGAAGAAAAAACTGCTGGCCCTTCAGCAAGAACTGGAGTTTCGCACAGACGAGCTGCAAACTTCCTACTGTTCTCTCCTGCAGTATCAGTCCGTCCTGGAGAAGCAGACTTCGGACCTGGTTCTTCTTCACCATCACTGCAAGCTGAAAGAAGACGAGGTATCACTATACTACCTATAGAAATGTCCTACGTGCCCACAGACCTATAGAAATCAGGCCAGCAATCCAACCCTGAGAGAAAGTAAATGCTAGACTTAATGAGGAGAGCTTCACAACATCTTGAGCAGGCTTTATACATTTTCCCTCTTTGATTCTTGATCTTTTTGAAGCTGAGCAGAAAAAAAAACTAAACATAATGCCATAATTGGGTTAGCTCTCCAGTGTTAGCGCATGTGGGATATGTGCGCTGCACGTGCGTGTGTACACGAGTCTATCCTCTCTATTCTGTTACCATTGCAATTGAAATGCAAGAGACTCTAGATCCCTGAGGGTTATTTTAAAAAGGTATAAAGTCCATTAAATCAACTACTATTAGATAAATCATGTCTTAATGATATATAAATTCCTGGCACCTGCACGGTTGATAAGAAAACCTGACATTGAATCTGAGTCAATCATTGACAGTGCTAGATCATTTTTTCAGACTGGAGTTTTAGATCCTCTAGAATTAGCCTAAGTGTATTCTGGGCCTTCATTTATATTCATGTTCCAGGACAGTATTTTTTAAACCACAGTATCATCCCTGTAGAATCCCAAGTAAATTTCAAGGATCCAAAGCTACAGAACTAAAGCTAGTTGAGCATTAGCAGCAATAAGATCATGATTCTGAGTAATGGCACCAGCAGACTCCTATCTGGGGCTTCCCTTGGCATTTTCTTTCTTCAGATTTAAGGAAAATTCCAAGAAGTGTTTCAGACAGTATTATTCTATAGGAACCAACTGCAGGGACTTTGTGAGGGGTCTTAGAAAACAGAATTTTTAAAAAGGGGATATTTTAGCCAAAGGAGAATTTGCTAGAAAGCATCGGGAGGGGAAGGAACAAAGAAAAGTTATCCTACAAAATATAATCTAGGACAAAGTCTATGAGCATAAACAGCATGGTTTAATAAAGCTAATGTGCAGGTGTGTTAAAACTGGCTGGTTCACTATGACCTAAACAAAAGAGTCCAGCCTAAATAAAGCAACCCTAGATTTATTGAGATAGTACATAGTTGCAAAGAATAGCAAATAAATAAGTTTACTTCTGGGCCGGTGAGATAGCTCAGCAGCATAAGCGCCTGCCTGGCAAGCTCGAGGTCCTGAGGTCGACTCCCAGTACCCACATACGAAAAAAGCGCCGGTGATATCACTCAGCAGCACGGGCGCCTGCTGGCACGCGAGGTCCTGAGGTCGACCCCCAGTACCCACAAAAAAAAAAAAAAAAAGACACAAATAAGTTTACTTCTGTGTCATATAAAAGGAGATCAGAGACAGGTGGTTATTACTATAATGGCATCCACATGTGTCACATCAGCTCAAGGCTTCCATTCTCTAGGTCACCTGGGGTGGCTACTGGAACTCCAGCCATCACATAATTCAGATGAAGAGGGGGATGGGAAGAAAAGCGCACCCTTTCTTTTCAAGAACACTTTCCAAAAGCCCCCAGATAACACTTATATATCATTGGCCAGAATTAGTCACACGGCTACAGTTAGTTCCTAGGAACCCTACGAAATGTAGTGCTTCGGGAGGCGTATTGCCACTCCCAACAGAGACGAGGTTCTACTGGGGGGTCAGGGAATAAACATGTGGTCCAGCAAGTAGCAGACACTGTCACAGATTTTGAACTGAGAAAGCATTAGCAATTTTATTTTAAGCCTTCTGCCAGGTTCCTCCAGCAGGCTGTTATCATTGAAAGCTCTAAAAGGGTCGCCATCACTGGTAAGACACCAATGTGAGTACAAGGATGAGTTAATTCCAGAGGCGATTCCAGGAAGCACACAGGGAAGTGAGTCAAAGAAGGGCAGGAAGTCCTTGAAGGATATTGCTGTGGATCAGACGCAACTAGGGTTTGATCCTTCTGGAGAGCTCTGGAAGATACCAGAACGTGGCTCAACATGAACCCACCAACCCACTCCACTCATTGGCTAAGGGCTGCTACTAGAGATGTTAACTCCCGAGCACTTCTAACCTCCCCCCCACCCTCTGAATGAGTGAGCTCCTGGGCCAGAGAAGCGCTCAGGCAGAGTCGAAATGGTTGCCAATGGATAGATTTAACGTGCAAAGAAATCGTGTCAAGGGATGTGAGTAGGCCACTGACAACTTCCCTTTATAAACATTTGAATATAAAATATTCCTCACCTCTTCTTCTCACTTAATAAACACCTTAAACTAAATGATCCTTTCCTAAGAAGAATCTCAACTATTAGACATCAAGTATAATTAGTTTAAATGAATGAAACATGTTCTGTCAGAACTGGACTATTTGAACCAATACGAAACCTTCCTCAAGGACTCTCTTCTTAACTCCTTAAACACACATAATTTGAGTCATATAATTCAGTGCGCTCTGTAATATACAGTTTGCTAATTTTATTTTAATTTATTTTATTTTATTTTATTTTTTGTGGGTACCGGGGGGTCGACCTCAGGACCTCGCGCGCCAGCAGGCGCCCGTGCCGCTGAGCGATATCACCGGCCCCTTTTTCGTATGTGGGTTCCGGGAGTCGAACTCGGGTCCTCGCGCTTGCTGGGCAGGCGCTTAAGCCGCTGAGCCATCTCACCGGCCCCAGTTTGCTAATTTTAAATCATCTCCTGAAGATTTTGAGAGTTTTAAATTCTTTGAGAGGTAGCCTATGTTTCATATGCATGGATCCTCTCTGCACCAACACAATGTTCATGAGCTTTCAATAAATACCTGTCAATTGGATGACTAATTGATTAGAAAGAAAAGAGACCTAAGTAAGGATTATGAAATCTCACAAGAGCTTTGGGTCATGCTCCCCAGTATCTCTTGGGAATGTTACTAATGTGGATCTGTGTGCATGAAGGGCTCTACATTTTCCAAATTAGATCTCTAGAGAGTGCTTAGGAAAGAAAGAATGCTGGCATTTCAAGCCCTTAAAAATATGGAGCGGTACGAGTCCATTCCTATTAATCAATAAGTGAGCTCCTAACACATTCTGGACAGAATGGGTAACAGACACGGTCTCTGCTTTTAAGAAGCTTACCTCCAAATAAGACAATCTCTTTCATTTCTAATCATTCACATCTTGATATTATATATTGAAGATTTTAGGTCTGCGCTGCATCTTTTCTGTTCACCTGGGTTTCTAGTTTCAATATAGGACTGCTCTCTATGGGGGTCTTATAACCATTATCCTTTCCTCATTAGATGTTTCCAAGGGTTCAATGTGGTTTCATTCTTACACTAACAGGTGATTCTCTATGAAGAGGAAATGGGAAATCATAATGAGAACACAGGAGAGAAGCTCCATTTGGCACAGGAGCAGCTTGCCTTGGCTGGGGACAAGATTGTCTCTCTAGAAAGAAGCTTAAACCTCTACAGGGATAAATATCAGACTTCCCTGAGCAACATTGAGTTACTGGAGTGCCAAGTGAAGATGTTAGAGGGGGAGCTCAGCGGGCTCATCAGTCAGGTAGGACTTAAACCAGACCTCCCAGTCCAGGAGTTCCTGCAAGCCGACACGCTCCTGGGCGGCTTGCTCTTGTGCTCCCAGCCTCCTCCACCAGAAACCCACCTTCCAACCAGATATCATTTCCTGCCCTTGACTTTTGTAGGCATTTTCTCTTGGACTGCTAGCTTTTGTATCTCCTTTATGGTTACTCCTTAGAAGTTTTGAAGTTTTTAATGGGTACAAAGCACCTCCATTTCAAATAAGGCAGAAGAATTACCAAATGAACTCCCCAATCTTCCATGTTCTCATGGAGATGGGCAATGAGCTCTTCCAGGTCACAAGGCTCATTCAGACCGTGACTCCAGGATCAAGCAGGAGGAGAAAGTCGTGAAACTTTCCCATTCCATGGGAAAGAAGAACAAAAAGATCAGGATTTTCTTCTTTTTTCTTTTAATCACTTTTGAAGTTACAGAAATAATGTAATAATATAGGCTCTCCAGACAAAAGTATGAAGAGTAAATGTGAAAGTTTGTCTTCAGTCTCTCTCACCTCCTTTTCCTTATGTAATCGCTTGAATAATGTGCTGGGAATCTTCCCAGGGCTTCTTCTCTGTGTCACATGTATAAAGGATAGAGTTCTCTTTTCACATAAGAGACATTATGTAAACATTTAAAATACTGTTTTATGACTTGCTCTTAAAGTGCATATCTTAACTTCTTTTTGTCACTACCTTGTTATACAGTATGGATGTACAACCTGCTGACCTTTTGCCCTCTGTTACAAACTGTAATAAGCATCCTTATTTCTAGAGGGTAATTCCTGAAGTGAAATTGCTAGATCAAAGGATACGCTTGCTTTCAATGTTTAAAGTTACTTCTAACTTGAATAGAACTAAAAAGTTTCTACCAGTTTACACTTTTACTAACATATGCAATGAAGAGCATTTTCTCCATATTACATGTTTCATTCTTTTAAGTTGTGCTAAATTGATGGATACAGGGGGGAAGAATGTTTTCTCATTACAATTGTCATTTTCTGTAGTTCTAATAGTTGCCAGTTGGGTTCCAACACAACTGGAAGAAGACTCCAATACAGGTTAGCATGCAGGACATTTTTGGGAGGGACCTTAGTATTAGCACCTGTGAAAGGAAGGAGAAGTAAGTATGGCTGGGCTGTAAGAGAAAGAAGCTGAGCTATGATACAGTCTCCCAAAGGCCTCAGCCAACCCCATGGTGAGATGAGGGGCTGGAGGAAACTTCAGAGCTTTCCTAAGTTGAGGGAAAATGACCTGGCCTTTGTACCTCCCTGTTGATCAATTGTTTGACATGGGCCACCCCTAGGGAGAGATGTGACCTTGGGCAAAGGAGTTTTCTTCAGCCCAGGCAATCCCTAAAAGGGACTGGTGTCTGACAGCTGCTGTGGCAGCGGCATGGGCAGTAAGTCTTTTATTGCAAAGGGAGTCTGGAGGTGCATCGCAATCTCTACCACACTGAGAAGAAACCGAGCACTGTTCACCTTGGCCACGTGGAGTTTTGTTTTACAAATTACTTGTTTTAATCCTTAACCCATTTTTAACTGGGTTAGTATTTTCTATATTGATTTATAGGACTTTCTTAATACATTATGGGTAATCATCATTCATTACGTATGCTGCAAATATTTCCCCCAGTCTGTAACTTTTCATTCCCCCAGTCTGTACTTTATTAATGTTATTTTTCACCATACAGAATTTTTTACTTTTTATGGAGTTGAGTCTGTCAGTTCTTCTTTATAGATTCTGGGCTTTATGTCTTGCTCGGGAAGACCTTCTCTATTCCCAAGATTATAAAAGTTTACCTTATACGTTCTTTTAGCACTTTAAAATTTTGCATTTTTATGTTTTTATCTTTAGTCCATCCAGAATATATTTTTAATATTTACATAATGAGATCAGGCTCTAATTTTATGTTTATCTAAATGGATCTCCAGTGGTCCCCAGACCACTAATTAAACATTCCAGCTTTTCCCCACAGACTCGAGACCAACTCATAATACTGATCCCTCTGTACATATAGTTCTTTCCAGACTTTATTCTTTTGATCTACTTTCCCGTTCTGGCATCAATGTCAGAGTTTCCTGGTGACTTTGTAACTGATAACATGTTTTATACCTCCATTATTCTATATTTCAAATTTTTCTTTGTCCTTTTTGAACATCTCTTCCTGATGAAATTTAAATTCACATTGACTGACTTTTTCACTATATATTAATTTGGGGGAAATTAGCATACCTTATGGAACATGACATACTTGTACTTTTGTTCAAATTTTCTTATGTGCCCTTCAGGAAGAGTGTATTTTTTTTGTATAAAGTTCATATACTTCTTGCTAAGCTTATGTCTACATATATTACAGTTGTGTTTTCTTATGAGTAGGAACTTTCATACACTTAAACTTAAGAATTATTACTGATGTAGGAAAACTTATCTCTTACTCTGTCACCTCACTGAGCTCTCTTAATGGATTTTCAGTTAAACATCTCAGATTTTTCTAAATTCCTTTCACTTTCAAAATTTGTACAATTTATTTTCCAACTTATTGCATTAACTAGAACCTCCAGAACAACATAGAAACATAGTATCATTGTCTTGCTTTTCACTCTAAAGGAATTGTTTTCAATGTCTTGCCATTAAGTATAATGCCTATTCTTGGCTTTTTTTTTTCTTTTTGAGGCAGGATCTTGCCACGTAGCCCAGGCTGGCCTCGAACTCACAACAATACTCCTGCCTCAGCCTCCCAAGTGCTGGGATTACAGGCATGTGCCACCATGCCTGGCCCTGTTCTTGGCTTTTTGTTAATACCTTTTTTCAAATTTAAGGTGTTATTGTATCTAACTTATAAAGAATTTTATATCAAAAATGAGTGTTAAATTTTATCAGATGTTTTTATTAGCATCTACCCTTTAATGAGGTAGATATTTGATTGTGATATATTACTTTAATAAACTTTTATTTTTATTAAATTTGTAATATTTTTATTTTTTGCATCTATTTTCAGAAATGAGATTAATTTGATGGTTTATGTTTTTGTGTTTTCATCTTATAGTAATGTATCAATTATGCCATGTTAATCGAGTTGGAAAGCTTTTCATTTTTTTTTAATCTCTGAAACTGTCCATATAACATAAAAAATGTCTATTCCTTTAAAACTACAAATAAACCCAACTATAACTTACTCTTTCTGCATTCCTGGAGTTTTCCTTTTGCTGTAATATTTTTTCTTAATTCTTTCCAAAACAACTGTGAGTGGCCAAATTTCTCAATATTTTTATGTCTGAACAAAGTTTATTTTGACACCATTCTTGAATGCTGGTTGGCTGAATATACAAACTTTCAAAAGTATCTTTCTTTAAGCCTTTATTGCTGTATTGCTATGTAGTCTTGTACTACCCAGTACTAAAGATCAGTTGTTGGACATCAATCTGTTCCTCATTTTCTATAGGTCCCCTGTTTTATCTCTTTGAACTCTGGAGTAAGTTTTTAGGCTAAGGATGTTTTTAGTTTATTTTTCATTAAGCCTCTCAACACTTAACTGACTTTTAATCTGAAGATCTATATTTTTCTCCAATTCAGGGAATTTTTCTTCTGCTACTCTTAAATCAATTTCCTTTTTCATTTCATAGTATTAAGGAGATACTAGAATCCACAGATTTCTTCCTCTTTCTTAACTTTTCTATTATATTTCAATTCCTTTGCTCTCTTATATACTAAATTATTTAAAAACACATCATTTATGGTCAAGTTTAGATTTCTGACTGACCTTTCTGCAGCTTGCTCATCGGCAGGTTTCGTGCTCAGTGAACTTGAACTATTTCTAACTTTGCCTGAAAAAGCACAGTTAGCGAAACAAGTTTGATGGGGATGGGCTCTACCATCCAAACTAGAACACTTGGCTCTTTTTATACTCTATGCATCAGTTCATCCCATATTAAAACAGACCAAGAGAGGGTAGTAACCTTCATGCATGATTTCAGATGATCTATTGAAAGATCTTTTTTAAGAGAAAAAAAAAAGAACAAAATTTGAAAACGACATAATAGGAGAGTAACAATGGTTAATACATCGCGTATTGTTATCTTTAAATTAGTTACTCAGAGTACAAGATATCGGCATTCAATTGTCCAAACAATATTAGCACAAACCTTTCTTTCCAATGAACTAAGAGAAATTAGTAGTATATCTATCTTAACTGTCTTTTATATATATATTAGATATATAGATATATATACCTATATATCTATATATCTATATATATTTTTTGCTTTCGCTTTTCTCTTCCTTCTTTTCTCCATGCCCCCATCCCAGTTTCTCTTTCCTTTTGAAAAGTCTCTTCCCGTTTTACAGTATCTATTATACATTTTGGATCTTATTTACTCTGAAAGATATTTTTTTAAACAAAAACAAAAACATAGTTCTTAGAAATCACTCATACTCAGATTCATGAAAGTATCAAGTGTTAAAATTTCTTTGAAGGACAATTATACAATATCTATCAAGTTTTAAATATGAATTAGTATTCCTACTTCTATGAATTTAATCTACGCATTTACCAAAGTAGGTCCTCAATGATTGGTGTGCAAAAGTATTTGTTTCAGCTTCATCTTAGGGGAAAAACTAAAAGCAATTTATGTTACTATCATTAAGAAGCTGTATAAGTATATTTAAAAGCACGTTAAAAGTATAATACAGAAATACATGGGCTAATATGGATAAATCTCTAACATAGCATAAGTAAAATCCATTTTTATGTTTTAAACACCCCACATAATCCATATTTTATAGATTCACCTATATTATGTGAATAGATAAAGGTCTAGAAGGATAAGTACAACTTGACATCTCTGGAAAATGGAAAAGGCAGGGGATTAGAGGTAGTGCTCAAGGAGAAACTTAGCCTTGCTTGTAATGTTACATGTTGTAGAACAATAATATAGACATTATTACTCATGTAATTTGAAATTAATTTTAAGAGTAAAATAGATCTACAAATAACAATGTGAAGAATATCCTAAGTAAATTGTCACATGAAAACACAATGTTTTGAATAGTGTGTAGAAGACTATCATTTATGTAAAGAAACAAGTAGGGTTACATAAATAAACATATATACATATACAAATATGCATAGAATATCCCTGGAAAGATACCCGAAAAACTGGTAACACAGACTGTTGTGAGGAGAAGACCTGAGTCTTGTAGCTTGATGTATTCTCTTATGAGTTATTTGGACATTTTACTCTGGATCTCCAGCAGTTTCTTTTTTTCTTTTAAGGAAACCGTATGCCCCATATATGAACATATATTTTTAGAACATTGGTCTAGAGATTTTCTATGCATATGGAATTCTAAAGTCAACTCACAAATTGCAAATGAAACCAGTCCTTTACTTTTAAATACCCCAGGAACCAGAGAACAAGGGCGATCACCCAAAGGTGCATCTATACCCTTCCTCCTGCATGATCCAAGAGCACCAGGAGACCCTGAAACGACTGTCTGAAGTCTGGCAAAAGGTCTCAGAACAGGACGATCTAATCCAGGAGCTGCGAAACAAGCTAGCCTGCAGCAACGCTTTGGTAAGTGCCTCCTTCCTGAGAGGCCCGCAGTAAAGAAAGAAAGGTGGGAAAGAGTTGTTTAAAATAATCTCTTTCACCAGGACCCCTCTAACGTCGAGTGGACTTGCCCCCACATTTTGTTCATATTCTCTATAGCATGCATCTCTCCTACTCATTATTAGGTTTGAGATTCTAAAGGCACTTATAATCTCTCACGCAACAACCTAGGTGCCCATCAGTAGATAAATGGTTTTAAGACATTGAGAGAAATTCTCAAAGAGCTATGCATAATATGGAATAATATGCAGCCAGTAAAAGAATGAAGCAGATCTGTAAGAGCTGCAGGGAAGGATCTTTGTAATGTAGAGTTGAAAATAAGTGGATAGAATCTTATGTTTCTTTAAAATCTCTGATCATAATATAGAAATATATGCTGCAAATTTTCAATTGTGTCCTCCCTCCCTTAGTGGAAGTGAGAGAGGACAGTAGTAAAGAAATTTTCGCTTAGTTTCAATGCTTGGGTTTTGTCTGAATTATTTTCTACAAATTCAGAAAACCATGAAATTGAAACAAAACTTTTATGTTTTTTAATTTTAAAAAAGGGTATATATACACTCTCTATAAGAAATGATGGAGACCACTATGAAGCAGCTCTGAGCAGGATTTAAAATTAACCAATTGGGTTTCTGTGTTTCCTTGTGAGCCTATCCAAGGCCTAGGCCCCTTGTCTGGAGATGGGCGGCGGATTCATAGTAAGTGAACCTCTGTGAATCACTGGTCCCGGCTGAGGCCTGTAGTGGCCTGTGATGCTGTGAAGCCTCAAAGGACAAGACAAGACCACAGCTGAGGAGGCCTGTCTCCAACGCCAATTAACTAGATAAAGACTGTAGCTGCAGGCACCTCACTCCCGTGGTGAAGGTCAACCTGGAGATAAGATCTCCTAAATTAACATTATTTATTACTTGGAGAAGTCCTTGAGCCAATTCCCAGGGTCCTACTCAGGTTCCCCGGTTTTCCTCAGGATCCCCTCCCTTTGTTTGAAAACCAAATAAATACGGGCAGGTGTCCCAGAGAAGTTCTTTGTCTCAGCCCCCAGAGAATCTCGAATTCTGCTACAAGGTTTTGATCCTCCTGGAGATCTAAAATCATACCACTTGTCTCATTTATTTAAGCTTTTGCCATCCACTTGTTTGGGAGGTTGTGGGCCTGATCGGTCTGCGATAAAGAAACTTTTTAATTCTCAAGCTCTGAATCTGCACATTGTCCTCTGATAGATTAGGTACACGTGTCTATCATAGCCTCTAGAGAACCTTCTTCTGCCTCATAAAGTAGACCCCCACCGAGGTTCAGGAGAGTCCACATTGATAGACATGAGACAAATCACTCTCTATGCCCTAGGCAACCTTGATAGAAGATTGAGATCATAATTCTTTCTTCCTACCAATCCCACAGGAAGTGCACAATGAATTACATAAAGAGACAACAAACTTACATTGCAGAAAGGGCACCCTGCAAAACAGAGTAATAGGGGCCGGGGATATAGCTCAGTGGCACAAGCACCTGCCTAACACGTGCAAGGTCCTGCGTTCGATTCCTGGTATGCAAAAAAGAAAAAAATGTAGTAATAATAGTAAGTATGTGATGTTGATCATTCACCCTAACCAACTTGTGCTCATTTGCAGGTTCTGGAGCGTGAAGAGGCTTTAATAAAATTACGAGCAGATTTTGCTTCCTATACAGCCACTCACAGACATCCTCCTAGCTCCTCAGAAGACAGTGAAGACATAAAAACGGTGGGAGCTCTTTTGCTTATTCATGTCTGGGGGGATCAGGCTGTGCTGGATTTGCTTATGAGTTTTTCTGATTTTTTTTTTTTTTTTTTTTTTTTTTTTTTTTTGCTCCTGGCAATTGAACCCAGGGCCTTTGCACTAAGCTATAGCCCCAGCCCTTGTAATCACTTCTTTTGAAACAGAGTCTTGCTAAGTCACTAAATTGCCCAAGCTAGGTTTGAACTTGCAATCTTCCTGCCTCAGCCTCCCAGAATACTAGGATTACAGATGTGCATCACCACACATGGCTTTTCTGATTATTTTTTGTTTTTATATTATAGTTTATATTTGTATGACCTTGGTTGGCCCTGCCACAAGGGTACTGTGTATAATCTTTGGGCAACTCCCAAAGATTGTGACAGCACTAGATTTTGGAATTGCAACTATCTCTTAACCTGCTTCTAATGGTTCACCTAAACAAGACAGTATTCCTATTGATTTGGTTGATTCTAAAGGACCATCCAGCCTTCTAGTGTCTGGCAGGAGTGGAAAAGTAACAAATTTATGAGAGATTATTAATGCAAATTCATTACTTTCTTTAGCAAACTCTGTAAAATTCAAAGCAGCATCAAGAATTGATTCTAAGCTGGGTACAGTGGGGGCACACTTATAATCCCAGCACTCTGGATAGAGGCAGGTGGATTGCAAGTTTGAGCCCAAGGGCACATATAAGCTCTCCGAGGGGTCCTCCAGCCAGGAGATAGAGACTGCTCATTTCAGGACTTCCAATCCCAGAAAGCTGGATGAGTGAGGAATCAATATTAAACTTTGTAGTTCATCCTTAGAACTACAAATATCTGTATTTATTTTAAATATCAGTTCCATGTTATTCACATCCTGACCTACAGCAAGACCTCATAACAGGCCCTTTTTAAATGTTGCTGACTTCACCATGAAATACAATATACCTCTCCCCACGATTTTATTTCCTATCCAAAGTCTTCATGCTTCCTGGATGTTCTGTTAGGAATGAAGGGATCCTGTCAGAGTTCCTTCCAGCAGTCCTCTCCCCACCTCAGTTGGCACAGCTCCTGCAGGGCCATATTGGGTCGCATGGTGATTGTCCCATACTTCTCCAGCTGTCAGCTCTTGGTTTCACATAGCAGCTCTCCTTCCTGTCAACTTTGAGCTCACACAAACAACTCTCCCAGCATCCTCTGAGGCCTGGGCAATTAGTTGCTCCTCCTCAGCCACATGTCCTTTCCTCCTCTGGATGAGGAAGTCATTCTCTTGTCCTTCAGAATAGAAGCCAAAGTTCTTGCAGAGGGACTACCAGCCCTGAACAATGTGGTCACCCACAGCCCCTCACCTCATCTCTTCCTACTGTCCCATCCCTAGTCCCATCCTATCCCCATTGATCTCCTTTGTATCTTCCCTCCAAGACCTTTCCACAGCCTCGTCTGTCTACTTGCAAAGCTCTCCCCTCAGTTACCTACAGCATGGCTCGCTCCCGCTCTTCCAGCAAGTCCCCTCTCAGTAGCCCCTTTTTCAGTGAGACCAATTTAAAACTGTGACACATGTGCCCCGCCCCGTCCCTGACCTCCATGCCCCTTTTGCTCTTTTATTTCTCCCATAGTACTTGTCAATGTTTAACATTTTCTAGAAGTCACTATCTTTGCCAGCTCCATGCAGGCAAGGCTGTGGGTCTCTGCATTTTGCCCTCCTGTCCTCAGCACCTAAGCCAGTGCCTGGCATACAGTACATGCTCCATAAATGTCTATTACAGAGAGGAAAGGGTGGTTTCTTTTGTGCACATTTTGTATGTGTATGAGAAGTCTGCTGTATCCATTTTTAAATATCATTTAAATCGATATATAATTGACAAACCATAAAATTCACTTTTGCTTTTCAAAGCAAATTCAATGTTGCTTTTTAGTATATTCACAAGGTTGAGCAACCATGACCACTATCTAATTCCAGGACATGTTTATCACCCCAAAGGAAATCCAACACCATTTGCAGTTGCTCCACATCCTCTGCCCCACAGCCTTTGGCAACCACTGCTCTACTTTCTGTCTCTCGGGGTTGTTCTGTCCTGGATACCTGGCCTTTGAGGACACCTTCTTCCCCCCGGGTCCTCACCCTACCCTGCTATTCTTGCAACTGCCAGATCCTGAAGCACCTGCAGGAGCAGAAGGACAGCCAGTGCCTGCATGTGGAAGAGTACCAGAACCTCGTGAAGGACCTGCGCACGGAACTGGAAGCCGTGTCAGGGCAGAAGAAAAACATCATGAAGGGTAAATGGGGGGAGGCTGGAGCCAGGGAGCCCAAAGGAAGCAGAGGCCTCCTCTGAGAGAGCAGCACCCTGTCCTGCCCTCCCGCTGCAGACATGATGAAGCTGGAGCTGGAATTGCACGGGCTGCGAGAGGAGACGTCTGCCCACATCGAGAGGAAGGATAAGGAAGCTTCCATCCTGCAGCACCGGCTGCAAGAGCTGCAGCTGCAGTTCACAGAGACCCAGAGGCTCACTTTGAAGAAAGACAAGGTGAGACAACGATAGGGCAGGTGTGAGGCCAGGCCAGGCCAGGTTCTGCCTTCTCCACCTCCTGTGGTTGCTTGGGCAGCCTCATGAACAGCAGCACTGAGCGTCCCTGGGCCCAGACACAGCTCTAAGACCTCATCCGACCAATGGGGATGGTCATGGCCAGACCATAATAGAGGCATTGAACCTATAAGAAAGAGGTTCTTCCCCAGCCCTGCAATGTCTCAGAAGAATGTGGAACACACTTACTTACACTGTCCCCTTGTACCATTTTATGATTGAGAGTGGGAGGAAATCCTACAAAATAATATGCAATCTTATTTAAAACTTCACCTTTTGGGGCCAGTGAGATAGCACAGCGGCATAAGCGCCTGCCTGGCAAGCGCGAGGTCCTGAGTTCGACTCCCGGAACCCACATAAAGGAAAAAAGGGCCAGTGATATCGCTCAGTGGCACGGGTGCCTGTTGGCGTGTGAGGTCCTGAGGTCGACCCCCGGTACCCACAAAAAAAAAAAAAAGTCACCTTTTAAAATAGAAATATCAGGGTTAGAGGTATAGCCCAGGAGTAAAGCGCTTCCCTAGCATGTGTGAGGCCCCGAGTTTAATCTGCAGCACTAAAAAAATTACAAATACTTTATGAATACACAAATTAGGCAGCGTGAAAGTGTTAATGGCACTATGCTTTAGAGACCTGTAGTTGCTAACATAAATCAAGCCCCTGGAAAAGCCTAGAAGTGGAACCAAGAACAGAAAGGTTATGAAACCAGTGCATGTTTTTATAGTTAGTACAATTTCAACTTGGAACTTGTATCATAGCTATTAAAAATAATCCAATTGATTGACTGGCTGGTCATTAAAACCTCCTGCTTCAAAGGATGGAGGAATCCCACCAGTCAAAATGGAGGCAATTGGAGAGACGGCAAATTGAAGCAAGGAGTCTGGATGAACAGCTTAACGTCATTCACATACTCAGTCAACAACTGTTCTCGAGCACTTACAATATGCCAAGCTTTGTTCTAAGCACTAAGAATACAACAAGACATACGACATCCACGTTCTCATGGCAAGACGAACAATAAACAAATAACAAAGTTAATATGTAACACATTCGTGTTGATGCCAGGAACTGAGAAATTCCTAACAATGCCTGATGGCTGCTTTACATATGGTGCAGTGGTAATGGAAGGCTTTTCTGGTAAGACAAGCATCTCAGAAGGTTATTTTAAGGATCTGGACCTTTTTTAAGTGAGATAGAAGCCAGCAAGAGTTGTGAGCTGAGACAGAAGATCTGACTTACACTTTGTGTGTGTGTGTGGGTACTGGGAGTCGACCTCAGGACCTCGCGCTTGCCAGCAGGCACTTGTGCCACTGAGCCATCTCACTGGCCCTTTTTTTTCCTTTATGTGGGTTCCAGAAGTCAAACTCTGGACCTCGCGCTTGCCGGACAGGTGCTTATGCTGCTGAGCCATCTCACCGGCCCCTGACTTACACTTTCCAAGGCCCCCTCTGGCTATTTCCTTGAGAACAGCCTGAGTGGCTGGTGGTAGTAGTAGGGAGCACAGGGAGGAGGAGGCTTTTGCAGTGTCCAGGGAAGAGATGACAGTGGCTTGGAAGAGCTCAAGAACAATCTCTAACTGACTTCACCTGCCGCTGCTCAGGCCTTTCTCAGCACCTCCTCTTTGATCTTCTCAGTTGCTCCAAGAGAAGGATGAAATGCTGCATGAGTTAGAGAAGAAGCTGGGCCAGGTTCAGAACTATCTCAGGAAGAAGGAGGCGGAGCTGGAGAAGCAACAGTGTACGATGAAGGAGCTCGAAATGACCATGAAGGAGGCAAAGCAGGATGAGAGCAAGGTGGAGTGTGAGACCCTGCGAGCTGAGGTCCAGAAGCTGACGGACTGCCTGGAAGAGGCCAACCAGCAGCAGAGGCTGACGGGTGAGGCCCCGACAGGCACTGTCTTACCACCCTTCCAACCAGGAGGCTAGAGCAGCCCCTCCACCTCCAAATGGACCCCTCTATGTCTCACTCCACCCCTTCTCATCTTGCATCTCATAGCTGTTACCAGGGCCAACTCGAGGTCCTTCCCTCCCCCCTTAGCTCACCTCCTCTCTGAAGGCTTTGCCAAAGCTTGGGAAAGTAGCTGCTGAACTCACACCCCTGTTTTCTCAGCCATCTCAAATAAAGATCCCAACCCTTCCTGGCCACAGGGAGGGAAGGGCTCTGCATTTGCTCCTTCGCAGCACATTCCTCTCCATCTTCTCCAGACCCTTCCACACAACTCACCTCTCCTCTGCCTGGTTTTTAATTCTCTTCTCCAAACACGTTCTCTTCTGCATAGCTTTCACTGGGGATCGTGTCCTTGCCCCTCTGTAGAGACTGCTTTCTCAGGTCACCAGTAACTTGTCGCCTTGGGTACAGCATTTCTTTGGGAATGATAAAAATGTTCTTTAGTTAGACATCAGTAATGGTTGCCCAACTTTGTGAATATACTAAAAACTGAACTGTCTACTTTAAAGGGTAAATTTTACATTAGGTGATTACTTATTAGTTTAAGAAGGTCCAAAGCTTGGCTTCCTCCCTCACCCTCCTTTAACTCTGTCTCCTGACACTGTTAGGCACCCACATTCAAATCTCATTTCTCAGCTTTTTCTCTCCTTCCACAAATCTTATCACTATTTTCTCTTTCTCCCTCCTGCTCTGACTATCGTCATCTCCCCCTTTCTCTCCCTCTATACGCACTCTTTGGTGAGCTCCCTTCTCCTTATAGCTACATTTCTGTGCTGCTGACTCCAAACTTGGAGCTCCAGCTCTGACTGTGCATCTGTGGCCAGTCTCGTCTTTAGAGAAAAAACTTCCCCTGGGCAACCCATCCTCACCCCTCACTCAACATTTCCAAAACTGAACCCATTCTCTCTACTACTTAAAAAATCATCCTCCCCGCCTTCTCCCAAGGTGCGTCACTATTTCAGTAGTGATACCATCCTTCGTCCTATGCTAGGAAACGTCCAGGAAGCAATGAGAGAAGAGTGACATTTACAGTAGAAACTATAGGGTGAGGGGGCAAATTTGGTGTGAAGAAACCCAATGAACAACTTACTGAGATGCTTTTCCCCTCAAGGGACACAATGACATGGGATGAAAGGATGTTGCTGGGAGCCTTTCTCAGATGCATTCCAATTTTCCTAGGCATTCTTTCCCTCATATCAGGTATCTGTTCACTGAATCAAGTCTAAACATTTCTCTTAGGCTTTTAAAGTCCATGAAGCCCTCTCTAATCCACGCAGTTACTGACTCTTTAGCCTATTAGACTCTTTAGCGCATTATCCCTCCCATTTTCCTTTCCAATCAAATTGGTCTCTTTCTGTCCTCCGCATTCCCTCTCCATTCCCTTCCCCACGCATTTGTTCCTACAATTGCCTACCTGAAACTCACTCCTGTTCCTTCCTGTAAGGCTCAACTTCTATCCTTCCCCAAGTCCATCTCCAACTGTCCTAACCCCTTGGATCTCTCTTCCTGAGTTCACCATCTACATGAGTTTAACACTGTTGTGTTCTCAGGCTAGGGGAGGAGCTCGTGATAGAATAGGCACTCAGCATGTGCGAGGCTCTGGGTTCAGTCCTCAGCACTAAAAATAAACATATAAATGCCATTCCATCTTCTCTATGAGAGGGGCTAATTATAGTTCCCCCACCAGACGCTAAACTCTGTGAGGGTCAGGATTTGTCCCTAATGATAAGTCACCCAGGAGATACTGAGTAATTTCTACCAATCTGTTCACTTTCATCAAGAAGAAATCCATGGCTAGATGGTAGTTAAGAACAAATAATTAACAGAGCTCCTTAGAACTAATATGAAATGAAGCGAAGGCGGATTGAGAATCAAAGTAGCTCACACAATGAAAGGACAGACTCTTAAGCCAGTTTTGAGAACCCGATCTTCACACCTGCTCCTTCACACGTGGACGTGTCTCAGCGTGTCTCCTGGCTTCTGCAGCTCAGCAAGCAGCGCGATATAAAGAAAAGGCCAGGCTGCCAGAGCATAACCTGGAGGACGCTGAGAAGAAACTGCAGAGCTCCATTTGCCAGGACAGGCAGAAAGCAAACACCATCCAGCAGCAGCAAAGAGAGCTGCAGAAGGTGCAGAAGGAGTGCTTGCCGGCTGAAGATCCGTCATGCAACAGGTACCTCTGGGCCTCCTCCAGAGAGAGGCTCTGACCGGAGAGCCAGCCACCACCATTACGGGCAGCTGCCAGGGGTGGAAAAGCAGCGAGTCCCCGACGGGCCAGCTCTACTTGGCCAGCATGGGCCCTGAGGTCCATCTTCCTGTTGCCACTTTGCTTTAGGAAACGGATAGAAGAGCTAACCGCCGAAGTCGCTGAGGCCCTAAAGAAGTTCGAAAATGCAGACAAGGAAAGGAGGCAGCTTCAGAAGACACTGGCTGAGGAGGAAAAAAAAATAAACGAAATGCAGGATTGCACCAGACACCTTCAGCAACAGGTATGCAGAGAAGTAGGCAGCCAGATGTGGCATCTACCCTACCTAAATCAGATGTATTGGTCTTTAGTTGAAAAGATGTCACCACCCGGTCCACGCAAACTGATTGCCTGGGATTTGTGTTAGAATGCTACCCCGGCTACTCCGCAACGGTTCCCATGATGAGTAGTAAGCGTTTTCAAGAGTTAAACATAAAAATAATCAAAGAACATATTGCTCTTTCTGGGATTCAAAAGCTATCCTTGTCAGTCAATTTAAAATCTTTGATTTCTGAAATATTATTCTTGTGCTTTTCTAAGATTGCTTAAAACTTTATTCAAAGAGGTTTCTGTGTCAAAAGATTTGGTAAGAGGGAGAGAAGGCTTATTCTGTGGGAACTGGATCTATAAATAAAATAAATTGATCTAATTAAGCAAAGAAAAAATGTTGCAGACATCAAAGCAAACTTTTTATTACTCAAACCAGAGAACTAAGAAATTATACTTATTTCCGCCTTTCCCTGGGTGCAACTGTCTGGATTTCTTTCCCAAAATATAATACAGTATAAGGTTGCCCACCAGCCTGGTCTTTATTCTCCCAGCACAGGGAACTACTGTGTACCAAAAGCAAGCTAGAAGATGAGCTTCAGGAGGTCAGGAAGTTACTGGAGGAGAAAAAAGAGCAGTTGAAAAAGAGCAAAGAACAAGAGAAGTTGCTGGAGGAAGAACTTGAGGCTGTTCGACAGGAAGAAAAAAAGAAGGACAAGATGGTGAGGAGAATCTCGGAAGAGCTCAATAATGAATCCAGAGCCAGGCACAGACCTAGCTGGGCCAGGAGGGATGCAGAGGCCGGGGTGCTCGGAGCTCAGGAGGGAAAGGAGGGAAGGAAAAGTCCGGGGAGTAGGAGAAAGAGGAGGCCTAAGACACCACAGTGTAGCGGGCGCTGTGGCGGGGAAGGAAGAGGCAGTGTTGGCAGCAGTCTGTTAACAACTCTTTTCTGGGCTTTGCTCTTTAATGGGAGAGCAGTTAAAAGAGAATCTGAGAAAGCTAGAAGGAGAAAACGAGAATCTCCGCGGAGAGCTGGTGCAGTACACTACACAACTGGAAGCCTCTGTCTGCAAATACAACGCCACTCAGCAAGTCATTCAAGAGCTAAACATACAGGTAAGTGGCTAGGAACACCCAAGGGGGTGAGGAACTTGAACCCTGTGGCTTGAAATCTGTTACCTGTGTCTCCTCCACCACAGCTGTGCAACTAAGTGGCTCAGCCAACTACATCTGATGGCACCTGCAGCTCCACTCTCTCCTTAAGGTGGAGGGTGACCCTCGGGACCTGGCTTCTGAGCCAAAGAAATGTCCCTCCCTATGTAGAAAGTTTTATTTCATACCTGGTGTTCCATAAGTTTCCAGGACAGATGTAAAAGAAACATGTGCCTCTGAATTGAGAGGGCGTGACTGATCAAAGAATGACCCGGGCCAGTCTAGTTTGGCAGGTAAATGAGTTTATTAGGGGTTATTCGTAGAGCAGCGGATGACTTGTGTGCTGCAACACTACCTAGGTCACCAAACTCCCTTCGCTAAGCCACTGGTTTTATAGAGCTCCAAGATAAACAGCAAAAAGCAGAAGCAAAAGACTAGAGTCCTTGGGAAAAGGAATATTCCATTCCCATGCTGTTCTTATCAAGAACTCGGCTGGTCTCAGCAAGCACTGGTCTTCCTCGGTAGTAGATAACCTTGTCATGCTGCAACAGATACACAACCTCAACAGCGGGCAAGGGCCCACTGAACGGCTAAGCTAGAAAGTTGGTTTTTCATTTTGGGTTTTTTTAATGTGTAAACATGTTCAATCTTTTTAAAAGGATACCCTACACATAGTAAACATAGTGAATCAATTGAAATACCCATGAGAAATAGGCTTAGTTTCACTTGGGTGTGGTGGTTCACACCTGTAATCCCAGTGCTCCAGGAGGCTGAGGCAGAAGGATCAAAAGTTCAAGCCCAGCCTGGGCAGCTTAGCAATTTAGTGAGAGAGTATCTCAAAAAGGGAGGGAGAAGGGAGGTGAGGATGTATAGCTCAGTGGCCTGAACGCCCTGTGTTCAATTACCAGTACCACAAAAGAAAAAAAAAAAAAAAGGAGAGAAAAAGAAATGAACTTAAATGCACTTCCTTGAATCAATTTTCCACATTTTGATTTTAAAACTTCCCATCCAAAAGCAAGGCAATATATTTTGAGACTCCCCATTTATTTTATTCTAGTATATTTTTCTACTCTATATTTTTCTACTCTATTTTGTATTTTATTACCATTAATAATAGAAAATCTCATTCATTTATATATCCTATATTTGGCTAAACTCACTTATAATAGATTTTCAATTGATTCTCATGGATTTTAAGTAGATAATTATATCATTTTCAAGCAACAAGAGTTTTCTAAGTATTTCTTTGCAATATTTATATATATATATATATTTTTTTTTATTTTTCTTATCTTGCTGCACTGGACTGTATCTTCAATATGATGTTTAATAGCAGGAGTGTTAGCAAGCATCTTTTCTTGCTCACGGAATGCGTCTGTTTCAGTATGATTTTCCTTGAAGGCTTCTTGTTGCTCTCCTTTATCAAGTTTCTTCTATTCTTCAGTTACTAAGGGTTTTGTCCATGTGGATGTTGAATTTTATTAAGCACTTCTTTAAAACCATCAAGATGATTATATCATCTTTCACCTTAAATCAGTGTTGTAATGAATAAAATTAATTAATCCTAATTTGGGCCCATCCTTGCATTTCTAGTATGAGTCCTGATTGTGTATCATGTATTGATCTGTGTGTGTGTGTGTGTGTGTGTGTGTTTTACTGGGGATTTCATGTGTCAATCTTTTAATGCACACTTGGCACACTCTAGGAAGTAAAATTACACTACTATGACTGGAGCGTATTGATCAAAGGAGGCACCGGTATAGGGTAAGATTATGAAGGTAGGCAGAGGCAGATACTGTAGCCTCTTTTAAGAAATCTGGGGTGTTAGCGTAAGAGCAATGGAAAGCTGTTAATAGGATTTCCTCAAAGAAACAAGGGAGGTGATTTGATCTTAATTAAATTTTCAAAATATAGCTCTGACTACCCTGTGGAAATGGATTAGGAGGGGAATAAGTATGGAAGTGAAGAGACCAGTTAGGAGGCTACTGCTATCCTGGCTAGAGTGGCATCCGGGAAAATTCAGTGGCAGAATTGATGAGATTAACTGATGGAATGACTGAAAGTGAGGAATCCAGAATGGCTTACTGGAATTCTCTTATTAAAAAAACCTAAACCTAATATTTATGGCATGAGAGCAAGTAGATCTTTGTTTGTTTGTTTGTCGTTTTTTGAGACAGATGTCACTATGTAGCCCAGGCTGGCCTTGAACTCATGATCCTACTGCCTCAGCTTCCCAAATACTGGGATTATAGACATGCACCACCACACCAGCTAAGAGTGGATGTTTACGAGAACTTTCATTAGAACTCCTTGTTCTGTAATTGCCTTCTATCTAGATTTTTCAGTATGTTTTTCTAACCAAAATCATTTATGTTAGCAAAATTTAAAATAAAGTTTCTATTTTAGCTTCTAGCATTATTGTAATTTTTTTTTTCGTAAACCTCCCCCCATCATGACATTTCTCACTTCAGTCACCATTTATCAAGCACTTTCAGTGATTATAGTCTCTCCGGCAACTCCCCTGGGTTACTGGGCAGACCCAGCTGATTCCACATTTTGGCTTGGTTTGGTTTGGTCTGGTCTGGTTTGGTTTGGTTTGGTTCAGAAATTCCTAGAAAAAAATGGTGTTTCCAGAAGAACAAATTATTTCATGTTTAGGAATCATTTTACCACTTAGGCATGTAAAATAAAGGGTTAAAAGTCCAATTTAACACTTTTCATCTCACTAATTCCTAGGGTTGAAGATATTCAACATTCACTTGAAAAAGTAATATGTTCATTCAGCACTAAGCAGTTACTGGATATAAAACAAGAAACTCAAAATAGTGTGTTACTGTGTGCATGGCCACAGTGGGATGCAGGCGCACTAGAATACCAAAGAACAGAAGTCTGACACATGACTTTTCAAAATTTCCCTACTATTTCCAAACTTAGAAACTAATCTCTGTCCCGGACTTAAAGTATATAAGATGGGTCCCCATGTTCATGATAATAACTCACAGCCATACAGCAATTGACACCTTACAAAGACCTATTCATCTCATTTGGTCATCACAAAAATTGTATAAAACAGTTGAAATTACTGTATCCAATTTGTGGAAGCAGAAACTGAAGCCAAAGAAATAAGTAAAGGACAGAACTTGATCTAAGCCCAGATCCTTTGACCCCCAGATCTCAACTCTCTTTTAAGTATACTATGAAAGCCCACCTAGATTTAAGACATAAAGTTGCTTTTAAACAAACGTCTGCTAGAACTATGTGTTCAATTGATCTCTAACTTCAGTGATATTTAGATCTTTAACTCCAAACAATGCAATATTTCATTCAGGCTATTTTTTTAAAAGTTGATTTAGTATTTATCACACACCTATTATCTTCCATGCTCTGAGCTATAGCAATAGGGGAATAGCAATGATCAAAACACACACCTAGTCCCACTTCCATGGAGCATCCAGTCTAATGAATTATGTCATGAACTAGGGAAAGCATAAAACACAAATGAAATATTATGTCTAGTAACCTAGAATTGGATTCCAAATCTAAGTGAAAAGCCACAGAGCCTATGAAAGGGATTTTTTGTGTAGTTGGCATATCATGCCCTAGTACTTCCAATACTTCCTGTATTTGGAGGATGTGCTAACTAAAAGAGGAAAGATGGGTGGAGGGATGCAAGAAAGCCTAGAAAGACAGTTCTGCATTTACAGCAGTGAGTTAAAGATGTGAGCATTAATACAGACTGCTCTGAAGGTTCTTGTGGAGACCAGAGAGCCTAGCTCTTACCTACTTCCTATAGTCACAGAGAGTATTTTGTGGCCAGAAGCTGGGATCCTGACGGTGAGTGATATTCTCACTCCCTAAAGATAACCCACCACAAGGAGTCCATAACAAGTCTGCAGGCCCAGCTCGAGAAGTCTGTGCAAAAAGAGAAGCATTATCTCCAGACCATGGTCACTAAAGAAGTCTATGAAGACTTATCGAGGAAGTCAGCTGCCTGCCAAGATGACCTGACACAAACCCTGGAGAAGGTGAGGCCACACCCTCTCAACTCCCAGGTAGTTTTCAGACCAAAAAGAAGGTGATGTGAGAGTTGCAAAAGCCAGTTTCCTGCATGACTGCCTATCTCCAAGGCATCTCAAACCCTTACCTGGGTTAGGATATCTGTGCACAGAAGGCCTGCTTCTTCTTAGTGAAGCTTTTTGGGAACTGGGTTGTGGGGAGTGGGCAAAGATGGAGGCCAAATCTAATAAATCTTTCCAAGTCACATGAGTGACTTGGGGGCAAGGTTTTACCTAAGCCTGGACTGTCAGGGAAATTCACATCCCATCCTTGTGCTGATCATGCCTGTAGATCAATTCATTGGATTGGAAAATAAGAAATGGAACGGGGAATGGAAGGCTGGGGGTGGAAGGCTGCAGAAAACAACTATTTCCCACCCCTCTCTGGAACCCTAGGCAAGGTGACTATCTGCACCCCTGGGGCAGAGCACAGGGTGGGATGGAACATTTCTCCATTCAGGACAAACAGAAAGTGCCAAAGGGCTGTGATGACCACTCTCATCCCCTTTGTCTTTGCTGAAAGCTCAATCATGCAACCTCAGAGACAAAGAGCCTGCAGCGAAACTTGTTACAGACCCAAGAGAGGAAAGCTCAGCTGGAAGATGAAATTCTTGCTTATGAGGAGAGAATGAAAAAGCTCAATGTGGAATTAAAAAAATTGCAAGGCTTCCACCAGGAGAGTGAGCTAGAGGTGAGGAGAAGCCAGGGGCTCCAGCTGCTTTCCTGTTGGGGGTTCACGAGGTCACCTTTTGTATCCAGAATTATTTAGCGCTAAGCCATACCCTTTGGCTAATGGGTTCCCTTCACTTTCTTAGCTCCTCAAACTTCAGATGGAAGCGGCAAAGATCAGAGCAGGGGTGCCCTCTGCTGGCCGCTGGGAATAAAATACCCCAAACAAGTCCAAGGTTGAGAAAGCACCCTTTGTCCTCGTCAGGGTGTCCTCCGGGCTCATCCTCCTCACTTTGTGCTCCCGAGCAGGTGCATGCCTTCGACAAGAAGCTGGAGGAGATGAGCAACCAGGTGATGCAGTGGCAGAAGCAGCACCAGAATGACCTCAAGATGCTGGCAGCGAAAGAGACTCAGCTCAGGGAGTTCCAGGAGGAAATGGCCACACTGAAAGAGAACCTCCTTGCAGATGAGAAGGAGGTGGGCATTTCTGTTGCTTCCTCTTGATCCCTTCTGGCACAACCCCTGACCACCCAGGTGCCAGACTGTCCACTGTGGAGTCACGGTGCTGGGAGCAAGGAAAGGGCACCCCACCACTCCAACAGGAGCCAGGGGCGGGTACTCCAGGGCCACAGCAGCTGTCTCAACCCATCTCTGTTCTTGTGGCTTTGTTAATAGAAATATACTGATCTAAACAAAGGCTCCACTGTGGAAAAGAGACAGCAGGGTACACCAGCCACCCCTGACTCAGACAACCCACTGGGAAGCACCTGCAGCACAACCTGACACGTTCTGTAGCCCCAGTCCCTGGGGCGGAACTGGCTAAGTGGCCTTCTGAATAGGCCCGGCATGCAGCTCCCTGAGAAGTGAGTTCATGGCAGGAGGCCTCAGGACATCTCAGAGTGGCCCTAGGGCCTTTATTCAAATTAGAAAGAAGCGGTCCCTTCTTCCAGATATTTTTTCTTCCTTAAAAAAAAAATAGCTTAGCATACTTTTTCAGAACAAGTCATTTAATGCCTTTGGCCTGAAAATCACTATGTTAAGGTACAGATCTGCCGGGTCTCTACCATAAATTGTGCCACCTCAGAGATAGCACCTCTGTGTGGATGCAACCCGCACAGCGGAGGCAGAGGTGCTGGCGTGGCCACTCTGGCTTTGGGTTGAACAGCAGAGTTGGATTTCCTTCTCCCGTGAAGAGAGAAAAAGTCTAATTTGGGAAGAGAGAGGTGACGGGTCTGTGCTCCCACACCCTGACTGCCTCAATTTCTTCTCGTATGAAAGCCCTGCTGCCTGCCCCCACGGTCTGCGCCCAAAGACTCCTGTAGACTCCACCGAGACAATGACCAGATTATGACCAACATGGAACAGTGGGCAAAAGAGCAAAAGTAAGTAAAAGGCAGGTTCCACGGCCCAGGCTGAGGTGAGGAACCACACATGTGCCAGTGATTAGTCACACACACACACACACACACACACACACACACACCTGCTCTCCTGGGAAACTGATCCAGTCTCGGCCTACACCCAAGGGCTGAGAATAAGATGAAGGGGGCCCAACTCTTCCGGCAGGTTTGGAAAGTCCTGTGACTTGGGATAGAGCAGCACTGAGATGGAAGGGGTGCTTCTGTGAGGTCAAATTTCCTCTTCCCAACCTGGGATTTAGTTTCAGCTGGATCTCTTGAACTCATTCCCCTGAACTCGGTGATTTTACACAGCAGTTGAGCGTGGAGAGTCCAGGGGCTGTGAAGGCTCTAGCTCTAGGACAGGGTGATGGAAGCATGTGAATCTAGGACCCAGCGGAAGCCTCGCTAAGAACGTCCAGTGTCCCATCCAGCCCGTGAATGCCCTCCGTGCTCACAGGAGTCTGCAGAACCAGTCACTCTTCTCTTCTGTGGATTCTATTACAGGATTGCCAATGAGAAACTAGGAAACAAGCTCCGTGAACAGGTCAAATACATCGCTAAGCTGACTGGTGAAAAGGAGTAAGTCATCCCACCCCATCCTGGTTGCTTCTGGGGACCTGATGAGCCAGGGCTAGCTTTGTCATTCAACATGTGGTCAGATCCCAGGGGGGAAAAGTCCTAGACCATTGGATGGATGCTCGAGTCCCGAATCTACATCTATGCGACAGTGGGCACATCGCGTGAGCTTACTAGGCCTAAATTCCCTTCCCAGAAGTACAAAGAAGGTATAACAATCTCCGTGCTCCTTCCTCCTCCCACCTGCGATTCCCAGAGGGGAATGCTGAGAGGGGAGCAGGCACTATGAGGCAGGTGGGACTAGTCAGGGTACAGTGAACCTGCTGTAGCAGAGATCCCCAAACGAAGGCACACGGAAGGAACATCTTTTCATGGAGGAGTCTGAGGCGAGAAGTCCAGCATAGGGGTTCCTCCTCTGTCCCCCTGGACACCTATGTCCCTTGTACCTGTGGCTGCAGCTTTCTCTAAATCTTGCCTCACCTACATGGTCAAAGCTGGGTCCATGGAGAGTCGGGTGTGGAAGGAGTATGGGAAGCTGGAGAATACAGGTGAAGAAATTGTCTTAATTACTTTTTCTCATTGCTGAGACAAAATACCTGACACCCAGTGTTAAAGGAGGAAAGGTTTATTTTGGCTCACAGTTTGTAGAGATTTCAGTCCATAATTAGCTGGCTCCAAGGCAGGGTGGCGTGGCAGAGGGGCATCGCAGAGGAGAAATAGTTCGTGACAGGCAGAAGACAGCAAAAGCAGCAAGCAGCAAGTGAAAAGCAACCAGAGACCCTCTTTCTGTTCCTTACATCTTATCCAGGCTTCCCATCCTTAGGGTGACAGCACTCACACCCAGGGTGGGGCACCCTTCATCCTACCCAGAACTACACCAAACCAATCGGTGGACTAATTTAGTAATCACACACCCTTGATCCCAGCATCACACACTCCAGATCCAGCCACCTCTGAATAGCCCCACCTATGACCACATGAGGCTTTGGGAGAAGCATCTAGACACAAACCAAACAGGTTAAATACCCGAAATGGAGATTTGGGTGTGTAAAGGAACTGATAATGACAAGCCCTAGGACAGTGCTCCCAAGCTTTTGTCAGAGAACGCTTAGAAAATGGCCACATGTGTTTGGCGCACAAGGACAGTCTGGGACGGGCTGGCTTGGGACAAAGTTGACCAAGGAGCAGCTGCCCCAAACCCTGCTCCAAGGGTGAAGGCATCAGCATCCTGGCACAACTGGAACCCATTTGTGGCTCCCTGTTGCAAAGCTCTCTCCCCAGCTTCGACCTTAGGTGAGGTAAACGGAAGAGGAGGACACCACCACTGCAACAAGTGGGTCAAGGCCCAAAGGCCAGGGCTTGGGTGGGCAGAATGGGATATTCAAGGCATCAGGAATGCTGACATGAGCACAGCAGAGAGAGTGACAGAGAGCCGGGAAAGGGCAGTGCCAGCACCCGACCTCCAGCCCACTGGCACACGGAGCGAGGTGCCACAGGGGAAGCGGTGTGTTCAGAGCTGGCCAGGTTTGTAAAGAGCCAGAGAGTGACGCATGTACCCGGAGAAGAGGTTGAGGATCTATTTCTTTGATTTCCTCCTTAAAGGAATGTGACATCTGCAACTAGACAAAAGAACATTTTCCAAGGAGATTAACTAAAAGTTGGCAGAATCTGAGAAGTACCAGATAATTTCAGGCTTTTTCTTATATTGTGCCAAGTTCCAGAAAGTTCTGTTTCACAAAGAACCCATTTTTGAGTTTTGCTTGATCCTACTTGAAGGAAATCTTATTTCCTCTGTTTATGTTTTATTTTGTTTTAGGTACTAGAGATTGATCCCAGGTCCTTCACACTGAGCTATATCCCCAGCCCTTTTTTTTAATATCTTATAATTAAGTGACTAAGTCACTTTTTATATTAATTATATATATTAATTCACTAAGCTGCCTAGGTTGGGCTCAAACTTGCAGTCCTCCTGCCTCAGCCTCCCAGAGTACTGAGACTACAGCTACGTACCACCACACTCGGCCACCATATGTTAATGATAATAGTAATTGCTCAACTCATTTATTGCTTAGCATATGTTTTAAGTGCTTTACCTACATTAATCTCTCTAAGACCTTAGTTCAACATACAGATGTTCCTTGACTTAAGACGGGGTATTCTGGGATACCCCAGAAAATATTAAATTGAAAATGCATTAGTGCACCTCACCTACCTAACATTACAGCTTAGCAACACAGTGGCCTGTAGAGCAGCCGTTGTTTCCCTTCATGGTCCTGTGGCTGATCGGGTGCTGCGGCTCACTGTCACTGCCCAGCATCTCGAAAGAGGAAGCTACTCCATATCGCTAGTCAGGGAAAAAATCCAAAGCACTGTTTCTGCTGAATGTGTATCATTTTCCCACCACTGTGAAGTTGAACCATGGTGTAAGTCAGGGGTTGTCTGCGGACGCAGGCACCATTTACAGGTGAGGAACTGCGGGACTAAGTAACTTGCCTCTCCTCTCACAGCTAGTAAGTGGCAGGGCCAGAATTCCAATTCCTGAAGTCCTGTTTCAGAGTCCACTGTCACCCACTGCTATCAACATTAGTTTGGAGAAATATGACTACCGATCATAGCTGCCATTTATTGAGCCATGGGAAATAAGTTAAAGTATCTTTCCCCTCACCTACATTGCAGCCTCTATTTCCTCATCTTTAAAATGGAAATAAGGAGCTACTCAGGAGTCTGAGTCATGAGACTCACAAGTTCAAGACCAGCCTGGGCAACTTAGTGAAACCCTGTATCAAAAAAAAAAAAATTAGGCCGGTGAGACGGCTCAGCGGCGTAAGCGCCTGCCTTGCAAGCGCGAGGGCCCGAGTTCGACTCCCGGATCCCACATACGAAAAAGGGGCCGGTGATATCACTCAGCGGCACGGGTGCCTGTTGGCGCACGAGGTCCTGAGGTCGTCCCCCCGGTACCCACAAAAAAAAAAAAAAATTAAAGGGCTGGGGATGTAGTTCCGCGAGAGAGCGACTGCTTAGCGAGTGCGAGGCTCTGGGCTCAATGCCCAGGACCACAAAAAAAAAAAAAAAAGGAAATTTGCCCAAGTTCTCAACAGAGCCGGGATCCTCTATGCTCCCTGCTCTTCAGCGAAGGGAGGTAGAGAGGACTCGGGCTTTGGTGTTAGCACTAGAAGAGGCTTTCCTAGGAATGACTGTGAGAACGCAAGAATTGTTCTTAGCCTTCTGACTCTTCAAATTTCTTTCATTTTTCAAACTGGATCCTTACATGCACTCCAATAATCAGGTCAGGCTTGATTGTCCCCATCTAACAGATACGACCGCAGGCCCAGAGCTGAGAGTATGCCGGGACACACACACGGGCCTCCATTTCCGTGCAGCGTCAGAACCCAGCTCCAAAAGGAACTGAGCATCCATGCCTTCTTTCCTCTGACACCTTCATCAGTTCTTTCCAGCAAGGCATCAAGCAGCTCAAGCGTACCAAATGCCAACCTGTCCCTTCCTCCCTCTTCACAGCCACCTCCATAATGTGATGGTCCACCTACAGCAAGAAAACAAGAAGCTGAAGATGGAGATAGAAGAAAAGAAAATGAAAGCTGGGAGCACAAGGCTATGCATAGCCCTAGGCCCGAGCAAACCAGAGCCCACACAAAGGGGGAAAGTGAGTGTTGCACTGGGCTGGAGGGAGACATCCCAGGACACGGGCCGGAGAATGGACATCACCAAGTGTGTCGGAATACGCCCGTGTTCAGGTAAGTCTGCCGTGTCTTGTGTTACTGTCATGTCCCCCTTTTCAGTCCCATGTGCCAAAAAAAGTGTGATATTATTTTTTCAAAGATCACTGGATCAGGAATTCACAGAAGAAGGAAACAGGTCAGTCATGACCTCAAGTCATTGGCTTAGCTACCCCGGACCAATGATAATTGTTTCCACACCTGTAGGGGAAGAAAGCAAATTAAAGCCCATTCTGATCTAAGAATGTTGATGATACCCTAGTACCTCGTATCTCAGATCCATCCCCTCCCCTGACCCAGTATTTTTTTGGAAATGGGCAAGGGGAGAACAGGCATCATCCTCCAGTTCTGAAAACCCCACAAGAGCATCCCATCCCCACTCAGCCTGGGTCCACAGCTACTTTTCCTGCCTCTTCTAAACAAAATGTTACTCAAGAAGGAAGAGGTCACTCTGCAGCAGAGCTGCCTGGCCACGAGGCCAGTCCTTGAGGAATCACATCATGAATTTCTCCTCAAACCAAACTCTCACTTCCTCCCCATTTCTCAGGTTCCTCCTATTGCTAGAATCAGCATCTTTCCCTGAGCATCATTTCTGTACAAGTTTTCAGAGGACAGTGAGTTCCCGTCATTCTTGACTTGGATCAGCTCTTCCAGGAATATATCAAGGTCCCAGCCGATTTTGCAAGATGCTAACATTTTACTGAGTTTGGTCCACTTCATGCAGGGGAGTGAGCAAGCCTTGAAACCACACTTCCACCTCCAGGCCCAAACTCTACAATAAAGACATGAGCACAGCAGTGTCCGAGAGTGCTTGGTGTTGTTTTAGGTACTAAAGATTGAACCCAGGTCCTTCACACTGAGCTATATCCCCAGCCCTTTTTTTTAATATCTTATAATTAAGTGACTAAGTCACTTTTTATATTAATTATATATATTAATTCACTAAGCTGCCCCACCAGCCCTCAGGAACATGATTGTCTCTTTTTTCTCTGGGTTCTAAAAGACATTGGTCTCTCCCAAAGCAAGCTTCTGGATTATCTAAATTCATTTTTAAACCAACAAAAGATAATTAGCTCCTTGTATTCTTTCTGTCTTTGTCTAGAATTTTAAATAGAAAAAAATCTAAAACTCCTTTTCCAGGTAAGAATATAATCCTGAGATCCAACTGAAAGCAAAAGAAATAAGTGATACATTTTCCAAGTAGGGGAGCAAGAGCAAGCCATCTGCTTCCTCCCTGACTGCCATATTACATTGCTCCTTGTAACAATTTTATTTTTCTCCCCAGCCACCTCAATACAAGTAAAATTCCATTATAACAAACTCTAAGGACAGCTAAACTATTTTATTGTGGTAGGATTTTGTTAAACTGAGTACATGTCTAGAATTTATATTTCTAGTGTGTAGGAAATGGAGACAAATAGCTACTAGAGTAAAGTAAGGGAAAGAAATGAAAGAGCTTGCATTTCTGAGGGGACAGGAAAAGTGAAGGAAGAAACCTACAGCTTGACAATGATTCTTAAATATTCTTTCCTCCATCCCCAGCCAAATAAAAGCCAAGAAAATTCACCACTGATAGTCATCTGTTCCATAGAATGACCCTTCTAGGACTTGGAAAGGGCAAGTTTGGAAGCGTGAGGTAGGGTGATGAGCGTCTCTGGTGGTTTCTGTTTTAATGTGATTGTCTGTTTATGCTCTTTTGACTCTCTCGTTTGGTTTAGAATAAGCATTTATTTTCTTTTTTTTTTTTATGTGGGTACCAGGAGTCGAACTCAGGACCTCGCGCTTGCCAGGCAGGCGCTTATGCCGCTGAGCTATCTCACCGGCCTTAAGCGTTTATTTTCTAAAGAAAACTAAGACTGGAAAACTTGGTACTGATGAAATTGCTTCCAAGTCCTAGCTGTGGATCATTTATTCAAACAAAAGTTCAACGTCATTAAAATCTTCAGGCTGGCCTACTAAAAATGTACTTTATCTCTTTAAGTTCCAAAAAGTTTCTTGTGTGTTGGCCAAAATTACAACCTCTGAAGATTTTTTTTTTTTTTTTTTTTTTTGTGGGTACCAGGGGGACGACCTCAGGACCTCGCGCGCCAACAGGCACCCGTGCCACTGAGCGATATCACCGGCCCCTTTTTCGTATGTGGGTTCCGGGAGTCGAACTCGGGCCCTCGCGCTTGCCGGGCAGGCGCCTACGCCGCTGAGCCATCTCACCGGCCCCTCTGAAGATTTTTAATGTTGTACTTTTTTTTTCAAAGTCGATTCTTACTCCTTATGGAGTGATTACACCAAAACAAAGCAGGTAGTACGTTATGGGGAGCAAAAAGGTAGAAAAATATTGATATCTAACCCAGACATCTGGCCATGAAAGTACAGGCAGGCAGAAAACTGAGTTCAGAGAAATGTGGTTTCCCTAAATATAGGAGGAAGGCGGGGAAGCTGAGTGTTGCCTGTCTGTAGTTCTTTTTAAAAGTAGCCAAAGAACTGAGTTCCTAAAAAATAATTTGAACACCTGATAGTAAAAAGAAATGTTTACAATAATACTTCTGCAAAATTCATCAAACTAGGAATGGAAGGAAGCTACCTCAATATAACAAAAGCCACATATGAAAAACCCACAGCAAACATCATATTCAATGGTGAAAGACTAAAAACATTTCTTCTAAGATTAGGAATAAAGCAAGGATGCTCACTTTCATCATTTCTGTTCAACATAGTACCAGAAGTTCTCGCCAGAGCAATTAAGTAGGAAAAAGAAATAAAAGGCATCCAAACTGGAAAAGTAAAATTCTCTCTGTTCATAGATAATATGATCTTACATGTAGAAAACCCTAAATATTCCACACAGAACCATTAGAGTACATGAACTCAGTAAAGTAGCAGAACACAGTCAACACATACAAAATCAATTGCATTTCTACATGTTAACAAAGACCAATCTGAAAAGAAATTTATAAAAATAATTCTATTTAAAATAGCATCAAAAGGGCCGGTGAGATGGCTCAGCGGCTTAAGCGCCTGCCCGGCAAGCACGAGAGCCCTAGTTCGACTCCCGGATCCCACATACGGAAAAGGGGCCGGTGATATCGCTTAGCGGCACGGGCGCTTCCTGGCGCGCGAGGTCCTGAGGTCGACCCCCCGGTACCCACAAAAAAAAAAAAAAATAGCATCAAAAGAACCAAATAGTTAGACATTACCAAGGACATGAAAGACTTGTATAATGAAAACTATAAAAGATTGCTGAAATTAAAGAAGATATAAATAAATGGAAATATTCTATGTTCATGAATTGAAAGACTGAAAGAGTAAGATGTCAGTACCACCCAAAGTGATCTATAGATTCAGTACAGTCTCTATCAAAATCCCAACTAAATCTTTTGTAGAAATAGAAAAAGCCACCCTAAAATTCACATGGAATTTCAAAGGGACCCCCCCAAATAGCCAAAACAATCTTTGAAAAGAACAAAACTGAAGAACTCATACTTCTTGATTTCAAAACTACAAAGCTAACTGGCTTTCCACATGCCAAAGACTAAAATTAGACCCGTATCTATCACCAAGCACTAAACTAAAGTCAGAATGGATCAAAGATCTAAATATTAAAACAGAAACACTAAATCTACTGGAAGAGAAAGTAGGCAGAAATCTTGAAGGCATAGGGGAAGGCAGATAGTTCATGAACAAAACCCAAACTGCACATGAAGTACTTCAAAGAATCAACAACTGGGATCTTGTCCTATTAAAAAGTTTTTGCACATCAAAAGAAATCACCAACAGAGTGAAGAGAAACCTCACAGAGTGGGAAAAAATTTAGCCAACTGTCCCTCAGACAAAAGACTTCTATCTAGAACATATAAAGAACTGAAAAAAATCAGGTCCTCCAAATTAAAAGACCCAATCCAAAAATGGGCATCTGAGATGAATATGTACTTCTCAGATGAAGAAATACAAATGGTAAATAAATACATGAAAAAATGTTCAACATCATTGGTCATTCAAGAAATGCAAATTAAAACAACACTGAGATTCCGTCTCACCCCAGAAAGAATGGCTATCATCAAGCAATCAACCAGTAACAAATGCTGGCGGGGCTGTGGGGAAAAAGGAACACTTCTCCACTGTTGGTGGGAGTGTAGACTGGTGCAACCACTGTGGAAATTGGTGTGGAGATTCCCTAAAAAACTAGGACTGGAGGTCCCATTCAATCCAGCTATTTTTCTTCTGGGTATTTTCCCAGAAGAACTGAAAACATCATACCACAGCAATATATGTGCACCCAAGTTTATAGCAGCACAATTTGTAATAGCTAAATCTTGGAAACAATCTATATGCCCATCAACCGAGGAATGGATAAAAAAGATGTGGTATTTTTATACAATGGAGTACTACTCAGCCATAAAGAAGGATAAACTCGAGGCTTTTATAGGTAAATGGATGCAACTTGAGACCATATTCATAAGTGAAATAAATCAGATACACATGTGTAAACATTGTATTGTCGCCCTAGTGTAAGAAGCAAAAAGAGTAAATAAGATCCAAAATGTACAATAGATATTGTGAAAGGGAAAGAAACTGCTCAAAAGGAAAGAACAACTGGGATGGGGGAAAGGAGAAAAGGAAGGGAAAAGAAAAAAATATATATACACAAGATAGCTAAGATAATTATACTAATTTCTATTAGTTCATTAAAAAGAACAGTTTGTGCTTATATCATTCGATCATTTTTTCATGCCTATATCTTGAAATCTGAGCAACCACTTTGAAGATAACAATACGCAATATATTAATCCTTGTTAATCTCCTATTACCTTATTTTGAAATTCTGTATCATTTTTATTGTTTTTTTTTCTCTTTAAATTTTTTAAAAAAACTACAAAGCTACTATAATCAAAATAATATGATACTTGGCATAAAAACGGACATATAAATTAATGGAATAGAATAGAAAGCACAGAAAAAAGCCTTCACATGTGTAGGCAAATGATTCTTGACCAGGGTACAAGATCATTCAATAGGAACAGGAAAATCTTTTCCACAAATGGGGCTGGGAGAATTGGATGTCCACATACAAAAAAATGAAGTTAATCCTTATCTAATATCATCTACAAAAATTAACTCAAAATGGATCAAAGACTTAAACATAAGACTAAACATATAAAGATCTCAGAATAAAGCATAGGGCAAAATCTTCATGACATTGTATTTATCAGTGATTTCTTGGATATAATACCAAAAGCAAAAGCAACAAAAGGAAAAACTAGACAAATCAGACTTCATGAAAATTTTAAACCTTTTTGCATCAAAAGACAATATTAGCCATGTGTGGTGGTGCATGCCTGTAATCGCAGCACTCAGGAGGCTGAGGCTCACTACAAAGTGAGTTCAAGGCCAGCCTGAACTGTAGAATGAAACCGTCTCAAAAAGACAAATAATAATAATAAAAATAAAAAGACAATATTAGCAAGCAAAAGCAAACCACAGAATGGGAGAAAACGTTTTCAAATTGTATATCTAATAAGGGATTAATATCCAGAAACATAGGAAACACCTAAAATTCAACAACAAAAGAAACAACCCAACTCAAAAATGGGCAGAGGACTTGAGCAGACATTTCTTCAAAGGAGATACACGAATGGCCAATCGGCACATAAAGAGATGCTCAACATCACCTATTATTAGGGAAATGCAAATCATAACTATAATGAGATGACACCCAGAAGGTTACTAGAAAAAGAATACAGACTATAACAAATTTTGGCAAGGATATGAAGGATATGCAGAGTCGATGGGAATATGAAATTGTTCAGCCACTATGGAAAAGAGTTTGGTGGCTTCCTAAAATATTAAAAATAATTACCACATGATCTAATAATCCATTTCTGGGTACATACACCAAAGAATTAAAAACAAGAGTCACAAAGTACTATTTGTACACCTATCTTCATAATAGCATTATTCACAATTGCTAAAACGTGGGAGCAACTGAAATATCCACAGACAGATGAATAATAGGTGAATAAAACGTGGTAGATACATATGACAGAATACTACTCACCCTTAAAAACAAAGGAATTTTGACCTAAGCTATAATGTAGATAAACCTTGAGGATATTATGAGAAGTGAAATACAGTGGTACCTCAGTTCACAAACTTAATTTGTTTTACGGTTTTGGGGAAGATGGCTGCATTTGTGTTTGTGTGGGGAAGATGGCTGTGGTCGTTTGTCACCCGATGTGGAGTTTGTGAATGGAAGCAAAATTTTACCAAATGCTTTTGAAAACCAAATTGTTTGTAAATAGAAGCATTCATGAACCAAGGTATTACTGCAAAGCAATTGCAAAGGGGCAAATACAGTGTGACTCCACTTCTATGAGGTACTTAGTCCCGATCATAGAGACAGAAAGAATGGTGGTTGCCAGGTGCTAGGGGAATGGAGAGGGGGAGTTATCATTTAATGAGTACAGGGTTTCAGTTTCACCAGATGTTAAGAGTTCTGAAGATGGATAGGTAGTAACAAATGCAACATTATGGAAGTATTTAATGCCACTGAACTTAAAATGTATTTTACAATAAAATAATTAGAAAAAGTCATAGTTACAAAGCAAAAAATCTGGTCAAGGATATTATAAATAAAAATTGCTTTGGCTATCCAGTAGGAAGATGTCACCCTGATTCTGATAACTGGTGCCAGCAAAATCCTGCTAGAAGCAGATCATCCTCTCTCCACCAGAGCACTATGCCTCTCTCGAGTTAAAGGAACCCAGAGCAAACATTAGCCACCCCAGCCCACCTCCAGTTAAGTTCCTCCTTCTCCCTCAAGAAGGGGAAGCCCCCGAACCACCATTCTGCCACATACAAACTTACCTTTTGAGCTTTCTCAATGTAGCCCAACTGCAGACTGCCTTTCAAGCCTGCTGCAGATGAAGCCTGTCAAACTACTTCTGGGGTCCCCAGTAGCCCCCATCTCAGCCCGACCTTCCATGGCTATTTCTAGCGTCTATAGTAACACTGCCATGTACTAGGCATAAAGGATAAATGAAGCACCCTCCAGCTCCAGGCACGGCTCTCTCCCTGACCAACACACTGGCTTCCCTCGCTCAGACAAGTCTGAGGCAGGCGTCTACTTCAGGGCCACGGCTCTAGTCAGAGATCACAGGGCCATTACAGAAATGCTCTGTCCTGTAGAAGCAGGCTTAGCTGTCATCTGAGGGAGCCAGTGAGAATCCGGGTCTGAATGGAGAGGCGGTTCTTACACGTAAACCCAGGAGGCGCAGGTCCAGACAGAATCTTGTCAGAAGCTCTAAGGCCAAAGCAGATCTGGGTGACAATTCTGGGGTCAAGGGACCTCACACTCAGCTGATGGCACCTATGCATGCCAAGTGTCCTTTGCCAGGTGTTCCTATGGCCACGATTAGGTGTCCCAGGCAGGCAGCTAGAAGCCCTGAGAAGTCATTTCCGACTGCATTCCCAATAAAGGCAACTGGAGACAAAGAGAATGGAAGCAGAAATACAGTAGTAGCCAGCGCTAACCGGCAAAGCTCAGCTTCCAAACTCATCTACAGAACTGTCATTTTAGTTTATACTGAGATAACATGGAAATTCAGATCTCAGCAACAGAAGGCAAAAGCAGTGAGCCAGGCACCGATGGGCTCACACAGAGCACAGGCCTAGTGAGGGGCTTCTGGGCTCCAGCCCCCGGTTGACTCACACCCAACACAGACCTGCCAACCAGCACATCTGGTAGCTGCCCAAACCAAGGAATCACAGTGGAAACAAGGTCAGCACAAAGGGTAAATACTCAAAAACCCACATCAGCACACCTAAGGGTCTGCTTAGCAAAAGACTAGCAATTCCAATGTGAGGATTATTTTTTACATAAAAATCAATACGCAACATTTTAGTTTTCAGTCAAATATAGCCGTTACACCTGCAAAGTGTAGAAGCCTCTGCCATTCTGAGCAGTAGCATGGGCCTCCTTAAAGAAGCCCACCGTGGCCCCTAGCCTTAGGAACACCTGGCATTCTTAGAACTTGGCCTGCCTTGTGCTTGATGCCTCCAAGGCCTCCACATCTAAGCTGTGTCCCACCCTTCCAATCCCTCTAAGAAGGCCTGCCTGGAGAAAGGACGTAAGGGTAGAGATAGGGTTTTATGAGGCACCATCCAAGAAGAATCAAAGGCTCTGCCCCTCTTCTTTTTATTTAGGATTTAGGGCAGTGAAGGAAAAAAAGAAATGCAATCACATTTTACAAATAATAATTTTATTCTAAATCTCAAATTATAACCAATTGCCTCTAAATCTATCTCGCTGCTTTACACAGGATTAAAAAAGACATAGTCACAGCCAAGTCACTCATACACCAAGCATCCTGGGGATGGGTTATGTGGATGCGATGGGTCCAGCCACCTCCTGCTGCTCAGGTAGCCTCAGCTACCCTGCAGCCCCAGCTCTGCCAAACTCCTGCACTGAGCAGCCCCTCCTCTCTCTGTAGCAGCTTGGCCAAGCAGGAAATGCTCCAGGGGCCTTGATCTGCACAGATGAAGCCCACGGCCTCAGGAGGCTCCTGCCAGAGGCTCAGGACCCCATATCAGGCTGCCACCATCTGCTGGGACAGCCTCGGCTCATAGTCCAAACCGAGCTGGTGTGCGGCGGGGTGTCATGGGCTCACCCTGCTCTTTCCGACCAGGGGTGTAGATCTTCGTGGACCTGGAGACACAGAAGAGGGGACAGGTAACACACTGCTCCTTACCCCAGCAGGATCCCCAGCGGGATAAGGAGGCTGAGGCCTCACTGTTTGTGACTTGTGAGGCAGCTCTGCAGCAAAAGGACTTATCCCTTGCACACTTCCTCTCGCTTCATCTCCCCACTTTCATCAGAAATGTAACAAAATAAAGGAAGTCACCTGACTAAGGAATGTGTGAAATAGGTTTTTAAACAACTCCCGTCATACACCTGCAGTGGGGGCAGTGAGGACATCGCTTCCATCCACCTGAGCAGATCACACTCCAGCCATGCAACAGAGCCAGAGACCTGCTGTGTCCCTAGCCCCAGGGAGGAATTACCCAAGTGACTGCAACAGTGTCTCTGCTGTTCTCAGTGGGCCTTCAGCCACACCTGACAGTTTAGGCCAATCTTGAGTAAGATGGAGCTAGCCTGGCCGGAGACCAACCTTGTAGTCACAGCTGGGCCTTGAGCCATATGACACCACCCTGAGCACTGGGGAAGGGAGGGAGGGCAGAGGTGAGCTCAACCATGCAGCAATGATCCAGTCAGTCACACCGACGTCATGGAATCCCAATAAAAACCCTGAACACTGCCGCTCAAGTAATCTGCATAGTGTCACAGATCGATGTGCCAGCAGGGTAACGAGGCCCTAATGACAAATGAAGCTTCCCATCTCAGACCCTCTCAGACCTCCCTCCATGCATCTGACCCTTTGGCTGGGTCTGATTTGTATTCTCTTGCTATAATGAAATTGCTATAATGTATTCGTTAAGTATAGAGCTTTCCTGAGTTCTGTGAGTCATCCTAGCACATTATTAAACCTAAGCAAGTCCCTAGGGATCCCTAAATTTTTAACAAGTTGCTCAAAAGTGAGGGGTAACATCCGAACTTGCAGCTGGTACTGAAGTGAGGACAGTCCTGCGGAGGACCATGCCCTTCACCTGTAGAGTCCGGCCTAACTCCAGGTACCAGCACAGACTCAGAACCCCAGCACTCTTCTCCCCTCTCCACTATCGTTTCCAACCCGCTAGCTTGTAAATAAAGCTATGAAGACCCACCCTGCTACTCCAGCCCACCTTGGGTCCTGAATACAACATGGATGATGGCCAGGAACTGCAACTATATAACCATGCCTTTAAAGTTCCCCGGAACTCCTCCCACCCCTGCACAGGTGACCACCTAACCCAGAAGCGACTTCTGTCACCAATTTGCCTTTACACTGTCAGCTTCTCATCCATCATGACCTGGCATCAGGGCTGGTCCCAGGCAGCCTCCCCAGGACAGGCTCCATCTCACCCAAGGTCCTGAGGCTAAAGCTCACCTGACACTGCCCATAGGGCTACGCTTCTCTTGTTCCTGCCGCCGGGCTCGAAGCTGCTCCTCTGCCAGTGCCATCTCCTCCTCCATGGCAGAGGCTTCCTCTTTGGCCCGACGGCGATTCTCCTAGAGAAGAAGGGTACAGCTGAGCCCACTGATGACCATCAGACAAGGAGGTCAAGTACAAACCCAGGCCCTTGCCGCAGAGCATCAGCTCGCAGAGACAAAGGGGCCATATGACTGCCTGCCCCAGGACCAAGGCCACCATTTCTTCTGCACCCAATGCCTGCTGTTTTCACTGATTCTAAGCCAGTCACACCTCAGCTCTCCACTCAAATCAGTAAGGACTTAACTAGCCAGGCACAGTGGTGCACGCCTGTAATCCCAGCACTTCGGAGGCTGAGGCAGGAGGATTGCCACGAGTTTGAGGGCAGCCTGGACTACACAGTGAGTTCAAGGCTGGCCTGAACTACATGGCAAGACCTCGTCTCAAAAAGCCAAAAAACAACAACAACAAAAAAGAATGGAGACCAGGCTGATACCAACAGGACCACAGATCAATATTAGCATCATCAAAAGTGGGGCCACTAGACCTGATGTACCTCCTGATGGCATCTGAGAGGAAGTCAGGACATCACATATATGCATCCTTGCCTGACACAGCTGAACCAGATATCAAGGCTTTAGATTAATTGCTTGGTTACAGAAAGTGCACAAAACGGAGGCACAAATGAAATACCACCACGAGGAAGCAAGCACCCAAATACACAATATACATAAATGTCAGCACCAAGAGGCAGAGCTGCTCTGGAACGGAAGAGTGAACAAACACAACCAGCTGCAATGTTTGGGTCTAATCCAAGCAAACCAAGCGTGAGAAGTTACCTCTGAAGTAAAAGGAAAAGCTGAGCAAGGACTGGAGACTTGGGTGATATAAAGGATTAATTTTGTTAGGAATGATAATGGCATGGAAGTTACATTCTAAAAACAAGTCCCTTTCATCACAGATACCTACTCAAGTACTTAAAGATAAAATAACGTCATCTCTAACACAGCTTTACAATATTCCAGAGAAAGAATGGATGTGTTTAGAGATGACAGTGAAATAAGACAGAATAATAAGATTGAAAGAAGGCTGACAATTATGAAGATCAGGAGATGAATTCAGAGAGGCCTATTTATATCACTCCTTCTACTTTAACCAAGCCACTGCTGTGGCAGGAAGAAATCAGACAGACTGGGCTGGCTGGGTCCCAGCTTTTCTGTCTGGAGAAGTAGGGGAGTTAGATGATGAGGGAACGTATCAGTCCCACCGGCAGAGAGCACCTCACCGGAAGCAAGGTCCTCACCTGCCGAGACTTGCCTGCCTGTTTCACGCTGTAGAACATGGGGCCCAGCTCCGCCAGCCACTCTCCATCCACAGCGGTCACACACTGCATGTACTCCTGAGGACAGAGGGCAGCAAGGCAGAGGTCATGGGGGCCAGTACCCCTCTTACAGCGGTTCCACGGTTAGGACCCACGTGAGAAGGGCCCTCCCTCAGCCCCACAAAGCTGGGAAAGGCAGAAGAAAGCCGCAGATACTGGAACTGTAATGTCTTCTCCCATCCAAATTCCCCCATGCTTGAGAGAACGCCCCCTTAGTGTCCAAGAGAAAAGACCCAGCTCCTCAGAAAGTCCTGCTAGTGACCCCAACAGGGATTGCACATCCAAGCAACAAGTAGGAAAGCATCTCTGGCAGGCCTGAAGCCACTGTATTCCAGAAGTTAACTCCATAAAGCACCCGCAAGCACCCAGCAGGACACCAACCTCGAAGGCCCCACAAAGCAAAGCACGTGCCTCAAGTCCTCCGACCACAAGCTCATACTCGTTATGAACTCCTGGCCCAGGTAGGTGGGACTATGCCATGCGATGTGAGCACCTTAGAAAAGACTTACCTTGGTGGTCATGACCAACTCATGATACACTATGTAGTCCGGGGTGTAGCCCATTCCGAAGAGGGAACTGGTGGGGTGCAAGTGGCAGGGCATCCCTGTGCGGATATTCACATACTCCCCAATTCCCTACGGAACAGTCACAACAGGCAGCCTCATCAGAAACACTGCCTACTGGGCAGCAACCCCCTAAATGCCATCCTGACACAGGTTTGGGGAGAAGCTCAGATCTGGAGACCTATACCATGATAGGAGGGGCTTTGTGTTCATATGGTTCCATGGCAGGAAGGGGCTTCCGGGGCTCACCTTGAGCTTGGCTGCCTGGTGGAAATAGGCAGCACAGATACACTTCCTGACGATGTCCCAGTCGGTGCCACACGAGGCCAGGCTCATCCGCTGCTGCACCATGATGTCTTTGAGTTGGGCCCGCACCTCTCGGACCTAAAGCAGGACACAGGCAGGCGGGGATGCAGCCTCTTTCCCCTCCCCTTTCACCCTCCTCCTGACATCCTGTTTATACCAGCTGCTGTCCCACCTTCCGCATGGCCTTGGCATGGATGAAATGGTCATTACACCAGATGGTAGAGTAATTATTGTTCTTCCACTGCAGGTAGACATTCAGGTAAGTCAAATGATCACTCTCAGGGACAGCAAACTTCTCCCGGATTTGATCACTCTCCTCCTCTCGGCCCTAGGGAAAGAAAAAGGGCATTTACCCTAGGCCTAGGGGAGTCCGCACCCACCACGGGTATCTCAGGGATCCTCTCACTACCTCCTCCCACAAACTTCAAACACATCATACGTTACCTAATGACATGGAAGAAAAGAACAATTCATAATGAAATAGGCTAACATGTGGCACAACCATACTAGAAGACAAAAGATGATCTTGCAAATTTCCAAAGAGAGGACCATGATACACAGCCCACCCACCTCTTCCCCTCCCCCAGCCTGCCTGACTGAGGACAGCAAAACTGTGCTGTGAAAACGCATCCTGCCCCTCTGTTCTGTTTCCATCACATGGAGAGAAGCTCTTCCCCTGGCCAACACTCCCTCAAGCTCTGGGCAGAGCAGAGCCAGCCACCATCTCCTCACCTTGGGCCGGTAGAAGATGGCGGGAACCGAGAGCACAGAAACAATGAGCAGGATCTCAGAGCTGCAGCCCATGTCGCAGGAGACGATGAGCATCTTGGACAGGGCTGGGTCCAACGGGAACTCCACCATCAGCCGCCCCGTGGAGGTGAGGCCACCTAGGGAGGCGAGCAAACCCAGACACTCAGTGGAACAGCGGG